>OY728132.1:2045333056-2050333056 GCA_963277665.1 Viscum album | reverse complement strand
AGTACAAGGGTTCATTAGTGAGAAATGAAAGTCCCCCAATGACCATGATTTTCCGTGAGCATAGGCCTGTAAAATTCACAACACATAACAAAATAAAACGAGTATAACAGAACATCGGTCACACCCCCTTTCATTCTGTAATGGTTGGTTCATTATCTTCGTTATGTTCGGTTTCATCATTTTCCACAGGGGAAAAAGCATACCAACCCCGCATGATACCCAGAAATGAGAGGATAAGGAGAAAATCCCCACATGATTGATCAATGATCATAGCTTTTGTTCATGTGCTAGGAACAGGGGATGCGCGACTTGCAGGGCTTTAGAACAGGTGCACCACTTTCCTTGGAAAAAATGGACTGAAAACGCACAAGGAAGAGGATACTAGCCAAGAGGAAGGAGAAGAAAATCTAGTGTGATAAATAGATGAGATCCCAATGTTACAAAATAAGAAATTTGAACGCCTTTGAAGTCGGATCGTGGTTCTTCCACGCGGTAGGGTGGTTACAAATGACTGTATTAATTGTTATTCAGTAGAGGGGTTTCTCTAGATTTTTAGATATTAATTATTGGCTCCATAAACGGCCTTGAAATGATTCAAAAGGTTAAAAGGCCTAAAAGTGGGGTTACAGGAAAAACTATAGAAGGAAAACCCATCAATGTTGGACAACACCGATCGGTCACCCCGATCGGTCCCCGATCGATCGCCCTGATCAGTCGTACGAATCGGTCCCTGATCGGTCGTGCTGATTGGTCTCACTGATCGGTCGCGTTGATCGGGTGGGCCGATCGGTCAATCGGTCACACCAATTGGGGGGCGACCCCTTAGGATCCTAGAATATAGCAAAGGGATGGATCATGATGGTCTGGGCCATTACAGTATTTTTATTCTTCTGAAAGATTCATTAGTCATATTTTTCACTACAAAAATAATTTAACAATAGTAGTGGAATAAAATGGTATATATTATTACAAAGAATGATGTAACAATATTTTTTAATAAATTATAAATACAGATATGACTTATATATGATATTAAAGTGTTTAATTCAAATAGTTTTCAAATTTATCCAGTGATATTCTCGAAGCAAAAAAATTGGGCATTTTCTCTAATTCTTCTGTTGTGCCTCATAACCATCAAAATGTTTTGGTGTTAGATATTCAAATATATATAAAAAATTTACTCCAAATATAATATATGTTTTCATATTTAACAATTGTTTATGATTACTAAAACCAAATGTATCCTCATTTTAATAATTTTAATAATTTATTTTTTTTATGTCACAACATTCCAACAATGTTTGGAGAAGAATTTGGTTTAGTTTTCTTAAGAACCAATTATATAAGTATCTTATTTTACAATCTTTTGTGATATTTTTATATAATAAAATTATTTTATACCCCATTCAAGTCATATAATATGTTATACATATATTCATACTCTGGGGAACTCAAACATATGAAATTGGAGAGATGAAGAGCTACATTAAAGAAAAACATAGCAATATTTGATCAATGGTCAGATCAAAAGAATATGAGAAAAATGAGCATGGAATAATTTAAAATTAATAGAAAATGTTAAAATAATATTTTTCAATAAATAATGGATAATGTAAATGGAATATCAAAATTAGAAACCAGTAAGATGATATAAGACTATTTGTTAAGAATAGAATAATTGTATAATAAAATAATATTATAAGATCATGGAATCATATGAATGTGGCAACAACATAAGGCATGAAATAATATGGATAGATCAAGGATAACACTAGGAGAACATAAAATTTGATAACCCCATCATAATAATCATATAAATTTTCTGAATTTTATTATAACATAGTGTGATTAGTCTAACCGATCGCTCACCATACATAGTGAGCTTAGGCTAACCGCTTTTTCACCAAACATGTAATCTACAAAGACATAAACATTACCCCATTCATTTAAGAGATTTGTGGACCAATAAATCAAAATAATGGATAACCAAAATCTTAATAGGTTCAATATCATGTGTACCACCAATGAAAATAGAAATAATACACAAACCTTGTGCAAGATAAAATCTATATGAAGAAAGTTGATTTAACAATATTATCTTATGGAATAAATGAAGGGTATATCATATTGATTCCCAGGTCAAAAAGAAATTAAATTTTTGTGAAAAATAATAGTTTTCAATGGAATATATCAAATGAACGTTGATTTATATTATTAAAAAATCATTTGAACATTACAGAGAAGTAATATTGAATGGGAACTACTTTAGATAAACATTATAAAATAACACTCAATATATTTAAATAAGAAGAGAGAAATTAATTTTTTTTCATAAAACTAGAATTAAACTAAGTCCATTATCAAAAATTATTTATAGTTCTCAGAATATATTAATGATTTTAAAACACATCATGGTGGGATGATTAACATGATATTACAAATAAAAATGTTACATCGTATCAGGTTTACTGAAAAGTGTTAATTTACAATGGATCTAAAAACTTGTACAACCCTAGTAGTGAAAATGATATTTTTATAGGTATATATATGAGGTAAATATATTTAAAAAATATAATAGTTATATGAGAATTGTATGATATAAAGGGATAAAATTAATGGGAATTCACAACTGATAATTCTAGAAGAAGATATAAAATATCAAATTTGAAGTTTGAGAACACCTTTGTTGGAAACCCACATCATTATATAAAATAATAAGAAATTGATTTTAGGTTGTGTTTATTTACATATGAAGTTTAAATGATAAAAATAATAATTAGGATTCTAATTTAAAATTAATACCTTATAGTTAAGTGAAATTATGGATAAAGAGGGGGAGACAGTTACTTTGATTGACATCAATTATTTTAGAAATAAACTGTATTTTAAAAATAGATTAGAACTCCAATGTATGCATTAATTGGATAAATTAGTTCTAATTTGATATAAATTCATTGTACCCAGTGAAATTAATGATAAAATTACCGAATAAATATTATAACTCCATAAATAAAACATTGTTAAGAAAGACACATCTGAAATTTTTAAGTTTTATTCAATATTCAATGGAATTTAGAAAACAATATGTTTATTAAAATAATAATAAATAATTAATTAATTATTCAAAAATATATTCTTTTGTAGTATATACACTATATAAAATTGAAATTTGTGCATAACAATAAAACATGTCTCATTGAAAGGACTTTGATATGAAATCCCTTATGACATAAGATAAATTATAATAAAAATAAAATAAAATAGAAATGGAATGATGTTGGGGTTAAAATTCTAGGTATAATGATAATACATGGTTTTAAATATCTAATTACTATTATATACACAATTTATGTTAATTAGTTTTCATAAAATAACATGTATCTCAATAATGATGCTTGGAGAGAAAATCTTTACATCTATCCGAATAAGTTATGAACATTCTATTAAAATTATATGTAATTTAATTAAAATCATTATATATATACCCATTAAAATTATTAATATATATAATATTCAATGGAATATAATCTTTTATATGGTTTTATTTATAATATTGTTTTTGTTCCTACGTTGGTTTCTTAAGGTAGTTCGTGTAAATTTATCGTTACTCTTATGTATGTTAACCCTTTAGGAACTTTTTTTAATATGTCTCATAATATATAGAATCTAAATAGTGGTATGTAGAAAATTTTATGATATTTTACATAATTTTAAATCCAACAATGAAGGGTGGTGGTGAAAAGTAAATGTCATTTCTCTTGGAGGTGATAGTTCATATGTATGCCTAATTAATGTTTCCAATTCTGAATGAATGAGTTGGAAATAAAGAATATTATCGTATTAAATTTAAGATTCATATTATAATATATATATAAATTATATTTATCCATTACATACTTTTGATAAACTATGAGTGGAAGTAATGAAAAATGGAAAATTCCCTTTTGTGAAGGTGGTAGACCATGAAAAACACGAAGAACACTTTTGATTTTTTAGTAGATGAATAGGAATAGACAATTTTTATTCCAATAATATAGTTACATATCAGTATAATAATGATTGAGGGACATATGGGATAAAATTGTTATACATATGTTGGTTACATTATACTTCCTTGGAAAACAAATTACAGTTGATGGGATTATGAGAAAAAGTGTAACTAGGGTCAAAATAATGAGGGTGGGACATATGGGATATAATTATTTGAAAACATTTAAATGATATTGGGAATATATTATTCATTTTTAGAAAGATGTATGTGACCAACTTTTATAATAGAGTAAATCATCACTTTTTGAAACACATATTATATTTCAATAATTCCATGAATGTATTTCAATAAATTAATATAAATATTATAATTTATAGAGTTTGGGGTTAATTTTTATTCATAAAGACTAAAAAAAATTCTTAAAAACATGTTTTAAGAATATTATTTTGGTTTTAATATTAATGATTTTCCTTTTATTGATTTACATTTCAGCTGGGTGACTAGTTTTTAAGTAACTGATTCTAGGTTTTATTAAAAATATAACATTACCCATAATAATAAATTTGTATTTTATAGTACTATATGTGATTTATATTTTTTAACACCAAGATATTTTGTGAATTTTTTATCAAATTAACTTAATCATTTTAATATTTTTCATTTTACACAAAAAGGAATATAAATTTTAGTTATATTAAAGAAATATGTTCAAATTTAATTATATGAAAATATATGGTCATATTGGTTTACACACAAAAAATATATTATCATAATGTACAAGATACAATATGTTTGTATTGTATTACACACAATGATGAGTTCCTTCGACAGCACATGTTACACTGAAGGCTGATTTTTCGCAAACTAATCCAAAATATTGTTATCTTTATTAATGTATTATTATATTTACCATGCATATATTGTAATTAATGTTATGAATAAAATTAAGTAAATTGTGAAAATATTATTTACACATGTATTTAAAAATAATCCTTTGGGTATTAATCAATATAAATAAATATATGAAATTTTTTAAAACAATAAAATTTCATTTCTAAGGAAACTATTTTTCTATGAATAAATACAATTTTATCTCAATAAATTTATAAAAACATTTTATTAATGTATTAATTTTTTATATTATATATGAAATCAATATTTTCGATACTCATCCAATATATTTTATGGGTATCAGATAAGAATAAATTTAATTTTCTTAATAAAAATATATTTTTATAAAAGTTAATTTAACATCATTTCAATATAGAACCCATATTAAATGTAATCTATCACACATTTATAATATTTATTTGAAAAAATAAACATCATTTTTGAAATCATGATATCAAAATTTACATTGGTGTAATTATTTCTACTTTTCAGAGAAGCATTATATTTGGATATATAGTTTTAAAACACCGAATTTTATTAGAAAACCTCATTTTCATATAATTTATTTATATAGTTAAATTATATTTTAAATTGGTTTTAATGTATAATTAGTTAAATTATACACCATTAAATTTAATATAGGTCATTATAGTTAATTTCAATTTGAAATGTTTTATAAAAACATTTTAAAATTGTTGACCTTTTTCATTTCAAAAACATGTTGTCTCAGCCTATCTCCAGGATTAATATTAAATTACATTCTATCACATATGTATTAAAAATTTGAAGAAAATTATTCCACATTTTTTGATCAGACTAAATTATAATTTATAGTATGGTCATCTTGTATTTTTACTAAAAATATCATTTTAAGTAATTAAAATTAATGAAAAAATAATGTTAAAAAAGAGTTTACATAGTGGTTAAAAATTAACATAAGGGGCCTCATACCATAGAAAAATGATGAAAAGACATCATGCTGACATATTTCGACCATATTTTCCTTTTTTTTAATCTCTAAAAAAATTGATTTATGTTATTTAATGGGGACCTATCATTGGGGTTTCCCTTTTTGTATTTACAAGAATGTCACTACTCCTACACTATATTAGGCACTCCTATAAAATCCTCATAACCATCATTAAGATTTTTATCATCAAACCAACTCCAAAATAAGTTCACATAATTAATCCTCTAATCTCAGAACCCTCACTTCATAGAGAAATCAATCCAAGGAATCTATTTTGTGAAAAACAAAAGGAGTTACCCAACGAAGAGGTAACATCTTTCGACAAGCTCTTTTGTTTTATTTTCATTATCCACTAATAAAATATTATTTGTGGATGATTATATAATAAATAGTGTATCCCAATGATAGTCTGATTTTTTAGGTTTATGTATTAATTTACACTCAAACACACTTCCGTCAAATGTGATACACAACCATCAATCATGTGTACGAAGGAATACTGCCTCACGAACCAGTGTCACACGTTCTTCAATTTATGCATATCCATATGGGAAATAATTATTTAAATTGAATATTTATATGATATAAATGATTTTAATTATTTATTTATAGTTCCCTAATAATTATATAACACATTCATTAATGAATTCATTTTTTTTAAATATGATAAATTCATTTGTGGGAGTGTGGGCTTACACCTCCTTAAAGAGATGTAATTCATTCAGAATATACATGTAATTTACTAATGTATTTTTAGTGAACATATATAAAATAGATGAAATTATAATTATAATAAATTTATAATTTATATTTCATTTACTCTCTTTCATTAAATATGACATGAAAACATAAAAAACGTTCATGGTTATGTACGACTTATGATCTCCATGAATGGTGTATTCCATTTCATATTTATATTTTTATAAATTATTATAAATATTTATATAATGAATATATGTTATATTTATATATTTATTTTATTATTTATATAAATAGATCATGATCTATGTAATATTATCAAGAAAATATGTGAAAAAATATTTGAAAAACATTGTGATTATTACCTGAAATGTAACTATAACATGTTATTTTTAATAAACAGATAATATTATACTACAATAAATTAATATATTTAATGATATATAATTATATGGTTTTCTGGTATATTTATAATGAAAATATATTTATTAAATAAGAGGTTTGAATGTGCATGAAAAATTCAATACTTAATGCTAGGGTTCTCTCATTTTACTATTAGTTCAGTGTGGGTTATATTCACCAATTATTAAAATTGTGTGGTATATATAGTTCTAAAGGAAATTTTATATCATTAATTGATTTTATTTAATTTTTTATGAAAAAAAAATTATTTTATCCATTCATAGAACAAAAAATTCAAAAGTTACGAAAATAGTTATATTTTTCTTATCATACTTTATTTCTGTGAGACATATGTTATAATCACCAATAATCTCATTTCGATGGTATATATAATTAGCATAAATGTATTGTAATATTACTATACAAAAATTAATGTGTATTAACATTAAATTTAATGATCATTTTTTGATGGGGATATTCTTTAAAATATATCAAATCAGTAAATTAATTTTTTCTCGATTTTTCTTTCATTGAGAAACATACCATGTTATGCATATATATTTTTATATAATAATTATATAATTTCATTTAATATGTTTTATCATTAATATATTTATATTCATTATATTTTGTGATTCATTTAATGTTATTATTTCCATAATATTAAAATTCAACCTTATGAAATTTTCAGGGTTTGATACCACAATTGCATCTTTTATCGAAGTTGTTTATGATTATTATTCCATTTATGAAATATTATGATACATATATTGGGAACTCTCATGAATTTTATTTTAATATTGTTATATATTATATATCCATGTATGTGTACCACATTTCATCTTTTGATAGTTAATATAGGGAAGAATTAGTTTTTTCTAAAAATTTGACTATATTTCTCTGTTTATTTTGGAATTTGTTTTATCTACTGAACCATGATTTATAAATATGTTCTCAAAAAAATATTACAATGATGTTTAAAAGGATATTTTACCCCTGATTAAAATTTTTAATTAAAATGGTTATAAAAGGAATCATTTTTTTCTGAACAATGCACATTAACAATTTTTTATAGTACAAATAGTCTGATCGACATTATCCGATTTACCCACCATCACGAACATCAATTACTTGAATCATATTTTGAATGTTTTTATGATTATTTTTAAATAAATGATTTTATAATTTTCCAAATATTGATTTTATAAAGAGTTATTTAATGAAAAATGCCTTTAATATGTGTATAATTTAAAAGTGTTTTTTTAAATTGGAAACAACATTTTCTAATGAAATTTTTAAAATGAATTTTAAGTTATAATTTATAAGTTATGAATATATTTTTATTCATGGAAATGGATTTTGAAAATTATTTTTGTTTTAACAATTGATTTTCAATGTAATGTTATTTTCCTAATAAAATGATTCATTTGATATTTAAAAGTGATACCCCATATAAGATTACATTATTTGATATATGTATTTTACTTTCAATGTATATTATTCAAGGAAACAACAATTATTATTTATTTTAATTGTTTATGTATATATATGATTTTTTTATGAAAATAATATATCTTTCATGGGTTATAACATTATAAAATGATTTTGAAACCCATTATATTCACATTCTATTGAATGATGAAATTATTATATAACCGGTATCATTTTTAAAATTTATGAAGTTGTGGAATTTCAATAATAACCATTTAATTTAATGGGTTATGATATGACTTTTATGAAACCCAAATATTTTTATTGGTTATGATATGATAAATTCTTATTTATTTTTTGGCATATGGATGAATTATTTCATTATATAATGAGTGGGACAAACATCTATATTCAATGAATTAAGTAATGATAAATGTTTTATAAGATCAAAGGGTGCACATGATGTCTTCCCATGCCCACAAAAAGAGGGTAGATGAGATGGAATCCCAAGCCTAAAACAAATGGGTACACAAGAGGGCATCCCATCCCTAATGAAAGAGGGTACATAGGAGGGAATTATATGCCCAAAATAAGATGGTATATGGGAACTCATCCCATGGCTAAAACAAAGAGGGTAAGTGAGAGGTTATCCTATGACTAAAATAAGAGGGAAGATTTGAAGGCATCCCAATCATGAAAAATGAGCATATACAAGAGGTTATCTCAATCCCAAAAGGCAAGATTACAGAAGAAGGCATATGAAGCCTCAAGAAGGTATATAAATGATTCAACAAATCCTAACATGTTACTAAGGACATGGTTGGAATTTAATTGATTATATTTTCTATAATTTTTTATATTACAAAAATTCCCTGACTTATTCATATGTTATTCTTTCATGAAGAATTCTATTGATTAAATTATTATTCAAGTCTTGTAAACAGCCAAAATTTATATCATGACTCTTGATTGTAATCTATGATATATAGGGTATTATATTTTAATGTTATAATCATTTTTTCAAGCCCTTCTGCTGATGTTGTGCTTAAAAATATCCATTGTTCACACTTACTAATAATTTGATATCATACCTTTATTATGTTTCATTTCTCTTTGTTATAATGAAATGTTTTATGTTGGAGAAATAAGTGTCAAGATAATTAAGGGAGATATGGAAAACCATTTACCAAGATAAAATATTATTTTTTAATGTTTTTAATGAAATTAAAAAATTATTGTCATAGGGCATGTAATTTCTTATTGTACTGAATATTCATCTAAAATGATGTTATATACATGTATGTTAAGCTTGGGTTGCTATAGTTGGTATTAATGGAATGGTTTAAATCATCATTTGGAAACTATGATGATTAAACATTATTAGTATACCTAGAGATATTTCTATCCATATTTATTGGGATGTATCTTAGGATAATAATATGATGTCATATATTAATTAATTTGAAACCATGAATTTGAAATATTTTAAGAAAATTTAATCATTATAAAGTTTTATGTTATTAGTTATATTTCTCAATGATAATTTCTAGTTTTATTTACTAAAAAACTAGTTGGAACATAGTTAACATTGAATGTTTTAGATGTGGAAATTTGTGGAATTATTAAAATTTATTTCCAATGTAGAAATATTATTAATATAATCAGTAGACATGTAGGGGTTTTAGTTAAGCTACAAAATATAATGATACCGTAAAAGTCATTTGAATGGTATGTGATCTTCTAGAAGTACCATTTTCATTAATTGTAAGAATAATTATTAGATTTAGGTTGGATAAACTGGAGACATGATTCATATGTTATACTCTATTAATGCAGTATTAAAGAATAAGACAATGAATCCTAGGTAATGGTTTTAGAATAATGTTGGATGATTGACTTGTATATGATTGGTTATTCAAAGAACATGTTATATGAATCCTGAAATGTATATTTATTTCTAGTATATGTTCTCCATTTAGGATTGGAAATGATATGTTGAATGTTGATGATGTCTTAGTGTAGTGATTTAATGAAAAGGTGATATTTTTATGAATGGGAGGTAACCCTTAACATGTTACTTCGGATGAGAAAAATGATACATTTTATAGATACAGAGATGATAATGTGGATAATGTAGATTGAATATTATTTATGACCTCATAAATAGAAATGGCTATGTTAAAAAATTGTTGCATGAATTCATGTATAAATATTACATCATTTAAGTAATACATCTAATTATTATTGGGATAAGAAAGCTTTTATGTTTTTAAAAACAATTAATGGTAATTTTGGTTATTAGAATGACTCAAGAGAATACCATATAAAGGTATCCACTTATTTGGAAGGTGACATCCAAGAGCAGACATATAATATATGGGTGATCAATGTTAAGATGATTTAATTAAATTAATATTAAATTTTTGTACTCTCATATTTTGGAAGAGTTATAGTGTTATCTATTTATAGAAGGGGTTTAGGTTAAGATTAAGAAGAGGAATTAGATATTAATTTAATATCTCAAAAAATGAGGATTTATGAATATTTTATAAGATGTTATGAACATATTTATTATTGTGTTAACTAATGATATAGTTAAATTCATATCATTGAATTTATGGATGTTATAATTCTATTGTAATTAAGAGAAATAGGATTCACCTTATTTCTCTAGAATAAGTGATGAATTTTAAATTTATCAAGGAATTACCAATGTCTGAGATTGTTCTTATGAAATATAATGAAATCATATATTTGAATTTTTTCCTAAGAATTATTCAATTTTAGGAAAATGGTTTAGAAATAAAATGATTTCCTTTTAATATCAATTTTTATGGTATCAATGACGTTTTTCAAGCCTCCTAGTGTTAGAGATTTTTTACTTTTACCTTTATCAAAACAATGTTCTCTACCACTCTCCAACAAAAGATGATATTTAAATTTATATTTTATTCCCATGCTTTCACTTTCTACATATTTTATACTATTTGGAGACATGGTTATTTTTTAATTGGTGTAACCATTATGTGTCCATGTATCCATTTTTAAAGAAAGTATCTATGTTAATTTTTATGATGTCTGTTTTTTTGAAATGAACATTAATGTGATGAACATTTGATCACACAGAAGTATTTTGAATGTGAAATTAATTTTATATTGAGTAGAATGTGACAACATGATATATTTTTTTTAAATTAATTTAAAATTATTATTATTTTATTTCACACCACACAGAATTTAGATTTAGTTATTTGAAGGCACAATGTATTGACTTTATTATACACAACACCGCGTAAAGATTCTTATACACGCAACACATAGATTATAATGAGGTACATGAAACACTATATTTGGATTGTGTTACACAAAATCACACATTCCATAGATAGATTGTTTTACATGAACAACCTTGATTTACCAAAATTAAATATATAATTAATATAGTTATAAATATATTGTTATAGTTACCACATAAATGTTATAATGGAAATAGTTAATATGATTAACTAAATTATAAAAATATAAATTTAATAATTTATATAAAATAAATAATTTTGATATCAATAAGTACAACTCTGATATAAAAATAATTCAAACTTTTGAAAAATTTCTCTTCAAAACCTATTTCCTCATCCAGTATTCTAGATTAATTATAAATAAACACATAAAAATTCCATATTTAGAATTTCTTAAAATGGATTCCATATTATTAATCAGAATAATTCATAATTTCTATCATTGTGAAAATATATATTGACCTTAATAATTAGTAAATGTGATTGAAATTAATTATAGTTATTTTGGTAAAAATGAGTTTACCTAGTAGTTATACCATAGATTAAAATGAAAAATACCCAAAAAATTATCTAAAATCTATTTTCCTTCAATATTTTGGAAATATCATCCCTATGATCTAAAATGGGAAATTATTGGAGGCATGTGATGTTGAGGAGACATGTCAATATTGTTAAAATTTTTATATTTACTTTAATTCCACTCTTCCTTTTGTATAAAAGGGCTCTCGCCCCCTCTAAAACTCACACATTTAAAGGAAAATTGGATCATATAAACCATTTTTTAACAAGATCAAAATATACCTACTCTAAAACTATAATCCTCACTTTGGTCGAACATATAACCATATAATACCTTTGGTGAAAACCAAAAGGTGTTACCCAACCTAGGGGTAATGTCCTTCCACAAGCGCTTTTATTTTATTTTCATTAACCACTGTATAAAATCTTATTATTACATTATAATATAATAATCTACATATCTTCATTATACAAATATTCTTTCATGTTATTGGTTTATTTTAAAACCATATAATATTCTATCAGATGTGATACAAAATCATTATTTTTGTGTACAAAAGTCCACTGCCTCGCAAACAAATGTCACGTGTTCATCCATTTCCACTTTTAATGGTTGATAGCAATGATTGAATTTATCTTTAAATATTATATATGATATATAAATGATGTATTTATTCTTATGGGATTTATATATTACTCATACCATAATAATTTCAATTATTTGGAAATTCGATAACATCGTTTGTTGATGTCTGGACTACCACCTACTCAAAGTGATATGACTCATTCACACTATACATCAAATGTATTAAGGATGATTTAAGTGAAATTATTTGATATATATGAAATAGTAATTTTAATTTAATTTTACTATATATTTAATTAGGTATATTTCATTTAATACAATAAGAAATCATAAACATCTTTCATGCGTACATCCGACCTACCATCTCCCTTAATGGTGGATTTCATTTATTATTTTTAAATTTTATAGATAATTTTAAATATTTACATTATGAATATATTTAAGATAATTATGCTAATCTTTATATTATATAAATAATTAAATCCTTTTATAAGTAATAGTATTAAGAATAACATAAAAACCTATAAGAAAATGTTTTTTATTACATGAAAATTAACATTAAAATGAAATTATTAATAACAGGATAATATAATATAATAATTAAATAATATATTGTTTTGATATTTAAAAATATGGTTATTTGGAATATTTATAATATTTTTAGTCTTATTGTACATGTTATTTAATTGTGCATGAAAAAATTCAGGACTAAAGTTAAGGGTTTTCCAATCTAACTTTCACTTTAGTGAGATATATGGTGTATTCACCACTTATTATCATTTTTTGGTGTATATATTTCTATATTAAATGTTATATTATCAATTTAATTTATTTCATTACATTAATTATTTAAATTGATTTTAGTCTTTCATGGATCCCCTGATTCAAAATTTACTCAAGTCAGACGGGTTATGCAGTCTCTGTTTTATTTATATTGGACTTATCTCTTTTCCACAACACATTTCATTTCTGTGGTGTATATACTAAATATGAATTTATTATATAATTATTATCATTAAATAGAAGGGTATTTAATTATCCATTTTATAATAATTATTTTTGGGTTTTTGGTTCAAAATATACCTAATTAGTAAAGTATGTTATTATGAGTTGTTATTGTTTGTGATATATGAAATGTTAGGAACCTATATTTTTATATTAAGTGTATATACGTCCCTTTCACATTTTTTTAAAGAATATAATTATTTTCAGGACATATTAAGGTTTATTTAATGTTATTATTTACATAGGATTACGAATCAATATTACCAATTTGGTAACAATTTATTGCTATAATCTAATAATTTATCAATAGAGTTTATGATTCTGCTTCCATTAATGAAATATTATGATCTATATCTAAAGAAATATAATTAATCATATTATCCTATTCCAATACAAATTATATCAATGTCTTGGTACCATTTTTACAATCATTTATAATAAATATAATTAATAATGTTTTCCATATAAAATTTGAAAACATTTCTCTCTTCATTCGGAATATTTTTTTTATTCAGAAAACAATGTTTCAGAAAAAAAATCTATAATATTTTATTATGATGTCTATAAGATATTTTACACAATTTTTATCATTTTAATAAAAACTCATGTTTAAAAAGAATCTCCTTGTCCTATTTCAAACAATTCACCTTTATAAACTCATTACAGTGTAAAATTAATGATTGGGATGTATATATTTACTCGCCACAATGGCTGTTATTTACATGAATCTTCGTTTTAAATTTTACAGGATTATTTTTTTTACAAATATCCTAACATTATTAGTTTTTTTAATGTAAATTTCATAGATTATTGATTTGAAAAAAAAAATTTAAAATTATTTTTTCCAAGAGGAAATTTTATTTTCTTATGATAAGTTTCAAATTAATTTTGAATAATAATTTATGTTATTTCTAGTGGTTTTGTATCAACTAAAGGGATTTTTAAAATTATGTATATATTGAAAATTTATTTTCAAAGAATTTTTATTTTCCATAAAAAAATATTCATTTGATATTTCATAATACTTTCCAATCTATGTTGAAAATCATTGACATAATTTAATCGTTGAAATGGATATGATCCAAGGAACCATTATTATTGTTACTTGTAATGTATTTTTTATAGAATCATTTTTCTGAAACACTTATATCATTCATAGGTAATTCCATGGAAAAATGATTAAGAAACGTTCTTCCTTTCTTAGTTCATTCCATGATAAAATGGCTATTAAACCGATATCATTTTCACAAGTTATAAAATGATTAAACTTTTATAATACCCCTTTTATTTCATGGTTTATGATATGACATTTATAAAAATCTGATAATTTTATGGGTCATGATTTTATAAATGATTTTTTATCTTATGTCACATGAATGTATAAATTATATTTATTAATGGATGGGACCTATATTTCCCTCCAATTAATTGGGAATTATAAATATTTTATAATATTAAATTGTATATGGGTGGTCAAACCATGCCCAACCCAAGATGGTATATAAGAGGTCATCCTAGGATGGAGAAAAGAAGGTAAATGGGAGGGGATACAAATATAGAAACCATAGGAGAAATTGGAATTCATCCTACGCCCAAAAAAACAGGGTACAAGGGAGGGCATCCCAAGCATGAAAACAGAGAGTACACATGAGGGTATCCCAAAACTGAAACAAGACAGTACATGGGAGGGAATCTTAAAAATGAAATAAGAGGGTATATTGGAGGGTATACCAAGAATGAAACAAGATTTTATATGGTAGGTAATCCCATGCCTAATGTAGGTACACTGGTTTTTAACCCAATCTTATCATGTTTAGAAGCTCGTGGTTGGTATCCATGTAATTATATTTTATATTCTTATGTGTTCACCAAAAATATGATAACTTATTTTTATTTTTTGATTTTATGCCTTATGTACTCTGTTACATTATTATTCATGTATAATGAAATTCCAATTAATATTTAAGGACTCTTTATTATGATATTTGAAAAGCGGGGTATAATCTTCTAATGTTATGATCATGTTCTCATGCCCTGTGCTCATTTGATGTTACATATATCAATTTTTTATCCTTTATGATCTTATAAGATCACCATCTTCTTATGTTTACTTTCCAAATATTTTAAAAAATGGTTTTATGTAGGATAAATAAAGGGTATGGTCTTTAAAGGTTATATGGATGATATTTTATAAAGATATAATATTATGTTTTAATGTTTCCAAATATAGTAACCTAATACAGTCTTCAGGAATGTAATTTTGTAATATGTTTAATATTCATATAAAATGATGTAAGAAAAATATATTTTATTCCTAGGTCACTAAATATCTGAAACCATTGAATTTTTAATATTAAATAAATAAAATCTAAAATAAAATAGGAAATGTGCTGAAAAACTACTTTAGTAGAAAATTTATTTTTATCCTGTGTGGAATATTAGTAATATTTATTTGTGATTAAAAATTAAATTAGTGATAATATATAAAATACATATATTTTTCATCATAAAGTATTCATTATATAAGATATTTTTTAAAATTTATTGGATAGAAACACCATGATATTAACAGATAAATAATTAAAAATAAAAATTTCTCAATTATAATGGTAATTTTTATTAATATACAATTTATGGCTAAAAATAAAATTGAAAATATTAAATAATAAAAAAATTATTATGTCAATTGTGGTAATTGTTTTATTAATGATAAATTATAATTTTAAGGAAATTAACCATAACGTAAGCAGATGTTACAAATGAAACTTGTTTTTAATATAAGTATATTTTTATGTATAATGAATATTATAGAGGAACATATTTTTAATTTAATTGATTATAATTATATTATAAACGTTATTAATATTTTAGTTGGAGTTATGGGACATTAAAATATACCGAGAAACATAATTATCATGGGGAAAAAAATTATTAAAAAAATAAATGAAAATAGTTTTCATAAAATATTACCTGATTTTATCAATGACATACACTATTTTATAAATGTAACATATTTATTTAGAATTATTAATTTAAATTAAAAATATATATGTTTATATAATAACGGTATCAAAAACATTTATATTGTAAGATAGTTACGATGTTAATATGACTAGCATTTTCACTATTCTCATGAAAATTAATTATCTATGAAATCATAGTTAACAAATCCTAAGCTAATATTGTCATTATAAAACCAAAAATAATTTTTCACTTTTCAAATAAAAATTATGAAATTTATAAATTCTATTTTTATCTTCAAACATAAATTATAGGGAATTTTATTTATAATAAAACAACACATTTTCCAAAAGAAGTTTCTCTTTTAATTATTTATATAAATCACTAATAAATATTTTATCATTAAATTTATATTATATATTAAAAAATAATAATTTAATATAATTTAAATATATTTATTTATTAAGAGGAAAAACATATAAAAATATTGAATCTTATACAGAATAATTAATCATGTTAATTTTGGTAAAATAATCGTTATATAAAAATAAATTTTATTAGAATTCAATCATATCAATTAATTATATTTATAGGTTTTAGATGAATAAAAATATAAAGGATTCTTTTTTATTCAGTATTACATTTTAAGAATGTTATTAGTCATATTATAATTAATTAAATAGAAACATTTATTTAAATTATGGGTAATTATATTTTGGAAGTGTGAGGAAAATAAAATATAAAATTATATCAGAAAAGTGGAGTTATTCAGTTCATTTTATATTATTACTATATATAAGAACAATTAAAATATATATATTGTCTAAATGTATATGAAGAATGTTGTTGTAAAATTTTAATTATTGTTCGATCATCTTTTGTCATCACTAATCAATGACTGAAGTAGTGTTAAAGGGTTGAATAAAAATTTCTATGATATGGTTTTTTTCTATCTATTAAAATGTATAAATATAACATTTTATTATGTTATAGATAATTTATACATGAAAAAATAATATATTTTAATTGGATATCCTAGTACGTTGGATAACTATAAATGATCAACAAATACTATGTTGTGTATTGTTTCCCCAAATTGATTTTCTTGAATGTGGTTAGATTTTTTTTAAATAAATAAAAAAATGATTATATTCATAAATATAATTAATTTGTGATGAAAAATACAATATTATATCATAGTAATACATGTAGAGAATATACAATGACTATGGATGGATGAATGAGTATCTGTGGGTTATTATAAACTGTTCATTAGAATACAATGTTGATGAATTTAAAATAAAATGATGATGGTTTCCGTGATCTAGTATTTATATTAAGATATTTTAGTAGTTTTCTCCTGAAGTTTCTAATAAGGTATATATTGAATATTGAATAATTGAAAAGGGTTGTTCTTAAAGAATGAACATTACACCCCAAAAGTTAACATGTTTTTTCCATTAAAAAAACTATTTAGAATATATTATGACATAGAAAACCCAAAACTAAACTGATTTGCAACATACTTCATAATCCCTAAATAAATAGAAACATATTAATTAATAATTATGTTTAAATTTTATTGTTTTTTATGAAATTTAGTTATTAAAAATAAATAAATATAGTGATATGATTAAAATCAATCTATCTTATGTAAGGTTATATTGCAAAAAAGTTGATTTTTAAGTGTTATTTATTTTAGTTAAGTAATAAAAATACAAATTATGGAATATATGAACAAAAAAATTAACTATCAGTTAATTGAAAATTTATATGTAATACTATTAAAAGATATTAAATTATTAAAAGAACATTTTTTATTAGTTCAATAGTAATTTACTTTTTATATCATAATTGAATAGAAAACTGTATAAAACTTTTAGCATTAATTTTAATAAATTGAAATAATTTAGAAATTCATAATGTCAAAATTATCGTAGAATGAATTTTTGAGATTTGGATTAAAAAAATATGATTATTGAGTAATAAGTAAATTACTACATTCATAAATACTCACAATTTTATGACATAACTAAGGTATCAATACAAATTTAATTTGTGTAAACAAATATATAGAAAAAATATAATTTTATGAAGTAAAAAAATCATTTAAAAATATTATCTTTCATTTTGAAGAATTGTTTTTAAATATTAAACCCTATCTTGAATTCTATCCTAATACAATAATTTTTTATCCTTTTAATAAATTAATTATTTAAATACATTCAATTTTGATTTTGTTCTAAATTCACATAAATATCATATTTTATAAACTAGCAATTTTCATGAAAATAGATTATATAGAATGTCTGCTAATAATTTATATAATACATTAAACTTAATATTTAAAAAAATTGTTTGATATATATTTCACACTTATTTAAAAATTTAATTATAATCATCAATAAGAAAATAATAATTTTAAAAGGTTTCCATATTTATAATCCTTATATAATTTTTTCATATGTTCCAGGTCATTTTTATTCATAATGAATATTTACCATAGAATTTTACTAACAATAGTATTGGTTCAAAGGGTTATAGATTTGTTTATACTAAGATAAAAGAATTAAAATTTAATTTAAACTTGTCTAAATTGGATTTTTTTAGTGTATTTTGACCAATAAATAAACTATATTTTAAATAATACTGAATTAGATGCTTTATCCTTAAAATTGAACTCATTATATTTTAGATGATTAAATTATATATAAAATTTTGATTAATCAAACATAAAAAGGGAAACTCCATCCATAATTCATCAAAAATATAGATATTCATATTTCAACCAATATCTATATAAATATGTTCCAAACCCCTGTTCATGACCTTGAGTTTATGTTTTCATCCCAAAATACATATCTCTGAAACCGAAAGGTGTCTTTTAAAGGATATGATACATGGGAAATGTATATATTGTTTGAAAGATCATCTATGTTTCTATCTTCATAAAACACATATAAAATTTCATACAACATCAATAATATAATTGAATAACTATAATTTCTACAGATAAGTATTTTATACTATGATTTTATCACTATTTTCCATCTTTATCTAGTTCTAAAAATGAAAATGTCTACCATGTGTACACACAAACAACAACATTGATAAACTGTTGAATTTCATTTTTCATCACCTAAATAAATGTTTGATAACAGATAATTTTTTAATTACTAAATTAAATATTTATGAAATATTTTTTTTGTGAATAAAAAGCATTGCCATCATTCCATAATTTATGTAAGTTAAAAAATGAAAATGTCAGCAATTTGTATGTCCAGACTACCTCCTCCATGAATGACATATGTCATTATTAATAATAACATTGAATGGATGTTTATAACAGATTATTTAGTATATTAATATTATATATATTACATGATTATCATTATTCATGTGATAAAATAGTATCCATGTTGCAAGGATCAAAATCTATGAATCAAAACATGTTTGAGAAATAAGGTAATAAACATTCGAATAACAGATTTTAATAATGAGATATGAGTAAATGTATAAAAATGAAGTTATGAAGAAATATAAATATATTTATATTTATAAATATATATACTAAATATATAAATAAAAAATAAAAAATTATTAAATGCGTCAAACCAAGAGAGTGTCCTTGGTAAGTGTTTTTTTCTCAATTTTTCAACATGGAGACATGTTTTAATAATATGAACCCACCCCTATTTATAAGCTATATATACTAAAATTTTGAAACATTCTTTAATTAATATATATATATACTATTTAAATATCCATTTCAGTTTTATATTTATAATGGTTTGTATTCAAAAGTTACCAAATACGTAACGGTTTATGTCACAATCACACTCATTATCAAGATTTTTTATTTTTTAATTTCCCATGATTAAATTATATGTTATTTCTACCTTAAAGTTCTTTAAATATATTATAGTTTTTTTAATATCTATGGTTTAAAAATTTTCTATTAATTTTCATCTTTTTGGTACTCAAAATCACCAAAAATAATATTGATAATAAATAAAGATCCTATTTATTAAATTTCACCAAGACACATTCTATTCAAAGTAGAAATTAATTATTTTGTTTTAAGAATATTACTTTATGTACCTAAATTAATTTAAAAATTTTATATCAATATAATATTAATTTATTTGAAATTTTAAAAGGAATGTTCTTAATATTTTTGTATAATTAATATTTAGTGTTCTATAAAAAATTATAAAAAAATCTTAATATTTTTGTGATGATGTTTGTTTGAATAATTCATAATAATTATTCATTATTTAGATTATTTTATATGTTTTAATTAATTTAAAAACTAATATGTTTTCATACATTCTAGGAATTCATCATATCAGTATTTAAATTTAAATGTATTATTTTAATAAAAAAATTTATGGAAATTTAATTTAATTTTTTGTATATTATAATATTTTACTCGATTATTTTTTAAAATATCTATGTTTTATAAATGACTTAATTACAGTACAAAAATATTCCAATTTTTTTAAATTGTCCATGAAACCTTGTCAAAGGAGTTATTAAAGTGATATATAATATAGTTTAAAAAAATTGACAAAATACTCAATTTCAAATAAACCATTATTTGAAATCACATGTCTTTAAAATAAATAAAAAAATTTGATGAATTTACATATTTCTATAATCCATTACTAATATATGGCTATTCCATTATTTTTTCACAAAAGGGTTTATTTTATGCTCCTTACCATTTTCTTGAAAACATTCAACATTATTGCCTTCATCATGTAAAAATTTTTTTCATTGATGGATATATTTAAAATAATTTCAATGATTTCTAGACATTATAATCAATATTATAAACAATTTTGATTCAAGGTATAAGACTAAAAAATTTATTCTAATGAATGGGGGAATATTAATGTTCTATATATAAAAATATATATGGTTATTTTTTGATTATTAGGGAATAATAATAATAAATTCTATTTTTCTTTAAATACATGAAGAATGAATCTGAAAATAATAAGTGACTTGTCGGTTCAATAATAACTCTTCGTTTTGTTATGTAACTCTTTATTGAAATGCTAGAATGGGTATCATTTTGTGTATAATGGAATTTATATGTATTATGTCTTAGAGTGGGGATTTTGTAATAATATCACAATTTCATAGCACAAGTACAGAATGTAAATATCATGAAATCATAGTGAAATAACTTGATTGTAAGATAATGATTTCATGGTAAGAGGCTCCGATAGAAATATCATGATGTGTTGTATTAATGATTAATAGTAAAGGTATTATGAAATCCATCATTAGGAAATCATTTTTTACTTCCAATCATATTATTTATACTATTATCTTATATTATAATTCATGAAAAAGTTTTAGGATATATATACCTTTTACTAATTACTCACCAATCCATATTTTTATTTCTCATATATTTATTATAAAAATATCTATCAAACCCCTTACTGGTCATACGATACCTTGATATTTTAAGTTATATTTTCTATAGGTTATCGAAATAGAATATTTGAATGATTTCAAGGATGTTATAATTGAAATAAGAAGATTTTATAATGATTAAATGATATTCATTTTGTATACAATAAAATATGGAAATCATATTTGAATCCAGTCTCCCAAAAATTATAAAATTATTGATCCATTATTTTCATAAAACATAAATTTTGTAGCAATATAATATATTTAAAAACTAATCAGTGTTAATTAATTCAAAGTTATTATGTTTTTTATGAATTTTGTAATATAAAATATATAATAACATAAATAGAATGAGAATAATACTCTATAAGTTTCAAGATATTTTCATTTTTTTATCTTAAAAAATATTCATGATGTTTTGGAGAAATTAATTATATTTTATTATTTAATGATTGATAAAAGTGTAATGAATAGAATTAATATCAACACTAAAAAACAATTTTTGGATTTATCATTTGATGAAGTCAAAAATAGTGGAATTCGAGCTGACCATATTATATGTATATTTTGATAGCTTACTTAGGTTATGAACAATAAACGTACCCTTATAGAAAAACTTATTTCTTCACATTATGATGAAAAAACATTAAGTCAATTCACATGAAGAAAACCACAATCATTTAATGGACTTACTATTCTATTTACAATTGAACAACACATCTTTTCCAATGAAAATATATTTTTGTATTTGAGAAGTAAAAAAGGACAATGTATATTATAGGAATATTTTTTTAAATGGAAATTATAACAAATGGGGTCAAATAAATCAGAATTCAAAGAGAAAAAGAAAATATAGAAAATAAATGGAACAATATTATGTTGATATTTTATGACTCATTGTGAAAAAAAGTTGATGTTGGAGATAAATTATTTAATTCAATACTGATGTAATAAGGGAATATTCTTTTTTATTGGGAAAAAAGATATTCGTGAGGAGTGATATAGATTACATATGTAATCTATATAGTAATACTGACCATTTATTTTATTAGAATAATATATTCCTTTGAATTTATATAAAATCTAAAATATTTCTTTTTAGGATGTAATTATAACAACTTCCATTATGAAAAAAATTATAATAAAAGTATTACATTTTGAAGGTAAATAGGATGGTTAAGCTGAAAAAATGTGGAAAATGTATAGATGGTAAGGATAAAACGTCAAGTATGTAGTAATTATGTATAAATCTTCTTTGAAAATTCATATTTTGAATCGGTGATTATTACACGTGCAAAGATATATTTCATCAATGTCATAAATGTAAGGTTAAGGAAGAAGACACCATTATGATGTTATTCAATTGTAATGTGTAAGAATCTTACTGAAAATAGTTAGTAAACCATATTGGTAAATTACCTTAGATAAAGGTGAGAAAAAAATATATGAATACAAAATTATTATAGATTATTTAATTGCCACTAAATTTCGGATAGTATTTAATTCCATCATTAACTTGTTCTTTATTGGATTTTGGATCTATGAACTCAAAAATATCTTTTATTCCTATAGAATCATCCATTGAAGCATAGATGATAGTACATATAATTAATAAAATATTTGAGGATATGGTTACAATGAAAATATATCATGGAAATATATATTAAAATGAAACATAATTTCCTAGTCTCAATCATGATTTTAATACATTAAATTTTTTTTAGCATTGTAACATCTTGGTCCGGGTTCCACATAACATCCCCTAAGCCCATCTGTCACTTGACCTTAGGAGTGCCTCCCAGTATGCACAAGGATTCACACTCGCAGCGAGTGTCTGGTATGTTAGTCGTGGGGAGATCATACCCTCTATTATCATAGAAAACACCATCATAAATACTAAACAATTGTAGAAGAATATATAATGAAAAACAATACAAATCTATTATGATAATCAAGCAGTAAATACAATATATAACTACATCAAAAAAACATGCTATTTAAGAGTATGTTTCAAGTTTCAAAATAAAAAATAAAAAATAAAGACACCAATGAAACCCATGTTGGTCACAAAAAACAACTAGTTCTCTCATCCAAGATCCATCACGGCTCTACTATCTAACTCCTGGATTCTTCTCTTAACCTATATTGAAAACAAAATGTTTACATGACTACAGATCTAGCTGCATGTGTGTAGTTTGAGTAAAACTCAATAGGACACCAAAAACAACATCTATAAAAATCTTATCAATAATTGTGAATGTTGATTTATAAAGAATAATATACAAACAATAAAGTAAATATTTTAAATTTATTCAATTTTCCCTAATTTAACAGCATGAACATATGGGTTTCTATAGACATATGTATCCCAATTCCTACTTTGGCCCATACCGAAGTCTTAACCATTTTACATTATCAATTAAAATTACATTTAAACCAATGTTCATTAATTTCCCCTTTAAATTCAATTAATATCACCACTATTTGGAATCATAGTCCCATGTCAATTAATGGGTGTAGAATGCCATGTCTAGCACCGACATGAGTATTTTGAGCCTTAGTCTGTATTTCACAACCCATTTTTATTATAAATATTAGTCCTTGTCCAGTAAAATAATATTTTTATGCATGATTCCTATAGAATACATTTTATCTCACCCTGTGACTATTTGGAACATCAGTCCATGTCTCACAACCAGTTTCTCAATAGAGAACATATATCATATACATCTCATTATTCAATATTAATCAACAATAATATTTTATCACAATTTTACATATCAAATGTATCACCACATCACATTAATTGATTCAATATCTAATTAATTAGAACAAAAAATTAATTAATTCATCAATTACTAAATCACATAGAACAATTAATTAATTCAAAAATTAATTAATCATATCACCACATTAAATAATAAAAATATTATTAATTACATAATTACATTAATTGATAAAAAAACAAATTAATTACACATTCCAATTAATTAATTTAATAATTAATTTATAAAATTGTCCTATTAATTAATTCATCAATTTATTAGCAATACCATAACATTAATTAAATTTAACAAATAATTAATAATTATCCACAACTTGAAATATCATAATTATTTCTACAATTAATTATCTCATTCACACTATAAATAAATTATAATTAATTAAACAATTGTTTATCTCGAATCATTTATTTCAAAATCACATAATTAATTTGAATCTAAATTACTAAACATTTAAATAATTTTGCATCATAATTAATTCATCCATTAATAATTCAACCTTATCAATTCCATATCTGAACCATCCATTTTAATTAATTTATTAATTAAATAATATAATTCTTTCAATTACACCATCATATCAATTAACAATAATTAATTCACAAACTAATTAATCTTACACATTAAATTGATTCAACACAATAATATCGATTAAATAATTCTTCAATTAATTAATCTGAGCCATCCAATTATTATAACCAAAAAAACCCCATTAATTAATTTCTCAATTAATTATCCTAAATTATTCAATTGCGTCAACACAAAAATCCCAATTAATTAATTCTCTAATTTTATAGTGTAACTCAAAAATCATAGCATTACATCCATTAATTTATTTACAATTTAATTAATTAAAATTATTATTATTAATTAATTTCTCAATTAATTAATCTAACTCAATTAGTTAAATTAAATAACTAATTAATTATACTGGTTATCTCATATTAATTAATCCAAAATTCATTAATTCAAATTTAACCACCCTTTAGTTAATCTGCCTGTTATTTTTTTCATCAATTCAATTATTTAGTTCAAGAGTAGAATAATTATGTAACATCAATTAATTAAATAATTAATTAATTAATTACATTATTTAATTAAACAATTAAATAATCAAAATTTTTAATTTATTATATTTTCAATTAATTAATCCTATTATTTAATTCAACCAATTATATAATCACATTACATCATTAATTAAATATTTTATTATTTAATCTCATTATTTAATTCAATAATTAAGTAATAAAATTACTTTATTTGTTAATTCATCAAATTTTTAATCTCATTATTTAATTAAATAACGTAAATAATCACATATCTCATATTAATTAATTTATTTATTAATTAATCGAATATATCCATTATGCAATTCAAAAATTAAATAACAAAATACATCATTACAAAATCTTATTAATTAATTCATTAATTATTTATTTAAACCATCCAAATTAATCAATAAAATCATGAATATTAATTAATTCCCAAACTAATTAACCAATTCCACCATTATAAAATCCTCATTACTAAACAATCAATAAATTAGGTAAACCATAAAATTATATTCAAAATTTTACAATCCCCCCAAAATAATAAATTTTCCCAATTAATTAATTTAATATAAAAAAAATTAATTTTTATTCATAACATAAAATTTCTGCAATCGCATATGCTTAAATGAATCCAGTCTATGGGATTGGAATTTAGAACACATTCCTTGATAACAGAGTTGACTAACGCTCACCAATGCAAATCCCTTAATTTGAAGCTGATCAATCATGAAGATGGTGATGAAAATGATTTAGATCTCAAACCCAATAGGTGCGTAGAGGGTATTCGATCAAAGACGATGCTGCACTGAGGATATTTGGTCCAAGATAGAGGTGCGCTGATGCCATTTAGTCTAAGTACAAGTTATGTGCATGCTCATTTGGGATGATGAGAGGGTTCCAAAGCCTTTTAGTGGAGGTGAAGTGAGACTGGAAAATTACACGATGTTTGAGATGTGATTTTAATATATTTAGTGTCAAAATTAGTAAATGTGAGTTCCTATTTCATATCATGTAAATGTTGTAACATTTTTCCATTGAAATTTTATCACTACTCATTAATGAACAATTAATTTAGTAACATTCATTAAATACATCACTTATTTATTAAACTCTGTTATTAATTTCATGCAACAACTGATCATATGATTTTGTGAATCCTGGACCGTCACAATGAAACTGAATTAAATATTCAATATTGGTCTAAAAATGACCAACTCTATTTTAGGATCTTGTTTCTACTGATGGTTTGTCAATCTGACATCATATGAAAAATCTATTATTGAAACAGTGTTCTAACAATAATTATTTTCATAATGTAATAATAATAATAATAATAATAATACTAAATACTATTATCCTACTCTAGATTTCATTGTTTGATATTTCTCCAACAACATTCATTAAATGTAAAAAATATTCAGTAATTTAATATTAACTCCACATTTTCAGTTATTTAGTATTGTCTAATATTTTTACCACTATTTCATTGATCAATAATAATTATTCACACATGGTGAAATTTTATTAATCATTTCAGTGAAAAAAATATTTAATTACACAGGTACTTTTTCATTCATTTGGTTTGACAAAAAATAATAATAAACATTTTATTATTTTATCCATAAAAAATAAATATATTATTAATAATATTCTACTTATTAAAAATAATATACTTATTCATTTAGTTTCATTAATTTTTTGACTAATTATTAAATTAATAAAATTAGTTATTTAACATAAAAATTATAATAACAAAAAATTCACATTGTACATAAAATTTATCTACTAACTAGGATAAACTCCCATTATGGGCCTTACAGTGGAATCAGATTTCTCACGTGATGCATCATTTGATAGATATTAATTTATTAATATTCAAAAATTCAATTAAATAATTAATTACATATTAAAAGTTTTTTTTGGTGAGCGAGGTGTTGAAACTTCTAACACTTACTATTTTTATACACTGTCTAGTGTAGACACCATGTTTCAGACGTAATACCGATCTCATATTTCCCATACGATGCCCAGTTGTTTATATATTAATTATTTAATATTAAAAAAATGGATTAAATAATAAATTAAATATAAAAAATGTTATTTTCATGAGAAAGGAGTCAAAACATCCAATGCATACAAATGTTATACACCAACTAGGGTAAACACCCTATTCCAAACATAGTGGTGGCCTCAGATTTTTTTTATGATTCAAAATTATGGAGTAATCAAATTATTTTGAATAAAAATTTGATCCTTAATATATTATAGTTAACATGTTTTTATTCAGTATTCAATGAGACTTTTCATGCCTCAAAATATCACACATAACAAATATTCTAACTCCAAAATCATTCAATTGAATATTTGAATATTTTATTTTGAATTTAATGGTTTTAACACATATATCAAAATATACAAATAAATTATTTTTTGTGAATTAATATTTAGATAACACTTCTTCTCAAAAAAAATTCTAGTCTTTAAACTAAAAAAGGGCAAGATGTACAAATTTACCCATGTTATTACATCTCATCATCAAGAGGTAATTTGAAGCACATTTAAGAAAAACTGTGTTATTATAATCTACCTACCATTAAATCTTTGTTAACCCATCTTGTATGTTTCTCAAAACGTAGTTTTATCTACCACCGCTCAATCTAGAGAACCTCATCTGTAAAATGTTGATGATCCACCTCAAACCATCTGTAATACCCTAGAATTCAATGTTTTTTTTAAAATTTATATTCTTATTTCAAGACTGGTCGCCGAGACGGTATGTAATTCCCTGTCCTAGAGTTGTCGAAATGTATTTTTAAACTGTTTTTTAGGTACACTAAATAAACATGCGAGAGGGTTTTTATAACATTTAAACCAGTGCCTGAATGAAATATCTAAGGGAACCATTTAACTAAGAGAATAAGTATTCTATTCGAAAGGGCATATCATTGGATGGCATATTCCAATAGTGTAAATTATTTTTTAGTCATAAATAATATAATCATCTAACAATTATTTTATTTTCAAAACATTATAACTCACAAATGGTAACTCATATTGGAAATATGAGAGTATAATTAATCACATGAGGGAGTGTTTCTCTTTGGAAAAGCATGACATTCATGGCATGAGATGAGTGTGGAAGTTAATTTTCAGACATTTTGGCTAAAAAATTAAATAACATACAAATGATATTTTAATTTTTACCTCATTGTTGAGTTTTGGTACATTAGCATTGCGATGGAGCGACAAGGCGACATTGAATCTCATTAGTGAACCTCATTAATGAGTCAATGTAATTAAACTACAATGTAGTGTAACAAAAACACTTATTCATATTCGTCAAATAATATCTTGACAAGTAATGCAGGATTGTTGTCACAATCCTTGGATTTCTTGGAGGCTTTGGTGGTTGGAGATGAAGAACAATGAACACACCTTCTTCTTCACGACTAAGTATCACTAGTGATGGTGGGATGAAAATCATGAGTGAAGAATAGTGGTGTGAGATTATTTTCTTCTTCAACAAACAATTTTATCCCATGTATGGGGTTTTATTTTATGTAAATAATTGCTTTTCTCGAAACTTTTTTTGAATGATAAATGTGGGTTAACTAAAAAACAAGTTATCCCACTAATCAATTATTCAAACAGGGTGGTTAATGATGATGGAAAAAGGGGATATTTATCTTATTGATCTTTCTTCCTTATTTATGGTTCTTCGTGATCCTACTAACTAGAATGCATTCATGTCAACATGAAAAAAGACATAGATCGTTCTTAAGGTGTTTCTGTGTGTGACTTCATTCCATTCTCTTTTATTTCATCACTCCCATTCTTCATGATACAATGTTAGTAACAAATTATCCAAGGATATTCTAGGTGAAAGTGTCAATGAGGGAGGAAGTACACTGGTTGTGCGCCGCTGAAGTGATAAGGGCTCCCAACATGGAGGCCAGTGGTTAGGGACTGGCAGACGTGGCCACCCGGCCTTCTCGAAGGAAACACGTGGGGGAAACAAGTCCATGTGAGAGGACTAGTGTAATAGGGATACCCCTAAAGGAGGGCCACATTAGTTGGCTATAATGTGGTCCTTGTGGTACTACATGTGGGGAAGGGGAGGCTTTCCTCATCTGGAATTATTTGGCATGAATAGGATTCCCTGTGGGTGTCTGGGTAGGGGTAAAACCTGCCAGCCATGTGATTGGGGCTAGTGGCGTGAACTCGTCCACTGGGTGGGATGGATAGATTGGAAAAAATTGGTCATTGTGCTACCTTGGATGGGAAAGAACATGCTCACCTATTGCAATCCTGGCCAGAAAAAATCAGGTCATTTTGTGACCCAGTGGGCTGGACCCACGACCAAATGGGGCTAGGTCCAATAAGGCCCACTGGGCCTGGTCTAGCATCCATGCAGGGCTGCGCTAGCCCAAACCCTAAATAGATGGGGCTAGATAGATGTAACTGATTTTGTCATGTGGGACCCCTGGGCCGAGTTTGTTGATTAGGATCGACCAGGTCATATCATGGACACACACAATTGACCCAACTTTACTAAAACCCCAATATAATTCAAAACATGTGTCTGATTGATGTTATGTCTATGACATTTTACCTTTGTGACAAATCAGTCCATTGGGAATACAAGAAGTGAGATTTCATGGCATTTGAGAAGTGACTGATGGTTTAAGAATTATATTCTCCCAGAATAAAGTGTGCTACAAGTATGAATCCTATGACTTTTTGTAATTTGAATGAAATGATGAACGAGTCATATTGATCCTGTTGGACAAGAAATTAGTGGGTCTTAGTGATCTAGCTAGAAAGGAGATGAGGGGGTCTTAGTGATGTAGCTGGCCAAGAGATCAGCAGTTCGTAGTGATCCAACTGGCCCAAAGATGATTGTGTCTTAGTGATCCAGATGGCTGAGAGATGAACTGGTCTTAGTGATTCTGCTAACCTAGAGAGGTTTGGGTGAAAAAGATCCAACTGGCTCAGAGACAAGCGTGTTTGACACATCCAAATACCCAAGAGATGAGCGGGTCTTAGTGATCCAGTTAGCCCAGAGACAAGGGGGTATATGTGATCTAGTTGGCCCTAGAGTCGGTCAAGTCTCAGTGGTCCCACTATCCTAGGTGATGAGAAGGTTTAGATGATGAATCCCTCTACATTATGAATGTTTTAATTTATAACTGATAATTCTACTTCCTATACATTGTGTTATACTTACTGCGAGTTGTTTTTCATTTTGAAAATGAATTGTGTTGTTGATTTCTGATCATTAAATGTGGTCTCACATTTGTGTATTGGGGTCCTTACTGGGAATTTAGTTACTCCCCCAACATATGGTCTTCACACACACATGTCATTTCTTCTGAAGATGATTGACATCTTTAATGTGGACTCAATGGCATTGGAAGAGGTAGTGCCCTCTCAAATCAGGTAGGTGGGGGAATACTTTTATAGCTTCTGACAGCTACTCTATATATACCAATCTGGTGGGGTTTTTGGTGGATAACTTATCAATGATCTTTTAATCATATTTTTTAAAAGTTTTTTTTTTGTTTTTTATTATGGACCATTTACATTTAGTTTGTATTTTACTCATAGTAGTTGTCTTGTGGATGTTTTTGTTTACATAGTATTTTTCTTTCCATAATTTGTTCTGTGTAAATGTGTACAAGTTTAAAATAAAATATATTCTCATTTATGGGATATGCTTATTCGGTGCTAATCGATAGCCCATGTACAATTAAATTCATGATTGTGATAGTCATGACATGGGGCCTGGGGATAGTCCAGAAAAAGTGGTGTTAGAGGAGGTCATTTCATCCAGAATAACTAACGGTCTATATTTTTTATGGGGTCACAGTGTTAAGCATTTCAAGATCATCTTTCAGGGCTGGGAGTCCAATGTTGGTGGGATGTCCAATGAATACATACAACATGAACCTATATTCTACTTTCCAAGTTATTATGTTCAAAAACTAGTTTCCTACATCATTGAGTTAATTCTCATGATCTTTTTTAGTCAAAGATAGCTCACCATGTATAATATAATGACATTTGTTCATCTTGATCTCTTTCAGGATTCCCCAATGTTGAATTCCACCCAGGATTCTAGTGCATGACCATGAAAATGTCTATATATTGATGAGGATTTGAAACAGGGACAATTTCTAAAGGTGTAACCTCCGTTCGATGTCCCAACGACACTATCCCCCATTGTTCAATAGTTACATTTGGCGCTACCATTAGAGCACATACATAGGATCAATTTCATACCCTATTTCCAGCAATAGATACCTCTCAAGTTCAATGGAGAGATAGAACCTAATGTTTTGGAGGATTTTCTTGAGGCAGTGATGTGGGATGTCCACTAAGTGTGGACTCCACTTGACTAGATGGTGGTTCTAGCATTGAGAAAACTAGAGGGATTGGTGGGGAGATAGTGGAGTTTGATAATACAAACTCATGAGGAAGCGACCCTCACATGGTATGACTTTTTGTGAATTTTTATGGAGGATTTCTTCTCCATGACATTGCGCACAATGCACATGTAAGAGTTTATTCACATATAGTAGGGAAGCCTATAAGTGGTTGAGTACTCTGCGAGGTTCATAGACCTCTCTCATTATTATATAGAAATAATATTGGACCCTTTCTTTAGGGCCCATATCATTTATTAGAGAGTCTAATGGGAGATCAGTTCATTGATGATTTCCCTCAGCATCCCTACAAGGGATGAGATGCTGGAGTGAGCTCTACTAGTGTAGAGCTTACGCGATGAGTGGGAACCGATGGTTGGAGCCACCAATGGTTTATGGGTGGGAGAGTCGTCTATTGTGGGTAGCCAATAGTTGGATTAGAGGTCCAAGAAGTCAAAACCATCAATAGGATGACCCCAGGACTAGGGGTCAGTGGTACGAGGCCACTGGGGCTCTAGGGGTTAGAAATAGAGTAGGGTGTGACATTGGAGTGATGGGTGGGGACACATAGCTCATGACTGCATGACCCGCTGCACAGATGATCACAAGACATTCAAAGGGCCACCAAAATAAATGTCAGAGTTTTGAGCATGGTGTTTCGCAAGGTGGAGGACTATGCAGGGGAGTGGTAACAATAGATGATGGTGGGAAAATGTTAGATGTGCTACCACCACCACACCCATGTGGTCCACCATGGGCTCCGGAAGCCTTTGGACAGGGGAAAGGCTATCTTCAAGTGATGGAGGACTATTTCCACAACACTCTAGAGGCGATTAAAAGTATGATCAATGTCTTCTCCCCCTATTATTTAGTTTTTATAGAAAATGTTTCTAGTCAGATTATCATTACCACAGATCATTTTCGTAGCTTGGAGATTCTAATCGAGCTATTGGCTCGATCCTTATGGTTAGAGACTCCTAAGAGAGGTACTTTAGTAATTAAACACTAGTTCTGGTTGTGTGAAATTACTCTAAGAGATGAGATGTTTGAAAAGTATCTCTTAGTAGTGGATTTGAGGTCATACAACGTCATCCTATGTCTAGTATTTATATCCACAGTTCAATCCAAAATAGACTGTTTTAGGCACAGAGTGTGGTGTGTCGATGGGACCATGTTTTACAACATCAGTGAGAAGGGAGCCCATGCAACACGAGATGGACTAGTAGAAAGGGGGTGAAACTTATCACTCACCAATTGGATAACATGACCATCATTTTAGTGGATGATACGAGTCTATAGTATCTTTTTGTGGTGTATGAGTATTAAGATGACTTTCTAGAAGATATTTTTGGACTGCCTCCTCAAGGAGAGGTACACTTGTGCATTGATTTGAACCCGAAGACTACACCGATATATACACCTTTATATCGAATGGCTCCAGAAGAGCATTGAGAGATAAGGGTATAGTTGGGGGACATGAAAATGAAGGGGCTTGTAAGGCACATAATTTCACCATAGGTAGCCATATGGTTATTTTTCAAGAATCCATACGTAAGCTAGAGGTTATGCATGGACTTCCTAGGCCAGCACCGGGTTACTATGAATAAATTGTATCCTATACCAATGAATGATTACCTACAAGATCAGATGAAGAGATAAAGATGGTTCTCGAAGATTGACCTCATATCAGGATATCACAAAATTTGTGTACGAGGTGAGGATATCATGAAGATGTCTTTTAGATGCTTATATGACCACTACAAGTCGTTAGTTTTTCCATTTGGCAAGACGAACACCCCATCAGGGATCATGGGACTCATGTAGAAGATCTTCCAACCAATTTTAGACTAGTTTGTAGTTGTATTCATTGATGACATTATTGGGTATTCAACATACGAGGAGGATCACCCGATACACCTATGGATGGTTCTCGACAAACTCATAGAGAACTAACATTACGGAATGATATCAACATGTGTCCTATATATATAGAAATACTACATTGTAAGAAATATCATCTTAGTGGATGGAGTTGTAGTGGATCCAGTGATGATCAAGAGAGTGCTTTCTTGGTAATCACCCAAGAGCATTACCGAGGTGTGCAGTTTCCTTGGATTGGGTAGGTACTATCAAAGGTTTTCACTAGAATCCTCTTGAATAGAAGAACCAATGAGGGAATTAAAGATTAAGTGAAACACCATTATGTGGATAAAGGTATGACAACACAGCTTTTAGTAACTAAGGATGATCTTGATGAGTGCTTCTATCTTGAGGCTGCCAAAGGAGGTAACAGACTACGTGGTGTAATATGAAAAATCTTGAACTATGCATGGATGTTTCCTAATGCAAGGGAATGATTTGATATCATATGGATCACGATAGTTGATATTGCATTAGTATAACTATGCGACTCACAACCTTTAGAGTGATGTTGTAGTCTTTGCACTAAAGATGTGCCACACTACCATATAGGAAAATAATTCATCATCTACTCTGACCAACAATAGTCTCAAGTATATAATTTCATAAAAATATATTAATATGAGACAAAATTTTGGATAGAGTTCCTCTAGGAATATCTATTCATGATTGTTTATACTCTTATGAAGGGAAATGTTGTGTTAGATGCTCTCTGGATATGATTGAGTTATCTACTTCTAAATGAGGCCTCAGTGAGGTTCGCCTCGATTCAAATATCATTCATGGGTGTAGATGAATCAGCTTATCTCTATTCATTGATTGTTACTAGTCCACTCTTAAATAAATCAGGGAGGCATAACTCAGTGAAACCGAATATGAGTCTTTATGCGCTCAGTAGTCCATTGAGAATACATCTGGTGGATATTCAATATGTGGGGATCATGTAATACTTTTCATATGATACAGCATTGTACCTGTGTGATTACGAGAGGAAGTGTTGAGGGAGTTCTATACAACTTATTTAGTAGTACATACATGTCTTTAGATGATGTATTAGGACCTTAGACATTAGTACTGGTGGCCAAAGATGAAGAAGGTCGTGGCATAGTCTGTCTCAAGATGCCTCAACTTTCAGAAATGGAAGGGCGAGCACCAAATTCTAGATGGTTTTACAGAACCCCTCAAGGAACCTGAAAAAAATAATATGGGATATAGATAGACATTGTAATGGTCATACAAAGATTGTCCATGGGGAACAATAGCATTTAGTTGCTTGTAGACCAACTCCCCGCGTCCGACAAATGCATACACATATGAGAGCAAGGTTTAGAAGGGAGAGAGGGAATCCTCTAAGTGAAAAAGATAGTTCGAATCCATGGTGTCCCATCAACGGTACTATCAGATAGTGATGAAATATTTACATCCCAGCTGTGGAAGGGATTTTATTAGGCTTTTTGGATTCATCTATTCTTGATCACAAACATTCACCCAAAAACTAATGGTCAGAAAGGAAAGTTCATACAGACCAAGGAGGATAGGCTTCTTGCTTGCATCCTTGATTTTGGTCACAGTTGGAGGGACCACCTACCACTGGTCGAGTTTTCATAAAACACTATCTACCACTCCTTTAACAGTATGGAACCATTAATATAGTTTTATGGACTACCATGCAGGTCACTCTTATAAAGGATAGATGTTGGGTAGTTAGCAATCATGGGACCAATGATAGTAGATGGTAGCACTGACAAGGTTCAAGTCATCAGTGATTGGATGAAGACAACACATATCAGACATAAGTCTTATGATGATATAAAATAGATACCCTTTGAGTTTAATGAGTTGGGCTATTTCATCCTACGAGTCTCAATGTGAAGAGGTATATAGATATTTGGCTTCGGTGGGAAGTTATCTCTGAGGTTCATTAGACATTTCCCAGTAATGCATATACTAGGTGAGGTGGAGTACTTAATTTCTTTACAACAATTGTTAGAGAGGGTTAACGACGTCTTCCATGTATCCTTTCTAAGTAAATATGTGCATGAAACTTCTCATGTCATCGACCACGGTGAGCTGGAGATTGACGATGGGGCTACATTCGTGGAGTACCTAGTGTAGATTGAGGATCGACAGGAGATGATACTTTATGGATGTTTCAAACCATTAGTTCATGTTGGTTGGTAGCCTAGAAATATCCAAGAGATCATGTGGAGTGGGACGATTATATTTCTGCGCAGTATACTCATTTTTTATTAGTCCTTGTTTTGGCTTATGGGGTCGTAATTCCCTAAAGGGGGTTAATTTGATAGCACATAACTACACGAATTTTTGTAAATTTACTAAATATTATTTGAAGACCAGGATTTGAGACAAAACATAATTATGAGGCTCAGAGTGTCCAGAAAATTTAATTGAACTATTTTGTACATTCATTAATGAAACGTATCAGTGTGGTTTTATAAATTTTAAAACACTTCCTAGATAAAAAATATGAGTACATTGTTGAACTCAGAGCATTTGAATTCGCTTATAAAGGATCTTCCATTGGCCGACATAGGCTAACGGTGGAATGTAGTGTTTGGTCATAAATAAAATAATTATGTGATAATTATTATTATTTGAATTCATTATAATTCAGAAATGATATATCAGATTGAAAATTCAAGAGTATTATTGAGTTCATGAGGGTGTGTTTCCCCTATCCACACCTTAACCTCGTCTGACACTGGTCAAGGGTTAATGTTAATTTTTATACTTCTTAGAAAAAAAATTTAAAAGTATTTTTAATTATTTTCTTCTTCATTGAGATGTGACTCATCAGCGCTATGTTGCAACGATTTGGTGATGTTGAATCTCATTAATGAACCAATTTAATGAGTCAGTGAAATGAAGCTACAACGTAGCGTAATATAAACACCAATTCAATTTCATCAATTAATATCCTAATAATAAATGAAATATTTTTGGAATAATCTTGAAATTTCTATGTGTCTTTGGTGGGTTTCCACAATGAATGATGAATGCACCTTCTTAAACAATTTGAAGAATCACCAGCGACCATGGGATTTAGATCAAGAATTATGAATTGAGGCGTGGTATCCCATTCTTCACGATAATCAATTCTATCCTAGAAATTGTTTTATTATTTTAACTAAATTATTTCTTTTTCTACTCTTTTCTTCAATCTAAGAACATGGGCTAACACACAAAAAATTTACCTATGATTTGATTGTTCATGTCGGGTGGTTAATGATGTTGGAAAAAAGGAGATATTTATCTTTGTGATCATTCCACCTTATTTATGGTTCTCTGTTATCCTACTAAAATCAACGCATATAGTTCCACATGAACAAAGAACTGATCATTCATTGGGTGTTTCTATGTAAATCTTCGTCCCACCATATATTCATTCACCCTTCCTATTCATTGTGGGGAAATGGCAGCTATACATTGGCTGAGGGGATGCCAACCATAAGGGTTGTATCCAGGTAGGTATACATCATTGAGAGGCCACAACGACATGAGGGAGGTAGCACGCTGGCATGCATATGATGCCACAGAGTCGTGCCGGAGGCACCATGTGGTCTGTGGACCATGGCAGCGATCTGGACCAACATCAAAGTTGTAGGTCATGCGAGGGAAATCGATCCTCATGATCAGATGTGTAAAGGAGGGTGGCGTCATGAGGGAGCTACGTTGGAGGAGAGGCCCACATCGGCGGGGGGGGGGGGGGGGGTGCATCAGTTGGCTAGAATGTGGTCCCAATAAGATCATGGGTGGCTAAGGGGCGGTCAGCTTTAGCCGAAAGTGTGCACCACAACCCGGGATCCCATCATGAGTTTGGGTAGGAGTAGAACTGGCCTACCATTCGGGTCAGGCTGGTGGTGCGAATCGGGCTGCTAGGCAGCCCATGATAAATAATAGTATGCCCAACAATGAAATCAAGGGATAAGGTACAAACAGGCCCACTAGGAGGCTAGTGATGGGAAATAATCAGGCCTCCTATTTCGGGCAGGGCCTGATGAAATCCGGTCATTGGGAGACATGGGGGTGTTGGACCCACGGCCGAACTGGGCCAGGATTAGTAAGGCCCAATGGGCCTGGCCCAATATCCTGATCAGACTAGGCCAGACTAGACACCATATTTTTAGGTCAAGTTAGCCGAACCAGGTTAGGTCATGTGGGACCCCTGGGATAGGTGGGTCTAGTTGGTCATACCAGGTCTGACTGGGCTCCATCACAACACACCCCTTCTAATTAAAACACCAATATCATTCAGACTGGGGGTATGATTGACATAGTGTCTATTGATTTGGGACCCTTGTGATGAGATGATCCTTTGGGAATACTCTATGTGAGACATCTTCGTAGCTGAGAGGCCGACTATGGCTTGATATGTAGACTCTCCCATAATCAAGTGTTCTATGAGAAGGAATCCTACAACTTGTTGTGATGCAAAGGATATGATGAGTGGGACTGAGTGATCCAGCTGACCAAGAGTTGCCCAAGTCATAGTGATACAGATACCCTCGAGATAACTGGGTCTTAGTGATAAAGCTGGCCATTATATGAGGGAGTCTTAGTGATCCAGTAGTCCAAGAGGGAAGCAGGTCTTAGTGATCCATCTAGCCAAGAGAGGAGTGGGTCTTAGTGATCCAATTGTCATCGAGATGACTAGGTCCTAGTGATCCAGTTGGCCTAGAAAATAGTGGTTCGTAGTAATGAAGTTTTCCTAGAGGCAAGCAGGTCTATGTGATCATGATGACTCATAGACGAGAGATTCTATGTGATCTAACTACCCCTAGAAATGAGCAGGTCTCAATTATCCCATTAGACAAGGTGATGAGAAGCCCTAGATGATGAATCCTTCAACATTTTGAATCTTTAGCTTTAAAATTGATAATTTTACATCCTATAATTTTAGTTATAACTAGAGTGAGCTGTTTTTCTTTGTGATCACGCATTTTGATTTTTCATTTGGGTTATTCATTAGGGTGTTTCTATTGTAGAATAGGGCCCCTAGTGAGTATTGTGTTACTCACCCATGTACAAGCTTTTCCAGCACATTTCATGTCTTATGAAGATTACTGATTCCTTCAAATAAGACTCGGTGGCCAATGAAAAGGTGGTGCCTAGTGAGATCAGGTAAGCAGGGAAAAATTCAATGGCTTCCGGCAACTACTCTACAAATACCCATGACGTGGGGTTTTCATTAGACATCTTACCTGCAATATTGTAATCTCTTTTATGTTGTCTTTTGTTGGGTTTATATTCTATCCCATTAAATTTTCTTTTGTATTGTACTCACAATAGTTTTCGGGTGACTTTTCGGGTTTAAATTCTAGTTGCATTTTCACAGTTTGTGGTGTGTGTGTGTTTACATGTTGAAATGAAAATCCATTCCATTTTGTTGGTATATTATTATTAGGTGATAGTCACCAGCCCCCGGCCAAGGGAAGGAGGGTCTAGGGTAGTCACGACACATGCCCAAGAGGGACGGGTCATGACACTATCAAACTCCATATATATACTTTTTCATAAGAACAACCTCCAAGGGGTCACATATACAACCAAAAAAATTCAATTAGATAGGTGTAAGGCCAGATATTTTTCAGTGTATTTGTGGTAGTGTCAAGGTATGGGACATGATCTACACTAATTAATTGTTTTCTAAGAACTCTTCAATGAGTACCACCACCAATCCTTCAAATCTAGTGTTTCTTACTTTTTTCCTACCACACAATCAAAACTGAGGCACTATAACATCCCATAACCACCCTACACCTAGGTTTCATTTACTAGTGCATAGTCTTTATTATTCAAGTTCCTCATTAGACACCCATTGTTCTCATCTTTTATCATTTTAGAATCTTTCTCAATATCATATTAGGAACATTTCATTTCAATTTCACAAAAAAGGGAAAATTTCCCAACTTTAAAAACTAACCCAAAGGCCATTTTCTCATGCATGACAACCATGATCAATGTCACAAAGTAATATCAAGTCCCTAGAATGATGCATATACACAGAACACTCAGTGTTTCACCTGAGATTTAATGAGAAATATTTTTGTTTTTATGTTATATGAATCACCAAAGGAATCATTTACTACACACAACACTGTCCTGGCTTGCGTTACACGTAGGAGAAACCTTCCTCGATAGCTTGCGTTTTACGCAATACCGAGTTTCACTAAACAACGATATGTTATTAAAATATTATATAAAATCCATATTATGAATAGTAATACCCTATTTTTAAAATTTTATAAATTTTATCTTTCAAAATGGACTTCATTTCTGGATTCGGAATATCAAAATTATCCTAGGGTGAATTTTTTCTATTTTTCAGAAAAAATTCATTTTTTGATGTATAGTGAAAGCACTAGGTTACTATTTAAAACCCGACTTTTTTATTTTAATAAATATTTATTTAAATTTATTTTAGGTCAAAATGGATACATAATACCTATATATGTTCAATGTAATTTATTAGTGTCATAATTTTAGATATATATAAATGTTATTGAACTCTCCACCGTCTTTTACCCACCTCCTAGGAGAATTTGAAAATTTACATAAAACATAATTTTAACGCTTTTGTGAATGGAATTTCGAAAATCCGAGAGACACAGTAACTAATATAACGACCCATACTTTACATATATTTTTATTATGTCAAAATTTAAGTACACTTATTATAACATATAACAAAATCATGAAAGGACCGTATAGGTATTGTGTCTTTAGAAACTGGAAAACATAAACAACGAGTTCATAAATCAACTACATTGTCTCCCTTTTATTTTATCATATCTAGAGTCCCTTTTGGAATATCTTACTTAATACCCTTCTTCCTGACCTGGGTAAAAGAAAACATACTAAAGGTTGAGCTCAAATACTCAGTAAGGGGAATCAAAAGAAATATCAATCACATCATATTCAAAAGAACATATCATTTTTGAAATCATAAAATGCAAAAGAGGTCATAATTTCCTAACATGGGATAAATCATAGTAGGGAAATGTAATCCCAATAATCAGATTATGAAACTTTTTGGCATACACACATAATCATAGAGAATCATTTCCTAGTAGTCAAGACTCATTTCCAAGACTATCTTAGCGGACAAAGTCTATTTCTGAAACGAGTTCACTCCTACCTTCAGTCCTGTATCACTGAACTAGATTAACCTGTCGTTCCATCCATGACTATCTCATGAGATATAAATCTTTACCCAATGCATTGGAGGGATATATAGGTCTCGCACATCTCATAATGATACCCTTCTTATGTGTGATACAAGATCATAAATCATACATCATAGCATAACCCATGTAATAAATATGGGATTCTTAAACATCATGCCATCATAACATAATCCATATAAGATAAAAGGACATCATAAAAATAATTCCATCATAACATAATCAAATCAATGTAAAAATAGCGATAGAAATAGAACCCTATATTATATTAGATGGAAAATAATTTTGATAAAACACTTGAACTTCATTCTTCAGAAAAATATCCTTTCTACTTCAAAAACATTTTTTGTTTCATAATATGTCATACAATTTTAAACTAAAAAAATTTGATAAAAAGTAAACTTGAAAACTTTGAAAGGAAGCTTCATGGAAACAATGTTCTAAAAATACATTCATGCCATATAAGATAAAGAAAAACATTATTCTCGTACTTTGGTCGGAAAATTCAAAAAAATACCTCGTACTAAAAACCCCAAAACATTTATTTCATATATTTTACTAAAAACATACCAATGGGTAAAATTTGATTTAAACAATTCTAGGAGTATAGATATAATATTTCATATTTAGGAAAGTGGATGTGGATGATAAATATTCCCCAGTAAATTCTGGAGTATAAACAATCTTAGATAATTATGAGATTGTGAGATTTTCCCTTACCTTAAGTCCAATTTGCTTCGTATGTGTTCGAAATTACTGTATAATGATTTAAATAATGTCATTGAATTATTCCCGAATCTTACTCATTTTTATGATATCATATATGGTCATATTCTTATCTTCGTATTAGTAATATTTCATTGCTACTTGTTATTTAGGTGTTTATTGTTTTTTGTTCTTATACGTGTTTTGTCAAATAAATTCTGATTATACTTTTTAGGGTATAGATACCTCATTTACCGAATTTTATTAGTGTAATATATATCATATGTATTCATTGAATTCATTTATATAATCATTATGCATTGAAGATCATGTAGAACGAGTCGCATCACATCGTGGAGACAGTAGGTCGTACGTACGCACGATCGATGATATCGTTCCCATGATCATGTAGTTGTTTTGAAGTGTATGTATAAATTTTCATAATAAATATCACTTCAAAATAATCATATATAGTTTTTTCATTACCCCATTATACCCATCCAATTAAGGTGGTGGTGGAAAACATATTACACCACGGCATGGAGTGGTATTCTGTACGTACGCATGCGCGGTGATTTTGTTTTCCGTAGGATGGATAGATGGTGAAATATGGTTGTTTCATACTTATAATAGAATATCAGTATCTGAGTGATACTGATGTTATTACATCATAATGATACAACTAAATAAGGGGAAGTAGAAGAAGAAATAAAGTTGAATGAATCGGTAACGGACATTACCTCTTCTTTGAAACTCCTCTTCTTATCCTCCTCTTAGGGAAGTAATGCTGGTCTTTTAAGAATACCAGGACCTCTATGATGTTTCTAGGGAAGTGGAGAATAGAAATTTTCAGGGGTTTTCCAAGCATGAAGGCTCAAAGTGGTGTGAGAAGGAGAGGGAGGAGGTTCCCTTTTATAAGGGAGGTGAGGGGCACTTTAGAAAAAAACATAAAATATTATTTTATAATAAAGTAATATTCTGTTTTTAATAGCTCCAAATTGATTTAAATTGAAGATAATGTGGGGATGAGTTGAAATCATCTCAACCAATATATTTAAGACAAGTTTAGGTTACTATTTTAGCCGTATCATTTAGATTTAACTCTATGTTAAATAATTTAACTTTTACCTTGTCTTCTTGTTTTCTTACACTGAATGGTTAATAAACATACTATAATAAGCCAAACGAACCCCAAGTGGTTCATTATTAATAGATATTACTTTATATAAGTCTTTTGGATGAACCTTAGATTTTTAGGAGTAAAATAACAATTAATAAAATAATATTTTTAAAAAAAACTATTTTATGTCAATTTTGACAATACTTGGTAATTGATTTTTGTGAAACTCATAACAACAAGATTAGTTTGAAAAAAGTAAATTAAATCAATAATAATATTTCAAATTAATCTATAAAAAAGTTTTAATTCTTAAAAAGTCTCAAATTACATTTATTTAGGTATTTATAATATCAATTATGTGAATATTTCTTTAATAAGGTAATTACTGCATCATCCTTGTGTCATAAATAAATAAAATTATTTAAAGTCTAAAAATTATTAATAAAGTACCATTATGTAGGAAATATTTTTATATTTCTAATAAATATTTATAGTAGAATTTATCTTATTTATAAACCTATATTAAAAATGTTTTAGCTATTAAACTTTGATTTTGACTATATTAACTCTTCTTTAAATAAAATAATATTAAATGTCCTAATCTAATCCAAGTGGACCTAAATGGTCATCTTTTATTCCTAAGGTTGTCTAATTAAACTTATCCAATAGAATTAGGACATGTGTTGGGTTAATAATAATACCTTTTTTACCCTTAATTACCGTATTTACTTTTAACCGTGGAAAATAAAAGTAAAAAGTTACTATTTACCAAAATTATTTATATCTTATTGTACCAAAATTTACTCCATTATATTAACCATGTCTCTCAGATTTTTGAAATTACACTCATAGAAGTGGTAAAATTAAGTTTTATGTAAATTTTCAAACTCTCCTAGGAGGTGGGTAAAAGACGGTGAAAAGTTCAATAAAATTTTTATATATCTAAAATTATTATAAAATGACTCCAATGAATTAATCTGAACTTATATAGGTATTTTGTATCATTTTTGACCTAAAAAAATTAAATTAAATAAATTATTATTTATATAAAATGCCGTGTTTTAAATAGTAAACCAGTGTTTTCACTAATCATCAATAATTGAATGTTTTCAGAAAAATACCAAAAATTCACAGTAGGATAATTTCGATATTCTGAATCGAAAAGTTAAGTCCATTTGGAAAGATAAAATTTATAAAATTTCTAAAATTTGGTATTACTATTCATAAAAAATAGTTTTAATTATATTGTAATAGCATATCGTTGTTTAGTGAAACTCGGTATTGCGTACAACCCAAGATATCGAGAAAGGTCGTGATTTTGTGTAAAGAAATACAATATAGTGTTGTTTGTAGTGAAATATTCCATTGATGATGTATATAACATAAAAGCAATATATTTCTCATAAAAATCTCGGGTATTACATTCTACCCCCCTTAAAATAAATTTCGCCCTCAAAATTCATCACTTTGTAACAAACAGATCAATATACCTCTCCATCATCATATCCTCAAGCTCCCATGTAGCTTCTTCTAATTGGTGGTTCCTCCATAAAACATTCGCCAATCAAGTGGTCTTGTTCCGTATAACTTTTTCGCTATGATCCAGAATCTCTATCGGTTGTTCTTCATAAGAAAGATCTTGCTCCAGCGGAATAACTTCTGAGCTGAGTACATATGAAGGATTGGGTATGTACTTTCTCAGGAGAGATACATGGAACAAATCGTGAACATTAGAGAGATTCGATGGAAGTGCCAATCGGTAAGCTACCTTCCCAAAACGATCCAGTATTTCGAATGGACCAATATATCAAGGGCTCAGCTTTCCCTTCTTTCCAAATCTCATTACTCTCTTCCATGGAGATATTCATAAGAACACTTTTTCAACCACTTCAAACTCTAGGTCTTTTCATCGGTTATCGACACAACTTTTCTGTCGACTTTGTGCTGCTCTTATGTTTTGTTGAATAGATCAGACCTTTTCTGCCATCTCATCAACAAGATCAGATCCTAATATCTTTATTTCCCCAACATCATCCTAGCAAGTTGGAGTTCGGAATTTCATTTCATAGAGAACTTCATAAGGAGCCATCTGAATACTGTATTTAAAGATATTATTATAATAAAATTCCACCAAAGGAAGGTGTTGATCCCAACCTCCTTTGAAATCCATAGAGAAAGCTCTTAACTTATCTTCTAGAGTTTGAATTGTTCTCTCAGACTGACCGTCTGTCTGAGGATGATAAGAAGTGCTGAAACTAATATTTGTATCTAAAGTATGCTGAAGACTTTACCAAAACGTCCAGGTAAACCACGGATCCTGATCAGATATAATGGAAAGTGGTACTCCATGAAATCTTACCACTTCTTTTACATATATCCTGGAAAGCTGAACAAGAGATAAATCCTCTCTAATAGCAATGAAGTGTGCCGACTTCATATGATGATCGACTATGACCCAGATAGCATTATTGCCTTTGGATGTTTTAGGAAGTCTGGTGACAAAGTCCATAGTGATATTTTCCCATTTCCATTTGGGTATGGGTAATGGTTGTAACATCCCCTTTGACATCTGTCTCTCAGCTTTAACTGGCTGACAAACCAAGAATCGAGAGACATATTCAGCAATATCTCTTTTCATGCAATCCCACCAGAAGTACTATTTCAGGTCCCTATACATCTTTGTGCATCCAGGATGAATAGAGAATGATAAACTATGAGCATCATCCAACAACTCCTTCATTAATTCTAGTATGGGTGGAACACAAAACCGATTCCCGAACATTATTATCCCATCACAATAAAAGTGAAATTCAGGAATATTTCTCACCTTCTTCTGTAACTCTACATCTTATTTTTGTGCCTCTTTAATCTTCAAATTTATATATGGTTAAACATTCATTTGAAAAAGATAATACTTTTCCCCTTCCATTATATTTCCAATATCCATCGTTTGTAAATCCATAAATATTGGATCTTTTGTGATCCACATCATGGATAATCTACCATGGTCTTGACAACATAATGCATATGCCACCTAGTTTTGTTTCCTTGGGTGATAATGAATTGAGAAGTCGTAATCCTTAATCAGCTCCAACCATATTCTTTGGCACATATTCAGCTCCTTTTGTGTGAAAATATACTTTAAACTTTTATGATCAGTATAAATATCACAAATTTCACCATAAAGATAATTCCTCCATATTTTTAATGCAATGATTACCACAGCAAACTCGAAATCATGATCTAGGTAATTTTTCTCATGGACTTTCAACTGTCATGAGGCATAAGCAATCACCATATCGTTTTTCATGAGAACACACCCCAATCCCTTCTTGGATGCATCACTATAGGTCACAAACCTTTCTCCACTACAAGGCAGTGTGAGCACAGGTGCACTGAATAACCTTCTTTTTAACTCCTCGAAATTCTCTTCACACTCCTCTATCCAATCAAACATAACTCATTTTCGAGTCAAACTGGTGATTGGATTAGATAGTCATGAAAAATCATTCACAAAACGTCAATAATATCCAGCCAAACCATGAAAACTTTGGATCTCAGTTACTGTTGTTGGTCTTGACCATCATTTGATAACCTCTATTTTTTCCGGATCCAAATATATCCCCTCTTTTGAGATTATGTGACCCAAAAAAGCAACTTTTTGATGCCAAAATTCACACTTGGTAAATTTGGCATAAGGATTCTCCTTTCTCACGGTCTTCAATACAATTCTCAAGTGATATTAATGTTCTTCCATACTCTTTGAATAATAAATAATATCATCTATAAAGACTACCACAAAATGATCAAGATAGTCTCTAAAGACTCTATTAATTCGATCCATGAAGATAGTCGTGGCATTAGTTAGACCAAATGGCGTCACTATAAATTCATAGTGTCCATACCTTGTACGGAAAGCCGTCTTTGGTATATCCTCCCTTTTGACCCTTAATTGATGATACCCTGAACGAAGATCTATCTTGGAAAAGTATTGAGCTCTGCGTAGTTGGTCAAATAAGTAATCAATGCCTAGGAGAGGATATTTGTTCTTGATAGTGATCTTGTTATGTTCTCGATAATCAATGCAGAGTCTCATTTATCCATCTTTCTTCTTAACAAACAAAACAGTTCCTCTCTAATGAGATGCACTAGGGCCTATGAATCCCTTATCAAGATTCTCCTGGAGTTTCTTCTTCAATTCCTGCAACACAATTGGGGCCATTCTATAAGGTGACTTTGAAATAGGTAAAGAATCTGATATGAGTTCTATTGAAAACTCAACATCATGATTTAGTGGAAAACCATGAAATTCCGTTGGAAAGACATCATCAAAATCCCGTAAAATGGGAATATTCTTAATCATGAGTTTCTCTACTACCATTTGAGATAAATATAATTAATTTAGTGGAATCAATACCCATAAAATGAAATAAAATTAGACTAGAAGGTTATGTTCATCCTTGCATCGATAGACGATCATAGATTGATCTAGAATATGAAATGTGACATCCATTATTTGGTAATCGATATGAGATCCATATAAGGAATGTCAATCCATGCCACGAATCACATCAAATTACACTATAGGAAGGATCACATGATTTGCAGGAAGCACTTTCCAAAAAACTTCAATCAGAGAAGAATTATAAACATTTTACTTGACTATTGTGCCATTAGGGGTTGTCACATGTAACTCAATATCTAACTGCTAAGGTAATAAAGCAATACCCTTACAAAATTCTTCAGAAATAAAATATTGGGTGGATCCAAAATCAAATAAAACATTTCCTACTTTAGAGTGGATGGTATGTGTACCTTTCACCACTTTGTTATCGTACTTCACATCGCTGATAGAAATTGCATGTGACATTCCTTTGTCTTTCGCCTTATGAGTTTTTTGATGTCGATCATCATAAAAAACCCTTGAATTAGGGAATTGATTGGAATACTTCCCTATTTCCTTGCACTTGTAACATTGAAGTGTAGGAGGTGCACTCTGTGTAGCCTTTTCATTGTTCGCATCACTAGACATCTTATTCCCAAAATTGTGGCATTCAAATGCTCGATGTCCTTCCTTTCCACCTTTGAAACATTTACATGTCCCTTTAAGACAACTCCCTCCATGTTCCTTTCCAAAAATTGAGCATAAGGGAAAACTCATATTCTATTCAGTGTGGTCTTTATATTTCCCTTTAAAATCAATTTTTCTCTTCTTATCAAATGGATATGACTGATGGGTTACTCCAATCTCCACCACAACATTGATAGAACACCGAATGATTTCCTCGTAGCTATTGAAGTTAGTTATGTCTAACGCCCTTCCAAGACTTGGTTTTAATCCACTAAAGAATCGATCGATCTTACTCTCAGGTTGGATAATAATCCCAGAAGCGTACCTTGAATGTCTTGTAAAATTCACTTTATAGGTACCAATAGATTCATCATCATGTTGCTTTAGTTCAAGAAAATCCTTCTCCATCTTTGTTCGAAGAATACGAGGGAAGTGCTTATTGAAAAATAAGTTCTTGAACTCGTCCCATTCCATGGATTCAATTTCATCCCTTTGCCTCGTATTTTTGATAAGATTCTACCATTGATCAGCTTCAACTTCCAAATGATATACTGCTAAGGTGACTTTATCATGTTCAAAAAATTGAAGAACTGAAAATATCTTTTCAGTGGTACTGATCCCCTATTCAGCCACTAATGGATCAGTAGACCCACTGAATGAGGGTGTCCGCTTCCTCATCAAGGATTCAATGGAATGTTACTCCTTCCTTTGATCGTTTGGGAGTCCTCTATGAGTCATAGCTTGAGAAAGTTGTGTGATCATGGCTACAATATTTTTCATTCCAGCACCCATAATGTTTGGTTGCTCGGGGGGACAATCATTGCATTGCCCGTCGCATTCCGCATTAACACAGTTCCTTCGTGTTCTAGCCATTGACTAAAACCAAGAAGAATAGTGTGAGAAACACTAATTATAATAGGAAAAACACATAATCATGAATAAAATTTCACACTTAAGGTCTTATCATAGTTTTTTCATGGCCATTTCTAAAACACTAAGATTGTGTTCTATGCTTAGACTTATCCTTAGTGTTCTTACTAATGCGTTCACATCCTAGTTTCCAAAGGTTGACTATACCATTACTCTAATACCAACTATAATGACCCATACATTACATACATTGTCATTACTTCAAAATTGAATCACACTTATTAAAACATATAACAAAACCGTGAAAGGACTGTATAGGTATAGTGTCTATAGAAACTAGAATACATAAACAACTGGTTCATAAATCATATACACTGTCTCCCTTTTAGTTTATCATATCTAGAGTAACTTTTGGCATATCGTACTTAATACCCTTCTTCCTGATCTTTGGAAAATAAAACATACCGAATGGTGAGCTCAAATGCTCAGTAAGGGTAAAGAAAAGAAATATACATGACATCATATTCATAAGAACAAAACATTTTGGAAATCTTAACCTGCAAAAGAATTCATTATTTCATAACATGGGATAAATAATAGTAGTGAAATGTGATCCAAATAATCATAACATGAAACTTTGTGGAATACACACATAATCATAGACAATCATTTCTTAGTAGTCAAGACATATTTCCATGACTATCTTAGCAGACAAAGTCCATTTTTGAACCGAGTTCACTCCTCATTTCAATCTGGTATCACTGAACCGGATTAACCTGTCGTTCCAGCCATGTCTATATCATGAGATATAAATATTTACCCAATGAATTGGAGGGAGATATAGGTCCAACCCATCTCATAATGATACTATTCTTATATGTGCCACAAGATCATAAATCATACATCATAGCATAACCAATGTAATAAAAATGGGATTGTTAAACATCATGACATCATTACTTAATACATATAAGATAAAAGTACATCATAAAAATAATTACATCATAACATAATCAAATCAATGTAAAAATCAGGATAGAAACCGAAACATATATTATCTTATATGGAAAATAATTTTGATAAAACACTTGAACTTCATTGTTGAGGAAAATATCCTTTCTACTTCAAAAACATTTTCCTTTCTTAACATGTCATTCAATTTTAAACTAAAAGAAGTTTATTAAAAATAAACATGAAAACTTGTAAATTAGGATTCATGGAAATAATGTTCTAAAAATATATTCATGCCTTATAAGTTATAGAAGAACATTTTTCTCGTACTTTGGCCAGAAAAGTCAAAAAAGTACCTCGTACTCAAAACGACAAAATATTCCTTTCATTTCTTTTACTAAAAACATACCAATGGGTAAAATTGGATTTAAACAATTTTAGGAGGATAGAAATAATATTTAATATTGAGGAAACATGGATGTGGTTGATAAATATGCCCCAGTAAATTCTGAAGTATTAACAATCCCGGATATAAATTATATTGCGATATATTCCCTTACCTTAGGCCCGATTTGCTTCGTACGTGTCTGAAACTCATGTATAATGATTTATATAATGTCATTGACTTATTCTAGAATATTACTCATTGTTATGATACCATATATGGTCATATTCGGAGCTTTTTACTAGTAATATTCCATTGCTACTTGTTATTCAGGTGCTTATTGTTTTTTGTTCTTTTGCATGTTTTGTCGAATAATTTCATATTCTTTTTTTAGGTTATATATACCTTATTTATAGAATGGTATTACTGGAATATATTAATATTTATTCATTTAATTAATTTATATAACCATTATGAATTGAAGATCATGTAGAACGAGTCACATCACATCATAGTGACGGTAGGTCGTTCGTACACACGAGCGATGATATCATTCCCATGATCGTGGAATTGTATTGAAGTGTATGTATAATATTTCAGAATAAATATCACTTTACAACAATCATATTTTCTTTTTCTTTACACCATTATACCCATCCAAGTAAAGTGGTGGTGGAAAATAGATTACACCACAGCGTGCAGACGGTATTCCGTACGTACGCACGCGTGGTGAAGTTGTTTTCCGTAGGATGGTTAGAAGGAGAAATAGGGTTGTTTAATAATAATAATAACATATCTGTATATGAGTGATACTGATGTTATTACTTCATAATGAAACAACTAAATAAGAGGATGTATAAGAAGAAATAAAGTTGAAAGAATCGGTAACGGACATTACCTCTTCTTTGAAGCGCCTCTTCTTAACCTCCTCTTAGGGCACTAAAGTTGGTCTTTTAATAAGACCAGGACCTCAAGGATGTTTCTTGGGAAGTGGATAATATAAATTTTCAGGTTTTGGCTGAGCATGAAGATCAATGTGGTTTGAGGAGGAGAGGGAGGAGGTGCCCTTTTATAAGGGCGGAGAGGGGAACTTTAAGGAAAACTTAAAATATTATTTTATAATAAAGTCGTATTCGGTTTTTAATAGCTATAAATTGATTTATTTCAAATATAAGGTGGGGATGGGTCGAAATAATCTCATCAAATAGATTTTAGACAAGTTTATGTTACTATTTTAACCTTATCATTTAGATTTTACTCTAAGTTAAATAATTTAACTTTTACCGTGTCTTCTTGTTTTCTTACACTATATTGTTAATGAACTTACTATAACAATCCAAACGAACCCCAAGTGGTTCATTATTAATATATATAACCTTATCTATGTCCTTTGGCCGAAACTAATATTTTTAGGAATAAAATAACAATTAATAATATAATAATTTTTTAAAAACCATTTTATGTCAATTTTGACAATATTTGGTAATTGATTTTTGTGAAAATCATAACAACATAATTAGTTCAAAAAAAGTTAATTAAATCTATACTAATATGATATATTAATGAATAAAATTAGATTAATTCTAAAAAATTCTCATATTACATTTATTTGGGTATTTATAATATCAATTATGTTAATATTTCCTTAATAAGGTAATTACTGCATCATCATCGTGTCATTAATAAATTAAATTATTTAAAGTCTAAAAATTATAAATAAAGTACAAATATGTATGAAATATTATTATATTTATAATGAGTATTTATAGCCGAATTTATCTTATTTAGAAACCTATATTATAAATGTTTTCGCTATTAAACATTGATTTTATCTATCTTAACTCATCTTCAAATAAAATAATATTAAATGTCCTAATCTAATCCAAGTGGACCTCAATGGTCATATTTTATTCCTATGGTTGTTTTTGGTCGAATTACACTTATCCAATAGAATTAGAACCTGTGTTAGGGTAATAATAATGCCATTCTAGCTTTAATTACCCTATATACTTTTAACTATTGTAAATAAAAGGAAAAAGTTATTATTCACCAGAAATTATTTTTTTCTTATTGAACCACATTTAACTCCTTGATATTAACCATGTCTCTCGGATTTTCGAAATTCCACTCACAGAAGCGGTAAAATTATGTTTTATGAAAATTTTCAAACTCTCCTAAAAGGTGGGTAAAAGACGGTGAAAAGTACAATAAAATTTTTATATATCTAAAATTATTATAAAATGACTCCAATTAATTACTATTAACTTATATAGGTATTATGTATCAATTTTTACCTAAAATAAATTTAACTAAAATAAATAATTATTTAAATAAAAAGTCGGGTTTTAAATAGTAACCTCGTGTTTTCACTATTCATCAAAAATTGAATGTTTTCATAAAAATACCAATAATTCACCCTAGGATAATTTAGATATTTTGAATCAAAAAATGAATTCCATTTTGAAAGATAAAATTTGTAAAATTTCAAAAATTGGGTATTACTATTCATAACGACTAGTTTTAATAATATTTTAATAGCATATCGTTGTTTTGTGAAACTCGGTATCGCGTACAACGCAAGATATCGAGGAAGGTCGTGATTGCGTGTAAAACAAGCCAAGCTAATGTTGTGTGTAGTGATATATTCCTTTGATGATGTATATAACATAAAAACAAAATATTTCTCATAAAAATCTCGAGTGTTACATTCTACCCCCTTAAAATGAATTTCTCCCTCGAAATTCGTCACTTTGAAACAAATTGATGAGGATACCTCTCCCTCATCATAACCTTAATCTCCCATGTAGCTTCTTCTAATTGGTGGTTTCTCCCTAAAACATTCACCAAGAGAGTGGTCTTGTTCCGTAGATCTTTTTCGCTACGATCCAGAATCTCTATCAGCTGTTCATCATAAGAATGGTCTTGCTCAAGCAGTACAACTTCTGAGCTGAGTACATGTGAAGGATCGTGTATGTACTTTCTCAGGAGAGATACATGGAACACATCGTGAACTTGAGAGTGATTTGGTGGAAGTTTCAACAGGTATGCTACCTTCCCAACATGATCTACTATTTCAAAAGGACCGATATACCTAGGGCTCATCTTTCCCTTCTTTACAAATCTCATTACTCTCTTCCAAGGAGATATTTGTAAGAACACTTTATCACCCACATCAAACTCTAGGTCTTATCTTTGGTTATCGACATATATTTTTTGTGGACTCTGAGCTAATCTTATGTTTTGTTGAATAGATTGGTCCTTTTCTGCCATCTGATCAACAAGATCAGGTCATAAAAGCTTTATTTCCCCAACATCATCCCAACAAGTTGGAGTTCGGCATTTCTTTAGATAGAGAGCTTTATCAGGAGCCATATGAATACTGGAGTGAAAGCTATTATTATAAGAAAATTCCACTGAAGGTAGGTGTTTATCCCAACCTCCTTTAGAATCCATAGAGCAAGCTCTTAACATATCTTCTAGAGTTTGAATTGTTCTCTCAGATTGACCGTCTATCTGAGGATGATAAGAAGTGCTTAAACTCAACTCTGTATCTAAATTATGTTGAAGACTTTGGAAAAACATCGAGGAAAACCTTTGATCCTAATCCGAAATAATGGAAAGTGGTACTCCATGCAATCTTACCACTTCCTTTACATATATCCTAGCAAGCTGATCAAGAGAGAAATACTTTCTAATAGAAATGAAGTGTGCCGACTTCGTAAGATGATAAACTATGACAGAGATAGCATTATTGTCGTTGTATGTTTTAGGAAGTCTGGTGAAAAAGTCCATAGCGATGCTTTCCCATTTCTATTCGGGTATGGGTAATGGTTATAACATCACCTTAGACTTCTGTCTCTCAACTTTAACATGCTGACAAACCAAGCATCAAGATACATATTCTGCAACATCTCTTTTCATTCCATCCCACCAGAAGTACCTTCCAGGTCCCTATACATCTTCGTGCTTCCAAGATGAATAGGGATTGAAGAACAATGAGCCTCATCCAGCATCTCCTTCTTTAATTCTGGGATGGGAGGAACACAAACCCGATTTCGGAACATTATTGTCCCATCACAATCAAAGTGAAATCCAGGAACATTTCTCACCTTCTTTTGTAACTCTACATCTTATTTTTGGGCCTCTTTAATCTTCACATGTATAGATGGTTGAAAAGTCATTTTATAAAGATAATATTTTTCCCCTTCCATTAAAATTATAAGATCCATCCTTTGTAAATCCATAAATAATGGATCTTTTTTGATCCTCATCATTGATAAGAAAGCATGTTCTTGTCGGCTTAATGAATCTTCCACCTTGTTTGCATTCATATGGTGATAATGAATTGAGCAGTCATAATCCATAATCATCTCCAACCATCTTCTTTGGCGCATATTCAGCTCCTTTTGTGTGAAAACATACTTTAAACTTTTTGGATTAGTATAAATATCACAACGTTCACCATAAAGGTAATGCCTGCATATTTTGAATGCAAATATTACCGCAGCTAACTCTAAATCATGAGTTGGGAAATTTTCCTCATGAATTTTTAACTATCAAGAGGCATAAGCTATCACCATATTGTTTTTCATGAGAACACACCCCAATCCCTTCTTGGATGCATCACTATAGATCAGAAACCTTTCTCCACTACAAGGTAGTGTGAGCACAGCTGCACTGGATAACATTCTTTTTAGATCCTTCAAATTCTCTTCACCCGCCTCTGTCCAACCGAACATAACTCTTTTTCGTGTCAACCCGGTGAGTGGATTAGATAATTGTGAAAAATCATTCACAAAACATCAATAATATCTATCCAAACCAAGAAATATTCGGATCTCAGCTACTTTTGTTGGTCTCGACCATCTTTCGATAACCTCTGTTTTTGCTGGATCCCCAGATATCCCCTCTTTTGAGATTACGTGACCCAAAATGCAACTTCTGGAAGCCAAAATTCACACTTGGTAAATTTGGCATAAAGCTTCTCCTTTCTCAGGGCCTTTAATACGATTCTCAAGTGATCTTCATTTTCTTCCTTTCTCTTTGAATAGAAAATAATATCTTCTATAAAGACTACCACAAACTGATCAAGATAATCTCTAAAGATTCTATTCCTTAGATCCATGAAGATAACAGGGGCATTAGTAAGACAAAACGGTATCACTAAAAATCCATAGTGTCCATACCTTGTACGAATAGCTGTCTTTGGTATATCCTCCCTTTTGACCCTTAATTGATGATACCCTGAACAGAGATCAATCTTGGAAAAGTATTGAGCTCCACGTAGTTGGTCAAATAAGTAATCAATGCATAGGAGAGGATATTTGTTCTTGATAGTGATCTTGTTAAGTTCTCGACAATCAATGTAGAGTCTCATTGATCTATCTTTCTTCTTAACAAATAGATGAAGTACCCTCCAAGTTGATGCACTAGGGCGTTTGAATCACTTATCAAGATTCTCTTGGAGTTGCTTCTTCAATTCCTGCAACTCAATTGGGTCCATTATATAAGGTGTCTATGAAATAGTTAAAGTACCATGTATGAGTTATATTGAAAACTCAACATCACGATTTGGTGGAAGTCCAGGCAATTCCTCCGGAAATACATCATCAAACTCTTGTACAATGGTAACATTCTTAATTGCGAGTTTCTCTCCAACCATTTGAGATAAATAACCTCCATTTATTGAAACCAAGACACATAAGATGGAAGAAATTTTCACTGGAATTTTATATTCATCCTTGCATCGATAGACGATCATAGATTGATCTGGAATATGAAATGTGACTTCCCTTCTTTGGAAGTCGATATGATCTCCATATAAGGAAAGCCAATCCATGCCAAGAATAACATAAAATTCCACTATAGAAAGGATCACAAGATTTGATGGAAGCACATTACCAAAAGAATCAATTGAAGATGAATTATAAACATTTTATGTGACTGTTGTGCCATTAGGGGTTGTCACAGGTAACTCAATATCTAACTGCTAAGATAATATGGTGATACCTCAGAAAATTATTCATAAATAAATGAGTGGGTGGATCCATAATCAAATAAAACATTTGCTACTTTAGTGTGGATGGTATGTATACCTTTCACCAATTCTTTATCATACTCCACATCACTAATAGAATTCACAAGTGACATTCCGTTGTTGTTGGCCTTAAGAGTTTGTTGATGTCGATCATCGTAAAAAACCCTTGGATTAGGGCATTGATTGGCATAATGCCCCATTTCCTTGCACATGTAACATTGAATTGTAGGAGGTGAACTCTGTGTATCCTTTTCTTTGTTCTCATCACTAGTCATCTTCTTCCCATCAGTACAGCATTCAAATGCTCGATGACCTTCCTTTCTACATTTGAAACATTTACTTGTCCCTTAATGACAACTCCCTCTATGTTTCTTTCCACACATTGATCATAAGGTAAAACTCATCTTCTTTTCACTGTGGTCTTTATATTTCCCTTTGAATTCCATTTTTATCTTCTTATCAAATGCATATGACTAATGGGTTACTCTAATCTCTATATCAACCTTGAGAGAACATCGAACTATTTCCTTGTAGCTATTGAAGTCTATTATGGCTAACGCCATTCGAAGACTTGGTTTTTAGCCACTAAAGAATCGATCGATCTTACTCTCAGGTAGGATAATAATCCCAGAAGCGTACCTTTCAAGTCTTGAAAAATTTGCTTCGTAGGTACCAACAAATTCATCATCCATTTCATTAGTTCAAGAAACCCCTTCTCCATATTTGTTTGAAGAATACGAGGGAGGTACTTATTGAAAAATATGTTCTTGAACTCGTCCCATTCCATGGATTCAATTTCATCCCTTTGCCTCGTATTCTTGATAAGATTCCACCATTGATCAGCTTCACCTTCCAAATGATATACTGCTAAGATGATTTTATCATGTTCAGAACATTGAAGAATCGAAAATATCTTTTCAGCAGTACTGATCCACTGTTCATCCACTAATGGATCAGTAGACCCATTGAATGGGGGTGGACGCTGCCTCATGAGGGATTAAATAGAATTTTCATCCTTCCTTTGATCTTCTGTAAGTCCTGCATGATTCATAGCTTGAGAAAGTTGTGTGAGCATGGCTGTAAGATTTTTCATTCCATCTCCCATAATGTTAGATTGCTCAGGGGGACAATCATTGCATTGCCCATCGCATTCCGCATTAACGTGGTTCCTTCAGGTTCCAGCCATTGACTAAAACCAAGAAGAATAGCGTGAGAAACACTAATTATAAGAGTAAAACCACATAATAAAGAATAAAATTTCACATTTATGGTATTATCATAGGATATTCATGGCCATTTCTAAAACAATGTGATTTTGTTCTATGCTTAGACTTATCCTTATGGTCCTTACTAAGACTTTCACATCCTAGTTTCCAATGGTTGACTATACCTTTCCTTCAATACCAATTATAATGACCGATTCTTTACATAAATTTTTATTACATCAAAATTGAAGCACACTTATTACATCGTATAAAAACCATGAAAGGACCGTATTGGTATAGTTTTCTTAGAAACTAGAAAACATAAACAACTAGATCATAAATCATCTACATTGTATCCCTATTATTTTATCATATCTAGAGTCCCTTTTGGAATATCATACCTAATACCCTTCTTCCTAACCTGGGGAAATGAAAACATATAAAAGGGTGAGCTCAAATCCTCAGTAAGGGTAAACAAAAGAAACATCAATCAAATCATATTCATAAGAACATAACATTTTGGAAATCTTAACCGGAAAAAGAGATCATAATTTCATAACATGGGATAAATCATAGTAGTGAAATGTAATCCCAATAATCATAACATGAAACCTTGTGGCATACACAAATAATCATAGAGAATCATTTTTTAGTAGTCAAGACTCATTGCCAAGAATATCTTAGCAGACAGAGTCCATTTTTGAACCGAGTTAACTCCTGGTTTCAGTCCTGTATCACTGAACCAGATTAACCTGCCATTCCAGCCATGTCTATCTCTTGAAATATAAATATTTACCCAATGCTTTGGAGAAAGATATAGGTCCCACCCATCTCCTAATGATACCATTCTTATGTGTGCCACAAGATCATAAATCATACATCATAACATAACCCATGTAATAATAATGGGATTCTTAAACATCATGCCATCATAACATAGTCCATATAAGATAAAAGAAATCATAAAAATATTTCCATCATAACATAATCAAATAAATATAAAAATAGGGATAGAAAGAAAACCCTATATTATCTTAGATGGAAAATAATTTTAATAAAACACTTGAACTTCATTCTTGAGGAAAATATCCTTTCTACTTCAAAAACATTTTTCCTTTATTAACATGTCATACAATTTTAAACTAAAATATGTTGATTAAAAATAAACATGAAAACTTGTAAAGTAAGCTTCATTGAAATAATTTTATAAAAATACATTCAGGCCGTATACTTTAATGAAAAACATTCTTCTCGTACTTTGGCCAGAAAAGTCAAAAAAGTACCACGTACTAAAAACGACAAAAGATTCCAATAATATCTTTTACTAAAAACTTACCAATGGGTAAAATTTTATTGAAATTTTTTTAGGAGGATAGAAATAAAATTAAATATTGAAGAAACATGGATGTGGTTGATAAATATTCCCCAGTAAATTCTGAAGTATAAAAAATCTCGGATAAAAATGAGATTGCAAGATTTTCCATTACCTTAGGTCCAGTTTGCATTTTATGTGTTCAAAAAACCTGTATAATGATATAAATAATGTCATTGATTTATTACAGAATCTAACTCATTGTTATGATATCATATATGGTCATATTCTTAGCTTCATATTTGTAATATTTCATTACTAATTGTTATTCTGGTCTTTATTGTTTTTTGTTCTAATGCGTGTTTTGTCAAATAAATTATTATTCTTCTTTTTAGGTTATAGAGACCTCATTTCCAGAATGTTATTAGTGTAATATATATCATATTTATTCATTAAATTCATTTATATAACCATTATGCACTGAAGATCATGTAGAACGAGTCGCATCACATTATGGAGACGGTAGGCCATACGCACGCACGAGCGATGATATCGTTCCCATGATCGTGGAATTGTATTTAAGTGTATGTATATTATTTAAGAATAATTATCAATTTATTATAATCATATATATATATATATATATATTACACCATTATACCCATCCAAGTAAGGTTGTGTTGGAAAACAGATTACACCATGGCGTAGAGACAATATTCCGTATGTATGCACGCGCGGTGATTTCATTTTCTATAGGATGGATAGAATATTAAATAGGGTGGTTTCATACTTATAATAACATACCAGTATATGATTGATACTGATGTTATTACTTCATAATGAAACAACTAAATAATAGGAAGTATAAGAAGAAATAAAGTTGACCGAATCAGTAACAGACATTAACTCTTCTTTGAAGCGCCTCTTCTTAACCTCCTCTTAGGAAATAAAGATGGTCTATAAAGAAGACCAGGATCTCTAGGATGTATGTAGGGAAGTGTAGAAGCGAAATTGGTAGGGGTTGGCTGAGCTTGAAGGCTCAATATGGTGTGAGGAGGAGAGGGAGGAGGTTTCCTATTATAAGGGAGGAGAGGGGCAATTCAGGAAAAATGTAAAATATTATTTTATAATAAATTCATATTCGGTTATTAATAGCTCAAAATTGATTTATTTTTACGATAAGGAGGGTATGGGTCGAAATACTCTCAGACTATATATTTTAGACATGTTTAGGTTTCTATTTTAACCATATCATTTAGATTTAACTCTAAGTTAAATAATTTAACTTTTACAATGTATTCTGGTTTTCTTACACTATATGGTTAATAAATATACTATAATAAGACAAAAGAACCCAAAGTAGTTTATTATTAATATTTATAATCTCATATATGTCCTTTGGCCGAACTGTATATTTTTAGGAATAAATTTACAATTAATAATATAATACTTTTTCTAAAACAATATTTTAAGTCAATTATGACACTATTTGGTAATTGATTATTTTGAAAATCATAACAACATGATTAGTTCGAGAAAAGTTAATTAAATCAATAATAATATGTCATATTAATCTATTAATTTAGTGTAGTTCATAAAATGTCTCAAATTAAATTTATTTGGGCATTTATAATATCAATTATGTTAATATTTCCTTAATAAGGTAATTACTGCATCATCATTGTGTAATAATTAAATTAAATTATAGAAAGTCTAAAATTAATAAATAAAGTACCATTATGTAGGAGATATTTTTATCTTTATAATTAGTATTTATAGTCTAATTTATATAATTTATAACCATATTTTAAATCTGTTTTAGCTATTAAACACTGATTTGAACTATTTTAACTCTTCTATAAATAAAATATTATTAAATGTCCTAATCTAATCCAAGTGGATATAAATGGTCATATTTTATTCCTGTGGTTGTTTTTGGTCGAATTAAACTTATCCAATATAATTAGTACATGTGTTAGAGTAATAATAATACTATTTGTACCCTTAATTATCCTATTTTGCTTTTAACCTTGGTAAATAAAAGTAAAAAATTACTATTCAGAAAAAATTATTTTTATCTTATTGAACCACATTTTACTCCTTGGTATTAAACGTGTCTTTCATATTTTTGAAATTCCACTCACAGAAGTGGTAAAATTATATTTAATGTAAATTTTTAAACTCTCCTAAGAGGTGGGTAAAAGATGGTGAAAAGTTCAATAAAATTTTTATATATCTAAAATTATTATAAAACGACTCCAATGAATTACTCTAAACTTATATATGTATTATGTATCTATTTTTACCTAAAATAAATTTAAATAAAATAAATAATTATTTAAATAAAAAGTCGGTTTTTAAATAGTAAACCAGTGTTTTCACTATTCATCAAAAATTGAAAGTTTTCAGAAAAATACCAAATATTCACCCTATGCTAATTTCAATATTCCGAATCCAATAATGAAGTCTATTTTGAAATATAAAATTTATTAAATTTCAAAAATTGTGTAGTACTATTCATAATGACTAGTTTAAATAATATTTTAATAGCATATCATAGTTTAGTGAAACTCGGTATTGCGTACAACGCAAGATATCAAGAAAGGTCATGATTGCATGTAGAGCAAGCCAAGCTAGTGTTGTCTGTAGTGAAAGATTCCTTTGATGATGTATATAACATAAAAAAATATTTCTCATTAAAATATCGGGTGTTACAAATATCAAGGAGTAAAATGTGATTCAATAAGATAAAAATAATTTATGGTGAATAGTAACTTTTTTCTTTTTACCATGGTTAAAACTAAATAGGGTAATGGAGGGTAAAAATGATATTATTATTACCCTAAAACTTGTCCTAATTCTATTTTATAAGTGTAATTAGACCAAAATAAACCTTAGGAATAAAAAATTACTCTTTAGGTCCACATGGATTAGATTAGGACACTTTTTATTATTTTATTTAAAGAAGAGTTAAAACAGTTAAAATTAAATTTTAATAACTAATTTTATTTTAATATAAGGTTATACATAAAATAAATTTGATTATAAATATTCATTAGAAATATATAAAGATTTCAAACATAATTCTATTTTATTTATAATTTTCAGACATTAAATAATTTAATTTATTTTTGACATAATGATGATGCCTTAAATATCTTATTAATGAAATATTAACAGAATTGATGTTATAAATACCCAAATAAATTTAATTTCGGACATTTAAAAAATAAATTAATTTATTAGGTTAATATGAAATGTTAGTATTTATTTAATTAACTTTTTTTGAACTAATGATGCTGTTATGATTTTTACCAAAATCAATTACCAAATAGTGTCATAATTGACATAAAATAGTTTTTTAAAAAAATATTCTATTATTAATTTTTATTTTATTCATAAAAATATGGGGTTCGGAAACATAACATAGATAAGGTTATATATATTAATAATGAACCACTTGGGGGTCGTTTGACTTGTTATAGTAAGTTTATTAACCATATAGTGTAAGAAAACAAGACGACATGGTAAAAGATAAATTATTTAACATAGAGTTAAATCTAAATGATAAGTTTAAAATAGTAACTTAAACATGTCTAAAACCTATTGGTTGAGGGAATTTCGACCCATACCCACCTTAGATTCTATATAAATCAATTTGGAACTATTAAAAACCAAATATGACTTTATTACAATATAATATTTTACGTTTTTCCTACGGTTCACCTCTCTTCCCTTTTAAAATGGCACCTCCTTTATCTCCTCTTTACACAATTTATAGCTTTAAAACTCGGCCAAACCCTGCCAGTTTACCATATCAACGACCCTAGAAACATAATAGAGGTTATTGTATTCTTTAAAGACCAACTTTAGTGCCCTTATATGAGGTTTAGAAGAGGTGCGTCAAAGAAGAGGTAATATCCATTACCAATTTTTTCAAATTCATTTTATCCTCTACTTCTTATTTTTGTGTTATTTCATAATAGAGTAATAACATAAATATCACTCATATACTGATATGTTATTATAAATATGAAACAGCCCTATTTCAACTTCTATCCATCCTACGAAAAACGAAATCACCGCGCGTGCGTATGTATGTAATACCGTCTCCACGCCATAATGTAATCTATTTTCCACCACCACCTTACTTGGATGGGTATAATGGTGTAAATAATAACTATATATGATTATTGTAAAGTGATATTGATTCTGAAATATTATACATACACTTCAATACAATTCCACGATCATGGGAAAGATATCATCGCTCGTGCGTAGGTACGGTCTACCATCTCCACGATGTGATGCAACTCGTTTTACATGATCTTCATTGAATAATGATTATATAAATGAATTTAATGAATAAATATGATATATATTACACTAATACCACTCTGGAAATGAGGTATCTATAACCTAAAATGAAGAATAATAATTTATTTGACAAAACGTGCATAAGAACATAAAGCATTGAACACCTGAATAACAAGTAGCAATGAAATATTACTAATAAGACGATAAGAATATTACCATATATGATTTAATTATAATGAATATGATTCTGTAATAAGTCAATGAAATTATTTAAATCATTATAAAGGATGTTCGGATATGTACGAAGCAAATCGGACCTAAGGTAAGCGAAAATCTGACAATCTCATTTTTATCCGTGATATTTTATACTTCAGAATTTACTAGGGCAAATTTATCATCCACATCCATGTTTCCTCAATATGTAATATTATTTATATCCTCCTACATTAGTTTAAATCCAATTTTACACATTGGTAAATTTTTAGTAAAATATATGAAATGAATATTTTGTCGTTTTTAGTACGAGGCACATTCTGACTTTTCCGGCCAAAGTAAGAGAAAAATGTTTTTTTAAATAATACGGCATGAATGGATTTTTATGATTTCATAGAAAATTATTTCCATGAAGCTTACTTTACAAGTTTTTAAGTTTATTTTCAATCAACTTCATTTAGTTTAAAATTTTATGAAATGTTCAGAAAGGAAAAAATGTTTTTGAAGTAGAAATGATATTTTCCTCAAGAATGGAGTTCGTGTGTTTTATCAAAATTATTTTCCATCAATGATAATATATATTTCTGTTTCTATCCAAATTTTTACATTGATATTGTCATGTTATGATGGAATTATTTTTATTACATCCTTTTATCTTATATATATTATGTTATGATGGCATGATTTTTAAGAATCCCATTTTAATTATATGGGTTATGCTATGATGTATGATTGATGAACATTGGAACACAGATACATGGTATCATTATGAGATGGGTGGGTCCTATATCTCCCTAAAATTCATTGGGTAAAGATTTATATCTCATGAGATAGACATGGCTGGAACGGCAGGTTAATCCCGTTCGGTGCTATAGAACTGAAATGAGGAGTGAACATGGCTCATAAATAGACTTTTTCCACTAGGATAGTCTTGGTAATTATTCTTGACTAACAATAAATGATTATCTATGATTATGTGTGTATTCCAAATACTTTCATGCTTTATGTTATGATTATTGGGATTACATTTTACTACCATGATTTATCCCATGTTATGATATTATGATCTCTTTTGCAGGTTTAGATTTTCAAAATGTTATGTTCTTATGAATATGATATGATTGATATTTCCTTTGTTTACCCTTACTGAGCATTAGATCTCAACCATTTGTATGTTTTCTTTTCCCCATGTCAAGAAGAAGGTTATTAAGTAGGTTATTCCAAAACAGACTCTAAATAAGATGAAATAAATGGGAGACAATGTAGATTCTTTATGAACCAGTTGTTTATATTTCCCAGTTTCTAAAGACACTATACCTATACCATCCTTTCATGGTTTTTTATATGTTGTATTAAGTATGCTTAAATTCTAACGTAATAACAATTTTTGTAAAGTATGGGTCGTTATATTTGTTATTAGAGGAAAGCTATAGTAAGCCTTTGGAAACTGGGATGTGAAAGCCTTAGTAAGAAACCTTAGGAAATGTAAATGCATAGGACAAAATCTTAGTGTTTTAGAATTGGAAATGAATAACCTATGATAATACCTTATGTGAGAAATTTTATTCCTGATTATGTGGTTTTCCTATTATGATTAGTGTTTCTCACACTATGCTTATTGGTTTTAGTCAATGGATGGAACCCGAAGGAACCGTGTTAATGCTGAATGCGAAGGGCAATGAAATGATTGTCACCATGAGAAACCAAATATTATGGGAGTTTGAATGAAAAATATTTTATCCACGTTCAAAAAAATTTCTCAAGCTATGAACCATGCATGACATCTAAATGAGAAAAGTAAGGAGAAACATTCTGTTGAATCCTTCATGAGGCAACTTCCACCCTCATTCAGCGGGTCTACTAATACCTTAGTGGCTGAAAAATGGATCAGTACCAAAAAAAAGACATTTTCAGTTCATCAATGTTCTGAACATGATAAAGTCATCTTAGCAGTATATCGTTTGTAAGGTTAATCTGATCAATGGTGGAATCTTATCAAGAATACGAGGCAAAGAGACGAAATTGAGTCAATGGAATGGAACGAGTTCAAGATCTTATTTTTCAATAAGTATATCCCTCGTATTCTTTGAACAAAGATTAAGAAGAAGTTTCTTGAACATAAGAAAAAGGATGATGAATCTGTTGGTATCTATGAAGAAAATTTTACATGGCTTGCAAGGTATGCTTCTGGGATTATCATCCAACCTGAGAGTAAGATCGATCGATTATTTAGTGGCTTAAAACCAAGTCTTCGAAGGGCGTTAGCCATAAGGGACTTCAATAGCTACGAGGAAATTGTTTGATGTGCTCTCATGTTTGAGATTGATATGGGAGTAATCCATCAGTCATATGGGTTTGATAGGAAGGGGAAAATGGAATTCAAAGGGAAATCTAAAGAAAACAATGAAAATAAGATTAGTTTTCCCTTTTGCTAAAAGTGTGGAATGAAACATTGAGGAAATTGTCTTATAGGGATAAGTAAATGTTTTAAGTGTGGAAAAAAAGGTTATCGGGCAGTTTATTGTCAAAATATTAGGAAGAAGATGTCTAATGATGCGAAAAAATAAATGGATACACAGAATGCTCTTCCTACACTTCAATGTTTCAAGTGTAAGGAAATGGGGCATTATTCTAATCAATTCCTTAATCCAGGGATTGTTTATGATGATCTACGCCAACAAACTATTAAGGCCAAAGAAAAAGGAAAGTAACATGAAATTTTTATCAGTGATGTGGAATACGAAAATGAAGTGGTGAAAGGTACACTTACCATCCACTCTATAGTAGAAAATGTTTTATTTGATTCTGGATCCACCCATTCTTTTATTTCTGAAGAATTTTCTAAGGGTATCGTTGTATTACCTCAACAATTAGATTTTGAGTTAGCTATGAAAACCCCTAATGGAACAACGATCGCATCATAATTTCACAATTATTCTCTGATTGATGTTTGTGGGAAAGTGGTTCCTGAAAATCTAGTGATCCTTCCTATAGTGTAATTTGATGTGATTCATGGCATGGATTGGCTTTCTTTATATGGATCTCATAGAAATTTCCAATGAAGGGAAGTCATATTTCATATTCTAGATCAATCTACGATCGTCTATAGATGCAAGGATGAACATAACCTTCCATTGGAAATTTCATCCATCTTATGGGTCTTGATTCCACTAAATGAAGGTTATTTATCTCAAATGGTTGGAGATACACTCAAAATTATGAGTATGACCATTTTATGGGAGTTTTATGATGTCTTTCTGAAGGAATTTCCAGCTCTTCCACCAAATCGTGAAGTTGAGTTTTCAATAGAACTCGTACCGGGTGCTTTACCTATTTCAAGGACACCTTATAGAATGCTCCAAATTGAGTTGCAGGAATTGAACAAGCAACTCCAATAGAATCTTGATAAGGGATTCGTATGGCCTAGTGCATCACCTTGGGGAGCACCTATTTTGTTTGTTAAGAAGAAAGATGGATCAATGAGACTCTGCATTGATTATCGAGAACATAACAAGATCACTATCAAGAACAAATATCATCTCCCATACATTTATGACTTATTAGACCGACTACACGGAGCTCAATACTTTTCCAAGATTGATATTCGTTCAGGGTATCATCAATTAATGGTCAAAAGGGAGGATATACCAAAGACAGATTTCTGTACAAGGTTTGGAAACTATGAATTTATAATGATGCCATTTGGTTTTACTAATTCCCCTACTATCTTTATTGATATAATGAATAATGTCTTTAAAGACTATCATGATTAGTTTGTGGTAGACTTTATAGAAGATATTATTGTATATTCGAAGAGCAAGGAATAACATGGGGATCACTTCATAATTGTATTAAAGACCCTAAGAAAGGACAATCATTATGAAAAATTTACCTAATGTGATTTTTTGCTTCAAAAAGTCTCATTTTTGGGTCACATAATCTCAAAAGAGGGGATATCTGTGGATCCAGAAAAAACAGAGGTTATCGAAAGATGGTCAAGGCCAATAACAGTAACTATGATCTAATGTTTTATTGGTTTGGCTGGATATTATAGACTTTTTGTTAAATATTTTTTCATGATTATCTAAACCACTCACCAGGTTGACTTGAAAAGGAGTTATTTTCGTTTGGAGGGAGGTGTGTGAAGAGAATTTCAAGGAATTAAAAAGAAGGTTATCCAGTGCAACTATGCTCACACTACATTGTAGTGGAGAATGGTGTGTGATATATAGTGATTCATCCAAGAATGGATTGGGGTGTGTTCTCAAGAAAAATGATATGGTGATAGCTTATGCCTCACGATAGGTGAAATTCCATGAGAAAAATTACCCAACTCATGATTTGGAGTTAGCTGTGTTAATAATCGCATTAAAGATTTGTAGGCCTTAACTATATGTTGAACGGTGTGATATTTATTCTGATCAGAAAAGGTTAAAATATATTTTCAAACAAAATGAGCTGAATATGTTCCAAATAAGATGGTTGGAGCTGATAAAGTATTACGACTGCTCAATTCATTACTACCTTGGGAAAGCAAACAAGGTGGTAGATGCATTATGTCGACAAGACCATGATAGCTTATACTTCATGAGGATCACAGAAGATCCAATATTTATGGATTTATAAAGGATGTATCTTGGAATTATAATGGAAGGGGAGATATCTAATATTTCTCAAATTAATGTTCAACCATCAATACATGTGAAGATTAAAGAGGCACATAAAGAAGATTTCGTGTTAAAAAAGAAGGTGAGAAATGTTCCTGAATTCTACATTGATTGTGATGAAATAATAAGGTTTATGAATCGGGTTTTTGTTCCTCCCATTCAAGAATTAAATAAGGAAATATTGGATGATGCTCGTAGTTCTTCATTCTCTATTAACCCTGGAAGCATGAAGATGTATAGGTATCTGAATGAGTACTTCTGGTGGGATGGCATGAAAAGAGATGTTGCTGAATATGTCTCCAGATTCTTGGTTTGTCAGCATGTTAATTCCATGGGATAAAAGTCTAAGGGGATTTTACAACCATTACCCATACCACAATGGAAATGGGAAAACATCACTATAGTTTTTGTCACTAGACTTCCTAAAACATCCAAAGGCAATATTCCTATCTTGGTTATAGTTGATCATCTTACGAAGTCTGTACACATCATTTCTATTACAGAGTATTTCTATCTTGATCATCTTAATATGATATATGATAAGTAAGTTGTAATATTTCATGGAGTACCACTTTCCATTATATCTCATCGAGATCCGAGGTTTACCTCGATGTTCTGGCGAATTCTTCAACATACATTGGATACAGAGTTGAGTTTCAACATTTCTTATCATCCTCATACAAATGGTCAGTCTGAGAGAACAATTCAAACTCTAGAAGATATGTTAGGATCATGCTCTATGGATTTTAAAGGAGGTTGGGATCAACACCTACCTTTCCTAGAATTTTCTTATAATAATAGATTTTACTATAGTATTCAAATGGCTCCTTATAAAGCATTCTATGGAAAGAAATTCCGAACTCTAACATGCTGGGATGAAGTTGGGGAAAGAAATCTATTAGGACCTGATCATATTGATGAAATGGTAGAAAAGGTCTGATCTATTCAACAACATATAAGAGCAGCTCAGAGTCGACAAAAAAGTTATGCCGATAACCAAAGAAAAGACTTATAGTTTGAAGTGGGTGATAAAGTGTTGTTACTAATATCTCCTTGGATGAGAGTAAGAAGATTTGGAAAGAAGGGAAAGATGAGCCCTAGGTATATTGGTCCATTCAAAATACTAGATCGTGTTGGGAAGGTATCTTACTGATTTTTTCTTCCACCGAATATCTCTCAAGTTCACAATGTGTTCCATGTACCACTCCTGAGAATGTACAAACCCGATCCTTCACATGTACTAAACTCAGACGTTGTACCGCTGGAGGAAGATCTTTCTTGTGAAGAACAACCGATAGAGATTCTAGATCGTAGTGAAAAAGTTCAACGGAACAAGACAACTCTCTTGGTGAAAGTTTTATGGAGGAACCACCATTTAGAAGAATCTACAAGGTAACATGAGGATATAATGAGGGATAGGTATCCTCATCTGTTTGTTATAATGTGATGAATTTCAGGGGAGAAATTCATTTTAAGGGGGTTAGAATGTAACACATGAGATTTTATGAACAATATTTTTGTTTTTATGATATATACATCAACAAAGGAATATTTCACTTCACACAACACTGCCTTGGCTTGCGTTACACATTGGAGCAACATTCCTCGATAGCTTGCATTGTACGCAATACTGAGTTTCACTAAACAACGATATGTTATTAAAATATTATATAAACTAGATATTATGAATAGTGATACCCACTTTTTGAAATTTTATAAATTTTTTCTTTCAAAATAGATTTCATTTTTGTATTCGGAATATTGAAATTAGCCTATGGTGAATTTTTGGTAATTTTTTGAAAAAATTCATTTTTTGATGAATAGTGAAAACACTGGGTTACTATTTAAAACCCAACTTTTAATTTAAATAATTATTTATATAAATTTATTTTAGGTCAAAATTGATACATAATACCTATATAAGTTCAATGTAATTCATTGGAGTCATAATTTTAGATATATAAAAATTTTATGAAACTTTTCACCGTCTTTTACCCACCTCCTAAGAGATTTGAAAAATTGACATAAAAAATAATTTTACCGCTTCTATGAGTGGAATTTAAAAAATCCGAGAGACACGATTAATAACAAGGAGTAAAATTCGGTTCAATAAGATAAATATAATGTTTTTGAATAGTAACTTTTTACTTTTTTACCACGGTTAAAAGTAAATAGGGTAATTAAGGGTAGAAACGATAGTATTATTACCCTAACACAAGTCATAATTCTATTGGATAAGGGTAATTCGACCAAAAAAACCTTAGGAATAAAATATTATGCTTTAGGTCCACATGGATTAGATTAGGGCACATATTATTATTTTATTTAAAGAAGAGTTAAAGTATTTAAAATCAAAGTTTAATAAGTAAAAAACTTTTAATATAGGGTTATACATAAGCTAAATTTGACTATAAATATTAAATAGAAAGTTAAAAATATTTCACACATAATAGGATTTTATTTATAATTTTTAGAAAGTATGAAATTTAATTTATTTATGACACAATGATGATGATGTTATAATATTCACAAAAATCAATTACCAAATAGTGTCATAATTGACATAAAATTGTTTTTAAAACAAATATTATATTATTAATTGTTATTTTATTCCAAAAAATATAAGGTTCGGAAAAATGACTTAGATAAGGTTATATATATTAATAATGAACCACTTGGGGTTCGTTTGACTTGTTATAGTAAGTTTATTAACCATATACAGTATGAAAACAAGAAGACACAGTAAAAGTTAAATTATTTAACATAGAGTTAAATCTGTATTATAAGGTCAAAATAGTAACCTAAACTCATATAAAGCCTATTAGTTGAGTGGATTCCGACTCATACCCACCTTATCTTCTAAATAAATCAATTTGGAGCTATTAAAAACTGAATATGACTTTATTATAAAATTATATTTTAATTTTTTCATAAGGTGCCCCTCTCCTCCCTTATAAAAGGGCACCTCCTCCCTCTCCTATTTACACAATTTAGAGCCTTGAAGCTCGGCCAACCCCTACCGATTTACATTTTCAACTTCCCTAGAAACATAATATAGGTTATGGTCTTCTTCAAAGACCATATTTAGTTCCCTTATAGGAGGTTTGGAAGAGGCGCTTCAAAGAAGAGGTAATATCATTTACCAATTCATTCAAATTCATTTCTTCTTCTACTTCTTCTTCTTTTATTGTTTCATAATAAATTAATAACATCAGTGTCATTCATATACTGATATGTTTTTATAAATATGAAATAACCCTATTTCCCCTTTTATCCATCCAACGGAAAACAAAATCACCGCGCGTGTGTACGTACAGAATACCATCTCCACGCTTTGGTGTAATCTGTTTTCCACAAAAACCTTACATGGAATGGTATAATGGTGTAAATAATAACTATATATGATTATTTTAAAGTGATATTGATTCTTAAAGAGTATACATACACTTCAATACAATTCCACGATCATGGGAACGATATCATCGCTCGTCCGTACATACGGCCTACCATCTCCACGATGTCATGCGACTTGTTCTACATGATCTCCATTAAATAATGATTGTATAATTGAATTTAATGAATAAATATGGTATATATTACACTAATACCATTCTATAAATTATGTATCTATAACCTAAAAAGAATAATAAGAATTTATTCGACTAAACATGCATAAGAACATAATGCAATGAACACCCGAATAACAAGTAGCAACGAAGTATTACTAATAAGAAGATAAGAACATGACCATATAAGATATCAGAAAAATGAATATGATTCTATAATAAGTCAATGAAATTATTTAAATCATTATATATGAGTTTCAGATACGTACGAATCAAATCAGACCTATGGTGAGGGAAAATCACACAATCTCATTTTTATCTGAGACTATTTATATTTGGTTAATTTTTAGTAAAAGACATGAAAGTAATATTTTCTCGTTTTTAGTACGATGTAATTTTTTACTTTTCTGGGAATAGTATGAGGAAAATATTTTTTTAACTTATAGAGCATGAATAGATTTTTATTATTTCATAGAGAATTATTTCCATAAAGCTTCCTTTACAAGTTTGAAAATTTATTTTTAATCAACTTTTTTTAGTTTAAAATTGTATAACATGTTCAGAAAGGAAAAAATGTTTTTGAAGTAGAAAAGATATTTTCATCAAGAATGGAGTTCAAAAATTTTATATAAATTATTTTCTATCTAAGATAATATAGAGTTCTATTTTTACCCCTATTTTTACATTTAATTGATTATGTTATGATGGATTTATTTTTATGATGTCCTTTTATCTTATATGGATTATGTTATGATGGCATGATGTTTAAGAATCCCATTTTTATTACATGGGTTATGCTTTGATGTATGATTTATGATCTTGTGGCACACCTAATAATGGTATAATTATAAGATGGGTGGAACATATATCTCCTTCCAATGCATTGGGTAAATATTTATATCTCATGAGATAGACATGGCTGGAAAGGCAAGTTAATCCAGTTCAGTGATACAGGACTGAAACGAGGAGTGAACTTAGTTCAGAAATGGACATTGTCCGCTAGGGTAGTCTTCGCAATGAGTCTTGACAAATAAGAAATGATTCTCTATGATTATGTGTGTATGCCAAAAATATTAATGTTTTATGTTATGAATATTGCGATTACATTTCACTACCATGATTTATCCCATGTTATGATTTTATGATCTCTTTTTCTGGTTAAGATTTTCAAAATGTTATGTTCTTATGAATATGATATTTTTGATATTTCCTTTTTTTACCCTTACTAAGCATTTGAGCTCACCCTTTTATATGTTTTCTTTTCCCCAGGTCAGGAAGAAGGGTATTAAGTAGGTTATGCCAAAATGGAATCTAAATATGATGAAATAAATGAAAGACAATATATATGCTTTATGAACCAGTTTTTTACGTTTCCACATTTCTAAAGACACTATACATATGGTCCTTTCATGGTTTTGTTATATGTTGAATTATGTATGCTTCAACTATGAATTAATAACAATGAATGTAAATTATGGGTAGTTATACTCAAGCCATTAAATTCAATGATTCAAAATCCAAAAAAAATTAGAAACAATAACCACATTAGATTGTAGGTGTCTCACTAAAGGTGAAATACTTTTCAACTGTAACAACAACAAAAAACCCACAATTCCTACACTGGGTACTTGGGTTTTCCCCCATACATGGGGAAGCTACATCGGTGCATGATCTCATAACCATTCAATGACTCTTCCTAGTCTCATATCTACCTTTAGAATTAGCATTTATTAAAATACAAGAAGAAAAGAAAATTCTCCTGTTAAAACTGTGTAACGCCTCGGCCTGAGTTCCACACAACGGTGCCCCATGATGGTCAGTCACTTGAACATATGCCCTCTTCCCCATATTGTAGAGGCTTTGGAATATAAATGAGTGTATCATATATTATTCATGGGGAAACTATAACCTATTTTATCAGAGTAAACGCCACCAAGAAAAAAAAGTTGAATAATATATAAAGAAAAAAATACCAATATCTGAAGATAATTAAGATTTAAATACAATATCCAACTAAATCTGGAAAAACAATCAATGTTAATTTATGTCATATGTGTCAAAATAATAAATTGAAAATAAAATACACAAATTTCACCAAAGAGTTTCACGAACCATGCATAATCTCCTCATCAAAGCTCCATCCCAACTCAATAATCTAACTCAAGGATTCTGCACTTAACTTTTCCATAAAACATAATGTCTACTCCGGTACTTATGAGGAACCTATGTAGGGTGTGTGTAAAACTCAATCGGACACCACCAATAATGCCTAAGAAATCCAATTATTTTTAGTGAATGTAGTTGTATGTTGAATAACATACATGTAATAATGTAAATTTTTAACATTTATTCAATTATAAATTATTTAACTACATAAACCTCCAGGTTCCCATAGACACCCGTATCTAAATACCTACTTCATCCCATGCTGGAGTCTGAACCATTTTTCATTATCAATTTATATTTTATTTAATCCCATGTTCTTTCATTTTTCATTTTAATTCAATTAAGATCACCTTTAATTTGAACCATTCTCCAATGTAAATTAATGGGTGTTGAACACTATATCTAGCACCCACATGATTATTTGGAGCATCAATCCATATATCACAACCCATTGGAATTTAGAGCATCCGTCCATATCCCATAAAATAATATTTTTATCCATGACGTGTGTAGAACACCATTTCTATCACCCCATGAGTATTTGGAGGATCAATCCCTTTCTCACAACCTGTTTCTCAATAATGAACAAATATCACATACATCACATTATTCAAGATTAATAAAAAATTATCATTTATCACTATTTTACATGTGACATGTATCACAATGTCACATTAATTAATTCAATAATTAATTAATCACAACATCACATTAATTAAGTCCTCAAATAATTTATTACACAATCCCATAAATTACTTCAATAATTAATTAATCATATAACCACTTTAATTAATTCAAGATTTAAATAATTACATCACTATAATGTTTAATTCATCAATAAATTATTGACATATTTCCATTAATTAATTTAACAATAAATTAATCAAATTGTCATACTAATTAATTCATCAATTAATTAGAAATACCATCAAATTATTTAATTTTCACAATTATTTAATCTATATCCACAACTAAAAATCTCAAAATTTATTATCGAATTAAAAATATTATTCACAAAATAAGTAAATTATAATTAATTATAAAATTAATTATCTTCAATCATCTACTTCAATATCACATAATTATTTCAATAATTAATTACTCGACATACAAATCGCATAGCCTCATAAATAATTCAACCATTAATTATTCATCCATATAAATTCAAAATATCAACCGTATACATTAACTAATTTATCAATAAATTAATCCATTTCAATAAATTCCACCTTCAAGGCAATTATCATTAATAAATTCACCCAAAAATTAATCCAACATATTTAATAGATTGAACAAAATAATCTCCATTAATAAATTCTTCAATTCATTAATCTGAATCGCCTAATTAATATAACATATCAATCCCCAATAATTAATGTCATAACTCATCCTCAGGGACCCATGTCTTGACATAGCCCAAGCCCACCTCCCGAAGGCCAGGGGTTGGCGACTAGCACTGAAGGCATCAACCTGGAAGCGTGAGGAAATTTCCTTAGTACCCGTATGCATACACACGCCTAACCCTATCCCATAAACTAAAAGGGAAAAATTATATGGAAAAAAGGGCTCAGTACAGATACAAATTAAAACTAGTGGGTGAGAATACAAACCCAAAAAAATAATTGAAGAACAACAATGTACAAAAGAACTTGGGTAACCTTCCGCTGAAAACCCCACCAGATTGAAAGAGTAGTGTAGACAATCGAAGCTGATATAGTATTTCATGTCCACTTAATCATATTGGGCCCCACTTTATAATAGACCACTAATTCCTCTTTCATGTTGTCTATCGTCTAAACAAGACACGACACATGTGAGCAAAGCTCATGCAGAGGTGAGTAACCCAATAATCCATAGGGGACCCCAGTCCACTAAGGGGAAACACAACAAATAAACCAAAAAGAAAATCCACAATGTAAGGATACAGAGTAAGAAAACACTGTTATACCACAATTTATCGATATATGACACTAGGTATAATCTTATGCATAGGAAGAAGGTTCATCGGATATAGTGAAGAACGTTTTGTACTAATGAGGGAGTCATCCCTGATGAATCATTGGTCATCTATCGAACTACTAAGGATCCAAATAGATGATGCTAATCTTCCAGGACACTAAGGATCCCCATGGATGATGCTAATCTTTCAGGACACTATGGATCCACATGGCTACTGCTCATCTATTGGTCCACTAAGGATATACATAGCTACTACAGGATCCATAATTCATTCCTCAAGCATCATAAAGTCCCACATAGAATAACTCAATGGATTTTCTCATCATGAGGGTTCCAATGAAACATAATTCTTGTTAAAATGATTCATTTTCTGTAATATATTGTCATTTTAGTAAAAATTCCATAGTTGGATTCATGTCTGATCCAACCAAGTAATATACCAACCCATTGCAAAACTCTCGTAGAGTATCTTGGAAGGAAATACTCATTTAATGGGCTCTTTTTTTGTAGACGGAGTGTCAATCAGATACCTATATTTTATGTTATTAATATTTTAGTAATTAGTGTCAGTTGCATCATGGATAGGTCTGACCAGGTCAGACAGACCAGAACAACATGGATCGGGGGTCTGACATACCCTAGATTAAATTCATTTTTCGTAACCTGATGTGGTTCAAGTTAGGGAAGGTACGGTCTGGCCTAGCTAGCGGGCCAGGCCCAATATGCCTCATTGGGCCCAACCTTTTTCGGTTTGGGATCATGCCCATCAGGTTCTCTGAGAACCCATTCTTATCTGGGCCACCCCAAAGGGTGGATGTTTTTCTCTACAAGAATGGCTATGTCCCACCATAATCAGGATGGTGGTGTGCGCTAGGCTGGGAGATGGCCGATTTCCATGTCCAGCTCTGTGCCGATCACAAAGTTCGTCCATGGGGCCTCTATCCTACCACGGTCAAGCGACCACAGTTTCCATCTCTACTAAAGGGCCTAGACATGACCTCTCTGACACGACCTGACCCTACCCGGGCTCGAGCTGCGACTACCCCAATCCCACCTCCATAGGCCAGGGGATGGCGACCAGCGCCGAAGGAACAACAACTTGGGGACGCCTTTGTCTAAGTACCTGTACACACCCAAGCAACACAATCAATGAAAAGTGCAGAGTAAGAGAAAAAGTAATGTACCAACTTCTATAAATAAACCACAAATGTGCATTGACCTCTAGTCAGTACAAAGCAAGATATGAAGGTAAACTAAAAATAAAAGGGGAAAAGCACGCGCCCAACAAGAAAAGTTCCAGAACCCGGCAAAAGGTAAACAAAAGAAAACACATGGGATAGTCCCACACCTGGAACCCGACTACGACCATGGAATGTGGTCCATGATATCGAACTCCTATGCTCCTATGAAGTCATGACCAACATGTCTTTCGTCTCCAAGGAAACACCAAGGGTGTGCAAATCCCAAGAAGGGGTGAGTATAAGAATACTCAGTAGGATACCCAGAAGGCTTGAGTGAGCAACAAATGAGGTACTGATGGATGAGTAGTAGATCGAACAGGGGATAAGTAAAGGAGTACACCCAAAAGTGTAGTAAAAAGTACAATAAGGAGTCCAGCTCATCCCAATAATAGAAATGAAGTAGACTCGTCCAGACACAAGGAGCTGGAAATGGTGAGAAGATGAAATTCTCGTCGAGTCTTTGCTACCTATAGCAGGAGAGTATAATAGTCTACCCACGATAATCTAGACACCGAAAGCATGTGGCATACCCTGCGCGTCTTCACCTCTCCTGGAACGAGAGTAACTAAAACCCAAGAAGTGGGTACTGGAACAAGGTATATACATATCCATATGCAAAAATCAAGAAGCCCAAACAAGATCGTAAGAATACCTCCATCACGTAGCCCAGCCAACAGAAGTGAGTAGCGAACAGTCCCATATGTAAACACCATTGATGCCCAACATCCTGCACGTCTGTCCTGAACTGCAAGTCAAGGGCTCAAATCACTGCACCTTGAAACTATCAACTTTGGGCGGCACTGACTCACCCGCAAGGTTTTAGGTTGTGTCGAAATTTTTGCATCTCGGTGGGGAAAGCACCCCTAATACTTGATAGTTCTAGGGGAATGTCAAGCCACACCTCATCACTGCCCCGCAGTTGAGAGGTCTCCTCAATGTTGACAGGCGACCTCCTGCCCAGCCCCAGGGGAGGGTAATCCCTGGAAGTTGACAGGTTCCCACTGGAGGGAGACCCTGTATGTGTCGACGGGTGCCACACTACACAGTCTAGAAAAAGGCTAACCACTGGAAGGCGACCCAGCTAAAGTCGTCAATGAGACCCGATGCGCAATCCTGTAAAAGGGTACTCCACTGGAGGGAGGCTCACAACCGTCATCGGGGACCACTTCCCAGCCCATCTGTAGGTAAACCCGGCATCGGGGACCACTTCCAAGCCCCACTGGATGTAAAAATGGAGCCACTCTGGCCATCCCGGCTGGATGGTACTGCTCGGTGAACACCATTGTATAGGCCATCCCTCCTAAATGGTAACCCACTGGACGTCCCAGCTGGACGGTTCTGCTCTGTCCACCCCAGCTAGGTGTTACCACACTCGCCAGCCCTGCTGGAAATAGACTCATGGACAACCTTATTGGAAAGTACCTCCTGGGTAGAGTATCGGTGCCTGTGTAATGTGTTGGTCACCCCGATTCCACATGAACTCTACTACGGAACACGAAGGAATTAGAGAAACTCCTCAGGCCTCTCACGGAAATCACACTCCAATCCACTGAGTTACTGTCGAAGTGGACTAAGACAACTCACCCCTGAAAGTGGGAAAACACCCATGTTGTATGAGCACACGTAGTCGTAAATGGTGCCGCAATTCGGTGAAAGGGGCATGATACTGAAACCCCTCACAACTGGAGAATCATAGGAACCAAACCACCTCTATCGGCCATACAATCGAGAACAAAAATAGGGGAAAACTCAACCCTGTTGGTCAAACAAACGAGAAGAGAACCAGGGGAAAACTCAATCTCGTTGGTCAACAAATGAGAGTGAAGGGACCCTCTATGTCAGGAGAGGTCAAAAGTACGTAAAGCAGAACATGGAATGCACATGGGGCCCACACGACGTGTGGCCCAGAGTCAAACCCCAAACAGGTGCACAAATGTTATCAGGTACAAACAACCACATGTACCTCCAAATGTTCTCGTATACTCATTGAGTATACCACGATTCAAGCCGAAAGGCTATCGTGCATGAAACACCCAATGTCAACGCAAAGGGCATAAATATAACAACTCCAATGTGCCACCTCATCGGCCCAGGCATAGCTAATTACATCTCTTTAAACACCAACATCACTCTCCCAGGAGTGAACATGATCACACAGAAAGGGTTCCCCACAAACACCGAAGGAGGAAACACCACAAGTACACCTTTTATATTTTCACATTTAATAAGATCATGTAAGAGGCTCCGCACGCCTGAACAGATTACACTGTTGCAATCCTCGTGAAAAAATATGCGGGATCGATTACTTGCTCACCTCCAACGGTTATCCGACGGAAAAGTCACCAACACTGCTTTATGCCCTAACGACGTCCCGTGATCCCGAGCCTTGGCCTCGAAAACAGTCGGGCGCATTGCACCATTGCGATCCCCTCAGGGAAACACGTCAAAAGTACTACTCACTTGACTGCAATGGATATCCGGTAAAAAAAATGCATTCCGGCGCATCACACACGAGCGATGCTTCGTGGGACCCACATCCCGGACCTGAAACACAACAAACTGATCGCACCGTTGCGATCCTCTCAAAAAATTACACTATATGAACTATTCACTTGTACAACATGGACACCCGGTGATAAATCAAGAAATCGCCGCCATCTCTCAAAACAACCCTCGTGGGGCCCGCACCAGCGTGCGGAATTAAAGCAGGCAGATAGCGCCAATGCAATGCCCTCAGAAAAACACCCAAAATATACTACTCGCACACCTCGAATGGACGTCCGACGAAAAATTTACAAAAAGATGCGTACAGCTTGAAGGACGGGTCGTGGGGTCCACGCCTCAACTCTGGATTCAACGCCCGAAACCACACTAGAAAACATTGCCTAGGAAGCAGGGTCTCAACGCCGCTAACGACGCTCAAATCGGACGACGGATGCGTCCGCGCCACTCAAAACATGAACCCCTGGAAAAACGTCAATCTTACCTAACACACGTGTCATGCCACCGAAGCCCCCGTTTCGGGAGTTAAAACCCCCAAAACCATCTCAAAGTATTCCTCTCAAATTAAGGTACGCGTCGTCGTAGATGGTGCACAAAATGGATGCCCTGCTGATGATTTATCAAGAATAAATCATTTTTAATAAAAATAATAATAATAATATTATTATTATTATTATAAACCATTTTTTATATTAAATTGTTTTTAAAACAAGGCCGGCCAGTCGGCCGGTCTTCACCTCCCAACCGGACCCGTAGCGTTCGGGTCCTTGTCGGCCAACCGGGGTCCGTAGACCTCGGTCTTCCCTCGTGAGCACTGACCAGCAAAATCTAGTCGGCCATGGACCTCGCCTCGCCGGCACCGCCGCCTCCGCTGGAGCCCTCGCCGAGCCCGCTCGTCATCGCTGTCGCCCGCTACGGCCTACGCCACACGCCCGTCGGCCACCTCCGCCTGGAGACACTGACGACAGCTGGCTCCCCGCTTGAGCCGAGCCTCCGCCAATACATACCGCTGAGAAGCCGCCCGCTCCCGGTCGACACCACTGCCTGGACACCTGCGGCGCCGCCGTGCCTGCTTGCCGGAACGCCACACTCTCCCCCACCGGAACACCCAAGGCCGGCCAGAGGACCTCTAAAAACCACAGGAGAACACCCAAAACCCTCAATCTTCTACGGGCGATTGCGAAGGCCTCGGGACTCCAAATTCAAAACTGAAATGTGCGTTGGAAATGGAAAAATATATACTACATGACCATGGGCTTTGATCGAGGATCAAACAACAATTTGATGCATATAATCAAACTCAAAGTAGGTGCGGGAAATGAAAATGAAAATGATAAATCCTACATCGTTGGGCGTTTCCTGAAGCTTCGCGTGCGATTCATCAGAGTTGAACCACAATCACCATCATAGAGAGGTGGGGAGGAGGGCATGAGTTTGAGAGCTCCTTGGTTTGGAGCTCCTTCCGCAAGGAGGATGAAACAAGGGAGGATATGATGGTTTGGTTTAAGTAGGAAGAAATTAATTAAAAACATAATTAATTCAAAACTCCAAATTAATCCGCATCTAAAATGCTCAATGGGTTCGAGGTTAAGCCTCCCCTAGGGTAAAAACCACCTCCCGAGGATAACGGATTTCTCAGAATTTGATTCTGAGCTTCCGTTTGAATCTTATAAAACACAACCCCCGAGGTCACCAAATTACGAAAACTCCCATGCGTCCATTTTTCACAGATGACCCGAGCCCGAGAAACATACACCCCTCCTAGGGTAAATGACACGTTCCGGACTCAACGACACCCTCAGTTTCCCAATCCGAGCCTCCATTTAAGGGATACATGAGTTAATCCATTAAAAGAATTAATTAATTATTTAATTTATCTATCCCATGCTCTGATAGTGAGCGAGGGGTCCAAACGTCCCGCGCTGACATGTTTTATGTTGTTCCTATGGTAAAAACCCAATTCCGGAACCATTCGTGGACTCATATCTCTGATCCGGATCACCATTTAGGAGTTATCCCATTTATTTGGCATTCCTAGTGTGAACTCACTGAAAAAATAATTCCGGCCACACCGGGGCTCGAAATCGCTTGCCGTCGGAAGGCGCTGCTCTGGAATGAAATCAAGAATATTTCAAAGTCTTTTATTTAAAAATCGGGTTCTTTCAGAATTCCATCCTTCACGCTTTTCATCCCTGAAAAGAAAAACCAGGGACAAACTCAGTGTACTAATCCCACACCTGGCTCTCCCGTACCCAGAAGAACTTTTGCATTGTCCCGCATCACCACACACAGACCAAAGGAGTTGATTTGTTCATGTGAGGTCTTCCCTTGCTGATGACGAGCATAGGAGCACACACACATCTCCTCAAGTGAGTCATTTGGGAGACGTCGTGCACCAACTCCTGAATTTGGGGTTAGGGCAAGGCGATAGGGAACCTCTCCATCCCTTTTCATGGTGTCAAAGGGCCCGAAGGCTCTCGGGGGTCGCTCACCTCCCCAACTGAACCCCTACATCGCACGTTGCGACTGGAATCACCACTTTAAACTGGGACAAGCCCGATGATTAACTCTTTTAGAATATACACATAGTGAAACACCCATGGATATCCAGTTACGCAATATTTCATAGTCGATGTACCACAAACAAGACCATCTTACATGCTCGGAAGTGAAGGAGTCAACACCATCGACTAAAGAGAAAGGTCCTACACCTTTTACCTTTCCAACACAGGGTTACACCGACGCCCCATGACACCTTGGTGACAACTCAAACAAGGAGCAGGGAGAAAATAATTTCACACACAGAGTCTAACAATTCTACAAAAAAATGTAGAAGAGCTGTAGAGCACACCTCTTATCACCTCCTGCTCTACAGGATCATAGACATCCAAAGCTCGCGATTGTCTGTCGTCCCAAATGTAGGCTCCCAGAGCCTGATGTGGACCACTTAGTGGTGATGGGAGGAACTTATAAGGTCGTTCTCCACTTCTTGCTCCTCCCGCTCCTCTGCTAGCACAACCTCTCTGGGTGCTACTTTGATCATGGTGCTGCCTCCATCGTGGTGGTGCACCTGCTGCCAGCCTGTAGCTCTCTGCATGCCTGGTCGGGCAGCCCCGTTCCAGGTGACCTCGCCCATAGCAAGCATAGCACCGACACACTCTGGGCTGCACTGGTGACCCCCGGTGCCAGTGTGTTGTATGACCACGCCCCTAAGTCTAGTTTTCAGAAGGCCACCTACGTCGAGGTTCTGATTGCTGACACCCACTAATTGCGGCAGACGTCTCGGCTCCAACGTGCCTGCTGCCACCACCAAATCTAGAACATGACAGGAAGCTCTCTGTCTCCAGCGCCTGCTCTAGAACCCCAACATATTTGGAAATGCCCAAAGGTACTATGATAGCACATATATCTCAGCGGATACCCTGCTCAAAATTCCACGCTCAGATGATTTCGTCATGGACCATGTCCGGGAAAAAGCATGTACGGTCTGCGAAACTGTCCGCGTACTCGGCCACCGTCATCCCTCCCTGCTGAAACTGAAGAAGCTCTTGAATCTGAACTGAGAATAAGAAGGAGGGGAAAAACTCGTCCCGAAACAACAACTGAATGTCTCCCCATGAAAGCAACGACTCGTCACGAAATTGAGTCACCAGACTCCACCAACGCCATGTTGCTCCGCGGAAAAGGTTGGCAGCCAAAGCCACCATAAGATCTGTTGTTGTCTACACATGCCTGAAAAGGAAAACCACTATCTCTAGCCAAACCTCTGCTACCTGAGGGTCTGCCTCACCACTGAACCTCAGCGGTCTCTACTGCTGTACCTCACAGAGCGCGCTCAACCAGCGCTCAAGCTCAGTCTGCTCTGCTGGATCTGTCTATTGTTCACGAGGTGGGGGTGCTACTACAGGCCACCTAGAGAAAGGGGCTCTCATGATGGGTCCTAGTCTAAGGCCTCGTAGTTCACAGGGTCGTCGTCATGAACCAAAGCTGGCATCCTGGCTGGCTGTCTTCCCGGAGACATCCTGAATTTTATCAAGGAGTGCCCTAGTCAGATGAGCATATATTTATATAAAAGTAAAAAAATTGGGGAGTTTACTCAATAAATACAATCAAAGACTCAATCCTATGTGATGCAAAAACCCGTTTTCCCGGCAAAAAGTGTCTCAGCATGCCGATTCGATAAGCTGGTTATGAGGGTCTTGGTGAATGGATACGTCGGTCGTCGCCCCATCACTGGACTCCCTGGCCTGAGAGCCGCTCTTGAGACACGTTAACACTATTTCCCTAAATCCGAACCAATTCCTTTTTAGGGATGTCTGAACAACGTCCTAAGGACCAAACCACATATGATACCACTTTGTCACAACCCGACCCTACCTGGGCTCGATCCGTGACTACCCCAAGCCCGCCTCCATAGGCCAGGGGATAGCGACTAGCGCTGAAGGCAGAACAACTCGGGGAGGCCTTTACCTATGTACATGTACACACACAAACACAACACACTCAATGCAAAGTTCAGAGTAAATGAAAAATAAATTACCAACTAATATAAATAAACAAAAAATGTGCATCAACCTCTAATCCGTAAAAAGAAAGAGATGAAGGTAAACTAAAAAGAAAAGGGAAAAAACGCGCCCAACCAGAAAAGTGCCACAACCTTGAAAAAGGTGAAAAAAAGAAAACACCTGGGAGAGTCCCACACCTGGAACCAGACTACGACCACCACATGCAGTCCAAGCTCCCAAACTCCAACGCTTCGCTGAAGTCACAACCAACCAATCCGTCGTCTGCTAGGGAACACCATGTGCGGGAAAATCCCAAGCAGGGGTGAGTATAAGAATACTTAGTAGGATACCTCAAAGACTCGAGGGAGTAAAAAAGTAGGTACCGAAGGGTGATAAGTAGATCGAACAAGGTAAAATTAATGGAGTAAAAGCTTAAGTGTAGTAAACATTACATTAAAGAGTCCAACTTAACCCAACAAGAGAAAGGATGTAGACTCGTCCAGACACAAGGAGCTGGAAACGATGAGAAGATGAACATCTCGTTGAGTCTTTGCTACCTATAGCAGGAGAGTAGACTCACCCAACCACATGAAACTTGACATGAAAATCACATGGCATACCCCACGCGTCTTCGCCTCTCCTGGAAGGAGAGTAACCAAACCCCAAGAACTGGGTACTGGAACAAGGTATATACATATCCATATGCTCAATCAAGATGCCCGAACAAGATCGTAAGGGGATCTCCATACTGTAGCCCATCCAAGGAAAGTGAGTAGCCAATAGTCCCATAATTAAACACCATCGATGCCCAACATCCCGCACGTCTTCCCTGAACTGCAAGTCAAGGGATTAAATCACCGCTCCTCGAAACTATCCGCTTTGGGTGGCACAGACTTGCCTGCACGGTTTTAGGTCACGTCGCTAGGACATGTCTCGGTGGGGAAATAACCCCTTGTACTTGAGAGTTCTGGGGGAACGTCAGGCCACACCTCGTCACTGCCCCGTAGTCAAGAGGTATCCTCAAAATCGACAGGTGACCCCCTGCCCAGCCCCGTTGGAGGGAAATCCCTAGAAGTCGATGGGATCCCACAAGAGGGAGACCCGGCAAGAGTTAACAGGTGCCACACTACCCAGTACCGAAAAGGGTAACCACTAAAGGGAGACCCGAATAAGTTCGTCGATGAGCCCTAATTCCCAGTCCTGTAAAAGGATATTCTACTGGAGGGAGGCTCAGAACCGTCATCGGGGACCACTTCACAGCCCAGTTAGAGGTAAACCCGGCATCGGGGACCACATCCCAGCCCAGTTGAAGGTAATCTCAACATTGGGGACCACATCCCATCACCACTGGAGGTAAACCAGAACCACTCTGGCCATCCTGGATGGATGGAACTGCTCTATGAACACCACTGTACTGGCCATCCTTGCTGGATAGTAACCCACTAGACATACATGCTGGATGGTACTACTCTGGAAATCCCTGTTGGGTGGTACCACACTGTCCAGCCCTACTGGAAATAGACTCCTAGTTGGCCCTACTAAAAAAAACCTCCTGGGTAGAGTATCGGTGCCCGTGTAAAGTGTTGGTCACACCGATTCCACAAGAACACTACCAGGGAACACGAGGGAACGAGAGATACTCTTTGGGCCTCTCAGGGCGATCAAGCTCCAATCTGCTGAGTCACAGTCGAAGAAAGCTGAGACAACTCATCCCATAATGTGGGAAAACACCCACGCTGTACGAGCACACATAGTCGTAAATAGTGCAATAGTCCGGTGAAAGGGGAACAATACTGAAACCCCTCACAACTGAATAAATAAAGGAACCAAACCACTTCTATCGGCTAAACCATCGAGAACAGAACCAGGGGAAAACTCAACCCTACTGGTCAAACAAACGAGAACAGAACCAGGGGAAAACTCATCCCCGCTGGTCAACAAACGAGAACAAAGGGACCCTCTATGCCATGAGAGGTCAAAAGTATGTAAAGAGGAATGTGACACACAAATGGGGCCCACAGGACGTGTGGCCCCGGGTCAAACCCCAACCAATCTCACAAACGTTCTCAGGTACAAACAACCACATGTACCTCCAAGCATTCTTGTATACTTCCATAGAAAACCTTGTTTCCAGTCCAAAGGCTATAGTGCATATAGCACCAACGTCAACGCAAAGGGCGCAAACGTAACAACTCTAACATTCCACCTCATCGGCCCAGGCACGGCCAACTACAACTCTTTAAACACAAACATCACTCTCCCAGGAGTGAACGCGATCACAGGCCAAGGGTTACGTACAAACACCATTGGAAGAACAACCACTGCTACACCATTCAAATTTCCACATTTATTAAGATCGCTTAAGAGGCTCCGCTCGCCTGAATAGATTACACCATTGAGATCCTTGTGAAAAAACATGCGAGATCGACTACTTACTCGGCTACAACAGTTATCCGACGGAAAAGTCTCCAACGCTGCTTTACACCCGAACGGCGTCCCGTGATCCTGAGCCTCATCCCCGAAGACATTCGGGCACATCACACCATTGCGACCCCCTTGGGGAAACACATCAAAATGACTGATCACTTAAGTACAACAGATTTCTGGAGAAAAAGAATCATTCCAGCGTAACACACACGAGTGATGCTTCGTGGGACCCGCATCCCGGTCCCGAAACACAACGAAAAAATCGCAATGTTGTGATACTCTCGAAATGGTACACAATATGGACAATTCAGTTGTCTAAAACGGACACCCGATGATAAAGCTGGAAATTACCGCCAACTCCCAAAAGGGCCCTCGTGGGGCCCGCACCAGTGTGCAAAATTAAAGCGGCAGACTGTGCCAATGCAATGCCCTCCGAAAAACACCCAAAATTGACTACTCGTACACCCCGAACGGACGTCTGATGAAAATGTTACAAAAAGCTACAAACAGCTCGATAGATGGGCCGTGGGGACCACTCCTCAACTTCGGCTTCAACGCCCAAAATCACACTAGAAAACTTCGACTTGGCAAGAGGGTCCCAACGCCGCAGACGTTGCTCAAATTGGGCGTCGGATGCGTCCACGCCACTCAAAACACGAACCCCTGAAAAAACTTTAAACTTACTTAATGCATGTGTCGTGCCACCAAAGCCCCTGTTTCAGGAGTTAAAACCCCTAAAACCATCTTAATGTATTCTTCTGAAATTACGGGATGCGTCACCGCAGACGGTGCCCAAAACATACGCCCTGTGGATTATTTTTCAAGTATAAATAATTTTTTATAATAATAATAATAATAATATTATTATTATTATTATTATAAACCATTTTTTTATAATTGTTTTTAGAAAAGACCGGCCATTCGGCCGGTCTTCGCCTCCTAATAGGACCCGCAGCGTGTGGGTCCTTGTCGTCCAGCCGGGGTCCGTAGATCCCGGTCTTCCCTCGTGATCACCGACCGACAAAAGCCGGTCGGCCCTGGACCTCACCTCGCCAGCGCCCCTGCACACATGTGTCGCCGCCTCCGCTGGTTCCCACGCCGAGCTCGCTCGCCCTCACTATCGCCCCTAGCCGCCTACGCCGCACGCCCCTCGGCCACCTCCACCTGGCGCGACTGAAGACCGCCGACGCCCGCTCGAGTCGAGCCTCCGCCAATATCGTCCGCTGAGAAGCTGGGCACGCCCGGCTGACGCCTCCGTCAGGACCCCTTCCGCGCCACCGTGCCTGCTCATAGGAACGCCACGCTCGCCCACGCTGGAATCCCAATAGTCGGCCGAAGGACTTCCAAAACCATTAGAGAACACCCAAAACCCGAATTCTTCGACAGGCGATTTCGGAAGACTCGGGACTCCAAATTCGAAACTAAAATGTGTGTTGGAAAGTACAGAATTTATACTACACGACCATGGGATTTTTTCGAGGATCGAACAAAAATTTGATTCATATAATCTAACTCAATTTAAGTGCGGGAAAAGAAAATGAAAAATACAAATCATACCTTGTTGTGCGTTTCCCGATGCTTCGTGTGTGATCCATCGGAGCTGATCTATAATCACTTTCTTGGAGAGGTGGGGAGGAGGGCGTGAGGTTGAAAGCTCCTTGGTTGGGAGATCCTTCTGCCGAGAGGTAGAAACATGGGAGGAGAGGATGGTTTGGTTTATGTAGGAAGAAATTAATTAAAAACATAATTAATTTAAATCTCCAAATTAATCCACATCTGAAACGCTCGATGGGGTCGAGGTTAAGCCTCCAATAGGGTAAAAACCACCTCCCGAGCACAATGGAGGTCTAAGAATTTGATTATGAGCTTCCGTTTGAATGTTATAAAACTCAACTCCCAAGGTCGCCAAATTACGAAAACGCACCTGTGGCCATTTTTCACAGACGACCCATGCCCACGAAACATACACCCCTACTAGGGTAAACGGCATGTTTTGGACTCAACAGTGCCCTCAGTTTCCCAATCCGTGCAACCGTCTAAGAGATACTTGAGTTAATCCATTAAATGAATAAATTAATTATTTAATTTATCTGGTCCATGCTCTGATAGCAAGAGAGGGGTCCAACCATCGCACACCGACATCTGTTCACTCAGATCTTTGATCCGGATCACCTTATATGAGTTATCTCATTTATTTGGTATTTCAAGTGTGAAATCACTAAAAACTAAATTCCGGCCACACCGGTTCTTTGAATCACACACCGTCTGATGGCGCTGCTTTGCAATAACATCAACAATATTCCAATTTTTTTAAATCAAAAATCGTGATCTTACACTCTGCCTCCATGAGAGATACAAACATATTCTGTGGGTTTGAACTTTCTATGTGGTGCCTAGCAAAAACAATGGGTCTACACCACCCCACCCACGTCGGCCGCAACTTCATCTACCTCAAAGCGCTGCTCTGCCTGGCTGCCAGCACGGTGAGTGGCCTGATCTCCCGACTTCTGGCAAGTAGCTGTCACTATGGAGTGCCACCTTCGACACCAACCAGCTGGCATAATCTTCAGCAGACCACGGGACATGCTCTAGAGGTGAGTTATTTGTACCTCCTGCTCCTAAAGCCTTCATAGAATGTATTCTCCACTGTGATGGTATGAAACCATCACTTCCATTAATTTAGATGCCCATTCATTAAGGACACACATGATGGAGGGGCTCAGGCCTTGTTTGTGTAAGCCTGCTCCCTCCACGTTAGGATTTAAAAACATGGGGCATGTCCACGGATTATGTTCAAACATAGAAAGTAATAACTTGTCCTTGATAGATAAAAACTAAAAGAATCATTAACCGCCTATAAGAAGGAATTGAATGTGGATCTACCTATTCATGGGAAGATACACGATTGTTGATTAGAATAATAATGGTGTAGAACATAAAAATAAGACAACACCCTACCTCATTGATGTTCATTGCTGCAAAGATTCATTCTTTATGTTTTAAGAGTTTGATGGAGTTCATCATTCTTCAATGTACGTCAATGTCAATGATGTCTTGATGGCTTTTGTTGGTCATTAATTTGGAGGAAATCTATCAGAGGATAATTAATGAATCGTCATAGATTAATCCTCGTTCCACCAATGCTTTAAACTATTAAAATGAAAACATGTCATTACACTGTTAAGATTCATAAAAGTGTCGTTATGTTTCCTATTAACGATCCATTAGTGAACTCTCTTAACAACCCTCTTCGTTCCACCAAAACACCAATGTGTCATTGCTCGATAGTGAGAGAAGGAAAAAATATTTTATGTTACTTTAATATTTTACTCAAAATGTATAAAAATTTAAATTTCTATTATCCCTTACTAGATGAAGTTATGTCTATTCAAGGTGAATCCAGAAATTCAATGTTCAACGATGCCCACGAATTTTAGATCTGATCACCGGTTTAAAACTAATAAAAAATCACTCACGCATTTACTAAATATACCTTAAAAATGTTAAAGATTGCATTCCAGGATCACTAGGAAACAGAATCATGATTGTCCTAAGCGTGTGGTCTCAAAATAAATCTATATAATTAAAATATCATGGAATACCAGGACATTAAATTCTACACACCATAGGTATTTACAACCCTAAAAGTAAACTCAAGGGCTAATAAAACAATAGGGGGGGGGTACTGAGAATGAATTTGAGCCTCCTAGTCCCATGTCATCTCTTATATAATACCTTTCTTCCACTAAATGCGCAATAGAGAAATTGGAATCCCATGTAGGACCCCCTCATGTTGATCCTCTATCTCCATCGGGAACACCACAATTTTTCCCCATCTTCTATGTCCATATCACCCTAGTCAATTATGTTTCATGTATCATGAACATATCTCCTCAATTGCGACACGTGAAAAACATCACACATCCAATGTATTTTTATGGGAAGAACTAGGTAGTTCACCACCTCACCCGATCTGCTGATAATCTTGAAGGGTTCGATGAAACTCAAAGACAACTTATCACCCTGGTCAAATCACTATTATCCCCATCGGGGTAAGACCTAAAGGCAATCATGGCCTCCATCCTTGAAATCCATGGGTCTCTGTCTCCACCTGACATATGTCTTTTTTCTGCTCTTTGTAGTCCTAATATTCTCTTGGAAGATTGCACCTTCACGATGGTAGCATGTACCATCATTGGACCCATGAGTTCTAACTCCCCTAGGTTTTTCTAGCATATAGATGATCTGCAATGCCACCCATACGAGGTCACGAATTGTGACATTCCAGTGGTGGAGTGATATATTTTTCTGTATGCAATCTCTACTAGTGACAATTTATCCTCCCAACTATGGCCAATATCTAGGATGTAACCATGAAGTATTTCCTCCTTGTTCTTTATTATCCACTTTGTCTTACATCCATATGGGGATAAAGAGCTGTGCTAAAGTGAATCTATATCCTGCATGCCTACTGTAATACCTTCCAAAACCGGGATGTATATCATGCATTGTGTTCTTAGATGATCATAAAAGGCACTCCATGTATCTTCATTATCTCTTGGATGTAGATGCATCACAATCCCTCTCTCGTTCCATGATCCTAGATGGGTAGTAATTGAGGTGACTTGGTAAACAATCACAAAGATATAATCAGGACCTTTAGATGTATGTGGATACTAAGTTATAAATCCCATATAGATACTATCCCATTTCCACCCTTATTCCTCATGTGTCTGTGAAAATCTTGTAGGTACCTTATTCCCATGATTCACATGCTGATAATTGAGGCCTCATGAGATTAACACATCCAATACTATCTTAATTTAGGGCCACTAGTGATGATGTTGGATGTCCTGGAACATCTTCACCACTCAAGGATGTACCACCAAAGGGGATGTATGGAACTCCATCAACACCTACTCGTGAAACACCACTAGTAAAATGGTGCTCCCCCTAAAATGGATGAACCACTCCCCACTAATAGAGAATTCATAAAGAGCATATCTTAAGGATAACTGAGCATATTGGGCCTCAAAGTTAACATTCTCCAATTGTGCCTCCTTGACTCACTATATGAGTGGGGACGTAATAGTAATAGAATAATGGTACACCTCTCCATCATCATCCACAAGGGATATCAGTATCGCAGCTAGCTTTTTTGCGGCCTCACTCTAAATATTCCAATGAGTCCTCCTGCTATGTGCATCTTCTACCACATTCCCCTTCATAGGAGTACTGAATATCTCAATGTTATAGTTCTAGAAGATCAATATCCATCACTGCTATATTAGGTTATGGTCTTTCTGTGAGAAGATATACCTAAGAATCTTACGATCGGAGTAGAGTATAAACTTCTCATCCATTAAGTAGTGTTGTCACATATTCAATGAAAATACAACTGCTGCTAACTCCATGTCATTGGTCTTGTAGTTATGCTCATGATTCCTCAACATCCATGAGCTATAGGAAATAACATCTATTTTTTAAATTTGAACACAACCCAGAATGGTCCATGATAAGTCACAAAAATACACATACCCAACGACCTCCTTGAGTAGTCTCAAGATGGTGGGACTTGTTAGTCTCGGCCTAAACTCCTGAAAACTCTCCTAGAATCTATCTGTTCACAAGAAGGACATCCCCTTACATGTCAATTATGGAAAGGGTGAACCACTTGGGAATGGTAAGACACAAACCTCCGATAGTACCCTGCAAACCCCCAGAAACTCCGCACATCTGTCAGATTCATGGGCGGCTCTCAAACTAACATAACATCTAACTTTTCCAGGTCTATTGCAACTCTAGCCTCCAAGATGATGTGTCCCAAATAGTGGGCCTTCCATATCCAGAACTAGAACTTAAAGTGTTTACCATAAATCTAGTTCTAATTGATTGTATCCAAGACTATCTACCGATGTTTAGTGTGCTCCTCCTCGGATTCATAGTACACCAAGATGTCATCAATCCTCTACAGTGTATACTTTATCTTCAGAGTCACATGGTTGAGGCGTCAATAGTACACGCATTACTTCAAACACCCATATTAATTCTTGTAAAACAATATTGGGTCTTCCCATGATGAAACACTGGGCCTCACGAAGACATTCTCATACAATTCCTCCTGTTAAAACCCTCAATTCATGAAGCTCTGTAGAGCCGTCAGATTTTATGGTGTGGATATCAATTTTGTCCCAGGGTATGGATCAACGAAGAATTTTTAATCTCAAAAGATATGTATAAATGGAACAACATCAAAGGATAAATACTTACACACTACTATCACTAAGAGGCTTGAGGACTCATTTCATTCAATGAACTGATGGTTGAAGTAGAAAACTGAATAGTAATTGCATACACCCTCCTCTGCCTGATTCCATAAATAGTAGTAACGATTTCCCCTATATCAAAAAAGGAAAATATGGTTTAATCTTTGCAGATGATCCACATGATTTTCCTAGTACTATCAATCATGTAATGGATGATATTGGTTCATACTAAGAATGACGTCATAAGGCCTCGATGCTACTACCATGATATCCCATCTGATACTCTCACCTCTAAAATTTATGTCACACTGTCAGCTCCAATGTCTAGTAATTTGGTCTCCATCATCAAGAGACTTTAAACATGACCATCATGTCAATGGTCTTAACTAAAACATATCGGTATAAAAATAATAATAAGTGGTAGATAATTTAAGTCACTAGTTTAATTGTCTAACAGTAATGCAGCTAATATAGAAAGACATCCTTCATACCATGATTCATCCCTGGAGTCTGGGGTCACAAGACACGATAGTCTGCAACTTTCTCCTCTCCTGCCATATAATATGAATGGTGGATCAATCTCATATGGGATGTCCATTTTGACGACCATCATAGAAAATCATGCCCATCTATAAACTAGAATGTTCCTTATTATGAATTCTCTAGTTGTGCATCTTACTTTGAGAACCTATAATCTATAGATCACACTAACCTTGCATCCCGGGTGACCATTTCCTTCTATTCCCATGACACACATTCAAATAGTGTGCTTCATTACTAAATTCCACAGGAGTCATCTAAAACTCTCTCTGGAAAGCTACATCCACATTAAATACTAAAAGTGGGACAACTAGTTGATCAATGGATGGTGGTAACACTGGTAAACAACACAATGGGGATTTATCTAGCACTTGTCCCTAAAAGGATGCCTCATCTCTAGTTGAACAGTCCTCATGACTGATTATCATGAATCGAGTTGTCTATCTATGTGGGGGAATCCTGAAATAGATCACAATGTACCATGGTCAGTAGATTATATATAGTGAGATAACTCTTATTACAATGATCATAAAGAGACACTTGTGAAAACTGTGTTTTCATGTTTAAATCCAAAATGCAGAATATTGTGTCTTTGTGCATGGATACATCAACAACCACACCAACAATGGGGTCCTCATATCTAATAGTTAAACCCGAGACAGTCAACAATGTTGGCCAGAAACCAAAAAACACAATCCTAGTATTCGAGGTAGAATTGATCAACTATGATACCACTATTTTATAACTCATCCTTCGGGGCCCATGTCGTGACATACAATAATCCAACCTCTTGAAGGCCAAGGGTTGGCGACTAGCACTGAAGGTGTCAACGTGGAAGTGGGAGGAATTTTCTTGACTTCATGTATGGGCACATGCACCCAACCACATCTTACAAATTGAAATGGAAAAAAGAATACATAAACATGTTTTGAGTAGAAGTACAGTTTAAAACAAGTGGGTCCAGAATGAACACAAACAAAAATAACTACCAAATAGAAATGTACAAAGGGACTCGGGTAGCCATCAGCTGAAAACTCATCCTGATGGTAATAGTAGTGTAACTACTAGAAGAAAAAGTAGTACATCATTTCAACCAGATCCAACTAGGACCCTTCTAATCCTAGGACACATATTTCTCCATCAATATTTATGTCATATGCATAAGACACAACACGTGTGGGCGAATCCTGGGCAGGGGTGAGTAACACAGTACTCAGTAGGGAACCTTAGTCTGCTAATGAGAAACACCACAATGTAACCACAAATAAAATCCACAAATTAAGGCCACAAAGTAAGACCAAAATGTAAGACCATGATGTATGGACATCTCAAACCATGTATAATATAAAGCATATGAAAAAATGTTAACCTTCTATAGTGATAAACGTTTCGTACAACTGAGGGACCTATCCCTGATGAATAACTCTTTGTCTTTCAAGACACTAAGGATCCACACGACTAATGCTCATATGCCATGCCACTAAGGATCCTCAAGGTTTTTTCTCGTCTTCTGGTTCAATATGGATGTACATGGATTCTGATTATTTACCGGGCCACTAGGGATCCACATAGCTACTGGTCGTCTATCAGGATAAAAATTGTCCACCCGGATGATGGTCATCTGCTGGGCCAATAAAGATCCACATGGATACTGCTCAATCTATAATATATACCTCAACCGCCATGAATTACCATATAGAAATATCCAAAGGACTGTCTTGGGATTAGGGTTCCATCATAATAGACAATGTTTTGGACAAACTCATGGTCTTTAAGATACAATCATTTTACTAAAAAAGGCACAGTTGGATTTTAGTCCAATCCAGTCTGGAATTAGGCCATCCCCAATCAAAACACCCATATACTATATCCTAATGAATGCCTCTTCATAAGGGTCTTTGTGTAGTAGATGAGACATCAATCAGACACCCATTTTGGATGTTATTAGTGTTTTAGGAATCAGGGGTCGGTTGCGTCTGGGTCCAGTCCAACGTGGTCAGAGCGACCTGACCAACCCAGCCTTGTGGTTCCATATATCATTATATAAATTCAACTAGCATGACCTGACCTAGTTTAGGTTAGTGTACATCTGGTCCAGGATCGCTATAGGGCCAGTCCTAATGTTCCTTGATGGGTCAAACCCAGTTTGGTGGGGGATCCAGCATATCGAGTCACCCAGCGATCCGGTTGACAAGATGGTACAGAGTATGATATGCTACTCTATACCAATATTTGGATCGTAATAGTGCTGAAAATAATAGTATACAAGAGAGGGGGTGGGGGGGTGGATTTTACACATTAAAAATTTCATAAGGAAATTTTGTATAAATAAAATTCAGAAAACCTTTAATAAAAAACCAAATTCTCTGTGAAATATAATGTTATTAAGTCTAAAGCGTAAGAAATTTTTATTACAGAGAAATTCTAAAAGAAGGTGTATAAAATTTCTTACAACCAAATATATAAGTTAGAAATTTTATACAAAAAGAAAACATCTTAAATCTTACAACGTAGTGGAAATTTACAATCATATTTTGACCCACTAAGGAGGGTGTCCAACATCCTTGGATAAAGGTCCCTTGTAAAATACTTATAAGAAATTCTTTCTTACCCAAACCCAGGGTAAGAACTCAATATTATGATCAGTATCTGCTTTACTATCCCCTCAAGTCCTCAATTTGTAAGTAAATAGGCACCTCATACTTCACAACCCGATGTCTCTGATTTTATTGAAAGCATACCTCTGCACAAAGCAATTCTACACGAAGAAAATTTTGAACAAACGGTTCAAACATTATACATGATGCTTGAGATTTTATAAGATCCTTTCACTCTAGATCAATTTAAATTTAGAGATATGAACTCTAAAATGATATAATGTGTACTCGTGAACATGTCAAGTCATTTTTGATCTCACTATCTGAGGACCTATTTATAGATTTCAAATTTTTATAGGTCGGTTCCACTCCAACGATCATATTTCCTTAAATTTCTAAGGGACTTAGACATATGGAAAACATACAATGGTTAGTTTATAACAGAAAAAATGACATCATTTTATATAAATATCAATGAATATAAATTTCTTACACCTTAAGTGTAAATGACTTGGAATCTGATAAAATTTAAATGATATAAAAGACATTAAGAGGTTTGGAATTATAAGGAAATAATGCTTTGAATAATAAATTCCAGAATTTTAAATTTCAGAATAGATGTACATAAAATTGGTATGAGTAAAGTATAAGGAAATATTTTATGAGAACAAAATTTTAGAAATATCGGTACTGGTATCATGATTTACGGTATGACAGAAAATGAAACCTATATCTGATTATAGAAGACAGTGCACAAAGTAATTCTTGGTAGTAGTTTCTTATTCTCTGTTATCGGCATCATAAGAAATGGTATAATTGTCTCTATTAATATTGGTATTAAGAAAATATTATTTAGAAATTCATAACATATATTTCTGGTATAGAAATTACGGCTTTGAATATGTCGGCATTTAAAGAAGTATGAAATTAAAATTTCTAGTAAATAAAATCTTTGTATAATAAATTCTGTATGGGAATATTTGGAATGGCATAAAAACAATATGAAATAACTATCTTATGGAAATTTAGTACCGCTAATCAGGAAGTCGGAGTTTAAGAACTCTTAGAAATCCAAAATATTGGAAATCTAATATAAGGAAAATATGATACCAGATTTCATACTAGATGAAAATCGGTATCACAGTGAAAACAGAGAATGGGAAAACTGGGTCATAAAGAAATCTAGTATGTATAACCATTCACCAAGCATCGGAACCTTAAGTCCTTTTCTGGTATTATAAAAAAATATTTATAAAAAGATGAATAAAAAATATATTTAACTCAAGACTCTATAGAAATTTTTATTATGAAAACATTTATGTAAGTGTAAGAAAATATAGGTAAGGAAATTATATTTATGAAGATGATGTTTGTGATTTTCAAAAAGGAATGGAGAGGTCTTATAGACCTAACAATCTCATCCTTTTTGGAAAGCACAAACAACTTCAAAAAATATGACGAAGGAAAGAAATAAGAACATAAATTTACAAATAACTAGCTCCCCCTTAAGTGTATGACTTAGGGTAAATTATTCTTCCCATATGTACAATTTCGTAGAGTACGGAAATCTCCCCCTCAGATATGTATTCTTTTTTTATGTGACTACTCCTTAGATGTAGAACTCTTCCCTATAGATGGAAGTTTGGAAAACTATTTATCCTTAGATTTTACTCTGAGGGAATGTTTCCTTTATAAATTTCTCTTCCTTTAACTTATCCCCTTGATAGAATTATCCCCCTTTGTGACTTTCAAAAAGAAATTTAGAGGGAACTATATGGTTAAAATGAAACATACATGAGGTATAATATATAAAATATTTGCAAATAATTTTTCATTAAGGTTCTTTTGAAAGAGAATAAAAAAATAATTCAAAATGGGAAAAAAATATCAAACCTCCTTTTTCTTCCCTGAAATATGATTTCTCACCATGGAATTAATATTTTTCTACTCCTTGTGATCTTCGTGAAGCTTCATTATCAAGGCATCATGCTGAGATACCTTCTTCTCTAGAGCCTAGATCTTGAATTATTTTGAGTGATTCTTATCTTCAAGAACATTGATCACTTATTCATGGTAATCTGATTACTTCACAATACGAAAAATATATACCTTTCTAAAAATTGACAACTTCAACTATGGTATTCATTTGATTAAAAAGATTTTTCACTTCATTTTTCATCGCAGCTAACTCACTTTCAAACTTCTCTGAGAATGTGGTCTGGAATTTTGTATGCTCTTCTGCTACATCATTGAATTCTCTCTTCGTTGATTCCATAAATTTCAAGAATTTTAGAGTTTTATCTGATAAGGATCAGTTCCAGATCAACAGTTTCTGATATGAAACATTTTGAGCTTTGCAATCAATGATATGATTATTATGATTAGATTGTCCTATCACAACTATTTACATCACCATAGATGTTAAATCCATATTTTTATTTAATGTTTCCTACATAATTTGTCTCCAAGAATCTATGTTAGCATGTACTGCAGTGGTACTTACTAATTTCCTTAACAAAATTTTTACAAAGCCATCACCCATAGATGAATAGTACTCATAGTTAGATTCTTCGTTATTTATCTTTGGAGAAGAGGTCCTCAGATTCTCAAGATTTTTCTGGAGGGTCAGCATCAGATGGGGAAACCATTATGTTCTTCCCTTTATTAACATTCTGCATGAAAGAGGGTTTGGAACCCTTTGGGACTTTCTCATTTTCTATTGTCTTATCATATCCAGATTCTGCTTGAACATCTTCTTATTGTTTCTTTTCTTCACTTCCATAATCACTATTTTTGGATTCATGAATTTAATCATCATTTCTGGTTACATAAATCTCTTCTTTTACCTCTTCCACTTCTTCAAATTCAATCTAAACATCTTCTTATTATTATTCTTCTTCCTTGGTAGAAACTCCTGGTGTTGCAACATATACATCAACATGTCTAATAACATCATCTTCTTTTTCGTGAATAATTCCAACCGCTTCCTATTAATTTTATTATGGTTCTAGAATATGTTCCAGTATCAATATTAGTTTATGAGCATTCTTAGGTTCTAGAATGAAATCCAATATTGTAACTTTTCATAGAACTTTTATACTACATTCAGCAAGGATTATATAATTTTTGTCTCAGTTATCATTCTTTTCTACTTCTTCACCTTATCTTATTTTTCTAATACATTAGTAGTTCAAATCATCAAAGCCTTTGCCTCTGCGGGATAGAACCAAAAGACCAGATCCCCTTTCTTTCTGGATTCATCTAATATCCTCCAACTAGCAATAATATCATCAGAGTAGGCCTTCATTTTCCTTATCACTAGTGGAGCTGAAGCCTGGCCTACTAAGATAGGATTGACATAAGAGGCCTCATCTGACTTTTTCTTCTTCTGGACTCTTTTTTAAGATTCTGGTACATACTTCTTCAGTGTTGTTTCAGATGATTCTAGAATGTCCTCTTTTAATACCAGATTTTGATCTTCCAGAGTCATGACTTATTTACATTTGTTGGAGTCTGGATTGTAAGAAATTTTTATTCTCTTCAGTGTATCTTCACTTTGCAACATGATCTAACATGACTTCGAAGAACATTATCATGAAATTTTCATTTCACATTAAACCATAATAACTATCCTTGAGAAAGTAATGGGTACATGAGATTTTGTGATTTCATGGTACCGACTGTCACAACATTAATTGTAAGGAAAATATAATTCACAAGATTAACCTTCCAGAGGATGATGAAAAAGTCTAACAACAAAATGTCCCATGTTTTTAAGGAATATTTATCCCATTTACATGGAAAAAATAAACCTTGAATCTATAAAGCTACCAACATGTGGTCCACTGATAAATGTGCAAGCATCAGAGTCTTAACTCCCATGATGCTTAGACTTTCTAAATCACAGTTCTTCTCGAAAGAACCTTCCTTATCCAGAAATTTGTGGGAACCTATGAGGGATTCTCCTTCATAGGTAATCATAAGGAATTTGGACGTTTTTTGGCATGGAACTGCTTAAGACTTTTCATAAACCATAAATAGGAAATTTTATTTACAGTTTTCTTCAATGAAATTTCACAGATTAAAAAAATTGTATGACTAGTTCCAGATATACATGATCTTGAACCTTTTCATCTTCTATACAAATAAACTCCAAATTATTAAATTTAATAATACGAAGGATGAGTGAGTCATACCATTTGAAAATAATTAAACAAACAAGTCTCTGTCAAAATATTATCTTTCCTTTATTCTCCGTGACTGCCATCTGGTAAGAACTGCCTGACATTCGGATCTGTATGAAATCCCTATAGAATTCTGGAATGACAAACTCTAAAGCAGCATAACATCAACTTAACGACTTAAGAAATTGGTGGAGTCCTTATAATGTGGGGAATACCTTATATAGACAAACTACAACCTTTCATATTCTATAATGAAATCAAGCAGCTGTTATTTTCACAAAAAGATCTAACAGTTGAAGATGGTTGACAAGATATACCCATACCAATATTTTGAGGTTTTAGAAAATAAAATTCATATTCTAAGGAAATATAAATATGAAGGAAAAAAATTTCTTAAATGAATGAAATTCCAACAAATAAAATTGCATGAAAATTTACTATGGGATAAGAAAAATATACCTCTAAGGAATATCTGAAGAAATTATCCATATAGAAGAAAAAAAAATTGGGGTTAAAAACTAGGCATAGGAAATTTGAATATGAGATTTTCAATTTTGGAAACCTGGATTCCGAGAATTTTGATTCCAAGTTTATTTAAAAAAAGATAAAAAAACTCAATTATGAAATTCAGAAATTTCAGAAATGTCAACATTTTTAAAGAAAAAAAGAATTTAAAAAAAATCCAACATATGTACTCCCCCTGAACATAGGAGTAATTTAATGTTAGGAGATGATTAAACAAGAAGTAGATAGGAATGGTTACCTTACATATATCATTTCTAGGTTCTATTTAATATATTCAAATCAATCAGATGTTAATGGTTTGGTAAATATATCAGAAATATGTTTTTGCATTCCAATTAATTGAAAAATTTTATCTCTTTTGAGTTTTTGATCCCTAAGAATGTGATGCCTAATATCTATGTGTTTATCACGATAGTGATGTGATGGGTTTTATTTAGAGATATTACACTAGTGTTATCAAAAAAGATTAGATTTTTGGAAAAAATCATGCCGTAATATGTGGGTGTGTGTTCCATCAACAACACTTGAGCACAACAACTTCTACCTGCTACATATTCTACTTCAGTAGTGGAATGTTATATAGAATTTTGTTTCATATATGACCAATAAACCAAGGAATCTCTTAAAAAATAACATGCCCCAGATGTACCCTTTCTATCCATTTTATAACTAGAAAAATCATCATTCAGAATAATTTTAGATTCAAAACATTTCTAGAAGATTAAAAAAGGCTTAAATCCAAGGTTCCTTTTAAGTACTGAAAAATTCTTTTCACAACCTTATGATGGGATTCCTTTGTATTTGGTTGATATCTTTTACATAAGAAAATAGAAATCATTACATCGGGTCGACTTCCTGTTATGTAAATTAAACTTCTTATCATCCCTATATAAGATTATTGATCTACAGGTTTCCCTGTTTTATCAATATCATGAGTATTAGAAGTACTGATAGGATTACTTATACTATTAGTATTATCATACCCAAAATTTTTAAGAAGATCTTTGATGTACCTTTGTTGAGATATATATATATATGTTCCTTTGTTGAGAAATTTGAACACCAAGAAATAATGTTAACTCACCCATCATACTCATCTCAAAATCAGACTTCTTGAGATTCACAAAGGAATATATTACGGATTTTTGAGTTGATCCGAATATAAAGTCATAAACATGTATTTTTGCAACAAAAATGTATGTATTATCTTTCTTTATAAAAAGTGTTTGATCCGCTGTTCCCTTAGAATAGTTTTTTTTTTAAATAAAAAACATGTAAGTATATCATTCCAAGCTCTAGGGGCTTGTATAAGGCCATATAATGCTTTGGTAAGTTTATATACATGATCAAGATTTATTTCATCTTCAAAACCTAGAGGTTGGTCAACATATACTTCTTCATGTACATATCCATTAAGGAAAGAACACTTTACATCCATTTGATACAGTTTAAAATAATAGAATGTGGAAAATTATAGTACAATATAGATAGATTAAATTATTTCTACTAGTTCATAAGTTTCTTCATAGTCTATGTAACACCCCAAGATTTTACGGTACGTTTCTCTTTGAATAATGTGATAGCGTGTGTTGTACACAACATCGAGTTCTAACACACCACAACCAATCAAACTTGCTATTATGAATAGTAATACCTAATTTTTGAAATTTTATAAATTTTATCTCTCAAAATGGATTTCATTATTGGATTTTTAATATCGAATTTATCCTAGGGTGAAATTTCGGAACTTTTCGAAAAACATTAATATTTTGATGAATAGTGAAAATTACTAAACTTTAATTAAAAACACCTTTTTTTAATCGAAATAATTTATATTGATAAATTATGAATTTTAGTGGTTTAAAAGTATATTTAGAATAAATATTTACCATTTATTAAAATTTTGGTCGTTTTACATAGTTTTACAATTAAACTGCACATAAACAAGTGTCTATCTTTTGATAGTTATTATCTCTTAAAAACACGATTTTTGTTTTAACAACGAGAATTAATTTTAAATTAATTTATTCCACTTCTGTGTTTTGAATTTGAAAAAATGGATCCCATATTTGGAATCAGGATGTTCAAATTGTGTAAATAGGTAACTTTTATTTTTAGACATTTTGAATAATTATTTTCGGTAAATATTTTATTTACCATGGTTAAAAGGTAAATCTGGTAAATAAGAGATAAAAAAATAATATTATAATAATAAAAATTTACCCTAAAACGTGTCCTAACCTTATTGGATGATACATTTCCGACCATGGGCATCTTTGGGTCGATTTGTGGACCCCATGGGGCCACTTGTAAGTGATAATGACCCTTTATATTAATTAAGTTAAAATAAATACAAAAATGACATAAGCATATATCTTTTAGCAAAACAATTTTTACATAGGGTTATATATGTTTGATGTTCGACTATAAATATTCCTCATAAATCTAAAAGGATTTCCTAAATAATTGTATTTTATTTATTATTTTTAGATATTAAATAATTTGATTTATTTACGACACAATGGTGATGCAGTAATTACCGTTATAGTGAAAAATTAAAATAATTGATATTATAAATACCCAAATAAATATAATTTGAGACTTTTTTATAAATTACACTAATTTTCTAGGATAATATGAAATATTAGGATTGATTTAAGTGATTTTTTCTAAGTAATCATTCTATTATGATTTTCACAAAAAATCAATTTTTGAATAGTGTCAAAATTGACAAAACGAGTTTAAAAAAAAATATTATGTTATTATTTGATATTCAATTTTTAAAAATCAAAGGCTCAGTCAAAAGACTTATATCATGATATTTGTATCATTAATGGACCACTTTGGGTTCTCTTGGAGGAATATAGTATGTTTATTAACTATATAATATAAAAATACAAAGTGACGTGGTAAGTGTCAAACTAATTAACTAAGAGTTAAAACTAAAAGATAAGGTTAATATAATGACCCAAACCTGTATAAATTCTATTCGTTGAGTGGTTTTAGACCCATACCCACCTTATCCTATGAATAATCCACTTTGGATCCATTAGAAACCGAATATTAATTTATTATAAAATAATATTTCTAGCTTTTCCAAAGGTTCCCCTCACCCCTGTTGTAAAAGGGCACTCCCCCTTTTCATTAATTAACACCTTAAAAGCCTTTTGGATCGGAAAAACTCTGACCAAATACTCTATAAACATCCCATACTTTATCCTAGAGGCCTTCCTTTATTCAGAAAGCCAACCTACGAAGCCCTTTTGATCAAATCAAATGGAAGAACCCGAAGAAGAGGTAATGATTTCACCACCCCTTTTCAAATTCCTTTCTACTTCCACTTCTTATATCATTGTTATTACCAATATAAAATAATAACTCCATTATATTATATATACATTGATGTTATTATAAACATGGTACAACCATATTTCATTGTTCTATCCATCCTTTTAATGACATGTCACCATACATGCGTACGTACGACTTACCGTCTCCACGCCGTGGTGTAATTGTTATTCAAAAAATTATTATTTGGATTGGTATAATAATGATGTGTAATTCATGTAAATAAAAAATATAACATGATAATGTTTCTGTATATATGATATACCATCCAATTAAATATTATTTTAATATCAAAATAATGATATTTTTGCTCGTGCGTACGTACGGACTACCATCTCCACGAACGCGATGAAATTCATTCTCCATCGTATCCATTCAAGTATAATTCTCATTTGAAGATTAATAATAATGTTTAAGGACTTAATATCATTATGTATATGAATAAAATACAACCTATCCATAACAAACATGTCATACATAACAAAAAATATAAAATAAAATGCGTAAGTTAACACCTGAAACCACAATAATATTAAGATATTATTAACAAAGCAACGTTAAAAGATCATATATGATATCATATTAATGTATATGATTATTGAATAATTTAATAACAATTATTTCACCATTATAAAAGAGGTTAACCTACCCCCAACCAAGGAAAAGTACAATTTAAGGGTTTATTTCATAATCTCTTCATTATCCGAGGCTATTTATACGTAATAATCTACTGGGACTTCTTTATCATCCACATCCATGTTTCATAAAAATGTATTTCAAAACATTTTTACTATTTACTATAATATGTATTAAAGACATTTATACCCTTTTTGACTTTTATAAGTGGCTTATAAAGGAATCATTCCGTCGTTTTCCAAACTAGGTAATTTTTAACCATTTCGACAGAATTAAGATATGAATTTTTTTAACTTATATAGAAGGTGCGACTATTTTCTGCCGTTATAAAATCGTTGAATCTTCCCTTACAAGATTATAAGAAATTTTTCAATGTAAATGTTTTATTTTATAATTATGTGACTTTTAAATGATTTCAAAAAAGGGATATTTCTCTCAAATAGTTTTGATTTCATCTATGTCAACATCCTTTGATGGATTTTAAGGTTATTTGAAGTTGATTTATTATGATACAAAGCATCCATATTGTAATGAAGGTTTTGTGATTTGTTTTACTATGGATGTGTTATTTTTATACCATTCATGGTTTATGGAGAACATATTGACATTACGTATGCTAGTTTTAATACAAATGTTTATGTTATGTTTAAACTTGTTCATATGAGGAATGCATTGGACTTAATATGTGACGGGTGGATCCCGCTATAGCTCCTCGATGCATCGGTAGGTCTCATGAGACAAACTAGTGTCTTCGAACAATGGCTTGGAAAAATCTTATTTGTATTCTTGGCACGAGGCCTGGGATATGTGGTTATGATAGTCTTTCATTATGCATTACATCGATATGAATGTGGTTATTGATATTGCATATGATTATTAGATTAGTATAATAACCATGTGAATAAATAAATGTCATTATTTAATTTTATTTTTGACATAATATGTTGATGTTAAAGTTTAAAAGGATTTTGTTTTAAGTATACATTTCCTTAAATGTTTATTCTTATTTATGAATGTTTCTGCTATATTTATTTCCTTACTGGGCATTTGATCTCACCCCTTTTCTATGTTTTATTTTTCCCTGGATGTGAAGAAGTAATTTATGAATGACCTGTAGGGATAGTATGATGGGATAAGAGTGTGGAATATGGAGACTATATTTTTGTAATTTTCATTTTATGATGTAATTTAAACATTATGAATATATATAGTGTTTCCAAGGCTACTACAATAATCAGTCTTTCGAGATTTGATCTTTCTTGTGATCAGGAAAATGTTATGTAATAATGCACCGACTCTGGGTAACTGGGTTCGCGGCTTTACAGTTGGTATCAGAATAAGTTTAGTACAAACCATGGAAGCTATATTTAGATAAACTCTAATTAGGGCACGTAGATTTAAGATGGACTTTGAGTATTAGTATAGGAGAACTTCCTAGAATTTTGGTATTGTAGAGATTTTGTGAGTTTTCCGAGCAATACATCCATGTCTGGATACGAGCTGGTAGAGGCGGCTCTGGCACAGATGTAGCTAGTGGTAAATCCTGAAAACACCTCTTTGAGTTGGACTCGAACGAGAACTATTGAACGACAACGGGCCTTGCTGCACTCTTGGTTACGACACTCCCGAGGGATATTCTTAGGATAACTCTCATTTTGTTTACAAATCACTATGAAGGGTTTATGAGTATATACTTCCTCAAAAAAAAACATTTTCATTATTATGGATTATATCCATAAATAGTTAAACTTATGTTAAGTGTTTTATAAGAATGAAATTATGTATTTTGATTCATAAACTGATCTAGTTTATGCGATTCTTTATAAAGGGCTCCTATTAGAAGAGTTGGAAACTGTATCAATGCACGCACTCCATGTAGGGATTTCCCTCTTGCTCAATATGAATATAGTGGAGTTGGTGATGAAACTGGTGTTGATCAACTAATCACCATACTGGGAAAACTCACTCAGGTTATGAATAATAACCTTACCCGTATGGAGCACCCTGATCCACTGCATGGAGGATCAATGTTAGATCGATTCATGAGGCAGAAACCACCAACATTCAATGGGAGTACAAATCCATTAGTAGCTGATCAACAGATAAGTTCCATAGAGAAAATATCTCAGGCTTTGGGAAGTAGTGAAATGGAAAAAGTTATCATGGCAGTTTACCGACACACTGGATATCCTGATCAATGGTGGTCATTGATTCAAAAAATGAAGGAAGATGATGATGCATAAAATATGGAATGGGGGAGTTCAAAGATCTGTTTTTAGAAAAATACTTTCCTTGTGACCATCGAGTAGATATGGAAAGGTAATTTCTGAGTCTGAGACAAAAGGAGGATGAGAATGTCGCAAAGTATGAGGATAACTTTACAAGTCTAGAAAGGTATGCTGGAGATTATATACGTAACCCAATAAGTAATATTGATCATTTCTTTGATGGGTTAAACCCATTTATCTGATGAGCATTAGTCTCACAATCCTTCTCGTCGTACAAAGACATTGTCTCATGTGCTATCAATACTGAAAAAGAAATTCTATAGTCATATGACATTAAAGTAAAGCAAGAAAAGAAGAGATCTGCTGATCAATCTAGGAATGGAAATAAAGGGAATAGGGGAAATGTTGAATATCCATCCTGTAGTAAAATTGGGAAAAAACACCCTGGTACTTGCTTAAAAGGAACGAGAGTCTGTTACAAGTGTGGTGAAAAAGGCCACCAAGCTCGTTATTGTAAGGGGAAGAAGGAAGCTACTGATGTCCAATTCTACACTTGCAGGGAGATGGGACATTATGAAAATGAATGTCCTAAGCGTCAGGGGAACTTACCTCAGAAAAGGCCAAGGGATCAAGGCCAAGCTTATGCTATCACTACTACTGAGGTAGAAGCTCCGAAAGACGTGGTTCCAGGTAATTTAATTGTTTCCTCAAGTTTAGAAAATGAATTATTTGATTCTGGATCATCGAATTGTTTCATATATTCCCAGTTCCATAAGAAAATTAGATACTTCCAATTTGATTTTACAAGGGAGTTGTCAGTTAATACACCTAAGGGAAGTATCATTGCAACAAATTTTGGTGAATTAGTCCCCATTAGAGCACATAAATGTTCTTCATCTGCTAATCTCATCGTCATACCTATGATTGAGTTTGATATAATCCTCAGTATGGATTGGATTTAGGACCATGAAGCAATGATTTATTGTAAGAAGAAGGAGGTTATGATATTTGATGATAATGATAAGGAACACCTTATCTTTAGAGCAGAATCGTCACCACCTAATTCTTATCTTGATCCACCCCTAGTAGCTCAACTAAATTCAATTATTGGGGAGGAAGTGGATGAAATTATAGTGGGTGAGGAAATGAATGTTCAAATAGAGGATGTACATATTGTGAAAGAATACGTAGATGGGTTTCCGGAAGATTTACCTAGACATCCTCCAGAACGAGAAGTTGAGTTGTCCATTGATTTAATTCCTGGATCAAAGACTATATCAAAGACCCCTTATAGAATGGCCATTATAGAATTAGTTTAACTAATGAAACAACTATAGGAATTGAGTAATAATGGATTTATTCAACCTAGTGTTTCTCCACGGGGATCCCCTTTTTCTGTTTAAAAGAATGATGGATCTATGATGTTATGTATTGACTATAGGGAGATCAATGATATAAAAAAAAGAACTAGTATCCCTTAACATGCATTAATGATTTATTTGACCAACTGCATGGAGCTCAATACTTTTCAAAGATTGAACTTCGATATGGATATCATCAGTTATGTGTGAAGAAGGAAGACATTCCGAAGACATTATTTCGAACCAGGTACGGGCATTATGAGTTTACAGTAATGCCTTTGGATTGACTAATGAACCCTCTGTATTCATGAATCTAAGGAATAGAGTTTTCAAGGAATATCTCGATGAATTTTTGGTGGAATTTATTGATGATATCTTGGTTTACTCCAAAAGCTACGAAGATCATGAAAATCACTTGAACATTATCCTGAAGACTCTATGAAGACATGGATTATAAGGAATGTTTAGCATGTGTGAATTCTGGCTTCAGGAGATTTCATTTCTTGGGCATATTGTCTCCAAAGATAGAATCTATGTTGATCCTTCTATGACCATGGTAATCCATGAATGGTCTGCTCTGACGAGTATAACTGAGGTACGTAGTTTTATTGGTTTGGCAGGTTATTATCGACGTTTCGTCCAGAATTTTTCCCGATTGGCTAACCCATTAATGAAGTTCACACGTAAAGGGGTTAAATTTTTTTGGACAAAATAGTGTGAAGAATGATTCAAAGAACTAAATAGAATATTAGTAAATGATCCTATATTGACTCTACCATCGGGGAATGATGGGTTCGTTATTTATAGTGATGCATCGATGAAAAGACTTGGTTGTGTCCTTATGCAGAATGATAGGGTTATTGCCTATGCATCACGACAGTTGAAAATTAATGAGAAAAACAATCCTAATCATGATCTTGAGTTAGAAAATGTGATATTTTCTTTGAAGATATGGATGCACTACCTATTTGGTGAAAAATGTTAGATTTATACTGATCACAAGAGTTTGAAGTATATTTTATCACAAAAGGAACTCAACATGAAAAAAATGAGATGGCTTGAATTAATCAAGGATTATAATTGTACGATACACTACCACCAAGTGAAAAAAACAAGGTGGTGGATGATTTGATCAGAAAATATAATGGAGTTTTGAACCATATGAGAATTGAAAGGGATCCAATTTTCATGGATCTAGCGAAGATGGACATGGGAATAACCATGGAAGGTGAAACATTAGTGATTTTTCAAATGGTTTCCAAACAATGTTTTCTAGATTTGATTAAGAGTTCTCATGCCGATGATGAATAATTTCAAAAGAAGATTAAAGCTGTGAATGATGGGAGATTGAGAGACATGTTTTATTAAGAAGGAATTTTGAAATTTGGGAAGAGACTTTCTGTTCCCGATATACCTAATCTAAAAAGGGAATTTATGGATGATGCTCTTAGTTCCAATTTCTCTATACACCCCGGGAGCCCCAAAATGTATAATGATTTGAAGGAACATTTTTGGTAGGACTATAGGAAGAGGGAGATTTCTGATTTTGTATCAAGATATATGGTTTTTCAACAAGTGAATGATGGAAGGCAACATCCTGGAAGAGTCATGCATCCTCTTCCCATACTGGAGTGGAAATGGGACAATATTACGATGGACTTTGTCATGGGGCTACCAAAGAATCCTAGAAGGAACAATGAAACATGGTTCATTGTTGATCATCTTACCAAGTTAGCACATTTTCATGCTATAAGGGAATATTTACCACGTCAATGACTAGAAAGACTATATATTAATGAAGCTGTGAGACTTCATGGAGTACCCCTATCGATTGTTTCTGATCGTGATCCCCATTTTACTACCAGATTCTGGAAAAGTATTTAGAAAGCCTTGGATACTGAATGTCATTTGAGCACTGCCTACCACCCTCAAACAAATGGACAATTAGAACGAACTATTCAAACCTTAGAATAAATGTTTAGATCCTACTCACTTGACTTTCAGGGTATGTGGGATCAATATTTACCTTTGGTAGAATTTTCCTATAACAATAGCTTTCATTAGAGTATTCAGATGGCACCATATGAAGCATTATATGGAAAGAGATAACGCACCCCAACCTGTTGGGATGACGTCGGTGAAAGAAAAATTGTAGGTCCATAAATGGTGGAGGAAACGATGTGAAAGGAGAAGTTAATCCAAAATCCCATCAAAGCAGCTCAAAGTAGGCAGAAGAGTTATGCCGATAATCGAAGGAAGGATTTGGAATTTCAAGTGGGTGATCATGTTTTCTTGAAGGTATCTCCATGTAAGGGAGTCATACGTTTTACTAAGAAAGGTAAATTGAGTCCCATGTACATCGGACCTTTCGAAATTCTAGAATGAATTGGGGTTGTAGCTTACCGATTGGCAATGCCGCCATGTCTCTCCAAATTTCATGATGTGTTCCACGTATTTCTATTGAGGAAATACATGCCTGACCCAACCCATGTACTCACCTATGAGGGATTAGAACTCGAACCTCATATATCTTATTACGAAGAGCACATCAAGATTCTTGATACGAGAGAAGAAGTACTGAGAAACTAGACGACTGGTCTGGTAAATGTCTTGTGGAGAAACCATAAGATGGAAGAAGCAACGTGGGAACCCGAGGAACTTATGATGAAGAACCACCTAAGTCTTTTCATGCGGTAGTATTCTAGAAATTTAGAGGATGAAATTATTTTAAGGAGGGGGGAATGTAACACCCCACGCTTCTACGGTACGCTTCTCTTTGAAAAATGTGATTGCATGTGTTGTACGCAACATCGAGTTCTAACACACCACAACCAATCAAACTAGCCGTTATGAATAGTAATACCTACATTTTGAAATTTTATAAATTTTATCTCACAAAAAGGACTTCATTTTTGTATTTGTAATATCGAATTTAGCCTATGGTGAAATTTTGGAACTTTTCAGATAACATTTATATTGTGATGAATAGTGAAAATTACTAAATTTTAATTAAAAACAACTTTTTTTAATCGAAATAATTTATATTGATAAATTATGAATTTGAGTAGTTTTAAAGTATATTTAGAATATATTTTTACCATTTATTACAATTTTGGTCATTGTACATAATTTTACAATTAAACCAGACATAAACAAGTGTCAAACTTTTGATTGTTATTATCTTTTAAAAACACGCTTTTTGTTTTAACAACAGGAATTAATTTTAAATTAATTTATGCCACTTATGTTTTTTGAATTTGGAAAAATGGATTCCATATTTGGAATCAGGATGTTAAAATTGTGTAAATAGGTAACTTTTAATTTTAGACATTTTGAATAATTACTTCGGTAAATATTTTATTTACCATGGTTAAAGGGTAAATCCGGTAAATACGGGTTAAACAAATAATTTTATAATAATAAAAAAATACCCTAAAACGTCTTTTAACCTTATTGGTTGATAAATTTCCGACCATGGGCATCTTTGGGTCGATTTTGGGACCCCATGGAGCCACATGTAAGTGATAATGACACTTTATATTAACTAAGTTAAAATAAATACAAAAATGACATAAGCATATAACTTTTAGAAAAATTTTTTACATAAGGTTATATATGTTGAATGTTCGACTATAAATATTAATTATAAAGATAAAACATTTTCCTACATAATGGTATTTTATTTATAATTTTTAGACATTATATAATTTAATTTATTTATGATACAACGATGATGTAGTAATTACCATAATAGTGAAAAATTAAAATAATAGATATTATAAATACCCAAATAAATATAATTTGAGACTTTTTATAAATTACAATAATTATATAGGTTAATATGATATATTAAGATTGATTTAATTTACTTTTTTCGAAGTAATCATTCTGTTATGATTTTCACAAAAATCAATTATTGAATAGTGTCAAAATTGACATAAAAGAGTTTTTAAAACAAATATTATATTATTAATTTATATTCAATACCTAAAAATATATGGTTCGGCCAAGAGAAATATATGATTATAGGTGTATCATTAATGGACCACTTAGTGGTCTCTTGGAGGTATATAGTATGTTTATTAACTATATAATATAATAATACAAAGTGAAATTGTAAGTGTCAAACTAATTAACTAAGAGTTAAAACTAAACGATAAGGTTAATATAAAGACAAAAAACTGTCCAAATTCTATTAGTTTAGTGGTTTTAGACCCATACCCACCTTAACCATTAAATAATTTACCGTTTAGAAATTATAAACCGAATATGAATTTACTATAAAATAATTTTTCTAGCTTTTCCAAAGGTGCCCCCACCCCTCTTATAAAAGGTCACTCCCCCTTTTCATTAATTCACACATTCAAAGCCCTTTGGTTCGGCCAAAATCTGCCAAAATACTCTTAAAACTTCCCTCAATTCATCCTAGGGGCATTCCTTTAGTCATAAAGGCATCCTAAGGATCCCTTTTGATCAAATCAAAAGGAAGAACCTGAAGAAGAGGTAATGGTTTCACCACCCCTTTTCTAGTTCCTTTCTTCTTCCACTTCATCTATCATTGGTATTACCATTATAAAACAATAACTCCAGTATATTATATATACTTTGATGTTATTATGAACATGTTACAACCATATTTCAGTATTATATCCATCCTTTGAATGACATGTCACCATACATGCGTATGTATGGCTCAACGTCTCCACGTCGTGGTGAATTGTTATTTAAAACATTATTATTTGTATGGGTATAATAATGATGTGTAATTCATGTAAATAATAAATATAACATGATAATTATTCTTTATATATGATATAACATCCAATTAAATATAATTTTAATATCAAAAAAATGATATTGTCGCTCGTACATACGTACAGACTACCGTCTCCACGAACGCGATGAGATTCATTCTCCATCGTATCCATTCAAGTCTAATTCTCATTTGAAGATTAATAATAATATTTAAGGACTTAATATAATTCTGGATATGAATAAGATACAACCTATCCATAAAAAACATTTCTTACATAACAAAAAATATAAAATAAAATTCGTAAGTTAACACCCGAAACGACAATAATTTTAAGATATTATTAACAAAGCAATGTTAAAAGGTAATATATTATATCATATTAATGTATATGATTCTTGAATAATTTAATAACAATTATTTAACCATTATACAGGAGGTTAACCTACCCCCAACCAAGGAAAAGTACAAGGTATGGTTTTTTTCGTAATCTCTTCATTATCTGAGGTTGTTTATACGTAATAATTTACTGGGACTTCTTTATGATCCACATCCATGTTTTTTGAAAATGTATTTCAAATCATTTTTTATATTTACTAGAATATGGGATAAAGTCATTTATACCCTTGTTGACTTTTATATGTGGTTTATAAAGGAATATTTCTGTCTTTTTCCAAACAATTCCCTTTTTAACCTTTTCGACAGAATTAAGGTAAGAATGTTTTTTTAACTTATTGGGAAGGTGAGACTATTTTCCGCCATTATAAAATCGTCGAAGCTTCCCTTACAAGATTATAAGGAAATTTTCAAAGTAAATGTTTTATTTTGTAATTATGTGACTTTTAAATGATTTAAAAAAATGGATATTTCTCTCAAATAGTTTTGATTTCATCTATGTCAACACCCTTTTATGGATTTTAAGTTTATTTGAAGTTGATTTATTATGATACAAAACTTCTATATTGTATTGAAGGTTTTGTGATTTTTTAGATTGTGGATGTGTTATTTTTATACCATTAATGGTTTATGGAGAAAGTATTAACATTTCGTATACTAGTTTTAATACGAATATTTATGTTATGTTTAAACCTGTTCATATGAGGAATAAATTGGTCTTAATATGTGACGGGTGGAGCCCAATATAGCTCCTCGATGCATCGGTAGGTCTCATTAGAAAAACTAGTGTCTTGGCACAAGGACTTGGAAAAATCTTATTTTTAGTCTTGGCACGAGGCCTTGCCTATGTGGTTATGATAGTCTGGCATTATGCATTCCATCATTATGAAAGTGGTTATTGATATTGCATGTGATTATTAGATTAGTAGAATATCCATGTGAATAAGTAAATGTAATTATTTCATTTTATTTTTGCCATAATATGTTGAAGTTCAAGTTTAAAAGGCTTTTGTTTTAGTTATACATTGCCTTAAATGTTTATTCTTATTTATGAATGTTTCCGCTATATTTTTATTCTTACTGGGAATTTGATCTCACCCTTGTATTATGTTTTATTTTTCCCAGGATGTGAAGAAGTAATTTATGAATGACCTACATGGACAGTATGAGGGGATAAGAGTGTGGACAATGGAGACTATATTGTTGTAGTTTTCATTTTATGATGTAATGAAAAACTTTATGAATATATCTAGTGTTTCCAAGGCTACTAATCTAATAGGTCTTTTGAGATTTGATCCTTCTTGTGATCATTCCAATGTTATGTAATAATGTACTGAATCTGGGTAACTGGGGTCGTGGCATTAAAGCCTATGCCTTCTTGTTGGTTATATCCTTTGAAACTAATAACGATTTATTTCTAACTATATTCCCATTTTCATCACATTTAGTTCTGTAGAACCATTTTACATCAATAACAGATGCATCCTAAGGTCTCTAAACCAGGGTCCATACTTGATTCCTTAAAAACTCATTGAGTTCATCTTGTATAGCCATTATCCAATCTTTATCACCTATGGCTTCCTCAAGAGTCTTTGCCTCAAATTGGGAAAGAAAAGCAACATGTTCAATTTAATTACTTAAGGAACTTCGAGTCCTTACAGGATAATTGACATCTCCTATGACATTATCAGTAGGATGATTTCTAAGTAACAACTGATTAGGGTTTTGTAAAACATGATCATCAACATAGGGTTTAAAATATTCTCGAATAAATATTTCAGGTGTATTTCCATGAACATTTCTCTTAGAGGAATAATCAACTAAAGGTTGATGATTTTTTTTAGAAAATATATTTAGAGGATTTAAAAAAGGTTGTTTAAAAACAAAAGGATCAGTTTCATCAAATTTAACACATACTATTTCTTCCATTGTACAAGTTTTTTTATTGGAAACTCTATAAGCCTTAGATTTAGTTGAATAGACTAAAGAATACCTTCATCAGATTTTGGTGCATATTTGTGTAGGTAATCCTTAGTATTATGGATACAAACATTACAACCAATATCCTTGAAGTAAGAAACTTGTATTTTTCGACCAGTCCATAGCTCATAAGGATTTTTATTAAGAAATGGTCTTATAAATACTAGATTTATAGTATAACAGGTAGTGCTAACTACTTCTACACAAAAATGATTTTCTATGGAATATTCAATCAACAGGGTTCTGGTTATATCTTTATGGATTTTGTTCCTTCTTTTAACAACACCATTTTGTTGAAGAGTTATAGGTGTTGAGAAATTGTGAGTAATACCTTTCTTATGAAAAAAATCTTCAAAACATGAGTTTACAAACTCACCACCATGATCAGTATAGATAATAATCAATGCCATGTTTTTCTCATTTTTTAGTTGATCTTGAAATGTTTTAAAATATCTAAAATTTTCAGATTTTCTTACTAGAAAATATACCCAAGTATAACTAGTGTAGTCATCAACAAAAACAAATACATAATATTTTCCTCCAGTACTTCCAGTTTGTGTAGGACCAAATAGATCAATATACACTAACTGTTGGGCATTAGATGTTGAAACATCACTAATAGACTTAAATCTTGATTTTTGTTTCTTGACAAACTAACCAGGGTCACAGGATTTTGAAGAATCAATACATAGAACCGGAAGATCCTTAAATAATCCTTTCTTTGAGATATTACTAAGGTTCTTAAGGATTCAGTGTCATAACCTTATATTCCAAAGCCAATATTGATCTTCAATTGCACTTAATCAAGGAAGATCATGACTTCTTAAGACTTGTATGTTTAAAGTGTTAACATTCTCATGCCCATAGTCAGTAAGAATATATTCATCCTTGGAAATATGAAATAAACACTTATCATTACTACAATTTAAAAGGTAACCTTCATCAGATTATTGAATTATGCATATAAGGTTGTGCTTAATACCATTAATAAATAATACATTAGAAATTGAAACATTTCCTAGAATAATTTTATTTCCTATACCGACAATCTCTCTGTGAGAATTATCCCCAAAGGTTACTTTTCCACATTTCGTTTTGACAATATTATGGAAATAACTTTTGGTACCAGTTATATGATGAAAAAATTCACTATCCATATACTAAATATTGTTAGTACATTATTCATTTTCCATTAAATACATAAATTAGATTTTCAAAATCCCAATAGGATTGGATCCAGGGTCAGACAACATGATTTTAGGAATCTGCGTTTTTTTTTTGAAAAATAATCCCTTTGGAAACCTAGAGATTGAATTATATTTAAGGAACATGTTTTCCTCCTATGTTCTCCACTTTGAAATTTTTTACAGAAGGGGGATTTGGATGGAATAAAATCCTTATTTATGAAAATAGGTTTTATGTGAGTATAACCTAATCTAGAAGTATTTCTGTGAGGTCTGATTTGAGAATACATCTTGTCAAAATTTTCCCTTCTATATGCATAATTGGAAAGATGTTTCTTAAGAGAAAATATTTTGGATTTTAGTCTTTTGACTATATTCATATCCTTAGGAATTATTTCCATAAGGTTATGTTTTTCCTCAAATACTTTTATTTTTGAAATAGAATTTTTAAGATCTTTATAAAGTTTTTCCTTTTTAGAATTTACATCCTTAAGGACATTAAAAAGTTTTTCTAGGAGCTCAGACATATCTTCATGATCTATAGTGAGGTCTGAAATATTTTTTGTAAGAACTTCTTCTCTAGTTTTTCCTTGTCTAGTTTGTTAGAAAGTTTAAATATTTTTCTTCTAAAAACATGGAAAATCTATATACTTCTTCATAAAAATTTATTTCTTTGTTATCTAAAGATAAATTATCTTCTTCAAAAGTAATATCTTCAGCATAATAATCCTTATAAAGAGATATATTTGTTAAAGCCCCATTAGAGTGTAACTTGGCCATAAAAAACATATTTAGGAAATAAGTAGTAGCAATGAATCCAATATTTTTATGTGTTGATGAATCATATTCAGAAGATTCACTTTCAGAAGTGTATACACAACTATCAATCCAAGTCTCATTTGAATTATGACTTTTCTTGTTCTTAGAACGTTATAACTTCTTTGGTTTCTCTCTAAATTCCTTTCATTCTTATCCTTCTTTTTGAAAAGAGGGAAATCAGGTCAGATATGACCTGTTCTTCAACATTCATTACAAGTATCTTACCCATATTTATTTTCTCTATAATATCTCTTATTGAACTTATTTTTATAATTTTTCTGATCTACTATCTTGTTTATTCTCCAGACAAGATTAGAAAACTCATTCTCAGATTATTCTGTTTTAGTAGATTCTAACTGAATAGTATCTTTCTTGGACTTTGATCTGGTAACCCTTTATGGAGTATTTGATTTCGTATGTTAGAAGTTGTTGTGAATGCAACACTTCCATTTCCATTCTTTTTTTAATATTATCCGCATCTCTCTTCATACCAGTCTCGTGCTGAAGAAGCGTTCTAAAAATCTCATCTAAGGAAAAATGGGTGACGTTCCTGTTCTCGTGAATTGTTTTCCTCTTAGACTCCTATTAATTAGGCATGATATCTATGATCTTGTCAACAAGTATTTCACCATAAATACATTTTTCTCCCATATTCTTTAAGCTATTCACAATAGTCATGAAAATTTGCTGAAATTTTCTTATGGGTTCTCTATAAGGATATTAAAGACATGATACTCAGCTCTCAACACCGCTCTTCATGTCTCTATAACATTAGTATTTCAAAAATGTGTAACTTCCAATTTCTTCCAGATACTATTTTCAGCTTCACATGAGGATATTTGTCTATAGATGTTCCTTGTCAAGGAACATAGTAATGTATTTATGACTCTGAAATTAGTTTGATGTCATTCTCTCTCTAGATTAGTAAAAGATCTCAACTCTTTATCAATAATATTGTAATCTCTTGTCAGTATTAGGTAGTTAACAACTCCAGTATTAATAACGAAAGCCTTCATACTATCTGTCCAGTACTCATAATCATTTCCAACAAAAATAGGGGTTCTAGTCGGATTTAAATTGTCGAAATAACCAATTTTCATGGATCCTTAATGAAAATATTCCTTTCGTAGACAATAATATTAGTATTAGAGATTAATGAAAATATATATTTCTTAAAGAAAACCTAAAAAACTAGAGTATCTCTAAGAAAAATATGAGTCCGGACTTGTGAGTCCGAAATTTGGATTCCGAAATTTTGAAGAAGATGATTTCTCTTCTGAATCTAATCATGAGATTAATTCATATTGAACCTCCTTTGATACCAATTGATAGGAAGGTTTAGAGTATGATATTATACTCTATACCAATATTAGGATCACAATAGTTCTTAAAATCACAATATACATGAGGGGGTGAATTTTATACTAAAATTCTTATGGAAATATTTTTTAAACAGAATTCACAACACCTCTAATAATTAATCACCATCTCAGAGAAATATAATGTTTTTATGTATAATTCTTAAGAAACTTTTAATACAATGAAATTCTACCACAAGGTTTATAGAATTTCTTATAAGCACAGATACAAGTAATGAAGTTTATACAAAAAAAATTCCTAACTCTTACAAAGAAGCGGAAATGTACAATCATCTTTTAACCCAAAGAAGAGGGTATACAACAACCTTGGATAAAGTTCCCTTGTTTTATACTTACATGAAAGTCTATCTTACCCAAAATCAGGGTAAGCCCTAAATACTAAGATCATAATCTATTTTTTTACCCCCTCTAGCCCTTGAATTGTATAGAAATAGGCACCTCTGACATCACAACACGAAGTCTCTGATTTTATTGAAATCACACCTCTATACGAATAAATTCTGTATGAAGCAATGTTTGAACAAGTCGTTCAAACTTTCTGCATGATGCTTGAGAGTTTATAAGAGCCTCTCACTCTAGAGGAATTCACGTTTAAAGAGATGAACTCTAAAATGAAAGCGTGTGAACTCGTGAACTAGTAAACTCCTTTTTTATCACATCATCTGAGGTCCTATTTAAAGATTTCAAAATTTTACTGGTCGGATCCACTCAAACGGTCATAATTCCTTAAATTTAGAAGGGAATTAGACACATAAAAAACATAAAATGGTTAGTTCATAACCGAAAAAACAACATCGTTTTATATAACTAACCATGAATATAATGTTCTTACACCATAAGTCTACGAAACATGGAATCTGATAAAATTGAAATGATATGAGAGACATTAATAGGTTTAGTATTCTATGGAAATAAAGCATTGATTAATAAATTCCAGATTTGTAAATTTTGTAATAGATTTATATAAAATCAGTATGAGTAAATTGTACAGAAATATTTTATGAAAACAATGTTTTAAAAATTTCAGTACTGGTATCATGACTTACCGCATGAAAAGAAAATAAAACCAGTATCAGATTATAGAAGACAGTGTCCAAATAAATTCTCGGCACCAGATTCTTATTCTCTAGAATCGGTATCCTCAGAAATGGTATCACTATCTCTAATATGAATAGATTTAATAAAATATTCTTTAGAAATGCATAATGGAAATTTTAGGTATAGAAATTCCATTATTAAAAAATTCGGCATTTAAAGAAGTATGAAAATATAATTTATGGTAAATAAAATCTTGGTATAAGAAATTCAGTATAGGAATTTTCGGTATGGAATAAACAAAGAATGAAAAAACTATATTAAGGAAATTCAGTACTGATAATTAGGAAGTCAGAGTTTAAGAACTCTTAGAAAACAAAAATAATTGAAATCTATATATAAGGGAAATATGATACCAGATTTCATTCTAGGTAAAAATCAGTATCGTAGTGAAAACAGAGAATAAGAAAACAGTGTCTTAAGGAATTATAGTATGGTATAACCATGAACCAAACATCATAACCTTAAGATATTTTCTGGTATAATAAAAACATATTTCTATAAACCTTAATAAAAAATATATTTAACTCAAGAGTCTAAGGAAATTTTGATTATAAGAAAATTTATGTAACTATAAGAAAATATAGGTAAGGAAAATATATTTATGAAGAAGGTGTTTGTGATTTTCAAAAGAAAATAATAAGGAATGGAAAGTTCTTATAGACCTAACAATCTCTCCATTTTAGGAACACACAAACAACTTCGAAAAATTAGACAATGGAAAGAAATATGAACATAACGTTAGAAATACATAGCTCCCCCTTAACTGTATGACTTAGGGTAATTATTCTTCCCTTATGTACAAGCTATTAGAGTACGGAAATATCCCCCTCAGATATATATTCTTCTATTTTGAGAGACTCTTCCGTAGATGTATAACTCTTCCATATAGATGGATGTTAAGAAAATTATTTTTCCTTAGATTTTACTCTAAGGAAATATTTCATTTATAAATTTTTCATCCTTTAACTTATCCCTTTGATGGAATTATCCCCCTTTATGATTTTCAAAAAGGAATAGAGAGAGACCTTTATGGTATGAATGAAATATACACAAGACAAAATATATAAAAAAATTGTAAGGAATTTTTCATTAAGTTTTTTTAAAAGAGAATATAACAAAATTTCTGCATTTGAAATAAAATACAAACCCTACTTCTTCTTCTCTTAAAGAAGGTTTCTCACCATAGACTTAATCTTTTTCACCTCCTTGTGATATTTTTGAAGCTTCTTTATTAAGTCATCTTGCTGAACTTGCTTCTTCTCTAGAGCCTAGATCTAGAATTATTTCGTGCTATTCTTATCTTTAAGAACATTGATCACTTCTTCTTGGTAATCTGATTTCATCAAAACATGAGTAGATATCCCTTTTTGAAAATTTAAAACATTAGATATGGTATTCATTTGATAAAAAATATTTTTACATTAATTTTTCCTTGCACATAACTCACATTCAAGCTTCTCTGAGAAAGAGGTCGGAACTTTTGTTAGCTCATTTTCTACATCATTGAATACTCTCTTTATTGATTCCATAAAGTCTGATAATTGTAGAGCTTTACCTGATAATGTTAGGGTCCGGCTCATAACTTTCTAACAAGAAAAGTTTTGAGCATTGTAATAAATGAGAATATTATTATGATCTGCTTCTCTATTCACAACCATGTCCATCAACATAGATATTGAATCCCTCTTTTGATTTAATGTTTCCTTCATCATTTGGCTCCTGGAATATATGTTATCATGTACCAGAGTGGTGTTAATAATTTCCTTAATGAACTTTCTACATAGTCATCACCCATATATGAAGAGGACTCGAAGTCAGATTCCCCTTTATTTACCTTTGGAGTAGAGGTCTCCAGATTCTCAAGGATATGAGGAGAGTTAGCATCAGAATGGGAAACCATAATGGACATCCATTTATCAACTTTCAGCATGGTAGAGGGTTTGGAACCCTGAAGGAATTCCTCATTTTCTATAGTCTTATCATATCGAAATTTTTCTTGAACTTCTTCATCATATTTATCTTTTTCACTTCCTGAATTACTATTTTCAAATTCATTAATTTCATCTTCATTTCTGGTTACATCAATCTCATCTTCTACCTCTTCTAATTCTTCGACATCAATATCAACTTCTTCTTCTTCTTCCTTGGTAGAAACTCATAGTGTTGCAACATACTCATAAACTTGTCTAATAACATCATCATCATCTTCTTGAATAATTAAATTCTCACCATGTTCGTTTTCTTGTGGTTCTAGAATAGGTTCTGGTATCACTAAATTTTTCTTATCATTTATTGGTTCCATAATGACATCCAATACTGGTAACTTTTCAGAGGAATTTTCTACCTCTTTCAGTAGGGATTGTATAATTTCTGTCTCAGTTCATGTTCTTTTCTGCTTCTTATCCGTATTTTATTTTTCTAATACACCTGAAATTCGAATATTTAATTCCTTTTCCTCTACCAGATTCAACCCAAAGATTGGATCCACTTTATTTATATATTCAGAAAATTTCTTCCAGCCATAAAAATATCATCTGAGTAGGCCTTTGGCTTCCATCTCACTGGTTGAGCTAGAGCCTGACCTACAGAGATCGGATCAGCATGAGAGGCCTAATCCGTCTTTTTATCCTTCTGGACACTTTTTTAATATTCTGTTACATACTTTTTATGTGTTGTTTTTGATGATTCTTGAATGGCTTCTTTCAATACAGTCTTCTTGAACTTCCTGAGTCATGAATTCTTCAAATTACATGGAGTCCTGACTGTAAGAAAGATTCATTATCTTCAGTTTATCTCCACTTAGGAACATGATCTTATAGGAAATCAAAGTCGATTTTCATGCAATTTTCATTTCAGTTAAAACCATAAAACTATCCTTGAGATAGTGTTGGGTACATGAGAATTTGAGATTTTATGGAACCATACTTCACAACATTAATTGTAAGGAAAATATACTTCACATAATTAACCATTTTGAGGTTGACGAGAAAGTCTATCAAATTGATTTCACACATATTTAAGGAAAATTTATCCCGATTCCTTGGAATAAAGAAACCATGCATCCATTAATCTACCAACCTATGGTCCACAGATAAATGTGCAAGCTTTAGAGTCTTAACTTCCTTGATGTCGAGACTTTCTAAATCACATTTCTTATCAAATGTACCTTCTATATCCTGAATTTTGTGGGAACATATGAGGGCTTATCCTTCATAGGGAATCTTCAAAAAGTTTTATTATTTTCCACATGGAACTGTTTAAGACATTTCATAAACCTTAAATCTTAAATATTCCTTACCATTCTTTTCAATGAAATTGAAAAAGTCATAAAATTGTATGACTAGGTCCGGATATAAAAGATCATGAAGCTTTTCCATTGGTATACAAATACTATACCAATTTTAAAATTTACTAATTTGAGATATGAGGGAGTCATACTTGTTGAAAAGGTCTGAACCAACAAGTCTATTTCAAAATATCATATTTTCTTTATTCTCCTTGATTTCCATCTGGTTAGAACTGCCTAAAAATTGGATCTATAATAAATCTCTGAAGAATTCTAGAATGACAAACTCTGAAGCACCAGAACTTCGACTTAAAGGCTTAACAAACCAGTGGAGTCCTTATGAAGTGGGGTAGACCTTATATTGAAAAAACATTGACCTTTTATCTTCCATAATAAAATAAAAGGGCTATGATTTTCACAAAAAACTCTAACAGTTGAGGATGGTTGAAAAGATATACCCATACCGAAAATTTTAGGTTATAGAAAATAAAAGTCAGATTCTAAGGAAATATGAATCCGAAGGAAAAAATATCTTAAAATAATGAATTACCAACAAATAAAACTATTAGAAAAATTACTAGGGGATAAGACAAAAATACCTTTAAGGAATCTTTGAAGAAATTATTGACATTTAAGAAAAAAAAATTGTTGGGGTTAAAAATTAGAAACATGAAATTTGACTCTGAGAATTTCAATTCTGGAAATATGGATTCTGATAATTTCAATTCTAGGATTACTTTTTTAAAAAATACGGGGAAAAAAATCAATTCCGAAATTCACTAATTTTGGGAAAATAATTTTTTTTAAAGAAAACAAGAATTTAAAAATTTTCAATCCATATATTCTCCCCCGGATCATAGGAGTAATTTAATGTTAGGAGATGATACAATAAGAAGTATATACAAATAATTATCTTACAAATATCATTCACAGCGTCTGTTTAATAAAATCAAATCTATCAGATGGTAATGGTTGGGTAAATATATCAGCAAGTTGTTCTTGCATTCCGATGAATTGAAAAATTATATCTCCTTTAAGTGTGTGATCCCTATAAATGTGATGCCTAATATCTATGTGATTAGCACAAGAGTGATGTGCTATGTTTTTTCTTAGATCTATGTCATTAATGTTATCAAAAATGATTTGTGTTTTGGAAAAACACATGCCATAATCTGTGAGTCTGTGTTGCATCCACAACACTTGAGCACAAAAACTTCCAATAGCTACATATTATACTTCATCAATGGTAAGTGATATAGAATGTTGATTCTTACAGGACCAGGAAACTGAGGAATCTCTTAAGAAATGAGAAGTTCCAGATATACTCTTTATATCCATTTTACAACTGGAAAAATCAGCAATCGAAAAACTTTTTAGTTCAAAAACATTTCCAGAAGAATAAAAAATGCATAAATCCAAGGTTCCTTCAATGAATTGGAAAATTCATTTCACAGCCTTAAGATGGGATTCCTTAGGATTTTATCGATATTTTTCACACAAGAAAACATAAAACATTACATTGGTTCAACATGAGGTTAAGTAAAGTAAACTTTTTATCATCCCTCTATAAGATGTTTGATCTATAGGTTTCCTGACTTCATCAATATCAAGAGTATTAGAAGTACTGATAGGAGTACTTATACTCTTAGTATTATCATACCCAAACATTTTAAGAATATATTTCATGTACTTATTTTGAGATAGATAAGTTATTTCTAGTTTTTGAGAAATTTGAAAACTAAGAAAGAATGTTAACTCACCCCTCATACTAATCTCAAACTCAGACTTCATGAGATTTGCAAAGGATTCTGTTAAGGATTGTTGTGTTGATCCGAATACAATGTCATCAACATATATTTGTACAACTAAATTTTCTTTCTTTTTTTTTATAAATTTTTTTGGATCTGTTGTCCTCATATAATAGTTGTTTTGAAGTAAAAACCTGTAAGTTTATCATACGAAGCTCTAGGGGATTGTTTAAGGCCGTATAATGCTTTGGTATGTTTATATACATTATCAACATGTTTTTCATCTTCAAAACCTAGATTTTGGTCTACATATACTTCCTCTTGTACATATCCATTAAGGAATGCACACTTCACATCCGTTTGATAATGTTTAAAATTATAGAATGCTGAAAATACTAGAAGAATCTATATAGATTCCTGTCTTGCTACTGGTGCATAAGTTTCTTCATATTCTATGCCTTGTTGTTGGTTATAGACTTTAGAAACTAATCATGCTTTATTTATAACGATAATCCCATTTTCATCACATTTATTTCTGAAGACCCATTTTACACTAATAACAGATGCATCCTTAGGTCTCTAAACTAGGTCCAGACATGAATCTTTACAAACTCAATGAGTTCATCTTGCATAACCTTTATCCAATAATTATCACTTATGGATTCCTCAAGAGACTTTGGCTGAAATTGAGAAAGAAAAGAAACATGTTCAATTTCATTTCTTATGGATCTTGTAGTCCTTAAATGTTTATTGACATATCCTATGACATTATCAGTATGATGATTTTTAATTAACAACTGATTAGGGTTTTTTAATACTTAATCATCAACATAAGGCAAAAAATATTTAGGAATTAACATTTCAGGTTTATTTCAATGAACATTTTACATAAAGGAATCATCAACTAAAGGTTTCTGGTCATTTTTAGAAAATATATATGGAGGATTTAAAAATGGTTGTTTAAAAAACAAAAGGATCAGTTTCATCAAATTTAACATGTGTTTTTCCATCACAGTACTAGTGTTTTGATTGAAAACTCTATAATCCTTAGAGTTAGTGGAATAGCCTAAGAAAATTTTCTTCATCAGATTTTGGTGAAAAATTTTGTAAGATATCTTTATAATTAAGGAAACAAACATTTCAACCAAAAATGTTGATGTATGTAACTTTTTGTTTTTGACCATTCCATAGCTCATAACGAGTTTTATTATGAAATTGTCTTATAAATACTCGATTTAATGTATAACAAGCATGACTAACAGTGGCATCCCAAAAATGTTTTTCTATAGAATATTCACTCAACATGTTTTTGGTTATCTCATGAAGGATTTAGTTCCTTCTTTCCACAACACCATTTTGTTGGCGAGTTCTAGGTGTTGAGAAATTGTGAGTAATAACATTCTTACCACTAAAAGTTTCAAAATCTAAATTTACAAATTCACCACCATGATCACTATGGATATTTATCAATGGTAAGTTTTTCTCATTTTTTAGTTGAGCTTGAAAAGTTTTAAAATATGAAAATGATTTAGATTTTATTTCTAATAAATAGACCCTAGTATATCTAGTGTTGCCATCAAAAAGAAAAAATACATAATATTTTTGTCTAATACTTCTAGTTTTTGTAGGACCAAATAGATCCATATGCACTAACTGTAGGGAATTATATGTTGAAACTTCACCAATAGACTTAAATCTTGATTTGTGTATCTTGCCAAACTGACAAGGGTCACAGACTTTTCGAGAATCAAAACATAGAACCGATAGATCCTTAAATAATCCTTTATTTGAGAGATTACTAAGGTTCTTAATGTTGCGGTTTCATATCCTTCTATTCTAAAGCGATGATTGATCTTCAATTGAAAATAATCAAGGAAGATCAAGACTTCTTATGTCTTCAATGTTTAAAATGTATACATTCTTAGGCCTATGGGCAGTAAGATTATATTCCTCATTGGAATTTTGAACTAAACACTTTTCATTCTTAAAATACACGATGTAACCTTCGTCACATAATTGAATTATGCTTATAAGGTTGTGTTTAAGAAAATTTACAATTAAAACATTTACAAGAATAATGATATTACCTATCCCGACAATCTCTCTTTGAAAATTATCCCCAAAGGTTACATTTCAACCTTTCATTTTGACAATATTAAGGAAATAACTTTTTTACCAGTCATATGATGAGAAAATATTCTATCTATATACCTGATATTGTTGGAACATTCATCATTTTCTTGTAAAGACATAAATTAGATTTTCGGATTCCCAACATGTTTGGATCTGGGGTTAGACAAAATGATTTTAAGAACCCACATTTTATTGGAAAAATAAGCCTTGTAGAAACATAGAGATTGAATTCTGTTTAAGAAACAAGTGTTCCTCCTATTTCGTCCACTTTGACATTTTGTACAGAAGGGGGATTTGGATTGAATAATATAGTTATTTTTGAAAATAGGTTTTTTGGGAGTATAACCTACTCCAAAAGTATTTCCGTGAGGTCTGATTTGAGAATACATCTTTTCAAAATATTCTTTACCGGAAGTAAAATTTGCAAGATGTTTTTAAGGAAAAATATTACGGATTTTAGTCTTATGAATAAATTCCCATTGTCAGCAATTATTTACTTAGGGTTTGGTTTTTCTTTAAAAACATTTATTTTTTAAATGACATTCTTAAAATATTTATACAGTTTTTTCTTTTCATAATTTTCTTTTGGAAGGTATTTATAATGTTTTTCTAGCAGATCATCCTTATCATCAAGATCTCTAATGAGGTATGAAATATCTTTTGTAAGAACTTCTTCTCTAGGATATTCCTTGTCTAGTTTCATAGAAATTTTAGAATTATTTTTCTTCTTAAAACTTGGGAAATCTATATACTTCATTATAAAATGTAATTTCTTCATTATCTAAAGATGAAGTATCTTCATCAGAAGTAATATCTTCAGGATAATAATCCTTATCATGATATATATTTTTTAATGCCTTGGTAGTTCGTACCTTGTTCATAAAACACGTATTTTGGAAAGAAGTAGTAGAATTGAATCCAATATTTTTTTGTGTTGATGAATCATATTTAGAATATTCACTTTTAGAAGAGTCTCCATAGCTAGCACTCAATGTTTAATTTTATTTAATAATTTTCTTGTGCTTATAATGGTATAACATCTTCTTGTTTCTCTTTGAATTCCATTGCATCTTATCCTTCTTTTTTAAAAGAGGGAAATCAGGTCTGATATGACATGTTCTTCAACATTCATAACAAGTAACTTACCCATATTTATTTTATATGTATTCTCTCTTCTTGAACGTATTTTGATAATTTTTCATAGATATTATCTTGTTCATTCTCCAAGAAAGATTAGATAACTCATTCTCAGATCATTCTGTATCACAAGATTCTGACTAAATAGTATCTTTCTTTAAATTTGATCTAGTAACCCTTTCTCGGGTTTTTTATTTGGTATGGAAAGAAGTCATTGTGAAAGCATCACTTTCATTTACTTTAATTTTCTTAATGTTATCCGCATCTCACTTCATTCTAGTCTCGTGCTAAATAAGAGTTCCAAAAGGCCCATCTAAGGAAATCTGGGTGAATTTTTTATACTTATCAATTCTTTTCCTCTTGGACTCCCATTAATTAGGAATTATGTCTATGATCTTGTCAAAAATTATTTCATCATCAATAACTTTATCTCCCATAGAATATATGCTATTCACGATGTTCATGAACCTTTGCAGAACTGTTCTTATGGGTTCTCCATATGGAAAGCTAAAGCTTTAATACTCGGCTCTCAACATAGCTCTTCTCGTCTATATAACATTAGAAGTTCCAAAATGTGTAACTTCCAATTTCTTCTAGATACTATTTGTAGCTTCACATGAGGATATTTGACTATATATGTTCCTAGTCATGGAACATAACAATGTGTTTCTGACACAAAAATTAGCTTGATATTTGCTCCTTCCAGAGTAGTAAAATTTCTCAACTCCTTATGAAGAATCTTTTAATCTCCTATCAGAACCAGGTAGTTAACAACTCTACTATTAATAACGAAAGTATTCATCCTATCTCTTGAGTACTTATAATCATTTCTATCAAAAATAGGGGGTATAATAAGATTTAAATTTTCCAATGAACCAATTTGCATGGATCCTTCCATAAATAATGTATACCTTTCTTCGAAAAAAATATTAGTTATAGATCTTAAGGAAAATATATATTTCTTATAAAACCAAAAAAACTAGAGTATCTCTAAGAAAAATATGATTTTGGACTTGTGATTATGAAATTATGATTATGAAATTATTAATAAGATGATTTATCTTCTGAATCCAATCATGAGATTAATTCATATTGAACCTCCTTTGATACCAATTGATAGGAAGGTTTGGAGTATGATATTCTACTCTATACCAATATTAGGATCGAAATAGTGCTAAAAAGAAAAATATACAAGAGGTGGGTGAATTTTATACTTTAAAAATTTCATAAGGATGTTTTCTATAAACATAATTCAGAATACCTCTAAAAAGAATTCTCCATCTCAGAGAAATATAATGTTTTTATGTTTGAAGCATAAGAAACTTTTCTTAATATGAAATTCTACAACAAGTAATATAGAATTTCTTGTAACTAGAGATACAAGTTAGAATGTTTATACAAAAAAGAATACTTCCAAACTCTTACAATTCAGTTGAAATTTATAGTATTATTTTAACCCAAAGAGGATGGTATCCACCAACCTTGGATAAATTGCCCCTGTTTTACAAGAGCTCATCACTCTAAGAGAAATTCACTTTTAGAGAGATGAACTCTAAAATTAAAGTGTGTGAACTCATGAACACGTCAACTCGTTTTTTTTTCTCATCATCTGAGTTCCAATTTATAGCATTCAAAATTTTACCAGTTGGTTCCACTCCAACTGTCATATTTCATAAAATTTCGGAGGGACCTAGACATGTCGCAAACATTCAATGGGTAGTATATAAATGAAACCACAACATCATTTCATATAAATAACAATGAATATGATTTTCATATTCCTTAAGTGTAAGGAACATGGAATCCAATAAAAATGAAATGATATGAAAGACATTAAGTGGTTTGGAATTTTAAGGAAATAAGCCATCGAATAATAAATTACAGAATTCTATATTTCGGAATAGATTTACATTAAATTGGAAAATTTAATGTATATGGAAATACTTTATAAAAAAATTGGTTTACAAATTTCGGTTCTAGTATCATGATTTACAGCATGACAAAAAATAAAACCGGTATTATATTATAGAGGACAGTGTTCAAGGAAATTCTCGGTATCTGTTCCATATTCTCTAGTATCAGTATCATAATAAATAGTATCAATGTCTCTAATATAAATTGTATTAATAAAATATTCTTTATAAATTCTTAACAGATATTTCTGGTATAACAATTCAGGCCTGGAAAAAATCGGCATTTAAAAAAGTATGAAGATAAATTTCTGCTAAAGAAAATCGTGGTATAAGAAATTAGGTATGGGAATTTTCGGTATCGCATAAAAACAATATGGAAAAACTGCCTTAAGGAAATTCAGTACCGATAATCAAGAAGTTGGAGTTTTAGAACTCTTAGAAAACTGATATATTGGAAATCTATGTATAATGAAAATATGATACCATATTTCATTCTAGTTGAAAATCGGTATCGAAGTGAAAACCGAGAATGTGAAAATAGTTTCTTAAGGATTTCTGATATGGTATAACCATGCACCCAACTTCGGAACCATAAGACCTTTTCCTGTATGATAATAATAGATTTCTAAAAACCTTCATAAAAAATCTATTTAACTCAGGATTCTACGGAAATTATGATTTTAGTGTAAGGAAATATATGTAAGGAAAATATATTTATGAAAAAGGTGTTTGTGATTTTTAAAAAAAAATCTTAAGGAACGAAGAGGTCTTATAGACCTAACACCGGTCTCATCTGACCTAGACCAGAAAGCGAATTTATGGTCTACCATCGTGGGTCTGACCCCCAAGAGCTAGTCTGGAATTGCCTACTAGCTAGGGGTATGACCCGCTAGAAGTGGGTTGGTGGTGTGCACTTGGCCAGGATGCGGCTGGTTGTCGCATCCGGCTCCACGGTTACAACACTGTTTGTTCGTGGGGCCTCTATCCATCCATGGTCTAGTGACCAAAACATCAAGATAACCTGGTAGGCCGAGACATGGCCTCCCCCTCCACTTAACCAGTGGACTCAATGTGCAGGTCGAACAAATCAACATAGTGATAGGATTTCATTGTCGGTCTCCTTCACCGCAGCCCCATCTGTTGCGTCTTCCACTGACTTGGTGTGCCACTTGGGCCCCCCACTCCACCCAACAGACAACCTGCTATCCCTCCTTCTATCATGTGGCTGTTGACCACGTGTGTCAGAATAATCTTCAATAGACCACTGGACGTTCTTCAATGGTTTGTTCTTCATGCCGTATGTGCCTACTTCCTCTGGGGAACTTCATCTTCCCTACGAAGGTCTCAATCCCACATTTCCGATTATTCATATTCTTGGCTATAGAGAACCCATATTTCATTGGGGATTGGGCCTTATTTGTGTTGGCCCACACCCTCCACTTCTGGATTTCAAAACAGGGGGGTTCTGGGAAGATGTAAAAACATTGAAAGTAATAACATAATCCCAGATAGAGAAAACCAAAAAGAAACATCAACTACCTACAAGAATGCATGGTCAGTGGATCAAACGGTTCATGGGTTGATCAACATCCTTGTTTAAAATAATAATGAGGACGAAAATTAAAAAATATAACAAACTCGTACCTCATGGATGATTGTTGGTGTATCATTTTTTCTTTGAGGGTCCAAGAGGTTGGCGATGTTCATAATTTTTTGAACTACGTTGAAGTCGATGATATCAGGATGAAATTATTAGTTCTTTGATAAGGAGGAAATCCATAGAGGTTCATCTGTAAATCCTAATAGTTTAATCATCGTTCTAACAATGCATTAAACTATTAAATGTAAAACACAACATTAAACAGTTTAATTTATGAAACTATAATGTTGTTACGAGTCATTAAAACGTCATTATGCTACGTGTAAATGTGCCAATAGAGATCTCCATTCATGCACTTCATCACCGCCTCATCACTACACCATAGTGTAATCGTGTCACATATCATCAGTGAGAAAATAAAAAAAATAATATTTTATGTTTTTTTTATTTTTCCAAACTGTTCAAAAATTAAATTTTCAACTCATCACTTGCTGGCTGAATTTATGTCCTTTCTAGGTGAATCATATTGTTCTATGTTCAATGGTGCCCTGGGATTTTTATCAGAGCATCATTTATAATTCTAGAAAAACCCATACACATGTTTTCAATATGTACCATAAAAAATCTTCAAAATTCCATCTCGAGCTCACCGGGCCTTAGAATCTTGTGTCGTAAAAGCATGTGGTCTCGTAATAATTTCCTATAATTTAAAAAAATACAAGGAAATTATAAGAAATTATAATTAATTATCTAATCTCATTCCATTTTGTAAAAAAATAATCCACATTAATTATTTCTCAAATTCATTAATCTAATTAAAAAATCAGAAAATTACATCCATTAATCAATTTAATAATTAATTAATTCAATTTATTCCCATTAATTGATTCCTAAATTAATTAATTTAACTCAATTAATTCAATTAATTAACTAATTAATATTCTATTTCATCTCATATTAATTAATTTAAAATTATTTAATTCACATTCAACCACCCTTCTATTAATTGACCAATTATTTCTTATTATCAATTCCATTATTTAGATCAATTGTAAAAGACTTATGTAACATCAATTAGTTAATTCATCAATTACACAATTCTATTATGAAATTAAACAAATATATAATCATATTTCAATGTTAATTAATTTATTATTTAATTAATATCATTATTTTATTCAACAATATATATAATAACATTTCGTAATTAATTAATTCATCAATTAATTAACTTCATTATGTATTTAAATAATTTAAATAATCAAATTTCCCAAGTAAAAAATTTATCAAAAAATTAATCCACCAATTCCATTAATTAGTTCCATAATTAAATAATCAAACACTTCATTACAAAATCCTATATATGTATTCATTACATACATACATAAACCATCAAAATTAATCAATCACATCATAACCATTAATTAATTCCAAAATTGATTAAACAATTCCACCATCAAAAATTCCATATAACTAATATATCAATTAATTATTTCAACAAACCAATTATATTGAAAATTTCACAATCCCCCAAATTAACTAATTGAATATATAAAATAAAAATTAGTAATTATAAAATAAAAATTCAACAATCACATACATATAAATGAATCAAGACTATAGGATTAGAATATAGAAAACCTAACTCAATAACGGTGATGATGTATGCTCTCCAATTAATAGGCCATATTTGAAGTGGATCAATTACGAACATAGAGAATAATGTGATTTTGATTCAAAACATAAGAGGTGCGTATATGGTATTTGATCAAAGATAGTGGTGTGCGAAGGGGATTGTGTCTAAGAGGGAGGTGTTACAATGACATTCAGTCTAAGGAGGAGGTCAGTGGAGGCTCTTTGTTGAAGAAGATGGTGTTCCAAAGCCCTATAGTGGAGGTGAGGCGAGTCTATAGGTTTACTCAAAGTTAGATTTGGGTTTTTAATATGAAGAGCGTCAGTATTACATGACGTGAATTCCCATTTCACTTCTTATAAATGATGTGAAATTTTTCCATTAAAATCATGTCAAAACGTTTTAAAGAACAATTAAATTAGTTACATATATTAATTGCATCACTTATTTATTAAAGTCTCCTATAAATTTCATGCTTCAACAAATCATCTTATTTTGTGTTTCATGGAACTACCCAATTATTCTATCCTAAGTACTCTATATTAGTCTTAAAAAAATGCCACAATTTTTTGGTCATGATGCCGCTGACAGTGTGTTAATATGAAACCATACAAAAACGATATGGTTGAAACGTTGTTTTGAAAAAAATTATTTTGTCAATTTAATAATAATAATAATAACAACACTAAATACTATTATTATAAATAATATTTCACCATTTGATATTTCACCAACAACATTTATTAAATGTCAACAATAGATAATAATTTAATATTATCTCCACATTTTATTTATTTAGTATTGACTAAAAATTTCACTACTATTTCATTGATCTATTACAATTATTCAGATGTGGTGAAATGTTGTTTATCATTTTAGAGCTGAAAAATATGTAATAACACTTGTATGGTTTCATTGATTTTGTTTGACGAAATAATAATAATAAAAATTATTATGAAAATATTTTTTGTAACAATACAATTATTTTTAATAATATCAATTTTATTAATAATAATACATTTATTTGTTTAATTTCCTTAATTTCATATTAATTTTTATATTAATAAAATTAATCATTTTACAATAAAATTAATATAACAAAAAACACCCATTGCGAATAGATGATATACCCTAACTAAGAAAAACCACACATTCCTGACCCAACAGTGGTCTCATATTTCACATATGATGAACCATTTTAGTGTTATTAATTATATATTATTCAAAAAATGGATTAAATAATTAATTAAATATAAAATGATCTTTTGCGACCGAGGCATCCAAACATCCAACGCTAACAAATGTTATACCCTTCCTAGGGAAAACACCCTATTTCAGACACAATAGTTGTCTCAGATTTCTTATTGTATGAACCATTTATGATATAATATTTACTGAATATTTAAAAAATGGAATAAATAAATAATTTAATATAAAAAGGTTTTTTCATGAGAGAGACTTCCAAATATTCAATTCATACAAATGTTATATGACACCTAGGGTAACCTCCCTATTCCATACCCAACGGTGCTATCTTATATCCATTTTGATGAACCATTTGGGAGTTGTTTAATTTTTTATAATAAAAAATGTGCGATAATATATTATATTTAATATAATTTTTATTCAGTATCTAATGAGTTATTGTGGGCCTCAGAATCTCACATTTATCTTAATTTTGAAATCCAAAAAATATTAAATGAAATATTTGAAGATGATAACCTGAATTTATGGAATTTAACACATTTAACAAAATTTTACTGATACATCATATTTTCTGTGAATTAAATCAAATCCAACAGATCATCTCAAAAAAAAACATTTATAAGATTATTACATAATAACCTATGATTTCTTACAAACATAATATTGGTTTTGGGTTTTATTTAATTTTAATAATTTGTGGCTTATTTAAGAATTTATAAAATAATTTATGTCCAATTATTTTTTATTTCTTATAATAATGTAATTAATTGTTATAATATTTTTGGATGTTATTTTTAATCACACTGAATTCTTTAATTAAATGGATAAATATAGGAGGGATGTCATGACATTATTTTATGGTTTTTATGATCCATTAGAAATTTATTTTAATGTATCGATCCTGAAAAATACATCTTTTTTCCTCATCTATAAGAAAAGATATATGACAACCCTGCTTTTTATCACAACTTAAACATGCTTTATTACATAAAACTTCACTTGATACAACAAAGAAGATCGAGAGGTTTAGTGTCTTTGGGGATTAGGATCATTACATAAAAACTTTAAACTTGAAATACAACATCCTTATTGAAAACTTCCTTTACATGACCACTACATTCCTTCGTACTTAGCATTGCATGGGATAACCTGAGGACATGCATAAGAAAAGGGTGAGCTATAAAGCCCAGTAAGGGAGTACATAATGAATAACATGAGGAGTACAATACATGTTAGGCAATAGGCATATCAATAGAGCATAAGGGAGACATGAACATAAAGGCATGATAAAGCATGATAATCATAACATGGAAATGTGGCAACAACACTTAACATTGAATTAGCATGAGCCAAGGCTCATTGCACATGGAGCATGAGTAAACCCTCATTGCACTTGAAGCACGAGTAAACCCTCGTTGCACTTGAATTAGCATGAGTCAACACTCATTGCACATGACGTATCATGATACTATACTTTACCCAATGCATTGGAGCGCTATCAGGGCACACCCTTCATAAACATTTCATTTCATGCATAAGTGTGCCACATGGATCATAAAACATGGATTCATAAAACATAATCATTTATTCCACATTAAAGGAATGTGGAATTAATACATGAAACTTTACAATCAATAAGTAAATGTGCATAAAGGTGAATACCCTTGATGGAGAAATGGGCATGTTATTCACTACACAATGATATTGGCTTAGAAAATCGGTGTGATTTCAGCAGCGTAACGGCGTGACATAAGAATTCATAAAAAGGCTGATGAGAGAGAAAGGGGTTCCTCATAATATTTAAATGTAATGGACAGTAAGAAGGTCATATAGATACATGTACCAACAATTGAAAAGGAATTTAGATTCATGATACAAAAGTATTGCTTGAATATAAAAGAGGAAAAAAAAGGTTCCTTTCGGAATTTCGGCATAGTAACGGGTGTACATGGGAGGCATTTAATGAGAGAGAAAGAGGTCTACCATCATTCAAACAATAAGAGGGCAGTATGGGAGATGTGCGAAACCATACCCCAACATTCATAAATGAAATTAAAAGGTAAATACAACTTAAAGAAAATTGACAAAAATGAGAAAGGAAGAAAAAACCCTTACTTGGAAGTGTGCTTCCAAAGGCTAGAGAGAGGCTTGTGAGAGGCTTCTTGGGATCTTGGGGCACCTTGAGAGGATTCTAGAGAGAGTAGGGCAGAGTTTGGACGAACTTCAAAGGCTTTGGGTGAGGAGGAAGTGGGAGCTTGGGTGGGTTTATATAGGAAAGGTGAGAGAATTCTTTATTATTTAGGTTTGGGACCCCTTATATTAAAATAATCCAAACCACAAACCATCCCATGGTATTTGCCCATGGTTTCTGGAAAAGGAAAGAGGAAAACAATATTTTACAAGGCCAAGGTCCGAACTTATTAAAAAATTAGGGTTGCTTATGTGGAGGTGAGTCACACTCCCATGGAAATTAATTTAAAAAGGCAAAGTGTTGAATAAGTCTTGAGGGCTCCATTAATGCTTTGAAAAGTGAGTCAAACAAACCCAAAACCTCATTATTTTAATGATAAAACACATATTGGCCGAACATAAGGATTATGGTATTTTATTACATCACCATTGGGTCATTATGATGTCATAAAACACATTATATATTTAAATGGTATTTAATTTTTACCCAAAAATTTGACTGTCTCAGAAAATTATGAAAAATTCACCGTTGGATAATTTCGACGTCCTGATTCCAAAAATAATATTTATTTTATCTAAATAATTTTCTAAATATGTGAATTTTCACTTTTAAAATAAAAACCGAAATTTATAAAAAAATTCACGGGTTTTGACAGAAATGGCTTTCAAACCTTAATAAAAATTTTAATTGCATTCATAAAATTATAAGATCATTTATATTTAATAAAAACTAATTTAATATTAATAATAATATTTTATTAAAATATTATTTAATTCAAAAATCCTTTAATTTAATAAAATATAATTCTTAATTAAATAATAACTAAAAACATTATTTGTACTTTAAAAACTAATTACAATGCATCAAAAATGACTAGAAATTATATTCATTATTATATACAAAAAATAATGTACATGAACATGGTGCTACTTATTTGTTACATAACCCCTTAAAATAGTCGCATAAGATCTAAGGGTAAGGTGTGCGATGGTGACAGACTCTTGGGGTTGCTCGGATAACATTGCTCGAGTGGTAATCTCTATCAACTTCCATTTTTCCCGTAGACGATCACGTTCGAGCTTGACTTGATGAAGCTCAGCTTGGTCTTGGTCAAGGGCAAAGCCCAAAGACGCCACCTCCTTTCCGAGCTCCGACAAATGGGCTTCGTAAGGGGCAATTCTACTGGATGAGGCCATCGCTTCCTTTGTCTGAGTAGAAAATTGGTTCGTTAAAGACTTATATTTAAACTACCCAGATGATCACTGTTCAACGGCTATAAAAGTAACGGTCACAAATCTTAACGTAAAACTTAAAGAAGTTGACATCTTATAAAAACATTTTTCATAAAGAAACATTTAACTGGATCAAGAGGGATTTTCCATTAATGAAACTTTGGGTCGTTACAACATTCCCCCCTTAAGAAATTTCGCCCTCGAAATTTTCCTTTTCCCACACTAAAACAAATGTGGGTAACTTAGCTTCATCATATCCTCCGACTCCCAAGTTGCTTCTTCAAACTTGTGGTTTCTCCACAACACCTTGACGAGGGGCATTGTCTTATTTCGTAGAACTTTTTCTCTACGATCCAAGATCTTCACTGGTTGCTCCTCATAAGAAAGATCGTCTTCTAATTGTACCACCTCAGAAGAGAGTACATGTGAAGGGTCTGGTATGTACTTCCTTAAGAGGGATACATGGAAGACATCATGCACCTTGGCCATAGTAGGTGGAAGTGCTAGTCGATAGGCCACAGCCCCAACATGATCAAGAATCTCGAAGGGGCCGATGTACCTTGGACATAACTTCCCTTTCTTTCCAAACCTCATGACCTTCTTCCACGGAGATATGCGTAAAAACACCATGTCTCCGACTTTAAACTCAAGGTCTCGTCAACGATTATCTGCATAACTCTTCTGTCGACTTTGGGCTACCTTGATATGCTGCTGAATGGTTTTCACCTTCTCTACCATTTCTTCGACCATTTCTAGTCCAAGAAGCTTACGTTCACAGACCTCATCCCAACATGCCTGTGTTCTGCACCTTTTCCCATATAGGGCTTCATATGGTGCCATTTGGATGCTCGAGTGGAAACTATTATTATAAGAGAACTCAACTAGAGGAAGATGTTGATCCCATCCTCCTTTAAAGTCCATTGAGCACGCTCTCAACATATCCTCAAGTGTTTGGATAGTCCGCTCGGATTGGCCATCAGTTTGAGGATGATAGGCCGTACTGAAGTTCAGTTCAGTATTCAGAGCATGTTGAAGACTCTTCCAAAACTTAGAGGTAAATCTTGGATCTCGGTCCGACACAATAGATAGTGGTACTCCATGCAACCGTACCACTTCCCTGATATATATCCGTGCCAGTTGATCCAAAGAGAAATCCTCTCGAATAGCAATGAAGTGTGCAGTCTTTGTAAGACGATCCACAATAACCCAGATTGCATTGTTGCTTTTGGATGTCCTTGGAATTCCAGTGACGAAGTCCATGGTGATGTTCTCCCATTTCCATTCTGGTATGGGCAATGGTTGCATCATCCCCTTATACTTCTGCCTCTCTGCCTTCACTTGCTGGCACACCAGGCACTTTGATGTATATTCAGCGATCTCCTTCTTCAAATTATCCCACCAAAAGTTTTCTCGGAGATCTCGATACATCTTTGTGATCCCTGGGTGAATAGAGAAATTTGAACTATGTGCATCATCCAAAAGTTCCTTCTTCAGCTCCGAACATGATGGGACACATAGTCTTTTCCCAAACCGCACAATTCCTTCTTCATTAACATTAAACTCTGAGGATTTTCCCTTTTTGATAGCTTCCACTTTTTCTTGGATTCTCGCATCATCCTTTTGAGCATCCTTTAACCTTTACAAAATAGATGGTTGAGCAATCATTTGTGAAAGGATTGATGATGTTCCCTTCATTATGATTCCCACATCCTTCTTCATCAAGTCTAAGAAGATTGGATCCTTCTCAATTCTCATCATTGATAGAATTGCTGGATCCTTTCTACTTAGGGCATCCGCCACCTTGTTCGCCTTCCCAGGGTGGTAATGTATTGAACAATCATAATCCTTTATGAGCTCTATCCATCTTCTCTGGCGCATATTAATCTCTTTCTGTGTGAATATATATTTAAGAATCTTGTGGCCAGTATATATCTCACATTTCTCTCTATAGAGATAATGCCGCCAGATTTTCAAGGCAAAGATCACCGCCGCCAACTCCAGATCATGCGTTGGATAGTTTAGCACATGGATTTTCAACTGTCTTGAGGCATAGGATATCACTTTATCATTCTGCATCCGCACACATCCTAAGCCATTCTTTGAAGCATCACTGAATACCACAAAAAGCTCCCCACTTGTGGGTAAAGTGAGCACAGGTGCAGTGATATGCCTCCTTTTCAACTCCTTGAAGCTTTCTTCTCATTCATCACTCCAAGAAAACTTTACTCCCTTTCGAGTTAGCTTGGTAAGAGGGTTGGACAATCGTGAGAAGTTTCTCACAAATCGTCGATAATATCCAGCTAACCCCAAGAAGCTACGGATATCGGTTACCGATGTTGGCCTCGGCCATCCCTCAATTGCATCTGTTTTAGAAGGGTCCACAGATATCCCATTGCTTGTGATGATATGGCCCAAGAATGAGACCTCCTTCAACCAGAACTCACACTTGCTGTACTTGGCATAGAGCTTCTCCTTGCGCAAAGTCTCCAGTACAGTTCTTAAATGCTCCTCATGGTCCTCCTTGGTTTTGGAGTATATTAGAATATCATCTATAAAGACTACCACAAATTTATCTAGGTAATCTCTAAAGACTCTATTCATCAAGTCCATGAATATTGCTGGAGCATTGGTGAGTCCAAAAGGCATTACTATGAATTCATAGTGCCCATACCTTGTACGAAAAGCAGTCTTGGGGATATCTTCCTTCTTCACCCTTACTTGATAATATCCCGACCGCAAGTCGACCTTGGAGAGGTATTGTGCTCCACGCAGCTGATCAAACAAGTCATCAATTCTTGGGAGAGGATACTTGTTCTTTATCGTGATTTTGTTAAGTTCACGATAATCGATGCAAAGCCGCATTGACCCATCCTTCTTCTTGACGAAGAGGACTGGTGCACCCCATGGTGATGCACTTGGGCGTATAAACCCTTTATCCAGATTCTCCTGTAGTTGTTTCTTCAGTTCTTCAAGCTCAACCACAGCCATTCTATATGGAGTCTTGGATATTGGTAGCGCCCCAGGTATAAGTTCAATTGAGAACTCAACATCTCTTCTTGGAGGAAGACCAGGAAGTTCCTCGGGAAATACTTCAGCGAATTCCCTCACAATAGGCATTTCTTCAAGGGTGGTTTCTTCCTTGGACTCAATCATCTGAGCCAGATATGCATGCTCATAAGGCAGTAATATCCATGCTTGAGATGATGGAGCTAAAGGAGATTCATCTTCCTCGTGACACTTGTAAAGAATCGGGGGTCGATTCTCCATATGGAGTGTGATTTCCCTCTCCCGACAATTTATGTTGGCTCTATATAAGGAAAGCCAATCCATGCCAAGAATTGCATCAAATTTCACCAAAGGGAGTATGACGAGGTTCGCCGGGAAATTCAATCCACAGATTATTAAAGGGGAGGACTTATACTCATGGGATGCAATGATTGCCCCATTTGCTGTACTCACCGACATATTTACTTCCAGGATTTGTGGTGGTGCAGGGATTGTTCTACTAAACTTTTGAGATATAAAAGAATGCGTAGAACCTGAATCAAAAAGTACGTTCGCTATTCTTGAATGAATAACTAGCGTACCTGTCACCACTTCGTTGTCGGGGTTCACTTCGGCAGAAGTGATGGCAAAAGCTCTTCCTTGCTATCTTGGAGGTTGTTGATTGCCTCCGATAACCCTTGGATTAGGGCACTGATTCGCAAAATGACCCGGTTCTTTGCATTTGAAGCATTGAACAACGCGTTGAGGTTCGAACGGAGCGTTCCTCCCCTCCGTCGCAGCCGCGGGTCCTTCTTACTGACAGTTAACAGCTAGGTGCCCTTCTCTTCCACACTTGAAGCATTTGCTTGTCCCCCTAAGGCAATTTCCAGGGTGCTTCTTTCCACACTTTTGGCAAGTGGGGTGCTGGAATTTCTTAGCGCCGTTGGATTTATCCATCGGACCACCAGAATTGAAGTCCACCTTCCGCTTCTTGTCCCCATGATACCCCTGTGATTCTCCGATCTCCATTTCAACCTTGAGGGCACATCGGACAATTTCCTCATAGCTGTCGAAGTCACGGATCGCTAATGCTTTCCGCAAGCTAGACTTCAGCCCACCAAAGAAGCGGTCAACCTTGCATTCGGGGGTAATGACAAAGCCGGAAGCGTATCGTGCAAGCCTTTTGAAGTTTGCCTCGTACGCTCCCACAGATTCCTCATCTTTCTGCTTGAGGGAAAGGAAGTCCCTTTCCATCTTAAGACGGAGGGTGCGTGGAAAATATTTATCGAAAAACATCTTCCGGAATACCTTCCATTCCAAAGCCTCGATCTCCTCCTCAGGCTTCGTATTTTTGATCAACGTCCACCATTGATCAGCTTCACCCTCCATACGATAAGACGCCAGGAGAACCTTCTTTTTTTCAGAGCATTGGAGGATGGGGAATATCTTTTCAATGGAGTTGATCCATTGTTCAGCAATCGTGGGATCGGATGATCCACTAAAAGTAGGAGGCCTTTGTCTCATGAAGCTTTCAATAGCGACTTGTTCTTTCTTATGGGGGGTTGAACGTTCCTCTTGACCAGTGTTTCTATTCAAAACTTGAGTTAGCTGAGAGAGAAGCATGACAAAGTTCGCGATTCCCGCTCCCATTGGATTTGGCATCTCATTGGTACAATCATCACACTGATCTTCACAACGGTTGTTAGCCCGAGTTCTCCTATTACCGGCCATTGGCTGGAATAAAAGGAAAGTTAGGGGTAACACATAGAGGGTAATCCAAAGACAAAAGATGATGACTTATAAATAAACTTTAATCTCTTTAACTCATGAGTCTATAGGATTCAATCCAGGCTTTTCATGATCTTCCTTCTAACATATATTCTTAGGGGCATTTTTCCCTTAATAAGGGTTCATACTAAGATTGTGAATTTATCAAAACATATCCCCCAGGAGTGTCGTAACCAAGAGTGCAGCAAGTCCCGTTGTCGTGCACCAGTTCCCGTTCGAGTCTAGCTCAAAGCGGTGTTTTCGGGTTTTACCCCTAGGATACATCTGTGCCAGAGCCGCCTCTAACTGCTCGTATCCAGACAGGGATGTATTTGTTTGATAAAACACTTACATAGTATTTACCAACATTTAGGGATGTTTTTATTATGCTTAGTCTTTTATATAAGGCTTTACTAGGGTTTCCTAATCCCAAAAATAACTAAACCTATCCTCTGATACCAACTATGACAACCCTGCTTTTTATCACAACTTAAACATGCTTTATTACATAAAACTTCACTTGATACAACAAAGAAGATCGAGAGGTTTAGTGTCTTTGGGGCTTAGGATCATTAAATAAAAACTTTAAACATGAAATACAACATCCTTATTGAAAACATCCTTTACATGACCACTACATTCCTTCGTACTTAGCATTGCATGGGATAACCTGAGGACATGCATAAGAAAAGGGTGAGCTATAAAGCCCAGTAAGGGAGTACATAATGAATAACATGAGGAGTACAATACATGTTAGGCAATAGGCATATCAATAGAGCATAAGAGAGACATGAACATAAAGGCATGATAAAGCATGATAATCATAACATGGAAATGTGGAAACAACACTTAACATTGAATTAGCATGAGCCAAGGCTCATTGCACATGGAGCATGAGTAAACCCTCATTGCACTTGAAGCACGAGTAAACCCACGTTGCACTTGAATTAGCATGAGTCAACACTCATTGCACATGACGTATCATGATACTATACTTTACCCAATGCATTGGAGCGCTATCAGGGCGCACCCTTCTTAAACATTTCATTTCATGCATAAGTGTGCCACATGGATCATAAAACATGGATTCATAAAACATAATCATTTATTCCACGATAAAGGAATGTGGAATTCATACATGAAACTTTACAATCAATTAGTAAATGTGCATAAAGGTGAATACCCTTGATGGAGAAATGGGCATGGTATTCACTACACAATGATATTGGCTTAGAAAATCGGTGTGATTTCGGCAGCGTAACGGCGTGACATAAGAATTCATAAAAAGGCTGATGAGAGAGAAAGGGGTTCCTCATCATATTTACATGTAATGGACAGTAAGAAGGTCATATAGATACATGTCCCAACAATTGAAAAGGAATTTAGATTCATGATACAAAAGTATTGCTTGAATATAAAAGAGGAAAAAAAAGGTTCCTTTCGGAATTTCGGCATAGTAACGGGTGTACATGGGAGGCATTTAATGAGAGAGAAATAAGTCTACCATCATTAAAACAATAAGAGGGAAGTATGGGAGATGTGCGAAACCATACCCCAACATTCATAAATGAAATTAAAAGGGCAATACAACTTAAAGAAAATTGACAAAAATGAGAAAGGAAGAAACAACCCTTACTTGGAAGTGTGCTTCCAAAGGCTAGAGAGAGGCTTGTGAGAGGCTTCTTGGGAGCTTGGGGCACCTTGAGAGGATTCTAGAGAGAGTAGGTCAGAGTTTGAACGAACTTCAAGGGCTTTGGGTGAGGAGGAAGTGGGAGCTTGGGTGGGTTTATATAGGAAAGGTGAGAGAATTCTTTATTATTTAGGTTTGGGACCCCTTATATTAAAATAATCCAAACCACAAACCATCCCATGGTATTTTCCCATGGTTTATGGAAAAGGAAAGAGGAAAACAATATTTTAAAAGTCCAAGGTCCGAACTTATTAAAAAATTAGGGTTGCTTATGTGGAGGTCAGTCACACTCCCATGGAAATTAATTTAAAAAGGAAAAGTGTTGAATAAGTCTTGAGGGCTCCATTAATGCTTTGAAAAGTGAGTCAAACAAACCCAAAACCTCATTATTTTAATGATAAAACACATATTGGCCGAACATAAGGATTATGGTATTTTATTACATCACCATTGGGTCATTATGATGTCATAAAACACATTATAAATTTAAATGGTATTTAATTTTTACCCAAAAATTTGACTGTCTCAGAAAATTATGAAAAATTCACCGTTGGATAATTTCGACATCCTGATTCCAAAAATAATATTTATTTTATCTAAATAATTTTCTAAATATGTGAATTTTCACTTTTAAAATAAAAACCGACATTTATAAAAAAATTCACGGGTTTTGACAGAAATGGCTTTCAAACCTTAATAAAAATTTTAATTGCATTCATAAAATTATAAGATCATTTATATTTAATAAAAATTTATTTAATATTAATAATAATATTTTATTAAAATATTATTTAATTCAAAAATCCTTTAATTTAATAAAATATAATTCTTAATTAAATAATAACTAAAAACATCATTTGTACTTTAAAAACTAATTACAATGCATCAAAAATGACTAGAAATTATTTTCATTATTATATACAAAAAATAATGTACATGAACATGGTGCTACTTATTTGTTACATAACCCCTTAAAATAGCCGCATAAGACCTAAGGGTAAGGTGTGTGATGGTGACAGACTCTTCGGGTTGCTCAGATAACATTGCTCGAGTGGTAATCTCTATCAACTTCCATTTTTCTCGTAGACGATCACGTTCGAGCTTGACATGATGAAGCTCAGCTTGGGCTTGGTCAAGGGAAAAGCCCAAAGATGCCACCTCCTTTCCGAGCTCCGACAAATGGGCTTCGTAAGGGGCAATTCTACTGGATGAGGCCATCGCTTCCTTTGTATGAGTAGAAAATTGGTTCGTTAAAGACTTATATTTAAACTACCCAGATGATCACTGTTCAACGGCTATAAAAGTAACGGTCACAAATCTTAACGTAAAACATAAAGAAGTTGACATCTTATAAAAACATTTTTCATAAAGAAACATTTAACTGGATCAAGAGGGATTTTCCATTAATGAAACTTTGGGTCGTTACAAGATAATATAATGTTGAAAAAATGATCAACAAATTATGTTTTTTACTTTTTTATATACAATAGAAAAAATTTTAGTATGCATATTTTATAATATATTATATATATATTATTGAATAATTATTAAAATTCTTACTTGAGGAATAAAAATATCTATTTTATTATGTGGGATATTTATCTTAGAAGGCATGGAATTTCTTTAGAATCTCATTCAAATGTATGGTTCTTATATTGGTACAAACATGGTTCTTGAAATATTCAATTACGAATTACTAATATTTCTTGTATTAACTTAAGAATTACATTTCATGACATATTATTTACATGGGTCTCTCACTATGTAAATTCTTACAAATAGATGAATATTAAAATTAACATTTTGAGGAAGAAATTTAATTAAAAGTCAATTTTATATCATTATAAGACTTTAGTTCTTATTTTCTATTAAATAATTTTTGTGTTTAATTCATTATGTAAGAACCCAATTTTCACTAAGGTTTGGAACTTTACGCTTCAGTATAAATAAATACTTTGGACCTTAGATATATTCCTAATGACTAAGAGAAGGTTTTGAGCATTTTCGGTGTTTGATTGGAGCTCGGGACACCACTTTTTGGGAAAATATGCCAAGTTGCTCGGTTTGCGCATGATTTGCCTAACCATGTAGATTGTGTTTCTTCAAAAAGTTGAACCTTCCACAATTGGCACATGATCGTGCTTGAAAACCATGTGAATGTGCATTTTTCCAAGGTTCGGGTAGAACCAAGTCGCATAGTTTGCGCACAGTTTGAAAGACTGTAAAGACAAACCATGCGCCGGCTAAAAACATGGGTAAAATGACCAAAATACCCTTTAGGATTTTTAACCATCCTCATTCATCCTTAATTAGTGTTTCTATGGGATTTACCTAATTTTCCATCAATTTTGGGTTTTTTTTGATGAATTCATGGAGTCAAGAGATCTTCTACATCTGACATTCGATCGAACATTCGTTTATCACGTTGGAGGCCCAATGGTAAGTACTCAAGTCCCATTTATCCATAATTCTTCTCTTTCACTCTTAACAAAGTAATCACCATGTGAGTGTTATTTACCATTAATTAGATATACACCAATCCAAGGAAAATCGAGGGATGGTACTAGAGGCGAAGGCTCTTACAACACTGAGGTTGGTGGTCTGTAATTCATCCATAATGTTCTTTGTTTTGGGAATGTTCATATGGGACACATCATTTTCATTGGAAATTATTTCATAAATTAACATTACATGATTACACTAATTAGAATTTTATGGTTATGCTCCTTCCAAATATTTGATAAGTAGTTAGTGTTTTCACCCACAACTCAATCCTCCACATGTTGAAGGTTATAAAATATTTGTGTTTTAGTGTTTCTGCACATTTGAGACACCATTCAGGTATGGAATATTATGTCCTTTCTAAAGGTGAGACTCCTTATAAAAATGGATTTTTGTTATTGATAATTTCATAATGGCATGTACCATGTGTTCTCACCACTTGACCCACCTAAGGTTAGTGCTTCCAAATGGTTACGAAAAGCTGAAAGTGAAACATGAAATGGAACGTATACTATGTATACAGCTAGGCATATTTTACAATATTTAATAAATTTTATACAACCATATAACCCATTACCATGTTGATGAAATATAGGGGAGTAATCCTCAATAATTTATTATGCCTTAATGGCTAGCTAATACTTGATTAAATGTTTGCAACAGTACTTGGCCTATCCACATTAATGGAAGGGAAGTCTTAGACCAGTGGTTTCAAAAATGAATTACCTATCCACCTCAATGTAATAAAGACATGATCCAAATGAATTATTAAATGTTTACAATATCATATAATAATGGACTAAATCGAGCTCACCTAGGATTTTTAGAGGATAATACCTTTGGTCTCGGGAACCACATTCCTATTCAAGGATATAGTTTGCTTAGGTTGATACCCACCTTGTCTCTAGTTCTGGTCAACTCCATGGATTCATAGTATAATATTGTTGGGTACCTTTCTTTATTACAAGATACATCATATACAATCCTTTGATTCAGAATTGGCTAGTAGGTTCCATGGTGAAATCCCATTGGGCCAATGTCTATGATTATCACCATTTCACCTTGTTCAATTACCTTGGACTCAGTAGAAACGGTTTTTGGGAATGAATTGGATTAAAATCCTTGGATTACAATCTTAAGACATATCTTCAATCAAATACTACTATGTTATCTTTATGTCATTTTACGTTACCTTGGTTTTTACCCTAAAACCCCCTCACTGGAGATCATTGTCTGGTTTTCATAATACGTCTTGGGGCATTCTCAAAATATACTATCATGAGGTGGTGTCAGTGTTGGATATGCCTCAAGTGACTTATTAACATTAAATGATAATTGATTAAGTAATGAGTTGGTTACATGTTTAGAAACCATCTGAGGGATAAATCATTTACATGGTTATTTATTTATTTTTTACTTCTTGATTTACTTTACATATATCCATGCACACAACTATATTCCATTTTACGGACTGGATGATATAAACATCATTGGTGGTGGCCCACTTAGATTTATCTCACACCCTTTCTAGGAAGCGTTTGGTACCCTATGGAGATTAAATTAATTTTGGTATTGAAAAAGGGACGCTTGTAGCTTCCAATACTTGATTGTGTGCTAATAGGATAGATCTTGATAGTAGATGATCGAGTAGGATCTTGTGATTCCGAGAGTAGACTTTTTTTTCATTTTCCATGTGGAATATGTTATGATTATCTTCTTCTATCAATTCTTTCATGTTTTCTATCATCATGAAATAACATCATAATTATTCTAGGTGATATTGTTATTGTTATTATTTTTTATTTATTTCATCAGTTTGGATCTTCTATTTATTTACATTTATTCCACTATTTACTATTAATTTAAATATCTTCCATTGTCCTACACTATGATAATGAGGTAATAGACTTCCCACGAACACACCCTAGGACCTCACTTCTAGTTGGAAGCCTTTGGCATTTAGGAAGATGCGCTTCAGTCCTTATGACCAACCGGGCTGAGGGCACCAGTTAAGTGGCATTTGGGTCCAGTTCGTCACAATGTGTTATCAGAGGTGTTTTATTTTATTGAAATACTATTTTGAAGAAATATATTGGAGAATATTAATCATTGGGACATGGTCACTAGATGTTCTAGGGCATTAAAAACACATGTTCTGGGTAACATCCATGTTACCCATAATTTAATTATTATTTTATTTTTCCTATTATAGATGATATTATTTCCCTGTTGGGTGAATCACATGTTGTGTGTTGTTATTGATTATTACTCAGTTTGATAATTTATTTAATCCTCAAATAATAATATAAGAGAATAGAGTATTTCTACATGCATCATTATAAGAAATTAGAAATCACCTTTCATGCATATTTACATTCTATATAGGTGAATTTCACAGCTTTTCATTACTTGATATGCATGTGATTGTTGAGTTTTGTTGTGATAGTTACCTGTACATTTATTACGTTGTCATCAATTGAGTGATTTCATCTCTCAATTCATGTGGTGCATGGGCCCTCATGGATTGTAATGTGTAATTTTCCAAGTCAAGCCATTATGCTCTAAGTAAATGGGTGTCATTTCTGGTGATAGGGTATTGGAACATATTCATTGAAAATGAATGACCATAATAATGTGAGTTCTGAAACATAAAATGAAATGGCTTAACTTCCTTATCTTCTCTTTTCATTTTTGTGAATTCTAAAGGAGTGCACCTGAAAATTAACTAAAAAATGACATAGAACTTATACTTTAGCACATACCCATACCTGGTCGTCTAAGTGGGATGTTTGGGTAGTATGCCTTGGATAGTGAGTTTTATAACATCCATCATCCCTTTATAATGATATATCATTGATTCTATGATTTGTTCAAATATGTGTGTTTATAATATGTAGAGCAATGTCGTTGATTTGTCCTCATGTTGTTCGTTGGGAGGGTGGTGAAGACCATGCTCCAGACATGGTGGTCCCTGATCCACCAATCTTATATCCAAGAGTGACACTTGAGGCACCGACTACTACACCTAATACATGCACTAATTCTCACATCCATGATCTTTTCTTATGTATGATGAGTCTATGATTGGTGATCAACGAGTTACCCCTATGATGGCGGATCTGACCCGCAATTTCTAGCAGCAACATCCTCATACTTTTTCAGTGGCTATAAGATCTCTTTCTAGAGAGTCTTGTATAGAGGCCATTCCATCTATCTATTGGCATCTGTAAACACCTTTAGATAAGAGATTCCATATTTCTACATACATGCTATGAGATTCAACCAAGCATTATTGGGATGTTTTTACTCAGTCCAGATGTCATCAGGGCAAGTTATGGTTTTACTTTGAGACTAACTTCTAGGATTATTTCTTCAAATATTCATTGTGAAATTATAGATCTAGATATTTCATGCATCTCGAGAATTTTATGATGCCGGTTAAGGAATATTTAACACATTTTACTGATTTAAAACACATTGCAATGCTTTTAGCCGGTGATGAGATTTCGCCTACTTGAGGTTTTGAGGATGGGCTTTAGAACACCATTTGAACATAGTAGAATATTTTTCTCCTTTTTAACTTCTCTGAAATAGTTCTTCAAGACCTTATCACTGAGTTTATCTTTAGGGATGGAGGGAATACTGGTTTTAAATGATCGGTTTCATGTCAGGGTCGTTTTTCTTCCTGTAGTAGGAAATGATCCCTTGATGCTTTTGGTCAGAGTAGTGTTAGCTATAATATCCAGTTTAATAGAAATATAGTGTGTCAATAGTGTGTAAAAACTAGGGCATTAGAATACCAGTGTGATAGATACCCTATTGAATGTTAGTCTTGTGGCAGTATGGGCCATCTTCAGTGACTTTGTAGGATCTTTCTACCATCTTCGAGTGGAAATGAATCATCTTCAGCTCCAGCTTCTGGAGTGACTTATTTTTTCACCACTAAAGGTGGGTAGTTGGAGTAGAACATGCATTTCTGGCCAAGAAGGAGTTCGTGGACATGGTAGTATGTTCCCATATCACCATCAGTGCTAGTAGAGCAGTCATGATCACGGTAGTCAATCTATTGCACAGGGTTGTGGATAATGTCTGTTCCATGCCTTATAGCTTATACCCAACGATCATGATGAGGAATCATCTACATTATGATGTAATATTCTAGTATCATCTACTATTATCTCTTCTTTGATTGATATAGGAACAACGCCTCTTTTATTTCTATATCTATATTGGAAAGTCTCAAACTGGAGATACAATATCATTATGGTGTAATGAACCTCGATACACCATTGGGAATTGGGAAGGAGGGTATATGCCATTGTATTTGTTTTCCCATTGAGGTCAGTGGTTACCCTTTAATTGTGAATATCTTTGTTATATAGATGATGAGATTTAATGTCTATCTTTGGATTGACTAGTTAGTCCACTATCACGCCATTGTAGATTTTTATCGGCATATGGTTGGATTTACATCACAATATGGAAGAAGTTATCTTTTTAACGGTGAGTGGGATGTCCAGACTCAGAGAGAGGGACCGAAGAATCATGGGCTTGGTGAACTGAATGCTCAGATGGAAAATCAATTCTTAGAATATTAGGGTTTTTTCAAACTGAATTCCCTACAATAGTTTATCGTTTCAGGGAATTCTTTCCTAATAACCATTCTGGATTACCTTCTAAGAGTTATTTAGAGTTTATAATTGAACTTGTTATGAGAATATCTGCAGTATCCATTCCTCTATACAAAAAGGAAACTAATGAGCTTTAGGAGTTCAAGATGTGGATGGAGGACATAGAAGCAAAAGGATTAAAAAGTCCTAGAACGTCTTATGGCGGTTCACATGTGCGTTTTGCTAAGAAGGTGGATGGGACTCTCCGTTTTTTCATGGATTACAGAAGGTTGAACAAGCTTTTATTCAAGAACCAATATCCACTTCCTCAAAAATAGTATCTCTTTGATCAGCTCCGAGGAGCAACGATGTTCTTTATGATTGACCTAAGATCAAGTTATCATCATGTTTGAGTTAGACCATTAGACATAACTTCTATAGATTTCCATATTTGGTATTTTATATATGACAATCTTGTCTTGTTGTTCGGTCTTACAATCACACCAGACAGTTTCATGGCTTTGATGAATAGTGATCTCCATCCAAATTTGGACTCATTTGTCATGGTCTTTATGGACAACATCTTTGGGTATTCTCACACTTGTTATGAATTTCCCAAAAATATGGGTATTGTAATGAGTTCACATAGAGACTATCATCTTTATTCCAAGCTTTCTAAATGCGACTTGGCAATGTCCACATCCAGGTTAAATTTTTTTCAAAATATAGAGTATCTATTGACCGTAAAAAGGTTTGTGAAATAGTTTCCTAGGATAATGCCAAGAATGTGTTTGATATCATGATTTTCTTTGGGCTAGATATATATTATAATCATTTAATAAATAACCTTTCACTTCTTTCATAATCTTTTATTCGGCATACAATGAATGGTGTTATGTTCCTACTGTAAGAATAATGCGAGAAATTATTGCACGAGGTAAAAGGGAGGATTTTCTTGGAACATATTCTGATTCTTATAGAACATGGTAAATGTTATATCATCTTCTTTTATGCATTTGTATTTGGTCTAGGAAAAGTGTTGTTGTAGGAAGAAAAAGTTGTTCCATACAGATATCAATAGTTGAGGCCTCACAAGAATAACTACAAGAAGTTTGACCTCGAGCAAGAAGCAGTTGTCTATTCATTATGTTGCTAGAGACATTTTCTCTTGGGTTATCACTTTGTGGTTTATAAATATCACAAGAGACTCAATTATACATTTTTCCAATGTGTCTTGAACCTTTAACAATGAATATTGATCTAATATCTTCAATCCTTTGATTTTGAGTTTTTCTATACGCCTAGAAAAGTAAATGTGGTTGTATATGCATTGAGTTGGAAAACTCAAACATATACCCTACATGAATCTAGTGATGAATGGATGTTAATGGCCCTCTTTTTAGAAATTCATATGGAGTATCACGATTATCATGAGAAATCATACCTATCATCCTTATCAGTTTCCTCTTCCCTCCTAGAGAAACTGATGAGTAGACCATTTTTAGATCCTGACGGTTTGGTTCTTTGTGAGAGTATATAAAGAGATTACCCCCTCTAGATTAGTCTGTATATAGATATAACATCCTACATCTATGTGGATGTATCTGGGTTCCTACAGATGTGGGAGAGGATTTGATGAAAGAGTCCCACAGTTCCTTGTGGGAAGTTTATCCAGGAATTTCAAAGATGTATCGAGATATGTGACCCCGTATTTTGTGTCATGTGTTGAAGCATCATATTTCATTCGTCATCACTGGGTGTATCACCTATCTACAAGTGAAGTTGGAGCACAAGAGACTTGCGGGCCTTTATTAATCCACTCCATTTCACAAAATGGAAATGGGAAGATGTTTCTATAAATTTCGTACATGGATTACCTTGGTTGACAAGGGGTAGCTATGCGATCTAGGTAGTCATTGATTGACTAACAAAATCATCCTAATTCATTCCCATTCAAAAGAGTTTGTCAATTGATTATCATGAAATACCATATGTTCGTGAGATCATACGACTAAATGGAGTTCCATATACTATTGTTTCATATTGGGATGCTTGTTTCACATCAGAGTTTTAGAAGGTTTTGAAAAAAATAAATGGGAACAGAGATTCTTTTAAGCAAAACATTTCACCCTAAAACCAATGGAAATCCAGAAAGGATAATACATGTTTTAGAGGATATTCTCTGAGCCTGCATCCTTGATTTTAGTGGTTATTAGTAGAAACATATATCACTCATCAAGTTCTACTATAATAACAGTTTCCCGGAGATGACTCATATGGATCATATTGAGGCCTTATATGGTGTGACATGCCACTCGCCATTCTTCTGTATTGAGGAAGGTGAGGAAGACCAACTGGGTCATCATATGTTTCCGAAGACTTCATATGATGTCCTTATGATCAAGAATCACATGACTACTACATAGTCTAAACAGGAATCCTATTCCAATCGTTGTCGATGACCTCTTTAGTTTAAGGCTAGGGATCATGTTTTTCATCGGGTATCACCCAGGCTTGGAAATACACGGTTATGGAAGTAGGCTAAGCTATCGCCTCGTTTCATTTTTCCATTCGAGATTCAAGAGAGAGTCAGGCTGGTAGCTTATCGGTTTCTACTACATTAGAGGTACTGTTCAATGCACCATGTCTTTCATGTCTCACCAAATCGTCAATATGATGTCGATCCATATCTTACATTTGATCCCAAGGATGTTGAGTTAGATGACGATGCTACATTTGAGGAGTATCTGGAACACATGATTGATCGAAGTACAATGGTTCTTTGAGGAATGTATTTCCCTCTTGTATGGGTTCTTTGGCCGCATAATCGAGTATGGGATGAGCCATGAGATATCGAAGCTGATGTCAATGCTCACTAGCCAGATTTTTTCCAAGGTAATGTTTTATTACCATTGGAAGGAGAACATGGGGGGTGAGTTCTTATAGGGGGGGGGGGGGATACTAAAAGAACCTAATTTTTCCCTTCAGTTCGGATCCATAATATTCAGTCTAAATCATTAATTTGGACCTAATATAGACCCCTTATGAGAAAGAAAAGGTTATGAGTGTGTTAGGTGCTTGTTTGGAGTTCAGAACACATCTTTTTGGGAAAACATGCCTTGTTGCATGGTTTTTACATGGCTAGCGCATGGTTTTCCTAACCTTGTAGATTGTGTTTTTTTTCTGACAGTGGCACCTCGCATGGTTGGCGCATGACTGAGCAACCAAACTGTGTGAACACTTCTTTTTTCTAGGATCATACACTACCTTGTCGCACGGTTAGTGCACAGTTTGTCAAACAATGTGGAAAAACCATGTGCATGGTAAAAACACATGTAAAATGACCAAAACTCCCTTAATGATCTATTTGTCCTTCCCCTTCCTCCCTAATCCATGTTTATGTGAGATTGACCTAATTATCTCACAATTTGGAGGTTCATTAAGAACAAATATTGTAGTCATGAGATCTTCTTTGTATGGCATCTTATTGATCTTTTTTTCATCACATTGGAGGTGCGACAGTAAGTACTCGAGTACTCTTTAGCCATACTTATTATCATTCACTCTCAACCTTGTTATCGCCATGTGTCCATTTTTAGCTTTTCATAGATCTACTCCGATCTGAGAAAAATCAAGGGCTGATACTGGAGTAGAAGGCTCATACAACCCTAAGGTGGGTGGTCTATAACTCCTCCCAAAAGATCATTTTTTTCAGAACGTATGTGTGGGGCCCACTAGTTTTGTTTCAAATTATTTCATAAATTATCATGTCGTGACAATAATCATTAGAATTGTTTGATTATTCTCTTTCCAAATATGTGATTAGTTGTTAGTGGTTTTACCCACAACTCTACCATCCTTATGTCGATGGATATTCCATAATTGGGTTTTCGTGTTTCAGAATGTTTGAGCCACCATTCAGGTGTGCGTTTTCTTGAAATTTATAAATGCGAGACTCTTTATAATAAAGTTCTTGTTATTATTGTTAATTTCATAATGGATTGTACAATTTATTCTCAACACACGACCCTCCAAAGGTTAGTGCTTCCAAATGGTTATTAAAATTGAATTGTGAAACATGAAATGGATACTATACTAAGTATAAACTAGAACATATTTGATGTTATTGAATAAATGTAACATGTATGGAGAACCCCAATCTATGTTGATGGAAGGTAGTAGTGTGGACCTCAATAATTGATTATGCATTAATGGATCACTAATACAAGATTAAAGGTTCTCATTTCTACATAGACTATCCAAACTAATGGAAGGCATGGTTTGGAGCAACGGTTTCAACTCTAATCGACCTATTCACTCTAATGGAGGCACGCCATGAACCAAATGAATTTTTATATGATTTAATTTTAAAAAAGGATTTGATTGACTCGAGATTTCCTTTGAATTTATGATGAGAATACCATGGTTCTCGAGAACCCATTTTGATTAATAGATTCAGTTTTCTTTGGTTGATACCCACATAGACTCTAGTTTTTTTCTATTCCATGGATACCTGTTATACTACCATTGAATCTGTTTCATTTTTAAATGATACCGTGGATATAATCCTTAGATCCAGCAATGACTAGTAGGTGCCTTGGTGAAAACCCATCAAGCCAATTTCCTTGCATATCCCTGTTTTACCTTGGTCCATCACCTTGGACTCAGTAGGTTCCATATTGTGGAATTCCTTAGATTACGATCGTTGGATTGGACTCTTAACCCTTATGTAGACTTAGATACTACTGAGTTAGATTTCTGTGAGTTTTCGTTACATTGGTTTTTACCATGGAACTCCAACTTTGGAGATCATTGCCTTGTTGAATTGTTACATCTTGGGACCTTCACTACATAAAATATAACTAGATGATGTCACTCTTGGATATGGATCATGTGACCTATTAAAAATAAATAGTAATTTATTAATTAATGTTCTAGTTATATGTTAAGACAACAACAAAGTGCTGAATTAGGTACTTGGTTATTTAGTTTTATTACTGCTTTCTTTACTTTACATTATGTCTGCAAATTGATATATTCCATTTCCCAGGCTGTATGGTTTTGACACCATTGGTGGTGGAACACTAAGATTCATCTCACACCCTCTATGGGTGTCGTTTGGTACCCAGAGTATATTATAGGGTTACTGTTATTAGAAAAGGGAAGCATGCAACTTAAAATACTTGATTGTGTGCTAATAGGATGGAGCTTGATCACAGATGACTGATTAGGATCTCAGGATGCTTGGAGTAGATACTATATTCATTAACCTTATGGTTCATTTTATTCATTTTTTCTTCTATCCATGCCTTCCATTTTTCTATTGACATGTCATTACATCATCATTTTTCCTGTTTATATAGTTATTGTTAATCATTTTTATCTATTACATCGTGTTTCTTTAGCTATTTATTCAAATTTATTCTATTGTTTACTATTCATATATATCTCTACTACTTTGATACACTAAGCTAATGAGGGAATAGTATTCCAACATTAAATCCCCAGTCCCTCACTGCTAGTCAGTAGCCTACAGATTCTGGAAGATGCACTTGAGGCCATATTGCCCGCCGGGCATGGGGCATCTACTAAGTGGCCTCCATATCTAAGTCGTTACATGTTATAACATAAGAAAAAATGAAATAAAATGAGTTAGGAAACGTATCAATAAAAACTTATTAGTCAAATATGAAACTAATATTTTATTATTGATTTTTGATTTATGAAATATATTTATTAGTAAAAAACAATTAATGTGATATGATTAAAGTCATTCAATTTTAAAAGGAGGTATATTTTATAGTAGTACCTTTTTCAATTGTTTTTTATTTGAAATAATTGAAAAAATTTATGTTTCATAACTATATTGACTAATAAATTAGCATAAAAATAAATATGAAATGATATGAAATGAGATTAGGAACACTCGAATTTTAAAAACATAATTTTTTTAAAATTTATATTTAATTTTTATTTAATAATTAAATTTAAAAGATAAATTTATATATTTTATATTCTAAAAACATTGTCACTATTATGACATAATTATGGTATATGAAGAATTTAATGTTTTAAAAAAAATTATTATAGAACCAATATATATTTTATAATAAAATAATAAAGTTAAATTTTTTTATTTAATTTGGAATCTAATGGTCGTCATTTTAAAAATTATGTGAAGTTAATTTTCTTTTAAACGAACTATACATTATATTTTTATTTAATTATGTATTTGGGTAGTTACATTAAAGAATATATTTATTTTATTATAAAATATATATCATTGTTATATGTAAATATATTTTATATTACTAAATTCCATAACAGATTTTTTAAAAAATTAATTATCATGTATAAAAGTCATAGTTTAAATAAACACCTTTTCAATACTTTTTTAAAACTTGTGTTAGAAATAAATTTTACAAAATTTACGAATTTAATATTATAAAAATAATTACAAAATACAAATAAATTTATTTCTATTTTGTAATAAGTCGGTTTTTTTTCTTAGTGGATAGTTATCATAGTAATATTTTTTATCACCACGATAAGAGTTAAAAGGGTAAACGAAGTCTTAAACTAAGAGAGAAGTATTCAAATATAATTAATATATTTATAAACCTTGTTATTTGTTGTATTTATACCCTAATTTATCATTTATTATATTTTTATCTAAATTGTATCCATTATCATTGCAAATGACTACATTATATTTTAAATGCAAAGATTATTTACATTATTTACACTCCACTTAATTTATAATTGGAAACTCCTCTCATTAATTTTTCACATAAAAAGGTCTTTATATCAACAATGGAATAAGAAAAACAATCTTAATTTCCTTTATTCACATCCTTATTGTTCTAATATTTCCGAAATACCAATCTGTTAATCTGAACATTTTTTTCAAATTTTATTATCTATGAAAATGGTATATGTTCTTACAAAGATTTTTAACATTATTTATTCATAAATAATCTAAAAATATTATATAAACCTCTTATCATATTGAAAATTTTATCATTAATATAATAATATATTTTTTACATCGATGGTAGAACTATTTCCTATCTTTATTCCACCCAATGTAAAACGAAAATTCCACCCAAGTCTATGTACAGACTACCACCTCCGTGAAGCGATGAATTTAATTTTTACATAAATAATACCAAGGATTTATATATAGATAGGATTAATGATAAAAATTAAAAATTTATTAAATGAATATGTTTTACAAAGTATAATTTGTTTCTATATTCCTACAATTCAATTCATTGAAAGTTGAAATCGCCCTAATGCAAACATGTGAACTATCAGCTGCATGAATGAAAAATTTATTTTCAAAAAAACACCATACATATATGAATTTTATATTTTATTTGAAGAATAAATATAGTATATATTTTAATATTATATTAATATAGGTTTTGAAATAATGACCAATGTTAATGGACTATAACAACCAATCGAAACATGCATGTAAAATAAAAAAATTAATACGTAAATAAATGAATTTAGTAATGAATTAAGAGAAAATAAGTAAAACTAAATCAACAATTGATTATTTATTGAAAAATTAATTTAAATATTTAAATAATATATATTTATAATTAAAATAAAATTTTTATACAAGGGGATGTAAAAGTTCAAAAAATTGTGAATCTAAGGGAAGAATTTTTTTGTTCAGTTTTTTTATTTGAGATATGTTTTTTAATAGGAACCTATATTATATAATAAGGTTTATGAACCACCTGTTGGAAATATAATATCATTAATACCTTTATATTCATGTTATTTAAATTTTAATTTCATTTTTTGAAGGCATTTTAAAACAATATTTTCCATATCCAAAAGGGTTCATGTTCTAATCTCACTTTTTTCAATGGTTTTTATTTTTCAATTTATATTGATGGAATTTTAAATTACAAATCTATTAAGATATATTATACATTTTATTCATAGGTTTTAGAAGTATTATTTTAATATTCCCTTATTTAGTACAGAAGACCACATAAATAATAATTCCATGATAAGCTGGCATTATGTATCATTCTCTATCGAGAATATTTTTCTTCCATATCCATATTATTCATTTTGTTTCATGAAGAAACTATAATATAATTATATGAGTTCAAAAAGTTAATTTATATTAATTTTATCTAATTATTAAAATTATAAAATGAATCTTATTTTCATTTTTTGGGTAATTCCATCATCAGATTCTTTTCAAAACATTTATCAACAATTTTTTTATATTTTCTATATAGATGGATTATAATTAAATATTTTCCATGAAACATTATTAATATTAGGTTTTTATTTTTTATGATAATAAAAATAAATATATATTCATGATAATCTACATATTTTCAATTTACAATCTAAAATAAAGGATATTATTTTTGTAGAGGATTTTATAGGGATTTCATTTTTATTATTTATATTTTTTTAGACACGCCAAATTTTTTAAAATATGTTTTCTATTTTAAATATTAAAATATTTTAAATTAACAAAAAAATAATTATATAAAATTACAATTGAAACGTTATGAAATTAATTCTGAATGTAATTTAGTTATTTGTTTTCCAAAAATAATTTATATTGGTTTTACAAATAATCTTTTGGATATTTTTATTTCATTATACATTATAATTTTATTAAGGAAACATATTTAAAAAAATCATAATTTTAAATGGATTTAATAGAACTATTTTTTCGCTTATTGATTTATTCTTTTATACCACATATTATAGAAAATGTACTTATTCTCTTTTCTCTATTACTTTATATCATTATTTTTACATAATTTTACTAATTCACAAAAATTTTCTTTTTAACATGTATATATTAATAATAATTTAAATGTTAAATAAACCATATACTAATCATTATATACTATGTGAAGTGAAATATTGTTTCTAATAACATTATTCTATTCACAAGAAAAATATGGTTGTTCTATATTCTCAATTCAATACAGTTATTTATTGATTGTTATATAATATTGATGGCAAATTGTAATTTTATCCAAATATATAGGGAATTCCTTCTATATGTTTATATAATGAGTTATATCCATTATATACCATTGATTAATAATGTTGGTCCAAGTAAAAAAACTAAAAAGGCTATGGCTAGGTTTATTGAAGACCCTATATATAATATTTCATAGAATGAGGAATTGCTGATATGATAATGAAGTTTTTAAATTATGATATGATGATAAAATCAAGATCTCTAAAAACAAGGAGTTTATTGTATGATTTTGAGGTCCTGGAATGATAATTTTATTTGTAAAATCATGATTTAATTACTCAAGGATTGATATGTTTGATATTGTCGATTACATCATTTTGAAATTAGTTCCTTGTGTCCGAGAGATTATTTACATTATTATATTTGGATATATTCCACGTTCATGTTTTTTTATCATATAACACATTTAATGGTCATTAACCTAATGATTTTGTTTATGTATTACATATTGTTTATAGATTTTGATATACTTTACCATTTTCAATCAACTATTCCAATAATTTGTTATTTTTTATTTTCCTTTGGGTACTTAAAATGGCTCTTTTATTGATTTAAAATATTCAATAAAGGAAATAACAATGTTATTTTTTATGTTTACCATCAATGATTTATGTTTCCAATATAATAAGTAAATCATGTATGTATATAGTCTCCCATGAATGATTATCTTCTCTTTCTATTGTTGTGTGATCCCATGTATCTTATAAAAATATAAATAAGTAAGCACTGAATTTTGGTTTTTGGATTGTAGGCTGTTACAATCCAAATGTTTTTTCAATGATAACAAAATAATGATAATGATTTTAATGTATTTATATATTCTATACATTATATGTCAGAATAAAAATTATTTTACAGAATATATAAAAGAATACAACTCATGTATACTTTTACCTATTATTATATTTTAATTCATAACATGTGTGTCATTATGATTGATCTCTTATTGTGTTATAAAATGAATATGTGAGGAAAGTGAATTGTTATAGGTGATAAAAAAATCCGACTATCAATTTTATATTTTATTACATAATAATCCTAAAAACATGAGATATCTTAGATCATATCAAGATGAGAAGGAATAATATTTAAAAAACATGTGTACAGTTTCATACACATCTCATCGTAAAAAGGAGAATAAATAATTTACAAATTCAACTGTATATATGGGAAAATAGTGGGAGTTTTAATATGGTGATTGTGTTCTCTGATAATGCAGACTATAATATAGGGTGAGATGCAAGGTCGTTACATAAAATTTTCTTCACTAAATGGTTACAAATATTAATGTGATAATATATCCTATGATATAATATACTCTATGATTTATAGGCATAATTACGTTAAGCATTCCACATGGAATAACCAAAATAATTATGTTGATAAGATTAAATCATTACTTACGGTTCAAATTACTATATAATAATTTTGACATTGTATTATGAATTTTTAAAAACCATATGTATTGAAATAATATAGTATGATGAATGGCATGTACCATAACCCACAACCATGTTTAAAAAAAGTGGAAAATATTACACTGTGTTTTTTATCAGACCATATATAATAATAGATAAGATACTTATATTTTGATCTATTATATGAATGATTGAGCTATATTAAATGATACACTACATGTAGAAATGTACATAGAATTATTTATCTTTTATTAATATCAGCAAATTTTCAATGATCTTGGAGAATGTGTCTCAAAATCAAATTAAATGGAAATGAATAAAGAGTGTAAAACACATTATCGAATACTATTATATAAAATAAAATTATTTATAAAAAATAGAATGGTTTTGATCATGTAAAGAATGATTTAATCAAGGAGAATAATTCATTTTAATGTGGATTGTTGTGATGTTTTGGATTCTTAATCAATTCTATGTTCATATATAATTCTGGGATTAAAAGAGAAGAATTCAAAAATAATATATTGATATATGAAGCAAATTCCAGGAATATTCATCAATGGTTAATCATCCTATAGTGAAGAATATATTATTAGATGGATTTATTCTTAAGACATTATAAGTAAGATATTCTAAAATGAAGATGTAGATTACTGAAAATATAAATTTTCATTACAAATAAATAATGGAGAGTGAATAATGATGAATTATATCCACACTGTTTATTTGGAGTAAATCACTACATAAATGTGAAAAAAACATGGTTAATATGTTACATTATATCCTGGTATCTACATATAAGTATAAATAGATGATGTATATGACTCAAAAAAATATGAAGTGGGGAATAACTATATTTTATAACCATAGGAATGTGCCATTTTTCATACATATTATATATCTATATGTATATAATTTGCATTGATATACATATTCTATGTGAGATTACCCCACTGTGAATAGAATATACATACACATTAAGATAGATATCTTATGAGAGGAGTGACCACCCCAAACATGTACTGGATCAGTAGGGGTTCATTTAGCTATTTTTGAGTTGTGATGAGTTTAACACTCCCATTATATTAGACAATATTTTATAAAATATGTAAAAATACATGTTTACATAATTTATATATAATTGTATGTTTGTATGTTTTTTTTCAATTTGTGTGTATTGATATGTTCATGAATGAGAATGATCGATCAATGATCAATAAATGTATATAATGGTATTGAATAACATTGACCATACCAAAAATTGGGCAATGATTTAAAAATATTGTCAGAAATATAATTCATTAAAATATTACGAGAAGCATAATTTTTTCTTATCCCAAATCACATTCTTTCTAAGAGCTTATCAATTATTATATATATGAGAATCTAAAATTTTTATTAGTAAATGAGATGTGATTTGATTTTGATTCATTTTTTCTAATTGAATATATATATTATATTGTAATATGTTTTATTTTCAAAATAAATTATTTACAAATAATTTTTATGATATTTTAATATTTTATTGTATTTAATTAATTTATTTTACTTTAATAAAATTATACCAAATTTTTTGTAAACATAGATAATTTTAAATTGAATTTTTAAAAATGAAACATATTACAAATTAAAATATAACTAATGTAACATATTAGATATAATTTTAAATCAAAATGTTCTTAAATAATTTAAAATATTATCAAACTTTTAATATTCTTACATTTTTTATATCATATAGATGGTTTTATATACTTTTTTATATTATTTCAATAATATTTATATAAATTAATACATAAAATATTCTTTATTCTAAATAATATTAAATAAAAATTTCATAACATACAGAATGCGTTTTATTTTTAATGTTCTTCCAAAAAATTTAAAATTTTCACCATTTTTATTATTGTTTTAATATGAAATAAAAAATGTAACAATATTTCTCTATATTCTTTCAAATTTTAAAAATATATGCATGTTATTTAAAAAATATAAAATATATAACCTATATTATCTATTAAATATAGAATTTAAAATTAAAATATATTTTATTTTATGATTTTTTTCTATAGTTTCCCTACAAAATATATAATATATTTTTTTATCATCATATTGATTATATGAAATCAAATGGGTTGGTCATAAAAAGATTAAGGATATAATATATTATACGAGTAATTTTGTTTTTTATAAATGTTTTTAAAAAAATATATTTTTAAATTTTTGTAATACTTCGATAATAATGTCTAGAACAGAAGAGTTGATATGTGTTTCTTACTTATGATTTAATAGAGAAATGTGTGTTGTTTCAATGATACTGATCAATAAATATTATTTTTTTTACTGAGTATTATGAATGAAAAATATTGTGTTTTTTAAATAATTTTTTTCATATAATATATAGAATAGAATTATTATTTATATTTTATATTATAGATTTTTTAAATGTGAAATAAATTATTTCATAAAAATATATCAGACAATTTTTAACATAAGATAATTTTATTTATTTTGGTATTAAAACATGATAATTTATTTGTGTTTTTATTTTGAATTTGATATAAATTGAATTAAATAAAATGAGTCACACATGTTTTATTTTATTATTTAAAAAAAATTTATTATATAATTAAGATAAAACAAACGACAAAACCCAATTTATATGATTATATTTCTATAATGATGGTTATTTTTGGCTTTTATAAAATAGTGTTATGATTATTTTATTTAATAATTTTAATTTTTTGATTATGAAAACATAGAAATTGACCTACTTAGTGTTTAAATTTTTAATTGATTTCTAATAAATTTTATTTTTTACTTTTTTAAATGTAAATAATTAAGAAAAAAATGAAGATTTTTGATTTTAAAATACATTTTAGAAAATAATTTTTTATGAAAAAAATTTATTTTATCAGTATTTTATTACATTTATTTGATTTCATATTAGTTAATTGTAAATGATTAATAGAATTCACAAAAAAAATTAATGTTTTTATTTTGGAAAATAAAAAATTTAAAAATTTTTTTTTGTATTTTTTATTTTTGATATAAATATTGAATTTAATTATTTAGCCTTGAAATTATTTTCAGGTCAATAAAATCATTTAAAATAGAAATTCATTTCATAAGATTTGGTTAAATATATTTATGGTTTACAAATATATATTAATAAAAATTACATATCAATTCAAAGACTGTTAAACAATAAATATATATTTATTTTAAAAGGTTTGTAAGAAATATAGATTATAAAAAAATATTAATAAATAATTAATACGGAATATCCTAGATTTTATATGTTCTAAATATTGTCATAAACATATTTCATAAAATAAAATAATAAAATGTTAAAATAAATAACAATGGTTTTATAATTTTTGTAATTTGGAGGTATTATTTTCTAAATATTACTTGTTCAATATATTCTCATTATAATTTTTATAATATCATTATTTTGTTTTAAATATAATTTATTTCTCTAAAATAATATTTAGACATATGTGTTTTATATATAATATGATATATATGATATATATATATATTATGAAAAATAATATATATATATATATATATATATATATATTCACTCTCTATCTATTTATGTGTATATATGTATTTTGGTGGATATAATAAATTATAATATATATTTTATTAATTAATTAATAATATTATAAATTTATTGTAATATATTATTGGTAATGTAAATAATTTTTTTATATAAATTATTCTATCACATTTTTTATTAATTATAAATATATCATGGTTTTTGTGTTCAGAAAAAATATTTATTGTGTATATTAAATATATAACCCAACCAGACCTACTGAGACCCTTCTCGGGAAAACAATAAAGATGAGTATCTTAGGGGTCAATTAATATTAAAAAAGGGTTGACATGCACAACGGGAAGAATTTTCTAATGATTTTTCTAAAAAAATTCACTAGAAATCTAATGTAAGCCAACAAATAAATTGAACATAAAAATTAAAAAATAAATGGGTGAGACAAAATATATAATATTCCATCACTAAATAGTACATAAACTATGTAGTCCATTCTAGAGACCACCCAACCATAACATACCATCATTTTTCATAATTTTAAAGCCATATGCATTATACCACTAATTAAATCACCCTCTAGAACCTATAGTTCAGGTGTCTTGTAATATTATATACTTAAACAGAATATTTTAAGAACATTCTTAAACATCTCACCCAAATAATATTCACACATGATACCCTTATATATATAGATATCATACATTATATTCTTATTTTTGGTATGGGATGTGGATACATATAACTGGGTGATCTCATATGATTATTGTGGAATTAACATATGAGATATCAATCAATGATCATAAGTGATCATAAGATGAAAATGTTTGTATGAAACTACAATCATGTTTCATGAGTATAAGATAAGTAAATCATATGATATAAAACACATATTATAAATAATAAAATAAGGATACTGACATAACATGCCAAGTGTTGTATATAAATGAGGAATCAAGAGACCATTATCGTCATTTATGGAAACATAACATAAGAATGTGGAATAATATAGAAATTTTAAATAATAATATTGAACAAAATTAAAATAAAAAATAATATCTTTTATCAAATATTACATCCAAGACCCTCATAACATAATGGGCATAGACCAATGATATAGTTGATTGGTTCACTCCAAATTCCAATAAACATTTAGGGTTGGAGTTAGTCCTCAATCTATTCATGTCATATAATAGGAAATAAATAGTTTACTAATTAATTTGAGTTCAATGTTATTATTCAACAACTAATTACATAATAAAAAATATAAACTTATGTGTTCTATATGAAAATTAAATCATTCATAATTATATTATTTAATAATTAACAAGTAAATACTAAAAGGGTTTTACAATAATCAACATAAGTGATAAAAATTAATCATCCTATAAAATAAAGTGGATAATTCTTCTGAAACATAGTCCTGGTGAAACATAAAAAAAATAATTGATATTTAACCAGATGAAACCACATCTTGATATCAGTAAAATATACATTTAGAATAATAAAAACTATCCCAAAAAATTTAACATAAAATAAATATCCAAAAACTAAAAAACAATGGGTTTCAATATATTGAGTCCCAGAATGAAAATTTCTTTTAAGATTCATTTTTAATTCGAAATTAATATTCAAAGGAATAACCGAGAAATCATAGTGGAGAATGATATTTTGTAGGAAACCAATAAAAAACTCCATCCACACTTTTCTAAAGAAATTAAATATCAAAATATTTTAAATTTAAATAATAATATATATTGGGATAATGGAATATATAAAAGCATTTGAAAAACATATAAATATAGTAGAAAAATTTATGTCCAACACTAGAGAAAATTTGGAATCATATTACAAGACTCCTTTTAGTTAATTTATGAACCAATTCTTGGTCAAATGTTATATAGATGTCTAAAGAAAAAAAATATATTAAACAAATAATATGGATTTATAAAGAAAAATTTTATAGAATTCTTCTTAATGGGAATACTATCATTAACAAAATTTATTTCTAAGATTAATTAAAAATTAGTCCAATACCTTTACTTTTAACATTCATGAAGGGTAAAAAAGTGTATTAAAGAATTAAGGGAGGGAAATTGAGTTTAAATTCATGTGGGAAATTATGAAATATTGTGGATTATGAGGGTTATATATAGAGAAATTTATTATATGATCTGAAGTGTATTTTTTAAAAAATAATCATTCCTAGTGGTGTATGGTGGAAATTTTTCCAGGAAACAATCATTTTACCTCAATGAAATATTTTTTTTAAATAATATATTTTTATAATTATAATAATTCTATTGAGGATTGAAATTTTCTATTTTTGATATTTTTGGTCATCATATTGAATGAGAAGGGTTGTTTTGTTCATATATGTTTACGATATTGTGTTGATTCCATGATTAACATAAATCACTATTTAGTGTTAACGATTTTGGAAATATATTGAATAATGCTTAGAAGGATTTGGGGTAGGATTTTTATAGAAGAAATAAATTGTGATGTAGCATATGCGGTTATAAATCAATGAGGAAAGAATGTTTTTACACCATAGTGTAACATGATATATTACTAAATAATTTTTTTAATAGAAATAAGGGGTCCAACCACTATCTAGCCAACCATAGAAATTCCACCACTAAGTGAAAAAAATAAATAGATAGGAAAGTTTTTGGGTGATTAATGTGTACAATTACTATAAAATGGAGACACTACATTGTTCAATGAATGGTGTGGGGTGGCACTGTGTGTAATGTGGTCATATTGTGGGGGAACAACACCTGAAGAAAATGAGCTGACGATTTCATATTATCGATTAATATGTGAAGGAAGTATGATGTGATCATAAAGATAAGAATCCCTATGTTGGGGTTACTATTCAGGAGATCTTGTCCACACTAAAGTGTAATGATTATTACACAAAGTGAGTTTTTTTTCAATTTTTAGCGGAACATTCAAATGGGTGTGATCAATGATTTTGTTGAAATCTATGCCACCACCAGTATCAATCTACAAAATAATCATTCAAATAGATGGTTATCAGAGAGGATAACTTGATATAGTTATATTTAATTTTATAAGATGTTTTGGGACCATAATTCCATGTATGGATGGTTTCCTGACTAATTTCATAGAGATTGAGTTAGATTTTTAATATCATGCTAGGATTATTTATGATTAAAATAAAATATATTCAATTGGATTTTTATTTAGACATTGACTGGTCACTGAACCATATAAGTGAGAACACACAATAATATTACTAAATTCAATATTCATGAAACCATAAAAAAGGATAAGATATTATTTCAATGGATTTTTCAGTTACAACTGGAATTTTAAAATAATGAGGTAGCTCATGATTATAGTGGTATTTTCCACCTAATTGGTATTGTTTGAGAACATTAAAATATGTGGACTTTCTATAATTATCACGATGACTAATATAATGGAAAATTTCTTCTAATAATTATATTAATGTTTCTATATAGAATATTTTCAATAAATACCAATTTTTAGTTCTAAATAAATAGATAAGTTTTGGATATATTGATATATCCAATCCATGGAAAATAATTATTTAAATAAAAAATAATAAATCATTACAACACAATAAATATCAAACATAAAGATGAAGTTAACAAGAGAGATATATTATTAAAAACTATAAAAGGAAAGGCATATTTTTTCAAAACTTTATTAAGGAGAATAATGTTTTTTTTCACAAAAAAGCATTTGATTACACATTAGTGGTGTTTCCTATAATTAAAAAAATGGATTCCCAAAAATTTCCATTTCCATCAAATACACGGTGGTATATTATTATTGTAAAAATAATAATTATTAATAAAAATATGTTTTATTTGATTTCATGTTATTGAAGGTGAAATATTTTTTGTCCAAATTTTTTTAATTTGTTATGTTAACTCTCTTATCAACACATATTGTTTTTTCTTGTCAATGATTATTTGCAATAAAGTGACGAAGGTACTAAAGGATATGAGAGTCATAATTATCTGTAGGAGAGAAAATATTTGACAATATAAAAAGGTATTCCCCAAAGGTGGAAATATGTATTTTGGATATTTATTATTTATAGACCAAATTCCATAGGAAAAGATGGTGTAAAAAAAAGTGCTAAGTCCCTAGAAGAAAAAATGATGAAAGGCCAGTTCTAATTGATGATAAGAAATACCATGAAGCTATGTGTGGGATGTTTAGAAGTTTTATAAACATTACAGGTACATTCTGGATGGTCAATGACTTGTTATTATGGGTTTGGGATATGAGTAATGTGTATGTACTTTTAAGACGCACCACATTTGGTTAAATATAATTAAATTCCAAATCCTAGTATAATTAGTGATAATAAAATAATGTTAACTTTAATGGGGGATTATATATTATTGGATAATTTATCATGGTATCTTGTCAAAATTTCTCTAAAAACAAATAATTGTAAAAAGTTTTTGGGATTATTCTTATGGAACTAATAAATAAGAGGTTTCCTTAGTACAAGAAAACAATGTTGGACATGTTGTCAATCAAGAAACATATCATGCTACATGATTTATTCCCCATCATAAATAATAATCCATTGGTTATCAATGGTTTTAAATGATTTTAGTCCTCCATAATTTTTAATAAGGATTTTGTTTCCAAATTTATAAGGATCTGTAGATATTGAAAAAATAATTATAAGATTTTGTGTTATTTATTTAAATGAAATTTAGGGTGTTATGGTAATTTTGTGTCGGATAAATCACAATGAAACATAAGATATATAACAACAAAAGATTACTAAAAAGAAAATTTATTATGTTTTGGTGAAGTATAACACTCTATAGTAATGATTTGGTAAGTTACTAATGTAATAATAAACTCATTATATGGATCAAGATTCAATGGGTTGACTTCAACTAATAGGGATATTAAGAACAATTTAAATTATCTTGTACACCTATAAGGAGTCCAATGATAAGGGAATAAAAATTATACCTAAACAATTGATTATATATTGGATGTATAATATTATTGGGAAATTCAATTATGATTAATAAAATAAATTGAAATTTTTCTATATTTAATTTTATGAGCTTCAGAAAGTTTAAATTATAAGAGATGAAGAGGGAAAGGGATTTGGAAGTCCTTGATGATAGATCTAAATGAATAATAAGTGAATTTCTACAATATAGTAATGGTTATTTCATTCATGTTTTGATTTAAGGAATGATGTGGAGGCAGTCCTGAAATATTTTAAATTTTTATTAATGAATGAGAGTTTTCATGAATCTTACAGAAATGTGATGATTCATTTTTTTAATGTATTTATATCCTTAATATGAAGAACATTTCATAGTGGTAAACACCACTAATTTCCTTATGGTGAATTAACCAAATAGTTACACAATTGTTTTTAGATGGTGTGAAAAATATTTTTTCTCATTAGAGTAGTGGGGAATGGAAGGAAGAGAATGTGAAGTAATCCAATAGTAGTTATGATCCAATATAAATATTTTATGGGGAGTAACACATGGTAGGTGGGACATAGACTAAACCCAAAATTAATCATGAGGTTAGTGGAGTCGGGTGCATCAATACAGTGTCACCTTCATATACATTAGAATAACCCACAATGGTTGAAGTATGTAAAATAAATTTTCATTAGGTTATTACATTCAATAAAATTATACATTCCATAAATGAGTAAAATTGTGAAATAAAAAATTTACATAAATGATTTATGTGATAATGAAAATTGAATAAATCATCAAATCAAAATCTAACTCTAGGGAATAACTATTACCCTTCTAATATCTAATTTAATATTAGATAAGGAATGTGAGTGAATTATTAGTATGTTTAATTGGAATAAAATTTATACAAAATGTTACCCCTCCCTGGTTATAACTCACATATGTCTATTTGGGCCTATAAATTGGTATTATGGTCAAATTTACCTATTAGTGGTTTTGTATTTCTCTAACTTGATCTGATTATATTTTAGATTGGAGTTTTTATTCTTCACATATATAATATTATTCCATAAAAAGATATGAAATTTTAATAACAAGAAGAACTAATATTGATGAAAATATATAATAATATTTTATATTATAATTTTGATGGATAAATCATTCATCCCTCCAATTAATGCTCTGATATAATTTTATTGTGAACATATTAACTCTTTCAATGATACTTCATGAACTTATAACAATTGTAATGTTCTAAGTGATGTTTGATATACCAATTATGATGAGATATCGAGAAGTCTAATGGTCATATATATATCCTTATAAAAATTAATATATTATTGATTACAAAACAAGAATTTTAAGATAAAATAATAATAAAAGTATCAAGATAAACACGTCAAAGTTATGTAAATTGAAATTGAAAAATTAAATGGTTTGTATAAAAGAATGGTTTGATTGGATACTAATATAAGGGTGAAATTTTACTCCTATTATGAGGAATTAGAATATTTTTCAACAATATTTGAAGAGATTAAGGATTACTCAAATGGGAAGAGCCTGAAATCAATATAAACCTAGAATTGGAGGCCAATGAGGAAGACCATGAAAAACATGTATAAAAACACATTTATGGGGAAAATGCTACTACATGGGTCAGTATTCTATAATGAATCAATTACTCAGATGAACACTGAGATAAAATTTAAATATATTATGTTAGATAAACTCTTCCATGAAAGGGAGGCTGAGATATCAAATTTAAAGAAATATAAAAAGATATTCATACTCAGCTTGATATTATTAGTAAAAAAACTCTTAACAGGTATATGATTTCTCTCATCCATGAAGAAATTGAGAGAATTCAATTATAGGGTTAATTCTAAAATTAATTATTATTGATATATAATATTTCACTATTTTTATCAAGTAAAATTCTATTGATAAAGAATCAATTCACTCTAAAGGATAAATATCAAAACATACAAAAATAATACCCAATCAGTCCAAGACCATAATTGGATGGGATGTGGTGGTGTTGGTGATGGCCATGTGGTCATCAATTATCATGAGGTTGAACCCAAAAAAACCATATATCAAATGGAAAGAGTTATGTAACCGCCACCGTGAAACGAATGTTGGAAAACCTTCTAGAAACCCCCAATTCCAATTATATTTATATCTGTTAATTTTTTATTCTAACACCTTGATATTAGAAAATAATATTCAATACCATTAACATGAATAGGGCATGGGAATTTGTGAATTTGATTTTTTCCAAAACATGAGAATATAAAAAGACAATGAGTTGATAATATGACGATTCTAAGACTTGTGAAAATAGATAGACATTTTTACAACAAAAGGTGATATAAAAATTTGATGGTTTATTTAAAATGAAATTATATTTTTATGAGGATTATTCAATGTTGTATTTCAACTATATTTTAATTTTAAAAAAATTATTTTAATGGTTCGTATATTGAAAATTGTCCTACATTACATTCCATCATATGAGGGACAGATACCATTACTAAGGTGGTAATGCATAAACTCTCTACTAGGATAGAATAGTGGAATGAGGTTTCAGAAGTTTCCTCAGATGGGGTAATAGTAGAAGAGTGTTTCCATAGTGTGGGGAGACACAATAATAGATAAAGTCATCAGTATGACGTGGTTCCCATAGGAGACTAAATATTTTGGTAACCATTTATAGTGACATAGTCTCATATATTCAATTAAAATAGTGTGCTCAACTTTCAGTAGTTTTGATGTGGAACAAGGATAAATAATATTAATCAATTTAAAAAAAACCCTAAATGAACTGAAAATGAGTGATTAGCTTAATTTGGTCATCTAGATTTTTCTAACATGACCCAAAAATCTTCTCCCACATTAAGCCATCAAAGTTCCTCTACTTGTCCAGATCTATTCATGCAATGTCATCTATTGGTTTGAGATGAGTCTTTAAGAATGATATCATCATTCTAATGATTAATATTTGATTAAAATTATATTGATAATTATTTTTATAATATAATGAATAATAAAATTAATAATAATATAAATTAAGTTAACTATTTATCCATGTCAGCGACTCTCTAAGTCGCAGAAGTAATGCACTCAGAATGATCTGCGTCGGTTGAAGTCAATCTAAAAATATAACATGAGGAGTTTGTTAATGATTTTGAGTTTAATAAAATATTTTATCCAAAATAAATAGAGACACCATGAATATGTATTGTTCCATAAATGATGTTGTCCAAAAACTCACATTTGTGTGAAGAAGAGGAGTTCCCAAAATTCAAATGGAATATTATTATTACAATAACATTGTTTTGTAGAGATATGAGGTCTATTAAGAAATCAATATAGCATTATGTTTCAATATACATTTTTTAAAAATATTTATAATACATGATTTCCACTTGAAATACATTTTATACACATATATAGATAGAGTACTACCCAATTTCGCAAAGAACCCTAAAAGAAAATCATGTTTTAGTGGTTTTATAAAGATGCTCAACATATATTATGAGAATATGGAAAGTGGAGAATCCCGTATATTATTTTGTGTGAAAGGTTTGAAATTATTTTCCCAAATATTGTAATTACAATCATACATGTTTGCGCACGAGAATAAGAGAAGTGTTACATGATTTAATACATCCTCATTCACATGTAAATGATGATTTAAATTGACTGCATGTGTGTAAAAAGTGGATAGTGTATGATATGAACACATGCATATAGATAAATGTATATTTTATTTTTATGTACAAAATATATGTGGTAGTGCAGTAGAAAGTGAAGCAACATTGAATTGTTACTCTATTCAAAAAATGCATCAAAAATTATTTTTGAATGTATTTTAGTGTAAACCTTATACATGATTGTTATTTTAGAAAGTAAAATAACCACACATTTTACAATATAAATGAAAGAAAGTTTAATTAAAAATGAAATTTACAGTTCATATATAGATTAAAATTATTTGAGACTAATAACATGATAACATTTCTAGTAGATATTCAGATGAAATTCATATATGTGTATTCAATGTTTTGCGAGGGTGCGTCTTCAGTAAAATAAATAATTCCGTCCAGAGCAGTGTTATACTGATAAAAATTCCCATATATTAGGGATCATAATTATTTTAGGAACACCAATTTCAATGTAATGGTTTTGGAATTTTTCAAGTGTTAGTGGGACATATTAAGATGATTTAAAAAGATTAAATGATAATCCATTCTATGGACCATAACATCTAATGAAGATGAAAGGGCTTCTAACTAGGGGTGAAACCATTTGCTAAAAATTATCAAGAGACTGGGGGTCTAACAAGTCGAATGGTTGGTGTATCATACTGATTGAGGAAGAATTATTGGATGGATATAGGGAATAAAAATCCATCCATAGGATCAATTACTTTTGTGTATAACTAGTTTCTAATCTATCCATTGTAATTGGTAAAAATATTATAGTGGATAATACATCTATGGGATCTGACCAGTAATAGAAGGATATCAGTATTAGTGTTGAAACTAATGAAAATAATGTGTTTTTTTTCATTTATTATATGCATTAGATGTATGGTTCAATCTTCTTAATAGATGATTGAGTTTTAATTTTATGGTGGAAATGAAATTTAGTAAAACGGGTCACACCGAATTCACCCATCTAGTGTGTTGGCATGATATATGAAAAATTTATTTAAAACTATAGAATTTCTACCTCTTGTTGTATCTAAATTAATTGAACAATTTTTTTTACCATATGTATATGATGTTCATATTGGAATTTCACTAATACTCAGAATTTGTTCTGATGGACAACAATATCTCTATATCTTATGTTAGAAATGATGAATTTTCAGTTATGAATTAGAAAAATAGGATGGAAAGATATGAAAATAAGATGAATATAAATTCAATGAATAACAAAGACCAATAACTAGATGAAGGAAATTTGAGTGGTTATTTTCCATTAAATCAATAGATTACAATTTGGACGAATAATGTTCATGTTGTGATGATGATTTAATTTATTATTAAATTAGAGAATATATGAAAAATGATCCTAATAAATTGGTCACATTTTTTACTGGAGTATTCATTGAATATAGGTATGAAAATTAATTTCCACAATAAGAGAAAAATTATTTGGAAGACGAATTTCCTAAAAATGATTGCATTTCCAAAACTCTCACAAAAAATGTTAATGAAAATAATGAAACAATATGTATTTGAAAATAAGGACATGTTGATGATATTGAATAATTTTAATGTTTTGTTTGTATGAAATATGTTTTGGAAATATTATTATATAAGTTATCCAAGAACGTGAAAAGTTTCATAATACATTATGGAATTTAAAAAATTATTATCTAAATGATAAAGAAGAAAAAATCAAGAAGGCTGAATTTTTTTATTAATGTAAAATAAGATACATGGTGATGTGATTCAATAAAATAAAAATGTAGTTCAACAAATGAAATAATTTAGTATAAGATGAGTTGAATTATCTAAATATAAAATGTATTAAACTAGAAGTGAAATTGCGGATTATTGAATTGAAAACGTTGATACATCACATGTCTTCAGGAAAAGACATATCACCAATGACATATCTAATAAGAAAACTATTTCTTAAATGACTCAATATAATGGTAAAGAAAATAATGATACTATCCATGTATAAATCTGCTATATGACCATTGAAAAAGTCAACCCTTTTCCCGATAAATATGTTTTTACTAATTCTATTTTTAAAAATAGTGTAGATTTATCATTTAAAAATTGAATTACATGGATAGATAAAAATTCACAGGAAACCACAACATCATTAATGTTTTATGTGAATTAGTGTTGTAATTTCTGTTATCTGAAGAAAGAACATAAGATGAAATGTGATACCCATAAGAAGAAAAGGGTAAATGATAGTCAAAATGTGTATTTGAATAAGAAATCAAGATTTAGTTTTAAACAATTAGGGTTGTTGGATGTTTTAGATTTAGAAAATTAATGTATGCCACAACATGTTACTGTATGAAAATTATAAAATGCGTATGTTTGGGGGGAGAAAAGATGATGATATTTGGAAACCTACAAAATAAAATATAAACTCCCAGAAAGAGAATCAATTTTTCAATAACCAATATGATAAAAAATATCTGGTTATTGTAACACAGGTAGTCATTTCTATGATGAGTGCTATTATAAACCTTTTTCCCAAAATCTTCTTTTAATTGAAATAAATGACCAAAAAAATTTGAATCTTGATTGAAATTATAATTGGAGGATAGCCTTGGGATATGAACAATAGAATATGATTGTAATAAAAACTCACTTGGACGTTTAGAAGAATGATGTTAGGTGTCTAAAACCAATGAAAAGATGTTTCAATTACAGACTTAAAGGTCACATCATGGATTATTGTGAATTTTACATAAAAATTCATAATAAAATATTTAAGCTATATATAATTAAAGAATCAGTCCCGAATTGATATAATAAAATGGGTTTGGTGGAATATTACTCTGATAAATAAATTTATGTTCCTTAAAACAAGAGACTCTTTGAATACTAAAGTTTTGTGTGGAATGTGAAATATGACTGGACATTTAGGAAACAAATGTTTGAAATGGTTATCTTGTTACGAATAATTCTTTAAGAATAATGGTAAATCATTTGTGACTTTTATAGTTGGAAAATGAAGTATATACAAAAAGTGATGTATGATCATCTTCCAAATTAATGATTGATCATATATCCATAATATTTGGAAGATGTAAAAAAATCAAAATACGTAGTGAAAATGAACTCAGTTGGTTAGAAAATGCATAGAATCATTTTTCATATAATAATATTGCTGTGTAGAGAATCAAATGCCATCCCATATTATAATACTGTATTTAATTTAATAACAAACTTATTCCTATATATAAATATATTGTGTTAATTTTCATTATAGGCAATTGAAGGAGTATCATTTAATCAGGGGGGAACTGAATTTGAAAAACAATATGAATATCAACCAAATAGGATGTTATCCATCATGAAAGTCTACTGTCATTATGTTGTATCATTCTAAAATTTCAAAAAATAATTATCTGAACATGAATGAAGTTTATTCGTGAGGAAATCCAATGATGACGAAGAATATTTCAGTTCATTTCTTTAAGGGGAGATTATAAGATCAACCATCAGATATTTTTATCTCCATATATATTTTATGCATTTGAGAATAACTATTATGGTATGATTTGACTAACCATTGTTACTAAAAATCATTAGATTGAATCATTTCATCATTGAGGTATGTTGGTTATATTCTCTTATTTTCATGGAATACAATCACTTCTAAAAGGGAGAGATTTATTACCCTATGAAAAAAGGGAATATTAATATGAAATTGGAAATAAATTCATGAAATTGAATGTTTTAAATTTGTTTGGTGAGATGAATTCTATGGATTAGTTGAAAATATATTAAAAAATTCTTAAAATTATGTTTTTAACACTGGGATCACATGCTGTAAATTATTTGACCACATTGATTTTAAACATGATCACTCTTCTGTTCTAAACAAATAATTTCACACGTTGACATAGTGTTCATTAATTTTTTTACATTAATTGTCAGTAGTGAGTCTATATTTCTCTTATTTAAATATTATTATAAGATATTGATGAGAATAATATGTCTATAGAATTTGAATTTTGGTAACAAAGATTAGTTCCCATTCTTATAACTTTGAATTTTTATCCTATAAGGGGTGTAATATATCATTTTATTTTAACCTAAAATGAGTGTTGAAAATAATTTCCTAGGGATTAATTGAAGAGTTCATTTATTTTGTTGTAGATTATGTTGTGGTTAATAACGTGATATAATTAAAATTAATTGAGTGCTTAAATTTATGATTGAAGTGCTAATAACAATTTTCAAAATATGTGAAAATGGATGTGAATTGTCTACGATAATAATATTAATATAGATTATAAGAAATATGTAATAACGATGCTTATTTTACATGGGGATTTGTGTAGGATGTATTTTATCTTTATGAGTATTTTGGCCATGTATTTTAAGGGTTTTTATATTGAAAATTTCCCTAAAATATTGGAAAAACCATTTGGGTCCCACACCACTATTGAGGTGGGAATAAGAATCCTCTTGGATTGGCCAGCTTGTGGTGGGAGGGTTATTTTCCTGACCCCCTCCCCACAAAGTGTACCCCTCATGGGCAAACAATGTGAGAAGGTACATAATGAACCATGAGTCCCACCACCAGTAGGCCCCGGGTTGGAGACTAGCACCGAGGGTATTGTAAACACACAAATGGGAGGCATTACACTCTAAGAGAACACATGTGGAAGAGAGTGATAAGATAAGAACCTACCATATCCAAATCAGAAATGAAATATAAAAGAACCGCATGTGGACATTTGTAATGGCATTCCAAAGTACTACAACAGAATGGGGAAAACTGCAAGTACCCAAATGAAAGTGAAAAACAACAGCAACCACAATCCCGAACAGCTCTTGGAACCCCAAGCTAGTAGAAACTAGCTGGAAATCCAAGCTGATCCAAGTGATGTGAAAAAGAGTTTATATATATATAGGTTGAGTATAATCTTATACTAACTAGGATCCTCCCTGAAGCCTTTCGTGGAAAAGTAAAGAAAGCATGATAAAGCACAGTGAACAATAAGTGAAACTAACTCAACACCAAAAAAGGTATAATCAATTACCATAATCACCACGACTACTCTCAACACTTAACACCTACAAGAATATATCATATAATAATGAACATCGAGGGTACCCCGCTACTACTTCCCCACTTGTTTGCTGCTTTTCCCTAACATCGTACGTTTTAAGCATCTCTCTCCAAAAAGGCTTGCCCACAGACACATGGGAGAAGCACCACAATATATACCTCATGTAACAAAACCACCAGGTCCATGCAAGAAAGTAACCAGGTAGATTTTGGGAGCCACTATAGCACACACAACGGGTATCATATGTCAGGTATTATACCTCCAACCATTACATCCCATACACTGAGTAACAATCCTCAAGCCATTCCAGGCTTTACACATTACACATATAGTAGTCCATAGGATTCTATATCTAGAATATATGTTGATAATAACCATACGAAATTATATCCCTATACACACATATATGGGGAAAACTAACCACTATGCCTACAAGCACATGTAACTACCAAGGGAAGTGATCAGGGTTAAAGGGGGTTGTCAGCTATTCATCCTCCCACTAGAATGTTGGGGAAAAAACCCCCCAGGGATCAGAATACCCGAGGTGTCAGTTTCCCTTATTGATAGGGTGGAGTAGCGTATATAAACACAAAAAGTAAAGAATAAATTATAGCTTACAACAACACTATGGGAATAACCTAGACTTAGACTCAATTGCAGCTAATGTCTCTCGGACTCAGGGCTGCTACTTCTAAGAGTGGGTATCCAAAAACCACACAACAATTTAAAGATATTTAATACAAAATTTCATTACATTTTTATTAGTTCCACTTACATTAATTAATTATTTATTCATCAATTAACAATTTAAAATTCCACATTAAATATTATTATCAGCACAACTAAAGTCTAATATCCCTTTAAAATTACAACATCATCATTAGGTTCTAGAAAACTACAACCCCACCGGTTAACACCATTTATTCAATTATTCATTACAAAAATACGATCCCATATTCCCAGTCATTCTAGAAAAACATTCCTTGCAACTAAACACAAGGGGGATCAACAACATGCCTATATGTACTACTCATCGAGTCATTGCTACTTATAGCATGAGCGTAGACCAATCCTCCCTTGAGAATCTAAACACAGAAAGCACACCGCATACCCCACGCATCATTGCCTATTTTGGAATAAGGTTGAGAAGGACCAGATCACTTGAGCAGTGGGGAGATGTAATGTCGATAATCAGAAAAAAAGAAACAACAATCGTCCAAAAATCACATCCATCCCATTCTATCATCCCTAGTGTCCTCCCAAAATACCATATGCCTAAACTGATGCATCTCGCCACTCTGGGCATCAAATGCTACCACAATCAATAGGTCTCCATGCCCCCATAGATCACAACAGCCATTCAATATAACATCAAAACACAAGCAGCAGGAAAAAAACAAACATCATATCAAATGGGCTGTTGGCCCTTAAACAACAAACAGGAAAACTCAGAGCCCTACAAGGGATTATATTTTATCAAACCACCAGTTCTTTAATCCATTTTTTATGAACCAATTAATTTACCATAGGTTCCAACATTGGTAAAACTACAAATTACGCTATCACAAAATAATTAAACATGCTTACTACACCATCTTGATAAAAATCAAATTACAACTGGAAAAACAATATTCATTTACATGACTCTTTGTCTTTAGCCAATCAATTATCAATTAATTCGTGTATACGTTCATTACCAAATTCCATCAAGAACGAACAACTATATGAATCAAGCATAGATATCATACTATTTGGAATAACAAGATGCAATAACAAACGATCAATATCAATTTATTTATCCGGTTCAAATATTTATTGTGTCAATTCCATTGTCATCTAGTGGGGTAAAACATGCTAACTATATATTTACACATATATGAAAAGAGAATCCATGAATCCTCTACATTAAATATTTCTTGTTGTTCTTTATATGAGAACAGTCCACACAATGGATCATGATCACCTCCTCTCATGACAACTACATCCACTCGAGGATTCCAAGGTACAACAACACCAATCAAAACCCAAGAAAACACCATTAGAAGCATGGAGATCACATGAAATAATTTGTAATGGATAAATATGAGAAGATAAACCCCAATGAACAACGATAAAACATACCTTATATCGAGGATTGATGGATACATCTTGGTTGCACTGAAACATGGGGTTCACTTGCAGAAAGAAGGACCTCGTGGAAACCAATCCACTTGGAAAAGTCTGGTATCACAATTCCAATGGGAAGGAAGATATCTTATGCCTTTTGAGGATTTAATGTAGAGATAGTTTAAGATACTCTTGGTTTTATATTAAAATCAGGTTGCATTAAACCACACGGTGTGACCATGTATAAATATCTAGAGCATTAAGAATAATTAATATATGTGTTATGGCCTTTGAATCAGCATTTGAGTCCACAAAACTATGCTTTAAATACATTTTACATAAAAGGAAAATGATAAAGAGGTGAAACTATTGGAAACTGGAAACTCTATTCACGAACTCAAAAATTGGGAAAGGAAAAACACTGTTCATGAACCTCACTATAAGAACATCATCGATAGAACACTATTCATGAACCTCACTGAATTAACACTGTTCATGAACCTCACCATTAGAACACTGTTCTTGAACCTCACTGATAAAACACTGTTCATGAAACTCACCATTAGAACACTGTTCATGAACCTCACCATTAGAACCTCACCGATAGAACACTGTACACCTACCAATTTAGAAACACTATACATCTACCGTTATTGAATCATTTTACACCTACCATTATGTAAACAGTGATCACATAACTCAAAAATTATGCAATGGAGTGAGAGGTTGTCGTTAGAGGTTACTGATAGAACTGTTCACCAATAGAACTGTTCATAGAATTATAAATTTTTTAAATTAAAGAGAGGTTACTATTATAGGTTACCAATAGGGTTGTTACCCAATAGAATTGTTCATAGAATTTGAAATTTTACTTTGAAAAGATAGGATACCATTAGAGGTTACCGATAGAACAAATCATACATGGAACTAATTAGAGAATTCAAATTTTGGAAAAGGAAATGGAGGTTTCCATTAGAGGTTACCGATATAACAGTTCACATATGGAAATATTCATTGAATTGCAAATTTGGAAAAGGAATTAGAGGTTACCATTAGATGTAACCGATAGAACTGTTCATAGATGGAACTGTTCACAGAACTCAAAATTTGGAAAAGGAATGATAGGTTACCGTTAGAGGTTACTGATAAAAAATTTCACCGATGTAACTATATATAGAATTGGAAATATGTCTAAGGAAATAGAGGTTACTATTAGAGGTTACCAATAGAACTCTTCACCAATGGAACTATTCATAGACCACAAAATTTGGTAAAGGAAAGTGAAGATACCATTTGACATTACCAATAGAACTCTTCACCGATGGAATTGTTCATAAAATTGGAAATTTGGTAAAGGAAAGAGAGGCTACTGTTGGACCTCACCATTGGCATTGTTCATAGAAGGATACTAATGCACTGTTCACAACTGTTTACCATTGGAACTATTCACTAAGGGTCACCAATTCTACTTTTCACAAAAAGGTTAACAAATTGGAAAGTTGATGGGGAGAAGTCACCTTGACCCCACGGAACACTTCAAACACCATATTTTTCAAAAGGGAATGGACAGAAGTGGTCTAAGACATTACATCAGATAACTCTCAAAACATTCTCATCCCTAAGACATCAAAACCAACCTAAAGTGAATACCAAATGGGTTCCGAACTACCACCCATCGATATACATCTCAAAAGTGTGCCAGCCACAAAAGCAACAAAAGGAAAACAATGCATAAACATGAATGGTTTATAACCACAAAGGCTACATCGATACATGAACAGAGTTAAATATCAAATAGATCTGGGTACTAAGCACGTATATGTGGATCACATTCCCAGCTACTCTCCTCCATGCCATCATGTTGCCATAAGACACAATCCAATGGGATAGAACGATCGTGCAAAACCTTATCCTTGGGGTCTTGGATCTCCACAGGTCCCTCCTCGATGGTTGCATCATCATCAACATAGATCTCTCACCAATCCATGACATGAGAGTCATCATGAAGATAAAAATAGAGCTATGATATATGGAAAACATCATCTATCCGAATCATCTTTGGGGGATGTCCTACCCAATACGCCACAACTCCAACATGAGCTAACACCTCGAAAGCCCCATCAAATTGGGGAGAAAGCTTAATTCCATGACGAAAACTTCGCTACCTATGATGGGGATTCACCTTCAGAAACACGTGGTCCCCAACCTCAAACTCTAAGTGCCTCCTCCTTTGACCTACATATGATTTTTGACGATCTTGCATTGTCTTCGTCCTCTCAAGAATCACCTAAACTGTCTCTGTTGTATTATGCACTAGTTTCGGTGTGAGAATTATGGACTCTCCGTCCCCAGTGATGCACAACAGAGAATGGAAAGGTCGTCCATACAAGGCATCAAAAGGCTATTTACCAACGGTGGAGTGAAAAATATTATTGAAAGCGAACTTCACTATGGGTAAGTGCTTTATCCACAAAACTCCAAAATCCAAAACACAAGAGTGTAACATGTCTTCAAGAGTCTGGATGGTTTACTCTGTCTGCCAGTCTGTTTTAGGATAAAAAGTTGTGCTAAGGCATAGTTGAGAACCAAAAGAATATTGGAGACCTCTCAAAACCCTAGAAGCAAAGCGTGTATCTCCATCAGAATTGATCATCCTTGGGACTCCATGAAGTCTGACCACCTCCTCAAGATACCATCTTGACAAAACATCCAGTGAGATCGAATCCTTGATTCTATAAAGTGGACATATTTTGTTAAGCGATCCAATACCACCAAAATAGAATCATGTCCTCTTGAAGCTCGAGCTAAACTAGTAACATAGTCTACTGAGATTTCCTTCCACTTCCATTGAGGAATATCTAATGGTTGGAGCAGACCACCAGGAACACGGTGTTCAGACTTCACCTTCTGGTAGACCAAACATCGAGACACAAACTGTGCAATCGAATGTTTCAACCCATGCCAACAATACTGGCTCTTCAAGGCTCAATACATCTTTGTCACACCAGGATGCACCACTAATGTAGAACTTTGAATCTCTCTAATAACCATCTTGCACATCATCAATGGTACAAAAAAGCCTTCTGTGATACAGCAGTAGGTGTAGTCCATTATCCAACCAACCATCAGCGGCCTCACAACAAACAACCTATTTTCTCCATTCCTCCACCTCCAGATCACCCAACTATGAATATTCCAATTCGTTCATGAGAGATGATTTCACCATGATCAGAAAATTCAACCACTTCCCCTAAATTCTCCCATATCAATATGTAATGCTGAATGTTCATCCATTACTCTCTAAGAGTCACCAGATTCACGCACTGTATCACTACGTGACATATGACGTAGTGCATCAACTACAAAATTCCCTTTTCATGGTGTATAAGATATTTCCATGTCTTACTCCTTTATGTACTACATCCACCGACGTTGTCATATGTCCATCTCTTGCTAGAATAAAACATACCTCAAACTCTTATGATCGGTGAAAACCAAAAAGAGCTCACCAATGAGGTAATGTATCCCCAATTTCAGAGATAACACCATATATGCCAACTGAAGATGGTGAGTGGCGTAGTTACGTTCATTGGAACATAAATAACGAGACCCATAAAAAACAACTAATATTTTCTGCTTTAGAACATAGCCCAATCCTAGATGCAAATCATCACTGAAAATATCACACTGAACTCTCTCAGATGGAAGACAATGAACTAGAGATCTTACTAAATTATACTTTGAATACTCGAAAGCTACCTCACATGATACTTCTTGGTCAAAGCTATCAGAGGAGTCACAACTCGTGTGAAATCGGCTACGAACCTCCTGTAGTAGCCTGAAAGACAAAAAAACATCGTAACTCTGACACTATCTTGGGGGCTGCACATGACACAACTGCTTCTAACTTTGATGGATCCATAGAAACTCTTGATACGACACAACATGCCCCATGAAACGGACTTCTTAATAACAAAACTCAAACTTCAACAACTTCCCATACAACTGATGTCGACGAAGAACTCCCAAAAGTTTGCGTAGATGCTCTGCATGCTCCTCGACAGATGTGAAATACACAAGGATTCCATTGATGAAAACTACCACAAACTTTTCTAGGAACTAACAGAACATATAATTCTTCAATACCATGAACATAACTGAAGCATTTTTCACACCAAACGACACTACAATGAACACATAATTCCCATGACGAAAACATAATCCAGTATTTGGGATATCCTCATCCTTCACACACATATGATGATATACTGACCGCAAATCAAACTTTGAGAACCAACTTGCACCCTTCAGTTGATCTAATAAATCATCAATCCATGAAAGAGGATAGCAATTATTTATTGTCACTTTTGTTAAGTGATGATAATTGACACATAACCGCAAACTAAAATTAGCCTTCTTTATGAACAAAATTGGTGCACCCCACAGTGACACACGTGGCCAAACAAAACCCAACTGTAACAGACCATCAAGCTATATATGTATCCCTTGTAACATAGAAGGTTCCATCATATATGGAGGCATTGATATGGGAGATGATCCTGGTTATATCTCGATCCCAAACTCAATCTCTCGTTGAGGGGGTAATGCTACAACATCTTCTTGAAAGACATCAGGGTTCCCTTATAAAACCCTAAGAAATGACAACTGTTGAACCTATTAAGAACTAAAAATAATCTCAGCCATTATGGTTGATAAGGATTGAACACACCTTGGGCCCATCCGAGGATCTCTATTGCCAACAAACAGAACTAGATCTCCATCTGAATCGAAGAAAATGACATGCTTCATGATGAAATCCACTAAAGCCTCCACTGAATAAAACCAATCCATGCCGATGATGACATAATTTGGTTGAATTCATAATCATAGGAAATCTACCCAAGAGTGGTGCTGCCCTAACACTAGCTCATAATCTCTACATACTTCAAACAAGTCTGCTCAACCTCCAACTGGGGTAGTCAATCCCAAGGGCACTAGAAGCATCTCTACCTCAAGTCCCAAAGCATGGACCTGTGTAGGTGATATGAAGGATTGTGTCACTCCTGAATCAAACAAGGAATACACTAAGGTATAAAACAAGGAAAAGGTACATCGAACAATGTCTGGATTTCCTGGCACTCGCAACGCTAAATCATGAAGCGGACCACGACCACCTTCATTGCGTTTCTGACCCTGCTAAAGACCACCAACATGACCACACTCTACTCTATGAGGATATGGATTGTCATGAGGTTGATCTCTTCCTACCCCATTTAACCTCTACTGATCTAGTGCTAGTGCAACCTACTGCTGCTGTCTCTGCTGCAACTGCCTTAACAGAAGAACCTGTAGCAGAACACCTGGTGCATGATGACTGCTCTGTATGGTCGGGAACTATCACTACTAATGACCTCGACCCCCATAAGAAAAACAAGTTCTAGATCACTTGGCATAGGCCTGAGTTCTGTTGCACATGGAGAAAGGAGATGTGATGGGCTGGGACCTACCCTTGGCTGAACGGAAACTCTTCTTCCCTGAAAACCAAGAACCCTAGACCATAGATCTTCATTGCGAGGAATCATGATGACTCCCCTCTCGTGATGATATGGTTCTGGCCAAAGTTTTCTCGACAACCTCTACCCTTTCTATCACCTCACAATATATCTTCACAATAAATGTGTTAACCTGGCGCTGGATCTCTAGATGGGAAGCATCCTCGAAAAGCCATGCGCTGGACTCTTTATCTGGGAATTGTTCCGAAGCATATCGTAAAAGGATCCTGAATCAGATTCCAAAATCTCACACACTAGACCTCTCCTATTGAAGGGTAAGAATCTTCTAGAGACTAGACCCATACACTTTCAAAGAAAGAAACACGACTCTAAACATGTCTTGGAACTCCTCCCCTGAGATCGCTGACACCTCACGATCCTCATGGAACAAGAACCACCATTACCTTACTACTCCACGCAGCATCGTCACAACCAAGGACACCTAGTGATCCTTCCGAGCATGGATCAAACTGATAATGGTCTTGACCTCCTCTGACTATTCTTCCATGACTGCATCAAAAACGGAGCTCTAGTACTGTTGAAAACTCTGGCACTGCAACTCTCAGAGTGTCTTCCTCCAAGTGTCATCATCGTCAATCTCTTCTTAGTGGCGATTTGATGTCACAACCTACGAAACATCTTCTATTTGATCCTAATGAGGACATCGACCAGGTTCCATACTTAAAAAATAACAAATAGTTAGAGATCCTAAACCTAGAATATGGGAGACTCAACATTAATTAATTAATTGTTTTCTTTTTTTCATTTAAGTTTAGCATATCCCATGTTTTATCCATTCAATCAGTGGAATAAAGAATAATGATGCATGATCCATTCCTAGGTATCTGCCCTGCAACTAGTATCACCTATTTTAGTAGCCTTTGTAATCACAAATGTCCATACATCAGATAATAGGGGGACCTAAATTCCTATTTTTCAGACAGTTTCCATTGTTTACATCACTTTCTAAACATGAATGACATTGGTTCCCTATCATCCCATGTGATCTCACCTTTTCCCAACTCCAAACTCAATCTTTTCCCTCAACCTCCCTCTGATACCACTCTTTCATGACCCCCTTCCAACAATGTGTACCCATCCTGGGATGACAATGTCAAAAGGGATATAATGACCCCCAAGTCCCACCTCTAATAGGCACCGGGTTGGCCACTAGCATTGAGGGTACAATAAACACACAAATGGGAAGCATTAACCTCTAAGAGAACACATGCGGAAGAGAGAGAAAAGATAGACACCAACCAAATCCAACATAGAACTAAAATATAAAAGAACCCCATGTGCACATATGTAATGTCATGAAGAAGTACTACAACTAGAAGGGGAAAACTGAAAGTGCCCAAAAGAAATTAAAAACAGCTGCAACCACAATCTCGAACATCTTATGAAACTCCAAGATATCAGAAATTAGTGTGACCTCCAACCCGCTCCAAGTGACATGAAAACAATTTATATATACAGAGGGCGAGTATAAAAGTATACTCAGTAGAATCCTCCCTAAATCCTCTCATGAAAAATTAATAAAAGCATGCTAAAGGATAGTGAAAAACAAGTGAAACTAACTCATCACCTAATTAGGTATACTAAGTTCCCATCCTCACCATGGATAACCATGTAAAAAATACAAGAATATATAATATAATAATATCTACTACTTCCTCACTGTTTTTTCTAATTTTCCACAATGTTGTATGTCCTAAGAATCACTCTCCAAAAATGCATTCCCACAGACACCTCAGAGAAGCACCACAATATGCACCTTGTGCAAAAAAAAACCACCATGTATATACAAGAAAGTAACCAGGTAGTTTCCGGGAGCCACCACAGCTCACATAATGTATATCATTCATCAGGTATTATACCACAATCCATTACAACCCATACACTGAGTAAGGATCCTCAAGCCATCATAGCCTATACATGTTACACCTATAGTAGTCCATAGGATACTATATCCAGAATATATGAGTGTGAATAACTAAAATCCCTTACAGCCCTCTACAGACATATAAGAGGAAAACTAACAGATGTTCCTACTAGCACAAGTAACTACCAAGAGAAGAGGGAGGTGCTAAAGGGGGTAGTAAGCCATCCATCCTCCCACCAGAAATATGGGAAAAACACCCCCCATGGCTCAGAATCCCTGGGATGTCAGTTTCCTTTACTGACAGTGTGTAGTAGCATATAGAAACACAAAATGTATAGAATATATTATAGATTACAATCACACTATTTGAATAACCTACTCATAGACTCAGTCTGCAACTAACATCTCTCGGACTCCACGCTGCTACTTCTAAGACTAGGTATAATATAAGCACAGAACCATTAAAACCTATTTAACACATTCTTTAATTACCTTTTTATTATTTGTATTTTACATTAATTAATTCATTAAACATTAATTAACCAATGAAAATTCCACATTATATTTCATTAGAATCACACCAAAAGTCCATTGTTTCTTTAAAATTACAACCTCATAATTATGTTCTTGCAAAATCCATCCCCATAGGTTAAAAACATTTATTTTATTATTCATTATTGAATTAGTTTCCCACATTCCCAAGTATTCTAGAAAAACATCATATGATACTAAACACAAGGGGGATCAAACTAGTGAGTATATGTACTACCTGTTTAGTCTTTGCCACCAATAGTAAGAGCGTAGACCCATCCTCCCTTGAAAAGATAAACATGGAAAGCACATAGCATACCTTGCGCGTCTTCGCATGTATTGGAAGAATGGTAAGAAAAACCAGCTTACTTGAGTAGCGTGGTGAAGTAAAGAAGATAATCAACCAAAAAGAATCAACATGCATCCAACAATCACATCCATCCCAATCCATCATCCCTGGTGTCCTCCCCGACACCCATATGCATAAACAGATGCATCTTGCCACTCTAGGAATCAATTGCATCCCAAATCAATAGGCCTCCATGCCCCCACATATCACAACACCCATCTAGGATCACACCAAAACACAAGTAGTAGGAAAAAACAAATCTAATATCAAATGATCTCTGATCCTTAAACAACCAAGAGGTTGACATAGAGTCTTATAAGGGATTATCTTTTATCAAACCACTAGTTCTTTAATCCATATTGTATTAACTAATTTATTAATCATAGATTATAACATTAGGAAACCTAAAAATTAAGCTATCACAAAATAATTAAACATGATTACTGGACCATTTTGATTAACCTCAAATTACCACAAGAAGAACCAGATTCAATTACATGACTCTTTATCTTTAGCCAAACCATTATTAATTAATTCCATTTAACATTATTTACCAGTTTCCATAAAGAAAGAACAAATATATAAAGCAAGAAAAGATATCACACTATCTCGAAAAACAAGAAGCAATAACATATGATCGACATCAATTTATTTATCTGGTTCAAATATTTATTATGTCAATTCCATTGTCATCCAGCGGGATAAAACATGATAACTATATAGTTGCACATATAAGAAAAGAGAAGCAACGAATACCCTACCTCAAATGGTTCTTCTCATTATTCATACGAGAATGGTCCACAAAGTGGATCATGATCGCCTCCTCACACAACAACTAAATCCACCCAAGGATGCCATGGTATGACCGCACCAACCGAAAACCACAAAAACCCCATTAGAAGCATGGAAATCACAAGCCATAATATGGAAAGGAGAAACTAGGGAAGATGAACCCCATAGAAAGATGATAAAACATACCTTCTATCGAAGATTGATGGATAATTTTTGGTTGCACCAAAATAGGGTGTGCACCTACAGCAAGAAGGACGTCGAGAAAGCTAATCCATAGGGAAAAGATTTATCTGACAATTCTTGTTGGAAGGAAAATATCTTATCCCTTTTAACAATTTAACAGAGTGACCGTTTAATATATGCTTGGTTTCCCATTAAAAGCGGATCACATTAAACAATGTGGATTGAAAATTTAAAAACATTCCAAGGCTTAGGAATAATTAATATAGGAGTTATGGCCTTTGAATTGGCCATAGAGTCCTTTAAATGATTCTTTAAATTCATTTTACACCAAAGAAAAATGTCAAAGGGGTGAAATTGTAGGAAAATAGAAACACTATTCATGAACTCAAAATTTTCCAAAGGAAAAACACTGTTCAAGAACTTCACCATTAGAACCTCACTGATAGAACATTGTTCATGAACCTCACCGATAAAATATTGTTCATGTACCTCGCTATTAGAAGACTGTTCATTAACCCCACTGATAAAACACTGTTCACGAACCTCACCGTTGGAACACTTTTCATGAACATCACCATTAGAACCTCACAGATAAGACAATATACACCTACCATTCCAGAATCATTGTACACCAATCATTATGGAAACACTGTACACCTACCATTTAGGAAACACTATTCACAGAACTCAAAATTTGGGAATGGAAAAAGAGGATACCGTTAGTGGTTACCGATAGAACTGTTAACCAATAAAACTATTCATAGAATTAGAAATTTGGAAAAGGAAATAGAGGTTACCATTAGAGCTTACCGATAGAACTGGTAACCCATTGAACTATTAATAGAATTGGAAATTTGACAATGGAAAGAGAGATTACTGTTAGAGGTTACTGATAGAATATTTCACCGATGGAAATGTTCACAAAACAAAATATTTGGAAATGGAAATAGAGGTTAACATTAATGGTTACTGATAGAACTGTTCACTGATGGTACTATTCATAGAATTGGAATTTTGGAAAAGGAAAGAGAGGTTAACGTTAGAGGTTTTTGATAGAACTATTCAGTGAAGGAACTATTCACAAAACTCAAAATTTGGAAAAGGAAAGAGAGGTTACTGATAAAACTATTCATTGATGGAACTATTCATACAATTGCAAATTTGGAAAAGGAAAGAGAGGTTCCCGTTAGAGGTTACTGATATAACTGTTATCCGATGTAATTTTTAGAAAAACTATAAATTTGGAAAGGAAAGAGAGGTTACCGTTAGAGGTTACAGATAGAACTATGCACTGATGGAAGTTCTCAAAGAATATGAAATTTGGAAAATGAAAGAGAGGTTACCATTATACCTCACTGTTGGAACTGTTCACAAAAGGTTACCGATCCATTGTTCACCACTGTCTACCATTTGAACTATTCACTGAGGGTCACTAATGCTACTTTTCACAAAAAGGAGAAAAATTGGAAATGTGTTGTGTATAAGTCACCATGACCTCCCGAAACACCTCAAACACCATTTCTTCACAATGGAATGGATTGGAGAGGCTCAGGACACTAAATTTCTGATTTGATTACATAAGAGAACATTGGAGATAGAGGTCACTGTCGTGCATGCATCTTAGTAGCGGATTGAAGAACCAACATGGGGTAGTGCCAGTGAGAGTTGGGGTTATTCGATAACCATTACCTCTGACTAAATCTCACATATTGTATTTAAAATAAATGCTCAAATATCCGTTGTTTTGATGATAGAGAAGGCCAAATATTATTCATATATTAAAATAAAAGATTAAATCACCACCATGAGATCTACACAATCACATCATCTGGAGCCAAATGATCTAATATACATGCCATATTCTGGCTAGATCCATCAGAGTTCATTGTCTCGTTGAGATTTATTCCAATATTATCATTTAATGGATCATATCGATCCTTCATGTATAATATCAAAATTATGATGATTCCAATGTGAATAAAATTATAATGAAACATTTTTTTCATGATATAACCAAGAAAAAACAAAATGAAAATATAATTGAAGAAACCTGTTTATCCATGATGGGGATTCTTGAAGTCGATGAAGTAAGGGAGAGTGCATGTTCAAATTCAGATGAAGGATGGCTATAAATACCACTAGAAGAGTTCAGTTTTTTTTTCTGAGTGTAACAGAATCTCATACAAATAAAAAATAGATGAATTTTTAATCATTCTTGTTCATGATAAAATGATTTGGGAAAACACTATATTATGCAAAGAAGAAGAGTTCTTACAATGAAAACTAGCAGTGTTTTACACACTCATTTTTTTGTGAAGATCTGATATCCACAATGAAATTAGAATTTTAATACATGTTTCTCAATAACTTTTAGGAAGAAAATTGTGACAAAATTATTTTCCTATGAAAAACCATACATACATACGTATTGATAGTGTACTATAGTATTGCGCAAAGAACCCTGAGTGCATATCTGGTTTTCACTATTTATATAAAGATCCTTGCATACATTACGTAAAGATTATAAAGGAAATATCACAAAAATTCTATTGGGTGAAGGTTTGGAAATTAGTTACACACACCAGGATCAAACACATATATGGGTTTTCATGAAATAATCCTTAATGTAGTGCATAATTAAATGAATACTCATCCACACGTAGAGGAAGATTTTAATTGACCATGTGTGGGAGAAAATTAGATAGTGTGATATGTGTGAATAATGATAGTGTACCATATATGCGCATATACAATATTCTTTTTTTGGTAGTAAATAATAATGCGTAGTAGTATAGTGTTCTTATAGTAATAAAAAAAATTCATGCACACGTATTTTTTTCATGCATGTTAGTGTAAATATTGTGTATGAATGTTATTGTAAAAATTAAAATGACCATGAATTTTACATTATACATGCATTATGTTTGATGAATTACCCATTCTATTTAAATTTTATATGAAATTTATAATGATTTGAGACAGAGGATCGAACAATATACCTATCAGTGATTCATATGAATTTTATATTTTAGTTTTCAGTGTATGGTGATGTCAGGTCTGCACCAGAAGAATTACTTCATTCATGGGTAGTATTCTAATGAGGAATCTTACCATATATAGGTGATAAAAATTATTTGAGTAAATCATACATCAGAGAAAAATTTCTTTAAGTGTACACAATTTATTGTGATATGGAATTCTCAAGAAGGGATATCATGAGATTATCCTTTGAGTGGAAAAGAACATTTGTAGAATAAGATAGAGCATATGGATGGGGTGTCTAACAAATTTTTTAAGAGGATCTAGATACATATATGCCTAACTAGTTTAATGATTGTTATTTATAACCAATTAATGTAAAATATTTGGATTATAGGAGGGTATAACCATGATCAATTAGAGAATCAATTACAAGGATGTATAACTTGTTTCTCCTTGAATAATTGTATTTATTCCAATATTATTTTTTAAAATCCATGTGGGGTGGTCTAAAAACATAGCAAGGATGTTGGTCAAAGTATATAATGTTGAAAAATATTGTGTTTTGAGATTTATTTACATCAAACATTACATGCACGATTCAATCATCTTAACTGGTGATAGATATTTGAATTAAAACAAGAAAAAGAATTTAGTAAAATTGGTCACACATAATTTACCCACCCCCTCACTATGAATACATGATACTTGTAGACATTAGAATTCATGTAATAATAACATATAGATGTAAAAAATGATCCAATATAAAAATTAAAAAACAATAATCAATTTTTATCATTAATAATAAATATTAATAAAACATATGATCATAATTTCTCTAAATATTGGATGCCCCTCAATCAAAAATACCATTGTGGATGTTAGGACTACCACTGTAGAAGTTTATTTAACACCCATCGATAAAAACACAATCTCTATGGCCTTGAGATCCCCGAAACAAACCAAATCTCCCAAAAAAGTCGAACGTGTAAATAAAACACAACAAATGGATGATGTGTCTTAGACTTAGAACCTAGATAGGTCATTGAGTTGTAAGGTGAAACATTATATTTCAATTAACATATTTATATGGTTTCATCTTCCTCAATAAATTGATCCTCTTTGAATTCCATAAATAAACATTACAACCCATCATCACCACAGCCTCAGAAAGAATTACATACCATTGACATGACTCAATTAAACTCTATATTATATTCAATATCCTTTTCATCATACAATTTCCATTCATTGGATTGATTAATCTATTTAAAACCTCATATAAAAATGATTACATTGCTATAGAATCTTATTTATTTTTTTACTCTAACAGAGGTCATAATTCAATATGTGCTAGTGATTCAACTTAAATCTTTTATAAGACTATCCTTCAACATGAAGACAATCATCTTATATTGGAAATACTAAACATTTGGGGTTTAACCTCAAAAATTATCATCCATGTACATGATAATTATTTGAGAATGGGATAAAATAAAATTTAATTTTGTAGAGTGATTTATGGAGACAATAGATAAATTAATTGCAAATCATAGGAGGAGTATTTTGGTGTGGCAGTGACATGAATGTGGTGTGTATTAGAGTCAGATGTATATGAAAAATTATAGAGGATGTCATTATTTTTATGTTTAAATTTAAAACCTATTGGACAATTCATACTTTAAATGGTTCACCCTTAGGGGTTGAATACCCTTTCATGTTACTCATACAAGCTTGACATTAATGTTATATTATTTAATGAAATGTGTCCAACCCTAATCCTACCCCATCAATTCTTGGCCCACTATTCCATGACCCATTTTTCATTGCAACATATTGGGTAAAGCCTCTAATTTTATGGGGTTCACTCTTCATTTCATTTCAGGTTATCTCATGAGATATAAATCCTGACTCAATGATTAAGAGGGCTATAAACATAGTAGCACACCCATAAAAAATGAAAATAATATATAATTTTTCCATAATATCTCAAAAAATCACCATCTCATCATAACGTAACTAACCCAAGAGAATGTAATAGTAAAATAATAAACCTACATGATACCACCATTAATATCCATTTTTTTTGATGAAATCCATCCAAACTATAAAAAATGAAATATGGGTATTTAAATAAAATGGGTATATGGAGAAGGTGAATGGAATTTCATAAATAATTTCACCATAAATTGAAATGATTAAAAGGATTCCTAAATGGAGGTATAGAGACATATTCATGGATTTTCATGATTACATTTCTATTTTTTTCGTGTTACATTTTAATAAATATCTTTGTGTAATGTTTAAGGAAAATAATCAAAATGGATTAACCAAAAATGAAAATCATTATTGAAAATTAATGAATAAAAATCATACAATGATAATAAATTCTATTATATAAGTATCAGGAAGAGTTAAACTGATGTTAAATGATAATACCTATGAAAATCCAATGAAAAATATTTTCTTGTGAAAAATATATTTTATTTGATATTAAATAATAAGTACATGATGAATTTGGATTCATTAGTACTTGTTGGGAAAAAATCTCTCATGGTATTATTGAAGCATTTTTGAGGTTATTGTGTCTGTTGACAAAGTGGTCATTTGTGTTGTGATTGATGCCAATGAAAAAAATGACATTAAAATGTGTTGCCATAGGGGATTTCATAGTGGAATGTCGAGTTCAAAATATGTGGTCAATGATCCATGTTTGATTCATGAATGTTGACCAAGAATTGATGATTTGGAGGCAGTAAAAAACGAACAGACACAAGGTGGCTCAGTTTTCTAGTGTTTGCCAAATTTTTGGGCCTTAAAATCGATAAATGAAGAAAAGTGGTTTTTGGCAAAGGTACTTGTGTTCCATGTACTTGAAGGAGAGTAAACTTGCACGCCTAATTTTTTTCAAGATCAGAAGGTCAAAATATGGAAAAGGAAAGAGGGCCACACATGTATTGGTGTGGTCGCGTAGGTGACTTGAATGCCATGAAAGGACTTGTGCGCTGGTGCCTAGGAGGGTTGGAAAGCTGTGCACCATATGTTTTTTAAGGTCAGATCTTTGAAATATGGAAAAGGAAATAGGTTAACGTAGGTGTCTTGTAGGGAAAGAAAGATGTGCGCTGGGACTTGCGCACTTAGGGGAGACATGCGCACCGCCACATAGGTTGACCAAATGCCTATAAATATAGGAAAACCCCAACTCATTTTGAACAGAGTTGAACACTTAGAAAAATTAGAGCTCCTGTCACGCAGGTGTGGTGGTCGCGCAAGTGTTGGTGTGTCACGCAGGTAGGACTTGGGCTCCAGATTTGAAGAAGGGCGATTATTTTTTTGCATGCCAATATTGGTTTGGGCGTAAAGGGAAGTGCATCACGCATGTTTGGAGTTGAAGAAGCTTGTGTCGCACAAGTGTATGAGGTGGACTTGGGCGCCAGTTGGGAATTTCACGCTGATACTTGCGTGCCAGGGTAGACCTGCATGCCATTTAAGGTTGTTTTACTGTGATTATTCCGAGCTATGTAGAAGATGGGAGATTTCTCGATACCTTTGGTGAAAAGAGAGATTCATCTACGGGTGAATGTTGGAGTTCAAAAAATCATCTACATACAGAGGAAGATTCACTACTTCATGCAAATGAAGAGACCTACAGGTCTATAAACAGTGAGTGGATCCTTTCCAGAGTGGTGAGCAATGGAAGAGGAATAATGTGATCCTCTCCTTCGGTAGTGATCCAGAGAGAGAGAAACAGAGAGTGACCCTTGGGAAAGCAGTGATCTGACCCTAAACCTTGTAATGTCAGTTAGCCTGGGACATAGTGACTGTTCTTGAACCATGTAATTCATAGCTAGTAATGTTTAGTAGAATTTTGTATGACAGAAAACCTATCGGTGTATTCTCCTTGGACGTAGCCCTTAGCGGTGAACCAAGAAAATTTTTTTGTGTTCGGTGCTTGCTTTACTTTTTGTTTATATCATGCAGTAGAAAAGAGAGAGAAGAGTGTTTTTTGTAACAGCAAAACAAGATCAGAACGAGCATCAATTTTAAATTAGTCATACCTTAATTCACTCCCCCACTCAGGTTATTCAGCCTTGTGTACCCAATAGTACTTTAATAATTTATTCACATTATAATGATTCATGGAAAGAATAAAAGAAGTCTTGAATGAAAAATAGAAGATTAAATGATACTGAATACAAAAAACCCATGTTAAAAGTGTATCCCAAGGCAACATAAACATTAACAAACCAAATATATATGGTATGGATGGATTTGTGAAAATGAATATATTTAATTTATCATTTTAAACAATATAATTGCATTAGATCATTATTATTAATACTACACAAGGAAGTGTATAATGTTATTTTGTCCATGGAATGAATCTCAATAAAAAATAAATTGAAATATTTTTTGATTCCACAAAAACCATATCAGAAATTAATATGGATTAAAAATTGAATAATAATGAAAAAAAATAAATGTTTATATTCACATCCATATTCCTCAACCTGAGGAAAATAGAGGATCTCCTTTCCCATGTATCTATATTTTGTTGTTGAAAATTTATATGTTTTTTGGATATACTATCCACAATGTAGATTAACATAATGATTAAAGTGGTGTTGAGGAATTATAGAATTTTTCGACTACTGTGTAAAGAATCGATGTTTTTAAGTTGAAGTCGGAACTAAAATTCTTTTGATCTATGAGATGAATTTAAGTAGAGTATATTATTTTCATAAATGGAATCATATAATTTATTTAAAAAGTAGTATCAAGAAATTATAATGGCAGATAGGAAACCATAAATATGATTTCATGATTTGTTTATTTGACTCTAAAAATAGTTTTTAATAAATTTATTATTTTAGAATAAAAAATTGTTTAACAAAAGTATAAAATTTATATTAAAAAATAAAGAAGAATAAATTAAAATAAATGTGTGATTCAAAATTATTTTGAAGATGACTGTTAAAAGGTTGTGTTCTTATTAACCACAGATGGACTTTTAGAAAAGTATGTACATAAATAAATTTTATTTAAGTGGTAGAAATATGTTTTTATTTAAAAAAATAGTATCAGTATTAGACTAAAGATGTGAAAAAAGGAAAAATTGGGTATAACTCACACTGAATATTTTTTATTCAATAATGGTTTTGTAAAATTTTGTTTGAGTTTATATAAAATGTTCCTCAGTAGAATCTAAAAAAATTGACTAACAGAAATTTTAACAATATAGTTGGGGGAAATATATATCAGTGGTGGTATTGGACTAATATATATTACTAAATGATGATATATTATAAATATAAAATTCAATGATGTTTCATTCAATATGGGAATCCTGGACACTTTTAATTTAATGTAATAAAATTGGTGTGTTTGGAGAAAATGATTTATTAATGTCTCCCCATGAAGAAAATATTGTATCCGGGAATGTGGTATTAATTGATTCCCATACGCATGTTTTAAATGATAATTATGATATGTTGTTTGATATCATGAAGTCCTGGGGAGAATGAATATGGAAAAAAATGATAAGTCTTAGGTTTCAAATCTATGATCTTTTTCCATAATTATCATTTTTACTTATGGAAGGGAAAATGAATCCAATTTGATTTTTATGAGGTATAAGAAGGATCATGCTACCATAATGAATTTACAATGTGGGATAAGAACTACCCCTAAACCATAGTGAGTGAGAGGTTGTTTTCCTAGACCATATAGTGGAGATGGAATTATTATAGTTACGTATTGAATTATTAGATTCAAAAGTGAATGTATTTTATATAATGAAAAAAGAAATGAATTCATTATATGTTGTGATTAGAAAAAATAAAAAGAATATAGTTGGTATAAATTTAATAATTAGGAATTAAATGAATTTTTGTTTGTTGTGAAGGTATTGGTGGTGAAATATTAGTCTTTTAAATGCTGGAGTTGTTTTGTTGACTATATAATATACAAAAATGTATTTTTGTGTTATAGATTATGGGAATAAATGTTAATAAACCATATAATGATATGTAGTTATAATATTATATAATTCATAAATTATTATTTAGTATATGAAAAAATACTATAATAAAATATTTAAGGTTTTTGTTATTCCTTAGTGAGGTTGGTTTTCCACTATATTTTTTTAGTAAAATAAACAATATGTAAAATAACTAGACAATAACTTATCCAAGGTTATTACTAGGAAGATTAAATCCTTATATTTTGGAAACATATGTGGTTATAGATAAGTGGAAAGGAAATCATGTGTTGTTTATAAGATGTTCAGTGCATTAATATTGTAGGGTGGTGATGTGAGTAGTTTGGATGCGATGTTGGGAAACACTATAGAAGGAAAAATATTAGAAGATGAGGATTATAATATGTGAGGGAGTTAATAAGATAAATTGGATTTGGTATTGGATATATATATATATATATATATATGTAACTAATCAAATGATTATACCCGCACTTTAGTTAATGGATTTCTATATAAACATAGTTTGGTAATATTTTTGTCAAACTACAAAATCGAAGTGGTTCCCATTATATGATAAATCCACCCCAAATATGGTAACAATCTATAAAGTTATCATGACTCAATAATTTTTTCCATGATATAGAGGATAATATATTTATCCTTTATGGTTCTAAACGTTTTGGTTCTAATAACTATTGGAAATGGTTCTATGTCAACATTTTTGTGGGTTGATGGATAATTGTTATTTTTACTAGATTACAGATGATTTAAATATAATATATTTATTATATTTTTTTTGGATTCGATATTTAAAATATCACTATTACATATAAGATGTATCATACAACCTTATTACTAAAATTCAAATTCATCATTATGTGGTGAGTCTACCACTCTTTGATCTTGAGTTTTTTATTATTGTTGGAATTAATAAATAATTTGATAGATCAAGATTCTAGGGCCCAACTGAAGCTAATTTGGATATTATGTCAACATTAAAATAAGTGTTACTTCTATCATGATTCTAGTGGATCTATGAAATGAATTTTAGTTATAAATAATGGATTATGGTTTGGATATAGTATATTTTATAAAATTAATCTTAAAAAGTATAAAAAATTAATGTTATGATAAATTTATATATGAAAACTTATGAAAAGTTGTGTTATATTAGTGGACTAGAAAGAATCATTTTATCTTCTTAGAGATCTTCTTAATGATGGTGTTGGATATTTAAGCTCTATATTAGTGGATATTTCATTAAAGTGATAATTTCTAGAAAAAAATAGAGATAACATTAAAATACCTTGAATATTTAGCTAATGAAGAAGAGGTCCCACATTCCTAATGGAATGATGATCTTTATATCAATTAAGGAGTTAAAAAACTTCTTATTAAGAAAAACGTTTGTTGATTAAAAAAACAATTTAGATTTTTTGTATCTAAAAAAATGTTGAGACTATTTTTTGGATCCCAATTTTTTAATTATTTGTCCTTAGGATTAGTGAGAAATAGAGGAATGTTCCCATAATGTGATACTAGGTAAGTTGTGATCCATCCTAGAATCTTGTAAGGGTAGGGAACCTAATTAGGGTTTATATTAACAATTACTAGTATTATTCCATATGGTCAATAGGTTTTTGTTCACCAACACATTGTTAATCTCACGGTTCATGTATTTTCCATGTGTGGGTGAACCATGTAAATTACTTGTGTCTCATGTAAATAAATTACATTATATTCTACAAGATGAATTTTTGTAAAATTGGGAAACATATAGTGTATCTTATGAATTAAAGGGATACATTAAAGTGATGTAATAATTTGGTCATAATATATTTGAAGAGAAAAAATTATCCCTACAAACATCATGTTAATGATCATAATAGAGTGTGTAGAGATTATGAAATGTTTTAAATTCAATAAATTTTCATTAATAAATATATCTCCATCTCATGTTATCTCCCACCTAATTCCCTTATGGTCTATGTAATTAGTATTTCAGTACAAGTTCGTTTTTTCATATTTACTCCTCTCTTATTTGAATTTTTTTATTTGGTGGTTGAGATTAATTTCTAACCAAATATTTATTTCTATAGAAAATAGATGATATTTAATGTGTTTGAAGAACTCCCTAAGAGGTACATATATCATAATATTTTTAGGAAGATGCGTGATAAAAAAATAGAATCCCTCTAAGGAATATAAACACGTATTTTGACATTAAATTTATAAATTATTCTAGTTTTTCTTTGTATTTTGAGGACAATCCAAAAATTACACGTGATATTTAATATAAAAATTATGAGTGGATCATTCTGAGGGAAAAGGAAGAAGATTTCTACTAATACAAGGAGATATATAAACAACTATAAATAGAGAATATGATTTTAATAGGGGAAACAAGTTTAATATGATCTGATTCATCATGTTGAAAATTGTGGTTGAAAAATTAAAAGTATTAAAAAAAGGGAGAGTTGATGTAAATTCTAATATAAGGGTGAAAATGAAACCCATGATTAGGAATAAGAACATTTAACTCCAATATTTGGAAATATTTAAGATGTTTCAAAGTGTAATAGATTGAACACAAGAGAATTCTATAATTTAGAGGCCATAGAAGAAGTGCTTACTACACATGTGGATGTACTGTTTGTGGATGATCATTGGGTAATAAAAGAGATGTTTGTCGTTAAATTCCCAATTTCATATATTAATAGTATGGTAAAATAGAAAAGTGATATATAGGATAATTTCTCTCATGCATGGGAGGATATGATATCTGATGGAATGAAACTCTATGATTGAATGAAAGATCATTTTCAATTAAGGATAAAAATATCTACATATTTTAAGTGTATTTAATCATATTCAATATGAATTTTTAAAAATAATATATCATGGGAATGCCTAAGAAAAATGAAAATTTAAATATTAATTTTCATTATCAGTCTGAAGGTGATACATATATTGATAATTATTATTCTATTTTCAATTCGATTATCTTTCATTGTTTAAAGAATAATTTTTCAAAAGGACATACTCCTTGGTGAAATTTGATATCCTTCATGATGCTACCAATTCAAATAATGAAAAAAAGGCTTATTTTAATTCCCAATAAATGAGAAATTGAAACCATGGATATAAATTGGTTCAAGAAAGTCTTCATAAAATGTAATGAAAAACATAATATTCATAATAGAACTTATAAAAAATAATACATCAATGATTGTATTTCATGGAAATATATCTAGTTTTTATCTTGAAAAATTGAAATATATATATTTCATTGATGGTAAAAGAAAATTTTAAAAAAATTTGCAACATCAAAAACAAATGATGTATGAAATCAGTTAAAATGATTATTACCATGATATCTATATCTCTTGTAGAAATCATAATAGGAGTTCAATATTTGTGAATGTACAAAACATTCTCACAAAAAATTAATATTATATTCCTATGAAAAATATATTTTAGTGGATAGTTTAAAATGAATAACATGTAAATCTAGTTATTAGAGAAGTTAAAAATTATCTTCCCAAATTGATGTTTTTCAAAAGAAAAAAATATTTGGTGGCGAAAGAGGATTTCACATGGTAATAAATAAATCAAATCTCATATAAAATATATTTCCCAGTGTATTGCTTAATTTGTGAGCCTAATAATCTGGGAAGTGGTAGACACATTATTTGGATGGTTTAGAATGAAAATTTGAAAAAGTTTGAATGTTATGAGATCCTTGGGGGTATCAAAGCCTAAGGAAGAGAAATTTTTTTTTATCCTATGATGGGATGAGAAATCCCATGAATAATGATGTGATTTCTGATTCCATAAATACAATCTCAGATGTGAATATGGATTCTAATGAGAAGGATTATTTGAATATTTTTATATCATGTTCAAACCCATCATTAACATGATTAATGTCGATGATCCTCCCTACAAATATATTTAAATTATATTTAATATTATCTATGTATGTTAAGGTTTTAGTTGAGAAATGATCCATTGAGTGTTTCAATATAATTATGATAGTGGCCTTGAAGAATTATCTTATGCTCTAACAACAATTGGAAGAATTTATATTGTTACCTATTTAAATATGGGACAAAACATCTTGTGAAATACATGAAGGATCAGTGTAGTCAAAATTAGATTAAATATATGTATTAGATAATTGATATAAATATTATATGAATCCTTTAATATTTAATGTGACTAGTATTATATAAAATTTCAATATTAATTTATTTCATGTATTATGTGGTTTCTTATTTATTATCATCTGGTACATTTTTAATATATAAAATTTTTATTGTATGATTAGTTTCTTGCTAACATATATTTATTAATTAAGATATGATCATGTAGGATTTATGAATATTTCATAGATGAATACCAAAATGTTATATCCTAATTAACAATGGATGCAAAAATATAGAATCAAGTAAAGAATCAATTTTAACAATGTTTTATATATCTAATTTATTTTAACAAAATGAATATTTATTTGTGTCCAGATATGAAGAAAAAAGAAACAGTTTCATTTTACCCACACACTATCTGGTTGAATTATATTCTCTACTGGTTTTGTGAATGTTTTTTTGAATATATAGAATGATTTTCATATTTAAATATGATAATTTTGATTGATTTAAATTTCATTAATTAGGTGAGTAAAATAGAATGTAGAGACCCATACTTTATGTACATAGACATTGCATTACATTTGTGGAATACTTAATACATAACAAAAACAGACACCAAAGGACCATAATAGTTTAGTGTCTTTGGAAACTTGAAACATAAACTTCTAATCATGGTGAAAGATCTTCAACATCTCCCATTAAGATCTGCCCCTTTTGTTTTCTTACCTAAAAACATTCTTTATATCTTGGGGAAATAAAAACATAAAATAGGTGAGCTCAAATGCTCAGTAAGGGTAAACATAGAGAACATAAAACAATCCATACACATTTGAACGAAAAAAAAATTTGAACATTAAATCTAAACATCAAAATCTTGAGCGAAGAAATAAATATTGGAAGTACATAAGGCATATATCATAAATGAAAATGAATAGAGATAAAATAGCCTGGGAATAAAACATGTAACTGTGGAAAAGCATTAATCACATTATATGATTTCCATAATATACAAGGAATTGCTTCTAAGACCATCTTAGTGTACAAAGTCCCTTTCTGAAATGAGTTCACTCCTAGTTCTAGTCCTGTATCCCTAAACCAGGTTATCTTACCATTCCAGCCATGTCTATCTCATGAGATTTAAATCCTTACCTAATGAATTGGAGGGAGATATAGGTCCCACCATCTCATAATGAAATCATTCTTACTTGTGCCACAAAATAAACATAAATAATTCATCATAACCCAAAGAATAAAATGGGTTTCATAAACAACATCCTATCATAAAATAATCCATATAGAACAAATGGATATCCTTTCATCATAAGAAATGTGAAACCATGTAAATCATAGAGACATTATACTTGAGACATACAAATATGAAATAATTTCATCTTAAATGGAAAATGTTATTGATAAAACACTTGAAATGAATTCTTGAGGAAAATATCCTTTCTTCTTCAAAATCATTTTATTTTCACAAAATGCCATGCAATTTTAAAAGGAAAGAATTTTTTTGAAAATATTCAAAAAATATTTTAGATTAAGCTTCATGAAAATTAGGCGTTATGAAACCGTAAAAATCTATTCATGTTGTATAAGTTAAAAAACATTTTCCTCGTACTTTTATTAGAAAAATCAAAAAGTACTGCGTATGGTAAACAAAAGAAAGATTCCTTACATAACAAAAATTAAAAGTAAAGTGTGGTAAAAATGACTTTAAAAATAAATTTAATAATACTAAACACTTTATGATAACATTTATTTGGACATTGATTAAAAATATAACCCCAGTAAATATTTATGTATAAGCATTCTCAGATAAAAATGAGATTGAAAAATTATCTCTTACCTTATGTCTGATATGCTTCATATATATCATAACATCCTATATAATTATTTAAATAATTCCATTGAATTATTACAGAATCATATTAATTGATATGATATCATATATTGTTCACTTATGATTTTGTATTACCCATTCTTTTGTAAATTCCATGATAAAGCAGCATTTTGGTTAAAATCGTTTCATTTATCGTACGTGTTTCGATTTTTTGTTCTTGAAATTATTACTCATGTACTGATTTAATTAATTCTAGAATGTAAAGAATTATTTATATATTAATATATACTCATTATATAAATATATATGATATATCGATAAATTGAATGAAATACACCATTCATGGAGACGGTAGGCCGTACGTACGCATGAGCGTTGTTTTCATTTCCTTATTGAATTGAATAGAATTAAGTAAATGAAACATATATGTACATAAATCTAGTATCATTATTATATAATATATTTATTGATTATTTATTACATATATACTTTATAATCATACTTGAATGGTTAATCATGGAAAATGAATCTCATCGCATTCGTGGAGACGGTAGTCTGTACCTATGCACGAGCAATGATATCATTCGCATAATTATTGAATAGAATAAGAGTGAATGATATAATATCTCAGAATCATTATGATGTTATAATAACCATATATAGTTATACATTACACCATCGTACTCATCCAAGTAATGTGGTGGTGGAAAAACTAATTACACCACGATGTGGAGACAGCATTTCGTACTTACGCACGCGTGTTGATTTCATTTTCCATAGGATATATAGATGGTTAAATGGTTTTGTTTCATAATTATAATATCCTATATGTATATTAGTGATACAGATTTAATTACTTAACAATGAAAAAACTAAAGAAGAAGAAGTTTAAGAAGAAATAAACTCGAAAGAATCGGTATAAGAGATTACCTCTTCTTCGACATCCCTCCTTTAAAAATCCTCTTAAGGGACAAGATTAGGTCTTTTTAGAAGACCAGAACCTCAAGAATATTTCTAGGGATGTTTTTAAGAGTAATGGGTAGGTCTTGGACAAGCTTGAAGGTTCAACGTTGTGTAAAGAGAAGAGGGAGTAGGTGCCCTTTTATAAGGGAGGAGATGGCACTTTTGGAATCCTCTAAAATAATAATTTATAATAAACTTAAACCCCACATAAAAACTTCCAAAGTGACTAAAATTAAGATATTAGATAATATAGGGTTGTAATCTCATCAACCAATTAAATTTAGACATGTTTTTATTTTATTTTAAACCTTATGATTTTGATTTATCTTTATTTAATCTATTTAATTTTCTTTGTTGTAATAATGTTATAAATTTTACATGGTTATAAATACTTACATATTTGTTCTTAATTAGATATAATTTGATATTTTATGATATTTCAGATAATATAAATTTTATGTTTTAATTTTTAAAATATTTTTGTGAGTTTTAAAAAATTTAATTATATAAAATATCAATAGTGTCTATTTTGACATGATTATTTTATTTGAATGTAAATAAAATCCCCACAGAAGATATATTCGAACAAAAATATTTAATAGATTCATAAAATTTCATATTTATATATAAAATTCTGGGAGCACATTAAATAGTTCATAAAATATTTATTTTAATATTTTTAAAACCATTTAATTGATATTTCAATCAATAAAATAATTTCAACATCACTATTGTGTCACATTTAATGTAGATTATGTTTTCCCTAAAAATTATAAATAAATTAACATGATGTAGATAATTTCATTATATTTCTGGAGACTATTCATGTTCAATGTTTCATAAAGTTTATCACTAAATTAAAATTATTATACTTATAAGATTTAAGAGAGTGACATGTTGAAACTTTCATTGGTTTTAATAATAATTAAATTATTTTCATGGTCAAAAGTCCATAAAATGAATCTAATCCGACCCTTAGGTGATATGGGTCTACTTTTAGTCATCCAATAGATTATTGTCATGTGTTAGGGTAATGTTATAATCTTAGTTTTACCCTTAATTACCTGATTTATATTTAACTAAAGTAAATAAAAATTACCGTAGTTACTTTTCATAATATGAAAAAAATAAAAGTAAACTATTTACATAATTTTGACCCACTGAATCCCAATATGGAATCAATTTTTCAAAATTAAAAACACAGAAGTTTTAGTAATTAAATTAATATTTATCTTGTTGTAAAGAAAACGAGTTTTAAAAGTTAAAATACTACCAAAGATTGAAATGTTTTTACCTATGACTTTAATGTAAATTTAATGGTAATGACATAGTATACATTAAATTTTAAAAATATATTATATTTATACTTTAAAACCATTCAATATTATAATCTAACCATATAAATTATTACGATGAAAAAAGTTGTTTTTAAATAAAAATATAGTGTGTATTTACTATTCATTAAAATATGAAAGTTATCAGAATAATATGAAAAATTTATCCAAAGTAAATTTTTATATCCTTATTTCAAAGAAGAAATTTATTTTCTCAAATTGTACTTATAAATATGTCAAAAACTAGATTTAATGTGTGTTTGCCAACAAAAGGCGACAAAACTGTATTTTTTGAAAAATACTTATTTTACCAGAAACATTTATTTTGTTCTCATACCATGTTCTAGAAAATGTGTAAGATGAATAATAATGTTATAAAATTCAAAATGTAGTTAATAATATTCATAATGGATTTTACATAATAATATTATTACAATATATCGTTGTTTAGTGAAACCTAGTATTGCGTACTACACATGCTATCGAGGAAGGTGGTGATTGCAGGTAATGCAAGCCAAGTTAAGGATGCGTATAGTGAAAGATCCATTTGGTGAAGCATACGATGCAGAACATCAATGAAATTAAAAAGAATAATTGTCATAGAATATTGGGTTGTTCCATTATACCCCCCTTAAAATGAATTTCTCCCGCGAAATTTGTCGGGGTTATAAATGGTTCACTACTTGAAAGTTTCATTCATTGAAACCCAAATCGTAAAAAGGAACACTAAATATTAATTTTAAAAAGTGAAGTATGAAACATATTGATTACCCAAATTAACTCATCACTGAGTTTCCACATAGGAGAACATAGGTGAAAATATGGATATGGAAGGGAAACCTAACCCTCATGTTCTGATGGAGAGTGGCAGGGAACATGACTATGAAAAATCCAACAATCACAAAGCTATAAATTTGTGATGATCTAAGGTACCATCTGATTAATCGGATATAAGGGCACTAGGACAACATTTTTGGTTTTTCAAGATGATTTCCCTAAAGTTTATGAATTTGAATTAAAAGAAATACTTACTTTATTTTGGTACAATCTCATCGTTTTGCATTCCTTGAACAATTTCCACTTCATCTCTTAAAGTAAATAAGTTAAATTTGTAATTCGTGAAGTGTTAGCAGATCATGTTATAAAATGACGGGTCACTCCATCTGTCTCAAAAAAATGGTTATAAAAAGTTATCAAATATACATAAGTCCATCTTTGGTGAGGCTAATCGTATATGATTCCAAAAATGGACTTATACATCATCTATCATACCACATAATAAAATAAAACTAGTTTCTAATAACTAGGGACATTATGTAGGCTAGTGGTGGGCAATAACGTAATGTCGCACATCAGTTGTGGGTTCAATTCCCACAACCTTGTCCGACGCGATGGGTTTTATCCCATCCTGTAGGTTGTCTTTTTTTCTAAAACTTCACTATTATAACATTACAGAATTAATATCGAAAAACGTTGTAGCCATAAACCATACTATCCATTTTCTGACATAATACATTATAGTCTTCAGACATATCCAAAATAAATCTATCCAATCTCATAGTATAAAGAAAATGATTACTAGAAATGTCATCAACCAAGCATGTGAATACCATCATTTATCCCCCACATATCAGAAGATATATCTTGATGATTGAATTCCAAACATGTGAATACCTTAATCTTGTATTCTATTGTGACATGAATTACCATATAACCATAGTGAAAACATGAATGCTGTTAAAATTTAACTCTTTACACATACCAAAATCCCAAAGTTTTTATATACTCAAACCATGATATCACTTTGTCCTTATATCAGTCTTGAGCTCATTAATACTATAAAACATATTATTTTCACCTTATCCCTTCATTATGCTCATATCATCTACTTTCCAAAATATTTGAATTACTTTTCAGGGTTACCAGTACAATATAATTATTGAAAACCATAATAAACCAATACATAGATATTCCAATATTCAACATCACTATAAATTAGATTCCAGAACATTATTTTTTAATCCCATTACATAAACACATAATCATTCCACTACATCATTGTCATACTCAACATCGCCAATACTGATCACATGTGACTTCCCTTTGTCCTTTTCCTTATAAGGATGCTCACATCGAACATCATTAACCCTTGGATTAGGGCGTTGATTAGCATAATGCCCCATTTTCTTGCACTCGAAACATTTACGTTTTTATGGAGAGTTCTCTCTAGCCTTTTCTCTATTCATATCAATAGAAACCTTTTTCCCATTACTTCGACACTATGATTCTTGATGACCTTCTTTTCCACACAAGAAACAATTTTTAGTACTTTTTAGACAATATCCACCATGCTTCTATCCACACATTGAGAATAAAGAAAAATTCACCTTCTTTTCACCATTGTTCTGAGGTTTTTCCTTGAACTCTATTGTTCTTTTCTTGTCAAAACCATGAGATTGATATGTTATACCAACTTCCAGTTCAATCTTGATTTCAAAACGCACAATTTCTTTATAGCTACTGAAGTCTCTTATAGCTAATGCCCTTCAAAGACTTGGTTTTAAGCCACTGATTTATCGATCAACTTTACATTCGGGTTGGATGATAAAGCCAGATTCATACCATGTAAGTCTTGTAAAATTTGCTTCGTATATACCAACATATTAATTTCCCTTCAGGTTAATGTCAAGGTACTCCAATTCCATCTTTGTTTGAATAATACGAGGGAAGTACTTACTGAAAAAAATGTTCTTGAACTCGTCCCATTCCATGGATTCAATTTCATAATGGGGACTTGTATTCTAAATTAGAGTCCACCACTGTTCTAATTCACCTTCTAAACGGTAAACAACTAAAAATACTTTTTCATGTTTTGAACAGTGAAGTAGGGAAAATGACTTTTCAATGGTACTGATCCACTGTTCAGCAACAAGTGGATCAGAAGACCCATTGAATGAAGGTGGAAGTTTACTCATGAAGGACTCAATATAATATTCTTCCCATCTCTGATCATTTGGAAATCTAGACTCCTTCATATCTTTTGTATGAATAACTATAAGCTTTTTCACTCTATCTCCCATCACATTTGGTTGTTCTGGAAGACAATTATTGAATTTTCCATTATATTTATCAACACGGTTCCTTAGGGTTCCAGCAATTTACAAAAACCCAAAAAGAACAGTGTGAGAGGAAAAAATAATTCTAGGAAAATACATAATAAAGTGGGAGTACCTTCAATATCTAACATCTTAGGTTTAATTATAACATCATTACCTTAATTCGAGGACTATAAATTATACTTATACTTAACCTTAGGGACATCCCTAGACATACCATAGAAATATCTCTAGGGATATCACTAAAGTTCTCGCATCCTAGTTTCCAATGTATGACTAAACCTTTCCTCTGATAAAAACTGTAGAGACCCATACATAACGTACATATACATTGCATTAATTTTGAGTAATACTTAATACAAAAAAATAAAAGACACCAAAGGACTGTAATAGATTAGTGTCTTTGAAAACGTGGACCATAATATTCTTATCATGGTGAAAGATCTTCAACATCTCCCATAAATATCTCGCCCTTTTTTTCTTACCGAAAAACATTATTTATATCCTAGGAAAAATAAAACATTTAAAGTGTGAGCTCAAATGCTCAGTAAGGGTAAACATAGATAACATAGAAAATTCCACAAACCTTGGAATGAAAAAAACATGAACATAAAATATAATCATCTAAATCTTGAGCAAAGAATTAAATCTTGGAAGTACGTAAGGCATATATCGTAAATTAAAATCAATCATGATAAAATATAATGGGAATAAAAAATTTAATTGTGGAAAACCATTAAGAACATGATATTATTTCCATAGTATCCAAGGCATTGCTTCCAATATCCTCTTACTGGACAAAGTCCCTTTCTGAATAGAGTTCACTCCTCATTCCAGTCATGTATCACTGAAACAGATTAACTTACCATTTCAACCATGACTATCTCATGAGAAATAAATCCTTACCCAATGCATTAGAGAGAGATATAGGTCCCACCCATATCATAATGAAATCCTTCTTTCTTGTGCCATAAAATAAACATAAATCATTCATCATAACCCAAAGAATAAAATGGGTTTCATAAACATCATGCCATCATAGCATAATCCATATAATAAAATGGATATCCTTTCATCATAAGAAAAGGTAAACCCTGTAAATAATAGATACATTATACTTGAAACATAAAAATATGAAATAATGTCATCTTAAATGGAAAATGTTATTCATAAAACACTTGAAATGAATTCTTGAGGAAAATATCCTTTCTTCTTCAAAATGATTTTATTTTCAGAAAATTCCAGGCAACATTAAAAGGAAAGGATTTTGTTCAAAATTGTAATGAAATAATGTATATTAATTTTCATGAAAATAATGCGTTATAAAACCGTAAAAATATGTTCATGTTGTATAAGTTAGAAAAACATTCTCCTCGTACTTTTAACGGAAAATTCCAAAAGTACCGCGTATGGTAAACACAAGAAAGATTCCATACATAACACAAATTAAAAGTCAAGAGGGGTAAAAATGAATTTAAACTTACATGGTAGAATATTTAAAAATTTATGAAAACATTTATTTGGACATGGATGAAAAATATAACCCTAGTAAATACTTACATATAGGCATTCTCAGATAAAAATGAGATTGCAAAATTATCCCTTACCTTATGTCTGATATGCTTCGTATGTATCTGAACCTCATGTATAATGATTTAAATAATATCATTGAATTATTAAAATATCATATTCAATGTTATTATATTATATATGGTTCACTTATGATTTTATATTACCCATTCTTTTGTAAATTCAATGTTAAAGCAGCATTTTGGGTATAATCGTTTCATTTATCGTACGTGTATCATTTTTTTGTTCTTGATATTATTACTCATATATTTATTTACTTAATTACAGAATGTAAAACAAATTTATATATAATATATACCCAGTATATAAATATATATGATAGATCGATAAATGGAATGAAATACACCTTTCAGGGAGACAGTAGGTCGTACGTACGCATGAACGCTCTGTTTGTTTCCTTATTGAATTGAATGGAATTAATTAAAAGAAACATATATGTACATAAATCTATTATAATTAATATATAATGTATTTAATGATTATTTATTACATATATACTTTATAATAATACTTGAATGGTTATTCATGGAAAGTGAATCTCATCACGTTCGTGGAGACGGTAGTCCGTACGTACGCACGAGCGATGATATCGTTCCCATAATTATTGAAAAGAATAGGAGTGAATGATATAATATCTCAGAATCAGTATGATGTTATAATAACCATATATATTAATTATTTACACCATTATACACATCCATGTAAGGTGATGGTGGGAAAACTAATTACACCACGGTGTGGAGACAATATTTTGTACGTATGCACACGTGGTGATTTTATTTTTCGTAGGATGGATAGAAGGTGAAATGGGGTTGTTTTATATTTATAATATCATATCAGTATATTAGTGATACTTATTTTATTACTTTACAATGAAACATCTAAATAAAAAGAAGTTAAAGAAGAACGAAACTTGAGTGAATCGGTACAAGAGATTACCTCTTCTTCGACGTGCCTCTTTTAAACTTCTTCTTAATTTACTAGAGTTGGTCTTTTGAGAAGAACAGAACCTCAAGAATATTACTAGGGAAGTTGATAAGAGTAATGGGTATGGTTTGGACAATCTTGAAGGCTCAATTTTGTGTAAAGTGAAGAGGGAGGAGGTTTCCTTTTATAAGGGAGGAGAGGGGCACTTTTGGAATCCTCTAAAATTTCAATTTATAATAAACCAAAAACCCACAGAAAAACATCCAAAGTGACTCAAATTACGATATTAGAAAATATTGGGTTTTAATATCACCAAAAAATTAAATGTAGATTTGTTTTTATTTTATTTTAAACATTATCATTTTGATTTATCTTTATTTAATCAATTAATTTCATTTGTGGTAATAATTTTATAAATTTTATATGGTTATAAATACTTTCTTATGTGTTCTTAATTATACATAATTTGATGTTTTATGACATGTTAGATCATATAATTTTTAATTTTTAATTTTTAAATTTTTGTTTGCGATTTTTAAACAATTTAATATTCTAAAATATCAATAGTGTCAATTTTGACACAATTACTTTATTTGAATATAAATAAAATCCACACATTAAATATGATCGAACAAAAATATTAAATAGATTCATAAAATGTCATATTTATCTAGAAAATTCATGTAGAACATTAAATAGTTCATAAAATATTTATTTTAATATTTTAATACCATTTATTTTATATTTCAATCAATAAAATAATTTCAACATCACTATTGTGTCACCATTAATGATAATTATTTAATCCTAAAAAATTATATAAAAATTCAAATGATGTTGATAATTATGTTTTCTTACTGGAGAATATTCATGTTCGATGTATTATATAGTTTATTGCTAAATTAAAATTATTATACTTATAAGATTTAAGAGAGTGCCATGTTGTCACATTCTTTGGTTTTAATAATAATTAAATTATTTTCATTGTCAAAAGTCCATAAAATGATTCTAATCCGACCCTTAGGTGATATAAGTCGATTTTTATACATCCAATAGAATTGTGGCATGTTTTAGGGCAATTTTATAATCTTAGGTTTACCCTTAATTACCCGATTTATCTTTAACTGAAGTAAATAAAAATTACTGCAGTTACTATTCATAATATCAAAAAATAAGTAACCTATTAACATAATTTTAACCCACTAAATACAAATATGGAATCCATTTCTCAAAATTCAAAACACTGATGTTTCAGTAATTAAATTAAAATTTATCTCGTTGTTATGAAAATGGGTTTTAAATGTTAAAATATTCCCAAAGATTGAAATGTTTTTACCTATGAATTCAATATAAAATTAATGGTAATGAAATAAATTAAATTTAATGATAAAAATATATTATATTTATACCTTAAAACCATGAAATATTATAATTTAACCATATAAATTATTGTGATGAAAAAAGTTGTTTTTAAATAAAATATAGCGTGTTATTTCTAGTCATTAAAATATGAAAGTTATAAGAATAACATGAAAATTTTATCCAAAGTAAATTTTTATATACCTATATAAGAGAAAAATTATATTTTGTCAAGTTTAACTTATAAACATGTAAAAAACTATATTTAATGTGGGTGTACCATTAAAAAACAACAATATTGTATTTTTTGAAAAATACTTATTTTACCCGAAAAATTTATTTTGTTCACATACCATGTTATAGAAAATGTGTAAGATAAATAATAATGTTATAAAATTTAAAATTTAGCTAATTCTATTCATAAAAGCTAGTCCATAATAATATTATATCAATATATCATTGTTTAGTGAATCCTGGTGTTGCGTGTTGCACACGCTATCGAGGAAGGTCGTGATTACGTGTAATGCAAGCCAAGTAAGGGGTGTGTGTAGTGATATATCCCTTTGGTGAAGTGTACAACAAAAAAAACAATGAAATTAAAAAGAATAATTCTCATAAAATCTCGGTTTGTTGGATAGAATATGTTTTTCTGTATAATAGATTTTTTACTACACATTATTTTTATTGAATAGGAATACAAATGTTGTTAATTGGTCATTAAGTAATATTATGAATGATGAATTGAATAATTTTAGAAAGTATCAACAAATGAATAGTTTTAGAGATTAAAAGATAAAACTAATGTTTCATTAATACTTCATATGGAATAGTTTCCACCAGCAAGAGATTGAATATAATGTTCATATTATTGATGTTTATTAAATTAAGGGAATTCTAGTATCTCAAAATTTTAAAAAACTAGTATACAATGTAATAGGGAGAGGATTTATAGATGATTTTTCATTAATAAGACTTTTAATCCTAGAAAATGGTTGCAAATGTAGTCCACACATATGATTTCAATGTGAAATATGATATGTGGTTTGAAAATTAGAAGACATGAACAGAATTGAAATGGATGTATGTAATAAGAACATGTATTATAAGGTAATTTTAATTATATATATTTATATTCGTTAATTTTGGAAAGATATTTTCATTGTTTTTATGTCAAAGTGACAGAAGAATCATGATTAATTTATGATGAATGAAAAGGGATGGGTAATAAGTTATCCCAAACCAAATAGGGGGAGGAAAAGTTTCACTATCGATTGAAGTGTGTGATTAATGTATTGTGGTTTCATCTTGAAACGTTGTATTCAATAGTATTGGAATTAAAAATATTAAAATTCATTGTATTTATGACTGTAGGTTTTTACAAAAAAATGTAAATATAACATTGTTAGAAACAAATTGTGTATTGGTAATTGTATGAAGTTGTATTTTATCAAATTGATTTAAAGTTATGAGTTAAGATGTAATATATATTTATTTTTTATGACTATGTTATTAGTATAGTTTGGTATTCAATAATCATGATTTTTTTCACCAATGTAAGGATTTTCACATCGTGTTGGAGATTAATTCTTTAGAAGATTAAAATTATTCCAAAACATATGTGTTTCTTCCAAAAAAAGTTTTTCCATGTTTTTTGATTCACTATAATGATGTTTTTATATTCCACAGTAGGAGTTTATAAATGGAAAAATGGGTCCAACCAGTTGTTAGAAATATAGCTAAATGACACTACTAACATCAAGAGTTCATGACAGGCAGTCTAGGAATGAGGTGATATAGTAGTTTCATAGTCAAATTAGCTTCATTATGTGTTGGTAACGGCATAAGCCACATGAGGCTGAGATACATGTAAACTGGTTATAGTGTGTGGATACACAATTGGTGGAACAAATATGAGGATATTTTTTTTATCATCACGCACAAAGGATGTATGATATGAAAATTAATATGATATTCTAAATTATTAGGTAAATTTTTAATAGTTTACATCAACAAAAAAAAAGTTATAGGATTTCACTGTGAATAGAGTTTGTTAACATTTTTGTGTACAATTCATATTAGATCAGTCCATAAAATAGGAAAAATTACTTTTTTAAAATTTAAATTAACTATTAATAATAAATAATTTAATGAAATGATTAAATATAATTTTCTATAAAATAGTTCAAATTCACATATCAAACTACCATTGATCCAAGAGAAACAATTTTTATTTTTTTGAATTATGAAATTATGAAATTTAATTATATATAGGAATGGTATATATAAAAATAATTAAGAATATTATAGTAATAAAATATTATAATGTAATTTCATAATGTTTTTGAAATTATAAGAATTTTTTTTAGTAATTAATTTTTAAATTAAATTTTTTGGTTTACAAACAGTGATTTTAAAATATATTTGTTATTTATAAAAAAATTATGTTTGGGCATTAAACCAATTTAATGTTGTTTTTACAAAATTATAAACCTGAATTATCGTTCATATAATTGATATAAATAAGTTATAAATTAAAATAGATTAATTTGAATCTAAAATTTGATATTATTTAAACACCTATTTCAACACATGTTATGCATTCATTCCATTATAAATAAAAAATTTAATAGATTAAAGATTAATTTTACTAAAACTTATTTAAAAAATATTCAGATGATGATACAAAAACTCATAAAACGATTATTTACTTGCAATGAAATGAAAATATATTTTTATTATTAAAATTGAATTTTATAAAAAAAATTATTTTTTTATTCATATTTTAAAATTAATTTATAAATTCCTATGAAATGTAGTTTTAAATTTTATTCCATATTTGTAATCATCATATTACAAACCATAAAATTTAACTTTTTTTTAGAGTGAATTATTTCAATTTTAATAGTTAATCACCAAAGTGAGGGATAAATAATAAATAGTTGGAAATAAACTAAGACATGTGAAAACACATATATCTAAAAAAGTCTAATTTTCACTATATGAATTTATTTTTAACCATGTTTTCCAATATTTCAAAATTTTCCACTTTTGTTCCACATTTTAAAGAAAATTTCATTATATTTTTTTAAACATTTATTAATAAAAATCTGCCATTCCGCTAAATTAAGAAATATAACCTCTTATCCTCACTTATTCATAGACATTAAATACTCTATGTCAGACTGGTCTTCTTGAATATTATCCTAACATTAATCCCTATATATTTGAGTTCCTTTTCTCACCCAAATAACATCCTATTTAGTGTTAATTTGTAAATGAAATGAATATACTGAAAGACTAGGTAATCATATTCATCATGTTATTTATTATTTATTTCTTCATAACATTCATTATGATCTATAATGTGAATTCTAAAACAATTATATATATATATAATCAATTTAATAAGATATAATTATTTTTTATTAACCAATGACTACCTATTTCTTAACTATCCTATGGATAATGAAAATGTCTCTCATGTGTATGTATAGAATACCGTCTTTATGAAGTGTCATCTTTTATTTTTCATCCTCACCCAGCATGGATTGTTATATTGAGGGATTTAATGAATATATGTAATATTTATAATTAAAATATGAGTTTCCAACTATAAAATATCATTTAGCGTCCTTTTATTCCACTCTCTAAAAAATGAAAGCATTACTCATGTGGAAACACTTACTACAACAACGATGAGGTTTGGTAATTCATTTTTATTCATCCCCAAACATTTATTTTAATAATGTTTCATATAATAAATAAATATTATATTTATAAAATTATTAATATTGTAGTGTTTTTTAAACCACAACCCACTAGAATTTACTAGAATTACCAAAATTCCAACATGGATGAAAAATGAAACAATGAAAACATGAAATATTTAATTTAGTGTAAATTTTTAAATAAATAGGTGATTAGAATTTTTTAATGAGTCATATATGTTATAATAAATATGAATATGGTTTCGATATATATTTATAAATATAATATATATTATTTTATACTATATATGTTAAATTCGAAGTATTAAAGTTATATTTTATCTGACAATCTATCTTTTATTTTAATTTTTTATTTATAAACATTTATATTTGGGATTGTATATTATTTAACTCTTATATATTATATATTTTCCTATCCCCTCATTACATGTTATGGTTATATGAGTTATTTCCATTTTCCAATCATTCGTACTCAAATTGACCGAATGAAGGTTTTTATTAAAAAAGAAAATTATTTCACATTTATTGGGAAATCATTTTATTATATATTAATGTTCTAAAAAATAGTTTTATATAATTTATAATCAGCTTACAAATTATTAATAATTTGGTTTTCTAATATTTTTTACTTTCGATACATTTTTTAGAGGAATATAATTCTCATTTATAGAACAAGTCATTATTTACTTTACATAACAAATGGTAAAAAACTATTTGTAAACATTTACACAATGAATAAATATTCAATCCATCATATCCTTTAATAATTAAGTATATTTCTTTATACATATAAATCGGTTTAGAATATAATTTTAATCAAATTTTTATGATGATTTTTAGTTATTAAAATGTATCCAAACAAAATTTGTTTTCCTATTGTTTCATAGAATATTTTTAATGATTTAATAAAAGGTTTTAATCTATATAAAAATAAATCAAGTTTAATTAATGTATTAATAAATTGTTGACAGAATATAATTATAGATTCAATATTATTACACTATTATTCATCATTTTTTAATATATATAAATCTTATAAATTGTGATTGCAATAAACGTGTCTGGAAATATTATTATTGTGTTAATGAGAAATCCAAAAATAATGGAGATAGAATAGAAAACATTATTTTTATGATTATGTAAATAACCCAATTAATGAATCACAACGATCATCAAAATTTCAAAAATATTGTCAATGTATCATTGATTGATTAATGAGTTAATATCAATATTCCTTAAGGGGGACCTGTGAACTAGTAATTACATATCGATCGATCAGAACCAGTAGAATTATATTTTAGGTTCTACATTACTCTAATATTGAAATTTTTTTCTCTTTTTTATATATAATTAGGTAAATATAATCAAAGGGGGACTCTTAAGGAGAATATAATGAAATATACATTAATTATATATATAAAATCGGAAAATTTTGATATAACACTTAGATTATTATAAATTATTAAAATATTATTAAATATCATATGAGTGACATAAAACCTAGATTATAAGAGAATATAATACCCTATGAAATGAAAATGTATTTAACTTTGAATAAATTTATTTTATTACATGGCTTATTATTCAGAAAAAATTATTTTTTTCAATAGAATGTGTTACAAACAAGATCAAGTTTTACCGAAAAGTAGTATATTATTAATATCATTAATTAATATGATAGAAATCGTCTTTCTATTAAAATGGATTGAATGAATATTATTAAATAAATTATGATAATATAAAGTTTACACAATATTATTAATTATATAATGATCAATAATAAAATAATAATCATTTATATATTAACAAATATTTTCATAAAGACAATATTTTTTTCCAAAAGATATGTTAGTAGATATTTGTGCACATAATTTAAAATTATTATTTAAAAATTATATAAAAAATTAATGAAAAATAAACTTTATGTTTTTATATATTAATTAAAATATTTATAGTGTTAATTTTTTTATTTTTTATGAAATGTTTACTTTTTTGATGAGTTCTGAAAGGACTGAAACAAAATTGAAAACATCCTTTTTATTCAATTTTTTTATATTGTTAAATTATATATTGAATATAATTTAAATTAAAATTAGTTACTATATACATAAAATAATTCCAATTAAGAGAATTGGAATCTCTTTAATACTACATTTTAATATAAAATCATTATAAAATTTTGAACATGTTAACATCAAAAACATATTTTCTCATCACATCTAAGGATTAATTTTAAACTAATTTCTTACATTAGTTTAAAATATATATGGAATAAATGGATTAAATAATTTTAATAATAATAATTAATAATTTAAAATATTTTTAGGTTACTTTTTTTTACAAAAATGAATTGGGAATGCATTGAAAATTAATTACCACATATAAGACAAAAAATGGGTACACTAAATGGTTAAAATAGAATAATAAGAGTGAAAATGTCATAAAATTTTATATAAATTTTATATAATTAGTTTATTTCTATTTTTTTCCAAAAATTTATCTGATATATGTAAATTTATTGAAATCTATCATAGAATATGACCAATAAAAAATTTTATATAAAAAAAAGTCAAAAAATTCAATTCTTCAATTTAATATCAACAATTATTTGGGATATAGAAAAGCCATTTATTTTCATATAAATATTAGTTAGAACGATAAATGAGTATTTAGTATCATAATATTTTATCATTAACTTTTATAGATGAAGTAGTTTCCAAAAAATCTTATAAAATTCCAATGTTGTAATTATTTAGTTTAGAATAAAATATCCAATAATAAAATTAATAAAATTGATATAAATAGAATTTTCTATTGTGTTTAATTTTTTAGAATGGAAAATAATTAAAAAAATTATAATATTCTATTCTATTTCAATTATTTTTTTTATAATTTTAAAATAAATTTAAATGAATAATGTTAATATTGATATTAAAGATATCTTATGACAATATATAATTCATTTAATGATAAAATATTACTTAAAATAAATTAGTCATAAAAGTTATTATTATAATAAAAAAAATTAAAATATTATCCATTTATGGAAGTGTTTTTATTTTATATTGACAATATTTTACCATAAATTTTAAAAAAACCATGTTATGATATGTAAGGTTAAAATAGTGTATTTCTACGATTAGGCACTTGTCATAAGATAAACAATCAACACATGTATAATTATTATTTTATGAATTTAATATATTTAATATTTTGATATAAATTATCTCTCATGACACAATTTGTTATAATATTCTTGGAATAATTAAATATGATAGAAAACTACCTACCCAACTGAAAGAGACAAATGTTAAACATAAAGACGATAGATTTTTTAGAATGGAATGTTTAAAAATGTTTTTATTGTGTTTTGGTGGTGTGTATCGACCATATAATTCTGAATACCCAATAATAAACAATTTTTTATCCACGTTACGTAATATTGGCCACCCAATATTGATTACTTTTGAGTAATTACAATAATGTCACTCCTCCTCAACTATAAAATGGAGCTTTCTCCTCTCACTTGTTAACACAAATGAAGATATGTGGATCTTACCAAAACTACCCAAATAATATATTAAAAATCAAAAACATCATATTATAAACATTATTTTGATTATCAAAACTTCCATTTTTATTCATAGGGAAAACCTAATGATGGTACCTAATGTAAAGGTAATGTTCATCGATAAGCATCTGCATTTTATTTCCTTATACATATCGATAAATTATTTGACAAGGATCCTGATATAAAAAAACTCGAATATTAAATATAGTTAAATATTTTTATGTCAAACCTATTACATTAAACTACACAAACTTCTGTAAAATGAATTGCATACTCATTATTTGTGTGTATGTAGGGCTACCACTTAACTAACATGTGTAGTTTTTTTCTGATTTCCACCTCTCCAGGTTGTGGATACTAATTGATATAAATTATATATTTCAAAATTTTAAAATATTTACACCTATAGAGTAATTGTATCTTATATATCTTTTCACGTTCCATTTCAAATGGGGTACAATAATGTCGCTCGTTTATATAGTTAATTACAAACTTATGAAGTGATGTAATTATTGTTTTATTATCTCAAAACATGCAAGGTGATTGTGATAATGATAATGATTATATTTTATATATAGGAAATAACTATTATTTAAATAAAATATTTTCAATTATTTTATGATAATATATATTATTTTATTTATGTCCTTTTCAATCATCTATATTTGATAACATTGTTGGTCTATATGTGGACTACATCCTTCACAAAGTGATGTGGCTCTATTTTCAACACCAAACACACAATGCATATATATATATAAGAAAATGAAATTGAAAATTTAATATTATGTTAATTATTTAAATTTAATATATTACTTACATACTTTTATTAATTTTCATTGAAAAATCTATTTTTTTTTCATGTATACACATGACATACTCTCTCCATGATCGTAACAAAGTTAATTTTTCGAAAATGTCCTTAATAATTGACATAAAATAAAAATTAATTTATATATTTGATTATTATTTAATGATAATTATTATGGATATGGTATAACACTATATTATTTGAATGAATCAAATCAATCATTAGAAAATAATGTAAATAGAAACAAAATAATAAAAATTATGAAAGGTCATTAATGAACGAATTATAAGAATTTATAAAAGGATCATATTGGATATAATTAATATTAATATTGCCTTTAACAATTTGATATAATATTTAAAATCACTCTACATAATGTTAAATCATATTACAAAAAGTAATCATAATGAAATGGATTTTATATCTCAATTTATATTCATTGGTTTAATATTCTAATTCGCTGATTGTGTTATTCTTAGATTTAGTGAATAATAAATTTGGTTACTAGTTTTTATTATTTCCAATTGTTTTACTTGGATTTATATTTGATACACGTAATATACTTATTGGTTTTTTCTAACATTAACATTATGATTTATGGAATAGTTTACTTCATAACAACATTTCAACTTGTATTTAATAAACATGAATTTATATTAAATGATGATTATTTATCTATATTTAATAAATATTTTAATTTTATTATTTTATATTTATTCAAAAATTATTTAAATTAATTTTACCATTTTACACACAATAGTACTTAAAATGTTTTATGAAATGTTTTTGAGAAAATACGACTTTATTCCCCTCTTTAGTTAAAAATCTGTTTTCATAGAAAACTATGTTTTCTATATATGTTTCCAAATAAATGTTAATATGTTAAAATTATTTATAAAAAAATAACAAATTTTGACTAAGAAATTTTTTTTTAATTGAATATTATATTTTTTTTAAACATTTCCATTTGAATTTTACCAAAAAAGTTGATGAAATATTTTTGTTATTTTTTGAACGAGGATCCTTACTAACCATTTTATATTAAAAATGTATTGTTATTTATATCTTTTACTATTTGTATATAATTATCATCTATTTTGACTATAATTTTTTAAGGAATAATTTTTATTTTTATTAGTATATATTTAATGAAAATAGGTTAAATTTTGATTGTAACTAAAAAAGATCTTCAATGTGTTTTTCAAAATGAAAAATATATTTTCCCCCAAAATATTATTAATTATATTTTTATTGTATTTTAATTTCTTAATGAAGAAACAATTATATTTACTCCCATTGGCATATGTTGCATTATTATTTATTTTTTACTCTCAATTATTTATTATTAATTTCACCAAGGATAGTATTCACATTCACATTCCGGTTTCATTTTCAAGTCAGTATATTCCCCTTGAAATAATCATTTTATTATGACCATGATACATTAAATTTACCCTATGTTTCCTTATTATTTACCATGGATATTATTATTTCCTTAACCATTTATCATTTTTACATAAATTATTTTCTTTGAATTTTATTTTATTAACAAAATAAATATGCATAAATCTATATGTTTTACTCAGGACATGTACTTAATGATAAGGCACATTTTTTAATCAATTAAATCAACTATTCGATATATATTAAATTCATGGACATGTATTGATGGGTTGTATCTACATTACATTTCCCCTCAAATCATTAATAAGAATCATTATAAAAATCAATAAAGACAATATTAAAGTGTTTTTTACCATTAGTTTAATCCATATTGCTAAATGTATTGATTGTGTTTGAATTATCTATAATATATATATATAATCCAATGGCTATGAATTTACATCTTTCAGAATTAACATATTATAATAAATGAAGTTTTTGATATTATATTATCTTTGGATGCATTTTACTTTTAGTTAATTAATTAATTTTTCATATGTTTCCAGTTATTAACCTTTCCATAATGATTGTTAATTATCTAGATATGATATTCAAGTAATTCGTTAAATGACATGTTTTTTATATTATTTAATTTTACGTATTGATTAATATGCATGATATTTTATTATTTATATCATATCTAGATGAACATCTATCTTAATCAATTCAATTCATGGATGTTTTGTATAGATATTTTCCTTTACTCTTTGATTATCCTTATTTATTAATTATTTATTCTTCTATAATTAAATCTTAATGATAATTTTATCTCACCCTTATTCTATTTCCTTTCTCCATAATCTTTGATGTGTACTATATTTCAATTTAAATGATAGGATATATGGAATTAATTTATTATCGATTTTTGTAATTGGGTTTTCAAATGTTATATAAAGCTAATGAATATATCTAGATAATCAATACAACCACTATATTTAGTCATTCAAGATGTGATTCAATATATGTTTTTCCCATGTAAAGATAATTGGATCCATATTTAGGCTAATGGGGTTAAGGTTTCGACAAATAAAATTAGAGGATGTTTAGTAGAATCATTTTGAACTAGATTTCGGAAACATATATTGTGGAATATGCCCCTCATAATGACTTTGAGGATAAGTATATAAGAACATCACAATGTTTTGGTAAAAAAGAGATTATTTGTGTATTATTAAAATATAAATCTAGATATAGATACAAAAGGTGAAAATGGTTCTTCCACAGATGTAAGTTGGTGTAATAAATATGAAAAAGTCATGTATGGCTTGATATGATAATTAAATGGTATTCAACAATGTGCCTTGCTATGAGACTTCTTTGACTCTCATAGGTGTCATGATTATGATCATTCAAATTTTATTAACAAAATATTTTTTAATTATATTAAATTATAATGGTAATGAATTAAAATGGTTAAAACTTACTCAAGGTAAAGAATTGTATTTAAATTCAACAGATAAAGTAATTATGTATTGGGATTCCAGAATTAGATTTTAGAAGTTTGACACAAATGATATTTTGGGTATAATAATCATGAAACATCTATGTATTACGTTTATTTTTAGAAGCACTTGAGACTACATTAAATTAAGAGTTATGAACACCAAAATGGTTTTGATTTTAAGGTTTATGAACATTATTTTGACATAAAAAATCTATTTACAAAATTTTGTGTCAAGTATGCCACCAGATTAATGAAATTTTGTATTAATTTATCGAAATAATATTAACTATAAGAATGTTTATTTTATGAATAATGACATTAAATTTTATATAAATACTTTTAATGTTATTGATAACATTTAGGGTCTAAATAACCTCATTATCATGGTAATAATAGTTAGATATCATTATTATATTTTTTGAAAAATATAATTTCTATTGAAATATAGAGTAAAAAGGTTATTTAATGATTATTTTTATTTCAATTATGTTCATTAATATTTTTAGAACATTATATGAATTATATTAATAGAGGTTGGAAAAACTACAACACATATTCTGAGTGATAACCTATTACTTCTACCATGGAAGTGGGGATTGAACCTATGTCCAAAGGATAGTAAGGGTTTCACGCCTACCACTGCCCTTCATAATTTATTGGTTAATATGTTATTGGTTTTAGTTAAAAATCACGATGTTTAAAAATTAATGACGGAAAAATGGTTAAACATTTAAGGTTTAGATATTAATTTTTTATTTTGGAAATATTTTACACACTATATTTATTTTTAAAATAGTTAAAAGAAATATAAAGACATTTTTTTTGGATTTTAAGATATGTTAAAATTGAATTTTAGTGATCAATGAATGAAAAATTAAATTTTGGAAATTAATTTCATAGAATAATGGATGAAATTGAAATTGATCAATGAGAAACCAATGAATGATATTGTACTCATATATTTGAAATATGTCATTTAAGTATGTTTCTTCATATTTATTGTTCATAAAAGAATTCCTCAAATTTAAGAAAATGATCATGAGAAAATGTTATCCTATTACATACATATTTAATGATTTAGATGGCTTTAAAATTTTCATAGATTTATAATTTTGAGGCTTCTAAATTTAAGTTGATCCTACAACTGAATTATGATCAATTACCACTATCACTCGCTAAAAATAATTACATGTCCTTATATGTCAATATCATCACATTACACTAATGTTTTTCTATGTGGGAACCCAGTAATGTGTTATTCCATATGAGTTATTTAATTACCATTATCACTTATTAAGAGTTGTTTTACCATACATTATTATTATTTGTGTTTCCTATAGTGGTAATCCAAAATATCAAACCCTAAATTATGGATATCATGTTTAAATTGCAATGACAATATTTATATAAGGTGGGAATAATGTAACATCACATAAGTTATAAAAGAATAAAATCTTATATGATATTGAATAAGAATCATAAAATATCTCTTAAAATAGATTCTTACACAGAAAAACATTATAATTTATTCTTTTGAATAAATTTAATTTATTTGATAACTTGTGATACACACAACAACAAGTTCTTTCAATAGCTTGCATTATATGCAAGACTGAGTTTTACCGAACCAAAACATACTACTAATGTGATCATTTAATATTATAGTTATCCCCTAGACATTAGAATTATGAGCATGAATATGATGAAATAACTTATGAAAATATATAGTTTAAATTTGGTTATTAATAATCTTTGTATTTATAATAAAATAACTAAAATTTAATATTAAAATAAATGTATTTTAAAAACCATTACTTTTTATAAATGACGATTAATAGTTTTTTAAAATCATAAATTAAAATTTATTTTAATTTTTTTAAAATATAAGTGAAGGAAAACATCATTTTAGAAACCATAATATCAAAATTATCTCGTTTTAATTATTTTATTTTTCTTAATAGTTTTAATTTTTGTAAAATAGTAAAATAAATATTAAATGTTAATGGAAAAATACATGTTTCTTTAAATAATATTGATTAGTAAATAATATTTTGATATGTTTTAAATGAAAGATTATTTTAATAATACATAAATTAATCTAATTATAGTAAATGGAATAAATTTCAATTTAATTTTTTATATAAAAACACTACAAAATTTTATCAATTTTCCTAATAGTAACACTCTTTCTAATAAGGTCTGATAGATTATTTTAAAATTAGTTTTTCCTCTTCTATGATTTTAATTTAATAAAATGGATTCAATAATTTTTATCATAATAATTTATAATTTCTATTAATTTAAACATAAATTTTTACCAAATTGAATAGTTATGGAAGAAAAAATTAATTACCGCAGGTAATGTGGAAATGGATTTACCAGAGGGTAAAACTAGAACGATAAGAGTTTAAATGACCTAATATATGAAATAAATATTACTTAATGACATTAATTTATCTTGGTACGTAACATTATCAGAAAAATGAAAATTAAAAACCACTTTTTTTTTAATATGACTCATAATTAGATAATTGAAGAAAACAAAAGAAATATATTTTTCATTATTTTAATATCTATAATGCTTTGGGAATGGGATAAAAAACATTCATTTTCTTATACAATTTATATTGAATGAAAAATTTGTTTTTATTATCTTAATAAATTATGAATAATTATTTGTGATGAATTATGTATATAAAATTATTTATAAATTCGAACCCAATTATTATTTATTTAATAAAAATAATATTTGATACTAAAAATAATAAAATTAAATTAAATTGCATGAATTTTTTCAAAATATTATTGTCATAAATTAGCATTTAATTATACATATATTTTAATTTAATATATTAAAATAAAAATAATTTATTTATACTTTTTAATTAAATTTAAATGAACAAATCTAAAATTTACATTACTGTTATTTATAAAAAAATATATATTATTAAATCATTTAAAATAAAAAGAAAATATATTTTGATAAGTGATATTCATATGAAAATATATATCATATATAGTCCATTAATTGAATAATTATTTTTCTCTAGAGAAAATAATCACCCAAAAAGTATTAATAAGAAACTCTACTAGTGTAGTTGAGGTTTACATGATATTTTTTTTGATATTGTGTAGGTGTTAAAAAAAATTATGAATACCCAAAATATTTTTTGGGTTAAAATTTATTAAATATTTATAAGAATTTTTTTCTAAATTATTAAATAATCATCTCTTTAAATTAGTTTTAATGGAGAAATAACAATGGTTATAAAAATTATTACCTTAGTGAAGAACTAAAATGGTAAAAATAAGTAAACATAGAAGTTTAAGATAAAAATGTTTAAAACATGTGTTTTATTATGTGGGGGGTGATTATGAAACCAATATTCCTTAAAAATAATTAATTATAAATATTTCATCCACTTAAGGTAATATTATCCTATAAATAGTGAATAATTTTGATTATTTACAAGAATGCCACAAATCCTAAACTTTTAAAAGGGCACTCCCACTCCTCATATCATCATAAATCTCAAGCAATTTTAATCACCCCCAAACTAACCAAATAACATAACAATATCCATAATCTAATATTAGAATCCTTATATTCATATTAAATAAAAAAAGGGATGTATTTTGTGAAATCCTAAAAAGGATAACCGCATTGGGGGTGATATTAATTAAGAGGCATCACCATTTTATTTTTTTCACTAACTCCTTCAATTATTTATAATTCATTATAATATTTTCACAATATTATATTAAATAAACCAAGAATTTTTTAAGTTATGTATATGACCTAGTATAATACAATATTCTATAAAATGGGTTATGAAATCATCGATTATATGCATGGTGAACTATTGTATCATGAATAAGTGTCATTAGGTCTTCCAATACTACCTCTAAAATATGGTTATGATTATGGATATAAAATATATATATACTTTTTAGAAAAAAAAATTACATCTAAATACACTATGTGATATATAAAATTTCATATTAAATTCTGTAAGCGATATGATAACATCTATTGTGTGTACGGTGGACTACTACCTCATGGAGTGATGTGATTCTTCTTTCAGTAAAGATTCACATGGAAGGTGATAAAGATATATTTAATAATCATATTTCATTTAGATTAAATAATCAGGATATTCAAGACAAATATATATTTCATTAATAATAATCTATTGAATATAATTTCAATCATTTTCACTCACGTAAAGATGGTAACCTCATTTATGTAAGTGTGGACTACCGCCTTCACGAAGCGATGTGACTCTCTTTTCAAAACCAAACCAAATGGAAAATATATATAAGTAAATAATATGTTATATATAATATTATGATCATTTGAGAATGAGAAAATTTTACTTTTTTTTATTCCATAATTATCATTGATATGTGGAAACAAAACTCAATTGTATGTATGACCTACCATTTCCATTATCATATCATACTTCATTTGTCATAATCATCATTATTTATTGGGTTTAAAAGTAAAATTGATGTAAAAATATGATAATTATGTACTGATAATTATTATGGATATAAAATAATGATATAATATTCCGATTAATCATATCATTCCTAACAAAAAATGCAATATAAAATAAGGCAATTATCACAAAAAAATGAATGATTATTAGTGAATTGGTTATAATATTTAATAAATGATAATAAATGATATTATAATCATTAATATTTTATTAATATGTTAATTAATTTTTTAATAGTCCTATATAAGAAGATAAATCAAAATCATCCAAAAGGAAGCATTAGGTAGTTGATTTTAAACTCATTTGTTGTTCATTGGGGTAACCCTCTAATTCATTGAATGCATCATTATATTATTATGTGTATAATTAATTTTGATTTTATTATCATTTAATTTCACATATTTATGTGTATTAAACTTTTATAATTATAATTTATTTATTGTTCGATTCTAGGATCAAGGGTATGCCATTTAAATAAAATTACATCATAATCTCATTATAACATGAATTATTTACACAAGAGTTCACATTGATATAAATTATTTGAATATTGATTAATTAATATTTATATTTTATTATACATTATATATTTAAAATATATATATATTAATAAAATAATTTTTACATTTTTGGTACAAAAAATGATTTAGAAAAATATATTAAACAAATCTATCATCATTTCTCTCTTCAGTCAGAATTCAGTTTTCATCCAAATCCTTGTGTTCTAAAAATGATATCAAAAATTTTTATGCTCTCAAAAAATAATTACCAATATAATTTTAAAATGATTTTAATGATTAAATATAAATTTCTATGCAATCTTTTATTTTTTATTGTAATACCATTTTAAATTTTACCAAAAAATTGAATGGAATCTTTTAATCGTTTTCTAAACATGATTTTTTTTAAAAAAATTTTATATTGAAAATGGAAAATTATTTATAAAATTAACATAATTTCGATAATTAACTATGATCATGAAGATAATTAATTTTAAGATTACTTTTTCAATTTATGGGGATATTTTTGAATAATATTTCTGTAATGTGATTTCGAAAAAAAAAATATTTTCATTTTTTCAATAAAAAAGATATTTTACAAGTATTTTTTCTATATCACATTATTGTATTTATATTTATCAATGATGAAAATATAATTATTTACTTTAAGGATTATATGTTGACACCATCTTTATTCTTCCATTTCATTATTTATGATTATTTTGACCAAGTATTGTATTGATTTACAAATCGTTATTCCATATTGTATTAATTTTATTACCCTTGGGTAATTCACTTTATAATGATAATTAAACAGAAAAATCCCCTCAATATATATATTTTTTATCTATTATATTCTAATATCATAAACCAGGTCTTATTTTTATAGATAGTGTTTATATGAAAATTTATTTGTTTAACTCATAAAATACTGATCAATACATATCTTTTACAAAATATATATATTGGATAATAAGTCACATATTCCATTAATTAAATCAATAATTTGATATATGAGGAATATTTTTTACCTTTAGTGATTAGTGGGGAAGAAACATATAAATCCCTAGATGCATGAGATAGTTTCATGAGATAAATTTGAGAAGATAGTAGTAAATGTGTTATTACCTGTAGATCAAACCATATTATGAATGGTACTGATGGAATGGGTATCATGTGCGAGATATATAATTTCCAGTGACATATAATTTCCTTCATTCAGTATTTAGTTATTGTTATTATCTAGAAATATTTCTAATGGTATTTTGTATGGGAGTATTTTACTTTATTTTTTTAATTAAAAGGGATGTGTTTTCAGTTATTTATAACTGCATACTGATTATGAATTACCCAATTATGATAGTCACATAATTTATTGATGAGAAAGTTTTCTCAATTATATAACATTACATATTTGTTATATTAAATGTAAAATTTTTATTGGTAGTAACTCTAGACTCACTTCTTTATCAATCTATTAATGTCATGGAATGTGTGTATAATTAATTACCATTCAGTGTAAATTTTACTTAGTTATTCATAATAGCTTCCATTGTACATAACCATTTATGTCATTTGTGCTCGCACTTTTTTTAATAATCCTTTAAGTGTACTATATTTTATACCCAAGGTTATGATAGGTTGAATAATGTTATTCTTTAAAAAAATTATGTTGTAATTTATGATTTCAAATGTAATATAAGACTAATGTAGGTTTCTAGTTTTCCAAAACTACTACACTATCTTAACCTTCAATATTTTTTTCTTTTAACTTATTCAAATCTAATGTAAATGTGCCATAGATTTTTACTAAAATGGTTTGAGTCACAACATTTAATATTTTTTTATTATATACATTACCTTAACACATTTCTTGAAAATGTAAATATAATTACAAAAATATAAATTATATGGCTGATAAATACATTGGAATCATGGTATAAAAATTTACAAGACATTATCCATACATTTTTTGTTTTATAATCAATAGTAAAATATAAACTGTTAAATTGTTTTGGTGCATAAAACATGGTTTTCCAATGTTTTATCGATTATTAACATTACATGAAATAATGAAATCATTTAATGATATATCATGGTAGAAATGATTATATGAGACTACAATTATTCTTTTATTTTTTAGTAAATAAAATAAATATCTTCTTTTGAGGAAATTATAATAATAAAACCCATGGGAGAATGTTGATCTTTTTTTATGTCGAAAGTGTTGAAAGAATGATGGTGGAAATATCTTTAATTTCAATAGTAATTTTTTTAGGTGTGGAAAATAAAGATGTAAATAAAATTAATGAAAATGATATATAAAGTGTTTAGAAAATAAATATAATAGTGAGAAACCTCAATTTAATTCACCCCCACAAACGAATGATTCAATTAAATAATGTATGAACATGAATCCCACTGAACAATGATCCAAGGGTTAATGATAAAAAATCACTGTCAAAAATATTTAGAAATATGACTAGGGTAAGGATCATGTGATCATAACTACCGCTGTGGGTAATTTTAATGATGTGGTGAAATTCACACCAATCATACACAATAAAAGTTAAAATTTATTATTTGATAAAATATCTAAAGAATCTGTTGTATTTTAAAATTTATTTAAATGTATTGCATCACCACATCAATGATTATAATTTTAAACACTGGTCTAAATGATTATTTTTATTATTATTGTATCACAAATCAATAGCTCTAACCTTATATTAGATCATGGGAATGTGTTTTTTTTAATCAGTTTATTCTCCCATTAATTGATTTTGTTCTGATTTTTTCCATGTATTTTATCTCTCTATTATGATACCATATATATGCATGAATATAGGAATTCACGTTTGATATTCCAAATAAAAAATGATGGGTTTTCAATTAATTGTAGAATATAATCATTTTATGGAAAATACTACCTTTGTGTGTATTCAACTACCTATTCTTGATTAGTATTTATCGCAAATGGTTTGGGAGAAACTCATCCAAGATTATTTTCCTATTAGGTAAGAATGTTTTGATAAATTTCATAATTTTTTTCCTAGTATTACCACAAATTAAAATGTCAAGTTTTTAATAGAAATCATACCCATTGTGCTTCCTATTTCGAAGGCTTTTTAGAGAATAACCCTGATTATGATATATTAATTGAATAATAATTTATATGAGAGTATTGATAAATGATTCACTCATAGATGTTCATATCCATGGTGTACACCTATTATTATTTGTAAAAAATCATTATGGATAAATGTATCCCTACATTGAATATTATGTACCCAATGAAATCATGATCAATAATATGTATCATCTACCCCATATTGAAGATTTTTGTGATAAAATATTGTGGGATCAATAATATTGAATGATATACAATTGATGTGTATAACATCAACTATTATTCAAATGAGATACAATTCCCAAGAAACCCTTCTCTATGAGTAACTATAGTATTTAAATATTACCTTGATCAATTTTTTTAGAATTTATAGAAGATATTTTTAATCAACCCATATCAATGAAGAATGTGGATATCAATTATTTATTTTATTTTATCCCTTTAGAAATTATAAGTATTCTACCAAAACTAAAAATACTGAATTTTGGATATAAATACAATCAACAATGGGACATTTAATTACTAGAGAGAGAATATTAGTGGATCCATAAATGAATTATTTCACTGAATATTGGACAAAACTATGCACATTTATTAATATATATAGTTTTCTTCCATGGTAAGGATACAATATATTATTTTTGATACATATCTCATTGATTTAAAATACACTAAAAATGTTGACATACATGGAAGAAATGATTTTTTTGAAACATTATTGTGAATAGAATTTCAATTTACTAAATATTAGGTTGGTAAGTGAATCAGATCACAAATTTCCATAAATTGGAAAAGGGTTCATGATCTAAAATGATTCATCAATGAAGATACATTGATGTTTTCTTCATTAAAAATGACAATCATGTACGCCACATAAATTGAATTTTCACGATGAAAATTATAAAACATATGATTTTGAAATGAAAAAATTTATGTTTTCACTAAATATATGAACGAATTATTATTATGGTTAAAGGTGTGTTATAAATAAAAATAATAAAATATTCAAGTATATATTCACATAGAATGAATTGAATGTTTTCTAAGAGAGATAGTTCATGTTGATAAAATATTATTATTACTAAATACATTACTAACCCATTATGGAATAAATTTTGTATGATGATTTATGTCAAAAAGACAATGAAATATTTTCCATGACTAGGATTGAATGTTCTAAAATATTTATGGATTTTTAGAGGATTATTCTTGAAATCATAATGAAATGGGAAAAATCATATCTTTATCAGATGAATTTTCAAAAATTAATTTATGTTATGATTTATGATGAAAAATATAAAGATGGGTTATTACCAAATATGATATGGAATATTCTTGATTTCAGCTATGGGAGAGAGTAAATGTTCTTGCTTAAAACCGAAAATGTATCCTCAATACTAAAATGAAAAAATGAACTGTTAAATGAACAACATAGCTCATCATTATTTATACATCGCTAAAGAATAAAAATTTATTGAGATTTGAAAAATAATTACATGTTGGATAAGATTTTGAGGGATATTATAGAGAATGCATTTGGATTCTCACCATGTCAGCATGGTAATGTGTTAAATCATAAGTCAAAGTGGAAAATGAAAACATTAAACATAAATGTATCACTATTAATATTTTCTTAGGACTCCTTTTGAAATCTAAAATATATAACCCCATTTGGGTAATAGCTAACCACCTAATAATGTCTGTGATTTTTATTACTAGCAAATAAGATTTTTCTCTTGGCCCATATTCCATGAAATATATTAATTTAGTGTTAATTTTTCATGAAGTCACACTTTTAAGGTTATCCTTTCATGATCCATGGATTATCCTGATGTTCTTAAAATGAATTTAGATTGAATCTGGTATTGACTGAATATTTTCCAATATATATTATCCATGGATTAATGGTCATCGTGAATGAAATTTCAAAACATTAATGTGTATGTTTAGATCATTCCTTGTGAATATTAATGTGCATTAGGATAAAAAATCCTCTATATAAATTTTATCAGATATATGGGATTGAATTGGTTATTCAAATGTATCCTTATGAGTCCCTTTATTGAGGGATATTTGGACATCCGACATTATTTATAAAAATTGATACCCAATTATAGTAGGTAAACACTATATCCAAAAATGATTACGCAGTGAACATTGTAATGATCATTCATTGAAGAAATTATGTGAAAAAATAATTTAAACCTAATATACCAAAATAAATATTTTTGGATTAAGAATGTCAATACTTGTTTAAGAGTGCTTGTTTTAGTTTTTCAGAAAAGATGATTTTTAGGTGAACATTGAAAATTAATGCTTATATATACATTTTTTCTTTTTTTACTTTATTAATTTATGAGAGAGACATATAAATTTATAATACAATTTATTTTATTAAACATGAATATAAGGAGTAAAAATATAAATTTTAAAATAATTTTATTTATTTATAAAACCAATGTTTATAATTTTATTAACATAATAAATATTATACAATAATGGGAACAATATTTGGTTTGGTTTCAATTAAATATTATATTGTTAAAATTCATTTTTTATTACTATAAAATTGGGATAATTTTTTAAATTTTAAAAATATTCAATGTATATAATTATTATCAAATGAATTTGTAATTTTGTACTACAATTAAAATATTATCCAAGAAAGATTTATCTAAAAACAGATATTTATGTGTTTTATGTGATAATGTTAATATTGAGTTCCCCAACACATATGAAATTTTTCTTGAAAAGTATATTATCTTTATAGAAACAATAATTTTAAAATTTTTAATAAGTGATATTTTTTATTAGTCATTTAAATTAAATTACATATGTAAAAACTAATATCCATAATGAAACCAAATTGGATAATGTTATTATTATAAGAGAAAAGGGCCCAATTTTTTTAAAGAAGAGAAAAAATGAGTGTTTGATGTATGATCAACCTTATTGCATCCCCAGATAATTCATTTTCAATTTTTCGGGTGACAATACAAGTGTATCATGTGCCCTATTTATATTATGATGAAATATTTACAAAATTTAATTATCACCACTTTATAAGGGACCTCAAACAACCCCGTAAATGTTGCAAAAAATAATTATACTTTAAAATATATAACACTACTCATTCATCACATATTATATTTCACCAATTTAAATATTTTTGTCATGATATAATTACATAACCCCAACCATTCTAAGTATTCCTATTAACGAAAAACAAATTCTTTAATATGAGTAATAATTTTTCATAAATTCATATTTTTTCAATATTTTATCCACATATATTTTAGTCATTACTATATATATAATACCGTATTATTGGTATACTTAATTATATTTGTATATTATCAAAATATTAATTACCTTCAACCTCTTCCCTTGAGGGTAAAATCATATTTGGGAAAGTGTGTGAACTACCACCTCTATAAAGCTACATATTTCCCATTCTATAAAAATCATAAATCAGATTCCTTAATTTTTAATTTAATAAATAATTATGAATATAACTTATTTCATAATCCTAAATGATAAAACATATTAATTAATACTCATTTTATATGGAAAATGGAATATTAAACTATGCATATGTGTATAATACCACATTCAATGAACAAGTAATTTTTGTTTTTCTTTCATAACCAATTTTCCTAGATAGTTATTAGAATGATTATAAAAAAATAATAAAAACAATTAACATAATTATTTTCTAGAAAGGGGAAAGGGACAACCTATTTCCAATATGAGCACTAAAAAATCTTAGTAAACTCAATATTCCAAAAGAGAATTATATGTTAAATAAAAAATGGCTTCTTCATAATATATAATTACTTTTTAAAAGGTATATTCCTTATCTAATTAATTTAATTTTTCATTTATCCTGGAAAAAAACTATATAAGGTTACTATTATTTTGATATATATTCATTTTAAGTAAATTAATTCATATTCATCAATTATTTATAGAATGTTCATGTTTGGGTTGGTTTAACCCCTTACTTGTACAAAGATATAAATTTATATCATAGAATACAATGATAATTTATATATTTGGAAATATATGTTATATATATATGTGTGTGTGTGAATAGTAATTATATTTTAGTTTTTTATTTGAAACATTAATATAAAATTCATTAGTTAAGATTCCTCAATATATTAATTTAAAATCATTGAAACATACCCATTGTAAATTTCACCTTCAAGGATCATAATATAAAATACCATATGAGTAAATTATATATTATATGTAATTTTTTTTCCAAATATAAGAATACCCTCTATGATTTGGTAATGATGAACAATATAATAATAATGAATAACATAACTTTTATTAATAAATTAATACGAAATGATCAAGATAACTCACACTCGATATTGATATTTTACAATAATTAACTAATAATCATTTAGAGAAATATCAAAAATGTAGTTAAAAAGGGTAAAAATATGAATAAATCATCAAAATAGGTGTTTAAAATTGTTATTTTTGATATATAATAGATTTTAACACATTTATCTGCGTAGGATTAAATCTAATGGTTCTTTTTCTAATTTTTCATTTCTCGGAGACATGGTTAAGTTATACACAATGTATTTTATTATATGTTCTACTTACTACCCATTTGATATTTTATATCATGACTATATCATTATTCCGGGTATTTAATATGTTATTATAAATTCAATCCATCGAATTCTTTTGAATGAGATGTAACCTAATCATCATTAATCATACATTATAAAAATTATTTGGTGTGTGTATTTATATAAAATTAAATATCATTCTAGACACTGGGAAGTTGATGTGGTACTAACATAAAAAAACCTAAAGGTAATCAAAATAGAATATGTTGGTTCCAAATAAAATCATTCATTATTCATTCCCTAATGATTTGTTCCAAGTATATAATCTTATCTTGACACTCCATGGGGATGTTCTTTTGATAATTCCCAAATTCATTAAAAATCATAATGAATGATTTTCCGAAAAACATTACATGGCCATTGAATTATAATAATCATAATTATTATATTCTAATGATAACCCAACACCAAGAATATTCAATTTTCAAATACTTACCATTATATCATTGATAATGATTCATTAACTTATATTGAAAATACAATAGAGTTTAAATATTTATTAGTATATATTTACCTTGAAATACACATTATTTGTTATACATATTAAAGAACATATTGATCAAGTCATACTATATTACTCCATATGATGTTACATTAAGGGATTTTACATAGAATGCTATACCATTTAATAATTTGGGAAATATTGAGATTCCATATTATTTTTATTTTAATAGGAATGATTTTTTATTACTAAAGAATATTTGATATGGATTATATTGTTATCTCATTCTTTTATAGGATGTTTAAATTAATCTTATTTAATAATGTGTGGTACCAATTATAGATATCCCTCAATTCATCTGTAGGAGTCATGAGAAAAATAGGATAGGTGTTTTGGAGTATTCCTTACACATATATGTATAATGTCTTATCATGAAGCCTTTTGAGCATTATAAGTAAGTACAACATTATGGATTCCATCAGTATGATAACAGTAATTGAAATCCATATTTTTAATTATTATCACTTATATATAATTCATTCCATTGAATTTGGTTATATTTTTGATCTTTTATTTCGAACATATTATTTATTCCATGATTATTCTATGATTTCTTTTACTATAAACTATTAAATACTAATAATATAAGCGTGGACATATTTTTTTCCCATTCCCCATGATGACTAAAAGAGTAATATGCGTAATTATAAATGATATTCTAGAAGATAAATTAATTCTATCAATTAGATTTTATTCTATATTTATTTTTACAAGATTAATGTTAGTAATATGTTAGTATATAGTCTTCCCAGACAACTAATGTGATGGTTTCTTCAATAACTTTTGAATTTTTTACCAATAATGTAATATAATATACATTTTTGTGTTCTTATTTATTGGTTTTTATATGGTTTTATTATAAAATGTTTAGTTGAAACCCTTATCAATATATATTTAGTGGATAGTTAGGTATTATAAATAGTTTGGAAATTTCTTTTTGATTTTAAAGAATTCATCCTTGAAAATATAATATGAATATCATTTTTAAATTCAATATATTTTCTTAATTTAATTTATTCAATTATTTGTATATAGTGACTGATAGATGGAATGATAAATGAATCAAACCCCATATTCAATGTTGGGTTATTTATCATGAGAATTTTAAAGTGGATAGAGTTAGATATTGTCATATTATATTATTTTTAAGAGAATTTACATAATGTATTACAAATAACCATGGATTTATTGAGAATCATCTCAATTGAAAAAATAGTGTAACTATTTTGGAAAACATTATTTGAAAAAACACCTCTTTCATTCAATGTAACTACTTATAAAATGCTAGAATAGAATGGGAAAAATTAAATAGAAAATATATTTCATTGAATGGGATGTAGTGAAATATATTATTTCATTTGGGTGGTATTTAATTTAAAGGGGGATTAAAATAATAAATGGTCACTAATTATGACTATCAAATAGGAGTTAGAGATAATTAAAATGAAATGGTTAATCATTAATGAAATATTGATTTAAAATATTTTCCACATGATGAATTTGCTGGTATGAAAAGAAAATTTTTTAATCATGTATTAGAGTAGGGATCTATTTAGGAGTATGGGGATTAATTTATTTTTAATCTAGAAATGATTCATATAATTATCATAAAAAAGAAAGAAGGATTTATAATTTCTTTTATTGGATAAGGATGATCCTTTTATTTGAGTTAGTCTCCCAAACATATTAATCATATAAGGATATAGTCACTTTTTCTTTTAATATAGAAGAATAGATATCTAAATCTAATGTTTAAAATGAAATATAGTTAAGAAAAAGTTTTCTGAACACCATCGAACTAAAACAATGCTAAAATGGATGAATATAAAAGTGGAATTTCATCTAGGTAATTAGTTTGAAATGAGACATTCATTTACTTTATTTATGGGAATGTGAGTTTGTTTAAAACATCCATTAATCATGTGAATACATTTTTAGGACTAAATTTTTACATTTTCAATCACTTTATTCTAATGAGTGAGTAAAATGTGAAAAACCAATTCCCTAAAATCCAAGGAAATGTACCACATAAAATTATAAGGGAGAAATGATAAGCTTATATAGTCACTAAAGTAGTGTTTGATGTACCTAACATTAACTATGAACACTAAATCAATGATATAGAATTCTTCATCTGATCGTATATCTACATATTTCATTAAATTAATAATTTTTTCTTAGAAAATTAAATCAACCAATAATACTCTATAAATGGATATTTTCGTTTTGAAAACTAATTTGAATCTTATTCTGATTAAGATTTATAGATTGGTATCTATGAATATGCCTATATATTAATTGGTGGATGCTTTGGTTATTATACATGTGTTTTATTTTATCGTAATATATGTTATGGATTAGTTCTTAACATTTAATTAATTAATTAATCGTTGATGTAAGTAAATTAATATATGGTTAGGGTATGTAAAATAATTTTTTATGGGATATAATTATTCTCTTGATAATTTTTTAGAAACCAAAAATAGATCAGGATAATGAAATATTGGTAGAATAGGAAGTGGAAAAAATTCTATAGATCTATAGGATATCCTAACTATAGAGGATTTCATAATTGTATAAAAATAAATTGATGAAATTTCAATATAATTATTAGGTAATCAACTTGATCATGATGTTGAGTTCTCTATTGAACTCATTGGTTATGTAAGATCCATATGTATAAATATATAAATAATTTAACAAATGGAGTTGATAGAGTAAATTAAATGACTACACGTGTTGTGTGATTATTTATTTATACTTTTTTCATTTTAGGGATCCTTCCTTCTATTCATAAAAACTTAGGATGTGTCTATAAGACTCTGAATCAATTACTAGGAGATCAGTACCATTAATATAATGATTAATTAACCATTAAAAAACATTATGACATGTTTTGTAAACATTAATGAGTTCAATATTTTTAATAATCGATATATTCTATTGTTATGATTATTTTAGGGTGAAGAATGGGGACATATGGAGGATGTTATTTTTTTTGAGATGATGGTGTTATGATTTTAATGTAATGCCTTTTTAATATCTACTGCATCTTATATTTTTATTGATATGATGAATATATTATTCAGGGATTATCAAGATAATTTTATAGTTGTATTAATTAATTATATATTATCATACTCAAAAATAAATGAAGACCATGATAACCAACTATCAATAATTATTAAGACCATTAGAGAAATGGAATTATATGAAATATTAAGTAAGAAAGAATAATGGATCTATAATGTTTATTTTTATAAAAATATTGTCCCAAATGAATAAATATCATTGATCATTGATATACACTGGGTTTAATATCTTGGCCTACACTAATAAATATAACCAAGATATATAGTTTCCTATTTTTAATGGATTACTAATGGTGTTTTGTACCAACAATATCCATATTTGAAAACCCCTATACCAGGTTGACATGTAATGGATTAAAATTGACATAGTTCTTAGAATGTGAAGGATATTTTCAATAGATAAATATCAGTGTAATTAATTCATAAAAATTTAATTTACTACTAAGAAAATATGGGTTTTTAATAAATAGTGATGCATCGAATAAAGTAATAGGATATTTTCTTATTAAAAATAACATGTTTTCACTTATTATCCAAGTAAATTTATTATCCAAAAAAAGTATCAAACACATGAAATTGAGTAGGAATAAAAAATATTTTTCATGATGATATAGAGGAACTATATCTATAGAAAATTTTGTAAAACATTTACCTACTACATTAGTATGAAGAAGTTTTTATCTTAGGAATAGAAATATATGAGGAAAATAAAATGGTTGGAGTTTATAAAATACTTTGATTTCTCATTAAAATGCCTGACTAGAGGGAACTTTTATTGATACATTAATTAGAAAAGAACATATATTTTTACCATGATTATGGATAATTAAGATTGTATAGTTAAGGATCTATTAAAGATGGATACAGTAATTTTTAGGCTTTCATATTCATATTTTATTTTCCATGAAATTATAATACTTTAATTACTATAAGAGATAACAAAGTACCAAAAAATATAAAGGATTTATAATTTAATATTAAAATGATTAATTATTGGGAATTTATATAATTCATCTATAAAGATAGATTGTGTATGTTTGTAAAGAGATTATGTATTCCTCTATAGAATCCCACCTCCTAGGTCCAATATTGAAACAATGGTCTTTGTGTCACATTATTTGAACTTTATCATATCCCATATGTTACCAACAAGTAATTAGTGTATATAATTACACTATAGGGAGAATATACCCTCTAGTCATATTAGGAATAATATAAGGAAATAAAATAAATTGGTACAATATCAAGATAACCATTACAAATGTGAAAGTTTAAGTTAATAATCAAATACATCATCTTTTGTAAAATGTGGAATAAAATAAACGAATCATGGATCCCCTATCTGTAGATAATATTCATTGGAAGACAAATATTATCAAAAATAATTCAAAAAATAATATCACAAGCATAAACTGGTCCTCTGTGCGTCCTTATCCATTCGATATACTCCACGTATGAATTCCAAATGTACCATAAAGAAATAAGCCATTTCTTTAATATGTACCTATGATGAATAAAATTGTTTTTTATGTAATAATGTTACATAGAAGCTTGAGTAGGGTGTGATTATAGCCTAGTAGGACACCATAAATGATGACTCTAAAACAACATGTCTTATAATATTTCATGGAGATCTACTCCTGGTGAACCATTATATTAAATTCATTTCAAATATTTTAAACCAGAAGCATAAAAAATCATTGATCTTGGATGTCTGGTTCAACATCGGAATGATACAAACATGATTTGACAAGTGTCTATGAGTCTTTATGAAGATCATTATGTCTATTCCCACCCAAAACCACTCTGATTAAGGGTATTATAACTTTCCTTGGACCCTACGTCCACTCTGGGGCTGTACTCACCTCGGTATTGACTATTAATACATATTGCACATGGGGGTAATGTTCACATAGGTATAACCATTTATCACATTATCCATACAAAAATCTCATACATTAATAGAATACTATGTTTAAAAAATACATTGCACACACCACTTATAAGGCCCCAGCCTTAAACCTTACTTAATCTTGAGTTATTATAATATTACACCTTGAGGATCTTTTCAGGTTTAGAGTTTTAGAGAATTAGATCATAAAACATGCATTACATTCCATATATAAACAAAGTGGTTACATAAAGATAGTATTCTTATTTACCATCAATGGAAACATATTTAAAATAAAACATGGATTCGTTCTTGACACTTCCTTGACACTATCATCATATCATGTACCTTTCCCTTGACCTTAGAAAGACATTTCAAAAAACATGGGTTGAGCATAAAAAGCTCAGTAAGGGAATATAAAAATATGGAAAGGAAACATGGGTACATATGTACCTATGAATGAAATCATACTTTACCCACAAAACATAAGCACTATAACATACCTCATAAAATCATGAATAAATCATAGAAATCATAAGACATAAAGGTAACTTGAGGCATTCATAACATTCTTACGTAGGGAGTAACCCTCTTGGTTATGTTTGTAATACCCATCACCGTATATTCCATAAATCTCTTTGGAGAAACCTTAATGTTTCACTCCTTCACGTTACCCAATGCATTGGAGAGCTATATCGGGTTCACCCACCCTAAGTTTATCACGGAACCACCCGTCTTCATAATAATGCCCAAAAACCACAACATAATCGTATCACATAAAACATGCATAAATGAAACATATCATTTCCACCTTTCAATCACAATATATCAATAAAACACATTGATATAAAAACATTATGAAAAAAAATTTCAATACCAAAATAAAAGAAAATTAAAACATGGTATTTATTTTTTCTTTTTTTTAAAAGTATGGCTTGTAGAGGAATCCGAAACTCAAATAACGGTCACATCGGTGGAGAAGTAATTGTCGCCGCATACGTACAACAAAAACATTCCCTTTTGTCGTTTAGTAAAACGCTTCATATAAAAAAGATTTCTTTTGGATAAACGTAAAAGTCAAATGGGTTTATACACCGTATAAAAGAAGGTTATGTATAAAACGAAATATGCCTCAATGAAAGGAGATTGAGATAAAGTCCCATACCTCGGGTCCGACTTGACTCGATCGTTCATTAATCTCATGGATAATAAACTTGAGTTAATTTATACTTTCTTAAGAACCTTTTTCAAGTTCATTATTCATTTTATATCACTTATTTCCATATCATGAACACTATGTAATTATTTAAGTTAATAACGGTCGTTTTAACGATCATTGGTACTTGAGTCAAAAATAAACCCTTTATAATTAAAAGTTGATCGTGTATCCATTATATCCAGAATTATAATCATGATGTATATATCATATATATCCAGTATATACATGAATTTAAAATATTACATAATCATTTATAGGTAAGAAATGAAATGCATCGTTCATGGAGACCGTAAGCCATACGTACGCATGAACGCTACTTTTATTTCTATTTCGTATTTTATAGAATGGATTCATAATGATATAAAGTTATATTATAATTCCATTATAATATCATATATAATATCATAGATCCATCCTTTATACGTCCCACATATGGTATTTAACGAATCAAATCACTTTGAGGGGGCGGTAGTCCGCACTTCCTTAAATGAAGATATCGCGTTTACCCATAATGGAAACCATAAAGGTATGCCCAAAATGAAAAATACATAAGCTTAAGGAAAACATAAACATATCATATATAATATATATATATAGTGATATCTTCATGGCCACCTTTGAAGGTGTTAAAATAAAGTTGAACAATCATCATTTCGGGAGGCATAAATTCACCATCCACGGAAACAATATGTCCTTTAACCATTAGATGTAGGTGTGTGTATGTTTAGCTCGAATACTTCTTATAAAAAAATCCCAGTATATTGAATATACTTGAGTTGTTACAAAATAAGTGAATAAAAATAGTTTAGGGTGTTAGAGAATAAAAATAAAACAAAAGGACTCAAGTAAAGACATTACCTTAAAATCGGGTAACTCCCTTTGGTTTGAGCTCAAAGGCTTCCTTGGGAAGACTTCTGCACAAATAAAGGCTTCAAGGAGTAATATCGGGATGTGGAGAGACAAAATGGGCAGGGTTTGGCCGATCCAATGGCTTTTGGAGTGTGGGTAAGGAGGTAGAGGTGGGGTCCTTTTATAAGAGGAGAGAAGGGGCACTCTTGGAAAGTAACAAAATGTTACTTTATTTGAAACTGATTTTAGGATTAAAAAGGTCCCACATTGATATAATTCGAGGGTATGGTGATACAGGTTCGAAATCAACCCATACAATATGTTTTTTACATGTGTAGGTCATATATTTTACATTATCATTTCATTTTATTTAAATCCATTATTAATGAGGTAATCGCTGCATCATCATGATGTCATAAATAATATAACATATTTAAAGTATAAAAATTATGAAACAAATACTATGATGTAGGAAATCGTTTTATCTTTCCAATTAATATTTATAGTCTAAAATATCATCTATATAGACAAAATTAAAAATGTTTTAGTCAGGTAATACATTCTTGTTATATTTGCTTTCTTTAAAAAAATAAGATAACAAGTCACTTTCCACAAAAGTGACCCCATTGGGCCCCCATGTTTGGCACAAGGCATCCCATGGTCGGCCATGAGACAACCAGTAGCCTTAGGACACATGTTGTGATCATTTTTTATTATTATGATATTATTTTATTATCTTTAACTACCTGATTACTCATTAATCATGATAATTAAAGATAATTACTGTCGTTACTATTCATAATGTCAAAAAAATAGAGTATTAATTAAATAATTTCAACCTTATGATTCCAAATATGTAATCCATTTTACCAAATTCCAATGACATAAATTGCAATAATTTATTTAAAAATAATTCTCGTTGTCAAAATAAATAGCGGTTTTTTTTTAAACAATATCTATGAAAAATTTGGCATTAGTTTATATCCAATTTCAAAATGAAATTAATCCTAATAACCACCATTTGATTAAATAGTAAAAATATATTCTAATTTAACTTTATAAACAATTCAATAGTTAATCTAATCATATAAATAAAGTAGATTAAAAAGTAGTTTTGATGTAAAATGCAGTATTTTTCACTATTCATTAAAAAATGAACATTGTCAGAAAAATACCAAAAATTTATCCAATGTAAATTTAAATGTGACAATCATAATTAATATGTTTATTTTGACAAATATAGAATATAAAATTGTCAAATGTTTGATTTAAAAAGGGTTTTCCATCAAAAGGCAGTAAAACAATCTTTTAAGAATATTAGTGTATTCCATGCATAAGATTGTATTTATTTTAATTTTAAGCCTCTAAAACACTATCTTAATCATTAATAGAAATAGATAAAAATATCTATTTTTCATTACTTAATTGGGATGTTACATCCTTCCCCCCTTTAGAAAATTGTGTCCCTGTAATTTATTTACTTATCGAATAAATGGGGGTACTTATCCCTCATTGCATTTTCATATTCCCATGTTGCCTCTTCCATCATGTGGTTTTTCCACAAATCCTTTACCTGATTTATCACCTTATTCTGTAACACTTGCTCACTATGGTCAAGAATATGGACCGGTTGTTCCTCATTAGATAGGATCTCTTCCAGCTGAACTACCTCTGCACTCAAAACATGATATGGATCTTGCATGTACTTTCTCAGCATCGAAACGTGAAAAACATTGTGTACCTGAGATAAAATCGGAGGTAAAGACACCTGGTATGCAATTGATCCAACTCTCTCCAGAATTTCATATGGTCCAATGAACCTTAGACCCATATTTCATTTCTTACCAAATCTCATCACACTTTTCCATGGTGAGACTTTGAGAAAAAAACATGATCACCTACCTCAAAAGTTAGATCCTTCCTCCTGTTGTCTGCATAACTCTTCTGCCTACTCTAAGCTGTTCTCATGTGTTTCTGAATCAGCTGAACTTTTTCTTCCATTTCTTCTACCAATTCTGCTCCCAACAACTTCCTTTCACCCACTTCATCCCAAAAAGCTGGAGTTCGACACCGCTTCCCATATAATGCCTCAAATGGTGCCATCTGTATACTGGAATGAAAACTGTTATTATATAAAAATTCAACCAAAGAAAGATGTTGGTTCCAACATCCCTGATAATCCATCGAACAAGCTCGTAGCATATCCTCCAAGTTTTGAATTGTTCGTTCTGACTACCCATCTAATTGAGGATGAAATGTTGTACTAAAATTTAATTCAGTACCCAACGACTTCTGAAGGCCTTTCCAAAAGTGAGAAGTGAACCTGGGATCATGATGAGTTAAAATGGAGAGGGGAAATCCATGTAACCTGACAATCTCTTTAAGATACAAACGGGAAAGTTGATCTATGGAAAAAGTATCTCGTATAGAAAGGAAATGAGAAGATTTAGTCAAGCGATCAACAATAACCCAGATTTCATTATTACCTTGAGATGTCTTCGGTAATCCCACAACAAAGTCCATGGATATATTGTCCCATTTCCACTCTGGCACTGGTAGAGGCTGAAGCATCCCTTTCGGTAACTGCCGCTATGCCTTAACCTATTGACATGTCAAACACTTCACTGTAAAATCAGCAATATCTCTTTTCATTCCATCCCACAAGTAATACTCCCAAAGATCTCTGTACATCTTAGTACTGCTAGGATGAACTATGAATGGAGAACTATGAGCTTCACATAACAACTCTCTCTTCAACTGTGAAACACAAGGCACACACAATCTCTCCCAAAATCTCAAAACTCAATCATTATCAATGTTGAATTCAGGCAACTTACCCTTCTGAACCAGCTCTACCTTTTTCTGCAACTCACTGTCTTGCTTCTGTGCTTGCTTGATTCTGTCTGATAGAGATGATCTCACTGATACTTGAAACAAAATAGAAGAACTTCCTGCACCAACAACTTCTATGCCAAAGTTCATCAAATCCTTAACCAAAGGATCACGTTCCAAATGAAACATTTTTAATGAAGCATTACTTTTTCGACTCAAATAATCAGCCACTTTATTTTTTTTCCTGGATGGTAATGAATTGTACAATCATAATCCTTGATTAATTCCAGCCATCCCTTTTGTCTCATGTTTAACTCTTTCTGAGTGAATATATACTTTAATCATTTGTGATTAGTATATATTTCACACTTTACTCCATACAAATGATGCCTCCAAATTTTTAAATAAAAAACAACAGCAGGTAATTCCAAATCATGTGTAGGGTAATTTAGCTCATGAGTTTTCAACTGTCGTGAAGCATAAGCAATTACCTGATCATTCTGCATTAGGACGCAACCAAGTCCTTTCAATGAAGCATCACTGTATATAACAAATTCACCATTCCTGAAAGGTAGTGACAAAACTGGAGCATTCACCAATCTTCTTTTTAATTCCTGAAAACAATCATCACATTCATTTGTCCAGATAAACTTAACACCCTTTCGAGTTAGCTTATTCATTGGACTAGATAACCATGAAAAATTTCTAACAAACCATCGGTAATAGCTTGACAAACCAAGGAATCTACGAATCTCAGTTACATTTGTGGGTCTTGGCCAGTCTTCCACAACTTTTGTTTTTGCAGGATCAACAGTTATCCCATATTTAAGAAATAATGTGACCAAGGAAATACCTTTGTTGCAACCAAAACTCACACTTGATGAATTTTCCATAAAGTGTCTTTTCTTTTAAGGTTTGCAAGATAACCCTTAAATGTCTTTCATACTATTTTTTACTTTTAGAAAACACCAAAATATCATCAATGAAAACCACCACAAACATATCCAAGAACTCATGGAAAATTCTATTTATTAAGTCCATGAATACAGCAGGTGCATTGGTTAGCCCAAAAGGCATTACTACAAATTCATAATGGCCATATCTTGTACGAAACACAGTCTTCAGAACGTCTGCTTCCTTTACCTTCAGCTGATGGTACCCCGATCTCAGGTCAATCTTTGAAAAATACTGAGCTCCCTGGAGTTGATCAAACAAATCATCAATATGAGGCAAAGGATATTTGTTCTTAACAGTGATGTTATTCAAGGCTCTATAATCAATGAAAATTCTCATTGATCCATAATTCTTTTTAACAAATAAAACAAGATCACGCCATGGTGATGTGCTAGGTAGAATGAAACCTTTCTCTAATAAATCTTGCAATTGCTCCTTCAACTCTAAAAGTTCAATTTGAGCCATTCGATAAGGGGGTTTTGAAATTGTCTTAGCATCAGGAACTAAGTCAATAGTAAACTAAACTTCTTGATCTGGTATTATTCCAGGCAACACATCATGAAAAACATCAGGATACTCGTTTACCACTGGCACATCATTAATCTGAACAGTTCCTTTATTTTCAACGATGTGTGAAGGTAACATTCATTTCCATCTTTTACAAGTTTCTTGGACTCTTGATAAGTTATCAACCATAAGGGTTCATTCTTGTACAAAAACTGAAAGTCTTTCTGAAAAGAAACATCTTTAGCTCTACAATCAATCATAGCATGGTAAATAGAGATCCAATCCATACCCAGGATAACATCAAACTCTACTAGAGGTAGAACAATAAGGTTCTCAATTAGCTTCTTTCCACAGGTAAGGATAGGAAGATTATTATAAATTCTTTTTGCCTCAACATTTCCCCCAGGTGTTTTTACCAAAAGTTCAGGAGTCATTTCTTGAGATGGTATTCCCATTTTACTAGAAATGGTTTCAGAGATGATAGAATGTGTAGACCCCGAATCAAACAACACACTGGAATAATATGAAAATACAAAGTACATGATACAACTTCATTTGATGGCCCGACATCTGCTGAGGTAGTTGCAAAGGATTTTACCACCCCTTTCTATTTGTAGTCTAACTACTTCCCATCAATCAAACTCTTTGTCGGACACTCGTTTGCATAGTGACCCATCTCATTGCACTTAAAACATTTCACTAACTGTAAATCAAATTTGGTCTTACCTTTACCTTAATCTTTTTCAGTGCAATCACGAGCTTTATTTCTCATCTTACCACATCGGTAGCACTTTCCAGAATTTAGAAGACATTCCCCAACATGCCTTTTGCCACATTTATCACAAACTGCAAACTTAGATTTCTTACCATCAGAGTTTTTTGAAAAATTATTCCCTTTCTCCTGCCACCATGGTCTCTTTTTCTACTGATTGTTATAGAACACTTGATCATCGGCAAACTCCATTTCCACCTTCTCAGCACATCGAACAATCTTTTCATAAATTTTAAACTCACGAGAAGCTAATTACCTTCGATATTTTGGCTTTAATCTTGAGTAAAAACGATTGATTTTACTATCAAGGTCTCGGATAAAATTTGGAGCATACCTTGAAAATCGAGTGAACCTTTCTTCATAGGTATCCACTGAGTCTTCCTCTTGCCTCAATTCCAAGAATTGCTTTTCCATCCTATGTCGAACTGCATTAGGAAAATACTTCTCATGAAATATACCTTTGAATTCATCCCAGTCGAGAGCATCAATATCATCAGCATCCCTAATATTTTTAACCATCGACCACCACTGATCTGCTTCACCCTCCAATTGGTAAATAGAAAGACTAACCTTTTGATTTTCTGAACACCCCATGACATCGAAAATCTTCTCCATTGCTTTAATCGACCCTTCAGCTAACACAGGGTCAGATGATCCTCTGAATGATGGGGGATGTTGCCTCATGAAATATTCCACCACTGACATGTTCCTCTGCAGTTGATCTGGCTGATCTCGTGCATGGATACCACCACCATTTATCGCTTGAGTCAACTGCGCAATTACTACAACAAAATGTTCAGTTCCAATTCCAACCATCTCAGGATGCTGATTCGGATGGTTATTTCCTTCTGCATGCCTTCCTAGCACTGCTTCCCTGTTTCCTCTGCGGAAAACCATTCTGAACAAACATGTCTTAGATGAAGCAACATAGTAATCTTCAAATACTATATCACTTCAATTTGACCATAAAAAAAATATTTTTGGATAATAATTTAATAGAATTGTAACTCCTAATGTTATCTAAAATGACCTTTGATACCAACTATAAGGCCCCAACCTTAAACCATACTTAATATTGAGTTATTACAAGATTTCACCTTGCAGATCTTTTCAGGTTTAGAGTTTTAGAGAATTAGATCATAAAACATGATTAACATTCCACATATAAAAAATGTGGTTACATAAAGATAGTTTTCATCTTTCCCATCAATGGAAAAATATTTAAAATAAATCATAAATTATTTCCTGACACTTCCTTGACACTATGATCAAATCATGTACCTTTACCTTGACCTGTGAAAAACATTTCAAAAAACTTGGGATGAGCATAAAAAGTTCAGTAAGGGAATATAAAAATATGGAAAGGAAACATGGGTATATATATACATAAGAATGAAATCATACTTTACCCATAAAACATATGAACTTTAACATACATCATCAAATCATGAATAAATCATAGAAATCATATGACATAAAGGTTACTTGAGGCAGTCATAACATTCTTTCGTAGGGAGTAACCCTCTTGGTTGCGTTTGGAATACCCATCACAGTATATTCCCTAAATCTCTATGGAGAAAACATAATGTTTCACTCCTATGCATTACCCAATGCATTGGAGAGCTATATCAGGCTCACCCGCCCTTAGTTTATCACGGAACCACCCATCTTCATAATAATTCCCAATAACCTCAACATAATCGTATCACATAAAACATTCATAAAGGAAACATAACATTTCCACATTTCAATCACAATATATCAATACAACACATTTATATAAAAACATTACGAAAACCATTTTCAATACTAAAATAAAAGAAAATTAAAACATGTTATTTATTTTTTCTTTTTTTAAAAAATAGTATGGCTTGTAGAAGAAGACAAAACTCAAATAACGGTCACGGTGGCAGAGAAGTCGTTGTCGCCACATACGTACGACAAAAACATTCCGTTTGGTCGTTTAGTAAAACGCTTCGTATAAAAAAGATTCCTTTTGGATAAATTTAAATGTAAAATGGGTTTATACATCGTATAAAAGTAGGTTGTGTATAAAACAAAATATTCCTCAATGAAAGGAGATTGAGACGAAGTCCCATACCTCGGGTCCGACTTGACTCGATCATTCTTTAATCTCTTGAATAATAAACTTGAGTTAATTTCTAATTGCTTAAGAACCATTTTCAAGTTCATTATTCCTTTTATATCACTTATTTCCATATCATGAACACTATGTAATTATTTAAGTTAATAACGGTCGTTTTAACGATCATTGGTACTTGAGTAAAAAATAAACCCTTTATAATTACCATTTGTTCAAGTATCCATTATATCCAGAATTATAATCATGATATATATATCATATATATCCAGTATATACATGCATTTATAATATTACATAACAATTTAGTGGTAAGAAATGAAATGCACCATTCATGGAGAGGGTAACCCGTACGTATGCATGAACGCTACTTTTATTTCTATTTCATATTTTATAGAATGGAATCATAATGATATAAAGGCATATTATAATTCCAATATAATATCATATATAATATCATAGTTCCATCCTTTATATGTCCCACATATGGTATTTAACAAATCAAATCACTTTGAGGTGGCGGTAGTCCGCACTTCATTAAATTAAGATATCGTGTTTACCCATAATGGAAACCATAAAGGTTTGCCCAAAATGAAAAATACAGAATCCTAATGAAAACATAAACATATTATATATCATATATAAATATAGTGACATCTTAATGGCCACCTTTGAAGGTGTTAAAATAATTTTGAACAATCATCGTTTCAGGAGACATAAATTCACCATCCACGGAAACAGTATGTCCTTTAACCATTAGATGTAGGTGTGTGTAAGTGTAGCTCGAATCCATCTTATAAAAACATCATTGTATATTGAAGATACTGGATTTGTTACAAAATAAATGAATAAAAAGAGTTTATGGGGTTGGAGAAGCAAAATAAAACAAAAGGACTCAAGTGAAGACATTACCTTAAAATCGGGTAACTCCCTTTGGTTTGAGCTCAAAGGCTTCCTTGGGAAGACTTCTGCCCAAGGTGATGCTTCAACGAGTAATATAGGGATGTGTAGAGACAAAATGGGTAAGGGTTGGCCGAGCCAAAGGATTTGGGAGTGTGGTTAGGAGGTAGAGGTGGGGGCCTTTTATAAGAGGAGAGGAGGGGCACTCTTGGAAAGTAAAGAAATGTTACTTTATTTGAAAATGATTTTCGGATTCAAAAGGTCCCACATTAATATATTTTGAGGGTAAGGTGATAAGGGTTCGAAACCGACCCATTCAATTGGTTTTGGACATGTGTAGGTCATTGATTTTACATTATCATTTCATTTTATTTAAATCCTTTATTAATGAGGTAATCGCTGCATCATCATGATGTCACAATTAATATAATTTTTTTAAGTGTAAAAATTATGAAACAAATACTGTGATGTAGGAAATAGTTTTATATTTCCAATGAATATTTATAGTCTAAAATATCATGTATGTAGACAAAATTAAAAATGTTTTAATCAGGTGATACATTCTTGTTATATTTACTTTCTTTAAAAAAAAGTTAACAAGTCACTTTCCACAAAAGTGCTCTCATGGGGCCCCCAAGGTTGGCACAAGGAATCACATGGTCTTCCATGAGACAACCAGTATCCTTAGGAAACATGTTGTGGTAATTTTTTCTTATTATTTTATTATTTTATTATCTTTAACTACCCGATTACTCATTGATCAAGATAATTAAAGATAATTACCGTTGTTACTATTCATAATGTCCAAAAACAAAAGAGTATTAATTACATAATTTGGACCATTTGATTCCAAATATGTAAACCATTTTACCAAATTCCAAACACAGAAAGTGCAATAATTGATTTAAAAATAATTCCCATTGTCATAACAAATAGCGGGTTTTTTTGAAACAATATCTATGAAAAGATTGGCATTAGTTTATGCCCAATTCCAAAGTGAAATTAATCCTAATGACAACCATTGGATTAAATGGTAATAATATATTAAAATTTATCTTTAAAACCAATTCAAAAGATAATCTAATCATATAAATAAAGTAGATTAAAAAGCAGTTTTGATGTAAAATGTCGTATTTTTCACTATTCATTAAAAAATGAACATTGTCCGAAAAATACCAAAAATTTATCCAATGTAAATTTCAATGTCCCAATAATAATGAATATGTTTATATTGAAAAATATAGATTATAAAATTGTAAAATGTTTGATTTAAAAAGGGGTTGCCATCAAAAGGCAGTAAAACAATCTTTTAAGAATATTAGTGTATTTCATGCATAAGATTGTATTTATTTTCATTTTAAGCCTCTAAACACAATCTTAATCTTTAATAGACATAGATAAAAATATCTATTATTCATTACATACTTGGGATGTTACACCACTAATCATAAACGAATAAAAATTATTATCATGAAATAAATATGATAACATTGATATTAAAATGGAATGTATGAATAAGATAATAAATATTATGAAATATATATAAAAGAAACTACTGAATTTTAATGCATTGAATAAGTCTAAGAAAAAACTATCATTTATTAATAATTTATTTTAATGCCACAAAAATATATTTTAATAAAAAATTATATGTATTTATTTTTGTGAGGAAGTATTATAATTAATATATAGGAAATTTTTAAACTGGAATTGATAAAAAAATAATATAATTTCCACATTTATTATCTCAAAATTATCTTATAATTAAATATTAGTATTTTTTGAAATGATTTATTTTTTGATAAATATTTGAAATAATGAATTTTCTTGAAAACAGTATTTTTGTTTCAATAATTAACAAAGATAAATTTTATTTTAAAATGTGTCTCATGTACAATTAGTTCTATTATAATATTAATATTTCAATTATGTTCCATATAATCATTTTTTTGTTTAATTTGGTATAAAATTATTTATATTCATAGAAGGAATTATTTATTGTTTCCTTCATCCGATTTTTCATGATAATTTAAAATTTTTTTTAATAACTATAGAAATTTAGTCTTATAATATTTATTCAATATTTTAAATCCATAGGTTTACATTCTGAAATTAATTCTGTTTTTTTGCACTCTGAATTGTAACGACAGTAATATATATCCCCTCAATAAAGGGAAAATAATATTAAGGTTGGTGAAAAATAAGTGATAAGAACAAGAATTTCCAACCAAATTCTTTTTGTAAAATTTCTATTCTATCTCAGAAATAATTGGATTTAAATTTTTTTATTTTATGGAATCATGTCATTAAAAATGAAAATAAAATATTTTAAATGGTGAAAGTAAAAAAGTGTCACCCTCTATGTTTTAAATAACCATTATATACCCAAATTGGGATTAATGAATTTTATGAATGGATATAACTGAAAATTTCATGTATAATTAAATTTTGTTTATGATTGTCATATTTTAAAAAAAAATATTCAGTCACAAATATTTTCACCAAAAGAGATTGTGAAACACTAATACAATATTTATTTAAATAATAAGAAAATAAAAAACCATATTATATTTATTAAAAGTGATATAATATTATTGGTTTATAGTATTCCATGTATTATGTAGAGGAATATTAGTTATTATTTATGTGTTAAAATTAATTTATTTTAATTCCAACAATTCCTTGATGACTTCTATGTCAAATTAAATTATTACTGTAAAATTATAAATAATGATATTTTATCAAAAAAAATATTGTTAATAAATTATTGATTATTTATAAAAATATTGAAAGAGAAAAAGATGGATAATATCCGATTGAAAATTTTGTTAATATTTTATTTATGAACCAGTTCTTACAGTAAAAAAAATTATAGCCCTTAATTAATAAAAATTATGTTCTGTCAGTTAATGAAAAAATTTGTTAACAATGTATATAATAAGTAGATAATATTTAAAACTAATCCTAGAAATATATATATATATATATGATTTATATCGAATACAACTTTTCTTTCAAATAATTATATATTTGTAAGAATTTTCCATACTATTTAATTTATTATAATTTAATATTTAATGAAATCCCCAAAGTACACGTTTCCACAATTATAAAAAGAAACATCACCTTTCCCTTCTTTAAAATTCAATGTTTCTTCTAGATTAACCAAAACATACTGAAATATGTTATAAAAATTTGAATTTACATTTTATAGGTGGTTTTATTCACAAATGAACAACCCTAGGTTTTTTATGCCGGGATTTAATGGAGTTATATCCAATAATAAATATATGCCTTAATAGACCACTTAATTTTATACATATTCTTTAACTCCTTGAAATATATTTTATTTATCATAAAAACTAAATTAATTATCCCCAATTTAATTAAATTTAATTACTATTATTAATCATCCATTATCCACCCTGATTTTGAATAAATTTGAAGTAAAACTATCGATCGTGCTTAGGTATGACTTACTGTCTCCACGTAGTGATACCATTCATTTTCCATAAATATACTTCATATATGTTAATATAATGGATTAAATATTATATATCATAATTATGAAATATTTATAAATTTCTAATCATAATATAACATATAAATTCCTATCTATCAATCCATTGGAAATTAATTTGGTCAATCATTCGAATGTGTGGACTACCAACTCCTGGATGTGATGAGATTAATTTTTCATTTCAATTTCAATTGTAAGGTAATAAAAATATAATTAATTAATATATAAAATATATATTATTTAAAAAATACATTTTATGCGAGTATTATTATTTACCTTTACTTCGTTCTATCTTTCAAAAATGGAAGAAATATTTTACGAGTATCTATAACTTGCCATCTTCCAGAACAGTGACTTAATTTCTCTATGAATACTTCTATGGAACACTCTAAATTAGAATATAATCAATATAATATATATATCTATAGAGTAAAAAGATATGTATAGGATAAAACCATGTTCAAATTACATTTACCAAAACCACATAACCAAAACCAACATGAAAATCAAAGATGATATCATCAGGAATAGTAAAACTAATAAACAATTTTATATAAATGGGTAATGAAATGTTGTTAATGAATAATATATGTTATGATATATAAGAATATATTTTTTAAATATATATATAATAGACCTATATTTATTATATTTTATGTTAGAATATCTATGATAGATGTCATGCATGAGTTTGAAGATTTTTATCTCTCTTTTATTTCAGTGAGACACATGAAATATTTCAATTTTTTCTCTTATGTATTGTATAAAAATAAATATCAGCAATGGTTATTTTTTATAATTCTATAGGAACTTAAATATATATCTAAGGTTTATTATTTCATCTATATTATGATTCAAATGTTACCAATGTGATATTGTTTTATTCCAAAATCTTATTGTATATTTGATATTTATTCATTAAGTTTTTTAAGATGAAATATCATTATCAAAATCTAAATAAAATTATGAATTTTATTCTACAGTGGTAATTTATATAAAATAGTTATTTTTATTTCATTTTTATACCTTTTTCATTAATGAGACCAAATACGGGCATGTATGAAAAAACGACATTATTTTTATTTTTGGTAAAATTTATTATTCTTCAATATCCATGTTTTCTAAAGATGTCTTAAGGAAGCATTTTACCATTATCCTATTTTTTTTTAAAAGACATTTTATCCATGATTTTTATCAATAGTTCTAAATTATTCTACAAATTAATTTTTAAATAAGGTAGTTTCTACATTTTTTCATTAAAAAATTTGTAATAAATGATTTCATTTACAAAATATACTATGTATGAAATTTAAAACTACCATAATTACCAAATAAATTTAATTGAATAATTAATGATTTCACATTTATCATCAGAGGACAAGTTTTCCTCAATAAGTATGATTTTTTTTATTTTAAGTAATTGTTTTCCATGACATAATGTTTTTTTTCCTCAGTAAATGTTCAATGTGATTTTTTTGAAAACATTTTTCATATATTATTGAATAATAAAATATTCATTATGTTTATTGAGTATATGATCCTATAAACCATATTTATTATTTATCTAGATGGATTATTTTAATGATGATAATATAATTTTAAATCCTATTTATTTTAAAATGGTTATACTATGATGAAATGATAATAATTTTTTGAATCTAATCTCTTTTACATGACATTATTTTTCCTAAAATAATTAGAAAAGAAATTTATTCTCCTAGGATATGGTAGGATAACTATTTTATGATCCTATGGAATACATATATATGATTTATATTTTATGAGGGGTGGGATTAAAATTGCACATCCCAGAAATATATTGATAATAAATTGATATCTCATTAGGTAAATAAGAAAAGAATGGGGAGTGATCCTAGTTTACAACGTATTTTCTTCCAATATGATCAATTATGTAGAAAACCTTGACTGCAATGATTGTTTTAGGAGTGAACCCAATCTATGCTTGTAGTATTTGGTGAGACACATGAGGGATATGAATTTTTTTTGTGGAGTGAACCCAATCCACTATGATAGTATTAGTAATGTGTGTTTAATAATGTTTAAATTATTCAATATTATGTAGGATAAATGATAAAAAAAATTAATGAATGTAAAATAAATCCTATATGATTGTGAGATTGTAGAATATATTCTTACTTCATTGGTTAATTTAAAATTTTAATTACATTATGGAATAAAGATGAATTTATACATTAATAATCATAAATAAATAGTTATCCATGATAAATACATCAAAATGATTGTATATACATAACATAATGGTGAATATGTGTACAATAACAAATTTTTCTAATTGGATGGTAATTTGAAGAAAATCCCCTTATCGCAAACATCACATTAGATAAATGTGGTGTAACCTAATATATAATGGATTTTATGATATTAATAATTTCTAATAGAATAATATTTATAATTAAAATATCTTATGTGATCCATTCCTTATATATTACAACTAGTTCATTAATATTTTTTTCACTTTTTCCATTATTTCGGGTGTAAATGACTTCTTTATCCAAAACATGGTTTATCAAATATTTTTGGAATATTTTGAGATGCATATAGATTCATAATATATATAATTATATAAATGTTATAATTTTAACATTTATTCATTATATACCCTTTTTGAACCGTTATTTAATGATGTAAATGGAAAATGAATGACATCACTTTATGGAGAATTTAGGTCACAAGTACGCACACACCATTATATCATAACTATAATGGGTGAAATTGTAATGAAGTGGGTAATATAATATTTTAAAATATTTAATATCATGTCATGTATATCATATTTATACCTTATTTCTATCATTTGGACTATTCATGTGAGTCAAGGATGGAAAACTAATTACTTTGGTTGACGAGGTGGTGACCTACTTACAAAAGAGAGATGGATTTTTTTCTAATTTGTTGGAGATGAAAACCAATAAATATAATTCCATTAACATAAAATAATACCATTAAATTTGAGGTATTGATGTTATTATACCATAATAGACAATACATTATTTTATTTTATAAAAGAATAATGAAAACAAAGGTCCCATTGAATATTATTACCAATGCCTGGAAAAACCTCTATCAGATATCATACTAATGACCATATGACTGTTATATTGGAAATAAAAAAATGAAAATTTATAATGATTTTTGGGGGATATTTTAGTAGTTCTTGGGTGAGATTAATGTCTTATGATGTGTTATTTATTAATGAGAGGAGGTTCCTTTTATAATTGTAGGTGGGGGCCTCTTTGAAAACAACAACAAACAATTGTAAAAGAATACAAAATGGTAGTCATTACGAATGAAAATTCATTAAAATGAACATGTATTAAATTTTGTTTTATTATAATGTCTAAGTATTTATATAAAAAAGTATTTAACATGTTTAATTGGAAAACATAACCATATAATTTGGATTAAAATCATAGATAAACTCACTTAAATTGTAACCATGGTAATTAATTTTTAATGTGTTTCCATTCCTTAGGATGAAAAAATATGTTGAACATATAGAAAAATAATAATTATAATAATTAAAAATTTTATCCATTTAACAAATTTAATTTGTATTATTGATTTAAATTCATTTTAAAATAAACCAACTAGTCGTGTTAAGAAAATTGTTTCTTGAAATGATATTTTCATGTATTAGATGAGGATAAATTAATTATATCACTAGTATTAATCATTAAATTGATTTAAATTAATATAGTTATATATATATATACATTATAAAATTAATTTAAATCATTTATTATAAAATATTATTTTATATAATTACAATTGGTAGTGTTTATTGAATTTTAACAAAGAAACTGTTTTATGAAAATACATTTAGAAAAAAACATACATTTAAAACTCCAAGTGATATAATAATTATTTTATTAAAATTTATCGAAAATATGTTTTAATTAAAAAATTTGATATATTATTATTTTGAAAAAAAATTGAATATTTAAATAGTATATTTTCAATTATTCCGAAAAAATTATTTTTAAGAAAAAATTTTAAAAATAATTTCAAGGATTATATTTTCCATGTCTGTTAAAAATATGAATTCATCCTATAAAAAATAATTTTTAAAATTCAAATATTAAATGTTTTTATTTTTAGTGTAGTTTTATTAAGATACGATGTTTACTTACTAAAATTGAGGCTTGACTATTACCTTCTCCCCCGTTATTTATTATCCCTAGATATTTTCATAGATATTATCTTATAAAAACATTAGATTGGATCTTCATCATAAAATACCATGGTTCCTATGTTTATTTCTCTATTATATGATTTCTCTATTACAACATTACTATTCGAGTAATCTGAGATCTCAATACATTCTCTCTAAAGTAAGTAATATATAAGGGATATTCATAGTAAGGTATATCATGTTATAATTTTATATAATTTTATGTGAGAGCATGAATTGGTTCTGGCATGTACAAAACTAAAAATGATATATGAAATACATAATGTATATTATTGAGGCATGGTGTAAATTCCAATTGGTAAGCCAGAACATTTATTCTTTCATGAATTAAAAATATTCTAATGTACCTATGTCTCAGTTTTCCTTTCATACCAAACATGACAGCACCCTTCCATAACGATAATCTATTGAAAATTTGAGTTCTCACTATTTACTTGAGTTATCGGAAAAAATATTTTTCATAAATTCAGATTCTTTAATATTATCTTGATTAGTAATTACATTTTATAGAGTCTCCAAAATATGGTTTGGTCTTATATATTATTTTCACCAGCTTCATCACAACAATTCGTTGTACAAAAAATATTTCTATATATGGCTTCATAAAATGTTATTCGTATACATTAATTTAATATATTATTATAGAAAAATTATATCAAAGATAAATAATAACCCCACATGCCTTTATTTTCATTTCATAGTGATCACAACATGTCCTCCAATGTGTCGGTAGATCTTTTAATCACTCAATCATGTTGAGATTGATTAGCATGACTCAAATGAAGCCCAATATTACGATCCATTTAAATACTTTTTCCAAATTTTTAATATTAGAAATATGTTCAAAAAGTTCAATTTCGGCACCATGGCGTCTTCAAATAGAGACATTCAAGGTTCTTAATAGGTAAGTCATTTAATATAGTGAAAAAATGTTAGGATTTGGTAATGAGATAAAAAAAATAGATATTTTATAATTAATTCTGGGTGTCGTTGATAATCTTGTGACAAAGTACATATTAATGAAACCTATTTATGAATTTGAATAGTTATAAGTTTCATGACTCCACTATGATAATTTATATCATCCATCAAATGTTGGAAAACTTCACAGGTTGATACATATACTGTAATTTCCATCTTCAAATTCATCCACCAAAAATATTCCCTCACATTAATATACATATTGGCACTACCGGGTAGTATTGTGAAATTTTTCCTATTATCATCATCCAAAAATTCCATTTTTGTCTTATGTATTGATGGAAAAAACATTTTCCTTCCATATTTTGGAATTCCATCATCAGAAGTTAAATATAACAATTTACAATTATAGATAGGATAAATTTTCTTCTTGAAAATTCTCATAAACATATTTGAAATTTTTTTCCTTTCAAGATTGATTATTTAATTTTCATATGAATAATTGGTGATTTGTACCATTTATAAATAATTCCCAAATCTATATGTACATGATCTATGAAAATGGGATCCCAACAAGTCCACATTTTTTGTAGGAATCCATGGCCATTCATGGTTATTACATATGCTAGATTATATTTTATTGAGAGGTTGTAGTGTATTGAAAAATAAAAATCCATGAGTAGATAAAGCCTTTTATGTTGAATCACATTGATCTTTTTTTAAATTTTTAATTTAGGCTCTGTTTATGATAATTTTTATGGGTTTTTCTGTTATATTAACATAGCTTGATGAGGGAATTTATTCATAGTTCCCATCCTTCCAACATTTCAATGGTTGGTGGCATTGACCAATTTAAATAAAGATGTATTCTAAATGATTGAAATGGGATGACAATATGACAATACCTCCCACCATAGATTCCTCCTCTAATATCATTTCATATTCTAGGTCTCCCCCAAAGTTTTAATTTTTTTTGAAAAAATAAATATTGATGGAATCACTTCGTGGATGATGATTATTTATATAGATTCTCTTTAGACATCCCAAGGGGTCATAACTTGGAAAATACCTTATCATGATGTCATGATTTCGTAAATGAGTGCTTTATTCATTCATAAATCTATACAATACATCTTGTTCACTGAAGGTAATTCTTCCCCTATGAATGGAATAGTCTATCAATAAAGTTATACTCTACTTAGTTAGAGGTATTTAGGAACAATATAATGTTTTTTTCATTATTTTAAAATACAATTATTTATTCCATAAAACATGGTCTGTAGTGATCAGGTGCTTTATGAATTGGTAATATAAAATTTAAAATGTAATGGAATCCAAACATTTAATGTGGAATGATCAGGGTATTTTTAGGAAATGGGGAACCATGAAGCTAAGAGGCATGTCATGAATTAAATGGAAGCTTTATGAATGGTTGTATCTTTGTCAGACTTGCGAATCCATCCATAAACTGTCATCGTGGTGGCATTTCTCCTTCAGAATTGTGGAGAGTTACATTATGTCCTATCACATACATGGAAGGGGAGGGATATTTGTGAAAGGGATTAAAAATGAATACATTTTAATTGATTTTTGGTTCGTTTTGTGATTGGGTTGTCTTCAAAATAGTTTTGACCTCCCGTAATAAACCCATGACACAAATGTTTTATCAATAAAATGATATCCTCTATAATGGGAGACGATGTCAAAATAAGGTCCAGATTAGGAGGGAGAATCACCGAGAATATGAATAATTAATTTTTTGAGAAGCAGGCTCATATTTCATGACATGAGATGTTCACTGGTGCGAAGGCCATCACAAATCTCAGGACATCCAAGTGAAATTGAATAGTCCATGGGGGACCTCACATAGTACCATAACATGATGAAAATCAAATACTGTTACCTATTTTCTTAAAGATCATTACATTCATGATTCTTGATCTAAGAATGCATTCTATTTAATCTGGACTCACTAGATCCTTACTCGGTCATTACATGTTTACAAACCATGAATTTCAATCAGAGATACTTTTTGAATAATCCAATGACCATCGATTCTTTGCAATATATTTCTTTGAGAATGATTTTCATGAAAATCCATCATGAGATAGACTAATAAAATCATCCATGTCTTGAATTTCATGGTCCCTCAAGTTGTTTCTAGGGAAATATTTTTTGATTTCCCCTGAAATTATGAAATGGAGAAAAACATTATCATTGGAAAGTACATTTTATTTCACTCAAACCTTTAATCTATGATCAAGATACTTTCAGAAGAAAAGAAGAAGTATACTATGTGCCAAAGGATGTTGTTGTATTTCTTCAATCCTTGATATATTGTCTTCATGCCACTGAAATGTATGGAGAAATGACTTATTTGATTAGGGGAGTACATAGAAAATACCATTGGTACAAGGAAAATGTATTCCATATCAGGAAGGATAAAAAACCTATCACATCGGAATTTCTCTACGACCATATCAACAATATCAATGGTGATATTTTGGAGGCTTTGGAATATATACCTCAATATCATAAAATTTTCAAGAATGGCTTTAGAAACAATGAAAAATGATGTTCTGATGACTGGGATATGTACCATGGTAGTAACATCACCATTGAAAGGGACATGGCATACTCGGCATGAGAATCTTGTACGGAATTTGGGGAAGATAATAGTTGGTTAGGCCTCAAAAAATTATCATGCACTTATTTGTTTCATTTATGTAGGATAGATGATATTAGGTTGTAGATACTACTAGTACATTAGTTTGGGAACCGCACATTTAATTTGCATCATGTGGAGGATGAGATTTGCCTCTAAGACCTTCATCACATCTCTAGGATCCCTAATTTGAGGGAGTTTCATGACATGATTGTCCCCATAGAGAATGCATAGGATGTCCTATAGTAGCTATGAGTTTTTTATAAGGTTCTACAAGATCTTATTTCATGTACTACTATAGAAAATAAGGTAAAGAGGGACATCCAATTCAACTGATGTATTATTTTATAATTTAACTGTTGATAAGTCTGTGGAGGGTGAGTTACTAGCTATGAAATTGACAACAATTCCCTACACCTACCTGAGATGAGTTCATCAAGTCATGGAGGGATCTTACATGTAGGTCCTAGAAGAAAGATAATAGGAGTTATGGGGGTAGAACATAAAAACTTATCCTCAACCCACGATCATGTTGGCCGAATTCATCGCCAAACTAATCAGTGGTTTGATGAATCCAGCAAGGAATGGACACATGTGGCGTGGCTAAGGAAATTTATAATTGCAGCGGTGATCGAAACATGACAGTGTGTCAATTGTGGAATCCTCATGATGGTGAAATTGTATAAAGTTCATTCTTATATTAGTGAGGGAAGGAATCCACTACACATGTGAGGAACATCCCATTTTAATTATTAATGGGTAACCACACACGAATTGGGACAAAAATATACAAATATGATTTCCCCTCCTATGGAAAAAATTCAAATGATGATTTTGAATATCACGTAATGTTTCCCAATCAGGCTAGGCAGTATTGACACACTCATTAAGGATGAACTAGGATATCAATTTACCTTCTACCCATTTTTCTTACAGATGTCAGTAATAACTGATGAATGATCATAGAATGAGAAACATTGATCTTATCTTCGTGCTTTTAATGGTGGAGTGATGGTGGAATGGGGCAATTGGGATCCATTCTACTTTCCATATAACCGACATCGATTTGTAATGTAGTTCGAGTACCTACAGAGGAATAATCCGAATGTGTAATTGAAGGTAATCCATTAATGTCACTTATTAGTGACGATTCATATTTTTTTCATGTTCACGGCCAATTATGGAAAGATGAAGAATGAGTATTCTCTTTCCACTATCACATATAGGATAATCTATGGGTATGAGATTAGTTGGGAGGACACCTATATAAGGGTACTGTTTATACAATTCAGCATTCGAGAAAACAATGGTGTGGTATCTCAGCCTTTGAACCAATGCCAATTGGTCATGAGAGAGAGTCGTATTGGAGGGTATGGGTGTACATTGTTGTGGTAGGGCTGCTGCAACGAAGCTAATATTTTTGGAGTCTACACTGACTAGAAGATAATATAGAGGAGAAATAGTATCAGGAACAATGCAACATGTCATTAGGACCCAAGAGGAAGGCGATCTATCAAAAGGGTTCCACAAGATGCATACCTAGGGTCATGGAAAGTGGTTACATTGCATAGAAAATCACAATGATTTTACCTACTATGAGTCTTGGAAAATTTTGGATGTCAATAGGGGGTTCCTCACCTCTTGAAATACATGAATCCACATCAAAATGAATGGTATGGAACTCAAGTGGATTAGTTTTACCATTTACATCATTGTTTTTATTATAATTATGGTGAACAATATATGGAATAGATTGCTGACCTAGTGCACTGTTTGGGAATAACACATCTAATAATAAACAAGGTGATGTTTATTCTAGACCTAACTTCTCCCCACAATTTTCAAATACAATGTTAGATGTGTGTTAACCCTCAAATGAGGAATCATACGAATCATGGGGTGCAGATGGAAATGAATGAGTCCTCCCAGAGAGTGGCGAGATCATAATCTCCTTGGAATAATTTTATGGTTTTATTGGAGAAATAAATAATTCATATTCCAATTTCTAAGAATCCCTCACATTTTTTCAAGACTCCCCAATTGAGATTTCATATGTAAGAGGATCATGAACAAGGTAACCCTACTAATGGGGATGAAGGTTCCCAAACATGAGCTGAGGAGCTCACTCGAGAGCTTGTGGCCATGGTATAATAAAATTATGGGCCAAAAAAATTTCGGGAGGTCAGGGTAACCCCCTAAAAAATTTCCTAGATCCCCGACATCTATGGGGGACACTCCACAGTATCACATTGTTAGATATATAGGAGAACAATTTATTTGTGTTTTTATTTCTTATGACTATTTCCATTAAAATGATATACTTTCTTATTCGCTAACAAGGATGACCTGATTATTTTATAAAAATTGTTAGAGATTTAATGTGATTTACTCTCAAAAATGGTCAACGAAAATGGGGTCCCTTTTCTCATATGGGTGTTTTCCCAAGTGGTTCTTGTCGATTGTACTAACTTGGACCTGAGCTATGGGGAACAATCAGTTATGGCTATGATTAATTCCACTAGTTGCGTGGAACTCAAGGATTACAATGAAAGAATTTTTTTGGTGGTATTTAGTGAGGTCGGCCCAAATAATGAAATAGAGACCAAACCATATGACAAAATGAAAAAGGAGGATCCAAATGCAGAACTTCTAGCTTCACCTCTCGAGTACAAGGCTGCATGTCTTAATGAGTTGGATGAATCGAAGGGGTAGATTCTTGAGGTCATCAGAAGATGATTGATGATATTCTTGCAGTAACAAAACTGGAAGGAAGCAACTATTTGGATGTAACATTACACCAAAAAATTTCTCACAACATCCAAACTCTTCAAGAGATCAACCGGCAGAACCATAATTTTTAATAAAAAATGAATGGCTATTTAACATACATCAAAACTCAATTAGAAATCATCATAAGACTCATGTAACTGGAGGTGGGGGATGAGGAGAAGATATTTTAGGTATCATATCAAGTGGAAAATCATGGAGTTATGTTGGGAAAGGTATAAATCATAGACAGTCAGCTTCATCCTACTACTGATGAGTAAGAGATTGATCTCTGGTGTCTAAAACTAACCATAGAGGCCACACATCAATGGTTGGTGGAGCTACAATGCTCACTCTATGGAGAAGAACCATATAGAAAAACTTTCTAGGACTCATTAGAGTCTCAAACATGTGGATGTACCTTTATAATACAATAAATTTATCTCTCTATAATTATTCATTTACATTTTCATAAACACATACTTTTATTTATTTAACTATCACACATTGATTATATTTGGGAAAAACCAATGAAAAATAATTAAGCACAAGTGTGTCATGAACTATTTATGAATAATATGATGAACACTTATTTTTTCACTTCTTATAAATGTTTCAGATAAAAAAATACTCAAGGTGTAAAAATGTTGACCTCACCTGTTTTGATAATCCCAATCTTGTATTCATATGTTTTGACAATCCCAATTATGTGTTTATATATTATGATATTCACAATTGCTGTTGATCTACACTTTAATTCTTTCAAATCGATGATCATATTAATAATAATGTTACAATAATTTCCGATTTATGTTAATCTCGATTATCCATGTTTATAAATGTTTTGAAATGATTCTAAGTGAATTAGATGTGTTTTGCATAATACAGTCAAGTGTAACAGATCTACTGATGCATAAGAGCTACTGATAGACATAGAGCTACCGATGAGAGCTACCGATAAGATCTAGAGCAACCGATGGAACTAAGTTCATCAAGCTACCGATAAGAGCTACCGATAAGAGCCACCGATAAGAGTTCGAAGAGCTACCGATGGAAGATCCTAAACAGAGTCAGCCGTACACATCTACAAACAAACAGCTACCTATAATTAACTGCGGAGTCAAATCCTATATTCTCGACACTATTTGTTTATTACACTAACGGCTACATTTGTTACTTTTTATGCATTTAATGTTATTAAATGATCTATGATTCCATTTCTGGAAACTGTACCAAGTAGGATTAAAAAGAATAATCATACCTTCTTCTCAGTATAATAAAGGAATACAAGACAACGTGTATGAGCAAGTGAGAAAGTGAACTAAGACAAGCGACTTGAAGAGATCAAGCACACGGGAACACACTTGCGATCAAGCTCAAAACGTGTCAAGAAAAACTGTAGAACTTGCACTCACAAGACTACTACTACTACCAGACTCCAGAACACAGAGCATACATCGAGAAATATATGCTAAAGAAGAACTACACAGAACACTTCATTTTCTGAGCCGATAACCAAGCTGAACATCGAAGCACTGAAAGAAGAAATGATACTTTGTTTTTCAGTCAAATACCAGAGAAGGACTCATAACCGTTTCTGATTAAATCCAAAGGAGTCCAAAGCTGCACTGCAATCACTAGAGCCATTCTAAACTCTTTATCTTGCTCTAAGTGATTTAGTATTTGCATTACAAGTAGTGTGTGTAGCCTGTTAATTATTACACGCACAATGTCTCCTGAACCTGAACTGGAGGATTTGTAAATACTCACTCACAATCTTTAAATTCTTTATTTCCCACTGTGGATAGTGGTAGAGGTCGAGTGTGACCTGGACAGCTTTGAGCTGTTGTTTTTTATCCCACGTATAACTGTGGTAGAGGTCTCTTGACCTGAACACTGTGATCACTGTTGTTAACCTAGATCCAGGGTGTGGATCAGTTTATATAAATTTTGAGAGGACTATGTCTCAGATTGAGACTGAACCTCTTGGTTAACTCCTTTGTTTTTAGTTAAAACCTATATCCATACTATAAACATTTATTTCATATTATGCTGCTATTAATTTGAAATATTATTTATTTTCAAAGCTACTTTGATAGTTAAACTCGTATGTGTTTATATTTATTATAAACCAGTAAGTTAGTTTCAAAAGTTAATTTAATCATAAGATTAAGTTAACTGAGAATTAATCAATCTTTTACAAACTAATTGAACCTTTATAATCTGTATAAATTCACTACAGTTTAATTTGTTTTTGAAATTGGGGGATTTTAATAGAAATTGTTTTTAGTAGAAATTTTAATTGTAACTCAATTCACCCCCCCCCCTCCTGAGTGTCCACTCCGACCAACATTTGGTATCATAGGTTTGTGTGTTTTGAAAAACTTTTTATTTACTCTCTGATTTTCAACTGTGATTTTAGTTGTATTTTAATGTTCTTAAAATTTCTGTTATTTCTAAATTTTTATCTCTTTAAATTGTGTTTATAATGGATAATAGACTTGAGGGTGCTGCTACTAACCGGCCACCTTTCTTTAATGGAAATAACTATGCTCAGTGGAAACTTAAAATGAAAATTCATCTTGAAAGCATGAGTTTTGATATTTGGACTGCTATTGAATCTAAATACAAAATTCCCACTAATGATATATCTACTTGGGACGAACCTACAAAGGCTACTTATAATTAGAATTGTAATGATATGAATGCTATGTACTGTGCTCTAGGAGATGAAGAATTCAATAGAATTTCTACATGCAAAACTGCTTTTGAAATTTGGGATACCTTGGCTGTTTCTCATGAAGGAACAAATAATGTTAAAGAAATGATATTGAATACTTATACTATTAAGTATGATAATTTTATAATGAAGTCTGATGAACCTATTTCTGACATGTATCTCAGGTTTAATGAGATAGTCAACACGATGAATTCACTCGGAAAAGTTGTTCCACCAAAGGAACAAATTATGATAATTTTGAGATGTCTACCAGACCGATGGAGAGGCACATCTGTCTCAATCAGAGAATCATGTGACATTGCTGCTCTACCTTTCAAAGAACTTATTGGAAAATTGATGATGTATGAAGAAGAGATCAAGGTAAACAAAGAGGAAGATTATGAACAGAAAAGAAAATCTGTAGCATTCAAGTCTACTACATTGAAGAGTAAGGAAAAGGAGAAAATACAAATGGAGGATGAGAGTTCAACAAGTGAAAACTCAGAGTATAACAGTGATGCAAAAATGGCTTAGATAGCCATGAGATTCAAGAAGTTTTATACGAAAAAGAAATTATTTAGGAAAACAAATTACAAAGGAAAGTATGATCAACAAAGAAAATGGAAAAAAGGATTAGAAGAAAGCTGACAGGACTGATGAAGTTGTCTGCTATGAATGCAAGCGAAAAGGACATATCAAATCAGACTGTCCAAAGTTAAAATTCAAAAAGAAATATGATTACAAAGACAAGAAGTACAAGAATGCCATTAAGGCTACCTGGAGTGCTTCAGAAGAGAGCACAAGTGAAGCCGAATCTTCCGACTCTAAAAGGAATCGAGCCAACATGTGTTTCATGAAAAATACTTCTGAGGTAACATCTGACACTCCTGTTTTAAATTCATATTACTCTGGAGATGATTCTGATTCGGAAAACATGTCAAAATCTGAACTATTTGAATACATTGATATGGTAGAAGAAACCTGTAATTAGCTTAAAGACAAATACAAAGGTTTAAAGAAATAGTATGCTTTAAGTGTTAAGCATAAATATAATATTGATATAGAAAAGGAAAAGAATGCTCAACTATTAAAGGAAAATACAGAACTGAAACTGTCAAATGAGCAACTCAGGAAGGACATAGAAAAATTCACAAATGGAAATAATGCTCTAACTCAAATGCTAGGAAAGAAAGTTGCACCTAGATATGCTACTGGTTTAGGATACCAACCTGGATAGAGACAATTCACCAGAACCCGATTTATTCCTAAGTCTGAAAAAAATATTGCTAGTTCCAGTTTTGGAAATTCATATGCTTCAACAGGATATTCATATGGTTATAGACCAAATAATGTTTATCTTTCAAAATATGTTACTTCTGTTAATTGTATGAAACCAATAAAACAAATCTGGGTACCTAAAGCCCTGATTGCTAACCTATCTGGACCCAAGAAAATCTGGGTACCAATGTCATTTCTTATTTAAATCTGTTTTATAGGAGACCTGCTTGAAGAGATATCACAAAGAAGATATGGTATTTAGATAGTGGGTGCTCAAGACACATGACTGGAGATTATTCTTTCTTCAAGAGCTTAATAAAGGTTGATGGAGGTCATGTCACCTTTGGTGAAAACTCTAAAGGAAAAATCATCGGCCTAGGCCAGATTGGTAACACTGATTCAGTATTAATTTCTAATGTTTGTTTGTTGATGGACTTAAATATAACTTGCTTAGTATATATCAATTATGTGATGATGGTTTCAATGTCAAGTTTGAAAATTATTCATGTGATGTTTTTAACTCCAAAAATGCTTTTGTATTTTCTGCTCTAAGGAATGAAAATGTTTATGCTGTTGATTTAAATTCTTTAGCCAAACAAAATATTCCCTATTTGAATGCTTTTCATAATGAATCTTGGCTATGCCACAGAAGATTAGGACACTGCAACATTCACTCACTTAGAAAACCGGCTAGGAAAAACTTAGTTAGAGACTTACCTAAATTAGAATTCCCAAATGACAAAGTGTGTAATCCCTGTCAAAAAGGAAACCAACACAATGTTTCTTTTAAATCAATGAAATAAGTCTCACCTTCTCAACCACTTGAGTTGGTTCACATGGATTTGTTTGGACCATCAAGAGTTTCTAGTTTAAATGGGAAGCACTATGTCTATGTTCTAGTAGATGACTTCTCTAGATATACTTGGGTATATTTCTTAGCTCACAAAAGTGAATCTTGTTCTTCCTTTGTTAAATACTCCATGTCTGTTGAAAATCTTAGTCGACTCAAAATTAAGACCCTGAGAAGTGATCATGGCCGTGAGTTTGAAAATCAAGACTTTGAATCTTACTGCTTACACAATGGATACACTCATAACTTTTCAGCTCCTAGGAATCCTCGGCAGAATGGCGTAGTAGAAAGGAGAAACCGAAACCTTCAAGAAATAGCTAGAACCATGCTCAATGAATATGAACTGCCTATTTACTTTTGGGCTGAAGCTATAAATACATCTTGTTATGTTATCAATAGAGTCTTGATCAGACCTGTTCTAAAGAAAACCCCATATGAGTTGTGGAACAATAGGAAGCCTAAGGTTAATTACTTCAGAGTTTTGGTTGTAAAGTCTTTATTCCAAACACAAAGGATAATCTGGACAAGTTCGCTTCTAAAAGTGATGAAGGAATTTTTCTGGGTTACTCTATTTCAAGTAAAGATTATATATTGTTTAATAAGAAATCTAAATGTGTGGAAGAATCTGTTCACATCAAATTTGATGAAACTGATCCACATGAGCCTAAAATCTCTCTTGAGAATCTTGAAGAAGATTTGTCTGTTCTAGACCTTAATGATAAATCCAAAGAACCTGTTATAAAAACTTCCAGTTCTGGACTTTTTCCAGAATCTGTTTTGGTCGAACCCGAACCTTCTGATGAACCTGAAGTGTCTAGTCCTACATTTACTAGATCAACAAGAATTCTAAAGAATCATCCTTTGGATGCTATTGTTGGTAATCTTCATAGAGGAACACAGACTAGAGCTTCTCTAAGAAATCAGGTTGAACATCAAGCTTATCTCTCCCAGCTAGAACCCAAAAATATTAATGATGCTATCATTGATGAATTCTGGGTAATGTCTATGCAAGAAGAGTTAAATCAATTTGAAAGAAACAATGTCTGGGAATTAGTTGACAGACATAAGGACACACTAACAATAGGCACTAAATGGGTTTTTAGAAATAAAGTTGATGAATCAGGAATCATAGTTAGAAACAAAGCTAGGCTAGTTGCATAAGGATATAGTCAAGAAGAAGGCATAGACTATGAGGAGACCTTTGCACCTGTAGCTAGACTAGAAGCCATTAGGATTTTACTTGCACATGCTACACATCTAAATTTAAAGTTATATCAAATGGATGTCAAAAGTGAATTTCTAAATGGTTTTATAATTGAAGATGTTTTTGTAGAAAAACCTCCTGGATTTACAAACCCCCATTTTCCAAATCATGTTTTTAAACTTTCTAAAGCTTTATATGGCTTAAAACATGCTCCAAGAGCATGGTATGATAGACTCAACAATTTTATTATTTCAAAAGGTTTTACTAAAGGGATTTTTGATCCAACACTTTTTATTAAAAGAATTTCTAACAATGTTATAGTTGTACAAATCTATGTTGATGATATTATTATTGGATCTTGTAAACCTTCTTTATGTACTGATTTTTCAAAAAGTATGCAAAATGAATTTGAAATGAGTTTAATGGGAGAACATAAATACTTTCTTGGATTTGAAGTATTTCAAAATGAAAATGGTATTATTTTGAATCAAAGTAAATATACAAAGGATCTGTTAAAACGTTTTGGTTTGGATAGTATTAAGGAGAGTGAAACTCCTATGAGTACAATTAGTAAATTGGATACAGATGAAACTGGGAAACCAGTGGATCAAACCAATTATAGGGGTATGATTGGTAGTTTACTTTATCTTACTGCTAGTCGACCAGATATTATGTTCAGTGTGTGTATGTGTGAAAGATTTCAAGCTAATCAGAAAGAATCTCATTTGCTTTCTGTTAAAAGAATCTTCAAGTATCTCAAACATACTGTTAACCTAGGTTTATTTTATCCAAAAGGAAAATCCATTGAGTTAATGAGTTATTCAGATGCTGACTTTGCTGGTTGAAAATTAGACAGAAAAAAGCACTTCAGGAACATGCCATTTATTAGGAAAATCCTTAGTATCTTGGTGTAGTAAAAAGCAGATTTCTGTAGCTCTATCCACTACCGAACCAGAGTGTATAGATGCTGGTAGTTGCTGTGCACAAATTCTGTGGAAGAAACACACTCTCTTGGACTATGGATATGATTTTAAGCATGTTATGATTAACTGTGAAAACACTAGTACAATAAACATCTCGAAGAATCCTGTATCTCACTCAAGAACCAAACACATTGATGTAAGGAATCATTTTCTGAGAGATCATTATCAAAAGGGTGACATTTCTCTTGAATTTATCTGCACTGAATATCAATTGGCCAACATTTTCACAAAACCCTTAAGTGTGGATAGGTTATGTTACATTAGGCACGAGCTGGGGATGTTTAATCTTCACCGATCGAAATCATCATCGATAGAAATCCTCACCGATAGAAATCCTCACCGATAGAAATCCTCACCGATAGAAATCCTCAGCGATAGAAAACCTCACCGATAGAAATCCTCACCGATAGAAATCCTCACCGATAATGTGTTGTTTTAAATCTTTTGTCTGTCGTCAAGAATCTGAACCGTTTTTTTCTTTTTTATTTTATTTTATTTTATTTTTATTCATTCAACTTATGATTCCTAAATGATAAAACTATGTCTAAGACGCTTCTCACTCCATCGAAACCAAAACCTTTTACCTTCAAACCTTAGAACCCAAACCCTCTGCAAACCTGAGATCCCTCGAACCAGTGATGGCAAAAACTAAAATTCCTGTCATCTGAGACGACTGTGTTGAGCCTAAAGCAAAAAAGGCAGAAGTCCGAGCCAGAAGCAAGTAATGCTGTTAGAACTAGGTTAGGAAGGAGACCAGTAAATCCTCATCGGCAAAATAGAGCTATTGTGATCGAAAAAGAGCTGTGTGTAGACTGGCTGCTGCCCAGCAAGTCCTTGGTGCTCGATGTTCTGGAAGCTCAGAGATGGGTAGACTGCTTTTCAAATAACAATGGTCCCTACTACCCAAAGTTGGTAAAATAGTTTTACGAATTTGTAAGCTTCGAGAAGCTAGAGAATGAAAACCGATTATCTTCATTTGTAAATGGTAAAATGATATCATTTTCATCAGTAGAATGGGCTGATTGATTAAATGTTCCTCATGAAGGTGTGTCTGGATATGTATCAAGAGCAATGCCACCTACCAGTGATATTTTTGATCATGAGACCACGTTGAAAGAACTCACTGGTGATGGAACTCCAAGGAAAGTGGTTGCTGGAGAAATGGATGGAGAGAACAGATTACTGTTCAAGTTTGTTCAACATGTGTTGATACCATGGAGAGGAGACTTTTCTAATTTGAGATATCGGGATACTTATCTCCTACATCTTTTGAGACATGATGTCAAAGTCAATTTGTGCAGATTGGTGATGAGTCAAATGGAAGATATGACAAGGCCGAAATCAAAGACTAACGCCCTATTCTTTGCTAAGCTGATTTCTGTAATGATCAAATTGAAAGGGATAGCTGAGTCTCAACATGAGATAGTTGTTGTGAAGAGCAACTTTTGTATCACTACTATAATTTGCAAATATATGAAGATTAATTGGAATCTGTGGAGAGGAGAATGGGTCAATGATGACCAAAAGGTATATGATAAATTTAATCCTGTCGATTATCCTTCAAGGCCAAAGGATAAAAGAGATCCAGGTCTAGGACCTGATGAAGAGGAACATGAGTACAGTGATGAGTCAGAAGAAGAAGAAGAAGAAGAGGAAAAAACTCCTATGGATAAGGGAGGAGATCCTGACTTGCCTCCAAGCCTTGTTGCTGAAGTTTTGTCTTTAGAAAAGGAAGTGCTAGCAGAAGTGGAGACACATGCTAATGAGGAAGACCAGTCGGTCTCTAAGCATGTAGAGGAAGAAAATAATGTCTCTGAATTATCTGATTCTGCTGAATTGAGTCTGAGTCCAGTAATTGGAAGTTCAGTTGTACCTTCTATGGATGAAGAAAGAGAAAGAGGAGAAGCTCTACCTATTCCAGAAAATCATCCTGCTGCTGCAGAGATGGAAGATGTTGTGGAAGATTCTGATGAAGAAAGACCAGCAGAGAATGTAGTTTCTATATATGAGAATGCACCCATTGAGGGGGAGCATCACACCATGTTTGGAAATGTTACAGTGACTATCGAGTCTGAAGACTGGGTAGAAGACCCAGGTTTTATAGTCTTTGGCTTGGATTATCCTGATTCGGATAATGAAGTATCTTTGAATAGACCAACGATTAGCTATGACATCAATTCTGAGTTTTTACCTGCTGATGTGGTCCGAGTACATGATTTATATGTGCTGAAAGAAAATCTCAAAGTCAGTTTTGTAGAAGAAGTAAAGACAATGGAATCTTTTTTAGTATTGTCGATTCAATCAGTCATGGATAACTCTGTAGTCAGTTTAGCTTCTGAAAGAGTATCTACTACAGTCGCTCCTACTGATTTTGTTACAAAGTCTGACCTCGAATCCCTAATTCATGAGCTGAAGGAATCCTTCAGTGCCTCTGTTGCTGAGATAAAGCACTGTTTTGGTGAAGAAATGAAGATGTTAGAAAGGTTTTTGAGATTTCTCTTGGTTGCAATCTATCAACTTTTGTAGGTGAGCTAATGGAAGAAGCCAAGGAGTGGCACACTCAAACTTCTAGGCTGGAAGAAGATCTTGAAGCTCTATGGATAACAATTGTTGCCTTAGACTCTTTCATGAGTTAAAAATCTCAAGCTGACAAGGATTTAGCTTATTTGAAGAGTGTTGTAAGTCAGTTGGTCTCCATGTTTGAAGATTTCAAAGCATCTATGAAGGATCATGTCCAAAATCAGGACTCTCAAATGGAAAATCTGATTAGAGGGTTGACCAAAAGCTTCAAAGAAACTGTATCCTTCTCTGTTGGTCCTCTAGTTCCAAAACCTGCAATTGATCTGAATCAATTTCGTGCTCTTATGAAGGAGGATCTTGGTTCTATTTCAACCAGTGGCTCTGTGGACTCATCATATTTAAGTCGAGTTGTGCTGTCTACCAGGGATTCAGCCAGAGAAATAATGAAAATCATCCAGGACTACATGAGAGAGGCCTCTACTTCTCAAGAGGCAATCAAGAATAAGGTGGATACTTAATTTGAAAAGGTTTATACCAAGAAACAACTGACCAACCATTTCAAACTTCTTCTTGAGAATCTAAAGTTACCTCCAGTGACTCAGGCTTTCAGAGAGAAGGTTAGTAAGCTCAGGGAGCTTACTTATGCTTTGGATAAATTCATTGAAAATAGAGATGATTTTGTGTCTGCAATGGAGAGAGGAGGATGCATTATAATGGATTTCAGAAACCTGTTACTGCCCTACCTACATGTGGATTCCAGACCGGTCATTGTACCTCCTGTTTTGCCTGCCTCTGCTTCTACTGCATCTCTAGTTCAGATGAATCCTACTCAAGCCATAAGAATTCTCAAACCTATGATCACTCAAAGGACTTCGCAATACAGGCCCGACACTGTATCAGTTTCTCAGCCTCCTCTGATCATTTCTGGAATTCCAAAGTCCTCCCCAGTATCCTCAACACCTGAATTCTCTTCTGATCCCAAGGGAAACTATGATGGTAGGGGAGAGGTAATCCTAGATTAATTTGCATGATTAAAAATATTTAATTTTATGATAATGATAACTTGGGGGATATTTCCACACCATATTCTCCAATTGAATACATGAACACAGTTTATATCCATGATCCATTGACATAAAATCCTATGTTATGATCATAGATCTTGATAATTGGTTTCAGTTTAATTTTTTGTTCTTAGGATGATCAAATCCATATAAAAAGAACTTCCTGAGAAACATTAAATTTTTTTGGAGGAGTGATGCATGACCCATCCACTGTGATAGAGAAGTAGGCACTATTTTTGTAGACATTTTGAATGATATTAGATCCATCCCACCTGGGTTCCATCATTTGTTTCTTACTTATAAGTATATTTAGTGTTCATATAATCAAATACAATATACATGGGAGAAATAGTATTGGATAACATTCTTGATTAATTAACTTTCTATGTTGTTGTAGTGATGATCGATATTGTGTAAGGTTTGTAGAATGTTTTTTTGATGTATTCCAACATAGCTAGAAAAAAATTCTTCAATTATTTATAACAGATACTAAAGATATATATATATTTAGAGTAGAGGTAATAGAATCATGAATGGGAAGGACTGCCTCTATTCCATAAATTAGGGACTATGGAGTCACATTAGGTGAATTCCGGGTCATTGTACAATAATCTCATAGGGTGTTTGAGGAAATTTTCTAGACAACATTACTTATTCCTACCCACCATATTCTACATAATTTATGAGATTGTATTATTGAATGCGTTTATCTATCCATTTTTTGTTGTGTGATATAGTGATGTATGGTTATATCATATGCTGAACATGGAATTCAATTTATTCACCATAGCAGCATTAAATTTAGTGCCATTTATAGTGAGAATGTCAGGCGGGACTAAAAATCGATATATGAAGCAGGACCATGAGAATTTAAAAAACAGAACATGATTTTAACGCCTAATGGGACCGAATTCTACCAACATAAAGAAAAATTCATCCCAATCAGATTGAACATGAACTAGAGAACAATTTCTAGTAGACAGGGTCTTATAAATCTAGTCCCAATACGACATAGGGACATGAGTATATTATGTTATGAAGGGGATAGGGGGGTCTATTAAAAAAATTGGAATGCATATAAAATGCATGGAACCTCTTGGTATAATAGATACAACCATGGACAATAGTGGGCATGTAGTAGGTTACCCGAAAATTATGATGAGAGAGTTTGAGCCCTGCATGATGGACAACTCATGACCAAAAATGTACTTATTTTATAACATGGATAATGTTATATAAATTAATGAAATAGAATATTTTTCCATAAAAACCATGTCTTATGGATATTTTTTTTGATATTGGGTCAACAATGGAGGGTGAACATCATTATGTTCTGATGAATTCACTCACGTTCTACTCGATATGATGGGAGAATGTTATGTTCGAGATAATCAATGAACATTGTTATGTAGTCAATGATATCTTCTATTGTAGGGGGTTCTAGAGGTCCTAATGTGGAATAACCATTATTCAAATAGTTTAACTTCTATTTTCCTCATAATATGAGATGATGGGAGTGATAACTCTTCGATGCGGCACAAGAATGCACATGTCATCAAAGTTGGGGTCTGGTTGATAGGAGGATAGACAAGCCAAGACATAAAATCTAAATTTTTCATGCTAAGTGAAAGGATTCACCTGTGGAAAAGAAGAGAAATTTTCCATCAGTTGGTGAGTTCAATTTATAAAGGGTATACGTTATGAATTCTTCATGATGCAGTTGTTTTTTATATTCTTTACAACTAACATAGAGTGTCCTTTCATATGAAAAAGGGGGTTATCAATCTTGAGATCCAACAAAACATTAGTAATGAGTGTCTGGTGTTTTTCCTTATTATTATTGGAACCTTATTAGGGAAATAATTAATATGGAAGAAAAACATATGTTGGCATAATAATGATGAACCCTAAGGAAACTATGTTGATTCTTGGATCATAGATACATCCACCCGTTAGAATGCAAGAGACACCATCAAAATGAATATTCCAACATGGACTATCATGGTATACATAGAGGATTTCATCATATGAGATGTTGAGACCTATGGAAATCTTTTTTGGGTCCATATCAGTTGCCAAAACTTCTGCTAACACATGAGCCATTACGTATTTTAATTTAATGAACCTGTTGTCGAATGGATAAATAATCACCTCCAAGCATGCTAATATTATGGTAAACCTTTTTTATCTCAGAATAGACATTATTGTATACTAATAGTATCTCATAATGCTATAGGTAATTCAACAACATCATCATTTTGAAGACTAGAACCACTCATTTCATCTTAATAGGAGAATATATGGCATTGTGTCAAGGAGAATGTGACAGAAATAGTGAAAACTATTCTCTATTTCTTCAAATAAACTATGGATGAGTAGGACATTGATAAACCATTTTATGGTGGTGAAATAAACGATAAAATTATTACTATATATGGGTGACATTTGAACTGGATGATATCATATGTATTGCGTGATTTCCATGAAGGAGGTCTGACACTCATCATCCCTCCTATCATCTATTCCATTCTATGTGAGTCGTGAAACGGTAATAATCCTTAAATGTAGATTCATGATGAATATTTGTATGTATTCTAGGTGGAATTGTAGTCATTGGTTCTCTCAGAGGTTTCTCAAAGGAGTAATATGGTTCATGGACTTGACCTTCTCTAGGACAACTTTGATGACCCAATATTGGATGACGATGCATAGAAATTGTTTACAGGTAACCCAAAAAAAGAAATTCAAGGGGTTCATCTTTTAAATATAGGGAAAATATGTAAAAGAAAAATATCTCATGACCTAGGATATTTTCATGATGCTTGAATGATATAATAACAAAATCATCCAAGTAGGATTCTACTTGAATCTTGAGAATCAGTTCAAATATGTGGTGCATGGATCACTGATAATGGTCCCTACATTTATTTAGACTAAAGGTAATTATAAAAAATTATAAATTACCCTGTCACAGTATAGTGTTTGTATACTCCTAATCTTCAGGGACCATCCATATCTAATTATATCTAATGTATCCATCAATAAGGGAATGATCTGAGATCCCATATGTGGCATCAATCAATATAACCTCTAGAGTAAGGGGAAACAATATTCTGATTGTCCACTAAGAACCAAGAATTTTATACAAATACTGATAGGTTCATTTTAATTACTGAAGGGAATGATTTTGTCTAGCCACATGGGGTAATGATAATCTTTAATGAAGATTTATTTGATGATATCATCAACCTCGACCTTGAACTGTGATCCATGAGAGGAATTCATCTTCTTGGGAGGCTTCTTATACCAAGGATGACTACATTGAAGGCCAAGATGATGGACGATGACTAGAGGATCTTATCTTATCATATATTCATAACTCTAAGTGAACCAATCATGATGCTGCATTAGAAATGTTACGTTCAACATTTTTTCCACTGAAGACCTAACTGTACTGATCAAAATCTTCATCAGATCATCTTCAGTACCACAATTGACCTACACTAACACATCGATAGTGGTATAGATTCCATATTCAAATATAGGAGGATTATTTTCCAAGCCTTTTAATTTATCAAGGCATGGTGATCAGTGGGAGGGGAATTTTCATCTAGATCTACAGATTATAGAGGAACACATGTACTGTCTTGGGATATTGTGGAGTAATGATTGTGGGAATCCTAGGACTTATAAATAATTATGGTAGTGTATATTAATTTGATTCCATTAGGACATTGACCATAGTGTCCATGTTTGATTCCAAATAAATTCTGGTGGTTCTATTTCTAGTGAATTATCCTTCCTCCAAGGAACAGATGGAGGTGCTAGATAATGACGGCCATTTGGGTACATCATTATAATTTACAAGTGTTGGGGTTTCTGTAATAACCTAAGCATGAATTTTGTAAGAGTATGCGGTAATCCTCCAAAATTATATATATTTGGCTACAGTTCTCCCCATATTACTGAAAAAGAATAAGTCATTTATCTTTTTTGGCATCATGGAATCCAAAAAATGAATTGGGAGGATAAGAGAATCATATATATCTAAATTTGGGTGGATCACAGTGGTTTTGTGCTTAGAATCATTGGCATAAACATGCTTTTACATTCTCTTACAATCGTCTACCTCCAAATTGCTGTCTCCAAATGATTAAAAGAGATCAACATCACCCAAAATCATTCATAATCACCCATTTAGGGGGGTATATGAGGAATTTGTGGTATGTGAAAGTAACTGATTATTTTAGATGGATCCATGGCCTACATATCAATACGTTGTAGGCATTATCGGGTGAGGCATCCATGAATTTGATGCTTAGTATAAAGATACAAAACACATCCTTCGACCCAATTATTCAACATGGTTTTATCTCAGTCCTTTCACAACCATGTATCATCATGTAAGAGGGACTCATATATGCATGAGTTAGTCCTAACATGAAAATGATCTTAGTTGGGATGAGATAGATCCTAGAATTTGTTTGAATCAGAAAATAATGAACATCAACACCATTAACATGATCTATGATGTACAGTTGTTGATGGTTCTCCATCATGAGGGATCTCCCTTCGTATCCTGATATATAGATTAAATATTGTAATTATTCTTTCTTGACCTTCTCAACATAAAAGGATACATCAACCACTACAACTACATTGAATTGGATGGGGATTGTCAAAGAAATAGTAAAGGATTCACTAATGAATTCTTATATAAATAGGGACTTGATGATCGATATCTTCTTTTGGATTATGGAAATATCATTGAACACATCATTGTTTCATTCTAGATACACCTTTCTAGATGAATGGGTTCGTTCTTTGACCATAGTCATGGTAGGAACTATTAAATGAATCACTAAATTCTAACAATAACTAGAAATGTTTGACTAATCATAATAAAAACACAAAACACCACTACCAGTAACCTTTCAACTAGCTGAGACCAGGATAAATTGCGGAGTGGTCAATAATTATGTGGTCATAACTATTCTACCTGGTTAGTTGTAAAAATCATCTTCAACGGCTTTTCTGACAGAGAGGGATGGAAGGACAATGCCATTTGAGTTATGCATAGTGCCTGCTATATAATCTTGATAGAATGCATGGAATTTTTATTCTAATCATTTTCATTTCATTGAATTCATATTTTATGGGGTCATCTTGATAATCTTTGAAAATCATCAGAGTTATCCTCATCATCAAGGACCATAAATGGATTCCCCAATTTTACAATGCTCATAGATTTAATCCTCTTCTCATCCAAAAAGGGATATTCAAATGAATGGTTGTCCCAGGGGGACATTCCTAACTCTAGAGGCCGGAATAATTTATGAGGGTGAGATTGATTCTACATGAGTAGGGGAATCTTCTTTCCCTAATGATGTCATCAACAACTCTACTGAGATATGGAGGGCTATGTTGTTGGAATGAGAGTATTAGATGAATAATGCATTGTATGATCAAGGGAATCATGATAGCCTAATTGGGTATGAATTAATCCCTAATAATTATCCAAATTTCTAGATCAAAGTATTCATCTAAATTATAGGTCCCTTGGTTTGAATCCTGTTTCTATTTTCCAATCCCTCCACTATCACTGTTTGCATCAGCAGTGTCATGTGAGACATGTGCCATAAAATCACCCAACATGAAAATGGCATTATCCACATAGACGAGGATCAAATCCATTTATACATACAATTTCCTGATGGTATATCCCTATAACCAGTGTTGTGGGAAATATTTGGGATGATCAGTGAGATCGGCTTCCTTGGGTCTTCTACATTTTGCAGATTCAGAATCAACTACTCCATGCAACTAGAAAAATAACAATTAAAATAATCCTTATTTAATTAATAATTCTATTATATTATATATAGGAAGGGACCTCTATAATCCTAGACCTAATGAGTTGATGGATCATGATGAGTGGATGGATCCTGATTCACCCTTCTAGGTGGTAGTGCATGGCTTTGTGGTGCATGCCAAATCTGTTTTGGGTGAGGTGGAACTTTTTTAGGATACTAAATTTAAAAAAATCGTGCATGGTGAGGATCTAATTGTAACAAATCCAGTGGTCTGGTTTTATATATGTGTCAAATTTTAGGTGTATCTACCTTGATGTCTCTTATTCCAAGAGTTGGAGGAGGCAAGAGACATTCTTTCTTGGCATACTGTAAATCTTTTTCTAGATGATAGTCCTTGTTTGAAAAACCCCAGAAACGAATAAGGATGTTATGTCTGATGAGGTTTGGGATAGGTTCCATCCTGATGTTTCCCACATGAATCTTTTGTATCTACACTTGGGTGAGTGACATATCGAGTGAATATGTGAGGCCCATCAAACATGAGAAAATATCTGATACACGTTCATCAGGATGTTTCTCTCACATGAAGAGATCATCAACACATGTCTTGCATGTGGTGGAGAAAAACTAGTTGAAAACATTAATTTGGAGGTCCTCCCATCTTGTAATAGACCCAATGGGTGACAGGTTGTACCAAACAAACACATTCCCTTATATGGTCATAACAAAGCAACAATGTTTTGTGGCCTCTAGTTGCTATGGGGTACCCAACATGGCCCAGAACCTTGAAATGAAGTGTAATAGATCATGCATTGGGTCTTACATCCTATTTAAAGGTGAGATTGTTGGATTACAAAAATATGGGGGTGCCTAAATATTTTCCACCCAGGACGGGTATGGATTTTTTTCATTAGGTATTGGCACATTTCATGTTTCCAGTTCTTTGAAGATAGCAATGAGATCAAAAATAAGATCATCATGGTGGGGATTTTATTCTTTTCATGGATCTTAGACCACCAATGATTGGATTGAATCCTCAACACTAGAAAAAGGTTTCATGTTTCTTTGACAATATTGATCTTGGACATAAAGATGGTATTCATTCTTCTATGGTGGATTTTTTGACTCATATATTGGTCTATGTCCATGAACATCATCCCTTTCCCTATTAGGACGTGTGGGATCATAACGATTAACAGGGGGTAGCAAAATAAGAAGGAATTAGGTTATCCCTATTGACTGAGTAAAGGATGTACATTATCCTTATGGGTATAAGAATAATTTGAATGTCGTTCAATGAGAAGGTCATTAATGATCATATTATGATTGGTGATCTGTTGATATAAGGGGTAAATTTTTTTATTAACCTCTATCTACTATGCTGCATCAACTAGACCAATTGTATTGGAAGGAAGAATCAACTATTTATCAATGTTGGTTGTCCAATCGGTGGGGAATGATGTGGAGGAATAAACTAGGATGATTTTGTACCATTGCAAGGGAATGTAGATACCTCTGGGGTCCACCTGATGATTTATTTCCCTTAGGGGATAGTTTTAACTCTTCAATCCTATGCCAATATAACAATAATTAGGTGACACATCAGTGGAGAAAGGGTTTACTAAGACTATATTTGGATTCATAACCTCAATATCAATAGGTTGGTCAAGATGTCACAAGATAGGGATGGTGTGGTAACATCATATATTCTATATACGTGGATCTCCACATGTGGGTCCACATATTTTATTATTATTTAGAGCATGGTGAATCGTCGAATGCATTTTTTTAGATGTTCCAATGATTATAAGGTGACAAAAGGCTCCCAACCACTGATTGTGCTGCTAACAGATTCACATGACACTATTGATTGTGATTTTTTGAGATTTCTCTGCTTCCTGGGTTACCCAACTGATAGTTACAGAGGTGGAACCATATAAACTATTTTGTACGATGAAAGAATGTATCCTATTCCTTGGATAGGGACATTGGGATTTAAATTTTGGACTTTTAATATTGCCATAAGGCTGTAGAAATATGGTTGGTATCTATAGTATCATTTGGGATTTCGTATTCAGAAGTGGGTTCCAACTCTTTGATATGATCATCTTAAACTGATGTTGGCTGGGAAATATGAGGTGGTACTAATGTGAATCTGCACTATAGTGGATATATCAATGGAAGAGTTAATGAATGATCATATTGATTGATGTATTCCCTGTTTTCTCTAAAGGAAGGTACTGACTGTATCATCACATCCCTATATGATGGTGCCTCATCTACTACATTATTTGTAGTGATGAATAATATTATAGGTTGAATAAAATGAAAATCATCATCTATAACATTCTAGAGTTACTCTTCATTAGACCGAGTAGTCGTAGAGATGGAATCTAGTGATGAGAGAGATGTTTTCACCATTATCCATTGGAAGGAGGTCAAATCTACCTCGACCATTATATAACTATGTAAGGATTTAGGTATATTATGGATCTTAAAATTCAAGATGACAAACCTAGCCTACAAGGTTCTTTCCCCATGATTTCATATAGATAAAGGGGGTGAAATTTCTATATGTTAATCTCATTTTTCTTCAGAATATTAGAACATAATGAAATCTACAATGATTTTGCATGTCCTAGCATTTTTTCTATTTGCGATGGAAAGTTTCCCTTTTGCGCAATGATAGTTCTTCCGGGAAGGGTGTTTTGTGGAATATGGATGATATTTTTGTAGGTTCTTGGTAGTATGGGGATGAATTAATCTTTTATAATATTAAATATGGTGAGGACCACCATGATGAATCGTGGAAACCGTACAGGGAAGACCTCCATAATAGAATTTTGAGGTGCAGGGAGGACCTTGGAAATACTCAATGTGGACCCGACAGTGACCACTATGTTGTTTATTTCTGGAGATCATGGGGGTATATATGAGATGGTGGAAACTTGGGGAGGTCCCCCAAGATTACTATATAATTTGGGGGTAGGTCCTTCACAATTGATGGTTGTGACACGGGGACAACCTCTTTATTGGGAACTGGTGATATAATATAGAGGACCTCAAAACATATGATCAATGAAGAGGGTAGGACCTCCAATTATATTGATGATTGACTGGGGATGGTCTTTTCTTGTGCCATAAATGACATGTGGAGGAGATTTATGCATATGAACCATTACCCAGGTAAGACCTTAGTGTGGAGAAGCATCAGTATGTGGAGGGCATATGTACATGCGATTGACAAAGGAGGGATGACCTCCGTGTTAATCAATAGAAAAATGGGGATGACCTCCATGTTGTTTGTGATCATAAATAGGTACTCACCATGGGAATGAATTGGTGTGGTGAGGACCTAATTACTAAGTATCATCATCGTGGTATAACATGTAAATGTTTATTGCACTGCTAAAATTAGAGGAATCCAAAACAATATTCTTATAAGGAATATAATTTATAGAAATTCATTAGGCATGTATGGGTCCTTAATAATTATTAGTATGTAGATGGTGGAATTTTTTATTTGGGGAATGGTATAATGAAGCTGTGAAGGATGATTCCATTGATGGGTACCAATCAGAGCATGCACCTGATGTTTGCGTCAGGTGGTTCAGACTGAGGCTAGAATAAAATGTGCATATTTAAATTGTTCATTGTAATGAAATATTGGTCAATTTTTTCCCTAAAAGGGCATGGGGGAGATTATATTGTGGAATTCCATACCATATATTCACCCTAGTTGACACTATCATCCCATACCTCATTTAAATAGGGGTGTGAGATGTTCAATCACTCTAGGTAGAGCCTCCAAAAACGATTTTATGTCATATTATAGAGAAGTGATTTCACCCTGTGTTACCCAATGGGGCGACGGTGTCAGTGAGGGGATGAACCCTATAGGTATTGATAAGAAATACTCCACACTGGAATGAATCTATAATTACCATACGTATGAAATGTTTTGTTCATCTGCATTCATTGAATAATATATGAATGTGATACAAGGAGTGGGTGCATGACCAACATGGTCCTGGCTAAAGACATGTATGAGATGATTTTTTGCATGATTGAAATTTTAACATTTATTAAACACATTTTTATGAGGGTAGGGGGAGGTGTGATTCCTATATAATTCAACCTATAAATAAAAAATAATTATCTATTATAAAAAATTTCAGCAAATTAATGACCAATTCCCCAATGTCTCCCATTCATCTGTAGTTGGATATCGAGTGTGTTTCATGCTAAAAATTCCACATATTGTAATTACCAATTTTTAAAATCTCCATTTTTGGGAGATCAATGACGGGAACACTATTTTATTAGTTGGCCCTAGAACCAATAATATGGAAGCAGTGATAAGTTTTTCTATTTATGTATTTTTTTCTATTATAAACAATGTGGATTAGAATATTTTTACATTTGGATAAGTATTTATATTGGTATTGTGATAATAATGTCTTTTGAGTACAATCCATCATCTAATGACTCACATGGACAATCCTATTCATTTATAGATAAAGGATTCATGTTGATTTCACCATTTATATTTCAATGTCATTCACTATGGTGTACATGCCCAATTCATCTAATTTGATTTCAACGTTTCATCAAGTTTCTCCACATTCACTCTTTCCAAAGGAAGGGGTAATTTCTCATGATCAATGGCGTTGTATTGTCATTTATCGAAACAAGATGATGGTATGTCAGTTTCAACCTCCATGTATTCCACCTGATATTTCAATTTATAGTTTTGGTATCCCTAATAGATTTATGTTGTGTTCATGGAACTCATTCAGGGTTCTATTTATTTGTGGTGTCCTAATAATTACACTACATTTTCCTATACATTACTAGGGGTATTGGGAGGGGAGAAACCCTTGGTCAGTGGAGTAGACACATTGGAAATCGCTAGCATGTCTAGACACTAGAGCATTAATCACCAATAATCATCTTGACAAGAGGGAATGTCAAAGGGGAATATTTAGGCATATAAACCAAGGCATCTCATGGGGATCACATGGTATCTGATGCAAAAATAATATCTTTTATGGATTTTCCTTCATGATTCTAATGATTTTAATGATGTATCTAATGTTGTATCCATAGATCATCAAGGGATTTAACATCACAAATCCCATGATAAGTATGAGATTACATTTTTATCCATGTTGTGTGTTTAAAAACATACAGAGAAGGAAAAATTGTTGATCTAAATTCCCTGTATAGGAAGATCAAGGTCATAAAATCCACGGAGGGGGAGGTCAGAAGGTTTACTAGATTGATGGGTCCAAATTATTGTGGAGATTTACATATATGACTTGTCCCATAATGTGAAGGATTCACGCTATGAAGATTGATTTGGACACCAATGGAGGAGGATCAGGGGTGTGCACTCCTTTAAGGGTTACTACAAGGTTTATGGTTTCTTGGCACTAATCCCCAGGGATGAGTCATATATACCATGTTTAGAAGATATGGATCAAAACCCACCTAGTTAAATGGATTGTGTGGGGATTATGATTAATTATTTACCTTCATAAGGGTATTTTTTTGGGTTGGATTATGTCGGACACAAACATGTGAACATTCTAGGAGCTTCTACGAGTAGTGATAATATTGATGGGGAATATGTGTAGGAGATAACCTGGTGGGGGATGTGAGTTTGAACTTTTTTCGATGTGGAAGACCATGTTAAATTAGAAGGTAATATGTATGGAGTGGACAAAATAGATGTAATGGATGGGTTTTTTTGGGTATGATGGGTTTTGTCCTATAACAGGATACCTACATATCCTAGTTGATTAGGAATCAAAACTCACATAGTTATAGAATGGGTGTAGAGTATTATACATAAAGAGTAGGATAAAGAAAATGGATCATGTTGATGGGAATTGGTGTATAAATATACAGTGAATGATATATACTTGTTGGGAATTACTCCATAAGGGATACCCAATGAGGATAGATAAGATATATGTTATCTAATAACCTGTATTCTCACATTGGTTATGCTCTATGTGAGAAACAAGAGGAAGAAGTATACCTAACTGTCACATCATGAAGGATGTTCCAACAGGGGGTGGTATATGGACCTTATGTATGAGAGATGAATGAGGTGGATATCATTCCATGTAAGGAGGATATCATTTTTTGTGATGAACATCACATTCCATGTGAGTGGGGAATACATGTGGATGTGTCCCATGGAATCAAATCCAAACGGAGAGGGATTGGGTGTTGCTATTATAGGAGGTGTGAAGGTTCCCAGTGCCCATACCTTGCATAATCCTTGTATATTGGGGAGGAAAAGGGAACCAAGTTGTTTCCATCTATATGAAAGGCTATAAGAATACTCTATGATGGATTCATAGTAGCAAATAATTCCTTGTTAGGAGAATCTCATTCCATGTCACTCACATGTGGATAATCCTATGAAATGGGTGTGTGTTTGGGGGGGGGGGGTTGAATGTATATGTTTTCAATGGGTTTTGTAGTGTCCACCAGAAGAAGATATGGTTATGTACCAAGAGACTCTATCATGAGGAATCCCATGGTAATTTCATTGGGGTAAGGTTAGAGTTTCACATCATGTGTTGATGATGTTAGGTATAGGACGTTTTATGTCATGCAACAATGATGTGAGGGGATTGACCCCTCACCCCTTGGGATTACATAACCATCCCACATGAAACCCTAGTTGGGAAAGGGCTTCAGTTATATTAGTATGTAAATATATTGAGGAGTGTGAGATCACAATGTCCACATTAGTCTCCCTATATTGAATATCAAGGGGAATCATAGTAACCATATATAAGGGAATATGGTGTATGGAAATATCATGCCACACATGAAGTTGAGTGGGAAACTGAAAAGGGTGGAACATATCATATAATGACTTATGGTGTAGCTAAATTGATCCTTGTTCGCCGTGGGGGCTTGTGGAACTCAACCATTATGAAGTGGTGTTAGTTGAATGGAGGAAATAGTTTGAGGCCATGGATAAGGGTATCACGAAGTGGGGACCATGTTTATTGGAGCATCAAAAGGCATGGGGGCTCAGAGGATGTTATGAAAATTATTAATGAATGGGTTTTGAGAAAAATGGTTACAATCCCTTTTCATGATGTCATGAATTGATAAAGTATTTATTTATGAGGGCTTAATTCTATATGAATACTAATGAACAATGGAGGTCATTATTCCTCCATGAAGGTCATAAGAAATCAAGAATGGAATCACCAATATAGGTGGAGGTGATTAGGGAGATGGTAAATGGGTTTTAATAATGATCAAATACACTGAATATTTCATTTCCTCTTTGGATCTCAGTACTCAGGTGCCTCCTCAATCTAGAATTCTGATGTCAAAAGGTTGATGTAGTCATCTCGTTGAGGTTTAATCAGTATGGTATTTATATTAAAATGGTCTTTTTATTCTTGGATTCATGCATTAATGAAAATGTGGGATACTTGAATGGTTGGGGTTCTGTCAAAAATATGAAGCTATATATCAACTCCCAGAATGGTCATGATGATCTATTGAACTGATGGAGAGTAATTCCATGGCATCATGTTCTTATAGTAGGGAATGGATATCGGTTAAAGGGAATCATGAATAATAACCTAAAATGGATTTTTTGTTCATTTTAGCTTGGATTTGGTTCCAAAATATTGTTTCCCCCTATACTAATATTTTATCATTTATTTTATCACCAACATGCTCTTATGGTCTATGTGTATATCACATCATTCACTATAGAGATAATTCTACTCATTTTAAAAGAAATTATTATGGATGGATACTCAGGACCAAGGGTAGGAATTTTTTTACATGATTCATTAACAACCTTGTTGGATATTTAATAACATTATTAATTTTTATTAGGAAACAACCAAGTACCTTAGTTATTGAATCATTAGATAACATAAATCCATAATTTCCTAGTGGTAGAGTTAATATATTTCATAGAATGCTATTCTATTAAAATATTAAAAAAATTCATAAAATTCCCCAATTCATTTGGGCTTAATACCATTAAATTTTATCTTGTTAATGTGGTTTCAAATATGAGAAAATTTAGAAAAAAAATCTGATAATAACTTGACATACCAATGAAACTAGGAAACTCAGTTATGTTTTTCAGCATTGACCACTATATGATTACCTTTTTCTTCATATGATCATGTATGGTTCCATTTGTGGGGAAAATATTCCATAGAAAAGAAACATTCTAAATCAAGTATTCAAGCATTTTATTTCCCATATAACTCTTTTCTTTTATGATTATTTATAATGATCGAACATTAAAAATCATATTCATAATATATTTTAGGATATACCATGATATCATTAATGAATTACTTAATGGAATTTTTGTAATTTCATAATGATGATTTATTTATTTACATTCTACCTCCATAATATCATCTTTCATTACTTAAAATTGATGAATCCTAGAACAATGATTATTATTTTAAAAATATTGATATATGTGGTGTTGATAAAATATTTCATCAATGGAAGGGAGAGGATATTTTTTCATTTTCACAATAGAACAAATTCTCTTATAATCAATGAATAACCTCATAGATCCAACATTATTTATAATTAAAATAACTGATTCTCCCCTACTGAAACACTAGAAAATATAAATCCTATAATAAATCCTATAGTTGATTCATCAATTCCACTTACCCCACAGTTTCAATTATATAGGGAGTTATTAATATTAGTATTTCATCATGGATTGAATCAATATGAAAATAAATTTACACATTATTGAAATATATTCTAGTATATTTCTAAATACATCGATTTATTTTTATAAAATAGTTACATCTACTATGTAAATATTAAATTCTCAATACATAGGTTGTTTTTTCTATTATATTATAAGAAATGTATTCAAAATTTCTATTGTTATAGAATCCCAGCCTTTTCATACATTATTATAAAATCATTTTAAATGTAAACAACGTAATAGTGTTAGACATAGAGGATCCAACGGTTTAGTGTCATGGGAAAACTAGGACCATATATATCAATTACAACATCAAGCATAAGCATATATTTAATTTCTTATTCTCTAGATTCTTATTGTCACTTGACCTCTCCTTCTTATATGTAGACACCTGAGGATATACAATAAAAAGGGGTGAGATAATAGCCCAGTAAGAATATAGATAAGAAAAATATAGCATGGGGTGAGCATAATCGTGAAATAGGTAAGGAAATCATGAACATGAGAAGAACATAAATAAAAGACTTGAAATATGGAAATGTATAAAAATAAAACATCATGTTTTAGTGGTTAACTACTACACATACTTGTGAACCAAACTAGAATTTTTGTTCACACATAATTACACATTTACTAATGAGATTCATCACTTTAGCCAATGCATTGGAGCGCTGTATAATTCCGGGCGCACCTGTCACTTTGAAACATTCATATTGCACTATAAAATTTCAGGCACACCCATCACATCATAACATTATCATTATCATGATTTCCACATATAACACATATCAAAAGGGAACATAACTAACCCATGTGAAGGAATTGGTTTCATCACATAAGAATACATTCATATGATTTGGGTTCCCAAAATAAAAAGGGAACAACATACTTGATACAAAAACCATCAACCATGAATGAGAGGTAAAAGTTTAGTTCTTAAAATAATATTTCTTTTGGAAAACATTTGGTTTGACATAAAATTAATTAGAAAAAATTTAAATCCCAAAAAGGGATTATAATTATGAAGAAATGATCTTTAAGGAGTAACCATATCAAAATGAAGTTTAAGAGGGAGAACCCGATGGAAGAAAATTTTGTTTGAGATTTCCACTTACCTTGTATCTGAATGCTTCCTTCCCATTAATGTATTATATAATGAAATTATATTCATTAATTTGAAATACAGAACATTGTTTACATTAATATGTTTCATTATGGTTCCATTAAGTGATTTTAAGTTCCTTTTAATGAGATATAGAGTTTTAAAAACATTGTTGGAGAATGTTTGTTTTTATTCTTTTCATGAGTGGTTCACTTGTATTCTTAAATTGAAGTTTCGGTAGAACATGGGTAAACATCTAGAACTGATATTACATGTTAATAATTATATTACAGGAGTTTTTATGATCTTATAAGGAATCATATTGTATACATGTGGATGAATCATTATATAAGGATTACATGATGATTGTATGGCTTAATTTGGGCAGTTTTTCGATCACAACGAACTTGTATTAATTTATCACTTAGTAATATGTTCCTAAGTAAGTTCCAGAACATTAAACTGGACATAATAGATATAAAATATTCCGTTTCAACAGTAAAAATGGTTTCAGGACCAGATCTAAAGGTATAAATTGAAGAAGAAAGCATGTCATTCTTGAATGTGATAAATTAACACCTCACAAACAATGTTCTCTTTAATTAAATAAAAGGAAGACATAAAAGTGGTTGGATAATATAATATCGCATTAGATTCATAAAATTAAATTATATGTATAATAATGGAGTTAAAATACCATTTGGATGAAGATAGGTTTGGAGAGATCAAGAAAGGAACTTGAACTTGAAAGGAAATTAAAGGAGAAGAGGGAGATAAATTACCTCTTGAATCCTTCTCTTAAGAACCTTCTAAAGGGCCTATGCTTGGTCTATTGATGAGACCAGAAGCTCTTGGAAGTGGGGGAGGGGCTATGGAGGATGTTTGTGAAGAGTTTATAGAAGGCACAGAGCTTGATAGTTGTGAGGGAATGAGGGTGTGCAGGGAGGTTTTTATAGTGGAGGGGAGGGGTAAATTTTGAATATTTAATTCATTATTTTATTATATACTTGAAGGAAACCATTATTATTGTTTCATGAGACCCCTAATAGAAATAAGTTCATGTAACTTTGAACCAAGTGTCATTGTATCACTTGTGATGCCATTAATAGTGTATTTAACTGTTAAATTGTATCTACATTATTTTACCATATTTCACTATTCATCAAAAATTCATGTATTTTAGAAAAATACATACAAAATTCCCTAAAAAATTTTCAACGTGTAGAATTCCGAAATGAAGTCTATTTTTCAAAATTAATTGTTTAAATTTTATTAATTTAATTTTTAAATAAAGTCATAGTTAATTCTAAAAATAACAATATTGAAGTTGCACTTAGTTTTATTTCTCATTGAAAAATAAATTAAGATCTCATTATCATATTCTCTTAAGAAAATAAAATCATGTTATTATTTACTATTCATAAGGGTCATATTTCTATTCATTTTACTATTCATACGGGTATGTTACAATTCACCAAAAAAACAAGTTTGTTTTATCAGACTCCAAAAGTCATCTTGAACACAACCATGTATGTCAGATTTTCAAAATTCCAAACACAGAAGTGACAGACTTATGTTTAAAGGTCACTTATCACCTAGTAGTTCATTATGTTTTTCATTCATGGGATTTTAGGAAATAATTTTAAGAATGGTATTTTTATTGAAAAACATTGGGTCGTTACATTCATCCCCCCTTAAGAAAAAATTATCCCTCAAAATTTTGTTTTACATAAACAGGTGAGGGTACTTCTCCTTCATCGCCTCTTCTGGTTCATAAGTTGATTCCTCAATCTTATGGTTCCTCCACAACACTTTGACAAGGTGGTATATCTTTTTGTGTAGAACCTTATCACTTCAGTCTAGAATTTTTACTGGCTACTCCTCATAGGAGAGATCATCATTCAGCTACACCACCTCTCAGTTTAGTAAATGTGAGGGATAAGTTATGTACTTCCTTAAGAGTGATACGTGAAAAACATCATGAACTCGTCCCCTATTTGGTGTAAGTGCAAGCCAATAGGTCACTGCTCTTATGCGGTCAAGGATTTCAATGGGACCAATATACCTTGGGCTCATCTTCAATTTCTTCTCGAATCACATGACTCTCTTCCATGGAGATATTCGAAGGAAGACATTATCTCCAACTTCAGACTACAAGTCCCTTCGACGATTGTCAACATAGCTCTTTTGCTGACTTTGAGTAGCTTTGATGTGTTTCTGGATGACTTGAACCTTCTCAGTCATCTCTTGAACAAGATCAGGTCCAAGTAGCTTTCTTTATCCAACATCATCCCAACTGGTTGGAGTTATACATCGCTTTCCATACAGATATTCATATGGAGTCATCTGAATACTCGAGTGGAAGCTATTGTTGTATGAGAACTCAACCAATGGTGATGTTGATCACATCCACATTGTAATTCTAGAGAGAAGGCTCTAAGAATATCTTCGAGCGTATGAATAGTCCTTTCAAATTGGCCATCATTTTGGGGGTGATAGGCCATGCAACAAGTTAATTTAGTACTCAAAGAATGATGATTGATCCTCTAGAATTTTGATGTGAACCAATGATCACGGTCAAATACAATTGAGAGTAGAACACCGTGAAATCTCACCACTTCCTTCACATATATCATTGCATTTTGTTCAAGTGACAGATCTTCCCAAATAGCTATAAAATGGGCATTCTTGGAGAGTCGGTCAACCATAACCCATATCGCATTATTTCCCTTTGATTTCTTCAGGAGACTCATGAAAAAGTCCATAATAACATTTTCCCATTTCTACATGGGTATAGGCAATGGCTGCATCATACCTTTGGACTTTTGTCGCTCAGCTTATACTTTCTGACATACCAAGCACCTTGATATATATTCTGCAATCTCTTTCTTCATGTTATCCCACCAGAAGTGTTCCTGGAGATCACAGTACATCTTGTTACTCCCAGGATGGATTGAGAAAGTTGAGTTATGTGGATTTCCCAATAGCTCCTTCTTTATCCCGGGTGATGAAGGCACACAAAGTCGTGTTCCAAACCGAATCCAACCACTATCATCGATATGGAACTCTTCCATCTTCCCTTCCTTTACTGCATTCTCCATATTTTGTATCTCCACATCATCCCTTTGTGCTTCCTTAATCTTCTCCTGGATGGATGGTAGTGCAATCATTTGGGCAAGGTAGGATTTATCCCCTCCCCAAATGATTTCAAAATCCATTCTTTGCATATCCATGAACATAGGGTCTTTCTCAATCCCAAGCATGGATAGAGTAGCAGGTTATTTTCTACTTAGATCATCAGCTACCTTGTTCTCCTTTTTAGGATGATAGTTAATAGAGAAATCATAATCATTGATTATCTCTAACCATCATCTTTGACGGATGTTGAGATCCTTTTGTGTGAATATATATTTTATGATCATGTGGTTTGTGTATATGTCACACTTCTCACTATAAAGTTAGTGTCGCATGATTTTCAGGGAAAAAATCATGGCTGACAGCTCTGGATCATGCGTCTGATAGTTCTATTCATGGATCTTCAACTATCGTGAGGTGTAGGCTATCAGATTATCATTTTACATGAGTACACAACCCAAGCCTTTCCTTGAATCATCACTGTATATCACAAAACATTCACTACTTTTCTGTAGTGTGAGTACCAGAGCTGTGATCAGCCTTCCCTTTAGCTCCATGAAGCTTCCCTCACATTCTCTCATCCAGACATACTTTACGCATTTCCTTGTTAACATACTTAGTGGGCTTGAAAATCATGAGAAGTTTCTCAAACAATGTCGGTAGTACCCCGCTAATCCAAGAAAACTATGGATTGTTGTGACACTAGAGGGCCTGGGACTTTCCTAAATCGCCTTTTTATTGGAAGGATCCACAGAAATTCCCTCACTTGTGATCACATATCCCATGAATGATACTTTCTTCATCCAAAAGTCACAATTGCTAAACTTAGAGTACAACTTCTCCTTTCTCAATGTCGCCAACACAAGTCTTAGATGTTCTTCATGTTCCTCCTTGCTCTGGGAGTAGATGAGAATATCATCGATAAAAAGTACCTCAAATTTGTCGAGGTAATGTATAAATTCTCTATTCATAAAATACAGGAAGATTTCAGGGGCATTAGTAAGTCTGGAAGGGAATCACCAAAAACACATAGTGGACATACTTTGTACAAAAGGCAGTCATCTAAACATCTTCCTTCTTCACATTTACCTGATGATATCCAGAATGAAGATCCACCTTTAGGATGTATTGAGCACCACTTAACTAATCAAATAGGTCGTCAATACTTGGAAGATGATACTTGTTCTGTATATGGATCTTATTGAGTTCCCGATAATTGATACACAACCGCATTGTTACAACCTTCTTCTTCACAAAAAGAACTGGTGCACCCCAAGGTGATGCACTAGGGCATATGAACCCTTTGTCCATATGCTCTTGCAGCTGCTTCATTAACTCATCCAATTTGATAGGATCCATCTTATAGGGACACTTTGATACAGGAGTAGCTCCAGGTATGAGTTCAATTGTGAACTCTACCTCACGTTCCGGGGGAATTCCAGGTAACTCATCGGGAAATACATCACCTTATTCCCATTTTATGGGAATTTCCTCTAGGGTGAAGCTTTCCTTCAACTCATCCATTTGTGTGTGGTATGTTTCTTCATAGGGAATCAACACCCACACCATTGAAGGATTATTAAAAAGAGATTCATGATCTTCCTTGCATTTATAGAAGAGCCTGGGATGGTTTAGAATATGAAATGATATATCCTTTTCCCGACAGTTGATATGTGATCCATATAATGAGAGCCAACCCATTCCCATTATAGTGTCAAATTCCACCAAGGGAAGTAATATGAGAATTTCCGGAATAATCTTCCCACATTAGCCAACAAGAGAAAAGTAAAACATTTGGGTTTCAATGATTTCACCACTTGGGGTTTTAATAGATATCTCTTCCTCAAGGTTTCGGGGCTTCAATTCTATTGTTATAGCGAACTTGAAAGATATAAAGGAATGCGTAGAACCAGAATCAAATATAACTTTTTCTATTCTTGAGTGAATAAGATGTGTACGTTGTACAAATTCATTATCATGCTCCACCTCTGAAGTAGTGATGGAATATTCCTTCCATTATTTCCTTTGGAATTGGTGGTTGCTGATGAAGAAATATTGGATAGTGCCCTAGATCCCTGCAGTTGTAGCATTAAACTATTAGTGGTTCTCTCCATTCATCGGTATATTCTCCTTCCTTTTCGTGTCTTTTTGAAACTCATGGGAATGGTGTCCTTCTTTTTCACACTTGAAGCATTTCCCCGTCCATTTGAGGCAGTTCCCATTGTGCAACTTCCCGCATTTTTGGCACGTGGGTCGTTGATTTTTCTTCCCACAATTGTCATTAGATCCACCAGCTTGAAAATACATCATTCTTTTCTTATCACAATAGCCATGTAACGATTATCCAATCTCTTTCTCCACTTTGAGATCACATCGAACAACTTCTTCATAACTTCCAAAGTCTTGAATTGCAAGGTCTTTTTGAATGTGTGGTTTTAATCCACTAAAGAATCTATCAATTTTTCTATCTTTATTGATAACAAATCCCAAATTATACCTTGAAAGCCTTGTGAAATTCAATTAATATGTTGTGAAAGATTCTCCTTATTTTTTCTTGAGCTCTATAAATTCTCTCTTTGTCTTCGTATGAAGAGTTCATGGGAAATTATTATTAAGAAACATTATCTTAAAGTCTTCCATTCCATCTCTTCAACTCTGTCCATTGTCTTGGTGTTCTTAATCGAGTCCCACCATTGATCAGCTTCTCCATCTAGATGATAAACCACTAGGGTCACCTTCTCCATCTCATAACATTGAAGAACAAAAAAGATATTCTCCATGGAGTTATCCCACTATTTCGCAACTAGTGAATCAGAAGATCCACCAAACGTTGGTGGTCATTGCCGCATAAAACATTCGATAGCCAGTTTCTCCCTCTTTTGGGAAGGAGGACGTTCCCCATTATTATGGTTATTTTTCATAACATGGGATAATTTGTTAAGAATCACAATGAAGTTTTTTACTCCACTACCCAAATCATTGGGGATGTCGTTCGGGAAATCGTTGCATTGGCCCTCACCCGAGTTGTTGGCCTGATATCTCCTGGTTCCCACCATTTTCTAAAATAGAAAAGGTTATAAGAAAACTTATGTAAAAAAATTATGAATAACTTATTAATTTAAACAATTAATTCAAAAAACATAACATATGGGATCTTTATGTAGTTTTTCTTGTGTGCCAACTTGTACATAGACTCATACTAGAGGTTTTCTCTATGGTTCACTAATCCTAATTCCCAAATTAACTAAAACATTTATCTGATACCAAATATAGCATCCCAACCTTCTCATACATTACTATTACATCATTTTAATTGTAAAAAACATAATAGTATTACACATAGAGAATCCAAAGGTTTAGTGTATTGGGAAAACTAGGACCATGTATAACAATTACAACATCAAGCATAAATATTTATTTAATTTATTTTTCTCTAGCTTCTGATTTTCACATGTCCTCCCCTTAGTATATGTAGCCACCTTAGGATATACATTAAAAAGGGGTGATCTAAAATCCCAATAAGAGGATAGAAAATAATAATATAGCATGGGGTGAGAATAATAATGAAATAGGTAAAGAAATCGTGAACATGAGAGGAACATAAATAAAAGACTTGAAATGTGGAAATGCATAAAAAAGAAACATCATGTTTTAGTGGTTAAATACAACAGATAATAGTGAACCAAGATAGAATCTTGTTCACACATCATTTCAAATTTACTCATGAGATTCTTCACTTTACCCAATTCATTGGAGCGCTGTTTAATTCCGAGCGCACCTGTCACTTGGAAACATTCAAATTGTGCTATATAATTCCGGGCGCACTCGTCACATCATAAAATTATCATTATCATGATTTCCACATAGAACACATATAAAAAGAGAACACAACTAACCAATTTAAAGGAATGGTTTTCATCACATAATAATACATTCATATGCTTTGGGTTCCCGAAAGAAAGAGGGAACAACATACTTGATACATGAACTATCAACCATGAATAAAAAGTAAAAGTTTAGTTCTTAAAAGAAGAGTTCTTTTGGAAAACATTTGTTTTGAAATAAATGTCATTAGAAAACATGTATGTCCCAAATAAGGTAAGATAATTATGAAGAAATTATCTCTAAGGAGTAACCATATCAAAATGGAGTGAATGAGGCATAACCTGAAGGAAGAATATTGGGATTGAAATTTCCCCTTACCTTGTATCTGAATGCTTCCTTCCCTTTAATGTCATGTATAATGAAATTATATTAATTAATTAGAAATTAAGAACATTTTTTACTTTAATATGGTTCATTATGGTTCCATTATGTAATTTTATGTGCCTTTGGATGAGTTATTGAGTTTTAAAAACATTGTTCGAGAATGTTTGTTCTTATGATTTTCTTGAGTGGATCACTTGTATTCTTAAATTGATGTTTGGGTAGAACATGGGTAAACATCCAGAAATGATATTTCATGTTATTAATGAGATTATAGGAGCTTTAATGATCTTATAATGAATAAAATTATATCCATGTCGATGAATCATTAGATGAGAATTAAATGATGATTGTTTGGGTTGATTTGGGCAGTTTTTCGATCACAATGAACTTGTTTTAATTTATCACGTAGAAATATGTTCATAAGTCAGTTATAGAACTTAAAATAGGACATAATACATATAAAATATTATGTTTCAAAAATAAAAATTATTTTATGACAAGATATGAAGGTAGAAATGGAAGAAGAAAGCATGTCATTCTTGAAGGTGGTAAATTAACACCGCACGAACAACATTCTCTTTAATAAAATAAATGAAAGAGGGTAATGTGGTTGGATGGAAATATATCCCATTAGAATAATAAAATTACAGTATATGTATAATACTGTAGTTACAATACAATTTGGATGAAGATATGTGGGGAGACATCAAGAAATGAACTTGATCATGAAAGGAAATTAAAGGGGAAGAGGGAGAGAAATTACATCTTGAATCCTTCTCTTGAGAGCCTCCTTAAGGGCCTAAGAATGGTCTTTTGATGAGACCAGAAGATCTTGGAAGTGGGGGATGGGATAAAGAGGATGTATGAGAAGAGTTTAGAGAAGGCTTGGAGCTTGAGAGGTGTGAGAGAATGAGGTTCTGAAGGGTGGTTTTTATAGTGGAGGGTAGGGGTAAATTTTGAGTATTTAATTCCTTATTTTATTATATCCCTCATGAAAACCAAATGTATTGTTTCAAGTGATCCCTAATAGTAATTAGATCACGTGAGTTCGAACCATGTGGCCTTTCATCACTTTTCATGTCATTAATAGTGTATTTAACTGTTAATTTGTATATACGGTATTTTACCATATTTTACTATTCATCAAAATTTGAATTTTTCAAAAAAATACCAAACATATACCCTATCCATTTTTCGACGTGTAGAATTCAAAAGTGAATTCCATTTTTTAAAATTAATTTTATAAATATTATTAATTTAATTTTTAAATAAATTCATAGTTATTTCGAATAATAACAATCTTAATGGTGCACTTAGTTTTATTTCTAATTGAAAAATTAATTAAGATCTCATTATCTTATTTCCTGAAGAAAATAAAATAATATTATTATTTACTATTCATAAGGGTCATATTACTATTCATTTTACTATTCATATGGGTATGTTACTATTCGCCAAAAAAAACAATTTTGTTCTATCAGATTCCTAAAATCATCTTGAACACAACCGTGTATGTCAGATTTTCAAAATTCCCAACACATAAGTGACAAAATTATGTTTAAAGGTCACTTATCCCTTTTTAGTACATTATGTTCTTCATTAATGTGATTTAATGAAATAATTTTATGAAGGGAATTTTTATTGAAAAAATATGGGTCACTAAAATTGTGGTTGGATTTAGATATGAATCAGATGATATGTGTTCCACACTAAAGATAAGGTATTCAAAATATTCTCCATGAATAACAATTTCTTTATCCATATAATAAATTTCTGAAATATATTTTTGAATACATTACGTACAATTGATTGTATTGAATTCAACCATAGGATTGAAAATCAATTCATAAAATTGAGAATATTTATGTTTCGTAATGAGAAATTGTATAAATGTACCTATTGTAATGATATTTACATTAATATTTTTGAATGAAAAATATCTTTTTATGATTCATTAGAAATATAAATTATTCTTGGAAAATATGGACGTTGTAAAAGATTTTTATGTTTGAGAATAAGATAAAATAATTTCAAAAATATGTTTTTATGAATAAATTCCCTACTGCTATAGCATTAAAAACATCATCATTATTTATTGTGATTCTATACTCTTTTTCATCTCTCTTTATCCTCTACCATGGTGTTCTCCCTTGAGTATTGGGGAATTTGTGTGAAACATTCCTCATTCCACTGTAGTTGATTCACTTGAAATCATTTATTTATTTTCTTCACCTTCAATTAATTAGCAAGAGGACACATATTGCTGCACTTGTAACAAAGTATCATTCCATACAAACATTTCCTTGGATGATTCTTCTCATAATTTTTACATGATGGATGTTGATTAATATTCATATTTATATTTGATATATTCCATTTTTCTTGGTTTTTTGATAAAATATTATTCTATTGATTACCCTTTAAAATATTAGATATATAAAATACTTTATTTGTTTTCCTGGACCAAAAAACAATTTCATAATATAAGGATATTGTTTAAAAGTCCACTGACTATCTATAATGTTGATTAATAATATCAAATATGTAATGAACCAACCTGGTCAAAATTGAACTGGCCAGTTCAGCTGATCCATGGAAGGGCCTGAGAGTTGTCCATATCCTCTCGGGTTAGTGACAAGTTCCAATGGAATCAAAAGACACATTGGGTATGATTTCACCCAATAAAATAAATATGTCAACTAAATAAATAAAATACCAGAAAAATGTTCAATATTACTTCCAAACATTACATTCATTACATTTACAATTAAATATATTACCAACTGAATAACAAAAAATACTTGAATAACTAAACATAACCTAACACCTAATAAACCTCTATGTGACCAAAAGGGTCACTCTCTAATCTAGTACAAAACATCTCCTCATCTGAATGAATCAAAGTTATGAACTGAATTAGATAAAAAACATAAATACACTATGGGGTTGAGTATTAAAATTCAAAAGGTTGGCCTGAATGATTCTATTACTGATGCATAACCTTTAAATAAAGAATCTTTGATCAACTGTTTTGAAATAAAATTTATAAATATTTCTTTTCAACACTTTTCATTTTAAAATATCTAAATCACATTCACCATCCATTTCCCTCATGTATTAAAACAAGGATCAAGGGGATAAGGGGAATTGGGACCAAATAAGGTTTGTTATTTTTTTATATAAGTTAAGAAAAATGAATGAGTACATGTTTTTATCCTTCTTCAAAATGTTTTTACCAAACCACATATTCAAAATTTATAAAAACAACACTAAAACCAAACAAAAGGTCCATGATTCCACAAAAATAGGGAAATGGCACTAATCGTAATAGTATCATAGGAATACATGATAATCTGGGAACTCAAATGAGAAAAATAATCACTACTAGAAATGGCAGTTTTCCCAATATTTGTTTACCAACGGTTCAAAGAAACCGTTGGTATATTATGTCTTTTTCTACGTTTTATATAAACCATTGGGAAATACCTTTTACAAGAGACTATTCCCAACGATTTTATGAAACCGTTTGGAAAAGTGGAGGAAATTCAGTCTTTCCTAACAGTTTCATAAAACCATTGGGAAAAGGTGGGAAAAACTAATTTTTCCCAACGTTTTTATGAAACCGTTGGGAAAGACTGGTTTTTCCCAACGGTTTTGATGAACCATTGAAACCCCCCCCCCCAAAAAAAACCCCAATGCTAGCAGCAGCCTCCCCACGATTCAAAAGCGGATCCAGAGCCTTCCGCTCGTCTCCAGAAGCTCTCCAGAAGAGATTCCTCGGCAGAATCACTTCCCAATCCCCACATCTTCCATCGGATCACCAGACACCAGGTTAGATTCCTATATTTTAGTTCCAACTGTTATAAATAATATACTTCTACGAATGATTTCCAAATTCCCAAATATTAGGGTTTCTGTAAAAATTTATGATTGTTCCACGAATTGTGTAGTCAAATCCCTATATCGGTGTATGTACAATTAATGTTTTCATTACACATTTACATTTATAAGGGCACGATGTCTCTTTATAGTGTTCTAATTTTGAAGATTCATAGTTTTGGTTGTGTTTTCATTTTTGTTGTTCGGTGGTTTGTGATGTGCAATATTTTTTTTCTGATATGTGTTTGTTTTGGTGAGATGGTTGGTCGATGTAACATGGCGTCGATGGTTATTGTGAGACGGTGAGTTATTGTGTGCTGGTTTTATCAGTTTCCTGGTTATATATGGAATAAATTATGCTGTTAAAACCAAAAAACAAGATATTAAATAAATGAGATGGAAAAGAAATGGATGAGTGGTAAATGGATTTAATTACTTTAGCATTAATTGAAAGGACAATATAAGTGTGAATGAACTGGCTTATAAATGAAAGTGATAAATGCTATGCGTCTTGTGTGGTGGTGGTGTGGTTTATGTGTTTTATGGTAGTAGTGAAGTGTGTGATTATGTAGTTAATGTGAACCCATAGGTTGAGATTATTATTCTATCTATATATCATGTATTTTTATGTTATTTATACACATTCCCAACTAGAGTTGGATAAACGTACCAACGATCATAGGTTTTGAGTTATGGGTATTTTTTCTAATATCTAGGATGGTGGTTATATGGTGGATAACTACTATGTCTTCCCAACTCTTCCTTCAAAAGTGATTGACCATGTGTTTTTAGGCAAGATGCGATGTGATTGTCCATGTGTCTTCAGGTGAGATGTACTATGATTTCCCTAGTGTTTTCCGGTGAGGTGTGATGTGATAATGCTATAATAAGATGTGGCATGTGGTTGGGGTCATGTAGGGTAGGAGGATGGCACAAGGTTGATGTTATTCATGTTCATGATACCCTACTAATATGGTTATGGTATGAGGCATACTGGGATGTGATATAACACATTAATTTCTTGTTGGTTTTACATTTTTTCAATAACACATTTGTATGTTTTTTTCACATGTGTAGTTGATACCTTTACTATTTTCTTCCTTTATCGTTTACTTAAATGTATTTTCTATTAAAGTTCAATCCTATTGAATTTTTTTTTAAGAAAATGACTTATATAAATTCTTTTTACAGAATGGATAGAAGTTGGATGTATGAAATTTATCGGATGTCAAGAAATTTTCAAAACAATTTGGAGAGATTTATAGATTTTGAATTTCACAATGCTTCAGATAGTGGTCGCATACACTGCCCATGTTCCAATTATGTTGGTAGACCTTGGATGAGCCGTGAAGAAGTAATCTACCACCATACCAAAAATGGTTTTCAAGCAAACTACATTGTGTGGTATCACAATGGGGAGAAAATGAAATCTCAAATTGGTGATGATCGAAATGAAAGGACTGGAATGGATAATTTGTTAGATGATCATTTTCTATTTATTCTTCATCATGAAAAAGAAAGGATTTCGACTAAAGAAGACATCGATATGAGGGCAACTGATGCATCTAGTGAAAATGATGATATTGATAGGGTGAATGAATTGAATGATGCTGCCACGCCTCCAGTATATCGACAATGCGATAAAATGAAAAAGATGGAATTTTTAATCCGATTGTTTCATGGGAAAACTATGTATGGAATTTCTAATACAGCAATCGAGTACATTCTTACCCTCTTGATGGATTTACTTCCAGATGATGTAGATATTCCCTCAAACCACTATATGGCATGGAAGTTTGTTGAGGAACTTGGATTTTCAAGAAACAAAATTCATGCTTGCCCGAAAGATTGCAGTTTATTCTGGGAGGGAACCGCTGAACGAAATGATTGTATAAAATGTGGCAAATCCCGCTGGAAGAAAAAAGCTGATGGAACACCATCCCACATTCCACAAAATGTAATACGGCACATTCCATTGATCCCCAAACTTTAGAATCTTTTTATGTCTGATGACATATCAATAAAAATGAGATGGCATGATACCGAGAGAAAGAAGACTAATGATGAGTTGGTTCATCCTGCAGATGGATTTGCATGGCAGAGATTTGATGATCGACATCCTGATTTTGCAGCTGACGTGCGTAATGTGTGGCTGGGTCTTTCGTGCGACGATTTTAATCCGTTTGGGCAGATGCTTACTTCGCACAACACATGGCCCGTTTTTATACACATTTATAATCTTCCCCCGTGGTTGTGTATGAAATAACCTTTCACTTTCATGAGTATACTCATATCTGGTCCTTCTGATCCCGGCATTGATATTTATGTATACATGCAACCATTAATAAAAGAGTTGAAACTTCTTTGGGATGTGGGTGTGCGCACATATGATGCATGTTCGAAAGACATATTTCAGATGTGTTCTGCACTTATGTGGATGATCAATGATTTTACGGCTTATGCAATGATGTCCGGATGGAGCACAAAGGGAAAACTGTCATGTCCAGTTTGTTTGAAGAATACACAATCTAGAAGACTGAAAAATCACTGTAGTTTCAGTTTTATGGGACATTGATGATTCATGCCAAAGGATCATCCATATATAATGAATCGTCAAATATTTGATAATACAATAGAGATTGATGATCCACCTCATCGTATGTCTGGAACTGACGTGCTTAATGAATTGAAAGATTTTAGTTTTTCATTCGGGAAGGATCAAATGAAATATGGAAGGAGAAAGAATGTTTCCACTAAAACCTGTTACAATTGGAGGAAGAAGTGTATCTTTTTTGATTTTACTTATTGGTCAACCAATTTGTTATGTCATTGCATAGACGTAATGCATATTGAAAAGAATATATGCGAAATGTTGCTTTCGGTTCTTCTAAATGTCAAGGGGAAGACAAAAGATGATTTACGATCTCAGCGTGACTTGGTGGATTGGGGCATCAGACCAAAATTGCATCCTATACGTATCAGTGAAAATAAATGGCAACTTCCATGTGCTTCTTATGTGATGACAGCTACGGAGAAAAACAATTTCTGGAAGTATTAGAGACTATTAGAGTTCCTGATGGCTTTTCAAGAAACATATCTAAATGGGTCAACAGAAGAGAGTTGAAGCTAAAATCATTGAAGACTCATGATTATCACGCTTTACTGCATGAGTTGCTTCCAATAGAAATCCGTCATCTTTTGTCCAATAATGTAAGGGTGGTTGTTATTCGGTTGTTCCATTTTTTTAGAGATCTTTGTGCTAAAATGTTGTCCAAGTCTTTCTTACAAAAAATGTTGACAGATGCCCCATTAATTTTGTGTGAGTTGGAGAAAATATTTCCTCCATCATTTTTCACATTCATGCTGCATCTAACTATCCATATTCCCACTGAAATACTTCTTGGAGGACCTGTTTCATTTAGGTGGATGTATCCAATTGAAATAAATATGTTCACATTAAATTATTATGTCTAAAACAGAAATCATCCCGAAGGTTCTATCATGAACGGTTACTTGGCTGATGAATGTATGGATTTCTGCTCCATGTATTTGTCTGATCTTACTACAAGATTGAACAGACTAATGAGAAATGAAGAATAAAAGTATGAGAAAATTGAACCCATTTTTCCATCACTTCTTCAAATAGGAGGAATTCCTGGAACTTATACATTGAAGACATTAATCCATGAAGAGTGGGAGATGGAACATCACACAGTTTTGTTCAACTGTTATTTGTTCGATGACTATATCATGTAACTAAATTGATTATGTATATCTTACAAATATATATCTGTTAAACTATTAATATTTTTTATCTACAGGGGACATAAAACAATGATAAATAGGAGGCATCATTCTTTATCTTTGAGAAGGAGAGAGACTTTTCATAGCAAAGAGTTTTATGCTTGGTTAAAATTGAAGGTATAAAAAATTTAATGTTTAAAATAATTATATCAATATTTAATTAACTTTAATAGTCATTTATATTACAGGTATTGAGTTTGTCTGCAGACTTTATCTCTGAGGAAATAAGAGCTTTGGCCTTTGGTCCTAATACTGTGGTTCGGGACTGTAAATCAATTGTTATAAATGGGTATAAATTTTTTTTCACTGAACGAGCAAAAAACATGAGAACACAACATAATGGTGTTATGGTTACTGCCACAACAGATTGTTATGCCAGTGCATCATATAGTAGACCGCGATTTGAAAATGTGGGTTATTATGGAGTTGTTGAGAAAATAATAATATTGGATTATTACTCTCATGGACGAGTCACAATGATGAAATGCCATTGATTTGATTCGATGACGAGACATGGCACATTTATTGATGAATGTGGATTTTGAGTAATTAATATGACTCACACTCTTGCTACCGAAGAACTATATGTGTTGGAATCAATGGCTACAAAAGTTTTTTATGTCAAAGAACAACTTCGACCTGAATTTGGTGTCATAGTTGAAGTAATTACAAGACATATTTTTGATTATGGTGATGATGGAATTGACACTGTCCCTAGTGCCATTGGAACCAATCCATTTATTTCTTTTGATGACTCAAATAGCTCAATTGTTAGAGTTGATTGTGAACCTGAAGTTATGGTTGAAAATATATAGAATCATTCATCCATGTTCTCAATTATTTTGGTTTACCTCGAGTTGGGTTGTTAAGGTAGGTAATATTCAAATTGATTTAGTATTGATCACAAATATGTTTTAACTGACTTGATCGTTATGTGAATTTTCAATGTTTATTGGTTGCAGTTTTATTTGAATTGCATTTTCTAATTTGGAATTGAACTGTATTCAAACATATTAAAACATATTTCTAACTTGGTGAACATTAAAACATGTATGATTTATTAAATCCATTCAAGCTCTTCTATTACAATTGATAGCTGACTTGACCATTATGTGAATTTTCAATGTTTATTGGTTATAGTTTTATTTGAATTGCATTTTCTAATTTGTAATTGAACTTTATTCAAGCATAGTCAACTAATATTTCTAACTTGGTGAACATTACAACTTGTATGATTTATTAAATCAATTCAAGCTCTTCTAAAACAATTGATAGCTTAATTGACCATTATGTGAATTTTCAATGTTTATTGGTTGCAATTTTATTTGAATTGCATTTTTTGGGTTACACATTAGTTTTATTTTTCTAATTAATTACATATTTGTTTTAAAAAGCAGGAAATGAAGCCAATTGAAGAGAGGCGATGGAAAAAAATGATGGAGAACAATCGTCGAATGACGGAGATGGGCATTCCATCATTAGTGCCTACAGTGAGTACTTTATTTTAAATTGTTATATTTAAAGAATATATAATGTCATGTGATTAATTTTTTTGTAAATTATTTTGTAGGATCCATTTATACGTCAACAGTTATTCGACGAGGAGCCTAGTACTGGTCCTAGTACTCAGGCCGGTGGTATGAGGAGGGTTCGTACCAGAGGTGGACGAGCAGCTGTGCGTACCCGACTAGACCCTGCCCCTCCAACTGACATGTCATCCTTCCCACATTCTGATCCCGGTGTGTCGTTAGACACACACGGGATATTTAGGCCTCCCATGTTTTTGCTACCTTCTGCATCTTCTGGCCCATAATTTTCACATCCCATGATGATTCCCACTTCTCAGTCAGCATCCGGTCAGATAACTATCCCATCTTCTTTTCCTTCTACTTCTGTCTCTCCGAGCTTCTATATTCCATCGTCTTCGACTCCTGTTGCACCACATGGTATTTCATATGTTTCTATGGATCCAGCGGCACTCAGCGATCAGACCGCCACATGTATATTTATATAACCCTAATAAATTTTTATAGAAATATTTACTTTCATTATAACATGTTCTAATAAAATATTTGTTTTTCTTTCATGACATATACATATACTGATAGGAGGCGTGGGCGGGGGCGTACACGCATGCGTTCGGTGTGGAACCTCCACACACAGGTTATGGTGGTTTATAATGAAGACAACCAAATTGTCGAGAAAACAGGGCAGCAATGCCGGAATTTTTTGGTGACGCTTGCCAAATACTCCGACATCATTCCCCTCAGCCCGCTATCATGTAGACATTTGCCACATGAGGTCAAGGATAGAGCTTAGACATAGATACTCATTGGACGAGTAACCAGTTTAAGTTATTAATAAAATTTGAGGTATTTAAATAATAACATTCATGTTTTTCATTAATACTATCTATTGCATTTTCGAATTTTATTTAGGAATCATCTGGAAAAAATAAAAATAACATTGATGCAAAAAATACCCCCACACACTGGGACGCACTACGATGCCTGATCATGAGAGGAAGCAGGTATAACAATTGTTTATAAGTTTTCTTTACGACTTACTCTTTCTTTTTATTCTTCAATTATTTAATAGTTTGCTAAATTTTTCATTAAACTTAAGTTTTCAATGTCATTGTAGAGGCAAATACAAAATATTGAAGGACGTGTGCCTTGAGCAAAACTGTTTTGCTCGGGTAGACGAAAAAAGGATGGAAGTGCCGTCAACGAAGCGACTCAGCAGCAGATTGTAAGTTTTAATCTGTTGAATTTATTTTTTAATATATATTTTGTAACATAATGATATATTTATATCTGTAATAGGATACTTTAGAGGCCCTCGATGCCCACGAACTAGACAATTTTGGGCCAACAGATCACTTACATCCGGTGTTGGGAGAGGTGCATTCTGGCAGAGTACGCTGCTGACCTAGGATAGCCCTGATGAGGTATTGGACCTCCTCAGGTACGAGCTATAGTGCCACCGAGCTGTATAAAGTTAGAGCCCAGGCAGAACAGGCTGAGAAAAGGGCCACATAGAATGCAGAATAGTCTGTTAGGGAAAACAGTGCGTTTATGAAATTTAATGAAGTTCTACATCCTACACTTCCAGTAGAGGCCAGCTTAGCTTTTGATGAGTATATGTCGTCGATACGTTCTATATACGGTGCACTAGGTGGCAGTTCTAGTGGTGGTCAGGACGATGTACAACTTGACAATGATGATGGTGAGGAGTCTGACGCAGAAGAGGAGGGAGAGGAGGAGGGCGAGGCGGGTGGCGAGGGCGAGGAGGAGGGCGAGGACGGGGAGGAGGGTGAGGGAGAGGACGATGATGGGGATGAGGACGAGGGTGATGATGATAATGGTGATGATGGTGATGGTGATTTGGGACATGTTGATCCATTACATTTTTTACTGATATTACTGAGATTTGATATTTAACCTATACTAGTTGTTGGTTTTATCTAGACTCGTAGTATAGTATTGGTGTTGAGTTATTTTTATATATTATCTATTTTTATGGATTTAGTTGTCTTTTAGTGGTTGTGTTTTTGGGAACCCCCCTCCATCCTGGGCCCTGGACAACCCCCAACCCTCCTCCCTGGACCCTGGACAGCCCCGCCGGACATCCCCCAAGACAGCCCCCTGGACAGCCCCCCCACCCTCCTCCCTGAACCCCGGACAACCCCCCGGATAGCCCCCCAAATAGAGCTCGGACATCCCCCCACCCTCTTCCTTGGACACCGGACAACCCCCCGAACAGCCCCGGACAGCCCTCAGACAGCCCCCCGAACAGCACCCCAGACAGCCCCCTGAATTGCCCCCAGATATCCCCCGGACAGCCATCCGACCATCCTCCTTGGACCCCGGACAACCCCCTGAACACCCCCCATACAGCCCCCCGCACAGCACCCCCACCCTCCTCCCTGGACCCCAGACAGCCCCCCACCCTCTTCCTTGGACCCCAAACAACCCCCCGCATAGAGGATTCTCATAAAATGGACAACATTTTATGTACGTATGGAAAACCAACCAAATGCATTCAGATTGTGTCGATAAATTAGCACAATGATCCATGGGTCATATGTGACGTGTATGAGCCATCCCCGCCTCAATCTGAGGCGCGGTGTGGCCGCCACCACTCAAAGTGTTTGTCTTCTGTTTCAAAAGGACATCATTTAAAGTGAAATACATCAACTGGCATACAGAAAACTCACCAAACACATTCGGATTGTGTCGATACTTTATCACAACGATCAATGAGTCATATGTGACGTGGAAGAGTCAACCCCGCCTCAATCCGAGGTGCGGTGTGGCTGCCACCACTCAGAGTGTCTGTCTTTGGCTTAAAATGGACAACAATTTCAGTACATACGAAAAACCAACCAAACGGATTCTGTTTCCATTGAATCTTTAGGAGAACGATCCATGAGTCATATGTGACGTGTACGAGTCAACCCCTCCTCAATCCGAGGAGTGGTGTGGCCACCACCACTCAATGTGTCTGTCTTCTGTTTCTAAAGGACGTCATTTGAAGTGAAATACATCAACTAGCATATGGAAAACTGACCAAATGCATTCATATTGTGTCGATACTTTAGCACAATGATCAATGGGTCATATGTGACGTGTACGTGTCAACCCCACCTCAATCTGAGGCATGGTGTGGCCACCACCACTCAAGGTGTCTGTCCTTTTCTTAAAATGGACAACAATTTAAGTACATATGGAAAACCGACCAAACGCATTCGGTTTCTATTGAAACATTAGGAGAATGATCCATGGGTCATATGTGACGTGTACGAGTCAACCACGCCTCAATCCGAGGCTCGGTGTGGCCACCACAACTCAAAGTGTCTGTCTTCTATTTCAAAAGGACGTCATTTGAAATGAAATACATCAACTGGCATATGGAAAACCAACCAAACGCATTCGGATTCTGTCGATACGTTATCACAACGATCCATGGGTCATATGTGACGTGTAAGAGTCAACCCCGCCTCAATCCGAGCCGCGGTGTGGCCGCCACCACTCAAAGTGTCTGCCTTTTTCTTAAAATGGACAACAATTTAAGTACATACGGAAAACTGACCAAACGCATTCAGTTTCCATTGAAACCTTAGGAGAACGATCCATGGGTCATATGTGATGTGTACGAGTCAACCCCGCCTCAATCTGAGGTGCGGTGCGGCCGCCACCACTCAAAGTGTATGTCTTCTGTTTCAAAAGGACGTCATTTGAAGTGAAATACATCAACTGGCATACGGAAAACCGACCAAACACATTAAGATTGTGTCGATACCTTATCACAACGATCCATGGGTCATATGTGACGTGTATGAGTCAACCCCGCCTCAATCCGAGGCGCGGTGTGGCCGCCACCACTCAATGTGTCTGTATTTTTCTTAAAATGGACAACAATTTAAGTACATACGGAAAACCGACCAAACGCATTCGGATTGTGTCGATACTTTAGAAAAACGATCCATGGTTCATCTATGATCTGTACGAGTCAAACCCACCTCATTCTGAGGAGCGATGTGGCCGGAACTACTCAAAGTGTCTGACTTTTGTTTCAAAGGTATGTCATTTTAATTGAAAAACATCAACGGGAATACGTAAAACAGACCAAACACATTCAGATTGTGTCGATACATTAGCACAACGATCCATGGGTCATATGTGATGTGTACAAGTCAACCCCGCCTCAATCTGAGGCATGGTGTGGCCGCCACAACACAAAGTGTATGTCTTCGATTTGAAAAGGACGTCATTTGAAGTGAAAAAACATCAACTGGCATACGGAAAACCGCCCATACTCATTCGGATTGTGTCGATACTTTAGCACAACAATACATGGGTCATATGTGATGTGTACGAGTCATCCCCGCCTCAATCCGAGGTGTGGTGTGGCCGCCAACACTCAATGTATATGCCTTTTTCTTAAAAAGGACAACAATTTAAGTACATATGGAAAACCGACCAAACGCATTCGGTTTCCATTGAAACTTTAGGAGAACGATCCATGGGTCATAAGTGACGTGTACGAGTCAACGCCGCCTCAATCCGAGTCGCGGTGTGGCCAGCACCACTCAAAGTGTCTGCCTTTTGTTTCAAAAGTACATCATTCTAATTGAAAAACATCAACTGACATACGGAAAACCTATCAAATGCATTCAGATTATGTCGATACATTAGCACAACGATCCATGGGTCATATGTGACGTGTAATAGTCAACCCCTCCTCAATCCGAGGCTTGCTGTGGCCGCCACCACTCAATGTTTTTGTCTTCTGTTTCAAAAGGATGTCATTTGAAGTGAAATACATCAACTGGAATACGGAAAACCGACCAAACGCATTCGTATTGTGTCGATACATTAGAAAAACGATCCATGGGTCATAGGTGATGTGTACGAGTCAACCCCCCCCCCCCTCAATCTGAGCCGCGGTGTGGCCGCCACCACTCAAAGTGTCTGTCTTTTGCTTAAAATGGACAACAATTTAAGTACATATGGAAAACTGACCAAACGCATTCGGTTTCCATTGAAACTTTAGGAGAACGATCCATGGGTCATATGTGACATGTAAGAGTCAACCCCGCCTCAATCTGAGGCACGATGTCGCTTCCACCACTCAAAGTGTCTGTCTTCTATTTCAAAAGGACGTCATTTGAAGTGAAATACATCGACTGGCATACGCAAAACTGACCAAACGCATTCGGATTGTGTCGATACTTTAGCACAACGATCCATGGGTCATATGTTACATGTACGAGTCAACCCCACCTCAATCCGAGGCGCGGTGTGGCTGCCACCACTCAAAGTGTTTGTCTTTTGATTAAAATGGACAACAATTTATGTACATACGAAAAACGGACCAAACACATTCGGATTGTGTTGATACTTTATCACAGCGATCCATGGGTCATATGTGACATGTACGAGTCAACCCCGCCTTAATCCGAGGCGCAGTGTGGCCGAAACTAGTCAAAGTGTCTGCCTTTTGTTTAAAAAGTACGCCATTTTAATTGAAAAACATTAATTGGCATACGGAAAACTGAACAAACGCATTTGTATTGTGTCGATACATTGGCACAATGGTGCATGGGTCATATGTGACGTGTACGAGTCAACCCCACCTCAATCCGAGGCGCGGTGTGGCTACCACCACTCAAAGTGTATGTCTTCTGTTTCAAAAGGACGTCATTTGAAGTGAAAAACATCAACTGGCATAAAGAAAACTGACCAAATGCATTCTGATTGTGTCGATAATTTAGAAAAACGATCCATGGGTCATATGTGATATGTACGAGTCAACCCCGCTTTAATATGAGGCGTGGTGTGGCCGCCACCACTCAAAGTGTTTGTCTTTTGCTTAAAATGGACTACAATTTATGTACATACGGAATACCGACCATACGCATTCGGTTTCCATTGAAACATTAGGAGAACGATCCATGGGTCATATGTGATGTGTACGAGTCAACGTCGCCTCAATCCGAGACGCGGTGTGGCCGGAACCACTCAAACAGTCTGCCTTTTGTTTCAAAAGTACGTCATTTTAATTGGAAAACAACAACTAACATACGGAAAACTTAACAAACACATTCGGATTGTGTCGATACATTAGCACAATGATCCATGGGTCATATGTGACGTGTACAAGTCAAACCCACCTCAATCCGAGGCGTGCTGTGGTAGCCACCACTCAAAGTGTATGTCTTCTGTTTCAAAAGGATTTCATTTGAAAGGAAATACATCATCTGGCATACGGAAAACCGACCAAACGCATTCAGATTGTCTCTATACTTTAGCAAAACGATCCATGGGTCATATGTGATGTGTACGAGTCAACCCCGCCTCAATCCGAGGCGCGGTGTGGCCGCCACCACTGAAAGTGTCTGTCTTTTGCTTAAAATGGACAACAATTTAAGTACATATGGAAAACTGACCAAACGCATTCGGTTTCCATTGAAACATTAGGAGAAAGACCCATGGGTCACATGTGACGTGTACGAGTCAACCTCGTCTCAATCCGAGGCATGGTGTGGCCGCCACCACTCAACGTGTCTGTCTTCTGTTTCAAAAGGACGTCATTTGAAGTGAAATACATCAACTGGCATACGAAAAACAGACCAAACGCATTCGGATTGTGTCGATACTTTATAAAAACGATCCATGTGTCATATGTGACGTGTACGAGTCAACCTCGCCTCAATACAAGGCGCGGTGTGGCCGCCACCACTCAAAGTGTCTATCTTTTTCTTAAAATGGACAAAAATTTAAGTACATACGGAAAACCGACCAAATGCATTCGGATTGTGTCAATACTTTAGCACAACGATCCATTGGTCATATGTGACGTGTACGAGTCAACCCCGCCTCAATCTGAGGCGCGGTGTGGCTGACACCACTCAATGTGTCTCCCTTTTGTTTCAAAAGTACGTCATTTTAATTGAAAAACATCAACTGGCATACGGAAAACTGACCAAATGCATTCGGATTGATTCAATAAATTAGCACAAGGATCCATGGGTCATATGTGACGTGTACGAGTCAACCCCACCTCAATCAGAGGCGTGGTGTGGCCGCCACCACTCAATGTGTATGTCTTCTGTTTCAAAAGGACATCATTTGAAGTGAATAACATCAACTGGCATACAGAAAACTGACCAAACGCATTCGGATTGTGTCGATACTTTAGCACAACGATCCATGGGTCATATGTGATTTGTACGAGTCAACCCCGTCTCAATCCGAGGTGCGGTGTGGCCGCCACCACTCAAAGTGTCTATCTTTTGCTTAAAATGGACAACAATTTAAGTACATACGGAAAACTGACCAAACGCATTTGGTTTCCATTGAAACTTTAAGAGAACGATCCATGGGTCATATGTGACGTGTACGAGTCAACGCCGCCTCAATCCGAGGCGCGGTGTGGCCGGAACCACTCAAACTATTGGCCAGTTGTTTCAAAATTATGTCAGTTTAATTGAAAAACATCAACTGACATACGGAAAACCTACCAAATGCATTCGGATTGTGTCGATACATTAGCACAACAATCCATGGGTCATATGTGACGTGAACAAATCATCCCTGCCTCAATCCGAGGTGTGGTGTGGCTGCCACCACTCAAAGTGTCTGTCTTCTATTTCAAAAGGACATCATTTGAAGTGAAATACATCAACTGGCATACGGAAAACTGACCAAATGCATTCGGATTGTGTCGATACATTAGCACAATGATCCATGGGTCATATGTGATGTGTAAGAGTCAACCCCGCCTCAATCCAAGGCTCGGTGTGGCCGCCACCACTCTAAGTGTCTGTCTTTTGCTTAAAATGGAAAACAATTTAAGTACATACGGAAAACCCACCAAACGCATTAGGTTTCCATTAAAACATTATCATAACGATCCATGGGTCATATGTGACGTGTACGAGTCAACCCCGCCTCAATCTGAGGCGCGGTGTGGCCGCCACCACGCAAAGTGTCTGTCTTCTGTTTCAAAAAGGACGTCATTTAAAGTGAAATACATCAACTGGCATACGGAAATCCGACCAAACGCATTCGGATTGTGTCAATACTTTAGCACAATGATCCATTGGTCATATGTGACGTGTATGAGTCAACCCCGCCTCAATCCGAGGGGCGGTGTGGCTTCCACCACTCAAAGTGTCTATCTATTGCTTAAAATGGACAACAATTTAAGTACATACAAAAAACCGACCAAACGCATTCGGATTGTGTCGATACTTTAGCACAACGATCCATGGGTCATATGTGACGTTTATGAGTCAAACCCGCCTCAATACAAGGCATGGTGTGCCCGAAACCACTCAAATTGTATGCCTTTTGTTTCAAAAGTACGTCATTTTAATTGAAAAACATCAACTGACATACGGAAAACCAACCAAACGCATTCTGATTGTGTCGATACAATAGCACAATGATACATGGGTCATATGTGATGTGTACGAGTCAACCCCGCCTCAATTTGAGCCACGGTGTGGTCGCCACCACTCAAAGTGTATGTCTTTTGTTTCAAAAGGATGTCATTTGAAGTGAAAAACATTAACTGGCATATGGAAAACCGACCAAACGCATTCGGATTGTGTCGATACTTTAGTACAACGATCCATGGGTCATATGTGATGTGTACGAGTCATCCTCGCCTTAATCTGAGGCGCGGTGTGGCCGACACCACTCAAAGTGTCTGTCTTTTGCTTAAAAAGGACAACAATTTAAGTACATACGGAAAAAACTGACCATACGCATTTTGATTCCATTGAAACTATAGGAGAACGATCCATTAGTCATATGTGATGTCTATGAGTCAACGACGCCTCAATCCGAGGGGCGGTGTTGCCGAAACCACTCAAAGTGTCTGCCTTTTGTTTCAAAAGTACGTCATTTTAATTGAAAAACATCAACTGACCTTCGGAAAACCTACCAAACGCATTCGGATTGTGTCGATACTTTAGCACAACGATCCATGGGTCATATGTGACGTGTACAAGTCAACCCCACCTCAATCCGAGGTGTGCTGTGGCCACCACCACTCAAAGTGTCTGTCTTCTGTTTCAAAAGGATGTCATTTGAAATGAAATACATCAACTAGGATACCGAAAACCGACCAAACGCATTCGGATTGTGTCGATACTTTATCAAAACGGTCGATTGGTCATATGTGATGTGTACGAGTCAACCCCGCCTCAATCTGAGGCGCGGTGTGGCCTCCACCACTCAATGTGTCTATCTTTTGCTTAAAATGGACAACAATTTAAGTACATACGGAAAACCGACCAAACCCATTCGGTTTCCAATGAAATTTTAGGATAACGATCCATGGGTCATATGTGATGTGTACGAGACAACCCCACCTCAATCCGAGGTGCGGTGTGGCCGCCACCACTCAAATTGTCTGTCTTCTGTTTCAAAAGGACGTCATTTGAAGTGAAATACATCAATTGGCATACGAAAAACCGACCAAATGCATTCGGATTGTGTCAAAACTTTATCAAAATAATCCATGGGTCATATGTGACGTGTACGAGTCAACCCCGCCTCAATCCGAGGAGCGGTGTGGCTGCCACCACTCAAAGTGTCTGTCTTTTTCTTAAAATGGACAATAATTTAAGTACATACGGAAAACCGACCAAACACATTCAGATTGTGTTGATACTTTAGCACAACGATCCATGGGTCATATGCGACGTGTACGAGTTAACCCCGCCTCAATCCGAGGTGCGGTGTGGCCGACAAAACTCAAAGTGTCTGCCTTTTGTTTCAAAAGTACGTCATTTTAATTGAATAACATCAACTGGCATACGAAAAACTGACCAAACGCATTCGGATTGTGTCAATACATTAGTACAAGGATCCATGGGTCATATGTGACGTGTACGAGTAAACCCCGCCTCAATCCGAGGTGCGGTGTGGCCGCCACCACTCAAAGTGTATGTCTTCTATTTCAAAAGGACGTCATTTGAAGTGAAAAACATCAACTGGCATACAGAAAACTGACCAAACGCATTCGGATTGGGTCTATACTTTAGAACAACGATCCATGGGTCATATGTGATATGTCCGAGTAAACCCCGCCTCAATCCGAGGCGCGGTGTAGCCGCCACCACTCAAAGTGTCTGTCATTTGCTTAAAATGGACAACAATTTAAGTACAGACGGAAAACCGAACAAACACATTCGGTTTCCATTGAAACATTAGGAGAACGATCGATGGGTCATATGTAACGGGTACGAGTCAATGCCGCCTCAATCTGAGGCACGTTGTGGCCGGCACCACTCAATGTGTCTGTCTTTTGTTTCAAAAGTACATCATTATAATTGAAAAACATCAAATGACATACAGAAAACCTACCAAACGCATTCGGATTGTGTCGATACAATAGCACAATGATCCATAGGTCATATGTGATGTGTAGAAGTCAACCCCGCCTCAATCCGAGGCGTGGTGTGGCCGGTAGCTCTCCAGGTGTATGTATTATGTTTAAAATGGACATTATTTCAAGTAAAAATATATGGTATACAAAAAACCGCTCAAATTATGAATTGAATTCCACATTCCACATATAATTGTCATCTAAATTATAATTATGTTATGAATTATAATTTAATTATGGATATGTATAGTTCCACCATTATATGTTTAATGGGTATGAATTTGTTCTCTATATGTAATTGTTAGTTTTTTATTGCAGGTACAATAATTTTATATGTATGTGTTAGTTTATTGCAGGTACAATAATTGGATTGAAAATGAGAGGGAACCCACAAAATGAAACCTGGTGGGAAAATTGGATATCTGCTGGGTAAATTGCAAAGCTGCAGTGAAATTTTCCTACCAGACCCTATGCCAACGGTTTTGAACCGTTGGCATAGAATATGTAGACCTTGTTTTACCAACGGTTCTATGAACCGTTGGTAAAACAGTTTTACCAAAGGTTCTAAACCATTGGGAAAGAGAATATATTGGGTTTTTTCCAACGGTTTGGATAACCGTTGGGAAAGAGGATATGTTTGGTTATTTTCCAATGGTTGTAAACCGTTGGGAAAAATATTTCCCAACGGTTCTTGAAAACCGTTGGGATTGGGTAATTTTTCAGCTCCCTATCCCAACAGTTCACTATAAACTGTTGGGAAAAACTTTTCCCAATGGCTTACTTCCCTAAGGGTTGAAGAACCATTGGTATAACATATACCAATGGTTCTGCAGCCTTTCCCAACGGTTCTAAACCGTTGGGAAATCCTGCATTTTCAGTAGTGATTGTATTATACATTTGACTCATCCTTAAGGCAAGCCCTACTTGACAACATCATCAACCACAAATATATGATCATTTCCATACCAGGCCAGACTGAGGGGCCTGATCCTATAGCAATTATATAAAAATAATCACCATATGTGACAGTAGATTTTTCAATGACATAACTAGTGAAACAAATGTTCTCAGAATTCTTCTATTTTATGCATAGACCCAATGATATCTTAAAAATGTGGGTGCCAATCAAGGCACAAAAAAAGATATATATACCTCCAATTCACAATCCAATACAGAACATTTCATATAAAATACCATTTTCCATAAAATAAACCTATTTCCATTTTAGTAACACCAAATATATTTTTATTTCATTAATAATTAATTTAAAAATTCAAAAAATAACTTTTCTACAATCAAAAGTACCAGACGAAATTTCTAATCCAATTCCATTTTTCAATACACTTTTTATAATTCCATACATAATTCAAAATCTATTCCAAAACATGGCTTTAAGCAATTAAAATATTAAAATTATTATTGAGAAGTGCACATAATATTCAACATGTCATGTATTACATTTTCCATTTCAAAATTCCAAATTCTAAAATTCCTTGAGTGACCTTATAAACAAGGTCTACACCTTTTGATCAATTTAGAAAAACATGATTCTAAAACATTACACAAAATAACTACCACAAAATGTACCCAATTTCTGGCCACATATTTTTATAAAACCTTTTTGGGAAACACCAATCACCATTTTTCGATCAGAAATACATTTACCAAAACCAATTCACATCTTTAACAACAAAAAACACTTGGAAAATACTAATGGGATAATTAAAGAAGCACTTGGTGTAAAAAATCCTTTCTAATGATTCCAAACAATCACATACCAAAAAAACCATCTAATTACACATCGAAAAATCATTCAAAACATAACACATTACTATTTAGTAACTAATGAAGGGGTGAAAATCAAGAAAATTATGTAATCATTAATTTAATCAAGGGGTGAAATGTGATCCAAGCTCAAATGGAGAAGAAATTCCCGAAACAAAGTTGAAACTTCAATCGAACCACAACATCGCCATTGAGGAAAAAGAAGGAACAATAAACATAAAGATCAAATCCAAAAAATCAAAACTGAACCACAATGACAAAAATAATAGGTTCTCGAAACCAAAAATCTAATTTGAAACCTTGAAATCAAAGGGAATATCACTATTGGGGGAGAAGGGAGGTCGTGTGTGCTGCGATGTAGGACGCCCTCCAGATTGGAGCACCATAAGAGGCCGAAAATGGATGTGAACTCATCGGAGAGGGGGCGTGGGATGGGTAGTGCGTGCTAGAGAAGAGGAGGCTACTATAGGGGGATCCTCTAGGTGGGTGGTGTAACGACCCAAAGTTTCATTAATGGAAAATCCCTCTTGATTTAGTCAAATGTATATTTATGAAAAATGTTTTTATAAGATTTCAACTTCTTTGGTTTTATGTTATTAATTGTGACCATTGTTAATATAGCCATTGAACAGTGATCACTTGATTAGTATAAATATAAGGCTTTAACGAACCCAATTTTACTCAGACAAAGGAAGCGATGGCCTCATCCAGTAGAATTTCCCCATACGAAGCGCATTTGTTGGAGCTCGGAAAAGAGGTGGCATCCTTGGGATTCGCCCTTGACCAAGCCCAAGCTGAGCTTCATTATGTCAAGCTCGAACGTGACCATCTACGGGAAAAGTGGAAGTTTATTGAAATTACCACTTGAGCGATGTTATCCGAGCCACCCCAAGAGTCTGTCACCATCGCAAACATTACCCTTAGGTCATATGCGGCTGTTTTAAGGGGTTATGTAACAAATAAGTAGTACTATTTTCATGTACATTGTTTTTTTATATAATAATGAATATAATTTCTAGTCATTTTTGATACATTGTAAATAGTTTTTAAAGTACAAATGGTGTTTTTAGTTATTATTTAAATAAGAAATCTATTTTATTAAATTAAGGGATTTTTTATTTAAATAATATTTTAATATAATAATAATATTATTATTAAATTAATTTTTATAAAATATAAATGATCTTATAATTATATGAATGCAATAAGAATTTTTATTAAGGTTTGAAATCCATTTCTGTCAAAACCCGTGAATTTTCGATAAATATCTGGTTTTATTTTAAAATAGAAAATTAACATATTTAGAAAACAATTTAGATAAAAAAATGTCATTTCTCGAATCAGGACATCGAAATTATCCAAAGGTGAGTTTTTCATAATTTTCTGAGACAGTCGAATTTTTTGGTAAAAATTAAATACAGTTTAAATATATAATCTGTTTTATGACATCATAATGACCCAATAGTGATGTAATAAAATACTATAATCCTTATGTTCGGCCAATATATGTTTTATCATTAAAATAATGTGATTTTGGGTTTGTTTCACTTATTTTCAAAGCATTAATGGACCCCTCGAGACATATTCAACACTTTGCCTTTTTAAATTAATTTCCATGGGAATGTGACTCACCTCAACATATGGAACCTTATTATTTTAAGAAGATAGGACTTGGGCCTTATAAAATATTTTTTCCTCTTCCCTTTTCCAAAAACCATGGGAAAAAACCATGGGACGGTTTGTGGTTTGGATTAATTTAATGTATGGGGACCCAAACCTAAATAATAAAGAATTGCCTGACCTTTCCTATATAAACCCACCCAAGCTCCCACTTCCTCCTCACTAAAATCCCTTTTACTTCGTCCATCCTCTACCATACTCTCTCTAAAATCTTCCCAAGGTTCCCCAAGCTCCCAAGAAGCCTCTCACAAGCCTCACTCTTGCCTTTGGAATCACACTTCCAAGTAAGGGTTTTTTCTTCTTTTCTAATTCTTGTCAATTTTCTTTAAGTTGTATTGCCTTTTTATTTTCAATTTTTATTGTTGGGGTATGGCTTTTCACCTCCCACATACTACCCACTTATTGTTTTAATTATGGGAGAACCCTTTCTCTCTCATTAAATTCCGCCCATGTACACCCGTTACTATGCCGAAATTCCGAAAGGAACTTCTCTCTCTTCTTTTTAAATTCAAACAATACTTTAGTATCATGAATCAAAATTCCATTTCAATTGTTGGGAAATGAATCTATATTACCTCCTTACCGTCCATTACATGTAAATATGATTAGGAACCCCTTTCTCTCTCATCAACCATTTTTTATGAATTCTTATGTCACCCCGTTACGCAGCCGAAATTGCACTGATTTTCTTAGCCAATGTCACTGTGTAGTGGATACCATGCCCATTTCTCCATCAAGGGTATTCACCTTTATTCACATTTACTTGTTGATTGTAATGTTTCATGTATGAAATCCACATTCCTTTATCGTGGAATAAATGATTATGTTTTATGAATCCATGTTTTATGATCCATGTGGCACACTTATACATGAAATGAAATGTTTAAGAAGGGTGCGCCCTTATAGCGCCCCAATGCATTGGGTAAAGTATAGTATCCGGATACGTCATTTGCAATGAGTGTTGACTCATGATAATTCATGTGAAACGAGGGTTTACTCGTGCTTCATGTGAAATGAGTGTTTACTCATGCTCTATGTGCAATGAGCCTTGGCTCATGCTAATTCAATGTTTAAGTGTTATTGCCACATTTACATGTTATGATTATCATGATTTATCATGCCTTTATGTTCATGTTTCTTTTATGATCTATTGATATGACTATTTTCTAACATTTATTTTACTACTCATGTTATTCCATGTGTACTCCCTTACTGGGCTTTATAGCTCACCCATTTCTTATGCATGTCATCGGGTTATCCCATGTAATGCTAAGTACGAGGGAATGTAGTGGTCATGTAACGGATGTTTTCAATAATGATGTTGTATTTCATGTTTTAAGTTTTTATGTAATGATCCTAAGCCCCAAAGACACTAAAACTCTCGATCTTCTTTGTTGTATCAAGTGAAGATTTATGTAATAAATAATGGTTAAGTTGTAATAAAAAGAAGGGTTGTCATAGTTGGTATCAGAGGATAGGTTTAGTTATTTTTGGTATTAGAAAACCATAGTAAAGCCTTAGATACAAGACTACATATAGTAATAACCTCCCCAAGTTTTGGTAAATAATAATTAAGTGGTTTATCAAACAAATACGTCCCTGTCTGGATACGAGGAGGTAGAGGCGGCTCTGACACAGATGTATCCTAGGGGTAATACCCGAAAACACTGCTTTGAGATAGACTCGAATGGGAACTGGTGCATGAAAATGGGCCTTGCTGTACTCTTGTTTACGACACTCCCGGGTGATATGGTATGATAAATTCACAATCTTAGTATGAACACTTATTAAGGGAAAAAAATTCCCCTAAGAATATATGTTAGAAAGTAGATCATGAAATGCCTAGATTGAAGCCTATAGACTCATGAGTTAAGGAAATGAAAGTTTATTTATGAGTCATCAACTTTTTTCTTTGGATTACCCTTTATGTGTTACCCCTAAATTTTCTATTATTCCAGCCAATGGCTAGTAATAAGAGGACTCGGGCTGACAACCGTTGTGAAGATCAATGTGATGACTATACTAATGAGATGCCAAATCCAATGGGAGCGGGAATCACAAACTTTGTCACACTTCTCTCTCAGCTAACTCAAGTTTCGAATAGAAACACGGGTCAAGAGGAACGTTCAACCCCCCCCCCCAAAAAGAACAACTCGCTATTGAGAGCTTCATGAGACAAAGGCCTCCTACTTTTTGTGGATCTTCTGATCCCACGATCGTGGAACAATGGATCAACTCCATTGAAAAGATCTTCTCCATCCTTCAATGTTATGAACATGAGAAGGTTCTCCTGGATTCTTATCGTATAGAAGGTCAATATGATCAATGGTGGACGTTGATCAAAAATACGAAGCTTGATGAGGAGATCGAGGCGTTGGAATGGAAGGAATTCCGGAAGACGTTTTTTGATAAATATTTTTCGCGCACCCTCGTGCTTAAGATGGAAAATGACTTCCATTCCCTCAAGAAAAAAGTTGAAGAATCTATTGGAGTGTACAAGGAAAACTTCACAAGGCCTGCACGATACGCTTCTAAGATTGTCGTTACCCCCGAATGCAAGGTCGAACGCTTATTTGGTGGGCTGAAGCCTAGCTTGCAAAAAGCATTAGTGATCCGTGACTTCGACAGCTATGAGGAAATTGTATGATGTTCCCTCAAGGTTGAAATGGAGATTGGGGAATCACAAGGGTATCATGGGGACAAGAAGCACAAGGTGGAATTCAATGCTGGTGGTACGATGGATAAATACAACGGCGCTAAGAAGTTCCAGCACCCCACTTGCCAAAAGTGTGGAAAGAAGCACCCTGGTAATTGCCTTAAGGGGACGATAAAATGCTTCAGGTGTGGAGGAGAAGGGAACCTAGATATTAACTTTTGGAAAGAAGGACCTGTGGCTGTGAAAGAGGTGAGGAACGCTCTGTTCGAACCTCAATGCATTGTTCAATGCTATAAATGCAAAGAAGAGGGTCATTTTGAAAATCAGTTCCCTAATTCAAGGGTTATAGGAGGCAACCAACAACCTCCAAGATAGCAAGGAAGATATTTTTCCATCACTTCTACTGAAGTGAACCCCAACAACGAAGTGGTGATAGGTACGCTAGTTATTCATTCAAGAATAGCGAATGAACATTTTGATTCTGGTTCTACGCGTTCTTTTATACCACAAAAGTTTAGTAGAACAATCCTAGAACCACCACAAATCATGGAATTAAAGATGTCGGTCAGTACAACAAATGGGGAAATCATTGCATCCCATGAATATAAGTCCTCCCCTATAATAATCTGTGGATTGAATTTCCCGGCGAACGTTTTCATACTCCCTTTGGTGGAATTTGATGTAATTCATGGCATGGATTGGCTTTCCTTATATAGAGCCAACATAAATTGTCGGGAGAGGGAAATCACACTCCATATAGAAAATCGACACCCGATTCTTTACAAGTGTCAGGAGGAAGATGAATCTCCTTTAGCTCCATCATCTCAAGCATGGATATTACTTCCCTATGAGCACGTGTATCTGGCTCAGATGATTTAGTCCAAAGAAGAACCCATCCTTGAAGAAATGCCTATTGTGAGGGAATTCACGGAAGTGTTTCCTGAGGAACTGCTTAGTCTTCTTCCTAGAAGAGATGTTGAGTTCTCAATTGAACGTATACCTGGGGCATTAAAAATATCCAAGAATCCATATAGAATGGATGTTGTTGAGCTTGTAGAGCTGAAGAAACAACTACAGGAGAATCTGGATAAAGGGTTTATACGCCCAAGTGCTTCACCAAGGGGTGCACCAATCCTCTTCGTCAAGAAGAAGGATGGGTCAATGCAGCTCTGCATCGATTATCTTGAACATAACAAAATCACGATAAAGAACAAATATTCTCTCCCAATAATCGTTGACTTTCTTGATTAGATGCGTGGTGCACAATACTTCTCCATGGTGGACTTGCGGTCAGGATATTATTATGTATGGGTGAAGATGGAAAATATCCCCAAGACTGCTTTTCGTACAAGGTACGGGCACTATGAATTCATAGTAATGCCTTTCCGACTCACCAATGCTTCAGCAATATTCATGGAATTGTTAAATAGACTCTTTAGAGATTACCTTGACAAGTTTGTGGTAGTCTATATAGATGATATTCTGATAAACTCCAAAACCAATGAGGATCATGAGAGGCATTTAAGAACTGTACTAGAGACTTTCCGCAAGGAGAAGCTCTATGAAAAGTACATCAAGTCTGAGTTCTGGTTAAAAGAGGTCTCATTTTTGGGCCATATCATCACAATCAATGGGATATCTGTGGATCCCTCCAAAACAGATGCAATTGAGGGATGGCCGAGGCCAACATCGGTAACCGATATCCGTAGATTATTGGGGTTAGTTGGATATTATCGATGATTTGTGAGAAATTTCTCACGATTTTCCAACCATCTTACCAAGATAAATCGAAAGGGAGTAATGTTTTCTTGGAGTCATTAATGTGAAGAAAGCTCAAGGAGTTGAAAAGGAGGCTGATCACTACACCCGTGCTCACTTTACCCACAAGTGGGGAACTTTTCGTGTTATTTAGTGATGCTTCGAAGAAGGGATTAGGATGTGTGCTGATGAAGAATGATAAATTGATATCCTATGATTAAGGCAGTTGAAAATCCAGGAGAAAAACTATCCAATGCATGATCTGGAGTTGGAAGCTGTGATCTTTGCCTTGAAAATCTGGCAGAATTATCTATATGGAGAGAAATGTGAGGTATATACTGACTACAAGAGTCTTAAATATATATTCACATAGAAAGAGATTAATATGCACTAGAGAAGATTGATAGAGCTCATCAAGGATTATGACTGTTCAATACATTACCACCCTGGGAAAGCGAACAAGGTGGTAGATGCCCTATTTAGAAAGGATCCAGCGATTCTATCAATGATGAGAATTGAGAAGGATCCAATCTTCTTAGACTTGAGGAAGAAGGATGTGGGAATCATAAAAAAGGGAACATCATCAATCCTTTCACAAATGATTGCTCAACCATCTATTTTGGAAGGATTAAAGTATGCTCAAAAGGATGATGTGGGAATTCAAGAAAAAGTGGAAGCTATCAAAATGGGGAAATCAACGGAGTTTAATGTTAATGAAGAAGGAATTGTGCGGTTTGGGAAAAGTCTATGTGTTCCATCAAGTCCGGAGCTGAAAAGGAACTCTTAAATGATGCACATAGTTCAAATTTCTCTATTCACCCAGGGAGCACAATGATGTATCGAGATCTCCGAAAAAACTTTTGGTGGGATAATATGAAGAAGGCGATCACCGAATATACATCAAAGTGCCTGGTGTTTCAGCAAGTGAATGCAGAGAGGCATAAGTCTAAGGGGATGATGCAACCATTGCCCATACCAGAATGGAAATGGGAGAACATCACCATAGACTTTTTCACCGGACATCCAAGGACATCCAAAGGCAACAATGCAATCTGGGTTGTTGTGGATCGTCTTACAAAAACTACACACTTCATTGCTATTCGGGAGGATTTCTCATTGGATCAACTGCCACAGATATATATCAAGGAATTGGTAAGGTTTCATGGAGTACCACTATCTATTGTGTTTCACCGAGATCCAAGATTCACATCTATGTTTTGGAAGAGTCTTCAACATGCTCTAAATACTGAACTGAACTTCAGTACGGCCCATCATCCTCAAACGGATGGCCAATCCGAGCGAACTATCCAAACACTTGAGGATATGTTGGGAGCGTGCTCAATGGACTTTAAAGAAAGATGGGATCAACATCTTCCTCTGGTTGAGTTTTCTTATAACGATAGTTTCCACTCGAGCATCCAAATGGAACCGTATGAAGTCCTGTATGGGAAAAGGTGCCGAACACAGACATGTTGGGATGAGGTCGGTGAACGTAAGCTTCTTGGACCAGAAATGGTCGAGGAAATGGTAGAGAAGGTGAAAACCATTCAGCAGCATATCAAGGTATCCCAGAGTCCACAGAAGAGTTATGCAGATAATTGTCAACGAGACCTTGAGTTTAAATTCGGAGACATGGTGTTTTTACGCATATCTCCATGGAAGAAGGTTATGCGGTTTGGAAAGAAAGGGAAGTTATGTCCATGGTACATCGGCCCCTTCGAGATTCTTGATAGTGTTGGGGCTGTGGCCTATCGACTAGCACTTCCGACTACCATGGCCAAGGTGCATGATGTCTTTCATGTATCCCTTTTAAGGAAGTACATACCAGACCCTTCACATGTACTCTCTTCCGAGGTGGTACAATTGGAAGATGATCTTTCATATGCGGAGAAACCAGTGAAGATCGTAGATCGTAGAGAAAAAGTTCTACAAAATAAGACAATGCCCCTCGTCAAGGTGTTGTGGAGAAACCACAAGTTTGAAGAAGAAACTTGGGAATCAGTGGAAAAGATGATGTTGAGTTACCCACATCTGTTTTAGTGTGGGAAAAGGAAAATTTCATGGGCGAAATTTCTTAAGGGGTGAATATTGTAACAACCCAAAGATTCATTAATGGAAAATCCCTCTTGATCCAGTTAAATGTCTATTTATGAAAAATATTTTTAGAAGATGTCAACTTCTTTGGTTTTATGTTATAAACTGTGACCGTTGTTAATATATCCATTGAACAGTGATCACTTGATTAGTATAAATATAAGGATTTAACGAACCCAATTTTACTCAGACAAAGGAAGCGATGGCCTCATCCAGTAGAATTGCCCCATACGAAGCCCATTTGTCAGAGCTTAGAAAAGAGGTGGCATACTTGGGATTCACCCTTGACCAATACCAAGATGAGCTTAATTATTTCAAGCTCGAACATGACCCTCTACGGGAAACGTGGAAGTTGATTGAAATTACCACACGAACGATGTTATCTGAGCCACCCCAAGAGTCTGTCACCATCACACACCTTACCCTTAGGTCATATGTGGCTGTTTTAAGGGGTAATGTAACAAATAAGTAGTTCTATGTTCATGTAAATTATTTTTTTGTATATAATAATGAATATAATTTCTAGTCATTTTTGATACATTGTAAATAGTTTTTAAAGTAAAAATGGTGTTTTTAGTTATTATTTAAATAAGAAATCTTATTTATTAAATTAAGGTATTTTTGAATAAATAATATTTTAATAAAAAAATATTATTATTATTAAATTAATTTTGATTAAATATAAATTATCTTATAATTTTATGAATGCAGTTAAAATTTTTATTATGGTTTGAAAGCCATTTCTGTCAAAACCAGTGAATTTTTGATAAATGTCCGTTTTTATTTTAAAAGTTAAAATTCACATATTTAGAAAAAAATTTAGATAAAATAAATTTCATTTATGGAATCATGACGTCGAAATTATCCAACGGTGAATTTTTCATAAATTTCTGAGACAGTCGAATTTTTGGGTAAAAATTAAATACCGTTTAAATATATAACGTGTTTTATGACATCATAATGACCCAATAGTGATGTAATAAAATACTATAACCCTTATGATAGGACAATATATGTTTTATCATTAAAATAATGTGATTTTGGGATTGTTTTACTTACTTTTCAAAGAATTAATGGACCCCTCAAGACATATTCAACACTTTGCCTTTTTAAATTAATTTCCATGGGAGTGTGACTCACCTCCACATAAGCAACCTTAATATCTTAAGAAGTTCGGACATGGGCCTTATAAAATATTTTTTTCCTATTCCCTTTTCCAAAAACCATAGGCAAAAACCATGGTATGGTTTGTGGTTTGGATTAATTTAATGTAAGGGGACCCAAACCTAAATAATAATGAATTATCTCACCTTTCTATATAAACCCACCCAAAATCCCACTTCCACCTCACTAAAATCCCTTGGAGTTCGTCCAACCTCTACACTACTATCTCTAGAATTATCCCAAGGTGCCCCAAGCTCCCAATAAGCCTCTCATAATCCTCTCTCTAGCCTTTGTAAGCACACTTCCAAGTAAGGGTTTTTTCTTCTTTTCTCATTTTTGTCAATTTTCTTTAAGTTTTATTGCCCTTTAAATTCAATTATGAATGTTGCGGTATGGTTTAGAACCTACCCCATAATAACCTTTTATTGTTTGAATTATGGGAGACCCGTTTCTCTCTCATTAAATGCCTCCCATGTACACCCGTTACTATGCCGAAATTCTGAAAGGAACTTCTCTCTCTTGTTTTACATTCAAGCAATACTTTTGTATCATGATTCTAAATTCCATTTCAATTTTTGGGACATGTATCTATATGACCTCCTTACTTTCCATTACGTGTAAATTTGATGAGGAACCCCTTTCTCTATCATCAACCATTTTTTTATGAATTCTTATGTCACGCCGTTATGCTGCCGAAATCGCACCGATTTTCTAAGCCAATGTCATTGTGTAGTGGATACCATGCCCATTTCTCCATAAAGGGTATTCACCTTTATGCACATTTACTTATTGATTGAAAAGTTTCATGTATGAATTCTACAGTCCTTTATCGTGGAATAAATGATTATTTTTTTATGAATCCATGTTTTATGATCCATATGGCACACTTATGCATGAAATGAAATGTTTAAGAAGGCTGCGCCCTTATAGCGCTCCAATGAATTGGGTAAAGTATAGTATCATGATATGTCATGTGCAATGAGTGTTGAATCATGCTAATTCAAGTGAAATGAGGGCTTACTCGTGATTCATGTGCAATGTGGGTTTACTCATGCTCTATGTGCAATGATCCTTGGCTCATGCTAATTCAATGTTTAAGTGTTGTCGCCACATTTCCATGTTATGATTATAATGCTTTATCATGACTTTATGTTCATGTTTCTTTTATGCTCTATTGATATTCCTATTGTCTAACATGTATTGTACTCCTCATTTTATTCCATGTGTACTCCCTTACTGGGCTTTATAGCTCACCCTTTTCTTATACATGTCCTTAGGTTATCCCATGCAATGCTAAGTACGAGGGAATGTAGTTGTCATGTAAAGGATTTTTTCAATAAAGATGTTTTATTTCATGTTTTAATCTTTTATGTAATGATACTAAGCCCCAAAGACACTAAACCTCTCGATCTTCTTTGTTGTTTCAATTGAAGTTTTATGTAATAAAGCATGATTAAGTTGTAATAAAAAGCAGGGTTGTCATTGGTGGCTTCTGTATATAGGAAAACAATACTGATTTAGAAGTGCAGCCGACCAGAGGAAGGTCATTGGAAGGAGGTCCAATGGAGAGGAGTTCATGGAAGGGGGTTTATGTGCAACAAAAAGGGAAGGGTGAGGAGAGGGGTATCATTAGGGAGAGAGAAGGGGGAGAAACCCTAAAAAAATATATTAATAATAATTATTATAATACTAATAACATCATAATAATAATATTTAACATTACTAATAATATTTATATTTATAATAATAGTAGTAATTATATTTATAATAATAATACGAATAGGAATATGAATGTTATTTTTTTATATTTTCCCCTTTTTAATCATTTTACTTATTAAAAAAATAAGAAAACAATGCAGTTACTATGCTTGACTTAAGCGATCGTGTGAGAACCATATGGTAGCTTCTTCCAATTCTAGAAGTGAGAGCCTGGGTACCTAGGTTGACCACAAGATTTCTCGTAACCATGTAGTTCCCACACACCCGCCTTAAACACACAAAAAATTCCTAATTTTAATAATAATAAAAACAACAACAATAATAATAATCATAATAATAATAATAATAATAATCTTAAAAGTAATAATAATAATAATAATATGATTGATAATAATAGAAATATTATTATTATTATTTTAAAAAAAAGTACTCCTAATTGTAGATTAATTTTCGTAATTTTGTTTTTAGCATTAATTTTAATATTCATTAAATTTTTATTTACCTTGAACACCAGGTTTAAAGCATGGTGGCCTGGGTGAATCCTTATAGTTTCTATACCCTTATTTTCCCATGCACCAGATACTATAAAGCCTGAAAACACTCATTTTTCTATAAACACTAAAAAATTAAAACTGGGACTCAACCCAAACCCTGACATGATCACCAAAATCCATGAAAATAATAAAATAAAATAGTTTAAAAGTATGGTTTGTTACAATTCTCCCCACCCTAACTCATTTCACTCCCAAAAATCCACAACAAGCTTTAAACCAAACACACTACATGATACTCCTTTATAGTTTATGGAGAACCCCAATGATTGGTAAATTAAAAGATACAATATCACTAAAATAATTGAAAGATACTTAAAAAATATGTAACACCCCGACCCCTGTTACACAGAGTTGGTACATTTTTTAAAAAATAACGTCTTGATACAAGTAGTCATGTCCTAAGAGACCAATCAGTTTAATAGCCTTGGAAGTACTAGATACATTCATATGTTTTAAATTACATCATGAAATAAAAACATCAAATTTTTTCCAATTTTTAACACAAATATATCCTTATTCTATCCATTTATGTTAACCATAAAATACTTTTCAAATCCTAGAAAACATAAAACATAGAATGGGGTGACCTCAAATGCTCAGTAAGGATAACAATATAGAGGAAAATTTCATAATTCAGCATAAACATTTATGGAAATGTGTAAGACTAAAAAAGCCTTTAAAACATAGACTTCAAATTTAAAAGAAATAGATAAAATCAAATAATTTCATTTACTTATTCACATTGATATTATACGAGTCAAATAATGACATTCAATATCAATAGACACTATCATAATGATGGAATGCAAAATTCCAGACTTCATAACCACATAGTCCAGTCATTGTGCCAAGACTACAAATAATATTTTTTCAAGTACTTGTGCCAAGACATGAGTTTGTATCATGAGACATACCAATTCATTGAGGATATATAGCAAGATCCACCCGTCACATAATAAGTCCAATGCATTCCTCATAAGAAAAGGATTAAACATAACATAAAAATTTGTATTAAAACTAGAATATGAAATGTCAATACTTTTTCCATAAACCATGAATTGTTTTAAAATAAAACATCCATGGTAAAATAAAACAAAAAACCTTTAATACAATATGGATGATGTGTATCATAAAAAAACCAACTTCAAACACATTTAAAATCCAACAAAGGATGTTGACAAAGATGAAATGAAAACTATTTCAAATAAATACAACATTCTATTTTGAAATCATATAAAAGTCATGTAATTATAAAATAAAACATTTATTTTGAAAATATTATTATAAGATTATATGGAAATAATTGAAGATAATATAATGGAAAAAAATATCCACACCCTCCATATAATTTTAAAAAAGACATTCTTACCTTAATTTTGTCGAAAAGGTCATAAAGTACCCTATTTGGAAAAAGACGAAATGATCCCATTTGAACCATTTTATAAATATTAAAATGGGAGTATATATTAATATAACCCATAATATAATAAATCATAAAATTGTTTTAAAATATATTATTAAGAAACATTTTTGTTTATGATAAAGAGGTCCCAGTAGATACTTACATAAAAATAACCTTAGATTATAAAGAGATTGTGAAATTAACCATTACATGGTATTTTTACTTAGTCGATGGAATGTTATCCCCTGGTATTATAGTTAAAACACTGTTATTAAATTATATAATATTTTTATAAATCAATATGATATCATATATGATATTATAATATTTCTGTGTTATTAATATTATATTAGTATCATCGTTTCGAGTGTTAATTGATTTGTGTTCCTTTATATGATTAGTTACGTACGCCTTGATTGTTATGGATATGATGTATATTATTTATATATAGAATTTTATATATTTCATAAACATAATTTTTAATCATAAAATGAAAATTATTCTTGAATGATTACGATGGGGAAAGAATCTCATCACGTTTGTGGAGACGGTATTCTGTACGTACGATTGAGCAAAAATATCATTATATTGATGGTGAAATAATTTGTAATTTTATGGTATATCATATATAAATAATAATTAACATTTTATATTTACTTTATATTAAAGTTATACTCATTATTATACACATCTAAATAATTAAGTGTTTGAATAACAAACTACACCACGACGTGGAGATGGTAAGCCATAGGTACTAGGGTATGGTGACGTTTTCATTCATGTGATGGATAGAATAATGAATATGGTTGTAACATTTTAATAATAACATCAAATTATATAGAAGATAATGTATATATTATTTAAGAATTGAAAAAACAATGATAGAGGGAATGGAAGAAGAAGATAACATGAAAGAGGTGATGATATATTATCCTCTTCTTCGGGTTCTTCATTTTGATTTGATAAAAAGGGGTCTTTATGTTGGCTTTCTCACCAAATTAAGGCCTCTATGAAGAAAGAAGGAATATTGGGAGGATATTTGGGTAGGGTTGGAAGAGAAAAATTGTGACGACACCCTCCCACCAAAGATGACCCTCCTGAGCGAGCAATGGTGAAAGGGAGATAATGACCACTGAGTCCCACCTCCAGTAGGCCCAGGGGTGGCGACAAGCACCAAGGGTATGAGTTTTCACAAATATGGGAGGAATTACCCTTTTTATTATTAAAGATCTGGAAATAGGACAAGTCAATCACCAAAAAAGAAGAACCAGTGTATATAAATTATACCAAACCAATCTCATATGCATGTTTAAAAAATTTTATAACAAGGTACAAGTACAAGAAAGCTCAAAGTACAATACCAAAAGAAAAAAAAGGTACAAAAACAGAAATAACTCCAACTGTCTGACTACTAGGGTCCCGCAAGGCCCTGGATGTCCTCCTGGAAACCTGAAAGTAAACGTAGGGTGAGAATACAAGTATACTCAGTAGGGAAACCTAAATCTCTCGTGCACAAGTGGGAAGAAATCCTAATGTCCCATGAGAACAAGAGGAGAAACCTAGCAAGGAATTCTATCCACCCAACCTCACCAGTCACACTCACTAAAAAACAATCACAACAGGTATTAGTAGTATAAGAACAAGAGTATTGGGTATCCCGCACCAGTTCCCTTAAGTTAGATTCTCTTCCTAACGATGAACGTCCTGACGCTGCCACACTCTCCCCGCCCGCACACACCCGGGCCTCACCACCACGTATCCCGCCCGCACACACCTGGGCTTCAAAACAATGTATCCCGCCCGCACACACCTGGGCCTCACAACCTTGTATCCCTCCTGCACACACCGGGGCCTCGCAACCACGTATCCCGCCCGCACACACCTGGGCCTCACAACCATGTATCTCACCCGGACACACCTGGGCCACATCCCGAAGATTCTTGGGAAACAGTAGAACCCGCCCGAAAAATCTTGGGCTAAAACCACCCCAATCAAAACCTACCCTAAGAGTCTTAGGTGTAAGGTTTCCTCAAGCCATCACAGCCTAGGGGAGAAGGAGCAGGAATGAGCTAGTAACTAAGGGAAAAACACCCTCTCCCATGAAATGGGAGTGTTCGGCACTAAGTGCTAAACATGGGTGGGGTGCAATAAAACACAAAAGATACAGATATATATATATACCAACCACACAGCCCATCCTATGGCTTCTAAACAGAGAAACTGAGCACATGCCTTGACACTGCCACTACGAAAAATGCATACAACAAACAAACCCAACCATATTTAGGTTTTCACGTCTCAGCAGAATTAGATTATTTAGTTGCTTAACTATTGGGGAACTATCCACAACCAACCACATCGATCGTTTGTAAAACTTATCCCTGCCATCCACAAATCTAGTTAGGAAAACACAAGCAACACAACTGAGCCCTTGTTATCAACCAACTAGCCCCATTGATTATTAACTCCATTCCATTACCACGCCCCACCATTCATTAACTCATTCATTTTTATTTATTATTCACAACCCATAACCTATTCACATTAAAACCCACCCCTAAAGCCCCGCTGCCAACCACCATAACCACAACTGTACCGTACATCATTTCCCCTTTAATACCATTTATTGCATCCCTGCTTCCCATTACCAACACGGCATTCACACCAACCCACAAAAACACCCCCATCACATGCCATGTAACCAAGCCAACACCCACATGTTCATTATTCCATTTTTTTAACCGGGGTGATCACACAAGGGTTTCAGATTTTCATTCAATCAGCCAACTTTACAGGATTAACCAAATTCCACATTCCACAAAGTTCCATCCATGAGAAAATCCAGAAGGAGAGGGAAACATTTAATTGCATTAGAAAAGGCCCCCAATGACCGTGATTTTCAGTAGGTAGAAGCTCATTCAATCCACAACCTAAAATCACAGGGTATAAAGTAACAACAATCACAAACTTCCCAACCCCATTTTATAAGCCGGTTATTATCTTCATTAAACCGGTTCGACTGTGTTTCATAAAACAAGAGGAAACCCACCCTGCATGATGCACAAATTAGAGAGACGAAGGTAAGATCCCTACCTCAACAGGTTCTGATCACAGTGCACTCCCGGATCTACTTTAGAAGAAGTCCGTCGGCGTCCGTCACCTATGTCGGGTCTCGAAAAAACCTCCTTAGGTGGAAGTCAGAAAGGAAAGGCTAAAGGAAAGTCAACGGATCCAAGATCGGAAGTTCTGCCTCGTTGTTACGATCCTGTGGCCGTTGAAGGATCGTAAATCAGAGCTCAGACGAAGAAGTTATGGAAGAAAGAGCCTCCGAGTCTCTTGGGAGAACTCTGCTCAGAGGAGAGGGGAGGAGAGGTGTGTGTTGAAAAGGAGGAGGGTACCCCTCCTTTTATTGGCGTGAAAAGAAAAAGTACACAGTGTGTACATTATAGTACACGGCATGTACTCGGTTCTTTCACACGGTCTCCATGCCCTTCCAACACGGCTCCGCGGCCGTTGACTGGTCAACACACGGTTTGAGGGTAACGCATACGAGGGAAAAGACTACATGGCGTGTAGTTTGGACACACGAAGTGTACTAATTTATTTCACACGGCATGTACACGGATCCAACATGGTACACGACCATTGACTGGTAACACGTACACGGGGAAGGACTACACGGTGTGTAGAACTGGGCACACGGCATGCACCCATTATTCCACACAGCAAGGAAATGGTCTGTAACACGGGGTATAACCTGAAAGGGAGTACACGGCGTGTACTCAAACTACACAGCGTGTAGTTTCAAAATTATGGAATGTGTGGGAAAAGTCCATTTTACCCTCCAGAACACTCCGTGACCTTCATTTTGACAAAGGAAAGGGCCGGAGTGGTCAGAGCCATTACATCAGATACCTCTTAAAACATTCTCATCCCCGAGAATTCAAAAACCAACCCATAGGAAACTCAACAAGGTACCTCTTAGGGTTCTCATTATAACAGGAACCCAAGAACCCTAATCATATGTGTTAGGAATTCCTTATCCTATGTTGAGATATTATCTGCTTTAGGCAGCACTGACTCACCTGCATGGTTTTAATCACATCCTCATTAATGCGTCTCATTTAAGAATTGGGATTTCCCACTTTCATATATTAGGATTCTTCAACTCACACTACCCCCAACACCGCACAACCAACACACTGCCCGAACATGTGGTTTGGGGAAGAATTCCTTCTCCTACGTCGAGATATTATCCGCTTTAAGAGGCACTGACTCGCCCACACGGGTTCAATCGCATCCCCATTAATGTGTCTCGATTAAGGATATGGTTTTTCCCTTTCCCCACACATCCGGACATGTCACACATTACCAGGGAACAACGAAACAAAAATGTCTCACAACTGACAGGCCAAGCATTCTATAAAACAAAGGTATAGAGTACAACATCAACACAAAGATCAGAAGAAGAAGGAAAAAAAAAAGTCAAAACAACTCCGGGTACTGAGCGTGCATCTGGGTCTCCCCCTCCCAAGTGCTCTTCTCGAGGCCGCCATGCCTCCACAACACACGAACCAAGGGAATGGTTCTTCCACGAAGCACCTTCTCTTTACGATCCTCGATCCTGACTGGTCGTTCTTCCAAGGTCGCGTCGTCTCCCATATCTAACTCACCCCAGTTGATAACGTGGGAGTCGTCGTGTAAGTACCGATGATGCTGAGAGACGTGGAAGACTTCATGAACCTTCTCCATCTGAGGTGGCAGGGCCAGCTGATATGCCACCTCACTGACTCGCCTCAGCACCTCAAAAGGTCTGATGAACCTAGGTGAGAGCTTGCTCCCTTTCCCAAACCTCCACTGCCCCCGTTTAGGCGATAACTTCAAGAACACATGATATCCCACCTTGAACTCCAACGGCCTCCTCCGACGATTAGCATAAGACTTATGTCGGTCATGAGCCGCTTTCATCCTCTCACATACAAGCTGGACATTCTCTGTGGTGCTCTGCACTACCTCTGGCCCAAGAGAACCTATCTCACCAACCTCTGCCCAACAAATGGGTGAGCGAAATGGCCTTTCATACAAATCCTCAAAGGGTTCCATGCCAATAGTAGAGTGGAATCTGTTGTTGTAGGAAAACTCTACTAAAGGCATGTGTCGTACCCATGATCCTCTGAAATCCAGAACGCATGCTCGTAGCATGTCCTCTATCTTCTGGATAGTCCGCTCTATCTGCCCATCGGTCTGGGGGTGGAAAGCAGTGATAAGGCATATCTGGCTGCCAAAGCATGATGTAACCCCCTCCAGACTCATGAGGTAAATAGGGTATCCCAATATGAGATGATAGTCTTTGGAATTCCATGAAAACGTACCACCTCATCTACGTACCTCTAATCTAAGGTACTCACCAGGCCTGACTCCTTAATTGCTAACAATTGAGATGATTTCGTCAGCCAATCCACCACTACCCAGATAGCATCATAACCACCCAGAGCTCTGGGTATTCCTATGACTAAGTCCATTGAGATTTCATCCCACTTCCACTTGGGGACATCTAAAGGATGGAACAAACCTCTAGGAACACGGTGTTCAGCCTTCACTTGCTGACACACTAGGCATTTAGCCACAAACTCTGCCACTGCCTGTTTCACCCTGGGCCACAAAAACTAATCCCTCTGGCCTCAGTACATTTTTGAAACTCCTGGATGTACCGCCAAGGCTGAGCTATGGAACTCAAGGAGAACTCCCTCACGCATTTCCTCGGGAACAAAAAACCTTCCCTAGAAAAGCATCTGATGTCGGCTGTCCTCTAACCACCCCTATGGAGCGTTCCCCCGATTGACACAATCCTGCATCACTTCCGCCTCGGAGTCCCCCCACTGGGACTCTTCCACCTACTGCAGCAATGAGGACATCACCATCATCTGAAACAAACAGACTCTAACACCTTCTTCCCTGGAATCCAAGTGCAAGGCAGACAACTCTCCCATTGCCTTCCAAGCATCATTGGATTCCCGAACTACATCCTGATGTGACTTCCTGCTCATGGCATCATCCACAATGTTGCCCTTACCTTCATTGTACGAGATCTCAATATCATAGTATTGGAGAAACTCGACCCATCTCTGTTGCCGCAAGTTCAGGTCATGCTGGGAGAAGATATAACACAGGCTCTTGTGATCTGAGAAGACCACAATGTGCTCCCCAAAGAGGTAATGTCCCCAGAACTTTAGTGTGAACAATACTGCTGCAAAATCTAGGTCATGGGTGGAATAGTTAAGCTCGTGAGGGCGTAACTGCCTAGACCCATAAAAGATCACTCCCTTCTTCTACATCAGTACACACCCCAGACCAAGGCCAGAAGCATCACAAAACACCTCATACAACAACCCTTCCTCTGGAAAACTGAGTACGGGAGCACTGGCCAATTTCTCCTTTAGGTATTCAAAAGCCTTCTGGCACTGCTCGCTCCATAGGAAGACCTGGTTCTTCCATGTCAAAGCTGTCAAAGGAGCAGCAACTCGAGAGAAGTCTAAAACTAACCTACGATAGTAACTTGCTAACCCCAAGGAAACTATGAAATTATGCCACGCACTTGGGTGCTGCCCAAGAAGCAACTGCCTCACCTTTGACGGGTCCACTATCACTCCATGCTGAGACACCACGTGCCCAAGGATGTGTACTTCTTGTGTCAAGAACTTACACTTTGAAAATTTCCCGTAAAGCTGGTGGTGTCGAAGGACTTCCAAGACTGCTCTGAGAGGCTCAAAATGATCCTCCTCTGACCTTGAGTAGATCAGAATGTCATTGGTAAACATAATGACAAACCAGTCCAGAAACTCCTGGAAAAAAAAGTTCATAAGTCCCATGAACACAGCCAGTGCATTTGTAACTCCAAACGGAATCACCACAAACTCAAAGTGCCCATACCTGCACCTGAATGCCGTCTTTGATATGTCACTGTCTTTTACCCTTAGCTGATGATATCCAGATCATAGATCAATCTGGGAAAACCATCCTGCTCCCCTCAGTTGGTCAAAGAGATCATCTATCCTTGGGAGGGGATATCGGTTCTTGACCATTACCTGGTTCAACCTTCGATAGTTTATGCATAGCCTAAGACCACCATCTTCCTTCTTCACAAACAAAACTGGAGCACCCCATGGAGATACGCTGGGTCGAACAAAACCCTTCTCCATCAGATCATCAATCTGAATCCGCAACTCCCGCAAAACCTAAGGTTCCATCCGATAAGGGGCCATTGAAATAGGATGGGCACCAGGCTGTAAGTATATCCCGAACTCAACATCACATCGGGGGGGGGGGGGGGGGGTAGGGTCACAACCTCCTCAGGAAAAACATCGAGGAACTCCCCAACAACCTCCAGGACATCTGTCATATCGGTATTATCCGGAACAACTGATATCCCTCCAAACAAGGAAAGGAGAGGCTCTACACGCCAACTTCCCACCTGATAGCTCCACTCTCCAACAAAAGCTACATGCTGCCCATCCACGTCGGAGAACACGACTCTTCTCCGAAATCAGTCGATAATGGAACCAATAGAAAACAACCTGTAGATTCCTAGGATGACATTGTATGGCTTCATCTGTAATAGAAGAAGGTCCCCACTAGATCGATGTGGTCCCAACATCAGCCCACATCCCCAGAAAACACAAGATATGCTCGTCTGGCCTCCAACTGGTGTACTCAGTACCAGTGGTACAGAAAGTCTTTCTACATCTAGTCCCAAGGAATGGGCTAGACCAGGTGCAACAAAGAAGTAGAATTCTCCTGAATCGAACAAAGCAGAAACAAGAGTGCTGAACAAAAAAATCGTACCTCGCACCACCTCTGCTCCGGCTGGAGCTTTCAACTCTGATGAGTGAAACTGTCCACGCCCATATCCTCTACCTCTCAGATGTCGTCCACTTCCCCGACCACGCCCTGGTCGAGGTCCCTTAGGAGCACCCTGAGGTCGGCCTCCTCCTACAAAGTCTTCCCTCGGAGGAGCATGGTCTTGCTGCTGCTGGAAGGGCCTCGACGACAACTGGTGCGGTTGAGGTGGGCGCTGAACCCACCCACCTCCACCGAAATGAGGTCGGGTCGGGCACCGACTCTGAACGTGCCCAAAACCTCCACAAGAAAAACACCTCGGTCTCGGTCTTGTGAAAAAGGGACGAGGACCCGAAGATCTGAACTGGAACTGCTAGGGCCTGCTCCCCACTAGCCGGAACCTGGAAGGTCCCGTCGCAGGAGCCCTCCTGCTGACTGCCTTCCCCTTCAACGAGCCTGGCTGGATCCCCTCTTGGGGTGCACCTGCCAGCGAGTGTATCCTCTGTACAACCTATTCCTTCTTCTGTACCACCATGTATGTCGTAAGGGTGAAGGGGGTGACAACATACTGGAGCGAAGGATGAAGCGCATCCTCCAAACGTCTCGCCCGAGACTCCTCATCTAGAAAGAGATCTGGAGCAAAGCGCAAGAGATCCTTAAACTTGATCCCCAGCTCTCATACTGACATACTCCCCTGCTGAAGGGAGAGTAACTCCTGCCGCTTCTCTGCCTTGATCATGGAAGAAAGGAATTCCTCTCGGAATTCCTTCTCAAAGTCAGCCCAAGGAACCTCTGCCTCTATCCTCTCTCCGAGGTAGAGTGTCCACCACTGTCGCGCCATGCCTCTCAGATGACGGACTGCTAGGGGAACACAGTACTCCCTCGGAGTAAGGATCAAGGTAAAAGAAATCCCTAGATCCTCAGGTCACCCCTATGTCTCCGTATCCGATGTAATACCCTCATACTTCTTTATGGTCTGTCGCTGGAAAGAGTGGAGAGTCTTTTTCCACTGGCTATATTCCTCCTCTCGGTCAATCCTCAGCTAATCGACCGCCTAAATCTACTGGGCCTCGGCCGTCTGTGCCACATGGGGATGACGCCCAAGTGCCATAACTGTACGGTAAACAAGGATCGCCTAAGCCCAAGTTGTAAGGAAAACTCATGGTTTTATTTTATCATTTTATTTCAATTTCATTCCCAGAACACCCAAATCAAGTAAAACACATTAATAATGATGCATGTACATTCCCTAGGGTCTCTACCCTGCAATCAATGTAGTCTCAATTGGTCGTTCGGTAGAATTAGTGTCCTTGCATCGGATCACGGGGGTCCTTAAAATCCCGTGTCCTAGCTGGTATTCCCTGGCCTAGGTCACACACCAAGATTGACTAACATTGTCACCATACAATCCCATGCAATCATCACTGTGCCTAACTCCAGGCTCCATCCTATCTCTCAACCATCACCTCTGATACAATTCTGTCATGACTCCCTCCCACCAAAGATTCCCCTCCTGAGCTGGCAATAGTGAAAGGGAGATAATGACCCCTGAGTCCAGCCTCCAGTAGGCCCCGGGGTGGTGACTAGCACCAAGGGTATGAGTTTTCACAAATATGGGAGGCATTACCCTTTTTATTTTTAATGATCGGGAAATAGGACAAGTCAACCACCAAAAAGGAAAAACCAGTGTATATAAATAAACCCAATCCAATACCACATTCATGTTTAAACAATTTTATAACAAGGTACAAGTACAAGAAATCTCAAAGTACAATACCAAAAGAAAACATAGGTACAACAACAACAACAACTCCAAATGTCCGACTAGTAGGGCCCCGCATGGCCCTGGTAGTCCTCCTGGAAACCTGAAAGTAAACGTAGGGTGAGAATAAAAGTATACTCAATAGGGAAACCTAAATCTCTCATGCACAGGTGGGGAGACATCCTAATGTCCCGTGAGAACAACAGATGAAACCTAGCAAGGAATTCTATCCAACCAACCTCACCAGCCACACTCACCAAAACACAATCACAATAGGTAGTAGTATTATAAGAACAAGAGTATTGTGTACACCACACTAGTTCCCTTTAGTTATCTGCTCTTCCTAACAACGAATGTCCTGATGCTGCCACACTCTCCCCGCCTGCACACACCCGGGCCTCACCACCATGTATCCCACCCGCACACACGTGGGCCTCACAACCACGTATCCCACCCGCACACACCTGGGCCTCACAACCACGTATCCCGCCCGCACACACCTGGGCCTCACAAACACGTATCCCGCCCGCACACACCTAGGCCTCACAACCACGTATCCCACCCGCACACATCTGGGCCTCATCCCGAATATTGTTTGGAAACAGTAGAACCTGCCCGAAGAGTCTTGGGCTAAAACCATCCCAATCGAAACCTACCTGAAGAGTCTTAGGTGTAAGGTTTCCTCAAGCCATCACAGCCTAGGGGAGAAGGAGCAGGAAGGAACTAGTAACTAAGGGAAAAACACCCTCTCCCCTGAAATGGGAGTGTTCAGCACTAAGTGCTCAACATGGGTGGGGTGCGATAGAACACAAAAGATATAGATATATATATATATATATACCAACCACACAGCCCAGCCTATGGCTTCTAAACCGAGAAACTGAGCACATGCCTCGACACTGCTACTACGAAGCATGCATACAACAAACAACCCCGACACCATTTAGGTTTTCACGTCTCTGTAGAATTAGATTATTTAGTTCCTTAACTACTGGGAAACTATCCAAAACCAAGTACATCGATCATTAGTAAAACATATCCTTGAAATCCACAAATCATGTTAGGAAAGCACAAGCAACACAACCAAACCATTATTATCAACCAACCAGCCCCATTTATTATTAACTCTGTTCCGTTACCATGCCCCACCATTCATTAGCTCTTTCATTTTTATTTATTATTCACAACCCATAACCCATTCACATTAAAACCAGCCCTACAGCACAGCTTCCAACCACCATATCCACAACTGTACCATACATCATTTCCCCTTTAATACCATTTATTGCAGCCATGCTGCCCGTTACCAACAAAACATTCACACCAACCCAAAAAAACACCCCCATCACATGCCACGTAACCAAGCCCACACCCACATGTTCATTATTCCATTTTTGTTTAACCTGGGTGATCACACAAGGGTTTTAGATTTTCATTTAATCATCCAAATTTATGTGATTAACCAAATTCCACATTCCACAAAGTTCCATCCATAAGAAAATCTAGAAGGTGAGGGAAACAATTAATTGCATAAGAAAAGGCCCCCAACAACCGTGATTTTCAGTAGGTAGAAGCTCATTCAATTCACAGCATAATATCATAGGGTATAAAGTTACAACAATCACAAACTTCCCAACCCTGTTGTATAATCCAATTATTATCTTCATTAAACTGGTTCGACTGTGTTTCATAAAACAATAGGAAACCCACCCCGCATGATGCACAAATTAGAGAGACAAAGGTAAGATCCCTACCTCAGTAGGTTCTGATCACAGGGCTCCCCCGGATCAACTTTAGAAGAAGTCCATCAGCGTCCGTCACCTCTGTCGGGTCCCGGAATAACCTCCTCGGGTGGAAGTCGGAAAGGAAAGGCCAAAGGAAAGTCAATTGATCCAAGCTCTGAAGTTATGCCTCGTCGTTATGATCCTGTGGCCGTTGACGGATCGTAAATAGAAGCTCAGACAAAGATGTTATGGATGAAAGAGCCTCTGAGTCTCTTGGGAGAACTCTGCATAGAGGAGAGGGGAGGAGAGGTGTGTGTTGAAAAGGAGGAGGGGACCCCTCCTTTTATAGGCATGAAAAGAAAAATTACACTGTGTGTACTTTATGGTACACGACGTGTACACGGTTCTTTCACATGGTCTCCACGCCGCTTCTAACACGGCACCGCGGCTGTGGACTGGTCAACAACGGTTTGAGGGTAACGTATTCGTGGGAAAAGACTAAAAGACCTGTAGTTTTGACACACGGTGTGTACCAATTTATTGCACATGGTAAGGACACGGCTCCAACACGGTACACGGTTGTTGACTGGTAACGCATACGTGGGGAAGGACTACACGACGTGTAGAACTGGGCACACGACGTGCACCCATTATTCCACACAGCATGGACATGGTCTGCAACATGGGGTATACCCAGAAAGGGAGTACACGATGAGTACTCAAACTACACGGCGTGTAGTTTCAAAATTCTGGAAGGTGTGGGAAAAGTCCATTTTACCCTCCAGAACACTTCGTGACCTTCTTTTTGACAACAGAAAGGGACAGAGAGGTCTGGGCCACTACACAAATGGATTTGGAGGTGTGAAATTAAGTGAAGGGGAACTACCCTTTTATAAGATAGGTGAGTTTCACTTTAGGAAAAGTATGTAATATTATTTTATAATAAAATCATTTTCGGTTATTAATGGATCCAAAAAGATTTATTTATAGGCTATGGTGGGCATGGGTCAAAATACTCTCAACCAGTATGTTTTTTACCGATTTAGGTCACCATATTAACCTTATCTTTTATATTTAACTATTAGTTAAATAGTTTTACATTAACCATGTCTCGTTGTATTTTTATATTATACGGTTAATAATCATACTATAACAAGACACGAGAACCCCAAGGGGTACATTTTTAATATATATAACCTCATCTATGTCTTTTGGATGATCCATATATTATATGGAATAATATATCAATTAATAATATAGTAATTGTTTTTAAAACTCAATTATGACAGTTTTGACACTATTTAGTATTTGGTTTTTTGTCATAAACATAAAAACATGATTAATTAGAAAAAAATTATTTAATAAACCTTAAAAGGTCAAATTAGGATAGAAAATTTTTGGAATTCATCATAAGTCTCAATTTATATTTATTTGGATATTTATAATATCAATTATTATAATATTTCATTAATAAGGTAATTATTGCATCATCATTATTTCATAAATAACTGAGATTATTTAAGGTCTAACTATTATAAATAAAATACCATTACGTAGGAAATAGTATTATCTTTCTAATGAATATTTATAGTCGAATTTATATTTTCTGTAACCCTATATTAAAAAAGATTAAGTTATTAATCATTGTATTTAACTCTTTTATCTCCTCTTTAAATAATATAATAATAAATTTCCAAATAAAATTCAAGTGGATCAAGGGGGGTCATATTTTATTCCCAATGTTTTATTGGTCGAATTACACTTATCCAATAGAATTTGGATAGGACTTAGGGTAATTAAAATATCATTTTTAGCTTTAATTACCCTATTCACTTTGTACATAGGTATGTAAAAGTCAAACGTTACTATTCAACAAAAATTATTTTCATCTTATTGAACCACATTTTACATACTGATGTCAACCCTGTCTATTGGATGTTTTAAATTCATTCATAGAAGTGGTGAAATTATGTTTTATGCAAATATGCAAACGCTCCTAGAAAATTGGGTAAAAGAGGGTAACAAGTTCAATAAAATCTTATATATCAAAACATATTATAAAATGACTCCAATGAATTACATTAAACATATATAGGTATTATCTACATATATGGATCTAAAATAAATTAAATTAAAATAACTAATCATTTAAATAAAATTTTAGGTTTTAAACAATCACACAATGTTTTTTTACTACACATCATAAATTGAAAGTTCACTAAAAAATACAAAAAATTCACCATAATATAATTATGATATTATAAATCCAAAAAGGATGTTATTTTTGAAAATAAAAAATTATAAAATTTCATAAATAGGGAACTATTATCCATAATGGCTTGTTTGATTGTTAGTGGTGTGTTAAATCTCCATGTTGTGTACAACGCAAGCTATTGCATTATTCACAGGGAAACGTACCATGGAAGCTGGGGGAGTTACATTCTCCCCTACATAAAATAATTTATTTCTCAATATTTCTAGAATATTACTGTAGAAAAATATTTTGGTGGTTCTTCATTATATGTTTCTCGGGTTCCCACATTTCCTCTTGCATCTTATGGTTTCTCCATAGAACATTCACTAGATGATTCATCCAGTTTCTCAGCACTTGTTATCTGGTATCAAGAATCTATACAGACTCTTCACAATAAGATATATCATGTTCCAGTTCAATTTCCTTAAAGGTGAGTACATGCATTGGGACATGCATGTATTTTCTCAACATTGATACATAGAACACATCCTGATCTTTAGAGAGACTTGGAGACATTAAAAAACGATAAGCTACAACTCCAATTCGTTCTAGAATTTTGAATGGTCTGATGTACCTAGGACTCAATTTACCCTTCTTACCAAAATGTATAACACCCTTCCTAGGATATACCTTCTAGAAAACATGGTTTCCTACTTGAAATTCCAAATCCTTCCTTCAGTTATTGGCATATCTCTATTTTCCTACATTGGGATGCTTTGATGTGGGTTTGGATAACCATCACCTTTTCCATTGTTTCCTCAACATGTTCTAGGCCTACAAGTTTTCTTTAAGTAACATCATCCCAACATGTTGGTGTCCGACATCTCTTTCTGTATAACGCTTCATAAGGTGCAATCTGAATACTTTAATGAAAGATATTGTTATAGGAAAATTCTACTAGTGGTTAATATTTATCTAACATACCTCGACTGTCATGTGAGAAGGATCTCAACATCTCTTCTAATATTTGAATAGTCCATTATGAATGTCCATATGTTTGATGGTGGTAGTACGTTCTCTAATGATGTTCAGAATCCAAGGCCTTCTGAATTATTTTCCAGAATCTTGATGTATAATAGAGATCACGATCAGAAACAATCGAAAGGTGTACACCATGAAGTCTTACAAATTCATTAATATATATTCTTTCCAGACGTTCAAGTGGTAAATATTCTCTTATAGCTAGACAATGTGCTGACTTGGTAAGATAATCAAAAATGACCCATATTGCGTCAATTTTTCTAGGAGTATTTGATATCCCCATGACAAAGTCCATCGTATAATTTTTCCATATCCACTCAGGTATGGGAAGATTTTTAATGACTTCTCCATGATTTTTCTTTCTAGCTTTCACTTGTTTTAAAACCATACATATTGATAAAAAATCCACAATCTCCCACTTCATGTTGTCCCTACAAAAATTTTCTTTCAAATAAATATACATCTTGGTGGTCCTAGGGTGTATAGAGAAATTTGTGCTCTTAGAATACTACATAAATTCCCTTTTTAGATAAGGATTGTTAGGAACACAAAGTCTCTTCCCAAATTTGAAAATACAATCATCATATATAAAATCACATAATCTTTCATCATTCACATCTTTAATTTTCTTTTGATATTTCTTCATCATCAGTCTGATAACTTTTTATCCAATCTAATAATGATGGTTTGGCAACCATTTAAAAAAGCATTGATTTTTCACCTTCCATGGTTATTCCCATATAAATCTTTAATAGATTAATGTATATATGATATTTTCAAATCTCATCTTGTTCAAAACTCCATGATCCATTTATCTCTATGAATCTTCCACCTTATATGATTTCCAGGGTGGTAGTGCATAGTGAATTCATAATCCTTGAGTAGTTAAAGCCATCATCATTACCTCATGTAGAGTTGTTTAAGTGAGAAAATATATTTCAAACTCTTGTGATCAGTATAAATCTCACATGTTTTTCCATAGATATAGTGTCTCCATATTTTCAGAGAAAATATTACAGTTTCTATCTCAAGATGATGAGTATGATTATTTTTCTCAAGATGTTTCAGCTGTCGTGATGCATAGGAAATAACTACATCATTCTTCGTAAGGACACAACCTAATCATTTCTTTGAAGCATCGCTATAAATAAAAAACTCATCCTTCCCTAGTGGTAGAGTCATAATAGGAGCATTGACTAATCTTCTAATCGATTTATCATAAATTTATTCACATTATTTTTTCCAAAAAAATTTATTCCCTTTTCGTGTGATCATGGTTAATAGGTTAGCCAATAAGGAAATTTTTTGTACGAAACATCGATAATAACCTGCTAAACTAATAAAACTATGTACCTGATTTATATTCATCGGGGTGAGAAATTCATGGATTTCCTTGGTTATTGAAGGATAAACAATGCTTCTATCCTTAGAGACAACATGGACAAGAAAAGAAATCTCTTAAACCTATAATTCAAGCTTTCTAAACATCCCATATAATAATTTCTTCTATGGGTTTTCAGAATAGTGGGAAAGTGATTTTCATGATCTTCATATCTTTTTGAGTATTCTAAGATATCATCAATAAATAACACTATAAATTCATCTAGATATTCATTGAATACTCTATAAATTAGATCCTTGATGATAGTGGGTGCATTAATAAATCCAAAAGGAATTACTATAAACTCATAATGCCCATACCTGGTCCGAAATGCTGTTTTTGGAAAGTCTTCCTTTTTCTCGCACAATTGATGGTATCCAGATCGAGGGTCAATCTTTGAAAAATATTTAGCATTATGAAGTTGATCAAATAAATCATCAATGAGAGGTAGGTGATTCTTGTTCTTTATTTTTATAAAATTGATCTCCCTGTATTCAATGAACAACCCCATAGATCCATCTTTAATCATTACCAAAATGACAGGGGAAACGCATGGAGAAACACTAGGGAGAATAAATACACTATTACTCAATTATTCTAGTTGTTTCTTTAGTTAGACTAATTTCACAGTGGCCATTCTATTAGAGGTCTTTTTTATGGGCTTTTAACCAAGAATTAAAACAATGGAAAACTCAATTTCTTGTTCTGGAGGATATCTAGGTAAATAATCTAGAAACACGTCAAAATATGTTTTCACAAAAGGTACGTACTGTATTTGAATATTATTTTCCTCACCCATAGCTATTTCATTCTCTTCATCCCTAATAATTGAAATTAGTAGAGCTACTAGGGGTGGATATAAATATGAATCAGTTGGTGACGTTTCAGCTCTAGAGTTACGACACTCCTTAACATCATCAAAAATTGTAACCAATTTCTTCTTACAATAAAAATTCTTATCATGGTCGGAAAACCAATCCATTTTGAGGATTATTTCAAACTCAATCACGGGTTTTACGATAGGATATATAAATAAAGAATATTTATATGCCCTAATGGGAACTGATTCACAAAAAATTGTTGCGATGATACATTCTGTATGTGTTATGACCAACTACACCCTTATTGTGTCAAATTTAACATATGAATTTTTCTTTGTAAACTGGGAAGATATGAAACAATGCGATGTTATAAAATCAAATAAATCATTGGCTAAACTTTAGGAAACCATTAATTCATATTCCACCATTTATTTCAGAGTGTCAAACTCAGCAGTAGTGATCATAGTAGCTTGGCCTTTCTCCCTTGGCCTTATCTATTGTATGTTCCCTTTGTGCTTAGGAAATTTAGTTGTGGAATGCTCCTTTTATCTATAATTTTAGCATTCAACATTTACAACCACATTCTTCCCCATGAAATCTTGATCCTGGTGGCCTTTTTCCCCACACTTGTAATATACTCACCTTCCCTTCTGGAATGTACCAGGGTGTTTCTTCCCACATTTAAAATAGGATTAATATTCAACTTTTACATTATTACACTTATTTCCATTTCTAGAGTGTTCAGTAGATCTCTATTTCCCTTTCTTTCCATTAATGTCGTAAGACACCTAGAATTCATTTTCTATCTTGATAGCGCATGAGACAATATCATCATATGATGATAATGATGTTGAAACTAATGCTTGATGGATAAATGGTTTTAACCAATCAACGAATCGATCAATCTTACTCATTGGGTTACATATATAATCTATTGCATGCCTTTCAAACCTTGTAATGTTAGCCTCAGACCTTGCGACATTCTTATCCTCCATCTACCTCAGACTCAGATATTGACTTTCCATATTCACTTGATGGTCACAAAGATAGTATTTTTACATGAAAATATCATTTAACTCCATCTATTATATGTTCGATACTTTTCATCTTCCATTGTTTTTTGGATTAATGACCACCAATGATTTCAATCTCTTGTGAGGCGATAAACTGCCATGAAAACTTCTTCTCTTTCGCTACTTCCTAAAGCATGAAATAATTTCTCTAAAAAAATTATCCATTGCTCAAATACTAAGGGATTTGTACACTCATTTAGCGTTAGTGGTTGCTGACGCCTGATGTGGTCTAACATTGATCCTCCATGTTGTCGATTAGGGTGCTCCATACGGGTAAGGTTATTATTCATAACCTGAGTGAGTTGTCCCAGTATGGTTATAAGATGATCAACACCAATTGAATCACAAGATCCACTATAATTATCTTGAGCAGGAGGGAAATACTTTCATAGATTATGTGGGATGATGCAGTTTTCATTCCTTTTACTAGGCTTTATTTCAAAACAATGGCATACACTAGATTTCATTATGAATTACAATACATAATTCCAAATCTGTAAAAAAAATTAACATAAATTGAACAGTTTATGGATATTATCCATTATCATAAAAATGTATTCTTTTTAGAAGTATGTGCTCATAAACCCTTAATAATGGTTTGTAATGAAATTAATAATTATCCTAAGTGTATCCCTTGGGTGTGTTGTAACATAGAGTAAAGCAAGGCATATTGTCGTAAATGAGTTCCCATTCAAGTCTAGATCATTGAGATGATTTTGGGTTTTTAACCTAGGTACATCTGTGCTTGAGCCGCCTCTAACTGCTCATATCTAGATAGTGATTTATTGCTCAGAGAACTAAAAAAATATCAATAGTACAAAAATTCTAGGATGTTCTTCTATACTAATCTTAAAAGTCTATCATAGGGTAGTTTTCTCTAATATTTTTTTTCTAAATTTTGTTTCCATGGTTTGTATTAAACATCCTCTGATAACAACTATAACGCCCCAACCCCATCTGCCTAGATTCGGTGCATTATTATAAAAATTGGCTTGATACAAGGAATCATGTCACAAAATGCCGACCATTTTAGTAGCCTTGGAAGTACTATATACATTCATATGTTTTACATTATATCATGAAATAAAACCATCTAGAACCTTTTTACCCGTATAAAAAAATATATATCCTTAGCCTATCCCAACAGGTCAATCATAATATACTTCTTCACATCCTGAAAAAAAAACATTGAAAGGAGTGAGCTCAGATGCTCAGTAATGATAACAATATAGTGGAAACTTTCATAAATATGTATAAACCTTAAAGGAAATGTATAAGACTAAAAAAGAAGATTTTTAAACTTATACGTCAGAATAATATGACAAAGATAAATTCAAATAATTCCACTTACTTATTCACATGGAACTGTGACTAGCAGAATAATCACAAGCAATATCAATATAAACATTTATAATTAAGTAATGCATAATGTCAAGTTTCAAAACCACATAGTCATGGCCTTATACCATGAATAGAAAGAATATTTTAACAAGGCCTTGTGCTAAGACACTAGTTTGTCTCATGAGACATCATGATTCATAAAGGAGATATAGCAAGCTCCACCCATGACTTACTATGTTTAATTAATTCCTCATATGAAAATTTTTAAACATAACATAGACATTCGTATTGAAACAAGTATACAAAATATCAATAAATTATCCATAAACCCTGAATTGTGTAAAAATATGACATCCATAGTCAAACATATCTCAAAACATTAAATACAATATGGAATATTTGAATCATAAAAAATAAACTACAAAAAAGTTTAAAATCCATCAATGGATGTTGACATAGATGAAATGGAAACATTTTTAAATAAATACATCTTTCTACTTTGAAATTGTTTAATAGTAATGTAACCATAAAAGAAAACATTAATTTTTAAATTTTTCTTATAAGATTTTTTGGGAATCATCGATATTGATATAATGTTTTAAAATAGCGACACCCAATGTATAAGTTAAAAAACACTTTCTTACCTTAATTTTGTCAAAAGGTCATAATGTACCTTGTTTGGAAAATGAAGGATTGGTTACTTTCAAACCATTTTATAAAAATAAAACAAGGGTATAAATGACATTAACCCATAGTCTAGTATATAGTAAAAAAATTTCAAATACATTTTTAAGAAACATGGAAGTGGATGATTAAGAGGTTCTAGTATATACTTACATAAAAAAACCTTGTATAATAAAGAGATTGTGAAATTAACCCTTAATAAGTAAAATTCACTGGTCTATGGTATGTTAACCTCTTGTATAGTAGTTAAAACTTTGTTATTAAATTATACAAGAATAATATACAAAATAATATATAATATATGATCTTATAATATTTTACTGTTAATAATATTTTAGTTGTACCAACGTTTCAGGTGTTAACAGATCTGTTTTCCTTTATATGCTCATTTACGTAAGCCATGATTGTAATGGATAAAATGTATTTTATTCATATCCATAATTTTATTATTTTTTAAACATGGTTTTTAATCATAATATAAAAAATTATTCATGATTGATTATGATGGGAAATGAATCTCATCTAGTTTGTGGATACGATAATCCGTACGTACCCCCGAGCGACAATATCATTATATTGATTGTGAAATAGTATGTAATTGGATGGTATATAATATATACAAAATCATCAAGATTTTAAATTTATTATTTACATTAGTTATACTGAATATTATACACATTCAAATAATGAAGTTTTTGAATAACAAACAACACCACGATGTGGAGACGGTAGTTCGTACATACACACATATGGTTACTTTGTCATTCATATGATGGATAGAATAATGAATATGGTTGTACCATTTTTATAATAACATCATAGAATATATATGATACCTGAGTTATTATTTTTGAATGGAAACAACAAATAATTAAGAATTGGATGAAGAAAAGAACGTGGAAGAGGTGATGAAATATTTACCTTTTCTTCGGGTTCTTCCTTTTGAATTTATCAAAAAGGATTTTTAGGATGGATTTATGACCAAATAAATCCTCTAGGATGAAGGTAGGATTGTTGGGAGGTTATTTGGGTAGGGTTTGGAAGATAAAATGTAGTTGGAGGTGTGAAATTAAGAGAAGGGGAAATACCCATGTATAAGAGAGGTGATGGTCACTTTAGGAATATCTTGAAATATTATTTTATAATAAAATAATTTTCCGGTTTTAATGGATACAAAATGATTTATTTATAGGATATGGTGATTATGGGTTGAAAACCTCTCACCCAATAGGTTTTAGACTAGTTTAGGTCACCATATTAACCATATCTTTTAGATTTGACTCGAAGTTACTTATTTTGACAATTACCATGTCTCTTTGTATTTTTATATTATATGGTTATTAAACATATTTTAAAATTCCATGAGAAACCAAAGTGGTTCATTATTAATATATATAACATTATATATTTCATTTGGAAGAACCATATATTTTTAGGAATATTATATCAATTAATAATATAGTGTTTTTTTAAAACTCAATTATGACAATTTGGACACTATTTAGTATTTGGTTTTTGGTAAAATCATAAAATCCTGATTAATTCAAACAAAAATTATTTAATTAGCTCTAAAATGTCATATTAACCTAAAAATTAGTGTAATTGATCAGAATAATCACTTTAAATTTATTTGGATACTCATAATATAAATTGTTTTAATATTTCATTAATAAAGAAATTACTGCATCACCATTGTGTCATAAATAAATTAAATTATATTATGTCTGAAAATTATAAATAAAATACTATTAAATAGGAAATATTTTTACCTTTATAATTATTATTTTTATTCGACTTTGTATTTTTTTAACCTAATAATAAAGATGGTTTAGTTATTAAACATTGAATTTAACTCTTTTAACCCTTCTTTAAATAAAATAAAACTAAATGTCCTAATCTAATCCAAGTGAACCAAAAGGGTTCATATATTATTCCTATGGTTGTTTATAGTCAGATTAAAGTTATCCTATAGAATTAGGAGATGTGTTAGGGTAATTATAATATCAATTTTACACTTAATTACTATATCTACTTTTAAACGTGGCAAATAAGTCAAATGATACTATTCACCAAAAATTATTTTCATCTTACTGAACCACATTTGACATATTGATGTTAGTCGTGTCTCTCGGATTTTTGAAATTCAATTCACAAAAGTGGTAAAATTAGGTTTTATGTATATTTACAAATGCACCAAGGAGGGCAAAAGATAGTAAAAAGTTCAATAAAATTTTATTTATCTAAACATATTAAAAAGGACTCCAATGAATTACATTGAACATATATAGGTATTATTTATATATTTTGACCTAAAATATATTATAATAAAATATCTAATTATTTAAATAAATAGTTGGTTTTTAACCATAACGCAGTGTTTTTCACTATTCATCAAAAATTGAATGTTCTCAGAAAAATACCAAAAATTTACCCTAAGATAATTTTGATATTATGAATCCAAAAATGAAGTCCATTTTGAAAATTAATGTTTATAAAATTTTAAAAAGTGGGAAATAATATTCATAATGGATATTTTGATTGGTCATGGTGCGTAAAATCTCCAAGTTGCGTACAATGCAAGCTACTGCATTATTCAAATGGAAACGTACCAGGGATGTTTGGGGTATTACAAAATAAACATAGGATACACAACATGAAATCCATGTTAATTGTAACCCACCCATGTAAGCTATGGGACCTATATTTGATTGATCCTAGGAAATAAACTATCACGCTACAAACCATCATATTAAACCAAAATTCCTTGGACATTACCAATTGTAACCCATCAAACATGCTAGAAATGGGAAAAAAATCAAAGCACATCCCAACATTAACAGAACTTCTGGGAGCACATTTACTATCTTATTTCATTGAAACTATTGGTCATGCCAGAATCCCAATGTTTCCTCAAGAGGGGAGATCGAGGTTAGATAATTACGAATGAGACTACCTACCTCCAAGGAAACAATAGGATCAAAACTTATGAACTAACATGGGGATGCTTGAACTGACTCTCCATAATTCTAAACATTTAAACACCTAAAGTGATACAGGAAGACAAACATAGGGGGGACCAAACGAAATTAATACCATTAGGTGAATCTAATAACTGATATGGAACTGGAACACCAATAGAGGTGTAGGCTTGAATGGAATCCCCCCCAGGGGTAACTCTACAAGACCCACTACATGTCTCCCCACTATAAGAACTTACCAGCTTTATTGATGAACACCAACCGACATAGAAATCCCACATTTCAACCTTGAGATCTTCCCATGAACCAAATACACCATTAAAAATGGACCAGATTAACGAAACACCACACAAAATAGATGACATTATGAGAGTCACCACTCCCACAAGAAATTACCATCTTTGGATGAGCCCAACCAAAATTGAAATTGTGGAAGTCTTACAATGCTTTTCAAACTTGGAAAACCACCTAGAGATTAACATCCACAAAATTATAAACAATGAGGCTAAAGAAAATGATATATCTATACCCTTATATGAATAAGGAAGAAATCATTCAACCACATGACCCACGAAGGAGAAACATAGCCCCCATGTTCCTATCCTCCAAATAGGACCATTTACTAATAAACATTTACACAGGGTCCTTAAACTGCTTCTGCCTCCCACAATAACGGCAAAAACAAGATCAAGATACTTTATACCCTTGTGGATTCCTAACTACATGCTAGATCTACTCTAGGGAATATGGATGGATATCCAATTTCTGAAGATTCTCTTACATTTCAGTCATGTATTAGAAAACCCCATACATAACTCAAGAATAAGAATTTCACAAACACAATTCCATTAACAATGATTTTTGGAATGTTTAAACTACATGAATTATTATAAATGAATGAGAAAGAAATATAAAAAAACTCTACCATAAATGATGTCTACATCCATGGAACATTAATGGGAGAAAACCGAAAACTATTCCCAAACATCACACTACTCTTGTAAATTGGTTGGGTTTATCATTAAAAAGTTGGGTCTCGATTCACATCTCTCATTAGAAATACCCTGATTGAACCCATGTATGTGACCCATGCACCCACATATGTGGTATTTTTTTTGGAGAAATCGTGTTTGATGGACAATTGTGACCATGTTTTCCACAAAAATGAAACAACCTGGTATTTCCCCTTTAAGAGGATGATGATTGGGTTTAAGGCTTATTGTTTCCCCTAACAGCTACACTGACAACATGTCACTTCCCATTTTTTAATCACATCCTCTTTACAACTTTAAAAACTAGAGGGATATTCACTATTCAAATACCTCATGATAAATAAGATTCAACATGAAAGGATTCCCTCACCGAATCAGATAATGTCACTAAGGTAAGATCTTCCACCTTCTACTACAGCAGAAAATAGAGTCTGAACTTGAAATTAGAGCTTTTATGGGATTTTTCTCTACATACCCTATATCAAACGAAACTATGTCAATGTAGTGATGATAGAACTCCAAAACTGATCCAACACCTTATAAAATACCACACAAATTTATCTCCTCATGACCATATTTATCCTATAAAAATAATTACAGATAAATGAATAGATGAAGAACTCTGAGGTATGATCATTATGAGGATTGATTCGATGCATAATCTTCCACCATTTCTATGTTACTACTTTCTGCATAATCTTAGAAAACATTACATATAATGAATCTTGAAAAGAAATCAAACTGAATTCCTTCTCAATCCTCCTCAACCAATAATACACTTCAAGAGGTATTCTCGACTATAAAAGGTAGGAGGGTCAAACTTCTATAATTATACAACATGATCTATATGTTGATAAAATGGAGCGTTTTCTATTGTTCTACCACCCAAAGAGGTATATTGGGTGTCTATATAATCATAGCAGGGGAAGAAATTACGAACATGGAAATAAAAAAATTATTCAATACTAATCTAATAAAAGGGATTCTCTATTTCAAATGACTCAATATAAAAAAATCCGAAAATAAAAGGGACACACCACATTTCTACAAGCTATGAAACATTTAATTTTTATTTAAAATAACATTTGAAAAAAATATACAATATTAATCTATTTCATGCCCATCAATGGTATCCCACTATCCTCAATAATGTATATCATTGTAATATACTAGGCACCCATCCACATTCCACACATCTATAAGAATGTGGTTACTCATAAAAATAAAATTTTTAAATACGATGCTTTTACAATTTCTTAACCCAAACATTCAACCAATTGTAAAACATTTTAAATTACACAAAAAACTCCATTTCATAAATATTTATTTGATGAAAAATCATTATATTTCTTTCAAAAATGTTTCCAAAAAACCATTTTGAAAATAAATCCCATTTTCTAATCAACCAAATCATGATAAATCAAATGTTTATTTATAAAAACCCATCATCACTAAAATGATTTTATTTTTTACACTAAAACAATTTCATGAGAATCTGAATTTCCGATGTGTCTTTCAATTTTTTTTGAGAATCTATTTTCCGCATTCCAACAAAATCCCCACCAATTTATGTTTTAATAATTATAGAGAAATAAATTTCAAAACCATGTTTATGATTTAACAAATACCATACAGTCCATGGGGGGAAAATTGTGTAGGTGGGGGCTCAAATATATGGTTTGTGGCCATACTCTAGTCATGAAATCATTATAAATGGAATTCGTGGTTATTATAACCCACTCTACATGGCCTTCTTGGCCCTAGGAGATCACAAAGGTCAATTTCCAAACTCCCTTTTCAATTCACAATATTTGAAAATTCACCAAATCAATGGAGAGTAATATACATAGACATCCCATGGTAAATTGAGATTCAGAACGAGTAAGGATTCATGAAATCCTTCCCATTCTAACATCTCGATCCCCAAATATCCAACTTCTTCTACTGTGACATACCCATGTAAAAATGGATTATCTTAAAGAAATATCCACTAAATGTTTTCCATCCTCTGATAATTTTTTTTTATGAACCATCAAGGGTCGAACATAAACTGGTCACCAAAGCTGAACGATGGAAATACCCAAGTGGCATTATTGATCCTCCCAGGCAAGTGGAGAGCTCCAAGGGAATCATTAGTCACAACAGAAATGTTTTATCCCAAAAAAATAAACAAGGAAACTAAAAAAAAGAGAAAATCAAAATCAATATGATTTCCAAAAGATACATTCAATACATTTACAATTATAGAAATAATAAAATGAAAAAAAACAATACCATAATATATAAAATGAACACGACACTCACAAAACTTCAATGGGAACCGAAGGGTCACTCTCCAATCCAATACCATCCATTTCTCGAGGCGATCAAACAAAATTCAGGAACTATAGTAGAAACTAAGAACATGAAATCAATATAGGTATGAGTATTAAAACTCATTAGGTTTTCTTGAAAATTATATTCTCGAGGCATGAACTTTAAATAAATAATAATTTCTCAATATTTTTGAAATAAAATATATAAATATGTGTTTTTCAATACATTTTATTTTAAAATATCAAAATCACATTATCCAACAATTTTCCATCATGTTTTGAAATAATGATTATGTGGAGAAGGAGAAAGAGGAAAAAATAGGGATCATTCTTTTATTTATAAAATTGGTAAAAGGGAGAGTGTGTGTACTTTTTCACATCCTTCTTAAAAACCATTTTAACAAACCACACACACACAGAAGTTATCAAAATAACACGAAAAAAAATGTTATTCCACTCATTAAGGGAAAGTGAACTAACAATGATTGTATTAGATGAAAACGAGACCACAATGGAACTTCGAGGGGAACAATAAAATTCAATAAATTTGACCCATCTCGAAGGATTACCCTACTCAATGATGTTAAAACGGCCAAATACCTGATCGTTTTCCTACCTTTCTTGACCAAGGGGACCAATCCCATAGAAATGGTAACAAAATAACCCCGACAAGGGGCCAATATATAGTACAATGACCTAGAATAGTGTATGAAATTTTCTCCTAAATCCTCTTTTCAATGCTTGGTTCCAATGTTATTTTAAAAATGTAGTTTACAAAAAATCCCAAAAAATCCACACATACCACCAATTTCCCAAACCAATACCAAAAATCTCATAGAAAATATCTTTTCCATAAAAGAAACCCATTTATATATTACTAACACCAAAATTCATTTATAATGAATATATTATCACTTTCACACTTCCAAAAATTACTTTTTTACTAACACAAAAAACCCACTTTTTCTCAACCAATTCCACGGTCTAAATGCGTTTTTATAAATCCATGCATAAAAAAATCAATTCCAAAATATGCCTTTCATCAATTAAAATATTAGAATTCCTATTCAAAAGTTCACATCAATCTCAACATGTAATGTATTTTTATTTCCCCTAAAACCCTATTCAAAACTCATTTGCACCTTCAGTACCCATAAAATCAAGGTTCACACATTTCAAAAATTCGTAAATATATTTTCCAAAAACATTAATTCAATGAACACAGAAAAACAATAGCTTATTTCTTGACAAATAATTCTAGAAATCTATTTTGGGAAACACCAATAACCATTTTTCTATCAGACTAAAATCCATGAAAACCAAAAATTTTAATTTTAAATTACAAACCACAGGAAAATGAAAATGGGAAAATTGATTAACAACTTATTGTTAAAAACCCTTTCCAACCATTCCCAATAATTAAAAACCTCTTAAAAACCATCTCATTTCACATTGAACATTGATTCCAAACATAATACATCAATATATAATAACAATGTGAGGTGGGAAAATTATGTAAATAGTAATTGTATATTTAATGGATTAGTGAATAGGGATCCTACTTCAAATGATGAATAAATTCCTAAAATTTATTTTTGACCTCAATCACACATTAAATGAACTTATAAGGGTTAGGAAGAAACCATAAACATGAATATATAACCCAAATTATCAAAAACAAACCCCCATGTGAAAAATCCTAGCTGATAGAAACCAAAACCCTAAAGTGAGTCCTCAAAATCAAGGGAAAAATCACTAAAAAGTGAAGAAGGAAGGCTGGTCACACTACTAGGAAGGATGACAGCCTTGTGGGGTCATCATGATAGGCAATCATTAGATAGTAACTCTATAGAGAGGGGGGTCACAGACTTGGTGGTTTGTGCAAGAGAAGAGGAAACCACTAAAGGGGGATTCACCAGGTGGGTGGCTAGCACATGTAACAGTGGGAAGCTTACAGGGAAGAGCAGTCAGCTAAAGTAGGGTCACCAAAAGGAGACGCACCTGAGAGGTGTGAGAAGAAGGGGGTCTCATGTACCGAATAAGGAAAAATTATGAGAGGGGTGGCACAAGTGATATATAGGGGGGGATAAGAAACCATCAAAAATTAAACTATAAAAATATTAATAATTATTACTCTAAAAAATTAATAATAATAATAATAATTAATATTCATATAAATTAAAATTTTATAATAACAGTAATAACAATATTTATAAAAATAAAATGAATATTATTATTAATTTTATTAATTTTATTTTAAAAGTTTTGTTATTTTTATTTTATTTAAAAACTAGGAAACCTTGTGGTTAATATCTATGGCTCATGTGATTATCCATGAACCATTTTATAGCATCTTACCATTCAATAAGTATTTGTAAGAGAGCATGGGCTAACCGTACATTTTCTGCAAACCATGTGGTGCCCACACATCTACCTAAAACCCACAAAAAATTACCAATAAAAATATTAATTAATAATAAAAATAAGCATAATAATAATAATAATCATTATATTCTTAATTGTAATAATTATAATAATATTATTCCCAATAATAATATTTAGAATGTTATAAATATTATAACAATACATTTAATTATATTTTACCCATTATTATTTTATTTATATATTCTATTTAATTATTATTTATTTCGAACATCGGGCTGGGCACACGGTGACCTGGGTGAAGCCGCAATGTTTCCAAACCATGCCCTACCCATGCGCTAGATACTAACCTGCCCAAAACAATCGTTTTTCAAAAGACTCAAAAAATATAACTAGGACTAAACCCGGCCCTTGCCGAAATCATCCAAATCCATGAAAATAATAAAATACAAAAGATTCAATGCTCTAGGTGTGACAAAAGGAATGGAAAATATTACATTATATATTTTGTATGTAATATATAACATATATTTTTAGTATTGAAACATTATCCGTTTACACTATAACCCTTTAAACATTCATTTTATTTAACATTAAAAACATTATTTTTAATTTCAGTTCATTTATCATAATGGATACAATTGTTGAAGATTATTTCATTAAAGTCCAACTGTTGTATGTGTTATATTTCCGATTCTCCAAAAGTAATCTAGATTAATGAACAACATTGATCAACATTAAATTTAAAATAATGTAATTCAATATTACATTTTCCATTTTATGACATCCTATGGAAAGATGTATATTTTCAGAGGACATAATCTATTAGTAATCTACCACATGATTTATTGTCCCTCTAAATGATGAGGGTTTCTATCATGTGATTTGATACATCATATTATTTTCAGAATTTGGAAAAATAGGTTATTCTGTTCTGGAAAGTTTACTTTTCAAATAAGGAATATGTTGACAAAATAGAGCAATTCTTTTCCTAGTTCCAACAAAATCATTATTTTGATTCTCACCAATGTAATTTTTAATTTCCCATGACTGATGATAAAATTATTTACTCTATTGACCATTTCAAAAATATTCATATTTTGAATTAGATAATGGAATAATGAATTTTAATTCATTATATATTATTTTTAATTTAGATTAACCATTAACAAAAATATAAAATATATTGATTGTTAATATCGTAATTATAGAAAACATTTACATGGAAATTAAATTAAATAATAAAAATATTTTCAAATCATTTATATTGATTTGTAAATAAAATGGGAATTATCTTATGAAAATCATGTGGGAGTCTGAACCCAACATCATAAAAAGGAATATTTTCATGCACTAAGTAGTGATATAATCAAGATCATGTTACTATTTTTATGGTTATTACCCTTAGGTAAAACTGTTCCATAACCACATCAAATTTTATAATACAGACATGTATGTATTACTATTATAAACTACATAATGTACATCATACCAAAAATTTATAATATTATTCTACAATTTGAAATTTTGTTAATGTCTTTAATATGGTTAATTTATATAATATATGTTTTTCTAAAATATTATTTCTACGAATTATGATAAAAATTCAATGATACAAACTGTATCAAATTTGAATCCAATATCCTTGATATGATGTATACATTATTACATTATCATATATAAAAGAGTTTAAATCAAAAAGTATCTATTAGTTTAGTGCTCTTGGAAGACTAGATTCATACATGATAACAATTTTATACTAGTGATAACATAAAATAAATAAAAATTTAAAAACATGATATCCTTGAAATTCATTGACAGAATTATTCTTTATATAATGGGGAAAGGTAACAGAATAAAGATGAACAAAAATTCCTTGTAATGGTTATGTATATTAGAATATATCATGATTTAATTATTCCATAAACAATATTCCAATGTAAATTACTAAAAACACATTTAATTTAATTATTAACTTGAGAATGAAATGAATTTATGTATATTATGAATTTGATAATCTGATGGATAATTACAACTAAATTATAAATGAAATATTTTATTTATATTTTCCATCATTTTTACAACCATTATGATATCTATAACATCAAGACCCTACAACAAGATATTTTAAAAAAAACTGGTAAAAATTAATTAAAAATTGATAATTGATTTTTCTTATGAGATATTTCATTACATTAGGGGACTATATAATTCTTAAGCCACCCATTCCTACTTTTATAATTAATTTTTCATATAATAAACGATTGATGTATTTTCATAACATTATTCCTTATTAGTAAATATCTTTTTGAATATGGAATAAAAAAATATATCTTTACCAAATCAATAAAATACCTTTCAATTTTGAACACCATATGTAGACAAGAGATGCATTTATTGAAATAAGAATATACATGCTTAAGAGTACAGATATTTAAGTGAAATATTATATACAATAATAACAAGAAAATGAATGTATCATGAGAAAGTTCACAACTGTATATTTAATAATAATAAATATAGAGTAATCAATTTGACGTGAATATATATTTTTAAAAATTTGTTGTCCAAAATAATAAAAAATATAATATAACTGAAATTTTAAAATAAACTTTCACAATCATGTTTTCTTTTTAAAACACTTGAAATCATGTAGAATATGGTATATTATTTAAAATAGTTATGGAAGTGGGGATGTTCATTATCGTTGTATATGTTAGAGACATTCCCTTTAACATTTTACAACGAATTAAAAAAACATCTATTTTTGGAGAAATAGTATCATTTCCAAGCCTATATAAATTAGAAAATAACATAAAGTTTCCTTAATAATCAATTAATTAATTAGTAGTAAATTTCATATAAAAAATTGAATAAATAATGATTGAGGGGACCAATATATTCTATTATTGGAGAAAGAAAATTCATTTTACTTTTAATAATTTCTTTACATTATTCATGTACCAAAGAGATAAAATGTTGGAATAAAATATGTAATTTTCTAAAATATTCAATGGATAATAAAAAATTTGGTTCTTTTTAAGGTTAAATGATAATATTCCTTTAACAAAAATAAATGGAATCCCAAAAGAAGGTGAGATTGTAAAATAGATTCATACCAAAATCGTAACATTAATATTGTGTCCCATTCATGAGTTAGTGTTTATCCTAGTGGTAAAGAACCATATCATCCAAAATCAATGTCAATGTTCATGTAATTTAAAAACCCAATTATTTGGTACAAGTTGATTTTAATCATTCTTGGTAGAATTTTGTGAAGTGTGGTCTCATATTATAGTTTGTGATGGAGGAGAGTGACTCAACGGTCAGTCCCCAAAGGATGGATTTGCCATTAGTGGATGCTTTAATGGTGAAGATAAAGAGTATCATTTTTGGTCATGTTTATAGTAGATTTGACGGAGGGTCCTCAAGTAGACTTGGTTAGCTCGGGCAGAACAGATGTGACGTACTCGATGATGGTACTCATACGATGAATATGAAATTGAGTGACAAGAGATAGATGATAGGGAAATGAACAATTCAATATAGGCTGAAAAAACATTCGAAACAATATTTGTTTGAATTATAATATTATGTCTTGAGAAAAAACAATCCACCATAAAACAAAATCAAACTGAAATTAAGAGAGGGTATTATTTTTTCCAACGATACCCGAAAACAAGCAGTCCTGCATGGGGCCTTGATAACTGGTCAGCATTGTAGGTCGGGTTCTTAGATGAAAAATTATATAAAAGATAAGGGAACGATATATGAGGAGTTTCTAGCCATTTTTCATCAAACTACCTTAACAATGACTAGTGATTATAGGAACATTGTCTATTTACAGTTACCCCTTAGCCAAATTGTATAAGGAATTACCCAAAAATTAATAAAAAAGGGCCTCAAACATTAAGGTCAGCAAATACCTTGAAGGAATAAAATTCAACTAAAATATGAATCACCAAGAAAAAATAGGGTTTTTTGGTTAAATACATCAATGGGGTGATATTATCTTTTCATATAATATAAATGGTGCATAATAAAAATATATGTTAAAATTGAGTGTAAATTGATATAATATCTCATACCTCATAAGTTACATTAATTCAATGTGAATTAATCTCATGTATAATGGGATTGATATTTTAATTAATATATAAAAACATATTTCTCTTTATACTATATTATATGTTCCTCTTATAATTTCTAACCACCCATTAATTAATAATATATCATTATATCCAATGTTTTGGTTGTTAACTCTTTAGATTTTATAATGCATGTTTTGTCCAAGAAGATTCAGTTATTTTCCCTAATAAATATATAAATCATATGTATAAATATTTTAATGTTATTAATATCAATTTGATCCATTATATATCTTTTTATAAGCATTCAATAATGTTGTACAAGGGAAATGATTCATTTTGCATCACATAGAAGGTATGCCATATGTACGGACGAGTGACAATATCATTCCATTAATGGGTGAATGGTTAATAGAATAGATGATATATTAAATTAATATAATTAATATAATTTAATATAAATCATATTTAATCATTATTTTTATCACCCTGAATGTCTTTGTTTGTTGGTGATTAGAATAAAATTAAATTGGTTTGCAAGGCAGTAGTACGCTGCACACATGAGCGATTGATTTGTTTACCAGTTTATGTATAAGAAGATGAATAAATATAATGAAATAGATATAATATAATCTCATTATATGAGATATAATGGTGTTATTAAATTTTATTTTATACTAAATATTTTATTGGTATAAAATGAGATGTAAAAAATAAAGTGCTTGTCCATTGTGATAACCTTATGTCACAAGATACCTCCATTGAAAAAATTATTAAAGACCCCACCAATTGGACTATATGAAGTAGAATCACTTATATAATTTTTCTATAGTTATTTGGGGGAGATTTTGTAGGAATTGTTTATATATATTTTTTTATATGTGTTAAAAAGTGAGGAATGTAGGATCTGTTTTATATGTGCTGGAGGGATCCTTCTTTGAAACCCATTACAAATTTCCCAAAAGATTACTGAACGATATAGTCATTCTAAAAAATTATTCAAAATGACTATATATTATATGTTTCAATAGTAAATGGTGATAATATTTCAAGAATGTTGGAGTTTAAAATTTTTATTTGGAAAACAAACTTTTATCATTAGGTGTAACCCCATCGGTAAAACCGTCTTAAACGTAACCAGTGTAAATAATTTTTAATTTTGTATCTATTTATTACAACAAAAAAATAAGTTGGCCTTATTAATAATATTAGTTATTATTAGTAAATATATATAATAAATAAATTCAAATTAACATTTTATAATTGGACTGTTTTAATTTAAATATAAACCCACAACTCATTTCGAAAAATTAGTTTTCATGAAATACATTTTTGATATAGAAGATGCTCTAATATTAACTATATAATAAATATTATTTATTTTATAGATTTAAATTGACATTTAGATAGATAGATATATATATAATACAAATTTCATTTATATTATTCTCAATTATAAATTAATTTAATATTTAAATATTGATATACATTATTCCATTTTAAATAAAGGCAATTCTATGAAAATAAACATTATTATTATTAACATTCTTTTTACCTTCAAATTTCTTTATAATTATTAATATAAAATTAATTATTAAAAAATTGGTAATTAAAAACAATATAATACATTATTATAAATAAAATTATGAATAGTTGAATACTACATATTATGTTTTTCATAAAAGCATCTTTCTAAGGAAAAATTTCAATAAATCTATCGAGGCTTATTTTGATCGAGAAAGATCAAAATCGATATCAATAATGTTAAATTAAATTTTTTGTGTTAAAAAATTGAAAAAAAATTATTTTGTTATAGTTTTATTAAAATATGATGTTAAATTACTATAATATAAGATCATGTGTTATAGGAATACACTAGGGAATCCACTGAATTTCTATTCATGTTAGCATGAAGTGAATCCCGAATCCCAGACCATCACATTAGGGGCTACCTTTAAACAAACATTTTTTAAATATTCTCTCTGATTCCAATTGATATTACCAAATATAAAGATTTAAATATTTAACAACGTCTTCAGAAATTAAATAGTACGTATCATTATTAATTTCATAACCCATATATTTTTACGGATTATATTCATTTAAGATAAGTAACCTAAAATACATTTTCAAATAATTGTAAAAAATTCTTCATGATCAAATCTGACATGATCACCTTATAGTTGTATCCTATGATATTCTCATATTTATAACATAAAGAATGGAAATCATAATAATGGTGTGAGCTCAAATGCTCAGTAAGGTAAATAATATCAATGAGTCATAATGCGATTGATCATATACAAATAAGAAACATCACAATGGTAGTAAATATAATTAACAGATCAAGGATTTATAAGATGTAATCAAAATAAAAGGCATAACATCATATATCATGGGTGATGATCAAAATTTCATAAAAAAATATCAAGTATGAATAATATTTTCAAATAAAAATTAATTGTAGAACATGTATAGGAAATCATAATAATGTGACCATTACCAATTGAGAAGCCTTTTGTGTATAACATGGATAGGCTTCAGAAAAAAACCCTATATCTTTTTTAGATAGATTATATTACTAGTATACCCATGTTGTTGATCATTACACATTTATACCATTATGATTATGATATCATCCTATTTTTTTTGAGATCATGATATATAATCCTTTGTAATAAATTATTAAGAAATATTATACCCAACAATAAAACATCCAAACATTTAGGTTCGATGAGAAATTTTTAGAAATCATAATTTCATCTGAGCTTAGTTTACCAATAGAAGGAACATGTATAAAGAAAGCACCCATAAACAACAATCATAAAAATCCATAGAAATAAAGTGGATAATATAACATTGGAATATCCAAAGTAAATTTGACAACTAATAAAAGATGATTAAATAGATGAAAAATACACATATTGAATAATTATAAATATAATACTTCAAAATAAATGAAATAAATAATAAGAAATATAGAGTGGAAGGTAAATATTTAAATGTAAAAAGGAATATCCTTTATCAATGTAAAATATATTATTAAAAACCCAAATTCTATTAATTAAAAGAACCCCCTTATTTAATAAAATTTACAGACCATAAAATAAAAACTGAAGTTAAAAAATGTCACCACCCACCATAACCGATATGAGGGAGGGGAAAAAAATTCCAAGCCCATCAATCTTTAAATTTATGGAGAGATGATGACCCTCGAGTCCCACCTTTTATAGGCACAAAATATGATACTAGCAACAAGGGTATGGAATCTTGCGGAACATGGAAGGAATTACCCATTTTATAGAACTAGATTAGGAAATATGATGGAAAAATCCAAAAAAATCCAAAGAATTAAAGTTAATGTAAATCCAAAATCCCATTCTCATCTATATTTTAGAAATAAATTGATATAAAGTACATGAAAAATCATAAAAGATGTAACAAAATAAAAGAAAAGAAACACATACAACTGTCCTAGAATCTGAGGTAGTAAGGTCTGGTATGGTCCCCAATGTCCTCCTAGAAACATGTAAGTAGTTTTGTATACATAGAGTGAGTGTACATGTATACTCACCCAGGAAAACGAAAATATATCATTCACATGTGTGGATGTATTCTAATTCCCCTTGAGAAATTATTTTTAAACAAAACACATAATAAGGAAAATGGCCATCCTTGCCTCAGCGAGGAACACTTTCCAAATAATGCAGAATACTTATAATAATATAAACTAAACATCTATTTTTGTTTACCCCACACCACTTTACCACTAGTTATTTTAGACATCCTAGGCATAAGACCTCCCACAAATATCCAACCACAGTTCCACTACCGACCCCAACAACAACATTTTCCATCCCAACTATAAGTTCATCTCTCATAATAATAGTCGGTCGACCAAAACCACACATAACCACACCTGCAGAAACTTGTACAACAACAACAACCACTACTCCCAAAGACACTTGGTCAAGAACAAGCATTGCTACACCTAAAATTACTTAGCCCTCATCCAGAAGACACTTGGGAAACAAACCTGCCCAGACACAGCTGTGAAAACCAACACAGTACACCCTTCCCAATTATTAATGGGACATAAATATCCTTAGGTAATCACATCCTACACGAAGAGTCTGAGGCTACCCAGAAGAGTGACTAGAAAGGTGATAATAAACATCCAATATTTTGAATATTGGTAAAAACACCCTCCTCAATGAAATGGTGGTGTTCAGCTTGAAGTTCTCAACATGGGTGGGGTTTGTTTATGAAACCCAAAAAAAATATAAGGCCACGACCTTAAACCTTAGTTAATATTAAATTTAATGAATAATTCACATTGAGGATCTTTTCAGGTTTAGAGTTTTAGAGAATTATGGCATAATTATTACATCTCAAAAGATTATAAAGTAGACAGTTATACTAAGATTCCATAGAATAAAAACACCTAAAAAGAGACATGTCTAGTTACATGTTTTCGGTAGCATGAATATCCCTTGATCCCATCCATGAAACTATTCCACATTAAGTCCTCTGAAAAACATTTCAAAAAACTTGGGTTGAGCATAAAAAGCTCAGTAAGGGATACACAAAGAATAAAAACTGTTAGTTTATCAAAACAACAAGTAAACCATGTATACTTTATCAAAGTAATACTTTTCACCTTTATGAAGTAGTAAAAACTCTTCATTGAATAAAAGATCATTACATACCCTTTTTTGACCAATAGATTACCATAAAAACCATATAAAGATCACATAACATATAATGGTAAATTGGGACATAAACTTACTTAAATGGAATATCCATACGGTCGACTTCCACACATATCACTTAATTGAATATCCATACGGCCGACTTCCATACCCAATGCATTGGAGGTTATAACATAACCACCCGTCCTGGTATTCATGGCACCACCCATCATATGGCTTATCATGTAACCACCCGTCAAATGTCCTAGTACCATTATAAAATCATAAGACATAAAACAAATATAATGGAAAGAAAACATTTCCACACTTTGATCACAATATATCACATAAATATATTGACATAACATGTCCATTATAAATACCATTTTCAATACCAGAATACATAAAAGAGGATATGGTATTTATTTCATTTTAAAAACATTACCGCTTTTTGAGGAAGCCAAAGACCAAATAATACTCACGGCGGCGAAAATTGTCGTTGTCACCGCGTACGTTAAAAGAAACATTCCTTTTTTTCATTTTGTAAAATGCTTCGTAGAAAAGGATTCATTTTGTATAAATGTAAAAGTCAAAGGGGTTTATACACCGTATAAAATAAAGTTATGTATAAAACTAAATATGCCTCAATGAAAGGAGATTGAGACGAAGTCCCTTACCTCGGGTCCGACTTGACTCGATCATTCTTTAAAGTACTGAATAATAAACATGAGTTAATTTATACTTGCTTTAGAACCTTTTTAAAGTTCATTATTACTTTTATATCACTTATTACTATTTGATAAACATTATGTAATCATTTAAGTTAATAATGTGTGTTTTGTCGATATTTGGTCTTTAAGTCAAAAGTGGACTACTTACAATTACATGTTGTTCATGTGGTCAGAGGTTCATTATATCCAGAATGATATTCATGATTTGGATATCATATATATCATATATATCCAAAATATACATTTATTAATAATATTTAATAATTATTTAGAGGTATGAAATGAAATGCACCGTTCTTGGAGACGGTAAGCCGTACGTACGCATGAACACAACTTTCATTTCTATGTCATATTAATGGAATTAAAACTAAATGAGAGATATGTATATTTTAATTCCATAATTATATTAATCATTTAGATTTAACAAAAATCATATATATCCATTAAATATATGCACTTATAATAGTACATTACATTTGGGGATATGAAATGAAATGCACCGTTAATGGAGACGGTAAGCCGTACGTACACATGAACGCAACTTTCATTTCTATCTCATACTTTAATAGAAATAAATAATAATGATATAAAGGTATATTATAATTCCATTATAAAATCATAAATAATAACTTTAAAACAATCCTTTATACGTCCCACATATGGCATTAATGAAGCAAATCACATTGAGGGGGCGGTAGTCCACACTTCGTAAAATGAAATTATCGTGTTTTACCACAATGGAAACCATAAAGGTATGCCAAAAATAAAAAATACAGAATCATAAAGAAAACATAAACATAATATATATATCATATATAAATATATGGACATCTTAATGGCCACCATTAAAGGTGATAAAAGAATATTGAACAATCATCGTTTCGTGAGGCAGAAATTCGCCAAACACAGAAACAATATGTTCTTTAACCATTAGACGGAGGTGTGTGTAGGTGTAGCTCGAATAATTCTTATAACAACATCCTAGTATATTTATGATACTGGTGTTTGAACAAAATAAATGAATAAAAAGAGTTTAGAGGGTTGGAGAAGCAAAATAAAACAAAAGAACACAAGTGAAGACATTACCTTAAATTCGGGTAACTCTCTTAGATTTGAGCTCAAAGGATTCCTTGGGAATACTTCTGCCAAATGTGAGTCTTCTAGGAGTAATATAGGGATGTGGAGAGACAAAATGTGTAGGGTTTGTACGAGCCAAAGGCTTTGGATGTGTGGGTAAGGTGGTAGAGGTGGGGGCCTTTTATAAGAGGAGAGGATGTGCACTCTTAGAATGTTATAAAATAACACTTTATCATTAAATGATTTTCAAATTTAAAAGGTCCCTAAATTATATATTTCTAGGATAAGGTGATATTGGTTAGAAATATACTCATCCAATAGGTTTTTGACATGTTTAGGTCTTAGAGTTCACATTATCTTTTTATATTATTTAAATCATTAAATAATGAGGTAACTGCTGCATCATCATGATGTCATAAATAATTTAATTTATTTAATGTCTAAAAATTTAAAAAAATATCATGATTTAGGAGAAATTTTTATATTTCTAATGAATATTTATAGACAAAAATATGACTTGTATAACCCCACTTAAAAATTGATTTAGTAAAACAACTCGTGTTTGTGACATTTTTATTTTAACATTAAATAAAAAGATAATAATGTCATTTTCCTTACAAAGTGGCTCCATGGGGTCCCCAAGTTGTTCCATGTATTGTATAGGTCTTCCATGACACATCCAATAAGGGTATTACATGTTTCAACTTCATTTTATATTATTAAAACATTATTCGTACCTTAAATTACACTAATTACCTCTAATCGCGATTAAAAACTTAAAAGTTACTATTCACCAAAAAAATTATTTTAATCCCATTGAACCACATTTTACATCTTAATGAAAACCATGTATTTCCAATTTTTAAAATTCAAAACACAGAGGTGGTAAAATTTCATTTAGACGAAAAATCAGTTTTTTAAGTACCACTTAGTGGTTTCACTATTCATCAAAAATTGAAGTTTTTCAGAAAAATACCAAAACGTCACCCTAACCTTTGTTTGATATATTGAATTCAAAAATGATGTCTATTTAAGAAAATTTAAAACATATAATATGCATTAATTAATTTCATAATTAATTCCCGCTGTCAGAGCAAATAGTGTGTTTTTATGAAACAATAAGTATCAAAAGATTGACTATAGTTTATGTCCAATTTCAAAGTGAAATTAATTCCAACAACCACTATTGGATTAAATGGAAAAAAAATATTCTAATTAAACTCTAAAAACAATTCAAAAGATAATCTAATCATATAAATAAATTATATTAACAAGTGTTTTTGAATAAAAATACAACATTTTTCACTATTCATTAAAAAATGAACTTTATCGGAAAAATACCAAAAATTTACACAATGTAAATTTTGATGTCCCGATTCTAAAGAAGTGTTTTATTTGGTCCAATAGAATGTATAAAAGTGACCAAAACTATATTTAATGACGGCTCTCCATCAAAACATGATAAGTCAACCTTTAGTGAAAATTAGGGTATATATGCCTATAATGGAATCCTTTCCATATTTTAAGCCGTTAAATTTTATTGGATAAATGTAAAAACATTTAAAAAACATATATAATCATATTTTAGTTATTTCTATTCATTCCCGCCAATACACTAGGTACGTGTTAACTACCATTTAAAATAATATTATTATGTTACAAGTGTGCAACGTAAGTTTTCAAAGAAACTCATTGTTGCGTATCAAGTACGCTATCGGACATAGAAACCCCTTTAAAATAAAATTAATATTGAATTCGAAAATATTAATAAATATGAAAATGCTTTATTCTTTATTTACATGGGATGTTACATCCTTCCCCCCTTTTGGGAATTGCGTCCTCTCAATTTTATTCACATATCAAAATAAGTGGGGATATTTACCCCTCATAGCGTTTTTAGATACCCACGTGGCCTGTTCAACCATATGGTTTTTCCACAAAACCTTTACCTGGTGAATTACCTTATTTCGCAACACTTTCTCTCTTCGGTCAAGAATCTGGACTGGTTGTTCTTCATAAGACAGATTATCTTCCAACTGAACTACCTTTGGGCTCAAAACATGAGATGGATCTGGCATGTACTTTCTCAACATAGAAACATGAAAAACATTGTGTACCTGAGATAAACATGGGGGTAAATCCACTCAGTATGCAACTGATCCAACTCACTCTAGAATTTCATATGGTCTAATTAACCTTGGTCTCAGCTTTCCTTTCTTACCAAATCACATCACACTTTTCAATGGAGAAACCTTGAGAAAAAACATGATCACCTACCTCGAAAGAAAGATCCTTCCTCCGGTTATCCGCAAAACTTTTCTGTCTTCTCTGAGATATTCTCATGTGTTTCTGAATCAACTGAACTTTTTCTGCAATCTCTCCTACCAATTCTGGTCCCATATACTTCCTTTCACCCACTTCATCCCAGAAATATGGAGTTCGACACCACTTCCCATATAATGCCTCAAATGGATCCATCTGTATACTGGAATGAAAACTGTTATTATATGAAAATTCAATCAAAAGAAGATGTTGGTCCCAACTTCCCTAATAATCCATCGAACAAGCACGTAGCATATCCTCCAAAGTCTGAATTTTTCATTCTGACTGCCAATCTGATTGAGGATGAAAAGCTGTACTAAAATTTAATTCAGTACCCAACGACTTATGAAGGCCTTTCCAAAAGTTAGAAGTGAACCTGGGATCATGGTCAGATACAATAGAGAGAGGAACTCCATGTAACCTGACTATCTGTTTATGTTACAAACGGGAATGTTGATCTAGTGAAAAAGTATCTCATATGGCAAGGAAATGAGAAGATTTAGTCAAGCGATCAACAATAACCCATATTGCATTATTACCTCGAGATTCCTTCGACAATCCCACAACGAAGTCCATGGATATATTCTCCCATTTCCACTCTGGCACTGATAAAGGCTTAAGCATCCCTTTTGGTAACTGCCTCTCTTCTTTAACCTGCTGACAAGTCAAACACTTCATTGTAAAACCAGAAATGTCTCTTTTCATTCCATCCCACCAGTAATACTCCCACAGATCTCTGTACATCTTAGTACTGCAATGACGAACTGAAAACGAGGAACTATGAGACTCACATAACAACTCATTCTTCAACTATGAATCACCACGAACACATAATCTCTTCCCAAACCTCAATACACAATCATTATCAATGTTTAATTCAGGCAAAACACCCTTCTGAAGCAGCTTTACCTTTTTCTTCAACTCACTGTCTTCCATCTGTGCTTGCTTAATTCTGTCTGATAGGGATGATCTCACTGATACCTGAAACAAAACAGAAGAACTTCCTGCAACAACAACTTCTATTCCAATGTTCATCAAATCAAAAACCAAAGGATCTTGTTCCAAACTTAGCATGGTTAATGAAGCATTACTTTTTTGACTCAAAGCACCATCCACTTTATTTTCTTTTACCGGATGGTAATGAATTGTACAATCATAATCCTTGATTAATTCATGCCATCTCCTCGGTCTCATGTTCAGTTCTTTCTGAGTGAATACATACTTTAAACATTTGTGATCAGTATATATTTCACACTTTACTCCATACAAGTGATGTCTTCAAATTTTTACAGCAAAAACAACAGTAGCTAATTCCAAGTCATCTGTAGGGTAATTTACCTCATGAGTTTTCAACTGACGTGAACCATATGCAATTACCTAATCATTATGGATAAGGACACAACCATGTCCTTTCAATGAAGCATCACTGTAGATAACAATGTCACCATTCCTGGAAGGAAGTGCCACAACTGGAGAATTCACCAATCTTCTTTTCAACTCCTGAAAAGAATCATCAAATTGTTTTTTTCCAAATAAACTTAACACCCTTCCGAGTAAGCTTTGTCATTGGACTAGATAACTGTGAAAAATTTTCAGAAATCCTTCGGTAGTAACCTTCCAAAACAAGAAAACTACGGATCTTGGTTACATTTGTGGGTATTGGCCATTCTTCAACAACATTTGTTTTAGCCAGATCCACAGTCATTCCATTTTTGGAAACAATGTGACCAAAGAAAGACATTTTTTGTAACCAAAACTCACACTTGCTGAATTTTCCAATTTTTTTTTTCTTTTAAGGATTGCAAGATAACCCTTAAATGACTTTCATGCTCCTCTTTACTTTTGGAAAACACCAAAATATCATCAATGAAAACAACCAAAAACTTATCCAAGAACTCATGTAAAATTATATTTATAAGGTCCATGAATACAGTAGGTGCATTGGTTAACCCAAAAGGCATAACAAAAAATTCATAATGGCCATATGTAGTACGGAACACAGTCTTCGGAACGTCTGCTTCTTTTACTTTCAACTGATGGTACCCTGACCTCAAGTCAATCATCGAAAACTACTGAGCACGTTGGAGCTGATCAAATAAATCATCGATATGAGGCAAATGATACTAGTTCATAACAGTAATATTATTCAAGGCTCTATAATCAATGCAATGTCTCATTGAGCTATCTTTCTTTTTAACAAACAAGATAGGATCACCCCATGTTGTTGTGATAGGTCGAATGAAACCTTTATCTAATAACTCCTGCAATTTCTTGTTTAACTCTAAAAGTTAAACTTGAGCCATTAGATAAGGGGGTTTTGAAATTGTATTAGAATCAGAAACTAAGTCAACTATAAATTCAACTTCCTGATCAAGAATAATACGAGGCAACTCATCAGGAAAAACATCAAGATACTCATTTACCACTGGCACATCATTAATCTGAATAGTTCCTTTATTTTTAACAATATGTGCAAGGTAACATTCATTTCCATATTTTACTAGTTTCTCAACTTCCTGATATGTTATCAAAATCAAGGGTTCATTCTTGTACAAAAACTGAAAATATTTTTGAAAAGAAACCATTTTAGCTCTACAGTCAATCTTAGCATGACAAACAAGAAGCCAATCCATGCCCAAAATAACATCAAACTCTACTAGAGGCAAAACAATAATGTTTGCTGGTAGATTCTTTCTGCACACAAGGATAGGAAGGTTCTTATAATTCCTTTTTGTATCAATGTTCCCTTCGGGTGTTTTTACCATAAGTTCAGGATTCATATATTGAGATGAAATTTCCAATTTACTAGAAAACATCTCAGAAATGAAAGAGTGTGTAGTCCCTGAATCAAACAACACATTGGCATAATCTGAACAAACAAACAATGTACCTGATACTACTTCATTCGATTGCCCAACATCTGCTGAAGTAGTTTCAAAGGATTTCACCACCCCTTTTTTCTTGTAGTTAGGCTGATTTCCCACAGTTGAGTTATTCGTTAGACACTCATTTTCATAATGAACCATTTCATTACACTTAAAACATCATACGGCTAGATTTTCATTGCCTACCTGATCATATTCCTTACAGTTACGAGAAATATGACCAGATTTACCACACCGAAATCACTTTACCGACATGGATAAGTATTCTCCAGGATGCATTTTACCACACTTCTCATAGGATGGATATTTGGTTTTCTTACCTCCTTGCTTCTTTGATGAATTCTTCCCCTTTTCCTGCCAACTGGACCTCTTATTCTGTTGTTTGTCAAAGAACACCTGATCATCGGCAAACTCCATTTCCACCTTCTCCGCACATCGAACAAGTTTTTCATAACTATTGATATCACGAGAAGCTAAATCCCTTCGATACTTTGGCTTTAACCCTGAGTAAAAATGGTTTATTTTACTATCAAGATCATGTATGATGTTTGGAGCATACCTTTCCAATCGAGTGAACTTTTCTTCATAAGTAGCCACTGAGTCATCCTACTGCCTCAATTCTAGGAACTGTTTTTCCATCCTAAGACGAACCACCTTAGGAAAATATTTCTCAAGAAACATACCTTTGAATTCATTCAAGTGAAGATCATCAATCTCATCACTATCCCAGATATTTTTAACCATCGACCACCACTGATCAGCTTCACCTTCAAAACGGTAAATAGCAAGACTAACCTTTTGATTTTCTGACCACCCCATGACATCAAAAATCTTATCCAGTGCTTTAATCCACCCTTTAGCTTGTACATGGTCAGATGATCCTATGAATGATGGGGGATGTTGCCTCATGAAATGTTCTACCACTGACATGTTCCTCTGCGGTTGATCTGGCTGATCTCATGCATGGATACCACCACCATTTATAGCCTGATTCAACTGTGCCATCACTGCAAAAAACTGTTCAGTTCCGATTCTGACCATCTCAGGTTGCTGATTTGGAAGGTTTTCTTCGTCCTGATGTCATCTCAACATAGCTGCTTTGTTTCCTATGCGGAAAATCATTCTGAACACAGAAATATCTTAGGCGAAGCAACATGGTAATCATTAAATGCTATATCATTTCAATCCTACCATAAATTAATTTATAATTTAACAATTTTCTAACTCCTAAAGTTGTCGAAACCAACCTCTGATACCAACTATAAGGCCCCATCCTTAATCCTTACTTAATATTGAATTGAATGAATAATTCATATTGAGGATCCTTTTAGGTTTAGATTTTTAGAGAATTAGGAAATAACTATTACATCTCAAAAGATTACAAAGGAGACACTTCTACTATGTTTCCATAGAATAAAAACACTTAAAAAGAAACATGTCTAGTTCCATGTTTTAGGTAGCATGACTTTCCCTAGATCCCATCCTTGACAGTATTACACATTAAGTCCTGTGAAAAACATTTCAAAAAACTTGGGGTGAGCATAAAAATCTCAGTAAGGTTTACAAAAAGAATGAAAACTGTTAGTTTATCAAAACAACAAGTAAACCATGTATACTTTATGAAAGTAATACTTTTCACCTTTATGAAGTAGTAAAAACTCTTCATTGAATAAAATATCATTACATACACTTTTTTAATGAAAATATTAACATAAAACCCATATAAATATCATATAACATATAAAGGTAACTTGGGACATAAACATACTTAAATGGAATAACCATACGGTCGACTTCCACACATATCCCTTAATGGAATAGCCATATGACCAACTTCCATACCCAATGCATTGGTGGTTATAACGTAACCACCCATCCTGGTATTCACGGAACCACCCGTCATATGGGTTATCACGTAACCACCCATCAAATGTCCAAGTACCATTATAAAATCAGAAGACATAAAACAAATATAATGGAAAGAAAAAATTTCCACACTTTGATCAAAATATATCACTTAAATATATTGACATAACATATCCATTATAAAAACCATTTTCAATACCAGAATAAATAAAAGAGTATATGGTATTTATTTCATTTTAAAAACATTATGGCTTGTTGAGGAAGCCAAAGACCAAATAATACTCGCGGCGGCGAAAAGAGTCATTGTCACCGCGTACGTTAAAAGAAAAATTCATTTTTTTCATTTTGTAAAATTCTTCATAGAAAAAGATTCCTTTTGTATAAAATAAATGTCAAAGGGTTTTATACACCGTATAAAATAAAGTTGTGTAGAAAATGAAATATGCCTCAATGAAAGGAGATTGAGACGAAGTCCCTTACCTCGGGTCCGACTTGACTCGGTCGTTCTTTAACGTCCTGAATAATAAACTTGAGTTAATTTATACTTTCTTAAGAACCTTTTTCAAGTTCATTATTACCTTTATATCACTTATTACCATGTTATAAACATTATGTAATCATTTAAAATAATAATGTTTGTTTTGTCGATATTTGGTCCTTAAGTCAAAAGTGGACTTCTTACAATTACATGTTGTCCGTGTGGTCAGAGGTTCATTATATCCAGAATGATATTCATGATTTGGATATAATATATATCATATATATCCATAATATACATGTATTTATAATATTACATAATCATATGGAGGTAAGAAATGAAATGCACCGTTCATGGAGATGGTAAACCATACGTACGCATGAACGCTACTTTCATTTATATGTCATATTAATGGAATTAAAAATAAATGAGAGATATTTATATTTTAATTATAGAATTATATTAATCATTTAGATGTAACATACTTCATATATATCCATTATATATATGTACTATAATAGTATATTACATTTGGGGATAAGAAATGAAATGCACCATTCATGGAGACGGTAAGCCGTACGTACGCATGAACGCGGCTTTCATTTGTATCCCATACTTTAATGGAAAGAAATAATAATGATATAATGGTATATTATAATTACATTATAAAATAATATATAATAACTTTAAATCCATACTTTATAGGTCCCACATATGGCATTAACGAATCAAATCACTTTGAGTGGGGCGGTAGTCCGCAATTCCTAAAATCAAATTATCGTGTTTAACCACAAAGGAAACCATAAAGGTATGCCACAAATAAAAAATACAGAAGCATAAGGAAAACATAAATAGAATATATATCATATATAAATATAGTTACATCTTAATGTCCACCATTAAAGGTGTTAAAAGACGATTGAACAATCATCGTTTCGTGAGGCAGAAATTCTCCAAACACAGAAACAATATGTTCTTTAACCATTAGACGGAGGTGTGTGTAGGTGTAGCTCGAATAAATCTTATAAAAACAATCTAGTATATTTTTGATACTGGTTTTGTTACAAAATAAAGGAATAAAAAGAGTTTATAGGGTTGTAGAAGCAAAATAAAACAAAATAACACAAGTGAAGACATTACCTTAAAATCGATTAACTCTCTTAGATTTGAGCTCAAAGGATTCCTTGGGAAGACTTCTGCACAAAGTGAGGCTTCTAAGAGTAATATAGGGATGTGGAGAGACAAAATGGGCAGGGGTTGGCTGAGCCAATGGCTTTGTAAGTGTGGGTAAGGTGGTAGAGGTGGGGGCCTTTTATAAGAGGAGAGGAGGGGCACTCTTGGAATGTTAATAAGGGTTACTATATCATAAAATGATTTTCGGATTTAAAAGGTCCCAAAATTATATATTAATAGGATAAGGTGATAGGAGTTATAAATATACATATCCAATAGGTATTTTTCAAGTGCAGGTCTTAGAGTTTAGATTATCTTTTCATTTTATTTAAATCCTTAAATAATGAGGTAATCGTTGCATCATCATGATGTCATAAATAATTTAATTTATTTAATTTCTAAAAATTTAAAAAAGAACATATTGTATGAAATATTTTTAGATTTATAATGAATATTTATAGTCAAAAATATGACTTGTATAACCCCACTTAAAAATTTATTTAGTAAAACAACTCATGTTTGTGACATTTTTATTTTAACATTAAATAAAAAGATATTAATGTCATTTTCCTTCCAAAGTGGCTTCATAGGGTCCCCAAGTTGACCCATGGATTTTATTGGTCGTCCATGACACATCCAATAAGTGTAGTACATGTTTCATGTTCATTTCATATTATTAAAACATTATTCTTACCTTAAATTACACTAATTACCTCTAATCACGATTAAAAACTTTAAAGATACTATTTACCAAACAATTATTTTAATCCCACTAAACCACATTTTAATTCTTAATGAAAACCATGTATTTCATATTTTTGAAATTCAAAACACAATGGTGGAAGAATTTCATTTAAACGTAAAATCACTTTTCTAGGTACCACTTAGTGGTTTCACTATTCATCAGAAATTGACGTTTTTCAGAAATTTACCAAAACATCACCCTAAGCTTTATTTGATATTTTGAATTAAAAAATGATGTCTATTTTAGGAAATTCAAAACATATAAGTTGCATTAATTAATTTTATAATTAATTCCCGCTGTCAGAGAAAATAGCGTGTTTTTATGAAACAATACGTATAAAAAAATTGTCACTAGTTTAAGTCAAATTTCAAAGTGAAATTCATTCCAACGACCACTATTGGATTAAATGATAAAAATATATTCTAATTAAACTCTAAAACCAATTCAAAAGATAATAAAATCATATAAATAAATTAGATTAAAAAGTGGTTTTGAATTAAAATACAACATTTTTCACTATTCATTAAAAAATGAACTTTATCGAAAAAATACCAAAAATTTACACAAAGTAAATTTTGATGTCCCGATTCTAAAGAAGAGTTTTATTTGGTCCAATAGAATTTATAAAAGTTACCAAAACAATATTTAATGACAGTTCGCCATCAAAAGGCCATAACTGAATCTTTAGTGAAAATTAGGGTATATATGCCTAAAATTGAATTCTTTCCGTATTTTAAGACAATACCATTTATTGGATAAATGTAAAAACATTTAAAAAAACATATATAACCATATTATAGTTATTTCTATTCATTCCTGCCAATACAACGACTACGTGTTAACAACCATTTAAAATAATATTATCATATTACTAGTGTGCAACATACGTTCTCAAAGAAACTCATTGTTGCATATCGAGTACGCTATCGAACATATCAACCCCTTTAAAGTAAAATTAATATTTAATTCAAAAATATTAATAAATATGAAAATTCTTTATTCTTTATTTACCTGGGATGTTACATCCTTCCCCCCTTTTGGGAATTGCGTCCTCACAATTTTATTCACTTATCAAAATAAGTTGGGGTATTTATCCCTCATAGCATTTTCAGATTCCCACGTTGCCTCTTCAACCATATGGTTTTTCCAAAAAACCTTTAACTGGTGAATTAACTTATTTCACAACACATACTCTCTTCGGTCATGAATCTGGACTGGTTGTTCTTCATAAGAGAGATTCTCTTCCAACTGAACTACCTCTGGGCTCAAAACATGAGACGGATCTGGCATATAATTTCTCAACATCAAAACATGAAAAACATTGTGTACCTGAGATAAACTTGGAAGTAAAGCCACTTGGTATGAAACTCATCCAACTCTCTCCAGAATTTCATAGAGCCCAATGAATCTTGGTCTTAGCTTTCATTTATTACCAAATAGCATCAAACTTTTCCATTGAGGAACCTTGAGAAAAACATGATCACCTACCTCGAAAGAAAGATCCTTCCTCCGGTTATCTGCATAACTTTTATGTCTGCTTTGAGCTGTTCTCATGTGTTTCTGAATCAACTGAACTTTTTCTACCATCTCTTATACCAATTCTTACCCCATCAACTTCCTTTTACCCACTTCATCCCAGAAAGCTGGATTTCGACACTGCTTCCCATATAATTCCTCAAACAGAGCCATCTGTATACTAGAATGAAAACTGTTATTATATGAAAATTCAACCAAAACAAGATGTTGGTCCCAACTTCCCTGATAATCTATCGAACAAGCCCATAGAATATCCTCCAAAGTCTTAATTGTTCGTTCTGACTGCCAATATGATTGAGGATGAAAAGCTGTATTAAAATTTAATTCAATACCCAACGACTTCTGAAGGCCTTTCCAAAAGTTAGAAGTGAACCTGGGATCACGGTCAGATACAATAGAGAGAGGCAATCCATGTAACCTGATTATCTCTTTAATATACAAATGGGAAAGTTGATATAGAGAAAAAAAGTATCTTGTATGGAAAGTAAATGTGCAGATTTAGTCAAGAGTTCAACAATAACCCAGATTGCATTATAACCTCGAGGTGCCTTCGGCAATCCCACAACGAAGTCCATATATATATTCTCCCATTTCCACTCTGGCACTGGTAAAGGCTGAAGCATCCATTTCGGTGACTACCGCTCTTCTTTAACCTACTGACAAGTCAAACACTTCACAGTAAAATCAGCAATGTCTCTTTTCATTCCATCCCACCAGTAATACTCCCGCAGATCTCTGTACATCTTAGTACTGCCAGGATGAACTGAAAACGGGAACTATGAGCCTCACATAACAACTCATTCTTCAACTGTGAATCACCAGGCACACATAATCTCTTCCCAAACCTCAATAAACAATCATTATCAATGTTGAATTCAGGCAACATACCCTTCTGAACCAGCTCTACATTTTTCTGCAACTCACTATCTTCCCTCTACGCTTGCTTAATTCTGTCTAAAAGGGATGATCTCACTGATACCTGAAACAATACAGAAGAACTTCCTGCACCAAAAAATTCTAATCCAATGTTCATCAAATCAAAAACCAAAGGATCTCATTCCAAACGTAGCATGGTTAATGAATCATTTCTTTTTCGACTCAAAGTATCAGCCACTTTATTTCCTTTTCCCAGATGGTAATGAATTGTTCAATCATAATCCTTGATTAATTCCATCCATCTCCTATGTCTCATGTTCAATTCTTTCTAAGTGAATATATACTTTAAAAATTTGTGATCAGTATATATTTCACACTTTACTCTATACAAGTGATGCCTCCATATTTTTAGAGAAAAAACAACAACAGCTAATTCCAAGTCATTTGTAGGGTAATTTACCTCATGAGTTTTCCACTGACGTGAAGCATATGCAATTACCTAGTCATTCTGCATAAGTTTACAACCAAGTCATTTCAATGAAGCATCATTGTAGATAACAAACTCACCATACCTGGAAGGATGTTCCAAAACTGGAGCATTCACCAATCTTCTTTTAAACTCATGAAAACAATCATCAAATTATTTTGTCCAGATAAACTTATCACCCTTCCGAGTAAGCTTAGTCGTTGGACTAGATAACCCTGAAATATTTTCAACAATCCTTCGGTAGTAACCTTCCAAACTAAGTAAACTACGAATCTCGGTTACATTTGTGGGTATTGGCCATTCTTCAACAACTGTTGTTTTAGCAGGATCCACAGTTATGCCATTTTTTGAATCAATGTGTCCAAGGAAATGCATTTTTTGTAACCAAAACTCACACTCGATGAATTTTCCATATAGTTTCTTTTCTTTTAAGGATTGCAAGATAACCCTTAAATGACTTTCATGCTCCTCTTTACTTCTAGAAAACATCAAAATATCATCAATGAAAACAACCACAATCTTATCCAAGAACTCATGGAATATTCTATTCATAAGGTCCATGAATACAGTAGGTGCATTGGTTAACCCAAATGGCATAACTACAAATTCATAATGGACATATCTAGTACGGAACACAGTCTTTGGAAAGTCTGCTTCTTTTTCTTTCAACTAACGGTACCCCGAACTGAAATCAATCTTGGAAAAATACTGAGCTCCCTGGAGCTGATCAAACAAATCATCGATATGAGGCAAAGGATACTTGTTCTTAACAGTAATATTATTCAAGGCTCTATAATCAATGAAAAGTCTCATTGAGCCATCATTCTTTTTAACAAACAAGACAGGAGAACCCCATGGTGATGTGCTAGGTCGAATGAAACCTTTATATAATAACTCCTGCAATTTCTTCTTTAACTCTAAAAGTTCAACTTGAGACATTCGATAAGGGGTTTTTGAAATTGGATTAGAATCAGGAACTAAGTCAACAGTAAATTCAACTTCCCGGTCATGAATAATACCAGGAAACTCATCAGGAAAAACATCAAGATACTCATTTACCACTGGCACATCATTAATCTGAACAGTTCCTTTATTTTCAACAATATGTGAAAGGTAACATTCATTTCCATCTTTAACTAGTTTCTCAACTTCCTGAAATGTTATCAAAATCAAGAGTTCATTCTTGTACACAAACTGAAAATCATTCTGAAATGAAACCATTTTAGCTCTACAGTCAATATTAGAATTATAAATAGATATCCAATCCATGCCCAAAATAACATCAAACTCTACTAGAGGCAAAACAATAAGGTTTTCTGGTAGATTCTTTCTGTACACAAGGATACGAAGGTTCTTATAATTCCTTTTTGTCTCAACGTTCCATTTGTGTGTTTTTACAATAAGTTCAGGATTCATATCTTGAGATGGAATTTCCAATTTACTAGAAAACATCTCAGAAATGAAAGAGTGTGTAGACCCTGAATCAAACAACACATTGGCATAATCTGAACAAACAAACAGTGTACCTGATACTACTTCATTCGATGGCCCAACATCTGCTGAAGTAGTAGCAAAGGATTTCACCACCCCTTTCTGCTTGTAGTCTGGCTGCTTTCCCCCAGTTGAGCTCTTCGTTAGACACTCATTTACATAATGAACCATTTCATTACACTTAAAACATCTTACCGCAAGATTTTCATTTCATGTTTGATCAACTTCCTTATAGTTACGAGAAATATGACCAGAGTTACCACAACGAAAGCTCTTTACAGACATGGATAAACATTCTCCAGGATGAATTTTACTACACTTCTCACAGGATTGATATTTGGTTTTCTTACCTCCTTGCTTCTTTGATGAATTCTTCCCATTTTCCTGCCAACTGGACCTCTTATTCTGTTATTTTTCAAAGAACACCTGATCATCGACAAACTCAATTTCCACCTTCTCCGCACATCAAACAAGTTTTTCATAACTTTTGAACTCACGAGAAGATAAATCCCTTCAATACTTTGGCTTTAACCCTAAGTAAAAACGGTTTATTTTACTCTCAAGATCGTGTATGAATTTTGGAGCATACCTTGCCAATTGAGTAAAATTTGCTTCATAAGCAGCCACTGAGTCATCCTCCTGCCTCAATTCTAGGAACAATTTTTTCATCCTAAGACAAACCACCATAGGAAAATATTTCATAAGAAACATACCTTTGAATTTTTTCCAGTGAAGATCATCACTCTCATCACTATCCCTGATATTTTTCACCATCGACCACCACTGATCAACTTCACCTTAAAACAGTAAACATAAAGACTAAACATTTGATGTTCTGAACACCCCATGACATCAAAAATCTTCTCCAGTGCTTTAATCCACCCTTCAGCTTGCACATGGTCAGATGATCCTTTGAATTATGGGGGATATTTCCTCATGAAATGTTCCACTACTGACATGTACCTCTACGGTTGATCTGGCTGATCTCGTGCATGGATACCACCACCGTTTATAGCCTGAGTCAACTGTACCATCACTGCAACAAACCGTTCAGTTCCGATTCTGACCATCTCATGTTGCTGATTTGGAAGGTTTTCTTCCTCCTGATGTCATCCCAACATAGCTGCTTTGTTTCCTCTACAGAAAACCATTCTGAACACAGAAATATCTTAGGTGATGCAACATGGTAATCATTAAATGCTATATCATTTCAATCATACCAGAAATTAATTTATAATTTAACAATTTTCTAACTCCTAAAGTTTTCTAAACCAACCTCTGATACCAAATATAAGGCACCAGCCATAAACCTTACTTAATATTGAATTAAATGAATAATTCACATTGAGGATCTTTTTAGGTTTAGAGTTTTAGAGAATTAGGACATAACTATTACATCTCAAAAGATTACAAAGTATACACTTCTAATAAGTTTCCATAGAATAAAAACACTTAAAAAGAAACATGTCTAGTTCCATATTTTTGGTAGCATGGCTTTCCATTGATCCCATACTTGACAGTATTCCACATTAAGTCATGTGAAAAACATTTCAAAAAACTTGGGGTGAGTATAAAAAGCTCAATAAGGGATACACAAAGAATGAAAACTCTTAGTTTATCAAAACAACAAGTAAACAATGTACACTTTATCAAATTAATACTTTTCGCCTTTATGATGTAGTAAAAACTCTTCATTGAATAAAATATCATTACTGACCCTTTTTTAACCAAAAGATTAACATAAAACCCATATAAAGATCACATAACATATAAAGGTAATTTGGGACATAAACATACTTAAATTGAATAACCATATGGTCGACGTCCACACATATCACTTAATGGAATAGCCATACGGCCGACTTCCATACCCAATGCATTGGAGGTTATAACGTAACCACCCATCCTGGTATTCACAGCACCACCCATAATATGGTTTATCACTTAACCACCCATCAAATGTCAAAGTACCATTATAAAATCATAAGACATAAAACAAATATAATGGAAAGAAAACATTTCCACACATTGATCACAATATATCCCATAAATATATTGAAATAACATATCCGTTATAAAAACCATTTTCAATACCAGAATACATAAAATAGTATATGGTATTTATTTCATTTTAAAAACATTACAACTTGTTGAGGAATCCAAAGACCAAATAATACTCGCGGCGGCGAAAAAATTCGTTGTCACCGCGTACGTTAAAAGAAACATTCCTTTTTGACATTTTGTAAAATGCTTCGTAGAAAAAGATTCCTTTTGTGTAAAAGTAAAATTCAAAGGGTTTTATAAACTGTATAAAATAAAGTTGTGTATAAAAGGAAATATACCTCAATGAAAGGAGATTGAGACGAAGTCCCTTACCTCGGGTCTGACTTGAGTTGATCGTTATTTAACGTCCTGAATAATAAACTTGAGTTAATTTATACTTTCTTAAGAACCTTTTTCAAGTTCATTATTAATTTTATATCACTTATTACAATGTTATAAACATTATGTAATCATTTAAATTAATAATGTTTGTTTTGTCAATATTTCGTCCTTAAGTCGAAAGTGGACTTCTTACAATTACATGTTGTCTGTGTGGTCAGAGGTTCATTATATCCAGAATGATATTAATGATTTGGATATCATATATATCATATATATCCAGAATATACATGTATTTATAATATTAAATAATCATTTAGAGTTAAGAAATGAAATTCACCGTTCATGGAGACGGTAAGCCGTACGTACACATGAACGCTACTTTCATTTCTATGTCATATTAATGGAATTAAAACTAAATGAGAGATATGTATATTTTAATTCCAGAATTATATTAATCATTTAAATGTAACATACATCATATATATCCATTATATATATGTACTTATAATAGTACATTACATTTGGGGATAAGAAATGAAATGCACCGTTCATGAAGACGGTAAGCCGTACGTACGCATGACGCTACATTCATTTCTATCTCATACTTTAATGGAATGAAATAATAATTATATAATGGTATATTATAATTCCATTATAATATCATATATAATAAATTTAAATCCATCCTTTATAGGTCCCACATATGTCATTAACGAATCAAATCACTTTGAGGGGGCGGTAGTCCGCACTTCCTAAGATGAAATTATCGTGTTTAACCACAATGGAAACCATAAAGGTATGACACAAAGAAAAAAATACAGAAGCATAAGGAAAAGATAAACATAATATATATCATATATAAATATAGTGACATCTTATTGGCCACCATTAAAGGTGTTAAAAGAAGATTGTACAATCATCATTTCGTGAGGCAGAAATTCACCAAACACAGAAACAGTTTGTTATTTAACCATTAGACGGAGGTGTGTGTAGGTGTAGCTCTAATACTTCTTATAAAAAAATCCTAGTATATTGAAGATGCTGGTGTTGTTACAAAATAACGGAATAAAAAGAGTTCATGTGGTTGGAGAAGCAAAATAAAATAAAAGAACACAAGTGAAGACATTACCTTAAAATCGGGTAACACTCTTAGATTTGAGATCAAAGGCTTCTGTGGGAAGACTTCTGCCCAATTTGAGGCTTCTAGGAGTAAGATAGGGATCTGGAGTGACAATATGGGAAGGTGTTGGCAGAGACAAAGGCATTGGAAGTGTGGGTAAGGTAGTAGATGTGGGGGCCTTTTATAAGAGGAGAGGAGGGGCACTCTTGGAAAGTTATAAAAGGTTACTTTATCATAAAATGCTTTTCGGATTTAAAAGGTCCCAAAATTATATATTTCAAGGATAAGATGATATTAGTTCTAAATATACACATCCAATAGGTTTTTTACATGTGTATGTCTTAGATTTTATATTATCTTTTCTTTTTATTTAAATCGTTAAATAATGAGGTAACCGCTGCATCATCATGATGTCATAAATAAATTAATTTATTTACTGTCTAAAAAATTTAAAAAAATATCATTATGTAGGAAATCTTTTTAGCTATATAAATTAATATTTTTAGTAAAAAATATGACTTGTATAACCCAACATAAAAATCGATTTAGTAAAACAACTCATGTTTGTTACATTTTTATTTTAACATTAAATAAAAAGATAGTAATGTCATTTTCCTTCCAAAGTGGCTCCATGAGGTCCCCAAGGTGACCCATGGATTTTCTTGGTCGGCCATGACACATACAATAAGGGTAGTACATGTTTCAAGTTCATTTCATATTATTAAAACATTATTCTTAACTTAAATTACACTAATTACCTCAAACTGCGATTAAAAACGTAAAAGTTACTATTCACCAAAAAATTATTTTAATCTCATTGAACCACATTTTACTTCTTAATGTCAACCATGTATGTCGGTTTTTTGAAATTCAAAACCCAGAGGTGGTAAAATTTTATTTAAACAAAAAATTAGTTCTTTAAGTACCACCTAGTGGTTTCATTATTCATCAAAAATTGATGTTTTTCAGAAAAATAGCAAAACCTCAAACTAAGCATTATTTGATATTCCGATTTCAAAAATGATGTCTATTTTAAAAAAATCAAAACATATAAGTTGAATTAATTAATTTAATAATTAATTCCAGCTTTCAGAGCAAATAGCGTGTTTTTATGAAACAATAAGTATCAAAACATTGACACTAGTTTAAGTCCAATTTCAAAGTGATATTAATTCCAACGACCACTATTTGATTAAATGGTAAAAATATATTCTAATTGAACTCTAAATCCAATTAAAAATATAATCTAATCATATACATAAATTAATTTAAAAGTGGTTTTGAATTAAAATACAACATTTTCACTATTCAATAAAAAATGAACATTATTGGAAAAATATAAAAAATTTACACAAAGTAAATTTTGATGTCCCAATTCTAAATAAGAGTTTTATTTGGCCCAATATAATGTATAAAAGTGAACAAAACTATATTTAATGATGGTACGTCATCAAAAGGCGATAATTGAACCTTTACTGAAAATTAGGGTATATATGCCTAAAATTGAATTATTCCCTTATTTTAAGCCTTTACCTTTTATTGGATAAATGTAAAAACATTTAAAAACATATATAATCATTTTCTAGTTATTTCTATTCATTTCTGCCAATACAACGACTACGTGTTAACTACCATTTAAAAAAATTATAATATTACTAGTGTGCAACGTATGTTTTCAAAGAAACTCATTGTTGCGTATCGAGTACGCTATCAAACATAGCAACCCCTTTGAAGTAAAATTAATATTTAATTAGAAAATATTAATAAATATGAAAATGATTTATTCTTTATTTACCTGGGATGTTATATCCTTCCCCCCTTTTGGTAATTGCATCCTCGCAATTTTATTCACTTATCAAAATATGTGGGGGTATTTATCCCTCGTACCATTTTCAGATTCCTACGTTGACTCTTCAAACATATGGTTTTTCCAAAAAACCTTTACCTGGTGAATTACCTTATTTCGAAACACTTTCTCTCTTCTGTCAGGAATCTGGACTGGTTGTTCTTCATAATAGATATTCTCTTCCAATTGAACTACCTATGGGCTCAAAACATGAGATGGATCTGGCATGTACTTTCTCAACATCGAAACATAAAAAACATTGTGTACCTAAGATAATCATGGGGGTAAATCCACTCGGCATGCAACTGATCCAACCCTCTCTATAAATTCATATGGTCCAATGATCCTTGGACGCATCTTTCCTTTCTTACCAAATCACATCACACTTTTCTATGGAGAGACCTTGAAAAAAACATGATCACCTACCTCAAAAGAAAGATCCTCCGGTTATCCGCATAACTTTTATGTCTGCTCTGAGCTGTTCTCATGTGTTTCTGAATCAACTGAACTTTTTCTGCCATCTCTTCTACCAATTCTGGTCCCATCAACTTCCTTTCACCCACTTCATCATAGAAAGCTGGAGTTCGACACCACTTCCCATATAATGCCTCAAACAGATCCATCTGTATACTCGAATGAAAATTGTTATTATATGAAAATTCCACAAAAAGAAGATGTTGGTCCCAAATTCCCTGATAATCCATCGAACAAGAACGTAGAATATCCTTCAATGTCTGAATTGTTCGTTCTTACTGCCCATTTGATTGAGGATGAAAAGCAGTACTAAAATTTAATTCAGTACCCAACAACTTCTGAAGGCCTTTTCAAATGTTAGAAGTGAACCTGCGATCACGGTCAGACACAATAGAGAGAGGAACTCCATGTAACCTAACTATCTCTTTATGATACAAATAGTAATGTTGATCTAGGGAAAAAGTATCTCGTATGGAAAGGAAATGAGAAGATTTAGTCAAGTGATCAACAATAACCCAGATTGCATTATTACCTCGAGGTGTGTTCGGCAATCCCAAAACGAAGTCCATGGATATATTCTCCCATTTCCACTCTAGAACTGGTAAAGTCTGAAACATCCCTTTCGGTAACTGTCGCTCTATTTTAACCTGGTGACAAGTCAAACACTTCACAGTAAAATCAGCAATGTCTCTTTTCATTCCATCCCACCAGTAATACTCCAGCAGATCTCTGTACATCTTAGTACTGCAAGGATGAACTAAAAACAGGGAACTATGTGCCTCACATAACAACTCATTCTTAAAATGTGAATCATCAGGCACACATAATCTCTTCCCAAACCTAAAAACACAATCATCATCAATGTTGAATTCAGGAAACTTACCCTTCTGAACCAGCTCTACCCTTTTCTGCAACTCACTGTCTTCCCTATGTGCTTGCCTAATTCTGTCTGATAGGGATGATCTCACAGATACATGAAACAAAACAGAAGAACTTCCTGCACCAACAACTTCTCTTCCAATGTTCATCAAATCAAAAACCAAAAGATCTCATTCCAAACGTCTCATGGTTAATGAATCATTACTTTTTCGACTCAAAGCATCAGCCACTTTATTTTCTTTTTCCGGATGGTAATGAATTGAACAATCATAATCCTTCATTAATTCCAGTCATCTCCTCTGTCTCATGTTCAATTCTTTCTGAGTGAATATATACTTTAAACTTTTTTTGATCAATATATATTTCACACTTTACTCCATACAAATGATGCCTCCAAATTTTTAGAGCAAAAACAACATCATCAAATTCCAAGTCATGTGTTGGGTAATTTACCTCATGAGTTTTCAACTGACATGAAGCATATGCAATTAACTGACCATTCTGCATAAGGACACAACCAAGTCCTTTCAATGAAGCATAACTATAGATAACAAACTCACCATTCCTGGAAGAAAGTGCCAAAACTGGATCATTCATCAATCTTCTTTTCAACTCCTGAAAACAATCATCAAATTCTTTTGTCCAGATAAACTTAACACCCTTCCAAGTAAGCTTAGTCATTGGACTAGATAACCGTAAAAAATTTCAACAATCCTTCGGTAGAAACCTTCCAATCCAAGAAAACTATGGATCTCAGTTATATTTGTGGGTATTTTCCATTCTTCAACAACTTTTGTTTTAGCAGGATCCACAGTTATGCCATTTTTTGAAACAATGTGTCCAAGGAAAGACATTTTATGTAACCAAAACTCACACTTGCTGAATTTTCCATATAGTTTATTTTCTTTTAAGTTTTGTAAGATAACCCTTAAATGACTTTAATTCTCCTCTTTACTTTTCAAAAACACCAAAATATCTTCAATGAAAACAACCACAAAATTATCCAAGAACTCATGGAAAATACTATTCATAAGGTCCATGAATACAGTAGGTGCATTGGTTAACCCAAAAGGCATTACTAAAAATTCATAATGGCCATATCTAGTATGGAATACATTCTTTGTAACATCTGCTTCTTTTACATTCAACTGATGGTACCCCAACCTCAAGTCAATCTTCGAAAAATACTGAGCTCCTTGGAGCTAATCAAACAAATCATCGATATGAGGCAAATGATACTTGTTATTAATAGTAATATTATTCAAGGCTCTATAATCAATGAAAAGTCTCATTGAGCCATCTTTCATTTTAACAAACAAGACAGTAGCACCCCATGGTGATGTGTTAGGTCGAATGAATCCTTTATCTAATAACTACTGCAATTGCTTCTTTAACTCTAAAAGTGAAACATGAGCCATTCGATAAGGGGGTTTTGAAATTGGATTAGAATCAGGAATTAAGTCAACAGTAAATTCAACTTCCAGATCAAGAATAATACCAGGCAACTCATCAGGAAAAACATCAAGATACTCATTTACCACTGGCACATCATTAATCTGAACAGTTCCTTTATTGTCAACAATATTTTCAAGGTAACATTCATTTAAATATTTTACTAGTTTCTCACCTTCCAGATATGTTATCAAAATCAAGAGTTCATACTTGTACACAAACTGAAAATATTTCTGAAAAGAAACCATTTTAGCTCTACAGTCAATCTTAGCATAATAAACAGAAATCCAATCCATGCCCAAAATAACATCAAAATCTACTAGAGGTAAAACAATAAGGTTTTCTGGAGATTCTTTCTGCACACAAGGATAGGAAGGTTCTTATAATTCCTTTTTGTCTCAACATTCCCTCCGCGTGTTTTTTACCATAAGTTCAGGATTCATATCTTGAGATGGAATTTCCAATTTACTAGGAAACATATCAGAAATGAAAGAGTGTGTAGACCTGGAATGAAACAACACATTGCCATAATCTGGACAAACAAATAGAGTACCTAATACTACTTCATTCGATGGTCCAACATCTGCTGAAGTAGTTGCAAAGGATTTCACCACCCCTTTCTACTTGTAGTCTTTCTGATTTCCCCCAGTTGAGTTCTTAGTTAGACACTCATTTGCATAATGACCCATTTCATTACACTTAAAACATATTACCGCTGGATTTTCATTGCCTGGTTGATCATCTTCCTTATAGTTATGAGCTATATGACCAGACTTACCACACAGAAATCACTTTCCAGACATGGATAAACATTCTCCAGGATGCATTTTACCACACTTCTCATAGGATGGATATTTGGTTTTCTTACCTCCTTGCTTCTTTGATTAATTTTTCCCCTTTTCCTGCCAACTGGACCTCTTATTCTGTTGTTTTTCAAAGAACACCTGATCATCGGCAAACTCCATTTCCACCTTCTCCACACATCGAATAATTTTTTCATAACTTTCAAACTCATTAAAAGCTAAATCCCTTTGATACTTTTCCTTTAACCCTGAGTTAAAATGGTTTATTTTACTATTAGGATGTTGTATGATGTTTGGAGCATACCTTGCCATTTGAGTGAAATTTTCTTCATAAGCAGTCACTGAGTCATCCTCCTTCCTCAATTCTAGGAACTATTTTTCCATCCTAAGACAAACCACCTTAGGAAAATATTTCTCAAGAAACATACCTTTGAATTCGTTCCAGTGAAGATCATCATTCTCGTCACTATCCCTGATATTTTTCACCATCGGCCACCACTGATCAGCTTCACCTTCAAAAAGGTAAACAGCAAGACTAACCTTTTGATGTTCTGAACACCCCATGGCAGCAAAAATATTCTCCAGTGCTTTAATCCACCCTTCATCTTGCACAGGGTCAGATGATCTTCTGAATGATGGGGGATGTTGCCTCATGAAATGTTCCACTACTAACATGTTCCTCTGTGGTTGATCTGGCTGATCTCATGCATGGATACCACCACCATTTATACACTAAGTCAATTGTGCCATCACTCTGACAAACTGTTCAGTTCTGATTCTAACCATCTTAGGTTGCTGATTTTTATGGTTTTCTTCTTCCTGATGTCATCCCAACATAGCTTCTTTGTTTCCTCTAGGGAAAACCATTCTGAACACAGAAATATCTTGGGTGAAGAAACATGGTAATCATTAAATGCTATATCATTTCAATCATACCCTAAATAAATTTATAATTTAAATATTTTATAACTCCTAAATTTTTCTAAACCATCCTCTAATACCAACTATATGGCCTTGGCCTTAAACCTTACTTAATATTGAATTAAATGAATAATTCACATTGAGGATCTTTGTAAGTTTAGAGTTTTAGATAATTAGGACATAACTATTACATCTCAAAAGATTATAAATTAGACACTTCTACTATTTTTCTATAGAATAAAAACACTTAAAAAGAAACATGTCTAGTTCCATGTTTTAGTTAGAATGACATTCATTTGATCCCATCCTTGACAGTATTCCACATTATGTCCTGCGAAAAACATTTGAAAAAACGTGGGGTGAGCATAAAAAGCTCAGTAAGGGATACACAAATAATGAAAACTCTTAGTTTATCAAAACAACAAGTAAACCATGTATAATTTATCAAAGTAATACTTTTCACCTTTATGAAGTAGTAAAAACTCTTCACTGAATAAAAGATCATTTCTTAACCTTTTGTAACCAAAAGATTACCATAAAACCCATATAAATATCACATAACATATAAAGGTAACTTGGGACATAAACATACTTAAATGGAATAACCATACGGTCGACTTCCACACATATCATGTAATGGAATAGCCATACGGCCGACTTCCATACCCAATGCATTAGAGGTTATAATGTAACCACCCGTCCTGGTATTCACGATACCACCTGTCATATGGTTTATCACGTAACCATCCATCAAATGTCCAAGTACCATTATAAAATCATAAGACATAAAACAAATATAATGGATAGAAAACATTTCCACACTTTGATCACAATATGTCACTTAAATATATTGACATAACATATCCATTATAAAACCCATTTTCAATACCAGAATACATAAAAGAGTATATGGTATTTATTTCATTTTAAAAACATTATGGCTTGTTGAGGAAGCCAAATACCAAATAATAATCGCGGCGGCGGAAAAAGTCGTTGTCACCGCGTACGTTAAAAGAAACATTCTTTTTTGAAATTTTGTAAAATGATTCGTAGAAAAAGATTCCTTTTGTGTAAAAGTAAAATTCAAAGGGGTTTATACACCATATAAAATCAAGTTTTGTATAAAAGGAAATATACCACAATGAAAGGAGATTGAGACGAAGTCCCTTACCTCGGGTCCGACTTGACTCGATCGTTCTTTAACGTCCTGAATAATAAACTTGAGTTAATTTATACTTTCTTAAGAACCTTTTTCAAGTTCATTATTACTTTTATATAACTTATTACCATGTTATAAAAATTATGTAATCATTTATGTTAATAATGTTTGTTTTGTCGATATTTGGTCCTTAATTCGAAAGTGAACTTCTTACAATTACATGTTATCCGTGTGGTCAACGGTTCATTATATCCAAAATGATATTCATGATTTGGATATCATATATATCATATATATCCAGCATATACATGTATTTATAATATTACATAATCTTTTAGAGGTAATAAATAAAATGCACCGTTCATGGAGACGGTAAGCTGTACGTACGCATGAACGCTACTTTCATTTCTATGTCATATTAATGGAATTAAAACTAAATGAGAGATATGTATATTTTAATTCCAGAATTATATTAATAATTTAGATATATCGTACATCATATATATCCATTATATATATGTACTTATAATAGTACATTACATTTGGGGATAAGAAATGAAATGCACCGTTCATGGAGACGGATAGCCGTACGTACGCCTGAACACTACTTTCATTTCTATCTAATACTCTAATGGAAAGAAACAATAATAATATAAAGGTATATTATAATTCCATTATAAAATAATATAATATAATTTTAAATCGATCCTTTATACATCCCACATATGGCATTAATGAATCAAATCACATTGAGGGGGCGGTAGTCCGTACTTTCTAAAATGAAATTATTGTGTTTAACCACAATGGAAACCATAATGTTATGCAACAAATAAAAAATACAGAAGCATAAGAAAAACATAAACATACTATATATCATATATAAATAGAGTGACATCTTAATGTCCACCATTACAGGTGTTAAAAGAAGATTGAACAATCATCGTTTCTTGAGGCTGCAATTCGCCAAACATAGAAACAATATGTTCTTTAACCATTAGATGGAGGTGTGTGTAGGTTTTGCTCGAATCCTTATTACAACAACATCATATTATATTTAATATACTAGTGTTGTTACAAAATTATGTAATAAAAAGAGTTTAGAGGGTTGGAGAAGAAACATAATACAAAAGAACACAAGTGAAGACATTTTCTTAAAATCGGGTAACTCTCTTAGATTTGAGCTCAAAGGATTATTTGGGAAGACTTCTGCCCAAAGTGAGGTTTCTAGGAGTAAGATATGGATGTGGAGAGACAAAATGGGCAGTGTTTGGCTGAGACATAGGCTTTGGAAGTGAGGGTAATGTGGTAGAGGTGGAGGTCATTTGTAATTGGAGAGGAGGGGCACTCTTGGAAAGTTATAAAATGATACTTTAACATAAAATGCTTTTCAGATTTAAAAGGTCCCAAAATTATATAATTTGAGGATAAGGTGATAGGAGTTCGAAATATACTCATCCAATATGTTTTGACTTGTTTAGGTTTTCAATTTTACATTATCTTTTCATTTTATTTAAATCGTTAAATAATGGGGTAATCGCTGCATCATCATGATGTCATAAATAATTTAATTTATTTAATGTCTAAAAATTATAAAAAAACTATCATGATGTAGGAAATCTATTTATCTTCCTAATAAATATTTATAGTAAAAAATATGACTTGTATAACCCCACTTAAAAATTGTTTTAGTAAAACAACTCATGATTGTGACATTTTTATTTTAACATTAAATAAAAAGATATTAATTTCATTTTCCTTCCAATGTCGCTCCATGGGGTCCCCAAGTTGTCCCATGTATTTTCTTGGTCGGCCATGAAACATCCAATAAGGGTAGGACATGTGTCATGTTCATTTCATATTATTAAAACATTATTCTTACCTTAAATTACACTTATTACCTATAATCATGATTAAAAACTTAAAAGTTACTATTCACCAAAAAATTATTTTAATCCCATTGAACCACGTTTTACATATTAATGAAAACCATTTATGTAAGATTTTTTAAATTCAAAACACAGAGGTGGTAAAATTTCATTTAAACGAAAAATCAGTTTTTTAAGTACCCCTTAGTGGTTTCACTATTCATCAAAATTTGAAGTTTTTCAGAAAAAATACCAAAACATCACCCTAAGCTTTATTTGATATTCTGAATTTAAAAATTATGTCTATTTTAAAAAATTAATAACATATAATTTTCATTAATTAATTTAATAATTAATTTCCGCTGTCAGAGCAAATAGCGTATTTTTATGAAACAATAAGAATCAAAAGATTGACACTAGTTTAAGTCCAATTTCAAAGTGAAATAAATTTCAACAACCACTATTGGATTAAATGGTAAAAATATATTCTAATTCAACACCAAAAAAAATTCAAAACATAATCTAATCATATAAATAAATTAGATTAAAAATAGGTTTTGAATTAAAATACAACATTTTTCACTATTCATTAAAAAATAAACTTTATTGGAAAAATACCAAAATTTTACACAAATTAAATTTTGATGTCATGATTCTAAAGAAGAGTTTTATTTGGTATAATAGAATTTATAAAAGTGACCAAAACTATATTAAATGACGGTTCGCCATCAAAAGGCGATAAGTGAACCTTTAGTGAAAATTAGGGTATATATGCCTAAAATTGGATTCTTTCTATATTTTAAGCTTTTATCATTTATTGGATAAATGTAAAAACATTTAAAAAACATATATAATCATATTCTAGTTATTTCTATTCATTCTCTCCAATACAACAGCTACGTGTTAACTACCATTTAAAATAATATTATTATATTACTAGTGTTCAACGTAAGTTTTCAAAGAATCTCATTGTTGAGTATCAAGTACGCTATCGAACATAGCAACCCTTTTAAAGTAGAATTAATATTTAATTCGTAAATATTAATAAATATGAAAATGATTTATTCTTTATTTACCTGGTATGTTACAAAAAATATTATACATATAGGTAACCAAGCACTCATCAAATCCTAAGGGTGCTGAAAGAGGAAACTAACCCATACCAATCCATTTTTTCTTCTCTCCCTATATGCAAAAATTCACAACAACCACAACTAAAACACAATCCATATCTAGAACAAAATTCACCAATTGTACTCATTCTCATTATCATGTTAAATTGACTACATTTAAACCAATTATCCACTATATTTTAACTAAAAGGCATAATAACAATTCAAAACATCAACTGAGGGAAAATGGATACGCGTGATTTTAAGCATTCACACCCAGTTCTCTTGTAATGTCACAAAAAAGGGATATGTGAGATACCTCGAAGTACTGGAGCCAATCCAAGCCCCATGATATGGCTCCAAATAGACTTAGAATCAGAAAACAACCACCCATAAACTAGGGTATCCATTTCCATATATTTCATCCCACACGACATCAAACTTAGCCACCACACATATCACCAGAATAGATAAGGGATGTCATAATATTTGACCACACAATTCATTGCGTTCCTTCTTTCTGTTTGGTTTACCAGGATGATCACATACAGATTATTATTAATTATGATCCATTTAATCAATGATGTTTACATGACTAACCAACTTCAATGTTACCGACAATAAATCATAGGATGATACAAAAAACATAGATTCATTAGTGTTCAAAAAAGGACCACCAACATCCAGAATTTCTAATCGGCATAACCCCATACATTTCAAAACATTAAAATGGAAATAAAGGAATACAATAACATCATCACCATTCAAACACATTAATTCTTTAAAAGTATGTTGATTATCATCATTAATGTTTGGTTTCATCTATGTCTCTATGGAAATATTCTCACACCAAGCAAGCAAGATGCACAATAAATAGAGATGAAGGGAAAATCCATGCATGGATAATCAAGGATCATTGTTTTATATTATTTCAAAAAACTCAGGATGCACTACTTACAAATGAAGAACACTGAGGACTCCAAGGCTGAGTAAGAAGTTCTCTAACATGGGTGTACGATTCCTCTCGAGAGGATTTTTGGAGGCATACTAAGAGAAACATAAAGTAATAAGGAAGAGAAAATCTCTGCTGAAGAATGTTCCAGATCCTAAAATCAAGGAGATGATTTCAATGTACTAAATAGTGAAATCATGGATCAACCACGTAGTTGGGTGGTTTCACATAATAGGATTAACTGAGATTTAATAAAACATTCTTTGTGATGATGGAGATAACAGATGAGAGTTAATATATTTCCTTTATCAGTGAAAAAATATAAGAGGGGAAAAACTAGACACATGCCAAAGGAAGTGACACTAAGGGAAAATGCCACATGTTTGGGTTACTCATGGTTCCCATGACTCTTAGGGGATCAAAACACCTTTTACTAGCATTAAATTTCATTAAAATCAAATTAAAACACTATTACGTCAAATGATACATTGTGGGAGAGAAACTAGAAAGACCTGAAAAAATAAGAAATGACATGCTTTTAAGTGAGTCACCATCACCCAAGCATTGCCACTAAGGCACCATCTCCCAAGCACCATCAGCCTAGAGCCAATGCCAATGGGTGACACTTACGACCCATCGGTGCCACCAATGGCTAATCGGTGCCATCAATTCAACCGATGGACGATCAGTTCCACCAATGCTGATCACTACCACGGATGCCCATCGGTGCCACCGATGCCCATCAGTGCCACCATTACATCAACATGATAATTGAAAAACACTTTTAATGAGTCCAGAATAGTCCAAAAGATACACTGAACACCAAAATTTTAAATTTTAATGGACGAAGATGGTTTGGACAATTAAATCAGTTACCTCTCAAACTATTCTCTCCCTTGATAATCCAATAGTAGACCCCAGGAAAATAGAGGGGTACGAAAAAACACCTATTATGATACCTCTTAGGGAAAAACCATCCTTTATTTGTTTTAATGCTGGAACAACCCTTTATATATTTTATCATTTCTATAACATCTAGCTACTGAACAACTACGAATACACTATCACCCTTTTCCCCCAAGTAACCACACAAAAATAAAAAGGTCACATCGTCAAGACTCACAGATTAGGGAGTCTCTTTTCCCATGTCATGACACTATTTTCTTTGTGTGTCCCTGACTTAGCCACATGGGTTTAATCGCATACACCTTAATGTGTCTTGATTAGAAATCAGGTCCTCCCCTCCCCATAGTCCAGAAATTTGACACACATTCTGAGAATAATGAAAATATCCAATCACATAACTTATAAGGTCAAGAATTGCATCACATCCATGTAAAATACATAGAAAAAAAATACTCAATGCATATTTGGGTACTGGGAAAGCAAATATGATTCTGATTCCTATGTACTCTCTTCAAGGCCACCATTCCTTCACAACACATGAACCAAGGGAATGGTCCATCCATGAAGCACCTTCTCCTTCTGATCCTCGATCATCGCTGTTGGATCCATGAACGTCACATTATCCTTTATATCAAATTCTCCCCAGCTGAGGAAGTTTGATTCATAGTGTAGATACCGAAAGAGCTGTGATATATAGAAGTTGTTGTGGACCCTCTCTAGAGGCAGTGGTAGTGCCAGCTGATACACCACATTGCAAACTAATCTCAACACGTCCAACTGTATATTAAAACTTGGAAAAATATTACTCAAGATGAAAAACTGTTGTTTCCAACACTGAGTGGTGACCTTTATGAACATGTGGTACCCAAAATCGAACTCCAAGGGTCTCCTCGTATGATCAACATATGACTTATTTTAGTACATATCCACTTATATCCACATAATAACAAGTTGAACCATATACGTTGGGATTTCCACCAACTCAAAGACAAGATCAACTACATCCCTAACCTCTGTCAAGAACATGGGTGAACGAAACAGTCTTCCATAGAATGCATAAAATGTTTTCATACCAGAGGTAGAGTAATACATATTATTATAGTCAAATATACCATAAGAATATGGTGAAACCACGATCCTCTAATGTCAAAAACACACGCTCGCAATATATCCTCTTATGTATGGAAGGTCATCTCTATCTGCCCATCTATTTAAGGGTGGAATGCAGTGCTAAAGAAAATATAGGTTCCAGAATCACATTGTGAACCCCTTTATATCCATGATGTAAAGCCTGTATCCCAATATGAATCAATGGTTCTTGAAACTCCATGAAACAACTCAGCATTTCCCACATACTTTTATCCTAAGGAATCCACTACTCTTTACTCTTTAATTGCTATGAAGTGAGCCTATTTACTCAAACCATACACCACTACCCATTTGGAATCAACACATCTCTTAAACAAGGGACAACCCTATGAAAAATCCATCGAGGCTTCATCCCACTTTAACTTGGGAACTTCTAAGGGTGGCAATAGACCACCGAGAACATAATGAAAATCTTTCACTTCCAGAAACACAAGGAAACTCTCCACAACCTTTAGTGAAACTTTCTTTACTCTTGGCCACCAATACAGACCCCTAAAGGCCTAGAACATCTTGGAAAATGTTTGGTTTAACTCCAGGGGGGAGTTATGCAATTTTCCAAGAAATATCACAGGCATTGTGATAGAGAAAAATTCATTCCATAAAAAAGAATCTGATTCTATCTAATCTGAAACCAACATTCCTAAGCATCACTCTATCTAACCTGATCACACATCATGTCTGCCTCTATTTCTCCCCAATGAGAATCATCAACATTCCATACCAAGGAAAAATGATCTGTCATCTGAAACAGACAACCCCTACCATCTTGAACCCTTGAATCCAGGTGCAAGGAAGCCAACTCCTCCATCACTTTCCCAGCATCTAATGCCTCTCAAACCACATCTATATATGAATTACTACACATGTCAATGACCACCATGTTCTCATTTCCTGAGGTGTAATAGATATCAAAGTCATAGTCCTGAAGAAAATCTATGCACCTGTATTGCTGTAAGTTCAAGTCACGTTAGGAGAAGACATACCTCATGCTCTTGTGATATGTGAAAAAAATCATTCCCCAATGCGGTAATGTCACCAAAACATTAGTGATAACACAAAAAATATAAGAACCATTTCATCGGTGGAATTGTTACATTCCTAATGATGTAACCTACTAGTCCCATAAGAGATGACTCTGTGCTTCTGCATGAGCACATGCCCCAAGCCTAAACCAGAAGCATCAAAAAATAAATTAAACATTTCCCCTTCCCATGGAAACCTCAGCAATGGGGAACTGACTAGATTCCCATTTAGATAATTAAAATCCATCTGGAACTATTCACCATATAGGAATAACTAGGTTTTCTTCTTCATGTAGGTCAAAGGCGCTGTAACTCAAGAGTTGTCAGTAACGAACCTCTATTAGTAACCTACCAGAACCTGGAAAATATGATCCTTTTCCAATTTCTTTGGTTCTGCCTAAGAAAAACTGCTTTAACCATTAATAGGTCTACTACAATTACCTACTGGGACACCACATATCCAAGGAAGTGCACCTCTCATGTCTAGAACATGCATAAAGACAACTTCCCATAGAGTTGGTGGTGTCAGAGGACCTCCAAGACTGTCATGAGGTACTCGGCGTGATCCTCCTCTGATCTTGAGTATATAAGGATGTCAACTATGAACACACCATGAATGAGTATAGGTATTCCCGAAAGGTAAATTTCATGTGAGTTGTGAACATCGATGGTGTGTTTGTAATGCAAAATGGAATGACCAAAAACTCAAAGTACTCATATCTACACCTGAATGATGTCTTAGAGATATCACCATCCATAACACTCAACTAGTGAAATCCAAACAGTATTTAGATATTAGAGAACCATACTTCCCCCTTGAACTAGTTAACGAGGTAATCAATCCATGGGATGGGGTAACAATTCTTGATTGTTACATGATTTAGACTTCGACAGTTTATGCGTATCCTGAGACAACCAAATTCCATTCTCGTGAACAAAAATTGAGCACCCCATGGAGATGAACTCAGTCGGATAAAACAATTACTCATCAGGCCATCAACAAGAATCCTAAACTCCCAGAAATTATTAGGTGGCATTCGATAGGGAGCCATAAAAGTATGATGGTCACTGGGTTAAAAGTATATTCCAAACTCAACATCACATCTAGGGGTAGATTCACAAAATCTTAAGGGAAGACATCCAAGAACACACCGATAAGCACCTGAACACCGACTATCTTTACATCTGATGATTCCAATGACAACTCAGCTAACAAAGATAGAATGTACTGCACACGCTAGCTACCCTCCTAGAAACCTCGGGGGCTAGTGAAATCTACACACCAGCTTACCCTATCTAAGAACAGTAACCATCCCCAAAATCATTTGATAACAACATTCACAAAAAATAGACATTAAATGCCTAGGATGACATTATATGGATGGATTTGTAGTAGAAAGGTGTCCCCACAATATTGATGTGGCCCCAACACCAGTATGAATTCCTGGAAAACATCAAACAAGATGGTATGACCTCAAACTGGAATGATCAGAACCGCGATCATGGAGAGTCTCTCTACGTCTAGGCCCTTGGTATGGGATTGAACAGGTGCAACAAATGATTGAGAAGCTATTTAAACAAACAAGGGACATGAAATAGAACAAAACTAATAGGTAATTCCTTGAAGGACCTCCAACATTGATAGATGTTCTTCCTCTACAACGTGAAACTACCCACACCCAACTCCTCTTACCCTCGTCTATCGACTGCCTCCCCAACCATGACATTGTCGATGTCCCTGAGGAGCGCCCTAAGGTCATCTTTCTCCGGCACCATCTACTATTGGTGGAGAAGGATCTTACTTCCACTGCTTGTGCAGTTGAAAAGGTCTGGTTGGAATATATTACTACTGAGGTGGGCGCTGAGCATGCCCACCCCCACCTAAATGAAATATAAAGGGTCACCCGACTCTAAATGTTCCCAAAACCTCCACAAGAGAAGCAACTCATTCATGGTCCCATGAAGAAAGGGAAGGGACTGGGAGATCAGAACTAGAACTGATGGGGTTTGCTCCACACTGGAAAAACCTAGAAGGCATCGATGATGGATGCCTAATACTAACGAACTTCACCTTTGACCTTCCCAGTTGGCTCTGCTCTTGCGGAACCCCTCACAATGAGTGCATCCTCTCTACCACATCAGCCTTCTTCTAAAACTTCGAGATCATTTTTAGAGTGAAGGGAGTCACAATATACTATATAAAAGGTCAGAGTGCCACTTCAAAAATTCTCACCTAAGTCTCCTCATGTATAAATAGGTCGACAGTGAAGAAAATGTGGTCCATAAAATAGATCCCTGAATCAATTTCTGACATTCTCCATTGTTGTAGAGATATCATCTCTTACCTGTTTTAGGATTTCATTGTAGAATAAAGGAATTCCACGTGGAACACCATCTCTAAATCCGCCCACAAAACCTCAGAATCCATCCCCTCTCCATTGTATAACATCCACCACTAACACGCTTCTCCCCTCATCTATCTTACATTCAAGAGAACCCATTACCCTATTATATAATGGATAATGGTAAATGTGATCGCCATCTCCTCATGCCACCTCGCTATCCCCATTTTTGAAAAGCATCCCTCGTACATCCCGACAGTCTGCTGCTGGAAATAACATAGAGTCTTCTACCACATGTCATCATACTCCTCTTGGTCAAACCTTTCTTGATAATCCATATAAGCCTCATATGCCTTGATTTTCTACACTACATGTGGACATCGTCTGAGTTTTATAGCTGTAAGTTAAAAAAAATACTATGACTCAGTAGTGTAGAAGATATCTTTTATGTTATTCATAAACATTGTATTTATGTTAAATTCCCAAAACACCCAATACACACAATAACACATATCAATAAGATTTTTGTACCTTTCCTAGGTTCTATACCCTACAATCAGTGTAGCCTCACATGGTCATTCTATAGGCCCAGAGTCCTTTCATCAGATCACGGGGGACCCTAAAATATACTATTGTAGCTGGTCATCCCTGGACTATTTCATGCACTAATATTTTATAACACTATTTCCATACCATCCTATGAAATGAACACTATGCATAATCCTGAACTACATCGTATCTCTCACCCATAAGCATTGATAAAATTTTGTCACAACCAGCCTTTACCAAGATGGGGGAGGGGATAGAAACCTGCCAGACCCTTCCATATTCAAGTTTAAAGAGAGATAAATAACCCAATTTCCTAACCTCAATTGGTCCCAGAGTGGTGGCTAGAACCAAGTGTATGGAATCTATCATAGTATAAAAGGTATTACCATTTATTAGATAGGATCTTGGGATAAGATTTTAAATCCAACACAACCCGAAATACTAAAAGTAAAAGTAAATACAAAACCTAATCACATATGCATGATAGAAATAATGTGATAAAATATACAAGGAATATCTGAATTGATGTACCAAAAGAAAAGAAAATTAGAAACGATAACTGTCCTGAATTATGAGCTAGTAAGGTAAAAAAAGTACCCATTGTCCTAATAGAAATCAGAATGTTTTTTTATATATGTAGGGTGTGTATACATGTATACTCAGTAAGTAAAACCAAAAGATATCATGCACATGAGGGGAAGAATTCAAATTCCATGTGAGAATGTAATGATAACCAAAAAAACCTGACCAGGAAAACAACCCACCTATCCTCAACCAGGCGTGATACCCATATAACACAAAACATGTAAAATAATAGAAATTTAACATCGATATTTGGGTACCCTAATCCACATTCCCAATGGTTATTTATGAAATCCTACGCATCAGAACTACCCCACAGATCCCACTGTTGTCCCAATTCCACCCCAACAATAACCATATGGGCTATACCAATCGTACTTTCATCCCACCCACTAAAACCTGGTCCACCATAGTCAATAATTACCATTCAAGAAGACACATGGGCCCCATAAACCACCACCACACCTGAAGACACCCAGTCCCGAACAACCAATGCCACTCACGAAGGCAACTGGGCCACATACCAAAGCCACATGGTAGTCAAACCAGTCCACACACACCTAATCCAATGAGAAAAATACACCATGTACACCAATTATTGGAATACTAGGGGAGGGAGAAGAAAGAAGCTAATAACCATCCAATATTACGAATAGTGGGAAAAAACACCCTCCCCTTGAAATGGGGGTGTTCAGCACAAAGTGGTCCATGAGGCTGGGGTGAATATAAGAAACCGAAAAACTAAATATTATACATATAGGTAATGAAGAACTCATCCCAGCCTAAGGGTTCCAAAAGGGACAACCATCCCATACATAACTACTCTTACAACTATCCCTAGATGCCTAAATACACAACAGTCACAACTAGAACACTACCAACATCTGAAAAACAATTCCCCCATTGTACTTATTCTCGTTATCATGTTCTGTTGATTCTATTTATAACATTTATCTAGTATTAGGAATCTGACATGCATTACCACAAACCAACCCAACAACTGACTGAAAATGGCCAAGCATTCTTTTATGAATTCACACCATGTTCTCTTGTATGTTCAAAACAAAAAAGGGTATGGGACAGCCCTTGAAGTACAAAAAACGAACAAAGCCCCAAAATATTGCTCTGGATGACCTCATATTCAGAAACAAACCACTCTTCAAACAGGGGTTCCATTCCCATCTATATAACCCCACATGACAACAAACAGATCAAACACACATATCAACCAAAGTAAAGATGTTTTCAGATTTTACCACAACATTCATTAAGTTCATCCATTTTATTTGGTTAAGCAGGGTGATCCCAAAAGGAATATTATTCATTGGTCATCAATCAATAAGATGAGATTATATGAATAACCAATTTCAATGTTACTTAAATTAAATCACACAATTATCCTTAAAATAGATTTTCATTAGTGAGAAAGAAAGGACCACCAATGAACATGATTTTTATTGAGCATAATCCCATACAATTAAAAATATAAAAAATTATAGAATAATATAGGAACATCATCATAATTAACACCCCCTTGTTATTTAAAATATTGTTTATTATATTTTTTATGTTTAAGAATCATATATGTCCCGATTGAAACATTATCACACCCACCCTGAAAGATGCACGATAAAGATAGGAAAAGAAAAAAACCACTATAGGGATGATTAAGGATCAATTTTTTCTCCTCACTCTAATAACTGGGGATGTGAAACTTGTTGAGGAAGAACTCCGAGGAAACCATGGATATGCAGGAAGGGCACCAGCATGGCAATATAATTTGTCTCTGGAGGATGACTGGTAGAGTACTCAGAGAAACATAATGAAATAAGTAATTGATTATATGATCTTAATAATAAGAAAAGATCCTAAAATCAAGAAGTATATTTTGAATTACATAAAGTTGGATTATGGTTCAGCCACACGGTAGGTTGGATTCACACATTGGGTTTAAAAAAGATTTAATAATTCTCCTCAGAAATGGTGGAGATAAAAACTGAGAGTTTAGAAACCCTTTAACGGAGAAAATACGTAAGAGGGGAAAAACGAGAAACAAGACAATGGTTGTGAATCCAAGGGAAAAAGCCACAAATTTTTCTAACTGAAGATTCACAAGATTATTTAGGATTAAAACAACTTTTAATAGCATTAAATGTAATTTGAAAAGGTATTAGATAACTTTTATATCAAAATATATGTTACGGTAGAGAAACTGGAATGTTTGGGAAAAACAGAAAATGACTCACCATTAGGTGTGTCTTCATCGCCCTGGCACCATCTCACTAGCATCGAAGATGATCCGTGCCACTGATGACACATCAGTGCCACTGATGCCCATCAGTGTCAGTTATGCCACTTGAGGCCACCGATGCCCATCTGTGCCACCAAAGCCCATTAGCACCAATGATGCCCATCATTTCCATGAACACCGATCCATTCCACTGTTTATTCAACCTAAAATTTGGAAGAATCTATTAATGAGTCACTAATGGTCCCAATGATAGCTCAACAATAAAAATTTGACAATGTAAGGTTCGAGGAAGGTTAGTTCCCTTAAAAACGTATATGGTATTCCATCAATGAAAAATATAATATTTGTTCAATTGAAAACATGGAAAATTGTCACGACCCAACCCATGTTAGGGATTTAGCCTCAACTACTATATTCTGACCCTTATAGTATATGGGGTGGTGAAAAGTGCCAAAGGAATAAAAAACATACGGTGGCCTTTTCCCTAGAATCCTTACAGGCACAAACATAGCCAAATTGATGAAAAATTCCATAGGGAAAGGAGTAAAAGATACAACCTGCTGTAAATAAACCAATTAAGCATGGACCACTAAACAGTAAAAGTGATGTAATGCAAATAAAAAGTGAAAAGGAGGTAAAATACACACACATCTAGAATAGTTTCCCAAACTAAAAGAAACTAGAATGAATGAATAATGATGAGAGTCCCCCACTCCTAGAATCCATGCTATGATCATTGTATGCAGTCCAAAACAATATATTGCAATGCTCCCTGAATTTATGATCAAACCTATACATAATTTTCATAAGGCATAATATTTACAGGAAAATCCCATAAATGGGTGAGTATATACATACTAAGAAGGACGGGACACTATGATGGGGTTGTAGTAAGAGATATAATAAGAAATGAAAATACGTGATGGAACAGAGTATAGTGATAGAGTGAATATCAACCCAAAAAGAGAGGGATGTAGGCTCATCCAAACACTAGGAGCTATAAATGGTGAGACAATTGACTTCTTGTTGAGTATTCACTACCTATAGTTAGAGAGTAGACTCATCCAACCATGTAAACCTAGACCTAAAAAGCACATGCTAACCACCAAACATCTCTTCCCCACCTTGAATTAGAGTTACTTATAACACCCTGATATTAAAATAAGATATATATGTTTAATTTTATTTATGTCCTTTGTAGTACAAAAAACTATGATATGCATGCGAAATACACAACACCATCTTAGCTTGTGGTATAAAAACTCTGTGATTGTATTGTATTACAAACAATTTCATATTTCTTGTGTGAATTCATTTCATTAAATATCGAATATATATTGAAATATAAATATTATTATGTTAATTTATAACACAGTCATTATAATGTCGTTTATGAACCTTATTAAATTTATTCTAAAAAACTATTTCAATTAAAAAATTGAGTTTAATAAATAACAAAATCACTCTTGATGGATGTTATTAATGAAATATATGTGGAAAATATGCAATATAATGTTTAAAACTCATATTATAATTTTTTAGACATGATATAAGAACAAAATATTTTTTTGGATAAAAGAAGTAATTTAAATAAAATGTAGATTTTCCTCATTTTGATGGAGCACTAATTTTAAATATAGTATTTGACAACTTTTTATATTCTATTTAACATCGAAAACATGATCATTAGAGGAAGGATAAAAAATTTACTTATGATGATTTAATGTTATTTTTCAAATAACTTTCCTATTTTGATGAATAGTAAACATACATTAAATATTAAATAACAACAAATTTCTCATAAAAATAATTATAATGGTTAAATTATATTATTTAATGGTTATAAATTATAAATAGAATATATTTTAATCATTGAATGTAATTTATTTCGTTGAAATTAATATTTCATGGGAATTGGCATTCAAAGGTGATCGATCAGTATTGAGGGATTTGATCAATGCTTCTTATCCTCACAAACCCTCAATTTCCAAGAAGAAGTGATTATCTTTTCGGAGGTGGCTTATGGTTCTTTAGATCTACTAAGGTAGGATTCATCATGGTCCTCCAATAATACAAAACACAAGAAATGAGGTTTTGTGGGGGTGACTGCCCAGGTGTCCTTGCAACAAACAATTAACCTTTATATGTTCTCGATTCATGGCCATGTTATTTACACAATGGGGGATAGACCCGGGTCCTTCACTAATCTTAAAAAGGAAGGTAGATCACTCTTGGGGAAACTAGGATTAGAGGATAATTTATATTGGATTTGGGTATTTTAACATTATATTCCATTCCAAGGATGCTCTGAACTAAACATGTCGAGTTTGTAATATATTAATCAATCCTATAATTATCTGGATATCCGAATAGTATGTGAATTGTAACCCTTTCAATCTAAACAATTCCAATGATGAAATATGGGTCAGTATCTAGGGTCTGAATTGGGCATATTAACACCTAAATATCCTCAATGAACTGGCCTAATTAATTGGTTCTCCCATTAGATTGGTTCATAGGACCTTGGAAGTATAACTTGGGTTATTTTCTCGAATGATTTTGATTTTTATCCAAGACCAAAAACGTCCACCCGTCATTTAATTCCATGAAAATGGTTGCACAAAAATAGTCAAAGTTGAGTTAGAAAATGGTCCACCAATTTGTGGTGTATGCATGATAGTGTGGAATTCAGTTTCTAATTTGAGGGTTCTCAAAAAAGGTAAATTCTAATACTAAGGTCATAGATTAGACTGTGATCAATATGAATAAAATGAGAAAGCATGTTCAGGTAAACAAATAGGTGACACTAAGAAGAAGAATGGCCCACCAATCATAAAAATAGTCTTCCTGCCAAAGCCCATATTTTAATAAATGATAGACCATTAACATAATTAAATCACTCATGGACTGACATAGTGGTGGTAGGGGAGAAAGATAATGATTAATCTTCTTGTTCCCCATCCAGGATGTTTACTCCATATGAGAAGGTCATATTCCTGACTATTTCAAATGATGTTTACAGTCTAGCCTTTAATCTCAAAAATGAATTAGAGAAAAATATCATTTTACAAGAGTTTTACAATGATATAATTGTCTTTGTATGATCCATGTAGAGATATATGGGTCCTTATAACTTCAATGTCTCAATCAACTGGTTATATCCATCCACATTTTCTTCTTGTAATAAAATCACATCTTCTTGTCTAGAAATCCGAATCAAACCAGTTTTTTCTAAACCAACAAATAATTCCTCTTTACCCCTAAAGACTATCTTAGTCCTGTTGTTAAAGAGGAGCCTTGAAATCATGTTCATACCTACAATTGTACCCCTTCACATGGATACTCTTTCAATGACGGAAGTTCTCTTGTTTCCCCCTCAGAGGTTCCGATTGATGTTTGTTTGGGTCCATAGGAAACCATGATGGACAACGATGGCGCCAAGATAGATTGTGTTAGTGATGTTACCTGTGATGGTACAACTCCACCTATAATTTCATTGATGCATTTTTATTTTACTACTTATTTTCCCCCATCAGGGGTTCCAAATGATGCCTCTTAATATCCCAAGGAATCCATGATAGAAAGTGTGGTTGTCTCTAATCTTTTTCAAAACACTATGTCAGTTAATGGTGATGGTGGCCTAAATATCAAAATATGAAAGTGATATCCTACCACCCATGATATTAATGGCCACATGAAAGATATTTATAGAACAAAAATTATGGTTTGATGAACCCCCAAAGCAGGAAAGCATATAGTTTAAGGTTCCAAAATGGGGGAATCAACCACCGAAACATGTTTAAATGAATAGACTATTGTAGAATATTTAGGGTACTCTCAATAAAGACACAATGATATCCCATAGCCTCTTTATTCAACTTCATATTCCTCATATAATTGGTATCTCTAAACCTAAAAGAGTTTCCTCTTCTAAAATTTCCAATTTGGAATATCTAAGATTCAATTTGGTTAACTCTAACAATGGCCACTCGGTGGTTAAGAGGTAGTGGATTATGGCACATTGCATCATATCAAACATCTCCCTAGTAGTTAGTAGTGATAAGAAAGCCACTTTACCTCTCATGTATGTTGGTTATCATTATTCCTTCTCTTTTTTGTATGGTCATAACAATGATTAGGATCGTATAATATTATGGTTTGATATTGAGAATCTAAATTCATCTATTTATTGTGCTTAGTTGGTACTTGAGACTTTAATTACATTATGAATCTTAATAAGAAGATGGGGGAAAAGTCTAATTATATATTCTAAAGGAAATTAATAGCCTTCATCAATATTTATTGGTTCTTTGATGTTATCCTGGTAGGGGATGAATACACATGGTACAAAAATAATTTGACCATGATTTTTTCCTACAAAATTAATTGGGAATTTGTTAATGAATATTTTATTGAAACTTGGGACTCCATTTCTTGTTCAATATTATATATAATCAATTCATATCATCATTAAATATTGGTTGGCTTGGTGGGTAAGGATCATAGGCCTCCTTAACAATTTAGGTTCAACAAGACCTGGATTTTACACCGTAAGTTTAGACCCATTGTGAAACCCACCTGGAATTATATGGATTATTAGAAGGATTATTTTTGTTGTGTCATATATCTTATTATCCTTAAATGTTCTCTTTTAATTTGGAGAAATGATCTCTTTTGTTCCCTAGATCAGGAAATCTCCTCCCTTGAAGTCTCTCTCCAAAATTTACAAGAAAAAAGAACGCAAAGTGATTTCGGTGATCATCTTCATGGACAATCATAGTGTTTTTCTCAGATGAATATTCATATAAATCTCAACTATTTATGAAAATGATATATTTTCAAGGACAAATGGTTGAAATACGGTAATCATAATTCTATTTTTTTAATTCACATCAGAACATTAGGATGGTCTATAGGCCTTTATCATTGACTAAAAATGGGGATCATATTTTTTAAAATGGGTGGATCTTTATAATCTTGTAATTTCTTATATAATAGATATATTTTATGGACCTCCCCTTTCTAATGAACCATTAGAGGGTATCATTCATTTAATTTTGGATCCTTATGAAAACAACAATCATACCTCTATTCACTAGAATCTTGATATTAAAGAAGAAGACATCAGTTTCAAGTCAATATGTTCTCTAGGACAGGATGGTTTCAATAATATGTTTTCAAAAACATTTTTGTACATTATTCATACTGATGTCAGTAGGCATGTCAGTCATTTTTTGGGGGTTCTCTCCCTTATGGACTGAAGTCCTAGTTTCTGTCATTGATTCCAATGATGGAATATGCAAATGAAATACATATTTTCTAGCCAGCTGTTTGGTTAACACTATCGACAATATCATTTGTAAAATCTTTTCTACAAGGTTTTCCCTTATTGGATGAATGATGGTTTCTCCCAATCAGTTTGGTTTTATTAAGAGGATATCCGTCTAGGATTTTCTCTTAACTGCTTCAGAATGTGTAAAACTATGAAAGAAATACACTATGGGTAGAAATATTTCTCTCAATATTAATGTTGGGAATTCCCTTGACATAATGGACTAGATAATCGTCATCATGGTATGTGAAATATTTGGATATAATGGTGCCTTTATTGTTGTGATCAAAAATAATTTCATCTCTACCAACATCTCTGTCCTCATTAATTTCTTCCTAGAGAGGTTTTTTGTCTGTTCTAGTGAAGCAGTACAAGGTGATATTATTTCTACTACTATTTCTTCCGTCACAGAGGATTTCATTTGTATACTTCTATCCATCATGGAAGGATATTGGAAAAATAAGGCTATTAATGTTGGTAGAGTAATTGTAGCTCCCAATAACTTGTTTTATGCTAATGCCATTATCATTTTAACCCCATGTGATAATATATATATAAATATAAATCAAATGGTATTTTTCATAGTATTCTTCTATCTTTTGACAGGTTATAAGTTGGGATAAATATTTTGATTACATTTTTAGGAACATATCTACTCCCAGGAAGATAGATATTGTTATAGAGTTAGGCATTTCATGAGGGGGACCTTACATTCAAATATTTTGGGGATGCCTTTTTTGGGGGGGAGGCCTAATGATTTCTAATTTTTAAATATCCTTAAAAATTCTGTTAGGAAACATGCCACTTGGAAGGGGAATACCCTCTCTATGTATGGAAGGGGTATCTTTGTCAAGTCTGTTATTGTATCAATTTTTGTTTATTCTTTTATGGTGTATAAATGAACTATTTCTCTCTTATGATTATCAATATCTCTATCAAGAACCTCATCTATAGTGGAACCATTCTTAAATAGAAATCGGACATGGTCTCTTAGAGTAATTTTTGTATTCATTATGATTCATGGGGTTTATAAAAAAAAATATTCATCTCCTGAATGAATAATTTCTTGCTTATTTTATGTGGGGACACTTCAATAGAAATTCTAGGGCTCTTTTTCCCATTGGGATAAATTTATGAACAATCATATGATTGGTTCCATTAAAAAAATTTATTCCTCTATGTGACCTACCTTCAAGTCTATATATTCCTCAATTGACTCATAATTAAGATGTCTGGTTTCCAAGGATTCATCTCTTGATTTTTGGAGATCCCACAAGAATGGTACTCCCCTTGCAGATCTGATGGAAGAAGATGACATTGTATTAGAATACAAAACATCTATTAATGATCATATTATTAACATGGAGAACCTCTCGAATCATATTTTTAACATTGGTAAATATTATTTCATCTCTAACTGGGCAGATTTATTGTCATTGAAGCCTACTACTATCGATTTACTTTATTCAATGTTGTTTTACATGATTGCATTACAATACGACATATACTCTTAGTGGATGGAGGGGTTGTAAAATAATTATATCATACTCTCTTGATCCATACAGGCATTGAGAGTATTTCGTCATGAAAATTTCAATATATTTTTGTCTCTAGTCATGAAGAAGCACCCAATTCACATCAAGTGTTCTTTTTCCCCGAAATAGAGAGGTTGTAGATCACCTGTTCCTTAGTTGTGTTGATTCTGCTACGATGTAGAACGCCATTGAAGATATGTTTGAAATATCTCTATCGAATATGGTAACCATCCATGATTTTATGCAGATTTGTTAATCCCAATACCTTTTTATAAGATATTTGGTCTTTTCATGGTTGCTATATCAGAATTGTGGCATTATATCTCGTATGTCCTAAACCATATTTTCTATGTCGATGTGTCTTTCTCGACCCACACCACTCTCTCTTGGGTACTTACAAATATTTTTGAAGCAATAATATCATGTAAAATAATTGTTCCAATTCAATACATGATGTGATTGTTCTTAACCGAAATGAAAATTTTTGTTCTTTTCAACTACCATATGGTACTCTAGAAGTTTTATGACAGTGACCACTTTTTGGATAGATTAAAGTCAACTATGATGGATATTCTCATAGAAATCCCGGTACCTATGGATATGGAGTTATCTTCAGGGATCATCAAGGTGGTGTTCTAGGATGTTTTCATGGTTTTTGTGGTTTTACCTCTTCAATCATGTTGGCAATGCTTGGTATCATTATCACAGTAGAGAAAGAAAAGAGACATTGGTGGAATAACATTTGGCATGAAAGGGATTCAACCACTATTGATTATTCTATCATGTTGGGATGTTTTTACATTTAATTTACACTAATAATTCGATAAAATAATTTTATTCCCTTGAATACATGAACCATACTATTACTCACACTTATAGAGAAGCTAACTTGGTGGCGAATGTCCTTGCAAATAAAGGTGTCAGTAGTATTGATTTTCATTAGTATAAACGACTCCCAAATGAGTTTTCACCTATTTATAAGATAGACTGTGATATGACTATTTTTTAATACTTATGTAAGTTGGTTATTTTTTTCAATAAAAGTGAATTTCTTTTCTTGGAAAGGTCTTATATCTTTAAAAAAACATTTAAAAACTGTTTTCATTTTGACAACGAGATTTATTTTAAATTAATTTCTAAAACAAATCTATATTAAATTTCTAAGAAAGGATTAAATATTTTTTAGTCATTAAGTCCCGATTATGTAAATGTAATTCTTTTAATTTTTGGTAGTATGAATATTAACTTTAGTAATTTTTATTAATACAATAACAATGTAAATCGGGTAATTAAGGGTTAATATAATATTATAAAATTACCATAAACAATTACTAATGTTATTGTATGAGATTTTTTTGACATAAAACATACATGGGTATAAATGATACACTTTTTTAGAAATATTTATGAGATTCGGACAATCAAAATGTTTTATTAAATGAAATTTTATATTTTATTACTCAAATATTAATAACTAAATAATTCTTAATATCAGGTTTTATAGAAGATAAATTTTATTATTAATACACATTTGAAATGCTATTTTATTAATTATCAAGGTAATTTATATGATGTTTTCCAGAAATAAATAATTAACTTAATGGTTTATATAATGATGATACAAAAAATATTTAATTGAGAGAAAATAAATAAATTTTTTTTTATTTAAATGACAATAACTGTTAAGAGGAACAAAAATTGACTAATCTTATTGGTTGAGTATATATAGACTATAATCATACAAGGGTCAATATATTTACAATATGGAACCATATATATGATATTATGACACTTATATTATTTTATTTAAAGTGAGGTTAACCTTGTCACATCCATGTTTTAATAAGTATAACATTTTTATGGTGGATTTTAAAAATTGAATATTTGAATAAAAGTAGCATTATAAAATATAGTAGATTTATCTTAATAATAAATTTTTTATTTTTAAAATATTATTCATAAAATAAGTGTATCAAATAATTACACTATATTTAATGTGATATTATTTTATTTATGGAAATATCATATTAATGTCATTAAAAATTATAAAATAAATATAAATTTGGATAATAAATACATCCAATAAATTTTCTACATTACCTTGACCCAATTAGATATAAACATATATATATTTTTGGATTACATATTTTCTTGATATTTTTTAAAATCAATTAATTTTAATATTTTCCAAAGTTGGCAATATTTTTGTTTTGTCAAAATAATGTTTTATTAAATTATTTATAAACAATAAAAAATTTAAAAAAAATATAATAAATATTTAGAGGATTGAAATATTTTAAATTATTTATTTATGATTTAGTTGACACAATATAATTGTATAATTAACCATTTTAATGTCGAAATACATATTACCCTATTTAAAACGAAATAGAATCACTAAGAGATATAGTAAAATGATAAGGTTTAAATGGACAGAAAAACATAATAATTTTTTTTGATGAGACTAAAAACTAATAGTATCTTATTTTATAAATTAGAAAATTTGAGAGGTTTTTGGATGTGGTTATATTTTATTATAAATTAAAATTTTTAGAGATAAAATATGTTCCCCTCACCTCAATTATAAAAAGGGGCCTCCCCCCTCACATCTTTACTTCACATTAAGTCATCATGTTCTTCCATACCCAACCCATTAATTTTATAAACTTATTTAGTCACATTATAGAGGTGATGGTATTCTCAAAATACGAACCTAAGTTCCTTTAAGACGAGATATAAAAGGATAGAGCTGAAGAAGAGGTAATCTCCTTTACCGACTCTCTAATGTTCATTTCTTCTTATAATTCATCATCCCGTGTTGTTTACATTCTAATGTAATATATACAGTATTAATAATATGTTGAGACATTATTATGGTTATGTAGTAACAATATTCTACCATATATCCATCCTACAAAAATGAAATCACAATGTGTGCCTATATACGACTTACAATCTCCATGCCATAGTGTTATCAGTTTTCCACCACCACTGTACATGGATGTGTATAAAGATATAAATAATAACTAAATGTTAGTTTTATAACATGATATAGATTTGGGAACAAATTAAATACCATTCACTTCCTTACCATTTCACTTATATGGGAATGATAGTGTTGCCCATGCGTACTTACGACCTAATCTCTCAAGGATGTTATGTCTTTCATTATACTTGATATTAATTAAAACATTATAATATAAATTTACATAATGAATAAGAATAATATATTATATGTTCATATCATTTTTAATGTTAAAACTATGACTTTGTAAGTGGAATATATCTGGAAAAACATGCACAAGAAAGAAAATAAGTTAATACCCGATGGACGAGTTATAATGTTACCAATATAAGGATGATAATATGATCATATATAATCAATATGATTCTAGAATAAGACAATTACATAATTTAAATCGTTATACAAGAGGATCAGATACATACATAGGATATATGTTCCTTGTTAAAGGATAATATGACAATCTTATTTTTATTCGAGAATGTGGATATGTAAGTATTTATAAGGGTATTTTTATCATCCACGTACATGTTTCCTAATGATGTATTTCCAAATATTTTTTCATTCCATCTATAATTAATTAGAGTCAATTTAACACATCAGTGATTGATTATTAAAAATTATGGAAGGAATATTTTTTTATTTTGGGTATGATGTAGTTTTTGACATTTATGGAAAATGTTTGAGGAGAATACTTTTAAAACAATTTGGATTTACTGGATTTATTCATTTTAACAAAGGCATTCTTCCATTATGCATAACATACAAAATGTATATTTTATTTTCAAAAAATTTATTTTCATATAAATTTGTTTGTCATTTTGAGAAAATAAAATGTTTTTGAAGAAGAAAGGATATTTTCCTTAAGAAATAATTTCATGTGTTCAATTATAATTATTTTCCGTCTATGATGGAATTTTTTAATAGGGTCATGTTTTAGGTCGGTTATACTTAAAATTATTCTATTTTATTATGTTTATGATTAAAAATTATTTTTGAAATCTATTAGTTTTACAAGGATTATGTTATGGTGGAATGATTTTAAATGAATCCCATTTAACTAATTGGGTTATGATAAATAATTTATTTTTATTTGACACACATAATAATTATTTTTTTTATGATATGATTGGGACCTCTGTCTCTATAATAAACATTGGGTAATGATTTATATATCATGATATAAACAATATTAGAATGACATGTAAATGTAGTTCGGTAATATATCGCTAGAATGATTAGAAAATATGGTTCAATAATTCAGGGTTGGAAGGTCTTGTAAACAATGTTTATTAATGGGATTTTTTCACTCTTATGGTATTAGAAATAATATATGGATAATATAAAAATGATTTTCTATACTAATGTGTTTTCCATGATTTTATTTGTCATGCCATTTTTTTCTCATCACAGTTGTTACTTAATGTTATATATATTGTGAGATACCATAATTTATTTCATGACTCATGATTTTGATATTTTTTATACATGGTATGATTTAAAAATGTTATGTTCATGTTTTTACATTATTATTTTTATGTATTGTTTTTTATTTTCAATGTTTACCCTTATTGAGAATTTAAGAATACCCTTTTTTGGGTTTCCTTTCCCCATGAAAGGAGTAAGGGTATACAGTAAGATGTGTCCAAAATGGGTTCTAGTTATGATGTATAAGGTAAGAGAATATGTATATGTTTTATGCACAAGTTTCTTGTGTTTTTGAGATTACAATGACACTAATCTAATACTATTTATAGATGTATATTTTTGGTTATTTATTATGTATTCTAAAACACTAATGTAATTTAATTGATCATCAAGCTTTGTGTCTTTATAGTTGGTATTAATGTTAAAGTATTAGTCAGCATTTGGAAACTAGGATGAAAAATCATTAGTGGATCCCTTGAAATATTTATGATGTATTTCTAGGGATGTACTTAAGGATAAGTATAACTATATATTACAATAAATGAATATTGGTAATCATAATTGTTAGCCAATGATTAATAATAAGATGATAGAGATTGAATGTAATACCCCTTTAATATGTTCATTTCCTTGTACTATTTTTCCTTCCACAATATTATTTTTGGGTTTTAATCAGTGGATGAAACCTATAGGAACTTAGTCAATGATCAATAAATTTGGAAATGTAACAATTTCCCCCTAAAAATCCAAATGTAAAGGGAGTTGGAATGAATAATATTATCACTATACAAACCCAATATATATTCCAATCTAGACATCCAAATATGCAGAGAAGGGATACACATCCTATTGACTAATTCATGAGGAAACTCCCACCTTCATCCAATGGGTCTTCTAATACACTTATTTTTGAACCGTGGAATAGATCTATTGAAACAATATTTTATATCCTTCACAGTTTGGAACATGAAAATTCAATTTTAGATATTTATCATTTATAAGGAGAATCAAAATAGTGGGGGACACCAATAAGAAATAAAATGTAAAAAGATGAAATTAAATACATGGAATGGTTAAAGTTGATGAAATTATATATATATATATTAATGATCTCTATAGAATCTGTTAATCATTTTTTTCAATTTTCAAAAGCCTGATTATGGGTTCCCAGTACCGCACAACACAATCCCAATACAACCACTTTCACCATTACACAAAAACATCACAAAAAAATGTAAATGTCTAAGAAACCATGATCCAAGGAACAAGAACGTCCGAAATACTGGCCAATCCTCTGAAAGGGTTACCTTGAACGTCCCCTGTTGCGACCATCGACAGCAGCCCAAATCCTCTCGTTAACAAAATCCAGCAGAATTCACCCAACCTTTAAGTGAACTGAAATGGACCCCCAGGAAGAATCCATCCACACAAGATGTCAAATAAACCAAAATGAATATGAACAGATCATGACACCATTATCACCATGATCCACAGACAACTCAGAAGTTCCACTTTTCCCTTAAACCACAATTTCTCCTTCACCATCATCAAAAAACAATCCCTCACATCCCTACCATCCAACATACCATACCAATACATAAAATATATCAAAAAATCGCATAGAATATTCAAGAATTATAGATGATTCGTCATGCATGCCTTCGTCGAGGCACCACCACAAAAAAAACACACCACCGTAGTAATCGCCAATCTAGAAATCATCCAAAAAAGAAATCATTTCCAAAACAAAAAGTAAGAAACGAAAAACACCAGATCGCTGGGAGAAATCCAAACCTCAATCCCGAATGAGTTCCCATCGCCGCCATCCAAAATATCCATGAAGACTACTCTCAACCACCAAAATATGGTGTTCAAGATGAAATCATAAAACAATAATGAACAGAAGATGAGCTTTTCATTATGCTCAATGTGTGGAAAGAATCATGGTGAAGATTGTATTAAATGGACTAGTAAATGTTTTATGTCTGAAATTAAAGTTCATAGTCTTATTTTGTGACAATGTAATGGGAAATTACACTAATTATGGGTATAGAGAAAAGGTTACACAAGGTGGACCTCCCACACTTAAATGATATAAGTGAAATAAAGTAGGGAAATATTTTAACCGATTCCATAATATATGGGTTATTGATGATGATTTATGTCAACTACCTATTATGACCAATCAAAATGGAAAATCACATAAAATCACTATTGGTGATGTTGAGTATGACAATGAAGTGGGGAATGATTGAGATTTTAAGTCATGGGGTCGTAGAATAATGTTGTAGAATATATTTTATAGTATTATGGAATATTTGAATATCTATGTAGTGATCCACTATGGTTTTACATTTGTATTTTAATGTATTTATTTAGTGGTGTCGATAACCATGAAAAGTTATCGAGGTAATAAAGAAATGTTTTTGGAAAACACATGATTACAGGAAAAATAACCATTAATATGAACATGATTTTGAGATATTGATATTTGGATAAAGATATGTTGGATTGGAATATTTAAATTGGATGATATTAGTTATCATTAAACTTTTTATGTATTTATTTACTTTTGGTTTATGCTATAATGGATGATTTTTATAGCTTTTCGGACATAAGAATAATGAAACATGCATGTTTTCAATAAGGATATATGATTATTCAGGTTATTACCACGACTCAAGAGAATACATGAGATAAGTTTTAACATTTTTTTAATGTGACTAACCAAAAAATACCATGATATATATGCAAGATAAATGTTAATCTGAGTTAGTGATATGATTTCTATATTTTTTGATTTTTAAAATTTAGAAGGATTGTAAGGATATGTGTTTATGGAATTTTTTAGTAAAACGTATGATTTATTTTATTAGATAAAATAATTATATCACTGTTGGTGTACTTATACATATTTAATTACAAGGGATAACAATTTTTTTGATAAAGAGAAATGGAAAGAAATATCAATATATTTATGGATCACATGATATTCTAAAACTTCATGAATGACAGATTCAATGTAATTTTTTTGAATAAGAGATGAAGTGGATATTATTTAATGAATGACCAATGGTGAGATTGTAATGAAATCAAGTGTGAATTTGTTCTCATTTTAGTCAGAATTACTTTAAAAATCCTGAAAAAAATCATATCCTAGTAACTTTTTATTCGATGAATTAGATGGTCTATGAGGTCATCCTAGATTTTTGGTTTTGTGATTGTTATCTTTTTCTTATTTATTATTTATATCACACTCTATCAGAATTAGATAGTCCAATATCTCAAATATATCCATGTTTTCACATTCCACATATGTTCTCTTATGTGTAAACCTAGTTATAAGTGACATTGGGTAACTATTATTTTTATCACATTCTATTTTAAATTATTTTTTAGTTTATTTTTTCCTTGATGGGGGTTCCTATAAAATTACTTTTGAAGTATTTATGTAACATCCCTGATAAATAATGAATATGACATTATTATATTTATAAATATTTGAGAATTATATATTAATTTAACTTTAAAGTTGATTGTATGTCTGATATAATATGCAATATGAAGAATTGGGTTGCTTTGAAATCTTATGTTGCACAAAACATTGAGTTATACAGAAAAATAAAATATTATTATTATTATTTCAAATAGTAGTTAATGCCTAGACATTGTATTGGAAGTAACGAATCTAACTAAAAAAAATATGATTATACATGTTTGTTAAATTTTTTACATTTATCCTATCATTTTTAGATTCCTAAAATAATAATGGATCCAATTTTAAGGATGAAACAGTCTAATTTTCATTAAAAGGTTGATTTACAATCTTTTGATGGTAAAACATTTTTAAATCAAGTATTTGATACTTTTGTAAATTCAATTTTAGAAAATAACATTCTTCTTTATAAGAGGTACCTCAAAACTAACATTGGGTAAGAATTAGGTATTTTCCTGATAATGATCATTTTTAATGAATTGTGAAAAATACTGGATTTTAATTCCAAACATCATTTTAATCTAATTTATGTATATGATTAGACACTCATTAAAATTGGTTTTAAACAGTAATTAGATTATATTTTTATCATTTAATCTAATTTTGGTCATTGAAAAAATAATAATAATTAATTTGACATTCATTCATGTGAATATTTTGATAGCTATTATTTCTTAAAAACACGTTTTTTGGTTTGGACAATGGGAATTAATTTTAAAAATATTTCAGAAACCATTATTTTTCAAATATGTAAATGGATTATATGTGAGGAATTAGGAGATATAAAATATTTATATAGTTAGTTTCTATTTTTTGACATTATGTATAGTAACATTAGTAGCTATTTTATTTACAATGGTTAAACATTAAATCTGATAAATAAGGCTAAATAAAAATAATATAACCATATTAAATTTCCATAAAACATATTGTAACTGTATTGGCAGATACATGTTTGTCCATGGGAATCCTTGGGTTGATTTTTGGACACTATGAAGAATCATTTTTGTGAAAATGACATTTTATAAAAATTAATTTAACGTTATGGAAAATGTTACATAAACATATATATTTTAATAAAATAATTTTATATGTGGCTATATGAGTTATATATTCCACTATAAATTGTAATTAAAAATAAATTTTTTCCCAAATTAGTTATAATTTATTTATAATTTTTTCATACTATATGAATAAATTTAATTTTGACACTATGATGATACAATGATTGTTTCATTAATAAAGGATTAGAACAACGGATATTATAAATGATAACATAAATGTAATTTGGTAATTATATGTCATCAAAGAATATTATGGATGATAGATACATGTTGTGTTGGTATTACTGAAGTTTTTTTTGAATCAATCATGTTTTTATGTATTCCAAAAAAAGTCATTATATGAATAGTGTCAAAATTGATATAATTCATTTATTAAAATATTAAATATTTTATAAAATATTAATTTTTTTTTTAAATATTTTTTTTGAAAAAAATATCTTAAGTCTAAAATATTATTATGTACTCTTAAATTTGATATGTTTCATGTTTTGGTAACCATTTTGACTTTCAAAGTGTTAAATGCTTGATAAAATGGTAAGAGTAAAAAATGTTTAAATAAAAATGATAAGAATTAAAAAATATGAAAATCACATTAAAATATTATTAGATGATTTAATTTTGAGAAATAGTTCATTTATATTTAAATTCAATGAGTTCTGGACCTTTTTAAACTAAAAATCATTTTATTATAAAATAAAACATTCCAACATTTTTAAAAAACCCATCCTCCCCATAAAAGGCCATCACCTCTAACCCCATTACTCAAAACTATTAAGCCCCATGGATACTAAAAATTATTCCCAAATAATCTTCCAACATAACTATCTTCCTCCAATAAGTCTTCCCCATTGAATAAGGAAATTCAAGAGAGCCATTTCGCTCAAATCAAAATAAGTTACCCAATTTGAGGTAACATCTTCACTCAAGTTTCATTCCATTATTTTTCCTTCTCCACTCCCTATTATATTCTTATTATTTTTATATAACAAAAAAAGTATCCTAAAAATAATTGGTTGTTTTTAGGAGAATAATTAGAGCTACACTAACACACACCTCGGTCTAATTATTATAGAACATACTATTTATTTGGACGGTGAACCACTGCCTCATGAAATGATGATTGTCTTCTCTTACCACCTATTATATCATCCATTATGATTGAACTTTAATTATATATGTTATTTTTAATATTTATTTTATCAATATGATTCTATAATTGTAATTTATAACATACATTTTGTACTTTCTTGTGGTATAAATAAGATAATTTAATTTTTGGAAGTGCAGACTACCGCTCCTCAAACTAATATGACATGTTCATGCTATACATGGAACGTAAAAAGGATGACATTAATGAAATTATGCAACATATATAACATATATATTATACTTTAATTATAATATTATAAAGTATAATTTATTTTCTTTTAAATATGAAAAATAAATGAGTGTAGCATTCATGAATATGTACGACTTACCATCTCCCTGAGAGGTGCATTTCATTTATTATATCCATATGCTATGTACTATTATAAATTAATATATATAGGATATTTAAGACATATATTATATCTAAATCATGAATATAATGCTACAGATAATTTAATATTGACCACATTTACAATTTATAATTATAACAAGTTCATTTCTGACTCAAGCTCCGAACATCGAAAAAAGGTCCGATATAAATTCAATTAATTAACTAGTTTTTATAGTAATGAAATTTGTGGTAAAAATAGAATAATAAAATTAAAAAAGGTTGTAATGATGTTATAAATTATCTTATGGTTATTTTAAGGAAATTATGGAACGAATGAGTTAAGACAACCATGAGGTAAGGGACTTAGTCTCGATCTTCTTTCATTGAGGAATATCTTGTTGTTATTGAATTCTATTATCCTATAATGGGTATATGAAACACATTGACTATTTATATAATTAATTATTATATTCTCATTATATTTAGTTTTTTGTTTAATGTTATTCCTTAATTACTTTTATTCAAGTGTTTCTCATGTGGTAAGATACTCTATAATGAAATTCTCATTTAAAATGTTATTATGACATATTATTATAAAACATTCAATTAAATTTCAATGTCTTCAAAATGGTTTTTATGTTTTATTTATATGTAAATTAGTTTATTAATGTGTAAATTCCTTTCAAAAGATTAAAATTGTTATGGTTCACACTGATTAAATACTTTTTTCTAAATTTTTAAATGAGCTGATTATATGGATTTATTGAATTGATATCATCTGATTGTAATGTGGATATATGATTTTCCATTATTCTTGATTAATGTGTTATTATTATGTTATAGTACTTGGAAATATGATGGGCAGTTATGTAATAAACAAAATGATGAGTGGTTCTATGATAAACCAGAGACGGGTGGTTACTTTATAAACATCAACGCATATGGTATAGAAGTCGCCCGAATGGCTATTAAATTTAGTGATACGTGTGGAATTAAATTATATTGTTATTCTATTTTTGAATTTTTATGTCCCATGTAACATTCATATAATATATGTTGTTTTATATACGGTTTATGGTAATCTATTGGTTACAAAAAGTGAAAGAAATGTGCTTATATTCAGTTAAGTGTTTTTACTACTTCTTTAAGGTGGAAAGTAATAATTTATGATTAAGTATTCATGGTTTACACATTGTTATAAAAACTAATATCTTACCATATTTTTTTATCTCTAACTGATCTTTATATGCTCATCCCATGTTTTTATACAAAATCTGTAGGACTTATGGTGGAATAAGGTCACATATGAGAATAGTTAAATGTCATGATGTTTAAAACATGGAACTAAACATGGTTATTTTATTTTAAGTGTTTTTATTTTATGAAATAATTGATACTGATTATATGTTTTTACATGTAATATTAAAGATGTTGTTTATAAGTTATGACCTATTTTTCTAAAACATTAAACCTGAAAGGATCCTCAATGTGAATGAATAACTCAATTTTAGATTATATAATGTTTTAGGGAAGGTACATATAATTAATAATTTTATAACCCAGAGACATTATGATGTTGAAATTTTTTTATGTGGGGTTGAATGTAACACCATAATTTTTTTTATGATTTAGCATTTTTTTTAATTTATATGATGTCTTGTTTGGTATTCTACATAATGATAAGCTTGTTCAATATGCAACATCATCATGGATTGTGGTATAAAGAACATTATTCTTGGATTATATTACAAAGAATTTAAATTTATTTTGATAGAATTCATTTCAATCATTACTGCGTATAATTTAAGAACAAATTATTATTATTTTACTTTATTACCAAATAATTATAATGGCGGGTATGAACAATATTATACTTCTTTTGAGATACTATTTAAATGAAAATAAATGAGTTAATTAAAAATAAAATCAATCATTATGTAATTTATTAGTTAAATATATTCTTAATATATTATGTCTAACAATTAAAATTTAAATAGTTTGTTTTATATAAATTATATAAGAATAAATTAAATATTTTGGATAAAAGAGGTAATTTTTTTAATATATTATTGTCGCCTATTGATGGGACACAAATTTTAAATCTATATTTGAAACTTTTATATGTTATATTTAAAAAATAAACAAATTATATTGATTTTTGATATAAAAATTTACATTATATAAATTTTCTACATTTTTTTGATAATATTCAAGTTCTGATTAATGGTAAAAATACAATAAAATTAAATTGAAAAAAAATCATAGAAATAATTTATATGGATAAATTATATTATTTAAATGTTTTAATTTAAATTAAGAATATAATTTTATTAGTCAATATAATTTAATTAATTGGCATTGATTTTTAATTTAATTTGGATGTAAAAACACATCAATCATATAGAATGTTTTCTCTTTTATAACTTGTTTTAATTTCAATAATTTGTTAAATTTTAAATTAATTATTGAAACATATGTATTTTGAGATTATAAAAATTGATTCAATATTTTTAATTAGAAGGGTGAAATTATATACAGAATTATTTTAGTTTTTATGCATTATGAAGAGTAACATCAATACTTTTTATTATTAAAGTACGAATGTAAATTGGTTAATTAATGGGAAATATAACATTATATAAGACCATTACACTTTTAATAATGATATTGGATAAGTTATTTTTAACATAAACCGTCGTTGGGTTGAAATGATACCCTAAGGAACCCACATAGATTAAATTATGACATTTAATAAGTTTTATTTAAAGAAAAGATAAGTATGTCTTACTCAAATTTAAATAACTAAATCATTTTTGAAATAATGTTATATAGAAGATAAAATTAATTTATACTAATTATTTAAATTTTACATTGATTATATTTATCATGGAAATTTATTTTTAATTTTTAAGAAATAAATAACTTTAATAAAAATGTTTAAATTTTGATTATGTGGTAATTATTTAATTGATGAAAAATCATTAAAATAATATTTATTAAAAATATAATAACCATTAAAACACACCACCACTTGAAAAAAAGTTAATTTTCAAGTAAATTGTGTCCATAATACTCCAACGGTTAATATTTTGTCAATTTAGAGCCTTATATAAGAGATTAAGACACTTATATTATTTTATTTAACGTGATCTGAAGCTTGTCACATCCATGTTATAATAAGTATAAAATTTTTAATGATAGATTATAGAGAAGAGATATTCCATTACACGTATTCTTATAAAATCTATTATATTTATCTTTTTCATAGTATTTTATTTTTAAAGTTTTTCGTAAAAAATATGTGTATTAAATAATTAAAAAAGTTATTTTTGAAATTATTTTAGTAATGTATATATCAATATAATGTATTTTAAAATATTAAAATAAATAAAATGTGCAAAAATTAATATATCAAATAAATCAATAAGATAACCTTGAGAAAATTTCAATATAATTAGATATTTATATAAATAAAAACATCTTATATTAATATTTTTATAAATCAACGAATTGAAAATTTGCAAGGTTAAAACTATAATTGTTTTTTCAAAATAGTATTTTATTAAATTAATTAAAAAACATAAATTTTTTAAAATATAGCATAAATTTAGAATGTCAGAAATGGAATAAATTATTTATTTATAATTTAATTGACATTATATAAGTAAATATTCATTTCTATTAATATTGGAATATTTATTACCCTAGTAAAAATGAAATAGATTAACAAAGTGATACATTAAAATAAAGAGGTATAAATGAAAAGATATTTTTTATATAATTTATCGGTTGTTGATATTACAACCTTATCACATCACATATTTGAAATTAGTACATTTTTTAGGTTTTGTGATGTGGTTTTATTTTTTTATAAATTAATATTTTTAATGAACCCAAAAATGACTCCCACCTCAATTATAAAAATACACCTCTTCCCCCACCTATTCAAATCAATTTGTGCCTTCAATATTAGCCTTAATATTCCAGTTTACTTTGTAAAATTCCGTTGTATCATTCTATAGATACTGATATTCTTAAATGTACAACCTTATTTCTATAAAGATGAGATCTAGAAGGAGATCACTAAAGAAGAGGTAATATCCTTTACCGACCCTCTTCTATATCATTTCATCTTCTATATTATATTGATTATCTTTTCCATTATAAATTTATAAATCTAGTATATATTATGTTCTTATATGTTATTATGGTAATGGAAGAACCATATTCCACCTTCTATCCATCGTACGAAAAATGAAATCACAAAGTGTGCATACATACGGCTTACCATCTCTACACTGTGGGGAAACCAATTTTACACCAAAACCTTACTTGGATTTGAATAATGTTGGAAATAATAATTACATGTGATTATTATATTACTATATGGATCTCAAACAAATTATATACCATTCAATTTCATTTAATTCAATAATTATGGGAATGATATAATCTATTGGGCGTACGTACAACCGTTCTTTTCAATGATGCGATTGGAATCATTATAAATGATATCCAACACAACAAGATTATATAAGTGTATTGAATTAATAAATGTGACATATCTTGTGTTAATATAATTTTTTAATTTAAAAAATATATAAAATAATTAAGAACATTTCAGAAAAAAATGGTATCAAAATAAAGAAGTTAATACTAGATGGATGTGTAATAATGTTTCTAATAAATGAATGATAATATGATCATATATTATGACTATGATTCTATAAAATGTCAATGACATCATTTGAATCATTATATTGGGTTTATGGATATATAAAAATGATAAAGGACCTAAAATAAGTTATAATTTTTCTATCCCATTATTAATCAAGATTGTTTATACATAAGTATTTACTGAGGTATATTTATCATATGTATCCATGTTTCTTAATTATGTATTTCAAAAATATTAATTATATACATGTATAATTTTTATATTAAAAATTAAACAATGGTTAATTTATTGTAAATGGTATGAATGGAATATTTTTTTCATTTCTGATATGAGGTAGTTTTTGACTTTTCTAGAGAAAGAATGGGGAAAATGTGATTTTAACATTACAGAATAAATAGATTATTAAATTTTCATAACTCCATACATCCATGAAGCATAATTTACATGATTTTGAGTTTATTTTTTGAGAATTATTTTTTTTATAATTTTTTTTCATTTTAAGAAAATAAACTGTTTTTGAAGAAGAAATTATATTTTCATAAAGAGTTAATTAAAAGTGTTAAATCAAAATTTATTCTCATATATGATTGATTTCATAAATTAGGTTAATTTTCAAGTATATTTTCCTTATTATTATAATCTTATTGTTCAATTTTTTATGTAATGATATTTATTTAATCCATTTGTTTTATGTGGACTATGTTATGGGGGAATGATGTTTAGAGAAATGCATTTTATTCCTATGGTTATGTTGATTGATTTATATTATTATGGTAGACATAATAAAGATTTAATGATGTGATGGTTGGGACCTATATATCCATCGAATGATTTGTGTAAATATTTATATCCCGTGATACAAAATTTACTGGAATGGCACATAAATCTAGTTCTCTAATATATGGCTGGAACCACATGTAAATATGTTTCAATAATACACATCTAGAACAACAAGTATACCAGATTCAATATTGGGTTTTATCCACTATGATGGTCTTGGAAATAAAGATGTTCTATTATTTAATTTATTTTATATGCTTATGTATTTTCAACAATTCCAGGTTTTGGAAAAAATCAATTTTCCCTTGGTTCCTATTCCTTTAATATTTATTCTACATGAACTACCACTTAAAATTTTATGACTCATTTTGATATTTCATTATGCATCTTATGATTTTCAAAATTTATTTTCTTGTTTTTAAATTCTTATGTATTTTTGTTTGATATTTTCCATGTTTACCCTTAATGAGCATCTGATCATAACCCTTTTTGAATTTCATTTACCAAAGAAATAAAATGTGTATTATGTAACATGTTTCCAGAAATGGTTCTAGTATTGATGGAAAAAATAAGAGATTATTTTGATGTTTTATGTACTAGGTGTTTATATTTCCATGATTTGAAATACACTAATCTAATACAGTATATGGGTTTTAATTTGTGTCATGTATTCTGTATTCTGCAAAAGAAATTTAATACCCATGTATATCATGATTATGGTGTTTACATAACGAAATCCCAAGGAGTTGGTACTGATGTAGAATATATATATATATATATATATATATATGATTAATAAAAAACCCAATTGAGAGAGAATAAGGGGATCTCCATCTCACATCTCATCCGAAGATGAAGAGTGGCCAATTATTTTAGAAGTAACCACAAAAGATTCCCAATATATCACCCATATCCCCAAAAACGTATGTGAAAGGAGTTGTCGTGGGATCCCTCAAATTATTAATAGGTTTTTTGGTACTTAGGTTCATCATAGTGGTTGACCATGGTTGTCTCTCAAAGAGGTAGTAATTGAAACAACATATTGAAGGTATTATTAAAATAAAATAAAAGAGATGAAAAAACAGTAAATACAAAATATGGGGGATATCATTAAAAATTATAAACTGTGATGATGTTTTATGGAAGATGTTTTTTTTATTTTTGAAATGATGATTGCTTAATAGGACACAATGAGAAGATACATTTTTTAGAAAATAATTTTTAATGATTTAATTGATCTAACTCTACAACTTAATTTAATTATTAATCATTATCATTTAAATAAATATCCAATTAACTATAATGCCATAATTTTTTAATCCTGAAACCCTACGAGATTTTATATTACCAACAAGATGAATAAAGTTAAACCTGTGGCCATCATCAAAAAATTCAATCTTAGCACCTTCATATTATTGATGTTATAAATCTAGAGTATAATCAATGGTAAATTTGGGTAGATATCTATTCTATAAAATTATATCTAATATTTTTTATGTATTATATTTGAAATCGAAAAATTTATCTTATGTGGTCTTGTATTACTTGTTTAGATCGAGCTCTCACAATTCACACAATACTCGACCTCTTGTGTTTTTGTATTAATTATTCAATTTATTTATTTGTTTATTCTAATTTCAAAACTCCATTCATGTTTCATATTATGTTAATTATAGTAGATAAATGATTAAAAATAATAAAATGAATATTGTAGAATATATATCAGTCATTATAAATACTACTCTTTTATGGGTCGTGTGGTAATCATGGAGTCGTTCTGTATGAACAAAGGATTCAAAGGGTAAAACCCAAGCTTGTCTCCACAGTTGATTCCAAACCAAATAGGATGAGTAAATAAGAATATAATTTAACAAAAAAATAAGAACATTGAAGAAATAAATTTGTAATAATGATGTTTATTACACAAATTCCAACATTAAAACATGAAAAAAGGAAAATGACTTCAATGAGGGGGTCCTCGCTTCAAGAGATACTGCTCTTAGAATGGTTGGTTAATTTGTGTTAAACAAAATCTACTCTACCTTACATATAATTATTCACATCTCAACCCCTCAAAATGAGAATATATATAATTTACAGAGTGGAGTGGAGGCATGGTTTAAAGTGGTTTCAAGTGTGAAAAGAGAATATCAGCCAAAATTTTAAGCCAAATATTTACGCCTATTTGACCACCAAAAATCATGAACCAACTGATCTTCCAAGAGAAATATTTTTGAAAAATGTGTTGGCGAGATTCTATCAAAATTTGGGCAAAATATAAACTTGGATGAAGAAGATATGGCCCAAATAGAGAGCAATGTCCAATCTGGCAAGTCCATCCTAGCTTTGGCTTCACAGTCAATTTAGTTCAACAAAATTCACGATTAAGCTTTAATGTCTTGAACAAGAGTTGTATCATATTATGTCTAGAACACCATTTCAAAATTTAATGATCAAATAATAAATATTAAAATATTTATCCTTGAAATAATATAGTTCACAGTAAAGGGTAAAACTAAAATTTCCATCAAATTTTCAAATGAATGCTCAAATCACAAATATTTTATAAAAAAAAATATTTAACTCAATGTGACGTAATTTTAACATTTACTATCATTGAAATATTCATTAAAAATGTATTTTATCAACTCCCCCACATAACCTTTTGCACTTCTGGGAAAAACCTCATATCATGTAATCAAAAAAAAATTGTGTCAAGATATGCATATTCCTATTTTTCATTCCACAGTACAGATATTAGAAATGTAAAAATACCATCAAAGGTAAATATCAACAAATATTAAATTCAATGTCTCTTAAATTGTTTCAAAACAATATCCATTGATATTCATAACCCTAATCATAGAGAAACAAGTCATGGGTCTACCATGCCACAAATTCTCCACGTGTGTATGTACCAACCATTCCATGCTTTTCTCTCCACACATTATCTAGTGTATTTAGGTTAATAAAAACATTTCTTCTTACCTTATTCTATTCCATAGAACCTTGTCAATATATTTTGTAATCAAATTCAAATACCCATTCATTTATGCATATCTAGAAGAAAAACCATTAGCTCACCACCTATATATCCTCACATGTTGTACATTTCTTCACTCCCATATTTATTGATATTTTTTGTAATATTAGTTTTTTTAAATTTTTAGAGGGATTACAACAGTAAGATATAACGAGCACATGCATAGGTAAATCTGGTACAGTGGTGGAAATGATCAGAAGAAAAATGAACGTATTGAAATACAATGTTATAAGCTAAGAAGAATTATATAGCCGGAATATACATTCAATTGGGTAAGAGAAACTCACAAGACATGATTTTGTGATAAATCTATGAAGAGAAATAAATAAAACAATTTATCATGAATGAATATCCTATATAATCATGTCAAAATCTTATATGTTTTATAATGAAACTACCATTCATATAATTGACAACATCAATTTATATAAAAGTAAACCCTTGATGATGAAATATTACTCATGCATATATTTATTCCAATTAACATTGAAATTATTCATTTTCTATATGTTATACATGATAATGTTACATGGTATATTATTTCCTTTTTATTGTGTTTTTTGGGTTTTTGAATATTTTAACCACAAACATTATATAAAATACACATAAAATACACAAATGAAAATCATAAGTATCTGCCCCAAAATATTGTCCCCTACCCCACACTTAAAATATTGAATTTTACCCAATATAAACCAATGAGATGATATATGCATATGAAATGTATAATTTAAAATAACACAATGAATATAAAAGTGAATGGGTTAGGAATATTCTGATATAATCATGTGACGATGGGGGTCATGTAGTGTGATGAAACCCACTAGATCAGTCGGAAACCCCTCAATGTATTTCTCCAAATGTTTCATATTGACTATAAAGCTCCTTCCAGTGTCCTCTTGTGCAATCTCCAATGCACCATAAGGAAAAATAGTAGATACAATATAAGGACCCAACCATGAAGAATACAACCTACCAAGCCTCATCTTCAGTCGTGAACTGTAGAAAAGGAATTTCCCTCCAACATGAAATTTTCATTTTTGGATCATTTTGTCTTGAGAATCTTTGGATATTTCATTGAATAGACTTGAGTTCTCAGATAACGATAATCGAATCTCCTCATGTTGTTAAATTTGTATATTACACTGAATTCCATCTTGGGCCAAATCCATTTTGCATTTTTTTATAGCCCAATAAGCATAATTCCTATGCTACATGTGTAGATGAAATGCTTTCCCAGAAAAAATATGAAATGGGGACATACTGATGGGTTTCTTATATGCAGTCTTATAATCCCATAGTGTATCATCTAAGCGCTTGCTCCCATCCTTCATATTCAGCTGCATAGTTGTTCTCCATTTTTTTTTCAATTCACAATTTGAATCCTTAGCCTATCCATTTGTTTTGGGGGTAGTATGGTGTTGATGTTTTGTTTTTTACCATGTTGTTCTGAAGGACTGAATCCAAATTATGGTTGCATATTTTTGTCCCTATGTCGCTATTTATTACCTTTGGTACTCCAAACCTACCAAAGATCTATGTCTTTCCAAAGTCTGCTACATCATGAGAATCATCAGACCTAGTCGACGTAGCCTGCACCCATTTTCTCACATAACCATCAAAAACCAAATTATAAAAAAAATCCAAATTAAAAATGGAAAAGACCCATAAAATCAATGCCCATACATAAAAAATATCACAGAATTGTATGCGTTGTTATGGCATATCATATCTTCTATAAATTTATCTAGTGTATTGGAAACAATAGAATGGATTACAAAACACATGGTCATCATTAAATAAGATAGACCAATATAATCTAGAGTCTGAGACATTAATATATATTCATTGGGGTCTAATGTGTCCACCATAAGCAACTGTATGACATAATAGCAAAACATACTGAAACTCATGATCAGGAACACACCTATTAATAACATGATCACTACACATACACAAGAGGAAGGGGTCATAACACAAATAAAACCTAGACTCACTATTTAATTTTTGGAATTTATCATTATTTAAATTTAGAAGGATTTCTGAGGAAGAAATTTAGTGAACTATATCAGCATTCCATGGGTGCATACCAGATATGGATTAAAGATGCTCATCAGGGAAAGTATCCCGAAGTGGTACTTGGTCTGAAGTGTCATATTCTAGTGTTTCAGTAAGCCTACTCATGTAGTCCACCACCATGTTTTCTAACCCGTTATTTTTCTAAATATCAATATCCAATTCCAAAATATGGTGCATCCACAATATTAGCAAGGGCATTGCATTCAGATTCTTCAAGAGGTACCTTTGAACTGCATGGTAAAAATACAAAAAAATTAGAAACCAATAAATATGAAAAAAATTATCTAAATAAAATATGACAACATGAAACTAATTATACATGGTTGTGTATTTTTATTGGGTTAAATCTAATGTCCTCGATGAATATGAATTGACATTTGAACATCCCTCCACCCTCTAAGACAAGACATCCCCAACTGCGAAGTTCAAGGCATCACACATATGCTCCAAAGGAATCTCCTACTATGGAGGCTATATGATGGGTAGAGTGGTTATAAACTCTTTTAGATCATCAATGGAATTCTTGTAAGAAAAATCAAACACAAAATCAAAATCCTTTGGAAGAAATTATGACATTTGAAGAGAAATATTACTAAAATCACAGATCAAATAACGATAAAATCTTACATGCCCTAGAAAATATCTAACATCACACATAAATGAAGTATATGGTAAGGATGAAAAAATATATTCCTTATCTCTATTAGCCTATATCTCATGTTTTTTCACTACAAGCCCAAATACAATGTCATGGTCAAGAATAAAATGAAACATTCCAATGTTCATGACCAGATTATCATTAATAAAATAATTCAACACCTTTCCCAAACTAAAGATATAATCTTCAAATGAAGTCACATACACTGTAAATTCATCCAATAATACCTCCATGAAGGTCTCAATAAAATCTGAAAAAATAATCACCATGCATCTTTGGAAAGTACCTAGGGAATCAAAGAGTCCAAATGGCATCCTCCGGTAGTCAAATGTGTTGAAGGGACAGGTGAATGTAGTCTTCTCCTAATCCTCCGGAGTAATTGGAACCTGATAATATCCAGAAAATCTATCCAAGATATAATAATGTATCTTCCATGATAGTCTCTCAAGCATCTAATCAACAAGCGGAAGGGGGAAATGGTCCTTACGAGTATATTGTTTTAGTTTCCTATAATCGATACACACACATCGACTATTTTGTACACACATTGGACTTAACTCATCTTTAACATTTTTAATAATAGTAACACTAATTTTCATAGGCACAACCTGAATAGGTCTCACCCACTAGGAATCTGAAATTAGATAGATTATACCTGCCTCGAGAAATTTTTCAACATCATTTTTAATAACTTCCAGAAAGGATGTATTGAGTATCTATTATGCATGCCTAACCAGTTTATCCCCACCCTCCAAAATAATAATTTTCAAGAAAATAGAGGGGATAATACCTGATATATTAGCCATGTTCCACCCTATTTCACTGATGTTCTCCCTCAAATGATTTGAAAGCATTTTTTCAGGTTTAAAAAAATATTAGTAGAAATTATTATAATTAATATATCACGAATTAACTTGAATAAGTATTTTATATTAGGTGAAAATGGATTGATATCCAATGAAGTGGGGTGATGTATGGATGGATTAATTGAAGCATCTGAAATATGTTCACCAAGAGCATCAGTATCAGAATAGAAATTATTACAGACTAAGAATAAAACATCAAATCCATCAGCATACTCAACAATTGAGTTATAATCAAATTTCACATGATCAAAAATCAAAAAATGAATCTATTTTAAAATAAAATCTAATAGAGTCTTGTTCATTTTAAATTGGTGCGGAAGTGGCCTTAGACATCAAACTATAACCAATACTCATGATCTACCTAAGAATTAAAAAATGAAATTCCATGAGGTTTTTATTTGGTGGTTCAAAATGGGAGATAACAAAATCAGAATGATCCAATGGAGGGTACTTCATGGAGTCCATAACATTAAATATTACAAATTCATCATCAAACTCTATGGAAAATATACCCTAATAGAAATTTAGTATTGTTTTTGTAATTTTGTGGATGTGTTTACCTAGGATAATGGTAGCATGAGAACTTACCAGATCATCCTTCATGTTATGCAAATAGAAATATTCTGGAAAGATCATGTCTCTAACAGAGACAAATACATACTCAAGGACTCTTGATGGATATGTTATAGCTCTATTTTCCATCTACATCACTAATCTACTTGACATCAACTCCACATCCTGCAATGAAGAGAATACAGAGTGAGGGCACTAAGAACCCAGTAATACTACATGGAAAATGGGGGTTCAAAACCCATGGGGCGCAGGTTACTATAGTAGTACTGTAGATGTACTGTAGCAGTGGCGACACTATTCATCAGCGGGTACGATAGCAGCGGCAGGGCACTGTAGCGGTGGCGTCACTGTGCGGGTACTATAGCAGCAGGTTACTATTCACAGAATGTGAATTGGGCATAAAATTTGGACCTACGGGATATGAAATAGGCTACAGGCCCACTGGGACTTCGATCTATATAATGGGATTCCCTCTACCCAGTTAAAAGAGGTCTTTGCTTTGATTCAATAATAAAAACGAGGCTTCAGCCCCAACCTTTAAAAAAACATAAAGTATCAGAAAAGTGTAACTCCCATATAGTGCATGGGATGGTGAATATCTCAGGATTATTTCACTAATTTGGCCTTATTTGAGTTAGTGTAATGAGAGATGACACATTTCGTTCAAGATTGAACCTCTCATTTCCCATTAGTCCTTAATAATTGGAAGAATGTTCTTTTAATAATTTGACATACACTGGGATTTTTTTAATGTCCTCGATTGAGGGAATGTTTATATCCACAAAAAATTAATTTGTATAAAACCACCTTTTTCATTGACTCTTTATCCATCTTCATGGTTAGAACAACCCTATTTTGAAAAGGAAGTTGTTTAGGTGAAACATCATTAATCGTTTTCATACATCTATCTTTCTCCTAGAGTTTTTCATCAGCTAGTTTTGAATGTTGATTTTTGGAGTTGAGGTGAATCCTAGTAGAAGTTTAGGTGAATAAGTATCTGTTGTTTCTTACCACTTCTCAATGTGATGGTACAAACATTCTCCTTGGGATTTTTAGTATGTTGGGATGGAACATTTTTTATTTCTTACATACCAGATCATGTAGAGCAGTGGAAATCTTGCTCATTTGTGTCTTCAACTCCCTCACCTTCAATCCTTGCCTCTTCAGATCATTCTATTGATTCAGAATTATTTTCATTAAAAGGACATCCATTTTAGAATCTAGATTTGTGTGGGGGGATTTTCTTGTTGTTGGCATGTTGAGTCTTGGCCTTGAAATCACTTTTTGGGTTTTGGAAACCGTACAGGCAAGGTAGAGGCTACTAGCTATTTTCTTGAAATGGGGGCATTAGATGTTGTCCAGAGTCATACCTTATGTATAATTGATCTTTCCACCATTGGTTGTATTTGTGAGAAAAGGAATAATGAATATTATGGGGTATGGGTTTTGTTGTTGCTTATATGGTCTCCCAGGAAACACTACTACACAGTCATCTATTTCTTATAGTTTTTGGAAAAAATCATTTGGGTGGATTCTCTCATTGAAAATGAAAAAAGGAATTGAAGAAGGGAGATGGGATGTATTTTGGGCCAAAGAAATATGCCTAACCATTATAGTCAATTCATTTAACTTAGTATCAATTTAATGAATCTCAGGAAAAGAAGGACTTTCATGATGTACTCCCCTGACATGCAATTTACCTCAATCTACAAATTGTTGGGAGTTTTGGGCCATTATTTCAATAAATCCACATGTAGCTACTGGTGTCTTGACCACCACTACTCATAAAGATATATACTCCAACATTCTTCTCTCCACACGTGCGATTCCTTCAGAAAATTACATTATGAGTTTTTTCTCAAGGATTTGGGGATATGAGCAGCTTGCACACAACTTCTTGAATCTCTCCCAGTACTCATACATTGACTCCCCGTGTGCTTTCTTGACCCCTGAGATTTCCTTTCTATGTGATGTGGTACATAAATTAGGAAAAAAACATTGTATTAAATGATTTTTCAAATTGTTCCAACAAGTTACATCTTCAGGTAGTAAATAATACATCATGTTTTTTGGAAACTCTATCATGTGAAAATTGGAATGCACTTTTTTTTATTGGATCATAAGAAAAAAATTCATGGTTAAAGGGGTAAGAAGGCCAAAATAAATATTTTAAATATTTATTGGAATCCTCACACGAGATTCCATGAAATTTTGGAAGCGGGTGGATTTACCAAAATTTCAGTTCAATGTATGATTTGAGATTTTGGTATACACTACTTTTTGGTTGATAATTAATATCAGTTGCATCCAATTCACAAATGGTTATGTTAAGTTACATTCCATTATTTTCAGCCATTGGTTCTTGTTTTAGGGATTAATTTGAATTTCTTCAAATGAAATGTTTAGAGAAAAGAGGAATTCTATAAATGGCTGAATGTTGAATCTTCCCATAGACAGAGAATGTCTGATTTTAGCCTGAAGGCTACGATCAATCTTCGGGATAAGATCTAAGAGATCAAAGAAATTAATTCATGTCATAATCCAATTAATGATAAAAAAGAAATGACTAAAAGTGGACCATACTAAAAAGATAAGATTTTTGAGTTGGTCAAATACAAATAAAAGAAGAGAGCATGGGAGAGAGGTAAAAAATTTGAAAAGGGAAAGAAGAAAGAGTGAGGAGAATATTATAATTAAATGAAAAATAAAATAAATATCTCTAATTTGATGAATCAATTTCCTACCTCCTCAGAAAAAATACCAATTGAATGTCTTTTTCTTGTCTACCATTAAACGATTAATGGTTTTTGGAGTACTTATGTGTCGCATAGTGGCTTACAAAGGTCGTCTTTCAAAGAGGAAATAATTGAACCCACTTATTAATAGTATTAAGAATATAAAATAAAAGAGAAGAATAAACACTACATAAAAATGTTGGGTGATGTTTTTACAAAATATAACGCCGGATGATGATTTCCGCAAGAGGAATGTATATTTTTTTTTTGAAATGATGTTTGATTAATAAGATAGAATGACAAGAAATGTTTTTTAGACAATATTTTTTTAAATATTTAATCGATCTAACTAAATCTATTAAGTTTCTTATTAATAATTATCATTTAAATTAATACCCACATAATTATGATCCCCTAATTATTTAACCATCAAACCCTACAAGAGTTAACATTTCCACCAAGAGGAAAAAATATAAACCTGAGGCTAGCTTCAGAACATGCAGTCATAGCACACTTCTTTGATTGATGTTATAAATATCGATTATGGTCAATGGTAAGTAAGGTAATACATGGATTCTAAAAAATAAGAATTAATTTTTTAGGGATTATATTGGTACCCTACAAATTTATCACGTGTGGTCTTACATTACTGATTAAGATCGCGCTCTCACAATTCACACAATACTCTATCTCACATGTTTTTATATTAATTTTTCAATTACATTCATAGTTTCATCTAATTTAAAAACTCAATTATTTAATCACATTATGTGAATTATAGTAGATCAATGATTCAAAATAATTTAATTAAGAGGGAAGAAGATAAATCAATCACTATGAAAACTACTCTTCCATGGGCGGTGTGGTCATCGTTTAAATGTTTTTCATGAGAAAAGGATAGAAAGGGTAGAACCCAATATCATCTACACTATTTATTCCAACCAAAATAGGATGACTAATGAAGAAGGTAATTTAACAAAATAGAATAAAATAGAATAAATTAAAGTGGAAGAATGAAATTTACTACACAAATGAAAACATCACAACATGAAGAATAAGAAGAAGGATTCTACGAGGGGATCCTCGCTTCAAGAGATACCACTCGTACAGTGGTTGGATAATTTGTGTGAAACAAAATCGTCTATTCCATTAATATCCTAATGCACGTACCCACCATTCAAAATGAGAAAAAAACTAATTTATAATGTGTAGGGGAGGATAAGATTAAAGAAGTTTCAAGTGTGAATGAGTAATCTTGGACAAATATTTGAAAACATATTTCACCTCCAATATGTCCTCCAAAATCTGTTAACCAGCAATTTTACAGACTAATGATTTGTGAAAAAATTGGTTTTCATACTTCTATAAAAATTTGGGTAGAAGAAACGCTCTGATAAAGAAGTTAAGTCCCAAATATAGAACCAATGTCCAATCTTTTTGGTCCAAACCACTATTGACATCATGTTCCATTTTGTCTAAAGAAATACATAACTTATCTTCAATGCCTTGAACAAGATTTTCCTCCCATTTATTCAGGAACAAATATATGAAATTTCAAATTCACATAATAAATATTGAAATATTAATCGTCAAAATAGTACAGTGCTATATAAAAAGTAAAACTAGAATTTCCATAAAATTTTTGAATGATTGATATAATACCAAATATTTTATAAATAAACATATTTAACACAATTTGATGAAATTTAATCATTTATTATCAATAAAATATTCAATAAAAATATTCTTTAATAGTAACTCAAAATGGAACAATCACTACACCTTTATATTAATCGCTTTAGGTGGATATATCTCACCCACATGGTTTTATGTCAGATCACATGGAAGTATCATTGTGTGAATAGTGTACCTCTTACTTATCGAGTCCAATGTTATGTATACAATTTTTCATCACTTATCTACATTTTTAAGAGATCCTTCCTTGAGGTTGAAGAAAAATTACCATCCCAGCTGGAGGGTTACACTCTAGTGTCATCGAGGACCCATTCCCACCTCATTTGTAGGGTTCCAGTCGAGTATCATCGAGGGCCCATGTCCAGCCTGATGGGAGGGTTCCACCATAATGTCATTGAGGACCCATTCCTATCATAGATGGAGGGTTCCACCATGAAAATATATGATTCATCTGCAAATAATTATTTTCACTGAGAACTAACTACAAGAGCCACATTTTAGAAACACTTCACATCGTATCCCAAATTTATGATATGATATTGATATAATGTTCTATATGGAAAGACAATGAGTATAGGCTTTTCACTACAAAACGGATAATAGGTTCAATGACAATTTTCATCATATTTATCCCGAATGTGTCCTCGTGGGGCCTGCTTCTAAACCCCAAACATAAAAACCTCAATATTTACCTAAAAAGGTACATAATGAATAGAGGTTTATGTATCCACATTTAGAGTGCCAAAATGATGCCCATTTTAGTTCATGTGGTCAAATGAACACAGTGCGTCCTCTTGCAGACTAACTGATGTGTTTAGTCCTTTATCTGTGTCGACCAGCCTCCATGATAGACCTCTATGGTCGATTATGTATTCTGTTCGTCATCGATGGCTCTGTAGTAGCTCCTGCTACCCTGAAATCATGGTCAACATTCATGGTCACTATGGCCAACCCATGGTCTGACTTTGACTGCATAGGTCCGAACCAACGGGTTGCCCGCAACCCCTTAGCCCAGCATGCCTGTCAACAAGGGCCAAACCAGCTACAAACACCGGCCTGAGCCATGGTCAGTCACTACACCCGATCAACATGTCTAATTTTTCACCTTCATTTTGTGGTGATGGGTGCCACCTCACACCAACTTTTAGCTTAATAGTGGTTCCACATCGATCTTCCATGTCCCGTCTCCACTATGTCATGACTCTAAGGCCACCTCGCAGTCCGCCATCGAGCGGTACACCCACCATCAGATGTCATCAGATGGTCCTTTATATGGACCACCATACATTATCTGATTGCCTAATCACAAATATAAAATTAGATTTGGGTTTCTCATTTGAGGGGGTTCCTAGAATTGGACACTTCTCACCAATCCATCTGTTGTTTAATGTTTCCAAAGTTATACAATTAATACGCATGAAGAGAAAAGGATTAAAGATAAAATATTATGATTTAAAGTATGAATAGTTTTCCTTATTAGTGAGGAATTAAATGATTTATATACAAGAAGAAAAAACAAATGAAAATAGTCAATTTAGAAATAAAAAATATTCAATAGAGATAAATTGAAGGATCTTACCATGATTAGTTTCGTACATTGTTGCAGATGCATTTGAATCACTTATGTTGTGATCCTATAGAGTTCTTTTGAAGAAACCTCCATGGTGCAATGAATTTCAAAGAAAAGGGAGAGATATTGTTGTAGATATTGAGTGTGAGGATTAGGGGATTATCCTAATCATAAACCATTATGTTCTGATTTATATAAAATCGTCAAAATTCTCTCCAACAACCATAGACACCGAACATCCTACACCCTCGATTTCTATATCAAACATAGGTGAAATACCCTATTATAAACTAAATAGAGGTCTCCCATTTCCTATCTAATTCACCATTCAAAATTTAATTAAATGAATTCCCAAAAAAATTATTTATAATTATTTTATTTATGATCATTCCATGGGTGACTTTTTCGTAAAAAAAGTACAGCACCGACTAATGTTATGTCCCTTCTATGGAAAACACCAATTTTTTTGGGTCAACTATGGAATCACATTTGTGATCCAATATATGGATTTGGAGATTTATTTATTTCTTCATGTGTATTTTTTAAAATATAGTTAATATTTTAATAAAAAAAGTTTGGATGCACCGGGCCCCACAATTACAGGTCTTCTTAGCCATTAGCATTGAATATATTTATATATATAATTATTTTAATTTCTAACAATGAGAAAATTGTGTCTCTACAAAAATTAATAATAATATAAACTATATAGTGTACAAATTATTATGAATAATATACCATTTTATTAAGGATAAAATTCATCATTGTTGAATTTTTTTCAAAAAAGATTAATTCTGTAATTTAAAAATAGAAACTTCTGTATATGAGTGAAAAATAGAAACATAATAAAAAATTTGGGAGTTTGGTCAATGAATCTTGTTAATGAGAATGAAAATTAAAAATGAGTTTATGAAACCCCTAAAAAATCATAACATGTTATTGTATGGATGAATAATGTTACTGATTATGTGAAAAAATATAAATCATCATAAAAAATTTAAAATAAAACAAAAAATAACATAAAATCATAACATAGAAAATCATGGAATAACATAGTCAATGTAGAAGTGACATAATCCAATTGTATTTTTCAAGTTACCCACATTTAATGGCATCCTACTTTCTGATAAGATATTATAAACAATATTACAATGTTATGTAAATATTGTAAACCAACATCTTTGATACCACATTATCACAAATGATCTTGGATACCCTGATATCTTGGTAAATGAGTCATCATGGATATAGATCATAGAGAATTAATAATCCCCAAAAACTTTTAAATAGATACTAGATTAATAAAATATAAATTAAGATACCACTTTTACACAATAACAGTGAAATATAATGATACATATCGGTAATCTCAATTCTCTCCAAGGAGAGAATAAGAGAAACAATAAATTTATATAAAAAAACCATTTCATAATAATATAACTCATTGTATAAATATAAATACTCAATGTCCAAAAATAAACATCACTTCAATCCACTTGGGGTCATGAACTGCCATAGGCTTGAAAAAGACCCTTTCCATTAACATAGGCCTGATATAAGAAAATCTAAAAACTGCAGAAGGAAATGGTAGGTTATGAGATAAAAAGCCCAATAAGGCCTCACCATATGTTCTATAATAAGATGAAATCCTAATCAAACAAATCCTAATTTCAATTTTAATCAAATAGGAATGGATTTTATGTTTCATATATATTAGAAAAAATAATTTTATAATAATTTAAAACATTTCAGTCATGTATTAAATAAATAATTGATATTAACCAGTTTATATAAATCATTTGGTGTGGGTAATAATGATTAAAAATCATGGGAATTTATATTGAAAAAAATAGGCATCATGGTCAATGTATATGTCGTATGTTGGTTCTTAGTTATTAAATACTCACAATGTCATATTAGTGAACATGGAAATTTGTGTACACACATTTACTTAATTGTGGCTAAATATGACTCGCCAATATCTCATCCAGTATATGATCTTACAATATTGAGTTTTTCAAGTGTTGCTATCACCATTCCATTAATAGGGAATTACAATCCATGAATACATGTACAAAATAATTCACTAACTACCTAAGTTCACTTGTTCTCAATCAATCAATATAAAAATAGAAAATTATTTCATATCACATAAATCATCATCATGATTCAATTTAAAATTTTCTTTTTTCAAAATTGAAATTCATATTCCGAAATTAATGTATTTTTATTCATTTAATTCATTATTCAAATTAAACAAATAATAGGTTTTAATTATTATCCAAATAAATATCAATCCTTTCCACAATTTAAATTTATTTCAATTCATTCCAAATATTATAATTACTATATAGTTTGGGGTTTTCCAAAAATCTATTCCAAATAAAATCAAAGTTCATATTTTCCTCAAATTGGGGGTCTAAAAATAAATTTATTACAATCTAAAGAACAAGAAATTTTAGGATTGATCAAATCTCCAATATTAAAAGGAACCACCTACCATTTTCTCATAATCCCAATTGCCACAATAAAACTTTTCAATAGAAATCAAATGAATTCAGTATCCAGTAACATTTCCTAGAATCCATAATCAATAACAAATATTTTATACCAATCATTCCCATAATTATATATTAATCTCTATGGAATAAAAATGGAGAGACAGAAGAAGTAGGAAGACCTATTACCCAGAATGATGTACCACAACCAACTCGACGATTAATCTCTGAATGGATGATCCAAAGAGAGTGGAGATATCTAAAAATAACCTATGAAGAGACTCATGGTAATGATAAATAAATACTATAGGAATGTAATAGGGAATTCATACATTCACATTGCTTAAAACCGAACCATGGGATTTTGAATGGCTTGAAACCCCATTAAACATTGTATAATAGTGGAATCATTTATAATCTGATAACTCATCACCTTTTAGTGAAAATATTATTTTTAATTACTAAAATAAATTTAATTTTTTACACTGTGTGTATCCTTTCATTTTGTGTACCCATTTCTTGGAATCTTCCTATCGATGATTACACATTGTGTAACCCCATTACATGATGTGTAAATCCCCATCTATCTAGAAAAATGCTATTTATATGCTTAAAATTTAAATAAATCAGTAACATTACCATTACATATATCCTCTTAATGACATACCAATATTACCAAAACAAATAATAAGGAAATCCAAAAAAATGACTAAAACATAACTGATTTAATGGTAACCGCGTGTTAAAATATACAACACACAACATCGAGATTAATAAAAATATGAAATCTTTTTATTTTGTGACCCTTATAATCTATTATTTTCATTGGGGGGAACTAATATATTTTTTATAAATAATTATATAAATATAAATTTCATATTCATTAAAAATAAAATGATATGATTTGAATTGATAGTAAAGTTATTTTAATTATCAAAAAAGTATTCTTAACATGTTTTTTATGATATAGTAATATAAATAAATTTTATTACATTTAAAAAAATTATTTTAAGAAAAAATACTAATTTTGTGGTAATCGTATAGAAATATTATTTGGATGAATTTTTTAGGGGGGTTTAAAATAGATTAATTTTCCATTGAATAGTAAAAAATATTGATTTTTATTGAAAACTTTATTTTTGTTTTGAGCATGAAAAAAGTTAAACATGGGGCTTTCTTCATAAAATGCTATAATATAAAGATTCTTTGATTGAAGTTAAAAATCTATCTTATGGTCAGTGGTAAATTAGGGAAAATATGGATTCTAGAAAATGAGGATGAATTGTGTTCAGGGATTATATTTGTTTTCAACAAATTTATCATGTGTGGTATTGTATTATCGATTAAGATCGTGCTCTCACAATTCACACAATACTCAACCTCGTGTGATTTTTTGTTAATTTTTTAATTTATTTATTAGTTTCATCTAATTTAATTACTCAATTCATGTATCATATTATGTTAATTACAGTATCTTAATAAATCCAAATAATTAAATAAAGTGGGTAGAAGATAAATCAATCTCTAAGAAAATTACTCTTCCATGGGCAGTGCGGTAATCATGGAGATGCTTTGCAAGAGAATAGGATTAGAAGGGTAGAACCCAATATTATCTACACTCTTGATTCCAAACCAAATAGTATGAGTGATCAAGAAGTTAATTTAACAAAAGTAAGAAAATAAAATAAATAAAAGTGTAACAAAGAAGTTTATTACAAAAATTCCATAATTACAACATGAAAAAAAATAAGTAAGATTCTATGAGGGGATCCATGATTCAAGAGATACCCCTCTTACAATGGTTGGATAATTTGAGAGAAAAATAATTTTTATTCCTTCAATATCCAAATTCAATTCACAACCCTTCGAAATGAAAAAAAGAATAATTTATAGAGTGGACAGAAGGATATGTTAAAAGAGGTTTTAAGTGTGAATGGGGACTCTTAGCCAAATATTTTAATCCATATTTCACCTCCCATTTGACCTCCAAAATGTGTGAACCAGCTATTTTTCAAGGAGAATGATTTGTGAAAAAATGGGCTGGTTAGATTTTATCAAAATTATGGCCAATGAAATGCTCGGATGAAGATGTTATGGCCCAAATATAGAACCAATGTCCAATTTAGTGGGCCCATCCCAACAAGGACTTCATGATCCATTTAGTCCCACGAAATGCATGATTTATCTCAAATTTCCTGAATTTATGTTGTAGCCCATTAATTCAAGAACACAATTACAAAATTTAAAATTCACATAATATGTATTAAAATATTTATCATGAAATTGTATATTGTACTATAAAGGGAAAAACTAAAAATTTCCATAAAATTTTATAAGGATTGATCTAATCCCATATATTTTATAAATAAACAAATTTAACACAATGTGATGAAATTTATTCATTTATTATCAATATAATATCCAATAAAAATATGTTCTAATAGTAAGTCAAAATGTCTCAATCACTGCACATTGATATTATTCACTTCTAGATGATATATTTCGCCCACATGATGTTAGTTCAGATCACATGGAAGTATATTTGTGTTGATTGTGCCTTCTTTCTTTTCGATTCCAAAGTTACATCAACAATTTTTAATCACTAATTTTCATTGTCAAGAGGTCCTTCTTTGAGGTAGATGACCAACAATCCACCAAGATGGGGGGTTACACTCTAGTGTCATCGAGGAACCACGACCACATCATCTCTAGGATTCCACTATAGTATCATCGAGGGCCCATGCCCAGCCCAGATGGAAGATTCTACATTAATGTCATTAGGGAAACATTGTTATCATGGATGAAGGGCTCCACTAAGAAAATATATGAGTCATCCTCTAACAATTATTGTCATCGAGAACTAACATCAAGAGTATCATGTTTAAAACACTTCACATTGTATACCAAATTTATGATATGATTTTTCTATCACGTTCTATGTGGAATGACAGGGAATATAATATATGAACTAGCAGCAACAAATAAAAGGTGAAAAGGATCATTTCAGTGCATGAATCCCAAATGTGTCATCGTGGGACCTGCATTTCAGCCCCGAACAAAAATTCCTAAAAAATTTACAACAAAAGGTTCATCATGAAGAGAGGTTCATGAATCCACATATAGAGTTCCAAAAGGATTCCCGTTTTAGTTGATATGGGAATTTGAAGATGCCTCACAAAAAAACCAAGGGATGGATGTGAACTAACCTCCACAGTCGAAGGACCATGGTGTGTCCGCCTGCACACTAACTGATGTGTTTTGTCTGTTATCCGTGCCGACCATGACTACTGGAAATATGTCCTTTCCCAAAGATTCTATACCAACAGTTTGTCAAAAACCTTGGTATAGGTCCCCTTTCCCAACAATTTGGCCAAACCGTTCGGAAGTCCCAAATTGAGGTCACTTTTCAATCTGGTTTTCCAAAACCGTTGAGAAAGGGTATGGCTTTCCCAGGGGTTTGGCCAAACCGTTGGGAAAAGTCCACTTTGTGGCCACTCATCCAAATGGTGTGGCCAAACCATTGGGAAAGGTATCCTTTGAGGACACTTTTCCCAATGGTTTGGCCAAACCGTTGGGAAAATTCCCCCATATACCAACGTTACCCCAAACACAAAAGGACCTATACCAACGGTTGTCAAAACTATTGGTATATGTCCTTTGATTTTTTATCAAATCATCTTACCGAAAACATTATATAAATAAAAATTTAAAATAATTATCATAATACATATATATATTTTTGAAAATATGTTCATAAAAGTCATGTTAGGTTTGTGGTTAGGTCGTTCACTGATAAACTAGTGGTCATGGGATCAAATCCCACTGAAGGATTTTTTGAAGTACATATTCCAACCGTTTTATGGAACTGTTGGTATAGATTTTGATATTACGTATACCAATGGTATTGAAAACCGCTGGTATCGAACTATCCCAATGGAATACTTGCCAACAGTTTTGGGTCATATACCAATGGTTCCAAACTGTTGGTATATGGTATTTTTCCAGTAGTGCATCCTGCTCGGTAGACCTCTCTGTTAAATTATCTTTTCTTCTCATCATAATTGGCCATTTGGTAGCTCTTAATACCACGAAATCATGTTCAAAATTCATGGTCAATATATCCGACCAATGGTCTAACTCGGCCTTCATGGTTCCAACCGGTCTGGTCACCCTCGACCCATTAGCCCAGGCTACCTGGTTATAGGGGCCAAACCAGCTACAAACACTGGCTCGACCCATGGTCAGACACCACACCACATTAACATGTTTAATTGTCCACCTGCACTTTTTGGTGACATTCACTAACTCAAAACCCCACTTAGGTGACATGTCGAGCCACATGTCTTTTCTGTGTCCCATATCCACCATCTTACATCACTGCTTTCACCTCACGGTCTAATAGTGAGTGGTACTGCCACAAACTGATATTATCAGATGGTGCCTTCCATGGACCACTAGATCTCCACTAATTGCCTAATCACAATTCCAAAATTATATCTTGGTTCCTCATTCTACATGATTCATATAATATAAATCCATTCATTGATCCATAGTATTTTTGATGTGTCCAACATTAGACAATTAATATCCATGAAGAAAAAAATGAATAATGAGAGATGTTTTTTATTTAATGTTTATATTGTTTTCAGTGTTAGTGTGGCCAGCGATGATTGATATACATGAAGAATAAACAAATGAAAAGAGTTGATAGATCAATTAATAATTTCAAATAGAGATAAATTGAATGATTTTATGATGATTCATTTTGTTCGTTATTGTGGATGAAAATGAATCTCTTTTATTGTGATCCTCCCGAGGTATGTTGAAGAAAACTCTTTAATATCATGTAGAACAAAAGAGAGAGATATATATTAGTAGATATGTAGAGTGATAGGATTAGGGGATTAATATAATCATAAAACCTTATGATCTAATTTATAGAAAATCGTTAAAATCCCCTCCAACATCCACAGACAACAAAAATCCTACGCCCTCTATTTTTATGTCATGCTTAGGTGAAATATCCAATGATGAACAAAATAGTGGACTCATATTTCCTATCTGAGTATACATTAAAATGTTATCTAAACAATATCCAAAACAATAATTGGGTTTAATTATTTTATTTACGATTTTCCTAGGGGTGAATTTTTCCATAAAAGTCCATGGTCGACTAACAATTTATCCCTTCTATGGTAATCGCCGCATTTCAAGGTCAACTATGGTATCACATTTTTGATTCAATCTATGATTTTAGAGTGATATTTTATTCCATCACATGGATTTTGTGAAATATACATAATATTTTAATATAATTTATTTCAGGGGAACTGGGCCCCCCAATTACATGTCATCTTATCCCCAATCTCTAAAAATATATATATAATTATTTTAATTTATAACAATGAGAAAATTAAGTCTCTAAAAAATTAATATGAATATACACTATATAGGGTTGAAATGATTATGAATAAAGTAACATTTTTCTAAGGAAAAAATTTATCAATGTTGAATTTTTTATCCAAAAATATAAATTCTATAATTAAAAAATATGAACTTCCAAATATTAGTGAAAAATATAAAAATAAAATAATCATTAGGGTGATTATTCAATGAAATTTTCAAATGACATAGAGAATGAAAACTAAGTCGATAAAACCCAAAAAAATCATAACATTTTATAGTATAAATCAATAATGTTATTGATTATGTGAAAAAATATTAATCATCATAAAAAATTTAAAATAAAACTTAAAATCAAAAAATAACATAACATAAATAATAATGGAATAACGTAGTAAATGGAGAAGTTAAACAATCCAATGATATTTGGATAGGTACCTACATTTAACCACCTTATACATTCTAAGAAGATATAATAGGCTAGATACCGACGTTATGTAAATATTGTAAACAAACATATTTGATACCACTTTATCACAAATGATCTTGGATTCCCAGATATCATGGAAACTTAGTCAGCATGGACATAGATTAGAGAGAATTCAAAATCCACATAACTATCTAACTATAACCTAGATTCATCAAAGATAAATTAGTAAACCAATTTTCCATAATAAAAATGGATGATAATGTTTTATATTAGTAACCTCAATTCTCATCAAGAAGAGAATAATATATACAAAAAATTAATATAAAAAACATACCATTTCCCAATCATAAAACTCATTTTTTAAAAATAAAAACACAATGTCCCAAATAACACATCACTTCAATCCCCTAGAGATCAAGAACATCCTTTGGCTCGAAAAGGTTCTTTTCTCTAACATTGGAGAGACATAAGAAAACCTACATACTCCAGATATAATATATAGGTTATGAGATAAAAAGACCAATAGGTCCTCAAAAAGTGTTCTATAATAATATGAAATCATAATAAAATAAATAATACATTTGTTTTTTAATAAACAAATAAATGGATGTGATGTTTCAAATATATCACAGAAAAAATTCATTTTATAATAATGGAGAAAATTTTAATCAAGTAATAAATATATAATTGATATTAAATATTTTATATGAATCTCTTGTCATGGGTAATGGAGATTTACAATCAATGTAATTTATAATAAAAAAATAAAAAATAGGAACCATGGTCAACTTCCATGTGGTATGATGGTTGATAATTATTAAATCCTCACACATTCATATTAGTGAACATGGAAATATTTGTACACACATTCATTAGGCTCAAGATGAATATGACTCGTCCATATCACATCAAGAATAATATCATCCAATCTTGAGTTTTTCAAGAGCTGTTATCACCAATCCATTTATAGGGAATTACAATCCAAGAATACATGTCCACATTAATGGACATACTACATAGGCTCACCAGTTCTCAATCAATCATTATAAAAAGGGAAAATTATTTCATATCCCATTAATCATTATCATAATTAAATTTAAAAAAAATTCCTTCTCAAAATTGATATTTATATAAATAATAGTGTATTTTTTTCATTTGATTCATTTTTCAAATAAAACCAATCTTAGGTTTTCATTTATTCAATTTATGCCTTTCTAAAAAATAAACTCTCTAACCATTTCATAATTTATATTAATTTTAATTCAATCTGAAAATTATAATTACTATTTAATGGGGTGTTTTCAAAATATCCATTCCAAATAAAATCCGATTTCTTTTTTCCACAAATTCGGTGTTAAATAATCATTTGACTACAATTTAAAAGACATGAAATTTGTGTATTAATCAATTCTCCAATCTTAAAAGCAACCACCTACTATTTTATAAAAATCCCAATTGCTGCAATAGAACATTCGAATATAAAATGAATGAATTTAGTATATATTATCATTTCCTTGAATCCATAATCAATAACATATATTTTATACCAATCATTACCATAATTATATATTAATCCTTATGGAATAGAAATGGAGAGATAGAAGAAGCTGGAAGACCTATCACCCATAATAGTGTACCACAACCAACTCGATGATTAATAGATGAATGGATGATCTATAGATAGAGGAGATATCATAAAATAAACTATGAAGATCTTCATGGTCATGATAAAAGAATAATATAGGAATGAAATAGTTAATTCATATAGTAGCTAAGTTTAAAACCGACACATGTGATTTGGAATGGCATGAAACCCTATTAAATAGTGTGAAATAGTCGAATCATATATACTCTAAAAACCCAACACCTTTTATTGAAAATAAGACTTTTACATATTAAAAGACATTTAATTTTTACATGATGTGTATCCTTGAATGTTGTATACCCAATTCATTGAATCTTCCTATCGATGAATACACATTGTGTAACCCCATTACAGGGTGTGTAAATCACTGTCTGTCTAGAGAAATTATATTTTTATGCTTAAAATGTAAATAAATTAGTGACTCTACCATTAAATATATCCTCTTAAATACATAAAAATATTACCCAAACCTATAACATGGAAATCCAAAACAATGACTAAAACAGAACTGATAGAAAGGTAACTGCGTGTAACAATATACAACCCAGAACATCGAGCTTAATCCAAAAAAGACATATTATAATTTTATGAACATAATAATATAATATTTTAATTGTTGGAAAATAATTTATTTTTATGAATAATTAAATATAAATAAATTTCTTAATCTTTAACAATAAATTAATAAGATCTCAATTTTTAGTAAAGTTATTTTAATTTATGGAAAAAGTTATCTTCAAATGTTTTTAGTATATAATAATATAATTAAATTTTATTACATTTAAAAAAATTATTTTAAGAAAAGAATAATAATTTTGAATTTAACAAATAGAAATAATATTAGGTTGAATTTTTTAGGGGGTTTTAAAAAAGTCTAATTTTACATTGAATAGTGAAAATATTGATTTTTATTAAAAACATTATTTTAGTTTCAATCTTGAAAATATAATAATTGTTTTACAAAATGGTTTCATAGTATAATTATTTCAATTATATTTTTTATTAATCTATAAATTTACATTTATATAAATATTATTATTCAACTTGGAACAAAGTTATTTTGATACTACAATTTAATTATCTTGAAAAAATGTTCTCATTGTGTTTTTTTGGTTTTAGTTGAAATTACTTCATTCCAAATACAAAAAAATGATTAATTAAAATTTATATTCCATATCATCATTCAATATTTCACAATATTTTAAATTTTAAATTTATATTTATGGTATTTTTGAATAATAAATATAATATATTTTTATTATCACAAAAAATGTAAAATGGGTTAATTATGGGAAAAAATATTTTGAGAAGGCTTCAAATTCATTCAAAAACTCGAATTTATTTGATTAGATGATGTTATTACAATTATAATAATCCAAACATATAATATATGATATTTTTCAAAAATTATAATTTATTTTTACCTTTATAATATTAAAGAAAAATATAATAAAAAAATGTAACTTTCTATCTTTTTATATTTAAAATAGTTTTTAGCCATGCTAAAAATGTCTTAAAATGATTATGAAGCTCTGACACAACCCCAGTTCATAGATGAAATAATTCATATAAATTATTAAAGAAACATGAAAAGTAATATATTTTAGTATATCGAATTCAACACCTTAATTTTAAGGATAAATATAACAAATATTTAATGTTTTATGGTGTATAATTTAAATCCAGCGTATTCATTATGTTTTATTTTCCAATTCAATTATAATAGTACATAAAATTACATTCATAATATTTAATATTCAACATACCATAATAAATTATTTTAAAAATAATATAATAATAAAATTTTACATGTTTGATGGAAAATGGTATAAATGTTACTACCTTGTCCATTTATGTTCCAATTTTCATTACATAATAAAAATTATAACTGTTTAATGTCGAAAAATTCATTACCATAGTTAATGTAAATTTTTTTTATCTAATGGTTTAAACAAAATAATTTGGTATAACGTGAATCCAAAACCAATATAAATTTAATTAGATGATTATTTTATACCATATACACATTTATTTGAATTAATAGATATTTTAAAGAAATATACAGGGGATATATTTTAATTATATTGAAATCGTTTCAAAAATTCAATCTCAGTCATTTCTCTCACATTCAAAATGAAACCTAACCTATATATTCATTATACAACACTGAGAAAATTATATCGAACAAATCCTACCAAATTATATTATAATAATACATTTTCCATTATTTGATATTTTAGTGTCCTTAACTGACCAATCTAGGGATCCTTATGACATGATCTAATAGAGGCCAATAAAATAAGAGGTAATTGTTTACCTGGCCTCTTTTATTTTATTTCTTATACCTCTAAAAAATCAATAGTATGGTAACAAAAACAAAAAATTAGTATCCTAAATATTTTAAAAAGTTATTAAAATTATTTAATTACTATTATCCACCAATTATTACACAGAAGGGAAGTGAAAGTATCAATCTTGCGTACATGTGGACCAGTGTGTCCACATATCAAAAGAACACATTTTCCATATCCATGTTTCACATATGTTTACAATGCTGGGATCACTTTTTTGTGTGATTATTATGCCACATTAGTTTTTATACCATAGAAACCAGTGCAATTTGCAATAATTTGGTAAATAATAATGTCTCTCATATGTACGTGTGGACTTCAACATCCACGAAGTGTTGTGATTAGTTTTTCATTTATAATTTAAATGGATTATAATAAGGATTTTTTAATTAATATATATGATATATATTATATAATAATTATTTTTTAGAGAATAATTATTATTTACCTATCTTTTTGACCATTTTTTTAAATATTGAAGCATCAGTCATCCGTACATATGGTCTACAGTTTACTTGAATGTAGTAATTGATTTATCAAAATTATATATAAATATATACATATAATAAATATACATTATATTTATATAATCTTTTTTTATCATTATATATCCATGATCAAAAAATATGGGCCACAACTACATAAAAAACATTAGAAAAACAAAATAGTTAACACTTGTAAATGTCTATTTATTAATAAATTGGTATTCAAATGTTACATATGAATCATTTATGATATCATAAATTTGTAAATTATTTTTTTATATTTTCAATAAATTTATATTCATCATTTAAATGTTATATAAATTATAAAAGAAGTGGAACATGAGGTAAGGGTTTTATACGATAGCCTTATTGTTTACCGAGATTGTTTAAAAGTAGTTTTCTATTGTTGATATTTTATGATCTATAAATATATTATACAATGAATTTTATTCTCCATTGGTTGGTTTTTGTTATTAAATTTTTATACTTTCACATTCCAATGTTTAAGTATTTCAAAAACCAGAATAAATTATTTAAGGAAACCTGATTTTATTTCTCTATACATTCAAAAATAATTTTTTTTTCTATGTACATGTATCGTAAAATAGTTTTCGTCAATGAATATAATATTCTAAAATTATTTTTTATAGTAATTTTCACATATCAGAATTTTTAAAAAACATTTTGAAAATAATTTTCTTGTAATTTCCTAATAATGGTACATTTTACTTTTTCTGAAAATGATAATGTATTATTTTATTATATATGAAATTGATTGAATTTATAGCCATCGTATTAGTTCAATGATTTGTTTGATTAATTTAAATGTTTCAATGGATCTTATAAATTAATTATTTTCTTAATATTTGGGAAGGCTTATTATTTTAAATAATTGATTTCGAATGAATAGTTTATTGTTTTAAATAAATTTTACAGGTGATCATAAAAATGAATTTTCATTTATAATAAAATATTTTAATGTAACATATGATTTATTGTGGATAATTTCCCTAGATACCATAATTATTATTTATATATGTATTTTTTAATTATTATGATGATATCTTTTTAAATCTTAATTTTCCCTTGATTATGTTATGATAAATTTTTAACTATTTATGACACTCGTTTATTTTAAGTTGGTTGTGAAAAATCATTAATATTTTATGATATTGTAAAAAACATGAGGATAGAGTATTATTAATTGATGGGTGGGACTTGAATTATTTATCCATCTAACACGTTGGATAAATATGGGTATCTCATGAGATAATATGGACTAGAACATAGAGTAAACATCATTTAGTAAGGTATTATAGCAACTATGAAAACATTGTCTTTAATCCATGACTAATGATCTGATAAAATTTGGAGTGAAACCTATCATCTATGATTGAATTTTTATAGGTGTCTGAATTATTAAATTTCCTCCTTTGAATATGTGTGTAACACAATTATATGTATTATTACAATATTATGCTCTCGCGACTCATGAAAATGGATTCCATTATGTTTTAGGTATTATGAACTTCCTGGAATTATTAAATGATTCATGAATATGATCATTTATGTATTGGGTATTGTTTTATAATGATACTGTCATGTTGACAATCATTTACTGAGCATTTTAACTCACCATTTCTTTGTTTTTTAGTCTCCATTTTATAATGAAATGTTTAATGTAATATATTTCTAAAATGGTATATAGTTATGAAGAACATAGTGGGTGATGATGTGGATTTGTTATGAAAAAGTTTCTCATGTATCCCTTTATCTAAATACACTAAAACAATATGATTCGGTAATTGATCATAATGATATGTTTGGAATATTCACTTAATTAGATGTAATATTATATAAACAAACTATGTGTCTCTTAAAAAATGATACATAAGGGTAAACATAATCATTAGAAATTTAATATTGTTAGTTGGAATAACAATATCATATGTTTATGACAACATATTCAATGAGGATGTGTATAATTGAATTGAATACATACCCATAAAATCATAGACCATAAACCTGCCACATGACACCTGCCATAATGATTTTAATAAGGAAATATTAATAATATTCAAGAATCCTGATCCATGTGATTTCATTAAGGATCAATGGAAACACTAAAATATCATTTGAAGAATAAATTAAACATATTGTTATCTTATAAAATAATGTTCATGAAACCCATACATGAAACCTTAAAAATAGAATATACTTACCTAGTTAATAACCATAATATTTTAAAACTATAATTTTAACCACTTTACTTCATCATCTAATAGGAGTTACTTATAATCATCCAACACTATAGTCACTACCCAATGAAATGGAGATACAAATCAAGAACAATCATTATCATTCACATTATATGTCTCAAAATTCATCATATACAATTTTTATGAAATATAGTATAATCATATCATATCAATGCTTGTTATATCAACAAAACAAAATACATTGTTCATTCATATCTTCATTTTGGGGTGGTAAAGAAATGGGTTCCGTGGAAATATTATACAAATAATCATTATCAATTTCAAGATATAATAAGTATGGTATCAATACAACATATCCCAAGTAAATAATATTAAAAATAACTTGTTGTTTTCATTAATGATTATAATTACGGTAACATATTATTAAAAAATTTATTGAGGGGAATACCAATTCCAATTTTAAAATAACACACACACACCCACACATATATATATACCAAAAAATTTCAATAATTGTATTAAAAATATTATTTTGACAGAATCATAGAATCTTATAAAAAAAATTCATGTCATTTAGTGGTCAAGATAAAATATAATTCTTTGTTTGTCAAAAATGATAAAACAATGATTTTGTTTTCACTTTTAATAAAATTTACCTTGAACATACACCATATAAAGTTTATATTTATTCTTTTTGTAGTACCTGAAAAATTATTTTAATGAATTTAGATAAATATTAAATAATATTAATAAATCTCCTAAAATCATTTTTGAATACATTGATATGGAAGAAAAATGTTACATGTAATAAAATTAATAATAACGTTGATTTTTTGAAAAAAATTATGATCAATTTTGAATAAAAATGAGATAAAGTTGATACATGAAAATAAAAAATCCAAGAAAATATATAGAAAATTTAAAATTAAATGGGTTTATTAAATAAGGATATAATATTTCTAGAATAAAAATATTAATTAAATTTAAATTGAAACAAAACCCTATTAACACTATTGTATTTTATGAATCGTAATCCACATGAAAGAGTAACATAAAATAAATATTTAAATATGATGAAGAATATTATATTAATTATATAAAATTTTAATGGGGAAGTATATAATCATCATAATATAATTTTGGATCATAACATAAACATATTCACAATAGATAGAGAATTTGAGAACAGTGTCTCGAACAAACTCATATTAGTGAATTTAGAATTAATCAATGATGTGATTATAAAGATATATAATATAAATCAATAATAAAACATTTTTATATAAAACTAAAATAATTACTTTTAATTTTAAATATAATCATAGAATATTATAATCAATGAATATGTGATATATCCCAAATAATGTAAATTTTGAAATGAAACCACTAACTGCATGAAAATATTAAAGTTAAATTCATTTTGTTTAATTTATATGAATTATAACTAAAAATTTTATTATTTAAGAATGATTCAAAACATAAAATTTAATTAAAAAAACATATACATCATTGAAAAAAATTTGGTGAAAAAAAATAAAATGAAGACTGAATGAAGTAAAATTGAGATAAAATCCATCACCTCAAGTCCATAATTTATATATATATGTTCCTTAACATATATATAATCAACATATATGAATTATATTGTTTTGATGTAAAATTGTAATCTATTAATAAATTAAACATAAAAATTTTATTTCAATTTATTAAGGATATATCAAATTACATAATTAGTTATGTCTATGTCGAGTGTTTTGTGCATATGTGATTCATAATATCAGGAGGTTTTTAGTATGTAGGCTATGGTGAATGTGGTAAAATATAAACAAAATAATGATTAGTAATAATAAAATAATAATTATTTTATACATTTATAATACTTTTCTAGCCATCTATGAAGGATAGTTATGGGAAATGAAATTCTATATGATCATAGAAATGGCATGTTTTTCACTAAATTGATTAATGTTCCCATCATTCATAAAATAAGAGAGAAAGTAGGTAAATATTATTTTATCAATATATAATGAATAGTATATAATAAAAATCATATTACATATTTATGAAAACAAATATATACTATAAATTTTCTTATGTGACGAAAAAAGAATCACATCTCCTCATAGGGGTGGTAATCCACACATACATGCATATAACATTGTCAATTTTTTGGATGGAAAGGCAATAAAGTATATGATATCATATATTTATAGAATTATATTTATTTTGTTAATATCATATATATATATATATATTAAATACATAAATATAAATAACCATTTGAGATAGTGATGTAAAATTAAACCCATTGCTGCATAGAAGTGGTAGCCCACACATACCCAAAAATAATGATTTTGTTTTCAATATGTAATAAGTTGAGATGTAAAATGGTTATAAAAAATAAAAAATAAAAAATAATTATATTTTATATTCATATTGTTGACCTCACCTGTTTTGATAATCCCAATTATGCTTTCATATACTTTGATAATCTCAACCTAATGTTTTTCTATATATTAATTCTTTCAATATGTGATCAAGATGATAATAATATTAAAATAATCCCTGAGATATGTTAATCCATGTCTATCTAAATTTATATGATTTCTGAATTTCTTTTAACCCATTCGGATATGCTTTGCATAAAACATACAAGTGTTAAGTCACTGATCTGGGTATAACTACTGATATGGAGCTACTGGTACTCAGTCTACCGATAGACAGAGTAACTGCTACACAAAGGTCACCAATATGTACAAGAGATACCGACAGACACCAAGTCTACTGATAGGATAGAAACCGTGCTACCGGTAGAATAGGTCTACCGATATGCATAAGTCCACTGGTAAGCAAGTCTACCGACAGATTCATTCTACCGATACAGAACACTAAGAGCTACTGATACGAGCTACCGACCGGCTTACTAATATAGACTGGTGACTAATATGAACCGACTGATTCAGTCTACCGATATAAGTATAGAGCTACTGATCGAACCAGTCTACCGAGCTATCGATAGAGTAAGGATACTGATAGGAGTTACTGATACCTAGAGCTACCGATATGAACAAGCTACCGATGCAAGTTCAAAGAGCTACCAATGGAAGGTTCTGCTACACTAAAGACAAACGTACACATTTACCAACACAAGCTACTAATTATTCACCAACCAGTAAAACTCTTTACTCTCATTACTATTTATTTATTAAGCTAACGGTTACATGGGATGTTTTTAATGAAGTTAATTTTATTTAATGATCTCTGTTTCCATGTAAGGGAACCTTACCTAGTACCCATGTAAAAATGTAATCATTATCATTTGCTGGAGAATAAAGCTATTAAAAGGGATGATAATGACCTTGCTAAATTACAATGAAAAATTATGAGAAGAGAGAACACATGATGTGCATACAACAAACATCATGAAACTAAGAAGGCACACGAGTGAAAAAGAAAAGGGTTGAACATCATTCAAATGTGGAGCATTCGTGAAAGGATAAATCCATACTCCAAGAACATTGGATAGAAACGATTCTACTCATTTTCAAGGAAAACACGAGCCATATCTTGAGTGAAGAACTACCACAAATACTTCATGCACTCAAGTAGAAAAGATGGACCAAGAATCAAAGAATAAATTGACACATTGTTTTCTGAGCAGAAACCAGAGAAGGACTCATATGTTTTTTTGACCAATCAAACAAGTCCAGGGCTGCACTGTCAATCACTAAAGCTTTTCTAAACTCTTTCTCACTTTCTTTAGCAATTCTATCATTACATTTCAAGCAGGGTGTTTACCCTTTTTATTTTACACACTCTATCTCCTAATCTAAACTGGAGGATTGTAAAATCCTCACTCAAACTTCATAACCCCTTGTTTCCCACTTTGGATAGTGGTAGAGGTTGAGTAAGACCTTGATAGCCTATGTGATATTTTTTGGGTATCCCATGTAGAACTGTGGTCGTGTTTTCTGGACCTGGACAGTAGTGTACTATTGTTTTACCCCAATACAGGCTGTGGATCAATTTCTATAAATTGTTGAGAGGACTAAGTCCTGGCCTGAGACTGAACCTCTTGGTTATCTCTACTGTGCATTTTAGTTTAAGTCATAAGGATACTATATATATTTATTTCATAATCTGTTTCTATTACTTAGAAATACAAAACTATTTTAAAGATACTCTGATAGTTAAATTAGCAAGTCTTTATACTTATTGTAAACCAGTAAGTTAGTTTCAAAAGTTAATTTAATCTTCATATTAAGTCAACTAAGACCTTATCAATCTTTGAGAAACTGATTCAACATTTACACTCTGTACAGATTCACTACAGTTTAACATTGTTTTTAAATTGGGGTATTTTAAAAGAAATATTTTTAACATAAATTTTAATTGGAACTAAATTCACACCCCCCTATTGAGTATCCACTCCGACCCACATTTGGTATTAGAGGTCTTGTTTTTGTTAAAGGATTGTTGACATACTCTATTTTTCAACTGTGATTTTAGTTACATCTTTAAAGATCTTAAATTTCTGTTAGTTCAAAATTTTATCTCATCAAAATTTCTTTTCTAAAATATATTTATAGACAATAAACTAGAGGGTGATGTTAATAATCGGCCACCTTTCATTAATGGCACCAAATATGCCCAGTGGAAACTTAAGATGAAAATACATTTGGATAGTATGGGTTTTGATATCTGCACTGCTATAGTGTCTCAATATAAAATTACAGAAACTGAAAGAACAACTTGGGATGAACCTACAAAGACTACTTACAATAATAATTGTTATGATATGAATGCCATGTACTGTGATTTAGGAGATGATGAGTTTAATAGAATATCATCTTGCAAAACTGCTTAAGAAATATGGGATACTTTGGCTGTTTCTCTTGTGGGAATAACCATTGTTAAATAAATGAGACTGAATACATATACTATTAAATATGATAATTTTAAAATGAAAACTGATGAACCTATTAATGATATGTATATCAGTTTTAATGAGATAGTCAATACAATGAGTTCACTTGGAAAAGTTGTTCCAGGTAAGGAACAAATTATGAGGATACAGAGATGTATTCCAGAACGATAGAGGGACACTTCTGTTTCCATCAGAGAGTCGTGTGACATTAGATCATTTCCTGTAAAGGATCTTATTGAAAAATTAATGATGTATGAAAAAGAACTCAAGATAAATAAAAGGGAAGATGACGAACCCAAGAAAAAAATCCATAGCTTTCAAGTCTAATGCCTCTAAGAGAAAAGACAAGGAGACAATGAAAATACAAACTGAAAGCTCAACCAGCGATGATTCAGATTCTGACAGTGATACTGAAATGGGTCAAATAGCCAGGAGATTCATGAAGTTCTATAGGAAAAAATAAATTCTTCAGAAAATTTAACTACAAAGGAATGTATGACAAAAATGGAAATTTGAAAAAGGATTGGAAGAAACCTGACAAGGAAGATGATATTGTCTGATATGAGTGCAAAAGGAAAGGATGCATCAAGGGTGACTGTCCAAAACTGAAATTCAAAAATAAATATGATTATAAGGACAAGAAGTACAAGAATGATATGAAAGCTACTTGGAGTGCTTTGGACGACAGTACAACAGAACCTAATGTTTTTAATTCTGAGAAGAATTGTGCCAACATGTGTTTCATGACCAACACATACGAGGAAACTTTAGATACCCATGTTTTGAATTCCTATTATTCTGGAGATGATGCAGAATATGATTCTGATTCTGAAAATATGTCTAAGGATGACTTTTTTGAAGACTAAAATATGATGGAAGAAACATGTAATAAACTTAAAGGAAAATATAAGTCAATAAAGAAATAGCATTCTCTCACTGTCACTACTAAATCTGCTTTTCATATAGAAAAAGAACAGAATACTCAATAGTTAAAGGAAAATACTGATTTGAAAATGTCTAATGAGCATCTTATAAAGGAATTAGAAAAGTCACTAATGGAAAATACACACTTACACAAATTTTAGGAATGAAATTTGTGCCTAAATACACTACTGGGTTGGGATACCAACATGGAAAAAGACAGTTCACTAAAACTCAATTTATTCCTAAGTCATGACAAAATTCTGCTTATTCCAGTTCTGGAAATTCATATTCTTCAACCAGTTATTCATATAGTTATAGATCAAATAAAGTTTATCATTCAAAATATATTGATTCTCTGAATTATATGAGACCCATTTGACAAATATGGGTACCTAATGCTTTGATGGCTAACCTATCTGGACCTAAGAAAAGCTGGGTACCAAAATCATTTCCTATCTAAACCTGTTTTATAGGAAACATGTTTGAAGAGTTCTCACAAGAAGGTATGGTGCATGGATAGTGGATATTCAAGACACAAGTCTGGAGATTATTCATGCTTAAAAATCTTAATAAAGGTTGATGGATTCCATGTCAACTTTGGTGATAATTCTAAAGGAAAAATCATTGGCCTAGTCCAGATTAGTAACACTGATTCAGTTTTAGTTTCTAAAGTTTTATTTGTTGATGGACATAAATATAATATGTTAAGTAATTCTCAATAATGTGATGATGGATTTAATGTGAAATTTGAGAATGATTCATGTAATGTTTTTAATTCTAAAAATTTATTAGAATTTTCTGCTTTAAGAAATGAAAATGTTTATGTTGTTGATTTAAATACTTTAGCTAAAAAACATGTTACATGTTTAAATGGTTTTTATTAAGAGTCTTGGCTGTGGCATAGAAGATTAGGACACTAAAACATCTATTAACTATGAATGTAGACTAAGAAAAACTTGGTTAGAGATCTACATAAACATGAATTCCCAAATGATAATGTTTGTAATCCCAGCCAAAAGGGAAAGCAACATAAAGTTTCTTTTAAATCAAAGAACGAAGTTTCAACTTCTCAACCACTAGAGTTGGTTAAAATGGATTTGTTTGTACCTTCATGAATTTATAGATTAAATGGGAATAACTATGTCAATGTATTGGTAGATGACTTTTCTAGATATACTTGGGCATACTTCCTAGCTCACAAAAGTGAAGCTTTCTCTTACTTTGTTAAATACACTAAGTCTGTAGAAAAACATAGTGGACTTATGATTTAAACACTGAGAATTGATCATGGCCATGAGTTTGAAAATCAAGAGTTTGAATATTATTTATCACACAATGGCTATAGTCACAACTTTTCTTCTCCTAGGACACCTCAGTAGAATGGTGTAGTAGAAAGAGGGAATAGAACCCTTCAAGAAATAGCTAGAACGATGATTATTAAGTATGATCTGCCTATTTACTTTTGGGCTGAAGCTGTGAATACAGCTTGCTATATTATCAATAGTTTCTTAATTAGACCAGTTCTCAATAAGACCCCATATCAACTATGGAATAATAGAAATCGGAAAGTGAGTTACTTTACAGTCTTCGGCTGTAATGTTTTTATTCTTAATACAAAGGATAATCTAGACATGTTTGCTTCTAAGAGTGATGATGGAATTTATCTTGGTTATTATTTAACTAGAAAAGCATATAGAGTCTTTAAAAAGAGAACCAAATTTGTTGAAGAATCTGTTCACACCAAGTTTGATGAAACCGACCCACATGAGCCTAAAAGCCCTCTTGAAAATATTTAAGAATATTTGAGTGTTCTGGACCTTAATGATAAATCTAACGAACCTGCTATAAAAATATCTAGTTTTGGACATATTCCAAAATCTTCTTTTATAGAACCCTAACTTGGAGATAAACCTGAAATTTCTAGTCCTACCTTTACTAGATCAACTAGGATTCTAAAGAATCATACTTTAGATGATGTTGTTGGTAATCTTGATAGAGGGACACAGACTAGAGCTTCTCTAAGAAACCAGGTTGAACATCAAGCCTTTCTTTCACAGGAAGAACCTAAAAATATCAATGATGCTATCAATGATGAATTTGGGGTAATGGCTATGCAATAAGAGATAAATCAATTTGAAAGAAACAAATTCTGGGAATTAGTTGACAGACCTAATGCATTTTAACAATAGGCACTAAATGGGGTTTTAGATATAAAGTTGATGAATCTGGAAACATAGTTATATAAAAACTAATCCAGTTGCACGAGGATATAGTCAAGAGGAAGGTATAGATAATGAGGAAACCTTTTCACCTGTAGCTAGATTACAAGCTATTAGGATCTTACTTTCCTATGCTGCTCATCTGAATTTCAAGTTATATCAAATGGATGTTAAAAGTGCTTTTCTAAATAGTTTAATTGTTGAAGATGTTTTTGTTAAACAACCACCTGGATTTACTAATCCTCGTTTTCCAAATATAGTGTTTAAACATTGAATAGCTTTATATGTTTTGAAATAAGCTCCAAGAGCTTGGTATGATAGACTTAGTAATTTTCATATTTCAAAAAGTTTTTATTAAAGGGATTGCAGATCCAGCACTGTTTGTTAAAAGAATCTATAAAGATGTTTTAATAGTTCAAATCTATATTGATGATATTATTTTTGGATCTTCTAAACACTCTTTATGTACTGATTTTTCAAAGAGTATGCAAAATGAGTTTGAAATGAGTTTAATGGGAGAACTCCAATATTTTCTTGGATTTAAAGTTTTCCAAAATGAAAATGGTCTTATTTTGAATCAAAGTAAATATAAAAAGGATATTTTAAAATGTTTTGGTTTGGATAGTATTAAGGAAAGTGATACTCTTATGAGTACTGTTTTTAAATTGGATGCATAGGAAACTGGAAAACCAGTGGATAATACAAATTATAGAGGTATGATTGGAAGATTACTTTACCTCACTGCTTGTCAAATAGATATTATGTTTAGTGTGTGTATGTGTGCAAAATTTCAAGATAATCCAAAAGAATCACATTTACTTACTGTTAAAAAAAAAATTAAGTATCTTAAACACACTGTAAACATAGGTTTGTTTTACCCAAAAGTGCAACCCTTTGAGTTAATGAGTTATTCAGATGATGATTTTTCTAGTTGCATGTTAGATAGAAAAGTCTCATCAGGAACATGTCATCTTTTTGGAAAATCCTTAGTATCTTGGTGTAGTAAAAAGCATAATTCTTTAGCATTTTCCACTACCGAAAAAGAGTACATTGCTGCCGGTAGTTACTGTGCACAAATTCTGTGGATGAAACACACTCTTTTGGACTATGGATATGACTTTAAGCACGTTTCTATCAACTGTGACAACACTAGTGCAATAAACATCTCGAAGAACCCTGTGTCTCACTCTTGGACCAAACACATTTATGAAAGGCACTATTTCTTGAGAGATCATTACCAAAAGGGTGATATTATTCTTGAGTTCATTGGTACTGAGTTTATTGGTACTGAATATCAATTAGATGACTTTTTTACTAAACCTTTTAGTTCAGAGAGGTCAAGTAACATTATAGATGAGTTAGGTATGTTTAACCTTGATCGGTAGAAATTCAAACCGATTTAAAATTTTCACCGAAGAAAAATTCTCACCGATGTAAAATTCTCACCGATGTAAAATTTTCACCGATGTAAAATTCTCACCGATGTAAAATTCTCACCGATGTAGAATTCTCACCGATGTGAAACTCTCACTGATGTAACCTCACTGATAGGAATTCTCACTAACTCTAGTGATAATTGCACTGTTCTAAACTTCTGTCTGCCGGCAGAATCTGAATCATTTTTGCGTTAATTCATTTTATTTATTTATTTTATGATTCCTAAATGATAAAACTAATGTCCGAGATACTTCTAAATCCACATAGCCTCAAAACCTTACCATCAATCCTTACCTCCTGAATCCTTAGAGAACCCTAAATCCCTCGAATCCGAGATGGAAAAAACCAAACTCTCGTCTGTTAGAGATGTTGCTGATGAGCCAAAAGCAAAGAACCAAAAGTATGTGCCAGAAGCAAGTGGAAGTGCTAGCTAGACAACATCAAGAAGACGACCAGTAAATCATCATCTGAAAAATCTAGTTATTGGGATTGAAAAAGAGCTATGTGTAGAATGGCTACTGCATAGAAAATCCATAGTGCTCGAAGTGCTTGAAGATCAAAAATGGGTTGAGGGTTTTTTGAACAACAGTGGTCCCTACATTCCAATGTTAGTGAAACAGTTTTATGAGTTTGTATCCTTTATGAAATCTGAGATTGAAAATCGTGTGACTTCATTTGTAAATGGAAAAGAGATATCATTTTCATTTTTTGAATTGGCCGAGTGCTTAAAAGTTACACATAAAGGGGTTTCTATATATGTATCGAGAGCTATGCCACCTAACGGTGATATTTTCGACTATGAGACTGCTTTGGAAGTGCTGAATGGTTCTGGATGTCAAAGACAAGTGTTTGCTACAGAAATGGATGGAGAGAACAAATTGCTGTTCAAATTCGTTAAACATGTCTTAATACCGAGGAGAGGAGACTTTTCCAATTTGAGATATAAATATATCTATATCTTACATATCTTAAGAAGTTGTGTAAAAGATAATCTGTGCAGATTGCTGATGATCAAAATGGAAGACATGACAAGGCCAAAGTCAAAGCCAAATGCCCTATTCTTTGCTAAGCTAATTTCTGTGATGATCAAGGTAAAATGGGCAGGTGAGTATGAATATGGGACAGTGGTAGTGAAGAATAAATTTTGTATCACATCAACAGTGCGCAAATACATGAGGATAAATTTTAACCCTTGAGGTGGATAATGGTTTAATGATGACCGAAAGGTATATGACAAATTCAATACTGTGGATCATCCTTCTTGACTAGAAGATGTGAGGGGTCCAGGTCTAGGACTTGAGGAAGAGGAGCCGGAATAAAGTGATGATGCAGAAGAGGAAGAGTCTTCTACTGATGAAGGAGGAGACCGTGACTTACCTCCTAGCCAAACTATTGACGATCAATATAAACATAAATAAGATAAGGAAGAAGCTTCTTTAGAGGATGTTGAATTGGCTGCTGTAGAGAATGAAGAATATGTTTAGGAAAGTGAAACATCTCTGTCAGCTGAATTGATTCTGTGTCCAGTGATTGGACAATCCGTAATGATTGCTACGGATGCAAATGAAGTTGACGTACACTTTCCTAGTTTGTAAGACTCTCCAGCTATTGTAGAGAATGAATTAATAGTGGAAGATTATTTGGAGAAAGGAAGACCTGATGATAATGCTGAGAATGCTGTTATCTTAATTTAGGATGCACCAGTTGAGGGGGAGCATCAAACCAATTTTGGAAGTCTTCCAGTGGCTGCTGGAATAGAAGATTGGGCAGAAGGCCCAAGTTTTGTAGTCTGTGGTTTAGACTATCCTGATTCTGAAAATTAAGCATCTCTCAATAGACATATGATTACTTATGATGTTGAGACTGAGTCACTACCTGAAGATGTGGTCAGAATGCATGACCTAGATACTTTAATGAAAAAGATTAAGGACAGTTTTGTGGAAGAGGTAAAGAAGATGGAAGTTTCCCAGGTCTCTTTAGTTCAATCGATCATGACTGACTTAGTGGTCAGTTTATCATCTGCAAGAGTACCCACCACCGTTTCACCTTCTAATATGATCACCAAAGCTGATCTGGAATCCTTGAAGGATGAACTCAAAGAATCTTTCAATGCATCATTTCATGAGATGAAGCTTTGTTTTGCTGAAGATATGACGATGTTGGAAAGATCATTTGAACTATCTCTATGTTATAATTTATCGACCTTCATGGTAGAAATAGTGGATGAAGTTTAAGACTTCCAGGCTCAAGTTTCTAGACTTGAAGAAGATCTTGAAGCTCTAATGGAATCTGTTATTTCTTTAGACTCTTACATGAGCTCAAAATCCGAAGCAGACAAGGACTTAGCCTATGTCAAGAGTGTTGTAAGACAGATGGTTTCAGTGTTTGAAGGTTTTAAATCATCCATGAAAGATCATGTTAAAACCCAGGACTCTAAAGTTTAAAATCTTATCAGTGGGTTGACCAAGAACTTCAAGGAAATAGTAACCTTCCTTGTTGGTTCTATTGCTTTTAAACCCTCAGTAGAGATGAATCAAAATAGATCTATGATGAAAGATGAGCTTGGTCAAACTTCAAATAGTGTCTCGGTGGACTCATCCGAGCTGAAAAGAGTTGGGTTTTCAACCATAGATTCAGCTAGAGAGATAATAAAGATAGTCCATGAATATCTGAGAGAAGCATATGCCTCTCAGAAAGAAGTGAAAGATAAAGTGGACTCCTATTTCTCTAAGATTTTCACCAAGAATCAACTCAACAATCACTTCAAACATCTGTTGGAAAATATGAAGCTGTCTCCTATCAATCAAGCTATCAAAGAGTAAGTTTTCAAGCTAAGGGAATTGACTCCAGCATTGTAAATGTTTATGGAGAACAGGGATAAATTCATATCCGCAGGGATTGAGAAGGAGGAATAATTATGGATTTTAGAAATCTTTTGCTGTCTTTTCTTCATGTTGATGTTAGGGCAGTGATTGTCTCTCCTACCTTACCAGCTTCTGCCTCTACTGCTTCTCCAGTTCAGATGACTACTTCCCAAGCAATTCAAATCCCCACTCCTATGATCACACAAAGATCTCCTCAGTATAGACAAGGAACAGTTTCTATAGCTCAACCTCCAATGATGATTTCTTGAATTCCTAATCCCTCACCTGCAACCACTTCACCTGAATCCTCTTCTGCTCCCAAGGGAAAATCTCACATTGAGGACGTGGATTGGACAAGTGGCTAGACTATTTGATAGGAATCCATTGTTTTTTATCTCTTTTTACCTTATTTGGGACATGAAATGAAACTGGTTTTTATCTCTTTTCTCATTTTTATTTTTGTACCTTATATGGTTTCCCACTTTTTGATTATCACAAAGGGGGAGAAATATCTTACCAAGCTTTTACAAAGGGGGAGAAATACTCTCTATGTATCAAAGAAGGATAAATATTCACCCAGGTGGAGAGATATTAATGAAAGGGGGAGAAATTTTTATCCAAGTAAAAGATATCATGCTTTACTCCTATGATACTGTTACATTTCATTCTCTGCTACCATTTTCTCTAACTATCTGATGCCACTAAATTTTACTTTCGATATCATTGCATTAAATTTTATCTCTGATACTATCACATTTTCTTCCACCTATGATCTATTATGATCTATAACATACTGTTTATCTGAGGTAATTGCATTTAATGATATATCCTCTAATACAACAGCTCACTATTTTAAAATGATAATATCATAGGTAGTGATTATCAAAAAGGGGGATATTGTTGACCTCACATGTTTTGATAATCTCAATTATTCTTTATATACTTTGATAATCTATACTTAATGTTTTTCTATATATTTATTCTTCCAATATGTGATCAAGATGATAATAATATTAAAATAATCCCTAAGATATGTTAATCCATGTCTATCTATGTTTATATGATTTCTGAAGTTCTTATAACCCATTCAGATATGCTTTGCATAAAACAGATAAGTGTTAAGTCTCTGATCTGGGTATAGCTACTGATATAGAGCTACCGGTACATAGTCTACCTATAGATAGAGTCAATGATACACAAAGGTCACCGATATGTACAAGAGATATTGATAGACACTAAGTCTACCGATATGATAGAAACAGAGCTACTGGTATGACAGGTCTACCGATATGCATAAGTGCACCGGTAAGCAAGTCTACCGAAAGATTCAGTCTACCGATACAGAACACTAAGAGCTACCGATATGACCTACGGACCGGCTTACTTATACTGACTAGTGACTGATACGAACCGACTGATTCAATCTACCGATATAAGTATAGAGCTACTGATAGAACTCGTCTACCAAGCTATAGATAGAGTAAGTCTACCGATAGGAGTTACTGATACCTAGAGCTACCAATACCAACAAGATACCGATGAAAGTTCAAAGAGCTACTGATGGAAGGTTCTTCTACACAGAAGACCATCGTACACATTTAACAACACGAGCTACCAATGATTGACCAACCAGTCGATCTCTATACTCTCAATACTATATATTTATTAAGCTAACAGTTACATGGGATGTTTTTAATGCAGTTAATGTTATTTAATGATCACTATTGCCATGCCAGGGAACCGTACCTAATACCCATGGAAAAGGTAATCATTACCATTTTCCGGAGTTGAAATCTATAAAAAGGAACGATAAAGGCTTAGCTGACATTGATAAAAAAGGATGATAAGAAAGAATATTGTATGTGCATACAACAAGCATCAAGAAACTATGAAGGCCGGTAGGTGAAAAAGAAAAGGGCTGAACATCATTCAAACGAGGAGCATTCGTGAAAGGCTAAATCCATACTCCAGGAACACTGGATAGACAGGAAGCTACTCATTTTCAAGGAGAACACAAGCCGCATATTGAGTGAAGAACTACCACAAATACTTCATGCACTCAAGCTGACAAGCTAGACCAAGAATCAATGAAGAAAACAACAAACTATTTTCTGAGCAGAAACTAGAGAAGGACTCAGATGTTTTTCTGAACAATCAAACGAGTCCAGAGGTGCACGGACAATCACTAAATCTTTTCTAAACTTTTCTCACTTTCTTTAGCGATTCTATATTTTCATTTCGAGTAGTGTGTGTACCCTGTTTATTTTACACACACACTGTCTCATAATCTAAACTGGAGGAATCTAAAATACTCACTCAAACTTCATAACCCCTTGTTTCCCACTGTGGACAGTGGTAGAGGTCGAGTAAGACCTGGACAGCCTATGTGCTGTTGTTTGTGTTTCCCATGTAAAACTTTGGTAGAGGTCTTTGGACCTGGACAGTAGTGTACTATTGTTTACCCCCGATCCACGGTGTGGATCAATTTATATAAATTGTTGAGAGGACTAAGTCTCAGCTTGAGACTGAACCTCTTAGTTATCTCTGGCGTGCTTTTTAATTTAAGTCATAATCATACTATATATATTTATTTCATAATCCGCTGCAATTACTTTGAAATACAAAACTATTTTAAGGCTACTTTCCTTGTTAAATTAGAAAGTGTTTATAATTATTGTAAACCAATATGTTAGTTTCAAAAGTTAATTTAATCTTTAGATTTAGTCAACTGATACTTAATCAATCTTTGAGAAACTGATTGAACATTTACACTCTGTATAGATTCACTACAGTATAACATTGTTTTTAAATTGTGGGATTTTAAAAGAAATATTTTTAACAGAAATTTTAATTGGATCTCAATTCCCCCCCCTCCTCTTGAGTATCCACTCCGACCAACACATATGATATTATATCATCTTTTTTTAGGATGATTTTTTATATTTCAAGATGAAATAAATTGAATGATATAGGGTTGGCTGATTTTCTCTTCTTTAGCAGACCACATATTTACCCCCTCTTAAAGAACATTAGAAATAAATTTTAAAAATAAAATAATTCTATTTAATTTATATGTATGAATTGAATGTAATTGGTTGAGTTTTGGATTATTGTGATGCTTAATGTTTTGTAATGAGGAAAAAGGAGGGGTGTCCTATTTTAATGGGGGGAGGTGCATTTTTTGAAATTTTCGAAATATTACAATATATTGTGGTTTTAAATTATGTAGAATTGTTCAAAAATTAAATATATTAATAAAATGAGGATATGGTATTAATATAATAATATAATAATATTTATATAGGTTTATATTTTATTTTAAACCAAATATTATTATTTAAACCCATGGTGGTAAATTTTTTACCAAAATCATGGCAATGAATTTCTCAATATTAAGGGGTTATAATATCACATATAAGGTGAAAATTGTATCACAAAAAAGATATGGAATGAAATTTATGACCATTACTAATCATAGTTTTCTTATTTCAATACATTTAATATATTTAAATACATTTAATATATTTAAATAATATTATAAAATATTATTTACTATAAAATATCCTAAATACCATTTCCAAATTTATTAATTTATATTGAAAATAAATACATGAATATAGTAATGGATTAAAAATATAATCCTTTATAACATCACCTATCTTTTATATACATATATAAAATTCATGTAACACAATAACTACATAAAAAATTACATTAAATGTTTATAAATTCATTTTCATTATTTTTATACACCAAGGAAACTAATTTTAATACCATTAAAAACTAATTTAAAGAAATTATTTTTTTACAAAAAATAAAAAAATATAAAAATTTAATGAATTTTTATCCATAAAACAATTTTTTTTACCCTAGTTTAAACATTTTAACATTAGTATGTTAAAAAATTACTATTGTTCGTAGTCATGTTGAAAAAAATTATATTAACCAAGTCACATAATATTAATTATTATGATTCCAAATAAATAATATATTTTATCCAGTTAAATTTTCATAATAAAATAATTTTATATTAAAATAATACACAAAAATTGATGAAATGTATGATTTCCAACAAATAATTGTTTATATATAAAAGCTGTTATACACCAAATTTATGAATAGTTTTTATTGGAATATTACTTTTTGTAATATGATTAATTATGAGCAACTAATGAAATTTAAATAATAACGTGTAATTTTAAATTAATTTTTTTATTTACTTGAAATGATAATAAAATATTCAATAAAAAACATTATGTTTTAATCTTCACTAAAAAATAATTCCTTCCATAAATATCCCAACATTTCAACCCACAATAATTTTGAAATTATTAATTAAAAAAATGAATTAATAGTTTTAAAAATATTATTTAATTTTGAAATAAATTTATTAAATTAAACCATATATTGTATTAAATCCAAATTTGGTTAGAAATATGTCATTTTCATTGTAATGTATGTTTTCCTAATAGTCATGTAATGAATAAAAACCATCAATATATAATTATCGAATATTATTAATAAATGAAAACTATTTATATTAACATTTCCTTTGTCTTAAAAATCATACCCTTTTGAAAATTGTGTTGTCAAAATTTTATGGCATGCCTAATAGAGTGGTTTTATCACATTTTATATGTAAATTCTATAGAAATGATGATAAAACATAGTAATAAAATTGTAATTTGTTTTATTTTAAAATATATATGTTTTTAAAAAATAAAAACATACAATTTGATAATAGAACATCCTTTTTTAAAAAGAAAAATTAAATAGATAGGACATTTTGAATAACACATAACAAGGTGTCCAAATAAGAGAAAATTATTTGGAAATGATAATATGCACATGGAAGATAATCATAATGACAAAATAAGGATGAATAATGAAAGATAATGTTGACTAAATGGATGTGAATAATCATGATATGTTTAATTACCAAAAAATTATAGATCATGGTTGTGCATAAAACACTACCTATTCCTAAGAAATGATTGTAATTAAATGACTTTTTTAGATTATATTTATATACATGATAAATTATTTCACTATATAAACTAATATTATAAACAATATTCATAATTTACAAGTAATATTTTATTCCTTAATAGATTTCTAATACAATCTCAACTTTTTATAAAAAATAAATATATTAAGTATGATTTTTTTCTTGTTTGAATCACTAAAATCAACATCCAATAGATCACATAATCTACAAAAGGATAACACGCTATTCCTCGTGTATTTATTTTCTAACAAAAATTTCTTTATTAATTATACGTTATGATAATAGGAAAATTTTTAACTCATTATTATGAATAAATAATACCATAGTATATAAATCCCACAAGAACACAAGAGATTTGATAAAGATGATTCCGTAAATAAATATGTTGTATACCAAATAACCTCTATATCAAAAAAGTTTTTAACATAAAATGTTATATCATTCCTATCACTATAAAACCACAAATATGTAATATCATTTTTCTACAATAATATTTCATCCTTAAAGTGGGGGCCAGATATAACTTAATAATATAAAATCTATCCCAAAATTAAATTAATCATATAAATATTACATAACATTAAACATCAAAATGGGAATCTAATAATTTGATCTTATTATAACTTTAAAATTATAAAACCATTATGGGGTCACTAAATCATAATTATTTCGGGCATAAAAAAACAAATCTCAAATTTTAGAAAAAACATACTTAAAACAAATATAAAATCCATAGAATCACACTCCATGATATGATGATGAAACTTTGTCTTTATATATTGGGAATTTATACCTATAATTTTGATTAAATTTAAACTATACCAAATATTTAAAATCTCATGGAAATATTTTATCACTCACATTTCCAAAGACTATTCAGGTTTATTGTTCCATAGAATATTGAGAAATGGTTTCATAAAAACATGGCTAATTTTTCATGATAATGTACAAGGATAGAATAATTATAATATATCCCTAATGTAACATTAATAAAATTAGTGGATAATATTTTTGACTAATATATCATTTATTATAATATAAATATATATATTTAAATAAAATTACCTTTCCTCTTTGAAAATCACCATAAAAAATTATGATATTTCTAGAATATTTCTAAAATATTATTATTCTAAAATTACAAATAAATTTCTTAGTTGAATCATAAAAAAATTTAGATGTCACAATATTGGAAAATTCAGTTCATTTTATAATTGATTTGACAATTATTTTTTCCCACTATCAGTAAAATTGTGCTTTTTACAAAATTGCTATTATAATTATTATTACAATTTTTTAGAAAAATCATGAAATGTTAAATATGACAATGAATAATGGTGTAAAATATTTAATATCACTATTTAATAGATTTCATAAATATTGGATGAGGAATAAAATGGCTTTCTAATCAAAAGTGGAGAAATAATTATATATATACATAATATTTTTTTAAAATTTTATTAGTAGAAGAGAGAAAAAAGTGGAACATAAACATAAAAATTAAATAAGTATACCAATTCTAAGAATAGTGAAATATAATTATTAAATAATTATCATATAATTTCATCAATGGAAAATCTTGAATAAATATACCCAATTGAAATTCTATTGAAACAGAAACTCCTCACGACTATTATATCTTTTGAATCATAATAATCATGAATTAATAATTTCATTCATATCATAAAATGTCATAAACATTATAAAATTTATGATATGAAATTGAAAATTTGTAGGATATACACTTCATAAAAAAATTTGTTGAATAATAAAAATGTATGCCAAAATGAAATTCAATTTTGGATGAATAAATCCTACAAAGATCACATGATTGATTAAAAAATTAATCAATGGAGAGATTATCTTTCTAAAAGGTTAATAAATAGAAAATATTGGAAATGGAACATAAATATAAAAGGTCATTTCACACATAATATTGGCATAATATAATCAATATTAATGTGATATATTACAATAAATTTAAATTGTGTTAATAGTCTTTGTACAACATGACAACATTCAATTCAAATACCATTAAATAATTTTTGTAATTATTATATAAAATACCATGATGTTTTAATGATTCAAGTTATAAACATTAAACAGTGATTCTTTTACATTTATAAAATAATGATTTTTATAACATTAATGGTTTCCATTAATTAATTTAAATTTAGATTAAATACCATACCTTGAGTCTATAATTTCATTGTATGTCCCTTTATAGTAGTATAATAATGTTATATCAATACTTTTATTTTTTAAGATTTTTTTGGACTAACCATTTATCGTCAAACCAATAATTTAATTTAATTTAATGATATATTTAACTAATTAAAAATTTATATAAATTACTGATGTTTTTTGAATGATTGGATTATAATTTAAAAATGATTTTTGTTGGTTGACCATGGTTAAAAAGTAATTTTTTTGTCATATATAGAATAATAATCAGGAAATAATTATAATTATTATACATTATTAAATATTTTGAAACAAACTATAAAAGATGGTTAAGAAAAATGAATAACATAATAACTAAAGAGATGGTGGGAAGTTTTTACATATGAGTAACTTTTCTATTTTTTAATGAACCTGAGAAAAGAAGGAATGTATTATTGTAAAATTATAGAATTATTATCATATTGTAAATATCATATTATCTATTTAAATAAACTTATATATGCAACCCATGTTTTTCATGGACGAAAAAGGAATCTCATTCCTTCTTGGAGGTGGTAATCAACACATACGCAAAATAAATGTAATAATATTACAATTGATGGAATGATATGAAAATAGAAGATATAATATATTTATAGATAGATAATTTTAAAATTTAAATAATAAATATTAACTATATTTCTCATTATATAACTTCTATAGATGTAATGATGGAAAAGGAAACACATTTAATAATATAGGGGGAATCCCACATGTATGGGTGAACAATTATTTCATTGATCATATGATGGAGAATAAGAATAAAAGTGGTTTTTAATAGTTATAAATATTCATTATAATATATAATACAGTAATGTTAATATGTCATCTTGGTATTTGAATATTTTTATAATTAATTTATATAGTTTTTTTATACGATATTTTTTATTGGTTTAGTAATGTTGGATGGATCAATGTTTTTTAAAAAATGTAAAGGAGGGGTATCGTTTTGTTCGAGAGGGGGATGTTTTTTTTAAATTAATCAAATATTATTATATTATATGTGTATAGATCACATAAAATGGATACAAAATTATATATTTTAATGGATAAAAATTATATGGTATTATTATAATCGTCTAATAAGATTTTTATGGATTTAGATATTATTTTAATCATTATCATTTTATTTTACCCTTTGGTTAACAAATTAAAATGATAACCACAGTTATTTTTTTTAAATATTATATGGTTATTATTTTACATATAAAGATATGATGGGATCATTTGTTGAAATGGAATAAAATTTTATATTGTTTATCAACCGAATAATCCCATTTTAGGATTTTAATAATTGTTTTATAATATTAGTAAAAATTATTAAATTTAAAATTTCATTTTTGTCATTTTTCACACTATTCATTTAGCTTAATTATAATGAAAGGAAAATTGTAATTTATTTTGAATATAATCTTTTAAAACATATAATAATATGTGATATTGATCTATAATAATTATGTGTCACAATAAATCACCAAAAATATTAACTTTAGAGGATAATATTCACTTTCCATGATCTTTCAACTTCGTCCATAAGATATATCTTGATGTATAGTAAGAAATTAATGAATTTTTTTCATCAATCATCATTAAAAAGAAATTTAATATGATATTTGTTAAATATATTTTTATCAGGTAAGATATGTTATATTTCATTATTTCATAACGTATATTCATATTATTGAAATCCTACGAATAACAATATCGACATTATGCGTTACATAAAATATTATAAAGGAAATGAATCAATTATAAATTGTGAAAATGTCATATTTACAATATTTAGATTGTTATTAAATTTATGTAAAAATAAAATAAAATAAATAAATTTTTTTGAATAATTTTAATAATTATCACATTAGTGTTATACTAAATTCATGTATTTTACCATTTAAATTTAAAAACAAATTAACAATGGTCACCATTCATTTTGACCAAATATTTATATGGACTTATTACCTAATATTAAAATTTCTCATTTCATTATATGTAATATGTTTTATCAATTAAAATTTACAAAACATGATGAAATTATTTAAAATAAAACCCAAATAATGTGAGGGGAAATAATTTTTCATACAACTGATTTTTTATGTATAAAAAAGTTTTAATAAAAAATTAACAAATAACATTATTTCAAATAAAATTTATTGGATATATATTCAAATTAAATTAATGAAATATTTAAAATAATCCAAAGTAAAATGTGAATTTCAAAATTATTGATAATTTACTGTTTTAAAAATTAGAAATTTTTTACTAAAATTTTGAAAAATAAAAGTGTTCTGAAAATTCTAAAATATTCCTCGTATTCTAATTGATTCATTAATAATTAAAATTTTATAATATTTTTTAGAAACAATGATTCTATAAATTCTAAATTTTTATTTTAAATAAATCCATAAAAAACATTAAAACACAATTTCGATAGAAGTAATTCCATTTAGTTTTTATTAAAATATTTCTAAATATTCATTATATTAAATACAGCTCATTAAAAATATTTTTAATGGAATTTAAATATCAATTAAAACAATTCATCATCGAGATAGAATATATTTTAGAGAGTTATTACATGAAACACATGTAATTCGGTAAAAAATAATTATAAAAAAAATAAAACAATCATAGATCAGAAAAAACATCTTATTGGCATAACATAGTAATAAGAGAAGTGATATGTACCAGTAAAAGGAAATTGATTTTAAAATCATCTTATGAATTTAGTAAATTTTTATTTTCAAAATAATTATAAATATAACATAAGGAAAAATATTTTACAATCAATAATAAAATCTAATGATGCTTAAATATTCCACATATGACCTATATATATATAATAAATATAAAAATAATATAATATATATCTCAATAAAAGATGATTCAGATGAAAAACCCTGACCTTGGATTCTAGCTCTATAGGGAAACTTTTAACATCTAGTATAAATTTTTTTGACACATTAAATATCTATTAAAAAATAAAATTCATATATATTCTATTTTTAATAATATTTGATGTTAATTTAATTAAAAAAATGATTTTCTTTTTTGTTTATATAAATTATTGTATGTTAATGTTTTTTACCATTCCTTGTGTGTTTTGGAATATTGTTATGAGATTCTACTTTATGAATAAATGTTCTTAATATATATAATTTTAATGGAAATAGAAATATATTTCCCATAATTATTTTAGAAGCACTATGTTCTTTATATAAAACATTGTTATTTCATTCATAATTCAAAATTTTTATATGATTTTGTTTCAGAAAAATTTATCAAAATCAATTTTGGTTTGTATAATTGAGATGAATCATGTAATTATTAGTACACAATAAAAGAAAACATTATTTATTTATTATTATAATACATTATTATAAATTTTGTTTCCTTAACCATCCATGATGAACATTTAAAGCATCACTCATGTATCATGTTATGATATCCCAAAAAAGAAAATTCATGAATTAATAGGATGAGTCTGATTATTGAATGGTTCTGCTATAGTATCAACATTAAATAAATATGAAAAATTACCTAATCCATCATTATAATATAATGCTAACAGTATTTAATATTTATTAATCACATATAATATTATTATTACAACACTTCTCAAGTATGTGGTAAAACTTATCCCAGGATAAGCATCTTATAATGAAAGAATGAATAAGATTATGTTATCCATTATTGAAAATTTTAATTTAACACAAGATTAAAAATTTCAATAAAATATTAATACAGTGTTGATAAATATTTATGAAGAGGTATAAAAATAATAATTAGATGATTAACCAGATATAAGAGAATACTTATGTAGATATATTTAATATTATTTTAGAACACATATTGAATATAATCGTATATAAAACTTTTATTTATAATTGAATATCAATAATTTTAGAGGTGATATTTTGCGATTAAAATGGGACTGATTAATTATTGTGATTAATTTTTGATGGATAGTATGTGGATGTGTTATGGAAGGTTTTATTTATAAGTGATGGAATGAAATTTTTGTAAATAATTAATACATAATATAAAAATAATGAAAAATTATGTGGAATGTGGATACTTGTTCATTGATTATCCATCATATGATGATGTTGGTAGTGTTTTCCTAATTTGATTTATATAGAAGAGTCAATAATTCATAGATATTATTATTTCATAATAGTATATCTTCAAACTTCTCATATTATAAACACTGACATAAAATTTATAGAAAATATTTATGGTGGAATATTGAGTTTATCTATCATCTAATATAGAATATTGATATTACCCAGTAATATTTTGTCGATACAGTTAGGGATAAAATAAAGAAACCAGTTTTCATTGCTACATTTTTATCATAATTTGGGAGCATTTATGTAAAAGAAAGACCTACAAGTTGTTATTCTATTAAAGAAAAACTATTTTCTATATTTATTCTTTTGATGCATTTGTTGAATTGAATTACTACTTTCATGACTATATTATTACATTTTTTAGATACATGAAATAAACTCATAAAGTATATGTTATTAGATATGTTTTATGTGGGTTGTTTATTTCATTTTGATTATCTACATTCAAATTAAAGTTAGTTATCATGATATTTTTGATATTCATTTATTACAAAATTTGGAATATCTTATCATGATGTAATATTCTCCCCACTATACAAACATATACCCTATCTACCTTTTAACATCCTCTAGAAAATGGTGTGGCATGAATGAGGCTATAATGTCCACTAGATTAGGGTACCATTTATTTGAATCTGGGATGAGACATCACAAAATTGTATAAGATATGTTAATTTACATATATATAATCATTTTATAATATTATAATGGAGATTATGAATGTGGTAGAGTTTGTTAATGTTATATTATTAGGATTATCTGACCCACATACACATAAAATCAAAATTAAATGTTATTTGATATTATGTTTTGGTTTATAGTTCATATAATTTTACAATTATGGGACGAAAATAAATTTTTATGTTTATTTTTATGATAAGAGATTATATGTTGTCTTTTGAACAATATATCATTGAATCATTAATTATGATTCATTTTAGGAACCTTAATGGATTTATATATCATTCATTATTCAATGAACAAATGTTTTTACTACATGGATCTCTTACAACATGTTTTAGTTCGATAATACTATGTACATTAATTGGGAAAATATTTCATGAATGGACTCAGTAATTGATTTTTTTAATAAAATAGTTTCCATAATTAAATTTATAGATGTATGGGTCGTTGTAAACATGATGTGGGGATCTATGTAGTTTATCCATTTAATAAAAATAAATATACAAATGAGAATGAAATAAAATAAAATCGAATTATAAAATGAGATGGTTACTATAAAATAGGGATTCCAATTTCAATTTAAATGATTTTTTACTCTATAATTTTTAATTAAAACTTTGTATAAATTTACTCTTATAGTGAAACATAGATCCTGACCCAGACGTGACCCTTGTAGTGGGAAGTAGGTAGCATCTCTTGTGTTCTATATAATTGTTCGTATCAAATGATCCCAACATTAGGAGAAGGAGGTATGGTGTGATTCTCATATAGGAGCTATTTAACTAATAATATTATTACATTTATTATATTTAAATTTATAGAAACAAATATTGGTGTTTTTGTATTATTTTGACATACAAAACTATGAAATTTAATATTTATTCACCATGATGGTGGTGATGACCTTGATCTAGACGCGGATGGTCTAGAGACACCAGTGATCCTTATAGGAGAGAGACTAGTAGAACCTCTCAATATTTTTGATGGGGGTTTGAATTAGGTTTTTGGGTGAATTTTTATGGATAATAATGACTAATAAAAGAGCTCTGTAGCCTTCCCCATCTATGGGAGAGTTGGCACGTTAGTTTTAATATTAAAATTAACTGAATTTATCAATGGATGGTGGCACATTGATGCAGAGTTATGGATTGAAATAATCTTATCTATCATTGTTTACCTTGAGAATCTACATGAGTGGTTTGTTAATATTGTCACATAGCTGCTTCATGGGTCCAAAAAACATTTGTGGGATATTATAAACTAGGAAGGTCATTATCGAGAAGTCGTTTAGAGGAAGTTGGAATCATTATTCTATGAATATTTATTCATAGAAACAATGTGGGATGATATTTAAAGGGAGTTAAGGAACATAATTTATGGTTCTGTATCTGTTATGGACAAATCCACTCATTTTATTATTCTTATGCTCATCACAACTATCTATAGTGTAGATGTGATAATGAAAAATATACGATATGAAGATGGTCTTTGGTATGCTATTAGATATCAAGATAATGTTTGCTAAATATGGACATGTTTCATTTATTGAACCATGATATCATAAATGATGAAACATGAGGGTGGAAGATAGTAGTGTCCATGGTGGTTCCGAACTAGGAATGAAAAATGGGTTGACTAGTGACCAAAAGATACACTTTGAGACTAAAAATTTGAGAAGTAGAATTCAGGTGAAACCCAATACATATGACATCATTTTTCACTAGTTTTGGATTCTAGGGAATCAAAAACGTTTATGTACCAGAGACCACATTGAGTGTTAATGTTTTGGAATATTGTGGAATATTCAGTGTTATTGTAGAAACATTCCTTTTGTGACATGTGGGAGAGGTTGTATATCATCTCCACCTACACAAGAATGATCTAGAGAAGCTTGAATGGAAGGTAGCTTGAGTACTACTAGCCATATTGGAATATTGGGAGGTTGTGTCTATGGTATCTAGGATTTAGATATATTATTCAAATAGACCAGACCTGCTCTAGGTTAATAGTTTCTAGTAAAGGGTCGCAGATCAGGCCAGATTTATTCAGTGCAACTTATATTAAAAGTGAATGGTCATGGACCATCTTCTATTTAATGTAAAATTCTAGTATCCAATTACATTTTGTTGCCTTATTTATCCTATGCTATTAAAATTTCATTATATTTGATTATTGTGAATATCCGTAGGCTTTATAGCTAGTACTTATAAAGTGTGATAATGATGGACACCACTTTGGGTATTCGATCAGAGAGTGTGCATCGGAAAAAGGAAATAAAACATGTGTTAGGGAATCATCATTTATTATGGTACAAATTAATCCACGAGAATAATGGATTTGATATCATTATCATGATCTGTTGGTTAGTCCCCTATCATGCCAATGTGGATTTTTATCAATGAAGAGTGTCATTTACATCACCCATCGGTGGTTGCTACCTTCACAAGGGGGGAGTGGGATATCAGACAAATAATATATTGACATGAGAATAATTGGATATGAGGATTTACCACATAGATTTATACCCATTATATAGAATATTAGGTTTTACATCAGACTAAATTTCCTCCTATAGTGGATCATTTATAGTATTTTTTCATATTTTCATATCAAGACTACCTCTTAATAATAATGTTAAATTTAATATCGATCTAGTGTTTGTATTTTCACATGTATATATTCATTATTATTGGGTGGATACTTATATGGTGTTGGAGATCAAGTGGAAGATATAATATTTATAGCCCGAAGGTTTTTTATGACCAATACTTACCCACGGGGATAAACGATCATTTTTTCAAAGTAGGTGGAGGGAAACCTTCGACATTGTTTGGATTACCAGATATGATGTAATCTTTTTATGTGTAATAAATATTTCCTACCATTTATAGTAACAATTTTTATAGAACATAAGAGTGATAGTTTAATAAAAAATTGATTTGAGATCAAGTTAACACTATGATAATTTTAGACCTTCTTACATACCACATATTGATTTTATTAGTCATTATATTTTTTATGATTTTCTAGTTATAAAACTATGAATCCTGAATGTTCCTCCTATTTTTATTGATTTTATGAATAATTTTTCCATAGGTTTATTGGATTCATTCATGGTAGTATTTTTAGATGAAATAATAGGTCATTCTCATAGTCAAGGAGACCTTGGAATGTATCTGGATCTCATTCTAAATACATTGAGAGTGAACAAATTTTGTTCTATTCTTAGAAAATTCCACTTTTGTATATATAATATTTCCTTATCATGTCATATTATTTTAGTGTAAGTTATATGAGTTGAACCAGAGATGGTGAGTTTTGTAGTTACCTTAGAGTAGCCCAAGGTCAAGGTTAAAATAGGTTGTTTCATGACTCTAAATGGAAATTATAGGAATTCCATATAAAAATTATCATTCATTTTGTTACCTCATAATTATATTACTCTAAAGTTTGTGAAGTTATTGTGGTCTAAAGCATCTGTGGAGACCATTAAATAGAGGAATTGATGGTTTACTTCTTCACGAATTATAATTCTTCTTGAGCCTAGAAGAAGCAATATAGTGTTATGAGATGTTTCAACCATTGAATATTGGTTCTGCCAATAGGTACATAACATGATGAAATACCTCATTCAGGTTGTCATGTTTTCCACTTTTTATCATACTTTCCGTCGTTGGAGTAATTACATATAGAGAGATATTGTTTTGGTTTATATAAACAAAATATCCTCATCTATATAAATATCCAAAGAATGACTTTAATTATATGATGTTAACTTGGTATTAATTACACCATTCCTTATAATTAATGATTCCCTATATAACAGAAAAGGGAAATGAATCCATCAATGGATTAAGCTGGAGGACTCAGTCACAAGAAATTCAGAAGGCTAGTAGTGAGTGGAAGTTTATGGACCTACTTTATATGATGCATATAGAGGCTTCAGACAATAAAAAATAGCCTATAATACCATTTTTATTAATCATATCTTCACTTATGGCTAGAGTTAATATGATTCTACAATCCGATTTTTTGAGTGTGTTAGTCCTATGTGGGAGGTTTATAGGTGATGGACTTCCACCAAGTCAGATATTGAATGAGGATGAGATATTTCACATCTATGAACATGTATAAGTTCCTACTAAAAAAAAATGAGTTGATGTGGGAGTCACATTCCTCAATATGAGAACTATATCCTAGTGTTACAATGATTTAACTTGAATTCATAAATAAATATTGTCTGGGAAAAATAAGTATATAGATGTTTTTGTTAATTAGAGTGACACCTATTGGTATGTAAAGGTTGATTACCAATAAGAAGTGTGAATATCTTAGACATTACCTATTGTTGACAAGAAGTGGTATGATATTGTTAATTATCATGAGAAAAACTAACCTATAACATAATTTGATTATAATATTTTCTTCCCGAAAACCATAAAAATGTATCTTTATGTGTCCATTAATGGAAGATCATTCTGTTCAGGTCTGTGCTAGTTAGATGTAGTAGAAGAAGTGCTAATAGGTCCCCATATGAATTAGGAGACATCAGATAGGGATCAACATATTAGAAAAAATAATTCCACATCATAATCAAGAAAGAGTACATACTCTAATGATCCACACCATCTAATGTTGTTTTAGATGGTCATTCTTGTTTTCTTGTGGGTTTATCCTAGACTGTGGTATAGATAGATTCAAGAACTAGGGAAAATATCACCCTATAAACTTGGTCCTTTTAGAATCTATATGGAGTAGGGGCTGTATTTTTTCGTTGATGTTAACGAAGATGTACATTTAAATATGATGAAATCATTCAAGTATATCATATTCATCAATATCATTTTAATTTATTTAATATTACTTGTACATAGGAGGTTGAGTTTATATAGATTCCTTCCTTTGAGGACCATCATATATATTATTTATATTGAACAATGAAGGAAAAAAATGGATGGTTTATCCCATTAGTGTGTGTACTATTGAAGAATTTATGTGAACATGATGCGGATAGGGAGTTGGAGGCTGACATACATGATAAGTGTCTGGATTTTTTCTCACATAGAGTCTTACCACCCACTGAAGGGAAACTAAAGGAAGTGTTCCATTATGTGGAGAAAACTAAAATAACGTATTTTTTATATGATGTAGAGATATTTAATTATATTTATTACATTGGTTTTGATCTAATATTTTTTAATAGTGTCACTTTTGAGGAAATAAGGGTTTACATGGGTTTTTTGGAGCATAGAGACCAGATGAGTGAAAGATATAGCATCATAGTATTGTTAGTAGAAACTGTGCCATCCAATTTTCATGGTTTCATCTAATAGTTATGGGTGTTTCAAATAGAATACTAGGGAACACTGGTTTCCCTAACCATGTCACCTATGACATGGGACAATGTGTAACCGATGAGCTTTCTAGTAAAAGTAGACCAAATGGATTGCCCTTAGTTCCTAAACCATTTTCATAAACCATGTCTTCTCCCTATTTGGATAGTGGGCTTCACATGGTGGTCACATGGTTTGGAAAACTATGCATCCAAATCATGAGACCCCAATAAATTGGAAAACATTTCCATTATGGGATTATATATTTTAACATAATATATTTTTTCATTCCTCCAGATGCTAGTATTATCCATCCTTCTTGATGATCAATTCCTCTATCAACGTAGGTTTGTTGTTAATTATTTCATCCAGGCATCAATTCAATGTCTAATCATATCATTTATTATCCACAAGTATGTGATTCACTCATTAATAACCTAATAAAATTTCTTCCTATTAGAGGAACTATTGTGATGTAGGCTCTTATTCCCTATTTTCATGTAATTTGTCTATTTTTCCATTTCGAAACAATATTTACAAATACATAAGTTTGTATTGGTTTAATTAACATTTAATGGAATAATATAGGGGTTCTAGTAATTATCCATCATTATCAAGAAGTTTTTTTTCATGGTGTTTTATGCTTGTTTCACCATGTGGTTTCCCGAAATTTAATCTGACATTAATTTGTTTTCATATCCTAGATACTAATGAATTTATTAGTTCCAAATATATGTTCCATTTCATCATCATCAATGTGTTTCAACCCTTTTGGTTTACCATTTTTCTTCCTATTTTATATTCATAGTAATAAAAGAAAAACACCAATCAGTGTGGTTGGATTGACTTAAAAAATGTGATACCACAAATGATGTTTGGTGAATGTTATTGTTTATAAGATATCACCAACATATCAAATCATACATAATTATATGTAAATTCACTAGTATGACCATTCCCCATGTTTTAAAAGATAAATTTCCACTGACATGTTAATGATGGTTGTTAATGAACTATGAATTATATTTTGGATCATACCAATACATTTTGCTTGTAATTATTGAAATAATTTAGTTATGGTGAACTATTTTATTAGATACTAGGAAAGGTATAGTATACTATAATGATTTAGGTATGAATCCCCTTATACTATGATGTAAATAAACATGGTCCCCCTTACTCTTTTAATAATTATTGGAATGTTAACCCTATACTATTTTTAATTGAGAGTATTGGACCATTTTTTATGATTTAGATATAAAGAACCATTTTTTATGATTTTGGCATGGAGACCCTATTATTATGATACAGACATGGAATCACTAATTCTAGTGATATGAATTCATGATGAACCCACCATTATGTGATATGGTCGTATAATACCAATATTGTGATACGTCCATTACATCCCAATATTATGAAACATGGGAATATTAATTGTCTTAAAATATAATGAGTATGCATGGTGACCCTAATGGATTATAATAATTGGGAATGGTTTCTTTACTATTAGTAGTGACTAACCATGGAATCCCTTGACCCATGCGAGACACATGATACTATCCATGGAAAACTAAGTTACCGGTTTATTCTAGTCATGTAGTTGTATCAACATATATGACTATAGATATACAAAAATTTATAAATAATATATATGTAAACATATGGTTACTTTTTCACAAATGGTCATTATTAATCTAAATAAGGTAGCCTCAACCTGCTGTTCTTCCAAATCCAAATTTGAGCCTTCCGAACTTTTATTACCAGTTACCAATATATTTTCACATTTATTAAATTTTACTCCCTAACAATATATTTATATAAACAATGATGGTGGCCTATTGATTTTATCTCACACTATATATGGGCCATATATAGAATCCAGGAAGATTATGTGGATACATGTAGTGATAGTGGGAATTACCCAATTTACTGTGATTAATTTGATTATAGCATGGGAGTGGGGACACACATGACCGAGATATTGAAAATGATGGAATGATAGATATAATTTTTGGTCTTTTTTCTATGTTGATACATATATTACATTTCATTCGTATGTATATTAATTATTGTTTCCTTTGTAATGAAAACTGGCATTACGTCATACTTTATATGATACTGTGTAAGTTTTTTGTAGGATATTTATACTTTTTTAATGATTTACCATTCTCTCATATTTATTTTCCATTATTATTTTATTTAATTTTTTTATTACACTGATGTGATACTATAATAATTAGGGTAGATTACCCCCTGTGTACCATCTTGGACACTGAATGGTAGTCCAAAACCTCTAATGTAAAGGGAGGTTCACTTTGGTACATGATTCCCACAAACATAGGGCATTATTTAGTGAAATCAAGGATGAAAGATCACACATTTCACCTCATCCCAATGATTTATCCCATATTTTCCATCCCACTCAATCTCAATACCTCAAGACGCTTCCTAACATAATATTGTGGATATTGAGATATTCTCAACAACCAATGTGAAATGGAAACCCATGTGGTGAATGGGTAGAACTCTTTAGGGAAACAATCATTTAGTTCCATTAATAAGTTGAAAATATAATGTATACTTATAATATGGCAAGATAAAGAAATAAATAATAATAATTATGGGATAAATAATAAAGAATAAATTTCAATCTTAGAGCTCAAAGGTGAAACCTACGATCAATTGTACAATATTGGTCCTATTTTAGTGAGTATATGAACATATATGTCCACATAGGGAAATAAAACAATCTCTAAAATATGGGAATCCAACCAAGGAAAAAATAAAAATCCTGGAATCCACCTTGTAATATAAACATATAGAAATATACCCATCACTAAACATGAGAATCCACATGGGGAAATATACCCACCCCCATAACTATATCATCCATGAGTCATGGTTCCCTGGGAACAATCACTGTAATTTCCTGAGGGGATCACATACACAACAAGAATATATTTACCATGTCATCATTACTTAATGATACATATCTTAATAGGGTGTTTGAACCTCTATTTCATAAATGTTACATCTATAAATACACAACACATTAACTTGGGTCACATCCTCTCATAACATCAATTATGATGCACCATTTTTATCCCACCCAAAAAATGGGTTATCTCACAATTATCCATGTGTAAATCTCTCAGGACACATCCCACAATTTATATAATGATACAAATACCATATAATGTATTTAGGTATTAATTTTACACCAAAATATATCACTAATAATTTCTCATATGCACACCCTCTATAGTAATAATGTCCCTAGGGAATCCACTAGGGCCCCATAGTTATCATATCATCCATGATATAATTCATAGGTTACACTATCCCATATCCATTACTCATGTGTTCCCTTATAATACAATTTTATTAACATTCCTTAGTATCATCATAACTCTATTAAAAACCCAAGGCCTCATATGCATAGTTAAATGGGGGAATGACCACTTTCCACCCCATCCTGAAGGCACCCTTGGTAATTCTGCACGCCAAAACTATTTATCTATCTCCATTTGGTATACCCACTTATGTAATCACTTATCATTAGGTATTAATCTCTCAATTGATACTCATCATACATATCCTTAGTAATTATTGTATCTTATAGTTCTACATGATGATGTCCTTGTACAACCATGTATATTACACACTATATTCTACTTAGATATCACTTAGGTAACATATTATTATGGATTGTAAATTTAATATGTTCTTTTAATTAATCCCCTCATGGTACAACTGTCACAGAGCATGGATCTCTGATCAGGGAATTTTTTTAGAGGTTAAAAAATGTTATTTACTGCATATGGGTACATCGTGACCATTTTTACTATATTCAATAAAAATTAGATTTATTTTATACTTGTTGTTTTAAAAAATTTCAATTACCCTTATTTCCATGACCACATATCACATCGAATAAGAAATTAGAAATAATACTCTAGGGGATGAACAAATGAACACCTACCACAATCCCAATCGATTTAAATTTTTATTTAATCACTTTAGATCTCCCCATGATAATCTTGGTCAATCTGGTCAGTTCCCATCCTGACATGACCTAGCATACCTCATCCCTACAAATCAACAAGTTTTCAATTTATAATGAATTGTGGCATACCTCTAACCTCATTAGAGGATTCCCCCAAATCAAAAATCATTAATTTATTGGTAAAATTCATTTAATTATTGAAAAAATAATAAATGAATATAAGGAGTGAAAAAACATTAGTGAAATAAGATTAAACGACATATAGAAGTCATCCATTTTCCTCTTATATGCAAGCTAGTAATAAACCCTATTCATCTTAGATAATTCCACCATCATCTGGGGGAATTGGATCTGAAACCCAAAACAATATACAAAAAACATAAAAGGAAATAAATGATATCATGGATGGATGATTATTGTGTGAAGAGGATAACCGAAATTAAATAACAAAAACCAAAACACCCAAGATCAAGGAGAAATTTATTATTGTTGGAGGTCCCACTGAATAAATTCCTCAAATGTGTATCTGACATAGGGGGAGCAGTTAGATTATACATTTTATTTAAGAATTAAAATCTATAATCATTCATACCATGATCCAATAGTTCATGAATGTAACCAATAAGAAATATGGGACCCCACATCTTTCTATAATATTCCATCCTCAAAGCCCTACTTCATTGCATGAATGACATCCATCTACTAGATTTCAATATCCTAACAACCCATAATTTCTAATATAATATATTAAGAACTCATGGAAACCACTAAATTATATCCCATATAATATAACAAATTTTAATGATGTTAAAATACTAGGAACTCTATCTGATTTGTGGTTCTCAATACAACCCATACACCAAATAAAAATTCAAATTCATGATGAATTTCAGAACCCATCCAGTGATAACAATTTAAAAAACACCACTATATATGTTTATTTAATTATATTTAAAATAAAAAATTCTTATAAAATCTTATACCCACAATATATTCTAATTTATCAGTACCTAATCATGTTACAAGTTAAAATTTAAAACAATATTCTCTATCCTAACTCTAAACACGAGGTGAAAAAATCATCAAAACAAATTACTCATATTTGTATGAACAACAAATCAAATAGAAAATAGTAATTTGTTCATGTATAACTTGATACAATAAGGAGTTTCATGTATATTTATTTTTAAGGTAATGGTTCAACCCACTATAAGCATCATCTCACACAGTCTAATAATGAAATATAGTTATAGCGACCATCATGATTTTCTATTAAAACCCAGTCAATGAGGTAAATTGACATGATATATATAGTGTTAATGAATTTTCATTTAGCCACACAAAAACACTATTCTAAACCATAAAACACTCTTCATCGCTAATTGAAAATCATATCCAAATAGTCTCTACCTACCATGCACATGGTTTACATATGTTAACCTTTCATAAAAGTTATAATAAAAACATTATAATAACCACCATTATACCAAGTAAAACCTACCACACTCATTTCACACATGATGGTTCACCCAATGAACCATGTGAAAAATTAAATTCTACCCCTTTATTGTTGTAACAAATCATGTTTCACAACATGAATAAAATAATTAATTGGGTTTTACCCATATAACTATTTTAAATCCCACAGTTCAGCCTTAGATGCATGTTAATAATGGTGGTTAATCACCTATGTAATTTATGAATCAAATTTCACGCCATTAAATAAGTAATTATTCATTATTATTATCATTCACATCCAAATAATCATATTAATACCATATTTATATAGAGAAAAATTCATAGACTCAATAAAATACTATATCTAAATATTGATGTTGGTTTTTGATGGGACCAAATAAAATAGATGTACCAATCACCAATGTCCAAACATCGTATTCATTATCCTAAATCCCATATCATGCATCCAAAAATCTACCTTCATAGGGAAATACATACAAAATTAAACACTCCTTCCATTAGTATATGTAATAACTAGAGATAACTCTTCTTCTCATTCTCACATTTTAACATTACCATCAATTTTAAATTGTTCATGACTCATGGCAGTATCATATTTGGAAACCACCAAAACTCATTATTAAATGGTTTCACAACATGAAATCGACAATGATACACTCCCCACCATATATATTTTATTATACTACTCATTAATTAGTACCCTGAAATATTCAATCCTCACACATGTGTCTCTCCCCAAAAATCATTATTATCTCAGCGTACGAAACACATCTTAGGGAATGAATATTAGATAAATTATTCCATCATACATTGATATAATTTGAATGATAACCATATCCAATGGGGTAATTTAACAAGTCATCCAATATATATCATTCATGTCTATAGATAACTCCCAAATTCCATCGATCTCTAGCTCATACTCAAACTCTATGTATTGATCATATCAAATGGAAATACAAGTAACTAAGATATTCTTTTTCAATTTTATCTAAAACAAATGTGTTAAGATCCATCAAAACCTCTATCACATAACTAATGTCATTATACCCCTGGATTCAATTTATTAAACCCAGTCACATATTCCTACATCACTAATAGTGATCATTGCATTTCAGTCTCATATATCTTAGAGAACCATCAAAGCTCCACTTCATAATTAGACATATATCCTACGTAACATCCTATTTCTCAAAATCTAAAAAAAGCAACCATAATTTCAAAATCACAAGAATTTACTCATAGACATAGTATAATACTAAATGTGAATATATAATTAATGTTGTTAGGTACTTGACAATACCTTCCCTTGAAATAATATTTTGATACCAAAATCACAATCACACTAGGTTACCACCAAATAAAAACAAGGAATAATAATTTCATTACCATGTATTATTTAACCTACCATGTACCATAAAAAATACTCGCTTCATATACCCATGATTATTGAGTCTAAGGTATTAACAATTGTATGATTAACCCCCAAATAGGTTAACCACATATATTACATATCATATTATTTATAACACATATTTTACTATGATCATGAAGCATTAATATATACCACTAACCTGAGAATTTACATTTTAGAAAATTGTAGATAATGAAGAAAATATCCACAACCACATAAAATGTCAAATGGGAAATCATACATTAATTTACCCACTCTAGAGTATCAAATATTAATATACCCATATCCAACATCATATGACAACTTATCCTCCCACTAGGGAACTAATTATCATTGAGAAACTGCATATGGTAAAACCCAATGAGAATCCACTATCCCTTAATGATCTTTATGATCAACATATGGGAGACACTCTTGAAGGATCACATTCACTTATGTCAATATATATATATATATATATATTGGTATCACCATACCATAATATTTTTTTTATTATACAATAGTTATATGGTTCGTTTAAATATATTTCCATAATGAATCAATTTTTGATGACATAATGTTGTTTTTTTGAAAAAATTTAAATAATTACCCTTATTTTCATTTATTTCTAACAGATTAATTAAGAAAGTGGGTTCATTTCTAGGGTATCAAATTGAGGTATTGACAATCTAGGGTCATTATACATCCCTTACAAGTGGGAATATTAATTCTTCCTCATTTAACATCTTATTTTAGATCATTAGAAAATATCAATATATAAAAAATATATTAGGGATCAATTAAGTAGATTGTATTTCGTTGTTTTATTAGAAATAAAAATATAATTTGTTATTGATATTTTAAATTCTGTATCCCTATATAATATTTTTTATCACTCAAAATCATCCATAATTGTATGATGTTAATAATTTTTGTCGAACATGATTCATGAACACGAGCCTCTTGTCACCGGGTCAAGAGGAAAAAATTAATTATATTTTCTCTAGAAAATGTTAGTATAAAAAAGAAAAAAAATAATAAATAATTAATCATATAACACATGTCTATAACACCAGTTTACAGTCATAAAAATATTACACTAGAAACCAATAATAAAATCCTATAATCTGTATATACTTAGACTTGCCAACGGAAAAGGTTTTCATGATGCAAAAATCTTGGGTTTATCACATGCATCGACACATATTTTGTAACAAGTGTAAATATATATAAATACATAGACAATAAAACATACCATTAAATTATATGATATCAGTGAAAAAATATTTTAAAACAAATTTTTAGTTCCCTTCCACTAGTTTCTGACCGTTGGCTAGTGTCTGATCCTAGGGGATTTGTTAGTTATACTCAATTGTGTGTCCATATATTCTAATTGATAACAAATAATTGTTGTGGTAAAAGGTAATACCACTCAGTGGGTATTCCTCTATTGCAAAGTTCACAATAAAAATAGAAATAAACCAATCATCAGTCAAAATAATAAATTATAGAACACTAAAGGAATATACATTAATCATCAATAATAATAATGAATATAGAGGTAATCCATAATAATGTCTCAACCACTGACCACAAAATGGTTGACCACATTTGAAATATAAAAAAATTAAAAAAAATTGGATTCTATAATGTTGCCTACTAATGTCACCTCATTCCAATTTATAATCTAATATCACCATTCCCACTCGATCAAACCTTGGTCCTGTTTTAAACCTAAACTTAAAATTTTGAGATTATTTCTGGTACCCATGTTCAAATGAATCTTATGTAGGGTGTGACTAAAACATAGAAAGGAAGCACATATTTTGTCCATTAAATTTCAAACAATCCTAGTTCATAGTTATGAAATGGTAATCAGAACATATATAAAAAATAAATTATGGATGCATTCATAAATAACCACCATCAATACTCGAGGTCATGCAAGAAACATGGGATTGAATTTATATTTTCTAGTTAATGTTTGTGTTTTTTTATCACAAGTATCCAAGAAGATAATATATACCAATCTTTAAAATAGGAGAATCCACCTAAATAAAATATAATTTTCCTAGAAAAAACCATGTTTCACACGCCTATAAAAATATACCCCTAATGGAAAATAAGAGGCTTGTTATGTAAATACACCAACCAACCGAACTAGATCTATCCTGAGCCATAGCTCCCAAGGAAAAATCATGATTACACATTTGGGGGTTTCATCCTCCACCAATATCATTGTAATATCCCATAATTACCTAGGGAATCATATCCCACCATTGATGATGAACACCCATCTCATAAATATCACATCAATGAATATGTAACACACATACCCATTTCATATACTCCTTAATCCTTGAATAACATCAAATAAGGGTGTCACACTTGAGAAATAAAATATTTTATAATAACAAAGTGGTACATCCTCACCATGACCACACATTAAAAAAAATATTGTGGACACCATCCTAAAACCATCTTACATATTCGAGGTATGCCTTTTAGCATACAAACTACTCATTCCTCAGTCATAACAAAATCAAACCACCATTTTGTTTTCTAATGTTACACCCCAGATCATTACTACCCATTACTCATAAACTCCCAAGTGTAAAAATATCATCAAGGAACCCATCAAAGTAGGATATTGAAAATTTTTTATAGTAAATCATTCATGGGATTCATTGTACTATTCATATTAGTTAGTTATATGACTATCAGTCATAGAGATTACCATCCCTTAGTATCATCATAGACACATTGATGACTCATGATCTCATGAAATATATCATTAAGTTCAATGTCACCAATAAAATACCATTATGAAGACATCCATTGTCTATCCGCATGCCCAAACAATCCATTAATTTAAATAGGGTCTACCAACTCATGTAGTCATGTCCTAGAATGGGTAAAAAATCCCCACGGTACTCTTTGTTGGATCAATTTTGTAAGGCATATCATGGGTCCACATGTCCAATTTCATTTCCATCTGTCTCAATACATCACTCACCTTTACCTAGAAGTTATAAACAGAATCTATCACTTCGGTAGAGACAATTACTATTCTCATTTCTATTAGATCCCTCATGGTCCATGTATAATGATACATGAATTAATTATCAAGGAAATATCCATAAATAATCATGGAAATGAAACTGATTCACATGGATCCATTATTGACATTGGTACATTCTCATGTTCATACGAATTTCAGTATAAATTAAAGAATTGATTTAAAAAATCATTTTTTCTCAGTGTTGATTCTACATATCAATTGTTGTAAAAATTATAAAATCATAATGAATATTTGTATTAATTAATACTTTAATCTCAATATATTTTCAATTGTAATAATATTTTGATAACACTTCCCAAGATCTTATAAATCCATCAGACAAATACTTATTATCACATAGCTCAGTCAATCACACAACGCCCAAACCCCAAAAATATCCTCACCAATTTATTGTGTCATATCATTGATCTCAATCAATGAAAATACCTAACCCTATTAATTAATGTTATGTTAAAATTTGATAAATTTTGGATAAAATCATTAAAAATATTTACTATGTGAGATAACATGGATGAAATAATAAGTTTTCATTTATTAATGCTATCTGTAATAATTCTCTCTGAAATCATGGAAGAATCTTCATTGATCATGGATTAATCAACCATGTTTTGGTGAAATTTGCATGACAAAACTAGGAAATAAATTCAAATATCATTACAATGATGTAAATAATGAACAAAGAAAACTAGAAGGAATATCAAACATAAAATATCCCAAATTAACACCCAAAATACATATGATCAATAGGGATTGAAGAATATGGGTATGTACACTAAATGGATTCTTGATACAGATGTTTAGAAAAATGTGGTGGGGTGTTTATCACCCTTATTATTTTAAAAAACATGGAATCACCATTCATAGCATAGACGGATGGTTCATTCCATATTAAACCAGGGTAGGGGTGACTCCCCAAATGACCCATAATTTTAACACCATGCAGCCTTAATTAATTGTATGAATGGATTTCGACTTCTAAATTTTATATGATCTACTATCCAAAAAATAATTAACATTTAATCAACCCCTCAAGATGTCTAATAAACCCTAAACAATGATTAATAACCACATTTTTTATGTTAAAATACTATGAAACCCAATAAAAGTCTCATTTATAATAATAAACCATACCCCAAATGAGTCTGTAGGGAACATCCTAGATCCAAAAGAATTATCAATTAATTTTATATTTTTGTAATTTCAATACTAAAATACATTCCTAAAATGATACCAAATGTGGAAAATAAATGTTAGAATTCCTATTTGAATTTACAACTCAAAAGGACATCATTTTTTTAGAGAGATAGTTATCATGATCTATATAATTTTTTACTTTTTTTAAATTTATATTCACGTTCATAAATATTAATAAATATTCTATCATTTAATGAGTATTGTTCTACATCACATTAATATAATTATGTCTTCAGAGAATCATTGACTTTCAAAAGTCATAATGTTTCTCCGAATTGATGACAACCTTGAAGTGAGTTGATGATTTTATTAAATATATTTTTTTATTCATAAATTATATTTATTTATTCAAGGACGATATAGGATATTAGTTTTTAGACTCATTTGAAATTAATAATTCTTCTCATCTATTTTGCACATGGTATTCTCTAAGAGTGGAGATTATGAACACAAAATTTCATATAATAATTCTAAATTTTTTATGTTTTGTTGAATATTGCTATACATGGATGTGTCTATTACTCATTCTATTGAAGATTATTATTTATTTATATTACAAGTCATAAACATATATGTAACAATTAGAAATAGGAAAAACTTATTATCATGGTGATGTATGATATGTTGGGTACAACACAAGAGATATAAAATTATGGAATAAAAAAATAATTATTTTTTGCATTCCATGTTAATGATATAAGATATTTTAGGCCCGCTAATTAGAATTGGACTATTTAATAATGTATATATACATGGTGGTTTTATTGATGTGTTCATTTATTTATTGTTAAAATCATTATAACTCTTGATTATAGGTTGATGACATAAGTAATGCACCCTTCTTGATATGATATTGAAGCCATGATATTTTATTAGATAATTATCCTTTATATGAGGTTGTTTTCATAATGACATTAAAGTATTGTTTCTGTGTTAATTTATGTTCTTCTAAGAAATATTGTTGGGATATATATTATTTAACCTAATTCCACCAAAAAGCAGCCTAGTGGTTTACACAATTAGTGTATCAACAAACATTGTTAAATTATATATTAATTTAATAAAATAATAATTATTATTCTCATGTTACAAGGAATAATAATAATTCAGGTTATGAAGTTATCATTAATATTTATTGGAGACAAATGTACGGATATTTATTTATTTAAATTAATTTCTATTGTTCAATGTTCAATAACTGTTGATGAGAATTGAATGAACTATTTCAGGGATTGAGAGAAACTATAATTAAATATATGGGATTTTAACCCTTGTTATACAAATTATAATAACAATAATAATATTATAATTATTCAACATGAGGGTTTTTTTAAATAAATTTCATATCCAAGAGAAATTTTACAACAATTAATATAATTCCATAGGTCTGAAAATTATATCATTTCTACGTTGAAGTATTTTTCAACACAGTATTCTTCTCCATAGAATTGTATCATTCTTTCGAGTGAAATTTTTCTACAATTCTATCATTAATTGATAAAATCAATACTATTATTCAATCTCAAATACCCATGAGATCTAGATAGATTCTTTCATTATAAGAATGATGTATAATTAAGATTAATGGAAAAAACACACAGTGATCAGTCATTAGAGAAAGAATGAAATCACCTATATGTGATGATTTTAATGTCATAGAGAAAATGTAGACAAAACTATAGGTATTATATACATTAATAATTCATTATATTTTTTGTTCATTTAGTGTAGTATACTAATTTGATAATAAGGAATAATTAAAGACAATGTGTTATAATAATATTGGGATTATTTATAAATTGTATGTGAAATATCCTATCTCGATTATTCTAGGGTTGCAATTTCGGTTTTTATACAAATATATCAAATGAATCTGACGAAAGAACATTGTTGGGAATGGGAATGATCTAGTTTTGACCCACCACGAAACATTCATAATGTTATTAAAATCTATGTGATAATATCTAGTAAAAATGGATGAGAATTTAATTAAACAATGGGTTAAAGGGATACAGAAATGTGATTTAATAGTCCAACTAACATTTATCTCAATAAAAAAACAATTGACACAAATAATCACGAGTTTAAGATCTGAATTTTTGTGGTCCATGTTTTAAAAACGTTTTTATTTGAATTCGTTTTCAAACCCCAATTCAACCCCCACTTATGGTATATCTCACTTATATCCCTTATGGTCCTTACACCTTCCAAATAGATTTCACAATTCTTAGTCATACAGTAGACTCCATTAAATCTTATTCACATTATATATAAGATAAATTTATATTTATGAAGGGAAAAAATATAATGACAAACAATTATTGAAAATGGTCAATATGAAACATCAATTGTATTTAACCATATTTTATAACAATTAACAATTAAAAATGTTTTGAACTATTAATTATACATTAAAATAATAATTTTTGTTATAACAATTGCTTGAAGGTGATTGTCTTAATTTAGGCGGATATAAATTCCTAAAACATAAGAAAATTAGAAGAAATAACTTTTAAAATTCAAATGATTTTAATGAAATAAATTTAAAATAAAATATATATCTATAAAACATTGAATTTTATCATTTAATCTAAAATTAGAATATTAATTGGAAATTTATAAAAAAATAAAATCATTTATTAAAATTAAAAATAATAAAAAAAATATATAATAAAAATCAATATAATTTAAATAATGAATTTCTATTAATTATTATCAGTTTATTTTAATCCAGAATTATATATTTCGTGTGAATCATATTATTTTTTTATTACTATAAATTCCAGAGCTTCAATGAACATAATGGATAGTTTTATATAAAATGACGACATATAAAGATGATATGTATCTAATCACCATATTTATAATGAAAATATGAGGAATAATCATATATATAAATTCTGTATTGAAATCATATATATATATACATATATATATATCTATAAAATATTTCATCTTATCATGGAATTTCATTTTTTGTGATTCTTAAAATATTTTTATAGATTTCATTAGTGATATGATTTTCAAGAAAGATTGTGATGAGGATAATATCAACCCTATGGTAAATTTTTTAACATAATATTTAATTACATTATTAATTTAAGTCAATACATATTATTTAATTTTAATTTTTTAATTTATATCATATTGTAATGTAATATTATTACCTAATTAAAAAATAATAATTCTTTATCATAGTATGGCATGTATTGTATGTAATAAGTAAAATTCATTTTTTAAATGGATATAAATACTATTATCATGGTATGTTAAATTCTATCTCATTAAAATAATTCTTATGTAAAAATGTTGTAACATTATAGAAGAAAATGAGTATATTTTTGTATCATTACCTCTTCGTGTTCTAATATAGATTCCTAAAACATCTGATCCATCATGTTATTTTTAACCAGGTGAGATGTATTGTTTCATAGAACTCTATCACAACAATATAAGATATCTATTTGATATTCCTTATAAGATATTTCATATTCCAATTTTTCTACCTCTATGTTTTCTACAATTGAATGGTAGGGTATGTATATCCTCAAAATTAATATATTGAAAAAACAATGCATTAGTATCAGTTCACTGGATGTTTATAGTTATAGAACACCATGCATGCATTAATGAGGAAATCGAAGGGCATAATGTTTCATGGGATAAAAAATCAATTAATCCCTAATATCAAACCACTCTTTTGTAAGGATATAAAAGGAAATAACTTGTTTATAACTTTAAAATACAAATCTCACTATGAATTATTAGTGTGTGTAATATGTGAACACTATAGAGTTATAATGAGTCATTTACTGGTTTTAGGTTTTTATAATATTTCATGAAAATGATTGTATATAAGAATATTATTCTCTCCGACCTCATTCCAATGTGTTGTTGTTTTTTACTTATGTATATATACATCATTAAATTGATCCATTTTAATATTTGAATTGGATTTTTTTTTTAATTTTATAAATCTACCTGGGAATGTGACTATCCAACCTATATTAAAATACACCATTTAGGATCACAAAATATCTTCTAAGGCTATAATGTGATTTAGAGATAGACCATCAATTTGGGGATGAAAATCAATGTTAATGTTAACTCTATATCAAATAGTTTAGGTCTTCACATAATTTCATTGTAATCCTTTGATCTAGATTATATATAATTTAAAATGGTACTCAGTGAAGCCATACCAACTTATTTATTTATATATTGGAATGTTTATGGAGAAAGGTATCTTCTTTAATAGTATTATATTGTATTATTTTCATAAGTGAATAATCTAAAACCTAATTAATGGTATTTCCTTTCGTGATGTTAAAGGGGCCAATTATAAAATATATGGGGGATGTTATCTTATTTTTATATAGGTATGGGTAAAAGTTATATCATCAACATATACTTCTATCATACTCCCTAAACATTCTGGTGTCACTAGCATCATGATATATATTATGAAATATCCCTCTTCAAGCATTCCCACCAGAAATACAACAATCGATCATTATTAGTATTTTCAAATCCTGGATTGATATAGAATGATGAGCTTCATGAATAATGAAAGAGGTCTATCAAAAACTCTAATATTCTAGTGAATAATATACATTTCATGAATATTATAATATATTCAATGTAGAGGTATTGATTTGGAATATTCCTTACCATATTCTATAGACCTATATAATTTTTATATTCCTAATTTACAATCACATAGATTAATGGTTTTGAATTAATTTGGGAAAGGAAATATTTCACCACTTCAATATTATTAGTAGTTATATCATTTAAGAATCCACCAGTATTGTGATTATTTATGTCCTCATATTGTATAAGAAAAAATGATAATTTTTACACAAATCACATCCACATTATATTCCATCCAAATGGTGTAATTTTCTATTAATTTATACTCCAGAATAAACTATATCCATCCTCTGTGTCACATGGTCGACTCCTTCAAGGTGAATATATTTTATATACTATTATGATTAGTACATATTCAAACATTTATGTATAGATATAAATCCTCTAAATCAATAAGGATATTTTTTCTTGATCAAAATCACATAACAAGAAACATTATCCGTAAACAAATAATTAATGTAATTATTAAGCTACAACCATGAAACCTTTACTGAGAACACATACCAATCACTTACCTCATACAACATTATAGATCAAAATCTGTTCTCCACTATATGGTAGTGTATACACAAGTTTTGTGATGATGATTAACTAATTATATTTGAATTTATCATTATAATTATTATTCATGAAGAACATGAATAACTTCCTAGTTAACATGGCTCGAAGATAGATATTAAGAATATATTTATAAAAAATAATCGATATTCTCAATCCATTCTAAAAACATTTAAACATATTTTTGAATGGTTTATATATTCCATTATATAATCACCTCCATAAATTCAATATCCATCCATAATGAAACACATGTGATTATATGAACATATAATTATAATTTCTATAACCATAAATCAAAACTAAAAATATTATACATACAATTTATCCGTTATAAATTTATTCAAAATAATCATCAATTAGACATCTTGATTTTTTTGTAATACTATAATATTTGACAACATCATTATTAAAAAAATTAAAAATAGATTTAGGTAATCCTTAAAGATTCTATTTTTCATATCTAATGATGGTGAGAAATATTTTATTTCCAAAATGAATCATTTTGAATTCATATTTTTCATTTTTGTATGAATGGTTTTCTTGGGTATATAAACTCATTTCAAAATTAATTGATGATATATAAATCTATGGATGATCTTGGAGAAGTGTTAAGATGATATATTTTAATCTAAAAAGTAATCAAAAAAGTATAGGGAATTATTATTAATTCTTGGTATCATATTATGTTCATTATAATTGAATATAGAGTCTAATTAATCGAAGATTATTATTAATAGAGAGGATTAGTTAACTCTTGAGAGACACTCTCATATCTAAAAATGTTATACATATTACCTTGGAGGTTCTTTCAAAATTCCTAAAAATCATTATGGGTAACATTATATAGAGTCTATTATTTTTATTTTACCTGGTGTGTTTTTCTTAAACCTCATGGTCTAGGGGATGACCATACAAATAATCCAAAAATTGATTGATATATTTAAATATAATAAGTAGTTCATCAGTTTGGAGTTTCTTCAATAGATTTTTAGATAAGGGTCCCTTTTTAGGTAACATGACCCATACAAGGGAAGTAACATCCAAAGAGTGTTCAATGACAACCTGGTACTAAAAGAGGATCATGTGTTGATTAGAAATTAGAAATCCGAGTCCACTATAAAAAAATTATATAACATTAATATATAGATACCCATTCCATTCCAAAAATAATATTTAAATATACTAAAGGGGGGATAATAATTTATTTAAGAAAAACATTCTAATAATATTGTATAGAAGAGTTGTTATATACCTTGGTAGGAGTCAACATGACACTATTATTTTTTCATAGATAATTCAATATCTAATAAATAGGGGTGGTCAATTAATTCTCGTAGAAAAAATATATATATAAAGGGTGGGGTGGATCTAGATTAAATTTTTTTAATTGTGGTTCTAAGGTCTCCTATTTTTTAGATGAGTGTTTTGAGAATAAATTTCAATTATTTTTTAGAGGAATGTATAGTTTAAAATGTTCATCCTGCTATATTATAATTTCATTAATCGTTCATGAAAACATTTTTTCCCTAGAATGGGGTGTTTACTTGGATATGAGTTTAGTCAAATTCTGATCAATTCAAATTTTTGTGGAATAATTAATAACTATTATATTATAAATTAAGTAACAATGTATTCATAAATGTTAGTTCGGTCATATGTCATGATAAAAATGTTAGTTTCTATTTCTATCACATCTGTTGAGTCTAGTATAATTATTTTTTCTGTCCAGGGTGTTAACTCATGTTCGGAACTGGGGTAAGGTCATTCCCCTTTCCTTTTTTTCTTTTCTTTTCTTTACTTGTATTTTTTCCTATTATTCTTTTCTATATGGCTTCTCACGCATGCATCTGGGGATCCTCCTTCATGTATCAGAGTTAAAAAATGATATATGGAGAGAGGGATATGGATATGGATATTAATAAGTTTACCACCATAGAGATTGGGACATGTTGGATCATCATACGATAACTATGGACCATGAAAACGAGGGAGGTTATGATGAACCATGACCAAAGATAAGTTGGTTTTCTATTTTTATATAAATCCATTTATAATAATTATTTTAATATTATAATCCATATTATAGTATCTTATAACCCCTTAGGGGTAGATAATCTTCTTTTGGGGTGAAAACAGTTGTTTTGGGGTGTTTTGAGGGTTATTTTTTCTCGAGAAAACACATTTATATGGAATGTGGTTTAGGGAACACATATTGTGTGAATTTTCTAGTTATGAAATACTAAATTTACATGAATTATACACCTATTATGGTAATTACATTAATTGTACAAGGATTATTCCTTGTTTATTGGCACACTATCAGGATGCCCATGTAAGGGGTAAAATATTGTCTAGAGAACATGACCAGACAATGTGTGAGTCACACACCATGAAGAAAAACAATACCGGGCCATGGACATGGTCCTGAAATGTGAGGCACAGGGGTAGGTAACCCATGTAGGTTAAACACCATGTTCGAGGAAAAAATTCGATGTACATGGGAATTTATACACCAGGCACGATAGATGCAGATGCCTAGGTGGGGAATTGGAAGTACACATCGTGTATGGAGGGAGACATGTAGAGTACTATCCAATTTACCACACTTTTTGGGTATTCCATATCTTTTCATACATTAGTTGGAAATTTAACAATTGTTAGTCTATTATATGAATCATCACGTTGATTGTGATGGAATACCCCTTGCGGTGTTTCAAGGACTCAATATTACTATTTTAGTATTTTACCTCAATAATGAGGTCCTTACTCTTGTAATCAAATTTAGTAGTATCATGATAGTGAGACCCTTTGACCTAAGATGGTCAATTATTCAACTCTCATGACCCATGTAACACCCCAAGCTTCTATGGTACACTTCTCTTTGAAAAATACAATACCTTTCACGGTACACAATTTCTAGAAATATAACACCACGACCAATAAAGATAGATATTTAAAAACCTGTTATTAATAGTAATACACACATTTTTAAATTTTATAATTGTTTTAGAATGGACTTCATTATGAGTTTTGGAATTTTAAAATTATCTTTGGGTGAATTTTTTGTATTCTTCTGATAACATTAAATTTTTTATGCATAGTTAGAAACACTCATTATTGTTTAAAACCAACTATTATTTTAATAATTATTATTTTTATTTAAATTTATTTTAATGTAAAAATAGATTCATAATACTTATATTAGTTCAACATATTTCATTTGATTTATTTTATGATAATATTATATATATAAATTTTTTGGAACTATTTAACACAATTTAGCAACTTTCATGGAACATTTAAAATTTTTCATAAAAGGTATGTTTAACACTTCATTGAATTGATTTTAAAAACTGGGAAAGACAAATTTTACATCAATAAGTGAAAATACATTCAATTGGGAGAAAATAATTTTTTTTGAATAGTAACTTCAGAATTTTATTACAATGGATAAAAGTATATAGTGTAATTAAAGATAAAAATGATATTATAGTTACCCTAACACATGTAATAAATCTATTAGATAATTTTCTTCGACCAAAATAATCCTTATTTATAAAATATTATCCTCTTTTATCAACTTGAATTTGATTAGGACATTTAATATTATTTTATTTAAAAAAGAGTTAAAGTGTTAAATTCAAATTTTAATAATTAAACCATTTTTAATATAAAGATAAACATAATATATATTCAAATATAATTATTCATTATAAAGATAAAATTATTTCCCACATCACTATATATTATTTATAATTTTTAGACATTATATAATTAATTTTATTTATGAAAAAATGATGATGTAGTAATTACTTTGTTAACGAAACATTAAAATAATTGATGTTATTAATATTAAAATAATATAAAATTGGTTCTTTGTAGTAATTTAGATAAGTATATAGGTTAATATGACATGTTATTATTTATTTAATGTATTTTTTTAGAAGTAGTATTTTTTTATTTTGTTTTCACAAAAACAAAAAACCATATATTGTCAAAATTGACAAAAATGAGTTTTTAAGAAAAAACTATTTTATTAACATATATAATACTCCAATAAATCATAATTTCTACCAAAAGAGTTATTTTAATGATATAAATGTTATTAATTAACCACTTGAGGTAATATTTTTATTTTATAGTTTGTTTATTAACCAATTATTATATTAATACAAGAAGACATTATAAAATTTAAACTATTTAACTAAGAGTAACTATAAACGATAAGGTTAATATGGTGACCTAAAAATATCTGAAACCTATTGGTAGAGATGTTTTATATCCAATCTCACCATATCCTAGAAAAAAATCCATATAGATCAATAATAAAATTAAAATGACTTTATAATAATATATTATTTGAAGCTTTTCTTAAAGTGGCCATCACCTCTCTTATGAAAGGGTGCATACCCTTCTTGCAAAATCACACATCCAAATGAATTTATCACGACCAATAATGACTAAAATATCCTTCTAAATACCTTAAAATAGCACTATAGTTCTTACATTGATAATAAATCTGACATATGTATCCCTTTTGATCAAATGAAAAGGAATCACCTGAAGAAAAGGTAATAATTCCATCACAACTTTCAAATATCTTTTCATCTTCCACTTCCTCATTCTTTGTTGATTAAATTCCAAAATAATAACTATAGTAACTCATACATATGGTATTTTTTATTATAAATATGGTACAACCATATTAATTATTCTATCTATATGATTATTGACAAATTCATCATTCGTGCTTACGTACTACCCACCATCTCCAAGTCGTGGTGTAGTTTTTTATTCAACACATCATTAGTTGGATGCGTATAATAATAAGTAAAATTCAGGTAAATAATAAAAATAACATGTTAGTGATTCTTTAAATATTATATACCATCCAATTACATATGATTTGAGCATCAAAAAAATTATATTGTTGCTCTTGCGTACGTATAGATTACCATCTCTATGAACATGATGAGATACATTCCCCATCGTAAGCATTCAAGAATAAAACTCATTTTACGAAATAACGTTATGTTTAATAACTAAATATAATAATGAATATGAATCAAATACATCTTACCCATAAATAAATTAGTTACGTTACAAAACATCTAATGGAAAACTAATAATTCATTACCTAAAACAATGATAATACTGAAATATTATTCACAATGCAATATTAGAAGATCATATATGATACCATATTAACGTATATGGTAACTTTATAATTTAATAAATACTATTTATCTATTATACAAGAGTTTATCATATCCAAGAATAATTAAAAGTTAAAGGTAAGGTTTAATTTTACTATCTCTTTATTTATCCAACCTTTTTTTACGTATGTATCTATTGGGACTTCCTTATCATACACATCCATGTTTCTTAAAAATGTATTCCAAAACAAGTTTAATACTTCCTAGACTATGGTTTTAAGTCATTTATATAGTTTTTTGACTTTTATAATTTTTCTTCTGAAACGAATCTTTACATCTTTTTCCAAACAAGGTACTTTATGAGCATTTCGAAAAATCAATGTAAGAAAGTTTTTTTACATATATGGCGGGTGAGACTATTTTCCGACATTATAAATATTTCAAAGCTTCCCATAAAATTTTATAAGAATATTATTAAAATAAATGTTCTCTTTTATAATTATGTGACTTTTAAATGATTTCAAATTTGAATGATATATATCTCTCAAATAGTTTTGTTTTCATTTATGTCAACATCCTTTGATGGAATTTACAACCATTTGATGTTGATTTATTATGACAAAATCTTCCATATTGTATTTAAGTATTTGTTGTATGTTTGACCGTGGATGTGTTATTTTTATACAATTCAATGTTTATGTTTTAAGTACTAACATTTTGTATACTAATTTTAATACGAATGTTTATGTTATATTTCAACCTTTTTAAATTAGGAATGAATTTGGAATTAGTATGTGACATCTGGGGCCAAATATTTCTTCCCAATGTATTGGTAGGTCTCATGAGACAAACTAGTGTATTGGAACTGGGTGTTGAAAAAATTTTATTAATCGTCTCGACACGAGGCCTGGAATGTGTGGTTATGTTGTGTGACATTTTGAATTCCATAATAATGAAATTATCTATTGATATTTCATGTGATTCTTAGAATTTTATAATATCCATGTGAGTAAGTAAATGGAATTATATTATTTATCATTTAATATTATTCTTATTATTATGTTTAAAAGTATTGTGTTTTAGTTTTATACACTTCCATAAATGTTAATGCTTATTTATAATAGTTCTTTAATATATTTTGATCATTAATGAGCATATAGCCTATCTGTTTCTTGTGTTTTATTTTACCAAGGATGTGAAGAAGTATATTATGATTACCTTGTCTGGATAGCCTAAAGGATTTGAGTTTTTTAAATGGGTATAATGTTGTTTTTTATTTCTTGATGTAATATAAAACATATGTATGTTTCTAGTACATACATGGATTATAAACTATTTGGTCATTAGAAAAATGATCTCTTGTGATCATAACAATGTTATGTAATACAAAACTGAGATTGGGTATCTAGGTTTGGGGAATTACTGTTGGTATCATGGGATGTTTAGTACGAACCATGAATGATAGATTTAGAAAAACTCTGATTAGAAAACATTATCCTAAGATAGACATTGATGATAAGTACAAAAAAACTGAATAGAATTATGGTAATGTAGATAAGTTGGGTATTTTTCAAAAAAAAAAATCATTGTATAGATAGGAGAAGGTAGAGGAAGCTCTAGAATAGATTAACATAGGAGTGAAAAAATCAACAAGGAGTTTCGCGATTGATCTGACTTATCTTGGTACAAGACAATAGGTCATGCTACACTCTTGGTTACAAAACTCCTGGGTGATATACATAGCATAATTCAAATTTTCTATTTACAAACAATTATGATGAATTTATGAGTAAATACTTCATCAAATTTTTTTTAGAATATGGATTATATGCATAAACTATTCATTTTATGTTAGGTATTTTACTAGTTTGAAATAATGTGTTGTGATTCATAAACATATCTAGTGTATGAAATTTTATAGAAATGGGGACATATGGAAGGAATGTAAATCATATCAATGCACTTATCTATGTAGGGATTTCCCCAAAACTCAAGATAATTATAGTGGATATGGTGATGCAACAGGTGCTGAACATATTATAACCATACTCAGAAAACTCACTCAGGTTATGAATAATAACTTTACCCATAAGGAGCACCCTGATCCACAATTCATAGGATCAATGTTAAACTGATTCATGTGGAAGAAACCACAAAAATTAAATGGGATTATAAATCCATTTTTTTTGTGGAATTAATATGTTCCTTATAGAAAATACTTCATGCTTTCGGAGTAGCGAAAGGGAAAAAGTTTTCATGGGCGTTTATCGCCTCACAAAAGAAGCAGATCAATGGTGGTTGTTACATCAAAACACAAAAGAGAATGAAGAAATATCAAATATGTAATTGAGGTAGTTTAAATGTAGTTTTTTAGAAAAATACTTTCCTCATGACCATCGAGGATATATAGAAAGGAAATTTCGAAGTTTCAGGAAAAAATTGAATGAGACTGTCACAATGTATGAGGATAACATTACATGGTTATCAAGGAATGTATTAGATTATATATGTAACCCAAGGAGGAATATTGATAAATACATTTATGGTTTAATCCCATTTTCCCTTGATCATTAGTCTCACAATCCATCTCGTCGTACAAAGATATAGACTCGTGTGCTATCAAGATAGAAAATACATTCTTTGTCTTATGACCATAAAGAAATGTAGGGGAAGAGGTGATCTGCTGAACACTCTAGAAATATAAATAAGTGGAAGAAGGGAAACATTGAATTTCCATCCTGTAGTAAAATTGGGAAGAAAAACCCGGGTACTTTCCATAAAGGACAGTGAGTTTGTTACATGTGTTGTGGAAAAATCTACAAAGCACATGATTGAAATGGAAAGAAAGATGATATAAATGATTAATGTAGAATTTTTAGAGAAATGGGGAATTGTGAAAATGAATTTTTTATGTGCCAATGAAATATTACATCATAAAATCCTAACGGTGAATGCCTAATATTATGTGACCAATATAGCTGAGGATGAATCTTGGAATTATGTTGTGGTAAGAATGTTAAGAATTTCATAAAAATTAGGAAATTATTTATTTGATTATGGAATATCACATTTATTCATATCTACCTAGTTTTATAAATAAAATAGATCATTTTAATTTCATTTAATTATGGAGTGGTCAGTCAAAAAACTTGTGGAAAGTATCATTGCAACAATGTTTTTCCAATTAGTTCACATTATGGCATATAAATGTGCACTATCTACTGACCTCATCATAATAACCATGATTGAATTTGATATAATCCTGGGTATGTATTTTCTATCAGACCATGACATGAAAATTTATTATAAGAATATGACGATTACAATTTTTTATGATGATAATAAATCCCTTATCATTAGTGCAGAGACATCATCCTCTACTTCTAATCAAGATCCACCCCTAGTAGCTCTACTAAAGTTAGTTATTGGGGAGGAATATATTGATATAACTATGGGTGGGGAATTGAATGATTGAATAGAGGATGCACCAATTGTATAAGAATATGTTGATGTGATTCAAGAGGATTTACTAGGATATAATCCAGAATATGATATTGAGTTTTCCATTTATTTAACTCCTCGTTCAAAGCCCATATCGAAGACCCCTTAAAGAATGGACATTTTAGAATTATTGGAACTATAGAAAAAACAAGAGGAATTGAGTAATAAAGGATTTATTCACCCAAATTTTTATCCAAGGGGATTCTCTTTTAATTTTGATAAGAAGAAAGATTAATCTATAACGTTGTGCATTGACTATAGAGATATCAATGCTATAATAGTAAAGAACAAGTAGCTTCTAGCTCTCATTTATGATTTATTATATCAACTTCATGAATATAAATATTTTTCAATGATTAAACATTGATCTATATATCATCATTTGTGCATAAAGAAGGAATAAATTCTGAAGTCATCATTTCGTACCATGTATGGGGATTACAAGTTTACAGTAATGATTTTTGGACAAACTAATGCACATATGTGTTCATATATATAATGAATATAGTTTTCTATGAATATCTTGATGACATAGTTGTGGTATTTATTGATGATATCTTGGTATACTCTAAATGATTTGAAGATCATGAAAATCACATGCGCATTATTCTAATGACTCTTAGATGAAATGAATTATATGTGATGGTTAACAAGTGTGAATTCTAGCATTATGATATTTCTTCTCTTGGAAATATTGCCTCTAAAGATGGAATCTATATGTATACTTCTAATAAAAGAGAAGTACAATAATTTCCATCACCAATGATTATAAATGAGGTATGTCGTTTTATTGTTTTAGTACGTTATTATCGGCGTTTCATCCAGAATTTTTCCCGATTAGCTAATGTAACACCCCGAGATTTTATGAAAAATATTCTTTTTAATTTCATTAATGTCTTGTGATGTACGCTACACCAAAAGGAGCTTGCACAACACTCATCCTTGACTTGCCTTTCATTACACGCAATCACGACCTTCTTTGATAGCGTGTGTAGTACGCAATACTGAGTTTTACTAAACAACGATATGCTATTAAAATATTATTAAAACTAGCCTTTATGAATAGTAATAACCACTTTTTGAAATTTTGTAAATTCTATTTTTCAAAATGGACTTCATTTTTGGATTCGGAATATCAAAATTAGCTTAGGATGAAATTTTTGTACTTTTCGGATAACATTCATATTCTGATGAATAGTGAAAATTACTAAATTTTAATCAAAAACAACTTTTTTAATAGAAATAATTAATAGTGATAAATTATTAATTTGAGCGGTTTTAAAGTATATTTAGAATATATTTTTACAATTTAATACAATGTTGGTCATTGGATGTAATTTCACATTTAAACCAGTTATAAACTAGTGTCAATCTTTTGATAATTATTATCTCTTAAAAACACGCTATTTGTTTTGACGACGAGAATTAATTTTTAAATTAGTTAATTCAAGTGATATGTTTTGAATTTGGTAAAATAGACATCATTTTTGAGTTCATAATATCAAATATAGCTTAGGCCTAATTTTTGGTATTTTTCTGAAAACTTTCAATTTTCGATTAATAGTGAAACCACTAAGTGGTAGTTAAAAAAACTGAATTGTTCATAAAACATAATTTTACCGCTTCTGTGAGTGGAATTTCGAAAATCCGAGAGACACGGTTAATATCAAGGACTAAAATGTGGTTCAATGAGATGAAAATAATTTTTTGTGAATAGTAACTTTTTAGTTTTATTTAACACGGTTAAAAGTACATAGGGTAATTAAGGGTAGAAATGATATTATTATTACCCTAACACATGTCCTAATTCTATTGGACAAGTTTAATTCGACCAAAAACAAACTTATGAATAAAATATGACCATTTAGGCCCACTTGGATTAGATTAGGACATTTATTATTAATTTATTTAAAGAAGGGATAAAAGAGTTAAAATCAAAGTTTATTTACTAAAACATTTTTAATATGGGTTTATACATAAGATAAATTCGACTATAAATATTAATTAGAAAGATAAAAAGATTTCCTACATAATGGTATTTTATTTGTAATTTTTAGACATTAAATAATTTAATTTATTTATGACACAATGATGATGCAGTAATTATCTTATTAATGAAATATTGACATAATTGATGTTATAAACACCAAAATAAATGTAATGTGAGACTTTTTATGAATTCCACTAATTTTATGGGTTATTATTATATATTATTGTTGATTTAATCAACTTGGTTTGAACATATAATTCTGTTATGACTTTAACAAAAATCATATATCAAATAGTGTCAAAATTGACACAAAATAGTTTTTAAATAAAATATTATATTATTAATTGTTATTTTATTTCTAAAAATCTAAGGTTCGGCCAAATTACTTAGATAAAGATATATGTATTAATAATAAACAATTTTGGGTTCGTTTGGCTTGTTATAGTAAGTGTATTAACCATATAGTGTAAGAAAACAAAAAGACACGGTAAAAGTTAAATTATTTAACTTAGAGTTAAATCTAATTGATAAGGTTAAAATAGTAACCTAAAATTGTCTAAATCCTATTGGTTGATAGGATTTCGACCCATCCCCACTTTAGCTTCGAAATAAGACCCTTTGGAACCATTATAAACCGATTTTGACTTTAATATAAAATAATATTTTGAGATATTCCTAAGGTGCCCCTCTCCTCCCTTATAAAAGGACACCTCCTCCCCCTCCTCCTCACACAAATCTGAGAACTCAAGCTCGGAAAAACCCTGAAAAAATCTCTTCTCCACTTCCCTAGTATCATCATAGAGGTCCTGGTCTTCTTCAAAGACCATCCTTAGTTCTTTATGTGGAGGTTAAGAAAATGCGCGTCAAAAAGAGGTAATATCCATTACCGATCTTTTTCAATTTCATTCTTCTTCAACTTATTCTTCTTTATTTGTTTCATGATAAAGTAATAACATCAGTATTACTTACATACTGATATGTTATTATAAATATTAAACATCCCTAATTCACCTTCTTTCCATCTACGGAAAAATGAAATCACCACGCGTGCGTACGTACGGAATACCGTCTCCACGCCGTGGTGTAATCTATTTTCCACCATCACCTTACAAGGATGAGTATAATGGTTTAATGAGTAACTATATATGATTATTATAAAGTGATATTGATACTAAAATAGTATACATGCACTTCAACACAATTCCACGACCATGGGAACGATATCATCGCTCGTGCGTACGTACGGACTACCTTCTGCACGATGCGATGAGATTCATTCTCAATGATTAACCATTCATGAATGATTATAAAGTATATATAATATGTACTAATTACATATATGACATAATAATGATACTGAATTTATTTATATATTTATATGTATGTCATCTACTTAATTCCATTCAATTCAATAAGGAAACGAAAACAGGGTTTATGCGTACGTACGGACTACCGTCTCCATGAACGGTGTATTTATTTCCATTTAATGATTTATTATATATATGTATATCCTGAATATATATATATATATATATAAATTATGTTTTATGTTCTGGAATTAAGTAATCATGATCTAAGTAATCATATTAATAATTACAAGTCAAAACATGGATGACAAATGAAACAATTTTACCCAAAATGCTCTTTAACATGGAATTTACAAAAGAACGGGTAATATAAATTCATATGTGAACCATATATGATATCATAACAATTAATATGATTCTAAAATAAGTAAATGACATTATTCAAATCATTAAACAGGAGGTTCGGACACTTACGAAGCAAATCGGACCTATGGTAAGGGAAATATCACAATCTCATTTTTATCCGAGATTGTTTATACATTGGTATTTACAGGGTTGTATTTTATCATCCAAATCAATGTTTCCTCAATATGTAATATTATTTCCATCCACCTACAATATTTTAAATCCAATTTTACCCTTCGGTGAGTTTTTAGTAAAAGATATGAAAGGAATCTTTTGTCTTTTTTCGTACGAGGTACTTTTTGACTTTTCCGAAAAATGTACGAGAAAAATGTTTTTTTAACTTATACGACATGAATGGATTTTTAAAACATTATTTCCAAGAAGATCCCTTTAGAAGTTTTCATGTTTATTTTTATTCGACTTCTTTTAGTTTAAAATTTTATGACATGTTATGAAAGGAAAATGTTTTTGAAGTAGAAAGGATATTTTCCTCAAGAATGGAGTTCAAGTGTTTTATCAAAATTATTTTTCATCTAAGATAATAAAGGGTTCTATTTCTATCCCTATTATTACATGGATTTGATTATGTTGTGATGGTAATATTTTTATGAATTCCTTTATCTTATATGAATTGTTTTATGATGTCATGTTGTTTAAGAATCCCATTTTAATTACATGGGCTATGCTATAATGTATGGTTTATTATTTTGTGGCACACATAAGAATGGTATCATTATGAGATGGGTGGGACCTATATCTCCCTCCAATGCATTGGGTAATGATTTTATATCTCATGAGATAGACATGGCTGGAATGGTAGGTTATACCGGTTCAGTGAAACAGTACTGAAACGAGGGTTACTCGATTCAGAAAGGGACTTTGTCCACTAAGATTGTCTTGGCAATGAGTCTTGACTAACATGAAATGATTCTCTATGATTATGTGTGAATCCCACAAAGTTTCATGTTTTATGTTATGATTATTGTGATTACATTTCACTGCCATGATTTATCCCATGTTATGAAATTATGATCTTTTTTGCAGGATAAGATTTACAAAAGTTATGTGCTTATGTATATGATGTGATTGATATTTCTTTTTTTCCCTTACTGAGCATTTGAGCTCACCATTTTATGTTTTTTTCCCCAGGATATAAAGAATGGTTTTAGGTAAAAAAATAAGATCTTTATGGGAGATGTTGAAGATCTTTCACTAGGAATTAGAAGATTATATTCCGAGTTTCCAAAGACACTAAACTATTACGATCCTTGTGGGTGTGTTTTTGTAATGTACTAAGTATTCTGCAAAAGTAATGTAATGTCCATGTACGTCATGCTTCGGGTCTCTATAGCTAACCCATTAACCAAGATCAGACGTAACAGAGTGTAGTTTGTTTGGAGAATTTACTGTGAATATTTTTTTTTGATGAACATAAGAGAACATTATTTAATTATCTTATCATGACTCTACCTTCAAGAAATGATAGGTTTTCTATTTATAGTGATGCTTCATAGAAATTATTGGGTAGTTTCCTTATGCAGAACGATAGGTTTATTGCTTATGCACCACACTAGATAAAAATTCATGAATAAAACTATCACCATTATGATATTGAGTTAGTAGTTGTAATAATTGCTCATAAATAAGAGAGACACTATCTATATGTTGAAAAATTTGAGATATATATCGATCACATGAGTTTTAAGAATTTTTTCTCATAGAAAGAGCTCAATATGCGGTAAATACGATGTCTTGAACTTCTCAATGATTATGATTTCTCTATACACAACCACCCAAGGAAGGAAAATAAGGAGGCAGATGAATTGAAAATAAAAGATCATGGAGTTTTGTACAAGATAAGATTTGAAAGGTATCTTATGTTCCAGGATCTAGTAAATATGGATATGGGAATAACAAGGAAAGGTGAAGCATAAATAGATTTTCAAATGGTAGACTTACAATATTAACTAGAAAGGTTAAAAAGTTCTCTGACTGATGATGAGTAGTTCGAAAATATAATTAATGTTGTGAATGATGGAAGATTGATTGACATCATATATGAATATGTAATTTTGAAATTTGGGAGATGGCCTTATGTTCCCAATAAATTTTATCTGAAAATGTAATTTTTAGATGATGTCGATTGATCCAATATATCTATTCACCCTTGTAGCACTAATATGTATATATAATTGAGGGAAAATTTTTGGTGGTACATCATGAATATAGATATTGCAAATTATTTGTCAATATGTATGGGTTTTTAATAGGTTATGGGTGGAAGACGACATCCCACAGGAGTCATTCAAACTATTCTCATACCTGAGTGGAAATGGGATGGTATTACAATGAACATTCTCATGAGACTACCAATGACACCTAGAAGGAAAGATTCAATATGGATTGTTTTTTAATTTAAGCACATTTTCATGATATAAATGATGATTTAACACTCGAACGTTTAAGTAGACTATATATTAAAGATGATTTATGACATCATGGTGTACCTCTTTAATTTGATATTGATCGTGATTCCCATTTTACATTAACATTATTGAAAAGTCTTCAGAATTCCATGGATATTGAATTTCGTTTGAGCACTAACAACCACCACCAAACTGATGGACATTCAAAAAGGACTATTCAAACCATAGAAGGCATGTTGAGATCTTTCTCACATGATTTTGATGTTATTTGGGATCAGTATTTACCTTCGGTATGTTTTTACTATATCAAAATATTACATTCTATAATTAAGATGGCACTATATGAAGAATTATATGTAAAGAGATATCGTATACCAACTTGTTTGGATGATGTTTGTAAATGAAAACTCATTGGCCCATAAATAGTTGAGAAAACAATTGACAAGAAGAAGATCATATAAACAAACAACAAAGAAGATCAAAGTTAGAAAAATATCTTTTCCGATAACCAATGGAAGAATTTTTAATTTCAAGTAGGAGATCATGTATTCTTGAAGGTATATCCATGGGAGGGTGTTATACAATTAGGTAATAAGGTCAAATTAAGTCCCAGGTACATAAGATCTTTTGAAATTCTAAAAATAAATGGAGTTGTAGCATACCATTTGGAAATTCCTCCAGGTCTCTCCAAAGTTCACGTTTTGTTCCACATATCACTGTTGAGAAAATACATGCCTGGCCCAACACATGTACTCACCGATGAATTAATAGATGTAGAACCCGATCTATCATATTGTGAAGCACCTATCAAGATTAATGATACCAGGAAACATGTGTTGAGAAACCGAACGAATCATCTAGTAAATGTTCTATGGGGAAACTATAAGATGGAAGATGCAACATGGGATCCTGAGGAACTTATGATGAGGAACCTCCGAAAATATTTTTATAATGTAATATTATAGAAATCTCATGGAAGAAATTATTTGGAGGGAATAATGGAACACCCCAATATTCCACAGTATTCTTCTCTTTAAATAATTAAATAGCTTGCATTATACCAACTTTGAGTTCTAGCACACCACGACCAACAAATGTGGCATCTAAAAAAACGGTATGAATAGTAATAGCCACTTTTTTTAAAAATTTTAAATTATTATTTTTTAAAATCGACATCATTTTTGGATATAGAATATAAAAATTAGCTTAGGGTGTTTTTTTGAAAACATTCAATTTTTGATGAATAGTAAAAAAATACTAGGTTGTTTGTTAATGGTGAATTTTAGTTAAATAAATATTATTTTTATTTAAATTTAATTTAATGTCAAATTTGATACATAATATTTATATTAGATCAATTTAATTCATTGGAGTCATTTAATAATAAGAATATATATATATAATTTTATTGAACTATATAACGCCTTTTACCCACCTTCTAGTAAGATTTAGAAATTTTCATAAAACGTAAGTTTTCTGCTTCTATGAATTTAATTTAAAAAATCTGAATGAGACAGTTGAAATTATAAAGTAAAATGTGGTTCAATGAGAACAAAATAATTTTATTGAATATTATCATTGGAAATTTATTTACCATAGTTTAATGTAAATAGGGAAATTAATGGTAAAAATGATATTATAATTACCATAACGCACGTCATAATAGTTTTGGATTAATGTTTTTCTGACTAATATTATCCTTAAGAATAAAATATTTTCCTCTCTGATACATGTGTATTAGATTCAGACATGACTTATTATTTTATTTAAAGAATAGTACAAAGGGTAAAATTCATAATTTAATAACTAAAACATTTTTAATATAAAGTTATACATAAGATAAATTTGACTATAAATATTCATTAGAAATATTAAATATTTTAATACCTCACGGTATTTTATTTTTAATTTTTATACATTAATGAATTAAATTTATTTATGACACAATGATGATGCAGTAATTACATTATAAATGAAATATTAAAATAATAGATATTATAAATATCCAAATACATGTAAATTGAGACATTAAATAAATTCCACTAATTTTCTTGGTTAATATGACATTTAATGATTAATATAATATATTTTGTTCGATGTAATCATGTTTTTTAAAGGTTGGGGCTGAAGCCTCATTATATTATTACAAAAAATCAAAAACCTCTTTTGACTAGGTAAAGGGAGACCCATTATATATCCCAAAGGCCCAGTGGGAATGTAGCCTATTATGTGGCCCTTAGGCCCAAATTTCTGGTCGATGACCCATTCTGTGAATAGTACTACTATAGTACCATCACTACTACAGTACTCGCCGCTGCTATAGTGTCTGACATCAATACGTTTCTCGTCATTGCTACAATGCCTCCGTTGCTATAGTTCCACTAAAGTTCTACTACTATACCCACAACCAATGGGTTTAGAACCCCCATATTTTTTGTAGGATTACAGGGTGGTTACAACCAAACGAAACCCCAAATAGTGTCAAAATGGACATAAATTAGTTTTTAAAACATATATTTTTAATTAAATTATATAGTAGTACTAAAACATTTTGGTCTGGAAAAAATGATAAAATAATTATCTATTTTCATTAATGAACAAATTGAGGATCTCTTGTAATTTTATTATAATTTTTTAACCACTTATTATAATAATAAAAGAAGACATAGTAAAAGTAAATTTATTTAACTAAGAGTTAAATTTAAAATATAATGTCAATATGGTGACATAAAAATTTATAAAACATATTGGTTGAGAGGATTTTCATATATACCCACATTATCTTTATAATAATACCATTTTATGCAATTATAAACCAAAAATGTTTTTATAAAAAAAATATTTCTTCCTTTTCCAAAAGTGACCCTCACATCTTTTATAAAAGGGTACTACACCTTCTCTCAAAATCACTATTCCAAATCCTTATTCCTGTGACAACCCTTGCTCAATTATCATACAAACTACATCACTTCATCATAGGGGCCTTACATTGATCATAAAGAAATCCTAAAGATCCATTTTAATCAAATTAAAAAAAATCACAAGAATAAGAGTTAATAATTTCATCACCTCTTTCAATGTTATTTTATTCTTCCACATCCTCATTATCTTTTCCCTACCAAAATAAGAAATATTGTACATTTTACAAATTATAATTTTATTATAAATTATTTTGAACCATATTCATTATTATATCCATTATATTGTTGACAATGTCACCATACGAGCGTACGTACAACATACAGTCTCCTCGTCATGTTGTACTTTGTTATTCAAAACTTCATTATATGGATGAGTATAATAATAAGTATAAATTATCTAAATAACAAATATAAAATTTTGATAATTATTTATTTTTGATATAACATCCAATTACATACGATTTCACCATCAATAGAATGATATTTTCGCTCGTGCATACAAAAGGATTATCGTCTCTACGAACGTGATGAGATTTATCGTCCATCGTAACCATTCAAGAATAAATTTTATTTTATGATTAAAAATAATGTTTAATAACTTAATATCATTTTTTATAATAATCAAATACAACCTATCCATATCAAACATGACTTTTGTAACAAAACATTGAATGGAAATCAAATCAGTTAACACCTGAAACAATGATACTACAAAAATATTATTAACAAAGAAAAATTTGACGATCATATATGATATGATATTTATATATGTTGTTATTTTATAATATAATAACAAAGATTTAACAATTATACAGGATGTTAATGTACTCATGATCATGGAAAATTAAAATGTAACCGTTAATTTAACAATCACTTTATTTATATGAGGTTTTATTTATTTAAGTGTCTACAAGGACTTCTTTATCATCCACATAATCATTTCATAAAAATGAGTTTCAAAACACGTTTACTATTTCCTAGATTATGGTTTAATTTAATTTATACCCTTTTTTGACTTTTATAAAAAAAAATTAAATTAATCTTTATGTCATTTTTCAAATAAGGTACTTTATGACTATTTGGAAAAATTATTGTAATAATTTTTTTAACTTATATGGTGGGTGCACGTATTTATCCACCATTATTTTACTTTTTAAGATTACCTTACAAACTTATATAAAAATTTGAAATTAATTGTTTTTATAATTATATGTCTTTTAAATGATTTCAATATAGAAAGAGATATTTCTCTCAAATAGTTTTGATTTTATCTTTTTCAACATAATTTGATGGATTTCACACTTGTATGAAATTGGATTATTATGATACAATCATACATATTTTATTGATTATTTTATGATATGGTTTAATGTGGGTGTGTTATTTTTATACCATTCAGGTTTTATTGATAATGTATTAAAAACTTTTATGCTAGTTTTAATATGATTTTTATGTTATGTTTCAAGAATTTGACATGAGAAATGCATTGGACATAGTACGTGATGGGTGGAGCCCTCTATATCTTCTCGATGAATCGGTAGGTATCATAAGACAAAATAGTGTCTTGGAACAAGGCCTTGACTAATTCTAATTTTTATTCTAGGCATGGGGCCGTGACTATGTGGTTATGATGTCCTACATTAGGCATTCCATCATTATGTAATTCGCTATTGATATTACATGTGATAATTAGACCAATATAATATCATTGTGAATAAGTAAATGGAATTATATGACTTGTCTTTTTCATATTATAGTGAATATAATGTTTAAAAGGGTTGTGTTTTTGTCTTATATAGTGCCTAAAATTTTAATTCCTATTTATGATAGTTTCGACTATATTTTTATCCTTAATAAGCATCTGAGATCACAATTTTCTTATGTTTTATTACCCAGGATGTTAAATGTATAATATGATTATCCTAAATGGGAAATCCAAATGATATTAGTGTGTTTAGAGTAGGTACAATGTTGTTTTTTATTTCATGATGCAATTTAAAACGTTGTCTGTATCTAGTACATTTAAGTATATTAAACAAATCGGTCTTTCAAGATATGTTCACTTGTGATCATGGAAATTATATATAATAATTCACCAACTCTGGTTAACTAGGGTTGGGGCATTACAACATTTATTGTTCTATATTTTCCCATTAGGATATCTCTCTAGTGATATGTTACCTTCAGATCCAGTATATTGTGAGACTAGTTTCCAATGATCTCTTGTTGGGTTCTTGTTCTTACGTATGACCTAGAGGATCCGATGTAGGATGGATATATCCTCATACTACATACTAAGATACACTATTGGATTCATTAGATTAAATGATTACATTGGAAATCCTCAATAGGATCCATTATCTTGTGTATTTTTCCATGGATACCTTTTAGAATGCCTCAATTGACTATTTGTTTGAGTATCCCTAGTAGGATTCATCCTCATACCTTTTTAACTAAGGATCCTATGTTGGATTCCTTCTATTATGTGTATTCCATGAGTATACCATGTAGAATTCAAATATTGTGTATGACTTTGGGTAAATAGTGGGTGCCCCAAATTTTGATTGGCCCTCAGTTAGTAAATTGGGATCGGGTATAGATGGTGGTGGGTGTCACCTTAGAACATTTGAGGGAAATGCAACGACCCCAGAATCCTAGATCATGTACACTATTTTAACAAATTATCATGATAAATGGAATACAATGTTGAAGTAACAATCATTTTATTATTTTGGAAAATATATTACATGCATGGACATTACATTACAATTCAAAACATAACGTGAAACATAGACAATCCATTAAGAACTCTATTATTTTTCTATCTTAACCCCATGTATCATTCATAGTACAATTTTGTGAATCCTAGGGAAATAAAACATAATAAATGGGTGGTCTCAAATTCTCAGTAGGTTTAAATAATATAGTAGAATATTTCATAAATAAGAATTATATTTTATGGTATGGTATAAAAATAAAACTAGATCCTTCTAAAAAAAGTATTCATCATAATTTAGAAGGAATAAATAAAATATTCCCATTATTCATTGATCTAGATATTCCAATTGTCAAATAATCACATGTAATATTAATAAATAATCTAACAATGAAAGAATGAAAAATTAAAGACATCAAAACCAAACCATCAAGGCATCATTCCAAGACCATACATTAAAAGGTAAAAACCCAGATAAGTTTTTCTCATTAGACCTAACAATGCAACGAGGACTTATAGTAGGTCCTGCCCAACTATTTCTAAATCCAATGACTTCCTCATATGAAAAGTAGAAACATAACAAACATAACAATACATATTAAAAAAATTATACAAAATGTTAATACATTAACCATAAACCATGAATGGTATTAAAAATATCACATCTATTGTCAAACATTTCCTAATACAGTCCACAAAAATGGTATATTTTATCATAATAAAACAAGCTATATTAGATAAAAAATCCAATAATGGATGTAGACATATTTTAAAATAAACATAAAATCATTTTTTGATAAATATCCTTTATTTATATTATACCATTTAAAATCCATGCAATTATAAAAAACATTTCCTTTGAAAATAAACTAGAATGATTGTATGGGATTCTCCAAAACATTAAGGCATCCTGATGGACGAAAAAATCCACTCATTCTGGATAAGATAAAAAACTTTTCTTCTGTCATTTTTCGAAAAGGTCATAAAATACCTCATTTAGAGAATGATAGAATATCTTGTAAAAATGATTTTTAAAAACTCAAACATGGATAAAAATGAATTTTAAATGTTTTAATGGAATGAAAAGTATATTTTCAAATAAATTTTTAGGAATCATGTACTTGGATGTTGAATATTACCCATAGATACTTATGTACAATTATCCCCGAATAATAATGAGATTTTAATATTTACCTTTACTGTATGTCCAATTCGCTCGGTAAGAGTCCAAAACTAATATAGAGTTGCTTAAAACATATTATTAAATTATAAACAACACATATTAAATATTATTTTATTATATATAATTCATTTTCGACTTTACATTAATAGTTCATTATAAACATTCCATGTTAAAGAAACATTTTAGGTAATAATTGCTTTCTTTATCGTACATGATTTTAGTTTTTTTTCTTGATTATAATACTTAGATCACAATGTACTGATATCTATAATGTAAAAAATGATATATATATATATATATATCATATATAGTATGTCTATACATATATATATAATAATCAGAAATATGGAATGTCATACATTGTTCATTGAGACAATAGGTCATACGTACACATGATTGGTGTTTCTATTTTCCTATCATACGGATTGGAAGCAAGTTTATGTCATTTATGAATATATGTATTATTATAGTATAATTATTATGCAATATATTTCATAAATATTCATTATTTTCATTTTCATAATAATTCATAAATTTTTTTAGAGGACAAATCGAATCACGGAATGGAGATGGGAAGCCATATGTACACACGCATGGTGATATAGATTTTTATAGGATGGGTAAAGAAAGAATATGGTTGTTAAATAATATTACTATAATATCATAATATTTTTGATTCGGGAGTTAATAATTCATTATGGATTCAACTTAATAAAAATCATGTAGTATAATATAAATGCATTGAATGAATTCGTAAAACAATAACCTCTTCTTTGAGTGTCTCCTTTTTATTTTCACAAAAGGACTTCATAGGTTGAATTTAATCCCAATGTATGGAACATAGGATGAAGTGTGGGATGTTGGGAGGGTAAATAGGTATATTTTGGAGGATCCAATGGGTTCTAAATGTGTGAATAAAATAAAGGGAGTGGTTCCATTTCATAATTCATTGGATGGAGACTTTTGGAAACTCAAAAACAATTATTTTTTGTAAATTAATATTCGATTTAAAAAATCTTTCGAGTCAGTTATTTAAAAGATAAGATGAGGATGAGTATAAATACTCTCAAAAAACGTATTTTAGAAAAAAAATTCAAAAACATTATCATATTTTTGGGAATTATCCCTCAGTTAAATACTTTATCTCTTACCATGTCAACTTGACTTTTTTACATTCTAGGGATAATATATTAAATAAAAACATCCAAAAGAACCCCAATTGGATCATTTATGAAATTTTAAACATTATACTAGTTATTTGTCTATGATATATATATATATATATATATTTCAAAAGATAAATCATTATTTATTTTAAATATCATTGATTTTAATTTTGATCTTATTTATTATTAGTTTTTTTTAAATGTAAAAAACAGTATTCTTTTAAAAAATCTTTATATCATCCCTATCATGTAATTTGATTCCAAAAAATTCGTCTGTGGAAATAAATATTACAAATGATATTTATGTTAATATAATTTTTATCATTTATTTGACTCATTCATTAATAAATCAATTTTTGCATCATCAATATGTCACTATATAATTAGTTATTTATTATTTAAAATTATAAAAAAATTACAATAATGTAGATAATGATTTTAACTTTATAATTAATATTTATAGATGACTATTTCACTTGTATAACCTGATATTAAAAATATTTTTCTTATTAAATAAAGTGTAACAAAATAGGAATGTTTTAAATATAATATTATAAATATATTATTGCTAACCATGTGGCACAAAGAGGTCACAAATTCGTCCCATAAATTTTTTAGGTAGAAAATGAAAAATAAAAAGAAACTAAAACATGTTTTAGAGTATTTTTTATATATTATAATATTATTTTTTCTTTTAATTACACGATTTACAATTTCCCGCGGTAAATAATTAAAAATTTATTTATTTAACTATTCGCCAAAAAAAATTCTTTTTTAAAATTAAAAAATAAATTTTGTACTGATTAGAACTATGTATGTTCGTTTCTATAAATTTCATTTACAGATGTGGTGAATTTATGATTTATTCTAATCTCGCAAATATAGCTAGAATGTGCATAAAAGAGACATTTGAATCAAATTCTATTAAAAAATAATTTCATTGAACTAAATTAGATAAATATATGTTTTATTTATATATTTTTACATTAACATAAATTTAATGTAAAATAATTTTTTAAATGAAAATATATGTTTTTAACAATCATGTAGTATTTTTCAGTATTCATAAAAATTTAAACCATTTAGAAAAATAAAATAAATCACATTAAGCTAATATTTATATTAAGAAAAAAAATGATTACTATTTTGAAATATAATATTAATAAATTTATTTATGTGGTTTATACTATTCATAAACTCTCCTTAAATGTCTTGTTCATTAGATCTTATTATGCTCAAGCTCTGTGTTTGGTACAACACAAGCTATTAAATTTATTTTAAAAAGAAAAGATATCTTGAGTATTGTGGTGTCACATACTACCCTTCTATAATAAATTATATTCCTTCAATTTTCTATTTTGGGTTTAGTAATTGGGGTATGACTATCAAAAATTCATTTACTGAAATCTAAAATCGAAATAAGGGTTGACAAAAGGTCTAATTAAAAATAAAGAAAGGGATGTAGAAAAGTCATCATAGAAAACACATATAAGTGTTCCACTTAGGAAAATATGATCATGAAAGAAAAATATAAAAATCATGTTCTGATGGAGATTGGTAGAGAACATGATATATATAATTTTAATACAAAAATCTACATATGCGACGATGTAAGGGAACATTTTGCTCATCTGAAAAAGTAATAGGATAAAATTTTTGTATTCAAGATCCTTTACCTATAGTGGATGAATTATTTCACTATTTATATTATAAATATATTTATTTCATTCAATTTCATAAGAATAATATAATAATATTTTGTAGATTTCTTCTATTTTCACTTCTTCCCTTAGTCGTGGAAATAATAGTTCAATATGAACTTTCCACGCCAAAGTTTTTTGATATATCATAAGTACCAAAACTATTTATGTAGAGACCCTAAGCTTGACGTACATAGATATTACATTACTTTTGTGGAATATCTAATACCTAACAAAAATAGACACCAATTGACAGTAATAGTTTAGTGTCTTTGGAAACTTAGAATAAAATCTTCTAATCTTGGTGAAAGATCTTCAGCATCTCCCATAAAGATCTTCTTTTTTTTCTTTCCTAAATACCTTTTTTATATCCCGGGGAAATGAAAACATATAAAGGGTGAGATCAAATTCTCCATAAGGGTAAGCAAGGAGAAAATAAAACAACCCATATACATATGAACACCAAAACATGAACATAATATTTAAACATCAAAATCATGCGCAATGACATAAAACATTGAAGTACGTAAGGAATAGATCATAATGGATCATCAATAATGATAAAATATCATGGGAATAAAGAATTTAATTGTGGAAACCATTAATCACGTGTTATGATTTCCATAGTATCCATGGCATTGCTTCCAAGACCATCTTAGTGGAAAAAGTCCCTTTTGGAATCGAGTTCACTCCTCGTTCCTGTCCTGTATCACTAAACCAGATTAACATACCGTTCCATCCATGTCTATCTCATTAAATATAAATCATTACCCAATGCATTGGAGGGAGATATAGGACCCACCCATCTCATAATGAAATCATTCTTTCTTGTGCCACAACATAAACATAAACCATTGATCATAACAAAAAGAATAAAAAAGGTTTCCATAAACATCATCCCATCATAACATAATCCATATAAAACAAATAGATATCATTTCATTATAAGAAAAGTGGAACCATATAATTCATAGATACATTATATTTGAATCATACACATATGAAATAATGTCATCTTGGATGGAAAATGGTTTTCATAAAACACTTGAAATGGATTCTTGAGGAAAATATCCTTTATTCTTCAAAATCATTTTCTTTTTACAAAATGCCATGAAATTTTAAAAGAAAAGGATTTTGATGGAAATAGTCATGAAATATTGTATAGTAAGCTTATTGAAAATAAGGTGTTATAAAACCGTAAAAATCCGTTCAGGCCATATAAGTTAAAAAAACATTATCCTCGTATTTTTGTCGAAAAATTCAAAAATTACCTCGTATGGTAAAAAAAATAAAAGATCCCATCCAAACCTTGTTGTAAAAGTCATAAAAGGGTAAAAATGACATTAAAAATTCATGGAATAATACTAAACATTTTATGAAAACATATTTAGAAAACATGTTCACGTATGATGAACATAACCCCAGTAAATACTTACGAATACCAATCACGGATAAGAATGAGATTGGATTAATTATCCCTTATATTTGGTTTGATATGCTTCGAACATATCCTAACATCCGGTATAATGATTTAAATTAGGTCATTGACTTATTACAGAATCATATTCATTGTTATGATATTATATATTTTTCACTTATGACATTATATTACCCGTTATTTTGTAAATTCCATGTTAAAGCAGTGTTTTGGGTAAAATTGTTTCATTTATCATACTTGTTTTGACATGTTCATCGTGATATTATTACTTATATCCTAATTTAATTAATTCCAGAAATTAAAACATGATTTATATATAATATATATTCAGTATATAAATATATGGAATGAAATGCACCGTTCATGGATATGGTAGTCCATGCGTACAAATGAATGTTGTTTTCATTTCCTTATTGAATTAAATGGTATTAAGTAAATGAAACATATATGTACACAAATACAGTATCATTATTATGTAAAATCATTCATTATTATTTATTATATATAAATTATAATCATACTTGAATGGTTAATCATGGAAAATGAATATCATCGTGCTCATGGAGACGGTTGTCCGTACGTACGCACGAGCGATGATATCATTCCCATGTTCGTAGAATTTTATTGAAGTGTATGTATAATATTTCAGAATCAATATAAATTTAAAATAATCATATATAGTTTTTTATGTACACCATTATACACATCCAAGTAAGGTGTTGGTGGAAAACAGATTTCACCACGGTGTGGAGATGGTATTCTGTACGCATGCACGCGCGGTGATTTTGTTTTCCATAGGATAGATAGAAGAAGAAATTAGATTGTTTCATATTTATCATAACATATTAGTGTATGATTAATACTGATGTTATTAATTTATTATGAAACAAATAGTGAATAAGATGTAGAAGAAGAAATAAATTGGAAAGAATCGGTAAAGTATATTACCTCTTCTTTGATGTGCCTCTTCTTAACCTCCTCTTAAGGCAATAGGGTTGGTCTTTTGAGGAGACCAGAACCTCTATAATGTTTCATGGGAAGATGAGAATGGGAAATTGTTAGGGGTTAGCGGAGATTCAAGGATCGAAATGTTTTGAAGATAAGATGTAAGGGGTGACCTTTTTATAAGGGAGGAGAGGGTCCCCTTTGGAAAAACATAAAATATTATTTTATAATAATGTCATATTTGGTTTATAATAGCACCAAATATATTTATTTAGAATCTAATGTGGGGATGGGTAGAAATCCTCTCAACCAATATGTGTTAGAAAAGTTTAGGATACTATTTTTGTAACACCACAATCTTCCACGATACGCTTTCCTTGGAATAATATAATAGCATGTGTTGTACGCAACTTCAAGTTCTTACACAGACCACAACCAATCAAACTAGTCGTTATGAATAGTAATACCCACTTTTTGAAATATTATAAATTTCATCTCCGAAAATTTACTTCATTTTTGGATTCCGAATATCGAAATTATCCTAGGGTAAATTTTTGGAACTATTTGGATAACATTTATATTTTGATTAATAGTGAAAATTAATAAATTTTAATTAAAAAACGCTTTTAAACCAAATAATTAATAGTGATAAATTATAAATTTGTGTGGTTTTAATGTATATTTAGAATATATTTTTACCATTTAATACAATGTTGGTCATTGGACATAATTTCACAATTTAACCGGACATGAACAAGTGGAAATCTTTTAATAGTTATTATCTCTTAAAAACGCTTTTTGTTTTAAGAATGTGAATTAATTTTAAATTAATTTCTACCACTTCTGTGTTTTGAATTTGGAAAAATGGATTCCATATTTGGTATCAGGATGTTAAAATTCTGTAAATATGTATCTTTTATTTTTAGACATTTTATATAATTAATTCGGTAAAAATTTTATTTACCACGGTTAAAGGGTAAATCCAGTAAATAAAGGTAAAAATTAATATTATAATAATAATATATTACCCTAAAACGTGTCCTAACTATGTTGGTTGATACATGTCCGACCATGGGCAGCCTGGGGTCGATTTTGGGACCCCATGGAGCCACTTATAAGTGATAATGACACTCTCTATCAATTAAGTTAACATAAATACAAAAATGACATTAGCATATATCTTTTAGAAAAACAATTGTTACATAATGTTACATATGTTTTATTTTCGACTATAAATATTCATTAGAAAGATAAAAATATTTCCAAAATAATTGTATTTTATTTATAATTTTTAGACATTTAATAATTTATATTATTTATGACACAATAATGATGTAGTATTTTCCTTATTAATGAATGAATCAAATAATTGGTATTATAAATATTAAAATTAATATATTTTGAAGGTTTTGATGACATAAATGAATTTTATTGCTTAATATGATAATATTGGATTTATTAAATGAATGTTATTTGAATTAATAATGTTGTTAAGACTTTAAAAAAATCAATTATTGAATAGTGTCAAAATTCACATAAAAGTGTTTTTAAAACAAATATTATACTATTAATTGATATTAAATTCCTAAAAATATAAGGATCGGCCAAGAGACTTATATCCTGATATATGTATCATTAATGGACCACTTGGGTGTCTCTTAGAGGTATATAGTAAGTTTATTAAATATATATTATAAAAATAAAAAGTGACATGGTAAATGTCAGACTAATTAACTAAGAGTTAAAACTAAACGATAAGGTTAATATAATGAATCAACCCTTTATAAATTATATTGGTTGAGAGGTTTTCGACCCATCCCAACATTATCATTTAAATAATCCACTTTGGATCCTTTAAAAACCAAAAATTAATTCATTATAAACTAATATTTCTAGATTTTCCTAAGGTGCCCCCCCCCCCTTATAAAAGGACACCACTTCTATCCAATTCTTCACACATTCAAATCAATTTGGTTCGGCTAACCCATGCCCAAATACTATCTCAACTCCCTAACTTCAACCTAGAGGCATTAGTTTGATCATAATGCCAACCTATGTATCCCTTTTGATCAAATCAAAAGCAAGAACCCGAAGAAGAGGTAATGTTTTCACCACCCTCTTTCAAGTTCCTTTCTTCTTCAACTTATTCATTTATTGTTATTCCCATTATAAAAAAATAACTCTAGTATCTTATATATAATGTGATGTTATTATAAATATGGTACAACCATATTCAGCGTTTTATCCATCCTTTGAATGACATGTCACCATACGTGCGTGCGTACGGCTTACCATCTCCACGTCGTGGTGTAATTGTTATTCAATAAATTATTATTTGGATGGGTATAATAATGATGTGTAATTCAGGTAAATAATAAATATAACATGATAATTATTCTTTATATAAGATATAAAATCCAATTATATATTATTTTAATATCACAAGGATGATATTGTCGCTTTTGCGTACGTACAGACTACCATCTCCACGAACGCGATGAGATTCATTATCCATCGTATCCATTCTTGTATAATTATAATTTGATGATTAATAATAGTATTTAAAGACTTTATATCATTCTGGATATGAATAATATACAACCAATACAGAACAAACATGACTTATGTAAGAAAACATATAAAATAAAACGAGTAAGTTAACATCCAAAATGAGGATAATACTAAGATATTATAAAGAAATCAATGTTAAAAGATCATATATGATTTCATATTAATGTATATGATTCTTTTAAAACATAATAAATATTATTTCACCATTAAAAAAGATTTTAATTTACCCTCAAACATTGAAAAGTACAAGGCATGGGGTTTTCATCTCACTCCTTATTCCCGTGAGATTCATGCCACATTGCCACTATTACCTTTTCTGTGGTGTATTCACTTACCATAATAGTATTCTTTGGGTAAAAAACATTAATTTATGTGTATTTACATATTCATTGTATGATACTTCTTTCGTGGGGTGTATTTTCGTATGTTACCAAATTGGTAAGGATTTATTTCAAAATATCTTCTTTATCCGAGGTTGTTTATATGTAATAATCTAATGGGACCTCTTTATAATCCACATCGATATTTCTTAAAAATGTGTTTCAAAACATTCTTAATATTTAACAGAATATGGGTTAAAGTCATTTATACCCTTGTTTGACTTTTTATAAGATGTCTATAAAGGAATCTTTCTGTCGTTTTCTAAACAAGGTCCTTTTTAACCTTTTCGACTGAGTTAAGGTAAGAATGTAATTTTTTTATCTTATACGGTGGGTGCAGTTATTTTCCACCATTATAAAATCTTTTAAGCTTCCCTTACAAACTTCTATGAATATTTTCAAAGTAAAAGTTTTATTTTATAATTATGTGACTTTTGAATGATTTCAAAAAAAGAGATATTTCTCTCAAATAGTTTTGATTTCATCTAGGTCAACATCCTTTGATGGATTTTAAGCTTATTTGAAGTTTATTTATTATGTTACAAATCTTTTATATTATATTGAAGGTTTTTTGATATGATTGACTGTGGATGTGTTATTTTAATACCATTCATGGTTTATGGAAAAATTATTGACATTTCGTATGATAGTTTTAATACGAATGTTTATGTTATGTTTAAACCTATTCGTATGAGGAATGAATAGGAATTAATAAGTGATGGGTGGATCCTGATATAGCTCTTCTATGCATCGGAAGGTCTCATGAGACAAAATAGTGTCTTACAAGGGATTGACAAAATCTTATTTGTAGTCCAGGCACGAGGCCATGGCTATGTGGTTATGATAGTCTGGAATTATGCATTTCATCATTATGAAAGTGGTTATTAATATTGCATTTGATTATTCAACTAGTAGAATATCCATGTGATTAAGTATATGGTATTATTTCATTTTATTTCTGCTATATTATACTGGTGTTTAAGATTTAAAAGAATTTGTTTTAGTTATACATTGCTTTAAATGGTTATGCTTATTTATGATAGTTTCCGCTATATTGTTAACCTTACTGAGAATCTGAGCTCACCCCTTTCTAGGTTTTATTTTTCCCAGGATGTGAAGATATTTATTATGACTGACCTGTAGGGATAGTCTAAAGGGGATATGATTGTGGACTATAGAGACTATATTATTGTAGTTTTTCTTTTTATGATGTAATGTAATCCTTGTGAATGTATCTAATGATTCCACGGCTACGAAAATAATCGGTATTTCGAGACTTGATCTTTTTTGATAATGCCAATGTTATGTTATAATGCACTGACTCTGGGTAACTGGGGTCGGGGCGTTACAGTTGGTATCAAGGGATGTTTAGTACAAACCATGGAAGCTAGATTTAGATAAACACTAATTAGAACTCATAAATTTAAGATGGACATTGAGGATTAGTATAGAAGAACTTCATAGAATTTTGTTATTATATACATTTTGTGAGTTTTCCGAGCAATACATCCCTGTCTGGATACGAGTAGGTAGAGGCGGCTCTGGCATAGATGTACCTAGGTTTAAAACCTGAAAAAACTACTTTGAGCTAAACTCGAATGGGAACTCGTGCACGACAATGGGCCTTGTTACACTCTTGGTTACGACACTCCCTAGGGATATTCCTAGGATAACTCTCATTTTCTTTAAAAATCTTTATGATGGTTTAATGAGTATATAATTTTCAAAGAAAACATTTTTAGGATTATGGAATATATCCATAAATAGTTCAATTTATGTTAAGTGTTTTATAAGTATGGAATTATGTATATTGATTCATAAACTGATCTAGTTTATTCCATTGTTTAGAAATGGTGCCTAGTGGAAGAAATGGAAACTATATCAATGCACGCACTCTATGTAGGGATTGCCCTCCGGCTCAAGATAATTATAGTGGAGCTGATGATGCAACTTGTGCTGATCAACTAATCACCATACTGGGATAACAAACTCAGGTTATGAATAATAATCTTACCCGTATAGAGCACCCTGACCCACAATGTGGAGGATCAATGTTAGATCGCTTCATGAGGTAGAAACCACCCAAATTCAATGGGATTATAAATACATTAGTAGCTGAGCAAAGGATAAATTCCCGAGAGAAAATATTTCTGGCTTTTGGGAGTAGTGAAAGGGAAAAAGGTATCAAGGCAGTTTATCACCTCACTGCAGATGCTGATAAATGGTGGTCATTGATTCAAAACACGACGGAAGATGATGAAGTATCAAATATGGAATAGAGGGAGTTGAAATATATGTTTTTATAAAAATACTTTCCTCATGACCATCGAGCAGATATGGAAATGCAATTTTGGAGTTTGAGACAAAGGAGGATGGGAATGTCGCAAAGTATTAGGCTAACATTAAAAGTTTAGCATGTTATGTGGGAGATTATATACATAACACAATAATTAAGATTGATAGTTTCTTTGATGGGTTAAAACCATTTCTCTGTCGAGCAATAGTCTCATAATCCTTCTCGTCGTATGAAGACATTGTCTCATGTGTTACCAAGACAGAAAAAGAAATCTCTAAGTCTTATGAATTTAAAGAAAAGCATGAGAAGAGGAAGTCTGCTGATCAATCTCGGAATGAAAATAAGGGGAAGAAGGGAAAAGTTAAATATCCATCCTGTAGTAAATGTGGGAAGAAACACCCCGGTACTTGCTTAAAAGGTATGGGAGTCTGTTACAAGTGTTGTGAAAAAGGACGCCAAGAACATGATTGAAAGGGGAAGAAGGAAGCTACTGATGTCCAATACTACAATTGCAGGGAGATGGGACATTATGAAAATGAATGTCCTAAGAGTCAGGGGAACTTACCTCAGAAAAGGCCAAAGGATCAAGGCCATGATTATGCTATCAATACTGCTGAGGTAGATGCTCTAAAAGACATGGTGGTTGGTAATTTAATGGTTTCCTCAAGTTTATAAAATGCATTATTTGATTTTGGATCATCACATTATTTCATATCTTCCCTATTTTCTAAGAAAATTAGTTATTTCTAATTTTATTTTACAAGGGGTTTGTCAGTTAAAACTCTTAAGGGAAGTACCCTTACAATAATGTTTTGCAAATAAGTCCCCATTAGAGAAAATAATGTTCTTTATCCGCTGATCTCATCACCATACCTATTATTGAATTTTATATAATCCTCGGTATGGATTGTTTTTCGAACCATGATTAGAAGATTTATTTTAAGATGAAGGAGGTTATGATTTTTGATGATGACGATAAGGAACACCTTATCTTTAGAGAAGAATCATCACCACCTAATTCATAACAAGATCTACCCCCAGTAGCTCAACTAAATTCAATTATTTGGGAGGAAGAGAATGAAATGATAGTGGGTGAGGAAAGGAATGTTCAAATAGAGTATGTACCTATTGTGAAAGAATATGTAGATTTGTTTCTGGATGATTTACCTTGACATCATCCAGAACTAGAAGTTGAGATTTCCATTGATTTAATTCCTGGATCAAGGCCAATATCGAACACCCCTTATAGAATGGCCAGTGTGGAATTAGTTGAACTAAAGAAACAACTAGAGAAATTGAGTAATAAGGGATTTATTCGCCCTAGTTTTTATCCATAGGGAGCCGCTATTCTTTTTGTTAAAAAGAAAGATGGATCTATGAAGTTACGTATCGACTACAAAGGGATCAATGCTATAACAATAAAGAACAAGTATCCCTTACCTCGTATTGATGATTTATTTTACCATCTGCAATGAGGTCAATACTTTTCAAAGATTGACCTTCGGTCTGGATACCATCAGTTGTGTGTGAAGAAGGAAGACATTCCAAAGACAACATTTCGAACAAGGTATGGTCATTACAAGTTTATGGTAATGCCTTTTGGGATGACTAATTCACCCTCTGTATTTATGGATCTAATGAATAGAGTTTTCAAGGAATATCTCGATGATTTTGTGGTGGTATTTATTGATGATTTCTTTGTATACTCCAAAAGCTACGAAGATCATGAAAATCACTTGTGCATTATCCTGAAGACTCAGAGAAGACATGAATTATATGGGATGTCTATAAAGTGTGAATTCTAGCTTCAGGATATTTCTTTTCTTGGCCATATTGTCTCTAAAGATGGAATCTCTGATGATCCTTATAAGACCAAGGCAATCCAAGAATGGGCTGCACCGATGAGTATAACTGAGGTACACAATTTTATTGGTTTGGAAGGTTATTATCGACGTTTCGTCCAGAATTTTGCCTAATTGGATAACCCATTAACGAACCTCACACGTAAATGGGTTAAATTTGTTTGGACAAAAGATTGTGAATAATGTTTTGAAGAACATAAGAGAATATTAATCAATGATCCTATATTGACTCTACCATCAGGGAATGATGGGTTTGTTTTTTATAGTGATGCATCGAAGAAAAGACTTGGTTGTGTCCTTATGCAGAATGATAGTGTTATTTCCTATGCTTCAAGACAGTTGAAAAATCATGAGAAAAATTATCCTACTCATGATCTCGAATTAGCAGTTCTGATCATTGCTTTTGAAGATATGGAAGCACTACCTCTATGGTGAAAAATGTGAGATTTATACTGATCACAAAAGTTTTAAGTATATTTTCTCACAAAAATAACTCAACATGAGGTAAAGAAGATGTCTTTAACTACTCAAGTATTATGATTTCACAATACCTTACCACCCGAGGAAGGAAAATAATGTGGAAGATTCTTTGAGAAGAAAAGATGATAGAGTTTTGAACATGATGAGAATTGAAAGGGATCCTATTTTCATGGATCTAGTGAAGATGGATTTGGGAATTACCATGGAAGGTGAAACATCAATACTTTTTCAAATGGTTGCCAAACCATATATACTATAAAGGATAAATAGTTCTCAGAACGGTGATGAATTCTTTCAAAATAAGATTAAATCTGTGAATGATGGGTGATTGAATGACTCTGGGTATGAAGATGGAATTTTTAAATTTTGGAAGAAATTTTGTGTTCCCAATATAACTGATCTAAAAATGGAATTGTTGGACGATGCTCATAGATCCAATTTCTCTATACACCCTGGGAGCACCATAATGTATAGAGACTTGAATGAACATTTTTTATGGGACAACACGAATAGGGTGATTGCTGATTTTGTGTCACGATGTATGGTTTGTCAACAAGTGAAAGATGGAAAGCAACAGCCTGGAGGAGTCATGCAACCTCTTCCCATATTGGAGTGGAAATGGGACAATATTATGGTGGACTTTGTCATGGGGATACCAAAGTCACCTAGAGGGAATGATGAAATATGGGTCATTATTGACCACCTTACCAATTCAGCACATTTTCTTGCTATAAGGGGATATTTACAACTTGAATCTCTAAGAAAGTATATATATTAATGAAGTGGTGAGACTTCATGAAGTACCCATATCGATTGTTTTTATCGTGATCCTTGTTTTACTACACGATTCTGGAAGAGAGTTTAGAAATCATTGGATACTGAACTTCATTTGAGCACTACTTACCACCCTCAAACAGATGGACAATCTGAAACGACTATTCAAACCATAGAAGCCATGTTGAGATCTTTCTCACATGAATTTTATGGTATCTGGGAATAATTTTTACCTCTGGTAGAATTTTCCTATAACAATAGCTTTCATTTGAGTATTCAGATGGCACCATATGAAGAGTTATATGGAAATAGATGTCTCACATCAACCTGTTGGGATGAAGTTGGCGAAAGAAAACTTATTGGTCCAGAACTGGTAGAGGAAAAGATGGAAAATGTGGAGGTAATCCAAAACCACATCAAAACTGCTCAATGTAGGTAGAAGAGCTATGCTGACAACCGAATTTTTTTTTTTGATATTTCAGGTGGGAGATCATGTTTTCTATAAGGTATCTCCATGGAAGAGTATTATATGTTTTTGAAAGAAGGGTAAATTGAGACCTAGGTACATTGGACGTTTCAAAATTCTAGAACAAATTGGGGCTATAGCTTACCATTCGGGAATGCCGCCATATCTATCCAAATTTCATGATGTCTTCCATGTATCACTGTTGAGAAAATACATGCCTGGCCCAATGCATGTACTCACCTATGAGGAATTAGAACTGGAACCCGATTTTTCTTACTACGAAGAGCCCATCAGGAATCTTGATATAATAGAACAAGTACTGAGAAACCGGACGACTCGTCTGGTAAAAGTTTTGGGGAGAAACCATAAGATGGAAGAGGCAACGAGGGAACCCGAGGAACTTATGATGAAGAACCACCCGATATTTTTCATGTGGTAGTATTCTAGAAATTTCTAGGATGAAATTATTTGAAGGAGGTGATAATGTAACACCCCAAGCATCCACGATATTCTTTCCTTTTAATAATACAGTAGCGTGTGTTGTACATAACTTCGAGTTCTAACACACACCACAACCAATCAAACTCGCCGTTATGAATAGTAATACCCAATTTTTGAAATTTTATAAATTTCATCTCTCAAATTTGACTTCATTTTTGGATTCGGAATATCGAAATTAGCTGAAGGTAAAATTTTGGAACTTTTCGGGTAACATTTATATTTTGATGAATAGGGAACATTACTAAATTTTAATTAAAAACAATTTTTTAATCTAAATAATTAATAGTGATAAATTATGAATTTTAGTGGTTTCAAAGTATATTTAGAATATATTTTTACCATTTAATACAATGTTGGTCATTGGAAATACTTTACAATTAAACCGGAAATGAACAAATGTCAATCTTTTGATAGTTATTATCTCTAAAAAACACATTTTTATTTTAACAATGGGAATTTATTTTAAATTAATTTCTGCCACTTATGTATTTTGAATTTGGAAAAATTGATTCTATATTTTGTATCAGGATGTCCAAATTGTGTAAATCGGTAACTTTTATTTTTAGAAATTTTGAATAAATATTTCGGTAAAAATTTTATTTACCATGGTTAAAAGGTAAATCCGTTAAATAAGGGTAAAAAAAATATTATAATAATAATAAATTACCCTAAAACGTCTCCTAACCTAATTGGTTTATACATGTCCGACCATGGACATCTTTGGGTCGATTTTGGGACCCCATGGAGCCACTTGTAAGTGATAATGACACTTTATATTAATTAAGTTAAAATAAATACAAAAATGTCATAAGCATATATCTTTTAGAAAAACAACTTTTACATAGGGATATATATGATGGATTTTTGACTATAAATATTCACTAAAAGGCTAAAAATATTCCTACATAATGGTATTTTATTTTTAATTTTTCGACTTTTAATAATTAATATTATTTTTGAGAAAATAATGATGCAGTATTTTCCTTATTAATGAAGGAATCAAATAATTGGTATTATAAATGTTAATGATAATATAATTTGAATGTTTTGATGACATACATGAGTTTAATTTATTAATATGATTTTATGGGATGGATTAAATGAATTTTATTCGATGTAATAATGGTTTTTAGACTTTAACCAAAATCAATTATTGAATACTGTCATAATTCACATAAAAGAGTTTTTAAAACAAATATTATATTATTAATTGGTATTGAATTCTTAAATATCTATGGTTCAGCCAAGATACTTTATCATGATATGTTATCATTAATAGACCATTTGGGGGTCGTTTGGAGGTATATAGTAAGTTTATTAACTATATAATATAAATATACAAAGTGACATCGTAAATGTCAAACTAATTAACTAAGAGTTAAAACTAAAAGATAAGGTTAATATAATGAACCAAACCTGTATAAATTCTATTGGTTCAGTGGTTTGCGACCCATACCCACCTTAAACTTTAAATAATCCACTTTTGAGCCATTAAAAACCGAATATGAATTTATTATAAAATAATATTTCTATATTTTCTAAGGTGTCCCTCCCCCCCCCCTTATAAAAGGACACCACTTCTATCTGATTCTTCATATTTTCAAGGCCTTTTGGTTTGGCCAAACCCAACCCAAATACTCTCTCAACTTCACTCACTTCATCCTAGAGTCCTTAGATTGATCAGAAAGCCAACCTATGGATCTCTTTTGATCAAATCAAAAGGAATAACCCGAAGAAGAGGTAATGTTTTCACCACCCTCTTTCAAGTTCCTTTTTTCTTCAACTTATTCTTTCTTTGTTATTCCCATTCTAAAATAATAACTCCAGTATCTTATATATACTATGATGTTATTATAAATATGGTACAACAATATTCAGTATTCTATCCATCCTTTTAATGACATTTCACCATACATGCGTACGTATGGCTTACCATCTCTATGTCACGGTGTAATTGTTATTTAATACATTATTATTTGGATGGGTATAATAATGATGTGTAATTCATGTAAATAATAAATATAACATGATAATGATTCTTTATATATGATATAAAATCCAATTATATCTTATTTTAATATCAAAAGGATGATTTGTCGCTCGTGCATACGTACGGACTACCGTCTCCAAGAACGTGATGAGATTCATTCTCCATCCTATCCATTCAAGTATAATTATCATTTGATGATTAATAATAGTATTTCAGGACTTGATATCATTATGGATATGAATAAGATACAACCTATTCATACCAAACAATGCTTATGTAACAAATCATATAAATGAAAATTAGTAATTTAACACCCGAAATGAGGATAATAATACGATATTATTAACAAAGAAATGCTAAAAGATCATATATGATATCATATTAATGTATATGATTCTTGTATAACATAATAACTATTATTTCACCATTATATAAGAGGCTAACCTACCCTCAACAAAGGAAATGTACAGGGTGCAGGGTTTTCATCTCACTTTTTATTCCCGTGAGATTCATGCCACATTGCCACTATTAACTTTTGTGTTGTGTATGTACTTCCCATAATTGTATTCTTTGGGTAATACAAATTAATTTAGGTGTATTTACATATTCATTGTATGATTCTCCTTTCGTAAGGTGTATGTTCGTACGTTACCAAATTGGTAAGGATTTATTTCACAATCTCTTCATTATCCGAGGTTGTTTATAGGTAATTATATACTAGGACCTCTTTATCATCCACATCCATGTTTCATAAAAATGTGTTTAGAAACATTATTACTATTTTACAGAATATGGGATAAAGTCATTTATACACTTGTTTTACATTTTATAAGAAGTTTATAAAAAAATCATTTCGTCGTTTTCCAAACAAGGTCCTTTTTAACCTTTTTGACAGAGTTAAGGTAAGAATGTCTTTTTTTTAACTTATACAGCGGGTGCAGCTATTTTCCGTCATTATAAAATATTTGAAGCTTTCCTTAAAAGAGTCTAATAATATTTTCAAATTAAATGTTTTATTTTATAATTATTTGACTTTTAAATGATTTTATAAAATGAGATATTTCTCTCAAATAGTTTTGATTTCATCTATGTCAACATCCTTTGATGGATTTTAAGCTTATTTGAAGTTTATTTATTATGATACAAATATTACATATTGTATTGAAGGTTTTGTGATATGTTTTACTATGGATGTGTTATTTTTATACCATTCATGGTTTCTGGAGAATGTATTGACATTTCGTATGCTAGTTTTAATACGAATGTTTATGTTACGTTTAATACTGTTCATATGAGGAATGCATTGGACATAATAAGTGACTGGTGGAGCGTGCTATTGCTCCTCGATGCATCGGTAGGTCTCATGAGACAAACTAGTGTCTCAGCACAAGGTATTGACAAAATCTTTTTTGTAGTCTTGGCATGAGGCCTTGTCTATGTGGTTATGATAGTCTGGTATTATGCATTCCATCATTATGAATGTGGTTATTGATATTGCATGTGATTATTCAACTAATATAATATCCATGTGAATAATTATATGGCATTATTTCATTTTATTTCTGCCATATTATTCTAATTTTCATGTTTTAAATGGCTTTTGTTTTAGTTATACATTGTCTTAAATGATTATGCTTATTTATGAAAGTTTCTGTTATATTGTTGTCCTTACAGAGAATCTGAGCTCACCCCTTTCAATATTTTATTTTTCCTAGGATGTGAAGAAATTTATTGTGACTGACCCCTACGGATAGTCTGAAGGGGATATGAGCATGGACTATGGAGGCTATATTATTGTAGTTTTTCTCTTTATGATGTAATGTAATCCTTATGAATGTATCCAGTGCTTCCAAGGCTACTAAACAAATCTGTGTTTTGAGAGTAGATCTTTTGTGATCATGACAATGTTATGTATTAATGCACCGACTCTGGGTAACTGGGGTCAGGGTGTTACAATTTTAACCTTATCATTTAGATTTAACTCTAAGTTAAATAATTAAACTTTTACCCTGTCTTCTTGTTTTCTTAAAATATATGGTTAATAAACATATATTAACAAGACAAACAAACCCCAAGTTGTTCATTATTAATATATATAAACTCCATCCCAATATTAATACTTACCCAAAATATTCATTCCAAAATAATAGTCCAAAAAGTACTCTAAATTTTCAAAATCAATCGTAACATTAGAATCTCAAAACAACTTATTGTAACTCCTTTTGAAACATACAAAATATTTATTCACCTTAATATATTTAATGAGAACTTTCATGCCTCGAAATCCATAAATATAAAGTACTAAAACACAATCTTTATATATCACATTATCTTTAAAACATTACTCTTCAATCCAAAAACAGAAATAAAATTATTTTTCCACATTGACCATAGTAATAGACAAGAAATAATATTAAACCATTTTCTTCTTCAGATCTATATTTCATTGACACTTTGGAAAATCATTTTCATAATGAATGGTCACTTTAAAATTATATCATTTCACATTTACATCTTATTTCATTAATTTAAAATCATGATCTCTATGACATTTTACTTCACAATTATAATAACTCCCCTTTTATTAAGGAAATTGCTATGGTTTTTCATGTAACAATTATCACAAATGGTAAAATTCATGTTTCTATTTTCCCCTAGTTTTTGTATCTTGCTACACTATTATCTTCTACTCTAGCTTTATTTTTAAAAATATGAGACATAGAAAATTCTTCATCTTCCTTGATAGCACATGATACTATATCATTATATGATTATAATGTTTGGGAGATAAAATCATTTACGAGAAATGGTTTTAACCCATCAAAGAAACAATCAATATTACGTATGTAGTCTGTAGAATTTGTTGTTGACCTTGTAAAGTTAGCCTTGTACATTAAAACATTCTCATCCTCTATTTACCTCAAATTTATGAATTATCTCTCCATATCTCATCTCTTTCCATGAAGAAAACACTTTTCCAAGAAATTTTCATTATTATCAATCAATTAAATTTTTTCAATCTTTTCCTACTCTTTCATGTTTTTAATCAATGATCACCAAATATCTGCATCTCATGAGATATGATAAAATGCCTTGAAAACATTTTACCATTATTAACTCCCCCAAGAATGAAATATTTTCTCTAAAGAAAAAATCCATTTCTCATCTAGAAATTGATTAATAATCCAATTTAATGTGGGAGGCTTTTGTCACATGAAGCGGTGTAACATTGATCCTCCACATTGTGGATCAGGCTTCTCCATACTAGTAAGGTTATTATTCATAATATATTTCAACTATCCCGATATTCATATACGTTGTTCAAAAAAAATCATCCCATACTACAACATCATTAACTGGCATTGGAAGGAAATCCCTACATGGATTATGTGCACTGATATGGTCTCCATTCCATCCACTATGCACCACTTTTAAACATAGTAATATACTAGATTATATTATATTATTCTATATAATACAATAACTAGAAAAGATCATAATATTAATTAAAAAAATACATGCATTAATATTTTCATAATAATAATAATTGTTTCTTTGGGTACATATTTACTTATAAATCATTGGTAACAGTTTTTAAAGATATTAAAAATTATCTTAATAATATCCACTTAGAGTTTCAAAATATGTGCACTGTATGACCTGTTATCATGTAACAGATTACCCTGAGTCAATATAAGAACACCTTGTCGATGTTATTATTCATAGGTATATCTATTACAGAGCCATATCCACTTGTATTATCTAATTTTGGATGTTTTTTCTAGGTAAACACAAATAATATCTACAGTATAAAAAATCTAGCACATACTTCTACACTAATCCTTAATGTTTAGTGTAGTGTTATCATCCCTAATTTATTTTTATAAATCTAATTTCAATGTTTTTTGATAAAAATACATTGGTACCAACTGTAATGACCCGAACCCAGAATCTTGAAGCAAGTCTATTATTTTAATACATTGGAATTATATCAAGGAATCAAATCGCAATGGACCGATCATCATAGAATTCATGGAAAATTGATTATATATAAGAACATTATATCATAATTAAAAACATAATATAAAACATATTTAATCATTTGAGAATGAAATTATTCTCCTAGATTAACCCTTAATATTTTCCATAATACATTTCATGTAATTCTTGGAAAATATAACATATGAATGGGGTGAGAAAAGATTCCCAAAAAGGGTAAAGAATATGGAAGAATATTTCAAAAATAAGAATAAACATTTAATACAGGGTTTAAAACTAAATTACAAGACTTTTAAGAATAATATTTAGTAGAATATAGAAATAAAAGACAAATAATTTCATTTAAACATTTACATATATGTTATTATAGTTAAATAATGACATGTAATACGAACAACTAATTTCATAATGAGGGAATACATAATGTCACACATCATAAACAAACTATCAAGGCCTCGTGCGAAGACCATACATAAACTAAAAAAAACCCAAAATAGTTTGTCTCATTAGACCAAATAATTCATCGATGGGATATTTAATGACATGACCATAACATACTAAATCCAATTCATTCCATATATGAATATTGTGAATCATAACTTATATAAACATTCATATTAAAAAATGAATACAAAAATGATAATACATTTACCATAATCCATGAATAGAATCAAAATAAAACATAGTCTTTAAAACATATCACAAACCAATCAACAAAAAGGGTAGATTTATCATAAGTAAACTACCTAAATTAAATATAAAATTCAAAAAATTATGTTGATAAAGATGAAAATAATCATTATTACCCTTTGAGTAAAATGTCAATTTTTGACAGGGAAATCATTAAAAATCCACAGAAATCTAAAATAAATTATTTTTTAAAAAAATCTTGAAATATTTCATTTGAAGAATAAAAATCATATATTGTATTTATGGTGAAAATAATCCACTCATTATTTAAAGGTACAAAAATTTCCTTTCATAAATATTTTGGAATATCATAATGTACATTGTTTGGAAAATGACCAAAACCTTCATTTCAAAACATTTTATAAAAATTAAAACACAGTTAAAATTATTTTAAACTATTTTAATGTAATAGTAAAAAAATATTGAATGAAATTTTTATGAAACATGTACATGAATGAAAAATATTCCCCAGAAGATACATAAGTACAAACAACCTCGAATAATATTGAGATTGTAAAAACAACCCAAACTGTAGGTCTGAATCTCTCCAAACTTGTCTGAAACACTTATATAATGGTTTTATTCATATTATTAACTTTTAACAAAATATAATTAATATGTATGATACCATGTATGATTCATTTATGACATTTCATTAAACATTTGTTTATAATTCCCATGTTAATGAAACATTAGGGTTAATGATCGCAATGTTTATCATAGATGTTTTTTCTTGTAATTTAATATTGTAGTATATTAATCCTGATTTAATTAATTGATTCCATTAAAAAATTCTTTTTATAAAATATATATTCAGTATATAAATATATATAATATATAGATATATGGAATAAAAAACCACATTCGTGGAGAAGGTAAGTCGTACGTACACATAGACATTGTTTCCATTTTCTAATATTATTTTAGGGAAGAATGTTAATGATATATATATATATATATAGAATATTAAATTATAATGATTATATAATAAATTTTATAATTATTCGTTATAGACATTTTATAATCATTTATAAAAGGTATTAGTGAAGGAAGAATCTCATCGCGTCGTGGAGATGGTAAAATATATGTACAGACACAAGGTGATATTAAATTTCATAGGATGGGTAAAATGAGGAATATGGTTGTCATATAATGTTAATAAATTATATTTTTTTTGTTATTGCTTAATAAGGAAAAAATAATTTGAAAAAAGATCTGTAAGAAGAAAATAACATTGAAAGAGTTGGTAAACCAATTATCTCTTCTTTGAGTGTGTCTATGTTATTTGCACAAAAGGACATCATATGATGGATTTAGTCCACACATATTACCTATAATATTATTTATGGTATTTTGGGAGGTTAAATGGTTTTTTTTCTATGAAAATGGGCTTTATATGTACGAATAAAGGATGAGGTCGTGCTTCCTTTTATAAGAGAGGGGAGGGTCAATTTTGGAAACTACAAAACTATTAATTATTAATAAATTAATTTTTGGTTTAATGAAGTGAAATATAATGTTATTTAGTGTATAAGATGTGGATTTGTATAAATAATTTAAACCAATTATGTTTTGATAGTTTTGTATCACAAAATTAACCTTATCTTTTTTCATTTACCCTTAGTGAAATAATTTAACTCTTTCCGTGAGAACATTCATTTTAATACTATTGGGATAATATATTACTATAAAATGAAAAAAGAAACCCCACTAGATCAGGAATCATATTATTTACATTATCCTATTTATTTGAATGAGATATATATATTTACAATCTTTTTATCATTTAAAAAACATTATTTATTGTAAATCATTTTTTGTCAATTAAGAAACTATTTATTATATGAAATATTATAATATCAAAACAACTTTCTAATAATTCACATAAATGACATTAAAACATCATATATATGTCATTTTCTTCAATAAAATTCTTTCATGGAATCAAAAATTTAAAATCATATTTATTTTCACATTATTAATATCATTTTATCGATTTATCATTTATTAAATCAATTACTACATCATCATTACGTCAATATTTAACTTAATTAACATTTTTATAAATTACAAATAAATTACCACAATTTAGATATAATTTTTTTTTCTAAAATGTCTTTTTATAGTCATCCATATAACATTAAAAACCACATATTAAAAATATTTTACTTTTTATAAACAAAATTATAACAAAATTGGATTTTTGTTAAATAGAATATTATAAATAAATTAAATTCATCCATGTGGCTCCATGTGATCCCAAAATCAAATTAAATAGGATTTCAGTTGAATTCACTTATCTAATAAAATTGGTAAAATTGTTAGGGTAATTTTTTAATATTATAATATTATTTTAACCATCAATTTCTTGATTTAAATTTAATCATGGTAAATAAATAAAAATATACTACAGTTAATTTACACTACGAAAAGGTTTTTTTCTTTTATACCTAAAATTTTCTACTAATTAAAACCATGAATGTATGTTTTTTAAAATCCCATCCACAGATGTGGTAATATTATCTTTAATTTTAGTCCAACAAATGTGGTTACAAAGTGGGTAAAGAAGACATTATTGTTTTCTATTTATAAATATATTATGAAAATTATTCCAATCACCTAAATTGAATTTATATATATTTTTTTATATTGTAACATTTTTTATCAATTTAAATTGATATAAATATATAAATGAATAATTCAGTTTTTAACAACAATGCAGTAATTTTTACTATTCATAAAAAAGAGAACACATTCAAAAAAATTTAAAAAATTAAAATTAAGTAAATATCGATATTTAGAATAAAATAATAAATTCTATTATTAATAATAAAATTTTGAAATTGAATTTTTTGGTTAATACAATTCACAAACAGTTTTTAAATGACTAGTTTGGTATAACATAGTGTGCTTAAACATAATGTGGCATACAACACAAGCTATAGAATTTAGTTTGAAAAAGAAATGTTTCCTGAACTGTTGGGGTGTAATAGTATTGAAAATGTAATCTCATTGTGATATGAATTTTATTATTGGGTTTAGGTATTCATCCATTCATGGTATTTTATATCATAAACATGTTTAATGCTGAGGTAGTGATGATTTACAAAGTTTATTTTAATTTGCTAGCTATTAAACACGATAGAAGGCATATTCTGTTCCCTATGGGATACCCAGAAAAAATTTATGAGATACTACTTCAATGACACATTATATTTTTTATTATTTCTATACCTAGAGATATTACATGGGATCTAGATATAAATTGTGTATATTTGATTATTATGGTGTTGGTATTTTTAATGTTTTTTCCTGGCATCTGGTTGTTTCTCATATGATAAGGATATGAGGGAATGGACTCTATAGTAATGATACTCAGGGAGGATTCTTGTCTCTTGTGGGATGCTGATCATTCATTTCCCCCTTGTTCATATGTGATGAGGGTGATTATGATATTCTATCATGAGTGATAGGGATGATTAGTTTCTCCATAATCTGTTTCTTACCTATGGTGTTCGATATGGAATTTCACATCGTTAGATACATGAAATGATTACACTCTTCCAGATGATCGAGATGATTCAACTCCAACAATTGAAGTGTATGATTCCTACCTCTTTTGGATCATATTCCCTGAGGATGATTATGCTCTTTGATATCATTACACTTGTTTAGGATTACCCTCACCTTAGTGATGGGGATGACAATGCTAACCCTAATTGGTTATAGGTCCCTGGTGTTGGACATGGAATTTCTCATTGTTGGATTCCAAGAATGATTATTCTCTCACTTATTATAGACTCAATGGGAAATGATGTATCCTCATTGAATTCTACATGTTTATTTTCTATTATTAGACCCTTAGGGGTTATCTATGCTTCAAATGATGTGACCTCATTTATACCAAGACATAGGGATCATGTAATGAACCTGATTTACATGAAATGAGAAGCATGATATTTTATATTTTTCCATTTATTGGACATCTGGTTATAATTCACTAGAATCATTGTTTACAGTAATTAAAGGCAAGTACTGGTGAATCCAGGGCTAGGACCTGTATCTCAATATGTGAACATAGATTTCTTATTGAAATTTATCGAATTTTCCAAATATGGTATATGTCTATTGATATTAAAATCATAGATATAGATATAATTTTATATGGCATGAGTTGAATGACATTCATCTCAATTCTTTTTCCGAGGATGTCCATGCAATTAGGATTAGAGACCCAAGTATTCGCTACTAAATGTTTTTATTATATTTCATTTACATTACTCATGAATATTTGGATTTATCTATATATTTATGGGTGTGGGACTCTAGAGGTATATTCATATTCAATTGGAAGTCAATTTTGTCAGTTTCTGAGTTGATTGGGATCAGGAACCCATGGGTCGATTATTGCTTCACATTTATTGGTATTACTTATCCTTTCAGTTGGGTCATGGATATAATAAGTATTATTCATTTTCATGAACATATAGAATCATATTTTATACGTTTATCATTACGTAAGACTAATAAAATTATTTCATACACCAATATGTGAACCATATTGTTAATATAAACCATTGTTATGTTAGGTTGAGCGTAATTTTCATCATGGAAAAGGGATGAGTCTTGTAGTTTCATGATTGAGTGTAGATAAAAGTGTGTTTTATATTATTTGGGTTGGTGTTTTTTGGAATTATTTGTATAATGGGAAGGTGGTCTGAATTATAGTTATTAATATAGCCTTGTACATTGATTTTAATTTCGTTTCTATTTCTATAACTGTATGTTCAGCCTAGTGGGTGACAAGTGTTGTATGTTTTTTATATCATTTAGATATTTTACAGAAGATTCCTATATTATTAAAACATTTTCCATTTCATTCTATTTACTTCATCTAAAATGTATTTGTTTACTAATCTGTATTATATTTAGTTATTTCATATAATTTCATACTCTTATGTGATTGAATACTCCCTCCACTATCAAACCCTATGTCCTCGCTTCTAGTCAACTACCTCTAGCATACATGAAGGCAAACCTGAGGCCTCGTGGTGAATCTTCTTGGGGAAATGTTTTAGTGGATTCCTGGCCAAGACATTACTAAGTGTTGTTAGGGATGTTCTATTCATGGTCTTTAATATATGGGATATTTTAGATAGTAGTATTTGGAATGTCCCAGAATCTAGGATGGATATCAGAGTAGTGCATTGATAACACTTGTTCCTGAAGGATGTCTTGGTTTCTAGCGGTATAGGATTACTATTATTATCTATGATGTTACAATTTTATATTATTTTATCCACAATATATGAACTTATTCTATGTATTTTATAATTTATTATGGATATATGGATCTGGATCCATTGGTTTATGGTTAGGGATATATGTTGTCTCTTGTATGAGAATGTAATGAGACATCACAAGCATCATATTTGGCACATTGGATTATCAAAATATATTTTTATAGTGGGTGAATATAATGATGACTCCTACTAACTAACTTTTCCATTTTTATATATTTATGTAAATATAGTGGTAGGTTATGAGGATTTATGTTTTGGAACTGGTATTGAGGGTGATGAATCAGTCGTCATGCACAAAAGGCACAAAGACCATATAGGTTAACATTTTATGCGATAAACTTTTATTTCACACCTAGAGAGTATTTCTTTTATCATGATGGGATCATCATGTTAGATAACTAATTATTATACTGGTGAATACCAGGAGCTTTCTTTTGAATTATACAATTAGGGGGATTTTTTGTATACAGATTCCCAATGACTGTGATTTCAGTTTCACATAATGTTTGTATCAGGACAAGCATGGATAAATTACTTCTAAGGATACATAGAGAGGATACAACCTCTTTCAGGATGTGTTTTTGACTTTGACCCTCATAATTCGGTTTTATCTTTAACTTTTCAAGAGAGTATGATCTTTTGGGTTGGTGTTTACACCTTTAGATCCAATTCATAGTCATTTTCTATACAGATATGTTGGAGACCTAGATATACTTTTATTAATCAAAGACCCTTGTAGTAAAAATTCTTTATTGATTAATGTAATCCTATCAGAGAGTGGTTGTCCAGTGTTTTTAGATTCATATTGAAGTCGTGATCATGTTTGAACACTCATTTGCAGATTGATACAGGGTAGGGTTTTTGATTTTTGCATTATATACATGATGATGTCCTCAGACGTTGATGTGGAATTAAGGATATTAATTTTTAAAAATGGAATTTGAGGGGATTACAATTTGGGTTCCTATCCCAATTGATCTGAGTTTCCATTTTTTCTAATGTAGTCAAATAAATCATATATGCTCGGGAATGGAATAATGCTGGGAGATGGACAGTCGTGGAATAAATTGTGGCCCAATTGAGGTATATAATTTTAAAGTGGTATTTTAATGGATCTATTGTACTTTTTTACTAATGTTTCGCGATGCATGATCAGTTTGTCTGTTTTTTATGACTGTGTATTTGAAATATATGTACACCAATTTTGATGTAATCATAGAGTACTCGTGGTATGATATGATCATGTTCTATGATGATATGATATTAAAAATTTTAAGATAGAGTGGGACATATGCCAATCTTATATTATTTTAAATGTCATTCCATGATTGATGGGAGGACCCATTGAGGTTACACTCAATGTCTATTATATGATAATCAATGTGGTAGGGATCACACCATTGGAAGAGTTAGGGTGGTCTTTATCAATTTGTATTTTAATTCAACATTTTCATGATTTTAAAATATAGTATTAAATTTTGATACGACGATACGAGTATTCGGATGGTGGGGCGTACAAACTCGGTCATAGTTAATAATCTCTCATGTATGAGACAATTGTTAAATCTATAAGACTATTTGTTGGGCAGTTCATATATCCTATTGTGGAGATGCTCTGGTTGAGATCATGGATTCTATCATTTACTCATGGATTCTCGGGGATGATACAATTTATGGTGGAAATATTGTAAGGTCCAGGGTTTTTTCGAATGTGAATTTTTAGAAGCAATTTGAATCTTTCGTTCATATTTTTGTAATTGGTAAAATTATATTTTCCCTCAAGTATATGTTTTAAGATAGATTTTAAAACAACTCCATGGATCTTGTAATAGGTTTTTATAATGTAGAATTAGAGTTTGGAGGAATTTCGAGCCGTTTAAATTTTATTAGAATAATTAAGAATTAATATTAATTAAATTTAAAATTAATTTATTTGTGCATAAAATATTTTCCATATATTTTTAATAGATCATTGTATTAAGATTCCATCTCCTTCATTGAGTCTGGAATGAGGTGTTTTTTAAAGGGGGAGTTTAGTAACATGTTGCAAAATGTGGTTGTGATGATAACCTCTTTCATTCTTATTTTAATTTATATTTTTAATTTTTGTTTTTTCCCCATAAAATCTAACACAGAATGCAGGGGATCCTGCTTAAAATTCTTGAGAGGTTGATCTATAGGAAGGGATAGAGATAAAATTAGTGTGATAGGATGAAGGTAACCACCATAGTTTTCAGTATTCATCAGGTCAATGTGCATTAAACGCAGACCACAAGAAATGGGTGAAACTTCGGCATATTCATTACAAAGGTAACTTTTTTTATGTTTTCCCTATTCCCCATATATTAATAATTGATACATTTTTAAAAAATTTCCTAGTTTCATATAACCCCTTGGAGGTTGATCTACTTCTTTTTGTGTGAAAATGAGGGTTTCGTTTAATTTTGAGTGTTTTTATTAGTAATTACCATCTATATGACTTGTTCTTCTAGGAACACAAGTCTTGTGTTCTTTATGTTTTTAGGAGTTTAATTTTTATATGTAAAAACCATCTATGAGTTTAGACTCCATGTAGTCTGACTCAACCGTGTTTCTGATTACCCAGCTAAGTGTCCCGTGAATAGGGACACTTATTGTGTAGTTTACATGGCCCAACACCTATGGGTCACATGGAACCTACTATTACAGAATAAGACAATGTGAGTTATATGATAAGTTACCCCATGTTGTGTAAATTTTGTGTAGCGGGCCTGTAATCCATGTACATGGGAATTTACACCATGTATAGTGAGTGTACACACCCATGTGGGAATTTATGAGTACATGTCATGTTCCCAGGGATAAACATCTTGCACTACACCATTTTCAATTTTTTTTTTGTTTTATATTATCTTTTACCACCTGGATCATAATTAGACCCATTATTAGTCCATTTTATGTGTCGTTTTTCAAGGATATCAATTGAAAAACCCTTTTGGTATCTTTATGACTCTCTAGTAGAATTTCCCGATTTTACCTTAATAGTGTGGTCATTCATCTAGTAATAACATTTTTTTTATCCAGATATTTTGAACCTTTGATCTGAAATGGTCCATGATACATCTCTCAATACCGATTTTTTTTATTTTTCCCTCAAGGATGTATAACTAGTAAGATTCTATCATCTTTCCTTAGAGATAGAGAGACTATTTTCTAGGGAACCGTTTTAGGATTCCTCTTATTGCATATGACCTAGAGGATCCCATGTTGGATTAATCTATCCTCATACTACATCAAATGATCCCTTATGGGATTCCTTTTATTATTTGTTTTTGTATGAAATTTTCATTAGAATCCCTTGACCAATGTATTGTCCCAAGGATCGCTTGTAGGATACCTATGTTGGCCTGTCATTAGATGATCCTTTGTGAGATTCCTAATCGTACATTTTTAGATAAGGATCCCAAGTAGGAATACTTCTCTTATTTTTAGTAATTTAAGATCCAAAGGAGGATGTCCCTCTTGTGTATGACAAGAGGGCCATGGGAGTTTCCCCGATATTCGATAAACAAGATTTAGTATATTGAGTTATGGTAAAGATGGTATTGGGTATCACCTTGGAACCCATTTCAAAATTATCAGCCAATGAGGATGAATTAGTATTGTTAGGTATTGGAATTCACCCCATACACTATATTGTTTACATATTTCACATGTTTAATACTGATGGAATGTTTATTACTACATGTTCTCCCAATTTGGTGGCTCTTGAGCTTTTTTGCGCAATGACTTATTTTCTCTTTGGAATGCTGATACGCTATTCATGGGAACCTAATTCTGATCCATGCTAATATTTTATAAATTATAATCCCAGATGACTCCTAGTGATCAAGCTATTTAGTATGTTTATTTTATTATTATATCATTGTGATTTCTAAAGGCTCTTCATGGTATCCAACTATTGTTCCATTGATTATGATATATGAGAATATCATCTATAGTAATGATAATATCAGATTATTTTCTCTAATAAGTGATGAGAATGGTTGGGCTCTCTTCGTGTATATATGGGATGAGGATGATTGATATCTCCAGAGTTACATTGATAATTTCACTCTCCGACACTATTTAATAAATAGCAGTTATAGACATGGAATTTCACATCATTTCGATACATAGAATTATTACACTTTTCCAGATTATATGGAAGATTCCTCTTTCTTGAGAAATGGGGATGATTCTATTATCCCCTAGATTATAAGATATGATTATGATTATACTCTCATTGGCTGGATTATACTTATTGATGATTACAATCTATATAATTATTAGGATGATTATTTCATCCCTGCTCAGTTACATGAACATGGTGATGGACATTGAAATTTACATCATTGGATCAACAAAATGATTATTGGAATCAAAATAACATTAATTATTTCACTAAACCATAGAAGAGATGAAACGTTTCTGAATGACATCTCACAATTGGGTTCCCCATAGAGATTTCCTATGGTTCAAACCCTATGGTATCATCCAAGATCAAAATGTCACAACCAACTATATACATAGACTTGGAGAACCGACATTTGAATAAATTTAAATGGCAGGAGAAACAAGTAATATTTCTCTTATACATTTACATGATTTCCTAGTGAACGTCCTTGTAGTGATTATTTATTGTGAATTGATGAATGTATTGATGAATTGACATCCTGGACAAGTATCGATCAGTTGTGACATAGATTTATTAGATACTTTTAAGACCTTGGGCAAAGAAGGTAAATATTGATTGTGATTTCAAAATTAGAGATCAACAATATTATTCACATATTAAGTGTCATGATTCCTTGACCAATTCAATTGAACATGATGCCCAATAAATCTATAGTACAGAGCCAATGATTTACTGGTGATTTATTTTATGATATTTCATTAACCATTCTCATTTATATTCATGAATATGTGTATATGTAAAATTATGGTACTATACATTTATACACAAATTAGCTTGGCCATCCATGGGGGAACATTCATTTTTGGTTGGGATTATAGACCCAGGGTGGGACTATAGATTTACATTTTTTGTATTTACATATCTTTTTGGTTGAGTCTCAGATTAGATGAGTATTTTATTTCATGGAATTATGGTAAAATTATTTTTAGGTTCATCATTATGATAGACAACATAGATGTTTTCACCCATGAATTTTCATCATTCTTTTCATATACAATTTATGTAGTATTTTAGGATGAGAATAGTTTGAATGGTGGGTAGGTATGAGAAAAAAAGACTCATGATTTATAAGAGAGTTATTTGTTTGTTTTTCTGTATAGGATGATGCAGTATGACAGTGAATTGAATCATAAAATGTGGGTTGGATTAATTCTTTTAAATGAGACATGTACTTTTATTTCAGTATCTTTTGTATTCTTTTATCTGTATGGTCAGTCCTATGAGTGATAAATGTTGTACGTATGACATTACTATTCAAAATTTTATAGTTTTCCATAATTACTACAACATGTTCTATTTATTTATATTTAATAATTTGACATAATATTAATTTACATATGTGTAATATACAAATAAATTTCTTATATTTGTTTAATATGATGTGAGGGAACAACCTCCCTACTATCACACCCTAAAACCTCACTGATAGTTGTCATCCTTGGGTATACCAGAAGTCATGCTTGAGGCCTTATGAAGAACTAAAATGGAGAACCCTTTTAATTGAATCTAGGTTGAGACAATACAATAGTTCATTATTGGACGATGTGTTTATCTCTAACACCTTCACCATAATAACCCATATCGATAGGTGTGATTTCATAAGATTACCATTTTCCCATGGATTGGGATGTTGAATACATATATTATCATTATCATCTGATATATTAATATACTAGTTAGTGTAATGTTCATACATATTATAAATAATCACTGATGTGTTGGTGGCTCATTAGGATGAAATTGATTTTTATCAATTTCATTAGTTAGACAATTGATATCTCTATGGTATTACAGGTCTTGATGGAATCATCCTCTATAAAGAAAAAATTTCGTTATTCCTTTAATGAAATTCCCTAAATGATTCTTCCACAAAATTAGTATGTAGAAATATATATCATGTTCACTAAATGGTTTTTATGATATGTGTTTTATTGAAGAACCAATTTTCTAATATTTTAACAAGAACTATTAGATGAAGGGGAATATCAAATATTAATTTCAAAATATAGAGCACGTCATTAAATTTATTCATTTTCACAATTGTCTCTGATAGAGAACTCCATCTACAATAATTTCATATGACACCAAAAATATATTAATTTTGATTTCATGGTCGATGATAAAACTAGAATCATTCCTTTCATATATCAATATATTTATATAATAGGTAATAATATACTGAAATTTATTTTTATCTAGAATAAGGAATTATCTCTATATTTCATTTTTGAGAGTCTAGAAAAAATATTTGTATAAAAATATAATCACAAAATTATCACATTCCATAGATTTAATTTCTTTTTTTTTGAATCATATTTTTATTGAGATTCAAAATTGATCCAAGTCAACTTCCAAATTATGAACAAAAAAATATACATTTCATGAACTAGTTAATAGAAAGTGGGAAAATATAGTTTTTGTTAATCCATTGCATAAAAATTAGTGAACCATAAGATCTAATAATGGAGGGTGGCAATTGATGAATCAAGGAATCAATGGATTCTTCATCCTTAATTAGAACGTGTGAGAGTTTTACATTGTTCGTGTTAATATTCATAACATGAGAGATTTGGGTGATTTTTTCCTTGAGATTTATCACTCTATCATTGACCCTAATTTGTTAATCACTGGAAAAAATTCATATTTTTCTTTATACTTGTTGTTAACATCATTAATAGTAGATCCTCCCCTTGAGTAAATGAAAGGGTGGAGTATTAAAAAATAATTTCAATAATAAACAATCTTATGATAATTGTAATCATTTATAATATATCTCTAATAATGAAATATTCATTTTAACCCTTTCCATATTTATTTTAACAAATGACAATATTGTCCCAACCTAAAAGAATATTGTTTTATCATAGGTTGATTTAAATTATAACAATTTATGATTAATAAACTAATCATTAAAATTAATTAAAGATCACTCTATTAAAAACAGATATGACCTAGCCATAATATATATATATATATATGATAGCATTGGAAATAAATATTCAGTATATCTCAAAATGAATTACTCCCTAAACCGATAGGTTTAGTGTCTTCATATATTTTATACATAGTTAGCATATCTTAATTGAGTTATTGATATATATCTCAAATAATATTTAATCATGTTTCACTTTTAGATATATCATTGACAATAATATCTTTAATTACACGTGTAATTGATATATATGAAAGGTTATGTTCAGATGAATTCTAAGGGCTGAACCTATGTGGTATTAATAGAATATTATATGTCGTCGTATGATGGACATGTTGGTATGATATATTAATCCATGTAAATGGAAATAAGGTAAGTACATTATAACTACTAAATCATGAATAAAAATACCAATGACATTAAACAATGCATACAATGTGAGGATTAAGAATATGTAATTAAGAGATAATTATAGTAATCAAATGGAACATAATAAATGAAGTAATAATACCCTATAAATTATATATAAGAATTTAGTTCATACATATTTATATTAAATCAATTCTTATGTCAAGGATGATTTCCAAGACTATCATCACATATTAGATGTTATCTTATAACATAGTGTATAAGGTTTGCTCCACATTCCTGTAAACATTATGGATAGGGTTCACCCAGCATTCCCTTTTATTGTTTCTCATGATATATAAATATTATAAAAATCCATTTTAGAGATATAAAATATTAATTTTAGCCATAAAATTATTCAAAATCATAAATCTACACGAAACATAAACAAAAAAATAATCATAATTCAAAAATAATATAATAAACCATGGGAATGATTTTTTTTATAATATTCCTTGTTAATAAAAATTAATCACCCAATGAAAATAGGTGTTTTCTTTCATTAAAACATAACCATAATGAATTAAAAAAAAACATTTCATGATACTAACCTTGATGAAGAAAATTAATAATTGCACTATAATGTTTTATATAAAATATGAAATCCAATCCTTTAAAATGTGATATATTTTAAATTAATTAATAATACATAGATAAATGGTGTTATAGATAATTTAAATTTACAAAAATATCATTACAAAATCATGAGATATAAAAAGTAAAAATGATATAGAAAACCAAATAATATGTTGGGGAAAGTGGTAGTGTTGAAAATTTAAAATATAATTCTTCCATATATTTTTATTTAATTTCAACATCAATTGATAATTCCAATATAAAATAATACAATTAAACCTAAGTAAAAACATTAATTAATTTGAAAAATTATGAAAAATATGAAGTATTCTCAAAACTATAAAAAATTTATTTGATTTTATCCACTTATAACAATGATTTGGGCTAAATAATGAACCATGATGAGATAAAATGGTAATAAGAGATGTAAACCAAAAATATAACATATGGAGTAAATTATAAATGGATTTTTATAGAAAATTAACCTAAAATTACAATTTATTAAAATACATTCTTAAAAATCATTAATTTCAATAGTAAATTAAAATTGAAATTGTTGTCTTTTCACATGACTTCCAATTATGTATATAAACAACTTTTATAATTTCTCACCTTGTCAAAACATGATCCATTGAAATTAATTATTAATACCTATTTAATGTAATACTATATAAAAACACATTTAATATGGAATTATGAAATTAAATTTTGTATTGAATTTAATAGTAAATATATATTAAAATATTAGTTATGGAGGGTTATATGGGTGGTCCCTTTATAGGTGATTTTTAGTAGATTTTCAACAAATGATTATTCCTTATTATCATTGGTTTTGATTTTAATTGGAATATTGATCAAAATAGTAAAACTAATGAATATGGGTAATGAATCCCCTCATTGACACAAATTAGAGATAACTATAGATATAATTGTGTATTTTTCTCCTTATCCCAATACTTTTACTTAATACTTTTTGTTACTATGGAAACATTTTTTTACCATTACAGTTTTTTTTCAAAAAAATGGAATTTACCATCATACAAAATATTTATTTACTCCATGTAATGTTTGAATTCATTAATTAAAATATTATTTCACAATATAAAAATTTTCATAATTAACTAGAAACATACGCTATATATATGAATATTTTTTATAGAAAAATGATTTTTTAAACCATAACAGAACTTAATCTAATTTTATATATATTAACAATTAAATGAGTGATAATTTATTTAATTGGGTTATTAAAGAATATATTTTATTATAATCCTCCTTTTAGATTTTACATTTGATTTATAATGATAAAAACACTCAAAACAGTGAACATCATTGATTAATATCCATATTAAAATTTATTTATTTACCTTACAACCATGGAATATTATTAGTCTCTCAGTATAAAATTATTTATTAGAATCTATTGAACATATATTTTACCTATTTATTAATTATAATAGTTATGAACATAAAAATAATTATTATAATAAAATGTAGTGTGTAAATAGTTATTTTTTATATTTAAAAAATTATAAAAAATAATTTTCAATTTATTTAATTTATGTAATATTTAATATATGAAAATCACATTATTTTATTTTATACTAAAAACGAATCAATTTATATTAACCCATCGAATAAAAGTACATCTAATGACCATATATAGAAAGACCATAGATTAAACCTCAAAATGTGAAATGATCATATAACAAAAAACCATATATATATAATTCATATTAGATTCCTATACATTGACTTATATGTATTTAAAATTATTCATCATATTCTGTATTTTTTTGATGATGCTTATAATATTTTTGACATATTTTTTAGTATATATTTATCATTAGTGATTATATCTTCATAAATGTTTTTGGTGATGTAAATTTCAACATTATAGTAATTTTTTTAATTGTTGTTTCATTAAATTAGCATTTTTTCTTGTTATGATTCCTTCATTTACATCATATTATATACAAATTTTTATTTTTATTTTACCACATCATCAAATAAGACATTTTTAATTTAGTTCATTGATCAGTTGGTGACACGATACGAAAAATTGTTTATTATTTTGAAGATAATTAATAAATAAAATCATTGGGCTGTTATAATGTCATAAAATAGTGAATATAATGAGTATCCCCTAAAATGGAGTAAAACTATCTATAAACGTAAACCCCATGTTACATCATAAGGTATAGATATACATTATTCTGTAAAGACATAAAAAATGATTACCATTCAATCATCTTGTATATATGGACATCATCAAAAACATATCATTATGCACTTTTTCAAATGACAAAACATCTTTATATCCACTATTAAATAATAATAAATGTTCACATTTCAAGATGAGCATCAAAATCACTTACCATATCCCATGTGTTGAGAATCACCAAAGTTGATCTCATCAATTTTTAACAATCAATTCATATAATATTATAATATATAATTTTTACCTCATAGATCATGTTAACCTAGAGATAATATTGATTTAACCTCGTCATTTAGTTAATCTATCAGATAAATTTGAATTGTATACCACAAATTAATTTGGAACATTTTGGATATACAGATTTCATTAATCAAAAGTCAAAATCATCATAGTCTTTAATTCCCAATATCACCATAACAATTACAATAGAAATAAAAAGACATCAAACAATCACACAACAAAACATGAACTAATAAATGACCACATCAATGACCATGAAGAATAATTATTATTTATAAATCATGATGAGACATTATCAATATACTAATCCTTGATTTGGTACCATACCTCATTAATGGAATGTAAAATTTTGAGGAGTTCTTGAATTAGATAATTATGAAACCAAATCACATTGAATATGTGAGTACCACACCTGATTTAACATATAGGGGACTTCTTCTTTGTTGACAATATATTCAGTAAATTAAGTATCTAGAACTCGTATTTCATATACATTAATATTGACCATTATATTGTATAATAAACATGGATATTACCAAACTCTCTTATAAATATATATTATATTAACTAATACATGAATGTGATTGATCACAGGAGTACATGAGAACATTTATATATTTGAGTACCAATAAATTATAATCAAAAACCACTAATATAGATTTTTAGGTTTCATGTAGAATGAATAACTAAATCTGATTCCAATGATGGGTTATCATTTAAATAAAAATAAACCATTGAGAATTTCATACCAATGAATTTTTTGATTCATAACTGGGAGATAAATGTTTTAAAATAACATTTTGATTACATATGGTTCAAGATATCTAGAAAACCATTCACTTTATTTACACCTTCAATAAAAATTCATCCAATAGAATTAATAATATTTTATTTATATTAAATATGTCAACTCACTGTCACAATTATCATTGCATGTGACTACACTCAATAGGCCATCTCTAACATTCAATAAAAAATTTATAATAAATTACATGTTAATAGATGCCATAGGTATGTCAATTATTTAATCAGTGTTTCTAGAAAACCATAATAACATTGTTGACGCTCCATTTTCGTCAAAGAGTCTAAACTAAATGAAAAGAGAAATACCTCAAACAAGGAAGATTCATCGATTGAATAAACATAAAAAAAGAGAAAGGGATGAACAAGGAGAACATTTCCCACAGGTCACGCAAGTTCCAACATAGCTGCACAATTGTACTTGCATGCCGCCCAAATGGTCGTGCATGTGACTTGCGCTCCCTCTTTGAAAATCGCTCAGGGTCTTCTCTAGCCTATAAATACCCCTGGTGGGTCCCCCATTTCAAGAGGATTTTTTCCAGAATTCGAATACAGAGCTCTGAACGACCAAGTCTCTTCGTCAATTTTTCCAAACACTTCAACGTAATTCTTTACCTATAATAGAATGTGTAAACATGATGAATAAGGTATAAGTGTTAGAATTCACTAACACTTGCACTCCTAAGTGTATTACCCTTAAGGGAAATGGACACACTTGCACGCCTCCTTACCTACTCATTGAAACATGTGCGCCACTCGTCTGGAAGTACCTCCAGATAATTATAAAGGATTTGGTCAAGGATCGCCAAAATATATATGTGTCGCACATGTATACTTGCGAGACCAAGACTAGCGCGTCCAAGCAGTACTTGTGCGACCCCTCAGGACTTGAACGCCCTTCTATTTTTGGGTGCTCTTCCATCTCATTTCACCTATCTTATGTCAATCCACCTCTCCTATTCATGATTGAGGCTTCAAAACTATCTTCAAAGCCATTCATGGCATGATTTCTTTATTGGATTCCTTATCCGAAAGGAATTTTGTAGAACATCTCTCAAAACCTAGTGATTTGTTTATTATCATTTCACTAAGGTCAAGGATTTCATTCATTCAACCACATCCTTTAAGATGAATGTATCCTTAACATGGGCCTCCTTTTCAGGAGTAATCCCCAGTTCAATTTCTTTTTAATATGGGCATCCTCCTCAGGAGTAAGCCCCAAGTCCTTATTTGGGCCTCCTTTGCAGGAGTAAGCCCCAGTCTCCATGTCCCCTAATCTGGGCATCCTCCTTAGGAGTAATCCCCAATCATAATTACCTTATCCTGGGATTCATTTTGAGGAGTAATCCCCAGTCTCTCAGTTCCCAAATATGGGAATCCTCCTTAGGAGTAAGCCCCGGTCATAATTCCCTTAACATGGGATTCCATTTCAAGAGTATTCCATAGTCTCTCAGATCCCAGTTATGGGAATCCACCTTAGGAGTAAACCCCAGTCATAATTCCCATAACCTGGGCTTCCTTTTCAAGAGGAATCCCCAGTCTCTCAGTTCCCAAATATGGGCATCCTCCTCAGGAGTATGCCCCAACCATGGCTCTCTTAACATGGGAATCCTTTTGAGGAGTAAGCCCTCGTCTCAAGGTCTACAAAGAAGGGCATCCTCCTCAGGAGTAAGCCCCAAGTCCCTTAACCTGGGCTTCCTTCTCAGGAGTAAGCCCTAGTCTTAATTTCTCTTAACCAGTCTTAATTTACTTTTGATCTGGGATTCCTTCTCAAGAGTAAAACCCAGTCATGAGTCCCCTCCTAATTTGGGCATCTTTCTTAGGAGTAATCCCCAAGTTAGAGTACCCAAGTCTCCATAAAGTACATATACCTTTATGGACCTTGTTCCTGGGTTTCTTCCCTGAAGTAAAACCTAATTATCATCTATTTTGGGCAGTCATACACACATAATCACTACATCATTGCATCATTCGAGGCACAATTGTTTGGTTTCACCTATACCTCTTGTTTCTCACACCGAGCATGACTCACATGATCTTAGACTATAAAAGTAATCATGACATATTTCTTGGCGCCATCAATCATGCATAAACATCAAACTCCGTTACTCAAAGTATGTGGGTTTGGATTCCTTTCCAAAAAAAAGGATATGTAGGTTGCCCATATGCAGGTATGATCCCAACTCTGAAATAATCCATGTCCTTCTGAATGACAATAAACTTCAAGTTCCCCACTGAGTGGCTTTAAAACCAGTATGGTCATCATAATGACCAAGAGACTTTTATGTATTGAAGGATACCATTGACTAAGAATCTCTAACAAATACAGATGATTCTCTATCAATGAAGAACCTCAAATACATATAAAATATTCTCTAAATTTCCTACATTTCAATCATTGATTGTCAGATCTAAAGGAAAGCTCATTTTATACTTGGTTTTGTTATAAGGATTCATGAACATGACATAAATATATAAAGAGATTCCCAGAGTAGACAATAATTCCCCTAAAAATGTGTGATGACTCTGACCTCCCATCCTATTGACAAATGCAAATTCTTATGCCACACCAGTCCACAACTATTGAGTTCCTACCTTTGGAAAGTCGGTCCAAATGGATATGGAATCATTGGATGTTTTCGGTTATATGAAAAAACTTGTTAGAAACCGATTGGAATGTTTGAACCATCAATCAACGAGGTCATCCCCAATTCCATAAGAAAAAAATGGTGAACTCGACGTGATTCCGTTACCAACTTAAAATGACGTTTTACCTATTTGTTAGGCCTCTATTTTAACTCAATGAGAGGGCCAACAAGACAATCAATAACATATGTTCTCATCCAAAAGATGTAGCAGCCAAACATATCTTGATCATGTTTGTTATATTAAATAGGAACTGTTTTTCAATATCTTCTACATTACAAGAATGGATTTTCTTAAGTTCACATCCGTGAAAACCTCTACTGTAAAAACCTATGCTGCAAAAGCCACGGCTTATTCTCCTACTAGATCATTGTCCACTCTGAGGAAAACATCACCTACTCAGCGTCTTCAACGCTGGGTATCGAATGCACTGCTTACAGAGTACCGTCAACACGATACCATTCAAACTCTGGAGGCTGCTCGACAATCCCTCCAAGTGAACAATTCACCCTAGTCATCCGGATAATGACGAACAGTGATCAAGATGCAGGTAGGGCTAACTACCATCTCCAAACATTTCGTGTCATTATCCCCAGAACGAAATCACCATTCACTCCCATATTCTGGGGAGGTGAATGAGATGGTCCCTTAGGTCAATAATTCAAGGAGACATGAGTCTTTCACAAAGGCTCCCGTCAACATTCGCCACCAGACTCGTGCGGTAGTGCACCCTCAACATGATGACGATATCGTTTCCAGGAATTCGGCTTAGGTTCCTCGAACCCGAGAAGGAAAGATGAACCGCCAAAGGCGAAATCCGATCAACAGTGAACAAGTTCTCATCTATGCCATCTTTGGAGAAGTATACCAACCTAACTTGGTGGCAAGCAACTAACGGGCACACACACCCATCCGTTTTAATTCTGCTGTCCAGAAGACTCGTCTGGCAGCATCACGCAAATCCCACCAGGCAATTCTGGTAGAGTACTATAGACAGGAACGTACGCCTATTTATAAATCATCGTATAGTCAGTAGGCTTGTCTGACTACATTGGATGAAGCCCGCCAACCCAATGCGTTGAAAACTACTAAATAGGAACATACAACTTCTTACACTCATCAATCCTGCCAGTAGCCTCGTCTATCAGTGTTGACGGAGGCTCATCAACAACATTGGGAAGATTGCAATCAGCATGCACATACACCTGCTAGTATTGATCAATCCTACCAATAGTCTCGTTTGGAAGAATTATGAGAAGTCAGACTGAATGCTCCAGTGACAAATAGGAGGCAGACTAAACACTCTGCCCCCACATGTGAGTACTGTCCCGATTCACTGACAAGAAAAGGAGGACAGGAGCAGGCACATACACCTACTCCAAGCACGGAATGGACTTATATCCCTGTTTCGGCAGCTGAAGTCACCAAGTATATTCTATCAATGGTGAAAGAGCAGAAGAAAATCCCTGCTCATATTCTGGATGCCTTCCAGGATATTATAACAGCTTCAGCAGCATCTCAGGGAAAGACACGTAAATCTATCCCTACTAGTGGAGTGACACATCAACAGTTTACTCCGGAAAAGACACACACATATGTTCTAGTACAAGAGGGTTGTGGGGCTTACTCCCCCATATCATATGGACAACCAAGTCAGGAACATACACATGGTTTGAGTGGAGATAATCAGCCTATCCTGATCATTTATCCGGAGTAAGCACATACACCTGCCAAATTGAGTAAAAAGGAATCTTAGAAGAAGACCCTCCCATCACAGTCAAGAAATAAAGGTCCAATCTGTAACAAGGCCTTACTCGATGGTGGAGTACTTGATGCACTCAGAAAACTATCTGTTGTAACTCAAGACTGCTCTCTTTTAGTTCCCAATAGTGGGAACATTAATTTTGAAGGTCATCACCAGACACTTCCACATAATGGATTGATTCGTGAAAATTTGATCGATCTTGAAGTTTCATCTTCAGATGAGAGCCACAATAACCCTCTATGTGGTCAGAAGATCAAGGGGACAAATGTTTCATCTTTTTCTATAACCCACCATGGTGGTCCTCCTTATGATGATGAATTTAGCTGCGAAATCCCTCTCCACAGTAGCAATTCGCAATGTGTGGAAAATTCTTTAGAAGACAATGCAGTGACACGAAAGCCCTCATATCTTGAGGCACATGAAAATGTGAAGCCAGTCATGTCTTATGCTTTACCATTAGTAGGTGAAATACTTTCTTAAAAAGAAATAGCCCAGGGTGTAGGTCATTCTCCGAACCACCCCTATGTCATGCATCTTCTAGTTTGATTAGTGATTTCTCTACCAATCATATTGAATCTGATGAAGAAACAAGGAATCACCAACTCTTGTCTAATTAGGTAGAATAATATTCCTTAACTGATAAAGTGGAATTACTCAACATGAGAAAACAAATCGCAAAAGGTGAAGTGCCAGTCATGTTCTGGCCTCTGGCCGACTCTTAGTATGACATTCCAGAGATGTTGACGGAAGATGGAATTCATGATATTTGTCTCAACATATGAAAATATATTTTTCAGTTGAAAAAGAAAGTATTATCTTATGATGAATATGAATATCATGTTATGATAATAGAAGGGTTACAATTCCAGATTAATTTGGAATCTCTATTAGTCTCTCGATATCTGAAGGCTGAAAAGAAGAAAAGATCCATTCAACGTTCATGCCTTGGCACACTAAGAAGATTGCGACAGTTAATTTCAAATTCCCCGTCTGGTATTCATATCAGGGGATGTGGTGTTCATGGAGCACTACATCTCACTGTACTCTCGAGTTAGCAAAGCCCGCCGAAAATGGTCTCATGTAATGATATTGCCCATGGCCTGCAACATTCAATGGGTTTTGTTTGTAATCAAAAGCTTGCCCAAGAACAAGCTTCAACTAGTTCTTCTCAAAACCTAGCATACAGAGAATAATTTATTGAATTAATCCTGCATCAAGCAAACAATAATATTGAACATGCATTTCGTTTAGAGCAAGCACATCACCAAGTGATAGATGTGTCAGAAATCATCCAACTGTCTTTTGATCCGGGTGATAAAAGTGGATGCAGGTTGATGCATCCAGCTAATTTCCAGACTATGGTCTGCAAGATCAATAGAGCTTTCAATAAGGTCTCATATGTAGCATGTTAAGAACCACCCCAGATTGAATTATTTGGGACTCTTTTAACCCAACCCTCGGAATCTACTAATAGGATTCGAAGAGTTGAGCAAAGAAAGCAGGAACTTCCCCTGTCCATAGGACTGGGGACTTTTTCAAATCCTCAATCTCTCCCCCAGATAAATTCAGTCTTCTCTTGTTTAGGGAAGAAGCCTCAAGAGGAATGAAGAGGTAAATTATCAAAAAGATTCTCTCCAAATTACGGTTCTTCAAGAAGATCCTGAGGGATCAAATCAACAAAAGGCAATGTCTCATCAGGGGCATAGAAGAAGACAATATCACAGAAAAGCTGATAGAAGGGATGAAATGAATTATGCATCAATTAATGGCATTAATGTCATTGTTTCTGATTCATCAGATGAGGCTCACTCAGAGGGATTAGATGAATAGGTTCATGTTCAAGAAGTTGTATGCATAGACACAAATAAAGAAGGTGTGGATACACTAAATGAAAAGTTTATACAGAATTTGGGTAATACTTCAAGTAACCTACATCCCCCTCTCCGAAAGGGAGCCAAAAAGGGGAAAGGAAAGAATCAGGTTACATACCCTTCCTCTGGAGAAGGCCAATCACACTCACCAGAGAAAATATTTTCACAACAAGAGGAAGAAATGAAGGAATTGAGGAGGTTAAATGTCGAACTACTTTAGGGTAGTCTTCCTCCTAAGCGTACTGGAGTCAGTCAAGCAAGGAAATTTTTTGTGGCCACTAAGATGGATAAAGAATATCCTCCTCTATCAATACACCCTCACAAGTATAATCCTACGGGTCATGTGAAGCAACATTCGATGGTGCTACCATCAGTTGCTGTACCAGCCACCATGCCTATCAAGACTCCAATTATTTCACCTTCCCAAATCCAAGTTCAACCGGATGTTTCTCAAAAGTTAATAACTACCATCAAGTCATTAAAAACTCAGTTAGAGACTATGGAAGGGAAGGATGTGCTGGTTCTACTAGAAAAGAGAGCTTACCCTGAAAGGGTAGATTCAATCCCCCCATCCATCATGTTTTGGGAACCCTGTATTCCCTATTTTTAATGGATCAGGTGATCCTAATTATAATTTGACGCATCACGTGTCTTGTTGCGATCCTATGATGGGAACTATGGAACAACAAGAGGTCGTGAAGCTCATATGCTTTGTGCAAACTTTTAAAGGACCAGCTTTTGTTTGGTATACAAGCTTTCAATCTCGGTCAATTACCGGATGGCAATATCTCCCGCAAAAATTCCTTCCTCAGTTCAGCTCAACATTTCCAAGGAAAATAGTTTTTTATCATAAAAACTGTAAGAAAAGGGAGAATGAATGGGATTCAGATTTCATTGCTCACTGGAAGGGATTAACATATTCCCTAAGCTTAGCACTCCCTCAGGAAGAATTCTTTCCAATCTGTGTAGAAAATCTACGTGCCGAGTTACGCATGCCATTGATACCTGTGAAATACACAATAGGGTTTCGAGACCATAATTCAATCACTCATCATATTGAAGATTATCTTATAAAGACTAAGGATAAAGCTCATGTAATTACATCTTCTCCATGAAGGAGAATGGGTAATGTAGAGACTGATACAGTAACGCTTAAACAAGCACATGTACATGCTTCAACTTCAAGGACGTTATCTTCTCAAAGGGCTCTGCCTCCCGAGCATCAATAACAGAGGCCTCTTCATCAAGACAATAATAGATATCAAATATGGAAACAATTTGATGAGCTGAAGAGAAAAATATACTCTTTTAAAAATGAACATGTTCATGGCTACTTCATTTCGGCTTTGGAAAATAATTTGGTGTAGTTTCCAAGGCCCAAAAGGCCAAACAAGGAAGGAGATGAAGACCATCCCAATTATTGACTCTTTAATCAAATTTTGGGGCATACCATTCAAGAGTGTTTTGTTTTCAAAGACCTCCAGAAAAAATGGTCTATTTGGGACAAGTCAAACTGAAGGGTTCTTTAGCTCAGGTAGCATGTGCTACTGCTGGAGTTAAAAAGGACGAATGCGAGTGGCATGAAGTTAAGAACAAAAATGCAAAAAAATATGATGATTGGATGGTCAGAAAGATGATCAACCAAAGTCATGCTATTTTGTGAACACAATTGAAGAAACCAATTGTGCCTTCTTCCATGAATGCTGCAGCAAAACCCTATTCATCAGAGGGAAAATCCCCAAAGATATAGCACAATTACAAGAAAGAGGAACAATGAGAAGAAAATGAGTATATGTCAAATCCTACGTTGTCTTTGACTCTATAAGATTTCATGACATCTACATAGAAGCAACAGGCACCACCCCACCAAAAAGCACAACCTAAACAGGATAATCAGGCAGAGTCTTCATCGGATTAAGAATTGATCTTTGGGTCTGTTAATATGATTCACTTAACAAATCCTTATGCCATTCATAGTTTCAAATTCAATGAGCCTGAATTCCCTGTATCAAACAGAGGAATCAGAAGATGTTCCAGAGGCTCAGGATACAAAGGAAGACATGGATATTTCAGAGGCCACTATTCCAATTATACCCCTACTAGAGCTGTGTATGCGGCAGAAACTCGTGGTAGAGCCCTTCGGCGAGCTCAAAAAGAACAAGAACGTTTTTCCACCAATAGCAAATATAGTCCTATCATAGTTATTCAGGAGGATCGGTTGGGCGTTCCATCTTCATCCTCTCAATGAGTAAATGGATCTAATAGGTCTAATCTTCCAAATCCATGAATATTACCAACTTCTATCCAGATACAAGATGCATCATCTTCAAAAGCATAAACTTCCAAGGCACCTGCTAAACCACATGTTCTTGTTGGGAAACACAAACCTCTAGATCAAAAGTATGATTTATTGAAACACCTAGCCCATGTACTAGCCAAGTTATCAATTTTGGATGCTTTGAATCTGTCAAAAGATCATCGGGAGGCACTCATCGAGGCTTTGTCAATTCCTCAGGAGTTTGAAACTAAAAGTGTTGCAGCTGAAGCCTACCATATTGAAAATAATCCTACCGAATGCCATGTAGTGATATCTTTCACAGATAAAGATGAAGATGATGTCGTGCATGGACACATTAGACCTTTTTATTTATCTTTCAAGGTCAATGCTGTCAAAATCCGAAGGGATTTCATTGATAATGGTTCAGGTGTCAACCAAATACCCATTCGTACACTTCGTCTATTGGGCCTCAAGGAATCTAATTTATCTCCTTCTACTATGATGTTACATGGATATGATAAAAATGAATAGGAACCACTGGGTGATATTACACGCATAACTCAGTTTGGAGATCTTGTATCCAATTCAAATTTCATGGTTCTTGATCAAGACTCAGCTTTCAACATATTTCTTTGAAGACCCTGTCTACATCAACATGTGTTTATCCCTTCATCATACCATCAATGCCTCAAATAGTGTTTCTATGGTCATGTTGGGACATTGTATGGTGATAAGGCCCCATTCAAGACATGTAAATATCAATACATTGAGGAAGAATTCTATCACATGAAGGGAAAGGAGAAATCCACAACAAGGGAGATTACCAATGGTAATTCTCTATATGGTTTGGAAAAGATTCCATTAAATCCATTTGAGCATGTGAGAAAAGATTATGTGTTTCCTATCAGTCAAATTGATAGGATAGACCCAAATCAAAATACTCATATTAAAAGATAAATAATGTCAATTACGGCAATTGAGCCACACAACATGGGAGAAATTGGTGATCCACCAGGCAATGATGAAAGATCAAATGGAGATGTCTTCATTTCATCTGTTGAAATCCAGAAAGTATATACTTCGCCAACCAGGCCAGAAGAAGTTATATCAATGTTAGAGGTTAACGATGATGTCGATTCTCAATCCATCATATCCTCTTTGTTACCCAAGGAAGAACTGTCATCATCAATTGGGTCAGAAATGGAAGTTTCTTCTTCAAGATGTTCATGTTTAACATCTCTTCTGATCATGGAAATTATGCCTCATCATCTACTATGCAAGTAGAAACATAAGAATTAACACATGTTGAAGAAGATGGGGAAGATCTCAGAGATGCTCCTCTAGCTATTGAAGAGGGTATCTCTACCACTATGGATGAACTCAGAGAAATCAATCTGGGTACAAAAGAAGATCCACACCCCACTCTAATCAGTGCGGCCATGACTCTTGAAGAACAAGAGATGTATATTTCCTTTTTAAAGCATAATCAAGACATATTTTATTGGAAATATACAGAGATGCCTGGGCTTGATCATGATGTCACTACTCTTCATTTGGGTTTACCAGAAGAACATCGAGGATTTAAGCAAGCCGCAAGAAGAACACACCCAACTTATGCTTCCAAAATTAACATTGAAGTGGTTAATCTTATCAAAGTTAACTTCTTCAGAGAAGTTCAATATCCCATGTGGTTGGCTAGTATTGTCCCAGTGAAAACGAAGATTGGAAAAATTGGAGTTTCATTGATATCGAATATCTTAATCGGCATTGTCCTAAGGTTTATTTTTTATTTCTGATTACAAAAATATTGATTGATGCAACAGTTGGTAATGATGAACATACCTTCATGGATGGATATTCTGGGTATAATCAAATCCAAATGGCTCCAGAATATGAATAATCTACAGCTTTCAGAGCCACTCAGGGTGTGTTTTGCTATTGGGTAATTACCTTTGGCCTAAAGAATGTAGGCGCAACATATCAGTGGGCCATGCATCGTATCTTCAAACCATTTTTAGGGAAGTTTGTTGAATTTTATGTGTACGATTTGGTGGTTAAATCCATACAATGTTTTAATCACTAGGCTGATATGGAAATCATATTCCACAAACATCGGCATCATAATTTGAAGATGAACCCCTTAAAATTATCCTTTGGGGTAACGTTAGGAAAATTTCTCAGCTTTGTTGTACACCATCGTGGCATCGAAGTCGATCGTGAGAAGACAAAGTCAATGCTTGGTAGGTCACCTCCTTGAAATTTTAATGAATTGAGAGTACTTGAAGGACACATAGCCTATATTCGGCGTTTCATCACCAATTTGGCCGGAAAAAGCTTACCCTTCACCAAATTGATGAATAAGGGAGTCACTTACAGGTGGACTAAAGAATGTCAAGAAGAAATCGATATTCTAAAGAAGTATCTCTTGAGTCCACTGGTGTTAATGCCACATGTTGAAGGAAGGACACTTATCCTCTATCTGATATCTCTAGAGCGGTCATTGGGTGCCTTTCTTTGCTTAGAAGAATGATGATGGGAATGAAAACAGCCTCTATTATCTCAGTCATACTATGATCGAAGCAGAAACCTGATATTCAAGTATTGAGAAGTGTTTCCTCACATTAATCATTGCAGTGCAGAAGTAGAGACTCTACCTGCAACATCACGAGGTCCAATTGGTATCTCGCAATAACCCGCTCAAATTCATCCTTAGTTATCCAATGCTTACAGGACGTCTGGGAAGGATGAAAGTTATCTTGCAACAATTTGACATTTAGTATGTGTCTTAGAAGGCAATAAAGTGCCATGATCTGGCTGATTTCCTTGCTGAACACCCTTCAGTGGAAGACACATCTTCAAATATTGAACTCCCTGATGAGGAAGTCTTCTCTATTCAAGAAATTCTTCAAACATGGGAAATGTACATCGATGGTGCTTCCAGAAGTCCAATAGGGAGGAAAATGGAAAATCCTAAATTCAACAATGTTGGGTTAGAAGTTGTACTCATTTCTCCAGAAAAGGGAGTGTTACCCTATTCCTTCTCATTGTTTGGAGGTGGTACAAATAATGAAGCGGAATACTAAGATCTTATCACAAGCATAGAGTTGGCACATCAAGCACAAATGAATCTTCTAAAGGTGAAAGGTTTTTCAGACCTAGTAATAAAACATGTCAATGGGGATTATGCTATCAGATAAGAAGAGTTAATCCATTTGTATGATTATGTCAGAGTGTTAATGGAAGAATTCCCTTCGGAACCGACATTGTATTATGTCCCAAGATCACAAAATGCCCAAGCTGATGCACTAGCTAATATTGACACAGCTCTGGTAGATCCATATCGGTATGAGACAACAATCAGTATTGCCCACCATCGTACAATTTCACCTTATGTTCAAGCCAGAACAGAGGAAATCAATGAAATTAGTCCCATCTCTAAACCATATGGTCATACTATAGGATGTATGAAACCTATCAGGGAATAACATCAAAATGGAACACTTCCACCTAATAGAGCCGGGAAAGAACAAATCCGATGACATGTTGTCAATTATACTCTTTATGATAGCCCATATCACCTAGAGAAAATTATCTACAAGGGTGGTTTTGATGGAGTTCTCTTCACATGAATTGATAGTGAAGAGACAATGGCTATCATTAAAGAGTGCATGCAGGAGTCTGTGGTGCCCACCAATCTGGACAAAGACTGTCTGATCAGATTTTAAGGCTTGGATTATTTTGTCCTTGAATGATACATGATTGTGTTGATTTCACAAATAAATGTAATTTATGCCATGTACATGCCAACATCATTCATCAACCTTGAGAGTTTCTTCAGACATCTAAATACATGTGGCCATTTTCCACATGGGGAATGGATATGGTGGGACCTTACCCTTCAGCTACGAACAAGTAGTTTATGTATATTCTTACTAAAACTGAATTCTTTTCCAAATCGACAGAGGCAATACCTCTCAAAAAAGTTATTTCTAAAAGCATTGTTAGCTTCATCAAGTCTAACATCATTACCAGACTTGGTGTCCCTCATACCATATTGACAGACAATGGCACCAACTTATGTACATCTGAGGTGAAGAAGTTGTATCAAGAATACAACATCAAATCTAATCATTCATCTCAGTATGATGCAGCGTCCAATGTCCAGATTGAATCCTTCAACAAGACTCTATCAAATATACTGCAAAAGATGGTGGATAAAGATAAGAGGTCAGGGCCTCATAAACTATTTCTTGCTGTTTTGGCCTATCGGACCACCAACCATACTACAACGCGGTCAAATCCATATTCACTGGTATATGGAACGGAAGCAGTCATTCCCATTGATGTTATATTACCTTTTCTTAGAGTAGCCATTTGTTATCAATCATCTACAGATGAACAATCTAAAAAGCGATTGAATCATTTGGAATGGTTAGATGAGAAAAAAATTGTGCACTCTTCACCCCTTAGAAGTCTATCAGAATTGAATAGCACGATCTTTCAACAAAAAAGTTCATCTTCATTCATTCTTTCCGAGATAATTGGTATTAGTTCTCAGAACTCCAATGATACTAGGAAAGAAACCGCCTATGATTGAACCAATGTGGGAAGGACCTTATTCAATACATAAGGTCTATTCCAATTGAGCATATTCTTTAATCTCAATGGATGGAGAAGTCATCACTACTCCAACCAATGACAGATTTCTGAAGAAGTATTTTTTATATACAAAAAATACACAAGCAATGTTCCATGCAAAATTCTTTAAACTATTTGCATGTCCCTGATAACCAACATGATGCTAAACTATGACATCCAAACTACATGACGCTAAACTGTATAGAAGTCCCTTACATCCAGCAATACATTAAACTACATAACCAATGGTCCATTCATATGACCTTAAACTATTAGCATTTCTCTCATCCCACAAGACGTTAAACTATGTCCCTTTCGTCTTCCTATACGATGTTAAACTCTAAAACAACGGTCCATGCATATGACTTTATACTATTTTCATGTCCCTTATGTCTAACACGACGTTAAACTGCACCACCCAGGGTCCATGCATATGACTTTAAACTATTCACACATTCGTCCAACATGACGTTAAACTGTATCGTCTTTTTTTATCCAAGTTGACATTAAAATGTGTCCTCTTTTGTCCTTACTGCATGACATTAAACTGCATAGTCCTCTTTTTGTCCAACATGACATTAAACTGTATTGCCCCTATCATCTTAACTACATGAAGATAAACTGTACAGAAATTCCTTAATACATCCAACATGACATTAAACTATATTTTTTCCCTGCTACATGACACTAAACTGTGCAACACCAATTGTCCTAACTGCAAGACTTCAAACTGCATAGTCCCTCCATATGTCCTACATGACATTAAATTGTGCATCATTAATGTTGTTCTTACATCTTGTTTCTCACACTGAGTATGAATCACATGAGCTTAGATAAAATTTCATCCATAACACCCTCTTTGGGCTGCTAACCACGCGTAAGTCCCAACATCATTTTTTAGATCATTGTCCCCAAAAACTAATTGATCCCTAATTAATTCTTTAATTGAACTATGCAGACTTTGATCCTTTCCTTCCAGGCTGGGTACGTAGGCAACTTCCCAAGGTTCAAGCTCAAAACCAATCTCCTCACATTGGTTCACCTTCATCTCATATTATTTTCATAAGATAAACCTCTCCCAGAATCAATATCTTTGCATTGGTTTAACTTCGTCCTTACTATACGACGTTAAGTTGTACAACACTTTTTGTCTCGTGTTACAATAGACTACAATATTCTTTGATACCCTCACCTAAGAGGGAATCATTATTTACATTGATTTTCAGTCATGTTATATTTCAATGACTATGTGCATACATGGTAATGCATGATCCTTTTATCTTGGGTCAAACCATTATTGCACTAATGTCCCCATTCACCCTTCACATGTAAAAACAAAATTTGTACAGAGGTTATTTCTAGAACTATGTGGGCATGATTCCTATACTTATGGGATATGTTGGAACGTTCGAGTGTCCCTCGAATCCATCCCCAAGAATTTTGGGCCTAACCCCAAATTCCACTTTCAGTACCTTGGCTGAAAAGTCCCCATGAAAAAACACACTGGGTATTTCATATAATCGTCTGAGTTATATGACCTTAAACTGAGATCTCTCATACTTTCATCCCATGTAACGTTAAACTGTATTTCAAGAACTACGTATGGCTTGATTCCCATCATTATTGGATACATAGTGAAATCCAATATTTCAATTCAGGATCCAGCAACAACATGATTATGGTTAGCATTGATCTATATATCTCTACTTACATAGGACAATACCCATTTTTATGTGTTATAATCCTAACTTTAAATATTTTAAGATCTTCATAACTCATTTCGTTACTTCTAGTCACAAAAATGTCCAATTTTTGAGAGTTCTTTTGCCTGACTATGCAGAAAATGCCCTGATACAGCCTTGCATAAACAGTGTACATAACAGACTTTTCAGCCAATTGATATTATTATTTGACTATGCAGCCAATGCCATTAGGCGGCCCTGCATAATTCAACACCCAAATGGGTTTGTTAAATAGTTTTAACTTCATTCTTGGTAGGAAAACATCTTTTTCCATTATTTTCCTTAATGAAAATATGTAGGGATCCGATAAAATAACCATCCTTAACATATTTGTCCCATATCATTTTTCATGATCTAAAAGTATCCATGTCTATGGTTTATATTTTCTCTTCCCTACGTTTGGATCAGTCCTTCGTAGGAGTGACATTCATCCAATTCTTGGATAATCATGTTTGGAAATATCTTCTCCATATTCAAGTACCTCTCTCCATACAACAAACTCTATGCTTTGGAAAATTTGAATCCTCATAAACTGTCACTGGCCTTTTAGCAGTAGAATAGTAAATTTCTGAGAGTTCTATTGCCAGACTATGTTGCACGTGCCCTTAGGCGGCCTTGCATTTGGAGTCTACATAATGGACCTGTCAGCCAAAAGATACTATTTTTTTGACTATACATCCAATGCCCTTTGGTGGCCATGCATAATTCAACCCCCTAATGGGTTTGTTAAATAATGGAAACTTCAATCTTGGGAACTACTTCTTCTAATGCCTTTTTAGCTCTTTTTCATTTCATTCCTCAGATTCAAATTTTCATAAGTCATAGTTTACATATTTTCCCTCATACTTGTGTGTGGTAATATGATTTCAGATAAATTGTCAATGAATTGAGTCAATTTTAATCCATTTTGGTCAAAACAATTTTGACCTTAAACATTTGCCTCCTTTTGTCCGATGTGCATGACTTTAAACTGCAAACAAAAGACAACAGAACACTGAATATAAGTCATGTTCCAGCTCACTATGCATACATTTTGTATGATTTAGGCAATATTGATCAGTTAAAAGATTCAAAGTTTGTAGGGTTATTTATAATAATCCTAGTTAAAAAATCAAACTATGCTTACTAGGCCCATTGGCTTAGGTAAAAATCTAAATAAGGTAGCAATGTAAATGCATGCATAAAATGATTGAAGATGAAAATATTCTTCATTGATGCACAAAAGATTAGAAGAACATCCACATATTGGAGTCTCTTTTCTTTTATAGGAAATTACAAGTGGATGCCAACATAAGTATTCACTTGATGAACAACATCCCGAGCTTCATCAACAGCTACTTGAAGCTCATGCACCCGAACAACTTCACTCTTTTCAGCCTGATTGAGTGCTCTCTTAGAATCTATGATGGATTTCATATTGTTCATTTGATCTCCCTCTAGTGAATTATTGAGTTGGTCATGTTCCCCAGTAACTACATCCAACTGTTGTTGAAGGTGCATCTATTGGATGACATTATCTTTGATTTTATGCTTCAGCTCCTTCATCTTCGAAGCATAGTCAGCATCAGCCCAGGATACTGAAGCCTCAAATTCGCTGATATTGACTAACAGATTCACCCTGTTCAAATCATCACGGCCCTTTTGCTCCTGCTCCCTTCTTAAGATGAATTGTTTCACTGCGGTATGGATCTCCTGATATCCAAAACCACCAAGTCCAAGCATGACGAACATGGACGATAATCGGGAAATCTTTGATGACATATCTTTAAGAGGAAGTACAGATCTGATTTTCCATATGTTGTTCCATGCCTTGTGTCGTGAAAAGATGAGCCTTAAGCACCTCCGAGTCTGATTTGACATCATCATCACAGGGGTGAATGTAATCTGGGATTATTGCACATAAGGAAGTTCCATGTTTTGCTCCTTCCCCCTGACCCTGGTTGATTCGCCTTCTACTTCTGTTTGGGAAGAAGTTGAGACTTCACCTCCAGATCTATCCATTGATGTTTATGGCCCTATTTGATCAATTAAAAGTATGGTTAGTTTCATAGAACAATGAAATTTGGTTGTCTATTTTGAAAACTCAGTACAATCATTACCTAACAGTAGATCAACATCTTGAGAAGACTCATCCCCATCTTTCTTGGTTTCAACAGGATCTTCAAGATGGGTCTCAAGAGGGTTTATTGGGATTATCTCCACTTGAGATAATGTTTCTACAATGGTAGGGTTGACATCAATGTCCACACCCTCTTTATGCATTGGCAGTTCAACAGCTTATTTGGATGGAACTGCATATTATTTTCAGTCATGATTAGAAGTGTAAATTATAATAAAATTTACCGGAAAAAAGATAACACTCACGCCCAAGATCTTCTAAATCACATGATTACTTAGCATGATCAAAAATTTCTTCAAAATAAATTCCAAGATTCATCATTTCATCCAATAATATTTCAGAATCCTGGTTAGTATCACCAGTGGGAGAATTTGATATGTCTTCTTGGAGACCCTCATTCTGCGGCCCCCTGATCCTGGTCATCTTTTTTAGGAAGGATGGAAAATTCAGTTTCCACGACCGTCAATGATTCTGGTGAAGGTTTTATACCTAAAATATCACAGAAGAAAAGTTAGTTGATGCTTTAATTCCACATTTAATGAAGCATTGTATGAAGCATTGTTAAATTACAAAAAGCAGGTTCTTCTCTACTTGTAGCAATAGCAAAAGAAGTACTAGGAAAAGATGTTGGCTCTTCTTCAGAAGCAGCCAAGTCAGCCTGAATTTGCGTTTCTTCCACATCACCATCCATGGTCCTCAACGAAGGATAAATCCTCTCCATTAGAGGGGAAATTGAAGAATCCACTACATCCCAAGGAAAAAGAGAAATCTTATCAGGGTTTAAGACTCATGATTATTAGAAGGACTTACCACTACTGATGAAGCGTTTAGATATTGAATTCTTCCTTAGATGCCTTTGTCTCTTTGGCTATTTGGGAGTGTCGACAGTCTCCTTTATAGGGTCTTGAATTGGATAATGGAAAGCCATGTCCAACTCCTCATTCATGGCCTGCTGTCCTGGATATATCTCGCCTGAATCACGAGGAGATTCAGCAGCAACCCCAATGGAAGTACCACCAAGGCCATACTGTGGTGAAGGAACTTTAATACTTTCTTTCCATGAAAGATTCAAGATGAATCATTGGTGGAAATGTGATCCATAACTTCCTTCACCCGCTTGGTGATAGGGATAGAATCATTGGTGGAATGTATATAGGTCATCAACTCTTTTATATAGGCTCTTAATTCATTATGGTTATCCTTGAAATGATTATTTGCAGGATCCTGAAGAGTCCCTATTCCATGAAGATATAGCCCTTCACATAGCTCCAGCTAGATAGTTTCAGTATCGTAGTATACATCCCACCATGTCTGGATGGCCTCTGGTCATAGATATGTAGGTGTACTAGAAGGATGTGAATAGGGTCCTACAACCAGGGATTTTAATTTATTTCTAGCCCCTACAACTATAAAAAGAGGATGAAAACATGTTACTCTATAATTTTACTAGCAATTAAATTTCGTCAATAAAGTACCTCACCAGGAGTTGATGGAGTGGCTCTATTGATTCTGATAGGAGGATTATATACGGAATGTGGCCACTTTGAGAAATGTTGTATCTCTTAAGAATCTGATAAATCAGCCTTGGTTGAAGAACTCGGTGAACTAGATTCAGGAGTAGAAGAATCATCTGCCACATGAATTGTTTCTTTCTCAATGGTTCTCTTATTCATTCCCACTCGATATACAGGTTTATTCAATATTTCCTCAGGATATGACACTACCCAGTTTTCAGCATACCATATGGACATATTAACTACTGCTTCACCATCTGGTAAGTCAAAAACTTCCCCAGTCATTTCCATAGCCATTAGAAACTGTAGTTGTCAGGCAACCACTGGATGCTTCTCTGACCTGACGTACAGTGGAGGAGATAAAAAAGTTTTCTACAGACACATAAATTGGTGTGCAAATCGATATGGAGCATATGCCTCACATATAATTTCCCCATCAATTCTGGTGGCCAGTAAACCATCTCTACAGGCCATCAAGTAAGACCTCTGTTCCATGATGGCTGATCGATTGTCAACAAATTTCCCTATCAGTGTATTTCCATAGGGAATGAAGTTTAATTCCTTATGCATACCCATCCTTGGCCTAATATCATAGGCAATGAAGGATAAATGACAAACTCTAAAGATGGCCTGAACAGAGGGCCTGAAAGAACTTTCAAGAATCTGTATTCCATTCTGAACAACATATGTCCAGAAGTGAGTGGAAATCCATCCCCATAAAACATGGAATGGTCCCTCTAATCACAAAGATGAATTACCCATATAGACATGGAGTAATCTCCTATGAATATTTGCAAAAGTGGGGTAGCCAACCCCACCATCATCCTCTCAACCAAATTGGATGCAATAACGAAGGTCCCTGGCCTGACGGCTTCTTTCGAATCTCTATCTAGAAAAATATAGACACTGATCCATAAGGATAAAAAGCCTGCCAAGAGGGTCTTCTCTGGGATTTTATGATTCACTTCATACCCCCATTTCTCAAACACTCCTGCTTAAAGAGTAGGCCAGAATATGCCAGGAGCACCTCTCTTAAACGCTCTAGGGTATCTAGTAGGATGAGTACAGGTAGGACCCTTATCCATCTTCTTCTTGAGAAACACATCCATCCATTCTTCTGGATGAATATCCCTTCTAGAATTAGTCTTTGAAGTCTTTGAGATTTTGAGTTTATGATAAATCATCAATAACTCCCAAAAAAAATCCGGAGTATTCTTCGGATCATTCAAGGTTGCCTTTGGAGGGATGAATTCGTCATACATATCACCCAAAATTGGAACCCCTGAGATATTGTAGACATTCCACAAACTAATGCCTACATCTACATGGGTAAGATGGATAAAATTAGTATCTGGGCTCCAACGACTATGAAAATCCAGTCCAAAATTATCATTCCTATAAACATATTTTTGCCCATCCCAGACAACTTCATAAATTGCAGCTCCCTTTAGATCCTCAAAAAACTCTTCACAAGATTGTTGAACACAATAAGCCCACATCCAAGTTGGGTTCACCCCTCCTCTAGAATGGAATTCCCATTTCTCCTTCCAGCCTTTGGATTGATCCATCTGAGAATTTTGAATGATTGAGGGATAACATTATGGTTGCAGCATAGGTTTGCGAGGTTTCAGATCTGGTGCACATGAGATATGATGGATTATATAGGCTTTCTTTATTGATCCATCATTAGAAAATGTTCATGCAATTGATATAATCGCTGAAGAAAAGTTGGTATATGACTAAAACCAGGAATGTGGGAGATAGTTCTTCGCCTATAGAATATTGGCATCATGCAGATGACCATGACCATACAGAGGCAGATAGATGCTGTGTGGGAAATTAATATGATGATTCTTCAAGTACTTGGCTAATTATGGGAGATTACTTTTACAGGTGGAATAGTTATCATGGCCAACGATGTCGATCATATCATCGATTATTTTTTTTTTCCAGTTCTCCAGCCATTCTGATTATCTTGGGAGCCATTGGATCTGCACAAAAGTTGTACAATTAACTCGTAATGTAATTTAATTTTTCATTAAGTTTGTAAAGGAATTTGAAAAATTGTCTAAGGCATTTAGGCATGAATGTCCCATAGTTGGCTCGCAAGTCTCCATCTGTCACACAAGTATTGGGAGGGCATGTATCACCACGCAAGTCCAAATACCTTAACAGAGGCGTGACACAAGAAACAAGATGTGCGGGCGAGAGAAATCCGGGAGTCCACTTGAGATCCTAGAGGAACAAAACAAGAGATAGCCTGGTGCATTGCGCAAAGTGAGGCCATCTATTTATATACGAGGTCATACCCCTGCACGCCGGACCCTGCGTGCCCAAATCCCATTTGCGTGCCATACCATGCACGCCTTAATTTCCTTTTGTTTCTCGTTTTCCTCAGAGTCAAATCCTCATTCCTTTTTGGATCCAACTCTGAGGGGGGAGTTTTGTTGATGCTCCTTTTTCGTCACAGAGTCTAAATTAAATTAAAAGGGAAATACCTCAAACAAAGAAGTTTCATCCTTTGAATAATCATCAAAATAAGAGAAAGGGATAAAAATGTAGAACATTGCCCATAGGTCACACAAGTTCTAGCATGGTCGCACAAGTGTACTTGTGCGCCGCCCAAATGGTCGCGCATGTGACTTGTGTGACCTCTTTGAAAATCGGCCAGGGTTATCTCAGGCATATAAATACCCCTGGTGGGCCCCCCATTTCGAGAGGATTTTTTCCATAATTCAGATACAGATCTCTGAACACCTATGTCTCTTCTTCAAGCCTTAAATCACGTCTAAGGTAATTGTTTTCCTAGAATGGAAGGTCTAAACAAGCGCAATATGGTCTATGTTTTACAATTAACTAACACTTGCACGCTAAATTGTTTTACCCATAAGGGAAATGGACACACTTGCGTGCCTCGTTTCCTACTCATTGAAACCTGCGTGCCACTCTTCTGGAAGTACCTCAGGATAATTATAAAGGCTTTTGTCAAGGATCACCCAAATATATATGTGTCGCGCAAGTATACTTGCACGACCAAGACTTGCGCGCCACTGCAGTACTTGCGTGACCCCTCAGGAATTACACGCCCTTCTATTTTGGGTGCCCTTATTTCCAATTTCACCTCTCTTATGACAATCCACCTCTCCTCTTCAGGATTAAGCCTTCAGAACTCTCTACAAAGCCATTCAAGGAATGATTTCATTATTGGCTTCCATATCTAAATGGAATTTTGTAGAACATATCTTAAAACCTAGTGATTTATATATTATCATTTCACTAAGGTCAGAGATTTCATTCCTTCAACCTCATCCTTTAAGATGATAGAATCCTTAAACAGGGCCTCTTTTTCAGGGGTAATCCCCAGTTAAAATTCTCATTAGTAAGGGAATATGACTCAGGAGTAAGCCCCAAGTCTTTATTTGGGCCTCCTTTTCAGGAGTAATCCCGAGTCTCCAAGACCCCTAATCTGGGAATCCTTTTTACTAGTAATCCCCAATCATAATTACCTTATCCTGGGATTCCTTTTCAGGAGTAATCCCCAGTCACTATGTTCCCAAATATGGGCATCCTCTTTATGAGTAAGCCCCAGTCATAATTCCCTTAACCTGAGCTTCCTTTTCAGGAGTAAGCCCCAGTATCTCAATTCCCAAATATTGGCATCCTCCTTAGGATTATACCCCAGTCATAATTCCCTTAACCTGAGCTTTCTTTTTAGGATTAATCCCTAGTCTCCCAATTCCCAAATATGGGAATCCTCCTCAAGAGTAAGCCAAAACCATGGTTCTCTTATCATGGGCTTCCTTTTCAAGAGTAAGCCGCAGTCTCAATGTCTACAAATATGGGCATCCACCTCAGGAGTAAGCCTCAAGTCCCTTAACCTAGGCTTTCTTCCCAAGAGTAAGCCCCAGTCTTTATTTCTCTCAACCAGTCTTAATATACTTTTGATCTGGGCTTTTTTCTCAAGAATAAAACCCAATGATGAGTCCCCTCCTAATTTGGGCATCTTCCTTAGTAGTAAGCCCCATGTTAGTGTACCAAAATCTCCATGAAGTACATATACCTTTATGGAGCTTGTTCTTGGGTTTCTTCCCTGATGTAAAACAAAATACTCATCTATTTTGGGCAGTCAATAATTCATAAGCCCCACATCATTGCATCTTTCATGGAACAATTGTCTGGTTTCACCAATACCTATTGTTTCTCAAACCAGACATGACTCACGTGAGCTTAGAGTGTAAAATAAATCATGAAATCTTTCTTGGAGCCATCAATCATGCATATACATCATACTTTCTTACTTGAACTACGTGGGTTCTAATTCCTTTTCAAAATAAAAAACATACGTAGGTAGCCCATCTGCGGGTACGATCCGAACACTAAAATAATCTTATTTCTTCTAAATGAAAATAAACTTCATGTGCACCACTGAGTGGCTTTAAAACCTGTATGATCATCATAATGACCAAGAGAATTTTATTTATTGAAGGATACCATTGACTAATAATCTCTAAAAAACACGGAAGATTCTATATCGATGAAGAACCCCGAATACATATAAAATATTCTCCAAATTTTCTACATATCAATCATTGAAAGTTACATCTAAAGGAAAGCTCATTTTATACTTGGTAATGTAATAAGGATTCATGATCATAACTTAAATCTATAAAGAGTGTCCTAAAGTAGACAATAATTCCCGTAAAATAGGTGTGATGAGTCCGACCTCCCATCCTCTCGACCAATGCAAATTCCTAATCCTCATCAGTCCACAACTAATGAAAGACTACCTTTGGAAAGTAGGTCCAAATGGATATGGAATCATTTGATGTTTCTTGTTCTGTGAACATACCCGTTAGAACCCAATTGCAATGAGTGAACCTTCAATCAACGAGGTCATCCCCAATTCCAGAGGAAACAAACAGCTACCTTAATCACACCACATTTTATATCACACTAACAATATATTATAGAGAATATAGATATCATAATAATTATATATCTATAAAATTATATTGATCAATTTATTTGATCAAAAATTCATACAAAGAAAGGTTATTATATAAATGAATCATCAATAAGAGTTTGTATACCAAAAAATCATTTAATAGTGAAATTAATATTAGTATTCATAGAAGATGTTTTTTTTAAAATATGATGTGATAAAACATTTATTAAGGATATTTATTATCAGCATGCTCATGAATGTGGTTTTACCTATGAGATTATCATGTGTCATAGTTTTTACAACACAATACAATAGATATCCTTTTTTTGGTGACCTAATATTTATTTATTAGAGAAAATAATGAACGTGTATTATAAGAAATGATAAATGGACATATTTATCTGTGATTACATAACACTAATAAATCTAAATTTTTTAAGTGCTACTCATAACACTGGTATTATACCCTTTTACTATCGCGATTGATTTTGTCATTGATAAAGTCGAAATTCATTTTTTTAAATATCATTCTCCTTGTTTGAGCACCCCTATTAGTTTCAAACCTGCTTTCTATCAAAAAATCCCCCATGATCGTATATAACCATTTGTAAATGATTTATCATAGTCCTAGTAGTAGTCCTAATTAGTTCTTGAACATTCCAAGCCACCCATAGATATGAAATATTGATCATGTGACCTACATGTACTTTTTAATTCCCCCACCAAAGTATAATTTGGATTTCTACCATGTTTTATTATATTTATATACACATTTTTATTTATTTATTTATTATTATTATTTTATAATTTATTTTAAATAAACTTTTAAAATATAATTTTATATACCAATATATATACATATAATTACATATAACTGTATATAGACATAAATTGTCTATTTAATGTATTTAAAATGTTATTTATTGTTATAAGTAACTGTATATGTGTGTGTGTGTGTGTGTGTTTGTATTTGTATATTTGGGTGTGAGTGATTGTCACTCTTTCAATCTCTCTCAACTTCCCCCTCACTCTCCGCTATATATATATATATATATTTGGGGATGTGTGCATATATATATATATGTATATTTTAGATGAATGAATATATATTTTAATATATATATTTATCAATTTTTGAAGATAAATACATATACATATATTTATATAATCAAAAGTGTAATATAATTGTTGGTCACTATATATAGTAATATTTATTTTTATATATTAATTGAATATATATTTATATAAATTAATACCCCAAGACTCATATTTATATATAAGTATTATATGTATATATTTATTGGAATATATTAAAATATAAAGTTTCAATTAGGTAATTAAATGGTTATATTTTTATTTAATTAGTAATTACTAAAATATATTTATTTCCACATGGATTATCAGTTTAAAATGAAACTTTATATATAAATAAGATCATTTATTTATTTTTATAATTTGATTATTAAATAAAAATACACATGTATATGTATACATATATATGATTATATTTAGCTATAAATTTCCCAATTACAAGAAAATGGTAAACTTTTGACACTATAATGCCTATATGACTTCAATACAATGGAATAAATTAATTATCTATAGAAAAAAGATATTAATACTACTAAAATGATGCGGAAATATTATTTAATAGTAATAAATTAGTTTATCCGAACTAAAACACGAGTTTTGGAGGCCTTATGGGCCTTTTTGATAGAGAAAAATAGTGACCAATGTTTCGACAGTCAAAAAGAACCAGGTCTCCTCACATGATTCTATTTAATATATCGTGGATCAAAAATAAAATACTATAACAAATATTGGGGTATTTTTAAGTTCATGTAATTTTGGAAACATATCTTATGATATTAGTTAAAATATCTAATTTTTCTATAAAAAAATTGTCTTTAAATATCTTTGTTTGAAAACATATTTAGTTTTTTATTGATATTAATTTTTAATTAATTTTTGAACCCTTTTTATTGAAATTTATTATAAATTTAGTATAAATATATAATTTGTATTAAATAAAATAGATTTATGAAAATATAATTTTATATATTAAAAAATAAATATATTAATATTTTAGAAATTTATTTTTAATAAATTATAATATTTTAACAAAGTTTACCTTTTATCTGTACAATGAAAAAAGTTGATAAAGGGAAACATTATATATATAAAAACATTCACTGATAAATTCTATGAAATGTCATAATAAATAATAAAAATATAATTGAATAAATTATAAAATAAATTCCTTTATTAGTTCTTTTTTTCAGTACTAAAGAACCTGTTTATCAGTTCATCAAGTAGTTATGGTAAATTTATACACATTATCAATCCATTTTCGTAGTTATTTATGGTGAACCATAATGTAGAGAGTGTTTTCTAAAATTATGTATTCAGAATACCCATGTGAATTTTTATATTCAAATTATAATTTTAGAAAAAATTTATATCATATGGTATTTAATGACCTAATTAAAGGAACTTTTATTTTAAAATAAGGCAATAGAGTGTAATGGTACCCTTATTTTTTGTTTAGATGGATAATAATCAAATTTTGTATCTTGATTTAAAAAATTATTTAAATGTCCCACTAAATGGTATCAATTAGTTTAAAAGTCTCAACATCATTATTTACATTGAATAATGATAAAAATCAATTATTCCTTATTAAAAATGTGCACTTATAAAAAAAATTTCATTTTCACAATTATTGGACAAAAGGGGAGTCACATATATTCCATATGATTGGTGAAACTGATTTATCATTTATTTGACTTTAATAATTCATTTTGATTTCATTATCACATTTCAATGTTGAGTCATGAATTTGTAGACATACAAAAAATGATGAAATTTTATTTAATAATAAATATCCTAATAGGTTATATTATGAAAATAATTATTAACATGAATCAAATAAATTTAATATTTAGGGGACCCCTCCTTATAACTTTTTCATTTATTTTTTGATAAATCACACATTTCTCTCTCTCTTGATAAGATGATTAGTTTTTTGAATTAATGATTATTCTAGGAAAATATTAATTTTTTTATTGAGTTTTTTTACAAAAATTATTTGATTTAAAAGATATAAAACCACATTTTTTTTACAATTATTAATTTTGTAGTTAAATTTTATAAGTTATTATATATGTCTTACCTCAGAATAAATTTTATTCTCTCATATTTTGTATTATGATTCATTTAATGGTATGAATATTGTTTATTTTTTATCATTCTAAAATTTCAATTAAAAATTATTTTATTCATCCAACTATTTTACTAAATTAAAATACAATGTTTAAATGATGAGTAATTATTCATTTGATTATTAACTTTTTAATTTTTTTATTTGTAGTAATTTTTTTACAAACCCGTTGTTTTGAAATGAAATGATATATTAAATTTAGATAGTTTTTTATTGTTTGTTAAAACTATTAAATATGTATGCTATATTAATTTAATATATATTATCATTAAATAGTATAGATTTAATCAATGTGTTAAAAAATAAATAATATCAAAAATCATAATATTTTAATATTTTAAAAAATATTGATTATTTTTCAAATATTATGCAATTTCTTAAAATAAATATTTCATGTATATTATAAAAAAATATATTCAATTCAAACAAACTCTAAAATGTTTATAATTTTCATGTTTTTTATCTATTAATCGACTCTTTTATCAGTTTAATGAGTGGATAATTATTGTATTGATCTATGAAATTGGTTTGTTAAGGAATGCTTATATGTTATTCAACACATCAAAAAATAATGGGAGATAGTGCATGATTACATTGGTTTTAATTATAGATAATGTGGAAATAGAGTTTACTATAAATGTGAAATTATGAATGAAAATATTATTATTATGTTTTTTAAGTAATTATGAGATATGAAGAATTTTATTATATGATTTTTTAATATTAGAAAGAGCCTCCACTTATATAGAGGTATATAAAAATATTTGTTCATTGGAGTAAGATGACTGGGGGGGTTGAATTTCAATTAAATAATAAAAAATACAAAATCTAATAAAAAAGAGTAAATGATAAACATAAATATTCAAAGATAAATATTGAGGAATAAAAATAGTACTTATAGTGGAAATTTATAATGAAGAAGAATTTTATATTGGAGTTCAACAATAACTCAATATTAATCCATATATCTCATATTGTAAATTTGTTGACATTATTTTATTTCATACCTTGGCTCAAATAGAAGGCCTGATTATCAAGAAATAGAAAACAGTATAATTTTACAGGTGCATAAAAGAAACCCAATAAATCTCATTTTTTTAAATGGAGAAAGAGAAAACCCTCACTTCATCACCTTATTGGTTGTGAGAGCCCATGAACCATCATATTTAGATATAGTTAGATTCTTATAAGATGTTATAATATCCATTCCTTTCAAAACACATTCACTGAAAATGCTCAAATATCCTATCATGAATTGATAAATGAATGAATGAGAGAAAAATTCCGAAATAAATTAGAGAGAGATAAATATGAAAATGATTAAAAATAGTTTCTCAAGGCTGTTATATAATGATTCTTTAAAAAAAATTATCTTTTATTTTTGGTTTATTAAAATAAAATGGAGACCCTTTGATTATATTGATGTCATATTATTTTTATTATAGTTTTTTTTGTTGGAAAATAGGTTGATAGAATCCCTGAGTAAATGCGTTTTTTCAAAAAAATCTATAAAAACATTCCCCTAAGTCCATATATTATGTGAGTGGGATTCATTATTCTCACATGGGCTATCTGGATTCCACAATATTAATAATGGTTTAGGAAATAATCGGTTACCACAAGAAAAGCCACTTCATGGCAGATGTCTAGTCAATAACCACTAGTTTTCCATTGGTTGTACATAGGTTCTACATATAGGCCTACTAAATAGTCAGTGATATTACAGAAAACTGGTAGTGTAAATTCCTGTTAGGAGCCTCGTAGATGTTCATATTTGTATCTCTTGATCCCTTTTTATGTTCAATCGAAGTTCTAAAGTCATATTTAAAAATTATATCATAAATTCACTCAAATGAGATAGTAATAAACAAATTCCATAATATGATCATTAACAAACATGAGAGTGAGATATAAAAAATTCTAAAATATTTAGTGATAGAAAAATGATTTAAAAAAGAAAGATATTTTTATTGGATTATAATTTTTAAAAAATAATATCAATAAAATCTAGAAATGAATTTAATAATTTCATATTGAATTTTAAATATTATTTGAAAATTAGTTACAATATTAATAAAATGTATATAGACCAATGAATGTTTAATAAAATTGATACTTATAATGGATTTGTGTCCAAGAATAAGATTAATATAAAATTAATATTACATCATTTTCCCCCAATGCTATTATAATAAATTTTAAATACGGAAATAGAATTAATGGTTAATGTATTCAATATTAGTATAGATCAATCCATAAGATAAAATGAAATATAATTTCTTCACACCCAATATTAATATTTATATAAAGAGATATAAAACATAAATAAATTAGTGGACTAGGTTAACTATTTATATAAATTTTTTTAAAACCATAAACTCATTTTAAATCATAAATATTTTTATCCTTCAAAAGAAGTTTTAAAAAATGCATACCTCAAGTGATTAATATTTTTTTAAAAGTACTGTAATATTCAATTTCCAAAAATTTAAAAAATTAATAGTGTTAAACAATTAGGAATATATTGTTATTAAAATATAGTTTTATCCCCCCTAAATTGGTGAATCAAAGAAGGGTAAAAATTCTACATAAATATATATTTTAATCGTCTAAACATTAATAATTAGATATTGAGGAAAAACATTATTGATAAATTAAAACATTTATATGATATTTTAATAAAATGTTTGATGAATATATTAAATAAATATCCAAATAAAATAAAATAATATAAAATCATCATTATTTACTTAGGTAAAAAGTGTTTAAAAAGAACGCCATTCATAAATCCCACTTAATAATATAAAATAATTATAGAGAAGGGGGTTTTATTAGTATTTTAAATAATTGAAGATCCTAGTTAATATTTTCTTACAATATATCTATTTTGGAATGTGATATCTTAATAAGTTGTTACTAAATATAATGTTTTTGTTGTATTAGTGTTGAATCATATTACAAGTATTTGTAATCATAGTAGTGTTATCACAGTAAATATAAACATGACTGCAAATAACACAATAATCTAAGAGAGTGTTTTCTTTAATATTATTTTTCTGTAAGAAAAACTAGGGAAAATATATTCAACATTATCAATATAAATATTAACATATTTTTAATTATTAGTACACTAAGAGTCATTGGATTTCAAATTAGGTGACAAGTCCATAATGTAATTTTCCATTCAAGAAGGAATCCACCACAATCATCATAGAAAAGAAGTGTATGTTAAAAATATATTTCATCTTGATAAAATAAAATATATTTTATAACCTTTTAAATAAATGAAAAACACGTTTACGTCTCTAAAATGATAATAATCTTGAATGGGTTGATAATTGACACAATGATAAATGAAAAAAATGATGTTTAGCAAGGTCGTGGAATGATAAAGAACTATAAAAATCCTACCTCTCTAAATATTATTAACAAAGAATTTATCGGCTTCATCCAACATTATAAAAAAAATAATTCATATGTGTACATATATCTATATCATGCACTATTCTAAAACGTTTTAATGGTATATTAATGAAATTTATAAAGTTTATAAAAATAATATATTCCGTTTAGAAAATTTAAAATTCTATAAAAACATTAAAACTCACATAAAACACATATATAATTAATTTCATATAAATTATAATATTCATTAAAAATTTATTCAGGATTAGATCCCAAAATTGAATCATTGATATAAATTTGAAAAAAATATTTAATATTAATAAAATTATTAACAAAACATCGAATAAAATTTTACAATTTTAACATTATTATCTAAAAAATAATAATTAATCATTAATTCCAAAAATTTTATGGCTTATTTAAAACCATAAATATACATGGTTGACATAAAGTGTTGATTTTTAGTTTTTTATCTTTAGAATAGTGAGGTTTCTGTAAAAAAAATTGGGAAATTGAACCATCTATTAAAATTATTTTAAAATTATTATGATTGATCAGTTAATACAGGATTTGATTGAATTCAATCCATTTGGACAGCGAAATTGATTCCCTATTATCAATATCTTGTTCATTATTATATCTGTAATCTATTATGTTAGTTTTATTAATAGTGTTGTTACTATATTTATCTAACATGTTAAATAAATCAATCTGGTACCTTTAATTTGTTGATCATCAAGTATTTAAACAAGAGTCTAAACATTATTATGTCAGAATTATTTTATTTGTTATTTCATTTAATGTACCAAAAATTCATAAATAATGGAAAAAACAATATATAAGTTTTTTTTTGGAAAAAAATCATTATGATCAACAACATTCAAAATTGATCTTTTAGTATGAATAACTACTTTAAAATAAATGATACCTATTTATAGGGTATTTTATTTTGAATTCATCAATACCATGGTTAATATGATAAATTGAATTTATTATAAAACAATAATTTATTAATAATGATGTGGATTATTCAATTTTATATTTTCGATTTCAACCACATTATCATATGGTTTGGGATATGGTTTAAGAAAATTGTCAAAAAAATATTATTTAGATAGATTATGCTATGATCATTGACTATTCATTAACATCCTTTTATTCATAATTTATGGTTTGGGGTATATCTAGATGTATTATATACTCTAAAAAATCTGAGGGAGTATAAATTATTTCAAGATAGATATTCTAATATCATTAAGAGTTTAATTCAACATTTCAACAATATAGTTTAACTGGGGAGTCCTATGTGAACAAATATTTATTATAACATTATGATTTATAATGCTTATAAAAATAATTATATTGAACATCTTCCTCATGATCAATCCCAAAAATCTGATCAAATACACTATCTATTTTTTTTTTAAAATTCGTATTATATTTAATAAAATTTTATCAATATTTATATTTTATCTTTTAAATAATCCAATGAAAATTAGAAATAATTACATACAATTATGAATGATTAAATTTTCCTCCTATAAGATACATGGATAGGTTGAAAAAAATAAATGTAAACATTATCATGGAAAATAAAGTTATGCGCAAAGTATTTATATTTAATGGAATATAATTTGGATTAATAATTACGAAGGAATCTCACATAATGTCATTTAAGTAGTTCAATTTTATATAATATCAAAATATATGGTTACAGTTGAGTTTTATATGTTTGTGTGTGTGATACAATGAAGAAAATTTCTATTCAATATCCATGAATATGTATATTGGATACAAAAAATAAAAAATTTTGGATTAAAATATATTTGAAAACAATAAAATTGATATGTTGAAATCAAGAATCTGAAAATAAAAAGTTTCAAATGGAATACCAACCATTACAAAAAATATCATAGTAGACATTATAACAACTCTTAAATTTTCTTCTAAAACTAGGGAGAAAATAATTTAATCAATTTTTTTTTAAAAAATATTTCTAATAATATAATTTTAATAACCAATGGAACCTATTTTGAGGATATTATTCAGTCAATTTTCACAAATTTTGACCTAAGTTCTATTAATATTTTCATGATGGTCAAAATTAGTGTATTTAGTACATATGTATTTGTAGATCCTACAATACATGTTTAATGAGATCATTGATATTTTCTTGTAATACATTATTCCTAAAAAAATCAAGTAACTTAATACTGTAGTTCCCAAATGAATTTTGTTCCATTTATGTTTTCAAAAAGTGATTTCAATTCCCATATTTTTGTTGAAAAATATTTTTGGGGAGGTGTACCCTATTGGGTTAAATATGACTAGAGTTTGTTAGACCACATTCTTAATTGAGTTTAGTGGTTCAATGAAAATAATAGAAAATTACATCATGACATAACACTATCAAAAATGATGGATTTTTAGATGATCACTCTTGATTTGGAAATAAAAACCTCACTATTTTTTTATATCAATAGTTTACAAATATTTTATTCATATTGTCACCTTGAATGTGTATAAAAAGAGAATTATTATGTTTTTAACTATAGATTTTAATTATTCATTGTTACAAATCTCATTCAATTTTTTTAAAAATTCAATATTTTTATTTTTAATATTTGATTCCTTTCAGAATAATTTTTATTATACATATTTATGAGATCATTGAATATAGTGTTATGTTCACAAAACATATCCACTAATTGATCATTAACATATTTAATATAACAGTAATTTAAAATAAATTAATAAAAATATGAGTTGGATGAAGTATAATTTAACTCATTATTTTCCTCGATGATGAAAATAATTATTTATAACTACCATCACATATATAATTCTTGAAGTGGGAATAATCACTTTATCTCTATATAGAATCGTAGAGGTATTTCAGGATTTTCTTGTTCTCCATTATCATCATTTCGATTTTGGATAACTCTTATTTTTTTTACATTATTAAAGAATCCATTTTATTTTACCACTGTTTTAATATGTTTATTATCAATTTGATCATGATTAAATTATTCCAAATTCATCAATATCATGGATTTCTTTATTTCTAGGTGAGAAATTATTGAATTAGCACCATAAGATCAACCATAAATTGCCTAAAATTAATTCTTCATCTTATCCATAACTGATTTGGAATTTGTCAAATTTACTCTTCATTTTAGTCTCATGGGTCATGAGTGACCCATTGAGTCCTTCTACATGTACATGTTTTATCCATAACTGATTGAATTTATAAGATATTCGGTGACAACGAACATGGAAAATACTAATGTATCCTTTTATAATAATTTCTATAGAAATATCATCACCAAGATATTTTTCCCATTTTAAAATTTCAATAAAATTATTAATCATTAAAGTTATAGAGTCATTATGAAGAATAAGAAAAAAATAAATCATGATTACACAATGAAATTCTAGTTTATTTGATGTTATTAGTGCCATCAGGGGTGAATTCTGGTATTTTTTAAATTTCATGTGAATTTTTTAATGATTAAGTAATATTAAATAATTTTTGTTCTATCTCATAATTAAGAGTTTTCATTTATTTTATATAAATTAGAACGGTAAAAAAATAATTCGTAGTCAATTTTCTTGAAATTACATATTAATAGTATAAGAGTGCTTGTATTTTTTGGTAGTGGATAACATAAAATACAAAAATTATATATACAAGAGTTTTTCAGAAACAATAATCAAATTAATGAATGAATAAAAATTGAAAAATTTCGTGTCCTTTTTCTGGACCATGGGTCGGATAGGTAATGGTCATACATTAAAATTATTACATAAAACCATTAAAGTATAAGAATCGAAGGATACACGTGATAGAAAATTTTCATTATAGAAGGATGGAAAGAGTGGGTGACTATCCATTCAAAAATAAAAATTAAATATTAATATATATTTAAATAATGAATATATAAGAATATAAAATAAAATGTTAAAAATATATTTGAATAAAAAGTATAGGTGCGGTGCGAATTAAAAGGGAAAAACATGATAAAGAGTTTGACAATAACTCAATATTATTCCATATGTCTCCCCACAAAAATTTTATTATTGGATTTTATTTCATCCCTTATATTTAATGGTAGAAAATATAATAAAGTAATATAAATAAAATTTATTTTTTATTGGTGTAAGGACAAAACCCAATTCAAATCGTTCATTTAAATCTATTAATAATGAGATGGACACTCCCTCATGTTAGTGGTTGTTAACAGCCCTTGTTCCTCTCTTTTTGAGGTAGTGAGAATCTAAGAAAATGATGGAAGAATATTATTTATTTAAAAAACACATTATATAATACTCTCATATACCTACTAAATAATTGAACGAGAAATAATGGATTAAAGAGAGAAAAATATAAAATAGAGTAGGAATTACAAAAACGAATCTCAATTTAGCTCAAGAGTTGTCATTAAAGGAAGTAGTTGAATATTTTCCATTAAAATATTTATTAGGAGTGTATTAATATCATTTGGATGTCATTTGTTGGTCATTGATATATTTAGTTTTTAATAGAGCCATTGGATATAAAACCAGGCTAGAAAAAACTGTTATGTAAGACTCGATGATTTATGAAAGGATTGCACCGGCTAGATGATACAATCCACTAGGTTGTTCATGGGTTGCCTGGGGATCATCTAGGTTGCCCATAATCCACCAATGAGCTAGTAGGGCTCCAAATAAATTTTGGATGGCCTGAAAATTCCTTGGAATAATGAAAAAATAAATTATATAGATTTTTTACTCTCAGTGGAATATATATAGCTCAATGAAATAATCGAGGGCCAGTAGAAAGAATATCGTCTAGTTAATTGTATTATACAAGTTGGTAGGTGCATCCACCCTATTTGTTCCTGGTAAATAACGACCAATTTACTTTTAAACCCCTTCTTTTGGATGAATGACTTAACATCATATTACAACATCATATATAATGTATACTCAAATTAAATAGTTAAAAACATAATTAATGTTTTTGGTGATTAAAAAACATATGAAACTGGGAATTATAAAAATTAACTGGATAATCTGATGAGTTAAATGTTACATTACATTAGATAATATTTCAAAAAAATATTTATTGAACATGATATTCATGTATTAGGTAAGGTTAATCCCCAATCTAATTTTATGGTAAACCGTTATGGTTTTCGGAGATACTTGATGATAACCAGATAAAAATTATCATAGAATGTAAACATATCGATATAATTAATATTTCTAGGGAAATTATACACATTAACACCCTTAATAAGTTTTATGACCTTTTTTTGATATGTTACTATGTGTAATGTATAATTTCATACCAATTCATGAAAATATTCCTAAGTCTTTCTTACATGAGCACATTTTAACTAAAAACCATTATTTAACATGTGAGATATTAGATAACTGTCATATTGATTAAATATTTTTTATACTGGAATATTTTAATCAAGATCATTTATTTGTTTGTATGTTCTTCAACTTCATTCATTTATTGGTCCAAAAAAATTATTTTCATCAATTAATTGTGATATTTCCACTAAAATCGTGAAGAAAGTATATTTTTTATTTCCTCTAAAATATAAAAATTGGATGTTATGGTATGAAGATATGAACAAGGTAATAAATAAACCTACCGACCAAATGGATTCTATAACATGAAAGGATGATTATTATAGTAACCAAAATATCCTCATGGCAGTGACAATGTGTATATCAATTTCACAGCATATTGTTTCATTCAATTTGTAAAAATGGTTGGTGAAAGAAATAGTAAATGTATGGTGGTTTTATCTAAATAAAATATTTTTCCATGTATATATGAACAATAACTTTCTTATATTTTTTACTCTAAATTGTTGGAATATACTCTCTGGTGATGTGATGTAGGTTTATTTATATCCATTAATAAAAATATTTAGTGAATTACGGGGTTAGAGTTTTAGGAATTTTCATACTAAAGCCCATAGAATTTTATTCATTAAGGTGCAATTGTAGGGAAAGTTATTTACATTCCATCTTATGTAAATACGTCAAGGGTGAGTGAAATGGGAGAATGTTTATTCCATTATTAAAATACTGGTTAATTATATATGTATATAACAATTGATGGAATATTATTACACTTTTCAAAATCAACTTGATCTGACATTTCACCAGTTTAAGCAATATTGAGAGTTATTTTTTATGGGAAAATACACCAAGTTTTTAACATACAAATAATAGGTATTTAGTTGTTAACACAACTGACCATATAGAAAATAATCAAACTTCATGGAAGTCGAGATTTTTTGGGTGCTACATTGTCTTACACTCTAATTTAAAAATTGAAAAAAGTCCTAATATGAATAATATGACTATTATTTTCACTTAGTTTCCATACATTAAATTTTAAATTCTCACACACAACCTAGATGTCATTAATATTGAAGAACATGTATGTGATAATTCATAAAAGACCATTCTAGTTTTCATTGGGAAATCTAATTAAATCATTTTATTTTGGATTTATTTATATGAAATGGGATTTATATAACCTATTTTTTGAAATATGAGATAATGATGATGGTATAGTGTAGGATTAAAAGATTAAATTTATAAATAAACTAATCCAAAAAACTTATTTGTAAAATTTATTATTTTGCATAATTATTATTTATAAATTTTTATGACATGAAATAAAGAACATTGTAAATTATATGTTGGTTCAGTATAAGGTAGACACAGATTATTAATTATTATCTCAACTAGATGTGAGATAAATGGGCAGTACCATATTTTTAGTAAAGAATAATGACACAATACATAATCATTTTCTTGTGGGGGGATATCCATGATGATGAAATTTAAATATGGATTCACAACACATAGATAAATAATTGTAGATATATGGAGTCTAAACCCTCAAATTCTGTTCATTATAATTTGTGAGTCCCAAATCGGGGACGAAAAAATCAAAAGACATTCTATGAAAAAGGTAAACCCATACAACTATATGATTGATTAAAACAAATATTAAATATATTTTTAATTTATTGTGGTTTTTACTGAAAGTAAGTAATTATACAACATTAAATTTTAGAAAATTTGTATCAGTATATTAAATGTCAATAAATAATAATTTTTAAAATAATAATTCAATGAATATAAATTATTGTATTATAGCTGAAATTTACCTAATATATGTTGAAAGTGTTAGGTAATAATATTGAGTAAATTTGTCAACATTTTAAAACATTTTTAAATAATTATAATAACCAATTGACTAACTTACATATAATATTTATTAATTCAATAATTAATAATAACAATAATATAGTTAATAAATTAATTAATTTCTACAATCTATTAAAAGGGAAGAAAACAAATAATAATGAAATCATCACTAGTGGTAAAAAAATACATGGTGGAGAAAAAAAATGAGTAACCATTAATTCAAAAATGAGATTCCAATAGTTATAAAATTTCTCATCATATTTTTGTAATTAGTCACCAAATAGTGTAAAAATGGTCACTTTTATTGAAATAACCAGTCACTGTTTTATTTTGATAAATGAGATGTTTCTTGTTTTATAATATTTGATATTGTATATTTTTTTTAATAATCGAGCACAATTTCACATTTAGAAATGAGTCACATTGGGTCTTCTAAAATGAATTAGAATTTGTTTTAAAAAAAATATTCATTTCATTTCCGAAAACACTAACCATTAGAAATAGTTATGATACTACCCACTATTGGATAAACCAAACAGCCACCAACTACTAGAATGATGAAAAAACACACATGTGGGATTGAAAAAATAGAGGACACAAAATATGTTTAAATACTCAACAATTGTAATAATTGAAATATAGACCATTAATTATATTCACCCCACATTTTATTTATAGAATGAATCACTTTTAATGGATGAATGGAAAATATAGTTGAAAATTTGAGAAAAAACCCCTATTGGAAGAATTAGAAAACAACATATAGTTCAAAAAATGAGAATGAATCCTGATTGAGAAAAATAAAAATTCACAATTTAAAATTTTAATAAATTAATAATCATTTCATAGAAAAAAGAATATTCTTTCACCATTAGTATATTAAAGAATGGACGAATCACCATTGAAGGATAGAAATTAGTCTCCATTGAAAAGATAACAAATCTAAGTGTGGTAATAATGATGTTTAAACTATAAAAGAGGAAGATGATGGTCTCATAGGTTTTCATGATGAAGGAGAAGATGCAGCTTAGATCATCATTTAGAAAAAAAATTATATAGGTAAGTGATGAAGAATATTTATTCATCATTTATTTTTCAAACATTGACATAAAAAATTGAATGAATTTTTTGTCCATATAACTCACTAAATTTTTCATTTTTCATGAATTATTCATTGAATATAATTACAATATCTCTCCATTGAATCATGAATGCCTTAATTAAGATAATTACTGATTGAGATATTAATAAAATTAAAGTAAAACAAGACTTAAATACAAAAAATAACTTTAGAGTACTTCATCCAAAATTAAGGTATATAAATAAAATGCTCATAGGTTCTGGTAGTTGAATGAAATTAATAAAAACTTTTTATATTAATTACAGAGAAAATGAAATTTATTATCATTATAAAATAATTTTATATCATAAAAAATATTTTGGAATGACTAAAATTTCCAATCTGTTGTTAGATCTTTGGACATACGACACAACACATAAATAATAAAAAATTTAGTCCTTCATTTATACTAATTAAATAATCATTAATGATCTGATTATAAAATGGGGATTTTATTAAAAATTACATCACTTATTTTATATATTATTTTATAAATAAAATTTATAATAGGGGAATACATATCCATATACAAAAAAATTGTACCAAAAAACATGAATCTTGTTCGGGAAAAAAAGAAAGCACGATACAAAATAAATTAAACATCATTTTATAGTATTAATTTTTTTTAAAACATTTTATATATCAATTAAAAAGTGAATTATAAAATTAAAATATCTATAATGTATATTATAAATAAAATACTGCGTGGTTTTAAAAAAAATTACACATAAAATGATTATAGGGATTGTTATATTTAAAAACATAAAAAAATATGTATAAAAAATAGATATAAATTTATGAAAATGAAATAAAAATCCATCTTTTTGATATTTTAAAATACATTAATTTTTTTTCACCAATTTCTCGTACTTTTGGTAGAAAAAAATATAAAACACAAACACCCTCAAGAAAAATTCAATTATAAAAGAATTAAATTTCAAACAGTCCATGTCTATGTTTAATTTTTTCAAACAAAATTATGTATAAATGACTAATAATGATTTATTCTATCTTATATTCAGTAGGCATTAATTATGAAAAAATATCACCCATATTTATATGATCTCTAATAGAATTAAATAAAATATCGATGTGTTTTTTTTGAATTTTGAAAAATATTTTTTTAAGAAAAAAATTCATGTTGTATTATCACTATAAATATTTCATTATATTTGTCCTTTTTTAGCATCATAAAATATTTCATATAATCAATCACTCAAAATGATAATAGTTCTAGATATAGTATATTCTATAAATCTACATGTCTAACATCTATAAATAATAATAAAAATTGAATTTCATCATGAATCAAAATATAATTTACAATATGTAAACATATATGTTTTCATTGACATACAACTACAGGGAAAAAGTGTTTGAAAAACGTTTGAGCAAACATATATTGAACAATAGAAAATTCTTATTTCCTATAATAATTTTAAACTATAATAAAGAACAATAATCGTTATAGTAGTATTATGTCATTCTAAGGTGAAATAAAGAAAAAAACCAGTATAATTAATTTCAATAAAGGAAAAAAATATCATTAACCTATATTTTTAAATATAACAAATAAATTGATTACATTTTAATAAAATTATATGATCAATGTTTACATTTTAAATACTATTATTTAATAAAAATAAATGAAATATTTTATATGATGCATGAGGTTCTTTTTTGATACCAAAAATAATATTATGATATTATCTAAATATAACTATAAACATCATTTTTTTGAAATCATGGATGTTTATAATAGAAGGTTATTTATTTAAAAAAACCATTTAGGAAAAAAAATTACATCTATTTTATATAATTTAAAACATTAGAACACGAAAAAGGAAAAATATTTCCAATATCTTCTAACATGGAAACATGTATTAATGAAATTTTCAAAGACATCAACTTCTTATTTATAACAACCTTGAGAAACATGTCTGGATTTTATTTTATGATGTATCCAAATTTATCCATCTTCTTTCTAAAAATACATTTAATATCAATTAACTTATTTCCTCAAAAAAATATAATAAAGACCAAACATTATTTACAATAAATTAATTAATCTTATCTTTTATAAATGAAATCAAACTAGAATCATTTAAATCACCATAAAGATTATTAGGAAAGAAATTAGTAAAAAAAGAAGAATTTTTACAAAATAAAATAAATTAATTTCTTGTGTCAACACTTCAATTAATATTTCTAATTTATTTTTAAATAGGGTGATATTTAATAATCATCCAAGATCATGGATCCGGTCATGAATGATTATTCTACGCTATATAATTACACCTTCTTCCTGAGGGTTTTCTCTTTCACTATAATAATGTATCTAAAATCATTAATACAAAACCATTTCAATTAGAGTATAATTTAACATTATTTTCACATGACATAACCTGAATTGATTCCTCAATATATGTATATGTGTTATAATAAAATCTATGACCTATGCTATAATTACAATATCCATGAATAAATTACATTAGGACTTTCAAAATCAAATTTAATGAAATAATCTATTAAATATAAAATAAATAATTTAAAACAAAATATTATAAAATAAATAATTTTTTCCTTTTATCTTTGATTAATTCATAATTAGTTTTCGTTATTAAATTTTTATTTTGAATTATATTTAAAATAAAACATGAAAAATATAGCATCATCCCAAAAATATATATTAAAATTATATTAACTTAACATAGTTCATGACATTTCAATAAGTGTATTATTTTTATATAAAAATTTAAATTTCTTAAACATATTTCGAGGTATTTTAGTTAGTGTTTTATTATTTTTATTTTTCAGAATCATTTTCTGTGATGTTCAAGGAGCATAAAAATTATAAAAAAAGTCATTTTGTGAATTTTTTTTTCAAAATAATAATTATTAAATTCAACATGTTTATCAATTAGAATAGAATAATTCATACGACAATTTTCATTTTGAAAAAAAATAAAAAAAATTAAATCTAGATAATTTATTATTTTATAAGTCAAAAATAATACATCTGTTTATATACTATATTCATTAAAAATAAGTGAAATATATTTATTTTCACCATAGATATGAAATTGAGTTAGAAAAAAAAGTAATGATATACAAAATTTATGGTCTATTAGTATTTATGTGAAAAATATGTATAAATAAAAACATTATATAGATTCTAAATCATGTAAGCATAAAAAAAATAATGGTTTTTTTTCTTTTACAAAATAAGATATAACACAATCTGACATATTGAAATATTATGTATCATTAAATAATTAAAATGAGATCAACATCGATTCAAAATGGTTATTTCACTCTATACAATATTCAAAAACTTAACAAGTTGAATAGTTTTTTCATAAAAATATATAGAATAAATATTTTCTTTTATATTATCACCAAATAATATAGAAATGTCTTTTAAAACGAAAAAATTCATCATTTTGATATTTCATATCCATTTTATAATCACATAAATGTGATACACAAATTATGATATTATTTAAAACATTAATATATAAATGTATCCAAATAAAAGTGAAATTTAAAATACTAACTTAACCAATAAAATATTCAATAACTTTTGAATTATCTGAAAATTCCATATTTCATCAATGAAGTGCGCTCTATGTGGTAAAAAAAGAGGGTTATCTAGTAATATTTCAATATTATCCACATTCGTTGTACCAATTTCATTCATATGAAAAATAGTATAGTTTACTATAAAAATGAATTACCAAATAAATTATGTAATCAAGAAAATTTGAGTCCCATAAGATAAGTAATACAACTATTAGGTACCCAAAATCATTATAAACAAGTAATTTAAGGTATTGTGAACAAAAACTATTTAGAAATATTACACTTGGTAAATCATAATGATATGTTTTTAATATAATCTATCAATGAATTGTTCAATGGATATTGATTTCACATTTAAAACATGTAACAGAAGATACACAACAATTTAATATTTTAGAAAAATATGATTTAGGCATTTTAGGTAATCATATATAATTAATAAGACAATATTTAATTTTTTCTACTTAATTTAATGAAATAAATTTGTAAAGTTTATCATCACCTTGAATAATAAAAGAAAAACATTATTTCAAAATTTCTACTTATTTTTTCATATTTTATTTAAAAATATTAGAAAATTTGAAATTTTAATAAATAAAAGAATGAGAAATAGAAGAATAATTGCATAATTTTCCTTTTTATTGTAATAAAATTTTATTTTCAGAATCATGTTTCTCATTAATTTCATTAATATTTTTATATAAATCCACATACTAAAAAAATTCATTATCATTCAATTTCATCATTTAATTCAGAATTATTTTGGTTTTAGGAATCATAGTCTGAATAAGAACAACCAGAAAGAAAACTAAAATCAGCAACCTTATCTAGTGATTCCATGATGTTCAAGTCACCAATTTCATTTTCATTTCTGGTTTGTTAAATACAATTAGTTTCCTCTATATAATTCAATTTGGTTTTCAATTAATTTATACGCATGTTTTTTTATTTTTCATTAATCACTAGTTTAGAATAGTCATGCAATATATGAACTTTCATCCATCACTCATAAAAAGTTATATATTAAGAATATTAATTCATACCAACATTCTTATCGACACTATGTTTTAATTTTTGAGGGGTTATTCTAATATTGTTTTTGAGTCCTTTATATTTTTATCTTTATAAAACCCTATCGAAATATGATAAATATATTCATTTTAATTATCATTTAGTTTTGAATCACAAGTGTTTTTAGAATCAATATTGACATATTAAAATGCATTAAATTTTTTCATCCTTATCAGCAATTTTATTCAGTAATTATTCATTTTGAATTAGTGATACAATCAATTTATCTAATGTTTATGCATTCATGTTGATTATTTTTTCAATGTAAACCTTCACTGAATTCATTTTCATTGGTAATTCTCAAAATACTTGATCGTCATGTACTGGTATTTCCAGAGTATCTTCATGTGAATAATTTATATTGAAAATTCTTTCGAATCTATGAAATATTTAGTATACTATTTTATCTTCAAAAATCATAAAATAATCATAATATTCATGATGTATTACAATATCTATTTGAATTATTTTTTGATCCATGTTTATAGATGTGTAGAATATTAAAAAAAAATTGATATGGCTTACATAAGAACATATGGACAAAAACAATTCTATTAATTAAATAATATATAAGATTAAAAAAATTATAATTTAAAACATATCTAGTAGAATCATTTTTTATATTTGTATTTGGGTAAATATTAGGTTGTTGTTACGATTTTTCCATCCTGTATAAGTTCTTAATGATAATCTATTTTTTGTATGCCTTCATTTTAGATATCAATTTCTCGTCGTTAATTGTATCAAAATGAGGTGTCCCCTTTGAAATCAAATAATCACATTTCTTTAACCCCCAATCATTAATATTTTTTACCTCTGATTCTGTAGTATTGTAATATATTATCATAATAAAATAAAATCATACTCTCTTGGGGGAATGACTACTATTAAAAGGAGTATCCCTTGAAACCAAATATTGGTTTAATAAAATATAATAAAATAGATAAACTATTCTTATGAAGTTTATCCTTTGATACTATTTTTTAGCTATGATAGGGTGATGTCAGACAGTCTAGAGGGAGGTGAATAGAATTGGGAAGAAATTAAGGAAAAAAATTGATTTTTTAATGGATTTATTAATTTAAATTATTTTAGTTGATTAGAATTTTAATGAAAATAAAGAAAATAAAAAAAATTATACTGGTTTGGACAAAACTAGACATTGTCATGTCTTGTATTTCTCTACACGATGAGAGATAAAAGTGAAATACCTAAATTTTAATTGTGAATAATAACCTGTTATAAAATCCTTTTACAGTAGAGGTATTACAATGAAATTGAATTTTTTAAAGGGATTCAAAACCCTTATAACACTAAATTTATATTCTAGGAGTCACAATTTATAGATCCTTACTTTAGATACCTGGAATCACACTCCAATGAATTGATGAATAAAAGAGATTACATGTAAAAAAACTCAACTGAAAAATAGATAATGCATGTGATATTATAAATTATATAAAAATCTCAGAAATTAGATTATAAAGATGATTAATAATGAAGGAATATGTAATATTTCTCATGGATTAGATGGGATCATCTTATCATCGTAGTAGATTTCCAAACTGAAAAAAGTCACATATTTTGAGGATATTAAAATGATGATATAGGGTATCGCAGAACATTAGAAAATTGTACAGTATGTTCAAATTTCATAAGATTATTCTCTTGAAAAAACTAATCATTGAAGAAGAACCTATTCTATTTAATCTATTAAGTTTCCAAACACCTTTAAATAGGATCTGTAAAATTGAACAAAAAAAACAATCCTTTTGTAAAGAAACTATAATTCACTAAAATATTTTAATTATTCAAGAGATAAAGAATTATAGTAAAGAATAATTTCAATAAAAATTAATTTGATATAAAAACTAAATACCTATTAAATCATATTTTAATTTCCAAATAATTGACAATAATATGTTAATGTTACTCCTGGAGAAACCGCAAGACTAAAAAAATATATAATTTATTTTTAATTTATTATAATTTATAATATAAAAATTAATTATATGATATTAAAAGGGATAAAAAGTGTTTGAGAAGAATTAAATTTCATTTAATAATAATTTACAAAAAAATCCTTACATGAAAACATCAAAAAATACTAAATCATAAATATTTTTTAAATATGATGTAAGCTTTATTGTTCAATTATGAATTAATTAAATAAAATTATAAAAATAATTACAATATTATTATAAATCTTCTCTATAATTTAAAATAATATATATTAATTGTATAAAATAATAAAAAAATTTAAATAATTAAATAAAATCCATAAAGTGAATTGATGTATAAAATGTGATAAAATGAGGCAAAATGAAATCTTCTCTAGAGCTATAAAAAATACTAGTAGGTGGAAAAAATGTGTCACCATTGTGTAACAAATGAATTATTAGTATTTATAATAAAAATCACCATTATTGATAAAAAGAGTCATCATTGAGTTTAAATAGAGTAACCATTAGTGAAAAAAATGAGTCACCATTACATTGTGAGAAAGGTGCCATCATTGGATTTTTTAAAATGAGTCAACATGAGTTCTTTTTAAATGAGTAAACATTGAATATTGAAGAATGATCCAATTTTGATTTTTTTAAATCATGTAACTGTTGGTCATTTTTAAAATGTCACCATTACATATTGAGAAAACATCCACTGTTGGAAGTAGAGAAGAAACCAAAAGCCATAGGGAAAGGAAGAAGCTTCCAACAATTATTTTTATTATGAAAATATCCATATAATGGTTTTGAGAAAAAAGAATACATAAATATATTATAGACCCATTGTTGTATAGAATATAATGATCTACCTTTAGATATTTTAACCCAAAACTGGATTTAATGAATGAATCACTATTAATGGAAGATAGAACCTTCTTTTGATGAATTATAAAATATCTAACCATTGGAAGAATGATAATGAATCCCCATTGTAAAAAATTATAATAGTTCACTATATCAAAAGAGACAAAATTACTCACCATTTTATGGAAAATGAATATTGATCCACTATTGTTTTTTTTCAAAAGACTGAAGCACCCTTGAATGATAACAATTAGCCCTTATTTCCAAGGAAACTAATTCAACTGTGGTGTTGATTAATTAGAAAACATGATAGGAGGAAAATGTGGGATTCAATGCTTCCGACTATGGCATAGAATAATCTTGAGGGATCATCTAGGTACGATAAAGGATATAGGTATTAGATGGTAAATTGGGAATCATCATATCATGTAAAATCATTGTCAGAGAAAATTCAAATATTTTTAAATCCAAATAAATTACTAAATTACAGTTGGTTCATTAGGATAATTTGAATTTAATTTCTGGATATATCCAAAAAATGAAGAATCACTTAATTATGATAAATATTACATTATATATCATGAAAATACTTTGAAAATATGATTTGAATACTGTAGAAACAATTAGAGTTATTAAGAAACGTTTTATATTATATAAATTACATTTTTAATGTTTCATATTGTTGAATTAACTGATGAAAAACATATTATATTTCTATCATAACGAGTTCTGAGTGATGCTAAGTTGTAAAAAATGAGTTAGGATGAATATAAAGAAAAATATTAATTATGGAATGCTTAAAATTGTAGATTTATTATGATTTCATAGTACATATTGAAAATCCAATGAAAACCCTAATTTATTCTATTGAAATTAATATAAAGGATCTATATTTAAAATTAATGATGATTCAAATGAATATTATAAATATACTGTATGTTAAAAATAAACTACCAAAGAAAAGTATAAAGTTGTCTCTAATAAAAACATTTCATGATAAAAATAAATTAATCATGTATTTACGTAAGTGAGAACATGAAAGCGAAGTAATAAGACTTCATTATAGTTTAATAAAATTTAGAAAAATATTTTATCCTTGAAATAATACAAAATTTTAAAATTATGATCATTTAGTATCATCATTTATTTATAATACAGACATTTTCAAAGAAAATATATATAAAACTATTAGAGGGTTTCAGATATTTTAAAACATTAAATTATATGTAATAAAAAAACAAAAATATATTATTTCGAATTCACCAAAAATATACCATGTTGTTATTGATTAAAATTCATTAAAATTGAAATAAAAAAATTCCCCCTATTTTTTACATAAATAAAAATATTAAATAAACCCCCATAAACTACAGAAATTGTAAAAGAATTAAATTTTCAACATTCTGAGTCCAAGTTAATTTTATTCTAAATAACTTGAGTCTAAAAGATTATTAAATATTTTTTTTAGTTTATTATATGTATGGATTAGTTCTAAACCAATATCTCCCTTATTCAGACGAATTCTAATAAAAAGAAATCAAATATTGATATATATGTTTAAATAATGTCATAATAGATATTTTGAAATACATGTCACAAATGTATTATCATAATAAATAGGTTGTTTATCATGATAAATACCATAATCACATAAATTACCCTTTATCCAAAAACATTGAGAATAAATAATATATGTAGATATACACTCATATGTTGTAATAGATAGAGAAACCGACGGTTGCATTATAGATAACGATGAAAAAAAATTCCAACAAAATATTCATACAAAATTATATATTTTCAGTTAATTATATGATGTCTAAAATTAGTCTTAGAATATGATATTAAAATGAAATAAATTTATTTTGGATAAAATAAATCTGAAACAATATTTCCTTTAACATTTATATTTGTTTATTTTATATATTTAATATGAAACTCTTTAGGACAGGTGTGAACTCCTCCACCTAAAAAAACACTATTCATGATATTAGTTCAAGATTTAGTTAAATAGAGACAAAAACTATAATATCACTCTAATATTTAAAATAAATTTATTTAAAACATGCCTCAACAACTATGATAGAATATGTACCCATTAGATTTGTCAAATATTTAGTTAAATCAAGACCAAATCATTTAACAAAAACAATAGCATATATAAATTGATTAAAAAGCATTGAATATTTCTTTTTAGAAATTTGGATTCCATTAATTAAAAATAATTATTCTATTAGACTCATGTCAAAAATGGAATCTATCAATGTAGATATATCATTACAACTCATTTAACTAGATTAAACAAAAAAAATATTCAACATATTTTTTAACAATTAATATATCATTTTTAATTATTTAAATAATATCTGTAGGAGCACATTACATTTTTTGAAACCATTGTTTTATAAAGACAATGAATGCCTTTTATACAAAGAATGATGTTTTTTTATGACCACATATATATATATATATTTAAATAATTTAAAATATTTATTAGGAATTTTTTTAGAAACTAGATGGTTGATAAACATAATCATCTTAAGTTATAATTCCATTTAAGAAATACCTTTTTATATCCTTATAATATAATTTAAATCCTAGAAAACTCGAAAAAAAAAATGAAATACTAATTGGATAAATTATGGAAATAGGTGAAAAATAATATCCAAATCCAATACCATCTTCTTGTGAGTATCCTACAGAAAAAACAATTTCTTTCATTTGACAATATGTACATATTAATCTAGTTTGTTTATAAATATCCATTCTGATCATATGAGCTCATTATCATCATGAAATTATAATAATGTCTAACCATTATTTCTATAAAATTCATTATGTTCATATAGAAAATAAGAAATTCTCTTAAGATCTAGTAATGTACAATTACCATTATTAAAAATGAAATTTCAAATAAAATAAAAAATTACCCAATTTTAAAAGAGGATTTCATACTTTAACACTACATTGAATATTTCTAATTACACTTTCAACGAGATGATCATTATAAATCATTCATGATAATATATTATGAAAAGGATTTTTATCCCTCTCAATCTATTCATCTTTATTTGATGTTTTTCTTCAAAAAAATTATAATATCAAAACGTATCATAAAAATATTAAAATCAAAATTTAAATTAACAGTATTTCATAAATAATTAATGGAAAAATAATTAAATAGCTATATATCATATATTATAAACATGAGAAGGTTTTATATGATTTTAATGACCAATTAAAATAACTTCTTCACAATTAGAACAAAATATTATAATTTTTAATTGAATTGTGTTTTAAAATGACACAAAAAAACACTAAAATAACCATCTTTGTGAATTTTTGTAATAATTCATAAGGGGTTATCTTTTTTAGTGTAATAGAAAGAATTATATTTGTAATATTATAAGCATAAAAAATCCTTATTCAAAAAATATTAGGGAATATTTTATTCATATAAAATAGTACTTTCTATTTCTATAAGATTTGTATTATTCAATTCTAAATCATGATTTATCATTGGTGTCCTATTAGTAAATAAATTATTAATATAATCACACCTTAAAAATGTTATAAATATCTATTATGAAACTCACAACCATTATCATAATGAAAAAATTATTACAAACATATTCATTTTTAATATAATCAATAATAATAATTAAAATATATTTAATTCCACCGAGGAATTAAATTTGATTAATTCCAAATAAATAATGATATACTTAATGTGAAGGCATATTAGTACGTATTTAAATTTTAGGTCTAAAAATAAATTTTATGTTGCTTCCCTTTCAAGTAATAATCAACTACATGAAAATATTCATTCTTCATGGATGGAATTTGTAAAAAAAATATAATGTTTCAAGATATTATTTATCATTATAAAATTAAAATGATCTAAATTTTGATTCCACCATATGTTTTGACTCTACACATCATTAAAATAGCTAAAACGTAGAAAATTTAGTTCAAAAAAACTAATTGTTTAAATATTTCCTTTTATATTTTTATAAAATATTAATGAAATATCTAAAAAATTTATCATTTATCATTTTCAAATTTCACTTTTATTCCATCATTACAAAATTATGATTTGATAGTTATTTTCTGTTTGAAAAATTCAATATATAAAACATTATAAATTAATATGGAATTGGAAATACATACTTTACCAAGATCAATTATGTTCTCGTTGGAATTTTCTTCAAATGTGATAGTGCCACCATAATATGTGTTAAAAGCTATAAAAATTAATGGGTTTCTGGTAATACTCATATTGAATCTAATATCCATGTACCATATGTCTTTTTTGTACAGTAATGAAAGTTTTCATTAAGAAATAAGTTAATTGAAAATTTTGGTACTATTATTACATCTGGTCCAACAAGATTTTGAATACAATTTTAATGTTCCCATATGAATTTTAAGAAATTATTGTATGTAAATATTGATAATAAGTATTTATAAATATTAGTTTTTAAATTCCATATATTGTTTGAATTTACAATAAAAGTCATTTTGATAATAACTAATCATGCCACATTAAAAAAAATGTAACAGATGAAATATAATAATTTTTAACATTCATCCAAATATAATTTAATCATTTTAGGTAATCATATATAAAAACAAAAAATCAATATTCTTTTTCAGTTTTATTTTATGAAATAATATTATAATATCTTTTACAACCATCAATAAAAACTAATAATTTTTTTAATAATTTCATATTCATTTTATATATTTTCATTTAGATTTTGAGAATATTTTATATTTTCATAAACAACATAATGAGGAGTGGATGTTTTTGGTCTTAATTATTCATATTATTATATAATTATGTTTTTAAGAAATAGGATTTTAAATAAAATACATAATATTACTATATAAATCACTATATTTAAAAATAAATTTTCCTAATCATTCAATTTCTTTATTATATTAAAAAAAGAATCATGTTTTTAGAATCATAGTAAGAATTAAAGAATCCATAATAAAAACTAGAATCACTAGCCTTTTTCAGTGATCCCATAATTCATATGTCAACAGTATTTTTTGATATCCAAATTGTTCAATTGAATAATATTCGTTAGTATAACTCCAACTGTTCCTCAAATAATCTTAATCAATTTTTTCAATAATCATTAGTTTAGAATAGTCAGTATTTATATGACCATTATTTCTTTACTCATAAAAAGTTAGATCATAATCATCTTAATTTGTAAAACCCTTCATATCTTCCTTCTTTTATTTATTTTTAGTTTTTCATATAAACCATTTTTGGAATACATTTAACTTTTTTAATCCCCTATCATAAAATGAGTAATAGATTAATTTTCAATATCCTAATGGTCAGAATCAGAGGATTCTATAGTAACAACAATTGTAAACTAAATAGATAAACCATTTATTTTTATTATCTAATATTCATCAATGTTCTTCAGTTCAAGTTCATATTAGAGCATTGATGTAATCTATTCATATTCTTCGAATAATTTGATGTTATTTATTTTGTAAATGGAAACCTTATTTTCATTATATTTTTTTTGAAATTATGAAAGGACATGTTTGACATCTAATGTCTTTTCCAGAGCTTCTCTAATTTAATTCTTTATATTCACAACACTTGGGAATCAATGAATTATTTAGATTACGGTTTAATCATATAACATTTTTATTTCTTGGTATTCAACTCAAATAATTCCAATACTGGTTTCAATAATTGTTTTAGATCCAAAGTGGTTGAATTTTTGAATATTCCAAATATTATAATGTTTCATACAAGAAAACACATGGAAAACACTTATACTAATAAAAAAATTGAAAAAATTTAAAATTATGAAATTTAAAACATATCTAGTATCATCATTTAATGTATGTTTAAATGGATAAGCTTCATGTTGTTTTTATGATTTCTCCATGATGTACCGAGGATCGAGCCACATCTTTTTGTGGAATTTTTCTATTTATGATCACTAATAGGCATAATATTTTCCTTCAAAGTGAGAAGAATTCAAAAAAATAAAATCATCATTTGGGTTCTACTCTACCATCATAAAGATACATTTTCGTTCAACTATGAGGTCAAGGAATTAATGAACATAACAAAATAAAATCATTTTTTATAAATGTGCTTTCTATTTCCAAAAGAAATAACTTTTTAATAATTTTTTTGATATAATTAGATATAGAAAACAAAATGATCTACTCTTTATAATGTTATCATTTGATACCCATTGTAATCTGAGAGAGAGTAATAGATATTGGACCAGAGAGGGTTAAATAAATCCAATTAAATAATATAATCAAATAATTTATTAAATATATAAATTATTAATGTTAATTATTTTTTAATTTGAATAAGAAATAAAATAAATAAAAATGTAATTTTTATAATGGTTTGTTCTATTATGGACCTAGTATTTTCTTATATCTCTATACATTGATAAGGATACATGTGTATTTCCTGATTTTTAATGTGGAATTATAACCAATTATAGAATAATTCACTATTTGAGGGATTACCATGAAGAAACCTTTTATAAGGCCATCTACATCCCTTAAGAGACTTACATTTTATGTAGGGAGTCATAACACTCATATCCTGACTTTATGATCCTTGAGTCACAACCTGATGAAGAGAAGAAGAAATTATTTTGTATGTTATAGCATAAACAGAACAACAAATAGTGAATTTGAGATAGGAAATAGAGTTACAGACTATGAAATAAGAAGAAGGAAAAGGTTAATAATGAATGTACATGTATTGGACCTTGAGTATTAGATCAACTCATCACATCGAAGAAGTATAAGTTGAATGAAAAAAAATTAGGAACGCTAGGTAATGTACAAATAATTATTAGTGTATTAAAATAATTTAAAAATATATATTAAGGTTTAATGTAAACATATTTTTTATCGAGAAAAAATAATGTATCTAAGAAGAAATAATCTTTTTTAATCCTATATGTGTCCAAAATCCATTAAATATGATTTATAAAATAGAAATAACAATAGAATATCATGGTAATGCAATTCTAATTCAAAAAATTATTGAATTGTATAGGGGAGAGAGATAATTTACATGAAAAAATAGAACCAATAAATGAGTAAAATAAAAAGTAATGATCATTTAAAAATGAATTCATTTAACTATTAATTGTTAATTATAATTAAATATTAATTCTAAGAAAAAATTATAGGACTGATTAAAACAAACATTATATATATTTTTATTTTGTTGCAGCATGTACATTTGAAAAATAATAATAATTCTTTAATAGTACTAATGTTTTACTGAATATATTCAATTTAATTACATAACTTTTTAGAAATCAATAATAAAATGAAATTAACTTAAAATATTAAATCATAAACATTCTATAAATATATTGTAGGTGTTTAATAAAAATAATGAATAAATTTTATAAAATTTTAACTAATTAAAAAATAATATTAACACTTTATTTATATAAATACTATATATATTAACTTTATACATTAATAAAACACATAAAATATTTTTAAAATGTATATTGTTTAAAAAACAATAAAAATTGATGAATACCATAACAATGAGAAATGTTCTTAAAAGAAGAATAAAATAACTAACACTGGAAATAGGAATCCCCATTTACTGAAAATTTATTAATAATTAGTTATAAAATTGTTCGCCAATATATACAATATGGCTCACCATTGAGGGTAAAAAGTGTCATCATTTGTGAATGAAATGAGTCACCATTGCATTTTTAGAAAAGAATGACCATTATTTTTAATAATTGTGTCACCATTGGATTTTCTAAATGAGTTACCATTGAAATTATAGAAATGAGTCATCGTTTGTATTTTAAAATGGGTCACCATGGGTTTTCCAAGATAAGTCATCGTGGAATTTTGAGAAAACACCTACCTTTTGAAAAATAGAAGCATCCAACCACTGTTGAAAATAAGAAGGAGAATCCACCCACCATTGGAAATGCAAAAGGATTCCCACTATTGGGTTTGAGAAAATATGCATTCCACTTTTATATCAATGGAACTTCATTGGAAATAATAGAAATACTCATTGGTATCTCTATTTACCCTCCATTTGTTTTAAAGGATGACTTTTTATTAATATATGAAAGAAACATGGTGTTGTAAGAAATATAAAAACCCCACCATTCGATAGATGAGAGAAAATAATACAATTAGAATAATAATAATAAAATACAATTAGAATAAATATTAATTCACAATTGAAGTAAATGATAAATGCCTCACTATTTCAGGGAAAAATATGGTTGAGCTTGTGTTTGTATTTTACTGAAGAGTGAGTCACGATTTAAGAATGGAAATGATAATATATTATGAATAGAACTCATCCAAGTGTGGTTATAAGGAATAATAAAAAATCATGGGAATATGGTGATGGTTTCAGTGATTCTAATGATGATGTAGAGTAATCCGGATGGATCATCCATGTTAGAAAAATCTATAGGAAAGAAATTTTAAATGGTAAATCATCATTTAATTTTTAAATTTTGACGATGAATTTTCAAGTAATAATTAAGACATATATATGAATGGTAATGTAGTTGCTCCATAATAAATATCATAATATAATTTAAATATATTTTCAACTTATCATGAATCCCATTTTTCTGTTAAAAATTTAACGAGATATCAAAAAAATAATGTCAAATAAGATTTCAGTATAGAGAAAATCATTTTACGATATTGTCTATTTGAAGGCTTATAATTGAAATTTTCATAGTTTCATATAGTTTAATGAATTGAATAAAATATTTGTTAAAGATAATAAAATTGAAACTATGCTATTCTAAATAAAAAATATTGTGATATCAATGAAAATAAATTTATTTTTATTTATAATTATATACACCGCAAAAAATAAATGAGGGGGGAATTTCAAAAATTTCTAATAGATATAAATATGAGACAATAAATCCATAACCATAAGTATCAATTTTGTTAATCCACATTCAATCCTCATATATAAGAAATATTGGTTTATTGTACATTTTTTATTAAATAGTATATATATTTATCATATAATATGTGATTTACTAATTACATTTTATTACCTTTTGATTAAAAATTTCTTATGAACATGACACTTCGGGTAATGATATATTTTTTCATATACGTTTTGATTTTATATTTTTTAAAAAATTATATTATCATGTTTACATCATATCCATAATTTTAGCCATGATATAATAATTTTATGTACTAATTATCTATGTATTTAGCATAATCCAGTACTGTTTGAGATAAAAATAAAATAAATTATTCACGGAGATGGAAGGCGACAAGTACATATGAACATTTATTCGATTTTTTATCAATTAGAATAAAAAACTGTAAATAATATATTAAATTTAAATATTAGTTATTATTTTATATATATCATATACATTTATAAACATTATCCTTACTAAATTACATATAAATAGTTAGTGAAAAATGAATGACATCGCTTTACAATATTGTATTCCACGATATAAACGAGTGATGTTAACACATCCCCAATAAAATGTGAAGTATGAAGTTATGTGTGATATGATAAACAATAAATTATAATTATTTTAAAAATATTATATATATTCATTTAATATATCCATATAATAATCCATTTAATACAAAAATGAAAAACACCTCACATCAGTTTGTGAGGCGGTAGTCCTCTATACACATTAGCGCCATTATTATTTTTGATTTAGATGAAAATTAATATTGTATATGCGAAATAATATTTAATTATTTATAATAATATGAGAAATATCTTATATTATCAGTAACTAAATAATTATATCTAGCCTTGAGAGGCAGTTATGGAGAACAAATAACATCGGTTCGTTTAGTTGTAGTTCATTGTACACATGATGTACAGTTTCATCCCCATTTCATAGAAGATGATGTGAATACAGGTTATGAAATTATAATTATTAAAAATAATTATATTGAAAATACAAATTTTTTTCTATTAGAATATTTTTTGATTATAAGAATGAGGTAGAAGAAGAAATAAAAAACACAAGGTTATGAATTTTACCAATTATAGGGAGTTCCAATTTAGTTCTACACATAATGACTTCTTAGTAGAACTTTATAATCAAAATATTTACTTAAAAATCAATTAAGGATTTAAAGATGATATTTATTTATTTCAGGGAAGAACCAAATGGTTTTAGTAATTTTAATTAAGTAAGAGAGACGGTGGCCTTTCATAAATAGGAAGAGGAAACATCTGGAATTTTTAAAAAGAATAAAGTGTACCCTCGTTTCTCCATGGAAAAAAGACCAGAAAACTGGTAATAAGATAATAAAGAAGTGATAAGGTTGAAATAATTATTTTCAAATGGGTATCAGATAATCTTTTATATATTTTTACAACATATACATAATCCTTCCATGATATCTACTATATGGGGAATCATATCAAATGATGTTTGGGTGAATGCTAGTACCCCCCCCCCTACCCCAACGAATCAAGTAGTAGTGGTAATTCCACTTTTATGGATTCAAATCAATATGGAAAGATGATGTAGATTGATAGTGAGGCCATCACTCCAACTAGGAAGAGAAGACTATAGAAGGATTATTCTATCATTCCATAGATTGTGTCACCCTATATCTTCTTCTATGCTGCCAAAGAGGGTCAATGATGACATTTAATGATTTTAAATCAAAGAAAAATATCAATATGAGTGGGAAACAATTTTCTATTTTGTATATTTAATTGACTTGTGTTATTAAGATATTTATAAAAATGATGATGTTTGGGGGAAATTTCCTCTACTTGAACCTACCCATATCATTCTTGTAATTTTTTTGCTAAAAGTTGAGATTATTTTCATTAGGCTAGACATGTTTGGTATAATGAATAATCTATTTTTAATTTTTATATTTAAATTATTATATTTATTAAAAATACACATTTAATTATTACAAATACCATTCCTGTAGCGACTCAGGTTTTTTTATATCATACATTTAAATATTTCTATGAATAATTTCAGTATTAGGTATGATGAGGATGTGCGATTTCATGGCCCTGTGTTCCCAGAATAAATTTTATAAAAATATGAAGTATTTTTATTCTATGAACATGGAGGAAATGGGTTATCTCTTAATAGTATCTCAAAGAAAAAAAATGTGGTCACTATTGCGTCCTGAGCAGGCAGTTTATCCTAGGTGGGGTATAAGCTTAGTTGGCGTGGGCCTGTGGTAGAAAAAGTTATCGACGGAATTTTCAAAAATAAATAAATTTATTTATGGATATCGACTTGAGTAACTTTTTAACGAAGTCTCAGATTAATATTCTATTATATACACTGATTTGGAATGTCAGGTTTACCATTGGCATAATATAAACATTTTGAGAAATTGGTGTGTGGTTGGTGGAGAGTCGGGTCTAGAAAGATTGTGGATATTATTTAATTAAAATTGAATCCCCTTCCCCCTTCTCCCCCTTATGTGTAATAGGAGTCTGAATCTCCCTCTCCCCTTATTACAATTTTTGGAGAATAATTACGAAAAGGCTGGATCATCAAAATGATGTGTCATCAGACTTGGATTGTGTCTGTGATCACTCACAGATAGTGTAATGGGAGTTTGGAAGCACGAATTCAACCTCAAAGCATCAACGTTTCTTCCTCATGGTGGGTGTTTTGGAAATTTAGTCATGGCCCCCCTTTTTATACATTTTTTATAGTTATAGATCACAGATATGACTTCTATGGACCACTGATTGGATGATCTATGTGTATCGGCATTAACGGGGGAGATCCAGGCTATTTCTAGCGATTTCCCATTAGATTGTTCTTTCAACATTGTGTGTAAACTAGTCCAACATGCCCTTTTTTATCCCCATTCGAGGAAGAATTACTTTCGAATAGAAACTTTATTATAGTGGGAGTATACGTTATGTAGTGGCACATGGGAATGTTTCTGGGTAAGTAAGAACATGGAATGGTATATTTTGAATAGTATCCATTGTGTCCTGGGAGTGCACGATGTGTAGTGGAACTTGTTCATTTTTTAGGGTGAATATAAAATGGGATAGTGGTTGGTTAATAGTTCATTCTTTGTATAGTAAATTAACTGTCATTTAATTTTACATGGGCATACCCCATGTACTCCAATGAACATGCCGTGTACATTTTCAGGCCTATTTTCATGTTGGGTTTCTTTAAACCGATGTATCTTGCAATCTTGGGGTCCATTTTGTTAGATGTCTACCTCCTCATGGCCCATTATTCAAGGAAGACGTTTTCAGAATGATTTCAGGTGAAAAAACTGAATTCGGGGTGTGGGACCGATGAGTCCTGGTTTGGGTGTTTGTGGCGAGATGAGACTTTTTTAACTAGTGTCTGTTATGGATGGATTAATATTCAATTATGTGTGTGTTTTCAAGAGGATCGCATGGGATTGATCCATTTTATGTGATCCAGGATCAATTCATGGCCCCCACTCACACATGCTTCCCAAAATAGTTCCTTTTTCACTGGTTATCGATTTCAAGTATGTAATTAACCTATTAGGCGTGTTTTTCACCATAGAACGTAATGGTGAGCTTGGTTTGAGTTTTGGATTTTCATACTGTGTGGTTGTTTCAGGACACATGGGTTGAAAATGTTTGTACAAAAAGTGGTTGTGTGAACTACATTGGTGTGATCAAGTGAGGGTTCGTGTGGCATTACAACCCTTGTATTGATTTTTTATCCCCTCAATAAGAAGAGTTCAGACAAACATATGTATTACCTCTACTGAGGCCGTCGTAGTATCCTATATCATTAATTACCTTGATCGAGTTATTGGTATCACTGTTATTACATAGGCACATGAAACAATCCCCTATTTAGAACGATAACCCTGTATGATTTTGGGAATCATCGGTAATTTGATCCTCTACATAGTGGGTGGTAATAATAGGGTAGTGGTAACATTAGTTATATGATCCCATAATCAGGGTGTTGATTCCAAAGGTATTATGGTGTCATGGGTATGCTATCTTATATAGTGAGTTAAACAAGATTGGGATTTCTGCATCATCGAGCCCACCTTTACACGAACGTCAATCCCCTATCTGAGTGATGTTATCCATGGAATGTTAGATCATGTTATAGTATCCACAGTAGATCCTGGGTGTTATCCGCTATATGAGTGATCATTGAGTTCCCTTTATGGGTTCTTGTCTACACCTTTGGACACTAGGAGTGATCCCCTATCTGAGGAATTTGGTGTTTCTGTTGAGATTCCACATTAAATCCTCAAGTGTTATATTAGATGACTATTCCCTCTCAGATGGGCCAAATGGGATTGTCATGTGACATCTGATGGACTGTATCTATTGGATGAGTGTTATCTGGGATCATAGAGCTCGATGAGCATGTTCTCTTGGTTATGCGTTTCCCTAGAGTATTGACTAGAATCTGGTGCTGATGATGAGGTTGTAACTTTGTGAGTAAAGGTTCCTATAATGAGTATATCTAATGTGTTTTCTAGGTTTCCCTTGGGGTGTTGTTACATCTTCGATGACATTCCTTGTGGTTTGAGTTTAATGGTTAGTTATATCTAATGGTTTTCATGAGATATATTTTCCCTATCATTTGGGTTCCCTCGAATTGGGATGAGCAGACTGATGCCTTGAATATGATCCATTTCTTTTCATGTTTTTTGGGTGCCTATTGATTATCTTTATAATCAACCCTAAAATATATTGTCCCACGCTTTTCTTGTTTATTATGCAGACTATATAACTTTTGAGGATTCCTAGGTGGACCAAGAGCAGGCGAATTGTAGTGAGACACACTAACTGGTCTATTTACTGATACTGGGCCATGGAGCATTTCAGCATGTGATTTGGATCGTGATCCCCTCCTTATGAATAGGTTGGTCTCTTTGGTAGTTTCATTTCAGTGGGCCCTGTATGTATGTTTTTTTATTTTTTTATACATTGGTTGTGAGATAGATGTACACATGCATTTCATTTCAATTTTTATATATATCTACTATATTTCAGGGATGAGGATGTGGGTGTGTGTGTGTATTGGTACATTAGGTTAAAGCCTCCCATGTGTGTGATACCCTACTCTAAGATAGTCGCCATCCTATAGATATTGGAGTCGGGTATAGAGTGTTGCGACTCAAGCCCTCTTGGGCCAGGTCTTGAAAATTCACATATTGGTTGAAAATAAATTTGATATTAATCCCCCAAATATTAAAAAATAGTTATCCAAACAGAAATATTACTAATTTTTAAATAGTTATAAAATGAATAATTTACATTAAATTTTATTATATTGTAATAAATTGGTTAAAAAATATTTAAATTGAGTATTTTTACCAGTAAAGTTATATTAAATTAAAAACTAACATTTAAATTAATATAATCAAAATGATGTAAAAAAATAGTAATTTCAGTATTTACTGAGAACATTATCTTTTTAGAAAAATAAAAAAAATCATATCAAGATAACTTTTAAATTATGATTTAAAGAATTTATATCTTTTTTAAAATATATCTTACAATTTTATTTTAAAAATTATTTAAAAATTAATTGTTAAAAATATAATTGAACTTATTTTTAGTGAAAAAAATATTTTTAAATGTACAATGGGATTTATTATTATCATATTTTGAGAAAACACATTGGATGTTTTTAAACATTTTATTTAATATATAATATTAAAATATCAATAAAATCATTCACCAATATTGATTCATTCAATTTATTGATATAAAAAAAGACATATGTTCATTGAAGAAGCATTTTTTAAAAAATATCCTTTATTCTCAAAGCATTTTTATTTTCATTTATAATTAATTAGGTTCCATGGAATTCATTTGATATACATGTTTTAACTAAATATATTTTTATAATTTAGTTAATCTTATCTATATCCACCATTCAAACTGTTAAAAAAATGTATAATATTATGTAATATTATTTTAATAAAATATCTTGTTTAATGAAAAATTCACGTTTTGTGTAACATTATATATCAATAAAATTAAATTCTTTCAAAAAAAATTTATAAGTACCTAGGGAGTTACAAGATAGAAATCACATCTTACACACTCTATCTTTCATGCTACGTTAATGAACACATGAAATGATTGATTGTGATTTACAGTGTTGGGATTCTTGAAAAATATTTTAATTCACCAAATGAATATAATATAGTAGTGAAAACAAAATTATATTATTCAATAAAAATGATCGAAAAATGATGATCAATAGTAAATGATATGTTATGGGAATAATTTGGTCTAATTTTCAATTTCATAGAAAAACCCAACCCTAAAATTAAATATTGTTATAGGATGCTTTTATGGGTCCAATATTTTTGTAGTTTAATATAATTTTGAAACAATTTATACATGCTTTACTAGGTCAGTGGGTGCTTGGATATGAATCTGGAATTTCAGTAAAACATGTTCACCAGATAATGACCTAAATAAAGGGATATGGTGGCAATGTTTTTATTTTTTTTAATATAATGAAAATATTATGAATGATTCTATAATAATTATATGAGGATTTTCCAATAGAAAAAAATGATTGATTTAGTTTTTTTATATCTGTATTATTGAAAATTATTCTCGTTTCCTCTAATTATTGTATTTTGTTTTCCAAGCCATATTAATATTCTATGATTTTTTTTATGTTTTTTTATGAATTAAAATATAATATGTTTTTGTGGTGTCTATGTGTTCTATAATTATAGTTCCCGTTATCAATCATGGTAGGAGTTTATTATCTTATAAAGAATTTTTTTATTATATTTTGGATCATTCCACTCTATAGTATGAGGTTATCTGAGATTCATCCAACCAGTGCATTTTATTCTTACTATTTTCATCTGGTGGAATAGATATAGTGCTTCTCTTGTTATTACTTCAAGTTTGGTCTCTAAAACTTGTATGTGGGGGCCCATTAACCATCACCAACAATAGTATAATTTTACCATATCCTTGGTTCGTTATTTATTAGATTTTAGATTGATCATAATATAATGATGATGAATAATTTAAATGGAGGTATTATTCATATTTATTGGTTTTATGGGATGTAATTTTGCTTTTTAATAATATATATAGAGGATGTTCACATATAGAAATATTTATATACTTATCTATATGTTAAATGTTTTAAAAATATTGAAATATTGGAATGGGAGTTGTTGGATATGAAGGACATGGCCATCATTAGGATGTCACATCCCCAAACAATTCATTCAAAATTAATTAGAATAAAACTAAAATAGATTTTATGAATGATTTGGAAGAAATGTCTGAAAATATAAGTCTTTTCAATTGTATTTCCATGATTTATAGAATGATAATCTTGAGTTTATCAGATAGAAGGCTTCTATCATTTGACATGGATGCCTTCAACATGATTCAATGTTAGTTGAAATCAGTAATAGTAACTATCATAAATGATGTTTGGGATTGAATTATATATACTTCAGTTATATAGAGAGGTCATTCAAGATAGATAGTAGTGATTAACTGTACTAGGGAGGACGGTCAGGTGTTTATGACATTAAAAAAATTGTCAATAGATAAGTATTGAGGTGTAAGGATGTCCAAATTCAATCTTGAAGTTATCTCTAAACTACCATATGTGGATGGTTGGTTCATCTAATGTACCATAATAATATGAACACATTAGATAAAATGTCTTATAGATTATTTTGAGGAAAATCAGAGTGTCTTAGACTTATATTTTGGATTTATCATATAATTGTACATATCAAGAATAATTGTAGGACTCAAAAGTATGCTTCCTATTCTTTATAGAAGAACTATATATATATAATTGATAGAAAGTATATTTTTATAATGATTGTGATTAATAAATATTATTCATGTATTATAGGATCAGGTACATTTTTTTATTCATTTTGTGTCCAAGAGTTCATGGGTAATTTTGTATTATGATTCTTGGTATGACTGCATCTAAAATATGAAAAAATCTATATATATAGTGTTGAAATTATATGTTAACATTAAAATAAAGTATTGATGTTTACTCTGGAATAAATATGTTATAAATTTTACATGTATATGAAACACATCATATCAAATTTAAAACATAATTATTTTTAAATAAAAATCACTATTCGAGACGATGAATGGGAGATCTACAGAGGATCTATGGCATTTTATATTAGATTAAAGAATGGATCCTTGAACATAACAAGATGATTGGATGAAGTTATAGTGATATAAATATCATCTTTATCAATGGAAGTGTTGTAAGATAATATTTCTAACCTTAGAGAAATGAATAATAATGTTATTATAGAAAAAAGAATAAATAAAATCAATACCATAAACCATTAATGATATGATATGTTTATGATGGGGAATCAAAAATTAATTTACATTAATGTGGATGGTATGATACAAAGAATCAAGATCTAGAACATGTTCCATAAAATGTTTAGGGACCAATCCTTATTCACTGAAATGGGTGATTATTATACTTTTTTATTTTCATTGATTATATCAGTCATTAATTCTATTCCTAAATCTTATGGAATAAATTTTATGTTTTTCATTTTATTATTTATAATAATGTTTTTAAAAAAATGTCAATTAAAGATGATGTGTCTCTAGATAGATAACACTCTGGAGTATGCCTAGCATAACCTTAATATCTTTTTTCAGAATAATATCATAATGCGTGTGAAGACTGTTCAAGTAACTCCACAAAAAATGTGGTGGATGAAATAATATACTGGACATCTCATGATTAATATCACAGTACAAGGATTAAAATAGGAGTTTTTTATGTTGATTTGCGTAGATGGAATAAATAAAATAGTTTATTTAGTGTACATAAGTAGAGATTCTATAGTGAAATATGAATTATTAAAGTTACATTGATCTAGTAATGGGAAATATTTTAAACATATAAATGTTTTTGGATGTTTTATCTATCTTGAAAACAACCCTAATGATGAAATTTGATTTATATGTGGAATCAAAGGTGTGTAATGTCAATGGATATAGAGACGTGTGATTTCATATTAGATAATGGAATTTTGTGGAATGATTTACAAAATATATATGAAGTAATATTAGTATATAAGAAATATTGGTATTCAAGGAAATAAAATATTATTTACCAGCTGAACATTTAGATATGAAACAATCAGAGTAACATAAAAGATATTATTATAGATATTTAAATATCCAGATGAAGGAAGTCTATATTGGCATCTATTATATAAAATATATCAAATATATGAAAATTATATACATTGGATTCAAAGGATGAACATGAGGTTATGTTCAAATGATAAACTCTTATCAAAAAAATTGTTTCAATGTTTGGGGTTGAAATGAATTTAATACTTGTAATAAATATAGTTGGACATTAAATTATTAGAAGAATAAGATAATATCAATTAAAAGAGTATTAAAAGGTATTCAGGGAAGAAAAAACAATAATTCCTTGAATTTAATCATTTTTTAGAATTTTATATATTACTAGAAAAAACGGTAACTATAAAACGAATTAATTTATCTTACGAGGTTGGAAGATTATTAATGTAAGATATACAATTTATGTTATGTGTTGATTCCATTTTATGAAAAGTATGGTTATAAATTTTTGAAATCTTCTAACTAGTTGTGAAGAAAAAACCCATCCAATAATTTATTTATATTTTTTCATTGTATTACATAAGCATGAAAAAGAGTTATATAAAATTTAATTTCTTCAGGTGGATTTGGAGAAAAAATTATATTATAAATAACAATGGTAAGGATATTCATTTGAATTAGTACATGATTAATATTTTTAATAAAATTCAATAATTCTTGATTAATGTTCCACAATAATGGAACTGGATGTTTTAAATTTCCATTATTCAAGAGGTTTTTAATGATATTGATTCGTCTCATTATTGTTAAAAATAATATATTATGATGGAACATATTTTATAGTAACTTTAAGGGGATTATATACGAATTAATAGAATATATTTCTATCAAATTTTTTAAATCAATAGTGTGTTTTATTGTACAATAAAAATTAATAACCTTAGACATTTTATGAGGATCATTGGTGGTTTAAAAAAGGTTTATTGGAAATCCAAATAATTGGTTTTATTTTAGAAGTAATATATTAGAAAAATCATCAAAATTTTTACAATGACAAGATGTAAAAATTCCTTACCCCTCATTAAATGTAAATTAAAACTCTCTAAATCATAGGAACCATCAATGAAGAGAGAAGTGTATGATGTGTAGAAGGTACATTCTTCCAGATCCATTGGAAGTTTTTTTATACAATGTTTTCTATAAGATGTTGAAATTGAATAATATTTGGAGTTGGAATCTATTTAACTTCATATCATTTATAGAAACATTATGATACTGAGATATGTATAATTTTATATTTGAGGTTGCTAGATGATTAATGTTTTTGTTTATGATGTGTTGATAAATTTAATGTTTTTCAGAAAAAAAATTTATTGGATACATGCAATGATGTAAAAGTACTTATGGGTTAATATTTAAATTTCATTGGATATTGGCCATTTATATATATCATTAACTACCATTCATTACATTATATATTGTGGAATTATATTATACTGATACTACTGAAGTAGTGAATGATTTTATATATACGATTCTCCATAAGGAACATGATAATGGTTTAGGTATTGGAATATTATTATATTATAGTTATACTATAATTTTACATTCCTAAAACATAGTGTCTCAAGTATAAGAAACACATTAAAACCTAAAATGTCATATTGTATAGATCTTACTAGAAGATAAAGTCATTATAATGAATATTATTATGGGAAATAATAATCCCATTAATATATTTACAATGTTTATAATCTAAGATTTTTGTGGAATAATTTGGCCTCATTTGGACTCAACGTATCTGACTCAGTGTAAAATAATGTAAATATCCAAAAAAGGAAGATATCATAAAATGGTTGACTAATGTGGAAATCTAGATAAATGTATTAAGTGGGAGATTTTTTATTTTTTACGGAATTCTTTTTTCATGAGTTGAGGATCACCATTAATATTTGACCATGAAACAATCATAAGAAATGTATGATTAGATAAAGGTAAATAGATAGTTATGACGAAACTAAGGAATCTATTGGTAATTCTTCAGTGAAATTTGATGGAGTAAATAAGGCAATGCTGATAAAAAATTATTGTTTTACTGGGATTCATTAATGGGTACCTGTTATTAGAGTTTTCATCGGATGGTCAAATATTGTAATAGAGGTTTCCCAGGTCAACAAATGGTTTTCCAATATCATTGGATGTTGGGGTATCCAATTTACCATATGAGTACCACTATAAAATTTTTTAGTGGACTAGATCTAATATTTGTGAATATATATAAAGTAGATGATGTTTTATAACATAATTTTTTATGACAATGAAAATTTAGTGGATGATGGTTGTAAGTTTTAATTTAATTTTATATCCAATAAAGAAGATGTTTTTCTATGCTCTCCTATAAATGTAATAAATTTTTCAGAACCACATAAATATTGATTATAGGAATTTTTTATATCTGTTTGAATATTGGTTCATTATGATTTTTGGTGATTAGTTGGTATCTCATCTTAATTCTATTCTACAAAATTTAGAGGAGGAAATTATGGGAGTTAAATTTATTGGATATAATGATCGATATTTTTATTGTGATAGAAAAGGATATTATTCTGATATTCATCTGATGTACATATGGATTTTTGTGTTTCTTGTATATAATAGATTTACTGTTTCTACTATAAGGACTTTTTGATTTTCCATTACATTTAAGGGATTATAGGAGATGATTTAAGGGAGAATGTGGTGGTTCATATTGGGGGTGTTCAATGTATGAGGATGAATCATTATTTAAATCATTCATGTTAATAATTCCCTAACATTCTACAAAAATTTGTGTATTTATATAATTATTAGGATGTGATGTTTAAAGAATGTTGTATGATTACATTAATCATGTTATGTAGTGATTAGCACTTTTGATAGAAGAGGAATATAGTTATTATGGGTGTTGAGATCGTATGAGGTTGATATACATTGAAGGGATTAAAGAAATATGACATATAATGTTATTACATGAGGGATGGAAACAACATGGGAATCAGTAATAAGTTAATTTATTTTCAATATTACTTGTATTATTTCATTTTAGCTCATTGAGGTATTTTTTGATAGATACTTGTTGTGGCCAGGAATAAGTTGACCTAGTTGGTTTTTGTTAATTCTAATGTTCTGTTCACCATGGAATTAATATCATCATGCGACATTTTAAAGAGAGTCCTTTGGTATGAACCTATTATTTATAAATTTAATTCTATACTAGATTAAATAAAATCATATTCATCTTACTGATTTGTCGATGGATGAAGAAAATTATATTTCTATCATGGATCATAAATCTATTGATCTTCAATATTAGGATTTCTAGTTATGGTTATTTCGGGAAAATATTAATATGAAATTAAATTCACTATGGTATATTCATTAGATTTTATTTGTAAGGTTATTTGGTTAGTGGTTACTCAGTATGATCCCGGGGATTGTCTTGTATGTGACTCCAATAATAGGTTTTTATAAAATCAGGGTTATTCACTAACATAGGGTTTGTTTCAGGTAGGACATTGTAATGAATATCATTACCGTTTTCATCAAAGTATATTTTTCTAGTGAGGTAATGTCATGAAACATACAACTAATAACGGTCTATGTAATTTAAATCTCATCATGACCTGAATTATGACCTTGATTATATTTATATTCTACTAATATATTCAATTTTAATTCCATAAAATTTCTTTGTCAAATCCTTCTATTTCTATACATACATTACCAGTTATTATCTCAAAACAATTTATCCAAATATTCCCTCAATAGTTACTATCACTTATTTGTTGATAGATAAAATGATTGAATTAGTATCTCTCTTTAGTTAGTGATTAATTACAAATTATTTAATTTCAAGGACAATTAATATATTGTAAAGTATAACTTGGTCTAATATAGATCCATAAATAATGGATGTAAAATTTTTCATTCCAATTTTTTACCAGGTCTATGTTCAAAGTTGTATAATGTTTAAACATTGAAAAATTTATAAAATATAAAATGTTCTTATACAAATAAAAATCACAAAATAGTGATTATTATTAATGTGACGTTATTATAAAATATCAAATTGAATTTATTAAAAAAATCAATTATTTCATAGAAAATGATTCCATAATTTCACCAAAAAATACCCTTATTTTCTCCTAGTAAAATCTCCTTACACCTTCCATAATAGATTATTCATAAATCCTCTAATGATATCCTGAGAAACCCAAAATTATATTCTCAAAGATTTTCTATATTTTAATATATTATCAATTAAACGAATATTAAAAAAGTACTATTTTCATGACAAACTATCTAATATTAGAGTTATATTTCTCTCAAATTAAATAGATTATAGAAACAACATACTTGTTTAAAATTATTCATTTTTGGAATATAGATATAAAAAGTTGAATAAAATTGAAACACTTTAGACATGGGCTATTAAAAAATGCCTAGAAAAAAGAGGCAATGTGGCCACAAGATAGTATCCCCATACTCTAAAGTATATAAACCAGTATAGAGGGTAAAAGGTTGAATTTTTGGTATACTATAACATCATTATCTTGAAGAAATTAGAGTTAAATAATAATAATCAGTTTTTTTCTAGATGATTTATAATTTATTAATCACACAATGTGACAATATATAGTTAAATCCCTTGATATATAAAAATTCCCTATAATCAAGTCATGAAATGGTAAATTTTTTCCATAAAAAATATCTAAATAAGGAAGAAATTTAAAAAATAGGAATACTTCTTTAACAATGGACCCATGAGAATGAACTATTTAAATATAACATCTCCATCATAATAATTCAATATATTTCATCCATCATTGGGTACATTCCCTTGTCATTTTCTATAACTAGGAGGTATTCTTATGTACTAATAGGGGGGATGAGAAGGTTGTGCGTATGATTGAGAATGCCAAAAAAAATGATGTCTAAAATAATATCAATATGAAATATATAGTTAATAATGATGTGGATAATAAATAATGATAAATGATAAATATATAAACATTCATTCAACCTATTGTTTCAAATTAAAACTAGGGATTGACAACCCCTTCTTCGTCCTAACATTGTTGTATAGTCCATAATATATAATGTGTTGTAAATATTTCATCATTGTATATAATAATGGGAAATGAAAACTTATTAGAAATAACCACACTCCCTTAGGTGGTTGTTCCTAGATGATCCATGTAGTTAGAAAACACTTTTATCCCCTAGGTGGATGGTCGCCAATGCTCAATGTAATCCCGAAACATTATTATCCCCTATGAGGACGAAACTAGGGGATAATGTTTTATTACAAAACTGTAAATCCCTAGTATGATAATACAAGGATGTCCACGTAATCATGAAAAAGTATAGTCCCCCAAGAGGAGGATCTTATGTGATCCGAGTAACCAAGAAATACAATCAATCCCTATGATTATCATCATATGTTTTCCATGTTGTTTCAATAATTTTTCAAACCCAAATGGAGTTACCATAATCCATTCTGAATTAATACAACACATTAATGATTCCTTGTGGATTTCCCTAGTAAAAAATGTTATTGAACATAATATTGAAACACAATGGAAATATAGATCAAGGAATCAAAAATTAGTTTTAAATTCATCTTCTCAGTTATTAATTTCTAATATATTAATCCTTTTATAATAAGCATATACCTCTAATTATGTAGCATAATCATGAATTCCCCAATAACACATACAATATATAACTTTTACCACCTATAGGTTTTCTAAATTAATTTTCCCAATATATTCCCCAAATAATGAAAACTTGATTTAGTTTCAAATTTCCAGGTTTATTATGCAATGTATATTTCATTGATCAAATATGAGTTCAATGTAATTATTTATGGCTATAAAACACTTCATTATTAATTTATTATAGTGTATGGTAATGTCATCATGGCCACAAAATGAACACACACATAAACACTGAATAACACGTTGGTTGTCATAAAAAAACTACATTATGATTACAAATGGATACTAATTGAATATCATCTATTGATTCAGGGATAGTTGACATAAATCATAATAGAATAAAAAATACTAATAACAGAAAAAAATTGTGTAGGCTGTGTTGAAAATGAAATAAATAATTAATAGAGTGGAACATAATGATAACCATACACCTTGATTCCTAATGTAAAAAATAGAAATAAACTCAATGGACATAATGAGAGATAAATAATGAAAAACTTAATAGATATGGAAGATTCATGCATAGGGATGATAATAAAAAAACATGGAGGGGAATAGATGATTCATTATTTTAAAATCATCAGACTAGACCAGTAAATATCTACATTATAAGTGATTACCTATTTGACTACATGGTTGTCCAAATTGAGTTCTATACATTAATATCTCTTTTCCTAACACACAAGAAATACACCGTTAGGGATTATAGATAAATCAATACTTATTCATAGTTCATAAAACATCTAATCATTTAATTTACTGTTTTTATTACCTGTCATATCCCATCACACATATTACTAATCAATGATCTTTTATCTGCCATTCTAGTGGTGTTTCTATATAGTCATCATTAATTTGGTGATAACATTGAACTTATCCTACCATATCAATACATATGTTTCTCTGGATTCCAACTCTTAAAACACATATTGTGTTAACACACCTCCCTATAAACACATAAAAGATACTGTATCCAGAAAAATAAATGAGAATAGAGTTAAAATAAAAAGGAAAAATATGTAAAGAATGTGTGGGGGTTTGTGACCATTATATTATATATAATTACATTCTCATGATATACTCTAGGATAACGTCTATAGTTGTTGGTAAACAACATTATCTAATATGTCCAAATGTCTCACTCTCGTTACAATATATCCTTTATATTATTTTTATACCTCCCCCATATACACACTAGAGTTACAAGCATCCCAAAGAGTGGATTCTCAATATAATCATCTATTTAATTTTGATTCTCCTTATAGAACATTTAATCCACTAGATACATATCATCTGTATAAAACATTCTAGATAGATCGTAGGAGAACATCCAAAGATATGAAAAATTGAAAGGATCATTTATAAAAATAAAATTTTATAAGAGGGAAAACTGGTATTCTAATGGACTGATTCAATATACTATGTCGAATTACCCAATTACCAAGGCTTTCAAATTTTAATATATACACCCATTACAACATCTTTATTTTCCTAAAATCGATAAAATCCTTATTCACACACCTCAAAATCACTGTGTAGGACTTATTAGTAGGTGTATCACTGTTAATGACGATTGGAAATCACAAAACACTTCCAAATTAATAAAATATTCCCCAAAATCATTTATATGAGAAATATACAAATCAAAACAAACTCATAAATATCTATAGAAAATAGTTATATGAAAATATCTACAATATATGGCCTCATGAGGTTCTATCGATATAGTTTCTCGATAATTTTTAATATTGACGATACAAATTTAAAATATATGGTTCATATACGAACCTAAAATATTTAGGATGCAATATCAAGGCATATATTAAAGTGACTATATTTTTTACTCATATTACCTATCTATTTATAGATTATATACTGTTATTTAATGCAACTATATACTAAGTGTTTATTACAACCATTTACAAAACATTGATGTGAAGTTGGTGGCTATTTCAGAAATCATACTATGAGAAATCACCTGTAATTTCACTACCTCTAAGACATAGAGAATTCCAGAATCATGCATAAGAATTTTCTCCTTGACTGCTTGAAAATGATCCACCATTGTTTGCAAATCCATGAACTCCAAAACTTCATCTCAACTCTTTGGTGTCATCAGAACATCCAATAGAAAATCCACAGTGACTTCATCCCACATCAAATTTAGAATAGGTTATAATGGTAGAAGAACAATAGTATGATTTTTTTCATATATCACCTACTAATAGGGGTAAAACCATTTTAACAAAACCCTCAAAATCCTACTTCATCCCCAAGTACTAATATTTATAATGCATACCATAATTCATCGTATATAGACCATGGTGTACCTCCCACCTATAAGTATGTAAATCTATCATCAGATAACTTTGAATTTATACGGTACCATGATGTGACCATGAAGATGGTGAATTTTTCTGAATTTATTACTTAGTCAAATATAATATCGTCATCAAATATAATATCGATTACTTATAGTCCCTATATATCATATAGTAATCTCATATTTTTCTAACCACGAAATCATGAAATAATTGATAATGGAATATGTGTTTCTAAGTCATATTAATCCTTAACATCCCATTACATCTCATCATAGTGATTCATCAACTACCCCTCGATATTTTCATCATTGATGAATTTATTAACCAATACAAATTTAATGAATCTATAATTTACATTCCCTTTTCATGGTTTTATTCCGTGTAAAATTAAAATGATTTTTTGTATACAACCTAATCATTATATTGAAGGTCAAATTCCAATTTTGGTAATATACATATCACAATTTCATTGTTGGTAGAAACGAATAATTTCCCCAAAAAGTAATATTTACAACATATTTTTGAATTCACTACTACATTCAACAATATTTTCGGTGTAGGGTATCTTTTCGGGTGAAACCCTATATTCATGGACTCATAAATGACAAAATGATTTCACTATATAAAAACTACCCCCAACCCAATCTTGATTAGTTATAAAATATGGTGTACTCATTTAAAAAATTGGTTAGGTCAAAAATGGTGTTATATTCAGAATTAAGTTGAACTCTTGAAGGTCTTTTTCCCAATCTTCTATACATATACACTTTTATCCCTTATTTTCCGAGTATTTTAGAGGAAGATATAAATAGAATATGTATTCTATATATCACTAATAATAAGTAGTGAATCGTAGGAATCTATGAATATAAATTTTATTTATTAGGACTCTACTTAGAATAACCCCTAAGCCCATATTTGGTTATATGAATAAACTAGTCATAGAGTTTATATTTCCCTTGAAGCACCCCTCTTTAATCCAGAAGTGGATATTTAAAATCATTACCTGTAGTTTATACTATATAATTATTGTCAACCTTACCTCATGTGGTTTTCATGATGCTCTCAAGACATAGATTAAATAACAATATAGTAAACAAAAAACCATAACATTATTTATATATGTTTATGAAAACAGATTTATCTAATACAAAAATACTATTAGAGTAGCTTTTAGACAAAAATAAAACATAAATAGACAGTCATAAAATAAACATACACCTAAAATATGTATGATGGGAAAGCATTATCATATGTTAACATAAGATCATTTCAATCTTAAAGAACACCTATGAAACTCTATGTGGATCAAATAAGACTTGAACATATAGAAGTGGATTACAATTTTTAACCATGATTTGATTAAAATTTTATAATTCAGTAAAAAATCCATCTAAATCATCTATGTTATTGGGGAACCTGATTTTAGTTTACGAAGTAGTTGTTTTCTCCTGAATGGATCATTTGGAATCAAGGTCCCCTATCTGATCCTTATTCTACCATATATATATAATAGGAATTCTATAGGGTTTAATAGAAATTATATATAGTCCTTGAAAATTATAAATTTTAAAATAATTCTCTCTTGGATGGAATAAAAATGAGAAATCTACGAAACACATCATAGACTATATCCACCATTAATTGAAATGTTTTATACTAAACATCCACTTTATCTAACACCATTATGGAAACCTGATAAATGCCCCAAATAACTATACAATTTGTGAAAAATTTCAGAATTCATAGATATCCTATTTTCTAACAATTATTCACATACCAAAAATGGAAGATGTCTAAAATACCATATGATGGTATCATTTTAGGTGGTCCGGATATCTTACTGTCAATCCCATTCTAATAACAAAATTGAAACCAATGAAATCAAAAAAATTGTTTCCAAAACAATTATTTACTATATTACTATATAGACCACATATTGAAATATAGAATACCCTATGATCACAATCCTTTTGTATTGTAGATTGAATATTCCTTGTTTAGATGAACCACATCAGGGCCATGGCCTACCACAAGCTGAACCGGTATAAAATAATTGAAGCTCATTTATCAAAAAAAGATCATTCAAACATAGAATCTAAAATTATCATAACACATTTTATGGAATTATTTACATCCTAGAAAATAGTATTAGATTTTATATAAAATAGGTTGCATGAACAATTACCTTTATCCTCTCTCGGATCACTATGGGTTGAACTACATTCTTAGAACCACAGATCAGGTCTTACAACACTGTAGCTTCAACCTCATCCCAAAATGTTGACATAAAAATATAATCGCATCCATAATGGAATAGATTCTTATGTTATAGAACCCTAAATATATGATGATCTCATAAAACATCAAATTTTCAATCTGATCCAGCATATGATGTTTAGGTTCCCCATTCTACCATATGATTGAAAAATGAGTGGTGGTCAATCATAAGAAGGTTCAATATAGAAAAACCTACCACAATGGTGAAACTACAACATACAGCCTCTACTAGGAGGAATTTATAAGCCAACAACCTATCCAATATTACCACAAGAAATCTAGAAAAATAATTAAAAATAAATATACCTTTTTTTTAAAGACCCACCATTTTTCATCCCAGTAGAAGCTTCTTGCCCTAACCCACTACAATTACATAAGTTCATATTTGAAAAATGATCATGTTATAATACCATAGATCATGATGAGTTTGGAGAAGCATTCATTTGAACTCAAATACCATATCTCATTCCTTCCCAAAAATATATTTATTTTTTCATCTCATAGCTTGAGCACTAAAAAGAAACATATTTTAAATGAGTGCAATGATCATCTTACTCAATGAATGAAAAATTTATTTAGGTAAGGTGAATGAATTAAATATAAATGTATGCTATTAAGGGCTCCAAAAACTTATTTTATAATGTATGAGACTCTAAAATCTTCCAATAAAAATTGATATCATAATCAATATAGGGATGAAATTCCCACTATAACGTACCTAGCCCATGAAGCATATTATCAACATATATCTCCCTCTTTTACTAAGGTGTAATAAGGTGCCTAAAAATTTTCTATATTGACTCGATCACATTCTTAGTTTCCAATTAACCACCCACCCAATAATATAGTTGTTAGTTTTGTAGAAACAAATCCTTGGTCAAATTATACATTGAAGATTTAGTGTGTGGATTATCTCTCCCCCTAAAATTCCCTACAATTATAAAACTCACTTAGTGCTAATAATTAATATCTAAACACAATATTACATGAGGTATTGACCATGAAAATTCTACTATATTCCCATCATCTACCACATGGATCTAAATCAAAGTCTATCATGGAAAAAATTATCTACAATTCAAAAAATGCCTATGAATATGTTAATACATCACTACTTGATATAATAGATTAAAAAAGGATATAATATGAATGGATCCCTAAATTTCAATATATCACTTATAATATCAATATTATTACTCAGACACTCCCAAATTCTCCATATAGCCAAACAAATGTTTAATATCTTATATATACATAACATTCACACTATACACATAAAAACAAAATCATCACACTTTTCTTATTTAATATAGAAATACTTTTTTTGATATTTAAATCATAGTTAAAAGAAAATAAATTGATAGTAATATTTCATAACTATTTTTAATGTGTAATTTATATATAAATTCATAGATAATATAGAATAATAATGTTAAACATTGTAATACTATTAGTACATTTAGATGATTAGTTATTAAATATTATAATATAAATATGAATATATAAATTCCATAAATATTGGGTTAAAAACATTAAATAATTGGTTTCACAAAATATAAATAGAATTTATATCCCCACACTTATGTAAATTACATTAGATAGATTTTGTTTCATAATTTACGCTCAGTGAAATTTAAATAAAAATAGAAGTAATACAAGAATAAACATTAGATTTCTTAATTGGAATTTCATTTGTCTTGTGTGGAATATTAGTCAAAATAAATATTTATGTCACAAATTATACATTGAAATGAGTATAAATGTACAATACAAATGTAAATTTATATTGTTAATTTCTATATAAATTTCTTCTATAATGCTAAATAACTATACCCTATAATAATTATTGTAAAATATCACATGTTATGATAAAAATAAACTGTGAGTTTTAAATTATTGGGATGATAAATGAATAAATTATTTCCATCCATTCTATCCAATATATAAAAATCAAAAAATTCATATATCAAAATTCATCAACATTACTCAATGTGATATAGGTCAATATTAAAAGAAAAAATAATGAACAGAAATAACATCCCTGTTGACATAGTTTTTCCCTTACATAATGGATTCATTGTCAAGGCCTATGATTTTAGTGATAGTTTACCATTATCAATAACTTGTATATTATCACATTCTTCATGTACTACATGAAAAACCAAACTACTATGGAAATTAAACAAAATGGAATTATAAATATGACCTTTATAGATGTTAATTGTGTATAAATATATTATAGTAAATAATTTTTTTATTTATATAATTATATTAATTTTTTATATTTACATTGAATAAATTAATTTATTATCTGTATTTTTTATTTCAATATCATCTTAAAATGATTTGTATAGTTTTTTATTAAATAATTGATATTTTGCGAATAGTGAAACATACATAATTTTATAAAACATAATAGTATAAAGAAAATAAATAATTAACCATTTAATTAAAATTATGATATATAATATTATTTTTTGAAAAGTAATATACATAATTTGAAAATTTAATTATATATTTTATAATGTTATTTTTACCATTTTTTAATCTCATGTAATATAGAGCACAAATATAGTTTTTATGTGATAATATAATTAATCTTACTTTATATATTCTTGAAATTACAGAAAAAACAATTATTTCTTATTTGAGTTCAAAAGAATGATATTAGGTAAAAATATCAAAATATTTTTTTAATAAACCTACAATATGTAATATTAATTTTAATTACCATTATAAAGGTCATACAATTTATTTTATAAAATAATTTTTTATTGTTTAATTTTTATCTCGTATATTAAATATTTATATTTTAAAATATGAATCTAAAAATATTATATAACCTATAATGAATTAATTTAAAACTATTTCTATTATTAATCAATTAAATGAAATATTATTGAATTAAATATGGTTAGAATCCATTTTTTGACAATTTTTTTATACATCATATAATTTAATTCGAAAATAATTTTTTCTTATTGAAAAAATTATTTATATAAAATTGAGATAAAAGTTAGGATTAGAATATAATAATTTGGAAATATTACTGAGGTAATTTTTTAAAATTAAATATAAAATTACATAGGTTAAAACTTGTTACAAATATTAAAATTAAATTGTAAACAATTAGAAAACATATGGTAAAAGACATGAATTTTTTCTATAACATGTGCATAATTTTTTTGATGAGGATTTATCCACTCAATATCACCCCAAAATATATAAATACCATTTTATGGATTCATTTACCATGGAATTATATATACATATAATGGAAGTGTAATGGTTATTACCAGAAGTTAACTTTTCAGCCCATTTAATGAAGTATCAATTCCACCCCTCTGTGGTTATTTTTTTCACTATAAATAGCATTTATTATAATCATATTCTAAATATCCTTTAATTAATTTCCTTATCCTTATTCCAAATTTCTCTAAATGTTTTCTTCTGTTCATCACATAAAATGATATCTCAATGAGAATATCAATACATCGACAAAAATATTACTATCTTCATAATTATTTCTCATTACTCATCCACATACATGTATATTATATCCTTTGAAATATAATGAATAAAGTATCATAATAATACGAACATATTATTATATAAATTAATAACTACTATTTATTATTCCTTATCATCCTATAAAAATGAAACCATTGTTAGTGAATTTTTCAGAATATTTCCACTACAAAGAGATATATTTTTTCATTAACCCTGCCATAAATAAAAGATAAAATTAATAAAATAGATTACTAAATGTTATATATATATACATTATAGATGTTATTTTAAAATATCAAAATTATAATTTACCATCTTTATATATAATTCATTGATAAATGGTGACCTTAATCATGCATACATGAAGACAACTAATTAAATGAGAAATGAGTTTCAATTTTCATCATCCCCCATAATTTTAAAAAAAAAATTATTTAATATACAAGAATAATGTACATAAAAATAATAATATCTATAATATTATTAAAATACTTAACAAATCTATTTACTATTGTAATCATTGATAAAAGCATTGTAGAAAAATTGACTGAAGAACATCCAGTAACTAAAAAAGACAACAAAACTATAGTTTATATATAAAAAATATGATAGTTAATTGACCATGAAATATTAAATATCATTTAATATTGAAATAAGTTATGTATTTAATATACATAGGTTGGCCATTATTAAATTTAATCAAGTGTGCAAATCGGATATGGATCCCAATGAAAATATACATTTCATACCTACTTTATGATATGTCAATTACAGGTTCTCATTATTTCTATAAATTTTATTCAATATCATTATAATATTAATATTATGTTTTTTATGTATATTTCTTATTCAAATATATATTTAAATAAAAATTTCATTATTGGGGTTATGCATTTTTTTAGTGCTATTAGAAATATCCATTTGAATGAAAAATAGTTTAGATGAACATTTCTATTTCATCTCTCATGTCAAGAATCACCCACAGAAATATTTATAGACCCTAAAAAGATTCAAAAAATTAAAATATTTAGAGATAATCCCATTGGTTAAACTATTTCATTATGGAATTCAATAAAGAATCTCCTTTTATTAAAATATATTTTACTTATTTCCAAATGTCTCAACAAATAGAAACAATTTTTTTCATTACTCAGCCATATCATTGTTTTGAAGTATATGTTTTGTAACTCAATGATCTCAAACAAAAATTAATTTTAAAATATAATCATTCAAATATTTATTTTTCTCCTCTTATTCTAATTATTTTGATTTACCATTTGATTATTCTATGAATCGGAATGATGAAACCCACTTCACTACCATGGGCTTGATCGTGATCAATATTTATTAATATTTTATTATCCTCTTGTTGAATGAATATATATTAGTTTCATATTTCTAAAAAGTGGGGGAAATCATATATTTACCTCTATAAAATAATTTAATGATTTATATAATATTTTATTTTATTTAATGGAAAACAGTGTGTAGCTATTCCACTTCTTTTAGTTGTCGACAAAATGTTCACGGTCTTGGAAATAACACATGACTTATATTTATGATACCATATTTTATGTTGTTTCCAAAAGTTTATTATCTCATTAATACACTTAATTATAACATTTATTTGTTCATAGGACCATACTATATATTACCACAGTTCAGTTAGGTAGATTCACATGTTATGCTTTATTTTTATGGTCATTACCATGCAAGGATTTCATGGCCACATATTTAATTACGTGTTTTTCATATCATGTCATACGCATTTTTTGACATTATATAGGATTTTATATCACTATGTAGTGTTTGAGAATAATAAAATTCTTTTAAAATAGGGTATTATTGTTTGTAATCATCCAATGTCACCAGATATCTCGATCTATAGATTCTATTTCCTCAAATGATATGTTAAGATTGATTAAATAATATTTCTTTGGTATTTTTTGTGAAATTATGATAAGGGACACTCATGTGTTAAAATAAAATTGGTCTAAATAAGACTAGGTAGTCTATCCATTTTATCAGGTAAAGGATATGTCATGGATAAATTATTTCTCATTAGTTTCTCAAATTCTTCATTATTCCCAAGATGTGGCTTGCTTTGACCTTTTATTTTATGGTGGGGGGGGGGGTCAAAGTATTATTAAATCATTATGTTGGTCTTATGATTTTTTTTATAATGAAATCTACTAATAGCCGCATCATACATAACTAGGTATGAACCTTTTGTCCAATGTCAGGTGTTCATTGGGTGTTTAATCCTATATATAAATTGAAAATCATAATGATTGACAGAATGTGAGTTCATGATCATCAATCCTATTTTTGGTGGGAGAATTATTACTGTCTCTAATACTCTTTTATGGATTTAATATTTATTCAACAATTTAATTATAATCTTGATATGTGACTTGTAATTATTAAAAATATTCTATGTTAAACCATATTATATATATATATATATGATACTATTTTTTGATGTAATTTGTGTGTCTCTAATGAACTTCAAACATTTCATTCTAATATTTATCTCAATATTTATATTATCCACAACAGTAGATGAGAATCCATCCCCATATCCATTTGTAGAATGTTCTTATCCCTCCTTTAGTGGACCATGGAGTTCCGTCATGGAACAAAGTTTCCAATTATTGTTGTTTGTATCCCCCTTCCTGGTAAACCTCTATTTTTTGAGAACTCATGCTTCCTCTATTTGATTAGAGACTCCATTGGGGAGTGAATTTATGTTAATGAATGGAAACTATCTCTTTAGGCGACTTCTTCCACCTGGATATGCATCACTCTTGATGTATCGCCACACACCTCCCCTCCACATCCAGATTGGAGGTGGTGGGGAATATCATCAACCAAATTTCTACCCTAGTCTCCCTCACATATTCTCATTCCATCACATTCTTATTAATTAGTCATTTTACTGTAGGATAAATAAGCCTTATCTTGTAGTAGACTGACACCCAACATCCTCTTCTGGCAGTTGTATGGATTCATCCTCGTCCTATGACAATCCACTGGTTGTCCCCAACCTAATTCCCCAGTGATAACTCTCATGTTTCCAAATTAGTCAACTTCCCCTCCCTCCCCCTAATCGGATTTTTCCCACACCACATCATGCTTCCCCAACCCGCACACTCCCTTTCCCCGCTTAACCTTAAAATCATTGGATATTTCCCCTTTCATGAAAATAATGATCTACTTATTTCAGGATGGTGGTTTCTTATACAAGTAGATACCATCATAGTCCATCCTTTTGCAAAAGAATTCTATACAACACCTCACCTCCCTGCCATTTATACCATGGTGATTTTTTGGGGGACCTTTGATAGTCATGTAGGTCTGATACCAACTTCTAAATATTCATAGTTGTTTAATAATAAGGCATTCTTACTTAGTGTCGCATTTCTTCCAGCTAGCGCCTCCATTTTCATATCAATCACCCATGGTGCATTATCACTTATCGAAGATGATGACTCCATACCCACTCCTCCTGAATCGGATTAATCCATCGGCATTGGAATGTGTTCATGCTCCAGGAATAACAACTTTTTCCCATATAATAAACCATGATCTAGAGGCATGCTGGGGACCCAAAATAGACACCACATTTTAAAATGACCTCGTCCATAGTTTTCATTATTTTGTGTCTTGGAGATCGGTTTATTGGACTCTAAAAGTGGCTAACATTCATTGTTAATATCTTTATATTCATTGTTCCAAAGTCCATAAATATTGTTTTTAGTGAATTACATAAATATAACTTCATTTCTGATCTTAAATACAATTCATGTTTAAAATGAAAATTTGGGCCCAATCATTCATCTTTTTGTGGACAAAATTATTTTCATTTTCTGAATTTGATATTATGGGATATGATCTATCACTTTATGTGGAACATTTTATCTTTTAGGTCCAATGGATGAACCCCAAGGGAAGATGGAGATTTTTGCGCCTGAATGCATAAATTTTCTGTAGAAAGAATAATGGGCCTATGGCCTATCAAATAAATGGATCTGAAGTTGAGATTTAAATGGTGGGCCCAACATTAGTGCACATAAAGTCGTCCCACCATTTCGACTATATCATTCAAACGGCTACGCCAAAATTCCCGAAATTTTTACAGCTCATAGAGGACAGACATAGGAGCATATTTCGCTACTATAACCCCTCTGGATTCGGCCTCCTTAAATTCCAAAATCACACGTCAAAATGGTGGACGAATCTAGAAGAAATTTCCGGGTCAACTTTGAAACGTCCAAACACCTTGATTTTCTCACCCTCTTTTTGTGTTTCTAAATTAATGTGGATGGAATTTATTGTGGTGGGGTGTATCTAAGGCTCCTAAGAATCCTATATAAACATCTGGTGGTGAAGGGAACTGGCATCTAAATTTTTTCTTTGAATCCATGTTTTTTTTCATCCATTGTATTTCGTTCAATTTTAATTTTCTGCTTTCAATTTGTAATCACATCGTCATGTTTTCCCATGTATGTTTTTCTTTAACATTTAGTATTTTAATAAATTTTATTCTTCTTCTTCATTTATTATTTTCCTTTTCTATACACGTTGATACTGTTGAATCAAGGAGTGAATTTATTCACACCATCACTTGTGAATTCAATCACACAATGGTGGAGTGTTCATTCTTTTGATAATTTTATTCTTCTTCAATTCTGCCCCCATAAGTCTACATCCCACATCCATTGGTAGAATAGCATCAATGGAGGGATAAAAACTTAAGGGTTTATCCAAGGGAGTAGCAAGGTCTTGGATTGGATGTTATTTCATGTACTTTAATTTGTAAATCTATTTGTTATTTTATGATTTCCATTCGTTGAGTTATGTTCTTCTTCATCTTTACCAAGTTTAACAACGACACATTTTGATTGCTAGTACGATCTATTTCCTTTGAGAGATCAATAATGTGATCCTCAAAGTGAATTAGTGTTTGGACTTAGAATTGTGTAGGGATTAAATTGGTGAATGATTTGGGAGAATTATCTTGTTTTTTGGATATGTCGTTAATTAATGACATGAATTATTTAAGAAAATAAATTTATCCAATCCACCCCATGAGAAACCCTAAGATCAAACCATCATCAATAATTGTTTTGTTCACATCATTTTTCTTGTCTGTTATTTAAATTATATCATTAGTTCTCCAATTAAAATCTATCTCAATGTTGGCAACTTCATAGGCAATCCTTCAACAAATTTGATTGTCTCAAGGTTTCATCGTCGGTCTCTGTGAATTCGATCCCGACTTGTACTTCAAAGACCGCATTTACCAGTAGGGTAAATTTGAGCGCAACCAAATTTTGGAATTGTTTCCAGAGACCAAATAAATTCATTAGACCAAAAACCTTCATTTCATACCCCTATTCTTCTATTCTCATCCCAATTATCTTATCTTTTCCCTTACTCGATTTTTTTTATTTTGGTGCATGTCCGCCTACATCCGCGATTACTCAAACAGATTAGTTAGGGTGGATACTCCTAGCACTGGGGAGTCAAGCACTAAAATAGGTCTATTTAATTTAGATCCTAATCTTCCTAATACTCCAAATTCAGACGTTGAGGTCGATGCAATGGAGAATCTCCCACAAAACCAAATCATAAACCGGTGAGGGAACCAAAATAACAGGCAAGACCCTAACTTGGGAATTGTTGCAGACCCGAGCATAAATGACTACCTCACACAAAACTGGACCAATGCACCCTCATGCATTATGCATGATAACATAGGATATGCCCAATATGTTTTCAAACCCCATCTCCTGAACCACCTTCCAAACTTTCATGGGATGGAGTCTGAGATGCCTTACCTTAATGTTAAAAAGTTTAATGAAATTGTCGAAACCATGTGCCCACCAAACAAAATTTTGGCACCATTGTTGGGGACCCAAGTAAGTAATCTTAGACACTAGAATTATTTTCTCACCCAAATTTCTCTTTTCTCATCTCCTTATCTCTTCTCTTTTCCCCTTTCTTTTTTTTGTTTTGGAAAATCACAATTAAAAATTTCCAAATAAATCCAATGGAGTTTATTCAACAATATCCTTTCAAAAAAACAGGATAGAGTCAATTAGAGAATCCACATTGGGAATCACCAAACTTTTTTAATAACTTTGATCATCCTTTGAATTAATACCCCATAACTGATAACATGAAAAATCAATGGGATGCTGATTATTTAAAGGATCAATTTCCATAACTATTTAGGATGATTGAAGAGAGAAAAATTAATAATGTTCATGATGACCAAACATCTATCAATCATAATCCTGAAAGATTTCTTCAATATTTGTGTGAAAAAATTGTTTAAATGAATTCAGAAGTTTCATCACTAAGATTAAAAATACCAAACATTGAGACTTATGAAGAACCCATTCCCACTCAGGATGTCCCTTACACATCACTTATAGAAGAATCTTGTTACCCACATAACTCATTTGAATTTAGTGAAGAACCCAATTTATAATTTTCGAAAACAGAGTTGGATAATGATGATAATTGGTCCGGTAATGATGAAAGTCAAGCTGAAGAGTGTTTAAATCATAATGAAATTGATTTTTTCAATTCAAAAGATAATAAATTGTCATCATGGATTGAGTTTCCTGAACATGGCTCCAATAATTAATTTTTAGGACCACCAATCACTGAAACATTGGATGAAATCCAAAACTTTGAGCTCATACACACTCCTAGAATTAAAATGGACACTTTTGGGGATGAATAATATTTTCAAAAGGAACTAATTATTTCAAAATAATTTGTATAAGAAACAAATTTTGATTCAAATTTCCATTTTTCATAAGGAAAATTCAATGAAATTGAACTCAACGTTATAATCCTTCCTTCCCTACTCATGAATCCCTCTATTTATGATAACCAAGACCATTCAATTATCATCAATTTTCATCAACAATATCATAAAGTAGTAATGAACCTTGAAATATTAGGAAATAATCTAGAACAAACTCAATAAACCATTACCAAAATTCCTTCAAAACTCACACTCATTGTTAAGCATGGGATTTCACATGGCAAAAATTATAAAAAAACAATCAATCTCAATCAAGTTGAAGTGGGGAAAGATGGGTTTGTTAAAATGTTGAAAGTTGGTATTGGATAAGTTGGGGGGTCCAAGTCGAGCTAACGACGTTATACAAAAGCGCTGCTTGGGAGGAAACCCATGGTTTTTATATTTCAATTCATTTTGAATCATTTTATTTTTCATATAATAAATTACTATAGACTGTTGACCTGTTCTTATTTTATGAGTATGGATGTGTATGAAAGGGGAGCACCATATTCATCCGTGTCACGTGGCGTGATCTCTGAGTAATACCTTAACTAGAAATCTAAAAAGAAGACAATGTATCATCAGTTTATTTTGTTTTGTTTATTTTTATGTTTTTATAGGTTAAAAAAATAAAAGGACATGTCATAAGTCATAAAGAAAATCCATCCACCGCCATCCAAGCTGGTGGGACTCAAATCCAAGATTGAAGGGAGACTGTGGAATGTTCTATCGCCATCAATAGCAAGGTGACTTCATTCCATGATTATCATTTTAAATTTCCTCTTTGAATAACTCCCTAATACCCCCTTCCATGTTTTCTGTAAACACTGGGGACAATGTTATTCTTTGTTGGGGGGCGATGAAATACAAAAATAATTTTTTATAAGAACATGCATGGAAAAAAAATTCCATTAACCTTGAACATGATATAACACATTGAAAACTCTGAAATTGGATATCAAAAAATTTTGCATACCTAGATTCTTATTTTATTTCATTTTTAAGTTTATGAGTATAGTTTTTGAAAAGTGTGGTTGTCCGGTGTGATTTTTCAATGTTTAAATTTTCATCCTCTTAATAAAAATTTCACAATGCACGTCTACTGGATCGTGGGTGTAAATTTTAGTTCCTGGGTCCCTATCATTATAGCATAGGGTTCTGAGGTCACTTTTAGTTTATGTTGTGTATAAAAAAAAATTATGACCACATAGAGAAATGTTTTGTCAAAATGTGTGGCGTCTGGCACTTGGGGATCATGACTCCATAGTTGTATTGCCCAGAGTTAGGATTTGTATCTCTATTGTAGAGCATGAAATTGACAATATGCATGGAATCCATCACTTGGGGATCGGGACTCCATAGTTGTCTTGCCCAAAGTTAGTCGTTTCATATCTATTGTGGTTTAAAAAAGAATTTAAATTTTTTTTAAAAAAAATGGATACTCATCTTAAGGTTTAATGTGATTACCACAGAGCACTTCCATTTTTCCCCCTTGAAAAATAAAATGGGCCCGATTTCTTTTATGATGCACAACACTTTAGCATACTTAATTGAAATTTGATGAATTGTGGTGATGAATTTCAACAGAAGAATGGGATTGGGCTTGGGATATGCTTATAGATCTAGCTTGTTTTAAATTATTTTTATGGGTTTCATAATTTTTTTTGGTATGAGGTCTTTGGGTGAGCAATGTGTATTAAAATGCTTTTGGAAAATGGGAATTGAATTTCATATTTGTAATATATTTTTCTCGGGACTAGCAAAACTCAAGTTGGGGGGTGTGATTAGTCACTAAAAGTGGCTAATATTCAGGCTTAATATCATTATATTCCTTTTTAGAAAGTCTAAAAATATTGTTTTTAGTTAATTACATAAATATAACTTCATTTCTGATCTTAAATCCAAATCATGTTTAAAATGATATTTGGGCACAATCATTCATCCATTTGTGGACAACATTATATTCATTTTCTGAATTTGATATTTTGGGATATGATTGATCAATTTATTTAGAAAATTTTATCTTTTAGGTATGATGGATGGACCATAAGGGAAGATGGAGATTTTTGCGCCTGAATACATAAATTTTCTGGAGAAAGCATAATGGGCCTAAGGCCCATCAAACAAATGGATATGAAGTTGAGATTTAATTTGTGGGCCCGACATTAATGCACTTAAATTCGTCCCACCATTTCGAATATATCATTCCAACGGCGGTGCCAAAATTCCTGAAATTATTACTACTCATAGAGGACAGATGTACGAGGATATTTTGCTTCTATGACCCCTCATGATTTGGCCCCCTTCAATTCCAAAATCACACGTAAAAATGGTGGTTGAATCTGGACGAAATTTCCGGGTCAACTTTGAAACGTCCAAATCCCATGATTTTCTCACCCCCGTTTTGACTCGCTAAATTAATGTGGATGGAATTCATTGTGGTGGGGTGTCTCTAAGGCTCCTAATATTCCTATATAGGGATATAGTGGTGAAGGGAATTGGCATCAAACATTTTTCTTTGAATCCATTTTTTTCGTTCATCCATTGTATTTCTTTCAATTGTAATTTCCTGCTTCAATTTCTAATCACATCATCAAGTTTTCCCATGTATGTTTTTGTTTCACATTTAGTATTTTAATAAAATTTATTCTTCTTCTTCACTTATTATTTTCCTTTTCATCACACGTTGATACCATTGAATCAATGTGTGTATTTATTCAGACCATCAATTGTGAAATCAATCACACAGTGGTGGGGTGTTCGTTCTTTTGATAATTTTCATCTTCTTCAATTCTGCCCCCATAAGTCTACATCCTGCTTCCATTGGTATAATAGCATCAATGGAGGGGTAGGAACTTAAGGGTTGGTCCAAGGTAGTAGCAAGGTCAGGGATTGGATGTTATTTCAGGTACATTAAATTTTAAATATGTTTGTAATTTTAAGATATCCATTCGATGAGTTATGTTCTTCTTTGTCTTTACCAAGTTTAACGACGACACATTTTGTGTGCTAGTACGATCTATTTCCTTTGAGTTCTCAGTAAAGTTATCCTCAAATTGAATTAGTTATTAGCCTTGGAATTTTTTAGGGATTAAATTGGTGAATGATTTGGGAGAATTATCTTGTTGTTTGGATACGTCTTCAATAAATGACATGACAGTTTTAAGAAAATAAATTTATCCAATCCACCCGAAGTGAAACCCTAAGATCAACCCATCATCAATAATTTTTTTGTTCACATCATTTTTCTTGTCTATTATTTAAATTATATCATTAGTTCTCCAATTAAAATCTACGTCAATGTTGGCCACTTCATAGCCAGTCCTTCCAAAAAATTGATTGTCTCAAGGTTTCTTCTTCGGTCCCGGTGGATTCGATCCCTACCTGTACTTCAACGACTTCTTTTACCAGTAGGGTAAATTTGGGCACAACCATCAGTTAAAAAAACATCATATCATTGAAAACCTTATGAAAAAGGAACCCTTTCATTGTAGTTCTCAATCCCAAACAACTTCAACGAATATATTGGGTTCTTCTAATAGGATGGGAATATGATACTCTATGATTGGGTAACCCATGAATCACATATATTTTGATCTTTTAGAGTAATGGATTGTTGACCTCACCTATTTTGATAATCCCAACTATGCTTTAATATGTTTTCATAATCTCTAATAATATCTATTCTTCTATTAATTATAATCTCATAATTATATTGAGTTATTAACAATATCATATTAATCATTGGAATATGTTTTTCTAATGTTCATCTATGTTTATAACTGTTATAACTAAATCTGGAAATATCTTGCATAGAACAGATAAATGTTAAGTGATTATGTCGCTGATAGACCAAGTCTTCAGGTCTACCGTTACAAAGCTCACTGATATGAAAATGTCACTGGTACAGATCGCTACTGATAGACAAATGTTACGGTTAGAGTAAGTGTTTTGTGACACAAGGTCACATGTACATAGCTACCGATTCAATAAGTCTACCGATATAGACATTATTCCTTTTATAACAAGAGCTGCCGGTCCAAGAATGTTACCAATACGGACAGAGCTACTGACATACAACTACTGGTATAAGCCTACTGTTACAAACAGAACGAGTCACCGATATAAAACAGCTTTTGGTACAAGCCAGTTAACATTGGACAATGCTACTGACACATCCATGATACTGATTCATGGAAGCTAATGATTCAATGAATCTACTTATGAAAGGAAGCTACCACACCAACTTCTACTGACACACAGAGACACTTGCTACACAGAGTGACAGTTACCAATGCAACAACAAAACTACAGGAAAAACTCCACAATTGAAAGCACACATATAATATGAGCTAATGATGAATAACACTCACTGTTTATTTAACTCTACTTATCTTTGTTTTATCTAACAACGGTCATATTTCAGCTTTTAATGAATCTAGTATTAATTAAATGTTGTCTGGTGAATGTCCGGGAACCGTACCTCTTACCTGTAGAGGAAATCATCCTCTTTGTCAGACCACATGGGCTATAAGAATAAATACAAAGAGAGAACATATAAGGTTGGGTGAAAAAGTGGAGACATAGTGGTGAAAGGCTGATACACAAAGGTACACCCAAGTCAAAAAGAAAAGAAAATTTTCTGGAAGCCGAGGAAAAGTGTTGAGGTGCATATTCTTCTGCAACCTCAAGAAAACCTCATTCACAAAGGAGTCTGGAAGAGAAACCATGGCACTCTATTTTCTGATCAAATCCCAGAAGGACTATATAACCTCATCTGCTTAAACGATGACTCAAGAGCTGCATTACTATCACACAGAGCATTCAAAACTCATCTCAAATATTATTCACTCTATTGTGATTCATTTACTTACATTTTGTGAACTGTATGAATGTCTCTGTTTCTATGAAACACACACAGTCTCCTGAGAATAACTGAAAGATTTCTCAATACTCACTAAAACATTCTAAACTCTTTTATACCCCCACTGTGAATTGTGGTAGAGGTCGAGTGTGACCTGGATAGCATGCGTGCTATTTTTTTTCCAACGAATAACTGTGGTAGAGGTCTTCGGCCCTAGACTGTCTATGTACTAGTGTTTACCCCCGATCCAGGGTGTGGATGAAAAGTTTATATAAACTATTTGAGAGGACTATGTCTCAGCATGAGACAGAACCTCTTGGTTAAACATGATGAGTTATTTCAAAATATATTTTATATTCTGCTACTAATTACATTAAATTAAAATCTGTTTTAATATAAATAAAATAGTTAAATTATCAAGTGTTTGTAATTTTTGTAATCCAATAAGTTACTTTCAAAAGTCAAATTAATCATCAGATTAAATTGACTGAGAACTAATCATTCATTGTGAAGTAATTAAAATTTCATAACCTTTACAAATTCACTACTTGATAACTTATATATAATATGGGGAATTTAATCCTAATGTTATTAACATAAAAATTTAATTGGAACTCAATTCACTCCCCTCTTGGGTATCCAATCCGACCAACCTTTGGTATTAGAGGAATGTTTTTATTTATAAAATGATTTCAAAGCCTCTACTTTTAAACTGTTATTTTAGTTTTATCTTAATGATATTAAATTTTTATTAGCTCTAAATTTTATCTCTTTAATATATTTTTTAAAATCTAGTTATGGAAAAAAGACATGAAGGTGCTGCTACTAACGGGACACCCTTCTATAATGGTGTGAATTATGCTCAATGGAAAATTAAAATGAAAACTCTTTTGGAAAGTATTGGTTTTGATATTTAGCCTACTATAGAATCAAAATATGAGATCCCCAAAACTGATAGATCTAGCTTGGATGATGCTACAAAGCATAACTATAACAATAATTGTAAAGCTATAAATTCCCTTTACATCTCTATAGGAGATGAGGAATTTAACTGAATTTATTCATGTAAAATAGCGCATTAAATCGGGGACACCTTAGTTGTTTCTCATGAAGGAACAAAAAACGTGAAGGAAATCTGATTAAATACTTATACTATTAAATATGATAATTTTAAGATGAGAACTGGTGAACCCATTTGGGACATGTACCACAGGTTTAATGAGATTGTCAACACCATGAGTTCACTGGGAAATCTATTCTAGAGAAGGAGCAGATCATGAGAGTATAGAGATGTTTTCCAGACAGATGGAGAGGCACTTTTGTGTCTATCCGAGAGTCATGTGATATCAGCAAGCTACCTGTTAAAGAGTTGATTGGTAAATTAATGACGTATTATGAATAACTGAAGGATAAAAATGAAGATGTTGATGAACCTAAGAGAAAATCTGTTTCATTCAAATATACTGCTTCAAAGAGAAAAGAAAGGAGAAAATACATGTACCTACTGAAAGTTCAACCAAAAAATATTCGCATTCAGAAACTGATGAAGAAATAGTTAAAATATCTAGGAGATTTATGAAGTTCTGTAGGAAGAAAAAGGTTTTAGAAAATAATACTACAAGGGTATGTATGATCAACAAGGTAAGTGGAAGAAGGATTGGAAGAAATCTGATAAAGAAGATGATATAATATGCTATGAATGAAAGATGAAAAGACATATCAAGGATGACTGTCCGAAGTTAAAATTCAAAAATAATATGATTATAAGGACAAGAAGTACTAGAAATCCATGAGAGTAACCTGAAGTGCTTTGGAAGACAGCACAAGTGAATCAGAGGACACAGATTTTGAAAAGAATCATGCCAACTTGTGCTTCACGACTAACATATCTGAGGAACCTATTTCCCCTGTTCTATATGATTTTTATTCGGGAAATAAAAGAGATTTAGATAATGATGAAAATATGTCTAAGGATGAACTGTTTGAATATTGCAATATGCTGGAAGATACATGCAATGAACTAAAAGATAAATATAAAATTTTAAGAAACATCATTCCTTCACTAGTAATGTTAAAATAGATCTAAGTGTAGAAAATGAAAAGAATGATCAAATGTTGAAAGAGAAAACTCAACAAAAACTATCAAATGAGCATCTAAAAAAGTATTTAAGGAAATTTAAAAATGTAAATAACACCATAAATCAAATTATTGGAAAACAAATGGCACCATGGTATACTACTGGTTTAGGTTATCAACCTGGACAAAGACAACTTGCTAAAAATAGGTTTATTCCAAAGTTTGACCAGTATGATGCTAGTTCTAGATTTGGAAATTCTTTTACCTAATCTAGATTTTCTTATTCCACTAAAACAAATGGAATACACTATGAAAAATCTTTTGAACCTAATAATTATGGAAAACATATTAGACAAATATGGATGACTAAAGTTTTTTTGGCTAACCTGTCTAGACCACAGTTAATCTGGTTACCAAAATCATTCCTTGTTTAAATCTGTTTTATAGGAAACCTATTTAAAGAGTTCCTATAGGAAAATATGATACTTAGACAATAGATGTTCAAGGAACATTTCTGGTGATTACTCATATATTAATTTTTCAATTAAGGTTGGTGGAGGCCATGTCACCTTTGGTGATAACTCTAAAGGAAAGATCATCGACCTAGGCTAGATTGGTAACACTGATTCAAATTTAATTTCTATGTTTTATTTGTTGATGGGTTAAAATATAATCTATTAAGTATTTCTCAGTTATGTGTTGATGGATTTAATTATAAATTTGAAAATGATGATTGTAATGTATTTAATTCTAAAAAATATTTAGTATTTACTGCATTAAGAAATAAAAATTTATATGATGTAGATTTGAACTCTTTAACCGAACAAAATGTTACTTATTTAAATGCTTTTCACAAAGATTCCTAGCTATGGAATTGAAGATTAGGAAAATTCAATGTTCATTCTCTTATGAAATGGACTAAGAATAATTTAGTTAGATACCTACCTCAACTAACATTCCCAACAGACAAAGTTTGTACTCCCTGTTAAAAGGGAAAGCAACATAAAGTTTCATTGAAATTAAAGGAATAGGATTCAACATCTCAACCTCTAAAGTGGTTCAAATGGATTTTTTTGGACCATATTGGATTTCTATTTTGAATGGGAAGCCCTATGTTTATGTCTTGGAAGATGAATTTTCTAGATATACTTCGGTATACTTTCTTGCTCACAAAAGTGAATCTTCTTCTTACTTTATTATATACACCAAGTCTGTAGAGATCCTTAGTGGACGTAAGATTAAGACCATGAGAAGTGAACATGGGCGTGAGTTTGAGAATCAATATTTTGAAACCTATTTCTCACATAGTGGCTAAAATTATAACATTTATGCCCCTAGGACACCTCAATAGAATAGTGTAGTTAAAAGGAGGAATAGAACCCTTCAAGAAATTTCTAGAACTATGCTAAATGAGTATAACCTACCTGTTTATTTCTGAGAAGAATATTTAAATACATCTTGTTACATTATTAATAGAGTCTTAATTAGACCTATTATTAAAAATACCCCTTATTAGTTATTGAATAATTGGAAACCTAAAGTTATTTACTCTGAGTTTTTGGTTGCAAAGTTTTTATTCTTAATACAAAGGATAATCTGGATAAATTTGCTTCTAAAAGTGATGAGGGAATCTTTCTAGGTTATTTCATATCCAGTAAATGTTATAGAGTATTTAATAAAATGACCAAATGTGTGGAACAATCAGTACATATCACGTTTTATGAGGCTAATCCACATGAGCCTAAAACCACTCTTGAAAATCTTGAAGAAGACCTCTCTGTTTTGGTCCTTAATGACAAAAATAGTGGACCCGCTGTGAAACCAATCAATTTTGGACAATTTCCAGAACCTGGTTCTATTGGAACCAAACCCACAGAATAACCAGAGTTTTCTAGTCCTACCTTGACCAAACCAACTATGATTTTAAAGAACCATCATTTGGATGTTGTTGTAGGAGATTTAGGTAGAGTAACCCAAACAAGAGCTTCTCTAAGAAATCAGGTTGAACATCGAGCTTTTCATTCAAATCTTGAACCTAATAATATCAATGATCCAATAAATGTTGAATTCTGGGTAATGGATATGCAAGAAGAATTAAATCAATATAAAAGAAACAAAGTTTGGGAATTAGTTGGCAGGCCTAAGGACACTTTGACAATAGACACTAAATGGGGTTTTAGAAACAAAGCTAATGAATCTGGAAACATCATTAGAAACAAATCTAGGCTATTTACACAAGGATATAGTCAAGTTAAAACAACATACTATGAGGAAACCTTTCTACCGGTAGCTAGACTAGAAGCTATTAGGATTCTATTTTCCTATGCAGCTCATCTGAATTTCATGTTTTGTCAAATGGATGTGAAAAGTGATTTTCTAAATGGTTTTATAGTTGAAGATGATTTTTTTGAACAACCACATGGATTTTCAAATCCTCATTTTCCAAATATATTTTTTAAACATTCTAAATCTTGGTATGGTTTAAAACAAGCTCTACGAGCTTGGTATGATAGACTTAATAGGATTTTTATTTCAAAAGGTTTTACAAATGGAATTTCTTGACCCAACCTTATTTATCAAAAGAATTTCAAATGATGTTTTGATAGTACAAATATATGTAGATGATAATATTTTTGGATCTTCCAAAAATTCCCTATGTATTAATTTTTCTAAAAGTATGAAAAATGAATTTAAAATGAGTTTAATGGGAGAACATAAATACTTTCTTGGATATAATGTTTTTCAAAAGGAAAATGGTATTATCTTAAATCAATGAAAGTATAAAAAATATATTTTAAAACATTTTGGTTTGGATAGAAGTAAGGGTAATGACACACCCATGAGTACCACATGTAAATTGGATGCGGATGTAACAGGGAAACCAGTAGATCAATTAAATTACATAGGTATGATAGGGAGTCTTCTCTATCTTACTGCTAGTCGACCAGACATTAGGTTTAGTGTATTCATGTGTGCTAGATTTCAAGATAATCAAAAAGAGTCACACATGCTTGTTGTTAATAGAATTTTTAAGTATCTTAAACATACTACGAATTTGGGATTATTTTATCCAAAAGGACAATAATTTGAATTATTATGTTATTCAGATGCTGACTTTTCTGGATGCAATTTAGATATAAATAGAACTTCTAGACCATGTCACATTCTTGGTAAGTCCATAGTATCATGGTTTAGTAAAAAAGCAGAACTCTGTTGCATTATCTACTGCTGAAGCAGAATACATTGCTGCTGGTAGTTGATGTGCACAGATTCTGTGGATGAAACACACATTAATGGACTATGGTAATCAATTTAGACATGTATCTATCAACTGTGACAACACTAGTGTGATTAATATCTCTAATAACCCTATATCATACTCTAGAAACATACACATTGATGTCAGGAACCACATTTTAAGAGATCATTTCCAAAATGGTGATATTACTCTTGAATTTATAGGCCCTGAACTTCAGTTGGCTGATATGTTCACCAAACCCTTGAGTTCAAAAAAGCTAAGCTTCATTAGGAATGAACTTGAAATTATTAAATGTGAATAAGAGAAATCCTCACCATTATATGACTTCACCGTTAGCCATATCCTTCTCTTAGAGAGACCTCTCTGTTAGCTTTTCTCACTGTTAGGTACACCTCACTGGTAGAGAAACCATACCGTTAGAAATCTTCATTGTTAGAAGTCCTCAATGATAGTAAAATAATCACTGTTATGAATCCACACCGGTAGAGTTTCCTTACCGGTAGATAGACCTCGCTAATAGGTAGACCTTACCGATAGAATGCTCACCGTTATGACATTACACTGTTTTAATTTTACGATTTCCTACGATGAAACTCTTATTATTTTAATCAAGTTTTTTATTGATTTGTGATTCTAAATGATAAAAACAAGATTTAAGTCATCTCTCAATCCACTGATCCCTCTACTCCTCTTCCTCTCTCAAACCTGACCCCTCGAATCCCTGCATGAAAAACCTAAACCCTTCAATCCTGAAATGGAGAAAACCAAGCTTCTTAATGTCAGAGATAAGAGTTACGAGCCGAAAGATAAGAAGAAAAAGACCAACACTGATGCCGGAGTTAGTGGAGTTAGAACAAGAGCCATGAAGGATGCAATGAGCCTGCATATGTTACATAGAGAAATAGTCATCGAAAGAGAGCTATGTGGAGAGTGGCTGATGACATGTTAGTCACTAGTTCTAAAGGTACTAGAGGAGCAAGGATGGTTTGATTGTTTTTCGAACAATAATGGGAAGTACTAAACAAAGTTACTGAAGGATTGTTATACCAATGTTCATTATGAAAGAACTAATGATGATAATAGGATGATATCCTTAGTGAATGGCAATGATATATCATTTTCGTTGGCTTAGTGGGTAGAGAGCTTAAAAGTCCCACATGAAGGTGATTATAGTTATTCATCCAAAACCATTCCTCTTTCCAGTGATGTTTTTAGCTATGATGTTGCTTGGGAAGATATGACTGGTAGTGGAAAGCATAGGAAGGTGGTAGCTACTGAAATGAATGGAGAGAACATGCTACTATTCAAATTTCTTCAACATGTTGTATGTCAAAGAAGGGGAGATTTTTCAAACCTACGGTTTCAGGACATTTACCTGTTACATCTGCTGAGGCATGGAGTAAAGGTCAACCTGTGTTAGCTGATTATGATCCAAATGAAAGATATGACCAGGATAAAATCAAAGACAAATGCACTATTCAATGCTAAATTGATTTCGGTCATGATCAAAGGAAATTATGCAGCTTAGTCTCAGGATGAGACTGAAGTGGTTAAGGAAAACATTTTCATTACTAGAATCACTCTCAAGTACATGATGATAAGATGGAACCCATGGAGAAAGCATTGGGTGTCAGAAGATGGAAGAGTCTATGATAAATTCAATCTAGTGGATCACCCAAGTAGGCCAAGGGATAAGAGAGAACCATGACTAGGATCTGATGAGGAAGAGATAGAGTGTAATGATGTGTCTGATGACTCAGATGAAGAGGATGGATCTGGAGGAGATAGAGCAGTTCTGGACCTGCCTCCCAGTCCTAAGGCTGTATCAGTTTCTCAATCAAAGACTGCTGGTGATGAGGAAGACCAGCTCAATTTTAACCCTGATGAGACTGCTCAAGGCAGTGAAGTAGATGAGGATTTAGAAAGTGGAGGATCAGGATTTTCAAGTCCTGACAAAATCATTTCATCAAGACCTAGTCCCTTGATAGGGAATACTATTATGCCAATAGAGGAGATCCCAAAAGAAGACAAGCATGTGGAAAAGGATGAGGCCGATAAGATTGAAGTAATTATTGAGCCGGTCAAACCAATAGAATTGGTTGATAAAGAAAAACCAATTGTTAGTACTCAGATACCCCAAACAGTTCCAACAAATATGGAAGAAGTTGTTTATGATTCATTTGAATATGAATTGACTGATGTGGCAGCTGTTGATGCAAATGAGGCAGTGGCTGTAGTATTAGTTGATGTTGAGGAAGAAAAAATGTCTGAAGATCAAGATGGAGTAGAGGAAGCTCAATTTGAGGGGGAGAAACCTGCTTCCTTTTGTTCAGTTTATGTGCTGCGTGACATAGATGATTGGTCATCTGATCCAGGGTACATGGTACTCTGTCTCAATTATGCAGATTCTGATGAGTAAGACAAGCCTCAAAGGGATTCTGGTATCCTAGCTGAAAGAATTATAGTAGATCTGGCTGGCAATTTGGCAACCACGAAGGACCTGGAGTCTATAATGTTTGAAATTAAAGAGGCCGTGGGATAATGAGTGGAAGATTTGAATAATAGCCGTGTTGAAGAGATAAGGTGTGTGGATCAATACATGGAGCTATCTCTGGGATGTGATGTGTCTAGTCTAGTGAAAGAAATGCTGAATGAGATTAGAGTGTGCCATACTCAATTTGAAAGCTGGACAAAATATGTAGTTGCCCTTAGAGAATCAGTTGCTTCATTGAATTCCATGAGCAATTCTCAAAACAAAAGGAATGTTGAGATTCGATACATCAAAGAGGTAGTCAAGTAGTTTGTGGATGTTTTTGAGGATTTTAAGACATCAGTCAAAGACATATGAATAGTTAGGGTGTAGTTGTTCAGAAGGTGATTAGTAATTTGACTCAGTATTTCAAAGAGACAGTAGCTTTCTTGGTCAAACCCCTTCTATCATCTAGAACCTATATGAACATTGACCAGATCAGAAATGTGATCCAGGAAAGGCTTGCTAAGGCTAGTACCAGTGGCGACTCTAATTCTTAGTTAATTGCTACCACTAGGGAAGTCAACAGTTATGTTCGTGAACACTTGAGAGCAGCTACTGCTACTCAGGAAGCCATTAAGAATAAGGTGGATTCTTACTTTGAGAAGATCTATACTAAGAAACAAATGACCAACCACATCAAGATTTTGATAGAGAATATGAAGCTTCTTCCAGTGACTTAGGAATTCATGGAGAAGGTCAGCAAACTGAGATAATTGACCCCTACATTGGATAAATTTTTGGAAAATAAAGATGATTTTATATTTTCTATGGTGAGGGGAGGTGGAATCATTATGGACTTCCGGAATTTGCTGCTACCTTTCATTCATGTGGACATTACACCTATCATAGTTCGTCCTAATTTACCAGCTTCACCTCAGTCTGCTTCAGTTCCTCAGATGACTCCAGTCCTAGCCATTCAGAGACTTTCACCTATGATCCCTCAGAAACCTACTAATTACCAGCCATACACAATTTCAGTAGCTCATGCACCTGTGGTTATCACTAGAGTCCCTAAGCCATCTCCTGCCTCTACAGAACTGAAACCTTCTGATCATAAAGTAAAATCCCAAACAACCGATGGGGATGTAGATTGATTGTGGATTATATTTTTGATAGGGATCCTTTTGTAATTTTTTGTGAATTTATCTTGTATCTTTTTGACTCGTGAAATACATAACCTTTTCTACCTCAGTTCATTTTATGTTTTACATTTATATCTGATACATTGTTTATCTCTTTTTACTAATCACAAAGTGGGAGAGTAATAATGATCATCATGATATTCAGTGTGATGTTGATACAATGGGAGAGAAACCTATGATATATACTCTACCCTTGATACCTGTTTTTTCTAATGCTGTTAATTTTTTTTCTATTATACATTTGAATCTATCATTATTCATACTAAAAAGATAATATATTTTAACTCTGAACATCAATGATTTTTGTGAATTAAATCTGATATATCACTAATTATTTTGTTTTTCCTTTAATACCTTAATTATTATTTTGGATCACCACTGGTACTTTACTGATTGTTTTGGATTATAATATCATAATCTGTGATTATAAAAAAGGGGGAGATTGTTGACCTTTCCTATTTTGATAATCCCAATTATACTTTAATATGTTTTGATAATCTCAAATAATATATTTTCTTCTATTAATTGTAATTTCATAATGATATTGAGTTAATAAGAATATCAAAATAATCATTGGAATATGTTTTTGCAATGTTCATCTGTGATTATAATTGTTCAAACTTAATCTAGAAATATCATGCATAGAACAGATAATTGTTTTTTTATTAGGTCACTGATAGACCAAGTCTTCAGGTCTACCATTAAAAATCTCACCAATATGCAAAGGTCACTGGTACAGAAAGATACCGATAGAAAAAGGTTACCGTTAGAGTAAGAGTTATGTGACACAAGGTCACCGGTACAGAGCTATCGACACACTAAGTCTACAGATAAAGAAAGTCTTATTTTTATAACAAGATCTACTAGTCGAAGAAATTTACCTATATAGAAAGAGCTATTGACATACAGCTACTGGTACAAGCCTACTGATACAAACATACTGAGTCACAGATATAAAATATCTACTGTTACACACCAGTTACCAATGGACAGTGCTACTGACACATCCTAGCTACCGATTCAGGGAAGCTGCAGATTCAATGAAGCTACTATTGCATGGAAGCTACCACAAAAACATCTACTGATACACAGAGAATACTGCTACTCATAGTGACAACAACTGATGCAACAACATACCTACCAAAAAAATTCCACCATTGCAAGCACACTGATACAATGAGCCACTGATGAATAACAACCACCATTTCTTTAACTCTACTTATCTTTGTTTTATATAACAACATTCATATTTATTATTATAATGAATCTACTATTAATTAAATGTTGTCTACTAAATGTTAGGGAACCATACATTATACCTGTAGAGGAAACCATCCTCTTTGTCGGACCACATATGCTATAAGAAGAAAGATAAAGGGAGTGCTTATATGGGCGGGTGAAAAAGTGGAGACACAGTGGTGACAGGTTGATACAAAAAGGTATGCCCAAGCCCAAAAGAAAAGAACATTTGATGTAAGTTGAGGAAATGTGCTAAGATGCATATTCTACTACATTCTCAAGTAAACTTGATTCACAAAGGAGTTTGGAAGAGAAATCACAACACTCTATTTTCTCAACATATCCCAAAGGACTCAAAAACCTCATATGCTCAATCCTGAAGGAGTCCAGAGCTGCATTACTATCACATAGAGAATTCTAAACTCATATCAAATATTATTCACTATTTTGTGATTCATTTACTTACATTTTGAGTATTGTGTGAAATTCTATGTTTCATTGAAACACACATAGTCTCCTGAGCATAACTGAAGGATTTCTGAATACTCACTCAAAAATTATAAACTCTTTCATACCCCCACTTTGAAGAGTGGTAGAGGACGATTGTGACCTGGATAGCCTCCGTGCTATTGTTTTTCCCACAACGAACTTTGGTAAATGTCATAGGACCTGGATAGTCTGTGTACTGGTGTTTACCCCCAATCCATTGTGTGGATCGAATGTTTATATAAACTGTTTGAGAGGACTAAGTCTCAACTTGAGACTGAACCTCTTGGATAACCTGGCTGAGTTATATAAAACTATATTTTATACTCTGCTGCTATGTACATTAAAATAAAATATATTTTAAAGTAACTCAGATAGTGAAATTAAAAGGTGTTTGTAATTTTTGTAAGCCAGTATGTTAGTTTCAATATTCAAATTAATCTTCAGATTAAATTGACTGAGAACTAATCAATCATTGAGAAGCATATTGAAAATTCATAACCATTAAAAATTCGCTAATTATTAACTTATATGTAATTTGGGGGATTTTAATCCTAATGTTTTTAATATAAATCATTAATTGGATCTAAATTCACCACCCTCTTGAGTATCCACTCCAACCAAAATGGATGATTGTCGACCTCCATGTAGCTTTTGATAAACATATAATGGTGAAGGTAACAAAACGGATAAATACATCAATGTGGTATATCTTCAACACTAATATTCTTGTGAATCATATACATTTCATGAATATTATTATATATTCAATGTAGAGGTATTGATCATGGATATTCCTTAACTTATTATATAGACCTATATAATTTTTATATGCTTAATTTACAATCACATAGATTGGTGGTTGATAATTAATTTGGGAAAGGAAATATTTCACCACATTATATATTATTATCTGGTATATCCTTTAAAAATCCGAGAGTATTGTGATTATCTATGTCCTCATATTGTTAAATAAAAAATGATAATTTCTACTCAAATAAAATCTACATTATATTCCATTCAAATGGTGTAATGTTCTATGAATTTATACTCCATAATAAACTATAACCATATACTGCGTCACATGGTCAACTCCTTCGAGGTGATTATATTTTATATACTATTACTATTAGTATACATTTACACATTTATGTAGACATATAAATCCCGTAAATCAATAAGAACAATAGTTATTTACTAGATCAAAATCATGTATCAAGAAACATTATCCATAAAACAATAATTGATGTAATTATTAAGCTACAACCATTCCATTTTTAATGAGAACACATCCAAATCACATCCCTCATGCAACATTATAGATCAAAATTCTTTCTCCACTACGTGGTAGTGTATGCACAATTGTAGTGACTAGTATTCACTAATATTATTTGAATGTTTATTCATAATTATCTTTCATGATGAAAATAAATCACTACTAAGTTAACATGGTTAGCTGTTTTGATTTCAAGGATAAATTTATAAAAAATAATAAATATTCTCAATCCATTCCAAAGAAAATTAAACATCATTTTGAATAGTATATATATTCCATTATATTAACACCTCCATAAATGCAGGATCCAAACATAATGAAACACATGTGATTAAATGAAGATATAATGATAATTTATGTAACCATAAATCAAAACTAAAAAATTAGACATACAATTTATCCTTTATAAATGTATTCAATATAATCATCAATTAGACATCCTAATATTCTGTAATCGTATAATATTTGAGAACACCATTATTAAATGAAATAAAAAATTTAATTAGGTGATCTTTAAAGATTCTAATTTTCATGTCCAAATATGGTGGGAGATATTTTATTTTCAAAATGAATCATTTTGAATTCATAATTTTAATTTTTTTTATTAATGGTTGTCATGGGTATATCAACTCATTTCAAAATTAATTGATGATATCAAAATAAATGGTTTATCTTTGAGAGTTGTTATGATGATATATATTAATCTAGAACGGCATCAAAAAATTATAGGGAATTATTATTAATTCTTGGGATCATTTTGTGTTAATTATAATAGAATATTGAAGCCAATTAATCTATGATTATTATTAACAGTGAGGATTATTTCACCCTTGAGAAACACTATTGTATCTAAAAATCTTATTAATATTACCTTAGAGGTTCTTCCTAATTTCCTAAAAATCATTTTGTGTAACTTTATATGGACTCTTTGATATTTTTATTTTACCTTGTGTGTTTTTAATCTACTTCATTGTATAGGGAATAACAAGTCAAATAATCCAGAAATTGATGGATGTATTTACATATAATAAGTAGTTCATCAATTTAGAGTTTCATCCCATCTTTTTTAGATAAGGGTACCTTTTAAGGTAACAAGACCCATGCAGGGGAAGTAAAATCCATTGAGTGTTCAATGATATCCTTGTACCAAAATAAGATCATTTGTTGATTAGGAATTTGAAATTTGAATCCACTATAACAAAATTTATATAATTTTAATTTATAGAGACCCATTCCATTCCAAAAAAATAGTATTGAAATAAACTAATGGGGGGATAATAATTTTTGTTTCCAAAACGTTCTAAAAATATTATATAGGATTGTTGTTATAGACATTGAATGGAGTCAACATAGCACTATTATTTTTTTCATAGATATTTCAATGTCTAATAAATAGGGGTGTCTAATTAATTCTTGTATAAATCATAATATATATAAATGGCAGGGTGGATGTTGAATAAGTGTTTATAATTGTAGTTATAAGGTCCCCTATTTTTTAGATGAGTATTTTGTGATAAAATTTCCATTGTTTATTTTAGAGGAATACCGAGTTTAAAATGGTCGTCCAACTATATTATTATTTCAAATAACCGTTTGATTAAATATTTTTTCCCTAGAATGGGGTTTTTACTTGGATATGATTTTGGTCAAATTCTGATCCAATAAAATTTATGTGGAATAATTAATAACTTCTATTTTATAAATTAAATATTAATTTATTCATGAATGTTCATTTGGTAACATCTACTGAAGAAAATGTCAGTTTCGATTTCTGTCTCATCCGTTGAGTCTAGTATATGTTATTTTTCTATCCAAGCTGTAAAATTATGTTTTTAACTGGGGTATGATCAGGCCCCTTTTATTTTTTCTTTTCTATTCTCTACGTTTATTTCTTTCTTTTTTTTTATTTCTATATGGATTCTCACACATGAATCTAGGGATCCTCCTTCATGTATCATATTTAAAAATTGATATATGGAGGGTGGTATATAAAAATTGATAATAATGAGTTTACCACCATGGATATTGGGACATTTTGGATCATCATACGATAACCATGGACTGCAAAAATAGGGGAGGCTACGATGGACTCCCCCCCAAAGATTGGTTTTTATGATATTATTCTATAAATCCATTTATATAAATTATATTAATGTTATAATCCCATATTATAGTTTCTTATAACCCCTTAGGGGTAGATATTCTTCTTTTGGGGTGAAAATAATTGTTTGGGGTGTTTCAGGGGTTATTTATTTTCTGAGAAAAAACAATTATATAGAATGCGGTTTATGGAACAAATATCATGTGTTTGTTCTATTAATGTGTGATTAATTTTCCTTTAATTAAACACCTCTTATTGTAATTACATGCCATGTACATGGATTATTCCTTTTTTTAGGTACTCTATCATGTTTCCCATGTTAAGGGTAAAATGTTGTCTAGAGAACATGACCACACCCTGTGTGGGTCACACACCCTTAAGGTATAAAATACCGGGCAATGTACATGGTCTTGAAATGTGAGGCACAAAGGTAGGTAACCCATGTTGGGTAAACACCATTTATAAGGAAAAAATTTCATGTACATGGGAATTTATACAACATACATGGCAGATGTAGATGCCTAGGTGGGGCATTTGCAGTAAAAATCATGTGTGGAGGGAGACATGTAGAGTACTATCCCATTTGGCACACTTTTTGGGTTTTTCATATCTTTTCACACATTAGTTAGACATGGACCAATGTTTAGTCCATTTTATGAATCATCATGTAGATTGCATTGGAATACCCCTTGAGGTGTTTGAAGAACTCCCTATTAATATATTATTATTTTACCTAAATAAAGAGGTCCTTACTATTGTTATCAAATTTAGTTGTATCTTGACAGTGATAAAATTTGATCTAAGATTGTAAATGATTCCACTCTCATGACCTATGTAACACACCAATCTTCCATGGTACTCTTCTCTTTAAAAAATACAATAGCTTTCACTATACATCACATTGTGTTTTAGAACACCGCGACCAATCAAACTAGATCTTTAAAAACCTATTGTGAATATTTATACTCACCTTTTGATATTTTTTTTCAAAATGGACTTAATTTTTAGATTCTGAATTTCAAAATTATCTTAGTGTGAATTTTTTGTATTTTTTTAAACATTCTATTTTTTTTGTATAGTGTGAAACACTACAATACTGTTTAAAACCATCTTTTATTCAAATAATTATTCTTTTTATTTAAATTTATTTTAATGTAAAAATAGATACATAATACCTATATATGTTCAATTTATTTTATTTGATTCAATTTATAATATTATTAGATATATAAATTTTATTGAACTTTTTAACACATTTTACCCACTTTCTAGGCACATTTAAAAAATTACATAATATGTAAGGTTACCACTTCATAGAATTGAATTTCAAAACCCTTAGAGACAAATTTGACATTAGTATGTAATATTATGTTTATTAGGAAGAAAATAAATTTTTGTGAAATGTAACATTGGAATTTTTTTACCACGGGTAAAAGTAAATAGTGTAATTAAAGGTACACATAATATTAAAATTACCCTAACACATGTCCGAAATATTTTAGATAAGTTTTTTTTCAACATAAATAATACTTTTTAATAAAATATGATCCTATTTTATAAACATGGATTATATTAGGACATTTATTATTATATTATTTAAATAAGATTTAAAATGTTAAATTAAAATTTTTCTAATTAAACCAAATTTAATATAGAAATTTACAAAAGATAAATTAGACTATATATATTTATTATATAGGGAAATAATTCCCAACATCATTGTATTTTAATTATTTTATTTAGACAATATATAATTAATATTATTTATAACACAATCATGATGCAGTAATTACCTTATTAATTAAAGATTAAAATAATTGAGATTATACATATTCAAATAAATTAAAATTGGATGTTTTTAGGAATTTACCTAATTTTATATGTTAATAGGACATGTTATTATCAATTTAATGTATTTTTTGAGAATTAATCTTGTTGATTTTACATTCATAAAAAAACAAAATATTGTCAAAATTGACAAAAATGTGTTTTTAAGAAAAATACTAATATATTAAATTATATAATAGTCCAAAAAATCTAAATTTATACAAAAAGACTTATTTTAATGATAGAAATGTCTTTAATGAACCAATTGAGGATATATTTTCATTTTATAGTATGTATGTTAACCGTTTATTATATTAATAGAAGAAGACAAGATAAAAGTTAAACTATGTAACTAAGAGTAAATATAAACGATAAGGCTAATTTGGTTACCTAAATGTGCCTAAAACTTTTGGTTTAGAGGCTTAGGACCCAAACTGACCTTAATATATAAATAAATCCGTTTAGATAAATAATAAACCTAATATGAATTTATAATAAAATAATATATCAAGCTTTTCTTAAAGTCACCCTCAGCTCCTTTATGAATGGTTACATCCCCTTCTCTCAAAATCACACCTCCAAATCAATTTATCACTACCAATATCTACTAAAATATCTTTCGAACTACCCTCACATAACCCTATAGTTCTTACATTGATAATAAATTTACCATATGGACCACTTTTGATCAAATCAAAAGAAATCACCTGAAGAAGAGGTAAAAATTCCATCACATCTTTCAAAGTTCTTTTTTTCATCCAGTTCCTATTTATTTGTTTATTCCATACCAAAATAATGACTCTAGTACCTTATACCTACCTTATTTTTTACTATAAATACGGTACAACCATATTAACTATTCTATCTATCTGATGATTAACAACTTCATCATTCATGCATACATATTTCCTACTGTATTTACGTCATGGTGCAGTTTCTTATTCAACACTTCATTATTTGGATTGGTATAATAATATGTACAAGATTATATTACAATCTTATATGAATATTTAAAAATAAATATTTTTTTATAATTATGTTTATTTTAAATTATTCCTATATAGAAAGTGATATTTCTCTCAAATAATGTTGATTTCATATTTGACAACAACTTTTGATGGATTTTACAGTTATTTGAAATTGGTTTATTATGATACAATCATCTATATTGTATAGATTGTTTTGTGATAAGTAATAATATGGGTGTGTTATGTTTATAACATTTATGGGTTATGTTAAATGTTTTAACTTTTTGTATGCGAGTTTTAATATGAATTTGTATGTTATGTTTCAACCATTTCACATGAGAAATTCATTAGAAATAGTATGTGATGGGTGGAGCCTGATATATCTCTTCGATGCATCGGTAGGTCTAATTAAACAAACTAGTGTCCTGGCACAAGGCATTGACAAATTCATATTTTTATTCTAGGTATGAGGCCTTGATATGTGGTTATGATGTCTGACATTAGGAATTCCATCATTATTTAATTATCTATTGATATTAAATGTGATTATTCAACTAGTATAATCTCAATGTGAATATGTAAATAGAATTATTTAATTTGTCATTTCCATATTATAATCAATATTGTGTTTAAAAGGGTTGTGTTTTAGTCCAATACATTACCTGAAATTTTAATTCCAATATATTATAGTTTTCACTATATTGTTATCCTTAATAAGCATCTGAGCTCACCCTTTTCTAATGGTTCTTTTTCCAAGGATGTGAAATTTATATTATTATTAACCTAAATGGGTTTTCCAAATGTTATTAGTGTGTTTAGAGTGTGTAATTTTTTTTTATTTCCTGATGCAATTTAAAACGTATGTATATATCTAGTACATCCTAGGATATTAAACTAATCGGTCTTTCGAGACATGTTTTCTTATGATCATGGAAATTATATATAATAATGCAATGTATTTGGTTAAATATATTTCAGGAATAATAACCTATATTTTTATATATTTTCCCAACGGATGTCTCTCTAGTGATATGATACCTTTTGATCAAGGATATTGTGAGACTTGTTTCCAAAGATATCTTGTTGGGTTCCTGTTCTTACGTACGATCTGGAGGATATGATGTAGGATGGATATATCCACGTACTACTAACAAAGATACACCATGGGATTCATTAGATTAAATGATGACTTTGGAAATCCCCAAAAGGATCCATTATCTTGTGTATTCTGCCAAGGATACCTTTTAGAATGTCTCAATTGACTATTTGTTTGGGGATCCCTGGTAAGATTCATCCTCGTACTTTTTTACCTATGAATCCTATGTAGGATACCTTATCTTATGTTTATACAATGTGAACACCATGTAAGATGCATATATTGTGTATGAAATTGGGGACACAATGGGTACCCCAATTTTTTATTGGCCCTCAGTTAGTAAATTGGGATCAGGTAGAGATGGTGGTGGGTTTCACCTTATAACATTTGATAGAAACACATCGAACCCAGAATCCTTGAGCATGTACACTATTTAAATAAATTATCATGATTAAATGAATAAAATGTAGATTTAAAAATTAGTTTATCAGTTTGGAAAATAGATTACATGCATGGACATTAAATTAAAATTCAAAACAAAACATCAAACATAGACAATCCATTAAGAACTCGATTATTTTTCATTCTTAACCCCAAACATCATTCATAATACAATGTTGTGAATCCTCGGTAAATGAAACATAATAAAATAGAGATCTCAAATGCTCAGTATGTTTAAATAATACAATAGAATCTTTCACAAATTATAATAATATTTTTTGGTATAGTATAAAAATAAAACTCGATCAATTTAATAAAAATATTCAACATAATTTAGAAAGAATAAATCATATATTCCTATTTAATCATTCTCATATATATTTTACTTTTCAAATAATCACATGTAATATCAATAAATAATCTCACAATGACAGAAGGAATATTTACGGACATCCAAACCACACCATCAAGGAATCATTCCATTATCAAACATTAACATGTAAAAACCCAAACATGTTTGTCAAATGAGACCTAACGATGCATCGTGGACTTATAGTAGGACATTCCAAAATCTTTCTAAATACAATGACTTCCTCATATGAAAAGTATAATCATAACAAACATAACCATTCATATTTAAACATTTATACGAAATGTTAATAAATGAACTGTAAACCATAACCAGTGTCTAAAATATCATCTAAATTGTCAATCATTTCAAAATCCAAACCACAAAATGGTATATTTTATCATAATAAGACAAAATATATTAAATAAAAAATCAAATAAAGGATTTAGACTTTTTATAAAATAATCACAAAATTGATTTGAGATAAATATCCATTTTTTAGTTTGATATCATACAAAATCCGTGCCATTATAAAAATACATTTCTTTTGAAAATAAACTTGTAAAATTTTATGGGATTCTTCTAAACATTAAGGCTTCCCGATAGAGGAAAAAATCCACTCTCTCTGCATAAGATAAAAAACTTTTCTTCTTTCATTTGTTGAACAGGACATGAAGTACCTCATTTGGAGAATGACAGAATGATCTCTTTTAAAAAGTTGTATAAAATCCAAACATGGGTAAAAATGAATTTTAAATATTTTAATGGAACAAAAAGAATATTTTCAAATAAATTTAATGGTTCATTGACATGGATGATGAATATAGAATCCCGCCTTTTTATCACATAAACTTTTATTACATTTTACAAAATCGAGGATCTGTAAGGTTTAGTGTCTTGGAAACCAGGAACTTAAAACATGATAACATGAAACATTTTTATTAAACACTTGAAAGGATTCTCCTCATGTTCATCCTAGGTTCATTACTGCATCTCATAACCTGGGAACATACATCAAAAGAAAGGGTGAGCAGAAGGCCCAGTAAGGGAAACAAGAGAAACATTTTACATGTGAGCTTGAGATACTTCAATAAGGTCATGAAAATAACTTCAATGCATGAGAAAGAAATCATGAGATATATCATAATTAAAATAAAATTTTTCAAAACTTGAAGATTTGGCTACATCATTTAACATACACAATCATGAATATATCACCAAGGTTCATCCCCAAGGTGTCATTTGAAAATTACCATGGTTATTCACCAAGATATCGTGAAAATTGTAATCTCTAGTGGTTACATCATTACCCAATGCATTGGAGCGCTATTAGGGTGAACCCTTAAATTTACCTTTATTTTCAGGTGATCCACATATATCATCATCAAACATTTTATAAATAACCCATATAGCATAAAATAAATGGGTTTCATTTCATAATCATAATGTTTTAAAAACTGCTTTAAAGACATGATCTTAATGTTACTTTAAACCCACAGAAAGGGAATGTGGGACTCATGTATGTAAATCCCAGAATTTAAAATAGAACATTTTGATATATATGTGAATACCCTTATATAAATAATTTCTTTGAGTATTCAATTTAAAACATAAAATAATTTTGAGAAAAGAGAGAGGCATTTTGAGACGAAAATTCTGCAGCATATCGGCTATGATACAAGGTTTAAGAAAACATTGAAAAGAGAGGGGACATGGGTCACCCAATCATAAATGATCGATAAAACAGTAGGGGGATAGAACATAAGGGATTTAAGAACATGGTAATTAAATTTGAAAGATATACCATATGAAATGAAAAACACGGAAGTGAGACAAAAATAAGATTTCTCTTATGATTATTCGGCTGCCTAACGGCGTCACTAAAACATTAATAAAAAATGATTTGACAAGATAAAATAGGGTCTCTCATCATATGATCATAATACATAAGTATGATAGATATTTATATCATACCCCAACTTAATAAAAAGGAATATGGATGACATGACATGAAAATCGAACTTGAAAAATGAGAAGGGTGAAAGAATCCCTTAAAAATTCGACAGCCTAACTACATCACTTAAACATTCTTAAAATGAAATGATGAGAGTAAGAGGGGATCTCTCATAATATAAACATGAAAAGGGAAGTAAGAGGAATATAAATTAACATCCTCTCACATAATAACATGGAGCATAAAATTAATGACATAAAAGAGATTACATGAAAAGAAAGAGAGAGGTCAGATCCCTTATCTTAAAACGTGCCTCTTAAAACTCAATGGTTTGGACCTTGAGAAGATTGGGGGCACCTTGGGAGGACTCCTTGGGAGGTAATTAGACCCTAACTTCGGTGGGGGAGAGTGGGGAGTTGAATGGATGAGAGGATGGCTTGGTATTTATAGGGAAAGTGAGGGGACAAGGCATTACTGGCCAAGGGACACCTCATTAGTGGTTTTGGCAAAACCATGGGCTTTCCCATGGTATTTTCCCATGGTATTGGCCACTTGGGACATCTCATATCTTATCTTACTATTCATAAGTCGACCATATTTATTACATACTTAATACATCATTTAATGATGACATTAAACACTCATAACTTAAAACCTGTATTTTCACTATTCTTCGAAAATTCAACTTTCTTAGAATAATCCCAAAATATCACCTTAACCAAATATCAATGCTCTGATTTCAAAAATGAACTCTATTTTATAAAAATAATTTTCTAAATATTTTTAATTTAATTTTTTAATAAATACACTATTCACCAAAAATTCATTTTTTTCATAAAAATCCCCAAAAATTATCTTAACATAATATCAATGCCCTGAGTTCAAAAATGAAATAATTTTTAGAAAAATAATTTTCTAAATTATTTAAATTAAATTTTTAATTAAAAAACCCTATTCACCATAAAAACTAATACTTGACTAATATTTTATGAAACCGTTATTTAACCATTTTATTGAATCACATTACATAATCAAGGTGCCTAGATTATATTAATGCTTTATTTAAGTAAGATTACTAATCCATTTGTTTACATTACTAATCCTAAGCATAAAATCACTATTCATAATTTACTATTCATCAAAAATCATGTTGATCTTATTAGACTCTAAATTTCGTAATGGACATAATTGTAGAAGACCATTTTTTGAATATCATTACACATTTTTAATTATTTAAGGTTTACATAAACTTTTTTAAAATATACTTTTTCTAAAATTCATAAAAAATATTACTACTATATTTATCCGGTCATTTGAACATTCATAAACTTCATCATAAGAAGAAATCCCAATTTTTATTTAAAACAAAGGATTACACAAGGCAGTTATGGTCTCCTTACATATCCCCTTATCACACCATAATAGGACCTAAGTGTAAGGTGAGCTAAGGTGAGAGAATATTAGGGAGGCTCAGCCAACATCGCACGAGTAGTAATTTCTATCAGTTTGAAATTCTCGCGAAGGCGATTCCATTCTAACTTCACACGATAAAGTTCGGCATGGGTTTGGTCCAGAGAAAATCCCAGTGGTGCTACCTCCTTCCAAAGTTCTGTTAGATGGGCTTCGATCGGTCCTAGACTACTAGGTGAGGCCATCAAATCTTCTTTCTATATTAATTAACCAAGATTACTTGTATTTGGAGACAAATAATCAAAACTTTTAGTTTCCAGTGGTCATATTGACTAATGGTCATATAACAGTAAAAACCCAACGGTCTCATTTTAATTATACTAATGTTATCAAATTAAACAGTTTTGTTGAGTATGAAAAATAAAATAACACAAAAAATTAGGAAACAATATTTATTCAAAATTTTTGGTCGTTAAAATATTTCCCCCTTAAGAAATTGCGTCCTCGCAATTTTTAAATTGGGTTTTGAAATTTCATTGAAAGTCCCACATCGGAAAAGAGTCAGAAACACTATTACTTTAAAAAAAGAACGGTAAGTACAAAGGTCACCCGAGTGAACCCATACTAGGATTCCATGGAGGAAAACATGGATATGGAAGAAAAAACAAAGGGTCAAGTTCTGGGGGAGAGTGATAGATAACATGATTTGGAGAAAGTTGACCACGAGAAAATCCCTAACTTATAATGTTTGTAAATGGTCTTTGATCACCTAGTAGGAAACGTAAACAAACAAAATTTTTGTTTACGTTTCTTTTCATAATTTTGATGAATTCATTTACTACATAGAACAAAAACATAAGGAAATATACCAACCTTCAAGTAGAGTTTCTTCCTTTAATAAGTTTCTACCAAAACTAAAATTTTCTCCAAACGATGAGCATTCAAAACTACGTGGTCTCATTAAAACACAAGAATCATCTTCTAGAGAATCACATAATCCACAAAAGATTAACTATCCATTTCTTCCATCTTTAAACATTATCCCCAAAACAGAAAGGTTAAGGTAAAAAAACTCTTCAAAAATAAAGAATCCCATAGGAATGGAAACTACTTTTAAATCGTCAAAGACCCATGGTACTACCCAATGTTCATCATAAACTATTACATAAATAAAGGTCCTTAATGTTCCTCAAAATAAACCAAACTGTTATTGATTCCCAAATACAGGAAGGATTTGATAACATAGTCTTCCAAGGTAAACTTTATCATTAATCTCCAAACAACATCAAACACCCCTAAAATCTTATGACAAAACTAACTAACCTGAAAATATTTACCCCAAGATAGGTTAATCATTTCAATAAGTAACCTAAATTACTATAAGTCCTCCATAAATTTATTAATTCTTAAAAATATAAGTCAACCATTACTCCTCAAAGAAAATACCAAAGTAATCTATTTACCTCGATCAAATAGGGTTCCCAAAATAGTGAACGTCTTCCAAAATAATAATAATCATTTAATCCACTAATCCTTTCTGTCATATTAATACGACAATAGTCGCATTTCCTATCACATTGGTTTTGGGGACATGTTCTTTCATTTCCCACCATTAACTAAGAAGATAAAGTATAATTAGGGGCTCAAATACTTATCCAATAATCATGAAAAGGAACTTAATGCATATAAGGATAACTTATAGAAGAAAAGTATACCCTATCTTGTGATCCCCTAGGTTTCAAACTAGGTTATCCTTGATCATATATTCTTCTGTGATTCTTTATTTTATTTTATGTTTATTCCTTTAATAATGTTTCATACTAAGATTATGAATTTACCAAAGCATATCCCACGGGAGTGTCGTAACCAAGAGTGCATCAAGGCTCGTTGTCATGTACCAGTTCCCATTTGAGCCTAGATCAAAGCGGTGTTTTCGGGTTTTGCCCCTATGTACATCTGTTCCAGAGCCACCTCTACCTGCTCGTATCCATGCAGGGATGTATTTTCTTGGCAACCCTTTACTCAATACTCACCAAAATACCATGAATATTTCCTATATTTAAGATTTTCTATAGGGTTCTTCCTAAAGTTTTCATATCCTAATTTCCACAAATAACTAAACCATCCTTTGATACCAACTATAGATTCCCGCATTTTTATCACATAAACCTTCATTACATTTTACAAAACCGAGAATCTTTAAGGTTTAGTGTCTTGGAAACGAGGAACTTAAAACATGAAAAAATGAAGCATTATTCTTAAACACTTGAAAGGCTTCTCCTCATGTTCATCATAGGTTCATTACTGCATCTCATAACTTAGGGACATATATCAAAATAAAGGGTGAGCAGAAGGCCCAGTAAGGGAAACAAGATAACCATTTAACATGCGAGCTTGTGATACTTCCATAAGGTCATGAAAATAACTTTAAGGCGTGAGAATGAAATCATGAGATATATCATAATAAAAATAAAATTTTTCATAACATGAAAATTTGGCTACATAATTTAACATAGAAAATCATGAAAATATCTCCAAGGTCCATCCCCAAGGTGTCATTTGAAAATTACCAAGGTTATTCACCAAGATATCGTGAAAATTGTAATCTCTAGTGGTTATATCATTACCCAATACATTGGAGCGCTATCAGGGCACACCCTTAAATTTGCCTTTATTTTCATGTGATCCACATATATAATCATCACAAATTTCATAAATAACCCATATAGCATAAAATAAATGGGTTTCATTTCATAATCATAATGTTTTAAAAACTGCTTTAAAGAAATGATCTTAATGTCACTTTAAACCCACAGAAAGGGAAAGCAGGTCTCATGTATGTAAATCCCAGAATTTAAAATATATAATTTTAATATATATGTTAATACCCTTTTAGAAATAAGAGCTTTGAGTATTCACTTTATAACATAAAATAATTTTGAGAAAAGAGAGAGGCTTTTTGAGGCGAAAATTCTGCTGCAAAATGGCTATGTTACAAGGTTTTAGAAAACATTGAAAAGAGACGGGACATGGGTCACCCACTCATAAATGATCCATAAAATAGTAGGGGGACAGAATATAAGGGATTTAAGAACATGGTAATGAAATTTGAAAGACATACCATATGAAATGATAAACATGGAAGTGAGACAAAAATAAGATTTCTCTTATGAATATTCGGCAGCCTAATGACGTCACTAAAACATTAATAAACAATGATTTCACAAGATCAAATAGGGTCTATCATCATATGATAATAATATATCAGTATGATAGATATAGAGATCATACCCCAACATAATAAAAAGGAACTTGAAAGACTTGACATGAAAATCGAACATGAAAAATGAGAAGGGTTAAAGAATCCCTTAAAAATTCGGCAGCCTAACGGCGTCACTTAAACTTTCTGAAAACGAAATGATGAGAGTAAGAGGGGATCTCTCATCATATAAACATTAAATGGGGAGTAAGAGGAATATAAAAGAACATCCTCTCACATATGAACATGGAGCATAAATGGAACGACATAAAAGAGATTATATGAAATGAAAGAGAGAGGTCAGATCCTTTTCCTTAAAACGTAACTCTTAAAACTCAACGGTTTTGACCTTGAGAGGCTTGGGGGCACCTTGGGAGGACTCCTTGGGAGGTAATGGGACCATAATATCTTTGGGGGAGAGTGGGGAGTCGAATGGATGATAGGATGGCTTGGTATTTATAGGGAAAGTTAGGGGACAAGGCATTAATGGCCAAGGGACACCTCATTAGTGGTTTTGGCAAAACCATAGGCTTGACCTTGGTATTTGTCCATGGTATTGGCCACTTGGGACACCACATATCTTATCTTACTATTTATAAGTCGATCATATTGATTAAATACTTAATACATCATTTAATGATGTCATTAAACACTCGTAACTTAAAAACTGTATTTTCACTATTCATCGAAAATTCAACTTTCTCAGAAAAATCCCAAAATTTCACCATAACAAAATATCAATTCTCTGATTTCAAAAATGAACTCCATTTTAAATAAATAATTCTCTAAATATTTTAAATTTAATTTCTAAATAAATACACTATTCACCGAAAATTCATTTTTTTCAGAAAAATCCCCAAAAATTTTCTTAACATAATATCGATGCCATGAGTTCAAAAACTGAAATCCTTTTTATAATAATAATTTTCTAAATATTTTTAATTAAATTTTTAATTAAAAAACTCTATTCACCAGAAAAAACTAATACTTGACTAATAATTTATGAAACTGTTATTTAACCATTTTATTGAATCACATTACTTAATCAAGGTGCCTAGATTATATTAATGCTTTATTTAAGTGAGATTACTAATCCATTTTGTCACATTACTAATCCTATGCATAAAATCACTATAAATAATTTAATATTCAGAAAAAAAACAAGTTGATCTTATTAGACTCTAAATTTTGTAATGGACATAACTGTAGAAGAGAATTTTTTGAATATCATTACACATTTTTAATTATTTAAGGTTTACATAAACATTTTTAAAATATCCATTTTCTAAAATTCATAAAAAATATGCATACTATATTTATCTGGTCATTTGAAAATTCATAAACTTCATCATAAGAAGAAATCCCAATTTTTATTTAAAATAATGGATTACACAAGGTAGTTACGCTCTCCTAACATATCCCCTTATCACACCATCATAGGACCTAAGTGTAAGGTGTGCTAAGGTGAGAGAATCCGAGGGAGGCTCAACCAACATCGCACGAGTAGTAATTTCTATCAATTTGAACATCTCGCGAAGGCAATTCCGTTCTAGCTTCACATGATGAATTTTAGCTTGGGTTTAGTCCAGAGCAAAGCCCAGTGGTGCTACCTCCTTCCCAAGTTCTGTTATATGGGCTTCGATCGGTCCAAGACTACTGGGTACGGCCATCGAATCTTCTTTCTATATTAATTTACCAAGATTACTTATATTTAGAGACAAATAATCAAAACTTTTAGTTTCCACTGGTAATTTTGACCAATGGTTATATAACAGTCAAAACCCAACGGTCTGATTTTAATTATACTCATGTTATCAAATGAAACCGTTTTGTTGAGTATGATAAATAAAATAACACACAAAATTAGGAAACATGATTTATTCAAAATTTTGGGTCGTTACAATGAATATTTGCCATAAAGACTTATGTACAATAATCCCCGAATAATAATGAGATTGAAAAATTTACCCTTACAGTATGTCCAATTCACTCTGTACAAGTCCAAAACAAATATATAGTTATATAAAACATATTATTAAATTATAAACAAATCATAATAGAATTTATGTTTTTATAAATGATTTATTTATGACTATACATTAACAGTATATTAACAATATTCCATGTTAAAGAAAAATTTCGGGTAATAATTGACTTTTTTTATCGTACATGTTTCTTATTTTTTAATCTTGACTATAATACTTAGATCACAATATACTTAAATTTAGAAAGTAAAAAATGATTTATATATCATATATAGTTTTATATAATTATATATATAATAGGTTCATATTAGTAATAGAATAAATTGTTCATGGAGACAGTAGGTCATATGTACACATGATTGTTGTTTCTATTTTCCTATCATACTGAATGTAAGAAATTTTATTTCATACATGTATATATATATTAATATAGTATAATTATTATGCCATATATTTCATAATTATTCATTACATTCATTTTCATAATAATTCATAAATTTTCTTACAAGAAAAATCAAATCATGACATAGAGACAATAAGCCATATGTATGCACGCATGGTGATATAGTTTTTTAAAGGATGGGTAAAAAAATTAATATGGTTGTTAAATAATATTATTATAAGATCATATTATTTTTTATTATGGAGTTAATAATTCAGTACAGATTAAACTTATGTAACGTAAGTAGTAGAATAAAAACACATTGAATGATTTCTAAAAACAATAAACACTTCTTTGTGTGTCTCCAATTTATTTTCATAAAAGGACTCAATAGGTTAACATTAATCCAAATGTATGTAAAATAGAATGAAGTGAAGGAATTTGGGATGGTAAAAAGTATATATTAGAGTATCTAATGGGATTTATATATGCAAATAAAAGAATGAGAGATGATCTGTTTTAAAAGACATGGGATGAACACTTTTGGATACTCAAAAATAATTAATTCTTAACAAATTAATATTCGATTTAAAATAGATGCAGAGTGATTTATTTGAACTGTAAAAAAGGATGAGTATAAATCCTCTCAATCAACATATTTTAGACATGTTTTTCTCAGAAAAAATACTCATATATTTTGGAATTTTCCCTTAGTTAAATGTTTTAACTCTTACTCTGTCAACTTATCTTTTTTACATTCTAGGGATAATATATTAACAAAAATTCCAAAAGAACCCCTCTTGGATAATTTATGAAATTTTAGACATTATATTTGTTATTTGTCTAATATATATATTTCAAAAAAAATAAATCCTTATTTATTTTAAAATATCGTTGTTTTAAATTTTGACTATATTTATTATTAGGGTTTTTTAAAATGTAATCAAATTAATTCTTTTCAAAACAATATTATATCATCCCTAAAATATAAATTTATTATAAAAAAATTCGTTTATGGAATTAAATATTTCAAATAATATTTATTTTAAAATTATTATTATCATTTATTTGATTCAATCATTAATAAATAAATTATAGCTTCATCAATATGTCACTGTTTAATTTAATTATTTATTTTATAAAATTATTAAAAAATTTACCATAACATAGATAATGATTTTTTCTTTATAATTACTATTTATAGATGACTATTTCATTTATATAACAATATATTAAAAAATTGTGTACTAATTAAATAAAGTATAACAAAATAGTAATGTTTTAAGTATAATATTATAAATATATTATATCCCACCATGTGGAACAAAGAAGTCCCAAAATCATCACACAGATTTTTTGGGTAGAAAATGAAATATATAAAGAAACTATAACATGTTTTAGAGTCATTTATAAATATTATAATTTTTTAACTTTTAATTACCCTATTTACCCTTTACTATGGTAATTAACTAAAACTGTACTAACGTAACTATTCACAAAAAAATACATTTTAATATTATAACATATATTTAGTACTAATTAAAACCATGTATGTTCATTTTTTTAAATTTCATTGATTGTTGTGTTAAATTTACGTTTTATTCTAATCTCGCAATTGTGGCTAGAATGTGCATAAAAGAGACATTTATATCTAAATCAAGTAAAAAAATGATTCCATTGAACTAAATTTATTAAATATATGTTTTATTTATATATTGTGACATTAATATAAATTTATTATAAATAAATTTTTAATTGAAAATATATGTTTTTAACAATAATTTAGTATTTTTCAATATTCATTAAAATTAAAACCTTTCAGAAAAACGCAAAATAGTCACAATAATATAATATTAATATTAAAAATTCAAAAATGAAGTCTATTTTGAAAATAATATGAATAAATTTAATTATGTGGTTTATACTATCCATAACCTCTATCAAAATGACTAGTTCGATAGATCATATTGTGCTCAATCTCAGTGTTGCGTACAACACAAGATACTAAATTTATTTGAAAAAAGAAAAGTACTATTGATTCTTGGGGTGTTACATTCTCCAATTCATAAATAAATTATATTCGTTCAATTTTATATTTTTTGTTTAGTTATTCCCAAAACAAAACAAGGGTCGATAAAAGGTCTAATTGAAAATAATGAAAGGGAAGTAGAAAAGTCATCATAGAAAACACATACATGTGTTCCATTTTAGAAAATATGACCATGAAAATATATATATATATAAACATGTTCTATTGGAGAGTGATAGAGAACATGATATTGAGAAGGATAATACAAAAATATATATATGTGATGATCTAGGGGACCATTTGGCTCTTCTGAAAAATTAATAGGATGCAATTTTGGGATTCAAGATCGTTTCCCTAGAGTTAAAGAATTATTTTACTATTTATATTAGAAATAAATTTATTTCATTCAATGTCATAAGAATAATATAATAATTTTTTTATATTTGTTCTATTTTTAATTCATCACTTAGTCCTGTAAATGATAGTTCTATATGAACTTTCAACACCTGATTTTTTTAATATATCATAAGTACCACATGTATTTACATTAGTCTATAAATATTTACTAAAAAAAATATTTTTTTCCCAATGTTTTATATAAATCATAAATTAACCTCATAAAATAATATCTAATGTTCAAATTACTCCATCCCAATATTATGACTTATCCAAAATATTCATTCCAAATTAATAGTCCCAAAAGTGCTCTAAATTTTCAAAATCAATCTTAAAATTAGATTCTAAAAACAACGTAATGTAAAACTTTTTGACACATAAAAAATATTTAATCACCTTAATATACTTAATGAGAACTTTAATGCCTCAAAATCAATAAATATAATGTACTAAAATAAAATCATTATATATCACATTATTTTTACAACATTACTATAGAATCCATAAACAAAAACACATTTATTTTTCCACATTGACCATAATAATAGACAGAAATTGATGTTAAACCATTTTCATCTTCATAGCTATATTTCATTGACACATTGTACAACAATTTTCATAATGAATGGTCACTTTACAATTATATCATTTCACATTTACATATTATTTCATTACTTTAAAATCATGAACTTAGTGACATTTCACTTCACAATTATAATAACACCCCTTTTAATAAGGAAATTACTAACATTTTTCTTGAAACAATTATCAAAAATGGGAAAAATACATATTTCTATTTTCCCCTATTTTTGTATCTTGCTGCACTATTATCTTATAATCTAGTTTTCTTTTCAAATTATAAGACACATAAAATTCATTCTATTCCATGATAGCACGTGAGACTATATCTTTATATGATGATAATGTTTGGGAGATGAAGTCATTTAGGTGAAATTGTTTTAACCCATCAAAGAAACCATCAATATTACGTATGTAGTCTATATAATTTCGTATTGTCATTGTAAAGATAACCTTCCACATTACCACATTCTCATCATCTACTTAACTCGAATTTATGAATTATCTCTCCATATCTTATGTCTATTCACGCGGGAAAAACTTTTCCAGTAAATTTTCTTTATCATAACTCCATTAAATTATATCAATATTTTCCTACTCTTTCATGTTTTTAATCAGTGACAAACAATGATCTGTATCTCATAAGAAATGATAAACTTTTTTGAAAACTTTTTACCTTGATTCACTCCCTAAATAATGAAATATATATTCTATGGAACATATCTATTTATCATCTATAAATTTATTAATAATCCAAATTACTTTTTGACTCTTTTTTGAAATGAAGTGGTGTAACATTGGTCCTCTGCGTTGTAGATCAAGATTTTTCATACTAGTAAGGTTATTATTCATAACCTATGTCAACTGTCATGTTATTATTATAAGTTGTTCATAATAAATTTTTGCTCATACTATAACATCATTAACATCCTTAGTATAGAAATCCCTACATGGATTATGTGCATTGATATGGTTCCATTCCTTCCACTAGATCCCATTTTGAATCAAAGTAATATACAAGATTATAATATATCATTATGTATAATCCAAAAACTAGAAAAATTTCATAACATAAATTAAAAATATATATGCATATCTATTATCATAATAATAATAATTGTTTCCTTGGGGACTTATTTAATCGTAAATCCTTCGTAATAGTATTTAAAGCAATTGAGAATTATATTAAGCATATCCCCTGAGATTGTCAAAATATGTACAAAATATGACATGCTTTCAGGTAACATATTACCCCGAGTCAAGCCTAGAACACTATGTCGATGTTATTACTCCTAGGTACATCTCTTCCAGATCCATATCCAACTGTAGTATCCAGATTTGGATGTGTTTTATAGAAAATCCCATATAATCAATACTGTATAAATATTCTAGGTCATTCTTATACACAAATCCATAATGTTTATCATTGTGTTAATATACATAAATTATTTTTCTAAATCTAATTCCAATGGTTTTTGATAAAAATAAATTTGAACCAACTGTAATGCCCCAAACCCAAAATCCTGAAGCTAGTGTATTATTTTAATATATTGAAATTATTTCAAGGAATAAAATCTCAAAGGACTGATCATCATAGAATTTTTGGAAAATTTATTACATATAAGTACATTATTTCACAATTAAAAACATAATATAAAAAATATATATTCCTTTGAGAAAGAAATTATTCTCCTAAATTAAACCTTAATGTTTTCTATAAGACATTTCATGTAATCCTTGAAAAATAAAATATATGAAATGGGTGGAATCAGATGCCCAATAAGGGTATGGAATATAGAATAATATTTCATAAATAGGAATAAACATTTAACACAAGGTATAAAACAAAAACACAAGACTTTTAAGACTAATCCTCAGTAGAATATGGAAAAAATACAAATAATTTCATTTAAACATTAACATATATATTATTCTAGTTAAATAATCACAAGTAATATGAAAAACTAATCTCATAATGAGGGAATTAATAATGTTAGACATCATAAACAGGCTATCAAAGACTCGTTCCAAAACCACTAATAAAATGTAAAAACCTACAAAATAGTTTGTATTTTGATACCAAATAATTTATCGAGGGGATATAGAATGACATGACCATAACATACTAAATCCAATGCATTCCTTATATGAATAGTGTGAAACATAACTTACATAAAAATTTGTATTAGAACATGCATATAAAAAGGATAATACTTTAACCATAAATCATGAATAGATTCAAAATAAAACATAGTCTTTAAAACATATCATAAAACAATAAGCATAAAATGGTATAGTTATCATAAAAACCCACATATATGGAATATAAAATCTGAAAAAAACTTTTACATTGATTAAAATAAACATTATAAATATTTGAGATAAATATCAATTTTTTATAGGGAAATAATTTATAATCCACACAGTTATAAAAAGAAAAAATTTGTTTTGAAAAAAACATTTAATTATTCTTATGAAGAATAAAAACATTATGTTGTCTTTATGGTGGAATGAATCCACTCATGCCAAAAATGTAAAAAAATTTCCTTCAATAATTTGTAGAAAAGTTTATAATGTACATCGTTTGGAAAATGACCAAAAGATTCATTTCAAAACATTTTATAAAAATTAAAACATGGGAAAATGAATTTTAAACTATTTTAATGTAATAGTATGAATATTTTGAATCAAATTTTTAAAAAATATGTACATGAATTCCAAATATTTCGTCGAGGACACTTATGTACAAACAACCTCGAATAATATTGATATTGTAAATATAACCCAAACTGCAGGTCTAAATCACTCCAAACATGTCTGAATCTCTTATATTGGTGTTTTTATCACATTAATAACATTTACAAAAATGATATTGATATTTATGATACCAGATATTATTCATTTATGATATTTCACTAAACATTTGTTGATAATTTACAAGTTAATGCAACTTTTGGGTAAATATTTGCATTATTTATCATAATTGTATTTGCTTGTAATTTAATATTGTATTACATTAATCACGTTTAATTAATTGATTCATTAAAAAATTATTTATATAATATATAAATATATTTAGTATAAAAATATATATAATAGATAGATATTTGGAATAAAAAACAACTTTCGTGGAGACGGTAGGTTTTACGTACAAATGAAAACAATTTCCATATTTCTAATATTATTTTAAGGAAGAATGATCTTGATATATTTATATATATTATTATATAATATTTAATATATAATAAAATTTATAAATATTCTTTATAAACATTTTATAATCATTCATAAATGGTTTTAGTTGATGAGGAATCTCATCGCTTCGTGGAGATAGTAAAATAAATGTACAGACCCAAGGTGATATTATTTATCATAGGTTGGGTAAAATAAAGAATATTGTTGTCACATAATGTTAATAAAATATTATAATAATTTATTTATTTTATTAATTTTGTAGGGAAACAACTTATGAAAAAATAACTGCAAGATAAAAATCACATTGAAAGGGTTCGTAAAAAAATTCTCTCTTATTTGAGTGTCTCTATTTTATTTTCACAAAAAGACAACATAGGATGGATTTAGTCCAAAATAATTCCCTATAAGATTATGTAATATATTTTAAGAAAATAAATGGTTATTTTTTGGATAATAGAATGGGATTTATATGTATGAATAAAAGATAAGGTCATGCTCTCTTTTATAAGAGAGGGAAGGGTCAATTTTGTATACTCCAAAACAATTAATTATTAATAAATTAATATTTTGTTAAATGAAGTCCAATTTAATTTCATTTGGAGTATAATATGTGGATTTTTCTATGAAATATCATCCAATAATGTCTTCATAGGTTTTTTTCATAAAATTCACCTTTTATTTTGGCTTTCACCCTTAGTGAAACAATTGAACTCTTTCTGTGAGAACATTCCTTTTAATATTATAGGGATAATAAAATACTAAAAAATTCAAAAAAAATCCCACTAGATCAGGAATGATATTATTTTCATTATCCTTTTAATTTGATTTAGATATAGATATTTACAAACTTTTTATCATTTAATAAAACATTTTTATCTTAAAATCTCATTTATGTCAATAAGGATATTATTTATTATATGAAATTTTATCATATCAAAACAACATTCTCTTAAATCAAATAAATGACATTAAAACATCCCATATATGTCAATTTCAAAAAATAAATTCTTTCATGTCATCAATTATTTCAAATCATATTTATTTTCACATTATTAAAATCATTTAATCGATTCAACCTTTATTAAATCAGTTACTACATCATCATTATGTAAACATTTAACTTAATTATCATTTTTATTAATTATAGATAAATTACCAAATTTTAGATAAAATTTTAGGTATATAATTTCTATTTACATTCATCCATATAACTTTAAAAACAACATGTTGAAAATATTTTACTTCTTATAAACAAAAGTATAACAAAATTGGATTTTTGTTAAATAGAATATTATAAATAAATTAAATTCATCCATGTGGTTTCTTGTGATCCGAAAATAAACAAAAATAGTATTTCAATCGAATCTAGTAACCCAATAAAAGTAAGAAAATTATTAGAGAAATTTTTAAATAGTATAATATTTTTAACCAATAATTACATTATTTATATTTAACCATGGTAAATAATTTTTTTTACTGAATTTAATTTTCACCAAAAATTATGTTTTTCCTATTTTTCCTAAAATATAATAATAATTAAAATTATGAATGTTTGTTTTTTAAAATCCCATCCACAGAAGTTGTAAAATTATGTTTAATTATATTCCAACAAATGTGGCTTAAAGGTTGGTAAATGAGACATTATATATTTTTAAGTATAATTATATTATAAAAATGATTCTAATAACCTAAATGTGATATATATATATATATTATATTTCTATTTTGACATTTTTGATCAGTTTAAATTTATATAAATATATTAATTAATAATTCGGTTTTTAAACACAATGTATTAATTTTCACTGTTCACCAAAAATGGAAACCATTCAGAAAAATATCAAAAGTTGTATTTAAGCTATTTTTGATATTTAGTATAAAATAATGAATTCAATTTTTAAAAATAATATTTATAAATTGAATTATTTTGTTAATAGAATTTATAAACACTTTTTAATCGAGTAGTTTGGTATAACGTAGTGTGATAAAGCATATTTTTGCGTACAACACAAGCTATTTAATTTATTTTGAAAAAGAAATGTAACCAAAACTATTTGGGTGTAATATTTTCAAAAATCTAATCCCGTATGGATCAGTATTTTATTGTTGGGTATAGATATTCATCCATTCTTTTCTTTTTTATATCATAATCATGTTGACTGCTGACGCAGTGACGATTTCTAGATGTTCTTCTAGGTTGGAAGCTATTAATCACGACACGAGGCATATTCCATTCTCTATGGGATAACCAGAAAATATTCTTGAGATACTACTTCTATGAAACATTATTGTTTTATTATTTTAATACCTAGAGATATTACAAGGGATCTGGACAAAAATCGTGTATATTTAATTATTATTTTGTTGGTATTTCTAATGTTTCTTCCTTGCATCTGGTCATTGATCCAATGATTAGGATCAAAGGGAATGGCCTTTATAGTAATGATACTCATGGATTATTCTGATGTCCTATGTGATGATGATGATTCTTTTCCTTCTTGTTCATATGTGATGAGGATGATTATGATATTCTATCCCAAGTAATTGGGATGATTAATTTCTCTATAATCATTTTCTTGACCATGGTGTTCGAGATGGAATTTCACATCATTAAATAAATGAAATGATTACACTCTTCGAGATGATCAAGATGATTAACCCCCACCCCCCAAGTGATGTGGATGATTCCTACCACTTTTGGTTCATATGTCATTAGGATGATTATTCTCTCCATGATATCATTATACTTGTTTCGGATCACACTCACCCGAGTGATAGGGATTGCAATGATTACCCTAATTAGTTATTTGGACATGCTGTTGGACATGTAATTTCACATTGTTGGATTCCTAGATTGATTATTCCTTCACTTATTATATCTGCATGTGGAATGAGATATTATCATTGAATTATCCTTGTTTATCTTCTTTATTTTAGACCCTTAGGGATTATCCATGTTTCAAATGATGTGACTACCATTGAACCAAGACATAGTGATCATGTAATGTACTTTATTTACATGTAATGGGAAGCATGATGTTTTATATTATACATTTATTGGACATCTGGTAGTAATTCAATGGTATACTTGTTTACAGTAATTAATGGTAAGTACTTGTGAACGCATGGCAAGGTCATGTATCTCACTATAAGGGCATAACATTCTCATTGACATTTCTAGAATTCTACAAATATGGTATATGTCGATTGAGACTACAATCCTATATATTGATATAATTTTACAAGGCATGAGTGGAACATCATCCTCTTCAATTCCCTTCCCAAGGATGTCTATGCAATTAGGATTAAAGACCCAAGTATCATCTAATGATTATTTTTATTATATTTCCTTAACATTAATCATGAATATTCGGATTTTTCTATATAAGTATAGGCGTGATACTATATAGGTATATACATATATAATTGTAAGTCAATTATTTCACATTCCTTGTTGATTGGGATCATGAAACCATGGTTCGATTGCTGGTTCACATTTACTGGTATTACATATCCTTTCAGTTGAGTCATGGCTATAGAAAGTATTTTTCATTTTCATGCACTTATAGGATCATATTTTATAGGTTCACCATTATGTATGTCTAATAACATTATTTCATACACCAATAATTGAACCATATTTTTCATATATGTAATTTTTTCATGTTAGTTTGATTGGAATTTTCATCGTGGAAGGGGATGAGTCTCATAGTTTCATGATCGAGTAGAGATAAAAGTGCATCTTATATTGTTTGGGCTGGTGTTATTCGAAATTGATTGGATACAGGGTATGTGGTCTGAATTATAGTTATTAATATGTCCTTGTAATTTGATTTTATTTAGGTTTCTATTTATATAACTATATGGTGAGCTTAGTGGGTGACTAGTGTTGTAGGTTTGTCCAATCTTTTAGATCTTTTATAGAATATTCCTTTATTATTACACCATTTTCCATTTTATTATATTTAATTCGTCTAAAATATATTTATTTAATAATATTTATTATATTTAGTTATTTATTAAATTTATTATTGTTATGTTAATGAATACTCTACCCAATAACAATCTTAAGGTCCTCGCTGCTCGTCGATAACATCTGGCATACAAGAAGGAACGCATGAGGCCTTGTAGAGAATCCTCTCGGGGCACCATTTTAGTGGATTCCTGGTCAAGAAATTACAATAAGTTATTATGGATTTATTATTCATGTTCATTAATATTTGGGAAATTTTAGATAGTAGTATTTGGAATGTGTTAGAATCTTTGATGGATATCAGAGTAGTGCATCGATAACACTTGTTCTTGTAAGATGTCTTGGTTTCTAGGTGTATTGGATTACTATTATTATATATGATGTTATAGTTGTATATGATTTTATACTTTATAAATGAACCTGTTATATGGATTTTATAATTGATTTATCATATATTGTTTTGGACCTACTGGTTAGAGGTTATGGATAAATGTTGTATCTTTGATGAGAAAGGAATGAGGCATCACAAGAATCATATTTAAAACATTTTATTATAAACATATATTTTTCATATTGGGTGAATTTGATGATTATTCATGCCAACTAAATTTTCCCTATTTATATAGATTGTTAAATGTAGTGGTAGGTTATGTGTATTTTTGTTTAGGCACTGGTATTGAGGGTGATGAATCAGTCATCATGCACAAAAGGCACAGTGACCATATAGGCCAACATTTCATGTGATAAACTGTTATTGCACCCATTGTGAGTATTATTTATCATGATGGGATTATCTAGTCAGATAATGAATTGTTATAATGGGGAATACTTTGAGCGTTCATTTGAATTGGACCTGTAGGGGGAATTATTGTATATAGATTCCCAGTAACTCTGATTTCTATTTCTCTTAATTTTTGTACTCGGACTAGCATGGATTAATTAATTATGAGGATATATAGAGATTATCAAACCCCTTTCAGGATGTGTTTTGGATTTTTACCCTCATATGTCGATTGTATCATCACCTTTTCAAGAGAGTTTTATCTTTTGGGAGGTGTTTAAACCATTAGACATAGTTCATAGACATTTTCTAAAGGGATATGTGGAAGACCTAGAGAACCTTTGATTTATCAAAAAACCTTGTAGTAAAACATATACATTGATTAATGGAAGCGTATGTGAGCTTGGCTGGCCTATGTTTTTAGATTCTTTTTTAATCAGTGAGCATTTTTTGAACACTTATTTTGAGATCGATGCAAGGTACGGTTTTGAGTTTTTCATTATATTCATGTTTATGTCTTCAACCATTTATGTGGAATTAAGGATTTTATTTTACACAATTGTAATTTAAGGGAATTAAAATTTGGGTTCCTATCTATATTGATCTAAGTCTCCATTTTTGCAAACATAGTCTAAGATAGCATATACGCTCATGATTGGAATAAATATGGATGGGGGACAATTGTGGAATAAATTGTGGCCCAATTGATGTGCATAGTTTTCAAATGGTATTCGAATGGATCAGCTGTACTCTTTTACTAATGTTTCAAGATGCATGATCATGTTATCCTCATTTTAGAGGAATCACTAGAATATGAGTCGGGTTATAAAAGAATATGTTTGTTTTTCATGGTGTCATTAAAACATAAATCGGAGAATAGATGGTTGTGATCTATGGGATGAAAATTTCAATAATTTTTATAGGATTGTTTTTCTGAGAGAAGTGGCTAAATTAATAATGAACCTTTGTGGTAGAGGATACAACGATAATGGGTTGGTATCTTAACATTATCGACCCATAGATTGACTTGGTCTTCTTTTGTCATGAAACATAGAGTCGGTAGTTCGTTAAAGATGAGTTGGTCAGTTTGTTATGACTGTGTCTTCGAGGGATATGTACACACATTTTGATGTAATCATAGAGTAGTCATGGTTTGATACGATCATGATCTATCTTGATATGATCCTCAATATACTAAGATAGTGTGGGCCATATGCCAATCATATATGATTTTGAATGTCTTTCAATGATTTATGGGCGGAACCTATTGACGATTCACTCAATGATTGTTATATGATAATCCATTTGGTTGGGACCACACCATTGGCTGAGTTAGGTTGGTGTCTATCAATTTGTATTTTAATTCAGAATATTCTTGATTTTTTGATATAACATTAAATTTTGAAATGATGATTCATGTATTCTGATGGTGGGGTGTACATAATCTTTTGTTGCTAATAATCTATGGTGTATGAGACAAGTTTTAAATCTATAATACTGTTTTGTGGATAGTTTAGATATCCTATTGTAGAGATTCTCTCGTTATGATCATGGATTCTATCATTTACTAATGGCTTATCGGCGATGAGAGGGTTTATGGTGGGGAGATTATAAGGTCCTGTGTTTGTTCGAATGTGAATTTTGAGTAGCAATTTGAAAAAATCATTCATCTTTATTTAATGGGTAAAATGATATATTCCCTCATGTAGATGATCTCATAAAAATTTTCAAACCACTCCATTGATCACGGAAAAGGTATTTTTTACTATATAATTGGAGTTTTGTGGATTTCACAGCCATTTAAATTTTATTAGAGTAATTACGAATTAATATTAATTAAATTTAACATTAATTTATTTGTGCAGGTAATTTTGGCCCTATATTTTGAATGGATCATTGTATTGAGATTCCATCTCTATCATTGATTCTGGAATGAGGAGTTTATTCTAGGGGGAGTGTAAACTCATGTTGGGCATCGAGGTTGTGCCGAGCCCCTCATACATTTTTAATTTAATTTATATTATTAGTTTTTATTAATTTTCCAATAAAATTTAACACACATTATAGGTGATCCCCCATAAAATTATTGACAGATATTTCTAGAGAATGAGAGAGGGATAAAATAAGAGGGATATGATTAAGGTAACTTCCATATTTCTCATGATGCATGAGATCGTCGTGCATCAACCGTAGACCACAGATATACTTGAAACATCACCATATTCATTACAAAGGATGGAGATTTATATGTTTTACCTAACCCATATATTAATAATTTTTTGGTTTTAATCACATTTTCTAGTTTCATATAACCCCTTGGGGGTCGATCTACTTCTTTTGGTGTAAAAATGAGGGTTTCATTGTATTATGAGTGTTTTTTATCAGGAAATCCCATCTATATGAATCGTTCTTCAGGGAACACTAGTAATGTGTTAATTGAGTTTTTGGAGTTGAATTTTCATATGTTAACACTGTGTATTGGTTTAGACACCATGTACATAGACACAACCATGTAGATTATTTCCTGGGCAGGTGTCCTGTGTATGGGGGCACTTGTCGTGTAGTGTACATGGACAAACACCTTTGGGTCACATGGCATATAGTAGTACACAATAAGACTACGTGAGGTACATGATAAGTTACCCCATGTTTTTTAAATGCTATGTACCGGGCCAGTAAGCCATGTACATGAGAATTTACATACCATGTGTAGTGAATGTACACACCCATGTAGGAATGTGGGAGTACATATCATGTTCTCACAGATACACATCTTTTACTACCCCATTTTCAATTATTTTAAGGGTTCTTATATCTTTTATCCACTGGATCATAGTTAGACCCATGATTAGTCAATATTATGTATCATTTTACAATGATATCGATTGTAAATCTCTTTTTGTGTCTTCAAGACTCTCTAGTATAATTTCATGACATTACTTTCATAGAGTGGTCATTCATCCAGTAATAAAAATTTGTTTTATCCAGAGAGTTAGAACCATTGATCTATGATGGGTCGTGATATATCTCCCAAGGTAGATTCTCTTTTCCCCCTCAAGGATGTATAGAATGTGAGATATTAACTTCTTTCCTCAGAGATAGTGAGACTAGTTTCTGGGGCACCCTTTAGAGATTCTTCATATTACATATAACCTAGAGGATCACATATAGGGTTAATCTATAATCATAATACTTCCAATGATCCTTTTTGGGATTCCTTTACATATATGTTACCCTATGGAATTTATATTAGGATCCCTTAACCTATGTATTGTCTCTAGGATCACTTGTAGGATAGCAATTATGGCTAGTCATTAGATGATCCCTTGTGAGATTCCTAATCAACCCTTTTTCACTAAGGATTCCAAGTAGGATTCCTTCTATTATTTATAGACCTTTAGGATCCAAACAAGGATGTCCCTCTTATATATAACAAGAGGGCCCTAGAAGGTGCCCCAATGTTTGACAAACAAGAGTTAGTACATCATGTTACGGTAAATATTGAGGTGGGTGTAACCTTAGAAAGCATTCCAAAATTATATGCCCATGGGGTTGTAGTAGGAGTGTTTTGTATTGGAATTCATCCCCATCCACTATTTTATTAACATATTTCACATGTTTAAGACTGAGAGAATGGTGATTAGTGTAGGTTATCCCAATTTGGTGGCTCTTGAGCTTGACGTGCAGTGACTTATTTTCTATTTGGCATACTGATATGTTATTCATGGTATCCATATTTTGAGCCAGGTTAGAATTTTATAAATTTTAATCCCTTAGGACTACAAGTGATCAAGCAATTGTTTATGATTATATTATTATTATGTCATTGTGATTTCCAAAGGCGCTTCATGGTGTCAAAAATATTGTTCCAATGATTATGATATATGAGAAAATCATTTATAGTAATGATATTCTCAGATTATGATCCTCTCATAAGTGATGAGAGTGGTTGGGCTCTCCTATAGTAAATATGGGATGAGGATTATTGCACTCCCCGGGGTAACATTGATAATTCACTCTCCCTTATAGGTTAAATAATAGAAGTTATGGACATGGAATTCCACATGATCTGGATACCCAGAATTATTACACTTTTCTAGATCATAGGGATGATTCATATCTCCCATTAAATGGGGATGATTCTACTATCCCCTAGATTATATGATATGATTATACTTATACTCTCTTTGATTGGATTATACTTAATGAAGATTACAATCTCTATATTGATTAGGATGATTATGTCATCCCTTCCCGGTTACATGATCATGGTGATGGTCATGGTGATTCACATCATTGGTTCTCCAAAATTGATTATTGGAATCCAATGAACATTAATGATTTCACTATAAAATATTAGAGACAACAAGTTTCTGAATTACATCTCACTAGTGAGTTTCCCATACAGATTTTTTAAGGATCATACCCTATGGTATCATTTGAGTTCCAAATGTCATGAATACCACCATATAGGGACTTGGAGAACTGACATTGGACTAGATTTAAATGGCATGAGAATCAAAGAATCTTTCTCTTGTAAATTTACATGATTTCCTTTTGAAATTCATTGTAATTATTCTTTATAGTGATTTGATGAATGTATGGATGAACTGATGGCCAGGAAAAATATCTACCTATTGTGATATAGATTTCTCAGATACTTTTACGACATTGGATAAAGAAGGTATATCTCGATTGTGACTTCATAATTAATGATCAACAATATTATTCACATATTTAGTGGCATGATTCCCAGATCAATTAACTTGCACATGATACCCAAAAAAATATAGAGTACAGAACGAATGATTCACTACTAATTTATTTAATGATATTTCATTCACCTTTCTCATTTATATTCATGATTATGTGTATATAAAAAAGTATGGTACTATAAATTTATACACATATTAACATGGTCATCCATGGAGGAACATTCCTTGTTGGTTGGGATTATAGACCCAAGTTTGGACTGTTGATTTACATTTTTTTAATTAAATATCTTTTCGGTTGAGTCTCAGTTTGGATGAGTATTTTTATTTTTCTTGAAATTATATTAAAATATTTTATAGGATCATCATTATGGTGGTCTACATATATGTTTTCTCCCATGAACGTTCACCATTGATTTCTTGTGGAACATATATTTTTTTTTCTGGTTGAGAACAGTTTGAATGGTGGGTAGGTATGAGGAGCATAACATCATGATTGATAAGAGATTATTTTGAGTGTTTTTTGTACAGGATAGTGGAGTTGTAAATTTCATTGATTGTTGTGTTAAAATTACGTTTTATTCTAATCTCGCAATTGTGGCTAGAATTTGCATAAAAGAGACATTTATATCTAAATCAAGTAAAAAAGTGATTCCATTGAACTAAATTTATTAAATATATGTTTTATTTATATATTGTGACATTAATATAAATTTAATATAAATAAATATTTAATTGAAAATATATGTTTTTAACAATAATTTAGTATTTTTCAATATTCATTAAAATTAAAACCATTCAGAAAAATGCAAAATAATCACAATAAGATAATATTAATATTAAAAATTCAAAAATGAAGTCTATTTTGAAAATAATATCAATAAATTTAATTATGTGGTTTATACTATCCATAACCTCTATCAAAATGACTAGTTCGATAGATCATATTGTGCTCAATCTTAGTGTTGTGTACAACACAAGATACTAAATTTATTTGAAAAAAGAAAAGTACTATTGATTCTTGGGGTGTTACAATCTCCAATTCTTAAATAAATTATATTCGTTCAATTTTATATTTTTTGTTTAGTTATTGGGGTATGACTATTAAAAAATAATTTATTGAAATCCCAAAACAAAACAAGGGTCGATAAAAGGTCTAATTGAAAATAATGAAAGGGAAGTAGAAAAGTCATCATAGAAAACACATACATGTGTTCCATTTTAGAAAATAAGACCATGAAAATATATATATATAAAAACAAGTTCTATTGGAGAGTGATAGAGAACATGATATTGAGAAGGATAATACAAAAATATATATATGTGATGATCTATGGGACCATTTGGCTCTTCTGAAAAATTAATAGGATGCAATTTTGGGATTCAAGATCGTTTCCCTAGAGTTAAAGAATTATTTTACTATTTATATTAGAAATAAATTTATTTCATTCAATGTCATAAGAATAATATAATAATTTTTTTTATATTTGTTCTATTTTTAATTCATCCCTTAGTCCTGGAAATGATAGTTCTATATGAACATATAACACCTGATTTTTTTAATATATCATAAGTACCACATGTATTTACATTAGCCTCTAAATATTTACTAAAACAAATATATTTTCCCAATGTTTTATATAAATCATAAATTAACCTCATAAAATAATATCTAATGTTCAAATTAATCCATCCCAATATTATGAATTATCCAAAATATTCATTCCAAATTAATAGTCCCAAAAGTGCTCTAAATTTTCAAAATCAATCTTAAAATTAGATTCTAAAAACAACGTAATGTAAAACTTTTGGCACATAAAAAATATTTAATCACCTTAATATACTTAATGAGAACTTTAATGCCTCAAAATCAAAAAATATAATGTACTAAAATAAAATCATTATATATCACATTATTTTTACAACATTACTATAGAATCCATAAACAAAAACACATTTATTTTTCCACATTGACCATAATAATAGACATAAATTGATGTTAAACCATTTTCATCTTCATAGATATATTTCATTTACACATTGGACAACAATTTTCATAATGAATGGTCACTTTACAATTATATCATTTCACATTTACATATTATTTCATTACATTAAAATCATGAACTTAGTGACATTTCACTTCACAATTATAATAACACCCCTTTTATTAAGGAAATTACTAACGTTTTTCATGTAACAATTATCAAAAATGGGAAAAATACATATTTCTATTTTCCCCTATTTTTGTATCTTACTACACTATGATCTTATAATCTAGTTTTCTTTTAAAATTATAAGACACATAAAATTCATTCTATTCCATGATAGCACGTGAGACTATATCTATATATGATGATAATGTTTGGGAGATGAAATCATTTAGGTGAAATTGTTTTAACCCATCAAAGAAACCATCAATATTACGTATGTAGTCTATATAATTTCTTATTGTCATTGTAAAGATAACCTTACACATTACCACATTCTCATCATCTACTTACCTCGAATTTATGAGTTATCTCTCCATATCTTATGTCTATTCACGCGGGAAAAACTTTTCCAGTAAATTTTCCTTATCATAATTCCATTAAATTATGTCAATCCTTTCCTACTCTTTCATGTTTTTAATCAATGACAACCAATGATCTGTATCTCATAAGAAATGATAAACTTTCTTGAAAACATTTTACCTTGATTAACTCCCTAAATAAAGAAATATATATTCTATGGAACATATCTATTTATCATCTATAAATTTATTAATAATCCAAATTACTTTTTGATGCTTTTTTGAAATGAAGTGGTGTAACATTGGTCCTCTGCGTTGTAGATCAAGATTTTTCATACTAGTAAGGTTATTATTCATAACCTTTGTCAACGGTCATGTTATTATTATAAGTTGTTCATAATAAATTTTTGCTCATACTATAACATCATTAACATCCTTAGTAGAGAAATCCCTACATGGATTATGTGCATTGATATGGTTCCATTCCTTCCACTAGATCCCATTTTGAATCAAAGTAATATACAAGATTATAATATATCATTATGTATAATCCAAAAACTAGAAAAATTTCATAACATAAATTAAAAATATATATGCATATCTATTCTCATAATAATAATAATTGTTTCCTTGGGGACTTATTTAATCGCAAATCCTTCGTAATAGTATTTAATGCAATTGAGAATTATCTTAAGCATATACCCTGAGATTGGAAAAATATGTACAAAATATGACATGCTTTCAGGTAACATATTACCTCATGTCAAGCCTAGAACACTATGTTGATGTTATTACTCCAAGGTACATCTCTTCTAGATCCATATCAAACTGTAGTATCCAGATTTGGATGTGTTTTATAGAAAATCCCATATAATCAATATTGTATAAATATTCTAGGTCATTCTTATACACAAATCCATAATGTTTATCATTGTGTTAATATACATAAATTATTTTTCTAAATCTAATTCCCATGGTTTTTGAACAAAATAAATTTGAACCAACTATAATGCCCCAAACCCAAAATCCTGAAGCTAGTGTATTATTTTAATATATTGAAATTATTTAAAGGAATAAAATCTCAAAGGACTGATCATCATATAATTGTTGGAAAATTTATTACATATAAGTAAATTATTTCACAATTAAAAACATAATATAAAAAATATATATTCCTTTGAGAAAGAAATTATTATCCTAAATTAACCCTTAATTTTTTCTATAATACATTTCATGTAATCCTTGAAAAATAAAATATATTAAATGGGTGGAATCAGATGCCCAATAAGGGTATGGAATATAGAATAATATTTCATAAATAGGAATAAACATTTAACACAAGGTATAACACAAAAACACAAGACTTTTAAGACTAATCCTCTGTAGAATATAGAAAAAATACAAATAATTTCATTTAAACATTAACATATATATTATTCTAGTTAAATAATCACAAGTAATATGAAAGACTAATCTCATAATGAGGGAATTAATAATGTTAGACATCATAAACAGGCTATCAATTACTCGTTCCAAAACCACTAATAAAATGTAAAAACCTACAAAATAGTTTGTATTTTGATACCAAATAATTTATCGAGGGGATATAGAATGACATGACCATAACATACTAAATCAAATGCATTCCTTATATGAATAGTGTGAAACATAACTTACATAAAAATTTGTATTAGAACATGCATATAAAAAGGATAATACATTAACCATAAACCATGAATAGATTCAAAATAAAACATATTCTTTAAAACATATCATAAAACAATAAGCATAAAATGGTATATTTATCATAAAAACCCACAAATATGGAATATAAAATCTGAAAAAAATCTTTTACATTGATTAAAATAAACATTATAAATCTTTTAGATAAATATCAATTTTTTATAGGGAAATAATTTATAATCCACACAGTTATAAAAAGAAAAAATTTGTTTTGAAAAAAACATTTAATTATTCTTATAAAGAATATAAACATTATGTTGTCTTTATGGTGGAATGAATCCACTCATGCCAAAAATGTAAAAAAATTTCCTTCAATAATTTGTAGAAAAGTTTATAATGTACATCGTTTGGAAAATGACCAAAAGATTCATTTCAAAACATTTTATAAAAATTAAAACATGGGAAAATGATTTTTAAACTATTTTAATGTAATAGTTTGAATATTTTGAATGAAATTTTTAAAAAATATGTACATGAATGCCAAATTTTTCATCGAGGACACTTACGTACAAACAATCTCGAATAATATTGATATTGTAAATATAACCCAAACTGCAGGTCTAAATCACTCCAAACATGTCTGAATCTCTTATATTGGTGTATTTATCACATTTGTTGATAATTTACATGTTAATGCAACATTTGGGGTAATATATGCATTATTTATCATAATTGTTTTTGCTTGTAATTTAATATTGTATTGCATTAATCACCTTTTAATTAATTGATTCATTAAAAAATTATTTATATAATATATAAATATATTTAGTATAAAAATATATATAATAGATAGATATTTGGAATAAAAAACAACTTTCGTGGAGATGGTAGGTTTTACATACAAATGAATTTTTTTTCCATATTTCTAATATTATTTTAAGGAAGAATGATCTTGATGTATTTATATATATTATTATATTATATTTAATATATAATAAATTTTATAAATATTCATTATAAACATTTTATAATCATTCATAAATGGTTTTAGTTGATGAGGAATCTCATCGCTTCGTGGAGATAGTAAAATAAATGTACAGACCCAAGGTGATATTATTTATCATAGGTTAGGTAAAATAAAGAATATTGTTGTCACATAATGTTAATAAAATATTATAATAATTTTTTTATTTTATTAATTTAGTAGGGAAACAACTTATGAAAAAAGAACTGCAAGATAAAAATAACATTGAAAGGGTTTGTAAAAAAATTCTCTCTTATTTGAGTGTCTCCATTTTATTTGCACAAAAAGACAACATATGATGGATTTAGTCCAAAATAATTCCCTATAAGATTATGTAATATATTTTAAGAAGATAAATGGTTATTTTTTGGATAATAGAAGGGGATTTATATGTATGAATAAAATATAAGGTCATGCTCTCTTTTATAAGAGTGGGAAGGGTCAATTTTTTGTACTCCAAAACAATTAATTATTAATAAATTAATATTTTGTTAAATGAAGTCCAATATAATTTCATTTAGAGTATAAGATGTGGATTTTTCTAAGAAATATCATCCAATAATGTCTTCATAGGTTTTTTTTCATAAAATTCACCTTTTATTTTGGCTTTCACCCTTAGTGAAACAATTGAACTCTTTCTGTGAGAACATTCCTTTTAATTTTATATGGATAATAAAATACTAAAAATTCAAAAAAAAAATCCCACTAGATCAGGAATGATATTATTTTCATTATCCTTTTAATTTGATTTATATATATATATTAACATACTTTTTATCATTTAATAAAACATTTTTATCTTAAAATCTCATTTATGTCAATAAGGATATTATTTATTATATGAAAATTTATCATATCAAAACAAAATTCTCTTAAATCAAATAAATGACATTAAAACATCCCATATATGTGAATTTCAAAAAATAAATTCTTTCATGTCATCAAATATTTCAAATCATATTTATTTTCACATTATTAAAATCATTTAATCGATTCAACCTTTATTAAATCAGTTACTACATCATCATTATGTAAACATTTAACTTAGTTATCATTTTTATTAATTATAGATAAATTACCACATTTTAGATAAAATTTTAGGTATATAATTTCAATTTACATTCATCAATGTAACTTTAAAAACAACATGTTGAAAATATTTTACTTCTTATAAACAAAAGTATAACAAAATTGGATTTTTCTTAAATAGAATATTATAAATAAATTAAATTCAACCATGTGGTTTCTTGTGATCCGAAAATAAACAAAAATAGTATTTCAATCGAATCTAGTAACCCAATAAAAGTAGAAAAATTAATAGAGAAATTTTTAAATATTATAATATTTTTAACCAATAATTACATTATTTATATTTAACCATGGTAAATAAATTTTTTTTACTGAATTTAATTTTCACCATAAATTATGTTTTTTCTATTTTTCCTAAAATATAAAAATATTTAAAATTATGAATGTCAGTTTTTTAAAATCCCATCCACAGAAGTTGTAAAATTATGTTTAATTATATTCCAACAAATGTGGCTTAAAGGTTGGTAAATGAGACATTATATATTTTTAAGTATAATTATATTATAAAAATGATTCTAATAACCGAAATGTGATTTATATATATATATTATATTTCTATTTTGACATTTTGGATCAGTTTAAATTTATATAAATATATTAATTAATAATTCAGTTTTTAAACACAAGGTATTAATTTTCACTGTTCACCAAAAATGGAAACCATTCAGAAAAATATCAACAGTTGTCTTTAAGCTATTTTTGATATTTAGTATAAAATAATGAATTCAATTTTTAAAAATAATATTTATAAATTGAATTTTTTGGTTAATAGAATTTATAAACACTTTTTAATCGAGTAGTCTGGTATAACGTAGTGTGATTAAGCATATTTTTGCGTACAACACAAGCTATATAATTTATTTTGAAAAAGAAATGTAACCAAAACTATTTGGGTGTAATATTTTCAATAATCTAATCCCGTAGGGATCAGTATTTTATTGTTGGGTATAGATATTCATTCATTCTTTTCTTTTTTATATCATAATCATGTTGACTGCGGACGCAGTGACGATTTCTAGATGTTCTTCTAGGTTGGAAGCTATTAATCATGACACGAGGCGTATTCCATTCTCTATGGGATAACCAGAAAATATTCTTGAGATACTACTTCTATGAAACATTATTGTTTTATTATTTTAATACCTACAGATATTACAAGGGATCTGGACAAAAATAGTGTATATTTAATTATTATTTTGTTGGTATTTATAATGTTTCTTCCTTGCATCTGGTCATTGATCATATGATTAGGATCAAAGGGAATGGCCTTTATAGTAATGATACTCATGGATTATTATGATGTCCTATGTGATGATGATGATTCTTTTCCTTCTTGTTCATATGTGATGAGGATTATTATGATATTCTATCCCAAGTAATTGGGATGATTAATTTCTCTATAATCAGTTTCTTGACCATGGTGTTCGAGATGGAATTTCACATCATTAAATAAATGAAATGATTACACTCTTCGAGATGATCAAGATGATTAGCCCCCACCCCCAAGTGAAGTGGATGATTCCTACCACTTTTGGTTCATATGTCATGAGGATGATTATTCTCTCCATGATATCATTATACTTGTTTAGGATCACACTCACCCGAGTGATAGGGATTGCAATGATAACCCTAATTGGTTATATGGAAATGCTGTTGGACATGTAATTTCACATTGTTGGATTCCTAGATTGATTATTCCTTCACTTATTAGATCTGCATGTGTAATGAGGTATTATCATTGAATTATCCTTGTTTATCTTCTTTATTTTAGACCCTTAGGGATTATCCATGTTTCAAATGATGTGACTACCTTTGAACCAAGACATAGTGATCATGTAATTTACTTTATTTACATGTAATGAGAAGCATGATGTTTTATATTATACATTTATTGGACATCTGGTTGTAATTCAATGGTATACTTCTTTACAGTAATTAATGGTAAGTACTTGTGAACGCATGTCAAGGTCATGTATCTCACTATAAGGACATAACATTCTCATTGACATTTCTAGAATTTTACAAATATGGTATATGTCGATTGAGACTACAATCCTAGATATTGATATAATTTTACATGGCATGAGTGGGACATCATCCTCTTCAATTCCCTTTCCAAGGATGTCTATGCAATTAGGATTAAAGGCCCAAGTATCATCTAATGACTATTTTTATTATATTTCATTAACATTAATCATGAATATTCGGATTTATCTACATATGTATAGGCGTGATACTATATAGGTATATACATATATAATTGTAAGTCAATTATTTCACATTCCTTGTTGATTGGGATCATGAAACCATGGTTCGATTGCTGGTTCACATTTACTGGTATTACATATCCTTTCAGTTGAGTCATGGCTATAGAAAGTATTTTTCATTTTCATGCACTTATAGGATCATATTTTATAGGTTCACCATTATGTATGTCTAATAACATTATTTCATACACCAATAATTGAACCATATTTTTCATATATGTAATTTTTTCATGTTAGTTTGAGTGGAATTTTCATCGTGGAAGGGGATGAGTCTCATAGTTTCATGATCGAGTAGAGATAAAAGTGCATCTTATATTGTTTGGGCTGGTGTTATTCAAAATTGATTGGATACAGGGTATGTGGTCTGAATTATAGTTATTAATATGTCCTTGTAATTTGATTTTATTTAGGTTTCTATTTATATAACTATATGGTCAGCTTAGTGGGTGACTAGTGTTGTAGGTTTGTCCAATCTTTTAGATCTTTTATAGAATATTCCTTTATTATTACACCATTTTCCATTTTATTATATTTAATTCGTCTAAAATATATTTATTATATTTAGTTATTTATTAAATTTATTATTGTTATGTTAATGAATACTCTACCCAATAACAATCTTAAGGTCCTCGCTGCTTGTCGATAACATCTGGCATACAAGAAGGAACGCATGAGGCCTTGTAGAGAATCCTCTCGGGGCACCATTTTAGTGGATTTCTGGTCAAGAAATTACAATAAGTTACTATGGATTTATTATTCATGTTCATTAATATTTGGGAAATTTTAGATAGTAGTATTTGGAATGTGTTAGAATCTTTGATGGATATCAGAGTAGTGCATCGATAACACTTGTTCTTGTAAGATGTCTTGGTTTCTAGGTGTATTGGATTACTATTATTATATATGATGTTATAGTTGTATATGATTTTATACTTTATAAATGAACCTGTTATATGGATTTTATAATTTATTTATCATATATTGTTTTGGACCTACTGGTTAGAGGTTATGGATAAATGTTGTATCTTTGATGAGAAAGGAATGAGGCATCACAAGCATCATATTTAAAACATTGTATTATAAACATATATTTTTCATATTGGGTGAATTTGATGATTATTCATGCCAACTAAATTTTCCCTATTTATATAGATTGTTAAATGTAGTGGTAGGTTATGTGTATTTATGTTTAGGCACTGGTATTGAGGGTGATGAATCAGTCATCATGCACAAAAGGCACAGTGACCATATAGGCCAACATTTCATGTGATAAACTGTTATTGCACCCATTGTGAGTATTATTTATCATGATGGGATTATCTAGTCAGATAATAAATTGTTATAATGGGGAATACATTGAGCGTTCATTTGAATTGGACCTGTAGGGGGGATTTATTGTATATAGATTCCCATTAACTCTGATTTCTATTTCTCTTAATTTTTGTATTCGGACTAGCATGGATTAATTAATTATGAGGATATATAGAGAGTATCAAACCACTTTCAGGATGTGTTTTGGATTTTTACCCTCATATGTCGATTTTATCATCACCTTTTCAAGAGAGTTTTATCTTTTGGGTTGGTGTTTAAACCATTAGACATAGTTCATAGACATTTTCTAAAGGGATATGTGGAAGACGTAGAGAACCTTTGATTTAACAAAAAACATTGTAGTAAAACATATACATTGATTAATGGAAGCGTATGTGAGCTTGTATGCCCTATGTTTTTATATTCTTTTTTAATCAGTGAGCATGTTTGAACTCTTATTTTGAGATCGATGTAAGGTACGATATTGAGTTTTGCGTTATATTTATTTTTATGTCTTCAACCATTTATGTGGAATTAAGGATTTTATTTTACACAATTGTAATTTAAGGGAATTAAAATTTGGGTTCCTATCTATATTGATCTAAGTCTCCATTTTTGCAAACATAGTCTAAGAAAGCATATACGCTCATGATTGGAATAAATATGGGTGGTGGACAATTGTGGAATAAATTGTGGCCCAATTGATGTGCATAGTTTTCAAATGGTATTCGAATGGATCAGCTGTACTTTTTTACTAATGTTTCAAGATGCATGATCATGTTATCCTCATTTTAGAGGAATCACTAGAATATGAGTCGGGTTATAAAGGAATATGTTTGTTTTTCATGGTGTCATTAAAACATAAATCGGAGAATAGATGGTTGTGATCTATGGGATGAAAATTTCAATAATTTTTATAGGATTGTTTTCCTGAGAGAAGTGGCTAAATTAATAATGAACCTTTGTTGTAGAGGATACAATGATAATGGGTTAGTATCTTAACATTATCGACCCATAGATTGACTTGGTCTTCTTTTTTCATGAGACATAGAGTCAGTAGTTCGTTAAAGATGAGTTGGTCAGTTTGTTATGACTGTGTCTTCGTGGGATATGTACACACATTTTGAAGTAATCATAGAGTAGTCATGGTTTGATACGATCATGATCTATCTTGATATGATCCTCAATATACTAAGATAGTATGGGTCATATGCCAATCATATATGATTTTGAATGTCTATCAATGATTTATGGGGGGAACCTATTGACGATACACTCAATGATTGTTATATGATAATCCATTTGGTTGGGACCACACCATTGGATGAGTTAGGTTGGTGTCTATCAATTTGTATTTTAATTCAGAATATTCATGATTTTTTGATATAGCATTAAATTTTGAAATGATGATTCATGTATTCTGATGATGGGGTGTACATAATCTTTTGTTGCTAATAATCTATGCAGTATGAGACAAGTTTTAAATCTATAATACTGTTTTGTGGATAGTTTAGATACCCTATTGTAGAGATTCTCTCGTTATGATCATTGATTCTATCATTTACTAATGGCTTATCGGCGATGAGAGGGTTTATGGTGGGGAGATTATAAGGTCATGTGTTTGTTCGAATGTGAATTTGGAGTAGCAATTTGAAAAAATCATTCATCTTTATTTAATGGGTAAAATGATATTTTCCCTCATGTAGATGATCTCATAAAATTTTTCAAACCACTCCATTGATAATGGAAAAGGTATTTTTTACTATATAATTGGAGATTTTTGGATTTCACATCCATTTAAATTTTATTAGAGTAATTACGAATTAATATTAATTAAATTTAACATTAATTTATTCGTGCAGGTAATTTTGGCCCTATATTTTGAATGGATCATTATATTGAGATTCCATCTCTATCATTGATTCTGGAATGAGGAGTTTATTCTAGGGGGAGTGTAAACTCATGTTGGGCATCAAGGTTGTGCAGAGCCCCTCATTAATTTTTAATTTAATTTATATTATTAGTTTTTATTAATTTTCCAATAAAATTTAACACACATTATAGGTGATCCCCCAAAAAATTATTGACAGATATTTCTAGAGAATGAGAGAGGGATAAAATAAGAGGGATATGATTAAGGGAACTGCCATATTTCTCATGATGCATGAGATCATCGTGCATCAACCGTAGACCACAGATATACTTGAAACATCACCATATTCATTACAAAGGTTGGAGATTTATATGTTTTACCTAACCCATATATTAATAATTTTTAGGTTTTAATCACATTTTCTAGTTTCATATAACCCCTTGTGGGTCGATCTACTTCTATTGGTGTAAAAATGAGGGTTTCATTGTATTATGAGTGTTTTTTATCAGGAAATCCCATCTATATGAATCGTTCTTCAGGGAACACTAGTAATGTGTTAATTGAGTTTTTTGAGTTGAATTTTCATATGTTAACACTGTGTATGGGTTTAGACTCCATGTACATAGACACAACCATGTAGATTATTTCTCGGCCAAGTGTCCCGTGTATGGGGGCACTTGTCGTGTAGTGTACATGGACAAACACCTTTGGGTCACATGGCATATAGTAGTACACAATAAGACTACGTGAGGTACATGATAAGTTACCCCATGTTTTTTAAATGCTATGTACTGGGCCAGTAAGCCATGTACATGAGAATTTACATACCATGTGTAGTGAATGTACACACCCATGTAGGAATGTGGGAGTACATATCATGTTCTAACATATACACATCTTTTACTACCCCATTTTCAATTATTTTAAGGGTTCTTATATATTTTATCCACTGGATCATAGTTAGACCCATGATTAGTCAATTTTATGTATCATTTTACAATGATATCGGTTGTAAGTCCCTTTTTGTGTCTTCAAGACTCTCTAGTATAATTTCATGACATTACTTTCATAGAGTGGTCATTCATCCGGTAATAAAAATTTGTTCTATCCAGAGAGTTAGAACCGTTGATCTATGATGGGTCGTGATATATCTCCCAAGGGAGATTCTCTTTTCCCCCTCAAGGATGTATAGAATGTGAGATATTAACTTCTTTCCTCAGAGATAGTGAGACTAGTTTCTGGGGCACCCTTTAGGGATTCTTCATATTACATATAACCTAGAGGATCACATATAGGGTTAATCTATAATCATACTACTTCCAATGATCCTTTTTGGGATTCCTTTACATATATGTTACCCTATGGAATTTATATTAGGAAGCCGTAACCTATGTATTGTCTCGAGGATCGCTTGTAGGATAGCTATGTTGGCCAGTCATTAGATGATCCCTTGTGAGATTCCTAATCAACCCATTTTCGCTAAGGATCCCAAGTAGGATTCCTTCTATTATTTATAGACCTTTAGGATCCAAACGAGGATGTCCCTCTTATATATATCAAGAGGTCCCTAGAAGGTTCCCCAATGTTTGACAAACAAGAGTTAGTACATCATGTTACGGTAAATATTGAGGTGGGTGTAACCTTAGAAAGCATTCCAAAATTATATGCCCATGGGGTTGTAGTAGGAGTGTTTTGTATTGAAATTCATCCCCATCCACTATTTTATTAACATATTTCACATGTTTAAGACTGAGAGAATGGTGATTAGTGTAGGTTCTCCCAATTTGGTGGCTCTTGAGCTTGACGTGCAGTGACTTATTTTCTATTTGGCATGCTGGTACGTTATTCATGGTATCCATATTTTGAGCCAGGTTAGAATTTTATAAATTTTAATCCCTTAGGACTACAAGTGATCAAGCAATTGTCTATGATTATATTATTATTATGTCATTGTGATTTCCAAAGGCGCTTCATGGTGTCAAAAATATTGTTCCAATGATTATGATATATGAGAAAATCATTTATAGTAATGATATTCTCAGATTATGGTCCTCTCATAAGTGATGAGAGTGGTTGGGCTCTCCTCTAGTAAATATGGGATGAGGATTATTGCACTCCCCAGGGTAACATTGATAATTCACTCTCCCTTACAGGTTAAATTATAGCAGTTGTGGACATGGAATTCCACATCATCTGGATACCCAGAATTATTACACTTTTCTAGATCATAGAGATGATTCATATCTCCCATGAAATGGGGATGATTCTACTATCCCCTATATTATATGATATGATTATGATTATACTCTCTTTGATTGGATTATACTTAATGAAGATTACATTCTCTATATTGATTAGGATGATTATGTCATCCCTTCCCGATTACATGACCATGGTGATGGTCATGGTGATTCACATCAGTGGTTCTCCAAAATTGATTATTGGCATCCAATGAACATTAATGATTTCACTATAAAATATTAGAGTCAATAAGTTTCCGAATTACATCTCACTAGTTAGTTTCCCATACAGATTTTTTAAGGATCATACCCTATGGTATCATTTGAGTTCCAAATGTCATGAATACCACCATATAGGGACTTGGGGAACCGATATTGGACTAGATTTAAATGGCATGAGAATCAAGGAATATTTCTCTTGTAAATTTACATGATTTCCTTTTGAAAATCATTGTAATTATTCTTTATAGTGATTTGATGAATGTATGGATGAACTGACGGCCAGGAAAAATATCCACCTATTGTGATATAGATTTCTCAGATACTTTTACGACATTGGATAAAGAAGGTATGTCTCGATTGTGACTTCATAATTAATTATCAAAAATATTATTCACATATTTAGTGGCATGATTCCCAGATCAATTAACATGCACATTATACCCAAAATAATATAGAGTACAGAAAGAATGATTCACTACTGATTTATTTAATGATATTTCATTCACCTTTCACATTTATATTCATGATTATGTGTATATAAAAAAGTATGGTACTATAAATTTATACACATATTAACATGTTCATCCATGGAGGAACATTCCTTGTTTGTTGGGATTATAGACCCATGTTTGGACTGTTGATTTACATTTTTTTAATTACATATCTTTTCGGTTGAGTCTCAGTTTGGATGAGTATTTTTATTTTTCTTGAAATTATATTAAAATATTTTATAGGATCATCATTATGGTGGTCTACATATATGTTTTCTCCCATGAACGTTCACCATTAATTTCTTGTGGAACATATATTTTTTTTCTGGTTGAGAACAGTTTGAATGGTGGGTAGGTATGAGGAGCATAACATCATGATTGATAAGAGATTATTTTGAGTGTTTTTTGTACAGGATGGTGGAGTTGGATATGGAATTGAGACATAAAATGTGGTTTGTCTGAATCCTTTTAAATAAGACATGTACTTTTATTTCAGTATTAGATTTATTCTTATATCTGTTTGGTTAGTCCAATGAGTGATAAATGTTGTATGTATGAAATTACTATTAACCCTTTTATTGTTACGACCCGTCCTCGGGGCTCGTGCCGTGACTACCCCAAGCCCGCCTTCCATAGGCCAGGGGCTGGCGACTAGCACCAAGGCGTAAAATCCCAGTAAACAGGGAAGGCATTGCCTTTATAAGTAACAACCACACAGAGTCAGCAAGCGGAAAGTAAAGTGCAGAAAAGTAAAGGGGGCCGGAAATACAAGCCCAACTGTAAAGTACAACTGAAAAGTAAAGTACAGCAACTGAAGAAAAGACGGCGGCCTCGTGTCGTCCACTGGCAATCCCACCTGAAGGGTGGGTACAGATAGCCTCTAGGCTCCTTGGGTCCCACGTCCGCTCCGAGCACGTCCCGCCCAGTGGTCCACCTCCAGGTACCGTCCTGCTCCACGCCCCAACCGTGATCAGTGCTGTCCGTCGTCTGCAACCAACACAACAAGGTGCGGGCATAGCCCGTGCAGGGGTGAGTACAACTACTCAGTAAGGACCCCGAGACCCCCGAAGGTCTCCCGAAATCCACAAAGGATATAGCACAAAAGAAAGATGCAATCACGAAGTAACATCTGACTCGACTTAGGTATATGCCCATACATATACCTAAGTCCCCAATTCTAGCTCTGCTCACGAGCTCAAGAACAACTCAATCCACAAAGGAAGGCAAGACTCAAATCCACAAGGAGAGTAAACAGTAAATCCACAGAGGATAGTTCAACACAATCCACAAAGGAGAGTAAACACTAAATCCACATAGGATAGTTCAACACAATCCACAAAGGAGAGTAACATAAGATTCAGCTCAACCAGATATACTTTTTCAGATGACGTCAAAGATGATCACTGATCCATCTAAGTCGTCGGACCCACGAAGGATCGATAGGTACTAACCCCCGCAAAAGACCCACACAGGATCGGGCTCACACAAAACCTGTAGGCAGTGGCTCACACAGAACCGGTAGTAAGGACCCACACAGGATCGGGCTCACACAGAACCTGTAGGCAGAGGCTCACACAGAACCGGTAGCACTGATCCACGTAGGATCGCTGAGTGCAGTAGTCGACGCAGTCCACTGAGGATCTCTGCACAGTCGTCGCCGCAGTCCACGAAGGATCTCTGCTCTGCCGTCGTCGCAGTCCACGGAGGATCTCTGCTCTGCCGTCGTCGCAGTCCACGGAGGATCTCTGCTCTGCCGTCGTCGCAGTCCACGGAGGATCTCTGCTCTGTCGTCGAAGTCACAGCCAGCGCTAGGGTTCCCGCACAAAGCGAGCTCGTTTAGGAGGGTCCGCTCCACGAGCCGAGAGGCTGATACATCAACTGACACGTAGTCCGATGTTGATGTATCCAAAAGTTCAGTATCGACAACAGGATCTCAACGCGACAGACGACGCGTCAATCGGACGCCCGGTCTGAGAGTTATTGGCATTTTCGTCCCAGGGGCCCGGTTGGTTTTTAGGGCAAAACCAACCCGACCGTACTCCGCATGTACCCGATCCTCGGGCGGAGTATGCCAAAAGTTCCGTCTCACTTAGAGGAAACTACCACAGCTGACGGTACGTCGTTCGGACGTCCGTAGCTCAAGTTATGAGTGTTTCCGCTCCGAGGGCCCGGTCGGTTTCGTGTACGAACCAACCCGGCCTAACACAAAGTCTTCCGAAACCTTGAGTATAATATACCGAAACGACCGTCTCGATCCAAGGATCGCGTAGCCGCTGACGGTTCGTCAATCGGAGGTCCCAGGCCCAAGATATGGGCGAAAGACCGAAGAGGGCCCGAAACGGGGGTTCTGGGCCCGGGGCGACCCGGCCCGAACCCCCCCTGGGGTCGGCCGGACCGGGTCGGCCCGAACCGGGTCGGCCCGACCCGGCCCGACCCGGCTAGGCCGGGTCCGGTCCGGCCGGGGCGCGGCTCGGCTTCAGCCGAGCGGCCGAAGGAGGGCGCCGCGGGCTTGACCCGCGGCTCAAACGAAACGCGGCCCCGCGGGGGGCCGCCTGTCACGCGGACGCGGCCGGGCCGCCACGTCCGTTCCCGGTTCCGCGCGGCCGCGGAACCGGCCGCCGCTGCCGCCGCGGCTTGAGCCGCGGCGGTCTTCCACCACGGCGGCGCGCCGGGCGCCGCCGCCTCCGGTCGCCGGCGCCGCCGCGCCGGCGACCCGCGCCGCCGCCGCCTTCCGCGGGCCGCCGGAGATGCTCCGGTGGCCCGATTCCTTTCCCGTCTTCGCCGTTGCTCCTCCCGGGGGCCGCCCTTCACTGCGGGATCAACAGATCGCCCCTGCCGCGCGGTTCGTCATCGTCCGCCAAATCCGCACAAAAGGGAAGACCGGCGGAGGGTTGTCGGGTCTTGTTCGTTAGACCGGCACCCTCCGCGTTAGTCATAATCAACGGGAGAAACAAGAAAGAAACCAATCAACAATTTTTAAATAAATTAAAATTGTTTCGTGATCGGGTTCTTCATTTCAAAGGAATAAACACGGGATTTTAAGAAGAATTCCAACAACCCATACCTTGTCGTCGTCGTCGGACGAGAGGTCGTCGCGGAAGAAAGAGATCGTCGCGTCGTCGCGGTATCCGGCGTCGCGTCGCCAATCTCCAGATCAAGATCAAACGGATTTAATTAGTTTAAATCCGTTGATATTGAAATTAAAAAGGGAGAAGAAAAGATCCAATTCTCACCTTAGTTGCCGAACGAGGATCGGCCGCGGAAGAAGAGGCGTCGCCGAAGAACGTCGCGGGTAGGGCTCGTCGACGTCGCAGATCACGGCGTGCGTCGTCGAATTCCGGTCGCTGGCGTTCTTCGCGTTCTTCGCGTTCTTCGCGTTCTTCGCGGGGAGGGTGGAGGTTCAGAGGAATTGCACAACGATAGCAATCCTCCAAAATAGACAAGTTGTCTATTTTATTAATTTGCCAACAAACGCAAAACGTGTAAGTAACGACCCATTTAATTCGTTGAATTAATTCAACGAATAAAATAGCCCATTTAATTCAAGAAATAAACCGCACAATTAAATGGTCTGTTAAGAAATTAAAGGAAACGCGTCGGTTGACTTTTCAGTTACTTTGACGGGTTTTCGCGGGTGCATTACTTAGCGAAAGAAACGGCGGGACTCGTGCGGGCCCCACCTCAAAAATATCCTACCAAGGGGGTAGGATATTTCCGGATAGCATCCTATCCAGTTCAACTCAGTTCAAGTGGCTTCCAAGTGACTTCCAAGCAGATTAAGTGAAATAAAATAAAGTTGTCGCACAAACTTTATTTTATTTCTGACTTAAAGCCCCAAAATTTAAAAACCACGTCTGAGCAAACGCAACTCCGGAAGAGGCGTTTCTAAGCAAATACCGGCGCTGCGATTTCATTGGTGCCCTCAGAATTCGATTCCGGGCACCGGTTCAAAAGATAGAAAAACCCGCTCGTCCATTCACTGAACGTACCCGAGCCAAACTTCGGAAATTGATTCCGGGCACACCGGGCCTCGGAATCAGGTGCCGTCTGAAGCTGTGCTCTTGAAAAATTCCAAAGAAAATTAAGAAAAAAATTTCCTTGAAATTTGCGGGTCTTTACATTACTCCCACCTCAAGGCTTTACGTCCCCGTAAAGATACATCAAAAACTAGGGGAACAAATGGGGGTACTGAGCATGCATCTGAGCCTCCCGCTCCCAAGTGCTCTCCTGGAGGTTCCCGTGCTGCCATCTGATGCGCACAAGAGGAATCGACCGCCCACGTAGGACCCGCTCCTGTCGATCCTCGATCTCCACTGGGACCTACGCAAAAGTCGCCCCATCGTCCATGTCCAGCTCCCCAAAGTCGATGATGTGCGTCGGGTCGTGAACATATCTCCTCAGCTGAGACACGTGAAAGACGTCGTGCACCCGGTGCAACTGAGGTGGTAGAGCCAGGCGATAAGCCACCTCTCCTATCCTGCTGAGGACCTGGAAAGGCCCGATGAAGCGTGGAGACAACTTGCCGCCTCGGCCAAATCTCCGTAAACCTCGTCGAGGTGAGACACGCAAAAAGACGTGGTCTCCATCCTCGAACTCTAGTGGCCTCCGCCTCCTGTCAGCATATGACTTCTGCCGGCTCTGAGCTGTTCTCATCCTCTCCTGGATGATCTGGACCTTCTCTGTCGTGGCTCGGACCATCTCTGGTCCCACGAGTGCTGACTCCCCAGGGTCTGTCCAGCACAACGGAGATCTGCAGGGTCTGCCGTACAACGCCTCGTATGGTGCCATCCCGATGGTGGAGTGGTAGCTGTTGTTGTACGCGAACTCCACCAAGGGTAGGTGGTCCTCCCAGCTGCGACCAAAGTCGAGAACACATGCACGGAGCATGTCCTCGAGTGTCTGTATGGTCCTCTCAGTCTGACCATCCGTCTGAGGGTGGAAGGCTGTTCTCAGATGGAGCCGTGTCCCGAACGCCTCCTGCAACCCCTTCCAATGCCGGGAAATGAAACGAGCATCTCGATCGGAGACGATAGACGATGGCACACCGTGAAGCCGTACGATCTCCTGGACGTAAAGACGTCCCAAGCTCTCCACTGAGCCCTGCTCTCTGATGGGTAAGAAGTGTGCCGACTTGGTGAGTCGGTCGACAATCACCCAAATGGAGCCGTGACCTCTGGAAGTGCGTGGATGTCCAGTCACGAAGTCCATAGATATGCCGTCCCACTTCCACTCCGGGACCTCCAAGGGCTGTACCAAGCCTGCTGGTACCTGATGCTCTGCCTTCACCTACTGGCAGGTGAGGCATCGTGAAACGAACTCTGCCACAGCTTTCTTCATGCCCGGCCACCAGTGCTGTCGTCTGAGATCCTGGTACATCTTCGCCACTCCGGGATGCACCGCCAAGGGAGAAGTGTGAAACTCTCTCATCACCTCCTCTCGTAAAGCGACTGGTACGAAGGTACGTCCTCTGAAAAGGATGTCGTGCTCTGCTCCAAGGGAGAAGCCATCAGGCGCCTGACCTGAGGATATCAGTGCACGCCAGGTCTCACAGTCAGCGTCCCCACGCTGAGCCTCTCTGACCCGCTGTAGAAGTGGAGGAGAGACTGTGAGAGACTGAAGAAAGGCTGCTCCGTCTCTATCCACGAAGGATATCTGTAAGGAGGCTAGCTGCTCTGTCGCCTCCTTAAGTAGCTGAATGCCCGTCCTCCTGCTGAGGGCATCGACTACCACGTTCCCCTTCCCAGGAGTATAGACTATCTCAAAGTCATAGTCCTGGAGGAACTCAAGCCATCTCCGCTGTCTCAGGTTCAGGTCCTTCTGAGAGAAGATATACCTGAGGCTCTGGTGGTCAGAAAAGACTGTGAAGTGCTCGCCCATCAGATAGTGCCGCCAAGTCTTCAGAGCGAAGACCACTGCTGCCAACTCCAAGTCATGAGTGGCGTAGTTCTGCTCATGCGGCCTCAACTGACGTGATCCGTAGGCGATCACGGCCCGCTCCTGCATCAGGACGCATCCGAGTCCAGTCCCTGACGCATCACAGTAAACTACGTATCCAACTCCCTCCTCAGGCAACCTCAAGATAGGTGCACTGGTCAATCTCTGTCTCAGCTCCTGGAAACTCTGCTGACATCTGTCTGACCACACGAAGGGTTTCCCCTTCTTCGTCAACGCTGAGAGTGGTGCCGCAACTCTGGAGAAGTCTGGCACGAATCTCCGATAGTATCCGGCTAGGCCCAAGAAGCTCCGCACCTCTATCACGCTCCTGGGTGGCTCCCAAGATAGCACTGCCTTGATCTTCGCGGGATCCCCTGCAACTCCCGCCTCAGAGATGACGTGCCCCAAGAAATGGACCTCACGCAACCAGAACTGGCATTTTGAGAGCTTGCCATAAAGCTGGTGCTCTCGGAGCGTGTCTAGCACAACTCGCAGGTGGTAGGCATGCTCCTCCTCAGTCGTCGAGTATACCAAAATGTCGTCAATGAAGACCACGACAAATCGGTCGAGGTATGGCTGGAAGATCCTGTTCATGAGGCTCATGAACACTGCTGGAGCATTGGTTACACCGAACGGCATAACCAAGAACTCATAATGGCCATACCGACATCTGAAGGCCGTCTTCTGCACGTCCTCGTCTCGAACTCTGAGCTGATGATAGCCTGACCGAAGGTCTATCTTCGAGAACCACCGCGCTCCCTTGAGCTGATCGAAGAGGTCATCAATCTGTGGCAGCGGATACTTGTTCTTCACTGTCACCTGGTTCAGGCGACGATAGTCGACACACAGTCGCAAGCTCCCGTCCGCCTTCTTGGCGAACAAAATCGGGGAAGCCCAGGGTGAAACACTGGGTCGGATAAACCCCTTGCTCTGCAAGTCCTCCAACTGTACCCGCAGCTCCCGAAGCTCGGCGGGGGCCATCCGATATGCTGGAGTAGATATCGGGGCTGTCCCGGGGTACAAGTCGATGTAAAAGTCTACCTATCTACGAGGAGGTAGCCCTGGAACGTCGTCGGGAAAGACGTCCACGTACTGGTCCACCACTGCAGGAAAAGTTGGACTCCTCACGTCCACTGCTCCTAGGATGAGGCTAGCCAACTGATGAGAGATGGGTTGCACTCTCCTCCGCGGAAGTCCATCCTGTGCTGCAAAGGTTCCCTTCTCGCCGGTGAAGGTAAACCTGCTCCCGTCGGTGCGAACACATCGCACCTTGCGCCTAAAACAGTCGATCTGGGCATGAACCGTGGATAGCCAATCCATGCCCAAGATGACGTCTTAAGGCCTCGACGCCGCTACAAGGAGATCCCAGCCGAAGCTCTCGCCTCCTAGAGTAAGCTCACACTGCCGGCACCAGTGCGTAATCGTCGAGTCTGCTCCCGTAGGAGTCTCTAGCCGTAAGGATCGAGCCAACGGCTCAGTCGGAATCTCCGAGCTCCGAACAAGGGCAGAGGCTATGAAAGAGTGACTCGCTCCTGTGTCTATAAGTACTGCAGCAAGGGTGGAATAGACACAGATCGTACCTCGAATCATCTCTGGCAAGTCGGGGTTGTAGGCCTCCACTGCCTGGAGCTGGGCCTGTCCCTGCCCGCCAGCTCCATGTAGTCGAGGTGTCCCTCCTGGTGGTGGTGGGGGTAGAGCCTGGAAGCGTCGCCCACCACCCGCTGCTCGGCCAGCTCCTCTGCCTCGTCCGCCTCCTCCCTGCGGACCGCCATGGTCGACCCTCTGCCTCTGCCTGGGTGGCCCCTCCACCGTCTGCTGCTCCTCTGGTCGGCGAGTCGGGCAGTCACGAGCCATGTGACCCTGCCCGCCGCAGGTGTAGCACAGCCTGCCTCTCGGAAGGCTGGCACTCCGCTGTGTGCCCTGCACTACTGAGCCATTGTCCCGGGGTCGCCTGCCGGAAGGTCTGGTCCGCCTGGAACCCTGGGTCATCCGTCGGCTACCTGCTGCCGAAGACTCAGCTACCTGCCGCCCTGCGCTAGGTCTCGCCACTGATGAAGGCTCTGCCAGGAAGCTCTCGATCAGGAGGGCTCGCTCCAGCACTCCCGCCTGGGTCGGAATGCTGAGGGAGATCAGCGACGCCCGAATCTCCTGTCGCAAGCCCTGCTCGAAGGTCCGGGCCCGGAAGAAGGGGTCCCGTACCATGTCGGTCGAGTAGCGAGATAGGTCAGTGAACCTCGCCGCGTACTGAGCGACCGTCATGCTGCCCTGGCGCAGCTGGAGAAGCTCCTGGATGCGCACCGCTCGGAGGGTGGCCGGGACGAACTCAGAGCGGAAGAGGCTCTCGAAGTCCGTCCAGAGAAAGGATGCCTCATCGTGAACCAGGAGCATCAAGCTCCACCATCGTCCTGCCGCTGCCTGCAGGAGGCTCGCCGTGAGAATCACCATGAGATCCGCTGGTGTCCTCACTAGCCTAAAGATCCGTACCACCGCCTCTAGCCAGTCCTCGGCGGCCTGGGGGTCCGCCTCACCGCGAAACCTAGGCGGTCGCTGGCTCTGAAACTCATGCAGTGCCCTGAGGCGACGTGCATCGTCAGCGTCTGGTACTGGCAGCATCGGTGGCTCGGCGGGTAAAGCTACCGCCGGTGCCACTGCTGGCAAAGTGCCCTGCAACGAGGCCTCGTCGCTCGGTGGGCTGCCGTCGCGCCCTACACTCGGAACCCTAGCTGGCTGTCGTCGCGGGGCCATCCTGAAAAGGAGAACAAGAGCACCACAGTCAGAACAGTATACCTGGTGAGCTGGCACAAGTAATCACAAGGAAAACTTGAGACTTTCATGAAGCAGATCAGTATACCCGGTGAGCTGACACAAGTAATCACAAAGAAGACTTGAAACACACATGCAATCAATGTTTTCATGCATTAAGTCGGAAATCAGGAGTCAGGGTCCTGGTGTACGGATACGTCGGCCGCCGCACCAACACTGGGCTCCCTGAACTGATAACCACACTCAATACACTAAACACTATTGCTTCACATAGAAAAGAAAGACGATCAGAGTCTGCGGTAGAACCGACCACCTTTGATACCAATTTGTCACGACCCATCCTCGGGGCCCGTGCCGTGACTACCACAAGCCCGCCTTCCATAGGCCAGGGGCTGGCGACTAGCACCAAGGCGTAAAATCCCTGTAAACAGGGAAGGCATTGCCTTTATAAGTAACAACCACACAGAGTCAGCAAGCGGAAAGTAAAGTGCAGAAAAGTAAAGGGGGCCGGAAATACAAGCCCAACTGTAAAGTACAACTGAAAAGTAAAGTACAACAACTGAAGAAAAGACAGTGGCCTCGTGTCGTCCACTGGCAATCCCACCTGACGGGTGGGTACAGATAGCCTCCAGGCTCCTCGGGTCCCACGTCCGCTCCGAGCACGTCCCGCCCAGTGGTCCACCTCCAGGTACCGTCCTGCTCCACGCCCCAACCGTGATCAGCGCTGTCCGTCGTCTGCAACCAACACAACAAGGTGCGGGCATAGCCCGTGCAGGGGTGAGTACAACTACTCAGTAAGGACCCCGAGACCCCCGAAGGTCTCCCGAAATCCACAAAGGATATAGCACAAAAGAAAGATGCAATCACGAAGTAACATCTGACTCGACTTAGGTATATGCCCATACATATACCTAAGTCCCCAATTCTAGCTCTGCTCACGAGCTCAAGAACAACTCAATCCACAAAGGAAGGCAAGACTCAAATCCACAAGGAGAGTAAACAGTAAATCCACAGAGGATAGTTCAACACAATCCACAAAGGAGAGTAAACAGTAAATCCACATAGGATAGTTCAACACAATCCACAAAGGAGAGTAACATAAGATTCAGCTCAACCAGGTATACTTTGTCAGATGACGTCAAAGATGATCACTGATCCATCTAAGTCGTCGGACCCACGATGGATCGATAGGTACTAACCCCCGCAAAAGACCCACATAGGATCGGGCTCACACAGAACCTGTAGGCAGTGGCTCACACAGAACCGGTAGTAAGGACCCACACAGGATCGGGCTCACACAGAACCTGTAGGCAGAGGCTCACACAGAACCGATAGCACTGATCCACGTAGGATCGCTGAGTGCAGTAGTCGACGCAGTCCACTGAGGATCTCTGCACAGTCGTCGCCGCAGTCCACGAAGGATCTCTGCTCTTCCGTCGTCGCAGTCCACGGAGGATCTCTGCTCTGCCGTCGTCGCAGTCCACGGAGGATCTCTGCTCTGTCGTCGTCGCTGTCCACGGAGGATCTCTGCTCTGTCGTCGAAGTCACAGCCAGCGCTAGGGTTCCCGCACAAAGCGAGCTCGTTTAGGAGGGTCCGCTCCACGAGCCGAGAGGCTGATACATCAACTGACATGTAGTCCGAAGTTGATGTATCCAAAAGTTCCGTATCGACAACAGGATCTCAACGCGACAGACGGCGCGTCAATCGGACGCCCGGTCTGAGAGTTATTGGCATTTTCGTCCCAGGGGCCCGGTTGGTTTTTAGGGCAAAACCAACCCGACCGTACTCCGCCTGTACCCGATCCTCGGGCGGAGTATGCCAAAAGTTCCGTCTCACTTAGAGGAAACTACCACAGCTGACGGTACGTCGTTCGGACGTCCGTAGCTCAAGTTATGAGCGTTTCCGCTCCGAGGGCCCGGTTGGTTTCGTGTACGAACCAACCTGGCCGAACCCAAAGTCTTCCGAAACCTTGAGTATAATATAACGAAACGACCGTCTCGATCCAAGGATCGTGTAGCCGCTGACGGTTCGTCAATCGGAGGTCCCAGGCCCAAGATATGGGTGAAAGACCGAAGAGGGCCCGAAACGGGGGTTCTGGGCCCGGGGCGACCTGGCCCGAACCCCCCCTGGGGTCGGCCGAACCGGGTCGGCCCGAACCGGGTCGGCCCCACCCGGCCCGACCCGGCTAGGCCGGGTCCGGTCCGGCCTGGGCGCGGCCCGGCCGAGCGGCCGAAGGAGGGCGTCGCGGGCTTGACCCGCGGCTCAAACGAAACGCGGCCCCGCGGGGGGCCGCCTGTCACGCGGACGCGGCCGGGCCGCCGCGTCCGTTCCCGGTTCCGCGCGGCCGCGGAACCGGCCGCCGCTGCGGCCGCGGCTTCAGCCGCGGCGGACTTCCTCCACGGCGGCGCGCCGGGCGCCGCCGCCTCCGGTCGCCGGCGCCGCCGCGCCGGCGACCCGCGCCGCCGCCGCCTTCCGCGGGCCGCCGGAGATGCTCCGGTGGCCCGATTCCTTTCCCGTCTGCGCCGTTGCTCCTCCCGGGGGCCGACCTTCACTGCGGGATCAACAGATCGCCCCTGCCGCGCGGTTCGTCGTCGTCCGCCAAATCCCCACAAAAGGGAAGACCGGCGGAGGGTTGCCGGGTCTTGTTCGTTAGACCCGCACCCTCCGCGTTAGTCATAATCAACGGGAGAAACAAGAAAGAAACCAATCAACAATTTTTAAATAAATTAAAATTGTTTCGTGATCGGGTTCTTCAATTCAAAGGAATAAACACGGGATTTTAAGAAGAATTCCAACAACCCTTACCTTGTCGTCGTCGTCGGACGAGAGGTCGTCGCGGAAGAAAGAGATCGTCGCGTCGTCGCGGTATCCGGCGTCGCGTCGCCAATCTCCGGATCAAGATCAAACAGATTTAATTAGTTTAAATCCGTTGATATTGAAATTAAAAAGGGAGAAGAAAAGATCCAATTCTCACCTTAGTTGCCGAACGAGGATCGGCCGCGGAAGAAGAGGCGTCGCCGAAGAACGTCGCGGGTAGGGCTCGTCAACGTCGCAGATCACGGCGTGCGTCGTCGAATTCCGGTCGCCGGCGTTCTTCGCGTTCTTCGCGTTCTTCGCGTTCTTCGCGTTCTTCGCGGGGAGGGTGGAGGTTCAGAGGAATTGCACAACGATAGCAATCCTCCAAAATAGACAAGTTGTCTATTTTATTAATTTGCCAACAAACGCAAAACGCGTAAGTAACGACCCATTTAATTCGTTGAATTAATTCAACGAATAAAACAGCCCATTTAATTCAAGAAATAAACCGCCCAATTAAATGGTCTGTTAAGAAATTAAAGGAAACGCGTCGGTTGACTTTTCAGTTACTTTGACGGGTTTTCGCGGGTGCGTTACTTAGCGAAAGAAACAGCGGGGCTCGTGCGGGCCCCACCTCACAAATATCCTACCAAGGGGGTAGGATATTTCCGGATAGCATCCTATCCAGTTCAACTCAGTTCAAGTGGCTTCCAAGTGACTTCCAAGCAGCTTAAGTGAAATAAAATAAAGTTGTCGCACAAACTTTATTTTATTTCTGACTTAAAGCCCCAAAATTTAAAAACCACGTCTGAGCAAACGCAACTCCGGAAGAGGCGTTTCTAAGAAAATACCGGCGCTGCGATTTCATCGGTGCCCTCAGAATTCGATTACGGGCACCGGTTCAAAAGATAGAAAAACCCGCTCGTCCGTTCACTGAACGTACCCGAGCCAACCTTCGGAAATTGATTCCGGGCACACCGGGCCTCGGAATCAGGTGCCGTCTGAAGCTGCGCTCTTGAAAAATTTCAAAGAAAATTAAGAAAAAAATTTCCTTGAAATTTGCGGGTCTTTACATTTATAGTTTTCCTTAATTACTAAAACATGTTCTATTTATTTCTATTTAATAATTTGATATTATTTATATTTACAAATGTGTAATATACATATCTATTTATTATATTTTTTTTACTATGATGTGGGGGAATAGCCTCCCCACTATCACTCCCTAAAACCTCACTGATAGTTGTCATCCTTGGGTATACCAGATGTTACGCTTGAGGCCTCAAAAAGAACTAACATAGGGATCCATTTTAATGGAATCTGGGTTAAGACGTTACAGTAGTTCATTATTGGATGACATGTTTACCCCTAACACCTTTATTTTAATAACCCGTATCTATAGGTGTGATTTCATAAGAATTCAATTTTCCCATGGATTGGGAAGTCAAATTAATATATTATCATTATCATCCTATATATTGGTATACTGTCTAGTGTAATGTTAATATATATTATAATTTCATCACTAAAGTGTTGGTGGTTCATTATGATGAAATTTATTTTTATTAATATCATTAGATATAATATTGATATCTCTTTGGTATTCCATGTAATTATAGAATCATCCTCTAAAAAGTAATAATTTATTTATTCATTTAATTAAATTCCCTCAATGATTCTTCCAAAAATTTTGTATATAGAAATATGAAACTTTTTCAGTCAATGGGTTTTATCATATTTATTTCTTTGAAAATCCACTTTCTCAATATTTTAACAATAACTAATATATGAATGGGAATATCTAATTTTAATTTTAAAATATAGAGCACATAATTAATTTTATTCATGGCCAATATTATCTATGATAGAGAAATACATCTACAGTAATTTCATAGGACACCAAAAATATATTAATTTTGATTTAATGGTTGATGATAAAACTCAAATCCTTCATTTCACATATCAGGAAATTTTCATAATAGGTAATAATATACTAAAATTTATTTTTATCCCACCTAAGGAATTATCTATAAATTTCATTGTGGATAGTTTCGAAAAAACAGTTATAGAAAAATATAATCATAATAATATCCCATTCTATGGATTTAATATCTTATATTGGCATCATATTTTTATTCAGATTCAAAATTGATCCACGTCAACTTCCAAATTATAAAAAACGAGAATTAACATTTCTTGAACATGTAAATGGACAATGTGAAATATATTTTTTGTTAATATATTGCATAAAAATTAGTGGATCATAAGAGACACTAAGGGAGGGTGACCGTTCATGAATAAATGAATCGATGGATTCTTGTTCTTTAATTAGCATGTGTGGGAGTTTTACATTGTCCGTATTAATATTCATAACATGAGAGAGTTAGATGATAATTTCCTTGAGATTTATCACAATGTCATTTATCATAATTTGTTTATCATTGGAAAATATTTATATTTTTCTTTGTACTTTTTGTTGACATGATTAATAGTACATCCCCACATTGAGTAAATTAAATGGTAATGTGTATTAAAAAATAATTTCAATAATAAATAATCTTATGATAATGGAAATCATTTTTAATATATCCCTAATAATGAAATCTCTATTTTAACCCTTTACATATTCAGTTTAACATTTTAAAATTTTGTCTCATCCTATAAAAATATTGTTTCAAAATAAGTTAATTTAAATTATAACCATTTATGATTAATAAACAAATCAGTCAAATTAATTAAAGATCACACTGTTAAAAACGGATATGACCTTGCCATAATATATATATATATATATGAAAGCATTGGAAATAAATATTCAATATATCTAAAAATGTATTACTCCCAAAACCTATAGGTTTAGTGTCTTCATATATTTTATACATAGATACCATATTTCAAATGAGTTACTGATATATCTCTTAAATGATATTGAAACATTTCTCTCTTTTAGATATAACATTGATAATAATCTCTTTAATAACCCATGTAATTGATATATTTTAAAGGTAATGGTCAGATGAATTCTAAGGGGTGAACCTATGTTGTATTAATAGAATATTATATGTTATCATATGATGGACATGTTTGTATAAGAAATCAATCCAAGTAAATAGACATAAGTTATGTACATCATAACTACTAAATCATGGATAAAAATATCTTTGTCTTTCAACAACACATACAAAGTGAGGATTTAGAATATGTAATCCAGATAAAATTATAGTAATCTAATGGAACATAATAAAATAAGTACTCATACCCTATAAATTATTTATACGAATGTAGTTCATACAAAATTATATTAAATCATTTCTTATGTTAAGGATCATTTACAAGACCATCACCACATAGTAGATTATATCCTATAAGATAGTGTATAAGGTTCTCTCCCCATTCCTGTAAACATCACAGATAGGGTTCACACAAAATTCCCTGTTATTGTTTCTCATGATATCTAAATATTTCAAAAATCCATTTTTGGGATATAAAATATTAATTTTAGCCATAAAATGATGCAAAATCATACATCTACAAGAAACATAAACATGAAAATAATCATAATTCAAAAATAACAAAATAACCCATGGGAATGAATTTTTTTAATAATATTTATAGGTAATAAAAATTAAACGCCAAATGAAATAAAGTTTCTAATTTCATTAAAACATATCCATAATGAAATAACAATAAATTATAGGATACAATTCATGATGAATAAAATTAATAGTTTCACTATAATGTTTCATATAAAATAAGAATACAAATCCTTTAAATTGTGATATATTATTAATTAAAAAATAATACATAGAAAAATGGTGTTATAAATACTTTAAATGTATAAAAAGATCATTAAAATATCCTAAGAGATAAGAAGGTAATAAAAATATAGAAAACCATATAATAATGGGGGGAATGTGGTAGGGTTGAAAAATAAAAATCTAATCCCTCCATATATTTGAATTTAATTTCAACATCAATTAAAAATTTTAATATGAAAAAATACAATTAAAGATAAGTAAAACCATTAAATCGTTTGAAAAAATTATGGAATATATGAAGTATTCTGAAAACTACAAAAAATTGATATGATAATCTCCAGTTATAACTACACTTTTGGCTAAATAATAAACCAATATGAGATAAAATGTTAAAGTGTTATGGAAAGCAAAAAATATAACTTATGGAGTAAATAATAGATGGATTTCTATAGATAATAATCATATGATTTCGATTAATTAAAATATAATCTTAAAAAAATTTAATTTCAATAATAATTTAAAATTGAAACAACTCTCTTTTTTCATGACATCCAAGAAGGTGTTTAAACAACTTTGATATTTTTTCGCCATCTCAAAACATGATCCATTGAAATTAATTATTAATCCCTCCCTAAAGTAATCATATTCCACAAAAAATTTAATAAGGAATTATGAAATTTAATTTTGTATTGAATTAAATATGAAAATATTTTAAAGTATTAGTTTGGGAGGGGTATTTAGGTGGTCCCTTTATAGGTGAAATTTAGTAGAATTTCATTAAATAATCATTCCTTAATTTCTATGGTTTTCATTTTAATTTGAATATTGATCAAAATTGTAAAACTAATGAATATGGGTAATGAATCCCCTCATTCACACAAATTAGAGATAACTATAGATATACATGCTTATTTTTCGCCTTATTCCAATGCTTTTACATAATTCTATTATTAACAGGGAATCATATTTTTTATCATTACATTTATTTCCAAGATAAATGAAATTTACCATCTTACCAAATTTTTATATACTCTTTTTGATATCTGAATTCATTATTTAAATTATATTTTCATAATATGAAAATTTTCATAATAAACACAAAAAATACGCTATATATATGAATATGTTTTTATAGAACATTGGTTTTTTAAACATTAACTAAACATAAAATTATTTCATATAAATTAACAATTAAATGACTGATAATTTATTTACTTCTGTAATAAAAGAATATATTTTATTAAAATACTCGTTTAAGTGTTTAAATTTAAATTATAATTATAATGTTACTCAAAATAGCGATCAACGTAGATAAATATCTCTATTACAAATAAATTATTTAACTTATAGTCATTTAATATTATCAGTATCCTAGTATTAAATTATTTATAAGAATATATTGAACATAAAATTTAATTATTTATTAATTATAATAATTATGAGCTTAATAATAATTATAATAATATTATGTAGTGAGTAAATATTCATTTTTATATGAAAATAATTATAATTAAACGTTATCCATTTTATTAAATTATGTATTATTTATTATATGTAAATCATATTATTTTTAATTTTATACTAAAAATCAGTCAATTTAAATTAACCTATTAGATAAAAGATCATTTAATTCTGATATATTGGTGGAAAATATATGAAACTAGAAAATTTGAAATGATAATATAACCAAAATCTATATATATATATATATAATTCATAATAAATTCCTATATATTGACTTATATTTATTTAAAAAGATTCATCATATTCTGTAATTTTTTTGATGATGTTTATAATAATTTTGATATATTTTTTAGTATATATTTATCATTCGCGATTGTATAATTATGAAAGTTTCTGTTGATTTGAATTTCAAAATTATATTATTTTTAATTAATTTTTATTTCATTAAATTAGTATATTTCTTTATTATGATTCATTTATTTACCTCATATTGTATAATTTTTTTTTATTTTACCACATCATAAAATAAGTCATTTTAATTTTATTTCACTATTTTGTTGGTCATAATATATAGAAAATTGTGGATTAATTCAAAGATAAGTATTAAATAAAATTCAATTTGTGTTATAATGTCATAAAATGGTGACTATAATGTGTATCCTTGAATATGGAGTAAAACTATCTATAAAATTAAACTCCATGTTAAATCATAAGGCACAGAAATAGACTATTTTGTAAAGACATCAACTATGATTACCATTCAATACTCTTGTATAGATGGACGTCATCAACTCAATATCATTATGTACTTTTTTAAATGATATAATCTCTTTATATAACAATTAAATCATAATAAATGTTCACATGTCAATATGAGAATAAAAACCATTTACCACATCCCATGTGTTGAGAAACACCAATGATGATCTCATGAATTTATAAAAATCAATTCATATAATATTATAATATATAGTTTTTACCTCATATATGAAGTTATCCAAGAGATAATATTTATTCAACCTCAACATTTACATAATATAGCCCATAAATTTTAATTGTATACCGTATATTAATTTTGAACATTCTGGATATCCACATTTCATTAATCAGAAGTCAAAATCATCATATAAATCTATTCCCAATATCACCAAAACCATTATAGTCCAATTAAAAAGTCATCAAACATTTACATAACAAAATAGGATCTACTAAATGACCACATCAATGATCATGTACCAAAATTAGTATTTATGAATCATGATGAGACATTATGAGTTTATTATTCCTTGGTTGGGAACCACACCACATCAATAGTTAATATCATATTGAGGAGTACCTGAATCAGCTAATTATGAAACCAATCCTCATTGAATATGAGAGTACCTCTCCTGATTTAACATATGGGGGACTTTTACTTTGTTGACAATAGAGTCAATTAATTGTGTATCTTGAACTCATATTTCATGTACATGAATATTGGAGATTTTATTGTACATTCAGCATGGATATTACCAAGCTCTCTTATAAATATAGAGTATATTAACTAATACGTGAATGTGATTTTTCATGGGAGTACCGGAGAACATTTATATAGTAGAGTACCAATAAATGATAATAAAAACCACTAATTTATATTGTTGGGTTTCATGTAGAATGAATAATAAAATTCAATTCCAATGTTGGTATATCATTTAAATAAAATTAAACAATTGATAATTTCATGCCAATAAATTCTTTCATTCATAATTAGGAGAATAATTTTTTAAAATAAATTTTACATCATTTATGGTTCAAGACAGGTAGACAACATTTCACTATATTTACACCTTCATTAACAATTTGTACAATACGATCAATAATATTTTATTTGTCTTAGGTAGGTCAACTAATTATCACAATTATCATTACATGGGAGAAAACTCTATGTGCCATCTCTAACATTCAATAATAAATTCCCAATAAATGACATGTTAATCGATGCCATGAGTAAGTCAATTATCTAATCATAATTCGTAGGAAATCTCAATAACATCCACCTTAATAACACCACAATATATATCACAATAACAATATATTTTAGAGAATATTGATATCATAATAAGTATATATCTATACAATTATATTGATCAATTTATTTGAAAATAAATTCATAGAATGGGAGGTTATTATATAAATGAACCATGAATTATTGTTTGTACACCAAAAAGTCATTTAACATTGAAATTATAGTTAGTCTTCAAAGAAGATTTTTTAAAAACAATATGATGTGATAAAAAAATTTTATGTAAATTTATTATAGGTATGCTCGAGAAGGAGGATTTTACTATGATATTCTCATGTACCGTATGTCTTACAACACAATAAAATAGATATCTGTTTTGGTGACCTAATATTTATTTTTTAGTGAAAATAATGAACATATATTATAGGAAATGATGAAGAGATATATTTATTTGTGATTACATAACACTAATAAATATATATTTATATGTGCTACTCATAACACTAGTATTATCCCCTTTATTATCTCTATTGATTTTATCATTGATAAAGTTGAAATTCTTTTTTTTATACATAATTTCCCTTGTTTGAGATCGCATGTCAGTGTCAAACCCTACTTTTATCACAACATCCACCATGTTCCTAGAAAATCCATTGTAAATGATTTATCCCACCCTGGATAGTAGTTCTTATTAGTTCATGAACATTCCAAGACACCCACATACATGAAATATTGAACATGTTTCTTACATGTACATTGTTTATTCCCCCACCATTATACAATATTTATTTTAACCATGTTTTATGATATTTTTATACACATATTTATTTATTTATTTATTATTATTATTATTTTGTAATTATTTTTAAATAAACTTTTTAAATATTATTTTATATAAAAATATATATCCATATATTTACATATGAATGTATATAGACATAAATAGTTCATTTAATGTATTTATAATGTTTTTTGGTTATAATTACCTATATATATATGTGTGTGTTTGTGTATTTGTATATTTGGGTGTGTGTGAGTGTCACCCTCTCAATCTCTCTCAAATTCCCCCTCACTCTCTCACTATATATATATATATCTACAGATGTGTGCATATATATATTTATATATGTATGTGTGTGTCTATATAGATGAATGAATATATATTTTAATATATATATTTATCAAATTTAGATGATATAAACACTCATATATATGTAACCAAAAGTGTAATATAACAGTAGTTCAATTTATATATAGTAATATTTATTTATAGATATCACTAGATTATATATATATATATATATATATATATTAATACCCCAAGATTCATATTTATATATAAGGATTATATATATTTTAAATGGAAACTATTCAAATATTATGTTTCTATGTGGTAATTAAATGGTTAGATTGTAATTTAATTATTAATTACTAAAATATATTTTTTAAATTATTGAATATATGTTTAAAATGATATATTATTTATAAATATGTTCAAATATTTAATTGTACAATTAAATTATTAAATATAAATATACACACACACACACATATATATATATATATATATGATTATATTTAACTATAAATTACCCTATTACAAGAAAAGGGTTAAATTTTGACAATATAATGCCTATATGACTTCAATACCAAGAAAGAAATCAATTATATATAGAAAAAAAGATATTAATACCTACTAAAATGAAGCTAAAATATTCTTCAATAATAATAAATTAGTATATCCCAACTAGAACATGAGTTTTGGAGGCCTTATGAAATTTTTTGATAGGAAAAAATTGTGACCAATGATACGACAATCAAAACAAACCAGGTCTCCTCACATGATTCTATTTAATATCACGTGGAGCCTAAATAGAATACTATAACAGCTGTTATGGTCTTTTGAAGTTCATGTCATTTTAGAAACATATCTTATCATATTAATTAATATATCAAAATTTTCTATAACAAAATTGTCATTAAATACCTATGTTAAAAAACATAATTAATTTTATTTAATGATATTAATTTGTAATTAATTTTTGAACCCTTTTTATCGAAATGTGTTATAAATTTATTGAAAATTATAAACTTTTTATTAGATAAGAAAATATTTATGAAAATATTATATATATATATTTAAAAATAAATATTTTAATTTTTAAAAAATTTATTTTAAATCATTTATAATTTTTTAACAATGGTCACCTTTATCATCACAATGAAAAGGTTGATAAAGGGACCCCTTATATATGATAAACCATTCACTGATAAATTCTAATAATCGTCTCAATAAATTATGAAATTATCATTAATGATAAATAAATGATAAAATACATCCCTCTATCTGTTCTTTTTTACACTTCTAAAGAACATTATTATCTATTCTTTAAGTATTTATCGTAAATTTATACTAATTATAAACCCTTTTGATTAGTTATTTAGGGTGAAACAGAAGATAAAAAGTGTTTTATAAATGGAAGTATTCCGAATAAATATTTGAAATCGATTATTGAAATTATAATTTTAGCAACAAATTTTATATTAAGGTATTTAATGACCTGATTAAAGGAACTATTCTTTTACAATCAGGAAATTGAGTCTAAGGGTACCCATAGATTTTTTTTTAGATGGTTCACCATCCGTTTTTGTATGTTGATTTAAAAATTTATGTTAATGTTCCACTAAATGGTATCAATTAGTTTAAAAGACTCAACATCATAATTTACATTGAGTAAAGATAAAAATCAATAATTTATTTGTGAATCATAGACATTAATAAAAAAATTACATTTTCACTATTATGGGAAAAATGATGAGTCACATTTATTCCATATCATTGGTCAAACTTATTTATCATATATGTGAGTTTAATTATTCATATTGATTTAATGATCACATTTTCAATGTTGCTTAATGAATTTGTCGACATACAAAAAATGGTGAAATTTTATTTGATAAAAAATATCCTACTAGATTATATTATTATAAAAATTATTAACCAAAAACATATAAATTAAATATTTAGGGGACCCTTCATTATTAATTTTTCTATTCTTTTATGATAAATTACACATTTCTCTCTCTACTGATAAGATAATTAGTTTATTTTATTGATGTTTATTTCAGGAGAAATTATTATTACATTTTTATACAAAACATTATTTGATTCAAAAGATATAAAACCTCATATTTTCTTAATTATTAATTTTTTAGTTAAATTTTATATTTTATTAGATATTTCTTACATCAGAAATTTTTCTTATTTCATCATATTTTGTATTATTATTCATTTAATGGTTTGAAAATTGTTGATTTTCTATCATTCTTATATTTAAATTCATAATTATTATATTCATCCAAATATTATACTACATTAAAATACCATGTTTTTTGATGAATAATTATTCATTTTATTATTAATTTCAATAAAAATGTTTTATTGGTAGTTATTTTTTTACAAACCCTCTCTTTTGAAATGATATAATATATTTTGTTGTTAGTTTTTTGTAGATTGCTAAAAATATAAAAAGTGTATACTATATATTTTATAATATATATTATCATTAAATACTATATATTTAATCAATGTGTTCAAAAAATTACTCATATCAATAATCATTATATTTTAATTTTTTATAATATATTTTTTATTTTTCAAATATTATGAAATTGATTAAAATATATATTTAATGTATATTCTAAAACTAAATTATTCAATTCAAACAAAATGATAACATGTTTCTATGTTTCATGTTCACTATCTATTAATAGATTCATTTATCAGTTTTAATATTGGATAATAGTTATATTGATCTCTGAAATATGTTTGTTAAGGAGTTCATATAGGTTATTTCACAATTCAAAAAAATCATGGGAGATAATTCACGATTACATTGGTTGTCTATATTGATAATGTGAAAATAAAGTTTATTATAAATGAGAAATTATGAACGAACAATTTATTATTATTATTTTTAAATAATTATGAGATATGAACAATATTATTTTATTATTTTTTAATCTTAGAAAGAACCTCCACTTAAATATATGTATATACTAATATTTGTTCGTTGGAGTAAGATGACTAGATGGGGGTTGAAATTATATAAATTAAAAAAAATACAAAATCTAATAAAAAAAAGTAAATGATAAACATAATGATTTTATGTTACATATTAATGAATAAAAATAGTATTCTTAGTGGAATTTAAAAATGAAAAATAATTTTATATTAAAGTTCAACAATAACTCAATACGAATCCATATATCACATCTCGTAAATTTATTGATTGTATTTTATTTGATTCTTTTCTTGTAATGGAAGGCAGTATTCTAAATAAATATAAAAAAATTATTATTTTCTTGGGGCATAAAAGAAATCCAATAAAACACATTATTTTATAAAGAGGAAGAAAAAACCATCACTTCATCACATTCGTGGTTGTGAGAGTCCATTAACCCCCACATTTAGAGATAGTGTGATTCCTAGAATATGGTATAAGAGTTATTAATTACATAACTAATTCATATTAAACTCTCAAATATCCGATCATGATTTAATAAATGAATTAATGAGAGGAACATACCAAAATAATGTAGACAAAAATAAATATGAAAATGAATAAAACATTTTCTCAAGGGTGGTCTGTAATTATTCTATCAAAAAAATTTAACCATTATTTTTGGTTAATAAAAAAAGAGTCCCCTTGATTGAATTGGGGTTATCTTGTTTTTATTACAAATTTTTTCATTGGAAAATAGGTTGATAGAATCCCTAAGTACGTGTGTTTTTTAGAAAATGTCAAACAACATTCCCCTATGTTAAACTATTACGTGAGTTGGAATCATGGTTCTCACATAGGCTATCTAAATTCGACAAGATTGGGGAAGCTTTAGGATATAATCGGGTACCACATGAAAAGAAACATCATTTCTGATGCCTAGTAAATAACAAGCTGGTTACCCTTGGTTGTATATAGTTTCCACTTGTAGGCCTACCAAATAATCAGTGATATTACTCATAATAGTTAGTGTAAATGCCTATTAGGGGCATTGTACATATTGATATTTGTACCACATTATCATTTTTAATATTCAATCTACTTTTTGATGTCATATTTAAACATTATATATAAAATTCACTCAAATGAAATGGTTAGAAACAAATTTCGTATTGTGATCATAATGAATCCTAATAGAGTGAGATATACAAAAATATAAAAAATTAAATGATAAAAATAACTGAATTAAAAAAGATGAACACTTTTATTGGATGATATGTTTTTATAAATTATACTAATAAAATTTTGATATTTATTTCAAAGTATCATTTTGAAATATAATTATGATTTAAAAATCACTTACAATGTTAATAAAAAGTTCATACCAATGTATGTTTAAATAAATTGAAAATTATAAGGGATTGGTGACCAGGAACAAGAATAATATAACATTGATGGTACAACATATTACCCATATGTGATTATTAAATATTTTAAATATGGATATAGAATTAACGGATAATGCATTAAATATTAGTATAGATCAATCCATAAGATAAAATGAAAAATAATTTCTAAGCACCCAATATTAATGTTTATATAGAGAGATATTAAATAGAAATAAAATAGAGTACTATGGATATTATTTATATAAAAAATTTTAATACAATAAACTCATTTTAAATTATAAATGATTATATCCTTAAAAATAATATTTAACAACTACACACCTCATGTGAATAATATTTATTAAAAAAATCATGTATCATTCAATTTCCAAAAATAAAAAAAAAATTAAATAGTTTTCTACTATTAAAAATATATTGTTATTAAAATATAGTTTCTAATCCACACAATTGGTGCATCAAGTAAGGAAAAAAATTCTACAGTAATATATATTTTAATACCATAAGCATTCATAAATAGATATTATAGAAAAATATTATTTATCAATTATAACATATATATGATATTTTTATAAAAAGTTTAATGATTTCATTGAATAAAGATCATCAAAAAATAATATAATGGGAAATCATCATTATTTTTTAGGTAAAAATAGTTTCAAAAGCACTCCATTCCTAAATACCACTTAATAATATAAAATAATTATAATAAAAGGGGGTTTATTAGTATTTTGAATAATTTAAGATCCTAGTTAATAAATTCTACCAATATATCTTTTTTGAAAAGTTATATCTTAATAAATTATTACTAAATATAACGTTTTTGTTCTGTTCGTGTTGAATCATATTCCTAGTATTTTTTATCGTAGTAGTTTTATCTCACTAAATAGAAACATGACTTCAAATAACACCATAATCTAAGAGATTGTTTCCATTAATATTATTTCTGTGAAAGAAAATATAATTGAAATATATTCCACATTAGCTATAGAAATATTAACATACTTTTAATTATTATTACACTAGGAGGCATGGGGTTTCAAAATAGGTGACAATTCTAGATTGTAATTTTCATTTCAAACTCGCATCCACCAAAATCATCACAGAAAAGAAGAGTATGTTAGAAATATATTTCATTTGTATAAAATAAAATATATTTGATGACTATTTTAAATATATGAAAAACACGTTTAAATATTTAAAATGTTAATAATCTAAAATGGGTTGAAAATTGAAACAATGATAAATGTTAAAAATCATGTTTAGCATGGTCGTGGAATGTTAAAGAACTCAACTAATCCTACCTCTCTAAATATTATTAGCAATGAATTTATAGGCTTCATTCAACATTATAATAAAACAATAATTCATATGTGTACATATATCTATAGCATACACTATTCTAAAACGTTTTAATGGTCTATCATACTATCTTATATAGTTTATAAAAATATTATATTCGGTTTAGATGATTTTAAATTCTATAAAATAATTAACACTCACATAAAACTCATATATAATTAATGTCTTATAAATTTTAAAATTAATTAAAAAGTTATTCTTTATTATAACCCAAATTTGTATCATTTATATAAATTTTAACAATTAATTATTATTAATAAATGTTTTCAAAAGAACATGGAATTATATTTTACAATTATTATGTTATTATCTAAAAATAATTAATTAATTATCTATTCCAAAACATTTTGGCTTATTTAAAACCATAATATTCATGGTTATCATAAAAGAGTATATTTTTAGTTTATTATCGTTTGAATATGGAGGTTTCTCTAAAAAATATGGGAATGATAACCATCCATTAAAAATATTTTATAATTTTTATGGTCGATCAATTGAAACGAGATTCGATTGAATTCAAACCAAGTGTCCAAAGCAATGGGTTCTCCATTATCAATGTCTTATTCATTATTATATCCTTAATCTATTATATTAGTTTTATTAACAACGTTATTACAATGTTTATATAACTTGTTAGATAAATCAATCCGGTACCTTTAATTTGGTGATCATCAATACTTTCAACGAGAGTCTAAACATTGTTATGTCAAACAGATTTATTTTTTCATTCATTTAATGTACCAAATATTCATAATTATTGGAAAAATAAATATATATGGGTTTTATTTTGGAAACAAATCATTATGAACAACCTCATTCAAAAATGATCTTCTAGTATGAATACCAGCATTAAAATAAATGATGCCAATTTATAATGATCCTATTTTGATTTAATCAATTCAATGGCTATTATAAAAAATAGTACTTCTTCATGAAAACTAATTTAATAATAATGATGTGGATTATTCAATTATTTATTTTGTTTTTCAACCACATTATCATTTTTTTGGGGATGTGGTTTAATAAAATTCTCAATAAATATTTTTGGATTGATTATTCTATGATCATTGACTATTCATTAAAGGGATTGTATTCATAATTTGTGTTAGTACCTAATTGAATAATCATTTATCACCATTTTTGTAAATATTTATAAATTTTTTTGGTTAATAAAATTTAATTTCCAACCTAATGATATTGTAATATTCAAATTTATTCTTTTGCCTTTCAAATGATCATACATGACTTCTAATATACATGTATTATGGTCTGGGGTATATCTAGTGGTATTATATTCCTCTAAAAAATATTGAGGGAGTATAAATTCATTTATAATAATTATTCTAATATCATGAACTGATTTATTCAACATTTAAACAATATAGTTTGATTGTGGAGTCCTCTGTGAATGAATTATTATTATAATATTGTGATGTATAATGTTTATATAAATAATTATTTTGAAAATTTTCTTCATGTTCACTTCCATAAATATGATCACATAACCTATCTATTTTTAATAATTCATATAATGTTTGATAAAAAAAATTCAAGATTTATTTTTTATCTTTTAAATAAAACAATGAAATTCAAGAATAGTTAGACATAATTATGAATGTTTAAAATTTCCTCCCATAAAATACATGGATGTGTTAAAAAAATAAATTTAAACATTATCAAAAAAAATAAAGGTATTCACATAGTATTTAAATTTAATGGAATATTATTTGGATTAATAATTTTGAAGGGCTCTCACATAATGTCATTTATGTAGTTCAATTTAGGATAATATCAAAATAGATGGCTAAAATTGAGTTTTATATGTTTTTTTGAGTGATACAATGACGAATATGTCTATTCAATATCCATGAATATGTATATTGTATAAAAAAATTAATTTTTTGTTTTAAAATTATTTTAAATCAAAAAATTAATATGTTGAAATCATGAATCTGAAAATAAAAGGATTGAAATGGAATACGAAACCATACAAAAATTATCTTAATAAACATTATAACAGTAGTTATCATTTCTTTTAAAAATAGGGAAAAATATTTTTATACATACAAAATTAAAAAAAATTATAATAATAATATTTTAATAACCAATAGAACTTATATTGAAGATATTATTACATCAATTCTCAAAAATTGAGACATAACCTCCATTAATATTTTTAGGATGGTAGAAATTAGAGTAGTCATTCCCTATATATTTGGATATACTACAATACATGTATTGCATCCCATCTTTTTATAACATAAACTTTCATTTCATTACACGGAACTGAGGATCTTTAAGGTTTAGTGTCTTGGAAACAAGGAACATAATACATGAAAACAACATAAAACATTCTTCTTAAACACTTTAAAGGTTTTTCCTTAAGTTCATCCTAGGTTCATTACTGCATCTCATAACCTAGGGACATACATCAAAATAAAGGGTGAGAAGAAGTCCCAGTAAGGGAAACAAGAGAAACATTTTACATGTGAACTTGAGATACTTCAATAAGGACATGAAATGAACTTTAAGGCATGAGAAAGAAATCATGAGATACATCATAATAAAAATAAAATTATTCATAACTTGAATATGTGGATGCAACATTTAATATTGACAATCATTTCGTTTCACCAAGGTCTATCCCCAAGGTGTCATTAAAAATTACCAAGGTTATTCACCAAGGTATCAGTCTAAAAAGACATCTCTAGAGATTAAGTCTTTACCCAATGCATTGGAGCGATATCTGGGCGCACCCTTGAAAAGTCTTTATTATCATGCGAGCCACATATATCATCATCAATAATTTCATAAAAACCCCATATAGCATAAAATAAATGGGTTTCATTTCATAATCATAACTTTTTAAAAACTGCTTTAATGACATGATCATTATGTCACTTTAAACCCACTGAAAGGGAAAGTGGGTTTCATGTATATAAATCCCAGAATTTAAAATATAACATTTTGATATATATGTGAATACCCATATAGAAATAATTGCTTTGAGTATTCACTTAATAACATAAAATAATTCTGAAAAAAAAGTGAGAGGCATTTTGAGACCAAAATTCTGCAGCATAACGGCTATGTTACAAGGTTTTAGAAAACATTGAAAAGAGAGGGGACATGGGTCACCCACTCATAAATGATCCATAAAACAGTAGTGGGACAGAATATAAGAGATTTAATAACATCGTAATGAAATTTGAATGATATACAATATGAAATGAAAAATATGGAAGTGAGACGAAAATAAGATTTCTCTTATGAAAATTCGACAACCTAACGGCGTCACTTACACTTCAATAAAATTAATTGACAAGATAAAATAGGGTCTCTCATAATATGATCATAAAATACCATTATGATAGATATAGAGATTATACCCCAACATAATAAAAATGAACTTGAAAGACTTGACATGAAAATAGAACTTGAAAATGAGAAGGGTGAATGAATCCCTTATAAATTTTGCAGCCTAATGGCGTCCCTTAAACATTCATAAAACGAATTTATGAGAGTAAGAGGGGATCTCTCATCATATAAAAATGAAAAGGGAAGTAATAGTAATATAAAAGAACATCCTCTCACATATGAACATGGAGCATAAAGAGAAATGATATAAAAGAGATTACATGAAAAGAAAGAGAGAGGTCGGATCCCTTACCTTAAAACGTAACTCTTAAAACTCAACGGTTTGGACCTTGAGGGCTTGGGGGCACCTTGGGAGGACTCCTTGGGAGGTAAGGAAACCAGAACTTTGTTGGGGAAGAGTTGGGAGTAAAAACTAAAGGAGGAAAGGGTGGGTATTTATAGGGAAAGTGAGGGGACAAGGCATTAATGGCCAAGGGACACCACACAAGTGCTTTTCTCAAAACCATGTGCTCTCACATTGCATTTACCATGGAGTTAGGCCACATGGGGCCCCCAATACAATAATTAATCACCTTTGTCTGGCCAAAACTTAAAATATCTCATGACATCATCATCACACAGCCATGATGTCATTAAACATACTGAAACCCTAAAACTACTTTTTTTTACTACTCACTGAAAATTCATCTTGCTCAGAAAAAACCCAATATCTCACCTTAACCAAATATCGATGCTCTAATTAAAATTATGAACTCCATTTTATAAAAATAATTTCCTAAATATTTTTAATTTAATTTTTAAATAAAATCACTATTCATTGAGAATTTTTGTTTTCAGAAAAATCCCCCAAAATTACCATAACATAATATCGATGCTCTGAGTTCAAAAATAAAGTCATTTTTATAAAAATAATTTTATACTTATTTTTAATTAAATTTTTAATTTAAAACACTATTTACCCAAAAAAACTAATACTTGACTAATAATTTATGAAACAGTTATTTACCCATTTTATTGAATCACATTACTTAATCTAGGTGTCTAAATTATATTAAAACTTTCTTTGAGTGAAATTAATAATCCATTTGGTCACATTACTAATCCTAAGCATAAAATCACTATTCATAATTTAATATTAATCAAAATTTATGTTGATCTTATTAGACTCCAAATTCCTTACTGAAAACTTTTATAGAAGTCTATTTTTGGAAAATCATTACACATCATTAATTATTTAGGGTTTACATAAATATTTTAAAATATCTTTTTTTAATTCATCAATAAAATACATCGTAAAATTATCCGGACATTTGAAATTTCACAAACATCACTAAAGGAATAATCTCAATTCATTCATCCCAAAGGATTACACAAAGAAGCCAGGGTCTCATCACATAGACCCTTATAACACCGACATATGACCTAAGTGTAAGGTGTGCTATGGTGAGAGAATCTGAGAGAGGCTCAGATAACATTGCCCTAGTAGTAACCTCTACTAACTTGACCTTCTCCCGTAGGTGTTTCCGTTCAAGCTTGACACGCTGGAGTTCGGCTTGGGCTTGGTCCAAAGCAAAGCCCAAAGATGCCAACTCCTTCCCAAGCTCTGATAAGTGGGCCTTATAAGGTTCGAGTCTACAGGATGAAGCCATCGACTCCTCTTTCTGCATTAACCATTAACATCTCTATTAAATCGTTATGAGTATGTTAATATACTATTTAAAAAGTTTGGGTCGTTACATTATTCCCCCCTTAAGAAATTTCATCCCCGAAATTTATACTTGAGGCCTAGTCAAAAAGGTGAGGGTACTTTTCCTTCATCGTTTCCTCAGGCTCCCAAGTCGCTTCTTCATATTTATGATTCCTCCACAACACTTTCACAAGGTTGGTAGTCTTGTTTCTTAGAACCTTGTCTCTATGGTCTATGATCTCCACGGGATGCTCCTCATAAGAGAGGTCATGTTCCAGTTGTACCACCTCTGGGTTCAGCACATGCGAAGGGTCGGGTATGTACTTCCTCAAGAGAGATACATGGAAGACATTGTGAAATTGAGCTAGGTTCGGTGGAAGTTCTAGACGATAGGCCACTGCTCATATGCGATCAAGGATTTCATAGGGGCCAATGTACCTAGGGTTGAGCTTACCTTTCTTCCCAAACCGCATGACTCTCTTCCATGGAGAAATTCGAAGGGAGACTTTGTCACCAACACCAAACTCCAAGTCCCTTCGACGATTGTCAGCATAGATCTTCTGCCGACTCTGAGTAGCCTTTATGTGTTGTTGGATGGCATGAACCGATTCTGTCATCTCTTACACGAGATCAGGCCCAAGAAGCTTTCTCTAACCAGTTTGACGAGAATTATTCATTGAAAATAATTACAATATATCTCCAAGAAATAAAGAATCCCATAATTAAGATAATTACCGATTGAGATATTAATAAAATACAATGGAAAAAGATTTTAATACAAACAAAAAAAATGTACCATACTTCATCCAATTTTAACGAATGTAAATAAAATGCTCATATGTTCTAGTAGTAGAATGAAATTAATAAAAACTTTTTATATTAACTAAAGAAAACATCCAAGTTATTATCATTATAAAATAATTATAAATCAAAAAAATCATTTTATAAAGAAGAGAACGTGTGATATGTTGTTGATCATTGGACAAATGACACACCACATAAATAATAAAAAATTTAGACCTTCATTTATACTAATTAAATAAATATTAATGATCTGGTTATAAAATATGGATTTATTAAAAATTCATTTAATATAGATTATATTATAAATAAAATTTAGAACAATGGAATATATAACCTTATACAAAAAAAAATTTATAAAAAACATGAATCATGTATGGACATAAAATAGAACATGACACTAGAGAAATTAAACTTCATTGTAGATTATTAAAATTTATAAAAAAAATTATATATCAAATGAAATGTTAATTATATAATTAAAATCACTATAATGTATGTTATAATTAATATACTGAGTGAATTTAAAAAAACTACACATAAAATGATTTTAGGTTTTGTGATATTTAAAAACATAAAAAAATATGTATAAAAATTGATATAAATTTATGAACATGATATGAAAATACCCCATTTTAAATATTACAAACCATTTAAATTTTAATCCAATTTCTCTAACTTTTGGTAAAAAATAGAAAAGAAAAATACCACCAAGAAATATTCAATAATAAAAGAATTAAATTTATAATAGTCCAAGCATATGTTTAATTTATTCCAACAAGATTGTGTTTAAAAGACTAATAATGATTTATTCTATCTTATTTTCAGTAGGGATTAATTATAAAACGATATCACTTGTATTCATATGATCCCTAATATAATTAAATTAAATATCGATATGTTTTATTGTGGAATGTTGTTAAAGAATTTTTTAAATAGAAATTTGAGACGTATTATCACTATAAATATTTCATGATATGAATCAATTTTGGTGGATAATAGAAATATTTCTTATAATCAGTAACTCATAATGATATCAGGTCTAGATGTAGTATATTTGATAATGCTACCTGTCAAGCCTCTATAAATAATAATAAAAATTGGTTTTCATCATGAATCAAAATATAATTTACAATATGTACTCTTATATGTTTTCATTGATTTACAACAATAGTGAAAAAATGTTTGACTCACCTTTTATCAGACATAGATTGAATAATAAAAAATCCTTATTTCCAATAATTATTTTTAACTATAAGGAATAACATTAATTCTTATATTAGTATTATGTCATAGTAATATTATGTAAAGATAGAAAAACCATTATAATGAATATCACTAAATGAAAAAAAATATCATTAACATAGATTTTTAAAATTTATATATCATTAGATATCATTTTAATAAAATGTGTGTGATAAATATTATCTTTCCGAACACTTTTATTTAATATAAATAAAGAAAATATTTTATATGATGCATGTGGTTCTTGTTTTATACAATAAAAACATTAAGATAATATCTAAATATAATTATAAAAATCATTATGTTTAAATATTGGATTTTTAAAACATAAGCTTATTTCGTTACAAACCGATTTAAGAAAAAAAGATACAACCATTTCATATAATCTAAAACATTTGAACATGAAAAAAGGAAAAATATTTGCAATATCCTCTAACATGGAAACATATGAAAATGTATTTTCAAAGACATTAACTTCTTCTTTAGAACAACCTTAAGAAACAAGTCTAGAATTTTTTTTAACAATGTATCCATATTTATCCAGCTTCTTTATAATAATCCATTCATTCTTGATTAACTTTATTCCTCATGAAAATATACTAACGAAAAAAATTATGTATTATAAATTAATTAATCTCATATTTCATAAATTAAATCTAGTTAGAATCATTTAAATCATCATTAACATTAATAGGAAGAGAATCAGTAATAAAAGAAGAATTTTTACAAAATAATATAAATGAATTTCGAGTAGAACGACTTGAATCAACATTTCCAATTAAATTTAAAATATGGTGATATTTTATAATCTTTAATGATCAAGGATCCTGTCATGATAGATTATTCCACTCTCAATTGTTCCATATTCTTCCTGAGGGTTTTCTCTTTAAATATATTAATGTATATAAACTCATCAATACCAAAACAATTCAATTAGATTAAAATTTAACATTATTTTCACTTGACATAACTTGAATTGATTCCTCAATATATGTATAACGTTTATTATAAAATTTAGAATCTATACTATTATTACATTATCCTTGTATAAATATCTTTATGACTTTATGAATCAAATTTAATGAAATTATCTGTTGAATTTAAAATAAATCCATTAAAACCAAAAATTATAAAACAAACCATGTTTTCCATTTATATTTGATTAATTAATTAGGAGTTTTCTTTATTTAATTTCTAATACGAATTATATTTAAAATAAAATATGAAAAAATAGCTGCATCGCAAAAATATATATGAAAATTATATTCACATAACATAGTTCATGACATTTCAATAAGTGTATTTTTTATATAAAAAAGTAAATTCCTTAAACAAAGTTCTTTCTATTTCAGTTAGAGTTTTATTTTTTTGTTTAAAAAAATTATGTGATGTTCAAGGAGTATAAAAATTATGAAAAAAATTACATTTTGTAACAATTATTTTAAAATTTATAATTATGAAATTTACCATGTTTATCACTATGAATAGAATCAATCACACAACAATTTGAATTTTGAAGGATATTTAAAAAATAAGTATATCTAGATAATTTATCATTTTATAATCCAAAAATAATACCCATGTTAATATACTATATTCATTAAAAATAATTGAAATATATTTATTTCCACCTTGGTTAAAAATTTGAGTTTGAACAAACATGTTATAATGTACAAACTCTAATGGCCTATTAGTATTTATATGAAAAATATATCTACATAAAACCTGTATATTGATTCCATTTCATGAAAGCATAAAAAAATGAAGATTTTCATTCATTTACAAAAGAATATGTAACACATTCCAACGTATTGAAATATTATGCATCATTAAATAATTAAAATGGCATCAACATAGATTCCAAATGATTAGGTCAATCTATACAATATATGAACACATAATATGTTGAATAGTTATTTCAAAAAAATCTATAGAATAAATATTTTCCTTTCTATTAAGACCAATGAATATAGAACTCTCTTTTGAAACTAAAAATTCATTATTTTGATATTTCACATCCATTTCATCATCACATTTATGTGATAGACAAATTATGTTATTCTTTAAGCCATTAATCTATAAATGTTTCCAAATAAAAGTGAATTTTAAAATGATATATATACCAATACCTTTTTCATTACCTTTTTAATTATCTCCAAATTTCACATTTCATCGATAAAATGGGTTCAATGTGGTAAAACAATTGGTTATCTAGTCATATTCCAATATTATCCACTATCCTTTTAACATGTGTCATTCTTGTGACAGAAATGTAAATTTTGTTTAAAAAATGAATTACCAGAATTTTTTTTCTCAAGCTTCTTTGAGTCCAAAAAGATCAGTAATGAAAATATTAGGTACACATAAAGATTATAAAAAAATTAATTTAAGTAACTCTTAATAAAAAAGATTTAAGAATTTTATGTTTGGTAAATGATAATTATTTTTTGAAGATAATCTGTCAATGATTTGTACAATAGAACTTCATTTCACATTTAAAACATGAAATTGTAGATTAAAAACAATATAAAAAAATTTTTAAGCATTTTTGGTAATCATATATAATTACCAAAACAATATTTAATTTTATCAATATAATTTAAAATTTTTTTTTTGATATTTTTCATCACCTTGAATAAAATAAGAAAAACATTATTTAATAATTTCTATTTTTTTCAAATTTTAATTCAAATCGTGAGAAAATTTCAATTTTTTTATAAAGAAATGAATGAGAAATAGAAGAACAATTTCATAATTTTCCTTTTTCTTATAATATAATTTTATTTTTGGAAACATGTTTCTCATTAATTTCATCAATATCATTATATAAATATACATATTAAAAACAGATTTTCTTAATCTTTCAATTTCATCATTTAATTCAAAAATTTTTTAGTTTTCAGAATCATAGTCCGAATCAGAACATCTACAAAAAAACTAAAATCAATAACCTTATCTAGTTTTTTGATGATGTATAACTCACCAATTAATTTTTCATTTTTAGTAAGTTCAATATAATTAGTGTCCTCTATATAATTCCATGTTGTTTTCAATTCATTTTTACCCATTTTTTTATTTTTCACAAATCACTAGTTTAATATAGTCATTCCAGATATGACCATTCATCAAGAACTCATAAAAAGTTACATATTAGGCATTATAATTCCTACCAACAATCTTATCTACACTTTGTTTTCATTTTTTAGGGGTTCTTATAATATCATTTTGGAATCCTTTATTTTTGAATCTTATATAAACCCCTATCAAAATATGATCAATATATTCATTTTAATTACCATTTTGTTTAGAATCATAAGATAATATTGAATCAACATTGACATATTAAAATGATATTCATTTTTTCTTCCTTTCAACTATGTTATTCATTACTTGTTCATACTGAATTAGTGATACAATCAATTCATCCAATGTATATTCATTGATGTTAATTATTTTGTCAATCTAAACCTTCACTGTATTTTTTTCATTGGTAGTACTCAAAACACATGATCGACAAGTACTGGTTTTTCTAGAGTTTCTTCATGCGAATAATTTATATTGAAAATGATAGCGAATCTATGAAATTTTTTATACTATTTCATCTTCACAAATCATAAAATAATCATAATCATCAAGAGTTATTATAATCCCTAGTTGAATTAATTTTTTTGAGCCTATATTATAGAGGTATAAAATATTAAAAAATTCATGATCTCACATACATAAGAACATATTGATAAAAAAAATTCTATAAATTGAAAAATATATTAAATTAAAAATTTTATAATTGAAATAATATCTGGTATAATCATTTTTTCACATGTATCTAGGTCAATGTCAGGTAGTTGTTATGATTTTTCCATCATGGATGAGTGATTAATGATCAACTATTTTTTGTATGCATCTATTTGATATTTCAATTTCCCATAATAAATTATATCAAATTATGTTGTCCTCTTTGGAATCAAATAATCACTTTGGGTTAACCCCTATCATAAATACTTTTTCCCTCTGATGGTGTAGTCTATTAATATGTTAGCATAATAAAATAAAAGAATACTCTATTATGGGAATTATTACTTCTAAAAGGAATATCCCTTGAAACCAATTATTGGTAGAAGAAAATAAAATGAAATATCTATGCTATTCTTAAGAATGATATCCTTTGATACTATTTGTTACTCCGATAGGGGAATATCAGATGGTGTAGTGGGAGGTGAATTAAATTACAGTGAAATTAATGAAAAAAATTTATTTATTAATTTAATCATTAATTTTAAATATTTTAGATGATTAGAATTGTAATTAAAATAAAGAACAGAATAAATATCATATTGGTTTGAAAATATTGGACATTTTTAGGTCTTGTATTTCTCTACTCGGTGAGAGATAAATGTGAAATAACTAAATTTTAGCGGGGAATCATAACTTGTTATAGAATCATTTTCTAGTAGAGGTATTACCATGAAATTGAATTTTTTAATGGGATTCCAAACCCTTATAACACTAAATTTATATACTAGGAGTCACAATGTTTGGATTTTATATTTTGATTCATGGATTCACAATATGAGGAATTGATGAATAAAAGAGTTTACATGTAAAATAGTAAACTGAAAAATGAGAGTGCATGTAATATTGGAAATTATGAAAAAAATTCAGAAATTTTATTATGACGATGAATAATAATGAAATCGTAGGTAATATTTCTCAAGTATTAGATTCGATAATCTCATCATCATAGTAGAATTCGGAGCAGAATAAATTCACCCCTTTTGAGAATGTTCAGTGAATGAAATAGGGTATCGCTAAACATTAGAAATTTTTACATTAGGTTCAAATATTATAGAATTATTCTCATGAAAAAACTAATCAATGATGAAGAACCTTTTCCATTTAATCCATTAACTGTCAAGATGCATTTAAACAAGACCTGTAAAATTGTACTAAAAAAATCTCTTTGTAAAGAAACTATAATTTAAAAAATGACTTAATTATTCATGAGATAGAGAATTATAGTGAAGAACAATTTAAACAAAAATTCATTTCATATAAAAACTAAATACTGATTAATTCATATTTGAATTACCAAATAAGTTAAAATAATATGTTAAATGTATTCATGTATAAACCGCATGACTAAATAAAAATAATATTAAATTTATTTTTAATTTCTTACCATGTATAATAGAAATAATAATTACATGATATTAAATAAAAATAGTGTTTGAGAAAAACATGATTTCATTCAATAATAATGTTCCAAATAATCCTTAAATAAAAACCTAAAAAAAATAAATGTGTGATATTATTTAAATATGATGTCAGTTTTATTGAAAAATTCCTAATTAATTAAATTAAATTTTTAGATACATTATAATATTATAATAAATCATCTCTAGAATTTAATATAATATATATTAATTGAATAAAAGAATAAGACACTCTAAATAATTGCATAAAATGCATGAAGTGCGTCAACATATAAAATGATAAAAACGTGGCAAAATTAAATCTTCCCTAGAGCTATAAAAAATACTTATAGGTGGAAAAAATGAGTCACCAATGTGTAAAAAATGAATGAATAGTATTTATAAAATAATTCACCATTATTGATAAAATGTATCATCATTGAGTGTAAATAGAATCAACATTAGTGAAAAAATGAGTCATCATTGCATTTTGAGAAAGGTTTCATCATTGGATTTTTAAAAAAGTCAACATTTGGTTTTTTTAAATGAGTAAACATTGAATTTTTAAGAAATTAGTCACTATTTAATTTTTAAATCATGTAACCATTTATCATTTTTATAATGTCACAATTTCATTTTGAGAAAACATCCACTTTTTAAAGTATAGAAGCAACCAAAAACCATTAGGAAAAGAAGAAGCTTCTAATAATGATTTAAATATAGAAAACAACCCTCTAATGGTTTTGAGAAAAAATTTTCCAGAAATAATTTAAATTCACACTGTTGGATAGAATATAAAGATGTATATTTAGATATTTAAACCCAAAATTGGATTTAATGAATGAATAATTTTTGATTGAAGAAAGAACCTGACATTTTCTAAATGAGAAACAAACCCCCATTTGGAGAATGAGAAAATTATTAACCATCAGATGAATGAGAATAAAACCCCATTATAGAAAAATTATAATAGTTAACTATATCAAAAAATACAAAATTACTAACAATTTCATGAAAAAATAATATTGATCCACTATTGGTTTTTTAAATGATTGTGCCACCCTTGAATAATGGGAATGAGCCTCTATTTCCAAGTAAACTAATACAATTGTGTTGTTGATTAATTAGAAAACATGAAAGGAGTAAATGGTGGAGTTCATAACATCTATCTATAACATAGAATAATCATGAGGTATCATCTAGGTAGGAAAAGGGATATTGGTAGAAGATGATGAATTGTGATTCATAATATCATGTAAAATCATTATTATAGAAACTTCAATTTTTTTTAAATCCAAATAAATGACTAAATATAGAGTTGGTTCATAAGGATAATTCGAATATAATTTTTGGATATCTCTAATGAATGAATAATCACTTAATTCTGATAAATATTAAATCAGATATCAACAAAGTACATTGGAAATATGATTTTAATATTTTATAAACCATTAAATTAATTTTGAAACAACTTATATTTTATAAATAACATTTTTAGATTTTCATATTATTGAATTAATTGATGAAAACCCTATTATGTTTCTATCATAACATGTGCTGAGTGATTCTAATTAGAAACCAATGAGTTAGGATGAATGTGATGACAAAAATTAATTATCAAATGTTCATAATTGTAGATCAATTATGATATCATCATACATATTGAAAATCCAATAAAACCCCTAATTTATTATATTGAAATAAATATATATTATCTATATTTAAAAATTAACTTGTTTCAAATGAATATGATATGTATACTGTATGTTTAAAACAAACTACATAAGAAAAGTATAATGTTATTTCTACTAAAAATATTTCATGATAAAAATTAATTAATCATGTTTTTACATAAATGAGAACATGATAGTGATGTAATAAGACTTCATTATAGTTTAAAAAAATTTATAAAAATATTTTATCCTTGAAATAAAACAAATTTTTTAAAATTATGATCATTTCGTATTATAATTTAATTAAATTAAAGACATTTAAAAAAAAGAATTATATAAAATTATTAGAGGGTTTCTGATATTTTAAAAAATAAAATTATATGTAATCAAACAAAACAAAAATATATTATTTCAATTTCACCAAATATATACCCCATTTTTATTGATTAAAAATCATCAAAATTGAAAACAAAAAATTCCACCTCTATTTTAAATAAATAAAAAGATTAAATTAACCCCGCATAAAATAATGAAATTATAAATGAATTAAATTTTCAACATTCATAGTCCAAGTTTATTTTTTCTCTAATAAATTGAGTGTAAAAGATTTGTAAATATCTTTTAAAGTTTATCATCAGTATGAATTAGTTCTAAACCAATATCTCTCGTATTCACATGGTTTCTAATAAATGAAAATCTAATAGGGATATATATGTTTCAATACTCACAAAATGGATATATCAAAATATATGTTACAAATATATTATAATAATAAATAGGTTTTTTATCTTGTTAAATACCAACATCACATAAATTATCCTTAATCCTTTTATATTGAGAATAAATAATCGATGTATATATATGTGCATATTTTGTAATATATAAATTAATAGACTGTTTCTTCATAGATCACCATGAATAAGCTTTTTCTATCAAAATATACATACAAAATGATATTTTTTAGTTAATTATAGGGTATCTAAAATTATTCTTAGAATAAGATATTAAAATGAGATAATTATATTTTGGATAAAATAAATTAGAATCAATATTTCTTTTAAGAGTTATATTTATTATTTTTATATCATTAATAAGAAACACTTTATGACTAGCATGAAATCCTACACAAAAAAACTATTCATGATATTAGGTCAAGATGTAGTTAAATAGGAAAAAAACTATAATATCACATTAATATTTAATATAAAAATATTTAAAACATGCCTCAACATCTAGGATAGAATATATACCCATTATATGTTTTTCAATTATTTTTTTGAATCTAGACCAACTCATTTAACAAAACATTAGCATATATAAATTGATAAAGAAGCATTGAATATTTCAATTTAGAAATTTGAATTCCATTAATTCAAAATAATTATCCCATTAGACTCATGTCAAACATGGAAGCCATCAAAGTTGATAAATCAATACAACTAATTAAACTGCAATTAAACAAAAAAATTTCTTCAACATAATTTTAAAAAAATAATATATCATTATTGATTATTTATATAAATTCTATAGGAGTACATTAAATTTTTTGTAAATATTTTATTATAAAGATAATGAATGAATTTTATACAAAGAATGAAGTTCTTGTATGACACTATATATATATTTAAATAATTTAAAATTCTTCTTAGGATTTTTTTCATTTTAGAAACTATAAGGATGATAAACATAATCATCGTAAGTTATAAAACCATTAAAGAAATACCTTTTAAAATCCGTATAATATAATTTAACACCTAGATTACTAGAAATACAAAATTAAATACTAATGTGATATATTATGGAAATAGGTAAAAATGAATGTATAAATTTTATACCATCTTCTTGTGAGTTTCCTATAGAAATAATTATTTCTTTCTTTTGACAATATGTACATATTCATCATGTTTGTTTATAAATATCCATTCGGATCCTATGAAATCATTATCCTTAAGAAATTATAATAAATACCTATCTTTATTTCTTTAAAATTCATTATGTTCATTTATAAAATAAAAAACCTATTAAAATCATGTAATGTACAATTTCAATTATTAACAATGAAATCTAAAATTAAATAATAATTTACAAAATTTTAAAAAATGATTTCTTACTTCAACATTACAATCAATATTTCTAATTACATTTTTCAACTAGTGATCGTTATGAATCTTCCATGATAATGGATTACGAACAGAAAGTGTGTTATCCATCTTAATCGATTCATCATTATTTATATATTTTTTTTAAAAAAATTATAATCTCGAAACATATCAAAAAAACGTTAAAATCAGAACTTAATTTTACAGTATTTTCATGAAACATTAATGATCACATAATTAAATAGCCATATATAATTTATTTTAAACATGATAATGTTTAATATTATTAGAATAACCAAGTAAAATACCTTCTCAAATATTACACCAATATATTATAAATTATTAATAAATTTTTTTAAAATTGAAACAAAAAAACAGTAAAATAACCATCTTTTTCTTTTTTTGAATAATTAATAAGGGGTTTTCTTTTGATATTGGAATGATATGAATTATATTTGGAATATTATAAGATTCAACAAATCATTATTCAAAACATATTTGGGAAGATTTTATTCACATAAAATAGTACATTCTATTTCAATAAGATATGTATTTTTCTATTCTAAAACATAAATTTTTATTGGTGCCCTATGTGTAAATAAATTATATATATAATCACTATTTGAAAAATTTATAAATCTATATTATGAATCTCTACACCATTATCATAATGAAAAATATCTTATAAACATATTCATTTTGTACAAAATTAAAACAATTAGTAAATCTAGATAAATTATCATTTTTATTTAGAATAATACATTACCATGTATACTTAATATATTCATTAATAACAACTACAATATATTTAATTAAACCAGGGAATTAAATTTTATTAATTAAATATTAATAAATATGTACATAATGTGAAGGTATATTAGTACATATTTAAAAGTTATGTATAAAAAGATATTTTATATTGCTTCCATTTCATGTAATAATAAAATACACGAAAACATACATTCTTCAAGGATGGAATTTGTAACAAAATTTCATGTTTCAAGATATTATTTATAAATATGAAATTATCATGACATAAATTTTGATTCCATTGGATATTTTTACTCTTCACATCATTAAAATAGTTAAAATATTGAAAATTTAGTTCAAAGAAAATAATAATTTTAAAAAACATTATTTTCATAAAATAAAAAAGAATTATCTAATTTTTTTTTCATTTATCAATTTTAAATTTCACTTATATTCCATCATTAAAAAATTATTATTTAATAATTATGTTTTGTTACAAAAATTCAATATATAAAACATAATAATATAAAGTGGAATTTTAAATACATACTTTACCAGGGTAATTTATGTTCCCTTTGGAATTGTCTCCAAATGTGATAGTGCCACCATAACATGTGATGTAAGCTATACAAATTTATTGGTTTCTATTAATATGCATATTAAATCCACTATCCGTGTACTATATGTCTTTTTTATACATCCATGAAAACTTTCATTAAGAAATCATTTTCCTAAAAATTTTGGTACTAATACTACTTCTGGTCTAACAGTATTTTCCATACAATTTTTATGTACCCATACAAAGGTTAAGAAATTATTGTATGTAACTTTTGATAATATGGATTTACAAATATTAGTTTTTAAATTCCATATATTGATTGAATTTAAAATATATGTTTTTTTTGATAATGAACAATCATGCCACATTAAAAAAATTAATAGTATAAGTATAAGAATTTTTAATATTTAAGAAAATTTATATTAAAAATTTTAGGTAACATTCTATAAAAACCAAAACAAATTTTTTTAGTTATCTAATAATAAATAATATAATGACATTTTTAACAACCTTGAATAAAAAAAGATAAAATTGGATTAATAATTTCATCTTCATTTTTTATATTTTCATTTAGATTTTTATAAAATTTTATATTTTCATAAATTATATAATGAGGAGTGGAATTTTTGATTTTTAATATTTCATATTATTATATAATTATGTTATTTTCAAAAACAGGATTCTAAATAAAATACATAATATTACTATATAAATCACTAGATTTTAAAAAATATTTTCTTAATCATTAAATTTCTTAATTAAATTCACAAAATAATCATGTTTTCAGAATCATAGATGGAATCAGACCATCCACAATAAAAACCAGAATCACTAGCCTTTTTTAGTGATCCTATAAAGCACATGTTAAAAATATCATTTTCAAATCCAATTTGAACAATTGAATAATATTATTTAGTATAACTACAATAGTCTCTCAATTCATCTTAATTATTTTTTCATGAATCATTAGTTTAGGATATTAAGAATTGATATAACGATTATTCCATTACTCATAAAAAGTTACATCTGAATGATTCTAATTTGTAAAACCCTTTATATCTCCATTTTTTATTCATTTTGAGTTTTTCATCTAAACCCTTTTTGGAATCAATTTAATTTTTTTAAACCACTGTAATAATATGAGTCATAGATTAATTTTCAATATAATATAGATGATAATTAAGAGATTCAATAGTAACAATAATTATAGACTAAATAGATAATACTTCTATTTTTATTATCTCATTTTTATCAATGTTTTTAGGTTTGGGATAATATTATAAAATTTATGTAATATATTCATATTGGGTGTAAAATTTAATTTTATTTATTTTGTAAATTGAAAATGTCTTTTCATTCCATTTTTTTAATTATCATAGGACATGTTTGACATCTACTGGATTCTCTGAAGCTTCTCTATGTGAATTAGTTAAATTCACAACACTAGGGACATAATGGAACATTTGGATTATGGTTTAATCATCTCCCATTTTTATTTCATAGTATTCTACTCAAATAATTCCAATATTGGTTTCAATAATTTCATTAGAGACAAGGTGATTTATTATTAGATTATTAAAAATATTCTAATTTTTCATTAAAGCGTACACATGGAAAAAACACTTCTATTAATAGAAAAATAGAAAATACTAAAAATTATGTAATTTAAAACATATCTAATAGAATCATTTAATGTAAGTTTATATGGATATGCATCATGTTGTTTTAATGATTTCTCCATGATGTACTAGTGCTCAATCTACAATGTTTTGTTGAATTTTATCATTCATGAACACTAATATCCATAATTGTGACCATCAAAGTGAGATGAATTCAAAAAAAAATCAAAGTATCATTTGGGTTCAACTATACCATCATAAATATTCTTTTATTTAGAATATGAGTTCTAGAAATAAATTAACAAAATAAAATAAAACCATTCCTTCTAAAGGTGTTGTCTATTTGCAAATGTGATAACATTTGAATAAAATGTTTAATATCATTAGAGATAAAGAATGAGATAAAATACTCTTTAGAATTGTATCATTTAATACCAATTGTTAGGTCATAGAGAGTAATGGATAACGGACCAGAGAGGGTTAAATAAATCTAACTAAATAATATAATCAAATAAATCTCATTAAATAATATAATAAAATAAATTTTTAAATATATAAATTTGTAATGTTCATTATTTTTTTAATTTTTATAATAAATAAAATCAATAAAAATAGAGTTTTTAAATTATATTGTTTTATTATGGGCCTATTATTTTCTTATAGCTCTATACATTGATAAGGATACATGTGTGTTTTTTGATCTTTTGTGGGGAATCATATCCCATTATAGAACAATTCTCTATTGAATGGATTACCGTGATGAAACCTTTTATATGGGTAGCCACATCCCTTATGACATTGAAAGTTGATGTAGCGAGTCATAACCCTCACATCCTGACTTTATAATCCATGAGTCACAACATGAGGAAGAGAAGAAGAAATTATTTTAAATTTAAAAGCATAAACAGAACAACGAATTGTGAATGTTAGATGAGAAATAGAGTAAAAGTAATTGAATATAGAAAAAGGAAAAGGTATATAATTAAGGAAAAAGTACAGGTTCTTAAAAACTAGATCAACTCATCACATTGATGAAGAATAAGTTGAACGAGAAGAAATTAAGAACGTAAAGGAATGTTAAAATAAAGATCAGGGTGTTAAAATACTATACAAATTTATATAGAAGTATTAATGTAAACATATTTTATCAATAAAATATTGTGTATCTAAGAAGAATTCATCTAGTTTAATCCATTTGGTGTCCCAAATCTATTAAATAGTATTTATAAAATAGAACTAATAATTTAATATCAGTGTAAAGCAATTCCAATTCAAAAACTTGTTGAATTGTAGAGGGGAGAGAGGTAATTTACGTTAAAAACCAAAACCAATAAATGATTGAAATAAAAATTAATGATCAATAAAAAAATTATTAGAATTAACCGTTAACATATAATTATAATTAAATGTTTATTCTAAAAATAATTATAGTCTGATTAAAACAATACTTAAATATATATTTATTTTTTTGAATCATGTATAATTGAAATATATGAATACTTATTTAATGGTAATAATGTTTAATTGAATATATTAAATTTCATTACATAACTATTTCAAAATAAATAATAGAATTAAATTAACATGAAATATTAAATCATAAATATTCCATAAATATATTGTAGGTGTTGAATAATAATAATTAATAAATTTTAAAAAATTGTAAAACTCATTTAAAAAATTTAATAACACTTTTATTGAGATAAACACAATATATATTAATTTTATAAATTAATAAAACACATACAATATTTTCAAAATTTATGGAGATCAAAAAACATTAAAAATTGATGGAAACAGTGCAATAAGAAATGTTCACTAGATGAAGAAAAAAATAACAAACAGTGGAAAATATGAATCCCCATTTTGTTAAAATTTAGTTATAATTAGTTATAAAATGATTCCCTATTTGATATAAAACAGATCACAATTGAGTGAAAAATGGTGTCACCAATTGTGAATGAAATGAGTCACCATTACATTATTATAAAAGAATCACGAATGGTTTTATAAACTGTGTCTCCATTTGATTTTCTAAAATGAGTTACCTTTGAAATTTTAAAATTGAGTCGTTGTTGGTTTTTAAAAATGTGTCACCAAGGGTTTTACAAAATAATTTATCATGGCATTTTGAGAAAACATCCACCTTCGGAAAAGTAGAAGCATCCAACCACTGTTTAAAAAAATAAGGAGAATCCACCCACTATTGAAAATATAGTAAGTATCCCACCATTGGGTTTGAGAAATTATGTGTTCCACTGTTAGTTTAATGACAGACCATAGGAAATAATATAAAGACACATTTGTAGCCCTATTTACCCTCTATTAGTTTTTAAAGTTGACTCTTTATTAAAGTATGAATGAAACCTAGTGTTGCTAGAAAGATAATAAACCCATCATTGGAAAAATTATTAAAAATCCTACCAATGGAATAATCACAATAAAACACAATTGGAATCAATATTAATAATCATTTGAGTTATTTGATAAAAGCCTCACTATTTTAGAGAAAAAATATGGTTGAGCTAGTTTTGGTATTTTATTTAATTGGGAGTCCCCATTTAATAATTTAAATGAGAATATACTATTATGATAACTCATCCAAGGGTGTTTCTAATGAATTAAAAAATTATTTGAATATAGGGATGGTTTCAGTGCTTTTATAGATGAAGTAGAGAAATCCTTATGGATCATCCATGTTAGAAACTGCTAGATGAAAGAGTTTTTAAATGGTAAATCATCATTTAATATTCAAATTATGATGATTAATTTTCAAGGAATAATTAATATATATATATACTAATGGTAATTTTATGGGTCTATAATAAATAACATACCATAATTTAAATATTTTTCAATTAATCATGAATTCCATTTTTTTAAAATATTTAATGAGATATCAAAAAAATACAATAAAACAAGATCTTAGTATTGAAAAAACCATTTTACTGTATTTTCTATTTAAATGTGTGAAAATGAAATTTTCAGAGTTTCATATAGTTTAATGAATTGAATAAAATATATATAAAAAATAATAAAATAGACATTTTTCTATTCAAATAAGAAATAATGTGAAATCAATGATAAAATTATTATTTTTAATAAGAATTATATACTCAATAGAAATGAAATGAGGGGTATTTTCATAAATTTCTAATAGATATAAAAGTGAGACAATAAATCCATAACAATAAGTATTGATTTGTTTAATACACATTCTATCCTCATATATAATAAATATTGGTTTATGGTACATATATTATTAAATATTATATATATTTATCATATAATATGATATTTACTTATTACATTTTATTACGTTTTGATTAAAAATTCATTATTAAAATTACATTTCGGGTAATGAATGTATTTTATATATGTTTCAATTTTATACTTTCAAAAATTATAAAATTATCTTTTTTACATCATATACATAATTTTAACCATTCTATAATAATTTTATATACTAATTATTTATTTATTTTGTATAGTCCATTAATGATTGAGATAAAAACAAAATAATATGTTCGTGGAAATGGAAGGCCACAAGTACATATGAACGTTGATTCGATTTTTTTAACTAATTGAATAAAAAATTGTAAATAATAATTCAAATTTAATGATTAATTATTATTTTATATATATCACATATATTTATAAACATTATCCTTATTGTATTCCATATAAATTGTTTGTGAAAAATAAATTCCATATCTTTACTATACATTATTCCACCATATAAACGTGTGATGTTATCATATACCCAATAAAATGTAGAGAATAAAGTTATATGTGAAATTATAATTGTGAAATAAAAATTATTTTAAAAATATTATATATATTAATTTAATATATCCACATTAAAAACCATTTAATTCCTAAATTAAAAACACCTCACATCAGTTTGTGAGGCTGTAGTCCTCCATAAAAATTAGTACCATTATTAAGTTTAAATTGGTTTGAAATTGAGATGGTATTGCATAAATTAGGATTAATTGTGTATAATAATTTGAAAAATATCATATATTACCATTAATTTCATCATTATATCAACTCATGAGATATGGTGGTGGAGAACAAAAAAAACATCATTTCGATAGGTTGTAGTCTATTGTTCACATGTTGTACAATTTCATCCCCATTTTATAGAAGTGGATGTGAATATAGGTTATGAAATTGAAATTATAAAATATCATTATATTGAATATACATATTTTGTTCTATTAGAATATTTATTGTATATAATTATGAGTTAGAGGAAGGAATAAATAATACAAGGATATGAATTCTAGCAATTATATGGATAACCAATTTAGTTCTACAAATAAGGTCTTCTTAGAAGAACATGATAATCCATATATTTACAATAAAAAAACTCTTAAATATTTTGAGATGATATTTATTTAATTCATCGAAGAAACAAATTGTTTTAGTATTTTTAATATGGGAGTAGCGAGGGTGGCCTTTTATAAGTGGGAAGAGAAATCATTAGGAATTTTTAAAAAGAATAAAGTGTTCCTTCATTTTCCACAAGCCAAAAGACAAGATGAATAGTAATTAAGAAAATATAGTAGTGATAATGTCAAAATAATTTGGTCAAATATGTTTCAGATAATCATTTACATCTTTTTAAAACAAATACCTAATCCCTCCATGATGTCTACAATGTGGGGAATCATATCTTATGATGTATGGGAGAATACTAGTACCCCCTGAAAGAATCTGGTAGTAGTGGTAATTCCTCTTTTAAGGAATCAAATCAATATGGAATGATGAAGGTGATTGATAGTGAGGCCATCACTCATCCTTTGAAGATAAAACTATAAAATGATTATCCGAACATTCCATAGATTTTGTCCCCCGGATCTTCTTATATTGTTTCAAAGAGGGTCAATGATTACATATTCATGATTTAAAATCATGGAAAATTTCAATCCGAGTGGGAAACTATTGTTTATTTTCAGTATTTAAGTAACGTGTGTTATTATTATATTTAAAAAAACATAATGGATGGGGGAAATTTCATAGGTTTGAACCTACACATATCTTTCTTGTACCTTTTTTTACTAAATGTTAAGATTATTTTCTTTGGGCTGGACATGTCTGGTATAAAGAAAAATCTATTTTTAATTATTATATTTTACTAATTAAATTTATTTAAAATATGCATTTAATTATTCCAAATAACATTCATATAGATACTCAGGTTTTTCCCTATCATACATTTGAATATTCATACGGATAATTTCAGTGTTAGGTAAGCTGTGGACGTGTGATTTCGTGGCCCTATCTTCCCAGAATAAATTTTAGACAAATATTTTGTATTTTTTTCTATGAACACGTATGAAATAGGTTATCTCATAAAACGTATCTTAAATAATAAATAGGGGGTCACTATTGTGTCCGGAGCATGCATTTTACCCTAGTCATGGTATCAGCATAGTCGCTGTGGGCATGCTTTTGAAAATGTTATCAAGGGAATTTTCCAAAAAAATATAAATTTATTAATGGATATCAACTTGAATAACTCTTGAAAATATTCTCAAATCTCTATTCTATTACATCCATCGATTTTGGAATATTATGTTTACCATTGGCAGGACATAAACATTGTGAGCACCTGGTGTGAGGTTGGCAGAGAGTAAGAGCCCTAGAGTTTGTGGAGAAGATTTAATTAAAATTAAATACCCTACCCCCTTATCCACATTTTGTGCTATAAGTGGAATAATCCCCCTCTACCCCTTATTATCATTTTTGGCGATGGATTACCCAATGGTCTGATCATTGAAATGAGGTGTCATTGGACTTGGATTGTGACAGTGATCGCTCACAGATCATGCATCGGGAGTTTGGAAGTACGAATTCGACCTCTAAGCTTAAAAATTTCACCCTTGAGGTAGACGGTTTTCTAATTTAGTTTTGTGTCCCATTTGTTTGGATTTTTTAGGGTTATAGATCCCTTAGGAATCTTCTAGAGACCCCTGATTGGTTAATATGTGTGTTTCGGAGTTAATGGGGGTGATCCTGGCTATTTGTTTGGAATTCCTATCATATTTTTCTCTTAACATTGTGTATAAACTATTCACATGTGCCAAGTGTTCTCCCCATTTGGGGAAGAATTTCTTTTTAATAGAACCATTCATGTAGTGTGAGTATACATCATGTAGTGGCACATGGGTGTGTGTCTGGGTGAGGAAGAACATGGAATGGTGGATTTTGAATAGTACCTCGCCGTGTCCTAGGAGTGTATGATGTGTAGTGGAACCTGGGCATTAGTTTTGGTGAAAATAACATTCAATGGTGGTTGGTGAATAGTTATTTCTTTGTATAGTAAATTAAATGTCTTGTACTTTTACATGGGCATAACCCATGTACCCCAAAGTACATGACATGTTAATTGTCAAGCCTGTTTTCATATTGGGGTTCTTTAAACCCCTTTAACAATCAATCGTGGGGTCTTTTTTTTTTGACATCTACCTCACAGTGTCCTTTTTTTGAAGGAGGAGATTTTGATATCGATTTCCGGTGCGGAATATGAATTCAAGGTGTGGGCCCGATGAGGACCTATTTGGGAGTTTGTGGTGAGATGTGACTTTTTCAACACGTGTCTATTTTAGAAAAATTAATATTCAATTCCATGTGTGTTTTCAAGAGGATCACATGGGATCAATCCATTTGATGTGACCCAGGATCATGTCATGGGCCCCACTCAAACTTGCTACAACAAATAGTACATTTTTCCCCTGGTTATCCATTTCGAGAATGTAATTCACCTATCAGGTGTGTATTTCATTATAGAACGTGTTGGTGATATCGGTTTTAGAATTGGATTATCAGAGTGTGGGGTTGTTTCAGGACACTTGGGTTGACAATGTTTGTACTAAAAGTGCTGGAGTGAACTACATTGGTATGTTCAAGTGAGGGTTCGTGACAAATTACATCCCTTGTGTAGTTTTGTGATCCCCTCAACAGTATGAATTCAGATAGAACTGTGCATTACCGCTAGTAAGGTCATCACAGGTTCCTATATCATTGATTCCCTAGATTAGGTTCGTTGTATCACTATGATTATATTGAAAAATGATACAATTTCTTATCTATAACAACAACCCTATTGGGTTTTGGGAATCATCAGTAATTTTATCCTCTACGTTGTGGGGGGTAATAATAGTGTAGTGGTAATGTCAATTATATGATCCCATAATTAGGGTGTGTATTTGATAGGGTTTATTATATCATCGGTACGATATCTTATATAGTTATTTCAGCTAGATTGGGTTTTTAGCATCGTCGAGCCCACCCATGCACGTGTGACGATCCCCTATCTGAGTGATGTGATATGTGTAACATCATATCATGTTGTAGTATCCCCAGTTGATCATGGGAGTGATCCCCCCTATGATAGATCTTTGATTCTCCTGCATGATTTCTTGTCTCCACTTTTGGTCCCTATGAGTGATCCCCTATCCAAGGAATTTGGTGTCTCTGTTGAGTTTCAGCATGATATCCTCAATGGAAATATCCGATGACAGTGCTCTCTAAGATGGGCCAACTGGGATTGTGGAGTGAGACCCGATGTATTGTATCTCTTGGATGAGTGTTATCTGGGATGATATATCTCAATAAGTGTGTTCTCTTTCCAACACTTGTTTAGTTTGTGGTGTAGACCATAGAAGTTTTGATGGATTCCTAGATGGACCAAGAGCAGGCGAAGCGTATTAAGACACACCGACCAGGCTGTTTACCGAAGCTGGGTCATGGAGCTTTTCAGTAAGTGATTTTGACTATGATCCCCACCTTCTGAATAGGTTGGAATCTTTGGTAATTTTCATTCACTGGGCCTTGTATTTTTCCTTTTGTATTTTTTTGTACATTGGTTCTGTGATAGATGTATGCGTGCATTTTATTTCATTTTATATATATATATACTCTATTTCATGGATGTGGATGTGGGTGTGTGTGTGTGTGTATAGGTAATTTAGGTTAAGGATTCCCATGTGTGTGATATCCTACTCTATGCTAGTCACCATCCCCTGTCTATTGAAGGTGGGCATAGAGAGTTTCTGCTCATGAATTCTTTGGTCGGGTCATGAAAATTCACATATTGGTTGAAAATAAATTTAAAATTAATCCAGAAATATTAACAAAATATATTTCTAAACAGAAAAATTACTAATTTTTTTATAGTTCAAATATGAATAATTTACACTAAATTTTATTATAATCTAATAAATTGGATTAAAAATATTTATATTAAGTAATTTTACATTTATATTTATATTAAAGTAAAAATGAACTATTAAATTCCTTTAATGAAAATGATGTCAAAATAGTAATGTTAGTATTTACTGAGAACGTTATATTTTTAGAAAATTAAAAAAATTCACCAAATGGAGATCATTTAGTAGTGAAAAATAAAATTTTATTATACAAAAAATTGATCAGACTAATATGACCAATTATTGATGATATGATATAGGAATAAGATGGTCTAATGTTTAGTGCCATTGAAAAAATTAACCCTAAATTTCAATATTGTTATAGGATGCTTGAATGGGTACCATATCGTTGTAGTTTAAAATAATTGTGAAACAATGTATACATGCTTTCCCAATTTAGTGGGTTCTTGGCTATGAATCTTGAATTTTAGTAAAACATGTTGACCAGATAATGAACTCTATTAAAAGGAATATGGTGTCCATGTTTTTATTTGTGTAATATTATGAAAATATGATGAATGATTATATCATAATTATATGAGTCTTTTCAAATAGAAAAGAACTGAGTGCTGAATTTTTTTTATTTTTTTTATCTGTACTGTTGAAATTTTCTCCTATTTCCTCCAATTATTTTATATTGGTTTCCAAACCATGTTAATGTTTTTTGGTTTATTTTTATGTTTTTTTTTTGAACTAATATTCACTAGGTTTTTATGGTGTCTATGTGTTATATCATTCTAAATCCCATTATCAGACTTGGGAAGAAGTTATTATCTTATAAATCTTTGTTTGATTACATTTTGGATCCTTCCAATGTGCATTATGAGGTGACCTAATAGTCATCATACTAGTGTATGTTGTTCATACAATTTGCATCTAGTTGAATAGATATAGTGCTTCTCTTGTTAGTTCTTCTAGTTTGGTCCCTATAACTTGTATGTGGGGGCCCATTTACCATAAACAACAATAGTATAATTTTATCCTATCCCGGGTATGTAATTTATTGGATTTTGGTTTGATTAGAATATTATCACGATGAATTCATTAAATATAGGTATTATTCGTATAGAATGGTTTGATGGGTTGTAATTCCTATTTTGACTAATTGATATAGAGGATTTTCACACACACACACACACATATATATATATATATATATATTTCTATATGTTAAATGTTTTTAAAATATTGAAATATTGGCATGGGAGTTATTGGATAAGAAGGACTTGGCCTTCATTAGGATGTCACTTCCACACAAAAAATATAAGGCTTCTCAAATGTATTTTCATGATATAGAGAATTACCATCATGAGTTTATCAGTTAAAAGGGTTTTATCATATCACATGAATGCCATCAACGAAGTTCAATGTTAGTTCAAACCAGTAATGGTAATGTTCATAAATGATGTTTGGGATTCAATTAAATATTCTTCACTTATAGAGGGAGGTCATTCGATGGAGATAGTAGTGATTCACCGTATTGGGAAGGACGGTAAGGTGTTTATGACATTCAAAAAATTATCTTTAATTGTGTATTGAGGTGTAAGGAAGTCCAAAAACAATGTAGAAGTTATCTCCAAACTACCATATGTGGATGTTTGGATCATCGAATATACCATCATAATATGAACTCATTAGATACAATTTCCAATAGATCATTTTGAGGAAAATCTATATATCCTGGACTTATATTTTTTATTTATCATATAATGGTACATATCAAGAATGATTGTAGGAATCAAAATTTGGTTTCCTCTTCTAGATAGATGATTTCAATATGTATAATTGATAAAAAGTATATTTTTACAATGATTATAATTAATCAAAATTATTCAAGGGTAATAGGATTAGGTTCATTTTTTCATTCGATTTGTTTCCAAGAGTTCATGTGTAATTTTTTATTATGATTATTGGGATGACTACATGAAAAATATAAAAAATATATAGGTTTGGTGTCGAAATTATATGTTATCATTAACATACAATATAGAAGTTTACTGTTGAAGAAACATGTAATAAATATTACATGTATATGAAACATATCATATCGATTATAAAATATAATGATTTTGATATGAAAATGTATTTTCGAGACGATGAATGAGAGATCAACAGAGGATATATGGAATTTTTTTAGAGTAAAGAATGGATCCTTGTACATAACATGATGAATGGATGAAGTTATAGAATTTGAAAGATCCTATTTAGATAACATGGAAGTGTGGTACTATAAAATTTACCACCTTAGTGAAATGAATAATAATGTTATTGATGAAAACTGAATACATAAAATCAATACCATTAACATTTGATTATATGATATTTTTTTGATGTGGAATCAAAAATTAATTTAATTTTACGTGGATTGTAAGATACTAATGACTCAAAAGCTGGAAATGTTTAATAAAATGATTAAGGGCCAACCCATTTTCACTAAAATGGAGGATTATTATACTTTTTAAATTTCACTGATTATACCACTCATAAATTCTATTCATAAATCATGCGGAAATTTTTTTATGTTTTTCATATTATTATTTATTATTATTATTTTCGAAAATAAGTTTGAATGAAAGATGATTTTTCATTAGACAGATAACTGTGTGGAGTACTCCTAAAAAAATATTCAACTCTTTTTTCAGAAGAGGATCATTATGTGTGTGATGACTATTACAGTAACTCCACAAATAATGTAGTGGATGAAATAATGTACTGGACTTCTCATGAGAAATCTCATAGTTTAAATATTCAAATAGGAGTTTTTTTGTTGATTAGGGTAGATAGAATATATAAATTAGTTTATTTAGTGTACATAACTACAGATTCTATTGTGAAATAGGAATTATTAAAGTTACATTGAACTAATAAGACAAAATATGTTAACCATATCAATATTTTTCTATGTTTCATCTATCTTCAAATGAACCTCACTAAAATAAAATAATTTTGTGTTGGAATCAACGGTGTGTTATGTCATTGGATACAGAGATGTGAGATTTCATTTTAACTTTGGTAATTTTATGTAATGATTAAAAATATATATATAATGAAATATGAGTATATAATAACTATTGGTATTAATGGAATTAAAATTGTATTTAACAAGAGAACATTTATTCAAGAAACATTCAGAGAAACATCATCAATATTATCTTATATATTAAAATATCTAGACGAATAAGACCATATAGACTTCTATTAGACAAAATATATTATATAGAAGACAATTATATACATACGATACAAAGGATGAACATGCGGTAATGTTCAAATGATATACTCTTATTAAAAAATAGTTTCAAGATTTTGAGTTGATATGAATTTCATAATTATAACAATTATAGTGGGACATGACATTATTGGAGAAGTATCTAATCTCAATGACTCATTTTATTGGAAAGTATCCATGGAAAAAAAATTATATTTTCTTGAATATAAATGTTTCAGAGAATTCAATATATTACTAGATAAAAATGAGAAATATAAAACTATTAGAAATTTTATTTGAAGTAGGATGATGATTGATGTAAGACATACAATGTATGTTTAGTGGTGAGGCTCTTTTATGAAAAGTAAGGTATTAAATTTTCTGTAATTTTATCACTAGTTGTGAAGAAAAAACCCATTAAATAATATATTTTCATTGTTTTACTAGATTACAAAAGATTGAAAAAGTGGGATATAATTTTTTGTCCTCTACTGGATTTGGAGGAAAAAATTATATTATAAATACAAATGGATATTATGTTCATTTTAATGAGTACATGATTAATATTTTTAATAAAATTAAATAATTATTGAATAATTTTCTAAAATAATTGAACTTGATGTTTTAAATTTCCATTATTCAGGAGATTTTTATTGATTTTCATCACGATCATTATTTGTAAAAATGAAATATGATGATGGATCATATTTAATATTATTATATTTGGGATTATATATTGACTAATATAATATATTTCAATCAATATTTTTAAATAAAGAGTGACTTTTATTTTATAATAAAAATGAATAGCCATAGACATTATATGATGATCATTGGGATTTTAAAAGAGATTTATTGGAAATCCAAATAATTAGGATTATCTTAGAATTATTATATTAGAAACACATCATCAAAATTTTCATAATTACTAGATATAAAAAGGCCTTAACCCCCCCCCCCCCATTAACGAAAATTAATACATTCTAAATTATAAGAACCGTCAATGAAGAGAGAAGTGTATGATATATAGATGGTAAATTCTTCCCGAGCCATTGGAAGATTTTTGATACAATTTTTTCTATAAGATGTGAAAATTCCATAATACTAGGAGTTAGAAGCTAATTAATTTCATATCATTGAATGAAACATTTGGTTACTGAGATATGGATTATTTAATACTTAGGTGGCTAGATGATGAATGTTTTTTTATGATATGATGATAAATTTAATATTTTTAATAAAATGTTTTTATTGGAGAAATGGAATGATGTAAAAGTACATATGGGTTTACATTTAATATCCTAGGATATTTGACATTTATATATATCATTAATTACCATTCATTACATTATCTACAGTTGATGTATATTATATTGATACTAGTGAAGTAGTGAATGTTTTTATATGGATGATTCCCCTTACGGAACAGTTAAATGGTTAAGGAATTTTAATGTTTTTCTACGATAGTTATACTAAAATTTTACATTCCCAAAATAGAGTGTCTCAAGTATAAGAAACACATGAAAACATGAAATGTCACATTATATGAATCTTTCCAGAATCTAATGTGATTGAAATGCATATTATTATGGTAAATAATAATACTATTAATATATTTACAAGGGTTATAATATAAGAATTTAGGTGGAAAATTGGGGCCAAATTTGGACTCAGCATATCTGACAGAGTGTAAAACAATGTACATATCAGAAAAAGGAAGATATCATAGAATGGTTGAGTAATGTGGAAATCTTGATGAATGTATTAAGTGTGAGAATTTTTATTTTTTTCAAAATTCATTTTTCTAAGATGAAGATCACCATTAATATATGACTACGAAACAATCATAAGATATTTAGGATTCGATAAAGGTCAATAGATAGTTAGGACCAAACCAATGAATATGTTAATAATTCTTCAGTGAAATTGGATGGAGAAAATAAGTAAATGTCTGTAATAAATTAATTTTTACTGGGATTCATTAATGTGTACCTATTATTGGTGTTTTCCTCGGATGATACAATATTGTAATAGAGGATTCCCATGTCAATGACAGGTTTTCCATTTTGATTAGTGGTTGATGTATCAAATTCACCATATTAGGGTCTCTATAAAATGTTTTGGCTAACTAGCTCTAATGTGTGTGAATTTATATAAAGTAGGTGATGTTTTATAACATAATATTGTATGACATTGAAAATTTAGGGAAAGATGTTTATATGTTTTTATTTAATTTTATAACAAATAAAGAATTTATTTTTCTACACTCTCTTATAAATGTAAGAAAAATGTCTGAACCACCTAAATATTGGTCATATTACTGTTTTTATATCTCTGTTAATATTGGTTCATTATGTTTCTTTGGTGATTAGGTAGTATCTTATCTAAATTCCAGTCAATAAAATTTAGAGGAATAAATTATGGGAGTTATGTTTTTCATATCTAATTATGTATATTTTCATTGTTATTGAAAAGGTGAATATTCTGATATTAATCTTATGTATATACGAATTTATGTGTTTGTTGGATAGAATAGATTGAGTGTTCCTAAAATAAGGCCTTTTGGATTTTTCCCTTACAATTACAGGATTATATGAGATGATTTAAGAGAGAATGGGGGAGTTCATATTGGGGGCATTCATGCTATGATTATGAATCATGATTGATAGTATTCATGTTAATAATACCCTAACATTCTATATAAATTTATGTTTTTATAGAGTTATTATCATGTGATGTTTAAAAAATTTGGTATGATTACATTAATCATGTTATGTAGTGATTGGCATGGGTGATATAAGGGGAATGCCATTATGATGGGTGTTGAGATCGTATGATGTTTATATACAATTAAGGGATTTAAGAAATATGACATATGATGTTATTCCACGAGAGATGAAAACAATAGGGGAATCGTTGAGCAGTTCATTTATTTTCAATATTACTTTTATTATTTTATTTTTCCTCATTTAGGTATTTTTTGAGAGATACTTGTTGTGGCCATGAACATGTTGACCTAATAGGTTTTTGTTAATTATAATGTTTTTTTCACTAGGGAATTAATATCCTCATGCCACATTTTAATGAGTGTCCTTTGGTATGATCCTACTATTTATAAAATATAATTCTATACTAGATATAAATAAAATCATATTCATCTTACTAATTTTATGATGCAAGAAGAAAATTATATTTCTATAATGGATGATAAATCTATTGAATTTCAATCTTAGGATTTATAGGTAATGTTATTTTGGGAAAATATTAATATGAAATTAAATTCACCATGGTATATTCATTAGATTTCCATTTTTAGGATATTTGGTTAGTGGATACTCGGTATGATCCCTAGGCTTGTTTTGGAAGTGACCCCAATAATATTTTTTATACAATCATGGTTATTAACTATCATAGGGTCTCTTTGAGGTGGGCCTTTGTGATGAATATCCTTACCATTTTATTCAAATTAGAATTTTCTAGTACGGTAATGTCATGAAACTTACAATTAATAATGGTCTATGTAATTTAAATATCATCATGAAATGAATTATGACCATGATTTTATTAATATTTTAAAAATATTATCACTTTTACTTCCATAAAAATCCTTTTCAAATCCTTCTATTTCAATATTTACATTAACTATTAATATCTTAAAAAAATTTCCAAATATTCCCTTAATTGTTAATATCAATTATTTGTTGAAAAATAAAATTATTGAATATGTCTTTCTCCTTAGTCGACAATTAATTACATATTAATTAATTTCAATGACAAGAAATAATTTGAAAAATAAAATGTGGCTTAATAAAGATCCATAAATAATGAATGTATAAATTTTCATTCCATTTTTTTTACAATGTCAATGATTAAAATTGGATAATCCTTAAAAATTCTCAAATTTCTAAAATATAAAATGTTCTTGTACAAATAAAAATCATAAAATAGTGACTATTATTAATTTGAATTTATTATAAAATATCAAATATAATTATTTCAAAAAAATCAATTATTTCATAGAAAATATTTCCTTGATTTGACCCAAAAATAATTTTATTTTTGTTTCAAACACAAATATCATTCCAACTTCCATAATAGATTATTCATAAATCCTGTAATGATATCTATAAAAACCCTTAATTAAAATCTCATAGAGTTTCTATATTTGAAAATATTATCAAATAAATGAATATTAAAAATGTATTAATGTCATTAAAGTCTATCTAATATTATAATTGGATTTGAATCAAATTAAATAGATTCTGGAGAGACATTAATTGTTAAAAAATTATTCTTTTTTCTAATATAGATATAGAAATTCAGAATAAAATTGAAACAAATTAGATGTAGGATATTCAAAAATTCCCATACCAATGAGGAAATGTGACCATAGACTAGCATCCCAATACACCAATGTATATAGACTTGTAGAGAGGTTCTAAGGTGGTATTTTGGGTAAACAATACCATCATTATCTAGAATAAATGAGAGGTAAAACATAATAATTAGTTTTTTCTAGATAATTTAGAATTTATTCATCGCACCATGTTCCATGTATAGTTAAAAACCATGATATATAAAAATAAACTATATACATATCTTGGAATGGGAAAATATCTCCCTAAAAAATATTTGAAAAAGAATGAAATAAAAAATATAACAATACTTATCTGATAATGGACCCTTGGGATGCACTATCCAAATATAAAATTCTCCATCATAACAGTTCAAAATCTTACATCCATCATTGGGTACTTTCTCATGTCCTTTTCTAAATCTAGGACGTATTCTTGGGTACCAATAGTTGGTTGAGAAGGGTGTGTATATGATTGAGAATTCCACGGAAAATGATCTCTAAAATAATATCTATTTTCAGTATATGGTGAATTATGATGTGGATAATAACTAATTATAAATGATAAATATGTAAACAATGATCCATCCTATTATTTTACATTGACACCAGGGTTGGACAACCCATTCTTCATCTTAACTTTATTGTATAGTCCAAAATATATAATCTGTTGGAAATGTTTCCTCCTTGTATAGAATAATGGGAAATGAAAAATTATTAGAAATCACCATACTCCCACAGGTGCCTGATCCTAGATAATACATGTAGTTAGGAAATATTTTTAGCCTCTAGTTGGATGGTCCCAAATGATCAATGTAATCCAGAAACATTATCATCCCTTATAAGGATGATACTACAGGATAATATTTTGTTACAACACTCTAAATCCCATGTATGATAATAGAAGGACGTCCATGTAATCATGAAATAGTATAGTCAACCATGAAGAGGATCTTATGTGATCCAAGTAACCAAAAAATAAAATCAAACCCAAGGAGGATCATTATATGTTTTCCATGATGTTTCAATACATTTTCAAATCCAAAGGGAGTTACCAAAATCCATTCCGAATTAATACAACACATTAATGATTCCTAGTGGATTTCCAGAGGAAAATATGTTATTGATGATCAAATATAATCATAAAGGAAATATAGATCAAAGAATCGCAATTTAGTTTGAAATTAATCTTCTCAGTTATTAATTCAAATATATTAATCCTTTTATAATAACCATGTACCTCTAATTCTAGATAATATCCCTGAATTCCCCAATAAAACATACAATATATACCATTTACCACCTAGAGGGTTTATCAGTTAAATATCCCAATTCATACCCCAAATAATGAAAACATGATGTAGTTATTAATTTCTAGAAATAATGAGAAATGTATATTTCATATCTCATATAATAGTTCAATGTCATCATTTAAGGCTATAATAAAATTAAATTTTAAATTATTCCAGAGTACGGTAATGTCAGCATGGCTACAGAATGCACACACTCATAAACACTGAATGACTTGCTGGTTATCTTAAAAAACAACTACATTTTGATTACAAATGGATAGTCATTGAATATCATCATTTATTCAGAGTCAGGTGACATAAATCATAATAATATAAAAATGATAATAATAGAAAAAAATTATGTAGGCGCTATTGAAAATTAAATATTTAATTAATGGACGGGAAAATAATGACAACCTTACAGCCTGATTCCTAATGTAATAAATAGAAATAAACACAATACACAGAATGAGTGATATATAATGAAAAATAGAATTGATAACGAAGAGTCATGCGTAGAGATGATTATTGGAAAAATGGGAGGGGAATAAGGGATTCATTATTTTAAAATCATCGGGCCAGACCAGTAAGTATCTGCATTATACATGATTACATATTTGACTCCATGGTTCGCCAATTTTGTTTTATCCGTGAATATCTCTTTTTCAAACACACAATAAAATATAGAGTTAGGGATTATAGATAATCAAATATTATTCATAGTACATGAAACTTCTAATCAATTAATTTATTTTCTTTTATTCCCTGTTATATACCATCCCGCATATTTAAAATCAATGATCTTTTATATGCACTTCAAGAGGCATGTCCATATAGGAATCATTAATTAGGTGCTAACAATGAACTTATCCTATGACATGAATACTTGTGTTTCCTTGGCTGCAAACTCTCTAAACACATATTGGGTAATCACACCTCCCTATAGGCACATATAAGATACCGTATCCAGAAATGGAAATGCGAATAGTGTTAAATTAGATGCTCATGATATACTATATGATATCATTTATACTTTTTGGTGAACAACTTTAGCAACTATGCCCAAAAGTCTCACTCTCATTCAAATATATCATCCAAATTATTGTCATACCTCCCCCATATACACACTAGAGTTACTAACTTTCATAGAGAGGATTCTAAATATAATATTCTATTTAATTTGGATTCCACCTAAAGAACATTTAAACCACTAGATACAAATAATCAGTATCAAACAGTAATGATATATCATGGGAGAACATCCAATGGTATGAAACATGGAATGGATCATTTATAGAAATTTAATTATATAAGAGATTAAACCGTTATTCAAATGGACCGATTCAATATAATATGTCAAAATAACCCCATTATCTTGGTTTCAATATTGTAATATATACACCCATTACAACATCTCAATCATTATAAAATATATAAAATTCCTATTCACACACCTTAAAATCAAAGAGTAGTCCTTATCCATAGTTATATAGATTTTTATGACTATTAGTATTCTCAAACCACTTCCAAATTAAGGAAATATTCAACATAATATTTTATAAGAGGTATATTCTAATAAAAAAAACTCACCATTCTCTATCAAAAAATAGTTATATGAAAATATCTTCCATATAATTCCTCATAATGATCTATCTATATAGTTTCTCAATAATTTATAATATTTTCAATATCCATTTAAGATATATTGTTCTTATATGAACCTACAATATTTAGGATGCAATATATTTTCATATATTCTAGGACATATATTTTCAACTCATTTTTCATGTATATTTATATATTATATATAGTTATTTAATGAATCAATATACGAAGTGTTTTCTATAACCATTTAAATTTAATTGATGTGATATGGATGGATATTTCACAAATTATACGATGACAAATAACTTGTAATTTCTCTACCATTATGTCTTAGAGCCTTCCAGAATCATCCACATGAATTGCCTCCTATATTGCTTGAAAATGATACACCATTTTAGCAAATCCTTGAAATCCAAAAAAAAATTTATTCTATTATTTTTCATCATAACTTCCATTAAAAAATACCTTGTGACTACATCCCACATCCACTTGAGAATATGTGATAATGCTTGAAGAACAATTGTATTCTTTTGGTCAAATGTCACATACTAATAGGTGTAAAACCATCTTAACAAAACCCTAAAAATCAAACTTCATCCCCAGGTACTAATATTTATAATTCATCATATAAAGTCAATGGTGTACCTCCCAATTATAAGCATGTAGATCTATCATCAAATCACTATGAATTTAAATGGTAACATCATGTGACCACAAAGATGGTGAATCTTTTCCTAATTTATTACTTAGTCCAATATAATCTCATCATCAAATACAATATCGATTAAGGATAGTCTCTATATATCATATAGTAATATCATATTTTTCTATCCATTAAATAATGGAATAATTGGTAAGGTAATTGGGGTTGCTAAATATTATTAATCCTAAACATCCCATTACATCTCATTTTAGTGATTCATTGACTACCTCTCAGCATTTGTATCATTGATGAATTGATTCTTCTATTCAATGATAACGAATCTATAATTTCTATTCCCCTTTAATGGTTTTAAACCATGTAAAATTAAAAGTATTTTAGTTATACAATATTAACCTTCTATAGAAGCTAAAATTCCCATTTAGAGAATATACAAATCATGATTTTGTGTTTGGTAGAAACCAATAATTTTCCCAAAATAGTAATATTTACAACATATTTTTTAATGCACCACTACATCCAACTATATTTTTTTTGTAGGGTATATTTTATTGTGAATCCCTCCTGTTATGGACTCATAAATGACAACATGACTTCCCTATATCAAAACTACTCCCAAGACAAGAATTATTAGTTATAATATATGGTGTACTCAATTAAAAATTTATTTAGGTCAAAAATGGTGTTATATTAAGAATTATAGTGAACTCCTGAAGATCTATTTACCAATACTCTATCCATAGACAATTTTTATCCCTTAATTTCCTGGTATTTTAGAGGAATGTATAAATAGTATATGTATTGAATATATCTCTAATAATAAGTAGTGAATCCTAGGACACAATGATTAAATAAGGATATGGTGAACATAAAAACAATAACATTTTTTATATATGTTTCTGAAAACTGATTTATCTAATCCAAAAATACTATTAGTGTAGCTTTTAGAAAAAAAACATAAATAGACACTCCCAATATAAACATTCACCTAAAATATGCAAGTGGTATGTATGATGGGAACTTCTTGAGCATATGTTAACATAACAGCATTTCGATCTTAAAGAACACTTAAGAATCACTAAGTGGATCCTATATGATTTTAACATGTGTAAGTGGATAACAATTTTTATCCATGATTTGATTAAATTTTTTTAAATAATTGAAAAATCATTCTAAACCATCTATAGTATTGGGGAACCTGATTGCAGTTCACTAAGAAGTTGTTTTATCCTGAATGGATCATTCGGAATCCAGGTCCTCTAACAGAGCCTTATTCTCCCGAACCTACATAGTAGGAATCCAATAGGGTGTAATAGAAATTTTATATAATCCTTCAATAAGATCAATGGAAAAATAATTCTCTCTTGGGTGTAATTCCAATGAAAAATCTAGGAAGTACATCATAGAATATATCAACCATTAATTTAAATGTTTTACATTGAACCTTTACTTCATCCAACACTTGTATGAACACCATATAAATATCCCAAATAACTGTAGAATTTTAGAAAATGTTCAGCCTTCATATATATCTTATTTTCCAACATGAAAACACATACCAACAAAGGCATCTGTATAAAAGATCATATGATGGTAACATTTCATGTGGTCATGATATCTTAGTGTCAATCCAATTTAAATAAACAAATTGAAACAATGGAAATGTAAAAAAAATATTTCCAAAAGAATCCATAACGATATTCCTCTATAGACCTCCTACTAAAATAGTGAGTACCCTATGGTCACATTCCCAGTGTATTGTCGACTAAATTTTCCTAGTCTTGATGAACTACATCCTTCCCAATGCCTACCACAAGGTGAACTGGTATAAAATAATTTGAAGCTCATATATCAAAAAAGAACATTGAAACATAGAATATAAAATGAACATAACATATTTGATGGAATTTTTTCTATCCTAGAAATTAGTATTAGATTATATATAATATAGGTCACATGAAAAATTAACTTTATCCTCTCTCGGAGCACTATGAGCTGAACTACATTTCTAGAACCACTGATCCGGACATAGAGCATTATAGATTCAACCTCTTCATAAACTTTTGACATAAAAATATAATCGCACCCATCATGGAATAGATTCTTAATTTCTAGAACCCTCAATCTATGATGATATAGTAGAATGATGATTTTACGATGTGATCCATCATATGATGTTTATGTTCCGCATTTTACCATAAGATTGAAAAATGAGGGGTGGTAGATCCTAATAAGGTTCCATATAGAAAAATATACCTCCCTGGTGAAACTAAAATATACCATCTGTTTAAGGACCCTCCATTTGTCATCCTAATAGAATCTTCATGCCCTGACCCTCTATAGTTACATAAGATCGATTTTCTAAAATGATCATGTTATAATACAATACAACTTGATGAGTGTGCAGAAACATTAATTTGAATTAAATTACCTTATCACATTCCATCCCCAAAAAATATATATTTTGTTATCTCAATACTTGACAACTAAAGAGGAACATATTTTAAATGATTGAAATGATCATCTTACTCAATGAATGAAAAATTTATTTATGTAAGGTGAATGAATTATATATACATGTATGCTATTAGGGGCTCTAATACATTGATAAAGCAATTTATGAGACTCTAAAATCTTTTAAGGAAAACACAAGTCATAATCTTTAAATGGAAGAAATTCCAACTATAATGTACCTATAACATGAAACATATTGTCTACCTATATCTCCCACTTTTAATAAGGTGTAAAAAGTTTCCTAAAAATTGTCTATGTTGACAAAATCACATTATCATATTCTAGTTAACCACCCATCCTATAATATAGTGGCTAGTTGTGTTGAAAAAACTCCATGGTCAACATATACAATGATGATTTAGTGTCTGTATAATCTCTCCTCCTAAATTTCACTAAATGTATCGAACTCACATAGTTCTAATCAGTTATATCTAAACCTAATGCTACATGAGGTATTGACCACAATAATTCTATTTTATTCCCATCACCTACCACATGGATCTAAATCAAAGACTATCATGGAAAAAATAATTTACAATTCAAAAAATGCCTATGAATATGTTAATACATCAGTACATGATATCATAGATTAAAGAAAGATATAATATGAATAGTTTCCTACATTTAACTATTTATTTTATAATAAGAATATTATAACATAGAAACTCCAAAATTCTCCATAAAGCCTAAAAATTGTTCAATATATTAAATATGCATAACATTCACACAATACACATAAAAACAATATCATCACAGTTGTCCAATTTAATTTATCAATGAAATTTTTGATAATAAAATCTTAGTTAAAGGAAACAAAAATTTACAGTTATATTTGATAACTATTTTTAATTTGTAATTTATATTTATATAAATATATAATATAAAATAATAATGATAAACACTACAATACTATTTATCCATTTAGATGATTAGTTATTAAATATTATAATATAAATATGAATCTATAAATTCCATAAATATCGGGTAAGGAACTTGAAATAATTGGGTTCACAAAGTATAAATAGAATATATATCATGACACTTGTATAAATTACTTTAGATATATTTTTTTTCATAATTTAGACTCAGTTAAAATAATAAAAATATATGTAATACATGAATACTCATTAGATGTTTTAATTGTAGTTTCATTTATCTTGTGTGGAATATTAGTCATAATACATTTTTATTTCACAAATTATATATTTAAAATAATATCAATGTACAATTACAATGTAAATTTATATTTGAAATTTCCATATAAATTGATTCTATAATGTTAAATAACTATCCCATGACATAATCACAGTAAAAAATCACGGGGTATCGTAAAAAGGAATTCTGATTTTTACATTATTTGTATGATAATTGAATAAATTCTCCGCATCCATTCAATCCAATATATAAAATTTCTAAAATTCAAATTTTATAATTATTTGGAATCACTCAATGTGTTATAGGTCAACATTAAAAGAAAATATAACAAACAGAAATCACATCCCTAGTCACATAGTTTTTCCCTTACACATGGGATAGATTGTCAAGGCCTATGATGTTAATGATTATATACCATTATCAATATCTTTTGTATTATCATATTATTCATGTAATACATGAAAAATACAACTACTATGAAGAGTAAACAAAATTGAATTATATTGATGAACTTTATAGATGATAATCGTGTATAAATATTTTACAATAACTAATTTTTTTATTCATGTGTTTATAATAAATTTGTATATTTACATTGAGAAAATGAACTGCTTTTTTGGTTTTTTTTTATTTCAATATCCTCTTAAAATTAAGTATTTAGTTTTTTATGAAATAATTGATATTGTGAGAATAGTGAAACAAACACAATTTTATAAAAAATAATAAAATAATGAAAATAATTAAACAATTGTTTAATTAATAATTTTGATATAAAAAATAATGTTTTGAAAAGTAATATAAATAATCTGAAATTTTTATTATAAACTTTATAGAGTTTTTTTTATCATTTTTTAATATCATGTAATATATAGAACGAATACAGTTTTTAAGTGATTATATAAAACAATATAATTTATATGTTTTTGAAACTACATTTTAAAAAATTATTTCTTTTTTTAGTTCAAAGGGTTAATATTAGTTAAAGAGATAAAATTATTTTTTATTATTAAACATACCATATTTAATATTAATGTTAATTACCACTATAATACTCCTAAAATTTCTTTTATAATGAAGGATCAATTCTACCCCTCTATTGTTATTTTTTCATTATAAATAACATTTATTATCTTAATATAATAAATCTTATTTATTTAATTTCATTATCCTTATTCCAAATTTCTCTATAATTTTTATTATGTTCATCACATCAAAAGATATCTCAATGAGAACATCAAGACATCAACATAAATATTACTATCATCATAATCATTTATCATTTATATTCCTATTACATATATAATATATCAATTAAAATATAATGAAATATGTATCATAATTATACATATATATTATTATATATATTAACAACTTCTATTTATTATTACCTATCGACCTAGAAAAATGAAATCATTGTTATCGAATTTTTCCGACTATTTCCACTACAAAGAGATATATTTTTAATTAACACTACCATTAATGGAAGATCAAATAAAAAATAGATGAATAAATGTTATATATATAATATAAATGTTATTTTTAAATGTCAAATTTATAATTTACCATCTTTATCTATAAATAATTGATAAATAGTGACATTAATCGTCCATACATACAGACAACCAATTATATGATAAATGAGTTTCATTTTTCTTCATCCCCCATAATTGTAAAATGTAAAAATATATTTAATATATAAGAATAAAATACATAAAAATATTAATAACTAATATATTATTAAAATATTTAACAATTTTATTGACCCTTGTAGACATTGATAAATGGTTATAGGAAAATTGACCGAAGAATATCCAATAACTAAAAAAGACAACAAAACTATATTTTATATAAAAAATATGATAGTTAATGGACGTCGAAATATTAAATATTATTTAATAATGAAATAGATTATGTATTTAATATACATATGTTGGCCAGTATTGAAGTTTATCAAGTGCGCAGATCAAATATGGATCCCAAAGAAAACATACATTTTATACCTACTTCATGATTTGTCAATTACATGTTCTACTTATTTTTATACATTTTATGTAATATTATTCTCATATTACTATTATGTTTTTGTATATATTGTTCTTATAAAAATATATATTGAAATAAAAATTTCATTATTGGGGTTATGCATGTTTTTATTGCTCTTATAAATATCCACTTGAATGTAAAATAATTTAAGAGAACATTCCTATTTCTTACCTCTTGTCAAGAATCACCCCCTAAAATTTTTACAGAACCTATAAACCTTCTAAAAAATTAAATATTTATGGATAAACCTCTTGGTTGAAATATTGTATTATGTAAAAAAAATATATAATTTCCTTTTATAAAATTATATTCTAATTTTTTCACAAACACTCACATTAGAGATACAATTTTTTTCATTACTCTGCCATATTATTCATTTGAAATATATGTTTTAGAACTCAATGATCACATAAAATAATTAATTCTAAAATATAATCTTGTAATTATTTATTTTCTTCCTCTCATTATAATAATTTTTATTTACCATTTGATTATTCTATGAATTAGAATGATCAAACCCACTTCACTCCAATGGGATTTATAATGGCCCGTGACGGTGGCACCGTGAGGGTGACACAGTGAGGGTGCACCATGACGGTGGCACCGTGTCCCCTCGTTATTCATTTATTACCTGACATTTCTTCTCCCACAATGTAAGTTTCGACATAAATTAATTCTTTTACTCCTTTTAAACCCATTAAAATCCCATAATTAATTCCAAAAAATCCCGAGAGACCTCCGTGTGTAACTACCCAGCCGCGTGGTCAACCCATGACCCCCGCGCCTTACGCGGTTACGCGTTCTCACCTCAACCGTCTGCGGCTCTTATAAACTAAGGGATAGCCATGGTTTCACCTTTCCTCGATCGTGGATTTTCACAAATAGCTTCTGGTGCATCATGCGCATCGTTATCCGTAAAGTTCTGTGCCCGGCCTAAGCATCGATAGACAAAGGGATTTTCATTCAGGTGAGCCGAATCATTGTCCGTGAAATTCTTCCCCCGGCCTCAGCGTATATCATTGGTCCAATAGGTAGGGAATTTTCTCCTTTGCCTCGCTGTTTTTTGTATCATACGGGGTGGGTGTTCTTTCGTTTCCGTATAATTGGATAAACCAGACCTAATTAAAGATAATGAACGAATTCTATAATGAAAGGGGGGTTGTGATCGTTGATGATGTCTTATATTTTTATGTTGTTTCTTTTATGATCATCTTGTTGAGTTATGCTGGCTTATGCCTCCTGAAAATTGAGGTCGTTGGTGGTCATTGTTCGTGCACTAATGAACCCTGCTGAAGTTTTAAATGGCTTGTTTGTAAATGTGAACTCCTACTGTGAAATTGGTTAATCATGTATATCCGGCTGAATAAATTGAAAGCACCAGGATCAATCCCTTCTGTGCTAAACCCGGTCAAAATGGAATTGAAATCATGGAACGAGTAAAATCTTTTAAATCTGAAAATATAGGCATGGACTTGCTTAGTGTTGGTGACAGTGTTTTGGTGGTTTTCTTTTACGAGCCGATTGCTGGATATGTGGGTGGGGATGGTATCCCCTATTCTTTTATGCTTTCGGTGGTTATGAAGCTGGGGATGGGATCCCCTGTTGATGCGGCTTTGGTGGTTGTGAGTTTTATGACCGGGTGGTACTTGTTTATATCACGAATTGGGGTGGAATCCTCTATTGTTGAGGACCAGGTATGGGTGTTATGGTTGTTTCATGATTGTTTACCTTCCAGGACTTATTCCTATTGCTACAAGTTTTGCAGTATTTCTTAAACATAATCATTATTACTGAACGTGAAATAAGAAAGGGAAAAAATGGGTTGTTAGCGTGAGTCATGACTCGGACTTGAGTGCTGTTGTGATTTGTAGGCTATCTGAAGAAAAACCTAGCTTTGGGTGAGTGCTTTTTACCAATATATATATTCTTGTAGCTTTGTGTTTCTTATTCGCGCCCCACCCAAGTTGAGCAATTAGTGTCAAACACCCCCATTTCATGGTGGAGGGTGTTTTTCCCAACACTATTCTCAGTGGCTGGTCATTAGCTCCTTTTATGCTCCCATTCCCGGATAGCCCAAGTATCTTCAGGCAGGCTATGATGGCTTGAGGTCCATTATTAGCCCAAGAGCCTTCAGGCGTGGTAGTTTGGTGGTTGTCTAGGTGTGTGCGGTAGGTTGTTTCCCAAGTGTCTTCGGGATGAGGCCCAGGTGTCTTCGGGCATGGCAGTGGATCCTTTAGCCTAGGTGTCTTCAGGCGTGGGGGTGGTTGTTCTGGCCCAGGTGTTTGCAGTCATAGTTACATGTGATAGTTTTGGCCCAGGTGTGTGTGGGCGGGATTCGGCAGTGGGACTGCGTGTGGTTGTGGCCCAGGTGTGTGCGGGTGGGTGTGGCAGTGAGACTGCGGTGAGAATGGAGGGATTGGTCCGATGCGTAAGATGTCGCAATAACCAGTGGGAAAGTGGCATGGTGTACCCAAACATCGATGTTATCTTGTTATATATATTACTTGACTTGCCTTATTTGGGGAGTGTACCTTGGTGAGGCTTGGGTGGATAGTTTACCCTATTATGTGTTGTGGTTTACTGTTTTTCTCACAGGACTTTAGTACGTTCCCCCACTTCTGCACGAGAGTCTTTGGTTTTCCCTACTGAGTGTACATGAATGCTCACCCTACGTATATAAAACTGCTATCAGGTTTCCAGGAGGACTTCGGGGATCGAGCAGGACAATACAAGCTCGGATTTATGGGGCATTTGCAGTTGCTGTTTTTCTTCTTTGGTACTTACATCTGTAGTCACCCTTTGTACTTTGTGGCTTTACTTTTATAACATGCATGTGGGAATGGTTTATTTCTTTTGGTTTTACATTTCTTTTACCTTGGTGTTGTTGAGTTTCATCATCTCATCTCTCGATCTTATAAAACAAAAATGGCTAATGCGTTCCATTTGTGAGAAATTTCTATAACCTTGGTGCTAGTCGCCACTCTGGGACCTATTGAAGGCGGGTCTCGGGGGTCATTATATATCCTTCAACATAAATAAGGAAGGGCCTAGTAATCTACTGACCCTTCCCTCCATTTGGTGAAGGCGGGTCGTGACAGAATGGTATCAGAGGGAGGTTGAGAGATAGGATGGAGTATGGAGTTAGGCACAGTGAGGATTGCATGGGATGGTAAGGCAACAGTGTTGGGTGACCTTGGCGCGTGACTTAGGCTAGGGAAGACCGTCTAGGAAATGGGATTTTAGGGCCCCCCGTGATCTGATGAAAGGACTCTGGACCTACCGAACGACCAAGTGAGGCCACACTAATTGCATGGTAGAGACCCTAGGAAGGGTACATGCATCATAAATGTCTTGTGTTCTTGTGTTTCTGGGATGTCTAGGGGATTAAGAATAAATTAAATTTTAAGAAGTTTTAAGAACAAAATTCTGCACTACTTGGGCTTAGGCATTCCTTGTTTACCTTGCAGCTATGGAACCTGTAAGATAACCACGTGTGGTACAGGCAATCGAGGCCCCGGAGAATACTTTGGCCGATCGGCAGAGAGCTGATCGAGAGGAAGAGGACGACCAGTGGCAGAAGACTTTTCGAGCCTTCCAGCGACAGGCCCTCGAGAAGTATGAGGGCAGCACCTCCGATATGAAGACGGATGGCTGGCTAGAGGAGCTAGTAATAGCCTTCGGCCTGATTCGGGCCCCGAACGAGTACTGGGTTCCTCTGGCCATTAGCCAGATGTGGGGAGCGGCGCGTCATTGGTGGACGCTTTACCTGGGGGACAGGAGAGAGTATGGGGTGGCTTTGTCAGATTTCGAGAGGGAGTTCCGGGCGTAATTCCTCTCCTCGACGATGAAGGCAGAAAAGAGGCAGGAACTACTCTCCCTCTAGCAGGGGATTATGTCCGTGAGGGAGCTAGGGATCATTTTCAAGGACCTCCTATGTTTTTCTCCGGACCTCTTTCCCGAAGAGGAGTCTCAGGCAAGACGTTTATAGGAGGCACTCCGACCCTCCCACCAGTATGTTGTTACCCCCTTTACCCAGCCGACGTACTTGGAGGTCCAGAAGAAGGACGAAGTGGTGGAGAGGATGCATGCTCTAGGAGGAGTGTCGCGAAAGGTGATCCAGCTGGGACCATCAAAGGGGAGGGCCTTCAGCACCAAGCCTCCAGCGTTAGGACCCTCTAGGTTCCGACCTGCAAGGAGCAGGCCGCAGCAGTTTCAGTTTCTATCCCCCGGCCCTCGCCCTTTTCCTACGGGCCCGGGACCGCAGTGTTTCATCTGTGGGAGCCCTGGGCATCTCCGGAGTCAGTGTCCCGACCGGGTGCAATACAACAGTGGCAGTTATCCCGAGCACCTGCCCCAGCAGCAGCTTCCAGCCAGACCTTTCCAGCAGCAGCAGCAGGGATAGCGGGCTCCCGATCCTCTGAGGGCAGACCTAGGAGGAGGAGGCCGACCTCAGGGCGCTCCACAGGGACCTCGAATAGGGCATGGTCGGGGAGGTGGCCGACAGTCAAGGGGCAGGGGAGCTGGGCGTGGACAGTTGTACGCCGCAGAGGCAGTAGTTCCAGCAGTGGCAGAGGTTATTCGAGGTACGATCAATCTGTTTATCACTCTTTTTTATGCTTTGTTCGATACCGGATCTTCGCACTACTTTCTTGCACCCAGTCTAGCTCGTGCCTTGGGTCCAGATGCCGAGAGACTTCTAGTTCCCCTGGTGTTGAGAACACCAGTCGGAGGTCAGACCGACTTGTTGTTTGTTTGTCGGGGATGTATGCTGATGTTAGGGCCACATCAGTCAGTTAGGGATCTTCTTCTACTATAGATTCAGCCATACGATGTCATCCTAGGCATCGACTGGCTATTTTCTATGTGCGCCGTCATCGACTGTTTTCGATGAAGGGTGGTGTTCTCAGACTTGGACAGCCGGCTTGTTACCATCACCGGCGAACGGAGTAGTCCGAAGGGAAACAGGAGAGAGGATCCTCTCCTCTCCTTGTTGACCGAGCTGACAGTGGAATCAGTAGGTGCTGAAATGGTGGAAGTGCCATAGATCGTCCGTGAGTTTATGGACATCTTTCTTGAGGAGGTGACGACTCTACCCCCTCAACGTGATATCGAGTTCGGGATAGACCAGCAGCCCGACGCTCGTCCAATCTCGATGGCTCCTTACCGGATGGCGCTTTCGGAGCTACGGGAGTTGCGAATACAGATTGACGATCTGATGAAGTGGGGTTATGTTCGTCCAAGTGCTTCACTGTGGGGTGCTCCCATCTTGTTGTCAAAGAAGGAAGATGGTTGTCTTATGTTGTGCATAGACTACAGAAGGCTGCATCATGTGACGATCAGGAATCGCTACCGTCTTCCAAGGATAAATGATCTTTTCGACCAGTTGAAAGGGGCAGGATGGTTCTCGAAGATCGACCTGCAGTCTGGGTACCACCAGCTGAGGGTGAATGAGATTGAAATCCTGAAATCAGTGTTCAGGTGCAGGTATGGACACTTCGAGTTCGTAGTCATTCCCTTCGGTGTTACGAACGCCCCTGCTGTGTTCATGGGGCTTATGAACTCCATCTTCCGGGATTACCTGGATCGGTTTTTGGTTGTGTTCATCGACGACATCTTGGTCTACTCTAGATCATAGGAGGACCATGCAAAGATCCTGAGGACAGTTTTGGAGGTCCTCTAATAGCACCAACTTTATGGGAAGTTGTCAAAATAAAAGTTCTTGACACGAGAAGTGCACTTCCTCGGGCACGTGGTGTCCAAGAAGGGGGTAGCGGTGGACCCATCAAAAGTTGAGAAGTTTTTTCTTGGGATGCACCCAAGAATGTGGCAGAGTTCCATAGTTTCCTTAGGCTAACAGGTTACTATCGGAGGTTCATACCCATGTTCTCCCGAGTTGCGGCCCCTTTGACGACTCTGACCAAGAAAGACCAGGCTTTCGTATGGAGTGAGCAGTTCCAGTCAGCCTTCAGCTATCTAAAGGAAAAGTTGGTCAGTGCCCCAGTGCTGAGATTACCAGAAGAAGGGGTGGCCTATGAGATATTCTGTGATGCTTCAGCATAGGGCTTGGGATGCGTGTTGATGGAGCGAAAAGGGGTGATCTCTTATGGGTCCAGGCAGCTGCGTTCCCTTGAGAATAATTATGCCACCCACGACCTGGAGCTTGCAGCGGTCATTTTTTCTCTAAAGTTATGGTGGCACTACCTCATCGGGGAACACTTTGTGGTCTTCACGGATCACAAAAGCATGAGGTATATCTTCTCCTAGTGGGACTTAAACTTGCGACAGCGGAGATGGGTGGAGTTCCTCCTGGATTACGAATTCGAGATCTCTTATACTGAAGGCAAGGACAATGTGGTGGCCGATTCCTTAAGCAGGAGGACGCAGAAGGATGCGGTCCGAGAGTCGGCAGATTCCCATAAGGAAATGGAGGATTTGGCCACCTTACACCTGGATGTGACGATGGATAGCGAAATAGGATGCCTATATCAGATGATAGTGCAGTCATCTCTGTTTCAACAGGTGGAGGTGTCTCAGTGGGGAGACCCGGAGTGCGAAGTGATGCGTGACCGGGTTGACCAGGGAAATGCTATGGAAGGATGGACAGAGGATGGTCAGAACCAAATGCTTTTCCAGAAAAGGTTGTTTGTCCCGGAGGCGATGCGTGGAAAGGTTCTCAGTGAGTTCCACAACTTACCCCTGGCGGTACACCCAAGAGTTTCCAAGATGTATCAGGGTTTGAAGAAGAATTTTTGGTGGCCCGGAGTTAAGTGAGTGGTGGTAGAGTTTGTGGCCAAGTGCTTAGTGTGTCAGCAAGTGAAGGCTGAACACTGAGTTTCAGGGGGCCTACTGCGGCCTCTAGATGTCCCCGAGTGGAAGTGGGATGACATATCGATGTATTTCATCACAAGACTACCCAAGGCCCAAGGGGGATATGACGCCATCTGGGTGGTAGTGAACAGGTTGATGAAATCAGCTCACATTCTGGCGATCAGGGAGTCGAGTACTGTGGACGCTTTGGCACGAAATTACGTGGATGATGTGGTGAGGCTTCATGGAGTTCCGAGGTCTATAGTCTCAGATAGGGATGCACGGTTCACCTCGCGAGTCTAGAGAGGATTGCATCATGCGTTTGGCACCCAGTTATGCCTTAGCACTACTTTCCATCCACAGACATATGGACAAACAGAGCGCACGATCCAGACCATGGAGGATATGCTACATGCATGTGTTCTGGACTCATGAGGATCATTGGTGTGACACCTACACCTGGTAGAGTTCGCATAAAATTATAGCTATCACTCTACCATTGGCATGGCCCCGTTTGAAGCCCTGTATTGGAGGCCATGTCATTCACCTATGTGTTGGGGCGAAGTAGGAGAGGCATGCATCCTTGGCCCGGAGGTGGTGCAGAACACAACAGAGAAGGTTTAGCTCATACAGGAAAGGATAAAGGTAGCCATGGACTGACAGAAGTCGTATGCTGATACCAGGAGGAGGCCCTTGGAGTTTGAGGTTGGGGACCACGTGTTCTTGAAGGTCTCCCCTCGGCGTGGGCAGCGGAGGTTCGGAAAGGGGATTAAACATTCCCCTAGGTTCATCGGACCCTTCGAAGTATTGCGGCGGGTCGGTGAGGTGGCATACCAGCTAGCGTTTCCACTGCCGCTACTAAGGATACATGGTGTCTTCCTTGTGTCCCAGCTACGTCGGTATCTGTATGACGATTCACACGTCCATTATTGGGGTGATCTGGACATCGAGGACGACGTGACCTTTGTGGAGAGACCAGTGATGATCAAGGATCGCAAGGAGAAGGTCCTTCGTGGGAGAACCATTCCCTTGGTTAGCATGTTGTGGATACATGGTGGGATTGAGGAGAGTACGTGGGAGAGGGAAGAACAGATGTGTACCCAGTCCCCAGAGTTGTTTTGAGTTTTTCTCTTTGTTGTACCTGTTGTGGTAGAATGTTTTGTCCTTTTTGGATATTAAATGTTCTGGTTTTTCTTCCTCTGAATGTGTGTGAAAATCCATGGCTATGGGGGAGGAGAGAACATGACCCCTAATCAAGACGCATTAAGTTGGATGCGATTAAACCCGTGCGGGCGAGTCAGGGCCGCCCAAAGCGGATAATATCTTCATATGGGGGAGGAGACTCCCCAACCCACATGTCTGGGTAGTTTGACATGGTATGTTGCTTGGTTCTTGACAGAGTAGTGTTTTTGGTTAGCATGGGTTCACTTATAAGAGGTATCTTTCGAGGTGGTTGTTCGGACCCTATCTTTCCTTCTTGGTTTGTTTTGATTCTCGAGGATGATAATGGTATAAGAGGTATCTAATGTAATGGCCCTGACCCTCCTGGCCCATTACTTTTCCAAAGTGAGGTTTCACCAAAACAGTGGCACCGTGAGGGTGACACCGTGACGGTGGCACCGTGAGGGTGGCAACGTGATGGTGGCACTGTGAGGGTGGCACCGTGAGGGTGGCACCGTGAGGGTGACACCGTGACGGTGGCTCCGTGAGGGTGACACCGTGATGGTGCACCGTGACGGTGGCACCGTGTCCCCTCATTCTTCTTCCAGTACCGGAATTTTCCGCTTCCACAACGTAAGTTTCGAAATCATTGAAAGCAATAGGATCATTCCCTTATGTGCTAACCCCATTCAAAATGGAATTGAAATCATGGAACGTGGAAAATCTTTTAAATCTGAAAATACAGGCTTGGCCTTGCTTAGTGTTGGTGGCAGTGTTTTGGTGGTTTTCTTTTATGAGTCGATTGCTGGAGATGTGGGAGGGGATGGGATCCCCTATACTTTTAGGCTTTCAGTGGTTATGAAACTGGGGATGGGATCCCCTGTTGATTCATATTCAGTGGTTGAGAGTTTTAAGACCGGGTGGGTACTTGTTTATATCACGAATTGGGGTGGAATCCTCTGTTGTTGAGGACCGGGTATGGGCGTTATGGTTGTTTCTTGATTGTTTGCCTTCCTGGACTTATTCCTATGCCTACTAGTTGCCCAGTAGTGCTTAAACATAAACATTATTACTGAATGTGAAATAAGAAAGGGGACAAATGGGTTGTTAGCGTGAGTCGTGACTTGGACTTGAGTGCTGTTGTGATTTGTAGGCTGTCTGATGGAAAACCTAGCTTGGGGTGAGTTCTTGTCACCTATATATATATACACTTGTAGCTTTGCGTTTCTTATTCACACCCCACACAAGTTGATCACTTAGTTCCAAACACCCCCATTTCATGGGGGTGTGTGTTTTTTCCAACACTATTCTTAGTGGCTGGTTATTAGCTCTTTTTCTACTCCCTTTCCCGGATAGCCCAAGTATCGTCGGGCAGGCTGTGATGGCCTGAGGTCCATTATTACCCCATGAACCTTCGGGAGGGGTAGTGTGGTGGTTGTCCAGGTGTGTGCGGAAGGTGGTTTCCCAAGTGTCTTCAGGATGATGCCCAGGTGTCTTCAGGCGTGGCAGTGGATCCTTTAGCCCCGGTGTCTTCAGGCATGGTGGTTGTTGTTCTGGCCTAGGTGTTTGCAGACGTGGTTACATGTGATAGTTGAGGCCCAGGTGTGTGCGGGCGGGGTTCGGCAGTGGGACTGCATGTGGTTGTGGCCCAGGTTTTTGTGGGCGGGTGTGGTAGTGGGACTACGATGAGAATGGCAGGATTGGTACAATGCTTAGGATGTCTCAATAACCAGTGGGAAAGTGGCGCGGGGTACACAAACATCGATGTGCTCTTATTATATATATTACTTGACATGCGTTAATTGGGTAGTGTACCTTGGTGAGGCTTGGGTGGATAGTTTAACATGTTAGGTGTTTTGGTTTACTCATTTTCTCATTGGACTTTAGTACGTTCCCCCACTTGTGCACGAGAGTCTTTGGTTTTCCCTACTGAGTGTACTTGTATTCTCACCCTCCGTATATAAAACTGCTTTCAGGTTTCCAGGAGAACATCCAGGATCGAGCAGGACTGTACTAGCTCGGACCTTTGGGGCAATTGCAGTTGCTGTTTTTCTTATTTGGTACTTACCATTGTAGTCACCATTTGTACATTGTGGCTTTACTTTTATAACATGAATGTGGGAATGGTTTATTTCTTTTGGTTTTAATTTTCTTTTACCTTGGTGTTGTTGAGTTTCATCATCTCATCTCTTGATCTTATAAAACAAAAAGGGGTAATGCCTTCCATTTGTGAGAAATTTCTATACCCTTGGTGCTAGTCTCCACTCCGGGACCTATTGAAGGCGGGTCTCATGGGTCATTATCTCTCCTTCAACGTAAAGATGGAAGGTCTGGGCAATCTGCTGACCCTTCCCTCCTTTTGGTGAAGGCGGGTCGTGATAGGATTGATCATGATTACTATTTATTTATTGTTTATTTTCCCTATGTGTATTTAATATATATTATTTTAATATATTTTAAAAGTGGGAAAAACATATATTTCCCTCTATATAATGTATTAATGATTTATATCACATCAGATTTTATTTAATGGAAAATGGTGTGTACGTAGTCCACATTGTTACATTGTATACAAAATGATCATGGTATTGGAAATAAAACATAACTTATATTTATGATACCATAAATTATGTTGTTTCAAAAAGTTTATTATCTTATGAATAAAATAATTTATTTCATGTTTTTGTTCTTATGTCCATACTATATATTACCATAGGTAATTTATTTTGACTCTCTTATTATGCTGTATTCCCATTTTTACTCCCATGATAGGATATCTTGGCCACCTATTTACTTAGTAGTTATTCATTTAATATCATACACATTTTTAGACATTATATAGGATTTTATATCATTATGAAGAGTTTTATAATAATAAAAATCTTTTAATATAATGAATTTTTTTGTATCGAATCATCCAATGTCACTAGACATCTCGATACATGGATTCTATTTCCTCAAATTATATGTTAAGATTCTTTAAATAATATATATTATTTTATTATTTGGGGAAATATGATAAGGACCACCCATGTGACAAAAATAAATTGGTCTAAATAGTATTGGGTAGTTAATTCTTTTTATATAGTAAAGGATATGTCACTGTTAAATTATTTCTCAATAAGTTCTCAAAAATTTCATTATTTCCATGATGTGGGTAGCTTTGACCAATAGTTTGATGGCGGGGGGGGGGGGGGGGGGGGTCAATATATTCTTTAATAATTTGTGTTGGACTTATCAATTTTTCTGTAACTAAATCTCCCAATAGATGTAACATACAAAACTAGGTATGAACCTTTTTTCCAAAGGCAGGTTTCCACTGGGTGTTTCAATCCTAATTATTATTTGAAAATATGAATGATCTAGATGATGGGAGTTAATGATAATCACACGTTTTTTGGTGGGGAAATTATTTCTGACTCTAATACTCCTTTATGGATTTAATATTTCTTCATCAATTTATTCTTAATATAGATACATTACTTGTAACCCTAAAAATGATCATTGGTTAAACTATATTATATATATATATATGATAATATTTTTTGATATATTTTTTTTAAATATATATTGTTCTTAAAACATTTCCCTATAACAGGTATCTCAATATATGTAATATCCACAAAAAAAGATGTGAATCTAGCCTCACATCTCTTGGTAGATTGTTCTTCTCCCTCTTCTAGTTGTCTATGGAGTTCCATCATGGAACAAAGTTTCCAATTATTTTGGTTTGGGTCCCCTTTCATGATATACATCTATTTCTTTAGAACCCATTCTTCCTCTATTTTATTAGAGACTACATTGGGGAGTGTCTTTATGCCAATGAATGGACCCTTTATCTTGAGGTGACTTATTCCACCTAGATCCGCATCACTCTTAATTTATCCCCACCCACCACGCCTCCACATCCTGATTAGAGGCGGTGGAGAATGTCATCAACCTAATTCCTACCCTAGTATCCCTTGATTTTTTTTGTTCCATCACATTCATAGTAATTAGGCATTTGAATCTAGGATAAATCAGTCTTATCTCGTAGTATATTGACAACTGACATCCTCTTCTAGCAGTGGGTTGGCTTCTTCCTCATCATATATCCACCCACTGGTTCTCCCCCATAAGGGTGTATTATTCCTCCCCTAATCCTTTCACAATTTCCCACCTCCAAATTCCCCCTGTCATAAGTCTTATTTTGTCCAATTAGTCAACATCCCCTCCATCTCACTCATCGGATTGTTCCCTCACCACAACATGCCCCCCTCCCAAATACTCCCTTTTCCCCTTTATCCATACAAGATTTGGATATTTCCCCTTTCATGACAACAATGGAAAAATTATTTTAGGATGGTGGTTTCCTACTGAAGTAGGTACCCTAAGAGACCTTCTTACTTTTGCGAAGTAATTCTCTCCAACACCTCACCTCCCAGTCCAACCTAACTTGGGGATATTTTTTCTAGGGTACCTCTAGAATCCATTCATGTCTGATACTATCCTTCCAAATATTCATAGATATTTGATATTAAGGAATCCTTCCTTAGTATCGCATTCCATCTATCTTGCTCCCCGATTTTCATATCAATCACCCATAGTTCATTATCACTTGTCGAAGATGACGACTCCATACCCTCTCCTCCTGAATTGGATTAAACCATATTTGTCGGTATGGGTTCATGCTATTGGAAATCCACATTGTTCTTTTATAGTAAACCATGATCTTGAGCCATTATAGGGACCGAAAATAGACACCACATTTTAAAACAACATCGTCCATATTTTTCCTTGCCAAGGGTATTGGAGTTCAGTTAAAGACAAACTTATTATCGTTAAAAACCTCATGAAAAAATAAACCATATCATGGTATTTCGTGAACCCAATAAATATTCATCAAATATATTGGGTTATTCTTAGAGGATGGGCTTACATAACACTATGAATGAGGAACCCATGAATCACCATATTTTGATCTTTTATAGTAATGGATTACTGGGAACCTCTATGTAGCTTTTAATAAGAATATAATGGTGAAGGTAACAAAAGGGAGAAATATATTATTCCTCACCTATGTCAATTCTAAATGATACATGATAGCATGAATCATTTTGTGGTATGATCCAAATATATTTGAGTTCTAAATTTAGTCAATTTTATTAGAGGGGGTATTTCTGTCACAATTTACCAGTTTGAGAAAAAGGGTGGAGGGTGCTGCCTGAAGAGGGAAATTAAAGGCATCACATTATTTCTTGGTCCAAAAGGAATGGTGGATCTTGTTATTGTAGGGTATATGTTTAAGGTGAGTATCATCTTGAGGGGATCTAGTTGTACAGTGTTTAGGCACAACCACTTCATGACTAACATTTACACAATCTCTACGTATCTGGATTCCATGGCCACCCACCTGGTTAAACCATTATCAAACCACGATCTATTTTGATTCCAATAATTAATATATTGAATTCCTTCAACATTTATTTTTCTATAAAAAAATAACAGGGGACACTAATTTCAAAAAATTAGTTTAGGAATCATGGTATAAATCCATGCAGAATATGAATTGGATTGAATTCCACTATAATCTAAAGAGACTCAATGCTGACATCCATTCCTGGATAAAGAATCACCCCTTGAACGTAAAGGGATAATCAAATGTCAAATGTGAGATCAAGAAAGTTGAAACTAGTGTAAAATTATGCTAGGATGTGGCCATCTTCAATGAAAAATATGGTAAGAGGAATCACATTACTCGCATGATTTTATAGATGGAACATGATTCCCTAGAGAGTTCTATGATACTCTGTTTTAATGCTGGTGAAAGGAATCATACATACATCAATTCCGGTATCAATTTAATGAAATGGGTTTCAGTCTCTATCATCCTATTAGAATATGGATCCATCTAAATAAATATTTAGTTTGGTGGAATCATGGTGGAAGAATACATCAAAAACCACTTAGATGAACCCAAATGGAACATTATGGATGGATACCCCAGTGGGAAGTCTACCTTGTGGGAGGATTTCTCTCTTGTTTTCCATGATTCTATCAACCTGTGGATTGTGAAGCTGCCCGATGAGAATGAGGTTTTGAGGGCAGTGACCTTCCAAAATTATGAAAGTCATCATGGCCCAGATGGGTTCTACGAACCATTTTATATTTCATGTTTGAATCTAATCACGTCTTAACACATTAATATTATTTTTAGTTTTCTATGATGGAAAAACAACACTTGAGTGGTCATTGAAACAACCATCATTCTTATCACCATGGTTAGGGGAACCTCCTCCATTATACATTTTCATCTTATATGTATTTGTAAATATTCTTATAGATTTATTGTAATGGTGAGAAATATAAGATTCTCTAGAAACCTTAATATGTGGGTTGAAAAGGAGAAACATAGATTCATTAAATGGTGATCCCCTAGGCATCCATTGATCTAACAAAATATACAGTTTCTAAGATTAATAGGATGTCCTCTATATATAACATTGGAATCAAACTAGACATGTATAAGGTATAAGATATAATTTAGTGGGGATTGATTTTGCAGTCCATGACACACATGGGGTTCTCAAATATAGTGTCTGACCTTCCCTTCTATTGTTATAGTATTACCTATAATACTTTTATGTTCCTGGGTAAACATTGTGCATTATTAAACTTGTTGCGATTCATATGAAAAGATGACACTCTCTTCCAGAGTCTCTTCATTATGGCTCCTGATGCCTTCATAAGGAATGATTCAATTGTGTCCTAAATAGTTAGATTATACACATTAAAGGATGGTGAATCATCCAAGATCTTTCAAGCCTTATTTTCTCAGATGATATTCTCAGATTCACCATTGGTAGTAGTATGTCAATTCAAGGAATCAACAAAACTATGTTTGAATTTTTTAATTGAGAGGAAAATCAATCCATCATTTTAAGAGAAACATGTACATCTCTATATAATGTTCAAATATTATGGATGTATTCATTGCGGGCCTTTTGATAATTATGTGGAAATATTTCCACATGGATATCTTGGGAGCGCCGGTCTCCCCAAGAGGGCTCCATATCCACCACTTAGACCATATTGTTTCAAAAATCATAGAAAATACTCAAAATATAAACATATCTTCCTATGGTTTGGTGGTTGGATCACATATATAAATTTATTCCTCACTTATATCATGATGCACAACAAATCAACCATAAGAGTCTTTAAAGATATGGTCTAAAACATTGTGAAAATCATGAATGATTTTATTTGGGGTTCCCACATGGAAGGATATTTTTACTAGGAAATGATGGATATGTTAGAAATTCCTCTTATGTCTAGAGGTATAGGGCTCCATAATGATTAATTTAAGAATAATACTCTACTGGAAAATCATTCCTAGCGTGGCCTTGGAAGGTAAATCATTATGGGGATGTATCAGCACATACAAGTATGGTGGTGAATTATCCAACCCAATAAGTAGAATCTCATGCCAGTGGTTTTCCATGAGGGAGAACTTCATGATTCCTAAAAACCACTCTTATTGGATCATTGAACGCAAGGATATTAAATACTAGAATGCTAACTAGGTTGGCTCTTCCCTGGCCTTCCTGAGCTACCCCGCTCCTAATTTCCCCTTCACCTAAGAGATTACATTTATTTTTTTCATTACTACCACCATGAATGATACCCAATGCGACATATTTAATGTCATATATGCCTCTCCCAAACTACATAACTTGATTGTCATATATTTTGTGACATGGAACTTACTAGACAAATACTATATGAGAATCCTCTAGGAATATTATTACAATGATATTAGTCATCTTCTCTATTACATGTAGATCCAAATTAAATAATTCCTTCTCTTATGGTGCATAATGAACTATAATATTTCAATTAAGGAAAATATTTGGAACGTGTGTATCACTATTATGTCCATTTTAATTTTTTACAACTGTCCAATAGTTAAAACAACATACCACATGTTATTTGAGAGTGAATTGTCACAATATGTATTGGGATGAATTGGAAAACATATTGGTATCTCTCTCTTAGTAAATAATTATACATCGTTCTCTTTTTCATGGTTACAAGGTGATTAATCGAAGAAAATAGAGAATAAGGTGAGATCCACCATTTTTTCAATGATATTGTGGCGTATATAGATCTATAGAAACAAATAACATGTTAGAGCTATTCACAGGTCATTACTGGCCACAAGGTCTGAGTCTAGTTGTCTTGATATTGACTTGGGATCTATTTTAAAGATTTGAGATTATTCTATCACTCGAATAATAGTCTTGTGTTGTTGAAATGTCACTCCTTCCCCAAAAATCATGGGCTTCCTAGATAGATGTGTTGGTTAGAGGCCTATGAGCATTGTTTTCAAACTATATATCGATGAATCACGCAGTTCGAATATAAAAAAAAGAACCCATTGTTGTTTGGGACTCTAAAGGATCCATGATCATTAATTTGAGTAGATTATATGTCCATATAAACTCAATTAGAGGGGAGTCTCATGACATGCATAACTGCTATGAGATTTTGCTTCCCAACAATATACCCATAAAATAAATTGAAAAAAAATACTATATCCTATAAAAATATATGCAAGGAATATTTATCCCACATTAGACAATTATCAACCTTATGTGTAGACAAAAAAGTATCACTGGTCAGAAATAGGTGATTCATAAGTGGTGTGAAAGAAATGTTGCAGCCAACTATTTTGACGCCAAGGACAATTCGGATTCCCAAACCATCATTTTCTCTAGTTAAGAATCCGTACAGTAGAATGTATCATCTTTTTTAGGGAAGTTGAAATTAACCTTCATATATTAGGCCACCTTGACCTTTCTTCCTCACTCAATATTTTGGGGCATGTTGATTAATAGAATCATCCAACATTCACGTCAAAGCCATTATAATAAAATAAAGACCATGGGAATGGCCCCGATGTAGATTATGTTAGGCATGTATTATCTTCATATTCCTCTAGTAATATTTACTAATGTTGATTCTCATATATACCATTATTTTCTTCATTAATGATGTTACATTATATATAAATTTTTTTTAAATTAATATATGTTGAAATAGTTAATCAGGAATAATTTTAATTTCATTGATCTGTGCGAAATATATATTGAATTGTTTTGTATGTATTATATTGTATTATAGAAAAATTGATTTTACCCTATGTATGTAGTCATTGCATATGGGCTGACTTGTATGTTCTGGAAAACCTAGATGGATCATCAACCCTATGCAATTAAGAATGTATGGTTAAAGAACCATAAATTTATATAATGAGATAGCATTGTCAAAGGACCCCACATATTCAAGTATCCCTATGCACGATGAGATAAATTTATGATATATATACCCTAATTTTATGATTTATCATATATTATCACACCCAATGTTTGTTTTTTTCTTGTTACTTGAATGGACCATAAGTTTCAATATGATGCATCATAGTTTTTAATACACGATTTTATACAATATTTATGAAATAGTAACGTTGTAATTAAAGATCTGTTTAAAGAAATTTTATGACCAATTTAAATGATCATTTTCTATTTAATGATTTTTATTCAATGGAAAAAATAATTAAAATTTATAATAGAATTTATGACTCTCCTAATGGATTTTAATTTGAATGTGAGGGATATGTCACGCGACATTAATGGATCTAAAACCCTAATGAATGTTATCTGTTATATATATTATACTAGGGAATATTTTGAAAAAACACAATGCATGAATGCATTTTTGTGAGTTCATTTTTCAATAGGACACCACAAAAAAAACGATGAATTTTTTTCTGAAATGATTTCTCTTGGATGTTATTCATTTCCATCTCATTCTACTATAAAAGTTTATATTTGTTCATTTCTAGTTTTTATGAATATCATTTTCAACCATGATCTCTTTTGATGTATTAATTCTTGAAGATATTAATCATAAATGACAAATTCCTATTTCTGTCAATATTTGCTGAAATTGTGAAGTTAAAACTAATCCCTCAAGCAAATAAAACAAATTTGATTCCTAGAAGCTTGAAACCCTCATAATCAGTCATGGAATATTTGTATGGTTCTAGAACTATGTTGGTAATATATCGTTTCCTCTAAAATAATCTATAGATTCTTTTAATCCTAGTTTTATAAGTATAAACATTATGTACTCATTTCTGTATTTGCATGCATAAAAATATGAAAACCATTCTTGTGAAAATAACCAAGATCATAGAGAGAGTGTTTACAGAGTGAACATTGGGATATTTATGCTTTTAATGACTAAAATATTATTTTAATATGTTTTCATTTATCCTCTAATCATAACACTTACATAAGAAAACAATTGATAGATGCATAAATAAAAATGATATTTAAATAAAAGAATTTGTGATGATTTTCAAAAATACACAATTTACCCACAATTGTGTTTATTTGAAATATTTTGACCAGAAAATTAGTATCAATGATTAGATTTTCTAGTAAATATCCAACATTATCAAATTTATAAGGTCTGTACAAAGGATGAATTTCAATGGATGATATGAGAGAAGGTATGTTTGTGATTCATGCTCTATATTTAAATGGTGACAACTATAGATACTAGAAATCAAACATGATCATCTACCTAAAGAATAAAATATTCAATGTTTATTAAAATATCTAAACTCATTATTTAATTTTTGTGAACCCATAAACATTGAATTCTACAAAATGTTCTGAATATAATATTATCATAAAGGGAATGAATGATATCAAACGTGGACTTGGTCTTCTTGAATTCAACCATGTCTCAAAAATTCACTACATCCTTTGAAAAGTGGAAAAAAATCATCATTTCATATGAGTTAATTTATAACATAAAGAAATTGAGTTATGATATTAAAAATCTAAAATTTCTCACATTATTAATTTTTTATAGAGAAATGATCACACAAATTAAAGAACGATTAATAGAAATTATAAAAAATATTACATCAATGGCAGATCTAATTAGAAAATAAAATCAAGCTCTAAATGTCCACAATGTACTACCTCTAGTTTGGAATGTCAGATCTGTATCAATTTGACAATAAACACTATCAGTAATTTCACAGTGAAGTAGTTATTTTTTAAAATTAATGATGTAAGAATAAAATATTTAAGAATAATTTGAATATAACAACATATTAAGAAAAATAGAAAACTAATCCATTAATCTGAAATCATATAAGAATGAAAATAATTCACTATAAAATATAGGAACTGAAAATATTCAGACTTTTTAGACTCTAATTTGAATCATTCACATCTAGATTGAATGTTTAGAAAATTATTAAAAAAAGAGAAAGGTTTCACATTTTTTTTAAATGATGATAAAGGATCCAAAGATGTCAGATGCTACAAATAAATTTATATAGGTTATATCAGAAAAAAATTGACAAAACTAAAGGTTTATTGAAGAAAAATGTAAAATAAAAATATGAGGAAAGATTATTAGAAGAATAAAGAAAAATGTCCCATGACATCAAAATAGCGTGTTTCTCAAGACATCTGAAGCTATTCTAAATCGAATTCAAAAAAATATCAACAAAACCTAAAAATCAACATGTTCATTATTAATATTGAATAACAAGAGGTAAAATAATACTACACTTTTATTTAAGACACTGATAACTTCTAAAATTGTAAATAGGATTATTACTATACAATGATATATAAGAAATAAAACTCTCTAATAATGAAAAATAATTCATTATAAAATATCTATTTGTTGTTTTAGGTGAAAGAGTCATAATGCTAATGCAACATCATTAACTAATTGAAAAAAATCAATAAATCTACATTAATCATTATTATTCACAAAAAAGATTAAAATTATTACATGAAGAAATATAATATTATAAAAGTGAATGACATTTTTTAACTTTATAAGAAAAAAATATTAATTATATTCTTTGAAATTATGTTATTAAAAATGAATAATAAAAAATATGATGAAAGGGAGAAAATATAAAATTACAAAAAAAACTAATTTCTGACTAGTTCTAAAAATTAATCCTACATTTATTATCAAATAAAAGGTCATTACATTAAAAGAATTTTTTATATAAATCCATAAATAATTTTTACTAAAAAGGATTTGATTTCTAAAAACATGTTGGAATCTTGTATGAAAAAATTTCCTTAAATTAGGGAATCATGGATTCACTAATCATTTATTGCTGACACAACTAGACCCATGAAAATATGGGTTGAAAAACAATAGTGATTAAATGTTATTTAGTTAAAAGGAAATAGGCACAAAAATCTTATATTGTATTTATAGAGTGGTTTCTACATAAATATGAGTGGATAATCTTCCACTTTTCAGACATATACCAAAATGGAAGGAGGACTAGTCATTGTTGGTGACTATGAAAAATAATAGTTAGTTGGAGATGGAACTATCAGAGATCTGAATACATTCTCAATTAATAATGAAATATATGTAAAGGGGATAAAACACAACCTGATAAGTATTTCACAACATTTGGATGATATTATATATGTTTATATTTCTAAAAATTATCTCTTACTGTTTAAATATAAACCATATAAATTTAGAGAACAATGATCTAAATTTTTTTATACATGGTATCTTAAATCATTAGACAATCGAAATTAAATTTTTTAACTATTAATATGAACATGTAATAAATATGGTATAAAATATTTGCATATAGTAATATAATTTCGATACATAAATTATTAATGAACCAATTATTTTTTAATTTTTCGAGTTTCAAGTATGAAAATGATAGATTCTGTGATGCATTTCAAATTAGAAAACTAAACAAATCATCCTTAAAATAAATAAATAAAATTTCGTCATATAAACAACTCGAAATTATCTATATGGATTATTTGGACCATTGAGAATATAAAGTTGGACTGGTAAATTTTTTTTATATTTTTTTGGATGTTTTTTTAATTTTTATAGGCATTTATTTTATAACACATAAATGTAATGTGGGTAGTGTTTTTGATGGTTTTATTAAAATTGTTAAAATTACAATAATTTAATTAATAAGTGAAAATATTCGAGATTTTTGGAATCAATAAATTAATTCTTTTATCCCATATATAATTATTAGTAACAGATTATCTACACCAATGAAAGCTAAAAAATATGGATTTTTTTCATATATGTATATTATTCATCAAATATATACGACTATAGTAAATGAATACATCCTTTGTAAATATTTTTTAAAAAATGTAATAAGCACATATTAATATGTTATCAATAGAGTTTTAATAAGAACAATTAATAATATTAAAACTTATGAAATATATAATAACATAAAACAGAAAGTAATGTACTTTAATATTATTGGATACATGGTGTATATCACTAATACTAATGAAAACCATCTGATTTTTGATCCCACATGAGATGAAGGAATATACCTGTGATATTATATTACTTCTAAAGATTATATATTTTTCTCCAAACATTCAATGATTACTAATGAATCAGTAAATATGACTTCTGATGAAATAGATCTTTTAATTAAATTGAATGAACAAACATATTATATTACTAACTCATTTAACAACATGGGACTTGAAACTCCTAAATCATGATCATAAAAAAATTGTAATAAATTAATTCCAGTTTAGATGAACATGAAACTGAATTAGCTGAAAGTATCCTACCTAGATAATCAAGAAGCATAACAGTTAATTCTTTTAGAACACTTACATGATATATATACATAGGAGTTAAAAATAATATTGTAAAACTAGATTAATTTTATTCCATTATTTCCCATTTAGAAAATAAGTATATTGAATATTCATTTCATGATTAGTGCTTGATATTATACATGAAATAATAACTAACCCAATTTAGTTGTAATAATATTTTGGAATTATTTGACATATATACTAATTATCCGGTGATAGGAACCAATTTTGTCTTTAGAAATAAACATTATAGTCAAGGGATAATTACTAGAAACCAAGATACATTATATATATGAGGAAAAAATCCTGATTACGGAATATATTTAGATGAATTATTTGCGCATGTTTCTATATTAGGGGCTGTTAAAATAAATCAACATTACAAAACACAGATAAAATTTAAATTATATCATATAAATGATAATTGTTTCTTATCATAGATATATTTATTGAATGAACATTACATCGAATAAAAACTAGTCTTTTAAAAACAATCATAAACTAATATCTACTTTTAAATTGTCTAAAGTTACTATGAATTTCAACAATATTTAAAATCTTGGTTTGGGAGATTAGTATCTTTTTTTTATATTGGATTTTATATGGGCCTAAAATATGAGAATCATTTAAAAAATGTATTTTCTCTAATATATATTTATTGTAAATTTATGTTGATGATTATTTCTTATATCACTAAATAAAAAAAATGTGTAATTAATTATTAATATTATGAAAAAAATTATAATGTGTATAATGAGAGAATTAATTTTTTTAGGATTCCATATTTATCATAAATATTTTTGAATTTTTTTAATAATGTTAAATATATTATTATTTATTAAAAATATTCAGAGTAGAAAATAGTCTGATATATATAACTCCCTTGTGTAATTATATAAAACATGATTTTTATATTGTTGACAATTGAAATGAAAACAAATTATATAGATGTGTGATTGATAGTTAATATTATATTACTGCTAGTTGAATATGAATAATTTTATTGTATGTTTATTTTATATATTTGAGTCAAAAATAAAGCAACCTCATCTTAATACTACTAAAAAGTGTTCTATAAATTTAAATGTTTCTAATTTTCAATATATGCATTACCCAAGAAATTATGATTTTAATTTAATTTTTTATTTGGATGTTAATTTTGGAGGATGTAGATTAGATATTAAAATAAATTATAGAACATATTTCTATTTAATGGAAATAATAAGTATTATGGTAGATAAAGAAACAATATTTAGTAGCCTTGTCAATATCCCATCAAGAATATATATCTGATGGAAGTTTCTATTCACAAGTGTTGTGGATATAGAACACCTTACTGTATATGAGACATACTTTTGATAACATTTATAATTTATATGATAACACTTGTGCAATTAATTTTTCTTAAAAACCTATAATTCATTAAATGATTAAGATTATTGATATATTGACTACTTTTATAGGAGACCAATATATTTAAAATTATATATATTAAAAATTTTAAAACATTTAACATCAACTCCGTGATAGTTTTACTAAACCAATTCCGATTATATGTTTTTATTTTATTATGGAAGAGATGTGAATTTTTTTTTCAAATAATAATATTATTAATTTATCTTACTAATTTATATACTATTTTTTTATATATATTCAATATATATTAAATTAATTTCTACATAAACTAGATATTATCAAAATTACAATTCTAACTTTTGAAATGTCTTTTTTTTATAAAAATCATAAAGTAATACCCTATGTAATCTGCACATGAAATAAGAATGCATCACAAAATAGTCTTAAAACTATTCATCTCTTTGTACCCTTAAATATCAAAATTTTTCAAATAAAAGAGCTTCCGTATTATTTCGAAACCATAAAATTAGTATAACATAACCCTTCCGAATCAAAGAAATAATGAACAGAAAGATAATAGATAAAGGTGATCCAAAATAACTAAAGTGTTAGTATGCTACCTTTTGAAACAATTATCAAGGAATGGTTTTTGATTTTGAATGGGTATATCAGAAAAACCACCAACTCAAAGAATCCATTTCATTTCATGTTTTGGAATTTCTATTTAATGAATAAAATATTAAATTTGGTTTTCAGATTGAATAGAAGAAGATCTACAATAATTATTAATTTTTATTTCGGGAAATAGAGGATATAATATCTTTATAGGTGGATGATAAGATGTCTTCAATATCTTCAGTAAAAATTTAACAAATTTTTCAAATCCTTAATGAAGGAGTATTCCACATTTATCATTGATCAATTGAAAATATAGACGATTAATCAGAAGATATTATATATTTTTTGTTTAACAAATATGAATACATTGTTTTTAATGTATGTTGAGGCTATCCATATGGTGGTGGTCCTGTTTGTTCCGAGTAACATGATTCCAAGGATGTCATATTTAATGAACTTTTTATACCCTAAAATGTATATTGTGTTTTAATTTATTTTTGTAATTATGTTTAATTTTACTAATTATTATTACAAATATATTCATCACATCCACAAATTTGAGAAAATTATTTCATTATATTCATATTTTTTGAGATCATACATTCTTGTTTATAGGAAAAATTAGATTCTACATATTGATTATAGAGATAAATAGTATACCAGAAATTTTATAAATGTTGGTACCTGGAGAAAATTAGGTTTCATTTTGAGAATAGTCAATGAGAATCTTTTTTAAGTGAGTGAAATTTATCCACAAGAAGATGGTAATTTTTCACAGGTGGAGAAATGAAATACCAAATATATATGATCAATTCATTTGGGAAATGATGTTGTAGAACCATTAATTGAATATGATTAATAAATAACTTAATTAAAAAATTGTTATGATACTATAGATCATGATTTGTAAATATCCATTCATGTTCCCAATGAGGGGATTGAAAAAAGGCCCAAAATTATATTAGAGAATTGGTATAATAATCTATAAATATAATCAATTGGACTCTGAGAGGCAACTCCATCAATTACTTTGGGAGAATCAGATCAACCTAATAAAGAAATAATTAATGACAAGAAAAAGAAAAACAATTACCACTCAACCAGATCCCCTGAATGAAAACACCATAGGAATTTATAATTTTTAGAGTCCCATAACATAAACCATTGAAATTATTGAAAAATTATAAATCTGGTATGTTGTTTAATTCATGGAAATATAACATTATATATCTGGATAAATGAAAGATTCCATGATCATGTTACATATTCAAGTGATGTGACGTAATTTAATTCTTTAGCTATTATGGGATATTCTCCTTGGTCCAAAATCCCTGATGAAGGATCATCTGATTATATGAAAAATATGATAGAGGACCACGTAATAATTTTTATCAAGTTATAGGAGGGGAGCTACAGTCTTTGAAAAGAATTGGAATCTATGATAAATACATTTGATTTCATGAGAAACTTGTCTATTACAATGTTGGAATTAAATTCTATTACGACTCGACATCAATACACTATTGAAAATCATGCGTGAAAAATAAATTTTGATGCACTCATGGTTGATATGTTTGATCAATTTGGAAAAATAAAATTCATTTGGAATACTGAAATTAGTATATATCACCCACAAATTTTTATATTTGAAATGGTGTTTTGGAATCTAGTTTTAATTAATAAATGAATGTATTAGTAAATTCAAATCATATGTTTTCAAACCAACATAAACTGTAAACTTAATTATATGGTTTCAAGCATTCACTTTAGTAATGCTTGATATGACTGAAAGTATGCATGTTATTTTGTGTAATAGTGAATCTATTAATGTATTGTTCGATAATTAGAGTGATATTCTCAACCAAAAAAACCTCTAGTGACCCTTTCCATAGGATACTTATTAATCTGTTATGTGGAATACAAACTCAATTTGTACAAATAGAGGGAAATTTGAATTAATTTATAAAATAAAATATTTGGAATGATCAAATGTTGGACATTATTCTTGAATTATCGATCCAAATATGGTTAGAAATATTTCATAGAATTTACATGGATAAATGGAAGAGTTAATGGATGTTTTTGGGTCTACATTGGCTTCACAAGAACCCAATCCATTTTTTAAACTAGACATTTCAAAGTTATTCATCCCTTTCATTTAATCTATATCTGGGAACATTACTCTTGTAATAATGTAAAATAATTTTCAATGAAAATTTATCATTTTCGGAATGTTATTCCATCTCACTATACAAGTTTATTATCTTTGTTTTACTATGCCACTTAAACACATGTATCAATTTTCTATCTTGTATAATATAACATTCACATGCAGTTATTTTATAAATTAAATGTGTATTAATCAATTTTAGTATACATTAATTTTGATATCATGGGAAGGGGGAGCTAATTGGGTAATCATTAAATTCTATGTTTTTTCAGGTATTACTCTTTAATTATTTGTTATCATTCTATGAAATGAAAAAGGTAATGTGGAATTTAAAATATTATTTGAAAATTTAATTTAAAAAATTTGTTTTCATTATAATTTTAATTTTTTATATTTAAAAAAAATATATATATTTTTTGTAAATTCGTTTATGTGATTTTCGTTAAACAAAAAACGAAATTATTTGGAATGTGTTTTATTAACATTTCTCTGTGAAATATTTTTTATTATGATGCTCAGAAATAACATTGTTTGGTTTAATGATGATATTAATTTATGTAGATTTCATGAAATAATTATTCATTGAAATATTTTTTTCTTGAATTATATTCATTCATTGATCGATGAGAAATAATCGTTAAAATTTTCCGAACATAGTTTAGCATATTCAATAAACACTATTCATACAGTACCTATGTAAAGTTTTTGTAATGTTAGAGACCTATGTTTATAAATTCACGTATAGATCATCAATCCTATGCTATCAATAATTTACTATTAAATAACCTTACATTATCATGGAACCATATGTTTTTAGGAAAGGAATGCATGTTAAGAAACACTACAAATACAAGGAACCCTATGTTTGAGGGGGAAAATGTATGGTACATCTACCCACCTTTTAGAATAAAGTCGACATTTTCAAATAATGCATTTTTTTGTATATGAAAAAATCATAAATTTTAATTTTCAATGATTTTTTTAAATATATGACTGTAACCATGATTTCTAAAATGATTTTGATAGATGAAAATATTATTCAAATATATTTTATGGACAATTTCAGGGATAATTTTTTATTTAAATATTAATATTTATATTATTAGAAATTTCATATTTCTAACGGATTTGGTTAATCTCTTAAATAATTAGAATTTAAATATATGTGATATGGAATGAAACATTCATTGATATGAAAAACCAAATCATGATTTATTTTCTATATATTCTACTGAATTTTTACTTCAATTCACTTGATTCGTGAATTTATTTTTGTGATTATCTCTTGTAATAATGAAATTAAACAATTAAAGATCAACCCTATTGTCTTTTAGAAATAGATTCTCATTGAAGTGATTAATTTGAATCCCATTCTACTGTAGATACAACTATTTATTCAATGATTATTTTACTAAAGATCATTTTCAATATTGATGTATTCATATATAATATTACATTAATATATTCATAGTTGAATAATTAGATCTATTTTTTTATTTTTCTTATATCTCTATGATTTTTAATCATATCCATCCAAAAAATAAAAGTACATTGATTTCTTGTAGATTTGACTGCTTAGAATTATTCATGGATTCAGTTGAATATTCATTCACAAGGCATTGCTTATCTGGATCCCTATAAAAGACCCACAATGCTTTATTACGATTTGTTTTGATGGTTATAATTTCCTTCACATAGTGGTGTATTTTAAGGTCATATGATAATAGGACATTTTTAGTAAATATAATGAAACCCATAGAGAGAGTGTTGGTGGATTGGACTAAGGGATCTTTGTTCCCAGAACCAATATAAAAATTACAATGTTCATATTTTATATTAACCTGTTTCTCAAATTACATTAAAAACCAACTAATACATATCTTAATAATTCTTAAAGAGAGATAAATGTCATAATCAATGAAGATTTTTGAAAATAAACAAGTCACCCCTCTTTTGTGTCTTTTTTATTATTCATACCATTTAGATTCCCCAATGTGGGGTAATTTATATCATGCGATAGTTTGGGTCTTACACACTAATGATTCCATAGATGCTGGATGTTCATTATGAAAATGTTATGAATATTGAAACTTCATAATCCCACATGATTTATGATTATTTTTAGAAACAAGGGATACAATGTAACCGACCTCACTATATATGTATATAAAAATTTTGTATTGTGTTAGGCCTTTGAATTTTGAATATGGATCAATTTCCCGATGAAGAAGTCATTTTTATCGTATTTATTGTAGGAATCATGTTTATCATTGTAATGTTTCATTAGGGAATATAAATTTAGGATTCCCTCGTATGTCATAAACATCATATTTTTCTTTTACTCGGGGATTAAACAATCTGGTTTCCATGGAATTCGAGGAATATTACGTTATGCTATTAGTTGGGGGCTTACACCCTATGGTTACCCATAAGTGAGAGAAATATTCTATTATGTCACTGATAAGAGATTACACACTGATTTCAAACAGGTGTGGTGGTATTTCTATAATTCCACCGACACGGTCTTACACATTGATGTTTCCATAATATTTTGGACATATCATATTATGCCACTAATCATGTCTTACACAATGAGGTTTAACTAGTCTAGAAGAAGTCATTTCATGTAATTGAGCATGGATTAACCACTGGCTTTTTTCATTTATGATAACCATATATTCTTATCATGTCACATGATTCATTCATGACTGTGTCTAGTGTTATTTAATGACTATCCTGATCGGATAGCTAACATACATCCATTGTTTTCTGGACATTCAGGAGGATGTCTAGACTAGTATTGCTATATTCTATACACATACAAATGTAATCACATGATATAGATTACCATCTGGAGGGACATTACATAATCTGAATCAAATTTTCAAATTCCATCACAATTTCAAGGTTAAAATGATTAGAGGAAATAACTAGTCCAGACGGACTTGTCCTGGATGCCATAACATGATCACAACTAACATTCATTTAGGGTGTCATATGATATAAATGACTTATCCTATTTTCATTTCAATAGTTTACTATCATGTCAACAGGACGTATCTTGACATAGACTAATTTTCTATAGATCATCTTGAGAGCCAGTGTTCATCTCTGTCGGGTGATACATGACCTGTATAACCTATCTAATGGAAACAAAAAGAGTGTGTGTAAATTTCTAGAGGGTACCACATGACTTGTGTGACCTGAAAAATGAATATAAAAAATGCCTATTGACTAGTACAGAGGGTGCTGCATGACCAGGATGACTTGTATAGAAGACATCAGAAGAAGAATTTAACATGTACTTTTGTCACTAGAAGTCCCAGATGAAATGAAATGGAATCCCCACATTACGTCGGAGACAAGTCTATTTGATATTGTATAGCCTGGATGGACATCCCGAAGGGTTTCCTGAGACGTGGGTGTTTTGATTAGAGGGTATCAGTGACCTACAATAACATTTCCATGAGACTTTATATTATTCAAATGCAATGCCAATGAATCTACTTCATGATATGGGTTACATGCCCTTGTGCTATCAGATGAACTAAATGGTTCACATGAAACAGATGAGAATTATTGTATTTGTTCATCACATAATTCATTCGTCCTTTATAGTCAATGTTCTTTTCATTTAGTGAATGTGTTCCATAGATTTGATCATATTTATGATTTTAGGTCATTATTTATTCAACATATAAACATGATTTCCTTCACATAATTTTTTATAATTACTTTTCATGATGTCAACTGACCCCAAAAAGTTTATATGATTACATTATGATCCTCTAGTTTTTCCCTAGATTTGACCTGGTGTAAAACCATTATGATCGCCAGATCAAATGATTTGAGGAGTCCACTATGATTCCTTGGATGTCACGTGTATGGATGAAAGGATTCATGTTTTGTGATTGGGTGGTGGATTTATAGGCCTTGCCACCCCCAATAACAGACGTCTTGTGAGGAAAATATATCATAGGTCATGGAATGGATTGGGGGATAACATTAGTGTCACATCATCCCCAAGATACTAGAGTAGGTCGTATGGGAGGAATCTCATGATTTTCATATTATGAAAGATCAGTATATGAAATAAATTTTCATTAGGTTTTATTCAATAAAAGGTTTCATTGCTAATCAGGTGGACAATACAATGGATTTTATATAGTCTAGGATGACATCACTCAGGGCATTTGTGGGACTACTGAACCTTTAAAAAGGCATTTAGGTCTTATCAGGAGGCCAATATGAGTTCTTTAGCAAGACAACTACGGCTTGTCAGGGGGAATCCATAAGATAAGGATGACATGTAGTGTGGTCTTATGAGACCATGCTCTCTTGTTGAGTGGGGTCTCATTTGATCAATGGTGATCATCATGGGCATGTAATCCATTCATGTGAAATCATCTAATCAACCCACAGAAAGAATCTATCATTATCTACCTTTCTATTTCATTCATTATTTCACAATGGATGAGGATATAATATTTCTTAAAGAGAATTCTCTATGAAAATAATCATCCCCATTGGTGATGTGGTTCATAGTCAACAAAGGATGTTATAGTGATTCATGAAACTTCTCCTAAAAAACCCCTTATGTTTGTTTTATGAGTTAAATGGGAGTTTTGGACTACTTAAACATGTTCAAAACCATTCACATAAAGAGATCAATATGCCAATGGGATCATGTGAGAAAAAGAGTAAATATCCTCAATAATAACACAATCTATTGTCCACCATATGGTCATGTCACAATATTTTCACAACCACAAAAAGATCCTTCCATTTGAATATTTTACTCCTTATTTTAATTGTATTTGTTTATGTATTGTATGAAATTTTGTGCATGAAAATTCTCATGATGATGAAGAACTCATTTGGAAGTCACTGTATGTTCTTTGGTTGTCTCAAATTCCATGACAAGAACTAGAAGGGATTATAAAATGGGATCCTTGAGATCCCTCAATAGGTTATGTACAATGGGTGACCTTTCACCTGACATAATGAAAGTATTGAAATAATGTGACTCTTGGAGGTTCCCAAAATTTTCATGATCATGACTAACTCCTTCATCCATTTATTTGAGGGGAAAGTAGAATACATATTATGTTATATCTTACCTAGTAGATTGTGAAATGCTAATTTGGAGGGTGTTAACAAATTCCCTTCATTTTTCCGGTCTTCACATGGAGAAGGGATTAGTTCTAAAGAATGTACATGTCTACCCAGATTATTTGGTTTTGTCTTTAATCAGTGTCATGGGAAACACACAATCTACTAGGCCATGCCTATTCTTTTCGGAGACACTAGGTATTCATGAAATACTCTATAAGTAGGGTAATGAATGAATGATCATTAACCGTATTCATGAAATCCATAGAGGTCTTTGTATCTAACTTCACCACTGACTCATTCACATGGCAATCTATAAGAACCAATTGTGAGATATTTCCATGAGAAAGGTTCATAATAAGTACATCCCAAGACATTATTTTCACACTATCATGTTCGAATCCACCACGAAATAATAAAATAGAATATGTTTAACCATTTCCATTGTTTCTACAAGGATTTAATTGATGGTTTCATAGGATTTGATAAATCGAACTCATAATTATTCAATTATTATGCAAGTCAATTGACCATGTAGGTTCACATGATTGAGAGTCTTTGTGAATTTTCTTATAGTCATGTGATGTCCTTGGAATTATATGACCTATTAGATAATTATGAGAAAGGTGAAATATGATTAATATTTGTAATTTTATTTCCCTTGATGGGTCATGTGATACACATGATGCTGTCGGAATGATTCATTTTTCTTGATGGTCATTTCATTTGTCATACATATGCCTTCTGATTTATTAAAGATGGATTTTATATCTCTTCATAAATCATTATCCATATGTAAGTCAAGGGATATTACATTTAGGAATCTTAATGAAAATCATGGGAATCACGTGAGATCTAAAAAGGTTGTTTCAAAAGGAATTCTCCCATATATGATCCATTATTAGTTGTTTTCACACATGATTCAATTTTACATATTTTTCATTTTGCGTGAAATTTCCATCCCCTCTTTAAACATCATCCTTATATCTTATTATCTATGAAGCTCCCTGTAAGAACTCAGATCTTTTTTTCAGGTATGTTATTCTATTTTGGATGTTTTTTGATTAAAAGACGAGTTTTTGGAAAATTCAGGAGTACACGCCTTGTACTTATATGTATATGTCATGTACTCAGTTGCTGAGGGTGACCGTATACTAGCCAGGTAGTGGCCGAATACATGGTCGTGTCTATTGACCTAGAGACTTCCTTATGTGGAGGCCTAAAACGGAAATTGCACACTGTGTATTTTTATACAACACACCGTGTATGTTCGTTTATTTATTAAATGGACTGGGGTCGCGTCTGATAGACCGAACCATATTCTTCTTTTCACATCTAGTCTGAGAGAATTTGTAAGGCCACATATCATCTCTGAGCCCCCGACTCACCTTCTGTCGTCTGATTCTTCTTCCGTCAATTGCATTATAATTGAATCGGCAAGCAATCCATTATTTAGAACATCATCTCCTGATTTCTCTTATCTCATGAGTTATCTTCGGTTGAACGTTTTAAGTGTTTTTTTGATATACAACGTTCTAGTGATATTCAAGGGTTGGGGCTCATGTATATCGTTCTCAAAACACTGATGTATGTGGTTTGTGAATTTCTGTATATAGTCTTTGTATTTTATCATCAAAAGAGCCCAATACCAAAGAACAACATGTTGCATGTTTATTGTTTTAGCCCTGTTATTAACTGTTATACCATATTTGTTTGGATAGAGGTTAATTATTATTAATAGAGTTAACATTTCAATACTATGGATTTTTTTCCCATAGTTTCTTGTTTTTGTCCATTTTGTCTCTCTTTTCCTCTTAGGCTACTGCTTTGCTTCCCATGACTTATATTGTTAGAATGGAGGGATTATTATCTGACATTCTATGATATGTTATTGATTGTTTTTCAATTTAGTTCATGATGTTTACTTTTGCTTCCATATATTGTTTTGGCATGAATGACTTACACAGGGCAGTGAGAACCCGGTGTAGTAGACCACAGAGATAATGGACATTGAGGGATTCACTAGAGTTTATGTTTCATTGTTACGTTTCGATACCATACAAGGATAGACAAAAGTGATTCATAAGAGTGTCTCTACTTCCATTATGTGGGTCACACACGTAATTGGGTGTTGATTACTTCTTCAGAGTGCCTTTTAGATACTAATGTGAGACTAATGAAGGGTGTAATAGTGAGTGCTTATTTAGAGAGTTTTTGCTAAAGATGAACCATAAGAGTTAGTCAGTGTGTACTTCCCATAGTGTTGCATGAGTTTGTTTGGTTGAACACGAGGGGTTAGGATATTATTACATCATAGAGGATTACCTTCATTTGTTTAGCTACTTACATGATATATGAATGTGAATGTTATTGAATTTATTGGATTGTTACTATTTGTACTTCCTTGTATCCTGCTTCATTTTTTATTGGTGTTTATATATATTTAATGACTATTATGCTCATATATTTGTGTGGTTACCTACTGGGATTAGTCTCAAACACTATTTTGGTCATTATTTTTTCCCCAAATGAATTATATTGTTATAGGTATCAATAACAACAAGAGCCCTTGTACTTTAGGAACTAGATTACTGTTGAGATGAGGAGCATGGGACCAAGCTGAGGCTTGCGATGCTGTGGAGAAGTTTATATGTTTTTTTAACATTTTTTTAGTATTTTATTCCATCATTGTGACTTGTTTGGATTCTTTTCAATTCATATGTATCATGCATCATATATATATATATGTGTGTGTGTGTGTGTCTGTGCTCCAGTAGTTTATTAATTTAGTCTTCTACTATTTACTTATTGTATGATTTTAATACTTCCACTATGTTGCTATGCAAATGAGGAAATAGTTTCCCACTATCACCCCCAAGGCCCACACTGTTAGTCGGTAGCCACTAGAATTCGGGGAAATGTGCTTGAGGCCATGTGACCAATTGGATAAAGGGAACCATTGGGTAGGTCCCACATCCGGGACATTACAAAGTTGTATTAGAGGGTTCTTTTCTTCTTGACTTACTTATTGGAGATTATATCTAGGGATTGGAAGTAATAGGTACTTGGTAATAATCTATGATCTAAAGTAGCTAACCCACGTACAGGTAAATTCCAATTTTCCTCGTTATTTCAATTTTTCTTATTTTTCAATTTAACAGTTGATTTTATTTAACCATTGGGTGATTCATATGTTTTGTGCTATTATAGTTCATATTATCAAGGTTCTATTTCGGTTTCAACCTGATGATATGGGGGTATGCCATCTCATGTTACATATAGTTAATTTCTAGGGATCACATGTCATTCAATGCTTCCATGCCATTAGTGGTGCATTTGTGATTTCATGTTGTTGTGATTGATGTTGTGCTGGTTATTCATGTTGTTGTGATAGATGCCTTGATAGAATATATGCTATTTTATTGGTTATTGAACTATGTAACAATTTTGATTGAATGAACAACAAAAATTAGTTCATGAGGTTTTATGGGCCCTCATATTCATAAATTTGGTGGATAATAACTCTGTTATGTTTTATACGGCATGAATAAGATGCCAAGCATTCATTCACATGGAGTATGGGCCCTCACAGATCAAAATTTTGCACATTAAGGTTCGTTTCTAGGTATTTCTGGTTTCTAGATTAGTTTCCAAGGCTTACTGTCTGGAAGATCCTAGAATACGTGTTGTGTAATGATGAATACATGCCATGTGTCCCTCTATATGATAAGGTACTATTTTTCATTAATTCATGACATGGAATTTATGTACAAGTCGTGTAGTCTCTATCCATATCACTGGTGGTGGGGGAAGATACAAAGGGTTGAGAAATAATTAGGGGAACATGCTGTGTACCGGTTGTACACGCCGTGTTGTGTAGACCATGTGACCACTCGCATGACTGACGATGTGGACAAATAAAACATAAGTCATAGACACCGTGTGTGGAACAATCACGTATTGTAGTGTCAGTTGGGTAACCGTCCGTGTAACTAAAAACACGAATATGTGAAGTTCGTCTTCTACACATTGTTTCTAGAACTAAAATGCTGGGTAGTATATTTCAAGTAGAACCATGTGTATTAGATATATAGAAGAACTCGAGAAGGTATAGGGGATTCATGAATAAGAATTGGGTTAGGACATGTCGTCTTTTGTATGGGATGTTACCCGACCAGGGTTGGAAGAAGTACATTCCCATGTGAAGGATTTAGGGAACATAGTGTGTAGGAATTATACACACATTGTATCCATGTTTTGAAAAAAAATTAATAATTCCTTATCTTGTTCCCTTCTAACACTTCTAAGTTTCAGTCCCGATTAGTCTAGATCAATGGTGTGCACTTGACCTTGAAGAGTTGTGAGAGGGAGTCATCTTCCAGTAGTCCTCCAGTTATAGGGTAGTGATTAGACAACAGATATGGATAATTAGGGACTACCAGCAGATCCTCTAGTTGTTCCAGTCTTGTCACCGGCCGTCATTATGGACACAGGTGATGACACATTGTTCTGAGAGGGCTTTATGTGGTTTATGAAAACCTTATTAGTAGTAGAGAATCTTGCCTTTCTATTGCAAATTTGGCTTGATTTTTTCAGCAACATCATCCTCCCACCTTTATCGGGGAAGGTGGACCTCAGTCTGTAGAGTATTGGTTAGAAGCCATATTTTTAATCATTGGGAATCTAGAGCTGCCTCCAGATAAAAGGGTGAAGATCTCTATGAATATTCTTCAGCATTCCACTAAGAGATTGTGTGATGTGATATCATAAGAGGGATGACATCAGGTTATATAATTAGATGATTTACCACCTAACTCTTATTACTTCTTTTTCGCATAGACATTGAAGTCTAGTTGATCCTACAAGTTCATGAGTCGGGAGTAGGGTATATTTCAATTATAGAGTATTCTTATTACTTCATTGAGCTGTAGAACTTCACACCTATTCAAGAAGGTGATAAGTTATTACTGGAAATGATGTTTGAGGATGGTCTCAGGCATGATAACTGGTCTCTGTTGGATTCCTTCAGGTTGAATACCATCACATCAATAGTTAACCAAGCCCAATTCATCGAGTGAAATCAGAGGGATTATAGAGTGGTGAAGAAGGGTGGTTCGACACCCATAGTTGGTATCCCTCCTACTGACAGTAGGAAGTACTACAGGGAGTCTACACATGGAGATCATAGTAGGAGGGAAACTTCTTTTGGTGGCCACGTTTTCTGATACCAGTGAATGAAGAGTGGGAACATGAGACCAAATTTATAGAGAGACCTAGTAGAGTGAAGATCTTATAGAAAAATGGTTCATATTCAGCACTTTTGTCCGAGCTTCACACTATCATCTAGTGATATGGGTTCTTCTATGACTCCATGTTCACGAGAAGACCCACATGTCTCTCATTGGTCAAGGAACTTGTGTTCTTCTAGCTGTTTAGGTGAGGGTGGAGGTTGTGGTCATGGTATCTAGTTGCAAGGCATCTGGCGAAAAAAGGGTGGATCAGCTCAGAGTGGTCAGATAGGGTCACAGGGCTACAGTGCAGGTTAGACATTTTTAGTGGATCATAATCAGAAGAAAGATCGTGAGCCCTCTACTGTTCAAGGTACGATACTAGATGTATTGGTTTTATCTTCTCATCCTTTTGATATAGGGGCATCCTATAGCATTATATTTTTTGTGGTTTTAGAGAGACTTGGGATCTTTATAATTTATTATAATGATATTGTGACATTTGAAACATTGTTAGAGACATGAATAGCTAGTGTACAACATTGCATGAAGTTCCCTCTGGAGGTTGGTGGGTGTCACCTCCTATGAGATGTATATTTCCTCGAGAGGATAGTTTATGACGTCATTCTCGGAATGGACTGGTTAGTTCCCTTCTAGTATATTACTGATAACTATCGATGTGTGGTGAATTTTACATCGCCATAGAGGAGATCGTTTCATCCCAAGGGAGAATGGGATGTTCAGAAAAGTAATGCGGGAACTGAGCATCATGGGTTTGGACGAGTTACAACCTATTTATTGAGTCTATATCTAAATGACCATGGGACTTCACATCTGGAATTTTTCGAGTGGTGGATCATTTTAGGGACGTACATCTATAAGACATCTCATGTTTTCTTCTAGAGAGAGTGGTGGACATTCATTTTGATATTGTTCTAGGATCTGCACTGATGTCCATTCCTCCATATAAGATGACAAAATCAGAGTTATAGGAGCTCAAAATGTTGTTGGAGAAGTTGTAGGAAAAGGGTTTCATTCGAACCAGTGCATCTTGTTGGGGTTCGCCTATCCTATTTTTGAAGAAGCTGGACAATAACCTTATACTTTGTTTGTTTTATTGAAAGTAGAACTAGTTGACGGTCAATAACTAAGATCCCTAGTCGAGGATTTATGATCTCTTTGATCAGCATAGAGGATCCCAGGAGTTCATGATGATTGACATAAGACATGGTTATCATCATTTTCATGTTAGACTGTTAGATTTACCTCTGAAAGCCTTTCTAAGATGGTATGTTATATATGAGTATGTAGTAATTCCATTCGGTCTCACAAATGTGCCTGCAGTTTTCAGGTCACTGATGAACCAAATTTTCAATCCATATTTTGATTCATTTGTTGTGGTCTTCAGGGATGATACCATTGTGTACTCTCACACTTGACATGACCAGGTTACAAATCTTGAAATCATTTTGAGTACATTTACAGAGAATCAGTTATAGTATATGCTATCAAAATTACAATTTTGGATGGACGAGATTCACTTCATGGGACATGTGATATTATAGACAATTGTATCAGTAGATCCAGAGAAAGTGATAGTAGTAGTTTCATGGGATCATCTAAACAACTTCTTGTAGGTATGATGTTTTTGAGGGATATATGGTTACTAAATATGTTTCATATAAGACATTACATACATAACAATGCTACTAAAAATCCTTAATAAGTATGGTGCGAAGTACTTGTGGTCAAATTATTGTGATTCAGCCTTTCAGGAACTAAAAGGGTGGTTGACATTATCACTGATAGTTGTATTTTCAGAGCAAGGAAAGAGATATACTGTGAATTGTGATGCATCATGTATTAGGGGTGGGATCAATGCTTATTTAGGGTGATATGGAAATTGTGTATATGGGTCTCGACGGTTGATGCCACACGAGAGGAATTACCTGATGCATGATCTCAAGATTGTTGCAGTTGTTCATGCTGCAAACTGTTGGAGACATTATATTCTCTGAGTTCAATTTGTGTTTTCCAATGACCAGAAAAGTTTCAAGTATACTATCAATCAGGGTGACCTGAATTTGAGACAAAAAATGTGGGTTGAGTACCTTATGTATTTTGACTTTGATCTTGCCTACACACCTGGGAAGGGAAACACAGTGGCTGATGTATTGAGCAAGAGGACATAGGTATAGGCAGTTTAAGAGGCCAGTAGTGAGTGGAAACATATAGCTCTATTCTATGAAATGAATTTGGAGGTGCATGACATTCAATGATAGACTTATCTATCTTCTATTGGTGTTACCTCTACTCTACTTGACCGATTTTGAATGAGGAGTTTATCAAATTCTTAAGTCCATGTCTTGTGAGAGAGTGTTTATTCAGAGGAACTTATTCCTATATTCTTAGTAGGTGATGATGAGATCTTTTGTTTTCATAGACACATGTGGGTGCCAGAATAAACATTCGGGGAGTGGATGCAAGACTATTATTCCTCCTTTTGTGTAGTTCATCCTGGTGTCACAAAGATGTATCGAGATCTGCACCGTCTGTATTGGTGCTCTGGAATGAAGGGAGATATTTATGGTTTTGTCATGAGGTGTTCAACCTTTCAGAAGGTGTAAGTGGAGCATCAGCGACCAACATGGGATTTTACAGAAGTTACTCATTCACTGTATATAGTGGAATGATGTCTCGGTGGATTTCATGACATGTTTTCCAAGGTCTCCTCGAGGGAATAATGCAGTTTTGGTTTTCATTGACAGACTCAAGAAGGATGCTCACTTCTTACAAATCGAGGATACATTCATTGATGATGAGCTATGATTGTAGTAAATCCTAGAGATTTTATGTATACAAGGGGTTCCAAACTCTATTATTTTATAGAGGGATGATCATTATTCTTCTTGGGTCTGGCAGGGAATTCAGGGGGCCTTGGGTACAAAGGTACTTATGTGTACACCTTAACATCCCCAGACAGATGGCCAGTCTGAGAGAACGATTCAGTTGCTTGAGGGCATTCTTTGTGCATGCATCCTGAATTTTTGAGTTTCATGGGACAAGAACATACATCCTATGGAAATTACTTAAAATAATAGTTTTCAAGAAACTATATAGATGGAAACTTATGAGGATTTGTATGGTAGAAAATGTTGATCACCCTTATACTAGATCGAGGTAGGAGAGGGACTTATGTAGGGACCTTGACTTGTGATGGAGACCATATAGCAGATAGAGTTGATTCGTAAGAGGGTGGCTATGACCCAATCAGGACCGAAGTCTTATGGTGATCGATGGAGATGAACTCTTGAGTTCGAGGTTGGAGAACAGGTTTTTCTGTGTGTCACACTGAGGTTGGGACACAAGAGGATAAGAAGATTGGGTAATCTTTCACCGAGATACGTTGAGCCGTTTGAGGTGTTAGGGAGATTCAGGATGGTTTCCTATAAGTAGTTGTTATCTCATAGGTACCAGTCTAGGAATAATGTCTTCCTCTTTTAACAGTTTTGACGTCACTTATCAAACCTAGGTTGGGACACAAGAGGATAAAGAGTTTGGGTAAGCTTTCGCCAAGATACATTGAACCGTTTGAGGTGTGAGGGAGATTCATGTTGGTTTCCAATCAGTTGCAGTTATCCCATTGGTACAAGTATTTGAATGATGTCTTCCACTTTTAACAGCATCGACGTTACTTCACAGAACATATCTTTCCTTCCAACTAGAGAAAGATGAGTTATAGGTGGATGAATCCTTCGAGGAGAACACAATTAAGTTTTATATCATAGTGGATGGTTCTTCGTGGCTGGTATGTTCCTCTAGTATTAGTGCTATAACAACATGGAAGAGTACAGGACGTGACCTGGGAGAGGGAGGCTGAAATATGATCTCAACGGAAAGAGTTGTTTTCACATTCTCATTTCCCTATCAGTTGCAGTTATCTCATAGGTACCAGGTTGTGAATGATGTATTCCACTTTTACCAACTTCAAAGTTACTTCTCAGAACATATCATTCTTTCCAACTAGAGAAAGATGAGTTAGAGGTCGGAGATCAAGTTTTCCTATGTGTCACACTGAGGTTGGGACACAAGAGGATATGGAGATTGGGTAACCTTTCACTATGATACGTTGAGCTGTTTGAGGTTTTAGGGAGATTCAGGTTGGTTTCCTATCAGATGCAGTTATCTAATAAGTACCAGGCTATGAATGATGTCTTCAACTTTTAACAGCTTCGACGTTACTTCCTAGACAATATCATTCATTCCAACTAGATAAAGATGAGTTATAGGTGGATGCATCCTTCACTAGTGCAGAAAATTTTATTTACGTCGGTTAATTTTGATTTTTTACGTCGGGTTTTTGCCGACGTTAATACGGAAGAAGTTATAATTAATGATTTTTACGGCGGTTATTTAAAAACTGACATAACATACATAACATCGCGGTGTTTATCACGTCAGTTAATTAATAAACGACATGAAAAAACCCGGGGTGGGGTTTATAACGTTGGTTATTATATAACTGCCATGATAAACCTAGGGGGGCTTTATCACGTAGGTTATACAATAACCGACATCATAAACACGTGCGGGTGACTTTATCACATCGGTTATTGAATAACCGAAGTGATAAACTCATGGTTTATGGTTTATCACGTCATTTATTAAATAACCGACGTGCTAAACCAGTCCCAGGAGGGGTTTATCACATCGGTTAATCAGTAACCGACGTGATAAAAAGCCTGGAAAATAGTTTATCACATCGGTTATTTAATAACGGACGTGATAAAATAGTCCCAGGAGGGGTTTATCACGTCTGTTAATCAATAAAAAACTTCAGAAAAAGATGGCAAAATGGTTTATCATGTCGGTTATTAAATAACCGCCGTGATAATCCATTTCCCAGGCCGTTTATCACGTCGGTTATTGATTAACCGACGAAATAAAGCATTTACCAAGTCATTTATCACGTCGGTTATTACATAACCGATGTGACAAACCATGACACAGATGTTTATCACGTCGGTTATGAAAAAACCGATGTGATAAACGCTTCTCGATTTCTTTATCACATCCGTTATAAAATAACCGACGTGAAAAAAAAAATTTCTTAAAAAATTCCATTGTAGTCCTCTGCTCTACCCAAAATCAACCAGAAACTAAATCAATAATTCGTACCGAAAAAAACAGAAGATCAAAACATGAACTAAATAATATTTAAGCATTTAAATTGATAATAGATAAAAATTACCCACTTGATAGCCCCACCCTCATTTATACTCCCTGTACAGCCCTCCCACACCCCATTGGAGCACCCACCACACCCCTAGACTGCCCCCCCGACCCCATGGACAACCCCAAACACCCCTCGACAACCCCCCCCCCCCACCCTTCTGAACAGCACCCCTCACCCCACATGACAGCCCCCACCACACCCCTGGACTGCCCCCCGACCCCCTGGACAGCCCTAAACACCCCTATACAACACCCCCACCCTCCTAAACAGCACCCCCTCACCCCCTCACCCCACTTGACAGCCCCAACCACAACCATGGACTGCCCCTGACCCCCTGCCAGCTCCAAACACCCCGGGACAACCCCCACCCTCATGTATACCCCCTATACCCTGGAAAGCCCTCCCCCACCCCATTGGAGCCCCCACCACACCCATGGAACGCCCCTCCCCCGACCCTCCTGAACAGCACCCCCTCACCCCCTCACCCCACTTGACAGTCCCCACCCAAATAGAGCCCCCACCACACCCCTGGACTACCCCCGACCCCCTGGACAGCCCCAAACACCCTGCTACAACTCCCACCCTCCTGAATAGCACCCCCTCACACCACTTGACAACCCCCACCACAACCCTGGACATCCCCCCGACCCCCTTGACATCTCCAAATACCCCGGGACAACCCAACACCTTCATTTATACCCCCCCCCCCCCCCCCACCCTTGACAGCCCTCCCCCCACCACATTGGAGCCCCAACCACACCCTTGGACTACCCCTAACCCCCTGGATAGCCCCAAACACCCCTCAACCACCCCCACCCCATCAGACAGCCCTCACAGACCCCTGGACAACCCCAACCCCACTGAACACCCCACCCACACCCTTGAAACCCCCCCCCCCCAGACCAGAATCCATACCAGAAAAACCATCATAAGTAGACCAAAACAAGAAGTAGATCAAAATTAAACATTCACATATATAACATTCAAAACTTACACTATCAACTTCAAATAAACTAAATCCAACCTAAACGACTACCAAATACATAATTACAACGACAATATTCAAAATTACATTTTACATTACAAACAACTAATATTTAATCAAACCTGTAAAATAATTTGACAACTCCACTTGTAGATGTTTGATGTCTTCAGCATTATAGGGTTGAGGGTCATCAAAAAGCTATAAATGAAAAAGATAGTAGATAATGTGTATAATGAGTAAATCAAATTGAAATATTATGGAAAAGTTTATGAGGAAGTCTTACCAGGTCAAAATTCACAATTGTCCTAGATGTTATTATTTCATACATAAATATTAACATATAATATCCACATTCGATGACTCCTTGTAGTTCATGACAATTCTGTTTTAATGATTGTAAATTCAATATATTATATTAATGTAATAAATTAATAAGTACAAATTCTAAATGGATATTTACCTTTGCATTTACATATTTGATCTTTTCATTTTTTTTCTTTTTGTTTTTTCGAAAGTAGACCCATGCCCTGTTAGAAAATAATACTAATGGGGTAAACTTAAAATTCATTATAATATATAAAACTATTGATAAATTGAAACTTACTTTTCCAATATATTCTTAAAACTTTCCCACACATCATCATGGACAGAGCATATCCAATAAAGTGCTTTCTCCATTGGGAAAAAACCCCTAACATCCAATGATCACTGATAAAAGGAAATTTAACGTCAGTGGGTTTTTATGTTAAAAGATAATTAACTCATTGAGATATTTTGAGATGTTTGAGGTGTTAGGGAGATTTAGGCTAGTTGCCTATCAGTTGTAGTTATCTCATAGGTACCTGGCTATGAATGATGTCTTCCACTATTAACAGATTCGACATTACTTCTCAAACCATATCATTATTTCCAACTAGAGAAATATGATTTAGAGGTGGATGAATCCTTTGAGGAGAATCCTATTAAGATTCTTTATCACAGTGAGAAGTTTCTTCATGGCTGGTATGTTCCTGTGGTATTAGTGCTATAGTATCATGGCAGAGTAAAGGACGTGACCTGGGAGAGGGAGGATGATTTATGATCTCAATGGCTAGAGTTGTATAGGAATTCTTCTTCTACACCTCTTTGCTAGGGAAATTAGGGGACAAATTAATTATTGGGAAAGATTTTACGATCCCGTATCTTCTTTGCAGGTATGTTTTTATTTTCTAGTTTTTCTAGGAAAAGATGAGTTTTTCAAAAATTCGAGAGTACAAACAATTTACTTATGACTACACGCTATATACATTATTGTTTTGAGTGATCGTGTTCTAGATGGGTAGCACCTATGTACATAAACACATGTGGTGACCTGGAGACCGCCTAAAGTGGAGGCCATAAATGGTAATTACATGCTGTGTATTTTTAAAGAGCATACTGTGTACTTTCTTTTTTTAATTAAATGGATCATGGTGGTGTATGATAGAAAAAATTCATTTTATTCTTCACTCATCTCATCTGAGAGTTTTTGTATGGCCACAAATCTTATCGAAGCCACTAAATGGTCGTCCGTCCTCCAAATCAATATCAGTTTATTGAATTGGAATCACATCTGTGAGTTCTTTCTTCTTCTTGTACTTCATCTCTATATTTCTCCTCTCTCACGAGTTATCCTCGGTTGAATGTTTTATGTTTTTTTAAAGGTCTACAATATTATTGGGAGATTCATGGAATACAGTTCACGTATTTCGATCTCATGATGTAGAGGAATGTGGTTTGGGCCTTTTCGTATATAGTCATTGAATTTTATGTGAAAAGGATCACAATACCAATGAACGGGGTCTTGTGTGTTAATGGTTTTAGCCCTGTTATTACCTGCAATGAATTGTTTTTTTGGATAGATGTTAATTGTTTTGAATGGTGTGAAATCTTCTATTTTATGGATGGTTTCCCTTGTATGCTTGTTTTGAACCGTTTGGTCTAGATTTTCCTGTTAGGCTACTGCTTTGCTTCTCATGCCTTGTATTGTTAGGATGGAGTGATTATTATCTGACATGATGTTATATACAGTAGATTTGACTAGTTAAGTAGTTCATGAGGTTTACATTGGCTGCCAGGTTTAGTTTGTGCATCACTGACATACATATGGTTGTGAGAACCATGTTTAGTAGATCATAGGGAGAATGGACATTGAGGGATTCTCCAGAGTTTCTGTTTTTCTATTATGTTAGTGAGAAAATAGGGGGGTGGATGTAAGTGCATACTAAGACTTTTTGTAGTTCTTCAATGTAGGCCATATGGTTAATTGGATGTTGACTTATTTTTCAGAGTGCAATTTAGTTACCGATACACGATTAAATGGGGAATTAATGGCGAGTGCTTCTCATAGGTTTACTTTTTTTGTTTAGCTACTTACTTTCTATATGAATGTTAATGAAATTGGATTTTTAGGATGGTTACTATGTTTACTTCCTAGTTTGCTGCATTATTTTGTTTATTTCCATCCATATATATTCACTGATAGTTAGAAACATATATTTGGTTGGTTTCCTACTGGGATTAGTCTCACACACCGTTTGGGTCATGATTTTGGGCCCCAACAGATTATATTCCCACATGTATAGATTAGGGAATTCACCATTATACTTCTTGAACATGAAATCTATGGAGTTGGGGAGCATGTGACCAAGCTAAGGATTATGATGTTGTGGAGAATTTTATATGTTTTTATTTTTCATAATGGTTTTTTATTGTATTCCTGAATTGTTACTTGTTTGGATGATTTCTTAGACATATGTGTTATGTATCACATATATATTTATCCTCAAATTTTTTTCTAAGTCTTCTGATGTTTACTTATTGCATGCTTTTAATTCATATGCTATTGTATATCTATTTTTCATTTGATGTGTTTCTCTGCCAATGAGGGAATACTCTCTCACTATCACACTCATGTCCGTTTCTGTTAGTTGGAAGCCTCTGGCGTTCGGGGAAATACATTCGAGGCTATGTGAAAAACCGGGTAGGAGGCACCACTATATAGCTCCCAGAACTGTGATTTAACATTCCCAATATTAAATTTAGAAAACCGTTTTTCAAGATGGATGAATACACATATCCTGGTATTAATGGTTTTATTATATGTTAGTGATCTCCAATCAAGGTCAATATGGCCACAATTTTACCCACTACCCCATCACAAAAGCTACCTGATTATATTTCTGTCTTAAATGTAAAACCACAGTGGTTGATGGAGAATAAATTAGGATCATAGATAAATTGGTTGAAAATTAGTTTAATGAGAATTTTGATTCTAGGTCATGTAGATTTCTGTATATTTTTTAAACTAACTATACATTATCCATATTTAAAAAGCTGTATATGTTTTATAGTTAATATTTTATCATCATCCCAATTTATTTTGATAAATATATAGTTTTTAGAGTCTAGAATAAACTCTATACATATTTACCATGGTCAGGTATGAATTATCCAATGGGATATCTATTTACTGGGTGAGGTTCCCCTGCTTGGAGATATGTATAATTAATTCCTTCCTGTCACTAATGTATCAGACCAGCCCTTGAAAACTGTAGTTTCTATTATGTATTAAATAAAAAATGATATAAATGTTATGAATATATATTACTATTGAATCTCCCATCTCATTCAATTATTAAATCAATATTTTACTTTATCATAGTGGATCTATGATGACTTCTATTTTCCCACATCTGTGAAATTTCTGAAATGATCATCATAGTGAATGTTTATATTAGGCACTTTTGGAATATAAGGATCATAAATAATAGGCATATAGTGTGAATATTGATATGGTAACATGATTTTGGATGGTGGGATTTATGTCCATTATCCAGAATGGTGGGATTTTCTATGCATGGGATGCTTGCTTAGGAATCTTGGTCGGTATGCTAGTGATGATAGAATAACTAATATATGGAAGAAAACTATGTCTTGTAGGAAAACAATTGGATTCCATTCAGTGATCGTTTTCCACATTTTTCATTTAAAAATAATACCCTATAGGATCATTGGTCCTTTCTAATATTTATTTTAAATAATATGGTAACATTTTTACTAGGACTGATACTAAAATACCACATGGATCCTCGGTTTCATTATTTTATCTGATGCCATTGAATATAATAAGGGATTAAGACACGAAATTAAAAAATAATGGGGTTTTTTACAAGTTGATCCAACATGATTTATTCAATTAAATGAATTTTACAGAACTGATTGGACCAATCATTGATAATAACATTGGCTCTCTTGATAAAAGGTCATTCAAGATTTCAATTTTGGAGATGGTAATTATGACCATGATATATGAGATTATTACATATGAGTTCTTATACCCATTATTTTTTCACTCTCATATTCAACTAAACATGAGGGTATCCCCAGTCCCTTCATCGAGAATGTAGTGATAAATATCCATAGGGATCATCCACCAATTCTACATGATATTGAATCATCAAGACACCACTTATGACACCATACATTCACATATTAGTTCCTTGTATGTGTATCATATTTTTATTACCAAGATTGGGCGTACCACTATCCATGTCGAGAATTGAAATAGTTTGTCTATCAAGAAGATATGACATGTTCCTTACTGACCCTTTATTTCATAGTAACTATAGAGTTGTTCAAGGATTTGGTTGGTCCTTAATGTATGGATTTTCATCTGAGAGACAACCATCAAATTAATAGTGATTAATATGTTTTTGAATCTATCTCTTTGGAATAATAAATATAGTATGATTCTATTGAGGGATGATTATTTGGGGAATCCTCGGCTACATCCTTTTCATTTTAGCTTGTTGTTTTTCCTTCTGACTTTCCAACTATAATGGTAACAGAATCCCATGACTAATTCAGTAGTATTTGGAAGAAAATTAAAACCTAAATCACCAAAAAAACCCTAATAACATTTCATGTCATTGAATAACATCTTAGACTACTATTTCAAGATTTTGGTGTTGGAGACTCTGACCAGGGACCATTATAAAAAATCATTAGACATATCTTCCAAATAATGAAATATTTGTCCACTAGTGGGAGCGGATCAAACAATCATGAATAAAATACACTAATAATTATTGTGATAAAGTTATATTTGGAGGTTTTGGGGTGATTCATTAGTTTAAATCTTTGATTCATTCCATGATAGATGTCTTGAAAATACAGTTATATAGATACGAGGAGATCATAACACACTAATGGTATGATCTTTTAATATTTCAATTCCCATTGAAAACATATCAGAAAATAAATGATGATATTTCTACTCTTATAAGGACCCTTAATACTAGGGAAGATGTTTATGTTGTTCGGAAGCTGGAAGTTTGATTTTCCATCGATGCATCCTATCAGATAATTTCTGATTTTTCCAGATCAGCAATACAAATTTTGTTGATGTTTTATCCTTAATGAATATTTTTTGTAATAAATCATCGAAGGGGAACCCCTATGCTGATATCCATCATCACGTATTCTATAAATGAATACAATTCCAATAAATTATATTATGTTCCATAGTTTTCATTAATTCATGACGTTTTTGACATTTTGTTGATCTTTTATCGCTTGAATAATCAATAATTCCCATATTTATTAATTTATCAGGTAAAACTGAATGTTTGTATTTTAATATTTAATTAATAATATATTTTTATCATGAAATTATCATAAGTACTAATTAACATGAGATTATTCACTATTTTATTTTATCCTGCTATCCTAAGATTGCATTATTCACAAAAGGACTATTGGGTAGAATATATGTCGTATAGGGAGATTGTTCTCTCTTTTAATGAATTTTATGGGTTTCGTGAGAATAATTTTTTTTATATGGAAATATATTTAGGCCAAAATTATCATTTATTTATTCCAAACTAAATTTATGATTCAATGTAGTGTTGGTTCTTTTAGATTTGACCTTTAATCACTATAGTTTAGGATCCTTAACCAATTTCCTTTTATTGTTGTAGTTTTTGGTATTTTATGTTGGATCTTAAATCATTTTAGTTTTTGTAATTTTATCTCAATCATTTTATCACTTTATTACACATTATTTTAGACTGTAGCTTTGGGATTATATGAATTTTAAAGCCTTTCATCCATGACAATATTGATAAATATGGAACATGGGGAAGATAGTCGAGGGATGACCCAATACACCCTAATGTTTTAAGATATATAATTTTGTTTCTTGAACTCATGATGGATTGGAAATCCATTACTATAAAGAGTAAATTCCAATGGATGATAGTCAAATCCCTCATATGTCATTATAATTTTCAAATAGTGGTGTCACCATAATTTTCCGAGGACTATGGAATAATTACGTGGGTAATATATGATGCTAGAGAAATAATTGAGATATTAGGTCTTGGTGGATAGTTGTAATTTAGATGATAAATTTCATCACAAAATATTATGATTCATGTAATATGGAATTGGTTATAAAATATAAGTATATCCTAAAACCACATAATGTGTTGGGTTTTATTCATGGGTTTACAAGGGTACATGATGATTGGAGATCATTTCTTGTAAGGAAGATAGGACACTAATTTGTAGATCAAATCCCATATTGGTGAATAACAAGGTCATGTAATGACAATACCCACTCCATTACAAGGGAAATGAAATATTTTCATAGGGTCATGAATCCACATGATAAATTTTGGAATGGAGGAAATGTTATCCAAGAAGGATTCTGGCACCCGATGTAAATTTAGATCTTCAAATTTAAATCTCCTTCCCTATGCCATATGATTTTACATAAAGATTCTTGGCCCCTAAAATTATTAGGAATGGTGTTTCTCAATTATTATCTATGAAAGGGTACACAACAGACTGATGTAATGTTGAGGATGTCATGTTTTCTTGGAAAGTCTATTGATGATGATTGTAAATAATTTTCCATTGTTCCAAGTTCATGGTGATTATATAATACAATTGTAACACCCCAAGCTTCCATGGTATGCTTATATTTGAATAATATAGTACTGTGTGTTGTACGCAACTTCGAGATTATAACACGCCACGACCAATCAATATAGCAATTATGAAGAGTAATACCCACATTTTGAAAATTTATAAATTTTATCATTGAAAATGTACTTCATTTTTGGATTTGGAATATCAAAATTATCCTAGTATGAAATTTTGGTACTTTTCGAATAACTTTTATATTTTGGTGAATAGTGAAAATTAATAATTTTTTATTAAAAACAACTTTTTTAATCGAAATAAATAACAATGATAAATAATGAATATGATTGGTTTTAAAGTATATTTAGAATATATTTTTACAATTTAATAAATTTTTTGTCATTGAACATAATTTCACAATTAAACCGGACATAAACAAGTATCAATATTTTGATAGTTATTGTTTCTTAAAACCACGGTTTTTGTTTTTGACTGTAGGAATTAATTTCAAATTAATTTCTGATACTTTTGTGTATTAAAATTGAAAAAATGGATTCCATATTTTGAACCAGGATGACCAAATTGTGTTAATAGGTAACTTTCATTTTTAGAAATTTTGAATATATACTTCAGTAAATATTTTATTCACAATGGTTATAGTGTAAACCCGATAAATAAGGGTTAAAAAATAATATAATAATAATAATAATAAATTACTCTAAAACGTGTCCTAACCTTATTTGTGGATACATGTCCGACCATGGGCATCTTTGGGTTGATTTTCGGACCCCATGGAGCCACTTGTAGGTGACAGGGACACTTTATATTAATGAAGTTAAAGTGAATACAAAAATGACATAAGCATATATATTTTAGGAAAAAATTTACATAGATTTATATATGATATATTTTAAACTATAAATATTAATTAGAAATCTAAAACTATTTCCTACATAATGGTATTTTATTTATAATTTTTAGACATTAAATAATTTAATATATTTATGACAAAATGATGATGCAGTGATTACCATAATAATGATAGATTAAGATAATTGATAATATAAATACCCAAATTAAGGTAAATTGAGACTTCATATAAATTTTAATAATTTTATAGGTTACTATGACATATTAGGATTGATTATATAAATTTGTCTCGAAGTAATAATGCAGTTATAAATTTATCAAGAACATAAAACCCAATAGTGTCAAAATTGACATAAAAGTGTTTTTAAAACAAATATTATATAATTAATTTATATTCAATTCCTAAAATTATAAGGTTCTTCCAAGAGACTTACATCATTCAAGGTTTATCATTAATGGACAAATTTAGGGTCTCTTGGAGGTATATAGTAAGTTTATTAACTATATAATATAAAAATACAAAGTGACATGGTATGTGTCAAACTAATTAACTAAGAGTTAAAAATAAAAGATAAGGTTAATATAATGACCCAAAAATATATAAATTCTATTGGTAGAGAGGTTTTCAACCCATCCCCACCTTAAAATATAAATAATTCAATTTTGAGCCATTAGAAACCAAATATTAATTTATTAGAAAATAATATTTCTAAATTTTCATAAGGTGCCCTTGACCCCTCTTATAAAAGGGAACTCCCACCTATCACTAATTAACACATTCAAAGCCTTTTGGCTCGGCCAAAACCTACCCAAATACTCTCCCAACTTCCCTCAATTCAACCTAGAGGCCTTATTTTGAGCAGAAAGCCAACCTAAGGACCCCTTTTGATCAAATCAAAAGGAAGAACCCCAAGAAGAGGTAATGTTTTCACCCCCATCTTTCAAGTTCCATTATTCTTCAACATCTTCATTAATTGTTATTCCTAATCTCAAATAATAACTATATTATCTACTATATACTGTTATATTATTATAAATATGGTACAACCATATTCATTATTCTATCCATCCATTGAATGACATTTCACCATACGTGCGTACGTACAGCTTACCGTCTCCACGTCAGGGTGAAATTATTATTAAATATATTATTATTTGGATGGGTATAATAATGATGTGTAATTCATGTATATAATAAATATAAATTTATAATTATTCTATATATATGATATAACATCCAATTATATATTATTTTAATATCAAAATGATTATATTGTTGCTCGTGCGTACGTACGGATTCCCGTCTCCAAGAAGGCGATGAGATTCATTCCCTATCGTATCCATTCAAGACTAATTCTCATTTTATGATTAAAAGTAATTTTTAATAACTTTATATCATTCTAGATATGAATAAAATACAACCTATCCATAACAAACACGACTTATGTAACAAAACATATAAAAGAAAATAAGTAAGTTGACACCTGAAACGATGATAATACTAAAGTACTATTAACAAAGAATTATTAGAATATCATATATGATATCATAATTATGTATATGATTCTTGTATAATTTAAAAAAAATGTTTTAACTATTATATAGGAGGTTAACATTCCATCAACTATGGAAAAGTATAAGGTAAGGTTTATTTCACAATCTCTTCATTATCCGAAGTTGATTATACGTCATTATCTACTAGGACCTCTTCAACATCCACATCCATATTTCATAAAAATGTATTTTAAAACAATATTTCTATTTTATATAATTTGGTCTAAATTCATTTATACCCCTATTTTACTTTATATAATAGGTTTATAAAGGAATCTTTCCGTCGTTTTCTAAACAAGGTCCTTTTTAACCTTTTCGATAGAATTAAGGTAAGAATATCTATTTTTAACTTATACGGTGGGTGTGGCTATTTTCCACCATTATAAAATCATAGAAGCTTCCATTACAAGCTTATAAGGATATTTTCAAAGTAAATTTTTTATTTTATTATTATGTGACTTTTAAATTATTTCAAAAAAAATAGATATTTCTCTCAAATAGTTTTGATTTCATCTTTGTCAACATCTTTTGATTGATTTTAAGTTTATTTGAAAATGATTTATTATGATAAAAAACATCCATATTTTATTGATGGTTTTGTGATATGTTTGACAATGGATGTGTTGTTTTTATACCATTCATGGTTTATGGTGAAAGTATTGACATTTCGTATGCTAGTTTTAAAATGAATTTTTATGTTATGTTGAAACCTGTTCATATGAGGAATGCATTGGACTTAATAAGTGACAGGTGGAGCCTGTTGTAGCTCCTCGATGCATCGGTAGATATCATGAGACAAAATAGTGTCTTGGCATGAGGCCTTGAAAAAATCTTATTTGTAGTCTTGGAATGAGGCATTGGCTACGTTGTTATGATAGTCTGGATTTATGCATTCCATCATTATGAAAGTGGTTATTGATATTTCATGTGATTATTCTACTAGTAGAATATTCATGCGAATAAGTAAATGGAATTATTTCATTTTATCTTTTCCATATTATGATGATGTTCATGTTTAAAAGGCTTTGGTTTTAGCTATACATTCCCTTAAATGTTTATACATATTTATGAATGATTCTGCTATATTTTTATCCTTACTGAGCATCTGGGCTAACCCCCTTGAATGTTTTGTTTTCCATAGGATGGGAAGAAGTAATTTATGATTGACCTGCAGGGAAAATATGAGGGGATATGAATACCATATGTTGTTGTAATAGTTTTTCAATTAATTATGTAATGTAAACATTATGAATGTATATAGTCATTCATAGGATACTAAACTAATAGGTCTTTCAAGACTTTATCCTTCTTGTGATCATGAAAATGTTATGTAATAATGCACCGAATCTGGGTAACTGTGGTCATGGAATTACAATTGGTATCAGAGGAAGTTTAGTACAAACCATAGAAGGTAGATTTAGGTAAACTCTGATTAGAGCACATAGACCTAAGATAGACTTTGAGGATTAGTATAGAAGAACTTCCTAGAATTTTGGTTTTGTAGAATCTTTGTGAGTTTTCTGAGCAATATATCCCTGTCTGGATATGATCAGGTAGAGGCGGCTCTGAAACAGATGTACCTAAGGGGTAAAACCCAAAAACACTACATTGAGCTAGACTCGGACTAGAACTGGTACACGACAACGGGCCTTGCTACACTCTTGGTTAGGATAGTCCAGGGAGATATGCTTATGATATTCTCATTTTAATTACGAACCATTATGAAGGGTTTATGAGTATATATATCCTCAATGAAAACATTTTTAATATTATGGATTATATCCATAAACTGTTAAATTTATGTTAAGTGTCTTACAAGTATGCAATTATGTATTTTGATTCAAAAACTGATCTAGTTTATGCCAATGTTTAGAAATGGCGCCTAGTGGATGAAATGGAAACTGTATCAATGCACTCACTCCATGTAGGGATTTCCATTTTTATCAAGAGAATTATATTGGAGCTTGTGATGTAACTGGTGATGATCAGCTTATCACCATACTGGGACAACTCACTCAGGTTATAAATAATAACCTTACTCGTATGGAGAAAATTAATCCATAGCATGGAGGATCAATGCTAGATCACTTCATGAGGGAAAAACCACCAACATTTAATGGGATTACAAATCCATTGGTATATGAGAAATGGATAAGTTCCCTAGAGAAAATATTTCAGGCTTTGGGGAGTAGTGAAAGGGAAAAAGTTATCATGGCAGTTTATCGCCTCACTAGAGATGCTGATCAATGGTTGTCATTGATTCAAAACATGAAGGAAGATGATGAAGTATCAAATATGGATTATAGGGAGTAAAAAGATCAGTTTTTAGAAAAATATGTTCCTCGTTCCCATCGTGCAGATATGGAAAGGCAATTTCTGAGTTTGAGGCAAAAGGAGGATGATAATGTCGCATTGTATGAGTATAACTTTACCAAGTTAGCAAGGTATGCTGGAGATTATATACATAACCCAAGAAGTAAGATTGATCATTTATTTGATGGGTTAAAAACATTTCTTCATCAAGTATTAGTCTCACAATCCTGCTCGTCGTACGAAGGCATTTTCTCATGTGCTATCAAAACAGAAAAGAAATTATCAAAGTCTTATGACCTTAAATCAAATCAAGAGAAGAAGAGATCTGTTGATCAACCTGGAAATGAAAATAACCAGATGAAGAGAAAAATTTAAAATCCATTGGGCAATAAATGTGGGATGAAACACCCAGGTAGTTGCATAAAAGGAATGTGAGTCTGTTACAAGTGTAGTGAAAAAGGCCACCAATCTCATGATTGGAAGGGAAAGAGAGTTGATGTCAATGTGGAATTCTATAATTGTAGAGAGATGGGAAATTATGAAAATGAATGTCCTATGTGTTCTAGGAACTTTCCTACGAAAATGCCAAGGGATCAAGGCCATGCTTAGGCTATCACTACTACTGAGGTAGATTCTCTGAAAGACGTGGTTGCAGGTAATTTAATGGTTTCCTCATGTTTAGAAAATGATTTATTTGATTCTGGATCATCACATTGTTTCATATCTTCCCAGTTTTCTAAGAAAATTATATATTCCAAATTTGAATTAACAATGGAGTTGTATATTAAAACTCTAAAGGGAAGTATCATTTCAACAATGTTTTGTGAATCAGTTCCCATTAGAGTACAGAAATGTTCTTTATCCGCTGATCTCATTTTCATACATATGATTGAGTTTGATATATTTCTTGGTATGGATTGGCTTTCAGACCGTGATGTGAATATTTATTGTAAGAAGGAGGAGGTTATAATTTTTGATAATGATGATAAAGAACACCTCTTTTTTAGAGAAGAATCTTCACCACCCAATTCTTATCTAGATCCAACCCCAGTAGATCAAATAAACTAAATTATCATGGAGGAAGATAATGAAATAAATGTGGGTGAGGAATGGAATGCTTAAATAGAGGATGCACTTATTGTGAGAGAATATTAAGATTTGTTTCTGGAAGATTTACATGGACATCATCCAGAACGATAAGTTGTGTTTTCCATTGATTTAATTCCTGGAACAAGGCCTATATCGAAGACACCTTATATAATGGCCACTATAGAGTTAGTGGAAATAAAGAAAAAACTAGAGGAATTGGGTAATAAGGGATTTATTCACCCTAGTGTTTCTCCATGGAGAGCCCCTATTATTTATGTTAAAAAGAAAGATGGATCTATGAGGTTATGTTTCGACTACAGGGAGATCAATTCTATAACAATAAAGAACATGTATCCCCTACCTCACATTGATGATTTATTTGACCAACTACATGGATCTTAATACTTTTCAAAGATTGACCTTCGATCTGGATACCTTCAGTTTTGTGTGAAAAAGGACGAAATTCTAAAGACTGCATTTCGAACCAGGTTCGAGCATTACGAGTTTACAGTAATGCCTTTTGGGGTGATTAATGAACCCTCTATATTCATGGATCTAATGAATAGATTTTTCAATGAATATCATGATTATTTTGTGGGGGTATTTATTGATGATATCTTGGTATACTCCAAAAGCTACGAAGATCATGAAAATCACTAGTGCATTATCTTGAAGACACTGGAAAGATATGAATTATATAGGAAGTTTAGCAAGTTTGAATTCTGGCTTCAAGAGATTTATTTTCTTGGCCATATTGTCTCTATATATGGAATATCTGTTGATCCTTCTAAGACCAAGGCAATCCAAGAATGGCCAGAATCTACAAGTATAACTGTGGCACACAGTTTTATTGGTTTAGTAGGTTATTAATGATGTTTCGTCCAGAATTTTCCATGATTGGCTAACCCATTAACAAACATCCCACGTAAAGGGGATAAATTTGTTTTGACAAAAGAGTGTGAGGAATGTTTTGAAGAACTAAAATGAAGATTAGTCAATACTCTTATATTGACTCTACCATTGGGGAATTATGGGTTTGTTATTTATAATGATGCATCGAAGAAAGGACTTGGTTGTGTCCTTATGTAGAATGATAGGGTTATTGCCTATTCATCACGACAGTTGAAAATTCATGAGAAAAACTATCCAACTCATGATCTCGAGTTAGAATCTGTGATCATTTCTTTGGATATATGGAGACATTGCCTCTATGGTGAAAAATGCGATATTTATACTGATCACAAGAGTTTGAAGTATATTTTCCCACAAAAATAACTCAACATGATGCAAGGGAGATGGCATGAATTACTCAAGGATTATGATTGTACGATACACTGCCACTCGGGGAAGGAAAATAAGGTGGAAGATGCTTTGAGTAGAAAAGGTCATGGAGTTTTGAACAATATGAGAATTGAAAGGGATCCAATTTTCATGGATCTAGTGAAGATGGACATGGGAATAACCATAAAAGATGAAACATCAGTGCTTTTTCAAATGGTTTCCAAACCATATTTACTAGAAATTATTAAGAGTTCTCAAACCGATGATGAATAATTTCAAAAGAATATTAAAGATGTGAATGATGGGAGATTGAGAGACTTTTTTGCATGAAGAAGGAATTTTGAAATTCGGGAAGAGACTTTGTGTTCCCGATATAACTGATTTAAAAAGGAAATTGTTAGACAATGCTCATAGTTACAATTTCTCAATACACCCTGGGAGCACCAAAATGTATATAGATTTAAAGGAACATTTTTTGTGGGACAACATGAAGAGGGAGATTTATTATTTTTTCTAAAGATGTTTGGTTTGTTAACAAGTGAAAGCTGGAAGGCAATAGCCTGAATGAGCCATGAAACCTCTTCCCATACCAGAGTGGAAATGAGATAATATCACTATGGACTCTGTCATGGGACTACCAAAGACTCCTAGAAGGAAAAATGCAATATCTGTCTTTGTTTATCGTCTTACTAAGTCAGTAAATTTACTTACTATAAAGGAAGATTTACCACTTGACCATCTAGCAGGACTATATGTTAATGAAGTTGTGAGACTTCATGGAGTACCCCTATCGATTGTCTCAGATCGAGATCCCTATTTTACTTCGAGATTCTGGAAGAGACTTCAGAAGGCCTTTGATACTGAACTTAATTTGTGCACTGCTTACCACCATCAAATAGATAGACAATTAGAACGGAAAATTCAATCCTTATAAGACATGTTAAGATCTTGCTCACGTGACTTTCAGGTTATGTGGGATAAATATTTACCTCTGGTAGAATTTTCCTATAATAATAACTTTCATTAAAGTATTCAAATGGCATCATATGAAGCATTATACAGAAGGAGATGTCACACACCAACCTGTTGGGATGATGATGGAAAAAGAAAACTTGTAGGCCCATAACTATTGGAGGAATCAATGGAAAAGGTGAAGGCAATCCAAAGCCACATCAATGAAGCTAAAAGTAGGCAGAAGAGAAATGCTTACAACCGAAGAAAGGATTAGGAATTTCATGTGGGAGATCATGTTTTCTTGAAGATATCTACATGGATGGGAGTTATACTTTTTGGAAATAAAGGTCTATTGATTCCCAGGTACATCGGTCCTTTCGAAATTCTAGAACGAATTGGGGCTGTAGCTTACCATTTGGCAATGCCGCCAAATCTCTCCAAAGTTCACGATGTGTTCCACGTATCAGTGTTGAGAAAATACATGCCTAACCCAACGCATTTACTCACCTCTGAGAAATTATAACTAGAACCAGATCTATAATATTGTGAAGATCCCATCAGGATTCTTGATTCAAGAGAACAAGTGCTAAGAACCTGGACGACTCATCTGGTAAAAGTTCTATTGAGAAACCATAAAATGGAATAGGCAACGTGGGAACCCGAGGAACATATGATGAAAACCACCCAAGTATTTTTATACAGTAATATTCTAGAAATTTCGAGGCTGAAATTATTTGAAGGAGGAGAGAATGCAACACCCCTAGCTTCCACGGTATTCTTCTCTTTGAATACAACAGTACCGAGTGTTGTATGCAACATCGAGATTCTGACACGCCAAGACAAATCAAAGTAGCCATAATGAATAGTAATAGCCAATTTTTGAAATTTTATACATTTTTTCATTCAAAATGAACTTCATGTTTGGATTCGGAATATTGAAATTATCCTAGGATGAAATTTTGGTACTTTGCAGATAACTTTTATATTTTGATGAATAGAGAATATTTCTAAATATTTAATAAAAACAACATTTTTAATCAAAATAATTAATCATGATAAATTATGAATTTTAGTGGTTTTAAATTATATTTAGAATATATTTTTACTATTTAATACAATTTTGGTCATTGTACATAATTTCACAATTATACCAGACATAAACACGTATCAATATTTTGAGTGATATTATCTCTTAAATACACGCTTTTTGTTTTGACAGCAGGAATTAAGTTTAAATTAATTTATGCCACTTTAGTGTTTTGAATTTGGAGAAATGGATTCCATATTTTTAATCAAGATTTCCAAATTGTGTAAATAGGTATCATTCATTTTTAGACATTTTGAATAATTATTTCGGTAAATATTTTATTTACCATGGTAAAAAGGTAAATCCGTTAAATAAGGGTAATAAAATAATATTATAATAATAATAAATTACCATAAAAAATGTTCTATCCTTATTGGTGGATATATGTCTGACCATGGGCATATTTGGGTCGATTTTGGGACCCTATGGAGCCACTTGTAGGTGATAGAGACACTTTATATTAATTAAGTTAATGTAAATACAAAAATAACATATGCATATATCTTTTAGAAAAACAATTTTTACATTGGGTTATATATGTTATATTTTCGACTATAAATATTAATTAGAGAGCTAAAACGATTTCCTACATAATTTTATTTTATTTATAATTTGATGACATTTAATTATTTAATTTAATAATGACTCAATGTTGATGCAGTAATTACAGTATAAATTAAAGATTAAGATAATTGATATTATAAATACACAAATAAATGTAATTTGAAACTTTTTATAAATTCAAATAATTTTCTAGGTTATTATGATATATTTGGATTTTTTATAAAAAATTTATTCGAAGTAATAATGCAGTTATAAATTTATCAAGATCAAAATACCCAATAGTGTCAAAACAACATAAAAGAGTTTTTAAAACAAATATTATATTATTAATTTATATACAATTACTAAAAATGTATGGTTTAGATGAGAGACTTATATAATGATTGGTGTATCATTAATGGACCACTTGGGGTCACTTGGAGGTATATAGTAAGTTTATTAACTATATAATATAAAAATATAAAGTGACATGGTAAGTGTCAAACTAATTAACTGTGAGTTAAAACTAAAAGATAATGTTATCATAATGACCCAAAAATTTATAAATTCTATTGGTTAGAAGTTTATCTACCCATACCCACCATAAAATTTAAATAATCCACTTCGGAGCCATTATAAACCGAATATAAATTTATTATAAAATAATATTTCTACTTTTTCCTAAGGTACCCCTCACCCCTCTTATAAAAGGGAACTCCACCTTCTCAGTAATTCACACATTCAAAGACTTTTTGATCGGCCAAAACCTATCCAAATACCCTATAAACATCCCTCAATTCAACATAGAGGCCTTAGTTTGATCATAAAGCCAACCTATGTAACCCTTTTGATCAAATCAAAAGGAAGAACCCGAAGAAGAGGTAATGTTTTCACCACCCTCTTTCAAATTCCTTTCATATTCAACTTCTTCTTTAATTGTTATCCCATTATTAAAAAATAACTCAAGTATCTCCTATATACTGTGATATTATAATAAATATGGTACAACCATATTCATTATTTTATCCATCCATTGAATGACATGTCACTATACGTGCGTACGTACGGCTTACCCTCTCCATGTCGTGGTGTAATTGTAATTCAATACATTATTATTTGGATGGGTATAATAATGAAGTGTAAGTAATGTAAATAATAAATATAACAAGTTAATGATTCTTTATATATGATATACCATCCAATTATATATTATTTTATTATCAAAAGGATGATATTGTCTCTAGTGCGTATGTACGGACTACCGTCTCCACAAACGCGATGAGATTCATTCCCCATCGTATCCATTCAAGAATAATGATCATTTGATTATTAAATTTAATGTTTCAAAACATTATATAAATCTGGATATGAATAAGATACAACCTATCCATAACAAAAATAAATTATGTAACACAACATATAAAATAAAAATGAGTAAGTTAACATCCGAAACGACGATAATACTAATTTATTATTAACAAATAATTATTAGAAGATCACATATGATATCATAATTATGTATATGTTTCTTATATAATTTAAGAACAATGTTTTACCTATTATAAAAGAGGTTAAAATACCATCGTCTAAGGAAATGTAAAAGGTAATGGTTATTTCACAATCTCTTCATTACCCGAGGTTGTTTATATGTAATTATATACTGGGACCTCTTTATCATCTATATCAATGATTCATAAAAATGTATTTCAAAACCTTCTTTCTATTTTACAGAATATCGGTTAAAGTCATTTATACAATTTTCTGACTTTTGATAAGAGGTTTATAAATGAATCTTTCCATTGATTTCCAAACAATGTTTTTTTAACCTTTTCAATAGAATTAAGGTAAGAATTTCTTTTTTCAACTTATACGGTGGGTGCGGCTTTTTTCCACCGTTATAAAATATTAGAAGCTAACCTTAAAAGATTATAATAATATTTCCAAATTAAATGTTTTATTTTATAATTATGTGTCTTTTAGATGATTTCAAAAAAAATATTTCTCCCAAATAGTTTTGATTTCATCTATGTCAACATCCTTTGATGGATTTTAAGCTTATTTGAAGTTGATTTATTATGATACAAAACATCCATATTGTTTTGAAGGATTTGTGATATGGTTGACTATGGATGTGTTATTTTTATACCATTCATGGTTTATAGTGAAAGTATTGACATTTCGTATGCTAGTTTTAATATGAATTTTTATGTTATGTTGAAACATGTACATATGAGGAATGCATTGGACTTAATAAGTGATCGGTGGAGCCCGCTATAGCTCCTCGATGCATCAGTAGGTCTCATGAGACAAACTAGTGTCTTGGCATAAGGCCTTGACAAAATCTTATTTGTTGTCATGGCACGAGGCCTTGGCTACGTGGTTACGATAGTCTGGCATTATGCATTCCATCATTATGAAAGTTGTTATTGATATTGCATTTGATTATTGAACTAGTAGAACACACATGTGAATAAGTAAATGGAATTATTTCATTTTATCTTTTCCAAATTATGTTGAAGTTCAAGTTAAAAAGGATTTTTATAGTTATACATTTCCTCAAATGTTTATGCTTATTTATGAATGATACTGCTATATTGTTATCCTTACTGAGCATCTGAGCTCACCCCTTTCAATGTTTTATTTTTTCCAGGATGTGAAGATATAATTTATGAATGACCTCCAGGGATAATAAGAAGGGATATGAAAACAATATGTTGTTATGGTCATCTTTCACATTATGATGTAATGTAAAATTTATGAATGTATCTATTTATTCCAAGGATACTAAACTAATTGGTCTTTCGAGACTTGATCTTTCTTGTGATCAAGCCAATGTTATGTAATAATGCACCGACTCTGGGCAATTGGGGCCGGGACATTACATCAATTGTGTCAAGAAAGGCCCAGAATAGACTAAGATTTTGGGTTCTTGCATATTAATTTTATGGATCACAAGGATTGGAAATATTTTTTGGTATATTAAAACGTATGTTTATTGACCATATAAGCATATGCAAAAGCGATAATTATATCTTCATTGTCAATCATAGAATTGTTTCAAAACATGTATCATTTTTTAAAGGATATGGATAGTTTACACTGATTAGAGCACAAAATCCATATTTTTATTGTCAAGAGACACATTTAAAGGGTATGTATGAACCAAAACAATTCAAACCTTTAAAATTAAATTAGCTTATAGAGCACCCACTTCAAAATCAAATTACAAAAAACCGCTAGAAAATTTTCAAAATTCAAAATTACAACCAATAAAACACCACCATACTTAGACCATGAGCCATCCCCTATATCACGCTTTCACCATCGATCAAACACAGCCAACTACCACCATCATATACACTGGAGCCAAACACATCCGCACGGTTGAGATACAAGCCTTCATCACTATCTTCGTCCCGAAACCGCCTTCTAAAACACACATCCCAATGAGCCTTGAACTCCTCTACGTAGCAGCTCCACCTCGGAGAGAGCATGGGAATTCTGGATCTATAGTAGTGAAAGAAACGTTTGATAGAAGGCCGAAACAATATCAACAAACCCTAGAACCATCAACGTAGAAGAAATCCAACACTTTCACCGCCATCACAGTCAAACCCAAAACAACAATTATGATGAAGGAGATGTCGCACCACCGTTGTCGATGACCGTCGAACTTCGAACAGAAGCAACACGAGTAGCACTCCCTGATGATCCATTCACATCATCCAAAACCATAAAACATTGGAGCCACCTGATACCCCACCTAAAACCACCCCACAGAATCCTTCACACCGACGAACCACACCCGTAACCAACACCCAGTAGAAAATTGGACCAAACCCATCGTAAAAACACAAAAACATCCAAAAAGACACAATGCCGCATCAAAGAATGGTACCAAATACAAAACAAAATTGTGGACTATACCATAGGAAAAATGGGAAAAAACAGAGATTGAATATGAAAAGGGATAAGAACCCTAAAAGAAGAATGAATGAGATGCTTGGAGATCCACAACCGCCAGAATGCGAAGCACAAGAACTCTTTGAATCAGACACTCACAGTCTGACCTGGAAGGGAGAAGCTGACCGTGAGTTCAGAGCATAGATGAGGTAGCTGAGGAAGATCTAATGCGCCGTCAAACACTCATCGTCGTAGAAGCACACCCAATGCCATGGGCGCTGGATGAGATATATCCACCTGAGAGAATGAGTCTGAGGAGAAACTGATGACAGAAATGAATCACAAGAACGAAAATGGAAGGATAAAGAAGTAGGGGCTGAGAGGCGATGCTCCATCACTAGAGGAAGAAACCCTAGGGGATAAGGAAACCACTCAGGGAATCCAACTGGGCGAGAACAGATCCATCCTCCATACACTGATTAGAGATTCTAAAATAATGATTTGTGATTTATGTAATATAAAATATCGAAAAGGGCTTGAGAACCCTTATGTTTTTGTCACAACCTACTGAACAAGTTATTACAATGATGAATAGTGATAAACCATAACTCTAACATTTTTTCAGGACTGTGGGGTCTAGAGATCATGACCCAACTTGTACTAGGGATACAAAGTGGGACATATGATATTTATACCTCATTTAGTTATTCACTAATTTTTTTTTCTAAAATCATGAGATGTAGATTTAAGCAAGGAAATACAAGACTGTTTTGAGGCTGCCCATGGCGGATTTTAAATCTATCATGTTTTTTTTCTTTCACAAGTGGTTTATGGTGTTGTGATTTAGATCACTAAATGAATGATTTTATGCCATACAAATTTAAAAAAATTGAATGAGTTTTTAGTTAATGAATCTCAAGTAATTTATATGAGGGGGATATTACACAGGTTACTAATTAGGATACCCAATGTTATGAACAATCCAACATCCTTATATGTTGTAGGTCACATATCATGGTTCTTAGGTTAAAAGTACTGATTTGGTACAATCATACTATGGATAGACTAGGACACCCATAAATTCTTAGTTCCACTATATTGAAATCATGATCATATGGATTATGAATAACTTAAAACAGATCCATGAAGTCCTTCATTGGTAGGTCTGATCCATTATTCATTAATAACATGGACATGTAGAGATATTTCTATTCATTTCTGTGGGCTGTGAATGGGTTTGGGAAACATGAGGTTCCTATGTAATAACGTGAAATATATGAACATAGGTATTGATATATGACATTAGAACCATTTAATATGGTAGATTAGGGTAAGGATCTTGTGGACCTGTAAAAGGGGATTTAAATGGGTGATGTCCAAAAAAAACATACATCATGTAGTGGGTATCTATTCGTTGTGTTATATTAAGGTCCTTTGACAAGGAAACATTTAATGTAGTCTAAAATCATGTAATAAAGATATATATATATATATATATATATATATTATTTTAACATCATTTTGAAAGTACGTGGGTGCCGATGTGAGAAATTGTTCAAGACATAATACATGAAAAAATAATCCATACATAGATCTTTCACATTCAAATAATAAATGAGCATGTGGGACTCCAACATATTTTGAAAATAGTTATGTTATTTTTTTCATGTTTTTTAATATCATATGGCTTGGACATGTATAATTTACTTACAAAAGTTTGACCTATATGAAGAGACCAAGAGAATATGTTGTTTTATCATTTCTGGAATGAGGAATTAGTGATTTGGGTTTCTTTATGTATCCATTTAATAATGGAATAAATCCATATTTAGTTAATTAATAAGAAAAAATCTTTCATGGTTTGACCCTTAATTAATTTTGGAATTGTTACTATAAATTGTTGATATAGACCCATGGTTATATATTTGGGGGTAAATTATAATCAAATAACAACATAAATCAATTCAATTGTAGTTGATAAGAATCCACACATTTTAATGTCCTGGGGAAATGACACGGTCATTGTGATTTGAAAATTTAGTGTTGGGATTGGGCCCAATAAAATATTTTTGTGTGTCACTTTGTAACATGTTATGGAATGAATTATGTATGTCATTTTCCATGAATTTTAGATACCAACATAGGTCTTACCTATGTGAGGGGAGGGGAATTATTGTAAATTTCTATTTCGACTAGACCTTGGGTTGGAGATTCTAGTGTCACTACATATCATGTTTGGATAAGAATTAATTTATATGTAGTTCATTAATGGAGATGTTGTGGGAGACTGAAAACAACAATGGTGATCCTCTCAAGTAAAGTACCATAAAATGTGTAGTTTTATCTCATGTATGTGACATCAACACTTTAGTTTGACATAATGCAGTGAGGATAAATGGTGTTCATTTTATGGTATTGATTTTAGAACAATGACTACCATGTCAAGAGCTAATATGACTTGTTCATATAGGTAATCCCTTACCAAAATTCGTTAGCTCCAATAATATATCCTCAGTGTGAGAAATGTATAATGAATGAGTTCATTTCATAAATGGGGGTTGTTAGATAATGGAAATTGGTAATTTTTTATCATGTAGTGGTTGGACCATGATATAGGTTCCAAGAATCTATATGTATCTCATTATAATGAGATTCTATATATACCAAGTTCTATAAAACCATTATAATTTTTATATCCCACAATAAGTATATTAGGTGTGATGATTAACATATTACTGTGAAGGAGCGGATCACCCAACATGGAAGAAGAGGATTTTTGTGTCCGGGAACATTAATGGAGGTATGAGTGTTACTAATATCTATGTGATTGTAGGAACCAAGCCACACAGAATTCTTGGATGATGATATTCCCTATGTGGACCTACATCACACATACGGATAGTGGAATATAATCATTCTTTCATAATGATCTGGATAATATGTGTTGGATCATTTTCGAGATAATGATTTTCATATGGTTCATTATCATGTTATGATGAAATACTTCATGCAGTTTAAAATCATGTTAAAACAAAATGTTCTGTACTATTTAGCATCATGTTTTTAGGACATGATACATCATGAATTTTTATGTATTGGGACTTTTAAATGCTTTTTATAGATTAAAATCACATGTCTAAAGTGTTTTCTATATTGTTTATCATTGTGCACTATGACAAAAAAATGACGTTTATTTTAATGTTTTGATGCAAGGGACCCTATCATATAGATTAATTTCATGTGATCAGGATGTTTATCATGTAGTTAAAAATAATGTGGTATGGAACAAAGATGATGTACTATTTAATTCCTTTCAATAAGAACGATGTGAGTATAATTATACACCAAGTGATAAGGATTTATTTTCTAAAGTTAGACATCATGAAGTAATGAATAGTGACATTCTGCTATTTAACATAATAATTCTAGGACCACATTGATAAAGTTTATCTTCATGTGATTAGGACATCATGTGCTTGATGATATATATGAATCGTACTTCATAAGAAATTTTAAATTGGTGGTGGTAGCGTGAAACTCTTCACTTCAATTTTGGCTAATAAGTATTCTATATTTTTATAGAGATTATGAATTCTATAATACCCTTCCCATTTGGGTTCTTACATTAGAGGCTTTATTACCAGTATCATTACGGATCTGAGAGACAATACTAGTTCTACATGGAATATAGAACATAGTATTACCTTTTAATTGAAGGCTCATGTTATCCGATTCTGATGGTTTTATGGATTTTAAATTTTTTGAAACCTGTTATCATAAATAAGTTGTAGCCCACACCTATGTTTTTTCGTTTATCATTATCTAAGTGTTTTCTATATATTTTTATTTAGGGTGAAGGTATCTTCAATTCAATTGGATGCACAAACTTGTTCTCATATATTTTTTTTTTGACTTTTATTTGGGTGCTATATATGTAGCGGTACCATAGTCCCACCAAGAATAGAAGATCATTTAAAGGTAATATGTCAATCATTTATTCATCTCATCTGGAGTTTATTGGAAATTTTATTTTTTAAGGACTATATATATATACGTATTTCATTTCATGATAGCGATATGAGTTATTTTAATCGATTTTTTACTCATGGTACAATTATTACACCTCCATAGAACCCAAATTAGTTCTATTTGGAATTATTATTGTGTGAGGGAATATGTATGTTGTGATGTTAAGAGACATTAAAATATTGATGATTTTTCCCATGTTGACTCCATTAAGGGGTATTTCATACTTCCATTTTGTGAATAATTTGGTTGTAGTAATGATGTACTTGAGTTTTATATTTGTGTCTAGAGATATAGCCCTTGAAAGCCCAATCATCAATAAAAAAATGTTGTAATAGTTAGATTTATATAGAAACTTCAGGGGATTCTGGATGAAGTTTTTCTGTATTTGGAATGGATTAAATTTCCTGGTTAATTACACATAGTGATCTACATTTTTTTATTTTTTACCCAACATCCTGATTTGGTGGGAAATCATGGGTTGATATTGGCCCATCAAACATTTGGGATATGCTGATCAAGATGATTTAATCAATATCGTAGATGGATATCAATGAGACAATTTTTGGGGGTATGATGTGGAATATTTATTATCCATGAATACTTTAATCTGAAATTATGTATACATTATCCAATGGGTTAACATGGTCATTCTATGATCATTTAAAATGATGAAATATGGGCTCAAAGAGGAAATCTTCCACTAGTAACTAGACATATACAATGATCGTGTCTAGTTCTTCCATTTTGATGGAATATTCACCATCGATCTCCTTTATCACTAGCTCTAAGTGCCATTTTATATATAGTGAGGATATCTTTTATTTTAGTTCTAGTTTCCAACATGTGATGGGGGATTGAAATTCATCCTCATTGATTATATAGCCTCAGGATATTTAGAAAGATTTGGAAAAAAATTCTGTGTCTGGATAGGATAACAAAATATTTAATCCAACCACTTTGAGCTTCATGTATTCTATTATATATCCAATAGTACATCATGATGTGACATTAAAATAAATTTCTCATATACAGGGAGTGTATTGGGAATATAAATCCTCTTTTTACAGATGTTCATTGTCCACTAGTTTTCTTCCAAGGGGTGGTATGTTCCATGAGAAAATCAGCATGGGATTTCCCTTTAACTATATTTTGTGACACAAAACATATGTCGTTTTATTTTATATTGACCTCCAATCAATCTAGGTTCCTCATCAACATCAGATGTCAAAAGTATGAACTCGATAAAATCATTAAGAGATAGAAAATTGACTTTAGTGTTCTGTTATTAATTCCATGAATATTTCACTAAAAGGATGAGTGTGAGGTAGTTATTAATTACATCAGGTTATCATGCATTAGTACCTATCATAATTTTGATTAGGTACTAGAGATTGTTCTTATTTCACAAATCATTCTTCATTGTGAGGATAGATCCATGTAATCATTTCATGGAGGACACATATAAGATGAGTGGCTTTCCATCAACTATATGTATCCTGACTAGTATATTCATCCAATATTTATTGAGATCCTCAAATATTTCCGGGATGTAATCATCCCATTTATTGTCAATTCCATTCTTCATTATCTTGGAGAAGGTGATAAATTCTAAAACCAGGTTGGCTATGAAACATCAATGTTGGTAGGGGTTCTCCTAGAGCCCCATTAGATCAAGGAGATTCCCGGGGTGACATGTTTAGAAGAACAATAATTATCTATGGGTCAAAAAAGATGATATGTCAATAGAAAAAATCCATGTAACATCCCTGATGTTACCCAAAAAGATGATTTTTGTGGATTGATCTTTTGATTTTGTTGTCTAATCTTTTAAAAAGCAGTTTGAGGATACATGAAGTGATCACATAACTTTTGGGATTTCACCACTTGGTAATTGACATAACATTTAGCTATTTCTATAGAGACCCTCACTTTTAAATCATCAACATTTCATCACAAGTGCATAATATATAAAACAACATAAAATATGATTCCCAATGGTCGTAATTGGTCTTCTTCCTTTGGAAACACAAAGACATGAACACTACTACATTAGTGTGCTACATTATTAACCATAATATTCTTCATTAAAAATCACATTTATTAAACACATCAAACCTAATAAATATCTTCATATCATGGGGGAAGGAATCATAAATATTTGGGATTAGCATATTCTCAAAAATGTTAAACAAGGGACACATGTATGAATAACCGAGAGAATAGGGGAATGAGTAAATGATCATATAAAATGGAAGATTATAACATCCATATCAATAATTATAAATTTAAATCATGGAAAAAATATTGTAAGTCTATAAGACATGAATCATAATGAAATAAGAAACATAATACATGAGGGAATAACATAGGAATAAAATATAGAATTATGGTAGAAACATAAGTACATTATTGTATTTTCATAGTAGGCAAGACATAACATCCCAATAATATCTTGGTTGTCTAGGTTCACTCCACATACAATCTTGGTAGTCATGGTTCACTCTCATGGCCATCTTAGAATCATGAGTTCACCCCTAATATCATATTTTTAGTCATGCTACAATCCCATATAAATTTTTTTCATCAAGGTTCTTTCCCATGAGCATCTGAAATTATTTCAGGGGATATAAATACATACCTAATGTTTTGATGGAGATATTGGTCCCACCAATCTTATAACAAAATAATACATACATGTTACAGAAAAAAAAATCATACAATAACCCATTGAATGAAATGGGTATCACAAACATGCAATCATATCATAACCTAAAGAAAAATATAATGTTTTTAAATTAATGTAATGATACACATAATAGACAAAACATATACGTATTTTTTAATCATATGACTATAGAAAGAGAAACAGATTTCATAATCATATAAACTATGAATGTGAAAATTATTTTATACATATATAATGTGCGAAATTGAAAGATATTTCACAAAAACATATCCTTTAGAAGAGAAAGTGATTTCATAAACACATAACTTGTGAAAGAGAAACGAGTTTCATAATGTTCATGACATTATGCATACCCCTTCTAATAAGGAACATGAATATATCCATTATATATTTTCCAAGAATTTAATGAGTAACATAAATGGATTTTATCTTAGATATAATATAATTTTGATATATCCTTCAGAAACGTTTCATAAAAAAATGTCTTTTATTCATTAATAAATTATCATATTTATGTAAAAATATTTGAAAATAATTTTCATATAAAATAAATCGAGAACATATAAGTAAGACATTAAATCATTTTGAAAATATTTTTACATGAAATAAAATAAATTAATCTTGTAAAATATTTCTAAAAACTATCCATTTTAAAACTAATAAATGAAGATTTAAAAATAAAATTAAATTCATTTTTCATTGATTTTTTGTAGGAATTGTAATAAAATATTGTAAATATTTTCCAAAAACGTTTCATTGAAGATAAAATTAAAAAATTATGATGAAATATTTAAAATGTTTTGAAAAAAAATTTACACCAAAAACTTATTAAAGAATAATGATTTTTTATTCAAAATAAACATAAAAATAATTTTGTGGGGCACCTATTTTTTAATCATGTTTTAATGATCAAAAATTAAATACATTCTATAAAACATGTTAATAATGTGTAATCTTTATCAAATCATTTTTAACGATGATTAGTTTTTTTATGGCTAAAATAATTATTGTAAACTATTTTTTGTTTTTGTTATCAAGGATTTCCTTGATTAATGATTATGTTTAATTAATTATGTGGATATCATTATTTATTTCTGTATATAGATATTTGGATAAGTCTGAGAAACATTGACTGTAATCTGGGACAAGAAACTGTAACTAGAAAATGTATCTATGATATAGTGACCACACCCCATGGTCCTTGCAACAGTTCTGTTTCATACTGGTTCCTGATATCTATACAATAGTTCCCTTATAAATTCTTCACCACTCAAAAACAAATAAGGAGACACAGTTTCAAGGAGACACCATTTACAAATAGACTGTTCAACAATTTCTAAATTTGTATTGTCATTTTTCAATTTAATCTATAAGAGTAATATTTTAATCATTTAAATGCACCGACATAATTAATGTTTCTTTGTAGACATGTCACCTGACATTACGAGGTTAGAGTGAAAAATACAAGCATCCGGTCAGCTCCAAAACATTTACTCCATGATTAAAAAAACAACATGGGAATAAAATAATTATAAATCATAGAGAAACATGTGTGTGACTCAAAAAGAAAAAGCACGACCATCCATGAATGATGAACTAACACATGAAACATGACTCTTTCGAAGAACTGACGATGCATAATCAAATCCTATAGTCGAAAACATTTTCCAAAAAAACTTCACAATGAACATGAGCCAAATCATGTTGACTTCTGATACTCTCTTTTCAGCAATATGACTCGATCCCAACATATGCTTCGTCCTAGAAATACAGAGCTTCATAGACTAATAGTCAAATAACTTCCATCGTAATATCATTATTATTACTCTATTATGTTTTTATTTTATCTTTTGATATTTGTGTGTGTGTCTGTATTAAAACATGAACTTTCTCCTATATTAAACTGAAGGATACAAGATATAAATTCCCTTACATCTATTTTCCCTTGTGTATTTCTATAGAAAATTGTGGAAGAGGTCCTTGTGTGACCTAACAAATTTTATACCCACGAAGAACTTGGACGAGGACATATGACCAGGACAGTTCTGTGTACTATGGTTATCCCCGATCCAGGGTGCAAACCATGTTTATTTATATAAAATAATTTGTGGAAGGTGATCACTAAGTGTAGTGGGTTAGGTCTCAGCATGAGATAAAACCACTTGTTTTATATCCTTTTTGCAGTTTGATTTAGTTTTCTCTAGTTTTAGTATAATTCAGATATCACTAAACATACTTTGATTCATTGTCATGGTAAGAATTTATAATTGGTTTTTCTTATTAGAATAGATTCAAAATTAATATTGATAATAATATTAAAATTATTATGAATTAATCAATCTTTTAAGATGTTTTTTAAGTAGTAAGACATTCATAACTGTATTACATTTATTAATTAGTCTATTTTTAAAATTATTGGGGATCATTTTAAAATTATTTTAAATAGATATTTTTCTAGATACTCAATTCACCCACTCTTAATTACTCTACTCTGAACAACCTTTGAATCAGAGGACTATTTTTAAGACACTTTTATTGACACTATTTAATGGTTATTTTAGATGTACATAAAAGAGATGTAAATTGTAGTTAATTATAAATATATATCTTTTTCAATGTAATTCTTTATCATTGATAATATACTAGAAGGTGATGCAACAAAAACACCACCATTCATTATTTGAACCAATTATTCTCAATGGAAAATTTAAATGAAAATGAATTTTGAATGTATGAGTTTTGAAATTTGGCCTTCAATTATAGATGATTATAATATTCTTGCTACTGATAAAATTAGTTGCTACGACCTAACCAAGACTATCTACAATAACAATTGAAATGCCATAAATGTATGAGATTTTTCATAATGAGCATATGAATTTATTAGAATTTCTTCATGTAAAACTTCCCATGAAATTTGGGATACCATATTTATTTTACATGAAGTATCATCTAGTGTGAATGAAATTAGACATAATAAATATAATTTTAAATATGATAACATAAAAACGAAATGGGATGAGCCTATTTTTGACATTGATCCTAGTTTCAATGAAATTGTCAACACAATGATTTCGCTTGGATGAGTAGTTACTTCCAATGAACATATTATGAGGATTCATAGATGTCTACATGACAGATGGAGAAGAACCTCTATCTCTATTAAATAATCATGAATCATAATCAATTTACCTGTGAAAAACTCATTGGAAAACCAATGATGTATATGGAGAAGATTAAAGTAAAAAAATGAATAGGAGGATGAACCCAAAATAAAATTTGGTTTTTAAGACCACCACCATTAAACACAATGAAAAATGGAAGTTAGAATTTTCTATAGAAATTTCTAGTAGTGAATAATAATCAACTAAAAATGATTAAAAGATGGCTCAATTATCCAGAAATCTTTAGAGATTTTACAAAAATAATAAAATTTTCAGAAATCCAATCTTTAAGTGAAGATATGATAAAAAGGATGGTGGATGAAATATTGGAAAATAAGTTACAATTCTGATGAGATAGACAAATATGAATGTAAGGGAAAGGTACATATAATTTCTAACAGTCCCATGATCACATACAAAAGGAAATATGAGGAAAAATATAGAATGTATAAAAAGGAAATGAAAGCAACATGAAGTGCTTCAGCGGGAAGATCATGTACCAAAAAAATCTTCATATGATAAGCATTCTATCAAATCCAATATCTGTTTTATGCAAACACGTCTATTTTAACAATAGAATAACCTGTACACAATTCCTATTATTATTGAGATGAGAGTGACTCTAAAAATATGTCTAATGATGAAATATTTGTGTATAGTAATATGCATGAAGATACATGTAATGAACTAAAATACAATTACAAATAATTGATGAAACAACATTATCTTACCTAATCTGTTAAAACCGAACATAACATAGAAAGGGAGAAAAATTATGAATTTCTTAATGATAATAATGAACAAAAAAAATATAATCATCAATTGAAAAATGATCATCAAAATCATACTAATGGTAAAGATAACTTGGAACAAATTATAGTTAAACAATTTTCTCCTAAATATACAACTAGCATTGGTTATCATCCTCGTAAATGAGATTCAGGAAGAAGTAATTTTGTTTGTATGTCTTGGACATACAATATTACTAATAGTTTTGGAAAAAATTCATATAGTTCATGTTATGATACGCTCTCTAGTATTTTGTGCTTTTTTGACCAAATAAAGTTTATTTTTCATGTACATTACATTTTTTATAGGAAAACTATGAGAAAGATATGGGTTCCTAAAGCACTAGTCACTAATATTATTGGACTCAAATAGGTATGCGTACAACAATATATTATTATATAACTAATTTTTTGGAATGATGCTTAATGATCTCTTGTAAAAGCTAATGGTAAATGGACAATGTGTGTTCATGAAAAATGATAGGAGACTATTCATGCTTCCCAAATTTATCAAAAATTGATAGAGGACATGTCACATTTAGTGAAAAGGACAATTGAAATATTATTGGCCTTGGGAAAATCGGTTATTCCAACTAAATATCAATTTAAAATGTACTTATCTTTGATTTATTTAAATAAAATATGTATAGTGTTTCATAGCTATGTGATGATAGAATGAATATTAATTTGAAAATTATTCTTGAAATGTTTTCAATTCAAAAAATGAATTAGTGTTGTTTTTCATTAAGAAAAGAAAATGTTTATTCTGTTAATTCAGATACTTTATTCTCTCAAAATGCTTGTTGTTAATCTATATTTCACAAAGAATCTATGCTTTGGCATCAACGACTAGAATACTGTAATATTCTCTTTCATACAACGTCAACTGGAATTAGTTTATTCAAATATCTACCCAAACATGAGTTTTCAAATGATAATTTGTGTAATCCATGTCAAAAAGGAATGAAATTCAAAATTTACATCAAACCAATGAAAAAAGTGTCAAATTATATACCACTCGAACTAGATCACATGTATTGGTATTGACTATATTGTGTATGTAGCTTAAATGGGAAACACTATGGTTATATTATTGTGGATGACTATTCTAGATATACGTGGACTTTCTTTTTAGCTCAGAAAAGTGAATCCCACTCTCATTTTACCAATTATGCCAAAACTATAGAAAATTTTAGTGTATTTAGAATTAAATACATAAGGAGTGATTGTGGTCGTGAGTTTGAAAATCAAGTGTTTGAATCCTTCGGATCACAAAATATCTATAGTCATAATTTCTTTACCCCTACAACACATAAACATAATGGTGATATGGAAAAAAGAAATAGATCATTGAAAGAGATAAATAGAAACATTATCGGTGAATATGACATACTAATTTTTTGGGCTGGAGCTATAAATATAAAATTCTATATTATCAATAGAGTTTTCATTATACCTTTTGTTAAAATAAATCCATATTATTTGTAGAACAAGAGAAAACCCAAAGTATGTTACTTCTATGTTTTTGGTTGCAAAGTCTATATCCGTAATACTAAGGAAAATCTTGAAAATTTTTCATCCAGGAATGTTGAATTATTCTTTTCAGTATATTCCATATCTAGTAAGGCCTATATAGTGTTTAATAAAAGAACTAAATCTGTTGATGAATTTGTCCGTGTCAAATTTTTTGAAACAGATCCACAAGAACATAAGACCACTCTAGTGTACCTGGAGGATGATGTATCAAATATATAAAATAATTTAAAATCCCCTAACCATCCTATGATTAAATTTAGGTAAACACCCAGTTATAAAAAATCATTATATTCAAGTCACAATGAAGCTGACCCTACTAATGTTTCTGAAATCACTAGTCCTTCTTTTTTTAGAGCTCTTAAAACTTTTATGAACCATTCATTAGATGATTTTGTTTGAGATTTAGATAAAGGAACTAAAAGTAGATCTTATATTTTAAATAAGGTTGAACAATAAGTCTTCTTTTCACAACATGAACCAAAAAAAATTATAATGCTATCAATGATGAATTTATAGTGATGGATATGCAATAATTCATTAATTAGTTTGAAAGGAACAACGTTTTGAATCTTTTTGACAGTCCCTATGACATATTTACAATAGGAACTAAATGGGTATTTAGAAATAATGTAGATATAGTTGGTAATATAGTTAGAAACATGTCTAGATTGTTTGCACAAAGATATAGTAAAGAAAAAGTAATGGAAAATAAAGGTACCTTTTCACCAGTACCTAGACTTGAAGCCATTAGATTTATGCTTTCTTATGATACACATCTTAATTTAAAACTATATCAAATGGATGTCAGAAGTGAATTTCTAAATTCGTATATAGACGAGGATGAATTTGCTGAGAAAACCCATGGTTTTAAAAATAATAATTTTCCAAATCTTATTTTGAAATTATCAAAAGATTTATACGGCTTAAAACACGATCCAAGAGCTTAGTGTTTTAGATTAAGTACAATTTGTATTTATGACATTTTTATAGAAGGAATATCTGATCCTACACTCTTTATAAAATTAATTTCCAATGATTTTTTAGTAGTTCAAATATATATAGACGAAATTATATTTTTATCTTCAAAAAATTCATTATGTATTGAATTTTTAAAAATGATGGAAAAAATTTGAAATGAGTTTAATGGGTGAACTCAAATTCATTCAGGGATTTGAAATATTTCAAAATAATGATGGAATTATTTTAAATCAAAGATAATATACTAAGGATCTTCTAATTTTTTTTGGATTACATATCACTAAATGTAGTTACACATAAATGAGTACTAATTTAATGTTGGATATTTATGAAGATAGAAAATCAATTGATCAAACCCCTTATAAGGGAATGATTGGAAGTATGATCTACCTAACTGCTAGCCAACCTGACTTTATGTTAAGTGTGTGAATGTGGGACAGTTTTCAAGAAAACCCTAAGTAATATCATTTAAATACTGTTAAAATAATTTTCATGTACCTCAAGCATACACTAAATCTAAGAATGTTATATCCTATTGTATAATCTTTTGAGATGTTGAGTTATTATGATGCTGACTTCAGTGGTAGTAAGTTATGAAAAAAAATCACTTCTGAAACATGTCAGTTTTTATGAATGTCACTAGTATCATGGTGTAGTAAGAAACAATCTTCTATTGAATTATCTACAACAAAATCTGAACACAAAGTTGTAGGTAGTTTTCGTGTACAAATATTGTCGATGAAACAAACATTAATAGATTATAGATATCAATTTAGGCATGTTCCAATAAATTGTCAAAATACAAGGGCTATTAACATCTCAAAAAAAATAGGTTTCACACTCTAAGATAATAAATATTTATGTAAGACATCACTTTTGGAGAGATCATTATCAAAATGGTGATATCACTTAGAAATTAATTGGAATTGAATATTTTCTTGATGATATATTCACCAAACCATTAACTTCTAAAACAATAGATTACATCATACATTTATTGAGAATGATAAATCTTAATTAGTAAGTTTAATGTGTCACATCAAGTTGTTTAATGTTAACAGTCTAATTGTTACTATCTGGAACTTACCGTGTCAAAAAATACGGTAAATCATTTTCAAAATCACACAGTTACATTCTCACTGGGAATGCCAGTTATGATCTCACTATGAATGGATGTTACGATCTAATGGTGATATCCTGTTACAGTCTCACCGTGAATTTTGATTAAAGACTCATTGTAAAGAATCTTAATTTTTTTGTATATATAATAACATGTATATTGATAATTAATTATTTTACCCTTTTACTTTCTTGTGTTTTTTATCCCACGACCTGTAAAGACCCGTAAAATTCAACGAAATTTTTTTCTTAATTTTCTCTGGGATTTTACAAAAACGCAGTTTCAGACGGCACTTGATTCCGAGGCCCGGTGTGCCCAGAATTTCTATTCGAAGTTTAGCTCGGGTACATTCAGTGAACGAACGAGCGAGAATTCCTATCTTATGAACCGGTGCACGGAATAGAATTATGTGGGCACCGATGGAACCGCATCGCTGGTAATTTCTTAGGATCTCTTAATCTAGAGTTGCATTTACATGAGAGAAGATGATAAAAATTGTGGAAGTTAAAAATAAAAATTTAACAACAATTTTTATTTTTATCTAAGTGTTTAATCCTTTGGATGGATGTTGGGTAACTATCCAACCTCCCTTGGGAGTTTATGAGGGTTTTAAGGGCCACACGAACCCCACCCCTTCATATCCTCTAACACCCTCAACTCACCATCAATATTGTTAACTTAATTTAATAACTTATCACATTAATGTAGTGAGTTTAATGTGAGCTTTTGAAATTCAAACTCTTGAATTTCAAAAGCCTTTATGTGTTAATAAAATAAGTTGAGAACTTATTTTATTGGGTTGGTGTTTAGTTGTTTAAGAACATTTGGAGAAAAAGCTAAGGATGTCTTGAGTTCTTCATTCTCTTTGATGAAGAACACGAAGAACGAATGATCTCCGACGTGGAGCACCGAGCCCTCGGAGACAGTCTTCTGTGACACCGACCCGCGACGTGACGTCTTCTTACTTGACATTTTTTGTCCAGGACGTCTCTTTTCACAATGGTTTTTCAGCGACGAAATCTCTGTCAACGTCTTCGAATCCTCGTTTTGCGACGCTGACGTTCGTCATCTCTTTTATCAAGGTAGGGGATTATTTAATTATTTTCGTTCCTAATTTCTAGTTTTCCATTCTTCGTAGTTATATTACCAAATGATATCTATTAACGAGAGGGGACCGGACCACATAAACACGGCCGACCCTCCTCCTTTATCCTTTTTTGATTCTTTGTGGTTGGGACGGAATGGTGTGGTTCCGTCGCACCACGTGGGATCATACGGCAATTAATGTGCGGCGCCGTCGTGTTGTGCCGTGAAGTTGTACAAGGATGTGACGTCGTCGCGCCGCGTCGAAGAAAACTGAATACACCGCGGCTGGAGTGGGGCCACGGCGGAAAGGCGCGGTGCCGTTGCACTACGCCGGAAGAACCAAGCCGCGGTCGGTTCCGTGCTGCGGCGGAGCAGGTTGACCGGCTGCCGGTTCCGGGCCGCCGGTGTCGGGGAGGGAGGAAGGACCGTCCGTCGCCAGTCCTTGTTGGCAGAACCGGACGGCCGGACAAAGGGAAGCCGGGGGAATTAATTCCCCCGGCCGGCCTACAAAAACGTCCCCCATAAATGGGGGGCCGCGGTTACACTAGGGGGGGCAGGCGCCCCACCCCCTTGCCAAAGGCTCGGCCATTGGACGAGCTGGCCAGCGCGCTATGCCCAGGCCGGGCCGACCCGGACCCGGGGTAGGTCGACCCGGTTCGGGCCGACCGGGGGGGCTCGGGCCAGGTCGGTCCGGGCCCGAAACCCCCGTTTTCGGACCGTCTTCGGTCTTTTACCCATAACATGGGATACAGACCTCTGATCGATGCACCATTAGATGCGATGCGATCCTTGAATCAGGACGGTCGTTTCAGTATATCTCACTAAAGGTTTGGGAATACTTTGAGTTCGGCCGGGTTGGTTCGTACACGAAACCAACCAGGCCCTCGGAGCGGAAACGCTAATATCTTAAGCTTCGGACGTCCGAATGATTTGCCGTCGACTTTTTTGGTTTCCTCTTAGTGAGACGGATCTTTTGTCTTACACCCCCTAAGGATTGGACGCAGGTGGAGTACGGTCGGTTTGGGTTTTCCTTAAAAACCAACCAGGACCCTAGGACAAAAAAGCCAATAAATCTCAAACTGGGCGTTCGATTGACGTGCCGTCTGCGAAGTTGAGTTCCGGTTGATGATACGGAACTTTGGGATACATCCACTCTGGACCATGTGTCAGTTGATGTATCAGACTCTCGGCTCGTGGAGTGGACCCTCTCGAACGAGCTTGCTGGGTGCGGGAACCCTAGAGCTGGCTTCGACTGCTACTGTGACTGTGACGACGACTATGCAGAGATCCTCAGTGCATTCGACTACGATGAATACAGCACTCAGCGATCATTTGTGGATCAATGCTACCGATCCTGTGTGGGTCCGATCCTGTGTAGGACAGCCCTCAGCGGTTCTATGTGAGCCAGCGCCTACAGATCCTGTGTCGGTCCGATCCTATGTGGGTCATTGCAGGGGTTAGTACCTATCGATATTTTATGGGTCCGATGACTTAGATGGATCAGTGATCATCTCTATCGTTTTTCGAAGAAGTATACCCGTGTGAGCTGAATCATGTTTTCTTTCCTATGTGGAATGTGTTGTGCTATCCTGTGTGGATTACATTTTGCTTTCCTATATGGAATACGTATGCTTTCTTGTGTGGACTGGGATGTACTTGGGATCGGAGGTTGGAGAGTATTGGAATTGATGACTTAGGTATATGTATGGGCACATACCTAAACAGAGTCGGTTGTTACTTTGTTATTGTATCTTTTCTTTGCGGTTTATCCTTTTTTGATTTTGGGAGACCTTCGGGGGTCTCGTGGTCCCTACTTAGTAGCTTATACTCACACCTGCACGGGCTATGCCCACACTATGTTGTGTTGGTTGCAGACGACAGACAGTGCAGATCGTGGTGGAGGCTTCCGGAGCAGGACGATACATGGAGGTGGACCACTGGACGGGATGTACTCGGAGCGGTAGGCTGGACCCGAGGAGCAGTGAAGGCTTTTTGTACCCACCTTTCAGGTGGGACTCCCAGTGGACAGCTCGTCGTTGGGGCTTTACCTTTCAGTTGTTGTTTTCCCTTTCGAGTTGTACTTTACTTTCATTTTGGGTTTGTATACTGGCCCACTTACTTTTCCACACTTACTTTTGTACCAGATTTTACTTACTGTTTACTTATACTGTTTGTTTAATTTGTGGTGTTAGTTTACTTTACAAAGGAAATGCCTTCCCTTTTTACCAGGATTTAGGCCTTGGTGCTATTCCCCAGCCCCTGGCCTGTGGAAGGCGGGTTTGGGGTAGTCACAGCACGGGCCCCGAGGACGGGAAGTGACAAATTGGTATCAGAGGAGTTCGGTGGGACTTCATTGCTTCTCGTTAATCGCTCGATTTTCGAAGAGAAGACCTCCGGTTGATGTTTTTGACAGGTTTGTGTTCGGTTCCTGGGATTTACAAGAAAGGGCAACAGTAGGTTTGCTGGACAACCGAACCATTCTGATTCGTTTTATTTCGGAGGAAGACCTAATTGAAGCATGGTCGAGGGCTCCCCGCATCTGCAACGGCTCTCGATTCTTCCTATCTCGATGGTCGTACGACTTCCATATGAAGCGCGATTCTCCGTCAGTGGCGGTCTGGGTAAGTTTCCCGAATCTACCGCTCACTTTTCAGAATCCTTCAATTGTTAAAGCCCTGGGTAATCTTCTGGGTAGATATTTGTGTTCCGATAGTCGGACCAATGCGGTATCTCACCCGATTAATCCTCGTGTGTGTGTGGAGGTGGATGCATCCAAGGATCCTCTAGACTTTATTTGGATTACCGTCGGGGAAGAATTCCAGTGTAAACAACCTGTGGTATATGAGTCGTGGTTTCAATTCTGTAAGGTTTGCAAGCAGTTGGGTCATTCGCTGGAGAGTTGCAAGAAAGAAGCCAAGGTTTCTAAAATTCCAGAGGACGTGCACAATGGAAATCGTGGAACCCCTGTGAACGCTTTGAGGGAGGATGTTTTAGCCGAAGGAATTGATGGGGATGGAGGCAGTAGGCGTTGTGTGGGAAGTGGTCCACTGAGCGATGCTATGACGACTCAGTTGGCAGATTTGGGCAAAAGTGATACAGGGTCTGGCACGGAGGCTATTGGCACGGGGCTTCTTCCTTGCGATAGTCAAGTGAGGAAGGAGAATCCACAAGTTAGTCCTGCTAATCCGAAAGTTAAAGAGGTGTTTAGAAGACTGATAGGTGATCTCAGTGGCGGGAGCAGATCTGTAACAGGGTGCAAAGGCAATGCAGTGGACAAGAATGTCCAATATCAGCCCCCATGTAACTACACTTCCAGTACAAATGTGGAGTGTTCTGAAACACAGACTAATGGGGCTACGCAGAGAGTGGTTCTTGAGGACTTCTGCACGCTACCACAGTTCATGGGACGTGGCTTCATTCAACCCAGCCAGGCCGAGAATCCTGGTATGACAATGGCAGATGGGGAGGTTGGTTTGAGCGAGGGAAATCCTCTACTGGGAGTTAATGAAGACCAGAGGTTGGGAAGGCAGAGGCTGAATAAGGAGGTGGTACCTCCAAGCAATGTGATTTCCTCAGGGGACGATCATGCTGGTGTTTCCCCCTGTGAAGAGGTGGTCAGGGGTGTCCAGTACTCCATACCTGTGGGAAACCAATTTGACGGCCTCAATATGGAAGGGCTTAACAAAAATCATGAGGAATCAGATTGTGCAAATGGGGACCGAGTGGAGCCTTCCATAGGAGGTAGTAAGTGTACCTCGGATGGTGAAACAAGCCCGAGGGGCAGGAGCAACAGAAGGAGGAAATGCAAGAAGAACTACTCTTCCTTGCCACCTCCCGCAAGGACTCGGTCTGCAAAAAAGAGAGTGGATGAGAGGGTGGCCTGGGAGGCGGCAGGTAAGCCGGAGCTCCCTGATCAACCCGGATCATGGGGTTTAATTCTGAGTTCGGTTGATGAGGTTAAAGAGCAGGTGTTGTATCTCAATGCGTCGGAAGAGGATGCATCCAAGATGATGGGCCGGAATATTGAAATCAATCTTAAGGAGGAGGAATACTCTTGGGTTGACAAACAAGACTCTATTCTTGTTTGGGGATTCAACCAAGGGTTGTTAAAGCTTGAGGAATACATAAAGGTATGGGATAAACTATCTTCGGCTTTAGAAGTCCTGCTGACGGAAGTGCCACATATTCAGGTAACAGATATCTCATGGAAGCTCTTTAGGGATATGAACTCTAGCAGGTTGAAATTTTATTTCAATGACTCTATGCTTTCTTTTTCTGACTAAAGCCCGGTCTTTCATTTTGATTGAGTATTTGTTTATGAGGACCTATCTTCAGGCTGTGGGCTGAAGGTGATTTTGGGGTTTTATTCCCAGCATTTTCTGGTTCTACTTCGGATGAGGTTTAGAGCAAGAGTTCACCACTACGACATGACACTTGGACTCTGAGAGGGTATGGCCTGGCCATCGGGATTGTGCCTACGCATCTTTGCAAGGGACCGTCCGAGTGCTCATGTCTTGGTGGCGGACCCATTCACGGAGAATATGCTGGGCAGAGGTAGACTCTTTTGTGCTGGGAATTTTATGTTTTTGGTTGTTTTGCTGAAAATTACGGTTTCTCACTTTCCTTACAAAGTGATTTGATAAGCAAATAAAAAATAATTTTCAGCAGCTCACTAGGTATACTGTTCTGACCGTGGAGCACCTGTTTCCTTTTCAGGATGGCCCCACGACGGTAGCCAGATAGGGTTCTATGAGTCGAGCATGATGACATCCCACCGAGCGACGAGGCCTCGGTGCAGGGACCTTTGTCAGTAGTGGCACCGGCGGTAGCTCTACCCGCCGAGCCACCGATGCTTCCAGCACCAGCCGATGAAGATGCACATCGCCTCAGTGCACTGCATGAGTTCCAGCGCTAGTGACCACCTAGGTTCTGCGGGGAGACGGACCCCCAGGAAGCCGAGGACTGGCTGGAGGCAGTGTTGAGAGTTTTCAGGTTAGGGAGGACACCATCAGACCTCATGGTGATCCTCGCAGCAAGCCTACTACACGCAGCAGCAGGCATATGGTGGAGCTTGATGCTCCAGGTGCATGATGAGGCATCTCTTCTCTGGACGCACTTTGAGAGCCTCTTCCGCTTGGATTTCGCCCCAGCCACCCTCCGTGCGGTGCGCATCCAGGATCTTCTTCAACTGTGGCAGGGCAGCATGACGATCGCCCAGTACTCGGTGAGATTTACTGATCTCTCGTGCTACTGGACAGACATGGTATGGGACCCATTCTTCCGATCAAGGACCTCTGAGCAGGGATTGAGATACGAGATCAGGGCATCGTTGATATCCCTTATCATTCCGACTTAGACATGAGTACTGGAGCGAGCCCTTTTGATCGAGAGCTTTCTTGCTGAGTCTACCCCAACGCCGAGACCCACCGTAGGGCGACACGTAGCAGAGTCTTCTGCAGCAGGCAGTCTACTGATGACTCTTGGGTCCAGGCAGACCATAACCTCAAAAAGACGACCTCAGGACACTGGCTCAGCAGTGTGGGGCACACAGCGCATAGCCAGTCTTTCGAGAGGCAGGCAGTGCTACTCATACGGCGGGCAGGGCCACATGGCTTGTGACTGCCCGACCCGTCATGCCGAGGAGCAGCAGACGGTTGAGGGACCACCGAGGTAGAGGCAGAGGGTCGACCATGGTGGTCCGCAGGGAGGAGGCAGATGAGGCAGAGGAGCTGGCTGAGCAGCAGGTGGTGGTTGACGCTTTGAGGCTCTACTACCACCACCACCAAGAGGTCCACCCCGACCACAGAGAGCTGGCGGGCAGAGACAGGCACAACTCGAGGCAGCAGAGGCCTACGACGACGGTGCGCCCGAGATAATTCAAGGTACTATCTGTGTCTATTCCACCCTTGTTGTAGTTCTTATAGACATAGAATCGAGTTCTTCTTTCATAGCTGCTGCCCTTGTTCGGAGCTCGGAGATTCCGACAGAGCCGTTGGCTCGATCCTTACGGCTAGAGACCCCTACGGGGGCAGACTCGATGATTACGCACTGGTTCCGGTAGTGGGAGCTTACTCTAGGAGGAGAGAGATTTGGATGGGATTTTCTTGTAGAAGCGTCGAGGCCTTACGACGCCATCTTGGGCATGGATTAGTTGTCTATGGTCCATACACAGATTGACTATATTAGGCGCAAGGTGCGATGTGTATGCACCGACGGGAGTAGGTTCACCTTCACCGGCAAGAAGGGAGCCTTCACAGAACAGGATAGACTTCCGCAGAGGAGAGGACAGCCGATCACTCATCAGTTGGCTAGCCTCATCCAAGGAGCAGTGACGTGCAGAGTCCTGGTTTTCCTGCAGTGGTGGATCAGTATGCAGTAGTCTTTCCCGACGACATTCAAGGGCTACCTCCTCGTAGAAAGTTAGACTTTTATATTGACGTGTACCCCGGGACAGCCCCGATATCGACTCTAGCATATCGGATAGCCCCCGCTGAGCTTCGAGAGCTATGAGTACAGTTGGAGGACTTGCAGGGCAAGGGGTTCATCCGACCTAGTGTTTCACCCTGTGCTTCCCCGATATTGTTCGCCAAGAAGGCGGATGAGAGGTTGCGAATTTGTGTCGACTATCGTCCCCCGAACCAGGTGATAGTGAGAAACAAGTATCCGCTACCGAGTATTGATGACCTCATCGATCAGCTCATGGGAGCACGGTGGTTCTCAAAGATAGACCTCAGGTCAGGCTATCATCAGCTTAGAGTTCGAGACGAGAATGTGCAGAAGACGGCCTTCAGATGTCGGTATGGACACTATGAGTTCTTGGTTATGCCTTTCGGCGTAACCAAGGCTCCAGCAGTGTTCATGGCCCTCATGAACAGGATTTTCAGCCATACCTCGATCGATTTGTCGTGGTCTTCATCGACGACATTTTGATTTACTCGACGACTGAGGAGGAGCACACCTACCACTTACGGGTTGTACTAGACACACTCCGAGAGAACCAGCTTTATGGTAAGCTCTCGATGTGCCAGTTTTGGATACGTGAGTTCCACATCATGGGACACGTCATCATTGAGGCGGGAGTTGCAGTGTATCCTGCAAAAATCGACGCAGTGCTAGCATGGGAGCCACCTAGGAGCACGATAGAGGTGCGGAGTTTCTTGGTAATAGCTGGATACTACCGGAGATTCGTGCCAGACTTTTCCAGAGTTGCAGCCCCACTCTCAGCTTTGTCGAAGAATGGGAACCCCTTCGTGTGGTCAGACAGATGTCAGCAGAGATTCCAAGAGCTGAGACAGAGATTGACCAGCGCACCTATCATGAGGTTTCCTGAGGAGGCAGTAGGGTACGTAGTCTACTGCGATGCATCAGGGACCAGACTCGGATTTTTCCTGATGTAGGAGAGGGCAATGATCGTCTATGGATCATATCAGTTGAGGCCTCATGTGCAGAACTACTCTACCCATGACCTGGAGTTAGCAGCAGTGGTCTTCGCACTGAAGACATGGTGACACTATCTGATGGGCGAGCACTTTACAGTCTTTTCTAACCATAAGAGTCTCAGATACATCTTCTCTCAGAAGGATCTGAATCTGAGACAATGGCGATGGCTCGAGGTCCTCCAGTACTATGACTTTGAGATAGTCTATACTCCTGGGAAGGGGAATGTGGTAGCCGATGCTCTCAGTAGGAGGACGGACATTCATCTACTTGAGGAGGTGACAGAGCAGCTAGCCTCTTTGCAGATATCCTCCGTGGATAGAGATAGATCAGCCTTCCTCTTGTCTCTCACAGAAACTCCTCCACTACTGCAGCGGGTCAGAGAGGCACATCGTGGGGACACTGACTATGAGACGCGGCGTGCACATATATCGTCAGGACATGCACTAAATGGTTTCTCCATTGGAGAAGAGCGCGACATCCTTTTCAGAGGACGTACCTTCGTACCAGTTTCTTTACGGGAGGAGGTGCTGGGAGTGTTTCACACTTTTCCTTTGGTGGTACATCCTGTAGTGGTGAAGATTTACCAGGATCTCAGATGACAGCACTGGTGGCCGGGCTTGAAAAGGACTGTGGCAGAGTTAGTTTCTTGATGCCTCACCTACCAGCAGGTGAAGGCTGAGCACCGGGTACAAGCAAGCTTGGTACAGCCCTTAGAGGTCCCGGAGTGGATGTGGGACGGGATATCTATGGACTTTGTGGCTGGACTTCCATGCACTTCAAGTGGTCACGACTTCATCTGGGTGATTATTGACCGACTCACCAAGTCGGAGCACTTTCTACCCATCAGAGAGTAGGGCTCAATGGAGAGATTGGGACAAATTTACGTTCAGGAGACTGTACGGATTCACGGTGTGCCATCATCTATCGTCTCCGATCGAGATGCTCGATTTACATCCGGGCATTGGATGGGGTTACAGGAGGTGTTCGGGACGCAGCTATGTCTGAGCACAGCCTTTCACCCTCAGACGGATGGTCAGACGGAGAGGACCATTCAGACTCTCGAGGACATGCTCCGCGCATGTGTCCTCGAATTTGGTTGTAGCTGGGAGGACCACCTGTCCTTGGTGGATTTCGCGTACAACAACAGTTACCACTCTACCATCGAGATGGCACCATACGTGGCGTTGTACAGCCGACCTTGTAGATCTCATTTGTGCTGGACAGACCCTGGGGAGTCAGCACTTGTGGGACTGGAGATGGTCCAGGCCACGACAGAGGAGGTCCAGGTCATCAAGGAGCGGATGAGGACAGCTCAGAGCTGGCGGAAGTCATATGCTGACAGGAGGTGGAGGCCAGTAGTGTTCGAGGATGGGGACCACTTTTTCTTGCATGTCTCACCTCGATGTAGATTACGTTGATTTGGCCGAGGAGGCAAGTTGTCTCCATGCTTCATCAGATTGTTCCAGGTCCTCGGCAGGATTGGCGAGGTGGCTTATCGTCTGGCTCTACCACCACATTTGCACCGGGTGCACGACGTTTTCCACGTGTCTCAACAGAGGAGATACGTGCATGACCCGACACATATCATTGACCATGGGGAGCTTGACATCGATGATGGGGAGACTTTTGCGGAGGTCCCAGTGGAGATCGAGGATCGACATGATTTGGACCTACATGGACGATCGATTCCTCTAGTGTGCATCAGATGGCAGCACAAGAACCTCTAGGAGAGCACTTGGGAGCGGGAGGCTTAGATGCGTGCTCAGTACACACATTTGTTTCCCTAGTTTTCGATGTATCTTTACAGGGATGTAAAGTCCTATGGTGGGAGTAATGTAAAGACCCATCAAATTCAAGGAAATTTTTTTATTTATTTTCTTTGGGATTTTACAATAACGCAGTTTCAGACGGCACATGATTCCGAGGCCCGGTGTGCCCGGAATTTCAATCCGAAGTTTAGCTCGGGTACGTTCAGTGAATGAATAAGAGGGAATTCCTATCTTATGAACCGGTGATCAGAATCTAATTCTGATACACTGACGGAACTGCAACACTGGTAATTGCTTAGGAACACTTAATCCTGAGTTGCGTTTACACGAGAGAAGTTGATAAAAATTGTGGAAGTTAAAAATAAAAATTTAACAACAATTTTTATTTTTACTCTAAGTGTTTAATACTTTGGATGGATGTTGGGTAACCACACAACCTCCCTTGGGAGGTTATGAGGGTGGTGGGGCCCACACGAACCCCACCCCTTCATATCCTCTAACCCCCTCAACTCACCATTAATATTGTTAACTTACGTTAATAACTTATCACATTAATGTAGTGAGTTTAATGCGAGCTTTTGAAATTCAAACTCCTGAATTTCAAAAGCCTTGATGTGATAATAAAATAAGTTGAGAACTTATTTTATTGGGTTGGTGTTTAGTTGATTGAGAACCATTGGAGACAAAGCTAAGAATGTCTTCTGTTCTTCATTCTCTTTGACGAAGAATGTGAAGAATGAACGATCTCTGATGTGGAGCGCCGATCCCTCGGTGACCGTCTTCCGCGACACCGACCCGCGACGCAAAATATTCTTCCACGACGTTTTTCTTCTGCGACGTCTCTTTTCGCGACGGTTTTTCCGCGACAAAATCTCCGTCATCGTCTTAGAATACTCACTTTGCGACGCCGACATTCGTCATCTCTTTTATCATGGTAGGGTATTATTTAACTATTTTCGTTCGTGATTTCTAGTTTTTCCTTCTTTGTAGTTATACGACCAAATGATATCGGTTAACGAGAGGGGGCCGGACCGTAGAAAAATGGCAGACCCTCCTACTTTATCCTTTTTTGATTCTTTGTGGTTGGGACGGAATGGCGTGGTGCCGTCACACCACACGGGATCATATGACAAGTAATGCGTGGCGCTGTCGCGCCGCGCCGTGAAGTTGAACAAGGACGCGATGCCGTTGCGCCGCGTAGAAGAAAACCGAAGACACCATGGCCGGAGTGGGGCCACGACAGAAGGATGCGGTGCCGTCGCACTGCGCAGGACGAACCAACCCGCAACCGGTTCCAGGCCGCGGCGGAGTATGGTGACCGGCGGCCGGTTCCGGGCTGCCGGTGTCGGTGAGGGAGGAAGGACCGGTCGTCGCCGGTCCTTGTTGGCAGAACCGGCCGGCCGGTGCGGCCCGGATGGACAAAGGGAAGATGAGGGAATTAATTCCCCCGATCGGCCTACAAAAACAGCCCCCATAAATAGGGGGCTGTGGTTTCACCAGGGGGCAGGCGCCCCCCCTGCCAACGGCTTGGCCGTTGGCCGAGCTGGCCAGTGCGCTGGGTGCGCTGTGCCCAGGCCAGGCCGCGACGGCCGGGCCGGGCCGCGCCCAGCCATGTCGGGCCGCGCCTGTCCGGGACGACCTGGACCCTGGGCGGGTCGACCTGGTTCGGGACGACCGGGGGGTCTCGGACCACGTCGGTCCGGGCCCGAAACCCCCATTTTCGGATCGTCTTCGGTCTTTTTCCCATAACATGTGATACAGAACTCCGATTGAAGCATCGTCAGTTGAAATGCGATCCTTATATAGAGATGGTCATTTTGATATATCTCACTCAAGGTTTAGGAATACATTGAGTTCGACCGGGTTGGTTCGTACACGAAACCAACCGGGCCCTCGGAGCGGAAACGCTCATATCATAAGCTACGGACGTCCGAATGACGTGCTGTCAACTTTGTTGGTTTCCTCTTAGTGAGATGTATCTTTTGTCTTACTCCGCCCGAGGTTTGACGCAGGTGGAGTACAGTCGGGTTGGTTTTGCCTTAAAAACCAACCGGGCCACTGGGACGAAAAAGCCAATAACTCTCTAACCGGGCGTTCGATTGACGCGCTGTCTGCGACGATGAGTTCATGTTGACGATACAGAACTTTTGGATACATCAACTCTAGACTATGTGTCAGTTGATGTATCAGCCTATTGGCTTGTGGAGCAGACCCTCCCGAATGAGCTTGTTGTGTGTGGGAACCCTAGAGCTGGATGTGACTGCTACTGTGACTGCGTCGACGACTGTGCAGAGATCCTCAGTGTATTCGACGACGATGACTACAACACTCGGCGATCCTGTGTGGATCAGTGCTACCGATCTTGTGTAAGTCCAATCCTATGTGGGTTAGCGCTCAGCGGTTCTGTGTGAGCTAGCGCCTACAAATCCTGTGTGGGTCCGATCTTGTGTGGGTCATTGCGGGGGTTAGTACCTATCGATCCTTTGTGGGTCTGACGACTTAGATGGATCAGTGATCATCTCTATCATCTTTCAATGAAGTATACCTATGTGAGATGAATCCTGTTTTCTTTCCAATGTGGATTGTGTTGTGCTATCCTGTGTGGAATACGTATGTTTTCTTGTGTGGACTGGGTTGTACTTGGACTCAGAGGTTGAAGCATATTGGAATTGATGACTTAGGTATATGTATGGGCTTATACCTACGTAGTGTCGGTTGTTACATTGTGATTGTATCTTTCCTTTTTGGGTTATCCATTGTAGATTTTGGGAGACCTTCGGGGGTCTCGAGGTCCATACTAAGTAGCTTATACTCACCCCTGCACGGGCTATGCCCGCACTACATTGTGTTGGTTGCAGACGACAGACAACGCTGATCGTGTTGGAGGCGTGCAGAGCAGGACGATACCTGGAGGTGGACCACTGGGCGGGACGTACATGGAGCGGTAGGCGGGACCCTAGGAGCAGTGTTGGCTTTCTGTACCCACCCTTCAGGTGGGATTCCCAGTGTACAGCTCGTCGTTGCGGCTTTACCTTTCAGTTTCTGTTTTCCCTTTCGAGTTGTACTTTACTTTCAGTTTGGGTTTGTATACTGGCCCATATACTTTTCCTCACATACTCTTGTACCATCTTTTACATAGTGTTTACTTATACTACTTGTTTACTCTGTGGTGTTGGTTTACTTTACAAAGGCAATGCCTTCCCTTTTTATTGGGATTTACGCCTTGGTGCTAGTCGCCAGCCCCTGGCCTATGGGAGGCGGGATTGGGGTAGTCACGGCACGGGCCCCGAGGACGGGTCGTGACATGACCCTTCATATCCCTAAATGATAAAATGAAAGATGTTTCACTTTTTTATTCACACAATATATCTTCTATCAAATCATAACAAATCTTTTAATAATTATCTCCCTCTAACAATTGTTGAATTTCTAGAATGAAATTCCCATCATCATCAACTTCTTTGAAGCGTAGTTCAACAAAGAAGACGAAAATATTACCAATGTCAGCACCCGAAGGTCCGTTGAATCAGAATATTATAGACCGAATAATGGTACCTGAAATGGAAATATTCTCTAAGTTTCTTCATACAAGTTTGTATTTTGTATTGAAAGTGCTAAAAGAGAAAATATGGATGTATTGGTGCAGAAAAAAGGATGGTCCTATTTACCCAAATCTAGTTTTACAGTTTTATCAATATGTCCAATTTTCTATTGATATTGTAGATGGATTCATTGTGAGAATTTAGATCAATGGCCATATTTTCACATTTTCTACGAGGTTATGGGATACATGCATTAAAATACCTCTTGAAGGTATTTTTGTTGACTACCACAGAGTTCCCCCACCTCTAAGTGAGTTCTTTGTTTTGAAAGTAGCATTTTGAAGCTTAAATGGAAATGAAACAATGTGAATAACCATAGCTACTATGATATATGGTGAAACTAGTCTTCTATTTTATTATTTTATCAGAATCTTATCATTCCAAGAAAAAAATTGCTACACTCAAGTATCAATATGTATTTTGGATACACCTTATGAAGAATGGATATAAGTTCAACCAATTAAAATATGTTATACTCGATATGTATGATTTGATCAAGATAACCTCCATGTCAACCTCTCTATTGTACTCAGGATTACTCTTAGATATGCATCATGAAAATGGGTTATTGGACCAGATTAAGATGCTATTAAATATTATGAGTGTTTCCTTTCAATAGATACATTATGTATAGTGAAAATTAGTTGGAATGCACATAGAAAATCATGGGTGGATGACAATGACATGGGTTATGAAAAGGCTAATCTGATGGAATAAACATCATGTCCTAAGGTTAATTTTTATTCTATTTTGGAATAAGATGATATTTTTGATTATTATTGATGAGGAATAAGTATAAGATGTTGTTTGACCATAAGGGGAAATTTTTCTGGATGAGAAACATAGTGAACCTATTCCCCGAGACATATCTGAGAATGAAATGCATGTTCATGAAGATGTACCTAATTTGGAAGAATTGTCTGCTGCTGGAGATTAATCAGTGGCACAGATAAGGGAAAAGGATGTCGTAGAAGACCATACAAAAAAATAACATTCTCTTGTGTAAGAAAATTCTATTGTGAAACACCTAGAAGAACAAGATATTCTTTAATTGATTCCACCTGCTGAAGAGATAATGGAGAAATCCATTCAGTAGGAAAGAATGGTAATAGGTGAGGTTATTAGGGATGAGATATTGGATGTACATCAAGGATCTAAATCTCTTAGTACTGAGAAATATGCACATGTTGAGAAAAAAAGATCCCAGTATTGTAATTTTTTGAAGTGACAAATCCAGTTGATCCAAGATTAGCATATACATGGTATAGATTCACTATTTATTGTGATATAAATGACTCCTAGGAAGCCTAGGTGAATGGAATTGTCCTCTCTACTATGTTTCAATTGAATCCAGTGTCTGATCTAAATGTCATTGCTGAAATGGGAAATGATCATGGCTCACCTCCTATTTCTAAACCTTCATAAGAACCTTCAAACATTTTATGTAAAGATTATTTAAATGCCTTTAATGTTACCCTATTTCCAGGAGTTGAAAAACTCATGAATACACAACTGTCACATGTATACAATTTAAGTGAAAGATACACATCCCTATTGTTGGAAATTATTATATAGAAGATTCTTACAAATATGCTTCATGAGATTCAGGAAGTCAGAGTTCAGAACAAACGGTCAGGTGATGATGTAAAGACTCTTAGAGCCATGGTTGACAAATTGGAGAGAGTGATGAAATCAACACTAGAACCTATTTCTCATCATATTTATGATATTGATAGTAGTATTCCATAAGAATTTTAATCCCTAATATAACCTAATATATCCTCTTTTTCTAAGAAGGTAGAAGAAGGAAACAAGAAAAAATTTCATGAAAAGCGTGAACATGTTATTGTTTTTGACAAGTTGACTAATGAGTATAAGGAATGTCTCCAGAAATTTCTAAATCAACTGAACTCAATTACATCAGTTGTTACTACTTATCATGCCTCTAGATAATCCTCTCAACCATATTTGGATAGTAATCTCAACAGAAAAAGTTGTCAAGGAAAAACATTAGGTTTTTCTCACTATATTTTTCTATGAATCTATATTAGATTTCTTCATGAACAATGAAGGTGTTATTGAATTGGTTAGAATTCATTCCAAAATTTCAAATGATTCTCAAGAAGAGTTTACTATGATAGTGGGCTTCTAATTCAATAGGTTCTTCTAAAATCAGGACATGAACAACCATTTCATGTACATAAGGGAGAATATGAGAAACCATCATGTCACTGTATCTTTCAAAACACAAGTCCAGAAGCTCAATTATTTCACTCTTCTATTGGAATGTTTTATGAAGAACAAGGAGGACTTTTAGTAATCCAAGAAGTATGGTGGATATATCATTGCTTTAATTGCCATGATTTTAATCCCTTGTCATTATGTTCAGAGTATTGATATTATGGCTTATGTAGATACACCTCTGGGATCTTGTTTGATCCCCTTCTCATCAACAAGCATTACCTCTACCATAATGTATGTCTCTCATGATCTGAGTCAGATCCTCCATGTTAACATTGATCAACAGTTTCCTCAGTATTTCACTACACCTACAATGGCCACCTATAGGTTTGAAGGACTAATTTTACATTATATTTCAACTATTTCAATTCCCTCTTCTACATCATCCTCTGCTCATATGGCTTCCTCTTCTAATGCTTCCTCCATGGACAATGAAAAAACAATCTAGTGATGAATAATCCTAACTGCTATGTTTGGATAGTGATGATTTATGTATTCTTATTACTTCCTAAATTTTATGACACTGTTTTATCTAATGAAATAAAAATTTTGTTATTTATACAATTACTTTCTTTTTAACTCTTTTTGATAATCCAAAAAGAGGAAGAAATATGTATTCAATATTCACACTAAGATAGATTCTCGTTCACTGTATACAGATATCTCACTCACATGATTCTTCATTACAAAAGGGGGATTTTTTTTGGAACCTCATGTGTTAATCATGTTTTAATGATAAAAAATCATATACATTCTGTAAAACATGTAAATTCTTTTTTAATATGTCTCAAATTGTTTGTACAGATGAAATTTTTTTTATTACTAATTATATTATTTTAAACTATTTTTATTTTTTGATATAATGGATTTCCTTGATAAATGATTATATTTAATTCATTCTGTGGATATCAGTTTTTATATCTGTATACAAATTTTTGGGTAAGTATGAGAACCCATATAAATACACTATGAACGAGTCACCATGACAAAACCCCATGACCATACACCGTGAATCAGATACTGTGATTAGACACCGCAAATCTAACACCGCATATGTGCTACCATTTCATGATCTCTATAAAAATTGTTCCATCATAATAGTCTAAATGTTCAAAGGTAAACAAGGAGAAATAATTTCAAGAAGACATTCTTTCAAGGAGACACTATTTCTAGATAGACTATGACACTGTTTAATAATATGTTTTGTCATTTTTGAATTTATTCTCAAACGGTCATATTTGTTTCTTTTAAATGCACTGACATAATTAATGTTTCTTTGTCAACATGTCACCTAAAAGTATGAGGTACGAGGTGAAAAATACATGCATCATGATGGCTCCAACACATGCACTACAATATTAAAAAGAACCACATGGCAAGAATATAATTAGAAATCATTGAGAGACATGTTTTTGTGTAATAAAATATAAGAACCACCATTCTTGAAAGAAGAAATAACACATGAAACACGACACTTCTAAAGAACACATGAAGCATACTCGAATCCTAGAGTCGAAAACATTTTTGCGCTATCTGCACCATGAAGAAAACAAACTAGATCTAGTAGACTTTTGATAATCCATTTTCTGCAAAAGCACTTGATTCATTCATCTTCTTCATCTAAGACAACCAGATCCTCATAGACTAACTCAAAAATCACTTCTAAAATTATTTCATCATTTTTTCTCTCTTGTGTATTATTTTTATCCTTCGAGAAGGTTGTGTGTCTATGTATAAAAACATGCACTATCTCATGTATTAAATTGATTGATACAATATATCCTTTATTTTACATAATTTTACACATATTTATTCCCATGGATAAGTGTGGAAGAGGTCCCTTTTTGACGTGACAAGGTTCGTACCCATTGAAGAACTTTGGAAGAGGTCGTGTGACATGGATAGTTCTTTATAATGTAGTTAACCCTAATCATGGGTGTGGTTCATGTTTATTTATATAAATTTACATATGGTAGGTGATCACCAAGTGTTGTGGATTAGGTATCATCTTGAGATTAAACAACTTGTTTTATATCTGAAGTGTTTTTTGATTTAGTTTTTTTACTATATACTTCATATATAACTAAACTTGCATTGATATTATATCTTCTTAGAAAGTTATAATAGGTTTTCCTCATTATAATAGCTTAAAAAGTAATATTGATAAGTGATATTAAGATAACATATAATTAATCAATCTTTCGAGATGTTATGAAAATAATCATACTTTAATAGCTTTATTACATTGATTTACTGTGATATTTTTAAATATATTGCTGAACCTTTTAAAAATACATTTTCAACAATAATTTTAATAGATACTGAATTCACCAACCTCTTGAGTACACTAATACGACAAAAAAATTTGTTAACAATTACCATTTTAAATATGAAAATGATGTTTCATAGAAATTATGGTAGGTAAATTCATTTATGTTATAATAGGTTAAAATAAAATTCCTCTTGCATAAAAAAATGTTTAGAAAAATGAATTTTTTGAAAAAATACAAGAAGATTACATTGAATACATTAGTAAGAAACAAAATTGTCAAAAACTTCTTCTAATTTTAATAGGATATAGTATAACATTATTCGAAATACATTTTATAAAACATGGCATTGATAAAATATATATTTAAAACCGAAGAGAGTGTAAATTCAGTATTTATTTAAAAACCATGTATAATCTATCTGACCTACCAAAGAGTGTAATAATTGTTCCAATACATGAATATATCCTAGTATAATATTCAAGAAGGAAACCCATGAGCATTATTGAGATAAGGATCACAAAATATCATTAAAGGATGTATAATCATTAATAGTCTCAAAAAATGATGAAGTTGTTTCAATAAGAACTTAATACTTGGTACGTTGGGATCAGACGCTCAATTTTAGAATATAATATTAAATAAACAATTAAATATCATAATAATAAGTATATTCATGATATATCCTGAAAATGGGATTATATACAGCACACAAAAAATTAGGGTCACAAAAAAACACGATTCTTAGACAAGGAAAATGAAGACAAGTTTATTTTTTTAATTTCATAACATTTGAAATAAAAAATCCACCAATTAATGAACATAAAATAGATATGTGAGTACCAATAAATTTAATTACAACATACATAGAATACAGTCATGTTTAGTAAAAACACAACACCAAAGGACACAATGTTGATAATATCATATATCTTCTGGAAAAAAGTGAGATGGAATCACTTTACCTCATGTAATGACTCTCATCATAAACATTCAAAAACATGTATAATAAATATAAATTAATTATACATATATTTTAGAACCATTTCTTATATCTAATTCCATATTTTTTTTATTATGATATTGTACTGCACTTTTTTTAACCATTCTATCTTTAGGACTCAATTTAGATAATATTAACTTTGCTATTTGAATGTGTCTTATTTTTTCATATATTTTGTCCTTATAAATATACCTTGATTATATTATTAAAATCAGGATATTAATAGAATTAATATTGTGTATATGTTTGTTATAATAATCATTAGAATGTAATGTACAAAATAGAATACACTGTTCATTGATACAGTAAGATGTGCGTACTAATGAAGGTTGTTTCTATTCTTATAATTGTATTGCATGAAAAAAAAATTTATTTATTTTTTAATATTTAAATAATATAATTAATGTAGATTAATATTTTTATAATTATCATATATGTTAATTAAATCCATACTTAACATATTCCATGGATAGTGACAATAAACCACACCGCTTTGAAATGCGGTAGTCCACATTTTTCAAATTAAATTATAGTATTTAATCCAAATGGAATGTAAATGAAATATGTAAGAAATATAATTGAAATAGATATTACATCATATGTGTTTCAAATGAAACACATAATTATAAATACATAATAAAGACCAAATATTAAAGAAGAACATAATTATAAAGACAATATTAAATAAAATATGTAACAATATAAATAAATATTCTATCATAATTTCACCGATGTGATGTGGTAATGAAAAATGAATTATCACTATTTAATTAGGAAATAATATTCTATTCAAGTAAACATTATGTTCTTTACCCATTTGATAGAGGTGTGTGTATGTTTAGGTTGAACACATACAGTAAAAACATCCAACTATTTTCAGGAGAGTATTTTATTATTAAAAAATGGAATAAAAAGAGTTTTAGGTGTGGAGGAAGATAAAAAAGAAAGGAGTTTGAGAGATGACATCACCTATTAATTGGGTTTCTTTTTTTGGTATATGAAAAAAAAATCATCATTGTATTTATTCATGTCCAATTTAAGGAATAAAGGATAAAGGGATGAATTTTGGAATGATTATTAGGTATATATTTTCTAATTCTCTTAGGTTTGAGATGTGTGAATTAGAGTTATAGGTGGTGGTATTTTTTAGTTAAGGGAAATGAATCACATGGTAATTTGGAAAACAATTTAGGAGTATGCAAGTTTTTAGATAAATAATTTCATAAAAAACAAAAATAAATAATAATGGAAGATGAGTAGCCTAAGGATTTCCAAAAATATTCATTTGGAAACGTTTCTATGTTGATTTTTTCCTTAAATATAGGTTTAGTCATTAGTTTTGCTTAATTATACATTAACTGATGTAATTAATATTAATTTCAGTCACTAATATAGCTAGCAAAGAAATATTTTTACCTTATTGGAAATTATAAATTACGCAGATTAAAAATATGTAATCTGTTTATCCAAATTATAATCACATATGTTGAATAAATTAACTTGAAATTAATCTCATATTTTGGTCGACATCAAAATGATTTTATGTAAAAAAATTCAAAAGTTTACTAATTATTTATATCAAATTTCATTGAAAAATTTGTTCCAATAAAAAACATTAGATTAATGAAAAAAATTATTATCTAATAAAAAATAAAAAATAATATAAAAAATAATTTAACAATATTAATATATCATATGAAAAATTAGTTTTGAATTAAAATCTTTTATTAATAAACTATTTATTAAAATAATGAAACTATACTAAAAAGAAAAAAACTAATCATAAGCCAACATATTTGTATATATTAAAAATATTAATTTTATTTTAACATATTTATTCTATACGATTTAAAATTAATTGATATAATGTGGGATCTCCATTAAAAGGCTCTTAAACTATCATTCAAAAAATAGAATTTCTATGAATAATGATTGGATTGTTCTTACCTAATTTAAATAATTTGTATTTGATGAATATAAATACTACCTCATTGAATATATATCATATATATTTAATTAAAATAATTCAGTAATTATAGTGAATTTAATTTTTTAGTATAAAACAACTTATAATAAAAAAAAATTCAGTATAGTCAATCAGTTCTCATATTAATTTATAACTAATTGGTAACCTGTGAATTCATTTTCTAGTTTTGTAAACCATTTATTTTTATAAGTTATTTAATAATATTCATAAAATTTAATTTAATGGCTAGGTTTTTTATTATTATATTATATAATAACATTTTAGTGATATTATTTTATTCGAAAAAACTTAGTCTAGAGTGTTACGCAAGACATCGATGAATGTCATTGTTTCATGTAATGAATGTTATCCTTGATGTTCCATATTGAGAAATATAAAACTTATGTTGAGTTTAGTGCATGATTATCAAGATTTTTTGAATTTATAAATCCAACCATAGTAAAATAACATAAAATAAATTATCACCTTTATTATGTGAAATGAAAAATATCTAGAAGTTTTAATTGATTAATGAAATTATAATTCCCAAAATCCTGAGGTCCTATATTCTACCCTTGTTAAAATGAATTTCTCCCATGATATTAATATGGGTTATCAATGGTTTAATATATGAATGTCTCATTAATATAAATCCACATCATAAAAATGAATACTAAAACATCAATTAACAATGTAATGGTGGGGTAATAATGATTCTAAAATGTATCATTTAACTAGTATTCTATATTAGAGTACATTTGCTGAGAGTGATGAGTATAAATAGAGGATAATCATAAATATTTATATAGAATGATTGAGGTATATATTTAAAAACATTTCAATGATCAATGAAAATTCTATAGCCACAAATTCATATATCTTTGATGATTTATAAGTTCAGCAGTTCAAAAAAATTACGTTAGTATGAAAACAAATTTTTTATCATTGTATAACATTGAGTAATTATTTTGTTTATCTAGAATATATGTACATAAACTTATATGATATATTTAGATTATCAAAATGTCATTATTTATTTGTTCTTATATCAAATTATCACTCATCAACAACTTCATGTAATGGATTCCATGAAATTAAATTTGATTCCACAAGTACTAAAATACAATTTTACCAGATATGAAGGCCCCAAAATAATGAAAAGTTTCACTATTTCTCTCTAACAATTATTCATAATTGATATGGTTAATACACAAATCTGTAAACCATAAATGTTTATCTATTGGTTAAAAATTAATAATTATTCCACAAATATAATCACACATTAATGAGGAAATCATGTATTCCTATGGTAGGCGTAAAGAACTTATGGTTTTCCATTCATGGGTTCAAGTCCCACAAACATTCCAAACATGATTGGTTGTCACCCGACATATGTGAGGTCATTTTCTAAAATCTTGCCAATATAATTTTCAATACAAATAATATTGACATCCTTTAAGTAAGGTTAATCACCAAATACCCTTTTAACTAAGCTTTTCAACAGAAACATAGTTCATAAATTTTTTCTCCAAAGTTTAGAAAAAAATAATCATGTATAGTTAAACATATAATACTTATAAAAGAAAAAAATTCCAAACAATAGAATTATATTCATGAAATCATCTTAAAATTTATTACCCCCGAATATCACAATGTATCTCTTGGTTTACACATACCAATAATGTCACTACACTCATCATATTTTAACTATAAAAATAGAAATAAACTGAGTTTCTATAATTAATTTTGTAAACAATGCATGATTCATTATTCCATGGATTAAATGATATATTCCCTAAATCCAAGAAGTTGTAAATTTCCTCATATTAGCATAAAATACATGTCAACACATCCTTGATTAGTTCTAAGGTATTCAATACCATCAGACATAATTATTCATATCCCATATATATTTATCCAAACATAATAATAATAAAATAATAAACATGTTAATATTTATCCATATATTAATCACATGTTTTCCTGGGATGAAACCTTTCCATTATATCACTTTCATATTCCACCAAAACCATCCAATATATTATAATAAATTTTTTGTAAAAAATATTTACTATGCAATATTAATATATTTCACCATTCTTATAAGATAAATCGTTAATCTTGTTATATATTCATTTATTATACATGTTAATCCCTATTACATTATCAAGGGATCCTCAACCTATTAGACAGTACATATTTCCTTTTGAATTTCATCAATATTATTATCGTCATCATCATTGTAAAAATTACTGATACCACCTTTCTTATTGTCTCATGAGCATTCCACTTAGACTGTTGAGTTGCGTAATGACCATTTATTACACACTTGAAATGCATAATCGTCGATGATGCCTTATGAAGGACAATATTCTCATCCTTTTAATTAATACAAATCATCATTTTTCTATGTAGTCACATTCCTTGTATCCTTTATGACAGTCAAAACATATTTTTAGGCCTCTTGAACATTTACACAGGATAATTTTCCATGTTATTGACACAAAGGATACCAAATCTTTTATACTTCATAGTCTCCATTACCTAAATTCTAATAATAATATTTCCCTCAATTCCTTGGATAGTCTGATAATTTTTTACCATACACATTGTTAATCATGTTCCATGAAAAATAATTAGGGTTGATAAAAAATATCTCACTCTAGTGATCATCCCATTTGACTACTCATCAGAAAAAAATCTATCACATTGAATGTTAATATAACTCCTTTTAGTTCTAAATATTTTCTAATAATAGAAACATAGTGTGAGAATTACATATCATTATAGAAATACAAATATTCTTTAAAAGATTTACTTATCGAAGGTTTAAATCATGTCACATTATTAATATTATGGTACACTAGGTTCATACAAGGCTCTTAATTTCCATATTAGATTTAAATAATTCATGATTGAACGTGAAGTGTTAGGTAATATCCATAGAATATCTGCTAGGAGTGTCAAATCGGGAGTTTAGCCAGTCCCATTTCCATGTACCAGATTACCCCATGTCATGACTTGAAAATAATAATATTACAGTTTTAAACCCTAGGTATATGTGTCACATATACACATCAACATGTAGTATCCATACAAGGTTCTAATTTTAAGAAACCACTCACTATATATTTAACAAAAATTCCATGACATTTTCCTATGTGTTGAATCATCCTTATACTTATCCAATGATAAATTCATAGATACATCCATAGAAATATACCTAATAATCAAAATAATGTTTTACCATCCTACTTTACAAAGGTTAACTACAACTTTTATATGATAGTATCGATAAAAACACACCCCTTTCAAACATTAAAATTAAAAAACATTTAATGAATTCTTAAAACAACATACAAATTTATTCCCAAATACTGTAATGGGTCAAGTGCGTTTAAAATATTGAAACATGAACATTGTTACATGAGTGATAGTTATTTTTCCCTCTTGGTTATTATTTAATATAAATTTTTTTAGATACATCAAACATAAAAAAGATCTTCATAACCTGGAGGAAGGAAGCATAAAAATTGGTGAGATAAGATTCTCAATTTTGGAAAACAAGGGAGACATGGAATAATTAACATGAGAATAGGGGTATAATATTGTGATCATGAAAAGTGATGAACATACCCTTTATATCAATGATAATAATATAAAATCATGGAATTCAAGATTAGGAGTTCATATGAAAATAATCAAAAGAAAATAAATTACATAATATATAATATAATTCCATTGGAATAAAACATCTATTATTTGAAGACACATAAGCATATAAATTGAATTATATATTACCCAAGACATTACTTCCAAAACCGTTTAGTAGTATGGCTCCACACACCATACCATCTTGGTAGTAGTGTTTCACTCCCATGATTATCTCATTTTCATGAGTTCACTCATCATAATAAATTTATAGTAATGGTTCACTCACATCTCCATCTAATTAATTGAGGTTCATTACGAAGACCATATTAATTTATCTCATGGGATATAAATATCTACACAATTCGTTGGTTGGAGATATAGGTCCCATGTGTCTCACAATAAAATCATACAAATATGGGTTACAAAATCATAATTAATCATATCATAACCCATGAAATAAAATGTGTATCCTTAACATTCCATCATATCATAAACTATGGAAAAATTTATAATTTTTGTAATCATTTCATGAGAAGAAAAACATGTTAATGATATACATATTTTATAAACTTATAACCCATGAAATAAATCCCATTCCATAAACATATAACATATTAAATAGAAATGGATTTCATAAATATATAACCCAGGAAATATAAATAGAGCTCCTAAACAAATATCCGATAAAATAGAAGTTGACTTCATAATCATATAACCCATGAAATATGGAAGGGTTTGATTAAAAATTGTGCATTAACCACAACCCATTCATTGGAAGAATATTAATGGATCATTTAGAACATTTCATAGAAATCCATGATTAACATCTATATATATCATGTTACCTAGAAAATAATTTTGAAATATATTTCAAAAATATTATTTATGGAAAATAAACATTATTATTATTAAAAGTATTATTAATACATAAAAAAATATGAAAATATATTTTATATAAAATACATTTAAACATTATAAAGAATACTAGAAATAATTTTATAAGACGTTTTTATTTAAATCTTATAAAAGAATATTGACAGTAGGTTTTAAAGAAAATTTATATGATATCATATAAAATAATATTAAAATAATTAAAAAAAAATCATTGAATATTTTATTAAAACATATAAATATATATTTGATACTTTATGAAAAAAATTCATATAAAAAATTACATTTACAATTTTAAATGAAATACTGATAATGTTATTAAAAACCATTTTACATGAACATTTATGAAAGAAGCATGCACATTTTTTTAAAACCATTTCATTGAAAATTATTTTAAAATTAATTTTTTAAAAATTAAGCTTTTATACCTGAAATGGTAGATTTAATGAAATTATTCAATGAAAATATATAAATTTTATATGAGGTATAATGATCATTCCTTTTTTACAATAGAAAGGGTTGAAAATGACTAGTTTGTAATGTAAAAATAATATTCCCTTGAAAACATTAGTAAATTGAAGAAGTGGAAAAATAATTTTATTTATTATTGGATAATAGCATAATTTTTTGAAATTGTTTTTGGAACACATCTTCTTGACCGTAGAGAGGGTAATGTCATGATTTTATAAAAAAAATCATTTATAATTATATTTCAAACTAAAAATTGGAATAATGGTACTGATACATGAATATTTCATAAACTAATAAGTGGATAAGGTAACTCAAGATTATTTTTTAGTTATAGATCCTATTATTCTTTAAATAGAAGAATAATAATTAATAATCATGAAATATGTTGAGATTATTTAAATAAACACATAATACATGGTAACTTGTGCTCAAAACCACATGTAATAAAATGAAATTAAAGGAAATATAAATTTTCTTGAAAATAAGTATATTAAATATATAAAATAAAAAATTGACATATATACACCTCAAAAATTAATTTAGGTCAATTACGAAACATGGGTCTCAATAAAGGAAATTTGAGAGAAAACTATTTTACCAATTTAGTAACCTTGAACACATAAACCCCATGAATTAAATATCATAAAATTGAAATGAAAGTACCATTAATTTTTTTTATAATATAATTATATTACAATTAGTTTATGTACATTCACCATATAAAAGTAACAAGTGGTGAATATATCATGTATCTCTTTTAAATAAAAAGTGAGATGAAATCGCTTTACCTTATGTCTTGACTCTAAGAGTATATGTTAAAAACACCTGTATAATAAATATAAATTTATTATATACTTTTTTATGATCTATATTATTATATCTAATACAGTATATGTTTTTATTATAACCTTATATTACTATTTTTTAACCATCCTATATCAAGGTTTTACTTCGGATAATATTTTCCTGGTTCTACCCATGTGTCTTAATTTTTTATATAATTGGACCATATACATACAAAAAACCTCAGAATATAAAAACCGATATAAATATAATTTTTATCATATATATTTTTATTATAATAATTTATATAATATTGATGTAATAATTGGAATTGAGTGTTCAAGGTGATGATAATCCATAAATTACCATGACAGATGATTCCATTTTTATTATCGTTTTGAATGAAAGATAGAAAATAGACTTTATGTATATATATATATTATCATATATTTATATTTATAATTATATAAATATAATTTAAATTCACTAAACCCATCCTTAATAAATTTCTTGTACTGTGTTGATTAATCACATCACATTGAGAGGTGATAGTTCATTCTTTTTCAAATGAAATTATCGTATTTTCACCAAATAGATTGTAAAATGAAATGTGTTTTATAATGAATACATATTATACAACACATAATAAATATAATATAAAAAAAATATATTGTTCGCATCATATTTACCACCTTGAGATACGATAATGTAAAAATGAACAATCATCATTTAGTGGGGTTGTAGTTCATCGTTCATGTAAATAGTATGTTCGATACCAATTAAATGGTGTTTTTTGTATGTTTAGGATGAATCCATATAAAAAATATAGTATATTTTTCATATAGGTTTTTTTATATTATAAAATAATAAAGTGATATGAGGGGTAGAGAATAAAAATATAAGAAATGAGATTGAGATAAGACATCACCTCTTAATCAGGTAACTCCTTTTGGTTTGTGCCAAAAGACATCCTCCACTATAATTATACTCAAAAAGATCCTTCAATAAAGAAAGGATGGATTTTGGTAATATTATTGTGAATATATTTTCTTTACCATAAAGGATTATGAGGTGTGAAGAAGAATTATTGTGCGAGGTATTTATATAGAAGGGGAAGGACTCATTTGGTATTTTCAAAAATAGTTTATCAGTACCCAAGTTTTTAAGAAACATAGTATTAAAAAATAAACCTAACTCTATAATTTATGGTTATTTTCCTAATAATTTCTATCCATGGGGTGTTGGACAAGTTTCGAGGTCATTTTGGGTCTTAAATAGAAGTTTTAGTCCTTAGTTAAGATTAATTTTACCGTAACTGGTGTAAATATTTTTAATTATATTCACTATTATTTTTTATCAAAAACTATGATTACCATATTAAATTTTTAATATCACAACGATTTGAAATATGGAATCCATTTTTTCAACATTATAATCACATAAGAGGCATAAAATAAATTTTTTATTAATCCTATAGTAAGGTCGAGAATGTTGTTTTTTGCATATTAGAACATTGAAATGTTTTATATGTTTTTATAACATATTTCTATGTGAAATTTCACCCAATGATTTAAACTGGATTTATTGATATTATTATTACCAAATTAAACATATAAATTAAATTAAATATAAATTAATATTATAAATTTATTATATGTAACGGAGTTTTGAAATAAAATCATGTATTTTTTAAATATTAATTAAAAATGAATACTTATTGAAAATAATTTTTTTTAAACTAACCTAATTTTTATGTTTCAATTCAATAGATAATGGTTATTTTAAAATATTAATTCTATAAATGTTACTAATTTTTTATTTAAAATAGGTTCTCCATTAAAAGGTGATAAAACGTCCTTATAATAATATAGTTCATATTCATAAAATTTGGGTTTTTACCATATAACTATAAAATCTATTTGATGAATATAAAAAATATTTTATTCAATATATAACATATATATTTTATTAATATCACTCACTAATTATAAATAATTTATTTTATTAATCTGTGACTAGTTATAATAATAATAATAATAATTTCATTTATGTTCAATGAGTTTTCATATTTGTTTCTAATTAATTGATAACCTATGAGTTAATTATACATTTTTTTAAACCATATATTTTCATAATTCAGTAAATATTATTAATAAAATATAATTTAATAGATATTTTATATGTTATTATATAAAATTGTAACATTTTAGTGATATACTATTATTCAGTAAAACTCAGTCTTTTATTCCACAGAACCAATTGTGGAATGTCATTATTGCGTGTAACATAACATATACATGGTGTTCCATGCAGAGAAATCAAAAATTTATGTTTCTTGTAGTTCACTATTAACACGTTTTTTATATAACTTAATCCAAACATAGTACATTAATATAAAATTATCAATCTTCAGTGTTGGGTGAAATGAAAATTATCTAAAAGGTAATATAAATTAGGAAAAAAAGTATTCAAAAAATATTGAGGTGTAGCCTTTCCTAACATGAAGGGATAAAAAATATTATTCATGACGCATTGTTTTGTAGTTCAAACTTTTTTTAATATAAATCTAATTGATATATATATATATATATATAAATATTCCCTGATATTCTCTGAAGGTAGTTTATTAATCATTTTTTAGGACCATCATTATATAATTAATCCCTGAGTACCCATCCATAATGTAAATGGCATTGAATATACAAATTATAGTGATGAAAAGTTATGTGATTGGAAATGTGAAGTCATTTTTCAGACAATTTCTACAATGGTCTCTAACTTCGTTGAAGACCATAGTCACAATACACTTTTTCCTAACAGTGATTATGTTAGGGATCAATATTAGTTATTACACATGTTTAAAAAAAATTATTTGATTGAAATTTCATATTTTCATCTAAACTGGTAACAGAAGAGGGGAACATCCTACAGGATTCCTTCATGAAGACAAGATGGTCATCTAGTTAGACAATATGAGGAATATAATCATTTGGATTCAATCAAGTAGTTTCTTTATAATTCCAATAGAACACATATGTGTGTTTTTTTAGAAACAATATTTACATTTCAATATTTTATATGGGAATGGTGCTAGTAATCAGTGTCATCCAAAATTCCTCATCAATTCATAGATTTACCTACTTAATCACATCAATGTTGGTAATTAGGCTTTACATGAATATAAGAGGATCATTCTAGAGGACATCATCATCTTATTCCACATCTAACTCTGGGTATGCATTAATTTTTGTGGTTAGAAATCATTGAGAATATTTGTCACTGTTGAGGTGAGAGAGTCCATGAGAAAATAAATTATTATAACAAACTATTAGATACTTTGTTGATAAATTTATGTGCAGATTTTTTACACTACATCTAGGGGAAAGAGGGGCTTAGACATTATAGATTTAAACTTTTTCAATAACTAGATTTATAGAGAGAACATTGTCACTATAGAGAATAATCCAGGAACTTAGATGGAAATTCCCAAAGGCATTGGGGGATGAAATATATATATCAACATCCATATTTGGATTATTTACTTTCTTTTTATATAAACCAGCCTCATAGAATGTGGACTAAAATTTCTCTAATGGGTCATTATCACCATGCATAATGTTAAAATTTCCATAAATGGAGTATTTCAAACACTAGGGGAATATTTATGGTGCTACTACATTGCTATGTAGTCGGGGTGTTCTGATTAAGGAATTTTATATAGTTTCTTGGTGGATAACCCCAAACACGGTGTTAAATGTGGGATCTCCAAAATTTTATTTGAGAAATATATTTGAGAGAATCATTCTTCTAGGACTATCCTACCCTAGAATTGTTCCCCTTGGAAGATACGTGTCCCCTTATCTACATCCCATACAATAGAGGGTATGAATCATTAATTTTTTTATTATAGAACACTTTTAAATTAGATATCATCATATTTAGTCTTTATTGATTCTTCTCAAAACATATAGTGGCCTAACATATCCATGAATGAAAATTTCCTGGCCGAATATTGGGAATTAAATGACGACATGGCACTCAGTCCTTGTGGCCTCTAGTTAATAGACCTCATCTTCATTGACTTATTATTCAAACTCAAGTGGGATCTAGTGGGATTCAAATATTTTATCACACAATTATTTTGAAAGATGGATCACATCATCTATTGAGAAATTTTCTTCCACATTCCCTAGCTCTTTCAGAATGTTGTTCTCTGGTTTCATATGTTGTGCTCCATGAAGTTGGGTTCTTATCTATTACAAATCAAAAGAGATGATTAATTTTAGTTATTAAATTATAATTATTGTGAATATTTTAATGAATATTATTATTATTATTTATTAGTATGTTTTAGTTATCCCCATTCACTAAGATGATAAGATAATCACACCCCCACTAGGCGGTCATGCATGAAAATGGGCATGGGTAACTGTTGAAGGGTTATTGAACACCTCCAATTCTTTTTTGGTCTTTCTAGAGTTATTTTACATGGGTATTTACTACATATATGTCATTTGTGGGTATGTGGACAAAATATTGTGTTTGGAAAATCTAGTTCAATCCCCTGTTTCATTAGTTCCTGCACATACAACCTCTTGTTACACGATTATGGGTAGAAAAATCAAACTTGAAGTTATATTCATCATCAATGAAAGGTAATGATAAGTGTATCATATATACATAAACAATTATGAGATCAGAATCTAATAATTCTTTCATTCGGTGGGATGATTCCCTTGTTTCAGATACTCTAGTGAAGAAATTTTCAACGGTCAAGGATTATGTAGAAGAAGAATTTGACTTGTCCACATTTTTATCTTCTTATTTCAAATGGTTAAAACCACATTAAATAGACTTCTTCGATTTCACCTCATTAGGTGATGATAATATAATGTTTATTCCAATATTTTTTCACAGGGTGTCATGATATCGGTCAACTAATTTTTGAGTTATCTAGTTGTTGAACATTTGTCGACACCTGGACTGAACCCTTTTTTAATATCTTTATTCTTATGACTAGGAAATTTTGATGAATTCCACAGTATTTGATGATTTATTTAACAACATTTATCTTTAATATACCATAAATTAAAGAACTTAATTTCAATATAAAGAAACTATTGGTGTTATGACCCATTATTATATGAAATCTAAATTAGCCAGGTCAATTAAAGATTATGACCTAATTAGGCTTCGGGGGATGTCGAAGTTGAGAAGGTTTATTTCCATAGATGTAATGAAATGAACAATTAATTATTCAATTTTTTAAATAGTATTCTTTTATCAATCATTCCTCAAATATTTGGAATCAATGATCTGTTATGGATACATTCTCAAGAAGATATAGTTGTCTTTCCACTTGATAGGAGGGTGAGGGGGATTGGTACATTTATTGGTGATTTAATAGGCACTACATCTGGATTCATGGTTATAATGATAGTTTTAAACATTCTATGCCTCTTTCCATTTGTTAGGGAATTGAGTCAATATATAACTAGGTTTATCTGAATGGAAAATTCCATACATTTGGTCATTTTCTAAAACCCACAAATCCCATATAGATAATTAATAGGGACTAGAAGTGTCTATATATTAACCCATATATTTTCAGCATTGAGTTATAATAATATCTCTTAATATATAGGTTTGTGGAGAATATAAGATAAACCCTTCCATCTGTTAATGATGTAAAAAATCATACCATTTTAATTTTTTATGTTGTTCTTCAAGTTTATGATAGTGGTTCTCCCCATTAAAGAGCTCGGCTGGTAAATAAATTAATGATATAGGACATCCTATAATATAAATTATCTTTATAGAATTATTTTGTAAAAAACACATATCCCAACAATAGAATCTAAATAACAACCCATCTTTATCACCTCCTACTGATCTTGGGGGAATCATCAGACAACCTAATTATAAGATGTGAGTGAGATGTTTTATGGGATCCCCCAAAAAGTCAATGGTGGAGAAGGTATGATTTCCAAAAATGAATGGGGGTAAAATTTCATCCAACCATTAGGTATATGGATTCCTCCAATGTGGAATAAGTTCACATCATCCCTCCATGGATTCCATTATAATAGCTACTGTCTTGATGGCATCGAGAAATTCAAGATGCAATGTGGCTTTATTTTCCACCCGTCTATAAGGAGTGGGTGTGTCCTGCCTTGGTTGAATGATTCTCATATTATTCTAGGTGTCCATTAATCAAATGAATTATCTATTTACTAATTTTAAGAGTGTATTATACTGTAATGGGGGAAATTCAAAATAATATTCATCTTCACCTTTTATGTACACCAGCTACCTTGATCCAGAGTTGGTCTGATGGCCAAATTCTACTCTTTCAAGAAGATAGGCTCTAGGAGTGAATAAAATAATATTATACAGATGTTGATATCTATCACTAATATTATTCAAGATTATCTATTATTATTTTGTCTGAGGTTTTATATCTCATTATCATTGTGTGACAATTGTTCCACCATTGATGGATTTTATTTTTTATGGGTGTCGATAGGTTTGTAAGAAAAACATTAATTTTATCATTGGTTATATTCTTCAATAGTGGTGTAAAATCTATATTCAGATTTGAGTGGTTTCTAATCTACCATACATTCTGGGATCGTACACCCTTGGTGGGTGCATCCAAGAACTCCCATCATGGTTTGTTTCCTAGAGTGTGTCCCACTACATATATGTCTTGATCCATGGAATTTGGTGTGTTGAAGGTAGAATATATTATAGAGTAGATTAGTGTACTTGTAATTATAACATTAAAATAGAAACGATAGAATAACTAATTTTTTCATATATTAGGGTTTTTCCTTAATCAATTGGCCATATAGATTTGTTTTGGCTTGACACCCCAGCCGGGGTTGATTTCATTATCAATATTTTCTGTTCATATTTTCAAATTATTAGTGACACTGAGAGAGATTGAAATCCATATTATCGCTAGGGAATTGAATAAGAGGGTTCTTAATCTTTTTGGGGGAGGAATTGATGGGATGTCGATAATTGATATTTAGATCTTCACCCTGAGAAGAATGGTTCCCAGTGAGGGAATGATGATGATGAATGTAACTATATAAATATGAGCTGGGGGCGATGCAGGGATACAAATGGAATTGGATAATACATTTTTTTGTCTTAATAATTCATATAAATGATATTATAACCCCCATTATGGATATATAGATATAAATTCCCTCAATCTATTGGTATCAGGTTGATTGTGAACATCCATTGATTTTCCCATGACAATATTTGGGGATGATGAATTAGGTTTTATTTATTGACATATAAGGTCCCTTAGCCCTGTCTAAATGGTCTATTATGCACATATTGTAATATATACTAATTCCTATTTGGAATTGATTATCTATGGGGTGGTTTCATTGGTAAAAATTACTCTATATTTGTGGGCTTGTCTCACTCCTACAAAGCTCATATGATAGTTACTAAAATGAATTGTTTGATGTGTGGACGTTGTGGTCATATAGGATATAGGTGTAATGTAAACCAATGATGAAAGTCAGTTTCTATGAGAACATATCAATTTTATGTAAACTTCTTCTTCCATGTTTGAAATAAATTCACATTATTTCGAGATGACCAATTCTGAGATCAATTGGTGTTCCCTTCCATCTATTTGTTATTTATTAGAACCATTAAAGAGGTGTAATTATATAGTTGTGATGAGCATTCTCCCATGGTACCTGGCCCCTTGATTTCATCATAGCCTTTGAAATTGATGGGTTCCATATCTGACAGATTCTAAAATATTAAAGACATAGTGATATGGAATGGACCGCATTTTTCTCATCCAAAGATACATGCATTTAAAATGCTCTCAAAATAACGAAATGAATAGATTTCATGATACATTTATAAACATTATTAAATAATTATTCGTGATCATCCATTCAAGGGTTCTAATATATGTAAAAGGAATCCATATCTAATTGAAAAACAAGGTTTATTGATGATATGAAGGTGCTAAACAAATAATAGATATGGAAGATGTCCACCCTTTAGTATTTGATTATTATACTCTACCTTTAGGCATTGTTAATTAATAAAATAATTTTATCACTAATTTACGACCTCATAGTCAAAAGTGGAATGATCCCATAACATATTGGGGATGTTTTTTCTACATAAATATCTATATATATAAATGTTACCCTCTTCTTAATTATACATACACACCATTATCTATTTATACCATAGATTGTGTTTTTAGGTTTTCCTACTGATCCAATTAGTGTACTGGTGGAAAATTATGTAGAAATATATTTTTTATTTATCCTAATTTTTTAAGAACCTCTTTGTACAAAAGAATAAGATTTATTTACACCTCTCTATAAGGATGTGTATTGGTAATTGAAGGATTTCATTATCTCTTGTTGATATCACCATGGGGAGGTTGATCATGGTGGATGTTAGGGGTAGTGTTTTTATGATCATTATATAAACTAAAAGAACATTAAATTTAATTTTCATGATTTCTTTCTACTTGAGTATAAGATTTTAAAGGCATGTGGGTTGTTTAGAATGTGTCATTAATGACCTCAAAGACTCAAAAATTGGGTATATTAAGGATACTATTCAGCTCCTGCATATTTTCTAGAATATGTTTACCAGAAATTTGGAAATTTGTAGGGTATAAGGCTATTGAATAATAGTTGGCAGAATACATTGATAACTGATGAATGATATGCGAATTTGACAGTGTCTATGAGAATCCATAAGAATATATCAAAGAGAATATTTATTATTGGTAGATATTGTATCCTTCCTCGTGGAATCTTCCACTCTCACTCAGAGATAATTAATTAAAATGTGTAGATAATACCAATCCAAAGCATTCGAAAAATATCATTGGTCTTTCGTCTCCTAAATAATAAATTGTCTTAAGGGATGTTTCTCACTCTCGTGGTGAGCCCAGTTGGAGTGGGAATATGTTCCATGTATTAATATGCTTTCCCCATTGAATATTAATATAAAACTCATGAATCAGAGTGTGAATATGAATGACTCCTATAATACTAAATATGGCAATGATTCAGTCATTCATATGAGGAATTATGGATATTATCCTAGATTCGTTGATCTATTTGAATATAATGGGAATATTTTCTTAGGGTTATATGAACTTGTGCTAAGGAACCAGCCACTTTTATACAGTGGGCCCCATCCAGAATGGGTATATCTGTAGGATATTGATCCATTTGTGCATGCATGTGTTTTCATTGATATGAATATGAGCCAGTCCCGAGGCATGTGTCACTATCACATATTGGTCCTCAGCCAAAATGGGGATATGATTCTAATACTTGTACATTTAAATATGTTTTTGTGCCTTTTTTGATAATTACATGCCCATGTACTATGTCATGTGCTTCTATAACATTGTTTTCTCCTTTTAGAACTAGAATATGAGCCCAGTATGATGCCTCACCCTTTACCAAAATATGCCAAAAATCATCACAGATGGGAGAAAAAAGTACACATGATCTATATATTGGATTCATGATAATGTTCATATTGTTTTCCTACCTTGGATATTTGGATAAAAATATGTTTCTATTATTTTATTGTTACCCAAGATGAAATATGATGGTGGAGATATTCAACTATTTATAAGAGTTAATTTTAGTTTAGAAATGTGTTTATCGGAATGAAAGACTACATTTTTTCTATATCCTCTATATACTAGAATATATCATCAATTGAATAGGTAAAATGAACCCACTTTTTTCCTCATTACACTTGAATATTATTATGGGAATCATGCAAGTGGGAAGAGATGTGCACCTCCTTGCTTTCCTACTTATGAAATATTCCCAAGGATCTTTTTTGAGTGAGTTATAATATGAGCTTGATCATGGATACTTCTAGAATATTATGATAGACATCATCTAATAGAGTGGGGATATGATATGACTCACGAAAGTCTAGAGACATCCTCTACCAAAGTTTCCTCCTTGGTTATCATACATGGGTATGAGAGGTAGTAGTGTGTCAAGAATTATAGTCAACCAGTAACTGAAGGGAACAGCCATGATGATGGTTGAGTCCACTATTGAGGGAATCCCTTCTCATGGACCCTTGAAGAAAAAGGAATCCATCCTTGGCTCCTCAGGCCAAATTAAACATATACTAAATGTGGTGATTGTCACACACTATGGATAAGATCAAAAAACATTTTGATGTGGAAATGAGTTCAATTGGATTTACAATACTTTTATTTGGATTATGTGGGCTCATAAACTTCAGTATTTGAAGATATTTTTAGGAATCAAAATGGTTCAGGGTTTTAAATTTTCAATGGTATTATTACACAACATAATTAAAAAACACTGAAATGATTATGTCATGAAGTTGAGGTAATAATGGGTCTCATAGTGGTAATATTTCAGATGGTTTTCAATGATGGTAACTAGATGATGGAATTAAAGATCACTGAGTTTTTAGTGAGAGAAATATATACAATCAGAATGACATGAAGGATTAATTTCCCAAAATTAATTCGTCATCATACACATGATATGTTATCAATTAAATATGAATGGGTAATAAAATTATAATTTTATTGATGATATGTCCATTTTACTCTCTTGGTCTTATTAATGTGAGGATAAACTAATTTCCTTACAAACCTAGATATAGTGGACCATACATATGATAAATTTTAGGATTTTTAGTAATTTATAAAAATGATATGAAATCAATATGACATGTATCATAGTTAACTGATCATTGTTTTATTTGAGATAATCATGTCACATTTAACCGATTGGGGGGTGATGATAAAGGCTTCCCATGTGGTATAAGAAATTTTCATATTAGGACATGGTATTTAATCCATTTTGTCTTGTGATGAAGCTGTTGTGGATACATGATTTCTCTTTGGGATCCCAATATATCCTTTATTCTAAAGATGCAGTTGGATGGGAAAAATATTTTTATTGTGTCTGTGGAGGGGGGGGGGTTCATTTCATTTTACAATCATTTATATAAGGCTTACCATTTTTCTCTATAATTCAAACCACTGGCAACTCATGCATCCATAATTTGGTATGCACCTTCTTTCAAAAGGAAGTTGTTACATTGGGGTTTCAAAACGAAAGACACATAGAAACTCGAATTGGTCCTAATCATGGGAGTAACATCCCACAAAAATATTTTTGGGGGAATTAATATCTACTATGGGACTCTCTTTCATATTTAAGACTTGTTTAGGTATCTCTTCTCTATCCAAAAACCTGACCAGTTACCCTAAACAATTTTGATAAGTTAAACCTTTTTTGATGTAAAGGGAAATCTATATTTAAATAAATATGTATTTACTCATGTTTGTTCCTTCATTTCCCCCAATGGGTAGTTTTTTTATGTTAATTTCATATTTCCATTCAAATCATTATTTTATTCCACATATAGAAGAGTTTAATATTTCGATGTAGGGATTGAGCCATTATGAGAAGTCCTATGTGTATTGTTATATATTTGGAAACAAACACCACGTAGTTTATTAAACCAGTAATGTTTAATTTCATGTATAAAATAAGTACATATGGATACATAAGAACAAAAAATTTGATATCATACATTAAGTATCCATCTGATAGATCTTTGTAGTGGGAATAATTAGAGTCTTCATAGTTTAATCATTACCTTCAGAATGTCCTTGAGGTAGATATTATTATTTGAGGGTATTCATTTTATTCCTCAGTTTGGGGCTACACACTAAGGTTTCACTGGGTCATGTAGATTCAGGATAAAATGGATATGAACAGTGAAAATCAATAATCAAACATGAGCCATGTTGAGTGTGAGAAACATGTGATTGCATGCAATCAATCACACATTATATGGATGTAGGAATTATGCACATGGACGACCATTTAGATGTTTAACATGGAGATAGGTCCATATAATGTTATCATTTGAATTCCTATGATCAATATAATTAGAGTACTCATAGACAACCTTGAATGGGGCTTACACACCGATGATTCTCTATTATGGAATACATTTCATGTTATGCCATAGGATAGGGATTACAAAATAATACTTCTCTACTATATGGTATATTTAATATTATTTTTATGGTCTAGGATTGCACCCTAAGGCTTATATTTTGTGGAGGATATGTCCTATTATTATCTTATTTGGTTCATGCACACTGAGGTTTTCCAAATATTATGTAAATTTTAAATTATTCCACTAATAGGGGCTTACACCTTAATGTTACCCTAGTGTGAGGAATGCTATATCATGAAACAAATTATGGAATAAACACTAATGATTCACATAAATATAATCTATAAATGGTTATCATATCCTAGGATACAAGATAGAGTTGGTGAGGTTATCACCCTAACCTGGTCGATTTACTTCCAAACATTTAAGAAACAAATATTTTTTTCAATTTTTATTCAATTAATATATCCTTTGATATATTTTTAATTTCATGTATCAAAAAAAATTATTTTATAATTAATCACTATATATGGATTGGTTTATAAAAGTCGCATAATTCGTCATGAACTACACAGAACACAAATATTATAAAAACTACACAAAACACCAAGGTTAGCATCTGGATTGGAATTAATTATATATAACATCAAAATGGGATACATTACATGCAACACTAACATAGAGTATGTTAAAAACTACACTGAGTAACTTAAATATGTCATTTTGTTATTATAATTATTTAAATTTTATAATTATAATAGAGAAATTTAATATTTTAATATTAATAATAATAACTAAATTAAAAATATTTTTTATATTTTTTTATATAAATAAAACATAATGATGACAAAATATCTAAATTATGGTGAAGTCCATATATTATTTAAAATAATATTTTCTCAAACAAACACCTTTAAATGTCCTTATATGAAATATAATAATATTATTTTTAGACACATGTAGAAATTTAATTTGAGAAAATAAAAGTCATTCATTCATTTAGAATGTAATAATTAGTTAAGAGTGATTTTTTGGGTCATTTCTGAGAAAAATCATTTTTTGATGAAGTGTGAAAATATCGGATTTTTATTCAAAACTATTATTTTATCTTTTTATTTATATGGTTATATTATACTTCATTGGTCTAAATATATATGTCAGTTATATTTTTATCAACTAATCCAATGTATGTAATTTTATCCATAATTAAATTGAAATTTGATATAAAAACATAATAAATATTTGATCATTTTTACTTTGAAACCCCTCATTGTCTACCCAATAGCTGGATTAATTTTAAATTAATTTATACCAATTATATGCTTGGAATATGAATAAATGAACTCCATATTTGGGATCAGAATATATTTTAATTAATAATTATCTCATCTTATATGTTTTTACCAAAATTAATTTTGAATTTTATTAAAATTAATAATATTGACTAAAGTTAAATTATTGTTAATAGGGACTAACCTCTATCCTTGAGGCCCAAAAAGACTTTGAAATATGTGAAATTTTTGTTGGAAATATATTATAATATTATATCTACCCTTTCCCATAAATTTAATTATTATTAGATATAGTTGCAACATAAAAAACATGGGAGGAATTCTATCTTTAAATATTAAATGTAATGCCACTCCTCCTTCCCTATAAAATGCCACATCCTACCTCAATTTTTTAAAACACTGAAAAACAAATTATCTAGGAATATATATAACCAATTAACTTACCAAAATACCTCCCTTTCTACTTTAATACTCTGTTTGGGAATAATATCTTTGAAGTAATTCTTTTTTCACAAACTAAATGGAGTTTCCCCAATAAGACGTTACATGATCTCTCAATCTTCATTCTTTTATTTTTTATTTACCACCTCTTCTATTCCATTTATTCTCTGATTGTATAAAAAATATAGTATAATCAATATACTATGAATTCCTTTTCTAATATTTTAAACAACACCTATACATACATATATTCAATTGGTAACAAACATATTGTTTATGTGTACGATGATATAATACGTCACTATATTATTAATGTCCATTTTTTACTACATCTCATGATAGAAATTTTGATGGAAAATATGTTTATATAATTTAAATAATAAATTATTTAATTATTTAATCTAATTTATTCTATTTAAAACACATATCAGTTTTACTTTCTATTTGGTATAAATACAATAATTTCATTTGAGGAACTGTGGACTATCACCCCTTAAAAGCGACTGGATTCATTCAAACACTACCTGAAATTTATTAAGGATTGGATTAGTAAAAAATATTATAAATTTATAATTATATTTCTTACTATAAATATTTCTTACACATACATACAAATAGTTCACAATATTTCATTCTTTTAATATTATAACAAAGACCGAATCAACATTCATGCATTTGTATGACTTACTGTCTCCATGAATAGTGTCTTCCACCACATACTATTACATTATATAGATTATTATAATACATACATTATTAATATAAATTATATTTATATCATGGATTACATTCTATAATAATTACATATGTATAAGGAAATAATATTTATCAAATCATAACACATCCCAAGAACAGAGAAAATATTATCTGAAGTGAAACATTACCATCAGATAGTTAACAATAGGGTAATACGATGTCACAAAAAAACCATAAATGGTATTAAAAAATAATATAGTTATATGGAATATTTATAATAATTTCATATTTATAATACATGTTGTTTGAATAATTTCAATAGGATTCAGGACACATGGCATGGGGACTTTATCTAACCTTTTTATTTATGTGTGGTACATTCTTTATTCACCAACCATTTCATTTTTGGGGTGGGTAAACTACCCAAAGAATTATGAAAATAGTTTTATCATTGAATTTATGGGTATTTTAGTATCCATTTTTTGGTATTTATTTCTTGTGTTTTATTTTTTAAAAGCTATGAAATCAGTAAAATAGTTTTGGCCCAATTTTCCGTCACTGAGACTCATGTTTTATTATGTACCTACATTTATTTTAGAGGTGAATATACGTAAATATTACATGATATATCATTAATATAATACTTTTCATTATATTTTATTCTTCATCTAATATTGTTGTATTATATGGATAATATTATCCACTGTAACAAACTTCTATGATTTTATTGGAAAAATTTCATCACTTTTCATTATTGTTAATGATTATGATTACTTGATTAAATTTTATGAACAATATCTAATTTACATTAATTTATTTTCTTCCTATATTGTTATTAATGAAATACTCATGTATTTGTTCCTTTTTTACAATTTGGTATATAATATAGTAAGTACAATGTTTTTAGAAATCCTGACATTACCTTCCCTTTGGTTGTAAATCAATGTTTCTTCAAAAAAATGTTTTCTAAATAATGATTCCATGAATTTTGTACCATTATCATATAATATATAAAAAATACTTTTAAACATATTTTAGTATAATAGTCCCATTAATAGAATATTATTTTCTATCTTTGAATAAAGAAAAATTATAGTATTTCACTATAAAGAAGGAATATTGTTATTACCTCGTACAGAATGTGTGTATTTACCCACAATTATTTTGTTGTAGCCTCATTTTCATTTTTATAATCTTAATTTTATGTAATTTTTTGAAATATTAATTTTCATGGGATTGTTAAAAAGGATTCAATATTCATTTACATGTTTTCAATAATAATTGTTTAAAATTTTATTCATTCCTTATTTATAAATTTTCAAAATAATTTCAATGAAATGGTTTTGAAACAAATTAATGCTTATTTCATATGATTTCATGCAAAAACAATTTCAATAAAATTTCAAAGTTTCTTTTTATTTTTTGAATTTTTTCTCAAATAAAAGTGTAATAATATGTTATGAATCATATATTATATCTATTGATGGAAAATTGTTTTAAAATCTATTTAATGTATTATTTAAAATTATTCATTGTATTTTATATGAAAATGTTTTTCGAATGATTTTTTGGGTTAAAATGACATTTTCAATAAATTTATGGTATTTTCCACAAAAAAAATTTCAGAATGTAATTTCAAAATTATTTCCATCTACAAATACATCTGTTTATGATACAAATTACCTTATAGGAATTGATCTAAAGGTTTAAATCATATTATTTCTATGACTGTGTTTTGCTTAATTTTATGGTTTTTATGATCCCCATAAATATTTAATGGGTTATTAATTTATGAAATCTATTTCACATTCACGGGTTATGATTTTGATTAAATGATTGTGAAAATGTATCTTTTTTCTCTATGTATGATATATTTACATGTTTATGATACTAATTTCATTTCATGTGTTATGATATGATTGTTTATTGTTTTGTGGAAAATATATAAATTAATTCATTATGAAATGATTTGAAATTATACCTTCTTACAATGAAATTTCTATTGAAATATATATATATATATCCTAAGATTGAAATTAATGAAATGAGAAATGATATCAGATCAATATTATAAGTTTGGAATAAGAAATATATCTAGTTAAATCATAATGTCTAGGAATGAGGTGTAAATGTTTTTCAGTAATATAATGCTGGAATGTGGTGTGACCTTGTTTCGGTAAATGATCTTTTCCACTAATACGGTATAAAAAAATTAAATGAATACTAGGGAAATAATTTTATATTCTTATGTGTCTACAAAAATTACATGTTTCATTATTATATTGTGATTTAACATATTATGTTATTTATTTCTATATAATTAATGTCTTAATAATGTATATAATTTATAACACGAATTATGTAAAAATTAATGTTTATCATATTTGATATTAATTGTATGATATTTAAATTTCATGATCACATTATCATACCATTATGATCAGGATTATTCTTACAATACTCCATTTTTTCCCTTAATAAGCATCTAAACTCAACCATTTTATGATTCCTTCCCATGTTTATAAACATACGTTTTATTATTTTTGTCTATGATGGGATCCATTCCAAAAGGCATATTGGGTGATAATGTATCTCCCTTATTTTTTAGTGGTTTTGTTTCAATGTTTCCAATGGCACTAAAATATTACTATCCTTGGGCATCGGTTTTTATTATGTTGTATGTATTATAGAAATGTTATGTAATGATAATTTCTGAAAATGGAGGGTATATATTGTTGGAATTACAGTAAAGTATTACATAACCTTTGGAATATAGGATTTTAAAACCATAGTGAGAATACAAAAGACATGTATAAGGATAATCCTATGGAAAAGGAAAGGTATATGAAAAAGTATTTGAATTTTGTAAATGGATAGAGTTAGTGGTATAATTGAATACATCCATTTCTAGATACTAAAAGTGGATTTGGATCATAAAAATGTGTATATAGAAGTGACAACTCTGACAATATGACATGATCATAACTCAAGGAGAATTGGTATATTATAACATTCTTTTCTACTCACCTGGTATAACCCTCATGAGGGATATACTTCTGTAATCCCCAAAACTATCCTTGAACCATTATGAAAAATTGTATTTATGTTTTCAATTAATATGAAATGATTATCCCCTAGGGTTATATATTATGTATTATTTAATGATTTATAAATCGTAAATGTAATTATTTTCATGACTACATGATTTTCTACTTTGATATGTAATGATAGCGTTATGATTCAGATTTTAATCTATGGTGGGAACTGGATGGAACTAGATAAATTTCAAATGTGTTAGATATTTTGATGATGATATGTAATATGGCATAATCACCTGAAATAATGTCCCAAATTAATGTCTTAGAGAGACAATTATATGTTTTGATAGTGTAATATAAGGTCACAAAGAAGGTTTTTTAAGGGAAAATGATGAGATTGGTTAGTGAAATATATGAATATATTGGAATCCCTAAAATATATTCGTAGGATATGTGTTTTATGTGTTGAATATATGATTATTATGAAACTCAATTTCTTGAGATGAAATCTTCTAATTAAGATTAACATGGTGGTAGTAGTAATGATTATATTATAGATGACGGTGAGACAACAGAATAAATGTGAAAGGAAAGAGGTATTATGTTATATGATGATGTATCACTGTTAATGGAATGAGGATAAAATTTAAAAATAAATATTTTTATATATTTATATTCATGAATTATGAATAGTGAAATATATAGGTATTGTTTAATTAATTCTTTTCCCTGTTGTTTAACAATAACATGTTGAATGGTTCTGAAGGAATATAAATGTGATATAATGGAAAGGTGATGTTCTAAGAAAACGCATGATTAAGGGTAATTTAACCCGTAATATGTTCCTTATGTTATGATAATTTGGTTTGGATAATGATATATTGGATATGAAGAAGTATATTAGAAGGTACTGATTACAATGGAACTAATTAATGAATTTTTAAAAATTAGTTTAATCTATCATGGATGAAATTTACCAATCCTTGTATTTATGGAATATATCCATGAATATACGAAATAAGGAAGCATGAATTTTTTCTAGAAGTAATTATTATAACTTAGGTTATTACCACATTTCAACATAACATATGTGGAAGTAATTGACATGATTGTAATGTGATAACTATGATATAATTTTCATATATGGGGGAATAAATATTATAATCATTTTGGGATATTCTTTCTCAATTAGTAGATCTTCATCTTTCAGAAGGGTTATAAGTTTAATCATTCATGAAAAGATTATGTTTATCTTCATAAAAATTATTTATGAATTGTTATTCTTTTTTATAATCTGGGATAAAAGGATTTTATGTTATTAACATTATTTCATGGATTTTTATATTTTTTTGGACATTATATTAGTATTGTTTTAGAAAATGATGTCAGGTATGTTTTGTGAAAACGAACCATGTTCAGCAGGGCCACGAGTCTTGTTCACATAATAGAATGATGATAAGTGTTTCATGCCTACCAGTAGCCTTTGCAATGTACTAGTTAATGTATAAATATTTTCTGAAAAAATTATAGATGAAAAAAAATTTGTCTTACTAATTGTTTTTAAATATTAATGTGTTGACCATATTTATTTTTTATGAATATTTATAGATAAGTTTCTATATTTTTCATTATTTTATGGTTCATAATATATTCCAAATATATACATTAGTGCATCAGGTATCAATGTTATTTTTTCTTCATCGATTTATTTATTTAATGGATGAATTAGATATAGTTAAAATTAACCCAATATTAGAATTCTATATATTGAAATACATCAAGAATGTATAATTCCTCATATTCTTCGTCAAAAAATTTATTACTCTAAGATAGTGTAGTGATCAATTTTTTTACTTATACCTTAATTTATATTGAACCGATGTCCATATAAATCATCAATGATTAATGAAATTGTGGTCCTCAACTTTTCATTAATCATTAAATTGATTATGATTAATGACCTCAAAAACTCCCTATAACTATTTAAGGTTTCTCTATATGACCAATTTTCACTACCAAACTATATTCTCATATGTGGAATCCCAGCTATATGTTACATTGGGTTACCATTATGGGTTTAAATTCGCCATTTTATGGGATGATGTCGTATTAATTTTTATTTTGTTTGTTTCTATGATGAAACATTCAAGTATTGATCCTTTTATAAACCAGATGTTTTTCAAGGGAGAAATTCATTTTACAATGGATAAAATGTAACACCCTATGATTTTGTAATTTATTCTTTTATATCTTTATATAACCATTATAATATTTTTAATTTTATTTAAAAGTAGAAAAACTGTGTTTTTTATTAATGAACATTTTTTATTGCATTATATGCATGACCATGTGAACCGTTCACTACACACAACAAAAAAATTATCTTGACCACATGGAACATCAAGGTTATCTTTCTACATTAAATACGTTACACTCAACACTAACTTCGATTATGTAACATGAAACATTGACTCGGCATACGCTACACACAACAATGAGTTTCTAAGAAATGACTATTTTATTGTTATAATCATTTAAATGAAATAATTTTTATTTATTCATTGAATGTAGTAATAGTAATATTTATAAAAAATTTACATTTTTTTATAATTTTTTTATATAATAAAAATACATTGATAATGAAGGGTTTATATTTTGGTGATGTCCTTGAATGTTTAACACTACTAATTTATACAATGATCTTCTATTAATATCAATTTATAAAAAACAAAAAAAATTAATATAGACACACAATTTATAAATTCACATTGTCAGCCCAATGGTGGGATTGATTTTATATTAATATAGGAAACATATTCGATTGGAATTTGTAAAATTTATTTCCTTTCTTCATCAAAAAATTTATAAATTCCATATTTCTCATCTTGGTTTTTGACAAAAATATATTATGGAAAGTGATTAAAGTTAATTACATCTATTAAGGTTAAATTAATCTTATTAAAGCACCAAACTATAACCTTATGGCCCATAAACACATATAATATAGTCCAAAATCCATTTTATTGAAAATTATCTACCCTATAACCCATTATATTGTCATTAAATTATTATTGGATCCAGATTAAACATGTAAAATATGGGTGTAATTCCCTTTTCAAATATTTACAGGAGTTTCACTCTTCCTTTCCTATAGAAGGACACGAAATATCCCACTTCTTCACATCTATAAAAAAACATAGGGTTTGAATTTTTTTAAAAATAAACTTTCTAAAATACCTCCCTTCCTCATTTAAGCCTCCCTTTGTGAAATATTTTTTCAAGGAATCATTTTAAATGAAACCAAAAACAGTTACCCGATTAAGATGTAACACCTTCTCTCAAGATCATTTCTTTTGTTTTCCTTATCCACTATAAGATATAATTATTTAATTATTCTATAAATAAATTAGTATCATTAATATACTATAATTTCAATATGATAATTGTTTAACATGTAGTTATAGAGACCTCTATTTGTTGGGTAACAATCATACTGTATACTTTTACAGAAAACTACCGCCTCACAGAAAGATTGTTTTTTCATTTTTCATTTACCACCTATCATGAAGGAAATAAAATTTTTATATGTTATATATTATATCTATTGTGTATTTATTCTTTTTTATTCTTTGTATAACTTACATAAATTTACATTCAAATTTGTGTAAAGATGACCATTTTGTTTAATGATTTGTGGACAACCACCACCTCAATGTGATGTACATTTTCCACGCACCAAATGGAATTTATTAAAGAAGGGATTAGTGAAATATTACAATATATATAAATTTTTTATGCTACTATAATTATAAAATATAATCATATACATATTTTTAGTTTTTTTTTCATTTTATCAATACGAAAATAATAAAGGTAAAAACATTCATGTGTACGTGCGAATTACCGTTTCCATGAATTGAGTATTCCCTTTAATACATCTATTTTATATATACTAATAAAATAAAAAAAACAATTAATAAAAATTATATCAATATCATGGTTTACATTCTAGAATCATTATATATGTATAAGGACCAATGATATAGAATATTATGGAACATGTGGAGAACAATATGAATTTACCTGAAGTGAAACCTTAAAATAGTGTGGTTAAGAAGGGTAATATCAAGTAATAATAAAACCATATATGTTATTAGATATAATATTATGATTAAAAAAATATTTATAATAAGTTTATTATCATTATTTTGTTGTTTTTAATCAGTACAATGAGTTTGAAGACATAAGTTAAGGGGATTTAATCTCACATATTTATATTTGTTAGATAAATTCTTTATTCATAGCCCATTCGTATTTTGTTTTGTTTACAACGAAATTGTATGTAATAAATTATTTTTGTAGTTAAATTTATGTGTATTTAAATATCAATTTTATTATATTTTTCTTTTGGTATTTTTTTCAAAATTACAAAATTGGGAAAATAGTATTCTCTTTATTTTCCATCATTGAGTCTCGTGTTTTGTTATGAACCTAAATTTCTTTTTTGATGTGTATATACTTCCATATTAAAGGTTATATAGAGAATATAAATATTGTAATTACATTTTACGCTTCATGTAATTTTATTTTATAAATAATATTGGATGATACCTATTAAATAAGTGGAATGAGTTTATTGAAATAATCTCATCGCTTTCTGAGAATGTTAATGATTATTCTTTTTTGATAAAATACTATGATCCATCTATCATGAAAATTTATGAATTTTTTTCTTCTATTTTTTTCAAGATATATTAATGTATTCTTAGATCTTTATACACATTGATGCACAATATATCTATTACATTATTTTTTAGAAAGACCGACATTCCAATCTCTTCTACTAGAAATCAATGTTCCTTCAAAATCAAGTTTTCATAAAAGGGATTCCATGAATATTGTAGCATTATCATATATTCTATAATATATATTATTAATTTTTTATATTACAAATTTCTTATGAAGAATCTTATTGTCTCATTCTGAACGTGGAAATTTTCTAGCATTTTATTGTGCAAATGGAATGATCTTTTTACCTCATATGGCATGTATAGATTTACCCACCATTATTTAAATATTGATTAATTTTCATTTTTAAATGGATAATTTGTCAAAATAAGTTTTGAAATGTAAATTTCCATGAAAATGGTTTCTATAATATTTCCAAACTTCTTTTATATGTTTTCAATGAAAATTCTTTTCCTAATTTTTTCAAGAGTTACTTATATGTTTGAAAAGTATTTTAAATGAAATGGGTTTCAAAACATTTTCTATATTTTCAATATTTGTTCATATTGAAAAGTTTTAATTATTTTTTCATAAATTAATTATAGGTATTTTAATGGATTTTCAAAGGAAATTATTATTACAATTATCTTAATATTATTTTATATGTTTTCAATGAAAAAAATCATAAATGATTTCATGTATTCTATATAAGTTTTTATGGTAATGTCTAGTAAAATGATTTTCCAATAGATGTATCTATTAACTATCATTTTTAATTAATAGAGTGTATTTTCTTCACGAAACTTTTTTGAAAGGTATTTTGAAATTATTTTCAACCTAAGATGTCATTATTTTATGATACTCATGCCCTTCTAGGAAATAATAAAATATTCCCATTAAAAATAATTATATGAATGGATTATGAATAATGTCATGGTATTTATGAAACCTGTTTTACATTAATTGGTTATATGTTTATGAAATATGTTTCTCTTTCACTGGTTACGATTTTGATGAAATAATTATCAAACCTATATCTTCTTGTGAGGTTATGATATGTCTACAAGTTTATGATAAAAATTTCAATTCATCGGTTATGTTATGATTTCTTATGATTTCATTGCACATTTATATATGATTTCACTATGACTTTTGTTTGACCTATATCACATTCTAATGAATTGGGTTATGATTAATACATCATGATATAGGAAATAGTATAATGGTAAATTAACACAGTTTAGTATTATAGGGAATCACGTCAAATAGACTTTTTTACTATTATATTATTAGAACGAGGTGTGAAATCATTTAAGTAATTATTATCTAGAATGGGGTCTGGTCCTAGTTTTACAAAGGTGTTTCCCACTACAGTGGTCTCAGAAAATGATCCATGACTATTATAGAGTTCACAACTTATACTTATGTATGTTCCGAAATTCAATGCTTTATTTCTACATTATTTTCTTAAGGATTACATTATTTATTTTATAATGAATAATGTCTTATGAATTGTCAACATTTATTCCATGATTCATGTTTATGATATTTATATGTTTTGTTCGATATAATATTTTCATAATCATGTTCTCATTCTATAATGTTTATGATTATTTTTACATTTCTCCCTTTTATACCCTTACTGAGAATCTTAGGTCTCCCATTTGGTGGTTTCCTTCCCCATGTTATGATGATTTGTATTATGTTTGAAGTGCATAAGAAGGGTTCTAGTCCAGAACAACATAGTGGGATATAATTAGGTCACTTATGCATTAGTTTTTATTTATCAATTTTTCCAAAGAAAATAGACTAGTACATGCCTTTTGCGTATGTTTGTATAATGCTTTATATATTACTTAAATGTTATGTAATTTTAATGTATGAAGAATTAAGGTATCTATAATACATGCATTTATTGGCTACCTGATATGATAGGGGATGTCTAGACATGTCTATCTATATTGGATAATAATCCAAAATAAATCATAAGATCAAAATTATATGTATGAGTGACTTGGCATAATCTAAATGGAATATCTAAATTCTATATTATGACTATGGATTGACTATCTTGAAGACATGAAAATACTTAGGTGATCTTTTCTAATATGTTATTGTATGATCTCGACTGACATTTTGGAAGGTAGTCTAGGGTTCCAAATGACTAGTCTTGGTGTCAAGAAAAATGCTAGATGACATGTCCAGAGGATTCAATAAGACCTATATGACTTTTCCTAAAGACATTTTGAGAGAATTCTAACATGTATAGAGGCTATCAAATGTCCTGGAAGACCTTTCTAGAAATAATTTCTAGTTCTCATTGGCATGTCGTGAGGGGGTCGCATGTCCTGACTAACTTGTCTCATGGTTGTGACGATATTCATTTGACATGTTTGGAGGGGGCTTCATGGTTAGTCTGATGTTAATTTAAGACATAGTGAGATCCAATTGACATTCCATGGCACCACTATAATACATAGATTCAATTCACTAGAATCGCCACATGTCATGGGTGACACATCTAGAGGACATCACGTGGCTTGGATGGCATGGACGAAGGGTTTCATGAGACATTGGGTTCTTAACCAAAAGGTTATTGTGCATTTCATTGGAATGTAAAAATTACATCCCATTATACAAATGATATTAGAAATATGTCATCACATGAGATGGGTGACATGTCCTTGTTCAATCAGATGACCTAAATAGTTTATTCAAAGTGCACAATGATCATCATAAATGGCCTTCCCATAAGTATTTAGTAATTCTATGTATTTGTACCATACATTTATTTCATAAGTTCATGAAATTATTTCCTTTTGAGATTTTTTATGTCTCTCATTATTCAGTAGCTATGTGTAATTTTCTCTACATAATCTTCCATAATTACATCACATGATGTTAAATGATCACAAAAACTTTATAACAATGCTTTATGATCAATTGTGTTTTATTATGATGTAACATGATAAAATCCCTTTGAGATCATGAGATATTATGCTTCTAGAAGTCCACATTTTTTCATCAGTAATCAAATGTGTGGATAAAAATTTGAAATTTTTCCTAACATGGTAGGGAATTTATTGTCCCCTCCACTCGTATTATGCACCTTATTTGTGGATTATATCTCAAAAAATTAGGATTTCTTTAGTGGAGGGATTCTATGTCTCACTTTCTAAGATATCCTACTATATGTCATATTGGGGATGTTAGCTTATTTTCATCAACTGCAAGGTCATACAGACAATTCCATTATTATCGAGGGTTTGGCCAATCAAAGGATTCCACTCCAACCAAGTGGTCTTGGCTATGAATTTTTTAAAGTCAAATCCTATTTGTCAAATTGCCTTTCTGTGATAAGGGATATTTTCGAAAGGCTTTTGCGTGATCTCATGTGTCCTCACAGGAATCTTCTTCCAGAAAATTGTGGCTTTTAGGGAGCCATCACATGTTTTTTTCGGATAATATATGGGGTCTTAAAGGACTAGGTTTTCTTATCTAGGGGGATTTCACATGGTCAACATTGATCTCTTTGTTTGAATAAATTTTCTCACATTAAATAATCATGTCCATTATTATTATAGTGAATCTAACATTATTTCGCAATTTATTTCATTGTTTATTAATAGAAGGATGGGGATATATAGAGTTTAAATGAGTGTGGTCCAAGAAATCTACTCATTCCATCTATGATACCTCATGTGACCAAAAAATGATCTTATGTTGATACTTGAGAATTTTATTGTAAAAAACATTTTTTTTGGAGTGGATATGGGCACATAGGACTACCATGACATTTCTAATAATAGAGGAATAAAAAACAATGACTTTCCAGTAGGCTATCATAGAAAAAATGGGACATGTTTATAGGGCATTAAAAGTGTCTCACGGTCAACATGGGATTGTAAGATGTATTTTAGGACCACTGGAGGATCACAAATTTTGGATACATTAATTATTATCTTCTAATTATTGATAGAAGGTTTATTTGGTGTCTGCTGATTGACAAGTCACATGGTCTGAAGGAACTCATATTAGAGACATTTCGTGGCATGTGATTGTCTCATAATCCTTCATAGGAACAATGGGGAAATACAAAATGGGATCACTGAGATATTTTATCAGGTTATGTGATGTTCACGAACTTCAAAAGGAAATTAAATTTTGTGACTTCTAGAGGTTCACATGATTGGTGTGTTCTTTTCCACATTCTTTTTTATTTTCATTGTTGAAAAAATAATACCAATATTAAAGTATTTTATCACCTATAGTATTATTAATGATCATTTTTAGGCATCAACAAGGGATTATGTACAAATAGTTGGTAAAATAGGATGTTCAATTTATTTTTGGTGATTACGATGACACAATAATAATAAAAACCATATCATCCCATATCAAACCACTTTCTTGAAGAAATATGCATTGTGACTCATGAATTACTCTCCATATACAAGAGGCATATGACTAGTAGTAAAGTTTTTACTCCATCAGTGGGGATATTACACCCTCAGTATCTTGTTATATGCTCTATAATCAACAAATAGCTAATAAAAAATAATTATATCAATCATTATAAATGGTAATGATGGCCTAAATGTAATAAAGATAATGTATCGACTATAATAAAAATATAAACTATTGTACATAAAGAAAATAAAAAATAAAATGATAGATTATAGGTCCCACCATGTTCTATTTATGACCATCACTCCCACCATGATCCTAATCTCAGTAATCTACCACATGTCCCTTTCAATTTGTTGGACCCATCATGAAATCTACAATCCCATCTAAATCCCTAATTCATTTTTGAGAACAAAACTCAATATTAAACCACCAAAATGTTCTTAAACTATTTTTTTTTGGGATAAATGATTATTCCATAACAATAATAAATGTGTTATAATCATATTAAAAAAAATATGAAATGAAGTGGTAATGCACTAACAAAGCCTCCAGAAACCCCCTTCCTAAAATTTTCTAGATCCATGCTTTAATGGATGTATATTTAAACATGTTTCCAAAATTATAAATTGTCTACTAGTGAGTCACTCAGAATCGATAAAACATTGAGTGAAAACCACCTACCGGGAATCAACAAGTCATTGAGTAATACACAGAATCCCCAAGGCATCAAATATCTATAACCTATTTGTAATCCACAATGCATTGGGTAACACTCATAAGGTTCAATAAATCATGTGTCATCCATATATTCATAATCCACAAGGGCATAAGTAGATGAAATGATATATGATTATCATGCTCTACATTCATTATCACCACAAATTTTCTTGCACCCCACAAGGGGTAATCATACCACAAAGTCCACCTGTAATGTATTCACATTCCAATCATCCAATGGAAAACATGACAAAACATAACATGGTTTAAACTAAAGAATAAACCATGTGATATATAGAATCGTTGTAAACATAAAAATATGAACCAAACATTATCATATAAAATATCTGTCACATCAATCTCATAGAATCAAACCATACCATATCATGGGCTATAGATAACCATATGTGATTACATAACTCAAAATTTATCAAATATACGTACACACAAATAGTATAGAAACATTTTTATTCAAGAGACCATAAAGATAAAGAACATTATAACCGAAATATACATAAAATATCATATGTGAAGACACATTCTCTATCATGGATAATTATAAAATTATTTTTTTTGTGAACACATGACAAACCACGTATTCTCTTCAAGACTAATTAGGTTTTGATAACGTCTTTCAAAATATCTCTTATAATTAACTTTTAATTATTTAATTGAAATTTTTTATTTTTTATTATATTTGATAATTATGTTTAATAAATTAATAACCTTTCACTATTTTTATTTTAGAAATTAACCATTGATAATTCAACACATTGATATATTTAAAAGATAACCAGAAATTACTACAAGATAATATAAAATAATTATTGTTCAATAATTCAAACAAATTATCCATTAAATAATTTTATAAAATTATCATATGATAATTCATCATAGTTCTTATTTGAAAATATAATATAATGATCCATTAGATGATAATTCACTGTGATTATAATTAATATTAACAAAATTATCTTTTGATAATTTGATTTATTATATTATTATAATGAAATTAACAGTGTAATTATCATTTATAATTTTATATAATATTTCTCGTAATATTTCAGTATCATTTTTTTGTAAACACATAAGATAAAAAATTTATCATTTATAATATATTATACTTTGTTATTTTTTTAATTATATTTTATAATTCTTGGAAAATACATTAATAAAACAACGATTTAATGATTAATTATTTAAGAAAAACGTTTTTCTGATATATGTATTAAAAAAATGAAGGAAAAAATTAAATAATAAAAATTAAAATTAAAATTAAAACTAAAATGAAATAAAAATCAACATATGGTCCACCATGTGGGGGAGATAGATGCCTTTACCTATTGATTCCTGATGATGTGGTTCATCAGAGTATTGACTTACAATGTTCAAGGGGGTTAAAGGATGCCTTGACTTAATAAGTTTGACATTGGGAAATGCACTGAGTGGTTCAGTAAGATCCTAACCCAATGCATATCATTCATCACTACATATAAAATCAACAATGTAAAACCATTAATCAACTATAAATTTATTAAAGGGTCATTTGTTTAAACTTTATATAGAATTTATATCATTTAATCAGTATGATACAATATTATTTTACACTATGAAATTGAACATGTATTAACCATGTGGGAGTCATTAAATGGGATGGTGATAATGAATAGTACAATTTAAAAAATATTTTGAATAATCGATTAAAATCGATTATTTACCATAAAATATTAACTAATCCCAATGTCCCCTTTCTACTAAAATTAATGCGTCGACTAGGGTATGCACTACATTCTAGGCTTCTCCATGTTATCGTATTTCATGTACGACACAACAATTGTGAGGTATTAATACATTTTTTAAGAAACAATAGAATAAATATATTATATATATTCTGTTCATGAGTGACCTGATAGAATAGTTTATGTTCACAAATGAAATATCTCTTTCATAATATGAACATCATTCCAACCCTATTATTGGTCTTTGATTTATCTTATGATTCACTATATGGTAGATATTCATTTATTTTTTATAAATGAATTTTGTTTAATATAATATATTTATTATTTTTATTCTATCTACACCGAGGATTACAGGGAATAGAACCTCACCCTATCTTATAACACAATTAAAATATTATTCCATTAATTACTAAAGGATTCAAACTCAAATTAAACCATTATTTGATGTATATAAATAAATTATTATGTTGTTCTTATATGAAATATATATATTCACATGAAAATATAAATTTATTACAAATAGGGCATCAATTATCTCTAAAAAATATGGATATTAAAATTCCTCCCTCTATTGACATCTCATCCGTAATATGCATCTAGAACTATGTTAATAAAAATAAATCTACAGTTATGGTATCCTCATTAATCACAACAAGTTTTCAATTTCTCTTTGATCTACTTCAGAAAATATATATAAGATACATTATTCTACATCTCAGTGTCATCTCAATAAACAACTTCCATAGCTTTTGGATTTTATATCCAATGCTATGGCACATAGAACATTTTGTACATACTTTTTTAGCATGATGTGATGTCTTGATTATACAACACTTGCGCTATTATCTTTCGGATATCAATGGTTTTAAAAACATAGTTATTTATTTGCCTACTTTCCACGATGTTTGTTCGCTAATAAAGGAGTCACCCTCCTGGAAACCAGATCTCCCAAAGAATACTCAATGGTTATTCTCATAAAATCAGTATATGATCTATGACTATGATGGGTGGTGATGAACCTATTTTTCCTTATCTACAATATATCATAGGTTTCTTAAACCATTCGAGGGCCAACAACGGCTACTGAACCTACCTCATACCAACCGAGCAGTGAGGGAATCAACCAACCATAAAGAGCGTCGTAAGGTACCATCTAAATCGATGAATAATTACTATTATTTTTAGGATATCATTATAATCTATGGGATCATCCCATGATCCATTGTAATCTAGAATGCAATATTAGAACATACAATTTAATATGATTGTATTCTACTCTAAATCTCTGTCAGTCCGTGGATGGTACACCATGAACAAAATAAACTGACATCTAAAGGATTTAATCAATAATTTTGAAATGTTCGACATAAAATTTGTGTCTATTTTAGAGAAAATTCTCAAATAATATCCATGAAAACATACGATCTCACATCTATGGTGATTTCCAATATCCTCAACTAAGTCAGTCTCCCATATTGTTAAGAAGATAGAAAACGCCGTTATCTAATTGAAAATCACCCATACTAGATCAGGAATCCTTGGGGTCTTTGGAGACCATATAAAAAATTCTGTCATGACACCCTCATACTTTAACATAGGTATCATTAGATGTTAAAGTAACCCACAAGGACATTAGTTCCCAGCCTCCACCCTCTAATTGGTACGGAAATGGGAGAACATATAATGATATAGTGAAGGATCATGTTGTCTGTGGAAATAATAAATCTCTTAGTGATGATAGAGTGCATAAAAAATTTCATATCATAGACCACACCAACCATATCCATCTTATTTTTATGGTAGTTATTCTCATGTGTTCACAGATTTCGAGAACTTCAGGCTAATACCTGATCATTTTGTATCAGTACCCCTCCGAGAACATATCCTGATGAATCACAACACACAACATAATAAATTCTAGGCTTAGGTAGTGTTGGTAGTAGAGATATAGTATTCACTACTTTATTCAAATTTATATCCTCTGCACATTGGTTGGCCACTTGATCTTCACTCCATTATTGATTTGTAATGTATGGGTTGCTTATATCTAGGGGAATTTATGTATAAACCCTAAGAAATATCCAACTAAAATAGGTTTTCTCCTATTTTCAAACACATTCTGAGGAATTTCCCCATACTGGACTTCCTCACCATGTTTTGGATCTACACATTTATTGTACTTAGAAACTACATGACCTAGAATTTTCACTTCTTGAATCCATAAGTCAATCATTAATATCATAGTGTAAATCATGGGCACTATATGTGTTCTCAAGGCTATATCGACATTCCAATAATATCACTATTGATTCAGTGTGTAGATGAGGATATTCACAATAAACACTATTGATAATGAGTAAATATATTGATGAATGATATTTTTTCAAATGGATATGAACACTATAGGTAAAATCATCAGTCTGAATAGCATCACCATGTACTCATATAGTTCATAACAGTTTTGAAACACTCTATTTATAATTTTCTCCTCGCTAAAATGAAACTAGTTATATCTTTATTGAAGATAAATATTAAAGAACAAAAGGGCTCCCCATATCTGATCAAAAATATAATAGATCATTGCTTATGAATATTGGGTCATCACATTCATCTGATTCAGCTTTCGATTGTTAACACATTCCCAAATAGTACCACTCACTTTATTGGAATAAAAAATAGATGTACCAAATAATGATGTACTAGGATTGATAAATCACATCATCTATAAGTCATCCTGATATTCATTTATATCATTTAGCTATAATGGATCCAAAAGCAATAGGGGTAAAAATGGGTTTCCCATATCATAATTTCCCAAACTCAAAATCAACACCTCTATCATGATAGAGTCAAGTTAATTTATCTGTAATGATATGTTTATAGAGATCCATGACAGCTAGAGAAGATTAGGGGGTGCCACTAATCCTGCTAAAATTTCCAAACCATTCATCTCTGTTGGGATCTTCTTGAGATAACTCATGTCTATTCAAACTATACATTCTCCATGTTCCAAATCATAATTGAGTTTGAACACATATTCCTCTTGAAATATTAAAGATACACATCAATGATAGTAATCAATGTGAGACCAAAAGTAGGTCATGTAGTCCAAGATGAGAATCACATCAAAAGCCTTCATCTCCAAAATCACGAATTTATGTATATATCTATAGCTAGGTACATCCAACATACACTCTTTAAATATGAGAAGATAGTCATCTCTCATAACCAATTGTATATAGAGAGTGTATATTCAGATGAGAACATGACTGGTATGTTATGTCAAGATTCTACATGGGATGATATAAAATGAATTGGAAGCACCAATTTAAAATATTGATATTGATAAAGTATAGGTGATCCTGAATTCACAAAGAATAGTTTATATTCTATCTCTACCATATACTGGGGTTTCATACATAGTATATACATGACTAAACATAGCTCATCTTCACTATCCATCAGGTGCAAGACTATTTTGAGTCAAATGCTGATAACGTCAACCAGATCCATGTGTATAACCCAATCCATGGTGAGATTTAGAAGAAAATTTCCGGATATAAACTGTTGTATATTCCCCTTCTTCTTTCAATGATGACATGTGATTTGTTGTTCAGTTTAATACTATGAAAACTGACAATCATTTAAACAGACATATCATTATTAATGTCTATTCAACCAGAGAGATAAAACTACAAAATAAACTACCTTTATATTGGTACATATCAAAACATATATTGTGTTTATATTTATACTACTACAAAATATCCCACAATACATAGTGGAGCCATGGTCGTTTACCCAATACGGACATGGAAAAGGTCTGGTATCATATCCTCCACTAGTCACTTCTCAATGGTTAGGGCCTTGGGAAAGACATGTGTTTACATAAATTAAATTGAGAACCAAAAAATATGAATGCGCTTTGGTAAAATTTCAATCTCAAAATTACGATCCTTGTAGGCCTCATTTGCAACTAAGAAGAGAGAAATATAATGATAATATGTTAATCATTATCAATATGATAAGTTAGTCATGGGACCCTTCCATAATTCCACGAAATCTTGTGCATGATTTTGATTAATCATGTTAGGGAAATAATAGTTGAGAGAAATAATCTAGATGGTCATAATAATATGACCATATCATCTCTATGAAATGGTCATAATAGTGCACCACCACCAAGATGGTCCCTAAAACACAACAGTCACCAGGATCACATTGCCTTTATAACGAATGTAGAATAGATTAATGATACTCTATATAACGTCCCGACAATCCTATAAAACCTGAAGGACACTAGTGACCTAGAATATCATAGGGAATTGGATTTGGAAATCCCAAGCATGATTCTTCATAGTTTTATCTGTGGGTATGCCCTATAAAATCACTATACAAAAAAATCCCAACTGAATGTGAACTCAAAACTAAATATCTTAATCTAGTATAGGAGAGTTCTGAGGTATATCCCCATATTGCATAGGTGGTGCTATTGGAGAATCCATGAATTCCAAAATTGGTGGTCCTATAGAACTTATCTAACGTTAAGACTATAAAATAACAATAACGTTGGGAACATAAGAAAAATAAATATTATTTTTTAGTAGAAAAATTCTTCCCCAATTTGATATTTTCATACAAATTTTTGACACACATAATCCAAAACCTTGTTTCATCTCATGCACGTTAGTCACATTCTTTATATGAATACCATCACAACAACACAATCAGTATAATAAATTAATTTCAAAAAATATATGTCACACAACTTGACAGCACAGATATATAACAAAAGATCAAAATATCTTGAACATATCGTATAAATAAAAACATTTTGTTAATGAACACCAATATAAGCCAAAATCATGTATAAATATAGATATAATGTTTACCTAAATGGATATTTATGATTCATGCACATCTGAGAAAATCTCATAAATCCCATATAAATATCATTTGAATCACCATTTGTGAAATCAATCCACAATATTGGAAATATGAAATTTCCCATACCTTATTGAAACATAGTGGTCTAGAATTTTGTGATGGAAATACATTTTCATTGAACCCTACCAAAACCCTCATGAACTATATCCTAACTGACATATCACAACCTAATGAAAGAGAAATAAATAATACTATGTAATTTCCTCTGATAGAATTTTATAACATCTCGACCTGAACCACCATGTCCATACTAGATGCTATGTGACCTCATACATGCCTCCCCTCATGTATGGTGCTTCTGAATAGATATGAGTGTCTGACTACATATATGTGGAGATTACACATATAGTATCATTTCATTGTATAGATACTGAAGAATATACGATATACAAATATTCAGATTAAACATGCAGAATGTTTAAGAAGAAATAAAGGCCATAGAAATAAAGTATCTACCAATGTGAAAAAATAAGTACAATAAATAAAAGTGAGAAACAAAAAATTATAAACTTTGGGTCCTGCTAATGCATATCCTAGTCCATCAACAACTCAACTGACCTCAGCTGAGTAGTTCGGCACGTTGTTGTTTCCCTTCTCCGGATCCCTGATTAAATATTCAATCACATCGAAATTATCGAGTAGGTTGTTAGTTCAAGACTGAGTAGAAAACCAAAAATTCATCCATAACATGATGATATCTGTTATTAAAATTTATAATATAAAAATAATCAATGTGAAAAAATCTTTGTAACAGAAAATGAAAAACAGATCAGTCATTACATAACAATTATTCCACAAACCTATTGTTATACATCATTTAGATCAATTCCAATAAAATATTTTATGTTGATAAATATCCAAAACTAGACATAATGCTATTGGAGTGTCACTCAAAATCCACAAGGCATTGAATGAAAAAATATACATGGAATCCAAAATGCATTGGGTTGTACATGGGGTCCACAAGGCATTGAATGTCTATAACCAACCATGAATCAACAAGCCATCAGGGTACACTCTGAATCCTCAAGGGATCATGTTTCATCCATATATATAATATCCAAAAGGCACCAGGTTGATTAAACATTAATTTGTTATCAGGATATACCTTTGTTACCACCATATTTCAGGAACACATCCCACAAGTTGTAATCATACCACAACAACCACTTGTATTGTATACACATACCAACACTCTAATAGAAGAAATGAATATACAAATCATGACATCAACCAAATCCTTCATCATGGGAAACATAAAATCATAATATACATAAAAATGTGAATCAAGAATAATCTTGAAAAGAATCTATCGAATCAATCTCACAGTGTTCTATCATAAAATATCGTGTACTCCATACACACCCACATGTGATAACCAATAAATCATGTTATAAAATAACACCTCACATATGTCATTTATGGAAACAAGTGTAACCAAGAGAATAAAAATATAAAGAGCTTCAAACCTCAATAGTCCTCGAAGTTAAAAGGTTAAAATAAATCAGTTAATTCGTCTCTTCACTACATTGTTATCGAACACATTAACACATCAATTTCGAAGGATCTTCAAGTGTCCCTAAAACCAAAACGAACAATTTTTTTCAAAAGCAAATAAAATATCACATGGGATGATGCTCTCCCTCTCCAGGATAATTTTTTAAATATTATTTAGGTAAAAAATGTGATTTTTATATTATGCTCAAGAATTATTATATTTTTATAATCTATTATAAATTATTTCTCTATAATTATATTTTAGTAATCTATTTACAAATTATCCATTTTGAGTTATATATGACAATTATTTCCGATAATATATTATCATACACAATTTTTTATTTGAAAAACGACCCTATGATAATTTTACAATACAATCACTTGATAATTTATTTTGAAAATGTAACAGGATAATTCAAAAGAATTATAATTTTATAACTATAAAAAATTATCCATTTAATAAATTGGTGAAATTATCATTTTGTTATTATTTATAGTTTTTATTTGAGTACATCTTATAAATATTCATTTCTTGATAAGTACTTGTGATTCTCATCTATTTTAACAAAATTATATTTTAATAATTTTATATATTACATCCACGAAATGAAAATACTAGTGTAATTATCAATCACTTTTTTTTAGAAAAATGTTCATAATAAAATTTCATTTAAATTTTATGGAACAAACACACTTAAATTATGATAATATATAGAAAATTAGTTATTAATTTGTATAGAAAATTATATTTTGTAATTCATGTAAAATTTTTATAGATAAAATAGAAAATTAATGATTTATTGTATACATTTTTTTCGGAATATTTGTAGGTGGGACAAAGAAGAAGAAAAAATAAATAAAATAAGAAAAAATAAGAACCCCTTTAACATACAGCACACCAAGAATGGGATAAAGAGGATTACACCTACTTATTATTGATGGTGGATATCATCATTGTATTGGATTACTATATGTAAGGGGATCCATTGTTTCGTAATGTTTGTGACATCAAAATAATGAGTAAAACCCAGTGGTTCATCTACATCCTCACCCAACACATATCAATCGTCCTCAATACTGAAACTCCCATTTCAATCGATTGTTCATCCAGAAATATATTATGGAGTCATTTATTTAAATAAAATAATGTGTTTATTGTTTTTTATCTTCAAAAATATGATCGTATTTGAGGGTTTTAAATTTATATGGAATTAACCATAAAGGAATGATTATGTGTGGAGACAATAACAAATATTACTCTTATGTAATCATATTTTATAATTTATTAAATTTCTTTATTTCACATAAAAAATAAACAACAAACAAATCATATTGTGCATAAATGTTTTACGAGCCTACAGTAAAACCCATGATCCAAAACTAACAATTGTATCATATTTCTTATTTAATGTTCCATTTGAATGATATAAATTTATTTTTGAAAAAACAATATAAAAAATATTAAATATCTAATTCTCATGATCGAACTAATGAGATGTATGATGATCACAGGTGTTATACATATCTTTGGTTAAACACTACATCTTGGACTTAACGATGGTCTCATATTTTTCACATAACACAAAATTTTTAAAATATTAATTATTTTTTATAATTAATGTGTGAAAAATATAATATATATAATATTATTATTCTACATACTAAAATGATTTACTAGCATATAAAACATGTACATACTCAAAAACTATCAAAAAAATTATTTCATTAAATATTAATGTTTCCAAACTAGTATTTTACCCTTATACAATGACATTAGAGAATGTATATTTTTTTGGAAAACAATATATTTACATAAAAATCGATAAATTTTTTTAAAAAGTAGTTATATATTATCATTTAAAATTTATAATTATTATACAAACCCTTTTATGAAGTCTATGTGGTAACCATAAGCACAGGATAACACCCTAATTTTTTTTGAGGTGGATATTGGGTGGATTTCCATGAAATTAAAAAAATGTCGGCATACTAGAAAGTGGAAATAAGATTTTTTATATATCTAAATAGATGTAATAACTAGGAATAGGTCATTTTGGATATTAACTCAATCATGACCTAGTCAAAGGAAAACATAACAAAATGAAATATTTGATAGAGATTCCCTCTTTATATAATTTCTTAATTAAAATTATATTTACAAACCATTACAAAGGATTTAAAAATATTGTTAATTAATCGTAATTAGTTTAGAGACCCTAATTAAAAATGGACAATTCTAATTTAAATTGAAATGTAAATATTCATAATTTAGGTTTTTATCTTAATATTAGAATAATATCTTATAATATTATTGTTTACATTTTATAAAATTATTTAAAAGAATATTCATATCCTAAAATAACAATTATTTTATAAATTAGAGTGATGTTTTAGGAATCAAGATAATGACATGTATAGTTGGGAATATGATTAATATCATAACAAAATACAAATAATAGTGGGGGAATGAAATGAGAAACAGAATGATGAACTAAAATTACATAATAATGTTTCTAATTATATCATTGTTAATGTGGAACACCCTCAAATAGATAAATTTATAATATATTACTTTATAAAGATATGGTATCGAATAATTAGTGGATATAATGTACCCTAATAACTATATAATGGATTGTAACAATTGAGAATATATACTATTTTCTTTTAAATAAAGAAGTAATAGAATTACATACTAAATCATTTCCATCATGAGGGAATATATGAGCAGTGGTGAAAATAGAAAAAAATACAAATCAAATTGATTGAATATAATCAAATTAGTGTGATGGATTTAATAGGTTATATATCAATAAATATTTTCCTTATATTATCAATCACTTAAGGGATAGGGATTAACATTTATTACATACTATGATATTTAAAATTATCATATTTAATGTGGCGAGCATCAGATAGTCAATAAGAAAAACCAATAGTTTTGTTACTAACACTGAATGTCACATCAACCACTTCATTGATGGGAAAATTGTGAGTCTATGATGATCATTTTCAATTTAAAAAAATGATATATATGATAATATTTTATTCTTTCCCATAAATGTTTAAACATAAATGGGTGACTATCAGTGCTCTTATAGGAATGTAGATAATAAAATGAGAATGGATTTTAAAATAGTTTATAGTAGATAAAACACATATTGCTATAATAATGTAATATCCCATATGTCAGAAGTAATAAATGAAGTATCATAAAAACTATCTCAGTGGGGTAATGAAATGTTTCAATTATGGAAGGGTGGGACAACAAAATAATCAAATTATATGAATGATGAATAATACTACTAAAGTTACTGAAGGGAAAATTATCTAAACCAAACCTTATCATATTCCAATGTTTCAAAAAACAATGAACATGTCCATTATAAGAAACAATATTGTAAGTCTAGGGTTTTCAAATATAACCATTTAAAACAAGATTAATGTTCAAGTGAAAATTGGTGGGATTATGGTATTACTAATATAGATGTGGATAAATGTACTGATTAATTGAGAATTATAATAGTGATTAATTCCAAAATAATGAATGTATAAATTTATTTTGGTTATATACACTATTTAATAACATTTATGTCCAGTAAAACATTTCAAACACCATTGAAAAACATGGAGGATAAGTTATCATGTAAAAATACTAATGTAATGATTCTATTTACTGAAGTACATTATATTTCCCTGAATGATATATATGGGTTGAATCTAATAGAAAATAATATAATAATTGTAACACCCCAAGATTTCATAGTGTGTTATTTCTTCAAAATAATTCAATAACTTGCACTACACGCAACACTGAGTTCAATTGCACCATGACTTACCAAAAAAAAAAGCCATTAAAAGAGGTCATGAATAGTATTAACTAAATTTTAAACTTTATATAATCCTTATAATTTTAGAATCCATATTATGAGTTTCTTAGTCATAATGCAAGAACAGATTCATTTTCAGTATTTCACTTTTATCAACTTTTGATAGTGAAACCTTTTTAAATACAATATTTTAAACTTTTTGACTAAATGGAGACATCAAAAAAATTTAAAATGAAACATCCCAAGCTTCCACGGTACGCTTTCCTTTGAATAAAACAGTAGCGTGTGTTGTACGCAACTTCGAGTTCTAACACACCGTAACCAATCAAACTAGCTGTTATGAATAGTAATACCTACTTTTTGAAATTATATATATTTTATATTTTAAAATGGACTTCATTTTTGGATTCGGAATATCAAATTTAGCCTAAGGTGAAATTTTGGTACTTTTCTGATAACTTTCATATTTTGATGAATAGTGAAAATTACTAAATTTTAATTAAAAACAACTTTTTTAATCAAAATAATTAATAGTGATAAATTATGAATTTGAGTGGTTTTAAAGTATATTTAGAATATATTTTTACTATTTAATATAATGTTGGTCATTGGACATAATTTTACAATTAAACCGAACATAAACAAGTGTCAATCTTTTGGTAGTTATTATCTCTTAAAAACACGCTTTTTGTTTTGACAGCGGGAATTAATTTTAAATTAATTTCTGCCACTTATGTGTTTTGAATTTAGAAAAATGGATTCCATATTTGGAATCAGGATGTTCAAATTGTGTAAATAGGTAACTTTTATTTTTAGACATTTTGAATAATTACTGCGGTAAATATTTTATTTACCATGGTTAAGGGTAAATCCGGTAAATAAGGGTTAACAAATAATATTATAATAATACTAAATTACCCTAAAACGTGTCTTAACCCTATTGGTTGATAAATGGTCGACCATGGGCATCTTTGGGTCTATTTTGGGACCCCATGGATCCACTTGTAAGTGATAATGACACATTATATTAATAAAGCTAAAATAAAAATAAAAATGGTATAAGCTTACATCTTTTAGAAGAACAATTCTTACATAGGGTTATACCTGTTGGATTTTCGATTATAAATATTCATTAGAAAGATAAAAAGATTTCATACATAATGATATTTTATTTATAATTTTTAGACATTAAATAATTTATTTTATTTATGACACAATGATGATGCAGTAATTACTAAAATAGTGACAAATTAAAATAATTGATATTATAAATACCCAAATAAATATAATATGAAACTTTTAATGAATTAAACTAATTTTCTAGGCTAATATGATATATTAGGATTGAGTTAATGGACTTTGTTCGAAGTAATCAATCTGTTATGAGTTTCACAAAAATCAACTATTGAATAGTGTCAAAATTGACATAAAAGAGTTCTTAAAAAAAATATTATATTATTAATTGATATTAAATTCCTAAAAATCTAAGGTTCGGCCAAGAGACTTATATTATGATAGGTTAATCATTAATGGACCACTTTGGGGTCGCTTGGATGTATATAGTACGTTTATTAACCATATTATATAAAAATAAAAAAAGACATTGTAAAAGTGAAACAAATTAACTTAGAGTTAATACTTAAAGATAAGGTTAATATAAGTACCCAAACCTGTCTAAATTCTATTGGATGAGTTGTTTTCGACCTATCCCCACCTCAACCTTTGAATAGTCAACTTTGGAGCCATTGGAAACCGAATATGAATTTATTATAAATTAATATTTCTAGCTTTTCCAAAGGTGCCCCTCACCCCTCTTATAAAAGGGCACTCCTCCTTCTCATTTCCTCACACCTCTCAAGCCACTTGGCTCGTCCAAACTCGGCCCAAATAAGCTCCCCACATCCCTCTCCTCCTCCTTGAAGCTTCCCCTTAGGCAGAAAGCATTTCAAGAAGTCCTTTGGTTCCAACCAAAGTGAGTTACCTAAATTAAAGGTAACAATTTCTCTTAAAGTATTTTCATTTATTTTGCTTCTCCAACCCCCAAAATCTTTTTATTTCCTTTCTTTTGTAACAACACCAGTATCCTAAATATACTAGGATATTGTTATAAGAAGGATTAAAACTACACATACACACAACTCCATCTAATGGATGATGAACATAATGTTTCTGTGGATGGCAAACTAACGCCTCACGAAACGATGATTGTTCAAATACATCTTACCACCTCTCATGGTGGCCATTATGATGGCACTGTAATTAAATATGATATTAATGATATATATTTTATATATAAGCTTCTGTAATTCCATTTTATTTCATTCCATTATTCGTTTCATGTTGTATATACATACGATAATTTCATTTGAGGAAGTGCGGACTACCGCCCCCTTAAAATGATATGACTCGTTCATACCACACATGGAACGTATAAAGGATGGTGTTAATGAACTTAAGTAACATTTATAAAATATTATATTATACTGGAATAGTAATATACCTATGTATCATTTGGATTTGATTCTTTTAAAATGAAAATCAAATGGAAGTAGCGTTCGTGCGTACGTACGGACTACCGTCTCCACGAACGCGATAAGATTCATTCTCCATCATATCCATTCAAGTATTATTCTCATTTTAGGGTTAAAAATAATGTTAATGTCATTCTGATTATGAATAAGATATAATCGATCCATTACAAACATGTCTTACGTAACCAAACATTTAAGAAGAACGAATCGATTATCACCCGAAACGACGATAATACTAAGATATTATTAATAAAGAAATGTTAAAAGATCATATATGATATCATATTAATGTATATGATTCTTGTATAATTTAATAACAATTATTTCACCATTATACAGGAGGTTAACCTACCCCAACAAAGGAAAAGTACAAGGTAAGGGGTTTTCATCTCACTCCTTATTTCCGTGAGATTTATGTCATATTGCCACCATCACCTTTTGTGTGGTATATGTACTACCCATAATTATATTCTTTGTGTAATACACTCTAATTTATGTGTATTTACATATTCATTGTATGATACCTCTTTCATGGGTTGTATATTTCATAAGTTACCGAATTGGTAAGGGTTATTTCACAATCTCTTCATTATCCGAGGTTGTATATACGTAATAATCTACTGGGATCTCCTTATCATCCACATCCATGTTTTCTAAAAAATGTTTTTCAAAACATTTTTACTATTTACAAGAATATGGGTTAAAGTCATTTATACCCTTTTTTGACTTTTTATAAGAGGTTTATAAAGGAATCCTTCCGTCGTTTTCAAAACAATGTCCTTTTGAACCTTTTCGACAGAATTAAGATAAGAATGTTTTTTTAACTTATACGGCGGGTGCGGTTATTTTCCGCTGTTATAAAATCGTCGAAGATTTCCATACAAGCTTATAAGAATATTTTCAAAGAAAATGTTTTATTTTATATGGATCTTAAATGATTTCAAAATAAAAGGAGATACTTCTTTAAAAAGAATTTTGATTTCATCTATGTCAACATCCTTTGATGGATTTTAAGATTATTTGAAGTTGATTTATTATGATACAAAACTTCTATATTGTATTGAAGGTTTTGTGATATGTTTGACTGTGGATGTGCTATTTTTATACCATTCATAGTTTATGGTGAAATTATTGACATTTCGTATGCTAGTTTTAATACGAATGTTTATGTTATGTTTAAACCTTTTCATATGGGAATGCATTGGACTTAATAAGTGACGGGTGGAGCCCGCTATAGCTTCTCGATGCATCGGTAGGTCTCATGAGACAAACTAGTGTCTTGGCACAAGGCCTTGACAAAATCTTATTTGTAGTCTTGGAACGAGGCCTTGGCTATGTGGTTATGATAGTCTGGCATTATGCATTCCAACATTATGAAAGTGGTTACTGGTTTTTGCATGTGATTATTCGATTAGTAGAATATCCATGTGAACAAGTAAATGGCATTATTTCATTTTACTTTTGCCATACTATGTTGAAGTTCAATTTTAAAAGGATTTTGTTTTAGTAATTCATTGCCTTAAATGTTTATGCTTATATTGAATGTTCCGCTATATTGTTATCCTTACTGGGCATTTGAGCTCACCCCTTTTCTATGTTTTATTTTTCCCAGGTAGTGAAGAAGTAAATTATGATTGACTTGCAGGGATATTATGAGGGGTTTATAGTGTGGATTATGGAGACAATTTGTTGTTGTAGTAGTTTTTCGTTTAATGATGTAATGTAAAACTTATGAATATATCTAGTGTTTCCAAGGCTACTAAACCAATCGGTCTTTCGGGATTTGATCTTTCTTGTGATCATGCCAATGTTACGAAGTAATGCACCGACTCTGGGTAGCTGGGGTCGGGGCATTACAGTTGGTATTAGAGGAAGTTTAGTACAATCCTTGGAAGCTAGATTTAGATAAACTCTGATTAGAGCACGTAGACCTAAGATGAACTTTGAGGATTAGTATAGAAGAACTTCCTAGAATTTTGGTATTGTAGAGACTTTGTGAGTTTTCTGAGCAATACATCCCTGTCTGGATACGAGCAGGTAGAGGCGGCTCTGGCACAGATGTACCTAGGTGTAAAACCCGAAAACACCGCTTTGAGCTAGACTCGAACGGGAACTGGTGCACGACAACGGGCCTTGCTGCACTCTTGGTTACGACACTCCCGGGGGATATGCTTAGGATAACTCTCACTTTCCTTACAAATCATTATGAAGGGTTTATGAGTATATACTTCCTCAACGAAAACATATTTATGATTATGGATTATATCCATAAATAGTTCAATTTATGTTAAGTGTTTTATAAGTATGGGATTATGTGTTTTGATTCATAAACTGATCTAGTTTATGCCATGGTATAGAAATGGCGCCCAGTAGAAGGAATGAGAACTCCAGAAATGCACATGATCCAAAGAGAAGGAAGGATCATATCTTTCATGGTCTTAAGCTAGAATTTATAAGAGAAATAGTCTCCCATATATTATCATCATATGAAGAAATAATATCATGTGTTGATAAGATAAGTAAAGAGTTTACTGAGTCCTATGGCTTTGAAGGGAAGCAAGAGAATAAAAGGATGGAAGAGAGAAAAATGGATAAATGGAAGAGGGAAAAGAAGAATTTTCCCATATGTGGTAACTGTGGAAAGAAACACCCTGAAAATTGCCTGAAAGGAATGGAATTTGTTATAAGTGTGGAGGAAAAGGGCACAAAGTACATGACTGCAAGGGTAAGAAAATGGTTTCAAATGTACAATGCTTCATTTGCAAGGAGTTTGGACACTACGTGAACCTATGTCCCAGTCATCAGACTATGCCACAAATGATGCTATTGGATAATAATCAAGTTATGATACTACCACAGATGAAGAAGAATGATTAGAGTTCTTATGTTGATTATGTCAATTGAGTGTTGTATCAACAATGTACTTGTTATAATAATTATGGAGTATATAAGGATTGTACTGCAGTACTATTTAATTAAGGACTTGAGATTGTGTGGAATAAAGAAAAGTGACTCAATATCAGGATAAATTTTTGGAAAATATATGGTTGAGAGAATTATAAACCATAATATAGTTCTGATACCGAGGTAGTGATTTTCGAATAATACAGGATTATTTTGGAAAAATTATATTGGATATTCTTGACTACCTTGGAACTGATTAATGATTTGTATATTCCATCATTGTTGGGGTTTAAAACATTTTTGGATTGATGAAGTATATCCAGCATTCAATATGGAATAAGGGAGCATGAATGTAATCAATAAAAAATATGGTAATTCAGGATGTTTCAGTGTATTAAAAGAATACACGATGAAGGTATTCATATGCTATTACGGGTTAAAAAGGATCTACATTATGTTTACCCTCCTTATAAAAGTTGGACTGTGAGTTTGGATAGAATTATTTTGGATAGTTCTTGTTTGGATTATTTTGGATTGCCATAAAAGGACAACCCGGAGGTCGGGCGGCAACCCGTCGCGTCCGGCAAGGCTGCGAGACTTGAACCTGCAACCGAAGGGCGACAAGGGTGTATCACCTACCACTGGCCCACGAGATGTCCTGGATTAAATAATGTAGTTTTTATTAAAAGATCTTTTAGATGAATTATAAATTCTTTTATTTTGGAACCCTATACGAATAGTGTAAATAGAATTTTTTTTACATTCTATTATCTTTTAGAGTGAATAATGAGTTTGTGGTAGAAATTTATTAATGGATAAAACACTAATTATAAAGTAAGTATATCTCCTTATGATCTTAGCCAATCGCATAAATAAATTCCTCAATATTAAGAAAAGAAACTTAGAACAAAAATGTTGTCCTAGATGGTACCTTAAATCATCACTAATTTATGGCTTTGGGATTGTTGGCCTTTTCATAGCCATGTTCTCTACCACTCTCCATCAGATAATTGATGGTTCGATTTCTCTTCCATATCCATATTTTCCTACATGGAACCCTAGTATGTGTTATTTTCGGTAATCTTCATACTTTCCACTCTTTATTTTAAATAGAGGCCTCATTAATTCATTTTTCGATGTGGGATTTCAACTAAGATATTTTGAAACGTCAAAAATGTGTTATCCTAATACCCTATGTTTTGTTGAACCGATGGTATTTCAAATCATCATAGACTGATGAATTTAAGGACCTCAATTATACACTTGTTTGTGATTGATGACCTCAATCACTACCTATAAATATTTACGTTTTTCCTCCGATTATATGTCTCTAATTTCCACCAATGTTCTCCTAATCGAGATCATAATTTGGTGGTGACCCTTTGATTTCTCTTTTCCTCATATTAATACTAAATTTTAGTAACCCAATTTCCGATGTGGGTTTTCCCACAAATATATTTTCTACTTTCAACCTTTTATTTTTGAAGAACAATTTCAAATTGCGAGGACGCAATTTATTGAAGGAGGGGAGAATGTAACACCCCAAGATTTCATAGTGTGTTATTTCTTCAAAATAATTCAATAACTTGCACTACACGCAACACTGAGTTCAATTTCACCATGACTTACCAAAAAAAAAGCCATTAAAAGAGGTCATGAATAGTATTAACTAAATTTTAAACTTTATATAATCCTTATAATTTTAGAATCCATATTATGAGTTTCTTAGTCATAATGCAAGAACAGATTCATTTTCAGTATTGCACTTTTATCAACTTTTGATAGTGAAACCTTTTTAAATACAATATTTTAAACTTTTTGACTAAATGGAGACATCAAAAAAATTTAAAATGAAACATCCCAAGCTTCCACGGTACGCTTTCCTTTGAATAAAACAGTAGCGTGTGTTGTACGCAACTTCGAGTTCTAACACACCGTAACCAATCAAACTAGCTGTTATGAATAGTAATACCTACTTTTTGAAATTATATATATTTTATATTTTAAAATGGACTTCATTTTTGGATTCGGAATATCAAATTTAGCCTAAGGTGAAATTTTGGTACTTTTCTGATAACTTTCATATTTTGATGAATAGTGAAAATTACTAAATTTTAATTAAAAACAACTTTTTTAATCAAAATAATTAATAGTGATAAATTATGAATTTGAGTGGTTTTAAAGTATATTTAGAATATATTTTTACTATTTAATATAATTTTGGTCATTGGACATAATTTTACAATTAAACCGAACATAAACAAGTGTCAATCTTTTGGTAGTTATTATCTCTTAAAAACACGCTTTTTGTTTTGACAGCGGGAATTAATTTTAAATTAATTTCTGCCACTTCTGTGTTTTGAATTTAGAAAAATGGATTCCATATTTGGAATCAGGATGTTCAAATTGTGTAAATAGGTAACTTTTATTTTTAGACATTTTGAATAATTACTGCGGTAAATATTTTATTTACCATGGTTAAGGGTAAATCCGGTAAATAAGGGTTAAAAAATAATATTATAATAATACTAAATTACCCTAAAACGTGTCTTAACCCTATTGGTTGATAAATGGTCGACCATGGGCATCTTTGAGTCTATTTTGGGACCCCATGGATCCACTTGTAAGTGATAATGACACATTATATTAATAAAGCTAAAATAAAAATAAAAATGGTATAAGCTTACATCTTTTAGAAGAACAATTCTTACATAGGGTTATACCTGTTGGATTTTCGATTATAAATATTCATTAGAAAGATAAAACGATTTCCTACATAATGATATTTTATTTATAATTTTTAGACATTAAATAATTTATTTTATTTATGACACAATGATGATGCAGTAATTACTAAAATAGTGACAAATTAAAATAATTGATATTATAAATACCCAAATAAATATAATATGAAACTTTTAATGAATTAAACTAATTTTCTAGGCTAATATGATATATTAGGATTGAGTTAATGGACTTTGTTAGAAGTAATCAATCTGTTATGAGTTTCACAAAAATCAACTATTGAATAGTGTCAAAATTGACATAAAAGAGTTCTTAAAACAAATATTATATTATTAATTGATATTAAATTCCTAAAAATCTAAGGTTCGGCCAAGAGACTTATATTATGATAGGTTAATCATTAATGGACCACTTGGGGGTCGCTTGGATGTATATAGTAAGTTTATTAACCATATTATATAAAAATAAAAAAAGACATTGTAAAAGTGAAATAAATTAACTTAGAGTTAATACTTAAAGATAAGGTTAATATAAGTACCCAAACCTGTCTAAATTCTATTGGATGAGTTGTTTTCGACCTACCCCCACCTCAACCTTTGAATAGTCAACTTTGGAGCCATTGGAAACCGAATATGAATTTATTATAAATTAATATTTCTAGCTTTTCCAAAGGTGCCCCTCACCCCTCTTATAAAAGGGCACTCCTACTTCTCATTTCCTCACACCTCTCAAGCCACTTGGCTCGTCCAAACTCTGCCCAAATAAGCTCCCCACATCCCTCTCCTCCTCCTTGAAGCTTCCCCTTAGGTAGAAAGCATTTCAAGAAGTCCTTTGGTTCCAACCAAATTGAGTTACCTAAATTAAAGGTAACAATTTCTCTTAAAGTATTTTCATTTATTTTGCTTCTCCAACCCCCAAAATCTTTTTATTTCCATTCTTTTGTAACAACACCAGTATCCTAAATATACTAGGATGTTGTTATAAGAAGGATTAAAACTACACATACACACAACTCCATCTAATGGATGATGAACATAATGTTTCTGTGGATGGCAAACTAACGCCTCACGAAACGATGATTGTTCAAATACATCTTACCACCTCTCATGGTGGCCATTATGATGGCACTGTAATTAAATATGATATTAATGATATATATTTTATATATAAGCTTCTGTAATTCCATTTTATTTCATTCCATTATTCGTTTCACGTTGTATATACATACGATAATTTCATTTGAGGAAGTGCGGACTACCGCCCCCTTAAAATGATATGACTCGTTCATACCACACATGGAACGTATAAAGGATGGTGTTAATGAACTTAAGTAACATATATAAAATATTATATTATACTGGAATAGTAATATACCTATGTATAATTTGGATTTGATTCTTTTAAAATGAAAATCAAATGGAAGTAGCGTTCGTGCGTACGTACGGACTACCGTCTCCACGAACGCGATAAGATTCATTCTCCATCATATCCATTCAAGTATTATTCTCATTTTAGGGTTAAAAATAATGTTAATGTCATTCTGATTATGAATAAGATATAATCTATCCATTACAAACATGTCTTACGTAACCAAACATTTAAGAAGAACGAATCGATTATCACCCGAAACGACGATAATACTAAGATATTATTAATAAAGAAATGTTAAAAGATCATATATGATATCATATTAATGTATATGATTCTTGTATAATTTAATAACAATTATTTCACCATTATACAGGAGGTTAACCTACCCCAACAAAGGAAAAGTACAAGGTAAGGGGTTTTCATCTCACTCCTTATTTCCGTGAGATTTATGTCATATTGCCACCATCACCTTTTGTGTGGTATATGTACTACCCATAATTATATTATTTGTGTAATACACTCTAATTTATGTGTATTTACATATTCATTGTATGATACCTCTTTCATGGGTTGTATATTTCATAAGTTACCGAATTGGTAAGGGTTATTTCACAATCTCTTCATTATCCGAGGTTGTATATACGTAATAATCTACTGGGATCTCTTTATCATCCACATCCATGTTTTCTAAAAAATGTTTTTCAAAACATTTTTACTATTTACAAGAATATGGGTTAAAGTCATTTATACCCTTTTTTGACTTTTTATAAGAGGTTTATAAAGGAATCCTTCCGTCGTTTTCAAAACAATGTCCTTTTTAACCTTTTCGACAGAATTAAGATAAGAATGTTTTTTTTAACTTATACGGCGGGTGCGGTTATTTTCCGCTGTTATAAAATCGTCGAAGATTTCCATACAAGCTTATAAGAATATTTTCAAAGAAAATGTTTTATTTTATATGGATCTTAAATGATTTCAAAATAAAAGGAGATACTTCTTTAAAAAGAATTTTGATTTCATCTATGTCAACATCCTTTGATGGATTTTAAGATTATTTGAAGTTGATTTATTATGATACAAAACTTCTATATTGTATTGAAGGTTTTGTGATATGTTTGACTGTGGATGTGCTATTTTTATACCATTCATAGTTTATGGTGAAATTATTGACATTTCGTATGCTAGTTTTAATACGAATGTTTATGTTATGTTTAAACCTTTTCATATGGGAATGAATTGGACTTAATAAGTGACGGGTGGAGCCCGCTATAGCTCCTCGATGCATCGGTAGGTCTCATGAGACAAACTAGTGTCTTGGCACAAGGCCTTGAAAAAATCATATTTGTAGTCTTGGCACGAGGCCTTGGCTATGTGGTTATGATAGTCTGGCATTATGCATTCCAACATTATGAAAGTGGTTACTGGTTTTTGCATGTGATTATTCGATTAGTAGAATATCCATGTGAACAAGTAAATGGCATTATTTCATTTTACTTTTGCCATACTATGTTGAAGTTCAATTTTAAAAGGCTTTTGTTTTAGTAATTCATTGCCTTAAATGTTTATGCTTATTTTGAATGTTCCGCTATATTGTTATCCTTACTGGGCATTTGAGCTCACCCCTTTTCTATGTTTTATTTTTCCCAGGTAGTGAAGAAGTAAATTATGATTGACTTGCAGGGATATTATGAGGGGTTTATAGTGTGGATTATGGAGACAATTTGTTGTTGTAGTAGTTTTTCGTTTAATGATGTAATGTAAAACTTATGAATATATCTAGTGTTTCCAAGGCTACTAAACCAATCGGTCTTTCGGGATTTGATCTTTCTTGTGATCATGCCAATGTTACGAAGTAATGCACCGACTCTGGGTAGCTGGGGTCGGGGCATTACAATAATATCATAAAAGGAAATTGATTATGTTTAATACATATACATGTTGTCTTAATCATGATATGACATCAACTATTCGGAGAAATAATTCACATTTTATATTTCAATTCACCCAAAAATTATATATAAGTTAATGGAAGATGGTAAATCTACATTGGAATCATGTTTAAAATAATTAATATATATTCCTAATAATAATGATGATCGAGTTCAAATTATTGAATCAATATAGATTACCAATATTGAGGGCATTTCCATTGTAAAGTATTATAAAATTACATTCGTCGAATAATTTTTGTGTCCTCCTCTGGATCAAGTGGTTGAATTTTCAACTGAATCCATACATAGATATCTATATGAATCCCATAATAAATTTGGAACACCCCATATTGAACTGGATAAATTGAAGAATGAAATAAATTATTTTTTTGAGAGGAGTTTCATATGTCTGAGTTCTTTACAATGGGGTGCACTTGTCCTATATTTTCATGAAGAGGGATGTATATATGTGTCTCCATATATAATAAAATAGACTAAAAAGAATCCATATATGGAATAAATATCCAAATCCATAAACTGATGACATGGTTTAATAGTAACATAAATATTAATACGTTTATAACAAGGACATTAGTTCAATATATCACCATTTAAATGTGAAAATGTAGGATATAAAAATCACCATATTTCAAATAGGTAATATTATATAAAAGTTAGTTATTAAGACATTTTGAAAAACATATGAATGAATGTTTTTTTGGACATAAGTAATAGATCCTTTTGAGATTACCTCAATTAGATTTTGGATGGATTTATCGATGATATTATTATATACTCTAAAATAATATTGGAATATCTAGAACAGTTATTTATTGTGATAGAGGATTGGAGGAAGAAGAATTTATATTCAAATTATTGTAAATTTACATTTTTGAAGGATCATGTAGCATTCATATAAAATGTTATCATATATAGGGGATATATGTGGATCTCTTAATGGAGGGGTTAATTATGGATTGGCCTGGATCATCCACTATGATTATGATCAGCAGTTTCCCTGGACTAATTAGGCAGTATCGATGATTTGGGAGATAATTATCTTGAAAATAAAACATTTTTTCCAATATCACAAGGAAGGGTGCGATGTAGTCTGGATAGATGTGTATAAAGAGAGAATCAATGATAAGAATAAGTGGTTAACCACATCAAATATACACAATATATCCACAAGTGGATGATAGTTTTTGTTCTAAAGTGATACATCAAAAATGGTCTTGTGCTTTGGAATAATATGGAATGATAATGTTTTATAATATTTGTAATGTCATTAATATTTGAATGAACATATTTTTCTGTAGCCTAATATTTATTTTTCTATGACTATCACATTGAAAAAGTGGATATTTATCTCTATAGAATGATGTGTGAGATATATACAGACCAAGACATCTAAAATTATATACTCACATAGAAGAAACTCAATATAAACAAAGGTGGGTGGTTATAAAAGATAATATTTGGAGATTACACAATTCAATACCCTATATAGAGGTAAAATAATGTGCATTATGTTCTATAAAAAATGGGAAAACAACATTATATTTAATTATGGTTGAGAAGGATTTGATATTCTTGGATATAAAAAGGATATATATGAGAATGATTATTAAAATATCATAATGATACCTTTACCAAAATATTTTTTATCCATCGATGTTTCAAAATATGAGGAAAAATATAAGGTTTTTTTTGTAGATTTTGATGAAGGTTAATGAACTATGGAATGGTAAGTCATATGATTTTAAGGATGTTGATAAAGGAGTTGTCAAAATTGAAAATTGAGTTTTTGTTACAACTGATCTAGACATATGGAAGATTCTATTGAATTATTCTCAATGATCTATATTCTTCATCCACATATGAAACATAAAGATGTGTATATATTTATATGAATATTATTGGTGGAAAAATATAATGAAGAATAATATAGAATATACGTAAAAGTTGTTATATGTCATTAAATGATGGATAAGATACATTGCAACAATGAGATGAATAAAATATTGCACATACCAATATAGAAATGAAAAAAAATAGACATGGACTATATTATAAGTATTTTAATGAAATCAAATGTGAACAATCCAATATGGATTGTGGTGGAAATTTTTACAATGATTTCTTGGATCATTTACATTTGATATTAATTATCACTAAATCAAATTACATGGGTATAAATTCGATGAGTGGCATGGTTGAATGGAACACGATGTTGTATTTTATTTTATTGAGATATTATTCTTACCAAAAAGATAATGAATATTACTCAACATGGTATAAAAATATATTAGATCTTTAGAAAGACAAATCATACCTAAATTGATGGTTAATATGAATGGACTAACCATAATCATTAGGATATGTTATGATTATTATTCTGGGATTTTCTGGGAACCTGGGAGTAACATATTTTTCTATTTGTTTTCTCATTCAATAACAGTATCCACAAAAGCATCCAAATGGACCCATACGAAGACCCATATGGGAAGAGACATAGACCACTTGTGTGATTAGTTGATGTATGAGGTTGTATGTTTCTAGGACTTTAATTTTAAATAGTAATGGTAAAAAATGATACGGTTAATCACCATCTTATTAAATAAAAAAAGAGTTCATAAAAGAGTTATGTTGATTACTATGAATGAAATATAGAAATTGCGGATAACGATTACGTGTTTTTCAATTCATCCTTATGGAATAGATTAATGTGATTTTCGAATAAGGGGAAGAAACTTCTGAGAATTATTGGCACCTTTGAGATTATTGATCCCATTAGTGTAGTGACATATAAAATAAAACTCCCTTAAAAACTCTCTAATGTAAATGATGTCTTCCAATTATCTCTATATAGTATCTATACACCAGATATCTCACATGTACTAAATCTAGATGTTGTATAATTGGAAACCCATCTCTTATACAATGAATATCTAGTGAAGCTATGTGATTTACAAGGAAAATTTTTGGGTGAAAAAAAAATTATTTTCAAACTAAATTTTAGAATCAATATGAATACGAATGAAGTGTTGGAACCTAAAGAGACAAATAAATTGGAATTCCATCATTTTCAAACTATGTTTATGAAATCAAATATTGTGGGTGGAATTTTTAAGGGGGTTGAATGTAAAAACATTAGATACTATAGATTGTTTCCCATTAATAGAAATTGTTTTTAGTATATTTTGTTACATACAATAAAATACTAAATAAAAACCAAAAAACATTAATAAAATCAATGTGTCAAAGATGCACTTAATATCCATTAAACTAGATGAAATTTATAGAAGTACATTCATTATAAATTACAATATTTATAATAAATTTTGTGTATGATTTAAAAATAATGAAATTAATTTTATATTTAATATATCTAGATTATCTTAAAAATATATTTCTATATTTTTCTAAAGAATAAATATATAGATGAATTGAATAAAATACAAGTTTTTTTAAAATATTTCATTTCTATAATAAAATAAATATTTAAAGTTTTATAAATAATATTGGTATAGAATATATTTAATTAATAAGTAATATAATCCAATTTGAAACACTATTTGGAATATTTATAGTACATGTTTAGAATTTTTGAAAGACATGAAATATTTCACACTAAAAATACTTTTACACCATTATCATAAAAACTTAAAATCATTGACATTTATAATTTTAATATAACTATTTGTATATAATACTTTTATTCAAAATGAAAATATTTCTTTAGAAATTAAATTTAATTTTTATCCATAATGATAATATTAGTTTGATTAATTTTAATTACTTTAAAATCATGAAACCATTATTTTAAAAGACAATTGTTTTATCAATTATATGTAATATTTATAGACTGAATTTAATGGTAGAAATTTAATTTTTAATTTATAACATTTTTTTGAAAATATATTTAATTATATAAAAATTAATTCAATTGTAAATAAATACACAATAATATAACAGATTTCTTAATACTTATTTTTCATTTTTCGATAACTTTTTTTTCGATATTATATTATATTTTAAATTTGAAGCAGATTTAATGATATTTTTAAATTGAATGAAATTCTACACGGATGAAAAATTGCTTCAATGAATCTGAATTTGGTAATAGGGGTTACAATATAGTGTTTTTAAAATGTAATTTATTAGTTAATAATTAGTTACCAATGTAAAAATAATAAAATTTAAATATAAAACCCTATTGTAGAAAAAATTCTAAATGTTGAAAACATGTGTGGAAGATATTTTATAATTTTTTTATTATGGAAGACTGAAATTCTATTCATTATTATAAAAAGATATATTCACAAGACATGGGGTATAGTATTGAAATCAAGGATGTGTAAAGATTATTCTAATAGATCCATTTTCTAAACATATAAAAGGCATACACATTAACCCATACATGGTTACACATACAACTACAATATAAATTGAATATATAAATCAAAATTTCCCAATAATATGTTATCTCTTCCATAAGGTGATGGTCTATTATTTTTATAACATGTACTTCTTTTTATTGTGAATCATTACGTGTAGATCAAGTCACCAAATTAAGATTTACATTCTTCTTAATAATTTCTCCTGAATAATTCTATATCAAATATCTTATATCTGTAATAGTATAAAAAATTATTATCATCCTTGATCTTAGTTTTTTTCATTTAATAAATACTATTTATTCTTTTCCATTTTCTAATAAAAAACATGGTTAGATTTTTGTGTTGACTACCGCCTCCATGAAGGGAAGTCATCCATTTATCATCATATCTAATAATGAAATCTAAAATTTCTGTAATAGATGAATAAATACGATACATATAATATATGTATGACATTAAAATTGTAATATTTTCAATTACATTATTTCTCTATCTTTCATTGAGAAATGTAATAATTAATTCCCAATACATGAAAACAACATCTCACACTAGTAATGAGATTATTTTTGCATAATACACCATTATTATTTATTTAAAATATATATTTTATATAAAAATATAATATCCATCAAACTTTTGGTATTACTAGTATTATTAATATATTTTACTACCCTTTCAATCGTTGTCAACATATATTTTTTTTATGAAAAAATTACCAAAAAACATGAAGAAACACACATATGAAATAAATATTGGATATAATTAACTTACATATAATTGTTAGAGGGCCTTAGTATATGAAATACATAATAATAATGTTCATAGATATGTATTAACAAACATAACATGATTTTTTATGAAGCTAATAGTGTTCAGAAAATGAATATGGAACCCGAGGTAAGGAATCCTTTTTATATCCTTCATGGATTATCATTTATATGTTCTATATATTTTTATCCCTTTTATAAAATATTATTCTCATGTAACTATTATATTTTTTATATAATTATCCATTACATGTATTCATATTTTAAAAGAGACATTCAATTTTGGGGTTTTACTTGTTTTTAGTTCTCTATAAAATTTAATCTTTTCTGTAATCCTTCTTTAGGGGAACATTCCAAATTTTTTTCACAAGTGAAGAAACATCCCCATGAATTATTTTTACGACATCAGTTAAATAAAAAGACACTTATTATTTTTTATAGTACTGACATTGTGGAAATATTGTTTTAAAAATAATATGATGGTCTTTCCTTCATTAAAAATAAACTTTATATGTTTTTAAATAATAACACAAGTGGTATGTTATTATTCATTCTACACGTACCTCATTCTCAAAAAATAACTATATTTAAAATCAATTATCATGAACTATATTTCATTTTAATATATGAACATAAAAATCATTTACTCTCATTTCATCTTCTAAACACTAATGGTTTACCAATCAGTTATTCCTTGAATTGGAATTCTGAATCACACATCATTATCGTGGGAAGGATCCTGATTATGATTTATGTATGATTTATATTCACGAAAAGTAATTTATATGTATAATTAAAATTCATATGATGGGTTGGAATTAAATTATGTATCTATATAATGTATTATGGATATTTTTAAATATCATGATATATTATTTATATGATTAGGGAGTGATCCTAATTCGCTCTGAGACATTGTTCACATTATGGTAATAAACATGGGAGTGACCATTAACTTATATTTATGATATCTAGTTTTATTTTATTATAACATTTTTTGATCATATGTTATAATTTCCTTATAAAGGGCCTATGGATATATTTCACCACAAAGAGGGGGGTATAATTAGTAGGGTTTTTTTTTATTTTTTTCTGTTCATATTATTCTATGATGAACTATTATGATCTAATAATTCTTTTAAATAAAACATCCTTATCTAGATTTTGTAAATGTAAATTTAAAATAGAATTAATATTTTTTCAAGGATTATAATTAAAATTAGACTAATCCATATTATTATTGTATAGATTACATAATAATGTATTATCCCCCTATAATCAAAATAATTTACACTATTAAATAATATATATTTAAGAGTGACAATTACTTCCAGTGGCTCACTGGAAAAAAATATTTATACTAAAAGATATAAAATGATTTCAAATATCATAGGAAACATCCCCTTTGAATAGATTTTTCTCCTAAAAATATTGTAATCGATATCTCTATAGAGCTATTAGGGTAATATGAATATCATAATTCAATTATTTATTATTATAGAGAACATATATTTCTAGTCATTCTCATTGATTCAAGATCATCACTGAATACATTGTTTCACAAATTATACAATGGTGAATATGGATTCACAATATCAGAACACCCTTGACCACATTTATATTTGATTTATAATAAATATAATAATATAATGAATATTTATGGAAACCCAATGATCATTGACAATAAGAACATTCCTTATATTAATTTGATCATTAAATACAAAAAATTTCAATCATTTATTTTAGAAATAAATTAATATTCAATTTTCTATAAAAATTCAACAAATTAATAACTCATTCATGTACCTTAGAGTGTTGAGAACATTTCACCTCAATCACAAGGACTAAATTTATCCAATAACACAATTCATAATTTTCATGACTAAATAAGATCTTCTACCATGATTTTCATAATTTGAATCTTATCATCATGACATCATCCAAAATATTTCAATAACTGATAATTATTATGGGTCTAATTTCATAATAGAAAAACCATACATATTATTCAAATTTTTTTATTAATTATCGAAAAAATCCATCAATAATTTATCATATTAAATTCCTATGGAAATCTAGTATCCTCTATTAGTTATTATGGGTTTCTAATTATTTCTTTATGAACTAAATCATGACTCACATAAAAGTATTGAACCTTTATAATTCATTAATTTTTATGAACCTTGTTCAATACTAGTTAAATTTCAACAAATTGTGGTTTATTGTCTTTCATCTTGTTTTATTGTAACGCCCCAAAACCATGTTGTAACAGCGTATTAAGTATTATAGTAATTTTTATTTTTATATTCTACAAATAAATTAATATAAAAAATAACTGAAAATAAGAAAACTAATGAAATGTGATGTTTTAATTAATAATTTGACATTATAAACTATTATATCATAATAATAATTTTATAAAATTACAAAATAGAAAAACATAATTAAATTTTTTAAAATTACGATAATGGTTTACATAAGTCATAAAAATTTAATAATAACTATAATAAAGTGATTTTTATGTTGCATTTAATATTTTTTACAGAAATAAAATTTATGTTCCCATAAAACTGAGAGAAGCCTATAAGTCCAAGACTGTAATGTCCAATGTGGCCAAAATTGAAGTCTCGTAGAGCAATTTAGGACAACCCATGAATAGGTGGGACATGTTTGACCTGATTGTAATTGGACTTCGTGCTGACCATGTGTATAGTTTGGGACATGTCCCGGGGTGGGGTTCCCCATATAAGGATCTCTCTTTGTATGTTGGGGATTTAGAATAATGGAACCCACACCAAAACTTATAAGTTGTTATGAGAAACTATTTTTTTTATGTGGGATGTATTTTAGAAAAATATAAATAATAAGGTTTCATCATATCAGTAAAATACAATCTCAATGACGCTCTATCATTTCTCTTGATCGGGCCTCATCATCATCAATTTAAATGATGTGATTAATTACATACATCCAATTCATCTCGAAGAATATAAAACTATCCCCCCAATCTTTTATCTCTCATCTTCCACTATTCCTCATCCACTAGCCAAAAAACAAGTATGTGACATCCCATGATTGCTCCTCCCTCTATCATCGAAATCATTTTCTTCCCTAACCGACCACAAAATCGACACCTAAAATAACGTTATATATGAAATTATTTTAATCCATTCACTCACCAAATTTTGATAATTTTTGAACCCGCAATCTTAGATTCCCCTCTAGTTGTAATATATATATTTATATATATAATTTCAATCAACCTGAATTGATTATTATTTTTCATTATATATTTTTTCTATTTACTACTAATTTGGAAAAATTAGAATTTAAATTCACATATCTCCTAATTGAATCATGGGATAATATATATATATATATATATATATATATCCATACATTCACCCAAGAGTATCCAAACCCAATTCTCGCAAGCCCTTATTTTTGTTCTGCTTATATTCGGGATGCCTCAATCTCTCATTTGATGAAAGTAGCAAGTGTTCATTTTATTTTATCAAATTATTATCACGGTAAAATGGCATATATATATATATATATGTATGTGTGTGTGTGTGTGTCTATGCATATATAAACAAATTTTACTCTCTATGTTCATTATATATGAAAAGGGTTTTTGTTTTAATATTTTATTTCTAAAACGTACGGTTTGTAAGGGATTAATTTATTTTGAAAAAATTATTTCCATTTTGCAATGATTTATAAATATATGTATATATATATATGTGTATATATATATATATATATGTTTATTTAATTTCTGAATATATAAGAGAAATACTTTCAATTAAAATTTTATTACAATGCCAATGTTTGTAGGGTTTTCATTCTATTATCGGTTAATGTATGTTTTTTAAAACGATATACATACACATACAAACATACATATATATATATGTTGATAACTATCTATAAAACTTTCTATTTTTAAATATTTGTAAGACATGTGTTTATTTTTTATAGTCAAGGTTTTGGAAGGGGATCATTTATTTTTATCAATGGATTGGATTAAATTATTATTCTATCATTATATATATATATATTTATTTATATAAATGTGTACATATAAATGTATATAAATTTAGTTTAACAATTAAAATGGAAAAGATATACATTTTTAATTCTACATAAAATGGTTTAAAATTTATCTTAGTCTATAATTTTAGGGGTTATATTTTATGTGAATATTTTTTATAATTAATATTTATTGAATTTTTATGTGCTAATCTAAAAAAATCTACTATTTCATGTGAAAAATTATATATTCACCCCTTGGTATGTTATGTAATATTTATTATGTTTATAATATAAATTATAAATGAAACCCCAAAAATTCTTAGATCATGTTTATATTTATTTCATAATAAATTTTATTTGTGATTTACAAAAAAATTATTGTTATTTCATGTTTTCACAAATTTTATCAAGAAAATTTTTTATAACATTTAAATATGTATAGAAATATTTATGCATTTATGTATCCTAATAATTTCTTTAAAGACTATCTTGATTATTTTTTGAAATTTTATAATAAATATTATTTTATTTTTAATGAATATAATCTTATATATGTAATTTTGAATATTATTGTATTAGTATTGAGAAAGTAAGGTACATTGAAAGTGTTTTAAACAATTGGAACTAGTAGGTTATGTGATCTCATGGGGTGTAAAGCCATACGTATTAATTAAACATTGTTCCAAATGAGTTATGGGTAGCATACTTATGGTTTTTATTATAGACTACCTTGTATCAAAAATGACACACACATAATTATTATTTTAAATGGATAAATCCCAAATATCATTTAAATTATTATTATATTGATAAAATAAAAGTTTTCTACATTTATTTTCTAATAATTCAAATGTTATGAAAATATACTTTTAATTAGGTATTTTTATTTTAATGAAATGTTTTAAAATAATTTATTAGTGGTTTTAAAAAAAACTAATAGTAATTCTAAATTATCTCCCAACATATAAATTTAATTTTATTTAGGTTTAGTAGATTTATTAGTGATGTATAATTCCATGTGGATACAACTCCGTAATGGTTATTTTTTTAATACTTGAAGAAATGTAAACATTTTATATATTTCTTCAATGCCTAGACCAATAATTGTCTTATATTCTCTAATGTGTAGGGTAATTACTTTGTTTCATTTATAAAATAATTGCCCATCATGTTTCTATGTCAGACCTAGGAAACTGGGGTCTAGATATTTAAAATTTATAATATAACCATGATATGCATGATTTATATATATTTAATTAATTGAATCATTAATGTTACAAAAATGTGTATATTATAAACTATTAATAAACACATGACACACCATCTAAGAAAAATACCCACACAATTATTTTATTCTTCTTAAAATAGTATGAACACCCTTGTCTCATATGAACTAGACACCTATTTTTCAATGAGAACACAAAACATAATGATAATGTCTACTAAATGTCTTATATTCTAATTATAAATTGATTATCATTATTTAAAGGGAATCTTCATTTATTCCTTGATAATTTGACATCACTATTCCCTTCCCCAATGCATGAAAATATACTTATTTTTTTCAAACAATTTGTTTCATGATACACTCTTATAATATAATATTTAAATAAAGAGTGGAATCAAAATAAGATCTTCAAATAGCTACTATTGAATAAAACCTAGGTTGTGGAGTATATTTAACATAACTAATTATCACATTCACAACATGTCATTCTGTTGAATGATAGAAAGCATTTTTAATCATCCATTTTATTGATGATTGACGGTAAGACATGTGGTTGATCCTACCGTAAAATATAGACCGAAAATAATGTTTGGTTGATTTGATTGTGTTTATACATGAGATACTTCGAGGAATGGTCAATATAAAGACATTGAATGATAAATACCTAATATCAAGTCGATAAATGGTGACACAATAGTCTCTTTATGTTTTTTAGATAATTTTGGTAACTATAATGACAAATATCTATGAATTTCTCAAATGATGAAGAAAAATAAAATTAGAAGGCTGTGGTTATATTTATATATTTAATTAAAATTGTATAATTGTGTTATATGGTCCATTGACCACGCTGATCATTAAAATGGATACACTGAGCATCTTATATAAACATTATCTATCAATTTTCAAGAAGAGATAATGGAGGTCCACTCCAATCCTCTACTAGATAAATTCTTTGCCAACATCTTACACCATCGTACCATATATCAGGGTGGTTCCACCACCCCATTAACACTTCCTATGGATTCTAGTCATGACTAAATCCTTTATTCTCACCCATTACCCCCTATCATGAAACGTATATGTGCCTCCCACGTGGTTGACATATGGTTTCACATGTGTGATTGTTATGGGTTCTTGGTTATCAAAGTCCAGTAAATATTTTTAAAACATCGGAAAAAATACATATTAAAAACATATTATTAAATTACCATTAAAAGAAATGAATACCTTTTCATGGTCTAAAATGAATTATTATTCTTAACCAAAAATCCATAAAATATTTTGATTCTCTCACTCTTAAAAAATTCATTTGGAAAAATATGATTTGAATTTACATGAAACAATTATTCCATTATATATATACATGTTAATTTTTATCAGTTCTCCACTTTCACTGAATCATGTATTTGAACATAATAATAGTTCAACATTCATATCAAATTGTTTATAAATTTTAGAGAAATAAATAATTATATTATCATCAAATCCAATGGTGCGTCACTCGCCCACATTGGATTCCTTATAAAATAATACATCACTTTAATCACACTCAACAGGATTCATCAATGAATAACCTACCTCAAATATAATATTCAAAATATTACACAACCACAAAAGTTAATTCTTTGGGAATAATTAAATCTATCAATTAAACATAATTTTATCCCTGGGGACACAGATTCCCCAGTTTTTACAATAACTAATGAATTAGATAAATTTTTTCCCACACAGGGAATCTAAAATCCAAATCCAATTGAAACTATTAATTTATATAGTTCACGTTAATGATGTGGGCAAAAAAAATTTATATACAATTCATGAATCATAACTCTTCGAATAGATTTGTTGAAAATATCTACAAACTGATCTTTTACAGAAAAATATTCAATTATTTTACCCTAATATATCCATAATTAATTTAGTTAACAAATATCTGATACTAATATTCTTGTATATTGAATGTTTCACATGGTTTTCAAAAAACCCTATAACAAATTGACTAGCATTAATAAATTTTATTAGTCTCCCTATCTCAAATATCATATAGGATAGTTTCAGTTTCGTCCAGATCATTTTTGTACAATAATGTGGAGCTAAAACAAAATAAGAATATGTTTTTGTAAGTGTCACAAAATTTTATTTATTAAATTATCAATAAACACAACCAGATACAAAAAATAATGGTCCTTGTGAATTTTCTCTTCAATTAATAAAATTACATTCCTAATGTGAATATGTAATACACAAAAAGTACAATTATTATTGTCATTGTATGGTATCATATATTTCATAGTTCTTTTCAAATATTTTAGTGTTATCATAAAACCACCCAAATATGATATTTTAAATCACTATAAATCCTAAATCATTTTGTCACATTATTACTTATATCTAGTATTCATTTAATTAAATTTCATTATTTATCATAATTTGGAAAAAATCGTTTTTGAACACTCGTATAAATTTATAAATTCCACCCTAATCACCCTAATCCTTCTTAGAAAATGATATTTTTAAATTGAATTTTTTTACCAAACTATATACCATTACCCTATTATCCTAATTTTTTGGTTTTTTGACTCATCTAAATACCACCCATTGAAGGACTAGACTTATTAAAAATAGATCCATCACGATGATTAATGTTTGGAATTATAATCATGTTGATTAATTTTCATATTTTATTTAATATTCACACACCTCATATGTATAATTAATACATTATGTATAATAATTAAAAATATTTTATGAAATTATTATAAGATGGGTGAGGTCCTATAATATACAAAACAATTGTTATTTATAAAACACCCATTCATTATTGATATAACAACCTATGAGTATGCTCTTGTTAATTAAATATTACCATTTTCCTATCATATTCTAATATATTGTATGATTGTAAAATATGAGAATAATAGTATTATATTATGATATATATTCATGAATGAGTTAATAACCATAAAATTAAATAAAACTAATTATAATTAAAATGGATAATAAAATAGTCAAAATGAACACAGAATTATTCAGAAACATTAATATTTAATAAGCCATGGATATGTGGGAGCTATATGATTTTTATGAACATTTTTTCTTCTAAAAATACATTGAATCTATATAATTAATATTTTATAGTTATGCGATTTTAAATAATATTTTTAGCTAACGCCAAGAAATATAAGTGGCCTTTGAACTGATAAATAAACCGCAATGGAAATAATTTCATCAAAATAAGATTTAATAATAAATATTATAAATGAAAATAAAAAAATAAGAATTGAAATATAAATCAATAAGGTATATAATCTAAAGATTATTAAATTTTATTATATTATTTATGAGGTTAAATTTGGGTATTGAACTAAGTTTGAACCTTGGTTAGGGGAGTTCTCAAACAAAATTTCCAATATTTTATTATACTACATCACATTAACATCAAATTTATGATTTCATATATCATTTTGTATATTATCATTCTAGGATGCATAAAAATTATTATTCCACACACACATAGTTTTTCATTCCATTGTATTTATTAGATTTCAATGTTTTCCATATTTATTTTCAAATATATTCATTATTGACATCCTAATAAAATGGCCTTTTTATTTATTATTCCTTTTCATGTATAAAAAATTTAAATATGTTAATATTTTATAATATCTAAAAAGGATTATTTTTTAGAAAATATATTACATTATATATTGTTTTAAATAAATCCCAAGACTATAAAACCCTTTATTGATTCCTGACCCATTTCATAAAAACTTTTTTAATGATATAATTTATGAACCCATTTATTTACATATTCTTATTAATATTAATTAATATGAGATATATATAGAAATATTAAATATATTTTTTCAGTTTGGAATGTAAAAAATTACTAAATCCGTAATTATCATGTGAAAATTTTTGACACAAATATTGGTTATCCTTTATTCATGATTATAGAAATAATTTACTTCTCATTTTATTATCAAGCATATGTTTTTTGCAAGATTCATTTCTATATAGATCTGATATACCATACAATTTACACAATGATGAATTAGGATAGAATTATATAGCCCTCCAATTTGTTGCAAAAATGTTTTATATCTCATGGGATCCTTATGATTGTACATGATTTTGTCAACATTTTCTACAATGATATCTAAAAGAATGGTGTAGTTATATTTTTCCATAATTTTAGTATTATTTAGTTGTGAACCATTAATTATATTAATTATGATATTCTGTATCATTGGTAACATATTATTATCATCATTATTACGATGTTATTATTCTATCATATCTCTTATGAAATACTTCAATGATACATTTTATCTTTCAATATTAATGATGTTTTTTATGATTATAAAGTCATGTATTATATCACCATCAGACATATCATTAACATTCCATTAATATGAATTGAAACTCACCACTTCATTTATGTATTCTTATAGGATATTTGTTTCTCAAATGGTAGTGTAGTGACATATATGATTCATTTAGTACCACTGGTTTGAGGAATGAAGCCTTTTTTATGCCTTTTTATGTTTTTAATGTGCATGGTATGAGTTGGGAAGTGGTCAGAAGAGTTACTAATGGTTTTGAATGAGATTCGAGGTTTTCTTAGGGAGCATAGTTTGAGCACGGTTAGTGGAAACCATGCGCATTCCCTAGGAAACCATGTCGGGGGAGACAGTAGGCTACACACGGCCTATGCACGGTTTTCCAAACTGTGAGATGAAACTGTGAAGACCCTTTCTCCGGAGGCAGTAGCGTGTGCATGGTTAGCGCACAGTTTTACAAACCTTGTGGGCTAACTGTGTGGCCACTTAAAAATATGGTTTTAAAACCTGATTTCACTCAGGATTTCCCCATTCCTCTTTAAATCCTCTCCCACTAAAGCCTCACATGGGATTTTGGGTTCTCAAGGGATGAAGGTGATCTCCCACTGATTCTTGAAGCAATTAAAAAGGGTTTTTTGGTGGTTTGAAGGTGGTTTCTACTGGGTAAGTCTCTCCTCATGGGTTCCTTGTGTTTCCTTCTAGATCTACATATCCATATCTCTCGGTTTTCTAGATCTACACCCATTTGGATTAGATCTATGGTTATGGTTGTGTTGGATGTCAATTTTAAGGCTTTTTAATGTTAAGAAGGGATAACTATAGAGGTTTAGGTGGTGCGTTCGCCAGATTTGAGGTTCAGTTGCTTGTCGGTCGAGTTCACCAGAACCCTAATGGTAGGTGGATTCTCTCTCGACTCAACTTGGTTAGAGATAATGGTTATGTATTCAAATAAATTTTTTTCTTTTATTTAATTGTGGTTTGATTTGTGAAATTGATTGCATATACATTGGGTGATGTTTTGGGGGATTTTGGGAAGAAAGGGGGATTTATGGTGAAAAACCATTATTGTGGATATTAAAATGGATATTTTTATCTAATATACTACTATTCATTTGGGAATATTATTAAGGAAAATGGTTTTCAATAAAGATGTTGTTTTATTGAACGGTTTTTTGGCATGGAAAATGAATTTAAATAAATATGTGATTTATTCAAGTGGATTGACATGCAATGGAATTGGTTGATTTCATGATATTGTCACCGTGATGGGTTATCTTCTTGAATGTGAATGGTTAAAATGTTGTGTGGAAGTTGGTGGTAAGTATCACTATAATAGGTGATGGATAGTGGTCTTAAGAAACACCATGTGGGTAGTGGTCGGGAAGTACCGCTAGTTGTTAATGGTTTAACGGGTTGGGCGGAATTCCCACCATTTGTTTATTTTAGGTGTTTATGGGTGAATGGTTTGGAAAAAAGCTCCACAGTTTGGTTGTTTTGGTTGTTTTTCATGCATTGCTTTGAAAGTTTAAAAATGTTGGGCTAGTTTTTAAATGATTAAATGGATTGTATAATGTTTGTTTGGATTTCCCTTGGTTGGTTTTGGTGAGATGGCTTGATAAGGGTGTGTTTGGATTATAGTAATAGATTCACTTGTAATTATTTTATATAAAATATTTTATATAAACTGTTTTATGTAAATCTTCTTATGGTTTTATCCTAGTTGTGTTTATAGGGAATTAATTTTGGGAAAACCTACTGAGTTTTAGTACTCACCCCCAGATTTGGCACGTTTGTGTCATTGAAGATGTTGTGTACCGTTACGCGGGAAAAGGTAAGGCATCACCCTACATTAATGGTGAATTGTGATGTCTTGGTGGAGCTTTGAGGGTGAGCTTGGTGTAGAGATGTGGTGGTATCATGGGACGTGGTGCTTTGTTGTTTGGTCTTCTGCATAGTACTCTGATATTATGTTGTTTTTTTGGATTGGGGTTGTATGGAGGAAAAACATGGTTGTGTTTTGGTAAATCGTGTTGAAATGTTTTATTAACATGCCTCATATAGTGGTGGTTAATGGATGGGTTGTTTGGTTTTTTCTTAAGGGAAAAACGTTCCCAAATTTAATCTTGAATCGCTCATATTTATTGTCAGCCTTTAGCATCTTGGGAACATTGCATAAGGCCATGTAGACCTCACCACCTCCACAATCCAACAAGGTAGGGGTTGGGTGTTACAAGTGGTACCAATTTTTTCGGTCCTTAGATTTCATGTGAGAGAAGTTCTTCAATCATTGGTGTTGATCATTGGTTTTGGTGTTGATATTTGTTGCGGTATATTCCTTTAGTTGGGATGGTAACAAGGCGTAGGATTGTCAGAATCTGGAATGTATATCATAAAAGTACATTTCTAACCCTCTTATGCTGAAATTCAAGTTACCAGGGAGATGGGTACATAACTGTTTCATTGACACTTATAGGCATTAGAAATCACATTTTTGTGGGTGTAGCCAATGAGATGTGCATGTAATATAACATACAAATGACATCCCTCTAGGATTCATAATTCATTGGGGGTATATTGATTTATGATGTGATATGAATGTGTGGATTTTGAGAAATCTGAATTAGGTATCAAAATGGAAGGATTTGAAACTCAGAAACATTCGTATTTTGAAAATGGTTTGGTTTTCAAAAATGGAGAAACTTTTTAAATGTTGAATGGTGGAAATCCTTTTTGTAATTGTATTGTGTAATCTGATTTGAAATGAGATGTCATGATTTCTACTGAAGTGAGACTCATGGTTTTTTATTTTTTTTTATAGAAATGGAACCAGGTAGGTGTCTTAGAGACCAACCAGAGGAGACTGCTGAGAATGTGGTAGCACCTGAGCCTCAGGTGAACCAACAGCTAGTGCAAATCATAGTGACATATTTCCAAGATATTGAAAGTGGAAATAAAATAGATGAACGAAGCCATGTAGATCATTTGGATCAGTTTCAAAAGTAGAATCCACCCATCTTCAGGGGTGATTTTGTTCCGGAGAGGGCAAGAATCATGGTTGAATAGAGTGAACAAGATTTTTGAGTTCTTGGGAACAGTAGTAGAGTTAGATGTGAAGTTGACAACGTATATATTGGATGATATTTCCCTTCTGTGGTGGGAGTAGGTAGTCCATGTATCGACGGACCAGGGTGTGATGTGGGAAGGCATTGAGAAATTGTTTAATAAACAATTCAACCCACATATGATAAGAATTCAGCGAACGACTAATATCTTTGGTATGAAGCAAGAGAATATATCCTTGACAGCATATGAAGCTATGATTATGAACTTAGTGAGGTTTTCTCCCGAGGTTGTTGGTAACACGTCATTGAAGGAGAGGATCTTTGACAAGGTATTGAGGAATGAAAGTCGTTCAAAGATAGCAGTGTAGTGCATAGATGATTAAACAGAGATGGTGAAAAGAGCCTCAGTGGCTGAGCATGATTTTTTGGGCACTCTGGGTGGAGGAAGCATGGTGGTACTAATGGAGAGAAGTGTTAACTCTAATGTTGGGTTCAAGTAGAGGAGGGAAACTTATTCCCAGGGCAGGAATATGGAATATAATCTGAAACCAGGATCAGTGAATCTTCCTCCGAAGCCCCAGAGAAAGACAAGATGTTATCAATGTGTTTCGACGATCCACATCAAGAAGCATTATAATAAACAACCTTGAGCATATCATAATTGTATGCCTATGACGGATTTGACACATTATTTTCAGATTTATCCAAGGTTGGGTGCATGTGACACTCCTCGGGGATCGTAGACGTCATATGCTTTGATAGGATGGGGGAATCATCATACCCCTCGACAGCAGAATAATGTGGTTCATGGTAATTCTCAAGAATACCACAACACCTCAGTAGGCAAATAATGTGTAGAGTGTGGATGCAAAGGCATAGTTCGGAGTTGAGCATGTTGTGGTTGATGATCTGTCGGGAACATCCACGGTTCTAGGTATTATTATTTTAAATTCTTCCTTGAGGCAAGTGTAGTTTGATATGAGTTCTTCACACTCTTTAATTGATGAACGTGTGGTTTATTTGATGTGTTTAAGGGTAGGAATGATTTCGTTAGTTTTAAAACATCAAAATCCTATTTGTTGAAGAGAGCATCGAGCCTTTTTTTGTAGAGAATGTGATATTTTCGTGGGTGAGGTTGAGATAACCTGGAATTTCATAGTGCTTAAGATGGATGGGGATGATGTAATCCTGGGAATGGATTGGATAGTGTCATTTAAGGCCCACATCAATTGTAATGCACAGACAATGGATTTTACGACACACGATGGTGTTAGACATCTCTTTAGAGGAGATAATCAAGAAAGGCATGGTATAACAGGTTTGTTGGCTCCAGCAGCCGTCACATTATCATATCTATTGGAAGAGTTAAGAAACCACGGGTTTATCCCGCCTAAAACGTCTCTATGGGCTGCGCCGATGTTGTTTGTGAAAAAGGAGAATGAAACATAGAGACTATGTGTTGATTATCAAAGGATTAACCAAGTTACGATAATGAATAGATATCCAATTCCACGAATTATTGATTAGTTCAACTAGTTGAGGGGAGCCAGTGGTTCTCCAATATCAACCTGAGGTCAGGATACCATCAACTGTAGGTGAAGAAGGATGAAATTCCTAAAACATATTTTAGAAGTAGATATGGCCCTTATGAATATGTGGTTATGCCCTTTGGTCTAACGAATACGCCATCAGTGAATATGGAATTGATGAATCAGATATTTCGTAGATATCTAGATTCATTTGTGGTGGTGTTTGTAGATGATATTATAGTGTATTAAATGGAAATGGTGGAGCATGAGCAGCACATGGCGATAGTGTTGGGGATTTTGAAGAATCATCAGTTGTGTGAAAAATTTTCATGGTGTAACTTTTGGACAAAAGAAGTTTGTTTTCTTTTCCATGTGATTTATAAAAGGGGTGTTTTAGTGGATCTGGAAAAGATAGACGCCATTATCTCATGGAAATCACCTAATAATGTTTTTGAGGTACAGATTTTCCTCAGTCAAGTTGGGTATTATCGGAGTTTTGTTCCAGATATTTCCCATTTGGCTTCACCGATGACAACTTTGACAAAAAAAAGTTCCATTCGAGTGGAATAAACAGTGTCAGTAGTGTTTCAATGTTCTAATTGGTTCCCTTACATTTTCACCAATATTAATATTTCCATAACCAGGAATAGGGTACATGGTGTATTATGATGCATCTGGATTAGTGTTGGGGTGTGTTCTCATGAAAGTAAATCATGAAGTTGTGTATGACTCACAATAGTTGAGGGTGCATGAGAAGAACTACCCAACTCATGATTTGGAATTGGCAGCAGTGGCCTAAGATTTGAAAGTGTTGCATCATTATCTCTTTGGTGAGAAATTCATGGTACATACAAATCATAAGATCATGAAACACATTTTCTCACAAAGGGATTTGAACATGAGGTAAAAGAGATACATGGAATATCTCCAGATGATTGATTTTGACTTAATGTACAAACCACGCAAGTGAAATTTAGTGGTGGATGAATTAATTATAAAATCATATATTCAGTTGGTGAAACAAGCATCATACCAGTGGCAGTTGATGTCAGTTATAGCCGATATGCGGTTAGAATGTGAGGACAAAGAGGATAGAGAGGTCTTCTTTATAGTTTTGTTAATTACTGACTAGGTTGGCCTGGTTAAAGAGGAACACATATCTGATTCTGAGTTTGTGACCATGGGGTTGAGACTCAATGGGGGGGAGACCCCTGAGGGTTGGCAACTAAATGGATATTTCGTTGTGTTTTTTTATAATTGGATGGTTCTACCAGTTGCATTTCATTAGGATCTCATTAGGGCGTATCGTCATTTCATATGGGCTTTTCATCCTGGAATTTATAAAATGTAAAATGCGTTGAAAGCGCATTTATGGTGGGCTGGAATGAAATGAAGTGTGGCCGAGTTTGTTTTGAGATGATTGACTTGTCAGCTATTCAAGGTTGAGCATCATAGGCTAGCTGGAATGTTGTAGTCTTTACCAATCCCTGTTTGGAAATGGGAGTAAATAACTATGTATTTTGTCACAGGTCTCCCATGAACAGTCAGAAAGCACGATGCCATTTTAGTGATAGTCGATCGACTAACAATGTTGTCACATTTCATCCCGATTCGTGAATCACATACGGGGGAGGATCTATACAAAATATATATCCGAGAAGAGGTAAAGAGGCAAGGTTTTCTAGTTTCAATCATATTCGATAGAGATGTGAGGTTTACATATCATTTCTGGAAATTGTTGTTGCAAGACCTTGGGAAACAGTTGACTATGAGCACGACGTATCACCCTTAGACGGATGGTCAATCAAATAGGACAATAAAAACTATGGAGGATATGGTGCAGGCTTCTGTCATGGATTTTGGTGACTCGTTGGAGGATCACTTGTCGTTGGTTGAGTTTTCGTACAATAACAGCTAAAAGGAATCCATACAGATGGCTCCGTTTGTAGAATTGTATTGGTAGCCATGCCGTTCTCCACTATGTTGGGTGGAAACGGGTGGGTCCTCAATGTTTGGACCGAGCCTTGTCCGGGAGTCTACAGAGAAGATCAAGTTGATCAGGAAGATAATGGAGATGGATCAGAGTCGTCAGAAATCATATGCAGATCATCTTCGATGGCTGTTGTAGTTCAAGGTGAGTGATCATGTTTTCTTGAGGATCTCCCTAGGTTGGGACATCATCAGTTTTGGAATTAGGGAATGTTATCTCTGAGGTATATTTGAACTTTTGAGATTCATGAGTGGGTTAGTGAGATTTCTTATCATTTAAATTCTCCACCTAGGTTCAGTGTGGTGCACAATGTGTTTCATGTGTCATAGTTGAAAAAGAATCATCCAGATCATGACCATGTAATTCTATGGGATAATGTTGAACTAGAACCGGATGCTTCGTTGATGGACGTGCTATTTTGGGTTGTGGATAGGAAATAGAATGTCTTGAGTGGTAAAAGCATTGGTTTATTTATTGTTTCTTAGAACCATGGTCAGATTCAAGTGGAGACTTCAGCGTGGGAGAAAGAGATGGTCGAGCAGTGGCCCGAGCTGTTTCGGCAAAGGGCAAGTTCACTACTTTTTGAGGACAGAAAGTCCAATTGTAGGGAGAATTAATACCCCCGGTTTGACGTATGTATATTTTTTTATTCCTTTTTATGTGTTTACTGTGCATGGGATGAGTTGGGAAGAGGTTGGGAGAGTTTGGAATGGTTTTGAATGAGTTTGGAGGCTTTCTAAGGGAGCAAGGTATGAATACGGTTTGTGGAAACTATTTGGATTTCCCTGGAAACCATGTTGGGGGAGACAGTAGGCATCGCATGGCCTGGATATGGTTTTCCAAACCGTGTGAGGAAACCATGAGGACCCCTGCTTCTGACGCAGTAGCATGTGCACAATTAGCGCACGGTTTGCCAAACCGTGAAGCCACATAAAAATAGGGTTTTAATACCCAAGTTCACTCAATATTGCCTCATTCCACTACAAATCCTCTCCCACTTCTGCCTTACTCGGGGTTCTTGGTTCTCATGGTTTGAAGGTGATATCCCACCGATTCGTGAAGCTATTAAAATGGGTTTCTTGGTGGTTTGAAGGTGGTTTCTCATGGGTATGTATCTCCTCTTGGGTTTCTGGTGTTTTTCTGTAGATCTACATCTCCCTCACTCTCAGTTTTCTATATCAAAACCCATTTTGTATAGATGTAGGGTTGTGTATTCCTTGGATGTTAATTTTAAGGATTGTGAATTTTAGGGAAGGAGATCTTGAGAGGTTTCGAGGGTCCTTTCACCAGATTTGAGGTTCGGTTGCTTTTGGGTCGAGTTCAGCAGAACCCTAAAGGTAAATAGCTTCTCTCTCGACTCCACTTGGTTAGAGATAATGGTTTTGGTTACAATTATTTATTTTTTCTTTTAATTAATTGTGGTTTGAAGTGGAAAATTTATTGGATATCCCTTGGGTGATGTTTTGAGGGATTTTTTTGGAAATATGGGGTTTTATGGTGAAATGCTATTGTTGTGGATTTTAAAATAGGATGTCATGGCTGATTTGTGAAAATGATTGATTAAAATGGTTTTCAATAAATATGATGTTTTATTGAAAGGTTTTTTGGTATTGAAAATGATTTTCAATAAATGGATGATTTATTAAAGTGGATTGACATACAATTTAAGTGGTTGACTTCATGATGTTGGGACCTTGATGGGTTATATGCTTGGTTGTGAATGGTTGTAACGTTGTGTGGAAGTGGGCAGGAAGTCTCACTATAAAAGGTGATGGATAGTGGTCAGAAGAACCACCATGTGGGTTTGGTTGGGAATTACCACTAGTTCTGAATTTGTGAACGGGTTGGGTTCAAGTCCCACCATTAGGGTTTTTTAGGTGCTAATGGGTGAACTGGTTGGATGGAAGCTCCACCGTTTGTTTTTTTTTTGTTTTTTGTTTAGCATTTCTTTTCAAGTTGGAAATTTTTGTGCTATTATGTAAATGATAAATTTGCTTGTGGAATGTTTATTTTGGATTTCCCTTGGTTGGTTTGTGTGAGATGGATTGGTAAGGGTGTGATTGTATTATGGTAATGGATGGACTTGTGATTATTTTATATAATCTATTTTATGTAAATGTGCTAATGGTTTTATGCTAGTGGCATGTGTAGAGAAGTCATTTGGGGAAATTCTACTAAGTTTTAGTGCACACCAAATTCTTTGGAACGTTAGTGTTATTGTAGATGTTGTGTACCATGACATGATCAAAGGTAAGGAATCACCCTCCATTAGTGGTACAATTTGATGTCTTTGATGATCTTGGATCTTGGAGCTTGGTGTAGACCTGTGGTTGTATCATGGCACGTAGTGCTTTGTTGTTTGGTATTCTGCATTTTACTCTAATATTGTTTTGTTGTTTTGGATTGGGGTTGTATGGGGGAACAACATGGTTGTCTAATGGGAATTCATGTTGGAATGTTTTATTAACATGCATCATAGAGTGTTTGTTAATGGATGGTTTGGTTGGTTTTTTCTTAAGGGAAAATTGTTCCCTAATTAATTCATGAAGCCCTAAGAATTTATTTCCAGCCTTCATTGTCTTTGGAACGTCGCTTAAGGCCATGTAACCCTCACCGCCTCCTCATGCGAATGAGGTAGGGGCAGGGTGTTACAATATATATCCCAATGGAAATAAATTACTACCTAATACTTTAAAAAATGATTGTTTTGTTTTATGTATCCCAAATAGGCTACCCATCATGATTTATGGTTGATTATTTATAATTATATTAGGAATTGATAAATATTATTTATATGAGATATTAGACTACGAATGAATATTTTTACATGCATAGACCACCTGGATGCAAAATTATATGAGAACTATTATATTGTGTTGATCATGTCATTAATATGTCCCAATGATCACTATGAAATCAATTATTTATTTCACAACCTCCATCATAGAAACACAGGTTTAGTGGATTCATTTTTTACTATTTCCACATAACAAACTCTTAGCCTTATCAATAATCCTACAAACATCTTCTTTATTCAAGTAAATTATTTTATGCATACTAATTGTTTCTAATAACCAATATTATGTCAGTTTATATATTTTTATCCCATCAATGCAGCCATCAAAAAAAGATTATTCAATTACTATTCAAGAAATATTATATATATCTTCGATGATAATATAATAAAATAATTTTCTAAACTATTTATCCTTTCTCGAGTTTAGATTCATATAAATAATATTATCTGCAAATTAATCTTCGAAAAATTCTTCTTATTTTAATATCTCCATGGTCTCTACATTCTAAAAATGACATAATAAGTATCCATGAATGCTATAATTGATTTATGACCATTATTATAAAATATAATATTTGTTTTCTCTTGGTTACAAAGTTATTTTATAATATTTTATATATCTATATATGGAAAACCATGATATCATTTATCCCAATTTATATATATGATCTTATATTTAGATATGGACAATCATAATACAATAAGCTCAAAATCACAATGAAAAAACTACGTATATCCTAATTAATTCCATAATTATGGAGTGATAAAGAAAAAATTTATCCCTTATACTTTTTTAACATATATTAGAATAATTTATGTAAGCGTCCCTAAGAATTCATTCATATATAGAACACATCATGGGTGGAGTTAACAAAATGGATGAAAAATTTGTGTCTATTTTAAGTGAATATAAAATTAATGTCTATGGGGTGAATGAGATGACATGAATGAAAATATAACCATGAATACTTGAATTTTACCTTCAAAAATATAAAAAATAATTTCATATAGAGGTATAACGACGCGTAAGGCTTTCACTAAAATTTTAACATTTCCCTCAATTTATTTATCTCTCAACTAATATTTTATAAAAATATAAATATTCATAAAAACATTAATTAATAGTATATAAATCATCTATGTCCCATTATATCATCATATTTTGGAATTACGTCTTATTAATTCACAGTATATAGTGTTAATGTGAACTATTATAAATGTTTTGATGATCAAAACCAACAAAACCTATGTACCAGACACCCAGTCTAATCAGTGATATATCTATGTTGAGTTCTAAATCCATTGGTGCTGATGAAATGTACATGTATCATTGGTGGAACAAAAAAACCATTGGAGATGATTTCATCCAGTAAATAAATAATTAGAAAATGATTCTCCCATAAGTTCTAGACTGTCCAACCTGTATATCAGAGTATGATATGAATGATTATACTGATTATTAGTCGAAGAAGTATGGTGTGATTTTAAATAAAATTATTATGAAATTACTATAACTTCCATTCATTTCCATTAAAAAAATAGTCCATAATAAGTGATTTGAATAAAATACAATGTAAATTGTTTAAAAGTTTGGTGAAATAAGCATGATATTTCATTCAAACCAAATCTATAATCTATTTAATTTTTTTAGTGAAGGATATTTATTACATTAATCTGCTTAGGTACATATGGAACCTCACGCCCATGTTTCTCGATCTCCAACTATGTGTCTTCTAGGGTTTCCTCCATAATATCCTTGCTGATCTGTTGACAAAAATTCATTCAATCTTGCCTTTTCCCCCCTCATTGTCGCTCAAACATATCAAGCCTCTACTTTGTGCTTCATATCCTCATTACTCTTTCTCTTGAAATTCTTACTTCTATTATGTTAGGTGGACCTCATCTATTGGTCATTTGAAGGCATTATATGCTGACCCTATAATTTTAAAATAGATATATTGTGTTTTAACCCCTTTTTTGTTTCATAATATGACACTCATGTGATATAGGATATTGTATTGGAGGAATTTCTTGGTGCCTTACTTATGTTTCCTATTTGGGGTTTAGGGCCTTGAATTATTCCTTCACTCTTCTTATTCCTTAACCCATCATTTCTGAACCCCATGATTTTTCATGAAGAAGTTTCTTTAGTGGTTTGGGGTAGTGATGGAGGGTTTAATTTGGAGGTTCAAATCTCATCTTATTTATTTCACTTTCTTCATTTCTTTCTGATGTGCACTTTGTTTCATACCCCATCATGGCCTTGTTTATAGGTGTTTGTAAATGTTTAGGACTATTATGGTGGGGGAAATCAGCATGTATGAATAGGTCTTTATTCCCAAGGTATATCTCTTTCATCTTATAGTGGTTTCCAATTTTCATTAGCATCATCACGATGATCTCCTTCATCACTTGGTTTTCTTTTTGGTGTTTCCTGTATGTTCACCATTAGTAGTGTTTTGGTTCAAGATCCATTTCATATATCAGGTTCATGATTATGAAATTAATTCTCATGGTGGAACTCTTATTTTGTGTTTTTTATGGAGAAGAAAGATTCCAATCAAGAATTATCACTTGAGATCTTGTGTTGATGAATGGTTTAGTCTTTCATGATCACTATTAGTGAAGTTGTAAAAACTTTTGTTGAGGGTCTTGATGGGTTTCACTATTAAGGGTGATAAAGGTCATTTGATAGGACCAAGGTGGTGACATAATTTGTTTCACTATGCTCGATGCTCCTAATTTGTAAGAGGTGAAAAGGATGCTTTTGGATTTTAATTTTAAATGATTTAATATTTATTGTGGGTTTAAAGGGGTTTTCATTAATCAGTTATTGCATTTACTTTTTAGTGTGAATGGATTTTGGGTTCCCACAATCTTTATCTGTCAGGACCCCCTCCCACCAAAGATGCCCCTCATGTGCTGGAAGTGGTGAAAAGGAGATAATGTCCCCCCAAGTCCCGCCTCCAATAGGCCCCGGGGTGGCGACTAGCACCAAGGGTATGAGTTTTCACAAATATGGGAGGCATTACCAATTTTATTATTTATGATCAAAAAATAGGAAAAGTCAAACACCAAAAAGGAAAAGAACAAGTGTATAGAAATAAACCCAAACCAATCCCACATGCATGTTTAAATAGTTCTGAAACAAGGTACAAGTACAAGAAATCTCAAATGTAAAATACCAAAAGAAACAAGTACAACAAACTGCAGCAACTCCAACTGTCCCGACTAGTAGGGTCCCGCGCGGCCCTGGTAGTCCTCCTGGAATCCTGAAAGTAAACGTAGGGTGAGCATATAAGTATACTCAGTAGGGAAACCTAAAGCTCTCGTTCACAAGTGGGGAGACATCCTAATGTCCCGTGAGAACAACAGAAGAAACCTAGAAAGGAATTATATACACCCAACCTCACCAGCCACACTCACCAAAACACAATCACAACAGGTAGTAGTATATTAGAACAAGAGTATTGGGTACCCCGCCCCATTTTCCCCCACTAGCTAGCTACTCTTCTTAACGGTGGACGTTCTGACGCTACCACATTCTTCCCGCTCGCACACACCTGGGCCTGACAACCACGTATCCCGCCCACACACACCTAGGCCTCACAACCTCGTATCCCGCCCGCACACACCTGGGCCTCACAACCACATATCCCGCCCACACACACCTGGGCCTCACAACCACGTATCATGCTCGCACACACCTGGGCCTCATCCTGAAGGTTCTAGGGAAATAGTAAAACCTGCTTGAAGAGTCTTGGGATAAACCACCCCAATCGAAACCTACCCAAAGAGTCTTGGGTGTAAGGTAACCTCAAACCATGACAGCCTAGGGAAGCAGGATCTAGAAAGAGCTAGTAACTAAGGGGGAAAAACCCTCTCCCATGAAATGGTAGTGTTCGGCACTAAGTGATCAACATGGCTGGGGTGCGATAAAACACAAAGATACATATATATATATATATACCAAACACTTATCCCAACCTATGGATTCTAATCCAAGAACTGGGCACGTGCCACATCAATGCTACTACGAAGCATGCATATAACAAACAACCCCAACCCCAATTAGGTTTTCATGTTTCAACAGAATCATTTTATTAGTTCCTTAACTGCTGGGAAACTATCCACAACCAACCACATCGATCATTCATCAAACATATCCCTGAAATCCACAAATCAAGTTAGGAAAACACAAGCACAAAAACCAAGTCCCTTATTATTAACCAACAAACCAATTGATTATTATTCCTGTTCCATTACCATTCCCCACCATTTCTAACACTTCCACTTTTTTATTCATTATCTACAACCCAGTTTGTTCACATTCAAACCTATCCCTGCAGCGCCACTGCCAACCTCCATAACCACAACCACACCAAAAACTCGTACATTATAATCCATTTATACTATTTATCACAACTCTGCTTCCCATCACTAACATAACATTCACCCCAACCCACAACCAAGCCAACTGTAGCCCCGCTGGTCACCTGATCCAAAACAACCCACAAAACACCCCCATCACATGCCACATATACAAGCCAACAACAACATGTTCATTATTCAATTTTGTTCAACCGGGGTGATCACACAAGGTTCCAAGATTTTAAATCAGCCAACTTTACATTCTTAACCAAAATTCCACATTCAAAAAAGTTCCATTCAAAAAAACGGTCTAGAAAGATAGGTCAACATTTAATTTCGCATGTAAAGGCCCCCAATGATCGTGATTTTCAGTAGGAATAATACTATTTAATTAAAAACATAATAGCACAGGAGAGAAATAATGTAACTGCATTCAAAAACTTCCCATCCCCGTTATATAATCAATTGATAGTCTTTATTAAACCGGTTCAAATTTTTTTCACATAAACAAGAGAACACCCACCCCGCATGATGCACAATTTTAAGAGAAGAAGGTAAGATCCCTACATCAACATGTTCTGAACACAATGCTCCCCCGTATCAACTTTAGAAGACGTCCGTCGGCGTCCCTCACTTCTGTCGAATCCCAGAAAAAACTCATCGGGTAGAAGATGGAAAGGAAAGGCTGAAGGAAATACTTCAGCTCCAAGCTCAAAAATTCCTCCTCATCGTTACGATCCCTTGGCCACTGAAGGATCATAAATCGGAGCTCGGATGAAGATGTTATGGAAGAAAAAGGAGTCTTCGAGTCTCTTGTGAGAGCTTTACTCAGAGGAAAGGGGAGGAGAGTGGTGTGCTGAAAATGTGGAGGGGACCCCTCCTTTTATAGGCATGTAAAATAAAAGTACACGGCATGTACCCTATGGTACACGACGCGTACTTATCCATTTCACGCGGCCACCATATGGCTTCCAACATGGCCTTCAACGCGTTACATGGCCATTGAGTTGTCAACACACGGTTTGAGGGTAATGTGTACGCGGGGAGGGACTACGCGGCGTGTAGTATTGGATACATGGAGTGTACTAAATTATTTCACAAGGTAAGGACATGACATTCAGCACGGGGTATACTCGATGAGGGGGTACACTGCGTGTACTCACACTACACGGCGTGTAGTTTCAAAATTCTAAAAAGTGTTGGAAAACTCCATTTCACCCTCCAGAACACTTTAACACCCTCTTTTTAACAATGTAATGGGCCGTAGAGGACCGGTCCAATACATAAGATACCTCTTAAAACATTCTTGTCCCCGAGAATCCAAAATCCAACCCAGATTAACCCAACAAGATACCTCTTAGGGCTCTTGTTATAACAGGAACCCAACCATAAACCCTAATTATAGGTGATGGGAATTCCCTCTCCTATTTCAAGATATTATCCGCTTTAGGTGGCACTGACTCGCCTGTACGAGTTTAATCACATCCTCATTTATGCTTCTCGATTAAGAACCGGGTCTTCCCACTACCATACATTAGGATTTTTCAACTCACACTTCCCCCAACACCGCACTACCCACACACTGCTCGAACACGTGGTTTGGGGAAAAATCATTTTCCTATGTCGAGATATTATTCGCTTTAGGTGGCACTGACCCACCTGGATTTGTTCAGTCGCATCCGCATTAAAGCGTCTCGATTAATGATCAGGTTTTTCCCTTCCCCACATGCCCAGACATGTTACACACTTCCAGAGAACAAGGGAAAAAATTTTATCATATCCGACAAGCCAAGCGTTCTATATATCAAAGGTACAAGGTATAACATCAAAACAAAGCTTAGAAGAAAAAAGTGAAACACAATTCAAAAATACTTCAGGTACTGAGCGTGTATCTGGGCCTCCCGCTCCCAAGTGCTCTCCTCGAGGCCACCATGCCTCCACAACACACGAACCAAGGGAATGGTTCATCCACTGAGAACCATTTATTTATGATCATCAATTCTGACTGGTCGTTCCTCGAAGGTCACGTCGTCTCATATCGCTTTCCAAGCATCAGTGGGTTCCCGAACCACTTCCTTATGCCACTTAATGCTCAGGGAATCTGCCACAACGTTGCCTATACCTTCAGTGTAAGAGATCTAAAAGTCATAGTCTTGGAGGAACTCGACCCATCTCTGCTGCCATAAGTTCATGTCATGTTGAGAGAAGATATAACGCATGCTCTTGTGATCTGAGAGGACCACAATGTGATCCCCAAATAGGTAATGTCTCCACAACATCTTTGCGAACACTACTGTTGCAAGCTCCAGGTCATGGGAAGCATAGTTACACTCATGAGGGCGCAACTTCCTATACCCATAACAGATCACTCCCTTCTTCTACATCAGCACGCACCCCAGATCCAGTTCAAAAGCATCACAAAACACCTCATACAAAACCCATTCCTCTGGAAACCTGAGTACGGGAGCACTAACCAAATTCTACTTCAGGTAGTCGAAAGCCTTCTGGCACTGCTCGTTCCATAGTATGACCTGGTTCTTCATTGTCAAAGTTTTCAATGGAGCAGGAACTCGAGGGAAGTCCGAAACGAACCTCCGATAGTAACCTTCCAACACCAAGAAACTACGAACATCCGCCACGCTCTTGGGTGCCGCCCAAGATACAACTACATCCACCATCGATGTGTCCACTGACACTCCATGCTGAGACACCACGTGCCCAAGGAAGTTTACTTCTTGCGTCATGAACTTACACTTCGACAATTTCCCATAAAGCTGGCGGTGTCGATGGACTTCCAAGACTGCCCTGAGATTCTCAACAATCTCCTACTCTAATCGTGAGTAGATCAGGATGTCATCAATAAACACAATGATGAACCAGTCCAGAAACTCTCGGAAGACAAAGTTCAAAAGTCCCATGAACACAGCTGGTGCATTAGTAACTCCAAACGGCATCACTACAAACTCGAAGTTCCCATACCTACACCTGAAAGCCGTCTTCGAGATGTCACTGCCCTTCACCCTCAGCTGCTGATATTCCGATCGTAGATCAATCATAGAAAACCAACCTTCTCCCCTCAGCTGGTCGAATGGATCATCTGTCCTTGGAAGGGGGTAACGGTTCATGACCGTTACCTGTTACAACTTTCGGTAGTCTATGAATAGCCTGAGACCACCATCTTCCTTCTTTACGAACAAAACTGGAGCACCACACGGTGACACGTTGGGTCGAACAAAACCCTTCTCCGTCATATCTTCAATTTGAATCTGCAACTCCCGCAACACCAAAGGTGCCATCTGATAAGGGGCCATCGAAATCAGACAGGCACGAGGCTGTAACTCTATCCCGAACTCAACGTCACGTCGGGGGGGTGGGGGGGGGGGGGGGGGGGGTTGAGTCACAACCTCCTCGGGAATAACATAGTGGAACTCCCAAAAAAACCTCTGGGAAATCCATCATCTCAGAATTAGCTGGAACCACTGATAACCCACCTAACAAACAAAGGGGAGGCTCCACACCCCGGCTTCCCAACTAATTTCTCATCTCTCCAACGAAATCTACACACTACTCGTCCACGTTGGAGAAGCCAAATCTTCTCTGGAAGCATTCGATAACGGCACTAACCGAAAACAACCACTCGATGCCTAATATAACATTGTATGGCTACATCTGTAGCAAAAGAAGATCTCCACTAGATCGATGTGGTCCAAACATCTGCCCACATCCCCGGAAAACACAAGATACGCTGGTCTGGCCTCCAACTGGTGTACTCACCACCAATGGTATGGAAAGTCCCTCTACATCTAGTCCCAAATCATGGGATAGAACAGGTGAAACCAAGGAGTGTGAAGCTCTTGAATTGAACAAAGCATAAACGATAGTGCTGAAAAAAATATCATACCTCGTACTACCTCTGGTCCCACTGGAACTTCCAACTCTGTTGTGTGCAACTGTCCACGGCCATCTCCTCTACCATTCCGTTGACTTCTAGATGCCATAGTAGTATGGTAACAAAGATCTCCTAAGCCCAAGTAGTAAGGAAATTTCTCAGGGTTTCATTTTATCATTTTATTCAATTTCTTTCCCAGAACACTGAAATCAAGTAAAACAAAATCATGATGATGCATGTACCTTCCCTAGGGTCTCTACCCTGGAATCAATGTAGTCTCACATGGTCGTTTGGTAGGCTCATAGTCATTGAATTAGGTCACGGGGGGGCCTAAAATCCCGTGTCCTAGCCAGTCATCCCTGGCCTATGTCACGCACCAAGATTAACCAACACTATTTCCCTACCATCCCATGAAATCCTCACTATGCCTAACTCCAGACTCCATCCTATCTCTTAACCATCACCTCTGATACAATTCTGTCACGACCCCCTCCCACCAAAGATTCCCCTCCTGAGCTGGCAATGGTGTAAGAGAGATAATGACCCCCGAGTCCTAGATCCAATAGGCCCCGGGGTGGTGACTAGCACCAAGGGTATGAGTTTTCACAAATATGGGAGGCATTACCCTTTTTATTATTTAAGATCGGGAAATAGGACAAGTCAACCACCAAAAAAGAAAAGAACAGGTGAGTAGAAATAATGATAAACCAATCCCACATGCATGTTTAAATAGTTCTGAAACAATGTACAAGTTCAAGAAAGCTCAAAAGTACAATACCAAAAGAAAAAAGTACAACAAATTACAGAAAATCCAACTGTCCTGACTAGAAGGGTCCCGCACGGCCCTGGTATTCCTCCTGGAAACCTGAAAGTAAATGTACGGTGAGCATACAAGTATACTCAGAAGGGAAGCCTAAAGCTCTCGTGCACAAGTTGGGAGACATACTAATGTCCCGTGAGAAAAACAGAAGAAACCTTGCAATGAATTCTATCCACCCAACCTCACCAGCCACACTCACCAAAACACAATCATAACAGGTAGTATTATATAAGAACAAGAGTACTGGGTACCCCGCACCATTATCCCCCACTAGCTAGATGATCTTCCTAATGGTGAACGTCCCAACGCTACCACACTCTTCTCGCCCGCACACACCTGGGCCTCACAGCCACATATCCCGCCCGCACACACCTGGGCCTCACAACCACGTATCCCGCCCACACACACTTGTGCCTCACAACCACGTATCCCGCCCGCACACACCTGGGTCTCATCCCGAAGGATCTTGGGAAATAGTAAAACCTGCCCGAAGAGTCTTGGGCAAAACCACCCCCATCAAAACCTACCCAACGAGTCTTGGGTGTAATGTCGCCTCAAGCCACCACAGCCTAGGGATGGAGGAGTAGGAAAGAGCTAGTAACTAAGGGGAAAACACCATCTCCCATGAAATGGGAGTGTTCAGAAATAAGTGCTCAAAATGGGTGGGGTGAGATTAAACACAAAGATATATATATATATATGTATATATATATAACCAACACTAAGACCAACCTATGGCTTCTAATCCAAGAACTGATCTCGTTCCTCGACACTGCTACTACGAAGCATGCATATAAAAAACAACCCAAACCCCATTTAGGTTTTCATGTTTCAACAGAATAATTTTATTAGTTCTTTAACTACTGGGAAAATCTCCACGACCATCCGCATCGATCATTCGTAAAACATATCACTACTATCCACAAATCAAGTTAGGAATACACAAGCACAACAACCATGTCCCTTCTTATTAACCAACCAACCCATTGATTATTAATCCCATTCCATTACCATTCCCCACCATTTCTAACTCATCTACTTTTTTATTTATTATTTACAACCCAGTTCGTTCACAGTCAAACCCATCCCTGCAGCCCCGCTGCCAACCACTATAACCACAACCACACCAAAACCCATACATTATTATCCCTTTATACTATTTATCGCAACCCCGCTGCCCATAAATAACATAACATTCACAACAACCCACAACTACGCCAACTGTAGCCCCGCTGCTCACCCGATCCACAAAAACCCAAAAAAACCCCCCATCACATGCCACGTATCCAAGACAACACCCACATGTTCATTATTCCATTTTTTTCAACCGGGTTGATCACAAAAGGGTTCTAGATTTTTAAATCAGCCAACATTACGTGATTAACAAAAATTCCACATTCAACAAAGTTCCATTCACAAAAACGATCTAGAAATATAGGGAAACATTTAATTGCGCAAGAAAAGGCCCCCAATGACCGTGATTTTCAGTAGTCATAAGCCTATTCAATTCACAACATAATATCACAGGATATAAATAATGTAATTGCATTCACAAACTTCACATCCCCATTATATAAGCTATTTATTATCTTTATTAAACCGGTTCAAAAGTGTTTCACGTAAACAAGTGGACACCCACCCCGCATGATGCAAAATTTAGAGAGACGAAGGTAATATCCCTACCTCAAAATGTTCTGATTACAATGATCCCCCGTATCAACTTTAGAAGACATCTGTCAGCATCCATCACTTCTGCCGAATCCTAGAAAAACCTCCTCGGGTAGAGTCTAGAAAGGAAAGGCCGAAGGAAAGTCAACGGATCCAAGATCAGAAGTTCCGCCGTGTCATTAAAATCCTGTGGCCGCTGACGGATCATAAATTGGAGCTCGGATGATGACATTATGGAAGAAAAAGGAGGATTCGTGTCTCTTGGGAGAGATCTTCTCAGAGGAAAGGGGAGGAGAGGGGTGTGTTGAAAAGGAGGAGGGGACCCCTCCTTTTATAGGTGTCAAAAACAAAAGTACACGACATGTACTTTATGATACACGGCTTGTACTTGGCCATTTCACGTGGCCACCACACGGCTTCCAACACAACCTTCAATGTTGTACGTGACTGTTGACTGGTCAACACACGGTTTGAGGGTAACACGTACGCGGGGAGGGACTACACGGCGTGTAGTATTGGCTACACGGCGTGTACTCAATTATTTCACAAGCTAAGGACACGACCTTCAACACAGGGAATACCTGGGGAGGGAGTTACATGGAGTGTACTCACACTACGCGGTGTGTAGTTTCAAAATTCTGAAAAGTGTTGGAAAATTCCATATTACCCTCCAGAACATTTGAAGACCCTCTTTTTAGCAAAGGAATGGGTTTGAGAGGTTCGGGCCATTACACCTTCAAAGTGGTTTATTATCATAATATCAATAAAAAAATTTTAGAGCATTGAACCACATTTATACATATTCTTATTATTAATATAAATCACCAAACTCGCATGAATTAAATTAATAATGAATTAGACCAAATATTTACCTTTATAAGTTAACTATTTTATTAAATATAGGATTTAAATGATTGATTGAATCCAAAATCATATCATTAAATGACTACAAAAAAATATGTAGAAAAAATTACTAAAATATCAAAAATAATTTCATACTTTTATTTATACATTGACGATACTCTATATGTACTAATTTTAGAAACATCTTAAAAACCATAATGGATGTATGTAGTCCACAAGCATAATAGCATCCATGAACAATTCATACCTTTGTAAGAAAATTTTAATGGCCTTAACCTACCATTGGAGACCTACCGCATCTCATTGGGGAAAATATTTACCATTATTCATCCATTAGATATATTTTTGGGATGCAATGATGATAAAGATTGTGAGATGATATTTTACCTTTAAATAAAATATAAAAAAACATGGACACAACTACATAAATTATAATTTCTTAGACCCACTATGTACATAACCCCAAGAATATACCCTCCCTAATATTGAATAATACTATTGACGTTTATGCTTTTATGATATTCATGAAAAGGTAAAAATATGGAAATTCCATTTGAAATTAATAACACGTTACTAGTAATTAATAATTTTTAGTAATTCCATTTCATAACCCATGGAAATATAAATAAAAAGCATGAAATTTTCATACAGACAACAAAACACTCTTTGTAAACACACACTGGAATCCCTATTTTAAAAATTATTTTTTATCTATCAAATTGTTTGAGAATACCATGATTTAAAAAAAACATTCCACAAAATGTCTATTTGTTAAAATGTACACATATGTATGTGAACATTAGGGAACATATAGATATGTCTAAATCACACACACACACAAATACACACACATATATAAATATATATGAACATCTATAGGAATTTCAAGGGTCCAATTTAAAGGGAACAAATAAAATATCACAAAAAATACTGTAAATATTCAATATAAAACCATTAACAACAAAAACATATTTATAGTAAAATTTAACTACAAAAAAACATTATGAAACACTCTATATAATATTATTAACGGTCACCAATAATTTCAAAATAAAAAATACTTTTATCAACCCACATAACAATTTTACAAATTAACTGGTATACATATACACTCAATTCAAAGGAATACATTTTCAAATCCTTAAAAAACCACATTTCATTGAAAACACAATGTTTATAAACATTCATTAATATATTTAAAAATTTAAAAACATGAGAAATCATATTATAATTAAATTAGATAGTCTCAATAATCAAATAAAATGATAACAATTATAAATTGATTGAAATATCTACCTTTGATATGTTTTGACGTGATGTAACCCAAAAATATGGAATGAAGATGACAATTTATTAAACCACATGCCAATATATAAAATAAAAATACCAAATAAGCCAATAACTACACTAGTTTCAACAATGAAGAAATAAATCCAAGAAGATAATGGAATATAAAAGGAATAATTATTGGGATGATGAATGAGGGATTAACAATGAAGAAACCAACAAAACCAAGAAAAATACTTGGATATTGAAGGATAAGTAATGGGGTAGGACAAACATAGTGAATTATGATAATATGAGTGAGAGGAATTTATATAACCACCATTGGATTAAAAACTAAGAAGAAATAAATTAGAGTGACAATATTATTAATGTTCAATGAAAGTCAGAATGTTTCAAAAATATTTTAACTAAACTGTGTACCAACCGTGAGACCTTTAGTAGAAGCAGAAAAAATTATCACACAATTTAGAAATTTTGTTAGAAATGATGTTTCTACCATTAAATAACATTCATTTAAAATTATAAATATTTATTAAATATAGTTTCATATTTTGAAATAACTCTGTACATATGCTGTGGAAGATCTAAGACATCCCAAAACACACATCGTTTCTCTTGATTATTGTATGATTTAGAATAATTATATTGATACGCATTAGAGAAATACCATGAATAAACTCAATAAACTCGAAAAACCCCATCTTCAACTGTTATCAAATTATTTGTCCTAATTCTTGTTCAACAATCGGGCAATGATGGGAAAAAACACAAAACACCAAAACAAAAAATTCTTTTGATAAATAATCCCAAAAAGTAATGAATAAATTATATAATAATTAATAAATATTAAAATATATAATATAGAAGTCAAGGTGGTAGAAATTTTTTCTTTGGATCATTGATATTCATTCTCATTAGACTGTTGACCATTTAGCCATTGTAGTCTTCATTGATTCATCTACAGATATAATTTATGTTGACAATTATAAATTGTTTATATTGAATATAATAGGTATTGAATATTATTAACATATTATAATTATTATATAACACTATTGATGTATTGTATATAAAGAATATTATATAGTGTTTTGGAGTATGTTCAACCATCAATATCAGTTTGACAGGCTTTGGTTGGACTGTAGTTTTGGAATAAGTCCACAATATATTTTAACAGATGATTTGAGATTCCTCTATTAAAAACTATACATGGTACTATATCATGATAGGATATTCCTACATGATTAATTTCACTATATAGATATTCCCTCATATCACATAATATCTTTTATAATATCATCTATATTTATTGAGTTTGGAAATTAATGTTTGTAGTATATAAGTTAGATTACTCTAATTTCGTGTCCTATTTATAGTAATTAATTTATTACTTTAATGATTAAAAATTATATTGTGTAGTTCTAGTATGCAATTATTCATCAATACAATTATATTTCTTAATCAGATATATTGATTTATAAAATAAATTTGAGTTAAATATATCACCATTATATCATTACTAATTTTTTTTAAAAACACAGAATAAAATATGTCTGATTAAAATTTCATTTCCTAATTTTCATTATATAATCTCATTGTTTATTGAGATTTTTAATGATTATTTTTCCTATTATGAAATCCTATAGTACTTCTCTAAGTGAAGAAACTAATAATTTTTTAATCATGTTACGAAAATATGATACTTGTTTTTCTTTAATTTTTTACTATTTATATACTGAATGTTTGAAAATATAAATTATTAAAATAAAAAAACATTAGTTTTCTAATTAGATGAAAACCCATTCAATTCTATGTTTGTGATTTAAAAAATAGTTTTGATTTTTTTAATTTCCATTATGTGGGTTTAGTGTAATTTTTACACTTCATTAATTAATAAAAATAGTATAAAAGATATCATGGTGTGATTTATTGAACATAGATTGATAGGTTTGTAATGTATTTGTGAAAGAAATCTACATTTTAACTAGTTTAACGTGAGCATAAATTTCCATATTTTAGGAATAATTTTTTTTAATGAATCCATTATTTTATAATGTATATTATCAATTAAAATTATTTAAATAATATTTAATGAATTTTCAATCAGTTATTAATTTATTTTCAAAGAATTAATATTTTCAAAAAAACATATTTCCATGTGATTTTTCATTGAAATCAATTCTCCATATATGATTAAATACATTATTTATTTTTATTCATCCATGTGGAAAGGAAATTATGGAGCCATTCATAAAAATTCAATGTATTTTTTATGTTTATAATGATATAATTACTATGATTTCTATTTATATTCCTTGGGTTGTACCAGGATAAAATTATTTTGTGCCTTGCTTAATTTTTCATGGGTTATGCCCTGGTGAAATAATAAAATTATTATTAAACACATTTTTTATCATGGGTTCTGATGTCACAAAACGTTAATGTTTTATTTTAAAACATATATATATTACTTTCATCATTTTATGGGTAGGAAGTTTATCTCCCTCAAATACATTGGTTAATCAATATTTTCAATTATCTCAAATTGTACACATGAGGTAATTCTAAGGCCAGTAGAGAGTAAATTGAGGTTACCACATGTATAAAAGATGGTACACATGGGGTTATCCCAATAATGAAGAATGTATACTGGTGTTTAGGCCTATCCTGACATATTTTATATATCATTGTGTGTATACTTGATATAATATTTTATATGACTATTCAAATTCACCAATTATATACCTTATTTCTTTTTTGATATCTCATGAATCATGGTCATTCATTCCATTATGAAAAGTCTATTATGATTTTCTAATCATTCTTCAATGACCCATGATATGAATCATTTATATGTACGGTTTGGTTTTCAAATTTTATGATCATGCTCTCTAACCTCTATATTCACGTTATAATTATTTATCAAACTTATTTACAATTACTAAAAATCTGAGTTCACTATTTCTTATGTTTATATTCATTATGATAATAAAAAAAGTTATATATTGGGAATTATTTGCAAGAGTAGTAAAGGGAAAGGTATTTATGTGGAATGTTTATGATATTTCACCAAATTTTAATATTTTGTACCTATTCTACAATTAAAATAAACTATTATTGTCCATATGAGTGTTTTTGTCCAATAGATTGCATATTTATCAAAAAAATAAACATTTTATTTTAATGAAATCACTCGGTCTATTAATGATTATATTCTATTACTGCTATTCATGAAAAATACTCTTAATATTCCATACTTTCATTGTTGATTATACTGGTTAGAATGTAATCCTATTCTATGTCATATAATAATTTAATTTTTATCTTATTTTTTAATAAAAACCCATTTTAATTAAATGAATGGAATGTATTCAGGATTTTATATCAATGAACACACATTGTTCCGTTAAAATTTATTACATTTACCCTATATGACCTTTATCCAACCATCATCACCTAAATCTTCATCAGTTTTTTTCATGTTTTTATTGTGACTAAAATATAAAAATTTAATATTAATTTCTTATGTTTCATATATTTTTAAAAGGGTAATACACATAACCATGATTATTATTAGTTAGATGAAACGTTAATTGTTATCACTTTGTCGATTGATAAAAACATATTCTTCTAAAAATGGCTTGGTTTCATATAGAGGTATTAATTTGGATAACAATTCTTCATTTTTCTCTCATGTTAATAATTTTCTTATATGCATTGAATGATATTGTTAGAAAATTCATCTAGATATGGGGATTCATGTTGTTAAAAAAATGATTGATTTTATCAACTATAATAATTACTATATCTTCAAAAATAATTGTTCTTTAATTAAAAAAATTGAATTAAATACTAGATGTAGAATATTAAAGGAAAATATATTCATTAACATTTGGAGAAATGTTTTAAAAATTTTGATTTTAATTTATAAAATTAAATTACATATAAAAATTGAATTAATAAATTTTTATTTATTATTATCAATAACTCATATGATGTTTTTTTAAAATAATGTCTTTATTAAACATGATTTATTTTATAAATGGATTTACAAAATTATTTAGATAATTTTTTTATCTATTTAGTATTTAATAACCATGGTTCTAGTAATAAATTTTGTAAATAAATTTAGTATATTAACTACTACTTTTTTTGGAGGATTATTATGATCTAGAATGTTCTATATAATACATTAATTTTTACATAATGTATCAAAATAAAAATTTTAATATTCCCCAGATTGATCAAAATAAATTATTAATAAAAGCATAACATTTTCATTTTTTGTATAGGATATAATATTTTAAAATATAAATTGTCTTTTGAAATATTTTCTTGAATATATACCCACATGTATCTAGTCTTGTTATCATACATGTAATATATGTATTATTTTGACCCCAATACATATTATATATTGAAGAATGAGTAAATAATTTTGAAATATATATAAATCATTAGATTCATTAAATTCTATGATAGATTTAAAATAAGACATATAATGCCTTACATGATGACAATGACCAGGAAAATTATATATAATTAAACCCTAACCTGAGTAGATATCCAATGAGTCCGTTATTAGAAATGTTGACTAATGATTTATCATTAAATTTAACTAAAATTATATTTTGTAACCATTTTTATCCATCATTTTACTCTAGAATAGTATATATTAGATTTGATGATATTTTAGGATTTTTGTTTAAAAATTATCATCCCATGTAGAAGAATGAATAAATTGACCATATAATCATTTAATAGTATATATCTCATTCACATTGTTCAACAGGTAACAATAATAAAAAAATGTACATAGGATGGTATGATTTTTTTTAATAAAAATAAAAAATAAACCATTTTAAATTATATATGTTCCATGAAGTACAATATCACCAATACTGTAATTTTATCCTTGATATTTATCTCAAATGGTTATCTTACCACCTTTAATATTTAGAATATTATTGAAGAATTTGATTTTGTAGTTATGTTCTTGGGGAAACTAATATCCATGTACTAGTTATTACTACTATTTGTACATTAGTTATTACATTATATACAATAATCTATATTTTGGTACATACATATTCTAGTCTCTTATACGATTATAAGAAATTATTGTGAATTTATATCAAGCTAAATCATTTATATTGAACAAATAATAATTCCCATGAAATATAATTAGTATGAAAGAAGAAATATTGAACATAATTTACTGAAAGTTTAATATTCTAGTTTCTTCCTCTGTGACATTGTATACAGAATGAAAAATATTTTTTACAATGTAACTTATTTGAAAATGAGTACATGATCTAGTAACAATAACACATAAAGTGTTTCTATGAAGTATCACCAATTAATATAGTTTTTTAATATTTTACAAGAATTACTATTTCATAGATTTTGTGTAGACTTAACATTTTCTATTTCTGTTTAATTTTAAAATTCATATCATTTATAGATGATGTAGAAAAAGAATTCTTATCTAATTTTAATGTATAATGAAAAATTTATGTGGAATATTTTCAAATTCATGAATTTCATTTAGTATGTTATACAATATCATGATAATTTGTTTTCAGTTGTTTTTTTGTTTCACAATCAATTTAAAATACCAAGATATTTCATCTTATGAATCATCATTTTTTATAAAAAATTTATCCACTAATTGATAATATTAATTTGATTTTTTTTTAATGTTAAATTTTTTGATATTTGGTATATACATTAAAATAAGAATATTTCTAGTCATTGGAATTTATAAATAAATACCATATCATTAATTTTTTCATTATTTTTTTCAAAAAAATATTCTTAATTAGTATACATGACACATAAACATTAGATTTATTATTATTTTATCATATTTTATCATGAATTACTGTATAAAATTATCGAATTGATATCCCTATAATCATTATTATTAAAATATGAAGAATATAATATTATCTGTTTAGTTTTACATTATTAATTTAAAATCATCTGAAGAGTTTCATTATTATTTATTCTCAAATTTTTATTCTTTCTATATTTATATGGAAATATTTTTATTCCAACATCTTTTAATTCTCTTATTATGTTTAGAATTGTAATTTTCTCTCTCCTCTAAAAAACTACATTATATATCAACTCTACATTTCATGTTATTAGAGGATATAAGAAATTTCTCATAACATGTAACATTTTTAGAAATAGTAATTATCAAGGAAAAAGATACACCACCATTCCTTTAGACATTTGCAGAATATCATTTTAGGTTACCATCATATTTTGAGTTATTTCCAATTAAACTAAATAATAACATATTGGTAAGATGTTTTGTATAAATAATATCAGTTTTCATAGATTACCAGTCTTTTGGCATGAAATCTATAATATCATTAAGAAATTTATCATCAAAATAATAATTATCTAAAAGATATTGTATACAATTTAAAATATTCATTAAATGTTGATGCATCTACGAAACTGAATCTACTAGAATAATTTTAAAAAAATTGATAGACTACCCCAAGAATTTCATATTTTATTCAAAAACATTAAAACATCCTATATGAGATACATCATGATATATCCAACATTTTTTTAGTTTAATATAATTAAAACCAACTGTATATATTAATATTCATTTAAAATGGAAATTAATTCGATGAAATATCATTAATATTGAGCTTCAATATTCATTAATTTAGAGATTTTTGTACCTTTGAAATAATAAATATAAAGGATTCATTTAATCCTTAAAAAACAACACCCCCATTATTTAAAAATAAGTAGTTATATTGTACCATCAATACTCATTTTAATAATAATGAAATATTAGTGGAAAATTTCATTTAAATTATAAAGCCTCCCTATAAACAAAATACCAAATTGAAAAGATACTCTATTATTAAATATATAATAAAAAAATATAATTAGTAATAACTAGGTTGTATATAAAATATTAGATCAAAATGGTATATTATTTTGTAAAATATATGGGTGTAGGTGAATTAAAAAAAATATAATTAAGAAAAACTAAATAGGAATGCTTTTAGATGATGTTTCACTCTGATTATAATTATAGAGACAGTAACTATGTATTTATAATAGAGAATATAGAAATTTCATATCACATGAAAAATGGAAGATATAAACCTATTAAAGATAATAATAAATATATTATAGAGTATATAAGAATACTCACAGAAACATTAGAATAATGATCACAATTTTAATATTATGTGTTAAGGAAGACAACAACCAGGATAAATTTACCCATTACATTTACCTTATCATAATTTATGAATTTCCTACACAAATAAATCCCTTGATAAAAATATTTTACATAACTTCTTTTCCAATATAATCAATAACACATGATTATATCAATAAGAAAAAAACACTCTCTCTAAAATTATATCCATCATTTATAAGATCCCACAAAATAAATAAAAATAAAATTTTAAGGCATTAATAATTATCATGAAAAATATATTGCATATGTAGAAAACTCTATTGGTTAAATTATAGAATAGTCATATAAAATATATTGTATGATCTTACATGAATCACTTGATATACATCCTGGTAATATATTATTCCCTTTAATCATTAGTCTTTATTTATTGACATTCATCCAATTTTTATATTCTTTATTTGTTCAGATGAGTCTGAATGATTTTGGAAAGACTCCATCAATTTTAATGTTCAACATAAAAAATCTATCTGATACTTAACCTATAATACACCACAATACATTGTTACCAAATTTCCATATTAATTATAAATAATAACATTTTTTTTCTGGTGTAACATTAATCGAAAATTTATTCAATATTCTTTAGATATCATTAAATTTGTATATTTGTGGATAAACCAATATTTAAATCATTCATAGATGATTACAAATAAAATATGTAGTATTATTATAATATCCTATAATACTGTTAAAAACAGTTTTCAATAAGTCTTTTATCATGCACCAAGTAATGATCATATACAATCCCAATATACTATTTTAAGAGTTATTACCCTTATGAATAATTATTCCATAAAAACGATCAATTTTAGTTTGAAGAAATGAATCTATTGGAATGGGAACCTACATATTTTCAACCTTCCCAAAATTTAAAATATTTTTACAAAAGAATACATTTCCTCAATGTGTAACTTAGTGTTTGGTTTAGTAATATTTTTTCCTTAATATTTATTCCAAGTTTTCTACTAATTCTGGATCTGATACTAAATTTAAAAACTAAAAATATGGTAACTCAGAGTTGGTGGTTTTTATTTTTACATTGACATATATTCAAGGGGTAATATCTGAAATGATATATTGTTTTAGTAGTTTTGGATAACATGATTCAATCATGAAACACATTTTTCATTGGGAATTGAAAAAAAACATAGAAAATAAAAATTTTATCATTTATGATACTCTTTCAATGGATTCAACTACAAATAATGGGGAAAAGAAAAAATAAATGGGTGATATATATTGCTCAATATGGGGGAAAAGAAAAGGATATCTATCATGAATAAACACTGAATAATATCCCTGTCATGGAAAATAATTGAGCAATCATTCCATTCAATTAGATACATATATATTAGGATTAGATAATGTATAATCAATATTATATGGTACAAAAACAAATAGACATTATACTTAATCAATATTGTTTGAAAAAAATCATCCATCGATAATATTAATGTGATATTCTCAAAAAAACTATTCACTCGATTCTCAATGATGTAATGATTAATATTATATGTTATGCTCTCATAAATCATGATATCTACAACTTCAAGGACCTGCCCCATAATATGTTAATGCTATGTGTAAAAACCCATTTAATTTTGGGAAAAAATTATCATGATTCATATTTTTGCATCACAAATATATATAATTATCGGATCCACCCACTACTACATATCCAAATCATTCATCATTATCATCAAAGAAGAAGATATTTTTATTCATAATGGAAAGATAAGTATGAAAATCATTGTGGCCATTTTTATTAGAGGATTATAAAATCCACTATAGCATTGTTGCCACACTCGATTGGAAGATAACCAAAACTACAATTTATGGTACATGAGTAATTATGATTACCCATGGATGTTGGAAAACCATACACAAATTTTCCTTCACAGCATCTATGGTACACACATTGCTGACCAATGAGGTTCATGTATATCTGAGAAAGATAAAAAATGTAATTGTGGGGATCATACCTTTGCTGAAAATAATCAATGTTAATTGAGGAGTGATTTTAAAATTCAGCAATCATAATGTTAGAGGAAGAAAAAATGTCCATCCTACAAACCAAAGAATGATCCTAAACCATAAGAGAGTATCCTAAGAAATAAATTGTATTAACATATATTCTCACTATGCCATTGGGAATGTAAAAAACTCCAAGGACTATCATGATATCCATACTATAGAAAATATCAATATTGACATTGAACCCACAGTTAGGGTGTTCCATTGAACCAATCTACTCGTTCAGGACACCCTCCATGAAGTAGGAGTAGCTCAACTACCTCACATGATAATTTTTTAAACGATGAAAATTATTCCAAATCATAAAGGGAGAATATATGTAAACTATTAAGGAATTTGAATATATTTTCATAGTTATGGTTGAGTTACATACACTACATATATGTGAATAATTTTCTATTGGCCCAAATTCAACATCAAAAAGTGGAAAAAACTGGGTACCTCTACATACAATCATGATTGCTCTCTTCCATGATCCAAATTCATTTCTGAATGAAAATGATACTGCTACACTCTGGTTGGAAGATTCTAAAGAGGTTACTCAGAATGCCCCACACATCACGTGTTCAACCAATCTCAATAAATAAGGGATCAATAATTTATTAATTGAGAATACTGTAAAATAAACATTTGGACACCAAATAGATTCCCTTAGGAATTTTCACCTCATCCGTTTAAATATCATGATCCCAAATATTCCATATTAAGAAATTATATATGATTGGAATATCCTTTCACTGTATAATTATACCCATGCTACCCTCACGATCTATCTTTAAGAGTGTATGATAATTCATGGATGAGAACAACACTGAAGAACACCCATTGAATAAATAATTTTCATGTTTGGATGAAAGAAACATATTATTGAATATTTCACAGAATAGAGTGTCATGTATGGATAAGTTGAATGACTTAAATGAATTTTTTTTGGAGATTTGTATATAAATATTAGAATGTCATGTGATATAAAGGTGAATACGCACCTGATTTTATTCTATTATTTGATCTCCCTCCATCTGAAAATATACTAGGAACATCTTTAATGCTTCAAAATATTCCTCTATAACATCTTTTACCGGATTGGAACATTATATTTAAGTTCACATATATTAGTACCATAATTCTTCATAATAAATATACCCTACAGATTTCCACCTTCCTTTTCCTCCCACATCATCTTAGATTGAAGATTATTCGTGGTGCCAAAGATGTTTCTTAGAATAATACCTCCTACATCAACCAGCTTATCTAAACTATCCCAATAAGCCAAGTGGTAGTGTTATTCCATTGGGAATAATGTATAAATGAAATCAATTATTTTTCAACATTATGTATAATTGTTTCTAGGACATTCATAGTGGAGAGATCATGCATTGGGATGTTTGGGATAACAATATAAATGAATGTAATCTAGTATAAAAATGATTATAAAATGTCTCTTAGAGTTGTGTATTTTCCTTGATAAATTTTCAACCATTATGTAAATGTGATGAAGGTGGGGGTCATTAGGAGAGACTAGGACTCAAATGTGGTCCAAAGAGATGAATGACAGAAAGCTACCATTTTTATTGAAATAAAATCCATAGTAAAATAACCACAAAAACACATCAAGGTGGTCGAATGTAGTGCAAACCCATAGAATCATTGGACACAAATTACATCCCCTCCTCACGAAACACACCCAAGAAAAAGAAATATATTACCCTCTGATCTGAGGAAGCCATAGAAGCCAGATAATCTGCCACCATATTCCCATCCTTCCATGAGTGAGACACCTTCATATTGGTTCCCCTGAACATGTTTCATTTTCTATTGGTGTATGAGATATTCCAATGAATATTATCCTTTTAAGAGAGATGTATTTCATCATAAATATAAAAAATAATCCATAAATTTTTCCAATATTTCATTGAAGGAGATGGTAATAGACACACTTCTCTTCCCATAAATGATGTGTTGACCACTCTATTTACAATATTCCTATATAAAATTGATGATATCCTAATTAGATAAGTAACATCCGTTGATGAATACAATAATTTCATCATCAAAATAGATTATAAATTCAAGGAAACAATTCCCCTTCATTTGAATGGTATAATCCATCTATCATGGATAGAATATGAAATATGTTTTATAAAAGAGAAATCAACCATAATAAAAATTGTCAGATAAATTGCATCCCCATATTTTAGGCCATGAACTTATTTGAGGAAAATAAATCATTAACCATTAATATTTACTAAAAACCATAGCGAGATGAAACCACTGAATTATATGTCAGACATGTATCTAGAGAAACCAAAAAAATACAACACCTTCAACATGAAGCCCAGTTCAATTTTTCAATAGGCCTTGTAAATGTCATTTTTAATAAAAATGTAGAATATAGAGTGTTTTCTCATAATTTTAGAAATCATATCATGGGCCAGATATACAACATCTTAGTGATACCTCCATTTGACGAAACCATGCTTTTCCCATGCAACCCACTCGTGAAGAAATATATAGAGTCTAATGTTTATCACACTAAGAATGAACTTGTATTGAAAATTCCACATAAATTTTTTTCTGCAATTATAAATATGTTTGGGGTCCATAACATTATAAATAAAAATAAGAATAGTTTCACTATCCACCTAATGAGGGATACATTTTCTTAAGAAATTTTGAACAGTGTACAAAAACTCATATTTAATGAGATTACAAATTGAAACATATTATGATATTGGAAACTCATATATCCATGGGGAACCCTATTATTTGATAGTATTCATTTCATCCAAAATATTAACCACATAATTTAGTCTCTAACAATCTTGGTTCCTAGAATCATACACTGTAGTCGGATTACATCCCAATACATTGTGAGACTTATAGGGTAACCTTAATATGTTCCCATAATAACACCAAAAAGTTGTTCATTGATGATATCATACACAAGGTCTCCTATAACATTAATTTTATTTGTAAAGGAACAATATTTGAGAATAAATTTGTGTGAATCCATGAATTTTACTTAGTTGACAGAGGCATAAAACAATATATTTTTTCAATCCATAGCCTCCAACCAGAGTTTATTTGAATTATCCGGAGTAACAAGTTTATATTACACAATCATTAAATATAGATGGTTAATATTTTCCATATAATCATTTAAACGATTATCATTGTTGATTATTTGAAGACACTACTAAGAATATTCAATATCATAATAAATTGTTGAAAAATAATTAAATCTCATTGGGGGATTCCTGCTCCATGTTTATATGATCTATTTGATCTACCTGTGTACTATTTGAATGGAGACCCATGATGCATGCTTCATAAGATTTCTCTAAAATAAATAAACCACATACTGGTAGATTGGGCATGATGTCAATTTTTTTTCGAGAATTTTAACTTGGAAGAGGTTCCTTTTGCAAGAAAAAGTCACATCAACAATAGAGTGGTCCAAAAATTATAGTACTTATTTTGTGACACTAATATTTAGATATGTATAGATGGGAAGGATTTTGGAGGGTAGAATATCTATATGACACCAGGTATTACTGAGTCCCTTTTGTTTGATACTCTATGTAATATTTTCTCTAATTAAACCATATTCTACAAGATTATTCCAAGATAAAAATAATGATATTTCATTATCATCATTCATTAAATATATCCCTCACCACGTTTTCCTTCATGAATCACTGATTAAATTGTTGTCCCCTCCAAAAATCTGGACTATATTTCTCTTATAAAATCCCTAAAGGTTATTGCCCAATATTTTTATACATCTTATGTCTAATTTATTATAAAAAAGTGGATGAAACATATAGAATTTCCATCAGAAACCTTCATTGTGAGAAGATATTTATGGAAGACCATAAGATTAACAACCAAACATTGTATTCGCAAACGATCCATATATGATTATTTTTGGTTTCCCAAGGCATGGAATGACATGAAAGAATACATTTAGAAAAAATTGAAACATTTGAGGGAGTTGGATTAGGATCTAGTAGAATAAAAGAGATATTTTTCATCTAGACATGAGAACTGAAATGAAAGTATATCTACACTTCTGATTTAGGGACATGATAATTCCAAATAATGAATGAGATAAAATATTGTTTAGTTTTTTTATTTTTTTCCCAACATTTGGAATATATTCTACGATAATGAGATCGTTATGATGAATTTATATTTCAAAAATATCTGGTACATAATCAACGGGGAATTTAATATAGAGAAGGAGAATGAAGGGTTTCATCGTCTTCAAATTGTGATAAACCACGATATTAGTGTGAGATATGGGGAGTAGAACTAGCTGAGGACCTTTAAATACATGTGATGTGGAATATATATTAATTGTACTTTTCATGTAGGTAAGAGATTAGATAGTCCAAAATAATATCCAAGGAAACCCCCGAAGGGGATTTCATAGTGGAAGGGAGGACTCAAGGAATAGAGACTAGAGATCTAGAATTAATTACTAAAGTGAAGAGTCCACAATGAATCACCGACTTATGAAGATCCTCACTTTCCGGAAAAAGGAAATCCATCCTAGGGTTAAATGGAACCATCACCATGCATAAGATTTATTAGTGAGAAGGAATAGTGCATTAATTTGAATGCAAACATCATTCAGGGGAGCATTCTATCGAAGAACAAAATGGGGATGCAAGTATGAAATAAATATATTTGGTTAGGGGTGGCCTGTCAGAGTTAGAGGAATGATCAAATCCCAATATCAAGTACCACCAACATTCAGATGTGGAAGCCCCCCTGTCAATTTTTTATGAGTTGTTTCGGCTAAATTATTTATTATTACCTGATGTGGCCATGGATTTTATAGTAGGTGCATATGTGGGGAAGAATAGGATAATACTATCTAGTGGGCGAGGTAGGATGAAGGGGTTGTAGATTTGGGAGTATTCTGTTTCATGGAGATGAAAAGTGAGTTCTTCATCACACATAAATACCCTTTAGGAATTCTCAATCATATAAAGTAAGTCTAAGACAATTAATAGAATTGGAATAATTTTTAGAAGGATGAGAAACTATGAAATAAGGGGATTTTTACCCTTGTTCAATCTCTTTGGACTATTATAATTGGGTGGAGGAGATCGACCAATAGATCTATGGATTTAAACCTACACATTGATGAACTTTCATTTGGATTTTAGGATAATAGAATAAATGTATAGTTTAGGAGAAACACCATATCCAGAGACTCCAAAAAAAAGGATACCAAAAACATGTGGAGAATGATGAGTGACAATTTTATGAAATTTATTTTGCCATGATATTCAACAAGGGATAAAATGAAGCCACCCCAAATTCTGTGGATGTAAGGAGGAATACTAGAGTCTCATCCATTAATTTGGGTTTCACATTTGTAAATGTTATTTATTAGGATTGGGGAAATGGAGATTGTCACGGGGTTGAGGAGTGGGTATGGGATTGATAAGTACCTCTTGGAGGGAATATCAAAATACTGAAAACAAAACAAATCCACAAGGGAAAACAATCACTAGAGGAGAAAGGAAGCTAAATATGACGTTGAAATCCCATAAAAAGGGGATGTGAAAAGGGACATTTCTTCAAAAGTATCTTCCAATTCTATGTCATCTATATGGGTAAATTTACATGAAATAGGATTGTTTAGCACATACAAGTGCACAAATAATTGACCATATATCTGTCTATCAAAATAATTTATCAAAAATGAAATAACCTATTATTAAAGATTAAATAAAACATACCAAAAAATATCCATCTAGTGTAAATGGTATATATTTATAAATAATTTCATTGATAATCATGTAACATAAAAAGAAAACACCATATGTAAAAATAGTATACATTTTTAGAAATAATAATATATATGAAACAATTAATATGAACATTTAAGATGAAGTTATTGTCCAAATAAAAATTATATAATGAATGTGATTTTCTCAATAAACGTCTAACAATCAGAAAATTTATCATGTGTTGATAGGTGACCATATCTCCCTTAGGATTATAGATTTTTCACATTAAAAAATTTAATTTGAAAAAATAATGTAAATGCATGGAAAAAATTTAATTAATCATTAATAAATGTGTTTTAATTTCATAAAAAATGAAATCATTTATAAGAATGCATATTTTTTGTAATTTTTATGGTGGTGTGGAGTTCTGTTATCACAACATACATTGTGTTTTTATTCAATTTTTTAAATATTATGACATTTGAAAAATATATAAAATATTTCCTTTAAATAATTCATAAATTTAAGGGTGAAATAATATTTTTATTTAATTTCAATTTAGTATGTAAAATAAATTTTGTGATAAATTAAAATAATACATGACATGGATAAAAACTATTTGCGATTAAAAGAGACAGAAATCAATTATACATTTAATATTTTTGGTTCCAAATGGAGGAATCATATTAATAAAACATTTAAACTTCTTAAATATACATTGGATATAAAATTATTGGAACATTAAAAGGATAAATAATATGATTTCATTAGTAATAGAGAAACAAAAAACCAAATTAAATTTTGATAGAAAAAACAGATTCATACCCCTTTTTAAAACATTCATAACACAACACATTGTAAAAATAATATTGAATGAAAACATTTTTTTAATGAATAAATTGTAGTTAATGTTAAATATGTAAAATTTTTATTATATAAACCACAAACTATAGAATTTTTTATATAAACATATATTTCTTGAATGAATTGAATTTGAGATGAATACCCTTTCCACTTTGTTCCATTTGGCTGAACATGAAACAAACGTATTCCTAATGGTTTTAATGATGATAATAATTTATACCATAAATATATTCATCTTTATAATATCATATATGATTCTTTTATTACATATTAATACTCATTTATTAATAATATTTCATTATTTCTATTTTTTGTGAGTTAACTGGTTTTTTTCCAAGATTATTATGTAAAATATGTTATAGTTACTTTGAATAGATTATAGATAGATATTGTAATGAATTATATTAATTACAAAAGTATGATATTTTTTATTATAATTCATATTCATTAACAATCATGAATGATTTACATGGTCAATTAATTGCATCGTTTTATGGAGACAATGGTCATTACAAACATATGAGGAATGATATCATTCGGTTAATGGGTGGAAGGTTAATAAGTGGTTTAGATATTAAATTTAATATAAATATTTACTGACTTATGTATCATATATATTCACTATTTCCATTATTATTAATTTACATGTGTTTCAATAATGGAAAAAAGTACAATGGATTGCAATGGGGTTGACTACCGTACACATTAGCGATGGCTCTATTTACCAAATTATGGAGGAGGGTATGAATAAATATTTTTCATAAAACTGATAATATCTAATTATGTGGCAGATACTAGTGTTTTTATATTGGAATTTTTAAGATACAATTGATGGTTATAAAAGAATATTAAAATAAATATAGAGCTCTGCCATGTTGATTACATTCTCTTATAGAAGCATCCCTTGGATCTCTTCTTATGAATTATTAGATTGCTTTTTTGGAATACTGGTACATATTGAATGGGAATAAAGACTATGGGAAGATAATTTGGTAGGTGTTTTTGGCCAAGATGTCTTGTTTGGTGTATATAAGTGAGGGGATGGAGTTCTAGTTGCGCCCAAATTTACCCTACTGGTAAAAGCGGTCAATGTAGTACATGTAGGGGTCGAATACACAGAGACCGAATAAGTAACCATAAGACGCTATTATTTGGTGAAGGATGGGCTATGAAGTATCCAACATGGGTTTTGATTTTTTATGGTTTAAAGAACACTAAGAAACCTAAGTGAATTCAATTCAACGAAAATTGGTTGATCGTAGGATTATGCTCGGTGTGGATTGAATGAATTTTACTTCTTTAGACAATTTTGGTTTTATTAATTATTGATGAATCCATTCTTCAAAAATAACACTACCTTCATCATTTTCTAGTTTGGTGCTTAATAAACACAATTACTAATCCCCTATACACTAATAGAACCAAATTCATGACCGCATCGAGGTATATGGTCATTTAGTAATTGAATTTAGTTTGCTCAAACATAGTAAAGATGAAGAGTAGAAATAACTGAAGAATCGATGTCTTAAATTAATTATCCAATTAACAACAATTCGTTCATAAAATAACATTCAATATAGCCTTTGGATCCTCATAAGATCAACCCATTAAAGGGTTATCCCTCCATTGATGGTATACGATCAATGGTGGGCGGAAGATGGCTAACAATAATTGGATTGAAGAAATTAAAACCACGGAAATAACGAGCACTCCTCCATGTGTGTGAATGAAATTCACACCGATGTGTGAACTAATTCACTACAACACAGTGACAACACTGTGATTTTTGATAATACAGTTTTAATAAATTAAATGGAAAATATAGATGAGAAATAAGTTGATTAAGAACATAAAGATACAAAAAAGAAACATACATGGAAATGAAAAAGATTAAAAATGAAATTTGGAAGCATAACCATACAATGAAACAAGCAACAAGAGATGATAAGAAAAATATCCACCCCTATTACCTTCACCACTAGCTCCTTATATAGGCATATTAAGAGCCTTTGGTCCATACCCCAACAATTAATTCACCCCCATCAATTAATAGTGTCAAAATGAGGGTGAATAATCAAATGGAAATTGACGTTTCAAATTTGACCTGGAGAACTGTATAGATTCGTCCACCATATTGATGTGTGAATTTTTAATTTACGAAGGCCGAATCAGGAGGGGTTGTAGAAGATAAATATCTTTGTCCATATGTCCTATATGAGCTTTAAAAATTTCAAAGAAATTGTCCTCAGCTGTTTGGATGTTATAGTCGAAATGGTGGGACAGATTTCTGTGCATTAATGTTGGGTCCCCCTTTTAAATCGCAACTTTAAATCCCTTTATCATCATGAAAACATCAGAATTAGCTCTGGCCACAGTTGAATAAAATTATCCTCATATTTATATCTTTCTACTGTATAAATTTGAGCTTCATTGGGCTTGGTTTTGGGGCCCCACATTTGTTTGATGGGACTTAGGCCCATTACGCTTTATCCAGTACGTATCTGCCTTTAAGTGCACAAATTTCCCTGTTGACTTGTGATTAATCCATCAGACCTAAAAGAAAAAATGTTCCAAATAATGTGATTAATAATATACCAAAATATAATATTAAAATGATGAATATTGAAATTTCCACAAGCAAATTATTGAGTGGGCCCAAATTGGCACTTTATGCATGAATTGCACAATGATTGGAAATGAAGTTAAATTTCTGAATTGGACTAAAATTGATGTCAATGAACTTTTAAACACATTAATATTAAGATCATAACAATGAATATTAGACACTTTTAGTGACTAATCACACCCCCCAACTTGATATTTTCTACTCCCGAGAAAAATATATTACAAATATGAAATTCAAATCCCCTTTTCCAAAAACAGTTAAATACACATTTCTCACCTAAAGACCTCATACCAAAAAATTATGGAACCCATAAAAATAATTTAAAAGAAGCTAAGTCCATAATAATATCCCAATCCCAAGCCCATCCCTTTGTTAATATTCATCACCACATTTCATCCAATTTTAATTAAGCATGATAATGTGTTGTGCATCACAAAAGATATGGGGCCCATTTTATTGTTCAAGGGGAAAAAATAGAAGTGCTAGGTGTGAATCACACTAAAACTTAAAATGAGTGTCCATTTTTTTTGATTTTTTTTATGATTTTTTTTAACCACAGTAGATATGGAAAGACTAACTTTGGGCAAGAAAACTATGGAGTCACGATCCCTAAGTGTCGGATGCCACATATATTGTCAATTTAATGCTCTACAATAGATATATAAAGCCTAACCCCAGGAAAGACAACTATGGAGTCATGATCCCCAATTTCTAGACACCACGCATTTGGAAAAAACATTTCTCTATGTGTTCAATTTTTGTTGTTGTTTTTTTTGGTATTTTTTTGGATACTCAAATTAAACTAAAAGTGACCCCTGAACACTATGATATAATGAAAGGTACCCAAGAACTCAAATTTACACCCATGATCCAGTAGACTTGAATTGTGGAATTTTTATTAAGAGGATGAAAATGTAAACATTTAAAAATTACATCGGACAACCACACTTTCCAAATACTGTGCTCATGAACATAAACATGCATTAAAATCAAAATCAAGGCATGAAAATTTTATTTGATATCCAATTTTAGAGTTTTCAATGTCTGTTATCATGATTAAGGTTAATGGAATTTTTCTTTTTAATGCATGATTATATTCAAAAAATAAATAAAATTCATTTTTTATCTCCCCCCAACTTAGAATAAAATTGTCCCTAGTTTTTAATGAAAATAAAAGTTAGAAGGGGAGTAGGAGAGGAGTTCAAAGAGGAAATTGAAAATGATAAATATGGAACAAATTCACCTGGTTTTTGGAGTTGATGTTCACGCCACAATCTCCCTTCAATTATGGATTCAAGTCTCAGTGGCTTGGACGGTGGTGAATAGATTTTCCTTAAAACTCAAGATGTGTCCTTTTAATTTTTTATTATAACCTATAAAAACATAAAAATAAACAAAACAAAATAAAATGATGATACATTTCCTTCATTTTAGATTTCTGGGTAAGGTATTACTCAGAGATCATGCCACGTGACACAGATGAATATTGTGCTCCCCTTTCATACCCATCCTTAATCAAAAAAGAAGAACATGTCAAAAGTCTATGGTAATTTATTATATGAAAAACAAAATGATTCAAAATGATTAGAAACATGAAAAGCATGGGTTGCCTCCCATACAACACTTTTGTTTAATGTCGTTAGCTCGACTTGAACCCCCCAACTTATCAAATTCCAACTTTTAAAATTTTAATGAACCCATCTTTCTCCACTTCAACATGATTGATATTGATTGTTTTCATTGATTTCGTGTCATGTAAAAACCCATGTTCAACATGTGGTGTGAAAATCCAAGGAATTTTAGTAATGGTTGATCCAATTTCTTCTACAGTCTTTCCTACGATTTCGAGAGTTAACTACCCTTTGTGGGTTTCATGAGATGAATGAATGACTAATGTATGGTCGTGGGTATCACCTATGATGGAATTATTGTCTTGGTAAGGGAAGATATTGATTTTGAGTTCTGGTTGATTGCAATTTCGTAATGAATATTGACAATTTGAATGAAAGTCAGTTTCATCTCCAAAAAAATTAGAAATAATTGGTTCTGTTTGAAAATATGATTCATCCCCAAAAGTGTCTAGTTGAATTTCAGGAGTGGGTATAGGCTCAATGTTTGGTATTTATCCAAATTGTTCAGTGATTTGTGTTTTTGAAAAAACATCAATAGGGAAATATTTAGGACTCTCCATCCACAATATCAAATTTCCCTCTTGTGAATTCAAAAAATCTGTTTCCTCTTGACTTAAGAACCCGTAAAAAATTCCTTGATTATCTTCAACTATCCCAAATTCAATGGTTTGTTCTTCAATAAATTCATGTGAGGTTTTTCGGAGACAGGATTCTTGTATTAATATTGAGTAATAGGTGGTTTGAGTGGGAATGGGGTCCACACAAGTTTTATTGCTTTGTAGTTCTACTCTTAATAAAGAAACTGTTGAATTCATTTTAACCATTTTTTCACACACATTTTCCAGAATATTTTTAGAATTATGATTGATAGATGTTTTTACATCATGAACTTCATAAAGTTTTATTTCATCAATCATCCTCGAGAGGTATGGAAATTGATCATTTAAACAATCAGCATTCCATTGATTGTGCATCTCATATGGTGTGGTGTAATCATTGATGTGTTGATCAAAGTAATTTTCTATGCAAGGGGTTCCCCATTGTTGATTTTCTATTTGATTCTAGCCCATGTTTTTGAAAGGAAACTGTTGACGATACTCCATCGGAGTTGAATGAAATGTGTTTTTGGATTTTTTTTGGACACCTGAAAATAGAAAGGGGAAAAGAAAAGAGAAATATAGGTGAGAAAAGAGATGTTATGTGATAATAGAAGGTGGGTGTCTAAGAAAACATACTTGGGTCCCCGACAATAGTGCCACAATTTGGCTGCACCCATATTTACCTTACTGGTAAAAGCGGTCGATGTAGTACATGTAATGGTCGAATCCACAGAGACCAAAGAAGTAACCTTGAGACGCTATGATTTGGTGAAGGATGGGCTATGAAGTAGCCAACTTTGGTTTTGATTTTAGATGGTTTAAGGAACACTAAGAAACCTATTTGAATTCAATTCAAAGAAAATGGGATGATCGTAGGATTATGCTCTAGGTGGATTGAATGAATTTTACTTCATTAGACAATTTTGGTTTTATTAATTTTGATGAATCCATTCTTCAAAAATAACACCATATTCATCATTTTCTGGTATGGTGCTTACTAAACACAATTAATAATCCCCTATAAACATAGAGAACCAAATTCATGATCTCTCCGAGGTATATGGTCATTTATTAATTGAATTTAGTTTGCTCAAACACAGTAAAGATGATGAGTAGAAATAACTTAATAATGGATGTCTTAAATTAATTATCCAATTAACAACAATTTTTTCATAAAATAACATTCAATCCAGCCTTTTCATCCTCCCAATAACAGCCCATTAAAGGGTTATCCCTCTATTTATGGTATACACTCTATGGTGGGTGGAAGATGGCTAACAAGAATTGGATTGAAGAAATTAAAACCGCGGAAATAACAAGCACTCCTCCGTGTGTGTGAATGAAATTCACACCTATGTTTGAAATAATTCAAAACTACACAGAGATATCAATGTGTTTTGTGATAATAGAGTTTTAATAAATTAAATGGAAAATATAGAAGAGAAATTTTTTATTAATAACATAAATATACAAAAAAGAAACATACATGGAAATGGAAAACATTACAAAGGAAATTTAGAAGCATAACCTTACAATGAAACATGCAACAAAAGATGATAAGAAAAATATCTACCCCTATTCCTATCAACACTAGCTCCTTATATAAGAATAATAGGAGCCTTAGGTCCATACACCAACAATTAATTCACCCCCAAAAATTAATAGAGTAAAAAGTAGGGTGAATAATCAAAAGGAAATTGACGTTTGGAATTTGACCTGGAAAACTATCCAGATTTTTCCACCATATTGACGTGTGAATTTGTATTTTAATAAGGACTAATCTGGAGGGTTTTTTGAAGATAAATATCTTCCTACATCTGTCCTCTATGATCTGTAAATATTTCAAGAAATTTTCCTCAGCCGTTTGGATGTTATGGTCGAAATGGTGGGACAGATTTCTGTGCATTAATGTCGGGTCCACTATTTAAATCTCAATTTCAGATCCCTTTATCATCAATAAAACATTCGAATTAGCAACGGCCACATATGAATAAAATTATCCTCAAATTTTTTTTATTTATACTGTATAAATTTGTGCTTCATTGGGCTTGGTTTGTGGGCCCCACATTTGTTTGATGGGCCTTAGACCCATTATGGTTTTTCCAATAAGTGTCTTCCTTTAAGTGCAAAAATATCCAACTTCACTTGTGATTCATCCATCAGACCTAAACGAATTTTTTTTACAAATACAGTGATGAATCATATACCAAAATATCAAATTAAAATGATGAATATTGAAATTTCCACAAGAAAATTATTTAGTGGGCCCAAATTGAAACTTTCAACATGAATTGCACAATGATGGGAAATGATGTTTAATTTATGAATTGGACTAAAATTGATCTTTATGAAAATTTAAACAAATTAATATTAAGATAATAACAATTAATATTATCCACATTCAGTGACTAATCTTGTTTCCTTTTATAATTGATGAGGAGTGGAATTATTGAATGTAACCAAAAATATTCAATAATGGGAAGTAACTATGACACAAACTACCAATATAATTGATAAACAATGGAGTGGAGAGATTTTGTGGTCAATCCAAACAACTAATAAAAATAAATATGTTTTTAAATGTGTTTTTCCATTATCCTCAAATATAACATAGCTTTACTGTATTAGTTTTCACCACGATTACATGATTTTTTATCATAGATAATTAATGCCTGAATCATCAAAATAAATAATACCTATTAGAATTTTTTGTCAATAATATTAAAAAAATTTAGTACTATTTAATAAATAATGAATATATTTTATTTTCAAAATTAATTTTAACACATGACCATGTAAGGCACAAATCCATATTTTAACCTCAGTCGAGGTAATTATTTTTTTATATATTTATGAATAATTATGAAAAAATATTAAATGAAATTATTCATTAATATTAATCATTAATTAAAAATATATGTAATATATTTTATAAATTTCACAACTCAAAACATATATAATTTTTGACAAATTAATTGAAATACATTTTTAACCTAGTTCTTCATGAATTGCATTTTTAATCCATAAGGAGAAATTATATTCAGTATATTACTAGTAATACCAATTTCAGGATTTAAATTCATATTGTAAGATATGTAATTTAAAATTTTAATATAAATTATTCTTCATTATTAGTTATATTATTTAATTAAACTAGTTTGGCATTATTCCTTTTTAAATGAATGTTTTTTATGAATAATTATATTTTACAAAATACATACTTTTTACAACCAAATGATATTATCATTATATAGATAAAATTGTTATTTAATGAGGTTTTATTTAAATTTATTAAATAAAATATATTCCTATATATTAATTAATTTTAAAATGTAAAATTTTATAATTTTATATAAAATATTATTTATAAGAGAAATTTTATAAAAAAGTTCAAGGATTATTTTTTGACAAGTATGTTCAGAATCAATATTTGAACTATAAAATTTGTTTAATTTTTATATAAAATATTTATAGGTTCACTATATTATATAATTAATAATACATAATTTTTTCTACTACAATTATGGTTATGGTGTTAATAGATATATCTATGATGATTGAATAAACGAATGGAGAACGTGGTAATCTGAATGACTCATATAAGAATCTTTATTAAATGGGGTTGGGAAAAATTTGTGTATTGTATATTTTTAATAAAGACTCACCAATATTTATCTATGTATCGAATCAACTTTAATAGTTATGATACTTGTGTGGATTAGGACCAAATTAATAATGTATTTGGGAAAAAATAATATAAACATCTAATCAATCATATACTAAAAAATTTATATATTTTCTAGATATTTTTACATTTCATTAGATTGATGAAACCATAAATCCATTATGATTTCATTGACGTATTTAATTTTTTCTATTTTCACCAAAGAGAGATATTTTGGAAGCCCTTGAATATTAATGACAGAGATGATTTTTGAAGATATAGTTTCATAAAAAGCTATTTCATGATGTTTTTAGTGGACTACAATGGATAGGAGATCAGTGAATGGATTCATAAGATTGAAACACTTCTAATTTCTTATGGATAGTTTTAAAATAAAGATACCGAACTATGATAAATTTTAGTGTCTTGATATAGACATAGTTGGTTACCAAATTTTATCAAACCCAATTTGAAATTTGGAAAGTAATGAATCAGGATAAATTATATAATAGAATATTTATGAAATAAAAGGTGAATAAAATAGTACATAGAAATGTGATTCATCATAGTGTTCCGATAATTCACGTGGTTATCAGCATGATTTTCGTATAAGAATCATTATAGAAAAATTATATTAAATTTTATAAAATATATCATATTTTCATAATCAATAGAAGGGATTGTGTAACAAGGTTGAAATACATTTCAATGGTGTATTTTTAATGTCTCGGATTTTCGGTTTATTTTTTTTAAATATTATATGAAATTTTTTCGAGACTGGGCGCGAAGACGACACATCATTCCGAGGTCAAGAGAACCCGGAATGGTGGTTTGATCTTTTTTTAGTTAAGTGAGTCGGCGCTTGTGCACGGCTATGGAAGCTTCCAAACGGATGCCAGGATTAAAAATATGAGCACACCGTTGCGTCCAAAATGATGAATTTACCAAGTAATGAGGCTAAGCTCGACCAGTGTGGGTCGAGGGAAAAAGCTAATTTTTAGACGTTTTAAGTAAAAAAAATAAAAAAAATTAACATGTTTATTTTATTTCATTTGAGGAAACATCCAATGCGGTGTGGTAATGGTGCAACTGTTTCATAAATTAATGGCGCATCATAATAACTTCAAAATGGCAAGTCAACGTCATTAATTCTTCCGTGTATTTAAATGAAAACTTGTTTCCCTTTTTAATTGGTTAAGAAATTGTTGATCATTGGAGGTGTTTGAGAGGAACCTCTACCGAATCCACGGCGCATTAGAGCCAACTCTCTATGACAAATGATGACGGATCGAAGTCAAGAATTGCTATACCCACAATGTTGAAGGATCTCGATGACAATGGCAGCACAATTCCTTCTTCAACTATTGATCCTTTCAAAAGGTCGGGGTTGTTATTTCAATTTCTTTTCCTCATATTTGCGTTTAAACGACGAACGTGGATCAATCACAAACATGTTGATCCACAGATTCGTACGTTCTTACAGGAGGGATTTTCATTGGGAAGATTATGGGGAATTGATCAATGATTTATGTTATTGTTGATTCTTTCTCTGTTTAAGCCTATTAATGGGAGCAGATAAACACCGTGATGAATGACGGCAAAGGTTCATTCCTCAAATTTATTATTTATATTTCATCCCCCTTCATTCCTCGCACATTCTTCGCATTCTTCACGGGGCGACGAGCAACTGATCGTTGTGCATTATTTCTATGACACAATGATCCCAAATCGAAGTTTCGACACCGCAACGAACTTTTGGAGGTGCGGCGATGATAGCGGACGACCAATCAGACCGGATCAGAAAGAGAATTCTTTGAGCATTCATTGGGTGGGAAGATCAGAACTCATTTCTAGAGCCGATCAAAGGAATGAAAATGATGGAAGCGGGTTTGTGGTGTCTGGAGACCAGAACCAGGACCTTTTGCAGCGATCTGACGGCCGAATCGATGATCAGAGAACCATGAGAGGCGCACCGGCGAAGGATGCAGTTTCTGGAAATTTTCAGAATACAAGGCGTGTACTTCCGAAGAACACTCCATGTAGTTCTGGCGGTAGTGGCTAGGGTTTCAGGGTCATAGAGGAATAACAGGGCATGTTACCATGGTCACACGGCGTGTTGGACTTCCCTCGATGCTTGGTGTGTACCTTGGGTAGTACACGGACACGGGATGAGCTACACGGCTTCAGGCGGCACAGCGTGTACTGCACGGCAGAAGCGGCTATGCAGGTCTTGGAATTTATCTCACGGATATGCGGACATGGGATGGATTACACGACCGTGTACTCTATCACACGACCAGACGAGGACAACAGCACGGGTCAAACCGTGTGCGGAGTACAAGGGTTGGAGTACACGGGTTGATGACCGTGTATGGGCACGTGGCCAGAGTGCATTGATCCAACCACAGTTACTCGGACACAGAGTTTACATCATACTACACTCCGTGTACTACGTTTTTCTACATGACCAGCCTTTGACATGATCTGTTGTACATGGGCAGTACCCGGGGTCATACAACACGGCCTGTACCTTTTTTTTCAGGCCATGTAATTTTTGGAAAACTGCATGGTCCTTTCATTCACCATTCCTCGTAAGCCTTTCGTTTGGGTTAGTGCCCCTTCTTGTTGTTCCCCTGAAGGTCAGGCATCATCCCCCATGCAGGAATATGATACCCTCACCATGACGTTCTATGATAGAGTCAGGCATCCATACGAGAGGCCCGGATCGAGATCCTCTATCCATTCTTCAACCTAGGTAGAGTCAGGCATCAACATGACCAACCATACCAGGCTTTGATCCTCTACCTAGCTTGTGTATCACCTAACTGGAGAATCTGGATGAGTCACGGTATCCGCCATGGCCCTGGAATTTATCCTCATCTGTGTATCATGATCTTTCCCTCTAAGAAGTGTGTATCCAATAATGTGTTCTTCTATCTACTATAACCATTACACTCAAGAGTGTGTGTCCCTTAATGAGTGTAGCTATCCCTCCTGACTGTTCCAAATGAATTGCACTTCTCGGACGGACGTCATCAGAGACACAAGTCTCGTGGAGTGTGTTCTCTTGGAACGAGTGCATCACGGAATCTTGGAACAGAATCCCTAACGGGGGTATACGGTTATGTGACTTGTCTCTCGACCACAGTTCTGGGTTTTGAGTATATCTGGTTTGTTATATATGTTCCGTAGACATATACTATACATATCTGATTGTACCTTTACTTTGTGTACTGCTTTGTGTTTTTGAGGGTCCTCTACTGAGTATTATTATACTCACCCCTGCACGGGCTTCTCCCATACATCTGGTGTCTTGGGTAGATGAGCATCCTTTTGAAAGATTCCAGAGAAAACTAGGACAGGTCCTAACTTTCTGAGTTCCCTACAACCCGAGGCATTCCTACGGCTACAAGCAACAGAACCAGTACCTTTTGTGCTTACAGGTCAGACTTTGCAGTTTTCAGACTCTTGTTTGTTTCCTTTTTGGTGGGCTTGTATTTTTTGGACCAATTTTCTTTTATAGGACTCTACCTTTCATCATACTTGGTTGGTTGGGTTTAGTTGTATGCATGCTTACTTTATCCTTAGTGGGTTTTACGTTTTAGCATTTGTGGGCTTAGAGATGTGTGTGTGTCTACAGGTAAATCGGCAACGCCTCCTATGTTAGTAATATGCCTACTCTGTACTAGTCACCAGCCTCTAGCCTATTGGAGGGGGCCTGAGGAGTCACGGTGTGGGCCCCATAGGGACGGGTCATTATAGTATTATGTCAATATTCATCTAAATTTTGATTGACTAGGATTTCTTTATATTTGATGAAATTTTTTCTACAATATATTTTATAACATTTTGATTCTAGGATAATGGGAGTCTTGGGGATGGTGATCAAGTAGACATTGCGAATACCTTGATAATTGTTATCTCGTAGAAAATTATTTGTCATATTTGCTAAATATAAATCAATTGGATGACTGTTGTATTTTTAATTAAGAAACATGTCTTGGCTTTGATGTTGATTTTTTTGAACGAGGGTTTTCTAAAAACAATATTTCAAAACCTATTAAAGAAATTTAATAGGAATAGAATAATTTAATCATGGAAATAGAAATATCCACTTCAATAATAGTATAATCATGATATGAAGCTTATGATGTGGAATATGCTTCCAAATGAAGTTATATAGGCACAAGCCTTAAATCCATATTACTTTATATATTATAACATTCTATTAAAATTATTGTAATGTAATTATCATGTTGTCTATTATCATTGAAATAATTTAAATATGAATTTATAATATTAAATATATAAACATAATATTTAATTTAATCTCACTATAGTTCTCATTACATTGATATATCTTCTAAAAATTATTGGGATATCTTATGGGAAATACATACCGAAATGGTAGTGTTAATAATCATAGAAAGGTAATATACCTATCAATAATTAATAACCTAGGAGATAAGAATCAGTACATGATATCATAATGGTGATAAATATAATAATGAAGAAATGGGATAATTAAATATTGTTATATGATTAGAAACATGTGGGGAAAACAATGAAAATGATTTAGGAAATATATTTCAAGGGTCATTCTGAAGACCATCATCATATAGTGTACATAGTCACATGGTGTGTAATGATCACTCTATAACAACTTACATATCATCTCATGAGATATAATATTTAACCCAACGAATTATATAGATATATAATTGTCCAAAAACAACTTAAATAAATAAAAAACACACCTATGTGTGCCACCCGATAAAAATATAATGTACATAAATCATATTCATGATAAAAAACATATGAAAAAAATTTGGTTTCATACTTATTATTGAAGACATAAAAATTTTTATATAATAATTATTAACTTCAAGAGAATCAATTAAATTATTTTTCTTTTTTTTAAATTAAAATAATTATATAGATCATGAACATGAAGTTCTAATAAAGAAAATATACGCGAATGATATTTGAGAATATTAAATAAAAATATACCACTAGAGATATGAAATTGAAAAGTGGGAAAATATATTATTATATATGGTAAAAATTAATTTTTTCTATAAAACCTGAATTCATTCAATATATTTCTCACTAAAATAATTTGTATTTTTCGAATCTATTAATTTTGTAATAAATTTTAATGCGGTGGATTCTAGAAGTGACTCTTGAAATAAGAACATTCCCCTGCATTAGGTTTATATAAAAGTGGGAATTTAGAAGGGAACTGGACACATATATGACCACAACAATGAATTTTTATATTTCTTTTAAAAGTAATAATATCTGAATTTTTATACAAGAATGAAAAAAATAATTTTTATTGTAACGTATTACCATAACATCAAATTTGTTAAAACATTGTTCATAAAATTGAACTTATTATTTAAAAATGCATTAAATTATTTATAAATTAATTAGTTTTTAAATATTTTTATTTTTATTATAAATTTTAGTATTTATCTTGTTATACATTTTATAGTATTTAGAAAAATAATTATTCTTAAAATTCACCTAATCATTAATAATTTTTGGGAGAAAACAAAAATACAAATTAATATTATTTTTATTTGTGGAATTTAAAAAATTAATTTCATCCCATCAAGTTAAAAATATAAATGTGAGACGAATTAATTTTGACAATGGGACAGAAATTATTGTAAATATTTATTAACTTTTCATGGTTAACATCTATAATAGAACTGTTATTTAATTTTTGTTTCTAATGTATCGTGGATTCAGTGTAGTTCTATAGTTAATATATGAAAATATAGACTATATTATATTTATAATGCTGATATAATCACTAATTTATTTGGTCTTTACATTTATTACCCTTTAAATGATTTGTTCCTAGAAATTCTATTTCATACACTGTGCTAATAAAATGACGGACCAATAGTTCTATTGTATCTCTAGGTTATCACATTGAATCTTCATACATTTGGTTTCTATAATATGAATTATTATTATTAATTTTCTTATTGAAAATAATTTAGTTATTTTGGTTCAGTACCTTTACCATCTACACCTTGTATGAGATATCATTATCTGGTGTAGAACATGTGAGAGACCTCATATATGGTTCATTGGGAGGTATATATAGACTAATTCATGTACATTGGATATTTTTGGTTGTTTATATAGTGTAAATTCCATATATCTAGTGTGAATAATGAACTTATAGTGGACAACATATAAAGAACATATCCTTCCATTCATCAAAAATATAATGACTCTCGTGCACAATGATATATTAATGAACTGTTTATTAATAAACTCAATCTATATGCTTCATCGATTATTATTAGAATTACTCTTATATGACTCAATGCTAATATAATATGTTTTTGAATCTTATTTTTCTTTTTTAATATATAATTAATTATCTATCGACCTATGGTATTTCAGTAACCTAATTCAACCCATCACGCATGAGTTCTACATTTCCCACCATGGTGTTTTTTTTGGATCATATTGATGATTGTTCAGAATCTTATTTTATAATATAAATCATGTAGTTGAAGATATTGGTCCATAATACCATAATTTCCATAGTGTAATATATTATCATTTCCGAAATAGTTTGGATTTTTTAATATACAATATCCATCTGTGGATGATATGTCAGACATGAGACCAACTATGTTATAGATAATTATAATGTATCTTCTATAACAATGTTGTTAATGTATATTATCAAATATATAAAATTTATAGTTGTTTTATAGGAATCAATTGTACTTATCTAGATTATATCTTGTCAACGTGATTAATTGATAATATATAACGAATGAAAATAATACGTGAAGTCATTAAGATGATGTCCACCAAATCACATATAAATTTGTTTGCTTATATTTTATTATAAACCACAATAAAATCCAGAGTGATGTATTCACATTTCTATTTTGGTATGTTAATGAACTTCATATTAACTTTTTTAATGTTCCTACAAAACATCACCTACCAATAGACCATGCAAATTGATGTATATTATGGAATATTCTTATTTATATTGTCAATCAAAAAGTTTTCTCAGAGCTCTATATATATTTTACTTTTGTATGGATAATTACAATATATATGAATCATTAAATGGGATGTTTTTTATCTTATAATTTTATGGAATGAAATTATTTTTAAAATTTCCCAAATTAATCTTAAACCATGAACTCATTTTTTTTCATTCCCCATGTAATCCACAATATTTAGTAACCCCATATCACCCCTTTTAATATTTCATAATTTTATCATGTAGAGAAGGATGCAGAATAATATTATAATGGTATAATGATGGTCCTTTCTTAAAGACTCCATTGCCCATCAACTATATATATTAATAGATTATATCATTCCAAAGCTCAGTATATATAGGATTGAAAATATTTTATAAATTGTGAATTTCAAAAATTATTTTAAATTTTTATTTGTGAATATATTATGAAGTCATATTATATTATATTCATTAGTTATATTTTCACCGCATTTTAACTTCTTTTTTGCGAATATATATATATATATATATGGATCTTGTAGATTATATATTTTTTACTATTCTCCCCATATAGATATTTTTTCTATATTTTTAATAAGATTATTAATTTTTCCAACTCATGAATGTGTGCTGGATAATTTTTTTCTTGAAAGATTATTTTTTTGAACAATTGGGTATTATATTATATACATGCATGTGAGATCAAGAAATTATTTTTGAGGAACAAAAATAGATACATAATCCTCTCCCACTTTTTAGTATATTCATTATGATTGTTGTAATTAATATCCTCTTCCACTTATTGAAAGTATATACAAACTCATTTTTATATAAAATCTTCATTCCCATCTATGTAATATTGGTTTTAAAAAATGAAAATGTAGAAAATTTTCACATTAAAATTTATAGTACCTAGATAATTGAGGTAAAACATGGATCTAAATAATTGATTATGGTTAGAAACACACAAAATCACATATGTATTTTATGGGTCCAACTATGTCTGCTTTTATGTGGTATCATATGAAAATGATGTCACATGATATATCCAAATATATAATTTACTATAAATAGCATATTAAACTTCTTTTAACTATGTTTTCACTAGAATATTCAAATGCTTCTAAACTTCCTCATTGATTTTGGATTAAATTTTAATATCATATATAAGTACAATTCAAATAATATCAAGGAAATATCTTATGAATCTTTTCATTAAATTCATAAATATCATAGGATCATTCATGTGTCCAAACAAAAAGGCTATGAAATCCTGGTTATCCTATAATAAATGAATGGTAGTTTTTGAGATATCCTCTTTTTCACCATAATATGATGATATACCAAAACAATTCCCCCGTTATGAAAGAGTTTATATCCTCATAACTAATTGAATATTTCAATAATATATGGTAGAGGATAGTAGTTCTTTATCATGGTCTTTTTTATTTCATCATAATATATATAGAGATGCGCATACCCATCCTTATTCTTGATAAATACGACAAGTATTTCCCATGGTGATGTAGTCAGGCATTTGAAATACATGCCCATATGTTTTTATAATTATTTATTTAGTTAATTATTTCCAATTAGGTCTATTTTATATGTATTATTGAACATCACTAAAGATCTTGGTATATGTTCAAAGGAAAAATTAACATACCAATCATGAGAAAGTCAATGGAATTATTCCATGAATACATCAATGTAATCTATTTCAATTAGAATTTTTTATTTTGACCCATGTTTTTCATACATAAAAGTTGCACCTATTTTATGAATATTCATTATAAAATATTATGATAAATGATAAGTCCATAACGTTTTTGGATATTTGGATACTAAATACACATTCATATTATTTATACAAAATTGATATTATCTATATAAATGTCAGTCACACATTTTACGTTTTGTTTTATACCATACTAAATATATTTCATCATATCTAGAAGAAGTAAAAAAATAGAATGGGTGAGACCAACATCTTAGTAAGGGTAAACATAGGAGATATCAATTCATGATCATATAAAATAAAATAATTATAATTATATAATGTGAAGGGGATAATAAATTATAATGTTCACACCCAATATTACAAAGATCATAAAAATTATTCGTTCAAATAAAATAATAATATTTAAATATACACTAATCATAATCGTGAGACAATATAATAACATTGAGATGACATAAAATATAAACCTTTGTATTGGATCATAATCATGATCGAAAAATGGGGCACCATCAAAGGTATAAGAATTATTTTATATATCATGTTTAATGTCCAATGATGTAAATATAGAGTGGATTTCAAATCTAATTCTATTTCCCAAATCATAAAAGATTAAGAGTCGTCATTTGTTTCCCAATGTGGATTAATCATAGCAAATTGTTTCTAATTGATATCTTCAATTATATAAATAATCCTACCATTCATTTGAGTTCCATATAATTGTTATACCACCCAAACCATAATTAATAACATAAATATATGTACCATAATATCATAAATAATTTATAATATAATCATCATATCGCATGTCATTATAATTGATTACAAAACCATTTAGCAACTCAATCATAAAATAAAAAATATATTTAATATATGGGTTTGATAAATATCTTATGAAACGATCATAAACTGTTATAAGAAATAACAAATATTGTATCATTTGATCATTTAGTTTTTTATTATAATTATAATTTATGTATGATATCACATTTGAAAAATTCTGTACAAATATTACTAGATTATTTCTGGAGGGAAATACTAGTTTCATTTTGAGAAAAAAATGAAGTTTAAAAAAATATCAAAATTATTTTCAAATCATTTTTTTGGTATATATGCAATGGATCATTTAATGGAATCCTTATTTGTATAATATTGAATAGAAAAAAAATATTATTTTGATGTGTATTTTAAAATTAAAACTAGTTTCACATTTTTGATTCCAGTACCTATTTCGAAAATATTAAATAAGTTTCCATTAAATATTGTTAATTATAAGAAAATAAGTTTAATAATAAAATTTAATAATTCATTGGAGGCATAAAATATTTCATGAAGTTATTTTAATGAAACAATGATTATAGAAGAAATTGATTCTAATATAAAGAGGACATAAATATTTTTTTTCATGAAAAAGAAATTCCTAATTAAATATTATAAAAAAAGAGGAAAATTGTTCTATTAAACGAAAAATATATGAATAAATTTATTGTAAAAAATTGATATCCTTTATTACATAATGATCATGAAATATTTTCAAGGGAAATTCAAGCTTAAACAATCCAATTTCAAATGCTATTAAAACATTAATAACTTACCAAATTGGTATCATTTGAATTAAAAAATGAATTTGAGAACATTTTATGGATTGTAAATATAAATTAATTTTATTATAAGGATTATAAAATTAATAAATTAATAATATTATCACCATATAATGTTAATATGGAATGTTTCTTATAGATATATTAGTTAGATGAAAATGTATTACCACAAGTCTGGTTATATTTTTTAAGAAATTAAAAATCCATGAACTAAAAAAATATTACTTATTATCAATGTATTCCAAAAATATAATTATATATATATCATTCAATATATGAATTAATTACAACATCTTATCAACAGTTTGTTAAAAAAATTAAAATCAATGTCACAATTAATAACGACTTTTTATATCATGCATGTTTAGGTGAAATAGTCAATGTCCTTATAAATTTTTCATGGACCAATTATCTCCTAAATGATGATCATTGTATATATAAAATATATATTTGTTATATATTTATATAGTTTAATTTATAAAAGGATAGGACAAAAAAATAATTAGACCATTCCTGGAGATAGTTAGTAATAGATACACATGAATGATGTTTCCTCTTTTTGATGAGTTAGAACAAAGGTTGGTAAATATTATATCATAATTAATTAATCATTTTAGATAATATATATTAGTTAAATTTATATTTATTACAATCCTGGTAAATTGTAATTGAAAAATTGGATAAAATCACTTCTTGAAGGTGATAGTATACATGTACTCTTGAGCGAAAATATATGATTCCAATAGGTCAAATGAAGGTGGATAATGGTTGTTGCATATTTATAATAATAATTTATTTTATTGAATATAGTTATGTAATTATTTTATATTTGAAACCATAGATTTTAATGAGGTATAATCTTAAATTAAATTATAAACTCTCAACTAATAGTTGTTCCACTTTTACGAGATACCTTTTTTACAACGAAATTATGAAATGAAAGGGTTTTATTCATGAAAGACAAAAAGAACTAGGAATTACAGAATAAAAATATTATCATATTGGTGATGTCATTTTCTGATATATAAGATTCAAACAATGTGAATTTCATTGGACCTGAGGATCCCTTGTATAATTGAGGTGAGGGCAGTGTTAGAAGAACGTAATGTATTAAGATAATATAAATAAATATTTTGGAAAAATTTATCTAAATTGATTTATTATTAATATATTATGTTAATGGGACTATATATTCTCATAAAATAACATTTGAACATGTTTAACCTTACTTAAACTTTTAAACCCCATGTCATCCCTTTTTACAATTCCCAAAAAATCAATATATTATACTCATTGAGGGATATAAATGGAAAAATAAAAGAAATTATTTCACCTAAATTGCCCACGGTTTATATTTTCATCTCTATAACATTCTTTGGAATAATATAACTCATATTAATAATATTAATTCATTTAATAAAATATTATTTATTATAGAATAACAATAATTTTCACTTTTTTTTGTATTCATCTAATTTGACCTTGTAAAAAACATGATAACAATATAAATAGAAGATAGAACATTAATTATTACCTAATATGTAATTTTTTTCTTTTAATGTTTTTTGGAAACTACAAATTACAATAAGATTTTTTAAAATTATTTACAAGTTTTCCCATTATTTTCACATTCACTATGTCGATGTATTATAATGATTTATGGGGATTAATAAATATCTAATAGATAAAATATTATACCATGATAAAAAATTAATATTATTCACTTTCACTATTTACAAAAAAAAATATTTTTGAAAACCTATAACAAAATATTATTGTTTTTAAAAACAAGAAATGAATATTTCTGATGTTTTCTATTAAATAAAAATCAAAACGATTAAAATCAATGAAAAATGGAAAATTTTGAAATATATGTTATATCTGGATGATTTTTGATGAAATATAATTATCCATTGAAATAAATGAATTTTTTTATATTAATTCATTATAAAATTATATTTTTCAATATTTATCAAATTTTAACATTACTTTGGAAAAAAATTAATATGGTAACTATTCATAATGACCAGAAATAAATGGGAACTATTTAGAAAATTTGGAACACCGTATTCTAGATATTGAATCAATTTTTTTAATTTTCAATTTCTATATTTTGGAAATATTTATTTATTATATAAATTCTGAATTAAAAGAAACTATATAGGTATAATTCTATTTTAGGTATACAAATGGTTTGATTCAAAATTTATACATTAAAATGATTCCAATGGAATTAATTAGATTATTCATTATTTAACTGAATAATGTTAATCTAAAACTATTTAGAAATGAAATTTAACTTTTTAATTTCATAAATCATAAAAATATTTTCAATTAAAATTTTTATTTTCAACTTTCACTAAAAGATCATCATTTTTTGAAAATTCTATAAAATCACCATAATATAATTTTAAAATTCATTTTTAAAAAATTATATTATATTTATGACATTAAATTTCCTAATTATTATAATGTTAATAATAATATTTACCCACAAAAAAATAATGATATTCATTTATTACAAATATTTATTTTTTATAATAAGTTGAAATGACGATAAATTGAGTGATTATTTCATAATCCTTAATGATTTTTTATTGATTAGTACCTTAAAATAAGTAAATAATGTTATTAATACTATTTATACCTTAAAATTCAATTACTAGGTAATAAATATCACATTAAATTTTAATATTTTATTATTATACAATGATCTGGTCAAATTCAGTTTTACTTGTAATGAACACTATCACATAAATGGAATTTATTCAAATAGAAATAAAACATAAAATAACAGGGAATTATATTTTATATATTTAAAAATAATTTTAACCTTAATATTAGATCATTATGAAACAAAATTGATGATATTTATTTCTCATTATATCATCAAGATCCCAATTAGCTTTATATTATTTTAGGTTTTTCTATAGAATGATTACAAGGCGAGTCATCTAGTTTCATTACACTTTCTATTTATGCTCAAAAATATCCTTTAGTTATTCACTAGAAATGTAGTATTTTTATAGTTCTTCATCCCTATATTTTGGAATATGTCAATAATCATTTATATATTTCCTCCTAGGAGATAAAGGTAACACAACAAGAACATGAGATAGATTCTGTAGAAGTGAGAAACATTATACTACAATATAGATATCATTATGAATTAAAAGTATCAATATATACGGTCCTCAAATTCACATTCATTAAGAATATATTAACATTTTTAAAATAAAATATTAATTGGAATGTGTTTTCCTTAATTTCAAACACCATATCACACTGATGATTATTAGAATAATTTTTTTCTCAACACTGATTTACATTTCTGTATTTATGAATTGTTATAAACATAACTTATATCTCCTTAGATGTAAATGTATAAAAAATATCTCATTCTATATATTTATATAAAAACATTTTAGTATAATAAAACTTACTATTAAAGGATTCATAAGGTTCCATCTAATTTTTTTGTGAAAGAATGTTTTTTCATAATTTAGACTATATAAATATGTTGATACCAATAACATTTAAAATATATATTACATTCCCTTGAAAATGAATATGAATTTATTTGTTGGTTTAATATGAACAGCTCTCTAATGCTAATATGTACTATTGAATTATAACTACTTATCTATATCCTAAGGAAGGCATGTATATAAATTCCAAGTGAACCTATGATCATGGTCATAAAAAATTGTTATTGGTACATTGTGATGTATTAAAAGCATATTAATATATGCACTAGAAATATGTTAATGGTATATCTTCTCTAATTTTGTTAAATTCTATTGATTTCATATGGTAGTTTACTATAAAAATATATTTGTTAGGGTTTATTTGTAATTCATATAGAAAAATATACAGAAATATTTTCCAATTTTTATATTGACATGGGTAATAATTTTAACATAAACTTAGGAAACAATATGAATTAAATAACATGTTGAAATACCTATAATTGAAATACATATTACTCAATTTTCCTCTTCAAGTTTTCTAAAAATAAATATTATTTGAGATCTCAACACATATTTACAAAACCCAAATGGGTATGGAATAATGAACTATGGGATTCTACAAAATATTACATATTCTATTATGGTAGAAGTGAAACAAATTGTAATATTGAACCTTATAATTCCATCACAATAATCATTAAAATAAATAAAAAATTTAACATTATTCTATAGTTATACATAATCTTCTTGTGCCTGTTTAATTATAAAAATGACAGATAGTTGAATATTATTTAAAGGCAGATATAATATTTCCCATTCATCAAGATTTCATGTTACATTTTATTTATATTTATAATTATTTTATTTCTATTAACCAACATCATTGATATACATGGATGATATTTTTGACTTATCGAATCATAATACTAATTTATCATCAAAGGGTAATAATATATTTAGTTTTCATACCCTTTAATAAATTCAAATAAACATTCAAGAACATATTAAAATCCAATAATTTTAATATATTCATAAATATTCTATGATAAATTTACATTTAACACCATTCACTACAAATATAATCCCCCACATATTCAACATAAAAAGTTACACTCTAGATCCAAATCCCATGAGCGGTAATTAATATCATGTATTTTCAGTTTTCATGAGTCAAAATCTATCAAAAAAGTGTAAAATATTTGAAAAATATCGAATCCCATCATAATGGCAACAATATAGTTCGGAAACACTTCTTCAGTGTAGGTAAGTTTAAGAATGGATTTACCAGCAAACATATTTATCATCTCCTGCAAATCTCATACATTCATCTATCCAAAATATCTTAACAAATATTAAAGTCAAATTACTGAATGTATTTGAATGTAATGAGAAGTATCGAAAAATTCATCTATAATATAAATCTAACCAATTAAATCGACAGATTTTGGTTTCATGGATTATCTTTCCCATTTCATAATAACTTCCTTCTCTGAAAGCTCTACTAATACCACAACATATGGGATTATATTTCTGGTGAATGGAAAACATTAAATTCAAAAAATACAGTTGGTTATTATTTCATACAAATTATCCTTGTCCAAGGTCATCATCATAATTTTCAAAATGATATTCCTTCCCTTATAATCTCATTGTATAAATAAGGATATCCAAAAAAGTTAAAAATTTGATCATCATAATATCTAAAGACTCATTTAACTTATTCCATGAATATATTATAATCATTAATATATCCAAATGGAATAACTATAAACTCATAATGCCAATTCCATGTAGAAAATATGTATTAGTGTTATCCTTGTACATAAACCCAAAATTATTATATCTAGGAGGAATTTCAATTTGGAAAAAAATCGAGCTCATTTTAATTGATATATTAAATCATCAATGCAAGTTAGTTGTCACATACCCCTAATAATGATCTTGTTATATTCTACATAATAAATGAAAATATCTATTTAAACATATTTATTCGATAGAAATAATAATAGGTTCATCGAAAAGTGATAAAATGAAATATTTTAATCCCTTATCATGGTTCTCTAGGTGTTTCATCTTCAACTCCATTAACTCAATTGTGGACATTCATTAAGTATTATTTAGGATAGGTCTAACATAATGTATAATTTATATGAGAAATTAAACTTCAATAATTGGGTGAAGACAATGAAAAGCCTCTAGAAATTTAATGGTGATCACGAATATATTTGGTGTATCATCAATGTTTATTTTCTCCACAACAATCATAGATAAATAATAATATTGGATTGGAATTAGGACTACTAATTGATACAAAATATAAATTGTATTTGTTTTAATATTGATAAATGATCATTAATTCATTATGATTAAGAAATTTGACCACATTTTCTCTTCAATTGATATGGTATCCAGATAATTAAATCCAATCCACGACTGGAATCAAAATATACAAAAATAATGATTGAATCACAATATTTTTTGGATTCTCATTCCCAAAAACATCAATCGTTGAGTAACTAAATAATTGAGATGTATATGTTATACCATTATTAATAATCACAACTAAAACAACATTTAATAGTTGATTTCATAATTCGTTACAATTAAAAAATAAATTAGATATAAATGTGTTTCTATATATAGAATCAGATAATAAATTATCTCTTTTATAGAGGATGATATTTATACATTTTACAACATAATTATGGTAACCAATTTTGGTAGTCTTGATAACATGTGGTTTCAAATATTATTTTTGATTAATCGGTTTTTAAACCCATTATTATCAAATAACATAATATTTTTTTAACTATTTACGGTATTGGGCACACTCCATTAATTTTTTCCATTAGATAATTGATGGTGAATTGGTCATTGTTTTATTTTCTTCTATAAAAATTATTGTCCAATTCATCACAAATCTGCATTCATGGGAATTATGACCATCCAATTTTATTTTAAATAACCTCCTTGTCATGTACAAAAAATGGTCATGAGGTTTTTTCAAATATTATATTTATGTAAGAAGACGTATTTTCATTCCACAATGTTATTTACACTTGTTTTCATGAGTCTCCAACATGATTTTATGATAAAAAATATGGGAATTGTGGCATTTTATTTTTTCATTTCTAAATTCTGTTTACATTAAAAAAACTCTTCATATTTATCATACACTCTTATAATAAATACCTTTTGGAGACTTTCTGTTCATAAACTAATGAGGCAATAAATTTATCATTCAGATGTGATAGTGAATATAGATTCATAAAATGGAAGTGTTATAAAATTATCCCCATATGTAATAATGGATCCATCATCCTTCTCCTTATGATCAATAAATTACATCACAAATATTTTCCCTACAATGTGGGGGATTTCATTAATGAAATATATTCAATTAATTTATTCTCAATCCATTAAGCCAATATTTCCATTATTACTATGATTTATAAAAATCATTCTATAATTTATATATTCCCATTTCAAATGATTTGTCCGAATAAAAAAGATTTCATGTAATGATAAAAAAATAAAATAAAATTTGTTTAAATATATGGATCCATTATTCAAAATGTACTGTATTTAAAGTCCCATTAAAATAAATTTGTTGTTTTCTTAAAAATGAATCAAGAAAACATTGTTTTGAAAATTGATAATTTTAAATGTATAATGATTTATTACATGAGAATGATATATTTGTATTTATATATGAATCTCCATTCTATATTCAATAGAATTTGGTTAATTCAGTGAACCATCTTTATATTTCCAATCATATTCAATGTCACCATGGTGTCATTTTGTTAAGAAAATTTATGAATACCAAAAATAATTGTAGGCATCAATCAATAATAATACTTTTAATCTATAATAAGTTATAGAAATATCATTCATATGATGTCAAAATAATTAATCTGTCTTCTCAATCTATGGTCACTTCGGATTAACATATGTTATCCATGGTTATACCCAAAAAAATTGTATATTATTCAACACATAGATCATTCCATGTGATTTTCATTAATATTTACTAAACATAATATATAAATACTAACTTGAAACTAACATAGTCTTAAAATATGAGTCCTAATGAATTATATTTAAATTTTCTATCATTTTAAATGAATATTCAATACGTAAAATGATGATACTTTCTAAATCCACAATGTTTTAGTGAATTTGGATATTATATTCACAAAAATTTTATTTAGTTTTGTTTTTAATAATCTATCATAATATTCTTCTCCCATTGTATCCTCCATAACATACCATACATTATATTAGTATTCTTAACAGAGGATTTAGATTCATTTAAATAATGATTTCAAATGATCATGAAGTTTAATCCTTGTTTGTGTCGATTGATTATAATATTAAATAAAAATGATATGTATAAGGGTATAATATCATCTCCATAACATAAAAATTCCAAATCAAATCATTCAAATATAATAATATACATGAATAAATAAAAACAACAATCATTATAATTAAATTAATCACAAGAGTGAGGAAACACGATAACTAAAACCAGATAAATATATTTCGATCATAATCATGTTTATTATTATGGTGACTTCATAGGTATAGAAACCATTTCATATGGCACAAAATACATCTAAGACCATCTAATGATTTTGTATCGAGTACCCATAGTTATTTGCCACAATATAATGGATCATAAATCACCACCTTTTTCTTTTAGTAATCAATATTCTATACATGTTTCCCATAGTGGATCAAGTATATCATCTTATTGAAAATAACTATCTAGTGAGATATAATACATTACCCCATGCATTATAATGATATATAATAGTTTTATCTAACATAGCACACTGATAAACATAAACATGATTTCTAGATGATCATTAAACATGTGTCATATAAATATATCATACCCAATTAGAATGAAAAATTAGTTCAAAAATCATTATTTCAAAAAAAACATAACTGATAGAAAATAAATGCGTTTCATAAGTATATTATCAAAAAAACAAAAAATAGAATGATTATTAATAATGGTAGTTTAATTGGATCCTATCCCTAGTGAATCAAAACTAACATGAATAGATGTTATCACATATAAAAAATTCGTTCAATATATTAATGGAATATTTCATATTAAAAATAAGATTTTCCATTTTTAAATAACATTTTTATAATAAATAAATTTTATAACATAATTGGAACGAAAATTCTATGGAAAAAAACCAGTGAAAATGTTATGGGAATATTTATTTATTTTAGTTTTTAGGAAGATTTAAAATTCTTTTATTTCTCTTATGTAAAATAAAATGATTTTATTAACATTTTTCGGTAAACAAAACCTCATACATAAAACAAAAATATGATTACATTGATTTTCTTACAAAATTTAAATAATGATAATAAGTTAAATTTACAATTAATTAGATAATATTATATAATTCAAGAAATAATTTTAAAGATAACATGGACCTGGAAGAAAATTATTCCGTAGAAAATTGTATATAATGATTGTTTTCCTTTAAATAGTTTCCTAATAATTTTTTATACCATATAGAGGAAATTTAAAATATACATTAAGAATAAAATTTATTTCCAATGGATAAAAAATAAAGATTCTTATAATATATGGATAATAAAAACTTCTCAATTTCAATTCATTCAATAAAAATCATAATTAAAATTGGAATGATACACTAATTAATTACTACATTGGTAACATTAAAATCCAACCCACCTGAAAGATATATCCTATGATAGATAATTAATAAAAAATAATTTCTAAGAGAATCAAATTAATAGACATTAATAGTCAATATACAAATAACCTAAATGAAATAATTCGTGAATATGGTATATATTTCGCCGAAAAAATGTGAGGTGAAAATTTGTTACAACAAGCATAATATTCCTCAACACACATTCTAAATTCATGTATAATAAATAAAAAATTATTTATTTATTTATTTAAAACTATAATAAAATATATCATACCATATTTTATTTAATTATTTCATTTAATTGCTCTTATATTAATATGTTGTAATTATAATCATTGTATTGAGTATTAATTAATTTTTTTCCTGAATTTCAAGGTTCGATGGTCCCAATGATTATAAATTGAAAATGATACCATTATAAAAATAATTTTGTATAATGACATAATTATAATATATTGTCAATATATATCTATATATCTAAATAAAATAATGATACTGAAAAATTAATTTTAATGTTCATGGATGCTATTTGTTGTTGGTTCACATTAATGTTGTTTTCACTTTTATGATAAATGAAAAAACTAGTTATATAATAATTATCCTTCATATATTTATTATTAAATACTATATTTTTATCAAATTAATCCTTATTAAAATACATTTTATATCGATAAAAAAATCATGTCTCTATAGAAGTGGCAGTCTGCATATACACATGCTTTACATGATCAATTTCCAGTGGATAGGAAAAACTTATCATTTTCTAATAGATTTGAAGAATATGGATAATAGTTTTCACATTTAAATATTTAAAATTATTTACATCTATGAATTTGAACTTATTATTTTATGATGTATAGAATATATTTATATACATATATGGTATAGTAAGAAATGTAATGGAAAATGCTCTATTAAGATTTTAGCCTCTTTGTTTGGAATCCTTAGTTAGCTTACTCAGTAATCATTAATATGATGGTTTTTTATAATATAATCTTCCCTAGTATGTTTAGAAGGAATATATGATGATATTAAGGCTTTTATTGAATGATATATAAGGATCAAGAATTTTTAAGGATGAAAGGGAGGAGGCACCCATTTATAAGTTAAGGGATGAGATGAAATGGAATAAATTAAATTATTAAATTAATATAAATAAATATTCTTTAGAATTGTATATAAATTAATTTATTAAGAATATAATAAGTGTATGAATATAAAAAATAATTTTTAATAACATTTTAATAGAGTGTGGTAATTTTTTTCACACATATCTCTTATTTATAACCCCATTTAACTCTTTGGAAAATTTATCAATATCATTGTTTTTAATTATATAAATCTATAATATGAGGGAATAAAAGAATAATTCTAACTGAAATTGAAAAAGGGTGATATTTTAAATTATATCCCCTTTAAAAATTTAATTAATTCATTTTATTTATTTTAATTAATGTATTAATATATTATTTGTTATAACATATTATTAATTTCATTTGTGGAAAATAATTTATAACATGATGTCAAAAACACATGAATTGAAATGAATAGTCGTATAAATAATTAAGGGAAAACAATATTTTATGTTTTTATATTAAATTAACGTGATTTTATAAATAACAAAAAAAATTATATTTATAGATTTGAAAATATCTTACATGATTTCTCTACTACCTCCACGAGAACTATGTCTTTATTCTAAATGAATTTTATGTAATTATATCATAAGTAAAAATAAAAATAAATTACCATGATAATAAAGTTCATTATTATTTCATATATATATTTATAAATAAACAGTTTTTTTTTATCATTATAATAAAATATTTTTTATAATTTTTTGAAGAAGGTGGCATTTTTAACGTTATCTTTCACATAAAATTATAATGGTTAAAATTAATGTTAAAAGTAATATTTTCCATATTTATTTATTTAATTATTATTATTTATTATTTGTACTCATAACATCTAATTATGGATATAATTTTGTTTAATTTTCTACGTTATGAAATTAGTTTTAACCATAACTAATACATTTTACATTTATAGTGAAAAAATTTTATTATGGTTACTCATCATATATTAGAAAAAAATGGGAAATAATATAAAATTTTAGACCTCTAGAATCAAAATATAGAATCTATTTCTCATTTTTCAAATTAAATATGTGGAGTAAATTTAATTAATAAAAATAATGAAAAATAATCAATTTAAATTATATTTATGTATAATTTTTTTACAGATTCAAGAAAAAATTAATCCAATAACTCAAATTGATAATAATTAATATAAAATTACTAATTTCACATTATATATATTTTGAAAAAAAATCCCAATATAAAAAATATTTAATAGAAATTACAGTATCCATTAATATATCGATTTTCACTATTCAATTGAAAATCAATCATTTCATGAAAATTACACAAAATCAACCTAGCATAATTATTGTATTATTATTTGAAAATTATATAATATTTAATGTGTAGAATTTAAAATTATCATTTAATTAGTTATATTATTATCTCTATAAATAAATAGAAACATTTTTTCATGAAACAAATTAATTTACTAAAAATTTATTGATTATTTATATAGATTTATTATATTTGGTATTCAGTATGACCTCCATATATATTTCATAATATGGCCAATTATTCCCATACCTACCAGTTAAATAGAAAGTAATTAATTGTCACATTAAATAATGATATACCAAAATTATAATTGGTTTTGATTAATCTTAATTTTTTTGAACGAAAAACAAATAACAAATCAATATTTATTGATAGAGATCTAATATTCCCCTATGAGATGTCATATCATATGATTAAATAATTGGGGATTTAAATTCATGGTTATAAAGAATCAATATATATGCCTGAGAAGATGATTCCTAAAGAGTTTCATCCTCTTACATACAATTTAATAACATCGTAGCTCAATTTTTGATATTTATGGCTCTATCATGCAATAAATATATGATGTTGTATATATATAGAGAGAACTAATAAATTCATAGAAAAAATAATCAAAATTGATTGAAGGGATTATCACATGGATCGTTGAAAGAATATCCCCACATATATCATATACGTAAGTGTTAATAAACTGAGATGAAACAACCACCACATTAGAAATTCTCACTAATACCATATCCTCGATTTTATAAATATTTTTGATTTATTCTACTATACATGAATGATTTAAATTATTATGATGAATTAGAATAAAATAGACTATATACCATTCCTAAATGTAGATATAATATCTCTGTCACAACATCATTTTCATGATCCACCATTTTCAGAGTAAGTGAAAATACCACACTTTCTATAATGGCTTTGGGGGTTGTTTACATTGGTTATAGACAAAAAAAGATTCATACAATAATTTTTTATATTATTTTTAACATAACATGAAAATGAAACATTATATAATATACTATGGATTTATCTATATGTTTTTTATACAAAAAAATTAGTGGGATTCAATATTAATTTCATACATCTAATGTATTGTTGTCTCTAATTTCCACTCATTAAAATATTTTTGGCCCCCTTAAGATAGTTACATGGATACCGATTCATGAATTTTTTACCAATGTGATGTCATATTCTAGAATCTTTATGATATTTATCTGGTGATATCATAGATTTAAACTCCAATCTCTAATTGTAATAACTATTCCCCAAAGACCATAAGGAATCACCCATTTACATTAAAAATATGACATGACATCCGAAAATTTCATCATATATTTCAATGTCACAAATATATTGATATATTTTTGGACACAACATTGTCACACTAAAAAGGTGTTTAATTTTACATTCATTATAAATGACAAAACAAGTTATATATCATGTTAGAAAATATATAGTCACCATATAATATCTAATATATTTTAATTCCCTTTGGATGATGTAAATTAAACCCCTCTCTATTTTAACGCAAAAATGTGGGTGGAAATATGTATTTAAAAAAATTTCATGAATTAATACCCTACCTATATTTTTTGGCTTCGATATAGTTTTTATTATAGATCAGTTTCCACAACTAATTAGCTTCACCCTCATTGTAATAAAAATATAAAATTATATTGTCTTTCTTAAATCATTATAGGGCGTAAACTATCTTCTAAATTATTTATTTGTTAATGTACTGCCTTGTGGTTCTCACTGTATTCTACTATCATGATAGAAATTTAATTAGTGAAGTCATCACATTGCTTATTATATATATCATTTACATGATTCTATTTACATATAACCATTTTGTTAAATAAACTCAATTTTTTAATAAAAATTCATTTACTATTAATACATAAAAGTTAAAACATAATCAAATAAAACTCATTCGTAAATGATTTGATGAACCTACTTTATAAATAAATTAGTATAATATACCTTTTATCTAGTCATTTTTTTATTAGTTTCACTATAATAATTTAGATCCAAAGTATAATGTTAAATCCTAACAAATGTTTATAACGATAATGATAATTGTCTATTGTATATCCCCTTGGAATATCATTCTTGGTGTTTAATTTGTCTACATTTTTCTGTAAAACATCTCAGTTTTCTTGTTAAACAAAACACCAATATTGTTGTTATTACCCATTAGTAACACAATTCTAAATCGTGTATCGACATTAAAATACCTATATAGGTATGTAGTTTCATAGAAAATGACACAATCTATTCATTTCCAATAACTTAAGATTTTATCCAATAATTTGTAGTGTCTTATGAACATTAACTCCAGTTTAAACTAAAATTATGTCTTAACAATCTCTAAAAAACTAATAGTATTTGTTTTTATAAAAAACTGGAGGAAAATTATTTATACATGTATTAGTCCAACTAAATAAAAATGTGGAGCTAATGTTTTAATTTATTTGGAAGACTAGACGTACAAATACGTCATATTAAATACAATAAATTAGTGTCATTTAAACACCACACACATCGAGAAAATTCCAAAAATATTCCCAAAATGTATAGAATATCCTCAATAAAATAAATAAGGTAATGGGTGACTTAATAAAACATAGGGTGGAATAATCATGGAAATAAACAATAAAAAGATATTAAAGAGGCATAACATTATAACATAAATTGGACTTTCATTGCAACGATACATGGCATGTAACACCATAATATTATAAAAGTGGAAAATTAAGTTTAATATAATATATGAAAAAATCATAAAATACCTTTTAAATATATTTCATGAAATTAAAACACATCTATATCTTTATTATAATTCATTCGTAAGCCAAATTGTATTATAAAAAACCAAATTGTATCATAAAATACCTTTTAAATAGCTACAAATACTTATTTTAATTTAGAAAAACTATTTAATTTTTAAAACTAAAATTTTTTAATTGTATTTTAAATTTGTTTTAATGTAAATTTATGTCAATTATATTACAATATAACTAATTATGGACTATTTTATGAATTTTAAATTTTAATTTGGCTATTAAGACCTTCTAAACCTAGGTGGATTTTCTCTTTCAAATCTAACTTTTTCATCACTTATATTGTTGTAATTTCTAATTGTATTAATCTGCTTCTTTTAATTAAGTTTAAAAAATGGGATTCAATTGTTTGAACTATCAAAATTCAATTCATCTATTTTGTTAAACATATTATATTACCCTTATAAATATAAATATGAAAAATATTAACCATGTTAAGGTAATAACTGATTTATTGAGGGGAAAAAACAGTTATGGTATTATGTGAAAACATGTGAAAACATATTTTATAGAAACATTTCATCTTTATAACTTATAAGGGTAGATAATTACCAATTTTCATTCCTTTTCAATTATAAAAACAATGTTGTATTTGAATCTTTTCAAAAATTCATCGTGTATCATTTCCCTCGCATATAAAAGGCCACCCACACTCCCGCATACTCACACATAAAAACCAATATTTTTCCTATAATACATTATCAATTAAAATTCATAATCCTATAAATACATTTTACATCAATTTAGATTTTATAATAATTCAAACATAGAAAAAACATTTGTGAAAACCAAAAGAAGTTGTCTGAAAAGATATAATGTTTTTAAAAAAAGGATGTTTGAGGTAAGAGACATTGTCTTGATTTCCCTTCATTAAGAAATATTGTAATGTTATTTAATTAATTAATTTGATTTGGTGTATATTTAGAATAATTGTAATTAAATATCATGATTAATTAATAATTCATGTTTTTTTTAGTTTTAATTTTAATTATTTAATCTATTAGGATTTTACATTTTTGATACCTTCTTGTTAATACTTCTATAACTCAATTACTATTCATTGGATAAATAACATCATTATTTTATTTGATATTATATTATTACGTGTGTCTTGAAATTTTATTATATTATGTTTTATTTATTGCTATTTCATACGTATTAAAAACTGATACATATAGTCGATTAATTTTATAATAGTCACATAAATGATATGTTTCTGTGAGGGGTTTGTTTGAAAATATTATTTTAATCAAGAATTATTATGATATAATTTATAAAGAAAAATAATTATTTGACAATTAGATCATAAAGCACACTAATATTCCTCTCCACTTAATATTAATTAATTTTTTAGGTAATAATAATTTTTTCCACAATTTTTTTTCTAAAATTGTTGAATTATTTAAAATAAATACTCCCACATTTGTCTATACAGTAAAAAAATTTTGTCAACAAACATGTTTTCAAAATATTTTATAACAAATTATTTTAAAATTTTAAAAACTATATATTAAATAAGGTATACAAAATTTTGACATTACATTTTTTTAAATGGAATATTCAATTTTTAAACAAAAAACTATTGTTTTCATTGTACATAAATATTCAATGTAATATATATTTTACTTGTAGAATAATTATTTAATTTCATGTTTTAATGACCAATATATTTTTGAAATTATACATTATATGTTTGAAATTATATTTTCGAGGAATATTGTTTTTAAAAAAATTGTACATTTTTAATAATTATATATTCATTATGAAAAATATATTTTCTTCAAGAATGTTCATAATGATATTTTTATTATGTTTCAATACATCAACACCAGCCACTTATTTAAATAAATTATACCAGAGATATGTTGTTTTGATACTATCTTTATTCGTAATATGGTTGGTTTATGATCATGTTTACCACATAAATTAATGGCATACAATTTCGTGATTTAATTTTTGTAGTCATTGACATTGCATTGAAATATTCAATTTCTTGTTACTATTCATGATTAAATTTCATCTAAACATCCATTTTATTTATCATGGATATATTTATTTCATAAATCATATATCATTTAAACATATTGTGTTATAAATTTAATATAAATTTTATTTCTGGGAAAATATTGATAAATATTTATTCATTAACAAACATGGATATTTTTGATAAGGTAGATTATACGTAATGTTAATCGGTTATTCAATATATGTAAAATTATTTGAGAATTTTGTGATTGGGAGGAATCATGATTATATATCACTTATTTTTATCAACAGCCAATTTTTGGAATTAGTAAACAATCAATAAATGGGTTTTAAGATTTATTTTTATCCTTTTTGGGACTGGTCTCGAAGGTAGAAGTTTTACAATGTCTGAGATCAGGATTTCCAAATTCTTACATATTTATATAGTCAATAATTCATTTATTAATGTTTATTATATTTAAAAATGGTATTATCTTGAGATGAATTTTATTTTTGATTATTGATTAAAAAATTTATTTTTATTCATTTTCTTTTACATAATGATTATAAATTATCAATTCAATAATGTAATGTAATTAAAATTGAATACATGTTATTTTTTATAACATTTTATTTTCATTCTTTCTTATCATTCAAAACAGTTTTTTTAATTAAATAGAATCGGTGTCCTATTATTTATATATCCATATTAAATTTTCCATATAAATTCATGATAGTCATGTTATCTCTATGTTATGCGTGTTTAGTTATTTACCTTTAAATAATGATTATCTTTCATCTAATCCATATAGTGATGTTATTGATTAAATAGATTTTTTGTTATATTTACCTTTTCATATTCATTACTAAATATTTATTAATCTTCTTGTACTGTGGATTTCTATATATGTATTTAACTCTTACTATTAATTTTAGTTCATCCTTATTTTTATCTTTTCCCATGAAACCATAAATTGTAATATAAATGATATGAAATGATATGATAAAGTGAATAATTATATTCTAAAAAAATATGGTATTCTTATAAAATTCAAATGTAATATGTGAATAATATATTACTCTTATTTACCAAGAGTTCTAATCTGTTATTTCATTCGTGAGGAAATCCCCAATATATTATTCCAATGTAAAAAAGCCTAAAACCCCTCCATAATATGGTGATTAGGGTCGTAATAGATAATATAATATAATCTATTGTATAATCTAAGGGACAAGTATTTTGAAAAACATATATTTGGGATAACAAATCCATTATTAGAATTGAGGATAAGTATATAATAAAATACTATTGTATTGGTAAGTTGGAGATAATGTTAGTTTTGAAGAAATTAATCAATTTTCTAAATTCTAGATGTGGATATAGTTCATGAACGGATACCTATGGGTAATAAATGTAAATAGGAACATTTTTTGTGACACAAACATTACATGATACACCACAATGGGACTTACTGAATACCTTGTTTGACACTCCATAAGGATATACTTTGAATAATTAACATTTACTTTACAAAAAAATATAATGTATTTTGAAAGATTAAGATAATAGATATGCTTGGTTAATCCTATGGTATATTATATTAAAAATAAATTATAATTATTAAAACATCTGATAAATTTTTATATTTTTTTTCCACAATGATTATTGTTACTCACAATATGCATTTTGGTTTTTGTCAAATAATGGAATTGATTTAATTCCTTGTAACATTTAATAAGAAGGAAATAAATTTCATCCTAGGGACCCATTTATAGATTGTTGTGATAAATGTGTGGAACCATGTAATTTTTTTATAAAATTACATTATATAATGTTAGTCGCCTAAAAAATGAAAGAACTATGTTGAAATAATACCATTAAGGTATATATGTATTTGGATTACATAATTATATTTTTAATTATTTTTACGAATTATATATTATAAATAAGAAACACGGAACATCTCAGGATTATGTTATGTTTTAGATTAATATATGTCTTTATTATCTTAAGAACACTAGATACCATTACGGGATTATATGTTCATGATTGATCATATGTATGAAGTCAGAAAAAACCAATTTTTTGTTTAATGTTATGGCAATATTAAATTATCATGGATACATTTGGAGATATTTAGGTTAATACCTTCCATTGGATTTGTATATATTTTAGTGAAAATGTTATTTACGTAATAATTCCATTACCATTTTTTTCGCAAGATAATATTTTTATGTAAAATTAATGGTTTAAATTAAAATTAATGTTTATATTGTTATGATTTCTTAAAATATTAGTGTGTTATAATAATTATGTCATTACTGTTTTAGAAAATGAGAAACCCATATACCACGTGAGAATTTATCAAAAATGGAAAATCCATTCTTACTGAACATATAACTAATTTCTAAAAAGGTATTAAAGATAAAAATTAGTTTTCATGATTTTTTGGTTAATACAGAATTTATTAATTAATTGATTTGATTAATGGTGATTAATGATGATATAATGGTGAGGCTATTGTTATATAGTGTTTATTAACATATTCCAACAATATTGGTTTTAGAAAATATTTTGAAATAGGTGAGTGATCATTCACGATTTTATTGATTTTATAATCTATAACAATATAACATCAGTGAATCAGTAATAATTATATTCATTTTTTATATTCATATTTTAGAGTAATATATGATCTAGAGATTGATCAAAGCACAACCAAAGTATTAAATCATTATTTATAAATAAAATGATATTATGTTTATATATTTAATAATATTAAATTATAGAGAAAAATTACTCAAAATTAGGAAAATGATATAAATATTTTAAGTTATTACGTTCATATCAAATAAATCAAACGACCTTGTAATTCATTACATATTAATGTTTTTGAGGTCCCTACATTTCAATTGATTTTTAAATTTATTATGATCATTGATATTTATCAATAATTAAAGTTAATATCACTTTTCTTCTATGTCCATATATTCTCATAAAATCTATTTTATCCTACATGGTATCTTTTTTTGTTATTCTACATGAACATCATAATTACCATAATCTCATATAATATGGATGGGTTATTATCATTTTCTTGATGGGTTTTTTTCAATAGTGGAATTTGGAAAGGCCAAACACTTGATTAATGTTATCAAGATTAAATTATGAGGGAACCATTTATTGAAGGTGGGTATAATGTGATAACACTATATTTTAGAGAAATATAATTTTTTATGATAAAATATATTATACACAACATTGATCGTAAACTATAGTAGAAATGTATTTATTTAAATTTAATCTCTTTGATAGCTTCAGGAATACATATCACTACGCCTAAATGAATTGAATTATAATATACCATTAAAACATATCTATTATATATTGGGAATAAATAGTATTGATTAATTTATTATAATTATGTTATTATATTTATTAGAAATACAATAAGAATCATTTAAAATTAAAAGATATCATTAATGTATAACTAAATTTTACTAAAATTTTGTTTAGTGGCACATTGAACCCATAATTTAAAAATATTTTTTTTACCTATTTTAATTTTTATTAAATAAAAAAAAATTTAAATCATAATAATAATATTATCTTAGAGGTTTTTAATTTTATTAAATGTTTCATTTATTGGAAACTAGTGAAAGTACTATATTTTATTGAAAACATCATTGATTTAAAATAATATAGAAGGTTAATTTTATTATATATTTTTTTAATGTAAAATTAGTTCAATTATAATATTATTTTACTATTTTTTGCATTTCAATCAATTTCATATATGATATTTATTAAAAAACAATGCATACTTATGAGATTTACTCTTTGAAAATTTATTGATATGTCACATTTGCAGGTAAGACATTAAAATAAATCATTCTATTAATAAGAATTAAATTTAAAAAAAGATATTCTATATTTTGATTATGAATTATTTATATTAACTGATAAAATTAAATTATATTTTTCCCATTATGAATAAGAAATGTAGTAAAAAGGTATTTCCAATGATAAGGTAAAAATTAATTACTCGGGTTTAAACTATTAAAAGGCATTAAATTACATCAAAAATGAAGTTTCCCAAAATAAATACCATCACTAAATTCAAGGTAAATGTTTTAATAAGATATAACATATAAATGATTTTGGTATACTCCTAATGAAATTAGTGAAAAGGTGTTGTCATTATTATATGAGCATATTTTTCTTCATCTGCCTCATTTAGAAATGATTAATGAATTAGCTTATATTAACTTATTATATTGCATATACATAGATGATATTATGTTAATGGAATGAAATAAATATTTCAATTCTTAAATAAAATGATAATTAGATTATTGATCATGTTTATAGTTTTAGGGGGCCTCATGAACCGATGTAACTCATTTTAAATCACCACTTATAACATCCTCAACCAGAGAAGCACGATTCTATATTATTATAAAATTAAATTGGAATACGATACAAGTAAATCACATCGCAAATTATCAAACAGTTTGGTAGACTTGTTAAACTAGATACATACTTGATTATTCAACTATAATATGATACACAAATTAAAAAATATTTTTTTTTTCAATCATTGCATTATTAAATCTAGAATATCTTTTCATATGAGTCATAGTAAACATTTTGGATTCCTATATAAATGTAAAAAATAAGGGTGATCATAGGTGCTAAGTAAGTCAAATTATATAAAAAATGCTAAATAATCTGTAATCAAGATAGGATGGTTTCTAACTAAAACACATAACATAAAATTAATAAAGAAAGCATAAGTTTTTCTGAATAAAATGTGATATAATAATTCCATATAAATAATCACTTGATTTTGAAACATAAAAATGGGTATTCTAACTAATATAATAATAAAATGAAATATAAAAAAAATAATTGTTAACAATTTAATGGAAATGATGTATATTTATAAAATTTTATCGGGGCTTTGATTTCAGAAATTTAATACTCTCAATGCGTTATACGTAGAATAAAATTCCATATTTTTATATTGATATGAATATACTAAATTGGAGAGGAATTACATAAAACAATATCAATTGTTTTTTGATTAATCCTAACACTTCATCCTGTGGAAATAATAGGCCCCACTCATCACATATGAATCTAATTATATCCTTATATTAAATGAGTGAATCAGTCCCAATATAAACATTTGTATAAAAACTAGTATAGAAAATGTAATTGCATTCCCCAATAAATAAAAATAACCATATAGGTTCTAGAGTAATGTGAATAGGATCAAATAAAACACTCACATTTAAACTAATCATAAATAATAATTATAAATAATAATTATGAAACAATTACAAAATATAAATATTAATGTTATGGTAGATACTTTTTTTCAATGAAGAAAAGATATAGTAGGAAAATATATGTAACAAATATTCTTTTGGAAAATATCAACTTCTATAGTGTAAAAAAAATTTGAAATACATTTTTTATAACTAGTTTAAAAAACATTTTATTCAAGGAGAACCTGATAAAATTTCAAAACATTCTATAAAAAAATCATGTCAATGGGTAATTTTATATATAATTTGAACTAAATTACACTTTTCATGGTATAATGGTTTAAGAAATCTCACAGTCTGAAATAGAAAATATGTTCTTTTTATATTTTCATAGAAAATATATATGAATTTTTTTTAATAAATCATTTTTAAATCGTTTTTTCAATTTTTAGAAAAATAGTTCTTAACAATATCTATTTTCTACTTATGAGAGAAATAAAATTGGATTTATTAAATAAATTATCAATACTTTTATGTTATCAGTATTTGAAAAAATATAATGTCATTTGATATATAAAATAAATTACCACTGTATAAAATTTTATAGGGGATTGGTAAACAATGATCATATAAATACCTTTAACATAAATTTATGAACAAATAATGTCAATTAGGATGATATTATGAAAAGAATAATTATAATAATCATAATTTTGAAGTGATAATTAATAAATTAATTGATAATATGAATGAACTATAAATCTCGATAAACAAATTTAATATACAAAAATAGATAGTAAATATTTACTATACCTATAATAATAGTATAATAATGAAATCAAGGATGTAATTTAACTTAATGAAAATAAGTTTAGTTGAGATATTACATTCCAACTAGAAACATATAATTAAAATCCTTATAGATTGAATAATTCAAATTGAATGTCAAAATATTTTTAATAATAAAATATTCATGATATTATATTTCACATGGATTTATATAGACGATATAGAATTATTTTGGTGAAAACATTACAATATGCCTCATTGAAATTAAATTAAGATGAAATCCATCACCTCGTACTTTATAATGATAAAAAATTGTCTAAAATAATGTATAGTTGTTTTTAATGTTTTCTTACCTTAATAATGTACCATATTAATTTGTATGAAATCATAAAAAATATATGACATTTTATCACTCTTTTATTAATAATCATAAATTTTTTAAAATTTCATTCATTGATAATTTCATTTTTTTAGTATGTATTGAATTGTCATTTTTTGTCTCAATCAGAAATCATGAATTAATAATCTCAATATTGAGAAAACTGATGTAAATATCATATAAATTCACTGAATATGTATCCACTGAGAATATTGAAATCGGAGATAGAAAATTTAATATATAATACATAAAAGTGGTAGGATTTATGTAAGTATGAACATTGTTTCCATTTAAATGTCATATTAAAATATAAAATTTCAATTATTTATTTATGTATAATCATTAAATTATCTGTATTATTTTATATATAATATATTTTGAATAAAACCATCTTATATAAATTCTATATATATGAAGAATGAATCACAAAGCTCTATGAGGTGGTAGTTCGCCTTATGTTTGAGCGACATTATAGTTTTCCCAAAAAATGGAATCATGCAAGTATATGTGGTATTAATATTCAAGAATTATATTAACATAAAAAAATTTACATATATATTTATATTATGTAATCTATAAATTTTTCTATATTCACAACCATTAATGGTGGAAATGGAAAAAGAACACCATCAATTTGTGTGGCAGTAGTCCACCATAGACACGAACAATGATTGTATATCCCATTTGATGAATGTCTATGAATTTTTTGTCCTAAAATTATTATAACAATATCTTTATGTTTATATTCTATTATTATTAACATATAATCGTTTCATAATCATAATTTAAGGATGTGGATAAGGAAATAAAATCAAAAAACATTTGATGAACATTAACACTTCTTCGAGTATCCACCTTAGTTATACACTAATTACTTTCTTATTTGGATTTATTAATAGATTATGTGTTTTATTAAGAGGGAAAGGAATATCGGAGATTTTTTCATGATTTTGAGGACCAAATGGAATTTTTGATGTAGAGGATGTGGGGGATTAAGTTCACTTGTTTAGATTTTGAGAAGTAGGATTCTTGTAAATACTCAAATATATTCACTATTGAGATGTCTCACTTTTCTATTATGTCTCCAATATTGATAATAAATTTATGGGAAGGTTTATTATTTCAATAATCACCTCTAAAACAAAAAAATAATTTCATTTTTATAATGTTTTATATTGTCATCTATGTATCATTATTTTACAATGTTGGCTTTATTAATTATGTTAAATTGTTTTTGAAAAAAATTAATTCATATTATAGGAATAGATTATAGTGATAATTTTTATGTAATTTTTAATCTCTGATTATAAATATTGTATCTAATTTATGATGTAAAAAATCACAGGAATTAAGGAAATTAATTTTAATAGATGCCCATGAAATCCCAAAAACACTATATTAACCAAAATCATGCTGACAATCACTTTACAAATTATAAGAAAACATGTTTATTATAATTGATCAATCTATCAAAAAATGTACCATATTTCAAAAATATTAACTTTTAAAAAAACATTTATAATATAGTATTTTCTTTAATTAAATTTATTTATAAAAAATCACTTATTAACAAATATCATTAATTTCATGTTTGATGTTATTAATTTAATTTGAATTTAAAAATTTTAATACAATGATGATATTAAAATATATTATCCCTCAATAAGTTTAAATTGATTTATTCATATAAAAATGTCATTAAACTATATAATTCACTCAATTTACATCACTTTTAATATTAGGAAAAAAATTTATTCATTTTAATTATTAACAAAATAATTACTACATTGGAATTTAATAATCATTTAATGTAAAGAAGTCAACTGTAAAAAAATGATAAAATTTTATGATAAAAGTAACATATATATATATATATAAATAATATTTATTACTGAACATATGATTATTTTTCCTTAATAAAATTCACTATAATTATTAAATGTAAGAAATGTTTTTTCTCCTTACATAACTTATTATATAGGCATCATTCATTGATTATTATTTAAATAACTCATAAATATCGATCATAAATGTGTATTGGTTAAAATATTTAAATTCAATGGGTGTTGGAAATGTTTTTAGATAATGTTTACTTCTTATATTCAATGTTTACCCACTATATAAACTTCTATTTATCTAAATCATTATAACTAATTTTAAGTGGATTCACAAATAATAAAGGTAAAACAATAATCTAAACATATTAAGAAATTTAAATTGTTTGTATAGTAATGATGGAATCCATGTTTAAATATTATATTCAAAGAATTTCAGAAAATTAGTTAAAAATTAATCATAATGTTAAAATGAGATAGTAGGATTTTAAAGTGATAATATTCAAAAGTTTGCATATTTTTATATGAATATTTAATAAAAAATAGATTCCAATAAGTGATATTGGATTAATAGATTTATAATAAATTTTATGTTACATTAACACCAATTTATTATATTAGTTAACATTTCTTATTATTTAAATGAAATGATAGTTTTCAATTAAAAATAATTATGTTCATTATTCATAATAAATTTGAACTTCGCAAAAAATATTATTAATAATCACACTATGATAACATTGAACACATTCATTAAAAATGATGTTTATTTTTTAAATAATAATTCATAAAAGTTTTCAAAATTGAGTTTAACAACATGCATCCCATTAAATTGTGACATAATTACCTTTAAAAAATACGATCATTTTAGCATAAAGATGGATTTATTCTCATCTTATGTCTAATAAATGTACTGGAAAAATGTAATTTTAATTGAATATATTATACATAAATATTATTATGCTCATCCAATAATTTTATTTATTTTTACTTATCAACATAAAAAACAATTACATCATAAATAAATTTGTCTAAAAAATACTACCTTTATATTAAATTGTTTTTATATTATTATATAATTAGTTGGTTAGCAACGAATCAACTATTACATTTTAATTATTTTATTAATAATATTAATAAAAACAAATTTAATGGACTAGATATAATTTTTATTTTAAATAAAAATATTAATATAATATTTTGAAACATAGCCTTGGTTGTTCCACAAGCTATCAAAGAAACTCATTATTGCGTGCAATGCATGCCTATATATTATTGTGTTCATTGAAACATATAGAATTAGAACTAATTATATAAATTAGAAATATATAATACTTTATGAGGGTGAAATAATCCTTTCCAAATTTGGTGTTACTTTTTATACACAATATCATATATGAGGACCATATTTTAATATTTCGGGGTGTTACATTATTCCAATATTAATAAATTTTGGAATCACAGATTATTATTTATTCTCATAAATAGTGATATTTTTATTTGGAAATACTATTATGGAAAAACCAAGTCAGTGAAATAATTAATAAAAAAATTCAATAATAGGTAACATTACGTATTGAAGTATACTTGAATAAAACATAACTATGTTTCTATGTAAGAAAATATTAAGGAAAATTGAATATATGTATATAGAGAAAAAGTGATCAAAATTATAGGGAGTTATTGAGGACATTGATCTAATGAATTTGATATTTTAGAGGAATTATAAGGGGATAAAATCAATAATTTTTTTATGATGTAAAGGTAAATATGTAATAAAATGAAGGTAGTTATATATAATTCTTATATCCCGACCTGTGTTCTTGTGTTGAGGAAATCTCTCACACAATAAAAATATAATGTTATATAATTACTTGGTACATTTTTATTTCATAATAACAATTACATAGTTTTTTAATTATTTAATCAATTTAAAATTTATCACTTATTCTATGAAATGGATATAAAATAATAAACATTTATTTTTGAAGAACAATAATACCATTTAATATATCATATGATATATAAAAGAGTAACAAGATATTATTCTTAAATTTACTAAAACTAGAATGGCTAGAAAAAGGTTATTGATAAACACCTTAATTTAAAATTTAATCCTTTCCAATAATATGCATCCTTAAATATCATCCACAATATGTCTGAAAGAATGTATTTTTAAGGTTTCTAAATACACATTATATTCATTATAGGAAATAATTATTCTCTTAATCATCACTTATCAAACATGTGAATAACATCATCCTGAATTCTCTTAAAACATGTTAATAACTAAAGATACCATAAAAATATGGATGAATCCTTTTTTCCATATCTATAGAAACTTTTATTATATATATTTATTAATTCCACAAATAAAATATAATCTATCAATGATACAGTATTGAATTTTCGAATAAATAATTAATTTGATACAAGGTACATTGTATTATCACATTAAAGTTTTTAATTTACATTACGTCATTATATAACTATTATTATTTAAAAAAATATGAAAAAGTTAAGAGTTTTCATTACCTTAATAATTTTTTTCAAATATGTTTTACCAATCAATAATTCATTTTAATGGGTAATCAGTTCCATTTATGATGTTCTATCCAATCCTAAATGGAATAACATTGCATTAAAATACTATATATTCCATGATACTTAAAAAGGATTACTTCATTGATAAAATAATAAAATGAAACAATTCTTGAATCCAAACACATAAAAAAAAATATTGATTCTTATTTGGATTTTTCATCAATATAATCATGACCTTGATTTTTTTCCTCTTATGGGGTTAAATCCTGTCATTATTAGAGATTTTATTTATGTAGTTCCCAATATATATTGATGAATCATTATAAAGTTTGTAATTTTTTTCTTTAACATTCAATAAATATCATTGTGTTCTATCTCTCTCCATTGTTTCATAAAAATTCCAATCTTGTTTAGAATAACATCCCATGAAAATAAAGAATATTAAGTTTTCATATTTATTAATATTTTTTAATTAAATTTTAATTTTATTTTGAAGGGGATTCTATATTCAATGGCGTACCTGACACACAACAAAGAGTTTCTTTGAAATCTTTAGTTGCACACAAATAATATAATATTATTATTTTAAATGGTAGTTAGCACCTAGTCGTTTTATTGGAATGAATTAATATAACTAACATAAATATGATAGTATATGTTTGTTAAATTGTTTTACATTCATCCAATAAAATTTAGAGGTTTAAAATGTAAATGAATCCTATTTTAAACATAATTTTCTTTAAAATGACGATTTACCGCCTTTTGAGGGAGAAACCTCATTAAATCTGGTTTTCTTTCATTTTTATATGTTCTATATGAAAAATAAAATTCTTCTTTAGATTTGGGATATTAAATTTTATTTGTTTAAATTTTTGGTATTTTTCTGATAAAGTTATTTTATTAATGAATTGTGATAAATACTGTATTTTAATTCAACATTACCTTTTAATATATTTTATTTATATGGATAGATTATCTTTTTAATTGGATATATAGTGTAATTTGATTAAATTTTTACCATTTTATCCAAATTTTGACATTGGAATTAATTTCACTATGAAATTGGACATAATCAAGTGTCAATCTTTTGATAGATATTATTTCTTAAAAACAAGTTTTTTGTTTTAACAGTGGGAATTAATATTAAATTAATTTATGGAACTTGTGTGTTTTAAATTTGAAAAAATGGATTCCATATTTTGAATTATTAGGTAAAAATTTTACAAATATGTAACTTTTATTTTTATACATTTTAAATATTTACAATTGTAAATATTTTGTTTACCATGATTAAAGGGTAAATATAGAAAATATAGGTAAAATATTATTTTATAATAATATTAAATTACCCTAACATGTGTCCTAATCCTATTGGATGATACATATCCGACAATGGGAATCCTTGGGTTAAAATTGGGTCCCCATGGAGCCACATGGGAGTAATAATGACACATTATATTAATTAATTTAAAGTAAAGGCGAAAATTACATAACCAAATATCTTTTAGTAAAAAAAATTTTACATGTGGTTATATAAGTTATATTTTCTACTATAAATATTATTTGGAAAGAAAAAACCCTTTCCTACATCATGGTAATTTTTTTATAATTTTTGGAAATCAAATAAATTAAAATATTAATGACACAATAATGATACAATATTTACCACATTAATAATGATTTAAATAAATAAGATTATAAATATTTAAACAATGTCCAAAACCTTTATAATTATTATTGAATTATATTATTTCGGAAATGAGTCATCATAAAAAAATATTAATGAAAATTTGACCTTTTGAAACTGAATATGACGTTATAATAAAATAATTGTTTCAAACATTCCTAAAGAGCCCCTCCTCTCCCTTATAAAAATCACTCACTTCTAACCCATTCCTCACACATATCATGCCTTTGGATCGTGAAAACTTTTCTCCAATAATCTCCCAATATTCCTATCCTATTTTTATTATCCATAACATATGCAGAAAACACTTTAAGAAACCATTTTGGATGAAACCAAAGCGAGTTACCCGATTTAAAGGTAACATTTTATCTTAAGTTTTTTGGTTTTATTTTACTTCTACAACCCCCAAAAATCTATTTATTAAATTTTTTATAACAAAATTAGTATTATAAATATACTAGGATGTTTTTATGAGATAGATTCGAACTAAAAATACACACACCTCCATCTAATTGGTAAAAAAACAAAATGTTTCTGTGGATGGAAAACTAACACATCACGAAACTATGATTGTTCAATTAACTCCTACCAACTCTAATGGTGGCCATTATGATGGAACTATATTTATATATGATATATATTATGTTTATATTTTATTTATTCTTTTTTATTTTCCCTTTATATCTTTCCATTATGGTTTCTATAATGGGTAAACTTGATAATTTCATTTTAGGAAGTGCGGAATACCGCCCCCTCAAAATGATATGACTTGTTAATGGCTAATGTGGGATGTATAAATGATAGAGTAAATTATTTTATATATGTTATTATAATCTAAATATAATATACTGATTTGTAATTATTTTTTCATTCCAATAAATATTTAATAAAAATGAAACTAGCATTCATTCATACGTACGGCTTACCGTCTCCATGAACGGTGCAATTAATTTCTTATCTCCAAATGTTATGTACTAAAATAAATACATTTATATACTGAATATATATGATATATATGATATCTACATCATTAATATCGTTCTTTAGATATTGGAGTAATGACCACATGTACGAATTGTAATTATAACAAGTTCATTTTATCTCAAATTCAGAACATCGACAAAATATCCGATATGAACTCAAATAATAAACTAACTATAATTACAAGGTAATAAGGTATATAAAAGTGATAATAAAAATTTAAAAGATTATTAAGAATGTATAAATGTACTTATTTTTATTAATGAAGGAGAACAAGGTACATACGAGTCAAGTTGGACAAGAGGTAAGAGATTTCTTATCTCACTTTTAATTCAATGAGATTTCCACTATTCACCACTCATTTAATGCATGTGTTGTATTTTGTACTGCCATTTGATATATATTATCAGGATTAAATTTATATTCATGGTATTGTGTGATTCATTTGGTGGTTATTAAATTTTTCACATACGACTCGATTGATTACAACGTGTTGAGGGTTTTTTCATCCTCTCATTTTTGTCCAACATTATTAATATTGTTTTTCACTTTTAATTTAAATTATAAATTTTGGGGTATGGTTTCTCACCTACCCCATACTTACATATTTACATTTTAATTATGTTAGAACTCTTTCTTTCTTATTAAACTCTTCCCATGTACACATGTTACTATGCCGAAATTCTGAAAGAAATTTACCTCTCCTCATTTACATTCAATCAATTATTTTTTATCATGAATCTAATTTCCATTAAATTTGTTGTAAATGTATCTAAATTACCCCCTTATTATCCATGTCATGTTAATATTATTATACACCCCTTTATCACTCATCAACAATTTTTATGAGTTATTATGTCACACTGTTATGCTGCCGAAATTGAAACATATTTTTTCAAGATAATGTCATTGTGTAGTGAATACCAAGTCCATTTATATATCAAAGGGTATTCACCATTATTCACATTTACATATTTATTAGATTAAAGTATGTATTCCTAATTCATTTATCATGTAATAAATAATTATTTTGAATTATTCAATGTTTTTTGATCCATGTGTCACACTTATTCATGAAATGAAAAGTTTAAAAGTGGTGTGCCCTGATAGTGCTCCAATGCATCAGATAAAGTATAGGGTCATGATACGTTATGTGAAATGGGTGTTTAGTCATACTAATACAAGTACACCATGTTTTTACTTGTGCTTCATGTGCAATGAGGTTTTTCTCATGCTCTATGTGCAACGAGCCTTGGCTTATGATAATTCTATGTTAAGTGTTGTTCCCACTTTTCCATGTTATGATTATCATGCTTTATCATGACTTTAAATATATTCTTCCCTTCTTCTCTATTGAGATGACTATTTTCTAACATTTATTTTATTCATCATTTTATTCCATGTCTATTCCCTTACTAGGATTTATATCTCACCCATTTTTTATACATGTCCTCAGGTTATCCCATGAAATGCTATGTATGGGAGAATGTAGTGGTCATGTGAAAAAATTTATCAATTATAATGTTGTATTTCATGTTTTATGTTGTTATGTAATGATCATAAGCCCCAAATACAGTAAACATCTCGATCTTGTATTGGTTTATCAAGAAAATACAACCAAGTCTATATATGAGCAGAACTATCTTAATGTATTGGGATGAAAATGAAAGGTTTAAGAAAACCATTAAAGATAAAATATGTTAGGGTTATATTTTTGTTTTATAACAATGACAAAACATATACCATTTGACAACCCTTAGCGTTGGACAAAGATGTGGAAATCAAACACACAACCAAAGTACGATTGGGTTTTATCACCTAACACTGGCCTTAGTAAAGTCTCAGGTTAATATAACTTATTATTTTTTGTTAAATAATTTTATGGATCAAGAATAATTTTATTTTTGTTACATATGTTTTTTCAAAATGATATTCTTAGTATTGAAAAATGATTTGGTGATGAAATGAAAATGGTTATTTTTGGAAGATGTTTTCTCTTTTGGAATAATCTATTCTTATGGAAAATAAAATAATATTGGATTTGAATTGTGGAGGAATGGTTGAAATATTTATTTTATAAGAATCTATGTATTTATTATGGACATATGGTGAATTGTGTTATTTATAGAAAATTATTAACCTACCATAGAGAATATGTGATTAACTTAATTACACTTAATAATGAGACTTTAAGAGTAGTCGATGTTATTTAGAGATAAATGTTAAGATTTATTGTGGAAGACTATGTCAATAATTTATTTTGATTTTTTGGGTATTAATATTAATTTGGTGTATTTTGAGGAATTTTAATGATGATTGTGCATTGAATGGTCTTTCTGGAACTTTGGGTACTTTTTGTTGAATTTTGGAGACTAATAGTATTATTTATTTTTATAATGGATTATCCCTATTTAGGATTATATGGTCTCATAATAACCATTTTGGTTTTAGTTGATTTCTAAAGACAAGGTTAATTTATAGTTCGTCTTTTGTAGATTATGTGATTCTCTATAAGAAGATTCTTGTTTGTTTATTTATCCTAGTCTTTTTTAATGCTCATTGTTTTGAGAGAAGATAGTTTTTGTTAGAAACTTTTTAAAGGAAAAAACACTACATGAAGGTAAGTATATTTCCTTTTTTAAAATCTATGTAGAAAATGAATTCCTCAAAATTATGAAAAGGAATGTTAAAAAACGTTGTTGGATTACGTTTCCTATTGGGAGATCAAAGACCATTTGACACATCATATGTTTGTGATTTTCTTGTGTTTAACTTTCTCCTGATCATGTTTTCTATCACTCTCCATAAAGACATGACCCTTTGTTTTCTCTTCCAGATCCATGTTTTCCTACATGGAATCTTAGTATCGGTTAACTCGAGTGACCTTTGAACTTCTCTTTTTTTCTTATAAAGTGATTTTTTACTGACTCTTTTTCCGATGTGGGACATTCAATGTAGTTTCAAAGACCAATTTTAAAATTGCGAGGGCATAATTTTCAAAAGGGGAGAAGAATGTAACATCCCAAAAAATATTACATTTTCATATTTATTAATATTTTTTGAATTAAATAATGATTTTATTTTAATGGGGATTCTATATTCAATGGAATACCTTACACAAAACAATGAGTTTCTTTGAAATCTTATGTTGCACATTAATAATATTATATTATTATTTTAAATGGTAGTTAAAACCTAGCCATTATATTGGAAGGAATTAATATAACTAACTTAAATGTGATAGAATATGTTTTTTAATTGTTCTAACATTAATCCAATAAATGTCAGAGGCTTAAAATGTAAATGAATCTAATTTTAATCATAATTTACTTCAAAAGGACGACTTACCGCCTTTTGATGGAGAACCCTCATTAAATCTAGTTTTGATCATTTTTTATGTTATATTTGAGAAAATAAAATTCTATTTTAGATTATGGTAATAAAAATATACCTTCGGTTAATTATTGGTATATTTCTGATAAGGATCATTTTTTAATGAATTGTGAAAAATATTGTATTTTAATTCATAAGTACCTTTCAATATAATTTATTTATATGGTTATATTATCTTCATAATTTGTTCTAAAGTGTAATTAGATTTTATTTTTACCATTTAATCCAATTTTGGGCATTGTAATTAATTTTACATTGAAATTTGACATGAATAAGCGTCAATCTTTTGATAGTTATTATTTCTTAAAAATATGCTTTCTGTTTTAACAACAAGATTTAATTTTAAATTAATTTCGACCACATCTATGTTTTGAATTAAGAAAAATGGATTCCATATTTCGAATCATTTGGTCCAAATTTTATAAATAGTTATCTTTTATTTTCAGACATTTAAAATATTTACTTCAATAAATATTTTATTTACGATGATTAAAGGGTAAATATAGTAAATAAGTGTAAAATATAATACTGTAGTAATATTAAATTTCCCTAAAATATGTCTTAATCATAATTTCAGACACATATCCATCCATGGGAATCCTTGGGTCGAATTTGGGCCCCCATGGAGCCAAATTGGAGTACTAATGATAGTTTATATGAATTATTATAAAGTAAAGGCAAAAATGTCATAAACAAATAACTTTTAGTAAATAAATATTCAGATGGGGTGATATAAGTTATATTTTAGACTATAAATATTATTTGGAAATATAAAAATATTTCCTACATCATGTAACTTTTTTATAAATTTTTTACATCTAATAAATTAAAATATTTAGGATACAATAATGAGGCAATATTTACCTCAATAGTGGATGATTTAAATAAATAATATTATAAAGATTAAAAAAATATCCAAAACCAGTCCAATTATTATTGGATTATTTTATTTCGACCATGAGTCATCCTAAATTTTTTTAAATGAATAGTTGACCTTTGGAAATAGAGTATGAAGTTATAATAAAATAATTGTTTCAAACATTCCAAAAGATCCCCTTCTCCCCCTTATAAAAATCCCTCACATCTAACTAATTACTCACACTTCTCCAGCCCCTGGCTCATAAATACTATGATCCAATAAGCTCTAATAATCCCTCTCTTCATCCTATAGGCCTTATCAAAGGTAGAAAACTATTCAAAAATTCATTTTGGATGAATCCAAAGGGAGTTACCTGATTTAAAGGTAACGTCTTCTCTTAAGATTTATTTATTTATTTTACTTCTACAACACCCTAAAATAGTATTACTACATTATTTAATAACAAAGAATGTATCCTAAATATAATAAGATGTTTTTATGATATGGATTCGAACTATACTTACACACACCTCCATATAATGGTTAAAGAATATAATGTTTCTACAGATGGCTAACTAACACCTCACGAAACGATGATTGTTCAATTAACTCCTTTCGACTCTCATTATGGACATTATGATGGAACTGTATTTATATATGATATATATTATGTTTATGTTTCCTTTATTTTTCTATATTTTTCATTTATATCATATCATTATTGATTCCATAATTGGTAAATGCGATAATTTCATTTTAGGAAGTGCAGACTACCGCCCCCTCAATGTGATATTACTTGTTAATGCCTTATGTGGGATGAATGAAGGATAGAGTTAATGATATTATATATTATATTATTCTCTAATTATAAGTTACCTATGTATCATTATGTTTTCATTAAATTAAATATTAAATAGAAATGAATGTAGCGTTCATGCATATGTACGACTTACCGTCTCTTTGAATAGTGAATTTTAGTTCTTATCAGCAATTTTATATACTAATATAAATACAAGTATATATTAGATATTTATGATATATATGATATCTACATCATATATATCATTCATTAGGTAATGGATCATTGACCACATGGAAAAATTGTAATTATAACAAGTTCATTTTAACTCAAATATTGAACATCGAAAAAATGACTGATATGAACTCAAATAATTAACTAACTTTTATTGAAATGTAATAAGTGATATACAAGTAATAATAAATATTAAAAAGGTAATGATGAAATTTTAAATTAAATTATGATAATTATTCATGAAGAACAAGGAACATACGATTCAATTTGGACACGAGGTAAGGGATTTCTTATCTCAGATTTTATTCCGTGAGATTTCCATTGTTCACCCCTCATTTATTTCATGTGGTGTATTGTGTACTTCCATTTGATATATATAATCATGATTCTATTTATATTCCTGGTATTCTTGTGATTCATTTGGTTGTTATTAAATTTTTCATATATGAGTATATCGATTTCAACGTGGTAAGGGTTTTTTCTTCCTTTATAATTTTTTTCCAGCTTTATTATTGGTGTTATGCCCTTTTAATTTCAATTATAAATGTTGTGGTATGGTTTATCAACTCTCCAATACATTCTTCATTATGTTTTAATGTTGGGATACCCCTTCCACTCTCATTAAATGCCTCCCATGTACACCTGTTACTGTGCTGAAATTACGAAAGGAATTTCCCTCTCCTCATTTACATTCATGAAATTATTTTTTATCATGAATCAAAATTTATTTTAAATTTGTTGGAAATGTATCTAAATGAACCCCTTACTGTACATGTCATGTAAATATGACGATACAAACATTTAATTCTTATAAATCATTTTTATGAGTTCTTATGTCTCGCAGTTATGATGCCGAAATTGCACCGCGTATTTTAAGTGAATGTCATTGTGTAGTGAATACCATGTCCATTTCTCTATAATGGGTATTAAAATTTATTCACATTTACTTGTTATTTAAATACTTTCACTTATTTATGCCACATTATTTTATCATGGAATAATTAATTATTTTGAATGATTCAATGTTTTTTTAAACATGTGGCACACTTATGCATGAAATTAAAAGTTTTAGAATTGTGTGCCCTGATAGCACTCCAATGCATCGGGTAAACTATACTATCATGATATGTCATGTGAAATGGGTTTTTACTCATGCTAAAACAAGTGGAACGAGGGTGTAATCATGTTTCATGTGCAATGAGGGTTTACTCATGTTCTATGTGAATTGAGCCTTGGCTCATGCTAATTCCATGTTAAGTGTTGTTGTCACATTTCCATGTTATAATTATCATTCTTTATCATGCCTTTAAATTTAATATTCCCTTGTGCTATATTAGTATGCCTATAGTCTAACATTTATATTATACCTCATGTTATTCCATGTTTATTTCCTTACTGGGGTTTATAGCTCATCCTTTAAATGTAGTGGTCATGTAAAGGATGTTTTCAAAAATGATGTTGTATTTCATGTTTTAAGTTGTTATGTAATTATCATATGCCACAAAAACACTACCCCCTTTATCTTTTATTTTATATCAATTGATTTTTATGTAATAAATCTTTTTTAAGTGTGGAATAAAAAGTGCAGGTTCATTACATTATGCATGTACACTGGTGTTTGTTACTTCAATTATCACATTTTGGAAAAGAATTTGATTCCCAAATTCCCTTTATCAATTATTTTAAAAGTTATACCATTCTTCTCATTATTCCCCTTGAAGAGATAATACATAGATATATCATTATAAGTCTCTTTAAAACATGATAGTATATCCTCATATGATGAATTCGATTTGGATACTTGTTCCCTTAAAAATACAGTGTTTATCACATAAATTTAATGATCATTATTACAATTTGGATCACATGAATTATGGAGGTTCACATTAATTCGTCCAGACATCATTTCAATATGACGAAGAATACTTTATTTCATCATATAATTATGAAAAATACTTTCTAATCACAGAACATGTGAAAAATTTAATATAAAAAAATATATACATATCTCCTCTCATAATCATAAAAATGGATTTTTTGGGATGTTCTTCCACACGTATGGTCAAATTATGTAATTGGTCGGACCTCTCCGGTTTAATACTTTGTGAAAATGTGGTACTATAGGGGTTCTAGGATTTCAAGGTGACTTGGGGTGTGTTTGGGTGGACTTTTGAAGAAATATAAAGGGTAATAGATTTTGCACGATTGGCGCACGGTTTGCCTAAACAGTGCGGCCAGACCTTGCAAGGCTGGTCTTGAGGGCAGTGTTTAATGCACAGTTATCACACAGTTTGTCTAACTGTGTGAACAAACTGTGCAAGGAGGGTTTTTCGAGGGAGAAGATAACGCACAGTTAGGGCACGGTTTGTTAAACAATGCATGCACTTAATGATAGATCCTAAAATTGTGGATCTAACTCATTTTGCCTTTAATCGCCTCGTTTAAGCCCCTAATAGGCCATAAATCGGGATTACCATTTCTTGGAGGTGGAAGAACCTCTCCCAATCATTTTGGAGGTGATACAGAGGCTTCTCTTCGCGAATCGAAGCCGGTTTCTTGAGGTATGTGATCCTTTTGTTTGGTTTCTTAGTATTACATAGATCTACAACTCATTATTCTCTCAGGATCATATATCTACGCCCATTATGGGTAGATCTATGTGTGTGGATGATATTTGTGATGATATTTGGTCTTGGTTGTGTTAGGAGAGGAGATCTAAGGGGGGTTCATGGAGAATTGACCTGGTTTCTTGGTCGTTCATCGACCGTTGTGGTTTCCCTCGAAAACCATTGAGGTAGGGGATTCATGGATTCTCTAAATGTCTACGTGCAATCATAGAGTTAGAATGATTTATCCCTTTGTACCACAATGGAATTGACCTAATTAAATACTTGAACCATATTAAAAGAATTGGTTTTGTCGCATGTTGTTTCTTTTTATCGTGATAAGAGATTGCCTCATGATTTTCTAGATAAGTTTGATATATATGGCTTACTTGATAGCATGTTGTTCTTGATGGAAATTGATAAAGAACATAAAGACGGAATTAACTGATAATTAATTGGATAATGATATAGGGTCATGTAAATAAATCTAGTTGTTGTCGTTTTTTCAGTTGTTCTAATTTGATGTTGATTAAGTTGGCATATTAAGCATGTTTAAACTTTGTGATAGCTTGTTGTTTTGGTTCATTATGTGGGAAACAACAAAATCAATAGGTTAATTTAATATGGATTTATGAACTGTATTTATTGGATTCCCTGAAGGGTTCTAAGTTAACCTCTTGTTGTGAATTGGGGTTGAGAGCCCAATTGATGTGATGTGTTGTTTTCCTATAGTTTGTGTTGTGATGTGACCCTATAGGGGTTTTGTGATATCTTTTGTTGTGATGTGACCCTGGAGGGGTGTTGTGATATGTGGAGGTAGGATGTCCTGGTGGTTGTGGCAGCGGATGACGCCTAGAGTGGCGAGATGCATCGGTTTATGCATGTGGGTGTCGGGGAGGACACCAGGAAAAATGGTATGGGATGGATGTGCTGGATATATGATAGGTGGTTTAATTGGTTGTTATCTGCTTTACTATTCCCCACTGTGCAAGGTGGGTGGTTTGGATTACCCTTATTTTGAAAGGGGCGAAGACGCATAGGGTATGCCACGTGTTTTTCATGTTTAGCCTCCTGAGGGAGATTTGGCCTATGCTCTTGTTATAGGCGTCAAAGACTCGACGGGTAGTACGTCTACTCACCCTGTTGAGCCCCCTTGTGTTTAGTAGATTAGGATGATTTTCTATAATTCCTGGGAATATGGGAAAGTAATTCTATACTGAATGTTTGAATAAATGATGTTAACCCTTGGGGTTAGATTTTGATGGAACTTAATAATGAGATTGAGAACTTTTGAAGGGACAATAGTTTTTGAATGTGATGCCACGAAAGTTTAAATGTGGTTTTTGTTCATTGTTAATTAATGTGAAAGGAATTAAATAGTGTAAAGTGGAATTGATGAAAATTCTAAGGAAGTAACCTAATGAAGTTCTTTAACTGGTTGTGTTCTTATAGGATGCCTAGTCTTAGAAATAACAGCCCGGAGTTCGAGAGACGTTATCTATAGTTGAGGCTAAGACTAGGTTATGCCCATATTGTGGTTGTGAGTTATATATATTCTATAATTTTTGTGTTTCTATACGATACTCCACCCTGCCGGTAAGGGAAATTGACACCCTGGGGATTCTGAGCCCTAGGGGTGTTTTCCCCAACATTCTGATGGGAGGGTGAATGGCTGACTACCCCCTTTGACCCTGCTCTCTTCGCTTGGTAGATGCTAGTTCCGTTAGAATAGTGGTTAGTTTTCCCAATATATGTGTGTCGAGGGCTATAATGTCTTGCGGTTATTTCAACACATATATTCTGAATGTACTATCTTATGGACTTTATAGGTGTAATGTGTATAGGTTGTGATGTCTTGAGGATCCTTACACAATGTATGGGCTGTAATGGCTTGAGGTACAATACCCGATGTATGATACACGCTATGCGGGCTGTGGTGGCTCCCGAAACCTACATTGTTAATTTTGGTTTTGAGGATGGTGTGGTGCTTAGCCCAGGTGTCTGCAGGAATGCCTTTGTGGTTCACGTGGTGGAGATTGTGGAGCTTAGCCCATGTTTATAAGGGTAAGCCTTTGGAGAGATATGCACATGGAGTATGTCATTGGGGAAAAGAGAAAAACAAGTGGGGAAGTAGTAGCAGGATACCCCTGATATTCATTACTATATTCTATATTCATGTATGCGTTACTTGGTGAGAGTAGCCACGGTGAGGTTCAGAACATAATATACCTGTTAGGTCATGAGTTAGGTTCACTATTGTTCACTATGCTTTAGCATGATTTCTTTACTTTTTCACAAGAGGCTTCAGGGAGGATCCTACTGAGTATGCTGTTATAATCAACATATGTATACATAAACTTTTTTTAGATCACTTGGAGGAGGATGGAAGTCAAGCTGGTTACTACTAGCTTGTTGTTGCTGGAGCTGTTCGGGCTTGTGGTCGCTGCTATTTTCACATTCTTTTGGGTACTTTTTGTTTTCCTCATTTTTGTTGTAGAACATTTGCATGGAATTTCATATATGACCATGGTATTCTTTTATATTCCTGTTTTCAGTTGGAGTTGATTGTTGTCAATGTTATCTCTCTCTTCCGCTTGTGTTCTCTTACAGTGTAATGCCTCTCATTTGGCTGTTTACTATACCATCGGTGCTACTCGCCAACCCGGGGCCTACTGGAGGCATGACTCGGGGGTCATTATCTCCCTTCTCACATTTCCTGCCCAGGAGGGTTACACTATGAGGGAATGGGGTCGTGACAGAGTGGTATCATAGGGAGTTTGAGGTATATGATGATGTTTGGAGCTATGGATATGTGAGGATGCATGGGTTGGAAGGGAAGCCGTGTCATTCATGTTTATGAAGTGGGGTAAAAACCGGATACCGGCAGAGACATAGGAATTTAGGGCCCCCTATTATCTGTTTCAAAGAACATTAAGTTTACAATGGAAACTAAATAGGGTGATACTGGTTGCAGGGTAGAGACCTAGGAAAGGATCATGCATCATTCTTCTTTATGCCTGTGTTTGAATGGGTAGAACTTGTCATAGATTAACCTAAAACAAATGAAAGAAAACAATTAATTAATTAATGTTGAATCTTCCATATTTAATGATTAAGAGATCTAACGGTTTGATATTTTACAGTTATGGCTCTAGCTCGATGTCCTCATCAGGCTTGCGTAGATTATGTATAGCTGACTGTCCCAGCAGATCACCGCATGGTGAAGGTCAATGAAGATGACACTTGCAAGAAGACACTCATAGATTTTCAGTGCCAGAGTCTGTAGAAGTATGAGGACAGAATTTCAGATGCAGTCATGGAAGACTGGTTAGAGGAGGTCGAGATAGGATTCAGTGTGATTCGTGCTCGGAAGGAGCACTGGGTGTCCTTGGATGTGACGATGTTGTGTGGAGCAGCGTGGAAGTGGTGCCTCTTATTCCTCAGGGATCGTGAGGAGTCAGCCATCTCATGGGAAGAGTTCTGAGACAAGTTTATAGATGAGTTTGTTTCTTCGACTGCGAAGGTGTCCAGTCGTCAGGAGATTCTTACCCTTTGGCAGGGGAGCTCCAGTGTTTGAGAGTTTGGAATCCATTTTAGGAACCTTCTACGACATGCTTCGGACTTGTTACTAGATGAGGAGGCCAGGGCGAGGCATTTTGAGGTGGCTTTGCGTCGAGAGATCCAATGCCAGCTTACCCCATTTATGTTAAACACATATCTTGAGGTGTTGGTGGGGGCCGAGGTTTTTGGGAGGGCATTGTCTAGGAACAGATCATCACAAAAAGAGAATCATCATGATTCCTAACGAAGACAGGCTGCGGCCCGGGGTTCCGAATTTTCATGGCAGAATAGTTTCCATTCAGCCGGGGGTAAGTCCCTGCCCTTCACATCTCGTTTCTCGGGAGGCAGCAACTCTCAGGCCTATTCCAAGGGATCTGGTGCTTGTTTTTCTTGTGGTTGTCATGGTCATCAGTAGTGGGAGTTCCCGAACTTTCAGAGCAGTCATCGTGCCCTAGGCGCTTCGCTCCAGGTTCCTCCGTTGAGGCAATTCTAGTCGAGGAGGCAACAGCCAGTTGCACCAGCTTTCGACCAGAAGAGGTTAGATGGGGCAATGCAGGGGACAACCCCATTACGCTCCTCGTCCTCCGACAATAGAGTGTGGTCATGGTGGTGGTTGTCATTGGGGCCAGAGAGGCCGTGGAGGAGGTCGTGGTCAGCTTCATGCTCTGGCGTTGCCATCACCAGATGAGCCAGATGTCTTTCAAGGTACCCTTTGCTTATTTTCATCCTTGGTGTATGCCTTGTTTGATTCAGGAGCGACACACTCCTTCATATCACCTACCATTTTCCCTACTTTTGGATATGAGGTAGAGAGGCTTCCAGTGCCCTTAGCATTGACTACACCAGTTGGAGGTCGAACTAGATTGTTTGAATTATGTAGAGACTATGAGATAGTGTTGGGCCATAAACACTCTTGGGGAGATTTACTATGTTTACAGATACAATAATATGATGTCATCCTCGGCATGGATTGGATGTATTCGGTATAGTCTATTAGGGATTACTTCAGGAAGAAGGGCATCTTTATCGATGCAGATGGAGAGCAGGTGGTGTTTGTTGGTAAGTGAGATCCTCGGATGGGTCATAGGTGTGTTCCATCCTTATCAACCATGGCAGCTGATATGATGCTGAGTTCTTCAGATGTTCAGCAGTTGGGGATTCCTAGGGTCTTAGAGGAGTACCCATATGTTTTTCTAGAAGAGGTTATAGCCTTACCCCCGTGATGAGAGATCGAGTTTGGGATCGAGCTACAGCCAGGATAATATCTTATATCTATGTCTCTGTATAGGATGACCCCTTATGAGTTACGAGAGCTAAGTATACAGCTTGATGGTCTGTTGCAGTGTATTTTTGTTCGGCCAAGTGTGTCACCATAGGGTGCACGAATCTGGTTCGTCAAGAAGGCTGAGGACAGTTTGTAGTTGTGTGTCGATTATCGTCACTTAAAAAAGTGAATATAAAGAACCATTATCCTCTTACATGAATCGATGAATGATTCGATCAACTGAAAGGGGAAAGTTGGTTCTCAAAGATCGACTTGTGGCCAAGATATCATCAGATGCGTTTGAAGGATAAAGATATCCCGAAGAATGATTTATGTTGTCATCATGGGCATTATGAGTTCGTTGTAATGCCGTTTGGTGTGACGAATGCTCCAGGTGTATTTATGGGATTGATGAATGTTGTATTCTGTGAGTTCCTGGACAAGTTTGTGGTAGTTTTCATCGACAAAATCCTTGTGTACTCCACATCTAAAGAGGTAGATGCAGAGCATGAAAAAGCCTTTTTGGGAGTTCTTTGTCGACATCAGATATTCGGGAAGTTGTCGAAGAGTGAGTTTTGGGCTCGAGAAGTCCGTTTCTTGGGGCATGTTGTGTCCCAATAGGATGTAGCTATGGATACATCAAAGATATAAAAAGTTATGTCTTAGGCAGTTCCTAAGACAGTTTCAGAGGTGAAATGTTTCATTTGTCTCGCAGGCTATTATAGGATGTTCATAGCCAATTTTTCATAGGTTCTGACTCCTCTGACAGCTTTGACTCGGAATGATCAGGCGTTCATATGGACTGATCAGTGTCAGGAAACTTTCGAGTATCTTAAGGAGATTTGGTATGTGCTCCAATTATTTTTCTCCCAGTTGAGGGAGTTCAGTATGATTTTTTCTGTGACGCTTTGCATCTGGGGTTAGGTTGTGTCCTCATGCAGCAGTGGTCAGTTGTTTCGTAGGGGTCTCGGTAGTTGCGTCCCCATGAACGCAACTATTCCACCCATGATCTTGAGTTGGTAGCAGTGGTGTTTTCACTGAAGTTATGGAGACATTACCTAATTGGTGAATGTTGTGTGCTTTTCACTGATCATAAGAGTTTGATGTATGTTTTCTTTTATCATGACTTCAATTTGCATCATCATAAGTGCATGGTGTTCCTACAGGAATACGACTTTGAAATATCATATACACCTGGAAAATGGAATGATGTAACTGATGCGCTGAGCCAAAAGTCACGTAATGATGTTGTGCATGAATCCGGTGATTCCTGGAAAGTAATGGAAGAACTGTCAGCTTTGCAACTTGATATGGGAGAAGTTGGGGGGTAGAGGTTGTCTTTTCCAGATGAACATACAGTCATCCTTGATTCAGAGGGTGGAAGAGTCCCAGTTGGTGGATCTTGAGGTGGAGGTCTGGAGAGGCCGAGTTGTTTGTGGTGAGGCCCTGATGGATGGTTCGAGGATGAACAACACAAAGTGATGTATCATGGAAGGCCTTTTGTTCCCTTGACAATGTGCGAGATGGTTCACAAGGAGATCCATATTTCACCTCTAGCAGTACATCCTTGCATGGAAAAGATGTATCGAGCTTTGAGGAGTCAGTTTTGGTGGCCTTGGATGAAGCCCGTGGTTACAGATGTTGTGTCACAGGGATTATACTTCCAGATGGTGAAGGTCAAACATCGTGTTCCTGGTGGTCTTCTCCAGCCATTAGAGATTCCTCAGTGGAAGTGGGAGGACATCTCAAGGTACATTGTCACTCGGATAACTCATGCTCCGGGAGGACACGATTCTATTTGGGTGTTAATGGATTGTTAAAAAAAATCAGCCCACTTCATAGCATCAAGGAGTCGAGCTAAGTGGATCTTTTGTCGAGGTAGTATCTGGAGGAGGAGGTGATACATCATGATGTCCCAAGGGAGATCATTTCTGATCGAGATCCTCATTTAACCTCCATGGTGTGGAGGGGTCTCCATCATGCTTTTGGTTCTCAACTATGCCTTAGCACTGCTTTTAACCCTCAAACGGATGGTCAGACAGAGAGAACAATACATAATCTTGATGACATGTTACTCTCTTGTGTTCTTGATTTTCGAGGTTCATGGTTGAGGCACTTAACCTTGGTGGAGTTTTCTTACAATAATAGTTTTCACTCCACCATCGGTATGTCATCATTTGAAAGCTTGTATGGCAGGCCTTTCCGTTTTCCGTTGTGCTGGACTGGGGTCGGAGATTCAGCAATTCTCAGACCGAAACAAGTGTAGAATACAACAGAGATGGTTCAGGTGGTTCTTGAGAGGATGAAGGTAGCACACGATCATTAGAAATCATATGTCGATCAGTGAAGGAGACCCTTAGAGTTCAATGTTAGGGATCATGTGTTACTAAAGGTGACTCCCCGTCGTGGGCATCGAAGGTTTTGTCATGGGAGTAAGCTTTCTCCCCGCTTTTTTGGTCCTTTCTATGTGTTATCTAGTGTTGTATCTGTGTCTTATATAGTAGTGCTTCCCCCTCAGATGAGTCGGATACATGACGTTTTCCATGTATCACAACAATGTCGTTATCTTCATGATGACGCCCACATCATTGATTGGGGGGAGATCGATGTTGATGATGATTCCACCTTTGAGGAGCGACCTATAGAGATCCAAGACCGCATGAAGAAAGTGTTGCGTGAACGTTCCATCCCCTTAGTTCGTGTCTTGTGGAGTCACGATGGCATGGAAGAGAGTACTTGGGAACGTGAGTCATAGATATGTTCTCAGTACCTAGAGTTTTTTTATGGTTAACTATTTTCATGTATCTTTGTAACTTTCGTGGTTATGAAACCTTCATGTTTATAAGATGGTTCCATTTTTTGCTTTGGTGGACTTCTCACTTTTGAGAGGTATCTCGAGAGGCAGTTGTTCAGACCCTACTTCGTTTTTCCCTTTATATGGGTTTTGTATTTTTGAGGACGAGAATATTTTGGGAGGTATCTGATACAATTTCCTCATCCTCTCCAGTCTATTACTTTGTGAAAAAGTGGTACTAGAGGTGTTCCGGGAAGTCAAGGTAACTTGGGGGTGCGTTTGGGTGGAATTTTGAGGAATGTTAAAAGGTTATAGATTTTGCATGGTCGTCACACGGTTTTCCTAAACCGTGCAGCCAAACCGTGCAAGGATGGTCTTGAGGGCAGTGGAAAATTCATGGTTAGCACACGGTTCATCTAACCATGCGGACTAACCGTGTGAGGAGGTGTATTCAAGGTGGAAGCTAACGCATAGTTAGCGCACAGTTTGTTAAACCGTGCGGGCGCGTAAAATTAGATCCTAAAATTTTGGATCTAACTCGTTTCATTAATCACCTCGTTTAAGCCCCTAATAGGCCATAACTCGGTATTACGCTTCCTTGGAGGTGGAAGAACCTCTCCCAAGAATTTTGGAGGAGATCCAAAGGTTTCTCTTCGTGAATCTTAGCCGGTTTCTCAAGGTATGTTATCCTTTTTTGGTTTCATAGATCTATGTAGATCTACTCCTACTTCTCTCTCGGGATATTAGATCTATGCCCGTTATGGGTAGATCTAAGTGTGAGTATGATGTTTGTGTTGAGCTATGGTCTTGGATGGGTTAGTAGAGGAGATCTAAGGGGGATTCGTGGAGAATCAACCCGGTTTCTTGGGAGTTCATCGACCGTTGTGGTTTCCCTCAAAAACATTTTAGGTAGGGGATTCGTGGCTTCTCTAATTTTTTATGTGCATTCATAGAGCTAGCATGATTTATCCCTTTGTATCAAAATGTAATTCACCTAATTAAATACTTGAACTAGATAAAAATAATTGGTTTGCTCTCCTTTTGTTGCTTTGTACAGTAATACCGGTTTGCCTCTTGATTTTCTAGATATGTGTGATATATATGACTTGATTGTTTTCATGTTGTTCATGATGGAAATTGATAAAGAACATAATGCCGGAATTATTTGATAATTAATTGGCTAAAGATAAATAGGAATTTAAACGAATCTGGTAGTTTCCATTGTTGCAGTTTTTCTAATTTGATGTTGATTAAGTTGTCATTGTATGCTTGATTAATCCTTGTGATAGCTTACTGTTTTGGTTCATTATGTTGGAACCAAGAAATTGAATATGTTAATTCAATATGGATTTATGAACATGATTGATTGGATTCCCTAAAGGTTTCTGAGTTACCCTCTTATTGTGAATTAGGGATGAGAGCCCAATTCATGTAATGTGTTGTTTTCCTGCTGTTTGTGTTGTGTTGTAACCCTGGAGGGGTGTTGTGATATGTAGAGGTAGGTAGGCCTTGTGGTTGTGGTAGTGGATGATGCCTAGAGTGGCGATATCCATTGGTTTATGCATGTGGGTGTCGGGGAGGACACTAGAGATGATGGTATGGGATGGATGTGCTAGATGAATGATTGGTGGTTTGATTGGTTGTTATCTGCTTTACTTTTCCCCACTAATCAAGGTGGCTGGTTTTGCAAACCCAATTTCCAAAAGGGGCGAAGACGTGCTGGGTATTCCACATGATTTATGATTTTAGCCTCTTGAGGGAGAATAGTCCTACACTCTTGCTATAAGCGGAAAATAATTTACGAAGAGTACGGCTACTCACCGTGTTGAGCCCCCTTGTGTATAGTAGCATAGGTTGCTTTTCTAGAATGCCTGGGAATATGGGAAAGTAATTTTGTAATGAATGATTGAATAAATTCTGTTCACCCATGGGGTTGGAGTTTGTTGGAACATAATGCTGAGATTGAGAACATTTGAAGGGACAATGGTCTTTGAATGTGATTCCAAGAATGTTTAAATGTTGTTTTTTTCATGGTAAATTAATGTGCAAAAAATTAATTAAAATAAAGTGAAATTGATGAAAATGGTAATGAAGTAACCTAATGAAGTACTTTTACTGGTTGTGTGATTATGGGATTCCTAGTCTTAGAAATAGTAGCACAGAGTCCGAGAGACATTAGCTGTAGCTGAGGCTAAGACTAGTTTATGCCCATAATGTGGTTGTGAGTTATATATATTCTGTACTTTTTGTGTTTTTATACGCCACTCCACCATCTCGGTAAGGTAAACTGACACACCAGGAATTCTAAGCCCTGAGGGGTGTTTTCCCCAAAATTCTAATTGGAGGGTGAATGGCTGACTACCCCCTTTGACCCCGCTCTCTTCTCTTGGTAGATACTAGTGCCGTTGGCACAATGGTTATGTGTGTAGAAGGCTGTAATGGATTGCGGTTATTTCCATACATATATTCTGAATGTGGTATCCTATGGTCAACTATAGGTTTAACGTGTATAGGCTGTGATGGCTTGAGGATCCTTACACGGTGTATGGGATGTAATGGCTTGAGGTACAATACCTGACGTATGATACACACTATGTGTGCTGCGGGGGTTCCCGAAACCAACTTGGTTACATTTTGTTGTAAGTATGGTTTTGTGCTTAGCTCAGGTGTCTGCGGGAAAGACTTTGTGGTACACGCGGTGCAGATTGTGGAGCTTAGCGCAAGTTTATACGGGCAAGCCTTTGGAGAAAGATGCATAGGACGTATGTTGTTGGTGAAAAGCGGCTAACCACTGGGGAAGTAGTATAGGGGTACCCTTGATAATATTTACTATATTATATATTCTTTTATGCATTACTTGGTGAGAGTATCCATGGTGAGGTTGGGAACATAGTATACATGTTAGGTGACGAGTTAGTTTCACTTTTGTTCACTGTGCTTTAGCATGCTTTCTTTACTTTTGTATGAGATGATTCGGGGATGATCCTACTGAGTATGCTATTATACACACCCGACGTATACATAATCTGTTTTTAGGTCACTTGAAGCAGGTTGGAGGTTAGGCTGGTTACTACTAGCTTTGGGTTGCAGTAGCTGTTCAGGATTTTGGTTGCTATTTTTTTCACATTCTTTTGGCTACTTGTATTTTTACCCATTTTGTTATAGAACATTTGCCTGTAATTTCATATATGAACATGGGTTTCTTTTATATTCCATTTTTGAGTTGGTGTTTATGGGTGTCAATATTATATCTCTCTTCCGCATGTGTTCTCTTAGAGGGTTATAACTCTCATTTGTGTGTTTACTATACCCTCGGTGCTAGTCGCCAACCCGGGGTCTACTGGAGGCGGGGCTCATGGGTCATTATCTCCCTTCTCACATTGCCAGCCCATTAGGGGTACACATTGTTGGGAGGGGGTTGTGACAAATGATATCATAGGTTTATTTAATATAATATATCTTTTCCAAAATCTAGTATCCATGGTTTCAACTAATCATTCTATGATACCAATTGTAGAACCCAAGACCTCAGTTGCCTACATCTATTTCCTAATAAAATTACCATGTCATAATAAAATAGGAAATCACATCCTAATTCACAAAACAGATCAGTATCCATAGTAAAAAAGTAACATACACGAGTCTTACATTAAAATTAAATATATAAATTACAACATAATTTCATTATTGATAATAACATTATTATATCTATGTAATGACCAATAAATTTCGTGGAAATATTTTTTTCTAAAATACATGAGAATTTTACGAGTCCGCAAAAATTGACAGTGCGTGATTCTGAGGCCTGGTGTGCCCAGAATCATTTTCATGAAGATTTGTTTGGTTACATTCGGTAAATGTAGGAGCGGATTTTCATATCTTTTGAACCGGTGCTTGGAATTGAAACTTGATGGCAACATTTAAGTCACCGCACTGGTATTCGTTTAAGGTAACTTTCACTTCGATGGTAGTTAGTCGAGAAGATATGTTATTTTTTGGGTTTTTTTGAGGAATAATAATATAATGTTAGATTCACTTTATTTTTATTTGAGCCGCCATGTTGGAGTTTGGAGGTGGGTCCCACTGGATCTATAACCTGTTTGTGAAGGTTGGAAGTTGGTGGTGGGAACACCATGCCTTCACCACCCATCACTGGTTATAGTGGTGTGGACCACCCAAACCTAACTTCCAGCGAGAGGTTATGACGTGGGGACCACACATGACTAAACTACCCTATTAATAGTGGGAGAGGAAAACCTTTCAACTCCCCTCATTAATGAGGGAGAATCTCTCCACACTCACCCTCCTTTATTGGTGCCAACTCCCCTAATAAAATTATTCCAATCCTCCTCATTAAATTAATTTTTTTCCAACAATAATGAATTAAATAAGGGTGGATCTAGGTTAATTAATTTACCATTTTTAATTTTGTGCCACGAAAATAATAGATGACTCAAAATATTATTATTTTGGTTGGAATTGCTCATTTTGAGGAATATTGGGAGTGGAGATCTTGGAAGGATTAGAATTCTCCAACGAAGATCCCCATATCCCAACAACGAATGAAGAACAAAGAATGAAGAATGCATTCTTCCAATGAAGAATGAATGCAACGATCCTCTTCGAACACTTTCCCTGGACACAATATGACATGGGGAATCTTCCACATCCAATACAACTTGGGATTCGAATTTTGTCACAGAAGCGACGAACGACGAACATCTGCATCTACATTCTGCGACTTCATTGTCAAACAACGATCAAAGGTAGGGGTTTATTACATGTTGATGATTTCCTTGAATCTTCTTCTTCAATGGAATAGAATTGGTGCAGTTGAGTAGTTGTTCATCGTACTTCTATCTTGATGAACTGATTGTTACTACCCTAAACGCGAAGGGTGTGGGCCAAACCAAAATGGCCCGAACCCTACATAGTTCTTGTTTTTGATAAAAATTGGCATGGAAATGAGGCAAAGGAATGATTAAGGTTTCAATGACAAATTCCACACTAAGCATGACCTCTACAAATCATGCCGCCTTTGTGAAGATCTGGTGCTCCGGGCCTAACCACGACCCTATGGCCAAACCACCCCATCCACAACACTAACGACCCATGAAACTCTTCTACCGGCCATTAACGGACTCCCATGCGCCCCGACTGAACCCTGCTGGCCCACGCCGGCCCGTGCCCCGCCCCGTCGGGTAGCCTAGAAACCACCCGGATGCCCGTCAGCCCGCCTGATTATCTGCCCAGCTGCCTGGCTGCAAGGCTGCACCATGCACGACCCACCGCCGGACCACCTGTCGACCTACCCAGCTACCTCCCTTGTGCCCCACCAAAACACATTGTCTTGTGCGCCTTGCACGCCACACACACCCCGTGCCACCAGTAGCACCCCTCATGGCACCCTAGCTAAACCGGCCCGGCCATGACCTCTGGGATGAGCCGTGCCGGACGACGCCCTCATGATGCTATGGGCTGAACCTTCCATGATCTTGGGGTGAACTGGCCCTAAGCCCGGGCGAACCACCCACGCGGCCAGTGGGGCGGGCCGAACCGTAATGGCCGACCCGCAAAATGGGTCGGGCAAGGCGCATCAGGTCCGACCAGGTTGACCCAGACCTGGTCGGCCAAGACTGGGTCAGCCTAGACTGGGTCAAACCGGGTCGGACCAGACCCAGGCCTACTACCAACCTTTTACATTCTTTTGGAAACATATTTGGCATCAGACGTCGGTTTGAAAAACCGTCAGTAGTGCAAGTATTCTTTGAGTGTGATGGTCCCTTTCTATATACCCTTCCTTTTTTTTGGTATGGTTGAGATACGGTTAGGATGGATCAAGCACAAATCCAACTGGGCCCTCGGTACTAAAAGTCTAATAACTCACAGACCGTGAGTCTGACTAACGCATCATCTAGTGCTTTAATACCTCAATGACCTGGCAATCCTTTGAGATACTTCTTGGTGGAAATTAGGTATAGTTGGAGTATTGACCAGATGCTCCTGGAGTGGATCCCCCCGGAGAGGAGCATGCGTAGTGTGGAGACCTAATAGCTGGATAAGACTAGATTACTTCTGACCGTTTAGACTCATAGTGATTCTAATAGCCTAGAGAGAATCACCAAGGTGTCACGGAAGACCCCCACTGGGGAGTGCATTGTTGTTGCGACAGACCCACATGACTCAATAGGAGGAGTACCTCAGCAGACTTGGAGGGGGAGTGACTTGCTTACATGTTAGACCAACATTGGAGATCACCTTGGTGACATAGAAGAACTAAGGTACTCAATAGGAGGAGTACCTCAGCAATCCCATGTTAGGGGTAAGGGACTTGGTGTCATGGGAGGCCCATTGTACTCGACAGAGGAGGAGTTCTCAAGTAGACAAGGTTTCGTTATTATGAATAAAAATCCTGGTTGATTTGAGTCAGAAATTTTGTGTTTACCTCATGATTAGATGGATTACATGATAACGTAGATATATGTATGGTCATATACATAAGTTATGTTATCTGTTGAATTCATTCTTTGTGGTTTATCCTTGTTAAATTATGTGAGACCTTGAGGGTCTCAGGGTCCTTACTGATTATCATTATACTCACCCCTGAATGGGTTATACCCGCTCCTCATTGTTTTGGATGTAGACAACAGAAAACGCTGACTGAGGATGAGTGTACCAGGACTGGATGATACCCAGAGGTGGACCACGCGGTGTGACGATACATGGAGGAGAAAAATGAACTTGGAGTGTTGTGGAGGCTATATGTACCTACCCTTCAGGTAGGACTTCCTAGTGTATGATTCAGTAGCTGTTTACCATTCTTTAGATGTACTTTTTTTCAATTATAATTGCACCTTTCTTCCGGGCTTGTATTTCGGAACCTTTACTTTTCATCACTATATGTATAATGTTATACGTAGTATTTTTCTTCCATATCATACTCTGTTTTTTGCGTTTATACGTTATAAAGTAAATGCCTTCCCAGTTTTAGGGAATTACACCTTCGGTGCTCTTCGCTAGCCCTTGTCCTATGGAAGGATGGCCTGGGGTAGTCACAGCATGGGCCCCGGGGGACGGGTGGTGAAAATTTTATATCAGAGGGAAGTTTTGCTGTAGAACATAGGTCTCTGATATTTTCTATGAAGCAATAGTGTTAAGGGTATTGAGTGTGGTTTCTCGTTTAGGGAGCCCATTATTGGTGCGGCGACCGATGTATTCAAACCCGGGGATCCTGACTACTGATTTCCAACTCAGTGCAGGAAAACACTGATTGAGTGTGTGTTTTCAAAGGATATTTTTATGTTCGCTCAACCAGGTCAGCTCACCAGGTATAATCTTCTTGACCATATTACATTTCTTTCTTCAGGATGCCTCCCTATGGATGACCAGCGAGAGTCCCGAGAGTTGTAGGCACAGATAACCCATTGAGAAATGAGGCCTCTCTGAAAGGCACTTTACAAGAAGAGGCACCAGCGGCACAACTTCCCATTGGGCCATCGATGCCACTAGCCTTAGCAGTAGATGATGCACACTACTTGAGTGTGTTCCAGGAGTTCCAGCGCTAGAGGCCGCTAAGGATGAGGGGAGAGATGTACACGCAGGCGGCTGAGGATTGGCAGGAGGCTATGGTGAGAGTTTTCCAAATAGTAGGGACACCATCCGAATTCATAATGATTCTTGCTACCAGCATTCTATAGGCAGTAGCGAGCAGATGGTAAATCCCTATTCTCCATGTCCATGATAAGATGACACTACTCTGGGAAGACTTTGAGATCCTATTTCGGGCAGAGATTGTCCTAGCCACCCAACGTGTGGTATGGATACTGGAGCTACTTCACCTGTAGTAGGGAAGCATGATGGTGGCACAGTACTCAACAAGGTTCACTGATTTCTCGTGCTACTCCACAAATATGGTTCAAGACCCATTCTTTAGGGCCCGGATCTTCGAGGAGGGGATCAGAAAAGAGATCAGGGCTTCGATGATCTCCCCCAGCCGCCTAACCCAGGCGAGGGTGTTGGAGCGAGCCCTCATAGTAGAGAGTTTCCTTGCTGAGTGGTCTCCAGTAGTGAGACCCACCACTAGATGACATGAAGAAGAGTCTTCTATAGATGATATTATACAAATGTCACAGAGGTATAAGCGACCAAACCTATAGGTGGATGACCGCATGACTCATGATCGGTTGTGCGGGGAACCTGAAGAAGATACATACATTCAAGGAGAAGAAAGTGTTTCTCATGCAGCGGGCAGGGTCACATGCATCGTCACTGCTGGACCTGTCATTCAGATGATAATCAGATGGTCTAAAGACCACCAAGATAGAGATAGAGATTCAATTGAGGTGGTCCATAGGGTGCAAGAGGACGTGGAAGAGGAGATGGTCGAGAAGCTAGAGGTGGGCGACGTTTCGAGGTGTTACCGACACCACCACCTGGAGGTCAACCCTGACCATATGGAGAAAGTAGACATGTAAGAGATTAGCTTCAAGAAGCTGAAGCATACAAACATGGCGGTCCGGATATTATTTGAGGTACGATATGTGTCTATTCCACCATAGTTGTAGTACTTATATACACAAGTTCCAGTCACTCTTTTATTTTCACTTCCCTAGTTCGGATCTCCTAGATTCCGATGGAGCTGTTTCCTTGATCCATACGGCTAGAGACTCTTATGGGAGAATACTCGATGATTACGCACTGGTGCAGGTAGTGTGAGCTTACTCTAGGAGGCGAGAGCTTCGGCAAGGATCTCCTCATAGTGGCACCGAGGCCTTATGACATCATCTTGAGGATGGACTGGTTATCTACAATCCATGCTTAGATCGATTGTATTAGACGCAATGTGCAGTGTGCCCCCATGGATGGGACAAGGTATACCATTATAGATGAGAAGGGTGCCTTTTCAGCACAGGACAAACTTACTCAGAGGAGGGTGCAACAGATCACTCATCTGTTGTCAATCCTTACTTTCAGAGCAGTCGATGTAGAGAGTCTGAACTATCCTATAGTGGTGGACCAGTACTCATATGTTTTTCCTGATGATGTCCCAAGTCTACCTCAACATAGAGAGGTTGAAATCATCATTGACATGTACCTTGATATGACACCGATATCTACACCATCATAACGGACGGCTCCTGCGGAGCTTCACATGATACAGGTACAACTACAGGACTTCCAAGATAAGGGATTCATGTAGCCCAATCTTTCTCCCTCCGCACCTCCAATTATGTTCTACAAGAAGGTGGATGGGAGCTTGAGGCTTTGGGTCGACTACCATCTCCTAAAATAGGTGACTGTGAAAAACAAGTACCCACTTTCGTGGATTGACATCATATTTGATCAGAAGAAGGGAGCATAGTGGTTCTCAAAGATAGACCTCAGATCATGCTATCACCAGCTCACTGTTCAGGAAGAGGATGTCTAGATGACATCCTTTAGATGTCGGTACTACCACTATGAGTTATGTGATATGCCATTAGGAATAATAAACACTCTAGCAGTGTTCCTGGGACTCATGGACATGATCTTCCAGCCATACCTTGATCTCTTGGTCGTAGTCATCATCTACAACATTCTAATCTACTCGACTACTAAGGAGGAGCATGATTACGATTTGTAGGTAGTACATGACATGCTCCGAGAGCACCAGCATTTTGGTATGCTCTCGAAGTTCCCGCTTTGGATCTGAGAGGTTCACATTTTAAGACATGTCATCTCAGAGGCTGGAGTTGCAGTGGATCCAGTGAAGATTGAGGCATTGCATTCTTGAGATCTACCTAGGAGTGTGATAGAGGTACAATGTTTCTTGGGTTTGGATGGTTACTACCGGATGTATGTTCTTGACTTCTCCAGAGTTTCATCAACACTATCAACCATGATAGAGAAAGGGAATCCCATTGTGTGGTCGGAGAGAAGCCAACAGAGAATTCAGGAGCTGTGGAAGAGGTTGAATAGTGACCCCATATTAAGGCTTCCAAAGGAAGGCGTAGGGTATGTAGTCTACTGCGAAACATTAGAGACCAGACTCGGGTTTGTCCAGATGTAGGAGTGATGAGTGATCTCATATAGTTCTCGACATATGATAAAACACAATTAGAACTACGCTACCTAGGACCTGGAGTTAGTAGAAGTTGAATTTTCCTAGATGATGTGGAGACACTATCTGATGGCTGAACGTTTTAAAATGTATATTGATCACAAGAGTCTCACGTATATTTTCTCATAGAAGGAATTGAACCTGAGACAATGATAATGGATTGAGTTCCTCCAGGACTATGACTTTGAGATTTTCTATACTCTTGGAAATGGAACGTTGTAGCATATGCACTCTTTAAAAGATCTCGTATATAGCTTCTAGGCTAGGTGATAGAGAAACTAGATGCCTTACAGATATCCTTTGTGGATTGAGATGGAGCAGCTTTCCTTCAGTCCATTAAAGTCACTCTCCCAATTCTTCAACGAGTTAGGGAGGCACAACATGGGGATACTGAATGCGAGACACGACATGCTCAGATATCCATAGGGCAGGCACATGATGGATTTTCTGAATGTGGGGAGAACGTCATTCTCTTCAGAGGATGTACAATGGTACCAGTGTCAATTCAGGAGGATGTGGTGAGGGAGTTCCACACATCCCCTATAGTTGTACATCCATGAGTGGAAAAGATGTTCCAGGACCTTTGACGACAGCACTGGTTCCCAGGTATGATGAAGGATGTAGAAAAGTTTTTCTCTCAATGCCTCACTTGTCAGCAAGTGATAGTAGTGAACCAAGTACTAGCAGACATGGTTCATCCTTTAGAGGTCCCAATGTGGAAGTGGGATGGGATATCCATGGACTTCATGATGGGTCATCCACATATATATTGGTGGTCATGAATCAATTTGGGTGATTGTGGACCGACTCACCATGTTGGACCACTTCCAACTGATCAGAGTGCATGGATTAGTAAATTGATTGGGAAGCCTTTATGTGAAAGAGATTGTGTGGTTATAAGGATTACCATCATCTATTGTCTCTGATCGTGATGCACAATTTATTTCTTGGCTATGGAAGGGGTTAAAATAGGCTTTCAGTACGCATCTTCATCTCAACATTGCCTTCAATCCCCAGATGGATTTCCCGTATGAGAGGAACATTCAGACACTCGAGGACATGCTCTATGCTTGTGTCATTGACATCGGTCACAGGTGGGAGGATCACTTATCTTTGGTGGAGTTTTCATACAACAACATCTATCACTGAACCATATGGATTGATAATTTTGATGCGTTTCATTGGAGAACTTGCAGATCACCTTTGTACTGGACAGACCCTGGGGAGTCAGTAGTAGTGGGACTAGAGACGGTACAAGCTACCACAAAGAAGGATCAGATCATCCAGGAGCAGATGAAGACTGCAAAGAGGAAACAGAAGTCGTATGCTGATAGGAGATGGTGACCTCTAGAGTTTGAGGATGGCGACCATGAATTAATACGGGTCTCAGCTCGACAATGTCTACGGATATTTGCCTGAGGTGTCAAGTTATCTACGAGGTTCTTTTGAAATTTCCAGTTCCTCTGCAGAATTGGCGAGGTGGCTTACCACTTAGCTCTTCTACCTCAGATGCACCAGGTGCTTGACGTCTTCCATGAATCCTATCAGAGTAGATACGTGCATGCCCCTTCTCACATCATCGACCATGGAGAGATGGATGTCGACAATGGGGAATCTTTTATGGGGGTTCAAGTGGAGATTGTGGATTGACTTGAACGGGTCCTACGTGGATGGTTGATACCTATGGTGAGCGTTCACTGGCAGCACGGGATCCTCCAGGAGATAACATGAGAGAGGGAGGCTTAGATGCATGGTCAGTACCCCCACATGTTCCCTTAGTTCGTGTTATATCTTAGGAATCCGTAAATCCCTGAGGTGGTGAGAATTTAAAGACCTGAAACTTCTGGGGAATTTTTTTTCTTAAATACATGGTAATCAGACGAGTCCGTGAAAATTATAGGTGCATGATTCCGAGGCCCGGTGAGCATGGAATCATTTTAGGATGTTTTTTCTGGTACGTTTAGTAAACATATGAGCATGTTTTTATAACTTTTGAACCGGTGCTAGGAATTGAAATCTGAGGGCACCGTTGAACTCGCAAGGTCAGTATTATCTTAAAGAGACTTTCACATTGACAATAGTGAGTCAAGAAGATAAGTTAGTTTTTGTGTTTTCGTGAAGAATAAAAAAATATAGTGATCTTCACTTTATTTTTATTTCAGCCGCCCTGTGGGTGTTTGATGGTGGGTCCCACTGGATCTATAACCTCCTTTTGGAGGTTGGAAGTTGGAGTTGGGACCACCACACCTTAAACTTCCATGAGAGGTTATGGTGGTGGGCCCACTCAAACCTGATCTATCGTCAGAGGTTATGGGGTGGGGACCACACGATACTATACTCCACTATTAATCGAGGGAGAGGAAAACCTCTCAACTGCCCTCATCAATGAGGGAGAGTCTCTCCACACTTACCCTCCTTTATTGGTTCCAACTCCCCTATTAAATTTTTCCAATCCTCCTCATTAAATTAATTTGTTCCAACAATCATGAATTTATTATGGCATGAACCATGTTAATTAATTCACCATTTTGAATTCTATTCCATGAAAATAATAGATAACACATTCTATTATTATTTTTTCTTGGAAATATTCATATGGTGGAATATTGGGTAGAGGAGGGCATGAGAGGATTAGAATTTTCCAACGAAGAACCCCATCTCCTAAAGAATAAAGATGATGTATGAATGAAGAATGTGTTCTTACAACTAAGAATATAGGCAATGATCCTTTTCAAACATCATCCCTGGACAGCTACCGATGTGGAGCGTCTACCACAGCCGATGCAACTTGGGATTGGAAGTGTGTGGCAGATGCGGAGAATGACGGTAATCGTCATCTAAATTCGGTGACATCATCATCAAATAATGATTAATTGTAGGGTGTTTATTACAGGTTGATTATTTCCTTGAAACTTCTTCTTCGGTTGGAAACGAATTTTTGAGGGTGAGTTGTTGTTCATCATACTTTTATCATGATGAACTGATTGTTACTTCCCTAAAAGAGAAGGGTGTGGGCCAAACCAAAATGGTGCAACTCATCCAACGTTCTTGATTGTGATATTATTTGGCATGGAGATGAGGCAGAGAAACAACGACGGTGTCAATGAAAAAGTTTTCTCTACCTGTGGCCTCTGCAAACCGTGCTGCCCCCACAGCGCTCCGGTGCTCCGAGACTAACCGCAGCCCTCTAACCGAACCAACCCATCCGCACCGCTGCCGGCTAGTGATAACCAGATCCCAGCCCCCTACGGCGACCCGTAGACCCCATCCAAACCCTCCCAGCCCGCGCCGGCTCGAGCCGCGCTATGCTAGCCGGCCTGGCCGCTTCCAAGCCACATGCCGGCCCTCCACCGGCCGACCTGCCGTCCTGGCCACGCCCTGCCCGGCCACCCACCGGCCACCACTGGTGCCCCCAGACTAACTGCACCAGCACGCATTCCCAACATGCCTCGTCCTACTTGCGGCCCCCCTCGCAACGCCCTGGCCGAACTGGCCCGGCCAAACTGACCCTGTCGCGCCCTCTGGGCTGAGCCGTACCGGGTTCCACCCTCACGATGCTCTGTGCTGAATCAGCCCCATGCCCTGGCCAAACCAGCCACGCGGCCCGCAGGGCAGGGTCCAGCAGGCCGGGCCAAACCTAACAGGCTGGCCTGCACAATAGGCCGGGCCAGACCCAACATGTCTAACCAGACCCAGGCCCACTAGAAACCCATTACTTTTTTTGGGCCATATCTTTGACATCAGATGTCTGTTTGAAAAAATGTCAGTGATGCTAGTATTCATGGAGCGCGGAAGTCCCTTTGTGTTTACCCCACTAGATTTTAGGATATAGTTGAGATACAGTCAGGTTAGATCGAGCACTAATCCAACCAGGCCCCCAAGACTAAAAGGCTACTAACTCACAGAAAGGGCATCTGATTGACGCGTCGTCTACTGCGTTTAGACCTATATGAAATGGAGGACCATTGAGATATTTCTTCATTTTTATTATTGATAGTTGGAGTATCGACTTGTATCTTGTGGAGAGGAACCTCCCACAGACGATCATGCATAGTGTGGAGACCTAGTCGATGGCTTAGACCTAATGACTACTGACCATTTAGACTCGGAGTAATGTTTTAGTGTTTTTATTGTTTTTATTTAATTATGACAATTGAAACTGCTATAGGAACATAAAATCCTTTCCACTTTAACAAATAACAGTTTTTTTAAAAACAGAAAGGTATTTGTTATTTTTTTATAGATAATAAATGAAATGGAAGTATTTCCAGGAAATTACTAACATGGGTTCAATAATATGTTATATTATGACAAGAAATATCATTCATAACTTTTTTAGAGATTTATGACATGATGATACCCTTAATACATTTATAGAAGATCACAGGTCTATGTTCCTTTTGTACATTTGGTACATGAAATAGTGACAAAAAAACATGGGACGAAAATCATTATTTATATACACTCTAAAATTATCATATTTTCCTTGGATCTTATAAAAATACATTGGATATTCTAGGGTGGTATGTAAATAATTTCTTATCTATAATGATTATTAAGGAAATAATAAAAATAATTCTTAATGTAATTTAGAAAATGATAGTCAATAGTCATGTTAGGGTGGAATAAAAGGGGCATTAATCCTAATTGTGAGCAGTGTTTCATGTTACAATAATAGAACATCAATGAAATATAAGATTTTTTTAAAAACATAACATTCAAATATTAAAATAAGTCAAATATCAAAACTATGAAATAAAAAATAGTTATTTTTGATAACCTCGATTGCACCATACATGAAAATAGTTGATAAAAGACATTACCTAAAGCATTTTAGGTCTATATAATCATGATCCCACATTCCATATTAGTAATACCAAAACCCTAATCATAGTTAAATATATATTATTGGTTTATTACCTAATATTACACACAATGAAACATAGAATATTGAGAAGAATAGTTACCTTGGAAATACAGTACTTTATAACATCTTAAAATTCGAAATAAACATACTTTATTGAATAATTTCATTGCATTCATTTACATTGAACTCTTTGTGACAACCTGGGGACATATATAAAAAGGTGTGATCTATAAATCCATTTAAGGGAATTAAAATTTAATATCATTAAAAAGATAATACGATTTATACAATAGTAATACCTAATTCATAATAAGAGGGGTGGGAATCATAAACATGAACAACGACGAATTATATAGCATCATAACATTAAAGAAACATGGGATACATGGATACAGCTTACATTGTTGTATCATAAATATAGGTCTATGATAACATCAAATACATCATGATAGAAATATTTCCATGATTGATTAGGATCACTACCTAAAACATTTCTTGATATTACATGAAACAAAAACAATACCCAATTCATTAGATCACTATATAATTACTTGTGTACTCGTAAAATTCATTTCATTATCATGCTTAAGTGTTCCACATAGATCACTTAACATTGATACATTAATCATCATAATTTATTCCATGATCATGGTGTTTGGAATCTATATATTAAATCCTCTAAATAATGAATTATATGATGATTAATGGTAATGCCCTTGAATGAAAATAATTTTTAATATTGAATACATATTTTTGTCTCATGGAAAATCACAGGAATATTTTGACATTATAATAGGGGTGTATAAATTACCATGAAACGTATTAATGTGATTGGAATGGGTCTCTCATATTTACACCTCACAATGTAAGTAATGGGGATATATAAGAATATATCCCAATATTATGATTTGTTGAAAATTTGAATATGAAATTGGGGATACATGAAATATTTAGATAATGAAAAGAACCCTTACCGTGAAATTGTTACTCCAATTGATTAGGATGAGACTATTGAGAGATTGGGGGAATAGTCAGGGGTCTCTAATTATGGTACGTATGAGTAAGGGTGTGCAGTATGAATTTTGAGAAATGAGAAAATGGACATTGGGTTGGGTTAAATAAGAATAGAGTTGGGAATTCCTTATAAATTCTCAAACATAGGTTTTAGACATTATATACTAAAATAACCAAAACCAGAAACCATACCATGGTTTCCAAATTAGGATTTTTATATAGGGGAGGTGTATTCTTTTTTTATAATGAAAAAGACTAATAATTATAATATAATACCCTTTCTCATGTGGATATGAGTTAAAATCTTACTGAAATCATTTTACAAACTAAATATATATTAATGTTTATGAAGAAATTTTAATGGATTAAAAAATTTATCAAATAAAAATAAATTCATACTTTTTTAATATAAAAATATATTTGGTATTATATAACCTTAATATTCTTCATATAATCACTTTTGTGTCATTATTATGTCATAATGCACATTGAATTTTTACACGTTATTTAATTTTAACAAGAAAATTCAATGATCAAAAAATATTTTTAATATTTCACCATTCGATTAGTCATATGATCAGATTCCGATAATTAAATTAATTTTTTAAGAAAATAATATATATTTTTATTTATTATTTTAAAATAATATTCGATATTTATTGAGAACTGTTGTGGTTTTTGACTATAGAAATATTTTAACTCCCATAAAATTAACAATTGAATTATTAAATATTAAATTGTTATTTATATTTATTATATATTACTAATAAATATAATATTTAAGAAAATTTTACTAATTTCTAAATTACATTTATTCATCAAAATAAATATCTCAAATGAAATTAAAAAAATTATACATAAAATTTGTGTGCTAATGTGTTAAAATTAGAATCGTTTATAAATTAATGATAAGAAGACTATATGAACATTATATTATTAAAAATTAAATATTCGTATTCCTATTATTATCATATTGATACATATAACTTTAATATACCAGAAACACCCAATGGGTAAGGATGGTGATTATGAGACTTTCATGGGGTGGTTTGACATACGAGGATTGGGTCGTGATTTCGATAAGCCTAAAAATATAACATAAATGCATTTTATCATGCTTAAGTCACTTGATCTCATATTAGGATTGATCAAGGGAAAACCTAATGATTATATCTTAGTTGGATGTTCTGAAAAAAGTATTTTATAGGGTATGAACATACTTGTTGGGTCCATATGTTTTATTTCCATTGCTAAAAATATTTTTGAAAACCCTATATTTATACTAATAATGTGATTACATTTCAACGTATATATTATCAATTTTCATGATTCATAATGGTATTATGAATAATAAGAGTTATAATAAAAACCAATAAAGTTATAGGGTTTTCTAAATATATATGAGAATAAAATAAATTGAATTCAACCATAAAGGACATATTTTTTAAAATCATTGTTCATTAAAATATTCTCCATTTAGATATTTCCCATTATTTCTTATACCATAATAATATAGAAGAGGGTGACTTTGTTTCAACTCTACCAATGGTTCCCAATTTCTTCATCAATCCTGTTTATATTTTTATAAAACATTGACCACTGCATTTTCTTAATTTATAGAACATTACCTCTAAAACCAAATATCATCACTAATTTGTACTAATATGAGAGAATATTCTCCAATTGGACAACCTCAATTTTGAGTACATTTGAGTGGTATGGAATGTACTTCATCAAGAAAGATATATAAAATACATAATGTTCATGAGATAGTACATATGGGAGTTGTAATCGATAGGCCACTACCACAATGAAATTAAGGATATCAAAGGGATTGCGGAATCTTGCACTAATCTTTCTCTTCTTCCCAAATCCCATGAATTTCATCTGAAAAAATTATCCCAACAAAAATTTGATTAACACATCATCCCATAAAGGGAATATTTTAGAGCCATTTGGATTGTATTGTGAAACCCGTCATTTTATAATAACTCAACCAGAGTAATATATTGATACCACCCTCTATTGATGATAATTGATCATTCGATCAATATTACCTCTTGTTTCTAGATTTTATACTCAAAATATACATTATTTGGAGTGTGAGAAGTAGTGATCATGTTTAAATCACTATTTAAACTCGGTAAAAGAATCTTCCCAAACATGGAAGTAAATATTGGGTCTCGGTAAGATAAAATTAATATTGAGGTTTCATGTTGCCTCACAACATCAATAATGTATGTCCATGCAATTGATTAAGTGAGATGTCCTCTCAAATCATAATGAAGTGAGATGTCCTCGTAAGACTATCCACCATAACCCATATAGAATTATTTCATATTCATGTTTTTTTATGACTAGTGAAAGTTTACAAGGTGATTTTATCCCATTTTTATGAAGGTATGGATAATGGTTGCATCGTGTCCTGTAATTGTTTCCTTTCAGACATAAACTGGTTTCATACCAAACATGTTGATGTACATTCTATGATATACATAATAATATTTTCTTATCAATAGTGCTATCAAAGACCTCGATACATATTTGTATTCCGATGATGGATGGGGATGATCCAGACATGTGCATCATCAAACTATTCAATATTTAATTGTATATATTTTTGTATATATAGTTATGATCCAAACATCAAATCTCCATCTTCATTAACATTGTTCTACATTGATTTTTATTTTTATATGGCTTCTAATTTTTTAGAATTCACACACAATCTATTTCATAATACTCTATAATTTTATAAAGATATTGTTGATAAATAATTAGTGAATTGATTTTTTATGTTCCACTATTTACAATTACAGTGTATGTTTACATCATATATAATATGATTATCTCTTAAATTCTTATTAATGATAAAATTTTTGGATCATTTAAACTTAAAGTGTCATAAAATGTACTTGATTTCCCATTATAGTAGTGTATTGAGAATTCATAGTACAAGATCAGATCTACCCAATTTCCCTAGAGTATATTTAACACTTTCTCTAGGAATATATACTTGAGGTATACTTTTCCACTAATATTTCACACATCTTCCAAAAGAGGTAAGGATTTTAATTATTCAATTTGATGATTTGTGTATCCAACACGATATCATGTGTGGGGTATTTATATTCATAAGCATTCAAATACATTGAATCATATCATATATCATTTTCATTTTCGTTAACAAAGAACCCCTACCCTTATATGAAGAATCACTGAATACCTCCGAATGTTCTCCACTTCATGGTAGTGTGAGTAAAACATTAGTGATAATCCTAATTTTAAAATCATTTCACCTCTCTTCGAATTAATTATTCCAATAAAACATGAATCCCATATGTGATATCTAGGTGTATAAGTGTTTAAAAACCACGATAAATGTTTCACAAATTGATGATGATACTTAGCTAATCCACAGAAACTATAGATATCTTTCATTAATGTTGGCATCGAACATACATAAATTGAATAAGAATTTTAGGCATAAAAAAATATCCCATTTATTATGATAATATTCCCATATAATTATACATTTTTTTACCATATCTCACAAATAATATATGTTTCAAAAATAATCTCTTCTCACAAGGTCTTTATCACACTATTGATGTTGGCATCGAACATACATAAATTGAATAATAATTTTAGGCATAAAAAAATATCCCATTTATTATGATAATATTCCCATATAATTATACTTTTTTCAACCATATCTCAAAAATAATATATGTTTCAAAATAAATCTCTTATCACAATGTCTTTATCACACTACTCAAGTTCTCTTCAGGATCCACATTAATTTGGAATATATTGGAATACCTCCATTAAGGACTGCCAAAAAAAAATTCTTGGAAATTCATAAATTATGTATTTATAATTTCCATAATTATTTCTAGAGAATTATTGTTTCTTAATGGAATCTGAATAGAATTTTAGTTCTCGTACCATGATAGAAATGTGGTGTTGGGGATACCCTCTTTCTGTATCCTAACATGGTAATACCGTACAAAAAATCAGCCTTAGGGAAGTATTTATCATAACCTACCGAATCTAATAACTTATTAAAAAAATATATATGGTACTTTTTTATTACCATGATCTTATTGTGGACTCAATATTCAATGAAAATATGCATTGACATATCCTTCTTCATAATAAAGAAGACTGAACACAGCTTGATAAAGCGCTTGGTTGTGTGAAAAATTTATTAGGATTCTATAACAGTTGTTTCATTATATATTCATGATATAAAACATAAATTATATATGGTGTCTTGGAAAAATAAATTTCCCCAAGTACAATATCGATAGAAAACTCATCCTCACAACAAGGTGGAAGTCACACTAATTTATTAGGAAACAATTTTATAAATTCCCTTACAATGTGATCATTTTAAAGGATTATTATTTTCTTAGACTCAAATATTTTATGTATATACACATTTTTATTGTGAAATAATCGACATTCTGGATATTTTGGTGCTCAAAAATATTTATACCCTCTGTAGAATTTTATATAATCAGTGGACAAGTCACAATATGGAGTGTGATTTCATTTTCACAAAATGTTATTTTGTCTTTATATAGGTAAATCATATATGTTCTTATAATTTCATAAACTTCCACTAAATAAAGTATGAAAATATTATCTGGGATGTTCATCTAATAAATTTTGACTAGGGAGAACTGATATACTTGGGATGCAGTAATTTCTCAATTTCCTATTTTCATGCACAATAGTACTTCCATGATTTGTGGTGGTGTGGGTATTGTTATACTAAAATTTGATTATATTAATTAATTCATATAACCTGAATATAAAATATATGTTCATTATTCTGAAATGAATAACTCGGATACCAACCATAAATTCATTTTTAGCATCAACCTAAATGTTAGTAATGGACTAATAATTATGTCTTTTCATTGTACGTTATTTTTTTTCTTCAAACTTTTGAAATAGTGCATTATATTTAAATGTTCCATGATTATTTTTAGTTTCTGAACTGAATAATGAACCGAGGGTTAACTATGGAATTTTTTTCTGTATCGTGTTAGTGGGTTTCTCTCATTGTAAATTGTTATTTATATAGTCATTAATTCCCAAACCTATTGAATTTCATCATTTCCATTATGAAATATATGGTTTTTTCATTATAGAATTTTGAAAAGTGTAATATTGAAATTTCATATCACTATTATATTTCACGATCGAACAACCAAAAATAATCCTAGAATTCCTATTCATATACATGTTATACCGTTGAGTTTCTTTGATCTCTATTTTATCCATTACGCCACCTCAGAAAAATATTTCATACCTATTAATGTCTCAATCTCTATGTATTTTCATATAATACAATTTTTCCCACAAAAGGACTCGTAAAACAAGAATTCTGTGATAATGATAAAACCAACAGAATATTGTTCATGTATTCTGAATATTTCATTATACACTCTATTAGATTCATAATTTCAATTACATGATATTATGGAAATTCATATTGATTTTATATCAGTGAGTGTGAGTAAAATATATATCAATAAAATTTTACAGTATTCTTTCCTCCCTATCGAAGTGATATTATTCTCGAGATTGGTATTATTGATCAATTTACCCATGTTATCAGTTTATCCTTCTATATGATAATATCTAGTAAAAAATTCTATTTCTCAAAACATTGATCGATTGTGAAAAACTCCCCAATATAGTTGATCCATTGTTCTGTGTTTAAGAGATCATACGATCCACTGAAATTTGGTAGATTTTGTCATATATTTATTTCAACCATAGTATTATCATCATTTGGGGGGTTTAAAGTGATCCTACAAATCCATGTTTATATTCAAAAAATGAGTCATTTAAGAGAGTATCAACATAAATATTGTGATTCTTACTCTTATCAAGATGGGTATCTCATTTGGGATGTAATCACATTTCTGATCATATTTCTTGTATGTCCAATTAATACATTTTCAGGTCAATAGATATAATAAAGGGAAAATTAACAATGATTAATTTTTATCTATGAAACACATTAATGAGATTCCAATGTCATTAAATGTATAACATATAAATTACATGTATTTCCCAGTCTAATGAATTTATATTCTCATGTATATTTTATCCAAGTTCTATTTACTAACATAGAATCATATGTAAATTTTTTGTTTCTCATAATAATGGTCCGTAATGAGCATTTTATTTTAACAATGAATGTACCACAATAGTTTCAATGAAGATCCCGATTAAGGATTTTTTTCATTCTCAATTTCACAGTAGGGACTTGGTCAATGTGGTGTTTTCGGGGTTTTTTCCTATGTACAATTGTGCTGGATCCAAATCCCCTTATAATACCCAAATTGGGATGTACATTATTTATATAAATGATAACATATATTTTACAAAATTTATTGATGTTTTCTTTAAATAGTATTCTTTTTATGGGTTTTCATACATCTTCTTAATCTTGATCCCAAAAATAAATATGGGTTTCCTTTACTACCAAAGATAACAATCATAAGAATTATTTCTTTTTTATTAAATATTTATTATATAATATTAAACACAATATTCACTAGAAGATCAATAATCATAATGTGTTTTGGAATTATGTACATTGAATAATAACATAAAATATGAAAAAGATCATTTTTATTGAAAAATTCCTTAACATGCTCATAATTGAAACATCATGGAATAACCTGAGGACATACCCAAGAAAGTGGTGAGTTATAAATCATAACAAGTAAGGAAACGTGTAATAAAATTAAGATGATAACACCTATTAGACAATAAAAATATCAATCGGAAAAAATGGAGTCAGAATCAAAAATATTTAAAGTGCGGAGAAATATAGCATGATAACATAAAGGAAACATGGGAAATGGGGAATCAAATTAAATCAATTTATCATAAACATAGGTTCTTGATAACTTCCAATATTTCACGATAGAAAATTTATTTTATGTATTAGGTTCACTACCTAATCATTTTCATTATGTCTAATTGGGTGAAAATTTTATCAAATTCCATGGATCACTATATATTTTTGGGTTCACTAGTCTCGATAATTTCAATAAAATACTTATGTTTTCAACATATAAAAAACAAAAAGGATTTATTCCTTGTTATTATTTATTCAAAGATAATGGATTTTGGAAGACATACATGAAAGTACTAAAAAAATAAACATATTTGTAAATGTGAATACCATTGACAAGAATTGGTTATTGGTATTTACTACACATTTTTTGGCTTTGAAAATATCTGTGAAATTTCATCCACATAATAGGGATGAATATATGTTTCCTCGAAGGCATTACTAATAGAGAAAGGGGTATCAAAGAATATATGAGACATAATGTATTTATATTTTACATGATATAACATTTCCAGATATTAAGAATCTATGGAAAAGGGAATAATATAATGAATATACATGAAATTATTTGAGAGAAAAAAGATTTCATAACTTGAGTGTGTGACTAAAAATGCACGGGAATAGATTCATTAGAGAATGGCGGCCTTGGGGGCCTATAAATAGGAGATGTTTGAGTAATGTCATGTTTAAATTATTTTTAGTGAATATAATTAGGATCTTGGGTAGGTTTTAATATGAAATGAGTTGGTAATTCATTATCATTTATCAAACAGAGGTTTTGAACATGGTTTAATAAAAAAACAAAACCAAAAAATACCTCCTTGTTTTTCCAATGGTTTCATCAAATGTGGAGTGGTTTTAATTATTTTACCCAGAAAAGGTGTATAAAATTTTCACCCTTACTGTTGTGGAAATTATTAATACACATACATAAATGATTTTAAAGACATTAAATATATTAATGGTTTTATAGGATTCATTATAGTTTTATAAAATAAATCTAATAAACATAAAATAAGGTTATTAAAAATGGATTATAGATATTTGGTTGTGGGTAACCTTTATGGTAATTATTAATTCACTTTTTGGTCATTATGTTGTCATAATATAAATGGACTATTCATATTTTATTTAATTTATACCCAAAAATTCTATGGTTTTAGAAAAAATTTAAAAATTCTCCATTGTGTAATGTAAAAATTATGATTTAACATATAATGTTAATATATCAAAATGAATTTCAAAATTTGTGAATTTTAAAATTTAAAACTATAATTTTTAGTTCAAGTGAAATACTGGGTTTTTTTTACAAATATGATTTAGAAACCATTATAAAAATAGTAATTAAATTCACCAAAATTATACGATGATTTTTATTTAACAAACCTTTTTTAAGAAATTTTTTTTACTAAAACAATAATTAATTTGGAAAATAAAATAATTCATAATGTTATGTTGTAAGAAGGTGAAAATTTCATGGTTTAGTTTTCTATATTTTTTTTGGTATGTGATTTAATGAGCTATACCTTCTACCACAAGCAGTTTCTATTCTACATATATTTTTTGTTATCAACAATGGAATGGTCATGGTGAAATATTATTTTTAAGAACTTGTATCATAATTTTAGGCATGTATCACTGTTTCAGGTTGATTTGTTTTGGAAAAAGTAAGAAATGGGATATTACGGAAGTTCACGGCATGTACTTTTTAGTAAACATTGTGTACCCTGTTACCACGTGTAGCTGTGTAATGGCCAGGTACATTTCTATGTGGGTGACCTGGCTGACTAACTAAAGTGGTGGTCGGTTGATGTAAGTACAGAACGTGTACATTAACTGAACATGTTAGGTACTTTTCTTTTTTATTTAATTAATCTCGGCGGGGTCGCATCTCATCAATAAAAATAACTTCTTCTCCAAGGGTTTTGTACAATAGAGTGATATACAACTGATAATTTCATACTCCACATATTCTATTATCTGAGCACCGATTGACACTTCGTCGGGTGCATTGGATTCCCACAGTGAGTTATCTCTTCCTCTAGAGCATATCTCCATAGTTTCTCATGTTTCTTATGTTATCCACTGTTGAATAATTTTAAACTTTTTGTAGATCTATGTCGTTCTAGGATGATTCAATTTTCAGCGTTCAAGAGTGTGGTAGAATAATTTTAACCATTGGTTTTATTTGGATTATTTATTCTAGAAGAACTAAATATCCATGTTAAGGGAATTTCATGTTCTGAAACATAAACATGTTTATTACATGTTATGGCTTGTTTGATTTAAAAAGGATTTTTATTCTTAGTATGGTTAAATACCATGACTGTGGTTGTGTTCCTCATGTTTCATAGTTTATGGTTGTTTTTTCTATGAAGCATGTTAGGATTTCATTGTTTTCCATGAAAATTGTTTTTAGGATGGAGATACTGTTTATATGAGACGCTTGTGTATCACATTTTGAAAGTATTTCCAAGGGGAATGTGGTTGTGATATCTTCTTGAGGTAGTGTCATTTACGTATAATTTATTGTTATTTTTAGGAAGAGTCATTGACTATGAGTGCTACCAGGTGGTCCTAGACAAGAGGGGTATCAAATGTGAGAGAAATATAGAGGGTTTTTATTAAATGAATGTTGACCCAGGGACATTTATTATGAGATCTTCCAAGTGTTCATTATCATTATTTTTTGTTATGAAGAGCTAAGGGGAATTGATCATGAGTGATGCTCAGGTGGTCATTGGTAAATTATTTGTTCTATATGGGACAAAAGTGTTTATTATTTGTGAGCCTCCCCAAGGGTCATGGTTAATTTAATTGGTGATATGTTCTACCAAAGGGGTTAGACATTGATAACATTCTATGGCGGTTTCTTTTGAATATTTGATGAATGTGACGAACCTTCCATGATAAATAACGGGCATGTACTCAGTCATACTTTTTTCCCAGACGGTTTTTTGAGATATGTAATTATCAATTAAACCAGGGAAACATAGATTCGGCTATATCCTAAGATTAAACTATTAAATTATTGAATAATTAATAAATATAAATTAATGTAATTGAAAACTATAGGATTGTTTACTTGTGAATAATACTTAGTTTTTTTCTTATTTTAGGCTTATTACCTGATATATATATATATATATATATATACTCCCTGACAATTGGACTTAAATTTTTATGTGGTTTCCTAATGGGATAAATCTAAGACCGTATTTTGTATATGCTTTTGGACCCAAACACATTATATGGTTGAATGTATAAATAAGGGCTAGCATCGTTCTTCACCGGGGACTTTATTACTATTGGAGTTGGAGATCATGAGAATAAGCTTAGGCTTGTGATGCTGTTGGAGTTTTATGTTTTATATAATTTGGTTTCAGTATATTATTTTGATAATTTTGTGTAGTTTTAATGATTTCTTAGATACATTTCACATGTATCATTTACATATATTCTCTTGTTTATTATTTTCTATCAGTCTTACGTGGTTTATTTTTATTTTATGGTATTACTGCTTCTAAAAAATTGTACTATTTGATTCCAATTTTTTATTATTTAAATGATGGAATAGTTTCCCCATTGTTACACCAAGGGACATTACTACTTGTTAGCAGCCTCTAGAGTTTGTGGAAATACATGTCAGGCCATGTGACCAACTGGGTACAGGCCACCATTGGTGGCACATGTAACCCTGAGGATACAATGAGGTATTAGAGCAGTTACTATTCTACTTTTTATTACTATTTTGAGCCTATATACATGGATAAGAAGGAATTAGTAGTTGGAATTTTTTTTTTCATGGGAGTATCTCAACCATGTATAGGGAAAAGCCACGTTAAATTGAATATTTCAATTTTTCTGGTTTTTCAATTTTTACAGTTGATTAGATTTTACCCCTCAGTGACACACATATTTATTTTGTTATGATTTATATCATTGTGGTTTTATTTCTATCTCAACCTGATGAGAATAGGTTATTCCATCTCATAAATCATATAGTCACATGATAGAGATCATATGTCAAGCATTTTTTCATGGCATTTAGGATGCATTAATGATTATATGCTTTTTTGAAATATGTTGTGAAATATATTTATATCATTGTGATATATTCCTTGATAGAATAAATTTTATTTTTATTCGGTAATGGAAATTGAAAAATTTCATTTGAATGGACACTAAAATTTGGTCTTTGAGGTGTTATGGTCCCTCTTGTATTAGAATTTGGGGGATCATGTTTGATATATAAATTTAATTTATTCAAAGTTATGATAGGAATAAGTATTACAAACCTTGATTAATGGGATTATGTGCTCTCAAATGTAAAAATTTGTCATTCCTTGTACAAAATCACATGTTTTTAAGGGTTCTAGTGGTGTTTCAATGACCAACCCTCTAGAAACCCAGAAAACACAGCTTATGATGTTATGAACACAAGAGACATGTTCTTTTATCCTTGAAGAAACAATTTTTTTATTTACACGCCATGAACTGGGAGTACATGCAAGGTAGTGCATTTCTGTCTTATTAAATATGTTAGTAGAGACACAAGTTGATTAATGCTTCATTGAACACGCTGTATACAATGAGTTTACGTAGTGTTGTAAGAGACCATGTATCCAACCATTTGACTAAAAAAATGGGTGGATTAAATGAGTATGGTGCACACCATATACCATTTATTAATGTCATGTAGATTCTACCATGTACATGACCATGTTACTAATGACAGAGATGGTAAAAAATAATTTTTTCATACCATGTGTAGTGTGAATATGCCATGTAGTGTTACACATGAGCGAACTGTGTGGTTCTATCCCAGTTGAAGTACATGGGATGGTTGTAAATTCATGTACATGCAATGTCTATTGAGGAACATGTTGTGTGTCTCGGAGTTACATGACAAGGTTTTGCAGAGATACATGCCACATTAAAAAGATTATGGGAGATCATCGTGTAGGGGTTATACATTCCACGTAAATGTTTTTCATAAAACATGAATGTTTATCCTCTCATTATTTCATTCATTTATAAGTTGCATTCCTTGATAATATTGAACTGTGGTGTGTGATTGACCTTTCATTGTCATTCCATAGAGACTCCCTCCAATTTTATGCCATATACGTGGTAATGATCAGACAATTGAAATAGTAGATCATGGACTACCAATAAATCCACCCATCGTGTCCATTTTGGCATCATCTATTTTTTCAGGTATAATTTCTGATTAAAAATTATGTAAAGGCCTTTTGAGGATGTTATAGACATTATAGGGAACACCACATCCTACCCAAACTAGGGAAGAGATGACAGGGGGGTTCTAGCAATATAATCCTCCAACGTTTTTAGGGGATGGAGGAACACATGCATTAGAGACCTGGTTGGAGGCCATGATAACAATCATTGTGCTTCTAGAAATGCCTCTTGATAAGAGAGTGAAACTCATAACGTACAATCTATGTCATTCCTCCATGATAAAAGTGATTTTACCTCACAAGAGGGACATCATCAGAATGTGTCTTTGGATTTTTTTTCATTGGATAATATATGATTAAATCATCCCCGAGATGATGAGGGACAATCATTCCCGAGAGTTCATGCATTTGGAGAAGGGTGATTTATCATTGATGGATTACTCCTCTTTTTTGTCAGAGCATCAGTGATTAGAACTTTTTATAAGAGGTGAAATGTTATCTTTGGTGATGCGATTTGAATATGGACTATTGTATGACATCTGATCACGAGGGAATGCCTTCGGGCTGTCTTCGGTGATTGCAATAGTAAACCATACATTGATTAGGTGGAGTTATCTGATGATGTTAGGAGTTGAGTTCTAGGTATGTTAAGCATACAAGATGTTACTCATTTAATAGATTGTAGTAATCTCTATAGATAGTTTCCGGGTTATTTTTCAGTAGGTATCTAGGTGGTATAGTGCGAGTGTTGGAAAAGTGGTCATACGATACCACATTTCATGAAGGAGCCAGTAGTGTTATGATCTTTCATCATGATGAGGCATATTCATCTTTTTTGTAGGATTCCCTCAATAGGAGAAGGTGATAGGGGATCATTTTTGTCTCGACACTAAGGAGTATGAACATCTAATTCTCATCAGTAAGGTAAATTGATTTCATTAGGAAACTCAGGCCGATAAGGTGGTCAGGGATGTGGTAGTCATATAACAAGCTTTCAGTAACAACATTGTGGATTGTCATAGGATATCCGGGATGGGACATAAGGCTACAGTAAAGGTCACACATTTGAAGTGGAATATGCCATGTAGAAGAAGGATCCCAGACCCTTTGCAGTTAGAGACACAAATCTAGTTTCTTATGTTTTATCTTCTACTATTTTTGATATTGGTGCATCCCCATGTTTTATATAAGTTGTTTTGTGGAGAATCATGGACTCTGTATCCTAACATTTGAGGATTTTAGGATGATAGAAACTCCATTGGGGATTTGGATGGATAATGTATGTTATTTCAAGTAGTTCCCTTTGGAGGGTGGTAATTTTCACTTCATATGGGACCTCTATGTAATAGTGATGCTAGGTTTCAATGTAATTCTTATGATAGACTAGTTGGTCTCATTCCATGACTTTTTGGACTACTATCACCACTGGGTGAGTTTCACGTCACTTGAGGGTGGGTATTTTCTAAAAAAAGGTGAATGGGATGTCCAAGAGAGAAAATTTGGACCCAATAATCATTGGATGTGATTAATTACGAACTAGATTTCTAGTTTATATCTTGATGAATAGGGTAACTCACCAATGTACCTTCCTCAAGTGGTGGATCATTTCATGGATGTCATTCTAGATGAGATTTATTGTTTAACTAAGGAACAAGAGGTTGATTTCACTGTTGATATTATGGCATGAGATGTAAAGGTGGCCATTACTCCTTATAGATTTTCTATAGATGAATTACAAGAGCTCCATAAAAAGTTAGGGTAGTTGTAGGAAAAGGGTATAATTTGAACAAGTACATCTACTTGGGGTTTTCATGTCCTTTTCTTGAATAAGGGGGACAGTAACCTGAGGCATTGTGTGTATTATCGGAAGGTGAACTATTTAATAGTCCTGAACCGATATCCCATACTGATGATTGATGATTTATTTGATTAGCATCAAGGACCCTGGGTTCTCTCTATGAATAAATTGAGATTTGGTTATCATCAGTTGCATTTAATAGAATATTATTTACCTCTTACAACCATTCAATGATGGTTTGATCTATATGAGTATTTGGTTATACCGTTTGGGCTCACAAACACTCGGAATGTTTTCATGGAAATGATGAACCAAGTGTTCTATCCATAATTGGATTCTTTTTTTGTAGTTTTTGATGATGATATCGTGATGTACTACCACACTTTACATGAACATTCCACCAATGTTGATATGATATTGAGTACCTTGAGATATCAGCATTCAAATGTTATGCTCTCAAAATGCCACTTTTGGATGGACCAGAATCACATCTAGGTTCATGTTATCTCAGAGAAGGGAGTATCACTAAACCTATAAGAACATAGAGTAGTAGTTTGTTAGGAGTATAAAAAAATTTCTTGGATATCCAGTGTTTTCCCTTGTTGGATGGTTACTATAGGTTCTTTATTAAGGAAATTTCATTCTTTGTATCACCACTGATGAGCCTTAATAAGATGTGGTAAAAGTGCTTGTGGTTAAATTCCTGTGATTCAGCTTTTCATGAGCTGAAAGTGAGATTCAATTTAGCACTAATCCTAATTTATCCAGTTCTGGGATAGTGTTACATCATTTACTATTATGTATCAGGCATCGGGATAAGAGCGGTGATTATGCAAGGGTAACTAGTCTTTGAGTATGGGTCTCAGCAGTTGAGGCCACAAGAGAGGAATTACCCAATGCACAATCTCGAGTTTACTTTAGTTGTTCATGATTTACACTATTGGATGTATTTTTGTTATTGAGATCAATTATTGGTATTTTATAACCGAAAAGATCCAATTAAATCATTACTCATCATAATCATAATATGAAATAGTGATGTAGGGTTGGGCACATTAAGTTTTTTACTTCAATCTTGTCTACATGCCTAAGAAAGTCAACAGACTAGTTGATGTGTAGAGCTTAATGACTCAAATACATACAGTTCATGATGCCATTACTGAGTTCCAGATTATGGCTATGTACTATGAGATGCCTTGGGTGGAGCATCACAGACAGAGGAATATTTTTCTTTCATCTACAGTTGTTATCTCTACTCTACTGAATCAAATGTGAACGAAGAATCTATCATATTCGTAATACCTAATCATGTGGGAGTGTGTGTCAGGAGAGGACCCTGCTCCTGGATTGACCATAATCAACGATGTGATCTTATGTTCCCATGAACATGTAATGGTGTTTGGAGACATACGTGGAGAGTGGACGGGATATTTTCATTCTTCTGTGTGTGCTGTTTATCCTTGGGTCACCATGATGTTTCAAGATATACATAGTCAATATTTGTGGTAATGTATGAAGTAGGATGTGTCTGGTATAGTTATGAGATGTCCCACGTGTCAGAAGGTGAAGGATAAGCATCAGTGACCAACATGAATATTAAAGCAATTACCCATTCCCGAGTGGAAGTCCAATGATGTCACAATGGATTTTTTGATGGTTTTAATGAGGTCTCCTGGAGGGAATGATCTACTTTGGGTTGTTGTTGACAGAGTCGTTAAGGTTACACCATTTTTTCTGATCAAGTTACACATCAATGTTGATGATCATGTAAGGTTATACATCTAAGATATTGTATGTTTTCATGGGGTTCTGCACTCTATCATTTTTGTAATGGAATCACAGTTTAATTTCCATGTTTGGGAGCAACTATAGAGGGATTTGGGTACATAGTTACATATAACTACATCTTTCAATCCACAAACAGATGGTCATCCTGAGAACATGATTCAGTTTTTGAAGGAATTATTTGAGCATGCATTCTAAATTTTAGGGGCACTCAAGAAGATACATATTCTTCTAGTTATGTTTTCATAAAATGACAGTTTTCATGTGACGATTTAGATGGAACCTTATGAGGTGTTGTATGATAGGCCATTATACTCACCTCTATGTTCAATAGATATAGGAGGGGAATCTATGTGGGTAACTCGTCATTTCTAATAGTCCACTAACCTAGTAGAGTTGATTTTGAAGAGGATGGATATGACACAGTCTTGTTAGTAGTCATATGATTGATCAATGGAGGTGACATCTAGAGTTTGAAGTCAGATATCTAGTCTTTTAAGTGTAACACCGAGGTTTGGATTCATGAGTACCCGGAGATAGGGGACGCTTTAACCATGATATGTTGTGTCATTTGATTTTTGGAGAGTGTCTGGCCAGTTTCATATTGGTTTCAGTTTCCCCAGTGGTACGGGGATATACCTGACGTCTTTCATTTTTCTCAGATATGGTATAACTTTTTATACTTGTTTCATGCTTTCCAACCCAAGGAGGTTGATTTGGAGGTGGAATCATCCTTCTAGGAGCACCCAATTTTGATTCTGGATCGAAGTACATAGGTTATCTATGGATTGTATGTTCTTATGGTATGCATGATATGGAAACACATGTGAGATAGAGGTTAACATTCAATCACAACGGCCAGAGTTGTTTAATGTTATTTTTCACCCCCCTTGGAAGGTAAATTCTGGGACGAAATTATTTAAGCTGAATGATTTTAGGAACCTAGATCTTCATTACTGGTATCAATCATTGTTTTTTATTGTCTATGAGGAAAAAGAAGAAATTTTAAGTTTCCTAAAAACACACCATGTGCTGGCTGTGTAATGGCTAGGTAATAGGTCGTGTGGGTGGTATTGGAGAACACATAATTATGGAATAAATTGAGGTTACAACATGGTATGTGGATTAAATGAACACTCTATGTACTTCTCTTTTTATTTTGTTAATCAGTGTGGGGTTGCGTCTCATCTTTAAAAATACCTTTTTCTCCCCGTGTTTCATACATGAGAGAGACATACATATAATAAAAATTAGTTCCTCTCATCCGTCCATCTAAGATCCTATTGATAAGACGTTGGGTGCATTGGAATTCAACCGATGGGTTTGAACTTTTTCTAGAGCCTCTCTTCTTGATTTCTTCTTTTTCATTAGTTATCTAAAGATGAATGATTTTACCCTTCTTATAGATATACATAGTTCAATGTCTGATTCAAGTGTGTTCATCGTACAACATCAAGGATAGTGGTTTGTGACTTTTTATGGTTGTTATGGGATTATATATGCTAATTGTTTTGAATACACATGTTTATGGTATTTCATCATTTGGAACAGAAACATGTTTATTGATTCTTTGTGTGGTTTAATACCTTGATTGTGGGTGTGTTTTCCATGTTTGATAGTTTATGGATTTTGGGTATAGGAATCATGTTAGTCTGTCTTTTTTTTCATTCCTAGTGTTTTATGGATGTAGATAGTATTTATATGAGATGCAAGTGTTTCTAATTGAAAATGTATGCGGATGGGGATTTTGACTACAAGAGATTCCTAAGGTAGGGTCATTTAAATATAATTTATTTTTTGGTTCTGACTATGAGGGATACTAGGTGGTCATATAAAAAAGGGGATCGAATCTAAGAGATACCCAAAGGATTGATATTAAATAAACAATGACCCAGGGTCGTCGACTGTGACTACATCTATGAATTCCTTATTCTTATTTATTATTATGCAGACAAATATGGAATTTATCCTGAAAACTCCTCATGTGGTCATTTTTTAATTATTAGTGTTATACAGAACCAAATGGGGTAGACTGTGTGAGCATGCGAGAGGGTATTTATTTAGGGAATTGTTGATTTGTTAAACCATAGGGGTTAGACATTGAGAAAATTCCCCAATGGGTTTTTATGAATGTCTGATGAATGTGATTTGACTTCCAAGGCAAAGAAAATTATTGGACTCAATATTAAATTTTTTATGGTCAGTTTATACACCTCTTTTTCCCTTACACAAGGGATACATAGCGTAGTCTATATATCGATATTACATTATTCAAGGATTGAATAATTAATAAATGTAAATGAATGTAATTGAAAACTATAGGATTGTATTCTATTGAGTACTTCTTAGTTTATTTGTTCATTTCTACTTATTACATGATTTATATATATCTATATATATTTAATTATTGTTAGAAAAAGATATTTTGGTGGTTACATACTAGGATTCATCTCACACCTTGTTTGGTCCTTGATTTTTGACCCAAAAACATTATATGGTTGCTACTATCGATAGTGGAAACCACACTTCATCATTGGAAACATGAATTTTGTTGGAGTTTGAGAGAATGGCACAAATATGTGGCTTTAAATTCCAGAAGAGTTTACTTTTTTAAATAATTTTGTTTCGGTAATGTATTTCCAAAATTGAGACATTTTTTTCTATTTTCCTAGATACACATGACAAGTATCGTTTGCATATATTCTCATGTTTCTTATTTGCTATATGTCTTCTGTTGTTTGAATATGTTTTAGGATATTATAGATTCTGCAACGGTTAAATATTATTTCCACTTTGTTACTATGCCTATGAGGGCATAGTTTCTCCAATATCACACCCATGTCCTTCACTGCTAGTCGAAAACCTCTAGAAATTTGGATAATTCATTTGAGGTCGAATCACCTACCGGGTATGGGGAACCAGGGGGCGACACCCAGATCCGGGATGTTACACTTCTATTGTTATCTCTCATAGTATCTCATATATATGGGATTCACAGATTATTATCCAAGTACATGTGGCCATAAATTCATTTTTATATAACAATTGGATTTGTAAAACCTATAAATTATTATTAAACATCATATTTGAGTTAAAAAAAATGTTATTAATAGTAATAATGCATAACAAATATTTAAATATGATAATTTATTATAAAACAAAATAATATCATGAATTTTATATAACAATGTAACATAATAATAAATTCAGTACAACTATGAATGGAATTTTATTTATAACAGTTCAGGTTGATATAGAAAATTTGTACATACGTAATTTTTCAACATATATAATTTAATATATATTAATAACTATTCATCCTATAAATTATTATTGTGGTTTTAATAAATGTATTTAATCAATTATTTATATATTTGAAAATATAAATTAATAATTATATAGAAATGTGGAAACTATTATTCACAATATAGAGGATTGTATGTAAATATCGCTAGATAAATTTTAACAGCATTACTGGTGAACTTTATAATTTATAGAAGGATAATATAAAAGTGAATGTGGTATTATGAAAGTGATTATACTATCTCATCACATTCATATTATCTATTAGATGGATGATTGAAATTATATCTTGAAAATGTTATTTGGGAATAAATGACATAATATAATAATCGTTTATAAATAAAGGGGACTAAGTGATTATCACCTAACATGAGATAAATATTTTAAAATATTGGTTAAAAAATTATAATTTATTAGGAATACATTATGATGGTTATTTAGAGGGATGGAAAAAGTAAATCCATCCTCCTAGGGTGTTTAGTTAAGGGGAATGAGAGGTTCTATGAGTTCATATTGTGTAATTGTTTGGAATTGTTTATTTATTTCTAAACATAGGTTTTAAACACTTTATGATAAATTAATCAATACCCCAAACCAACCAATTGGTTTTTCCCATATATTTTACCAATGAGGAATATAATTCAATTTTTTGTAGGTCTATTAATAGAAATAAATATATTAATACAAGTGGGATGTTTATGATTGTCCAGTTTATTAAAAATTTATTTCTCACTCATAAAATATTATATTGGATTTGATGTATTTATTAAGGGGTTTTTCAATTTAACAAGTTACCAAAAAAATATTATTTCAAATTAAATCCTAATTTCAAATGAATGCAATCTATAATAAATTATTATAAAACTTTTGGGCTTGTATGATTTCAAAATACATAATTTATATTTATACCATATTTATTTTTGACCAAATATTTTGACACTCATAATGAATAATAAAAAATAACCATTTGAAATTTTTTTTCATGATTTCAAAAGTAAAATTAATTCTATAACATCAACTCCATAAATTAAAAAATTTACATGTTTAAATAAAATTGAAATCTAATTGAAATATAATTGGTTTTTTTTAATATAACATTTTTCTAAACCATGAAAAACATATTTGACTACATAAAATTATATTAATAGTTATATTTAAATAAAAATTTATGAATAAACATATCTTATTAATATAAATTTATTTAGAATATTATATAATTTTACAAAAATAGTGTCATGATTAAAAAAAATAAAAAAAATTTATATTATTTTAATAATATTAAAATTTAATTTTTATCAATCATTTTACTAGGTCATTAAAAAGTAATAAACGATAAAAATATTTATTTAGTTTAAAAAATAAAAATAGAAAAATTCATATTTTTGCTTTTCTAAATAGGTATCACTTTATTACAACCATGATTTCCATTTTGGAAATGATTTTAGTGGTGATATTTTATTGTGGTGGTTCAATTAACATTGTTTGGGTCCGGATATCAATGTGCATTAAATTCTCTAATTAATGATTTCACAACTAGAATATTTTAAGAATATATACATGGGTTAGGACATGGTTAAATATTAGTGTTCTAATATCCATCCTATGATATAAAAAATTAGATTCATTGGTATTGATCATACTTGTTGAGGCCGTTGCTTATTTTATCAGTGTTGATGGAAATTATCATAACAATTAATACATATTAATTATCTGATCCATTTTTTGTGGATTTATTAAAAAATGTGGGGAATCAAAATAGTCTCTTAAAAATAAATAGATATATAATATATTGGTTCAAAATACATAATAGAGCCCATGTGTTTTCAACAAATTCATTTTTAAAATAGAATTTATTCCTTTCAAAATGGAATTTTTTGGAAAACATTTGGTCATATTATAAGTTTTGTGACGTTGATTGAATGGAGTGTATTTATTTTGATTGAAAATTTATATTCATAAAAAGTAGATATACTCATGAATAAATATAGATTCAAAAATATTTTTTTTCATGTGTTGTTACTGGAAATAAACTATATTGAGGAAATGAATTTGGTGTGTGTTGAAGTTGTTTTTTGTAAAATTATTCCCTATTATATGTATATTTTATTACTTTATAATTATGAAAAGTGAATGATAAAGTAAAGTACTACGTACTATATTGTGTCGTATGATATATGTGAATGTATTTTTTTGAGTGAATAAATTTCATGAGATAATTTTTTTTCATGATGAAGAACTAATTTTTTGGAATTCCATAGTTATAGATATATTAGTTTCTGAAACATATATTTCTAACATTACGTGAGTTACAATGTTTTGAAACCTATTTACATTCACAATATAGGTTAAAAAACTAGTGATTTCTCATGACTCTCTTTTCATAGTTTATTATTTCATATATAATGTCGGGAAACTAAGGTATCTTACATATCATGTAAAGTTATTATTGATTTGGGATTCATAAATTAAATAAAAAAACCATTATTATCCCCACACCATAATGGAACTAACAGTCCATGGGAATATAAATAATATTAGAGATAGTGGATCATGTTTTTAGATCTCTCTGTTTATTGAATAAATAATGGAAGTAAATAATAATGAGATAGTAATCATCAATTGAAACTAATATCATATAAAAATTATTGGTTATAAGAATATATATTGATAAATGGAATTGATATCTACCAAACCAAAAACTCATTGGATTCTAGTCATTATTGATAGTGGATAGTTGTGAAAATGAGAACCTAAAAATTTTCTTGGTGGTTCTAAGAATTGAACACATTTGGGGGAGCTTCATCCAAAATAATCGACATGAATTTTATTTTGTAAAAATATCGAACCTCCATACAGAGTAACCTACATAACAAGTACAAAGGAAATATTATGAAAAAAGAATTGGATGTTAATTTTATGTAGACAAATGTACATGTGATTTAGGAAATACCTAAATGAGTTTATTTGGAATTATGTGATTGACTAAGCATTATTTTGAGGATACTTTATGATTTTTGGATACCCTTGATGAGGTACAAATCTTTATGTAAATCCCAAAAATAATTTGATATCAATTTAGCCAAAAATGTTTTTTCAAAATGAATATACATACAAAGGGAATCTTGGTATATTGTATTCATATAGTAATTTTTCATATATAACTGGTAATATTGATAATGATTCTATGAAAAATTGTAAATATATAAAGGTGGAATTTATGATCATATATAAGGATACAATGGAGTATTTAAATTTATAATAAAAAAAAGAAAATGTCATTTAAATAATCTATTTATATAAAAAAATATTAAAATTATCATTCAATAGAAAACATTGAACTATTTTAATTTTATGTATAATATGAAGGAATATTATCTGAATGTTTCCTAATATGATTCTAGATAATTATTATTATAGGGAATATCCCTTGAATTTTTTTATGTAATGTGGAATGTAGTAGGGGTAATAAGAGAAACTTTTCAAAGAATGAGAAATTAATTTGACAATATGAAAATATTGTTTAATATAAAGAATATTAATTTGTTAGTATGTGATTATATACTCTATTTAATTATTTTTTAAATAGAGAATAATGATATAAAAATAGGAATTGAAATCATAATAATAGAAATAATTAAGATCTCTTAGATGTTTTTTGAATATAAAATAAAAAACAACAGTTATTTCTATGTTGTAAAAAATTTGTAAAAAACATATAATAATTGAATTAATATTGTCGAGGATATTGAAGTAATATTTTTTCTGATTTACGTAAAAAAATTATTAACAAAGGGGACACATGATTTTTTTATGATATTGGTATATCAAAATGAATTTGTCACAAATAATATGAAATTGAATATTTGAGTTCTATAATATTATTTAGTAATTATTCTATAAAATAAAATTTTTAGTCAAAATAAAAATTGGTATGTATCTAGATCAAGTGAATAAATTATTCATGGTTTATTCCAAGCCACAAACACCCACTCTATAAATAATGTTTCATTTGAGTGTCTCTTATAATCATAGAGAAAAATAACATCAAAGAACATCTGTGTTTTCTAATGTGATGTAGCCTAATATGGCCCAAACCATGACATCCCCAAGACAACCTTTTATAGGTCATAGTGTGGAAATGAGGGTGAAGTAAAAACATCACTTATATAACAGGAAATAACCCAATTTACCTATACACATGGACATAAATCAATGATAATAAAATGATGAATCATAAAACAATTGTAACTGAAGAATTAATTGATCTATAATACCATAATAAGAGTATAAAAATAAGAAAATGAATGAAATAAAGAGGAAAAATAAAATCGATACCAAAATATATAGAGTGTCTAACTTACTCAAAAAATTCTAAAAAATATCAAAGGAAACCATCAAGAATACACTTTACACTGTCTTTCCTAAGTTATACTCCACCAGTACATATTCCTTAATGGAAACTATAAAATGGGACACCATCTACATAAGACATGACACATGCATGAAGATCCCATGTTATAGAATAATAATATCTATAAGGTATCCTTAAAGACACTAATTACATTGATTCAATAATATTCATCTCATAAGAGGAAAAATAAATCAGATGTAAAATAATGATATACTCATGAAGGAGAACCCACACATTGATCCATGTTATTATCATGGACACTAATTCATGAGTTTATGATTTGTGGATCTCATATAACAAAAATCTGTTGTCTCTGATAACCTTGATACTCAGATAGGGGGTCACAACCAAGACTACTAGGGGAAAAACAAATCAAATCTAGATCAACCTTTTAGAAAGGGGATAGCATGCCATCAATAATTATAACTCTAATAAAATGACCTTATATATTGAGGATTAATGTTATTGTAAATGGGTTAATTCCAATTAGAAAAACACCACATAGCGTATATGATATATTGATTGAGGATCACTATCTGGTCTCATAGAGGGAAACCAGCAACTCTATCTGATACTCATCATCAAGAGGTGATTAAAATCCATTTATTTGGAAATAATATTTCAAGGTTCCCTTAAGGGTATGGTCCAATGGAACATAATTAACCCAAAATGATCTGAACTAATGATTAGAAGGTATCAAAAGACCATTAATGATGGTAATTTTTATAAACCGGGTATACACAATGTGTCTGGCCATCCCTAAGAGTTATCATGTGGTGATACCTCACACAACATGTAGATATCAAAATCAATAAAATATAATAATGTATACATGTTGTGTATAGGTATATAGGAACCTTTCATATCCTTTTTTCTTATGTATGTATACTCACATACTACACATCTACCATAATATATTCTTAGACATGAAAGAATCCTTGCACCCTGGGTAAAATGATGAGCCTCTATTGGTAGGTCACATGGTGTGTGGTAGTCTCCCCTAGGATTGTGATCCTTATATTCAACAATGAAAAACTAATTCCAATAAAGGGACCCACACACTGTGTATTTTTGAATTACATGTTGTTTAATCATGAAATTTATTGATCCTTGGACTATTCCACACATCTTCATCAACACTTCCACCACCATAATTGTCATTGAAAATTGAATCTGGGTATATCCTATGTATTTAATTTTCTATCACCATGATATGTGCTCAATGATTCTTATAGATACATTCATGGGACATTCCAACACCATTAAATGTCAAAATATGAGGAATGGGTACCTACGGTACATCTTATATTACTTTTATAGTCCACCATCATGATCTCACCTTGATCACACCCTCATCCAAGATCCAAACCCAGGGTATTGAACCATTATCTCAAATAATGTCACCAAAATCATGAAATACTGATTATTTCATCAATAATGGGGAAAAGGAATTTCATGTGATTATCTGAACAAATATGAAATTCATAATCATTATTATGTGGTGAATGACCTGTGGCCATTGTTAAATTGACCTCGATATATTGTCAATGGATTTAAAAAAGAGTGGGTACAATCAAGGAAAATATAAATCAAAAGAAGACATATATATAGTCAGTGCATGAATCAAATATTTTTTACTGATTTTTTTTGTTATTGATTGAGATAGTAAACATTATAGAAGTCAAAAAATAAGAATAAATACTACCTGGTGTTTGGATATATCACTAATAATTAGTTTACATATGTTGTCTCCATTGGTGATATCCATGTACACTAGTGGTTCAATGAACCTCAATCCTGATTTGATATGTTATCGTTCATTGATAATGCTCTCCCCAATGATCCACTAGATCTACAGAGTTATGAAACCAACCATGAGTTATGGTCACAATCATTTATTTTTGGGGGAAACTAGTCTATACAAAAAACAATATATATTTATTTATTATTTATTCACAAGACAGTTTTTTAATAAATTTTTGACTTTAACATATATTACGTCTCACATTTTATAATCCCCATACATTAATCTTATTAGAGGACTCATATTTTTAATCCATACAATGTTTAATATTTATTCCAAATTATTAGGAAAACATATTACACATTATTATATTATTACTAAAATTTTCGACTTATTATATAAAGATCCCATATGATCTTTGAATTACATTCTATCACAATGTGTGACTCTAAAAATAATTATTATAATACTATACAGTTATTCAAATATTAATTAGAGTTGTTGAGTCCCCATGAAATTATGGATTTTCATCCATGAAATTGAAAATCATACTAAAAAATATGAGGAAATAGTGCTTGAATCTGGGTTTCCCACTCCCATGATCCATTCAAAAGATCCATGTACTTCTCTTAGACACACACTAGTGAAATAAATCAACCACAAAGGATCCTGTCTAACTAATCCAGGAGCATTATTAGTTACTCAGAAAATGTATTCATATAATTTAGTTCAATAACAAACCAGTACATAATGTGTAGTGATTCATGAACATCCCTCATCAATTATGATATGTTTAAGACATAATTTATCATATCTAAGTACAATGATAGAGATAAGTGGCATGCAACCTAGCCATCAATACATAATTTCAATAGTGTTTTAATGACTATCAATGATAGCTTAAAACCCTAGATGAACATCCTAATCCTTATCAAGGTGAGACCTCTTGGAAGAAATGGACTCTATCCTGGAATTAAAGATGCCTCAACCATCATTCTATGTAACACTATTTACGTATATCAAATGTACACATCCTCTCCTAGATGATATGTACTTTCTGTGTCATAATATCCAAAAAATCTACACTAAGTAGTTATGAATCACATTGTTTAGTCCAAAAAAGTTTTAACCAATACAATCATCCATAAAAGTCTTGGAATAATTCCACTCCACTAGTGGAATGGTATACTGGTTTGTTTTAAAGGTCATCAAATGGTAGGTTGTCCTCTCAAATAAAAATAAAACCCAACATACAAGCCCTAGGCGTGTCCCTCAGGACCCAAATAGTCTTCTCATCATGACCGTTATTATGTTGGTTAAACAAAACAATAATGCACAATTAATTACCAAATTCCTATAGTTATCCTCTCAATAATCATGACATGATGTTAGTGTCAATGATTGAAAAGATAATTTATGGGAAACTATAGTTCCAGTCTACATCCTTCACATATAATCATCCTAAAGTAAATACATTACACTTCCCTCAAATGTATTAGAAGCATGCCATAATGTTGAGTTGATCTTTAATCACCCATATAAAATTGTATTAATTGGACATACATGTTAAATACATCACAATTACCATCTCTATTCCATCCCCCATATACTATGGAACCTCTTTTGAAAACGTTAAGACTAACGTGATTTGGTGAATATCCTTTACTTTCTGGAAAGTTATATATTACGAGACAAAACCTACGATACATATCATCATTTTAGGGGAAAAACTGACGTTAATTGTCCTGTTACATTTTCTAGATATCTATATTTACTACTAAATAGGTTTTCTTCAACTCCTCCAAAACCTCCTCCCTCAATGTAAAATGTTATGTCATCAATCCTTTAAAAAGGATAACATTATCCCAACTTTCAAATTATCAATTAAGAGTATGTCCATGTCATTCATATGAACATAACGTCATATTTTCATAATATCAACTATGAGATTTCCTAATTAACTATATAATCTGTCGATAAATACAATCTGCTGAATCTATAGATCTACAATATTTTCCACGATGGAAATCAGAAATAAGGCTAACTACAATAATTCAATATCCAATAACTGAAATAAATATCACTAGATAAGATAATCATCCACCACAAACATATTACTAAAATTATAGTCAATTATAATGTTATATCCTAGTGTAACATTTTCCATAAACTCTAGGTCATTATAAATACCTTTTTTGAGACAATATACTTCCGACACATGTGTTCAGAGTATGAAATAAACTGCTCACCTATAACAACCATGATTTTTATTACAAACTAAAACATAATTTATTACATAAAACCATCACTTTATACAACATTTTTATTCGAAAATTCTATTTTATATGATCTTAGGAACATTAAATAACAACACAATACATAAAACACAACATCGTATTGAAATTTTTTTTACATCACCACTACATTCCGTTGTACCTAGCATTTCATGGGATAACCTGTGGACATGCATAAGAAAAGTTTAAACAATAAATCCTAGTAATGGAGTAAACAAATTATAACATGAAAATTAAAATACATGTTAGTAAATAGGCATATCAGTGGATATAAATTGAAACGTAAACATAAATTAATGATAGAGCATGATAATCATAACATGGAGATGTGGCAACAAAACTTAACATTAAATTAGCATGATCCAGGGCTCATTTCACATAGAGCATGAGTAAACCCTCATTGCACATGAATCATGATTAAACCATTGTTGAATATGAAATAGAATGATTAAACACCCATTTCACATGATGTATCATGAATCTATAATTTACCCAATTCATTAGAGCTCTACTAGGGCACACACATCTTAAACATTTAATTTCATGCATAAGTGAGCCTCATGGATCATATAACATGGAATCAATCAACATCATAAGTTATTACAAGATTAAGGAATGTGGAATAAAAACATTAATGAATTAGTAAATATTTATATGTGCATATTGTTGATTACCTTTGATAGAAACATGGGTGTGGTATTCACTACACAACGATCTTTGCATGGAAAAACAAAGTTCCATTTCGGAAAAAAAACGACGTGACATAAGAATTCATAAAAATGGGTGATGAGAGAGAAATGGGTGTCTCATGAAATTTACATAAAATGGAAAGTAGGAGGTTCATATATATTATTGTTTAAAAAATTTTAATTTAATATATATACATAATAAAAAATAATTGCTTGGTTGTAAATGTGAAGAGAGAAATTCGTAACAGAATTTCTGCATGGTAATGGGTGTACATGGGAATCATTAATTAGAGAGAAATTGGATCACTCATTATTAAAACATGAATAGATAATTATGTGGGAGGTTCAGAATCATACGAAAACATTTGTTATTGAAAATAAAACTGAATAACAATATAACGAAACATAGACATAAATAAGGAATGAGAGAATCCCTTACTTGGATGTGTGACACCAAAGGCATGGGAGGGGCATGGGAGGGACATCATGGATGATTATGGCTCGTAGGGAGGATTATAGAGAGTGGAGAGAATAGAATGGAATAACTCCAAAGGCCTATAGTGAAGTGGGAGTGGTAGCTTGGGTGGGTTTAAATGGGAAATTAGAGGCAATTCTTTATTACTTTGGTTTGGGACACAACAAATTAACCTAATCAAAACCACTAACCATCCCATTGTTTTTTCCCCTAGGTTTTTTCCAAAGGGTAGTGGTAAAAAAATATTAAAATAATAATTACATAACATTATAAAATAATAGGGTTTCTTATGTGGAGGTGAGTAATATTCTATAAGAAGTCAATTAGAAAAACGTTTTATAAGTATTGAAGTGTCCACTATATCATTGTAAAATACATCAATAAAACCTAAAATTACTTTATTCTAATGGGAAAACTGAAATTGACCTAACATATTGTTTATAGTATTTTATTACATCACTATTGGGTCACAATGATGTAAAAAAAGTATATATTTAAATAGTATTTAATTTTTACCCATAATTTTTATTATCTTGGAAAATTATGAAAAATCTCCCAACAGATAGTTTCAACAGCCTGATTGAAAAAATAGTATTCGTTTTATCTAAATAATTTTTTAAATATGTAAATATTCAATTTTAAAATAAAATCCAACAGTTATTGATAATTCATGGGTTTTGACAACGCCATCTTTAAACCCATAATAAAAAATTGCAATTTTATTCATAAAAATGTTATAATCATTTATACAAAATAAAATGTAATATAAATATAAAAAAAATTATTATAATTTATTTAAAAAATATATTAATTTATTAAAATTATCTAAAAATAAAATTTTTTATTTATAAATTATTTACTAAGTAAAAAATAATAAAATGAATGTATGTTCATTATTATATATAAAAATAATACACATAATCATAGTGCTAGGGTTCTGTTAATAACCTCTTATAATAGCCACATACGACCGAAGGGTAAGGTGTGTGATGGTGATAGACTCTTGTTGTGTCCTAGATAACATCGCTCATGTAGTTGTCCTTATCAACTTACACTTCTCCCATAGGAGGTTCCGTTTGAGATTAACATGTTGAAGCTCAGCTTGGGCTTAGTGAATATCGAAGCCCAATGACTCCACCTCTATTCTGAGCTCAAAAAAATGGTATAAATATGGGGACATTTCACATGATGAGTCCATCGCTTCATTTATCTATGTAAATTTGATTTGTTAAAGTCCTATATTTATAGTAATAATGTGATAACTATCTAACATCTACATTAGAAACAGTCACAATTCATAATAGTATTTAAAATTTTAAAAATAAAACAGAATAAGTCTATACGTTTTACATAACAATAATAATTCAATTAAAATGGACAAGATGAAAATTCAATAATGATTTTTTTGGTCTTTTCAATATTCCGCCCTTAAGATATTTATCCATTTAAATTTTCTTCTTCCCACATTAAAATAGATGTGGGTAACTCTGCCTCATTACTTTATCTGATTCCCATGTCGCCTCTTCAAACTTGTGTATTATCCCCAACATTACGATGAGTGGTATTATCTTATTTCATAAAACATTTTCTCTACGATCTAATATCATCAATGAGTTCTATTAATAAAAAAGATCATCCTCTATATATACTACCCTTAAAAAGACTACTTGTGATGGGTTAGGTATGTACTAACATAATAGGGTTACATGTAAGACATCATGTAAATTGGTCATGGTAGGCGGAAGTGCTTGTCGATAGGTCATACAACTGACGCAATAAAAAATCTTGATGGGGCCGATGTACATAGGACATGAAATCCCCTTTTTTACAATCCTCATGACTATATTCCACATAGATTTTTGTGGAAACACCATGTCCCCATCTTTGAATTCAATGTTTTGTCAATGGTTATTTTAATAAATCTTCAATTAACATTGGGCTGCATTGATATGATCAAGATTTGTTTTCACCTTCTCTACCATTTCTTTGCCCATTTCATGACCAAACATCTTAAACTCAGTAGATTCATCCCAACATACTGGAGTTCTACACCTTTTCCAGTGAAGGGATTTATATGGTGCCATTCTGATGCCCAGGTGGAAACTATTATTTTAGTATAATTCAACCAGTGGAATATGTTGTTCCCACCCTCATTTGAAGTCCAAAAAATATGAACTTAACAAATCTTCTAATGTCTGAATGTTTCTCTTAAATTAGACATCCTTTTGAGGATGATATGTCGTACCGATATTAAGTTCTGGTCGTAGATCATGTTGGATACTTTTCATAACATTGAGGTGAATCCCAAATCATGATCAGATACAATAGCGAGTGGTACTCCATGCATCCTTACCTCTTCTTTTATGAAAATATTTTCATGTTGATCCAATGACAAGTCCTTTGGTATTTTGATAATATGTGTTTTCTTCGTAAGACCATCCACAATGAACCATATAGAATTGTTTCATATGGTTGTCATTGGATTTCCACTGAAAATGTCCATTCTAGTGTTCTCTCACTTCCATATCTGTATGGGTAATGGCTGAAGAATCACCTTAGAATGTTTCCTCTCAGCCTTCACATGCTGACATAATAGGAAAATTTATGTATATTAAAGAATATCTCTTTTCATATTTTCCCACCAAAACCTTTCTTTGAGATCTTGATACATCATTGTGCTCCTCGGGTGAATAGAGAAGGTAGAGCAATGTGCGTAATTCAAAAGTGCCTTCTTTATCTCTGGATTAGATAGTACACAAAATCATGACCCAAAAAGCACAATTCCATCATTTTCTTTTGTGAACAATGTGAATTTACAATTTTTGATTGCTTCCACCCATTTATGAATTTCCACATCCTTTCTTTCATCATCCATTATTTTCTCCAAGAGGGATGATTGAGAAATAATTTCAGAAAGGATTGATGAGGTTCCTCCCTTAAATACACCCATGTCCATACTCTGAAAATATAAGAAGACATAATCCTTCTCAATTTTTATCGTTGATATAATCATTGGATCCTTTATACTATGAGTATCTTCCACCTTTTTCTCTTTCATAGGGTGGTGATTGACTGAGAATCTATAATCCAAGACAAGTTCTATCTATCTTCATTGGATCATTTTAATATTTTTCTATGTAAATATATTTTTAAAAATGTTGTCATTATTATTTATCTCACAATTCACCACATAAAGATCATGCTGCAAAATTTTTGACACACAGACCAGAGCCACCAACTCTTGATCATGCATGGGATAGTTATACTCATGGATTTTCAGCTTCCATGAGGAGTTGGCTAGCACTTTATCATTCTGCATCAACTCAAAACCCAGGACCTTCTTCTATGCATCACTAAATACAAAAAATAGTTCTCCACTTGAGGGTAATGTGAGAATGAGCATAGGGATAAGCCTCACTTACAACTCTTTGAAGCTCTCGTTGCATTAATCACTCCACAGAAACTTTACTCCCTTCCATTTTATCTTGGTAAGAAGCTTGGATAATCGTGAGAAATTTATCAAAAATCGGCGATAATATCCAGCTAACCCCAAGAACCTATGGATATCCATTACTGATGTTGTCCTCATCCATCCATCAATTGTAGTTGTCTTGATGGGATCCACTGAAATCCCATTTCTTTGGATGATATCGCCCAATAATCAGTCCTTAATCAACCAGAACCCACACATGATGACTTTTCATAGATCTAATCCTTCTGTAAGGTCTCTAGAACAGTTATTAGATACTCCTCATGATCCTAATTGGTTTTGAATTTTATTATAATATCATCTATAAAGACTACTGCAAATTGTTCTATGTAATCTCTATTTCAACTATTCATTAAGTCCATGATTATTTATGGAGCATTAGTGAGTTCGAAGGGCATTACTATGAATTCATATTGCTCATATCTTGAATGAAAAGTTGTCTTCGAGTTATCATTCTTCTTCACCCTTACATGATAATATCATGACAACAAATCTAACATGGAGAAGTATTCTCCTACACACACCTTATCAAAAATTTAATCAATTTTTGGATGAGGATACTTTTTATTTATTATTATTTTTTTGAGATCTTGATAATAAATGAAAATGCTCAATGATCCATCCTTCTTCTTGATGAAGAGGACTGGTGAACCCCATAGTGAAGCACTTGGGCATATAAACCTTCTATTGAGATTCAGTTGTAGTTGTTTCTTAAGTCCTTAATGTTGAAAATAGTAATTCAATATAGTGTCTTGAATATTATCAATTCCCCATGTATAAGATAAATTGTGAATTTAACATCTCTTCTAGGAAGAAGACCAGGCTATTCCTCGGGGAACACTTTAGTGAATTCCCTCACAATATGCATGTCTTTAAGAATGGTTTCTTCTTTGGACACAATCATATATTCCATATACGTGTGCTCATATGGCAGTAAAATTAATTCTTGAGATGATAGAACTAATGAAGATTCATTCTCCTCGTTGCACTTTTATTGAATAGGGCGTCGATTCTCCATATGGAGAGTGATTTCCCTCTTATAGCAGTTTATGTTGGATCTTTATAATGAATGCCAATCCATGAAGATAATTGAATCAAATTTTACCTGATGTAGTATGATGTGTTTCATTGAGAAGTCCAATCCACAAATTAACAGAGGGGAGTTGTTATATTCATGGGATTCAATGATTTCCCCATTTCTTGTATTCACCAACATCTTTACATCCATTATTTTTGGTGGTGTTGGGAATGTTCGAATAAACATTCGTGAAATTAAATAACGCATAGAACCTGAATCAAATAGTATGTTATCTATTCTTGAATGAATAACTAGTGTACCTATCACCAATTTGTTGTTAGGGTTCACTTCAGTTGTAGTGCTGGAAAGAGATCTCCCTTGCTACATTAGAGGTTGTTGGTTGCCTCCGAAAACCCTTGGGATAGGGCATTGGTTTGTATGATTCCCTAGTTATTTGAAGTTGAATAAATTAACATTACGTTGAGTGTCAAATAGAGAATTCCTCTCCTATATTAGGGCTATCCATTTTTCCTGTCTAAAGATAACAGCTTGGTGTCATTCTCTTCCACACTTAATGCATTTCATCATCCCCTTCACGAAATTTATGGGGTGATTATTTTTGAACCATTGGAAAGTGGGGTTTTGTATATTTTTTAAACCATGGGATTTATCCATAATACCACCATATTTGAGATCCACATTATTCTTCATATATCCATGATACCCCTGAGATTTTCTAATATCCATTTTGACCGTGGGGGCATATCGAACAATTTCCTCAAAGATGTCGATGTCACCGATCCCCAGGTCTTTCTATAGGCTAGGTTTCAGAACACCAAAGAAGTGGTAAACCGTTCATTCTGGGGTAACAACAAAGACGGAGGTGTATCATGCATGCTTTATTATGTTTTCCTCATACACTATGATAGATTCATAGTCTTTTTTTCTAAAATTATAAAAAACATCTTTGGGAAACTCTTCCCTTCCAACGCATCAGTTTTCTCCTCAAGCATCGTATTATAGATCAATGTACACCATTGATCAAATTCACCCTCCATTAGATAAGCCTCTAGGAGAACCTTCTTTTTCAGAGTATTGACGAATGGAGAAGTTATTTTCAATGGATTTTATTGACTTTTTGATGATTGGGGGATCAGATGATCAATTGAATGTATGAGACCATTGTCTCATGAAGCACTCGATAGTGAATTGTTCTTATTAGGGGGGTTGAATGTTCCTCTTGATACATGTTTATATTCAATTCATAAATTAAAGGAGAGAGTATCATGACAATTTTTGTGATTACCATTCCCATCGGATGTGGATCTCTTTAGAACAATCATTGCATTAATCTTCTCATCGATTGTTATCTCGTGTCCTCCTATTTCCTGCCATTGGCTGGAATAAAAGGAAAGTTAGGGTTAATAGATAAAGTGTAATAAGAATAAAAAAAATAATGACTTTTAAATTACATTTATTTCTTTTACTTATAAATCAATAAGATTTGATCTATGTTATCCACGATCTACTTGATATCATATATTGTTAGGGGAATTTTTTTAATTTATATTAATAATTATTCATACTAAGATTGTGAGATTACCAAATAATATGCCCCGGGAGTATCGTAACCAAGGGTGGACCAGGGCCCATTGTCATTTACTAGGATACCACAGGTCTTGCCCGAAACTCCTTGTCGGAGTTTTTACTCCAAAGTACATTAGTGCTAGAGCCACCTCTAGCTTCTCGTATCCAAACATGGATGCATTTTCATGATAAAACACTTACTCAAAACTCACCAACAATCAAGGATGTCTTTATTATACATAGTCTCCTCTCCATGGATTCACCATGGTTTTATAATCCTAAACCCTAAATAACTAAACCTATCCTCTATTAGAAACTATGACAACCCTACTTTTTATTACACACATAATCCTGATTTATTACATAAAATATGCACATGATACAACATTGAATATTTAATGGTATAATGTATTTGGGGCTTAAGAACATTACATAAAAACAGAAAACCTAAAATAAAACGTCTTATTGATAACATCCTATACATGACCACTATATTCCCACGTACGAACCTATAATTACATTGGATAACCTGAGGACATGCATAAGAATAGGGTGAGCTATAAATCCCAGTAAGGGAGTAAAAAAATTACAATATGGAGAATAAAATACTTGTTAGTTAATAGGTATATCAATTGAGAGTAAGAGAAACATAATCATATAGGTATTATAAATCATGAGAATCATATCATGGAGATGTGGAAACAACAGTTAAAATGGAATTCAGATGAGCCATGTATCATTGCACATGAAGCATGAGTAAACCCCCATTGCACAAGAGGCATGTCAAAACACTCTTTGCCCCTAAATTAGCTTTAGTAAACACCCATTTCACCTGATTTATCTTGATACTATACTTTACCCAATGCATTGGAGCGTAATTAGATAGAGCGTTTCGTAAACATTTTATTTCATTCATAAGTGTGCAACATGGATCATATAATATGGAATCAATCACCATCATAAGATATTCCATGATTATGGAATTTGTAATAAATAAATCAATGTACCATAAAAAATTTAGATGTGAGTAATGCATAATACCCATAATATAGACATGGGTATGGTATTCACTACACAATGATCTTGGCATAAAAGAATGTGGTGTAATTTTGGCAACATAACGGAGTGTCATAAGAATTCATAAAAATGGATGATGTGTGAGAAATGAGTGTCACATAATATGTATATGAAATTTATAGTATGTGGATCATATAGATACTTTTACAAACCAGTTTATTGAAATTTAGAGACGTAATAAAAAATAACTGAATGAATGCAAATGAGGAGAGAGAAATTCCTTACGGAACTTCGACATTGTAAAAGATGTACATAGGAGGCATTAATGAGAGACAAAGAGGATATCTCAATATTAAAACATCAATAGGGTATTATAGTGGTGGTGAAAAACCATACCCCAACATTTATAATTGAAAATATAATGGAATACCAATATAATGAAACATGGACATAAATACAGAAATTGAGAATCCCTTTACATGGATGTGTGATTCCAAAGGACTAGGAGGTCCTTGAGAAAGACATATTGGAAGCATATGGCACTTTGGTAGGATTATATAGAGATGAGGTATGAGGAAGGATGAACTCCAATTGATTTTAGTGAAGAGGAAGTTGTATGGTTGGTGGGTTTATATAGGAAAAGAGAGGGAATTCTTTATTACTTAGGTTTAGGAAAGAACACAATAAACTAATCAAAACCACTAACCAGTCCAAGGTTTGTGCCCATGGTTTTTTCCAAAGAGGTGTGGAAGGCAATATTTTATATGGCCAATGGCCGAATTTCATAATATAATTGGGCTTCTTATATACATGTGAGTCATATTTTGAAAGAAATAAATTTAAAAAACTAAAATGCTATATATGTCTTCAAGGGTTCACTAAATATTTTTAAAATAAATCATAAAAACAAAAAATCAAATTATTTTAATGGTAAAACATATATTGGAAGAACTTAATGTTTATAGTATTTTATTAAATCACTATTATGTCATTATGTTGTTATAAAACACATTATATATTTAAACCTTATTTAATTATTTCCCAAAATATTTATGTCTTAGATAATTTTTAAATAATTTACCATTGGATAATTTTGGCATCCTGATTCCATAAATAATATTCATTTTATCTGAATAATTTTCTAAAAATATTAATTTTCCATTATATAATTTTAATCGACATTTATCGAAAATTAAAGGTTTCTTACAAATATAGCTTTCAAACATTAATAAAAAATTACAATTTCATTTAAAAAATATTATATGATCATTTTAACTTAATAAAAAAAATTTAATAACAATATTATTTTATTATTATCTTATTAAAAAATTCATTAATTTATTAAAATTAACAAAAAATACTATTTTTTCATTAACAACTATTGACAAAGTAAAAATAATAAAATGGATGTATATTCATTATTATATAAAAAAATAAATCGCATGCTCATTGTGCTAGGTTATTGATACATAACCATATATAAAACCTGAATAATACCTAATGGTATGGTGTGCGATGGCGACAGACTCTTGGGGTGGCTTGGATTACATCACCTGAGAGTCAATCCCTATCAAAATCCACTTATCCCATAGGCAGTTCTGTTCGAGCTTAACATGTTGAAGCTCAGCTTGGGATCGGTCAAGAGAAAATCATAATGGCGCCACCTCCTTTCCACGCTTCGACAAATGGGATTCGTACGGATCAATTCTTCTAGATAATCCAATCAATTCCAATTTATAAGTAAATATGATTGTTTAAAAACCATTATTTATACAAGTCATATGATCACTATTCAATGACTATATTACCAATGGTCACAATTCATCATGGTATTTTAACATCCAAAATATAAAACCAAATATGTCCTTACGTTTTACATAACCATACGAATACATTTAAATAGACCAAGATGAATTTTCATTAATTGATTTTTGGGTTGTCACATCAACCATTAGGTTTTTTCGGGACACATTAATGGTGAATACTATCAATATCAACTCATGATTTTCAGTTTCATAGTTGTACTAATGTTTTACCAACATCATGTACACATAAAAAATCACTTCATACATCTACATTAAAAACCAATAATGTTTGTCCTTGATGTATAAAATAATAGTATATACTCAACACCTAACTCTAGAAATATCAAGATGGGGGCTCTCATCATCCTCTTTCATTAACTCCAAAAAAACTTTTTTCACCATCCCATCACCATCAAAATTCTTCCACTGGAGGGTTAATGTTGTCATGTGCGTTAAAAAACTGGAGAAATCATGTACAAATCAATGACAGTACCCTTCAATACTACGAAATTTTTTTCGTATCAGTAACACACATGGGTGACTCCCAAGCTCGAAATACATCAACCTTCAATGGGTCTATTTCCTCTCCTTCATTTTAGAAGACATATCTGATGATGTGGACCTCAGGAATCAATAACATAAAGTTAAAGATATTTCTATAGTGATTTTTCTATCATAGTGTGTAAAATACCATCATCAAGTGTCCCACATACCCCCCATTGAATTTGGGTACACACATATATTCCTGATGGATAACACAAAATACCAGTCTATGAAACGCTAGAAGATCTGTTTCACAAGTCCCATGAATGTTTTCATTATGTTCATAATTATGATAGGAACCACCAATTTCTCATTGGGATGATAGTGATATCTAAATTCTATCATTAGTATATCAACATCCCATAATTGAATTTAGTAAAAAAATGGCCAACAGAAAATCATAATGGAAAATTGTGCCCCTTTAAATTGATTGATGTAACAATCGATCCTTATTAGTGGAAAATTATTCTCCATTTTATTTTTCGAGACGATATACTAATCCAATCATAGAGTCAATCCATCCCAAAAATTCCTAAAGAAATTATTGTGGATTCCCCCGGGGAAAACATGGGTCACATAGAACCCTTCTTTTATTAGTCCTCTATCATATTCATTATATCATAAATCTTATATGTGGAATCTCATATACTTGTGTAGATATTAGGTCTATCCAAGAGTATATGTCTATTAATAAATATATCTGTTAATGCGGAGGTAATCCAAGAACATCCTTATGAATGATTTCCTCATACCCTAGCACGATTGTAGAAAAATATGAGAGAATATCGTCTACTACTCCAAGATTCATGATATGAATCAAATGAGTAATCAGATACAATATCAGGTGTCTAATGTCATCCTGCACTACTAGGGTTTATTATTAACTGAAAATGATAACCTAATATCATCATTTTGGAAAAACCATATCCTCCACCTGAAATAGTCAACACAGTAATGAACTATGGATATCCATTCATACCAAAGAATAATTTATAAGGACTCTTATATGATACAATAAATCATTTTCTAAGAAATAACCTCTATCTGATTGTTTTTATTTTGGTAGAAGTGTGTAATTGTTGAGTCACCTACTTTTGATGTCTCCAACCACAAGGGTTGATCTGAAGGATCTTACATAATTGTTAATTCCCAAACTAGAGAGTTATAATGAAAGGAATGAATCAAACATTTTTCAATCAGTATTGATGATATGGTGTAAATGAAACTAATTATACACCATTACATCCCTATTTCCTTGTGGTCATAGGCCTCCATATGTTTTTGTTATCCTTGACCATAGCCACAAGCTATCTAACCCAGGTGTGGATCACTAGGGGTGTTTTTATAAATGGGTAAAACCTATAGATACCTTTGGTATCCCTAACAGATACTCATCCACATAATCCACCAAATGGCATAGAGTATTTTCTGTCTATCACTGCATGGGTGGTACCTCAACCCGTCTCCAGATCAACATTTTGATGTGTTGGAAAACCCCATGGATGTTTCCCCCCTCTTTTGAAGGAAAAATTCTCTTCTCCCATAATTTGTTCGAGTCATCTTAATAACCCTTATCCCCATATCCAATATAATGGGGATTAATAATAATGTGTTCTACATGCTCATATCCTTATGAAATCCAATGTATCCCTATTATTGAGGTTTATGTTCATGTTTACCCACTACAATAAACCACTAACTATGCCTACCCTACCATAAATCTATCAACAACCATGTTGCACTCAATCACAACATTATAAGTGGGAATTAATATATATATAACTAAATACAATATATCTTTTCATATCACCAACATGATGTTCCATTTCGTAATGAAATGAAATAATACCATATCCATGTAGGTCACAAGTTATAATTAAACCAATACTAAGAATACACCATGATTTTTCTACCCCAATAGGGATTCAAATCTCCATGATGAACATTGATAACAACTTGTCCAGATAAAAATATATCCTAAAGAGGTGCTAATGGTTTTCTTAGTAGGAGATGCCTTGTCGTGAGACTATGTCACCAGATCCCAACATCCCCATGTAAATATCGAATGTATATTCTCCACAACAAACTCTATATAATTTGATTTAATAAATATAAGGTTCAAAACATTAGTAAATGCCTCTAGGAAGTCCTCACCTAGCCATGTGTTTGGCGTTTCCCCATGAATTGTGGGGTCATTACCTTCAGAACACACAAAAAGTAATCATCATATGTTATTCCTTATCTGGTACTAAAAGATCTGACTACTTATCAATAGGAATAGTTATATTTGGTAGTCAACATGAAGATACATTCTATTATAAATGACCATGTAATAATAGAACATCACTAAGAAGGGCCTCCTCTTAACCATGAAATCGATTCCTAGATGGTTCTCTTCACAGAAAAATCCTAAAAAAATGATGTACCACAGTCACATATTATAGATTTGGAGATGAGAAAAGAAGGATATATAAACGATAAAACTATATTATATAATTCATGTACCAATATTTTTACATTAAAAATATCTACATGTTCTATGTCCTAAGGAAGGAAATTAGAGTCATAGTGTATGGATACATTGATCCCCAACCCAAAAGTGGAGTCAATGGACCAAAAAATGCACTGAAAACAATTAAAATTGTCTGTATAAAACCAAACATGTATCACATACTCTAGTCTTAAAGTATAATTGGATTATGTAATTCCACTATATCATGACCCATCGGGATAGGGAATGAACCCTGACTACCCCTTGGCCACCTCTAATAGGCATGGGAATAACGAGTAGTGATGACTTGGAATATCAAAAATAATGTAGGAATTAACCAAACAGACCAATTCCAATGTATAAATATTAATTCCACAAAATTATGATATGTAATATAAATGAAAACAATTAATTTATAAGTCATTAAATATGAAAATAAATTATAAATTGTTATAATGGGTATAAATAAATCCCTCGGAGAAAAACTATATAGATTACATATTTCTTAGAATGAAATGAATTCTAAAAAATAAATCCACTTGGATAACATATCACTATTTCTAGTCCAATTTATCCTTTACTAGGTCACATTCATCCTAGGGAACCATCAAATGGGTTGCTATAGGCAAAAAAAAATACTAGGTTCAGAGAAGACCATGCATTGGTGAGTATAAAAATACTGAGTAGGACACATGGAAACCACCAAAAACTAAACATAACGAATTTTCAGGTCATAAAATTCCCATAAAAATAAACATTCAATCAAGGATTTACTATTTAAGGACACCACTTTAATATGTGATATATACCAAACTAATCACCACATGATTATGCTCAAAGCATCTATGAAATTATCATTTTTGGATATCCAACTCTTTAAGAAATGATATCATCATAGAAACACTTCAATGATGTCATGATCATTGGACCCACAATTAAAATATCACATTTCATTGTGTAATTTGTTTCTCAAATATGGGATAGAAGCTAAGATGGGTGAGGTAGAACATAAACCCAATCTAGTTCAACTTGTTATGTTTGGGATTGTTTGATTATGATATCATGAACAACACTGTAAAAGAATTCTAGATGGTGGATCAATTACAAACACATGAAGATTATAATCACTATGTAAATAATACATAGGTTATAAGATGTCATGATAGATGATAACAATATGATCAGATTGTGGGATAACCGAAACTCTATTTGAAACTAAATAAATGAAGTTCTTCAAAGAACATTAAAGGGGGTAAATAGAATTTATTGGCGATTCAAAACATGTCTATAGAACCCCTCATCTTCCCGGGTGGGACATCCTCACCAGAAATTTAAATATCCACATAAAAGGTATGTAACAAATCTTACATGGATTGTTATGTTATTCTAAAAAACATTTATAGGTTGCCTATCCATTTTTCAGTACACCTAGCTAATCGATGTACAACCCTGTGTACTAGGCCATGTAACTACCAATGCAAATCATACTATACATTGAGCCACCAAGGGATTGTCACACATTGTGTGTTAGGAATCACCTAATGTTTAAAGATTATTTTCTACAGGGAAACTATTAAATATATAAAAGGATCCAAACAACATGTTGTTTCATATTACATGTCATGCGACTGGTAAATTTTCATAACTCGTGGGCACCATCGTTACGTCTGATATTCATCCAATCATCCTCGGTCAACATTGCACCTCCATATCCCTATCGATCATGAAATTGTCAAATGAAATTGATTAGTTTCATTGATATAGTTTCATGAATTTATGAAATACTGGGAATTTCATCGATCTAATTGTTAAATGAATTTTTTGTAATGATCACATGAAGTAATTGAGGAGAAATCCATGATCTATGTGGGAATATTCCAAATATATAAATCAACCATAAATAAATATGCTATTGGTTAGAAAATCTATTATTTTTCATGGAATTGATCCATATTTAACATGGATAAATATGAAAAATGGAAGACACATAATTAAAATGCACAATATTGAGATTGGATAAAACATTGCTGAATAACGGTTCATCAATTCCCATGTTGTAATGATTTAAAAAATATGATGGAGGAATTATTCATAATCTTGATCTAATATTCTATAGATCACCAGAAATTCTCCCCTCGAATCATTATTTAGGCTTACATGGATACAAATATAACCCTATGATTCATATATAACAATAAATATTTAGGTGTAAACAGTTTTTACATCAATATAAAAAAATAAAATAAAAAAATAAATTTTATTAATTATTCAAGTGATGGATGTTTTCCAAATGCCCGATGTCGAAAATGATTGTTTCATGCATCGATAATAGTAAATCATATAAATAGAACAACAGACTAATTTTTAATCTGAGACAATTTTTAAGAGTTATTCAAATTTTTCATTAAAGTTGTTCCATGGTCGTATTTATATTGATTGTAATTTAAAATATAAATTTTAGAACACATTGAGCCATCATATATTACTTATTACAAGCACCATATTTTGAAAATAATTCATATAATATTATAATTAAATTAATAGAAAATAGTATTTAATATAATTTATATAATTTATTCTAGTGTGCACAAGAATTTTGATATTACCGGTGTGAAAATATATGATATCCCCAGTACTTGTGTTACATTGATAAGATGTAATAGAGGCTATAAGGGAAAGGTAATAAGTTGGACATTGCAAACACATTATGGATAAGTTATAGTGTAATTTTTATGGATATATGGTGATGTATTGCTCATATATGACATAGATAAATTCTCAAATGAACATTGAATGATTCTATATGAAACACATTAATGATTCATAAAGTGGGGTGAAATTGAATTATTGATTTTCATATATTTATATATTATTGTTCTTTCATATTCCAAATAATATCATGTAAATCAGTTGTCACCAAGTGTGATGTCAATGAAAGGCATCAAAAATAAAATATTTGAGAATTTTATAACCATGTAGACATTATTCAATGAAATGGATTGAAAGAGAGTGGTAGGATCCCAGATTGTGGATTCTTTTAGCATTTGGAAATAAATAATAATATTTCAATGCTAATCATTTTTTAGAGAATATAATTCTTTATATTTGGAATTTATGAATGCTAAATATCATTTATATAAAAAATATAAATTTTTTAGTTAATATAAAATATATTTGGATTTTATTAATTGAAGGGAATAGTCAAAATGTGATAAATTGAATTCTATTAATATACTCATGAAATATAGTGAATCATAAAGGAAAATGATTTTTATAAATTGGAAGGGTGGTACAACATTTATATATTAAATGTTTGTAAAGGTTAATCATTAAATTATCAGTTGAGAGGGATAAACTATGAATTTAATCTATGGAATAAGAGAAACTTTTGGGTAAAAATATATTATCCACCAAATTCATTAGTCCATAGATTATGTAGTGTAAAATATTAGAGACTGGGAAATCCATTGGCTGTCACATCATCATATAGTGGAAATAATGTTTTTAAAAGGTGATTATTATTTAGAAGAAATTCAATAAGAAATAATAATTATTAATTTGATATCATGATCATTTCATTATTGACATGTGTATAATGATATAACTTTTTTTTATTAACATAAATTGGTATTATTTTTTCATTTATTGATGAATATATGAGAATGGCATGTTTGATGCTCATGAAATAAAAGTTAGAGGTGTTTGGTTTCACTACAGATTATTATATTAAGAATGAAATGATTCTAGCTATAAATTTATTAATTATCATAACAATAGTGGAACAATATTTATTTATTTCAAGGTGTATTATTATCTTTAAAAAATTATATAAGGAACCAATTTTAAGATTTATAGACTTATATTTAAGAAATAGTTTATATGAGAAACTAGATCATAAAAAACATGTCTTAAAAATTATTAATTGAGAACAAACAACAATATATGCTTTAGAATGTAGCAGTCATTGAATATCTATATATATAAAATTTATATTTAATATTTTGAGGAGAATAAATTACTATACAAAATCTATGTTATATAAATAATCCAATGCAGAAAATGAAAAAAATATTATACTGTATATATAGTATTATTAATAAAGAGAAACATAATAATTTTAGGACTAATAGATATGAAGGGATTTTTTAATAATTATAAAAGAGAAAGGAGTGATGTTTCTATTTAGATACTTGGAATGAATTTTTAAATATATTACAAATTTAGTGTATTTAATTGGTAGAATATTTTGAAATATTCTGCTTTCATATTAAAATAACATGATGGTGAGTTGAGAATCTCTTGTAAAACATATGTGGTCAAAACATACTCAACGGAAGACACTTGCCGATGAGCATAATGAAAATATGAAAAGTAGTAGAACTAAAGTACAAGTTCATAACTATAATTAATCTTTTTCATATAATCAATGAACACAAAACACATTTTAAAATAATAGTTCGAAAAAAATCACTATTATCTTTGTTAGATCTATCATGTTTTTATGAAGACACAAAAAATGGAAATTGTTTCAATAAAATGAATGAAGAGCATGAGAAAATTGAAATAAATCATACATGGGATGTTTCTCTATTTACCGAAGGTAAAGTCTATATTGGAATAAAAAGACTGTTTTATATAAATTACAATGAAAATAACATATTGACTCAGAAAAAACACATCAGTGTGAAATAGGAATTCCCAATTAGATGGAACATAAATTTAGGCTACATTTTCAACAATTTTGGATAATAACTATTAGAATATTCTTAGAAAAATCAGTGCATAAATGATTCAATGTGTATCATATAGATATAAAATAAATATTCGACAGTAGTATTATTATTTTATAAGTTGTAATAAAATAACCAAATGATTTTTTTATTGATAATGATGATAGAATGGTTTTGATAAGGCTTTGTAAATGATTATTAAATATCCATGGGTAGTTAATCTAGGAATATCAATTAATTAGATAGATGTGATTATAAATTGGTTATGTTTATCTCAATCAGTACATCATGGAAAATAATGGTCAAGGGATGTTGAGTAATATTAGTATGGATGATGTAATCATTGATTAATTAGATAATATATATATAATTTTTTCATTATAATATATGAGGTATGATTTTAAAATAACACTGATTATAGAGTAAAATGTGTCCCTTGGATTTTTGGTGACTCATGGAATGATTTTCACCTGAATTTGTTGTTCAAAATATTAAAAAATTATACTATTATTTTTTAGACTGGAGGATTCTAAAAAACATACAAAATCATAATATTTTAAGATGATGTTTTAATAATATTATTGTGTCAAGAAGTATAATAGCATGTAGTATATGTATATTTCCCAAAACCACATGTATTTTACAGAAAAATGACTTGACATTGAATTTTGTTCATTTAGCTAAGCATGATAAAAAATATATCCCCAAATTTTTTTGTTAAAAAGTATATTTAAATATAGTAATAATATAAATTATTTCAACTTATTCAACCATCAAACATCACTACATATATTATTTTTATATAGAGATGTTGATTTTGCCTTCATAACACATTAATGAAATTCAACATCATGGGGTACATTTTAACATGAATGATTGGGAATTTCATATCATATTATAAAAAAAATTTGTTACACTAAGAAGTTACAATGATGAATATATTTTGGATACTCAATATTTAATATGTATATTATTGATGAATAAGAAGAATTAATACATAATAAATAATGTTAAGTGTATAATCATAATCAATTTTTAAATTTCAGGCTCAATCAATATTTAAAACACCCTCACATAAATCATGAATGATGAACATTGAAATCAATTATCACATTTTTAAGAAGAATATTCAGCATGAGTTAGAGAAATTAGGTTTTATTTCCACCCAAAATCTTGTAATAGATATCATTATGAATGTTATCCCCAAAATATTATTTTGAGGGGATTAAAATAGACATTTTATTCCTCTAAACCATAAAAACATAAATACTATGATTTTGGATCCCCCACTCTATAAATAATAGTACACAGAACTTTCTGTGATGATAATATATATCTCATAAATATCACAAGATAGTGATGGTTTCACTGAAAAAGGGTAGAGAGATATTGAAAAAGTCACGATTTAATTAGAGAAAGTAAAATTTTATTTTATTAAAAATATATTAAATTTATCATTTTTGTATAGCATGGATGAAAGACTAAATTTTTATAGCATGAATACTTTTTTTAAATACTAGTTTAATATAATCCTAGAATGTGATTTTTAAATATTCCCATTGAAAAAAAAATTATGAATAATTGGAAAAATATATAGATATTAAATTAATTTATTATAATAATGTGTTATAATTATTATGAATGACCATATTTTAATTATTTTCTATTATAAATTATTATACAACCATTTATAAAAAATTAGTTATTTTTCAGAAAACGCGTTTTAAATATTTAATGTATTTCCATTTTTATTTTAAAAAATAATATTATATAATGACTTATTAAAGTTAAATTTCTATATTATATATCTAACTAAAAGAATTTAAATTAATTCAATTATGATCACTTGTCACCTAGTTAATGTTAGATCATCTTATGTTTGAACATTGATTTTCATTAAAAAAGGTTTTCCACATGTTTTGTTGGCTGTGATTCAATTTTATTTAATCCGTTAATATGAAAAGAATTTGATTATAAGTTATTCATATTTTGAGATATCATAATTAATATTATATAATATTTTTAACATTGTTTATTAAAAATAACAAAAATTAGAAAATTGGTTACCACAGTTAAGGTCAAAACATGTTTACGAGAGTGTTATTCTCAGAATATATGGCCTGAAAAGACACGAGCACATTCATAGTCCCCATTGAAATTTTTTACATCATCATAGTTGTTATGATATTATAAAATATTTGTTTGATCCATTTTTAATCTGAATTTATTTATTAATAATTTATATCATTGAAATTTTATAGGTGTTCCACCCACTTCATTTTTAATTGGGAACCACCTGCCCTCACTTATTCAAAAATCATGATCCATAAATCATCTCCAAATGCTAAAAAAATATTCGAAAAAATATTTTTTTACGTTATAGTGGTTTTTGATTTCAAAAATGACAAAACATATGGATATTAATACGCTATCCAACATAGGGTTTTTCAGATTAAGAAATCATCTTCACTACAAAATTTATTTTTTAATTCATCTTGATCCCCCTTCAATTACATCATATCAACTAAAATTTAATGACTCCATTGATCACATATAATGAGTTGTTATAATTTTTATGGAATAATATTTATGAATATCATTATTTATTAAATGTAAACTAATCCATTACTCATGCATATAGTAGGAAAAAACCTCACGTATCGAAGTAATTTTTCTTCCATCACCACCTCACACGGACATTCATAATGATTTTAGAAATGAATATATGGGAATATTTTTAGATTATATTTATTCATTAAAATTAATATATCAAATACATTTGTACACAGTATCCCTTTATGTAAATTGATAATGTTTATTGTTCTTATGTTTTTTATACCATCTCATGGATTTATTGTCATTCAATTTCCATCACCAACATTTTTGGATGATTAGAGAAATATAACTATTAAATAAATATTATAATTCTAAAATTAATATCATTTTGGTGATCATGTAACTATATCATATTCTTAATAAACCTATCATTTCTATAAAAATCAGAAGCAGAATGGGAATGATCTAACTCTCCAAAAAATGGTCATAATTAATGATTTTAGATGAACATGTCAATAAATGTTTCTAGCAGATCATATAATGTATTATAAATATGATTACGGTTCTTTTATGAAAAAATAAATTATGAAATATATTGTTCAAGATATCACAGAATTATTAATATAAATGAAAAATAAGTTAAGCGATTTCATCTCAATTTCCAGTCCATTGAGAAATATTTTGGATTATGCACCAATATATTTTAATGTGTTGTATATTCAACCATATTAGTGCATTTATTCAAAATATATAATTTTTAAAAATCATTAATATTTCAATTCATTTCTACACTCTCTGGGGGAAACAATTTAGAATATACCAATGAGGTATGTTTATATTTTTCAATATATAATATTTGATATTTATCGAATTTTTATTAAAAGAATCTTATAATATATCTTTTTAAAAAAAATTATGTCCTTATAAACTAATTATTTAATGTGTTACCGTATTTTATTCAACAATTTCCATTATTTGGAAGTCTAATAATGAAAATTATTATTTTATATAAATCCAATATTATTTCTCTTTTTGAAAGTAATTCATTTCTTTTACATCGAGTATTTTAGAAATATACCAAAATTTGTCGTACCCAAACTAAGAATCATACATGAATATGAAAATATATTCCAACACCCAATAAAAGATATTCATACCAAAACTAGATCAAAATATATTCTTTATCATTCCTATGGAAACAAATCCAAATCCATTTTACATTTCCTTTTAAAATGTCACCATGTTCTATCTCACTCATGCTAGACCATTACAGACATATAATGAAATTTTATTTAAATTTTTTTTTCTATTTTTATGTAACATATTGGAACCCATTTTTATGATAAACATATTATATTTAAATTAAAATTAGAAGGAATTAAAAATTAAATAAAATATTAACAGAAAAACCATTTTAATTTTATGATCCAACAAATTCCCCCGAAATATCTAGAGAAGGGACAGAGAAATTCATTTGACCATGGAACCACCATCATACAATTTATCAAGTAGATCAGTCAATGTTTACAATTTTTCCATCAATATAAAATCCCAATATTTTGGGGAAACTCAAAAGAGATGTGAATTGTATAAAAATAATAATACTTTTGTTTCATGAGTACAAAATTGATATAAGACCATGAAAAAGTAATATAAGGTAGAGATATATGTCAATAGAATTTAACATACCAACTATAATTTGAGTTTCAATTAAAAAATGATAAATTTATAATAAAAAAATAGAAAACCATATTAAAATAATAATATTGATAAATCATTGAGCCAATAATTTTTTAACTAAATTGAAAACAAATTTTTTTAACATAAAACAATGTATCTTTTAAAAAATACTATTTTAATGAGTTTCAAATCAATGATTATGATTTTATAAATCAACAATAAAAGAGAAAATCATGACATTAACTAAAAATGAAAACATAGTCATGTTTTCGACTTTATGTATTAATGATCATATAATCCATCAAAATAAATGAATCATTATCAATCATAAAACATATAATGTGAGGATATATAGAGATATCCCTAACATAAAATCCCATAAATGGTTCTCAATTATCATACCATTGTGTATGTCTGTCATCAGTTTAGTTACACATCAACATCACCAAATCCAAAGTCAAAACTCATCAATACATGATGAAATGACATTGAAACCGTCTGTTTCTTCATATCTATACTCTACAACCAAAACATGTATAGTAATTTTCATTGAAATTAATTATCATCTCAAATTTTAATTTAATTCTAAACCATTCATTTTATGTCTACAATATTTGTATAGATTTTTGTGATATATGTGCTCACTCAATTCCAAAACATCACTAAAGAAACAACCAGTTATCTTTTCATCTATATCTACTAATTATTTCTTGAGAGCATGGTAATCCATATAAAATGTATTTATAATGATATTAGTTTATAAAAAATTTAATTTTAGGTTAATATAGGAATGAAATTTATTTATAATTTATTTAAATATCCTTTATCATAGAATCAAATACTACATTCTTTCATTGTTGAGGCATATCAGTCTGATATAAATATGAAATAATAAGGGTAACCGACTCATCCAACAACTGGTCTCAGACGTAAAAAAATAATTCACCATTATTATGTGTGTTGACATGATAAAAATAAAATTACTCAAGTACAGTACATGTAATTCTGATCATTTAATCTAACAAAAATATATTCATATCACAAATTTCAAAATATTAAAATCGAAAAATGGTTATTAAATGTAACATATACACAATAATAATAAACAAAATATGTATATGTATGATAATGAAGGAGTTCACATTCATACAAAAAAATTACATTCTCCAAATTTATAAGAACGTGCATAAAAATAAATTTAAATTTGATAATAGATTCCTTGTACTATGAAATAATGGCATATAACATTGATAGTTGATATATTAATCGATGAATGTATATACAATAATTTTTTCATTAATCTGGTCATTATCATTCTAAAAAATAACTCAATTTACATCATAAAACTGTGAAATACTAATACATTTAGATTCATTATAGAAAATTATTATTTAATTAAGTTGATGGGATTCAATGTTAGATGTTTAATCATACACTACATCGCCCGTACATACTATTATGGTTGATTTGTATAAACAAATATACTTCACCCTTAATGCATGACATCATCCAAATAATATAACACATTTTATTATGATGAAATGATATATAGATAATTTAATCCATGTTCACCAAATAACATCATGTGAGATATATCAGGTGAAGGATTTATGTAATAATAATTTTTGTGTGAAATAATGTGCAGGGTTGTTATAGTTGGTATTAGTAGATAAGATTGGATGTTTTTTGGTATTACATTATAAAACCCTAGTTAATGTACTATCGATAACGATTATTAATTTAAAAACATCCATAAATTTGGTTGTTTTTTGATTAGGTTTTTTAGCATTAAAATACATCCCTATATGGATAATAGTTGGTGGAATTTCTATTGGAACATATTCTTTATGGGGTAAATCCCGAATAAACAGCATTGACCAAGACTTGAATGAGAACCGATTCCCAAAAAATGGGCCATTTTTCACTCTAGATTTTGAAACACCTTTGGGATATGTTTTTTTAATTCATAATAATAGTATTAACCATTGTTTAGTGAATAAAAAATTGTGATTAGGAATATTTTATGGGAAGTAGATCATGGAGAACATAGATTAAGGCATATAAATAAATAATATAAGGAAATAAAAGTAATTTATATGTCATATTTTTTTGTCTTTTGATTAAAAATTATGTGTTTCCCCTATCTTTTATTTTATTCCATCTAATAACCTGTAATAGGAGGACTCGAGCTTGCAATAGATGTGAAGATCAATGTGATTGCTGTTCAAATGAGATGCACATTCTAGTTGGAGATGGAATCATGCACTTTGTCATGATAGTCTTTCAGTTTATTCATTTTTTTAACTGAAACATGGGTGAATAGGAGCATTTAATCCCCCCCACCTGAGATAATACGAGTCTCAATCGAGAAATTCATGAGACCAAAGACCCCTACTTCTATTGGATCATTTAATCCCTAAATTTCCAAATAACGGGTAAAATCCAATGAAAAGATCATATAAATCCTTTAATGTTCACAAAAAGAGAATGTTATGAAGGATTATTATCATATGGACAATAATACATATTAATTATGAAAAATGATATAAAAAATATGAAGCCTAATGAGGACATATAGGCGTTAGAATAAATGTAATTGCATAAAATGTTTTTTGATATATATTTTCCCTACACCCTATGACTTATGATGGAAAGGGATTTCCTTTCCCTTGAGAAAAAAGTTGATGAATTCAATATATCATATGGGGAAAACACCACAAGGATGGCATTACATGTGTCTGGATTTTTTGTTACCCCCAAATGCAAGGATGAACACTTCATTAGGGGGATAAAACTTACCATGAAGAAAGCCCTAGTGATCAGTGAATTCAAGATCTATGTGGAAATTTTTTGATATGCCCTCAATGAAAAAATGGAGATCCGAGAATCTCAGGGGAATCATGCTGATAAAAAGAATACAATGGTCATTAATTGTGGAAGTCTGATGGATAAATTCAATGATGCTATAAAAATCAAGAACCCCACTTTCCTGATGTTTGTAAAGAAGAACCCTAGAAAATTATTTAAGGGGATGTGGAAATGCATTAGGTGTAGAAGATAAGGGCGGCTGTAAATTAACTACTGAGAGGAATGACCTACAACTGTGACATAGAAGATGAATTCTCTATTCTGCCTCAAACACGATATTCATTTCTTCAACTATAAAAAGTCAAGAAACTTTTGAAACCATTTTCCAGATGAAAGTGTCTTCATTGGAATACAACAACCTCAAAGGAAGAAAGGGTGAGATTATACCACCACTTCTGACAATGTGAACCATGAAAATTATGTGGTGATAGGTAAGATAGTTATTCAATAAAGAATTGTGAAAAAAAAAATTTATTCTATTTCAATGCATTCAATTATGGCATGAATTTTAAGTAGAAGGATCCTGCCACCGCCCAAAATCATGGATGTAATGATGTTAGTGAGATTGGAAAATGGGGAAATCATTTCATCCCATTAATATAAATCATCCCCTGTCATAATTTTTGGATTTGACTTCCTATAAAACATATTTATACTCCCCCTTGTTGAATTCCATGAAATTCATGGAATGGGATGTAATTTATTTTATAGAGGGATCATTAATATCCATGAGAGGGAAGTCACTATCCATATGGTGAATCAATCCCAGATTCTGTATAAGTGAAAGGAGAAGGATTAATATTTGTTATCACACTCATCTTAGTTGTGGATATTACTTCCATATGAGAAAGTGTATCTTTATCAAATTATTGATTGTAAGGAAGAAACCATCCTTGAAGTCAAAAAATTTGTGATGGAATTTGCTGAAGTGTTCCCTAAGTAATTTCCTAGTATTCCTCCTTGAATAGATATTGAATTCTCAATTGATCTTATACATTGTTCATTTCCAATATTTAATAATCTGTATAGAATGGTTGTTGTAGAGAATTATAGGTGAAGTAAAAATTACCGGAGAAGCTGGAAAATGGGTTTATATGCCAAAGTGCTTCACCGTGGGGTACAACAGTAATTTTATTCAACAAGAAGGATGGATCAATGCACCCTTGCATTGATTATCGTGAGCTCAACAAAATCATGAAAGAGAAAAATAATCCTCTACAATGAATTGGTGACTTGTTAGATCATATGTGTGGAGAAAAATACTTCTCCTTTGTGGCCATGTAGTCACGATATAACCAAGTAAGGGTGAAGAAGGAGGATATCCACAAGACTTTTTTTATTCCATAATACAGGCACAATGAATTCATATTAATTTCTTTCGGACTCATTAATGCTCCTAAAATCACCATGTACATTATTAATACAGTATTTATAGACTACCTAAGAAAATTTGTTGTAGTATTTATAGATTATATTTTAAAACAGTCCAAGAACAGGGGAGAATGTTGAGCATCTATGAACTATACTAGAGACCTTGCGAAAGGAGAAGCTCTATGAAAAGTATAGCATGTGTGAATTCTGGTTGAAGGAAGTATCATTCCTGGGTGATATAATAACAAGCAATGGAATATCGTTGGATCCCTCTAAGATAGTTGTAGTTGAGAGATGAATGAGTCAATCTTTAGGGACAAATATCAATATCTTCATGGGGTAAACTGTATATTATCATAGATTTTTATGTCATTTTTCATGGGTTGCAATCCATGTTAACAAGATAAGTTGGATGGGAGGAATTTTTTCTTGGAGTGATGTATGTGAATTAAATTTCAATGTGATAAAAAGTAGGATTATCACTACACACATGCTGACATTACCCAGAAGTTGAGAACATTTTGTGGTATTTAGTGATGCTTTAAAAAATGTACTGGGAAATGTGCTGATAAAAAATGACAATGGAATTGCCTTTGCTTCATGTAAATTTAATGTTACTGGGAAAAACTATCCAACAGATGATCCGGGGTTGGATGTAGTAATATTCACTTTTTAAAATTTGTTGACATTACGTCTTTGGGGAGATGTGTGAAATATTTACGGCTCACAAAATCCTCAAGTATATTTTCACACAGAAAGAGTTGAACATGCACCAATGAAGATGGTTAGAGTTAAACATAGACTATGAATGCTTCGTCCATTACCAACTATGGAAACCGAACAAGGTGGAAGATTCTCTATGTATAAAGGACCCAACGATTCTATCATTGTTTAGAATTGAAAAGGATCCAATATTCTTATATTTGATAATGATGTACATGGGAATCATAAACCAAAAATCATAATCAATCCTTTCAAAAATGATTTCTAAGACGTATATTTTGTAAGGGATAAAGGATGCTGAAAATTTGAGGTGGAAATTTAGTGGAATTTGTAAACATTCTGAAAAGGGATATCCTCAACGTTAAATGTTACAAAAGAATAAATTGTGAGATTTGGGACTAGACCATTTGTTCCATCAAATCTGGATTTAATGACTATATTTTTTGATGATTTACATAGTTCGAATTTCTCAATTCACTTAGGAAACAGAAAGATGTAATGAGATCTCTGAGAACATTATTTGCAGGATAACATGATGAAGGAGATCGTTGAGTATACATCAATAGTTACTAGTATGTCATCAAGTGAAAGCTTTAATGAAAAATTATAAGGGGGTGATGAAATCATTACCCATATCACCATGGAATTGGGAGAACCTATCCATGGACTATGTCAGTAGACATCTAAAGAAATCCAATGCAAAAAATGCTATATGAGTTGTTGTGAACTATATTACAAATACTATATGCATCAATGATTCACCTATATGTTCTAGAAGATTCTTCATCATGCTGATAATACTAAGCTGAAATTCACTATGGAATATCATCTTCAAACTGATGGACACTCTGAGCTGACTATTGAAACTCTTCATGACATGTTGAGAGCATTCCCAATAGACATCGAAGGATGATGGAATCAATATATTTCTCTGGTTTAGTTATATTACAATAAAAGTTTCTACTCAAAAGTCCAAATTCCTACTTATGACGCCCTTATGTAAATTGGTGAATAACACTAGAATGTTGGGACGAAGTTGGAGAGTGAAAACTTTGAGGCCGAAAAATGGTCTATGAAATGGTGGAGAAGGTTAGGACCATCCAACAACACATTAATGCTTCTTAGAGTCGAAAATATAACTATGGAGATAATCGATGACGAGACCTTGAGATTGATGTAAGATACATGGTATATCTCTAAATATCACCTTTGAAGAGAGTTATTATATTTCAGAAGAATGAAAAACTTATTATAATGTACATCAATCCTTTTCAATTCCTTGATCGCATTATAGAAGTGGTATATCAACAAGAACTCCCACCAAACCTATATCAATTACATGATGTATTCAATGTATCACTATTGAAGAAATAAATATTTGACCCATCGCATGTACTCAGTCCAGTGGTAGTACAATTGGAGAGAGACCTCTCCGTGGAAGTGAAGCCGGTGAACATCATATATCATATAATAAATGTTCTACAAAATAAGACAATTCCACGTTTCTAGTTGTTTAGGGGAAACAACATATTTTAATATGCAACATGGGAATTAGAGGAGGTGATGAAGAAAAGTTACCCACATTTATTTAGTATGGGAAAATGAAATTTTGAGGGAGAAATTTCTTAATGGGGGAAGATTGTATCGACCAATACTTTTATTAATGAAAATTTATCTTCACCAAACTAAATTTATTATTATGTTAAATTGTTATATAAATTATGAAATTCCATTGCTTTATGTTTTTTGATTTTAAAATAACATTATGAATTATTACCATTTTCAAATCAAGATGTTGAATAGTGATCACATGATTAGTATAAATATAGGGCTTTAAAAAAGTCAATTTACTTCCAAAAAGGAAGAAATGGTCTCATCTATTATATTTGATCCATACGTATCGCAAAAGTTAGATCTTGAAAAGGAGGTGGTGTCACTGGGTTTTTCTCTGGACCGAGCCTATTATGAGCTTCAACACATTAATCATGAACGAATCTACCTATGGGATAAGTGGATGTTCATATATATTACCACCAAAATGATGTTATATAAGACACCCCTATAGACTATCACCATCACACACCATACCCTTAGGTCCTATGTTGGTGTTATAAAAGGTTATGTAACAACACCCTAGCACTACTATTATGTGGGTTGTCATTTACATAAATAAAATACATTCATTTAATTATTGATACATTGTAAATGGTTTTAATGAACACAATGTATTTTATAGTAAATATTTAATTAAGAAATCTATATTGATAAATTAATAGTTTTTCTGTAAATAAATAACATTTTACTAAAATATTATTATTACTATATTAAATTTTTTTTAAATATAAATGATTGTATAATTTGTATGAATAGAATTGTAATTTTTACTAAGGTTTGAAAACTATTTTTTTTCAAAACCCATGAATTTTCAATAAATGTTGGTATTTATTTTACAAGTGAAATTGACCTTATTTAAAAAATTATTTATATAAAATGCATATTATTTTTGGAATCAGAAAGTTCAAATTGTCCAATAGTGAATTTTTTATAATTTTATGAGTCACTAAAATTTTTACGAAAAATTTAAATTCCGATTAGATATATAATATGATTTATAACGTCATAATGACCCATTAGTGAGTTATTAAAACACTATAAAAATTATTTTCGGCAAATGTAATTTTTAACATTAAAATTATTTGATGTTATATTTGTTTGATTAATTTTATGTGGCCTTAGTGGGCCCTCCAAGACTTATAAAAACATTAACCTTTAAAATGATATCTTAGAGAGTGTTTCTCCCCTACACATAAGCAAGCATAATATTTTAGAATGTTTTCCCATTGGGCATATAATTTTTTTTTCCAGTACCCTTTGGCAACAATTATGTGAAAAACAATTTGTTGGTTTGTGGTTTTAATTTATTTTATGTGTGGTGTCAAAAACCAAAAAAAATAAATAATTCCCTCTCTTTTCATATATTATCACACACATGATCCCATTTATATTCACTTAAATGGATCATGTCCTTACACTGATCACATATATCTGAAATTCTCCCAATGCGTCAAAATGTTATATGATTCCACTCTCATTCTACTTTACCCATTCTATCTTTCTATTGATACTGGCTCTAGATTCGCGATCCTCTTAATCAATTATTTTTAGAACAACCATTAGAAAAGGTTGTAGTAACAGTATTAACTATACATCATGTAAGTATCTGAGCGTTTCAATCTTAAATGACATCTAATTATTACAAATGTGTTCTTATACTTTATATTCACCAATGGAGGATCCAACATATAATTGTCACCTTTATCTACGAATGTTGAGTTATATTACACTATCAAATAACAGTGATTATAAATATTTATTTTACTATGTAAAACAGTGTATAGTTTGTCATCTGTTAAATTTCCTAGAAAGGTCATCATGGTTGTGGATCATTATCCACATGATCTTCACCCGGTAGTAAGAGAAAGCATATATCCTCATCTAATCAAGAATATTATTACCCCTCTTGTAATTACTCAGTAATCATATAGTTCTGAACAAAATAACGTTTCTCTCATATTTATTGAACATTAAAGAAAATTCAGTAATTTTGCTAGGTGTAATGACTGAGGGAAATATTCCCACTTACCCTTCGTATGACTCAATATAAGATAAAGCAAAAATCATGCCTTCAAAGTCTTTTCAATTATCAAATTATGTAATTGGTTGAATACTATGTTTAAAACAAATACTGTTTTACTTCTTCAACTAATTTTAACAATGCTTATCTTCCAGACACAGGTGTGATGTATATTCTAATCATGCTGTATTTTTCATTTGTATCAATTGGTATATATCTCCATTATTTCTGTATTTCGGTGTTCTTTGAATGCATGATTTATGCATGAAAATATGTGTCATCTCCATTGAGTCAGTTCATTTCAGAAAGAGATGTAACAACTGGTGATATCAATGATGGAATTACTCATCAAAGAGACTATTCATATGTGACCTACTACATCATCATTTTTTACATTATAGGCATTTAATATTAATTTTCTTTCTAACTAAATGAAAATACTACTGCAGAAATAATGCAACTACTTCACCTTGCAAAAAATGTAGGTCACTGTATTATTTTTACCTTTTTCTAGAATGTTATTCAAGTCATCATTGTTTTATGTAATTTATAATGCCAAATTTATTAACACCATTCATTTAACCATTATTCATATGCATCATATTTGAATAGTGGAGATCCTTTTAATGTTTTCCAATATTGTGGTTCTATCTTTTGGTTTGATGAGAGAAATATAAAATGCAGCACCAACAAAATCCCATGATTTGGTATATGTTGCACGCTTGGTAAAGTCTCTTTACAATTACTACCATCCTATCCTCCATAACATTGAACATTATTCATCAATCAAAACTTTGTGGTGGCAAGAGAATTCAAGGAATATATACATATTTACAATTATATGTTTTCATTCATGTCAATGGGCAGTAAGGTTGACAGATCATTCAAAAATGGAAGTGCTCCAATTATATTCAGATTGAATGGACAAAACTAACATCGCATAGGTAGATTATGTCCTCTTAAGGGAAAACCACCAAGGTTTTCCTAGCTATATGTTTATGATACTATGAATGAGTCTGAACACAAGATTCTGAAAATCAGGTAATATTTAACATGTAAGATTACACATATTTGGGACTGTCATATTTTCAATTCATTCTTAATTTAATTCACATTGTAGTTATGATGGAGGAAATTCAAACACATTAATTGATTATAATATTGTTTACAACTTAAAAAATAATCATCAGCAAAAAAAAAATTTAGAATGCCATTTCATAAGTACAAAGGATGTTCTTGATCGTCAAGAACATGTAAATATCACTAGTGCAGAAATCGTTTTTTACGTCACCATTTTATACGTCGGTTATATATAACTGACGTAACAATGCGGCAAGTAGATTTTTCACGTCGGTTATTTTAATAACTGACGTTACAAATCGCGCCTGTTGGGTTTTTACATCGGTTATTTGATAACCGACGTAACAAATCAATGCGCGGGGGGTTTTTTTACGTCGGTTATATTGTAACCGACGTAAAAAAACCAAAGCGCGGTGTATTTTACGTCGGTTATTTGATAACCGACCTAACAAACCCGATATCTACGTGTTTTTTACGTCGGTTATCAAATAACTGACGTAAAAAACCAAAGCACCAGGGGGTTTTTTACGTCGGTTATAAAACAACCAACGTAAAAAAGCTTAAAAATAGTTTATAACGTCGGTTATATATTAACTGACGTTATAAAGCATTTAAAAAAATTAAAGCTCGTGTTCTGTCATTTACAATTTTTTCGATTGACAGTCGCCGGCTCGTCTCTCTCTCGCGCGGTAAACTCTAATCGGCTCGTTGATCGCCTGCATTACACTCATTTTGGCTTCATTGTTTATCTTCTTCACTGCTCTCGGATCTATCATCTCAACTCGCGACATTCAAGTAAGCCTTCCACGAATTTATTTCGTTCGTTTTTGTTTCGATTCTTGATGTGCTTTTCGTTCGTTTTTGAATATCGTGGAATTTTTTTTATTGCAAATGGTTATTATGTTCATTCAACTCGCAAAATTCAACTCACAAATGATTATTAAAACATTGTTTATTAGCTTCAGAAAAATCTGAAAAATAATGGGTGGTACTGTAACGTTCCATTCTTCCAGCAAAATTATTATTTTCATTCCCTAAGTTATAAAAATAAGTATTATGTAGGATGATTCAAAAATTTAATTTGTGAGATGAGTTGATTTATGTGTGAAACCCAGGCCAAACACATATGTATTTTTTTATTGGTATTACATATATATAGTTTGACAGATACTTTTTTTTACATTACCATGATATTAACATTACTTTTTCTAAAGAAATATTAATGTCCTTAGATTATATATCGGATCAAAAGGATATAGTAATTATAATATATAATCAGAATGATCAGATAATATGACAATATTATTAAACATAAAACAAATGGTCTATATTCATATTTTTAACATGACACTTACGATGTATAGCTATTTGGTGTTGGGTACTTAAGAAAACTACTACTACTTTCATGATTTGTTTTATATTTTAAATTGTTTTACATTCAAATTATGATTTTTTTCATATAAACATGTTTTGTATTATCTAAAAATATATATTTTTTGTTGATATTTGTTATAGGTAATAATGAGTCAATGTTGGATTACGGCACATCGAATGAACAATGAATTTGAGGAAGGTGTTGATGCCTTTTTGGAATTTTCAAAACGAAATGTTCCAAGTAGTGACATTTTTTTCAGTCCATGCCCGAAATGTTTGAATATGAAGAAGTTGAAAAGTAGAGAGATAAAAGATCATCTGATATGTCATGGTTTTAATCCGAGTTATAGCCCTTGGATTTGGCATGGTGAAACTAGACGGAATGTCACTGATGATGATGATTCGCAAGATGGTAACTCTGATGGAATTGAAGAAATGATTCGCGATATTGTAGAAGAACAAATTGAGATAGAACCGACAGTTGCACGTCCATATGGTGATGCTGAAAAACCATTATATCTCGGTTGTACAGATTTTACGGTTCTATCGGCGGTGTTAAGATTGATTAACCTAAAGGCGAAGCATGGATGGAGTGACAGAAGTTTTACAGAGCTGCTACAATTGATGAAAGACATTCTTCCAAAAGATAACGATCTTCCAGATTCACATTACAAAGCCAAGAAAATATTATGCCCGATGGGATTGGGATACAAGAAAATACATGCATGTCTGAATGACTGCATTATATATAGGAAGGAATATGAATTTATGTCAGAGTGTCCAAAATTTGGGACATCACGGTATACGGTGAAAGAAAAATCACAGGGTGATGTAGATATTACAAAGCTCCCTTCAAAGGTATTTTGGTATCTTCCTATAATTAATCATTTCAAATGTTTATTTGCTAATTCACATGATGAAAAAATGTTAAGATGGCATGGTGAAGAGTGGGTATGTGATGAAAAAATACGTCATCCAGCTGATTGTCCACAATGGAAGAAAATTGATGCGCAATATTCTACATTTGGAAAAGAAATAAGAAATCTCAGACTAGGGTTGTGCACAGATGGAATGAATCCATACTGAACACTCAGTAGCACACATAGTTCATGGCCTATTTTATTGGTAATTTACAACCTCTCTCCTGAAGTTTGTATGAAGCGCAAATATGTCATGTTGAGTACAATGATCTCTGGTCCAAAGCGACCCGGTAATGATATTGATGTTTACTTGTCACCGTTGATTGATGATTTGAAACTGTTATGGGCAGATGGTATTAGGGTGTATGATTCTTATAAAATGGAATATTTTCAACTACATGCAGTGCTTCTGTTCACTATAAATGACTTCCCAGCGTATGGAAATTTGTCCGGATACAGTGTTAAAGGGCATAAAGCATGTCCAATTTGCGAACAACAGACGTCCTATTGTCAATTGCATCATGGGAGGAAAACAGTGTACATTGGTCATCGAATGTTTTTGCCTATGGAACACCCTTATAGAAGACTAAAAAAGGCATTTAATGGCTCACAAGAATTTGATACTGCTCCAAAACCTTTATCCCATGATCTGTATTTTGAGAGGTTGAAAATCCTTGACGTGACATTGGGAAAGACACCGAAATCTGGTAATGATAGACATATTTGGAAGAAAAGGTCAATATTTTTTGAGCTACCATATTGGAGGTATCATGAAGTTAAACATAATATTGATGTCATGCACGTGGAGAAGAATATCTGTGATTCTTTGATTGGATGATTGTTAGATATTAAAGGAATGACTAAAGATGGGTTGAATGCAATATTAGACTTACTATCAATGGGAATACGTTTGGAGTTAGCTCCCACTCCTAAAGGAAGACGAACATTTCTTCCCCCGACTTGTCATACATTATCGAAGAGGGAGAAAATTAGCTTCTGTCAGTGTCTTCATGATACCAAAGTGCCTCAAGGTTATTCCTCTAATGTAAAAAATTTTGTCTCAATGAAGTACTTGAAGTTGATAGGAATGAAATCACATGATTGTCACGTCATGATGCAACAAATTCTACCAGTTGCATTGCGTGGAATATTGCCCATTCGTGTCATTTAGACTATAATGAAGTTGTGTTATTTTTTCAATTCAATTTGTAACAAGGCGATTGATGTGAATGCTTTGAACATTTTGTAAAAGGATGCAATTTTAATACTTTGTCAATTGGAAATGTATTTTCCTCCAACTTTTTTTGATATAATGGTGCATTTAATGATTCATCTGGTTCGAGAAATAAAGCTTTGAGGACCTGTATATCTTTGTTGGATGTATCATTTTGAAAGGTATATGAAAAAATTAAAGGGGTATGTTAAAAATCTATATCGACCTGAAGCCTCCATTATTGAAAAGTATATTTCTGAGGAGGTAGTAGAGTTTTGTACGAGCTACTTGGCTGCGGCGCAACACATAGGTTTGCCTCCATCTCGCTATGAACGAGTTAATAATGAGGGAAAGGGGATTCGCGGCTTGAAAGTCAAATCATTGTCAGCCTAACAGATGAAGAAGTTAGAATCATACATCTTGAAGAACATAGCTGATTCTCAACCATATATCACATTGCACATTAATGAGTTGAAGCAATGTCATCCAAAGAAGAAAGAAATGTGGATTTTGAATGAGCACAACAAAACTTTTTTTTCATGGATTAAAAAGACATTGCTTGGTAGATCAGATGTATCAGAGACATTAAAATGGATAGTGGGTGGTCCATGTTTAAATGTGATAACGTGGTCTGGTTATGACATTAATGGTTATACATTTCATACAAAAGCTCAGGAAAACAGAAGTGCGGTTCAGAATAGTGGTGTATTGGTGTTTGCAGAAGCAATGCATTTTTCGAGTGCTATGGACAAAAACCCAATTTCTGCATCAAATGCATATTATGGAGTGATTGAAGACATATGGGAGGTTGATTACTTTAAAATTAAAGTTCCTGTTTTTAACTGTAAATGGTTTAACTGTAACAATAGTGTCAGACACGAGGAATTTGGAATGACACTTGTTAATATGAATAGATTGGAAGACACAATTGATTCTAATTTTATAATGGAAACACATGCAAAACAAATTTTTTATGTAGTAGATAAATCAGATATGCAGTGGGCTGTTGTTTTACAAGGAAAAAAACAATATGTTGGTGAGGATGAACATGATGAATATGCTGATTTATGTGAGATCCCTACTTCAATGGAAATATTAACAGAACATAATGATGATCATGTTGAAGACATAGTTTGTGCCATAAGGAATGATCATGAAGAAGGAATTTGGGAAAACAATCCATCTGTACATTCCTAAAATTACAGTTAACATATGTTTATTTCTTGTTTACATTTATTTTTTCCATTAATGTTAGATATTGTATGTTTATTATTTATTAAAACAGGTTTTAAAATAAAATAAGTATATGTTATTGTTTGTTTTATGTTTGTTTAGTTTAATTTATCATGTTTATTGGTGTACCCCTCTCTCTTGGATTTTAATGATCACAATCACTCTTATCGTGTTCTAACATGTTTTCAAGTGTTTTGATGCTAGGAAAAAGGTTTCCCAGGAGTTGGCCCAAGAAGGCTGATATTGACTCTCTGAGTCTACCGGCCAACCGGTGGATTCCCACCGGCCAGCCGGTGGTCTCTGGCAGAAGCATTGCTTTCTTCCAGAGCCACCGGTCAGCCGATGTTAGCGCACCAGCCACATGGTATGGGAACCAGCCAACCGGTTCTTGCCCACCAGCCAGCCGGAGGGCAAGGCCGTAGGCTTGCCCACTGCCTGGTGACACCGGCCAACCGGTGGATGACCATCGGCCAGCCGGTGGTCTCTGGCAGGAGCATTGATTTCTTCCAGAGCCACCGGTCAGCCTGTATGGGCACCGGCCAACCGGTTCTTGCCCCCCGGCCAGCCTGAGGACCCAGGGAGTAGGCTTTCCCACTGCCTGGTGACTCTGGCCAACCGGTGGATGACCACCGGCCAGCCGGTGGAACCCAGACAGAAAGAAATGCTCTATGACCCAACAGTTTATAACCATTACATGAATTTTAAAATGCTTATTTTTGTTCACTAACAATTACTTTACCATGTTTACAATGTTTACCGGGTTTACCATTTTTTCCATTTTTTACCATCTTGACCATCTTGACCATCTTTGCCATCTTTACCATTGTTTAACATGCTTACCATATTACCAATGTTTACTATTATTTATCCTAGTACACTTTTCTATTTTCTGATTACAGTAGTATTAAAATATTTTAATTTGTATATTTGTGAACTGACGTTTGTTTTTTTGATTTGAAGGATAATGACAGATCATTGAGATGATCAACCACATGATTCTGGGGAGGAGCATATTGCTGGTCATACCTCTGGGGATGAACATTCACATGCTCCTATTACGACAAAGAGTTCAAAGGTTGGTAAACGTGGTTGCACACGTTTACCAAAATTATCACTTGCATGTACGCAGGATCAGAGGATAGTAGTTGAGTTTGATGATGATGATATTCCTAGAGGTCCGAATGCCAAAGATTTTAAGAGTTTTGTTGCAAATCAGGCTAAGACCAAAGTAATCATTCTGTATGATTATTGGAGAGGTGTGGATAAAGCGGTTATCTCTCAGTTGTGGGAGACGATTTTGGTAAGATCTTTTGTCATTGTTTGACCATTCTTTTAATGTTTCTGGTATATATAATATGTTTAACCTCTTCTTTATCAGATGACATTTGATATTCCTGACACTGGAGGAGTCAGGAAGAAATGCTTATCGTTGGCTGCCAGGAGATGGAGGGATTTCAAATCAACCCTCACATCTGATTTCATTTATGGTCATAGGAGTCATGACAATCCATGTCGTATATATCCTTTTATAGATGAAGACACATGGAGACAGTTTTTTGAAAGTAGAAAAAATGAGTCATTTCTGGTAAGGGCAATGTAAACTTTTATATACTTTCTTATATAAATGATTTTATTAATGTTTTGTTAATGATTTCTTATTCTTAAATTACAGCTAACAAGGAAAGCTCATCAGGAGATCCAATCTAAAAATGTATACTGTCATAGTTTATCTGGGGGAGGGTATACACTATTGGAAGAAAAAATGATAGAGGAAAAATTTCAACAACTAAGAGCTGAGTCTTCAAGCTCTGGAGAGGTGGCCCCTCCATCCCCTCCATCTAGACATGAAAAATGGAAGAGAGCTCAGAAGGGAAAAAAAGGGCAATATCTTTCGGAAGAATCGAGAATCGTAGATGAGAGGATTGTAAGATATCTATTTAATTTATTTAAGTTAACTTTTTTCTTCATATAAGTTTCAATCATTACAGAAATTTTCAATTAATTAATACAGGACTCTCTTGAGGAGCAAAGTTCAGAGGGGATATTTACAGCTACTAGGAGGGAAGATATTTTCTTTGTAGCATTGGGAAGGCCCGAACATCCTTGTCGTGTAAGAGGATATCTGACAGGTGTATCGGTAAGGAAAGTGTTTCCACGTTCTTCAACTTCTAACATTGAGGGGGTTTATAAAAAATAGAATCCTTGGAGGCTGAAGTTCAAAATATTAATGCGACGATAGAAGAAAATATTAGAGATTCAGTGCAGTCTATGTTTGCAGAAATGCAAAGAAAATTTCAGACTACAGCTCCCACTCCCCCACCTCCCCCTGCAGACCCCATTATTTATCCTCCACCTCCGCCAGTAGCTCCCACTCCCCCACCTCAGCCTGCGGACCCCATTTTTTATCCTACGCCTCTGCTGCAGCTTCCTACATATTACGAGTTGTATGTTGATGATTCTCAACATCATATAGTAGCATACGGGTTGGTATATTGTATAGGAGATACAGTTCATCATCAACAATTAGAGGTAGAGAATCAAAGAGTCACTGTACAGGATATTATAGATAGATCAGCTAGGGTACCAATACCTACAGATGAGGTGGTGACAGTTGGACAGAGTATCAGCCATTTTTTAGTTTGGCCATCCATACTTCTTTGACTCATTACCATAGAGGTATGAATGTTATATCTTTTATTTTATTTTTTTATTAAAGTTGTTTTATCATTTGAAAACTACTATAATTCTCAATTTTTTTTTCACAGGAATACTTCAAAGGTAAAGAAATACAGTATAGACAACAACAAAGACAACAGGCTATGACATCAGATACAGATTCCAGTGGTCTTGACAGATTGTCAAGATATTCACATTTTTTGTTGGGTTTTTATGAGTTTCCAATGGAATATCATGTTTGTGGACGTGAAATAACTGCGGGGATTACAAAATTTGATATCATGGAGCTTGTTATTGGAGATAAGTTGGGCATCAACGTGGTGCAAATTTTTTCCATGTAAGTCTTAACACCTTTTCCCTGTGTTATATTTATTAAAAATGTATACTAATATATGTTTTGTATTAGGTATCTTTATAAAATTTGTGAGAGGAATGAACTGACAGAAGTATATGGATTCATGGACCCGCAATTGATTTCCCCTGAAGCATGTGCATTGACTGAGGAACAAAGAATGGTTTATATTGCTGAAATATTTGAAAAGAATATAATCCAACAATGTTGGATGATGCCTTTTTGTGAGAGGTATGAAACACATTTCTCTCAAATAGTTAATTATCTTTTAATATAAAAAACCACCAACATTAAATTTCCTTTTATCAGTAATCATTGGATGTTAGGGATTTTTTGCCCAAGGGAGAAAGCTCTTTATTGGATATGCTCTGTTCATGGTGATGTGCTGGCAAGTTTTAAGAATATATTGGAAAAGTAAGTTTCAATTTCTCAATAGTTTTATATATTATAATAAATTTTAAATTTACCCCATTCGTATTATTTTTCTAATAGTGCATGGGCCTACTTTTGAAAAAACACAAAGAAAAGAAATGCAAAGATCAAATATGTAAAGGCAAAGGTAAATTTCCATTTATAATTTGTACTTTTTGATTTATTACATAAAATTAATATATTGAATTTACACTCAATCAAAACAGAATTTTCATGAACAACAAGGCCTCATCGAATGTGGATATTATATGTTAAGATTTATGTATGAAATAATAACAACTGGGACAGTTGTGAATTTTGACCTAGTATGATTTCTTCTTAAACTTTTCCATCATATTTCAATTTGATTTATTCATTATACACGTAAACTATCTTCTTTTTCATTTGTAGCTTTTTGATGACCCTCAACCCTATATTTCTGAAGACATCAAACACATACAAGTGGAGTGGTCAAATTATTTTACAGGTTTGATTGAATTTTAGTTGTTTGTAATGTAAAATGTAATTTTGAATATTGTCGTTTTAATTGTCTATTTGGTAGTTGTTTAGGTTTGATTTAGTTTTTTTTTGAAGTTGACAGTGTAAGTATTGAATGTTATATAAGTGAATGTTTAATTTTGCTCTACTTCTTGTTTTGGTCTACTTTTGATGGTTCTTCTGGTATGGATTTGGGTCTGTGGGGGAGGGGTGGCAGGGATGTCCAGGGGTGTGGGATGCCGGTCCATGGGTGTGGGAGTGCTGTCCAGGGGTGGGGGGTTGTCCAGGGGTGTGGTGGGGGCTGTCAAGTGGGGTGAGGGGGTGAGGAGGTTCTGTTCAGGCGGGTGGGGGGTTTTCGAGGGGTGTTTGGGGGTGTCCGGGGGTCGGGGGGCAGTCCAGGAGTGTGGTGGGGGCTCCAATGGGGTGGGGGAGGGTTGTCCATGGGGTATACATGAGGGTGGTAGCTCCAATGGGGTGGGGGAGGGCTGTCCAGGGGGTATACATGAGGGTGAGGGCTCCAACGGGGTGGGGGAGGGCTGTCCAGGGGGTATACATGAGGGTGAGGGCTCCAACGGGGTGGGGGAGGGCTGTCCATGGGGTATAAATGAGGGTGAATTCTGTCTAGTGGGTAATTTTTATATGTTATCTATTTACATGCTTATTTTTGATGTACTTCTATTTTTGTGGTATGATTTCTTGATTTATTTTCTGGTACATTCTGGTGGAGAGAAGATCACTGCATTCTGTTTAAAAAAAATTGGGTTTATCAGGTCGGTTATTTAATAACCGACGTGATAAAATGCCTGGAAAATAGTTTATCACGTCGGTTATTACATAACCGACGTTATAAAAGGACTGTAAACTAGTTTATCACGTCGGTTATTTAATAACCGACGTGATAAAAGGCCTGGAGAATGGTTTATCATGTCTGTTATTTAATAACCGATGTGATAAAGGGCTTGGAGAGTGGTTTATCATGTCGGTTATTGAATAACGGACGTGCTAAACGGCCTGGACAATGGTTTATCACGTCGGTTATTGACTAACCGACGTGATAAACCCCCTCCCACCGGTTTGTCACGTCTGTTAGTCAATAACCGACGTGAGAAACCCCCTCCCCTAGTTTTTCACGTCGGTTTTATAGGAACCGACGTAATAAACCACGCTCAGCCCGGTTTATCACGTTGGTTCTTATAGAACGGACGTGATAAACCACCCTCACCCTAGTTTATCACGTCGTTTCTTCGATAACTAACATGATAAACCATTCTCCAGGCCTTTTATCACGTCGGTTCTAACATAACTGACGTGATAAACCATTCTCCAGGCCCTTTATCACATCGGTTCTAAAATAACCGACGTGATAAACATCGCGATTTTATGCTTTTTGACGTCATTTTTTAAATAACCGACGTCAAAAACCTTATTTATAACGTCGCACGTATTAACGTCGGCTAGAAACCGACGTAAAAAATTAAAAATAACCGACTTCAAAAACGTTTTCTGCACTAGTGCATAAATTTGGGCCTTCTTAACAGAAGACTAATAGATGAAATGACATACAACATCCCTACTACTTCTGAGATTGCATTGCATATTGTCGGTGACATTGAATATCTCAACTATAAATTAGACATAATCATTCAATGCAGAAGTGGTAATTTGCAGTGGATTGATGAGCATCATCCCTTGTACTTTCCATTGCATTATCCACTTATTTTAACCAATGGTCAAGATGGATATGTTGACCACAATATTCATCGATCTATATCTATGAGTACATGTAGAGTGGTTCTAAAAGTAAAAATTCATGAATACTTCTCCTATCACATGCAGTGTCGTTCAAGTGATACGTCAATATTACAACATTTAATAAGATCATCGCCACAATTTATTGTTGATTCTTTTACTATAATAGTGTCACCGAGACTATACTTTATTCACTTCAATAAAAAACGCTTGAGGGTTGTTTTGTACAATTGGTAGAAAGATTCATTTCTTCGATCTGACCGTGATGGGTATTCATGCGGGAAGCGAATCATTTTACCTTCTACATTTACTGTTGGTCGCAGATATATGATTCAAAATTACAAAGATGCAATGTCAATATGAAATTGGGAAGGACATCCAGATTTGTTTTTAACATTTACATATAATCCCCTTTGGCCTGAAATCACTATATTAATATCACATAACAAAAGTCGCACTTCAGACTGTCTGCATATTATATCCAGATTTTTCAATATAAAGGTTACCCAGTTAATGAAATATTTACAAGACAGATGCTGCTTTGGAAAGACATGAGCATGTGCCTACATAAATAAATATTATTTTATGGGACATACATTATCATATTTAATGAATATTTTGTTGAAGTCTATCATTTATATCATTAAATTCTATTCAGTTGTTTGTAAAGTGGAATTTTACAAACATGGACTGCCTCATATACACATTTTACTATTTTTATGTAGAGAGAGAAAATAGGTAATCCTGCCTACATTGAAAAATGTGTTTCTGCTGAAGTTCCAAATAAAGGTGACTTCCGAAAACATCACAAGGCTACTAAGATGTTTACAAATCATGGACCTTTTGGTGATGCAAATTGTAGATCACCTTGAATGAAAAATGGCAAATATACTAAATTTTTCCCATTTTTTTTTGAAAGTACAATAGTTGATAATGATGGGTACGTTCAATACTGAAGAAGAATTGATGGAAACACAATACTTAAAATCGTGTCCCATTGGATAATTAGTTTTATGAACCATATAATCCATTATTGCTAATGAAATATCAAGCTCATATGAATATTGATGTTTGAAATCAATATACTTCCATCAAATATCTGTTCAAGTATATTAGCAAAGGTAATGATCGTGTAACAGTAGCTTTTTATGAAACCAACAATACTACATTATCCAGAAATAATGTCGATGAGATTAAGATGTATTATGATTGCCAATACATCTCTCCTTGTGAGGCCTCTTGGAGGAAATTTTTCTTATATATCCAATATTGTTATCCTCTGGTTTAAAGATTAAATTTTCATTTACCTGGCTAAAATAGTGTTACATTCACTAACAGAGATCATATTGAGGATGGGTTAGGTAAGGGTAACATTTGTGAATCAATACGTAAGAAATGGTTTCAAGCTAATGTTGCTTACTAGGAAGGAAGTTGTCTCGCATTTTCAGAATTTCCAACTAGATTTTCATTCCACCAACGTGAAAAAATATGGTATCCAAGAAAGCAGGGGTTCAGTATTGGTAGACATTATTATGTTCCACCAACAATTAGAGATCTATTTTACCTGTGATTAATGATCACAATGATTATAGGTGCAACTTATTTTGAAAATATTAAAAATGTGAACAACATTATTCATGGTACTTTTCATGAAGTATGTTCTGCATTGGGACTTCTTGTTGATGATAGATAATTTATTGGAGCAATCAAGGAGGTGTCAACATGGGCTACATGCCGGTCTATGTGCAGACTCTTTGTTAGCATTTTGTTCTCAAACAATATGTCTCACCCAGACATTGTGTGGCATGAAACATGGGATCTCCTCTATGAAGAAATTATCTATGTGCAACAACAAATGCCAGGTATATATTGTCAAATTGAACAATATATATAATTAGAACTATGTAGTTGCTAATTCAGTATGTTTTTATTCTTTATTAACATATGTTACTAATTTAATAACAATATTTCATGATTACATTTAAATTTTTTACTCATGGATCATCAAAAAATGATGTATGCTTTGCTTGAAATAGAGAACCTACTACTGAGGAATGGTAGATCTCTTCATTATTTTCCACCAATTCCAGTTCCAGATTATGAAATTGTTTCTCAATAAAATAAATTAGTAGTCGATGAACTTAATCATAACATAATGTGTCTTTGAAATGAGTATCTGAATTTTCAATGTAATCTTACTGCTGAGCAGAATGACATGATGACTACCATTATGTCTTCTTTTAGTGCATCCGCTAAAGGTTTCTTTTTCTTGCATGGTCATGGACGCACATGTAAAACGTATATTTGAAAATTATTGTCATATATTCTATGGTCAGAAGGAAATATTGTTCTAGCAGTTGCATCCAGTGGAATTGCTTCATTACTACTACTTCATGAGAGGAAAGAACATTCGAAATTTCGAATTCTGATATATATTTCTAAAAACTCCATTTGCAATATTCAACATGGCAGTGATGTCGCAAATCATCTATATATATAAAATAATATTATTGGGATGAGGAAACAACGATCCATAAGAATTTTTTTGAAGCTTTTGACCATACTTTAAAATATATAATGTTGGTAAAAACTAAAAATTCATCAAACTTGCCATTCGGTGGAATAATTGTTGTGTTGGGTGGGGATTTCAGGCAAGTACAGCTTCTTCATACTTGTGGCAAAATTGACGTGTTCGAACACTGAAAAGGAACATGAGATTTATTTCCTATTCTTCTACAATTTCATATGAGGTTCTAGAATTTCCCAAATGGACTTTAGATATTGGTGGAGGTCGCATTGCAGAACCAAATGATGGTGAAACTGCAATTCTAATTCCATAAGCATATCTTCTTGCTTTGACTAAAGATCCTATTTCTGAAGTTGTTAAACATACTTATCCCAACATCATGTGTAACCATGCCGATTTTTATTATCTTAATGATTGTTCCATCATAGATCCAACTCGGATACTGTTGAATAAGTAAATGCGTACATGATATCCCTCTCGTGTTTGGAATGCAAAGATTATTTCTGGTCAGATTTAGTTTGTGATGCAAGTTCCGATACAGATAGGCCAGAAAAAATTTACACATCTGATATGTTAAATGGGATTAGTGTATCAAGGATGGATTCCCAAAAAATTACACTCAAAATTGGGGTTCCCGTCATGTTGCTTCGGAATGTAGATCTGTCTATGGGATTATGTAATGGGACAAGCTTGATTGTTACCCACTTGGGTGATCATGTCATCAGAGCAAGAATTTTATGTGGATGTAATTCATGATATCTTGCTTTCATTCCATGATTAAATATTACAAACTCTGACTATCGATGGAATTTCAAACTACAAAGAATACAATATCCTTTGAATGTTTCTTAAGCTATGATTATTAACAGATGTCATGGACATGCATTGTGTTCTGTTGGCTAGTATCTTCGAAAACCTGTGTTTATTCATGGTCAATTATATGTTTCTCTATCTAGAGCCACATCACCATTAGGTTTGAAAATAGTAGTTGTTTATAATAATCCCAAAACTCATGAATCAATGAAAAATATTGTCTACAAGGAAATATTTCATAGATATTGTTAGGTATATGATAAATTATAAGTTAAATTTTGAATAGTTGGTTCTGCTTGGCATATTTTTGTCTGAATTTTTGAACCTCAGTGTTTTTTATTATGATCTCTTCGTACATAAATTCAAAGAGCACATTTTTATGAATGCATCGTGATTAATTATCCCTTTGAATGATATCACACCTGATAACGATATGACAATAAAGATAGAAGTGCATATTTTGAATTTCTGGTGCAAGACATCATCTAGGTACTCAAATGTTATTGTCACGATTGATATGATTCATGGAAAATTATAGGTGAATTCAGAATAAAAATAGACTTCATATTTTCATTCTCCTATTTCATTTCTCTTCTCAATTTAACTATACCACATATTTTTCAACTTCATTAATATGTGTTTCAATTTATGAAATTCATAGAAATTTATTTCTGCAAAAATTTAGTATACATTGTACTGTTACACGACATCAGATTCTATCTATGTTCAAAAGTATATTGCATAATGGGATGTGTTATTTCATACAGAAGTTGCAGATGGTTGAAAATCAAGGTACCTACAAAGGAACTAGACATGCATGTCGAGTACTTTTCACATTAACAATGTATGTCTGGCCATGTGATGCACTGCTACCACATTTCTGTTTCGATTTTACTTCCATTGAAGACATAATTTAGGGAAGGGTTCCAGAGTAAAATTTAATAGGTAAACATTTATTTAGATTTCTGTAACATTTTATGAATGTTTATAAAGTTTCTTTGTTGATCAATAAATAATTTTATGGTTTACATTCAACTTTTTTTAGCTTACAATACATAACCATTTCTTTTTTCTTATCTGTTTTAGAAATTATTGGATATTTACATTGCTCGCATCCTCTTGAAGCATTGGGTAATTCCACTGTCAAGATTATAATTGTCTTACAGTATGAAAGGTTATCCATTACTTCCCTTCAGTATCTCTGACCCCCTTTTTATATTTAACATAATGCAGTACATATTTATCTACAGTGCATTACATCTGAAATGCAGATTATGGGGTGACAATTCTAACCAGATGTTATCTTACTTGGAAAAAATATCAGTTCATCAACAATGATAACATTTCATCTTTTTAGAGCTAATAAATTGAGTATTATGCTCTTTAATAACACAATTCCTTATTTCACTTTCATTTATTCAATGCTTTAAAATAATTTAAACAAGTACTCCAACAAAATTTGGTTTAAAACTACTTCCAGAATCACTTATACTTATAGCTTCCATTAATGTGATGATAATACTTTTCAATATTGATATTTAATATATTTAATTATTCCAAAAAAATTTCTATGGATACATAATTTAATTATGATTTTTGTATATGTTGTCCAATGTTTACTATATTATATATGTACATATTATGTTTGACATTTGACTTGCATTTTTCAATATTTAGAAGTACGTTTATAATGGCATCGAAGAATCGATTTACATAACCGATAAATCCATCTTCTTACTCTAAATTATTTTTTATATTGAGAAAATAAAAAAACCATTTCTGATGTCATGAATATTGATCAGGTATGTAGTATACGGAAAATAGAAAATTTAAATTATGCACTTTAAAATATGGATGTACCGTTTATAGTACTTTACAATGACATTATCTATATTATTCTCAATGTTGGATAGCCAATAATGATCTTGATTTCCATTACCATAAAAAATTCAAACAACTCATAATTTTTTCTATGATTCATTAAAATTAGGCATTAAAAATGTGCATAATGTTGATGGAAAAATTTGGGGAAACAACTGCAAGATATCTGTTACATGCAACGTTTCTAGGTTCTTATTTCTTCTTTATCCTAAAATTTTATTTTCTATTTTATATATAAATAGTAATTAATTTTACTTATCTTAAATCCCTTTGTAATCATATTTTTAAATCAACATATTTAGAGTGCAGTTACTTGTGAGTGATTCAAAGGACTCATTATCGGTTGTCCTATTTGATAAACAAGTAATGCAATTTGTGAGAAAAACTACTTCAGATATGTGATATTATTTGATTCCAGTTCTACTAGATAATAAACTATCATGATGATAATATAGCTTCGATTCAATTAAAGTAACATTTAAATTTTTTTCTTAAATAAATATGATAATGAATACGGTTTTCCTAACGAATTGACTATTTTCAAATCAAAAGAGGTTCTTCTATCAATTGAAGTGTCAAATTATAATATTCAAAATCATCACCGTTCAGCAGAGAATAACTCATATGAGGTAATATTCATTACCGAAAATGAAAACTACATCACCAATTTCAATTATAGCCTCACAAAATTTCACTAAGAATCTACTAAATATTCCTATTTTCATTAATATGGATTGATTGAAAATAGTTATTTGTGTTATTATTTATATACAACATCATCAACGACGTGGTTTTACAAAGGTAAGTATTGTTCATGAACATTGTCACCTACAATATAATCCATTATCATCATTTTTACATCTATGCGTTTAAAGATCATGCAACTGGATTAATGCTATATTTTTCTAAAATAGTATCATCAAAATGTTGAATCATTTTGACACAGTGCAAAGGGCCACTCTATATTTGAATCATCGTCTGTGGTATCATCATGTATTCTGGTATATATATATTTTCTACATTAGAATTTTCTTTATAGGCCTTTATTTTATTCCTATATTGTAATTGCTCCTACATCAGATGCTGCTTTTAACTATGTTTTATATGCAGAAAAACCAACTGAATGAATTTTTAAATGAAGATGATATTGAGAAATATCCAAATATCCCACCTGAATGTGTCGGTAGAATGATTCAGCAAAAAAATATGGAAATCCCAATGAACGATAAATTAAAATACAAGAGAGAAAAGAATGATTCATATGTTCTACAGATATGAAACATAATACGATATCAGGTGATTGAATCTTCTAATTTATTTTATTCCATGTGAGTTAGTTTATTCTTCCAGTATTACAAATAAAATATCACTTGATATATTTCAGTGCTGCTGGGAGAAGGGGCAGGGAAGAGAGGGGGGCGTGGTGGGGGTTGGTGGGAAAGGGGCTGGGTAGGGAGAAGGGGCCAGGTTGTGTTGGTGATGGGCAGGAGGGAGGATGAGTTGGAAGGGGTAGGTGCTGGGATGTGGTGGAAGCAGAGGCTTCTAAGGTGGGAGGGGATGAAATGGGTTGGGAAGTGGGGTTGAGGGGAGGGGCTGGGCATTTGTGAGGGTGGTGATGGGCATTAGGGAGGAAGATTTGGAAGGGGGGACGAGCCTGGTGGGTGGTGGAGCTGGGTAGGTGGGACGGCCCAGTGTAATGTTTTTTAATCATGTTTCTAAATATTACCTTGATGAATTAAATATATGGTTTGTCAACAATCATATTCATGTGGTGGTTGTTATATACAGGTTTTTTCATCATTTATAGAGAAAGATGTTCAATTATCCATTAATTTTAGGATTCCCTAATTTTATCTTTTGCGTGCAAGTTCAATAGCAACATGAGGTGGGGGGTGTATTGCAAGGAACACCATACAGATATTTAATGTATGTGCTTCTATAATGTTATGAATTACATTTTTATTGGATCATTGGATGGTTCATATGAATGAAATTACAAAAACATGAAGATTGGATATCATAGACTTGATTTTTTAACTACAAAAACCAATCCTATGAGGTTATTGGTGATATTCTCTTATGAATATTTCATATTCGAAAGAAGGTATTCCAGTGCGTTATTACTATTCAAAGGTAAAAACATATAAATAGGTCAGTACTCTACACTACAATACATAATTTTATAGTTGTTTTAATTTAGTCAATAGATTTATGATTCATAAAAAATGGGTTCCATTTTGTTTGGAATAGAACTATAAATGGGATAGATAGTTTCAATCTATTACTTTTAGATGACTATCTATACTTGATGAAGTGTTAATATATAGTGGAAAGGAATTGCAGGTCCGTGAGGGAAGATCTGGGTAGGGGGGATGGGAGGGGAAGATCTTGGCAGGGGGGAGGTGGCTGGTGTGGGAAGGGGCTAGGTTTGATGGGACGAGAGGGGGAGATCTGGGCAAGGGGAGGTGGCTAATGTGGGAAGGTATAGGGAAAGGAGGAGGTGGTTGGTGTGGGGAGGGGATGGGAAGGTTGGAGGGGAGGGGAGGGGAAGATGAGGGTAGGGGGGAGGGCATGGATGAGGAAGAGTTTGGGCAAGGGGAGTGGTGGGGGAAGGGGCTAGGAAGGGGTAGGCTGAGGTGGGAGGGACATGTGCTGGGATTGGGTGGGAGATAAATAGAGGTGTGGGAGGGGAAAGGTAGAGATGGACAGGGGGTAAGAGGAGTTGATGGGATATTGGGTGGGTGAAAATCTCAACCGGGTGGTGTGGCTGAGAAGAGGGGATGAGCAGAGGATGGAGTAGGAGAATGAGGAAGATTAGGGAGGAAAGGGTCCCAGGAGATTTTCGATAGTGGGAAGGGGAGGGGTGGGGATGAGATGGGTAAGATAGAGTGGAGGGTAGGTGAGGGGAGGGGAGGATGAGGGTAGGGGGAGGGTGCTGCTGGATGAAGAGGGTGGGCATTGGGGGGAGTGGTGAGGGAAGGGGCTGGACAAGGGGAGGCTGAGGTGGGATGGAGAGCTGCTGGGATTGGGTGGGAGTGAAGCAGAGGAGGGAGAGGGGAGGTGTATAGTTGGGTAGGGGGTAGGAGGAGGTGCTGGAAAATTGGCATGGGGTGAATAGATGGTCAGATTAACAACTTTTTCTATTTCAATTATTAATTATTTATATATTATTTCAATTAGTAGTAATTTATCATTTTCATATTAATAATTGTTTTCATTGAATTTTTATCAAGCTTCTTTTCATAGATGAATACTGTAAACAAATAATCAATTTTTTTATGGCATGTATATTTTAACTTCACTAAATTACCCAGTTTTTTTTCATAGTAAAATGTCACATTTACTCACATTACTGTCTAATTATATATTGCAGGGATCAACATAACTATTAAAAAACATGACAAACTGCTACTCTACATCAATGATACATGGTAGTACTTGGAGGCTGTTGAATGCACATTCTGATGACATGTGTTGTAATCTGATCTGTAGACCTGCTTTTGTTGAAATTCATGGTTTCTGTAATTATTGTGAAACATTTATCTGCTACAAAGTGTATTTATGTTCTCTTATCATGATTAAATAACATTCCATTGTTCTATTTCACAGGTGATATGAAACTGAAAAGTAATGTTTGTTTCCAATTTCGTGATCTCATACCATGATTCTGTTTCACTGTTTACCTATTACAACTATCTATAAAATATATTTCCATACTTCTTTTCTATGAATAGATTTATAATTTCAAAACATTATTTATTAATTTCTATTGATCACTTCTCATATTTCTAATGAATTTTATATTTCAAATTTAATTTAAGACATTGTGTGTATGCACGAGCAATGTACTAGTTTTAAATAAATGTTGGTTTTTATTTTAAAAGTGAAATGAACTTATTTATAAAATTATTTATATAAAAACTATATTATTTTTGGAATTGGAATGTTGATATTGAACAATGGTGTAGTTTTTTTAATTTTATGAGAGAGTCAAATTTTGGCGTAAAAATTAAATAATGATTAAATATATAATATGATTTATGATGTTATAATGACCCAATAGTGAGGTAGTAAAACACTATAAAAATCATTTTTGTCCAATATATGTTTTAATAATATGATTTTTTGATGTTATATTTGTTTGATTAACATAATGGGGCCTCAGTGTTCCCTTCAAGAATTAAAAAAACATTAAATTTTAAAATGATATCTTTGAGAGTGTGACTCCCCTCCACATAATCAAGCCTAAAATTTTATGATTTTTTTATATTGTACATATAAAAAATGTTTTCCACTACCCTTTGGAAAAAATTATGGGAAAAACATTGGTTGGATTGGGGTGTTAGTTATTTTTAAGTGTGGAGTCAAAAACAAAAATAATAAATAATTTCCTCTCTTTTCATATATTATCCCACCCATGATCCGACTTATATTAACTCAAAACCATTGGAGCACATCCTTACACTGACCAAATATCTCTGAAATTATCCCAATGGGCCCAAATGTCCAATAAATCCTCTCTCAAGCTACTCTAAATCCTTTGGGATCACACTTCCATGTTAGGGATTTCCTCCATTCTCATTTTTTCTAAATTTTTTATATTTTTTACCCTCAAGTAATCAATTAAAAATGATGCGGTATGTTGTCTCACCTTTTTAAAATATCCCTAAATATTTTTTAATTGTGAGAGGACTATTTTTCTCTCATTAATTTCCCTCATGAACACCCATTACCAGGGTAATATTCCTTAACAAATTTTTCTCTTCTCATTTACATTAAGAAGTTATTTAATATTATGAATCTATATTATATAAAAGATATTGATACATGTATCTATATTACCCCCTTAATGTAAATTTAATTTTTATTTGATTATATACTCATATCACCCTCATCAACCATTTTTTTGAATTCTTATGTCACATTGTTATTTTGCTGAAATTGCACCGAAATTCTCTAAGCCATAGTCAATGTTATGTGAACACCATGAAAATTTCTCTATCAAGGGTATTCCATATTATTCCCATTTAATTGTTGATTATATATTTTCATTTATTTATCCCATGTTCCATTATCGTGCAATAAATAATGAGGTTGAATGATTCCACGTTTTAAAATCCATGTGGCACACTTACGCCTGAAATTAAATGATAAAGAAGGGTGTTCCTGGATAGCTCTTCAATTCATTGGGTAATGACTAGTACCATGATACGTCTTGTGAAATGAGGGGATCATCATTCTAATTCAAATACAATTATGGTTTACTTCTGATCCATGTGCAAGGATCCATTTCTTATGTTAATATCATGTGAAATGTTGTTTTCAAATATCAAAGTTATGATAATCATTCTATATCATGAAATTATGTTCATGTTTATTTTGTGCTCCATTGATATGAATAATGTCTAACATGTACTATATTTTTCATTCTATGCTCTGATTAATCCCTAAATATGCTTTATAGTTTTCCATTTTTAATGGATGCCCTTAGGTTTTCCCATGAAATGCTAAGTATGAAGGAATGTGTAGGATCATGTAAAAGAAGTTTTCAATAATGTTTTGCATTTCATGTTTTCTGCTGTTTTGTAATTTTCCAAATCCATAAAACACTAAAAATATCTATATTATATGTTGTATCTTGTGAAGGTTTTATGTAATAGAATATTTTTATGTGTGAAATAAAGAAGAGGGTTGTTATAATGAAATTTGACAGAAATATACTGTCTATATTTTGAAATCCTAACATATAATAAATGATTCAATACATTATATAAAATTAATAAATGATTAAATATATATTCCCATATGAAAATAATGTTATTTTGAGTTTATATTTGTAATATTGAAGATCTATTATTAATAATCCAATACATATATTATATATTCTTTTTTTAATATCAATTTTGTACAAATATGACTACCAACCCAATTGTTAAGGGTATTATTTAACTGCGTTCCAACGTTAGACTTATAAAATATTGGAATCTAGTCCACCATGGTAATAAGGAATGGAAAAATACCTGGTTTGGTATTTGGTGGTTATTAAATTATTATATATATTTAAAAAACTATGTTTAAGAAATAATAAATTACTTATCTATATTTTCCAATATAAACCCACTCAATCTTCCATTACTCCTCACCAAATTTCCATGGATGACATTATTGTGGTTTTCATTTCATTATTATATAGATACCAAAACCAAAGTTTGTGAAATAAAAAATAACTCACCTCTCTATTTTTATATTAACCCTATTAATATCCCCTTCATGTTCAATAAACAAAAATGGAGAACATCCTTAATCTTATATCCCATATCAAGAGTCTTCCCAAAGGTTCCTTCAATCGTTAAAGAATCTCCTCCTATGTATTTTTGGAATCACCCTTTCAAGGTAATGGACATCTCTCTGTTATTTTAAATTAAACAAAATTCTTTGTATTTTACATTTTTAATATAAATTAGTCATATTTTAATGACATTATAAAGATCTTTATACTGTCAAATTGATGACCTAATAAATCAATATCATTTATCTCCGCTCATTATAGAATTTTTCTAAGACATGGAAATGCTGATATTTATTAATGTATCTTCTCATTATATTTCTTATTCAATAATCATAATCATTTTATTATTTTTACTAACAATTCCTAATGTTGGAATATGGTTTCTCACAACCATATAATTGTCCATTTTATTTAAAAATAATGATATAGCCATTTTTCTCTCATTATACTTTTTTATGTACCTTAGTGAACTGCTGATATATTTATAAAATTTCATATTTATTTTTCCATGCTTTGATTTTTGTTGTGAACACCATCCTTTTTTACACATAAATATATTCCTAAATATATACCTATAATTATATTATTATTGACATCCATATATTAATTATACACTCCTTGATTGAAAAACTAAATTTTATGAAATTTGTTATTTTAATATATGACTTATGTGGCACACATATTAGGAACATGATATGATTATGATGGGTTTTCCTATATGGAGAATCAAGGAATTGGTTAATGTTTTAGTTTAATGAGATTACATGTATAGTGTATTCAAGTTTATCATATGCACACTGTGTTAATATTTTATTGTAGTTAATATATACATAGTCTTATGATTTCATGTTTATTTTTCTAAATTAATACCATATTTTATATATGTTTTCATGATATATAATGAGTCATTTTCCATTTTTCTAATTATAAATCTTTTTAGGTCAAATTTAATTTTGTATTTTGGAACACCTCATGATTTTGTAAAATATATTTTTTTAATTAATTAATTTTTATGATATTTTTATGTCACAAAAGCCTAAATATAACTAGTTCTATATGAAATCACTATGAGTGGATTGAATATCACAAAACACCATGTTAATCTTTCACATCACACAGTATGTAGATTTTATTTTAGTACCTGGAAAATAATGTTTGGCTAGTTTTACACACAATGTTGATTTCCTTTGGTAGCCTACATTATATGAATGTGATAATTTAACCAAATAATAACATAATATAAATATTTTTGTAAAAACACTATTATTTTTGTTACATATCATATAATATATATGTTATTATTTAAATAAAATTTTTACATGTGAATAAAATCAACCGTTTTAGGTAGAAATGAATGTATAAACTATTTGAAAATAACGATATCACTTTTCTAAGAAAAATTATTTTTCTTGTATCCAAATAAATTAAAAAACCCACTATTGAAGAATTTATTTAATATATTATATATTAAGTCAAATATTATTTCACTCTTCTAATTGATTTTATTGTGATAAAAAATGAATAAATTAAATTTTATGGAAATAAGATGTATTTTTCAACACGGAAATGTTACCACCTTTTTATTCAGAACTAATTTAAAATATGATATTTGAATCTTTTATAATTTTTATCTGAAAAAATAAAAATATTTTTTTTGAAATTGTTAATTAAATAAATTTTTTTTGAATATTTTTTATTTTTTAAGGATTCAATTTTTGAAGAATAGTGAAGGACAAAAAATTTTAATGAAAAAAAAAATTCACCTAATTAATATTTTATAAAATATATACTATTTGCTGGTTTAAATATTAATTACATTAATTATAAAAAAATAATCCAATTTAGATCATTGTAATCAATTTCATTGGGAATTTTTTTTAAAAAATACCAATATTATGATGGTTTTCACATAAACCCCCATATTGTGGTCCTATAAATAGGATTAAATTTTAAACAATTTCATCAAGATTTATGATTGAAATTTAGAATAATGGAATAAATATTTCGAATAAGAATTATTTATAATTTCTAGTTGGGTAAAATTATTTTTTTCCAAAAATATTAGTGAATGTAGTTAAAAGTAATTATGAATAATAAATTAAAAATAAAAATAAAAAGGTAAAAAAATTATAAAATTAAATAAAACATTACTTATAAACATGTACATAACTACTTGGATCTACATATTTAGACACTATAATACCTTTTCTAGAATTTGGTTCATCATTTTTGTATCATCCCAGCAAAATAAAGGATATGATATTTTCATATTTACTAATATTGGTGAATTATATATTTATTTTACTTTAAAGGGGATGTTATGTTTGATGGCGTACCCCACAAGAAATAATGGGTTTGTCTGAAATCCCATATTGCACACTAGGCTGAGTCATTCTGTAAAATATTAATATAATATTATTTTAAATGATAGTAAACTCCTAGTCGTTGTATTGGTGGGAATGAATAGAACTAACAAAATTATAATTATATATATTTTTTAAATGTATTTACATTTATAAAATAATATATTGAGGCTTGAAATGAGAATGAATCTGATTTTATGCATTAAAAACTCTAATATTTTCAAACGTACATTTTATAACCTTTTAATGGAAAACCCATTTTAAATCAATTTTTTTTCATTTCTATATTTAATACTAATCAATGTAAACTTCAACATTATAAAAGATACATCAAAATTTACTTTTGGTAAATTTTTCTTATTTTTCTAATAAGGTTAATTTATTAATGGATAATAAAAAGACATCATTTTTTTCAAAACAACCATTTAATATAATTTATTTATATATATTTATTGTCATTTTCATAATTTTTAAAGTTTAATTGGATTGTATTTTTCCCTATTAATCCAATTTCAGTAATTGGAAGTAATTTAAATTTGGTATTCAACATAAAAAATTTCAATCTTTTCATAGTTATTATTTCTTAAAAACAAGATTTTTTTTGTTTTGATAGTGGGAATTATTTTAAAATTAATTACTGAAACATATATATTTGTAATTTGGGAAATTGAATTACATATTTTGAATCAGGACGTCTAAATTATGTAAATAGTAACTTTTATTTTTAAACATTATGAATAGTAACTTCAATACATATTTTTTTACCATGGTTAATGGAAAAATCTAATAAATAAGGGTAAAAAATAATATCATAATAATATGAAATTACCCTAACATGTGTCCACACCCTATTTGATGGTACAAGTCCAACCATGGTAATACCTCGGTCAATTTTGGGACCCCGTGGAGCTAGTTGTAGTTTGAAATTACATTTTATAGAAATTAATTTAATGTTATGGAAAATGTAACATAAACATACTTCATTTAGTTAAATGATATTTTTGTATTAGTGAAGTTGCTTCAAACTAAAAATGTATTTAAGGATTTTATAAATGTCATGATATCAATATTATTAAAATTTTCATTATTCATAAATTAATATATAAAATTATTTATTTAATATTATAACATTAAAAAACTCTAATATTCTGTTAAATAGTTATAATATGTCTAAGAAGTTATTATTGACTCATTAATTATATATTTTTCATTTTTTGGAAAATATATTTATTCTCAATTTGTTAAATGCTTGATAAAAGGGTAAGAGTAAAAAAGGGTTATATAAGAATTATGAAGATCAAAAAATACCCAAAACCTATCCTATTGTTATTGGATGATTTTATTTTGACTAAACTCATAAAATTATTGAATGTAATGATTTTGTGTACCTTTTGAAACCAAAAATAATTTCATAAAAAAATAATTATTTCAATATTTCCTAAAGAGCTCCTCCTCCCTCTTATAAAAGTGACCAACTCTAACATATTACTCACACCTCTCAAGCCCCTTGACTCATGATTCCTATACTACTATATGCTCCCAACATCCATATCTTCTACCTATAAGCCTTTATTTTGGAATAATGAAATTCAACTAATCCTTTTGCTTCAATTCAATGAGAGTTAGCCGATTTAAAGGTAACATCCTATCTCACGTTCTTTTATTTTAATTACCTTCTCGAACTTGCTAAAAAATATTTATAATATTCTATTATAAAAAAACATGTATATACCATATAACATGGTGTTTTAATGTAAATGATTCAATATAAAAATCCACACACCTCCATCTAATGGATAAAAACATAATATTCTTATGGGTGGTGAACTACTGCCTCACAAAACGATTATTGTTCGATTATCACCTACAGCCTCTAATGGTGGCCTTTATGATGACACCGTATTTATATGCTATATATTTTTTATTTATATTGTATCTATTATTCTGTATTTTTCATTTATAGCATACCATTATGGTTTCCATAACGGGTAAATACCATTATTTCATTTAAGGGTGATCAGAATACCACCCCTCAATGTTATAAGGCTCATTCAAGCCATGCATGGAATGTATAAAGGATAGATCTAATTAAATTATATATATCTATTTATCACTATGTTTTTATTCCATTAAAAATTAAATATAAATTAAAGTAGTGTTAATGTGTATGTACGTATTACCGTCTCTATGAACGGTGCATTTCATTTATTATCTCTAAATGTTATGTACTATTAAAAAAAAACACACACACACATATATATAATTAAAATATATGATATGTTATATATATATATATATATATATCATGAATATCATTATGAAGATAATGAAATTTTTACCACATGGACAACATGTAATTTTATGAAGTTAATTTTTGACTCATGTACCAAATATCAAAAAAAAGAACCATTATTAATTTAAATGATTATTTAATGTTTATAATGTGGTAATATGTGATAAATAAAGTATAATAAATTTGAAAATGTTTCTAAAGAATGTATAAATAAACTTCAGTTTATTATTTAGGAGAATATAGAATGAACAAGTCATATTGGACATGAGGTAAGGGACTTTGTCTCAATTTTCTTTTATTGAAGCATACATTGATTTATACACGAATTTCCATTACATGATTTATAAAAAATAGAATTTTAATTTTATAAAAATGGAATAATTTCTCAATGAATTGTTGTACTAAATGAAAAAAAATGTTTTTTTTAACGTACATAGTGACAATCAACTTTGGGCTGGAGTGAGAATTATTTGATATTTTGTATCCTTAACAAATCATAAGATTTTTAAAAGGAAACTAAATACCATATAATCTTTTTTACATGTTTTGTTATTGAAAATTGTTTTGGGAATGGCTTTATTATGTAAATTTGTTGAAATTTCATATTGTGATTGTAATGTGGTAATGTTATCTTTTCTTTATGCTTGTTCATGTGTGATGATTATGTTATTATTTTTAGAAATTGTTTACGCATTTAGGTTGTTCCATGATAAACTTGGGGAGGGTGATATCGGGTTAGCTCTCCAATGCATTTGGTAATGTGATAGAGTTAAATGTTAATTAATCTCCAAAAAGATTTATAGAATATACCGTAATGAGTATTCCAAATATAACTCCCTATGTAGCTGTGATAGATACAATGTATGAATGTTATGGATTTTGATAGTTACCTTTTTTATTTGTGATAACTAAGTGTTATTCAAAAATATTATGATTTCATGAGGTATGATAAAGAGCTTATGTTTTATATTTATTTATGGAATAATGATTTCTTTCATTATTTTGTAAAGCTTACATAGGTTTTTATGCTCATCCAATGTTTTTCAAATGTCATTATCAACGTATAATGATGGGTATGAGAAAGGAAATATTCATAATGATTTATATCAAGAGATTAATTATTGTTTTAATTTAGGATTTTTTATTTGATTAAAAAATTAATACAACGTAGCAGTGTCTGAAATGTAATAATTTGGTTGTAATGTAATATTTATGTCATAATTCCCTAAAACTCCAAACCTAAAATGATCCTCAATGGTAATTATTAAGTAAATTTAAAAATATGTAATGATTACGGTTGGGGACTTATAGTTGGCATCAACGGTCTGTTTAGAAAACATTTGAGGTTAATATATTTTTAAAATAATATAAATAATTTAATTTAGGGTAAGATAGAAATTATATATAATATGTAGATTATTATGTCTCTTCACCTTTTATATTTAATTATTCTGAATGTTTTTTTAGAGAAACATTGAAGCTATGATGGGCCAACATCAATATGAAAACAACCTTCCAAATGAGAAACTTGAGATGGTTGGAATTAATACTGAATAATTTGTTATAGTGATTTCATAGTTGACTAAAAATATAAATAGTGGTGGTATCCAGAATGAGATCTTCAAGATCTACCACAAAAGAAAATGTCACTATTGGAAAAAATCATGAGGCAACATCCCCCCATCATTTAGAGGATCATATAAATTTTTCCCCGATTGATGTTCATTATTGGGAGGAATTCAAAGATATGTTTCTTGATAAATATTTTCCAATAATACTCATTGTAGTATGGAAAAAATCCTAGGAATTTAAGTAGGAGGATGACTCAATGTGTTTTTATGAATAACAATGCACTCTACAAGAAAGGTTGGATTCAATATTCATTATGAGATCCTGACTATAAAATCAATCATTTTTACTCATGATTAATGGAAAAATATATAAGGGATTTAGCTTCTCGTGAGTTCCAAATTTATGAATATATTGTTCGACGTGCAGAGAAGGTGGAAATGGAGTTTTTCGATGATCATTTTTTCTTTTAAAAACAACAAAAAAATAGTTTGACGTGGAAGAAGAAAGGAAATAACTCTTAAAAAATGTCTTATGGTTTGAATTTTTTTTAATTTTTTTATAAAATGTGGTAAAAATAAAACTGGGTAATGTTATTTGAGTTATCTTATGTTCTCTTGATGTGGTAAAATGGGTCATAAGGCATGTAATTACACTAAAAATTATCAGGGTATTGGTAAGACAAAATCTTATTTACAATATGTAAAAATTTTGTAGTGCAATGAAATGGGTCCTTATGCACATGAGTTTCCAATAAAGATATCAACTGAGAGAAAGTAGTCGAACGTCCGTAATGAAAGGAATGGTGAAATTTTTTGCAACTACATCAGCAAATGTTGGGCAATAAAATGAGGTAGTATCATGAACACTATTTGTTTATTGGGATTATGCAAATGTGTGGTTTGATTCATGTTCTACACATTCATTCATTTCTGAGAGATATTCTATTAAATCAGGACTACCATCTCAAGATATGAATCCTGAAAAAATGGTAAAAACACAAGGTGGAAATTAAAATGAAAAACAAGAAGTTAAAAGAACCTTCATGTCCCTGTATAGAGAAAGAATCTACCTGAAAATCTATTTGTTCTGCCTCTAGTGTATTTTGATGTTATTTTATGAATAGATTGGATTTCTATTTATCATTCTAAGATTCACTAAAATTATAAAGGGGATTTTTTTCTGAAAGAATTCAATATTGTGTCCAATAATGAACACTTAATTTTGATACCATATATGGAATCTAAAAAACTATTAAAATATTGAAATTATTGTTACCTTGCACATATTGTTGAAAACAATTGAACTGTTCAGATTAATGATGATCCATTGTTAAATGAGTATCTTGATGTTTTCTTTTAGATTTTCCTAGTATAATACATGATCGATATGTTTAATTTAATATTTATTTAGTTCATTATTCCAATCCAATTTCAAAATCCCTTATCGAATTGATCAAATTGTACTTTTAGTGTTAATGAAGAAACTGTAGAAGTAAATAGATAAATGCATCATTCAACCTTGCACATCACCATGAGTTTCTATTTTATATTTTGTTAAAATGAAATATGGTTTAATAAGATATTTCATTGATTATAGATCATTTAATAACATCCCTATTAAGAACAAGTATCATTTTCCTCATATTAAGGATTTTTTGAAATACTTTAGGGGGATCATAAATTTATCAAAGATTGACTTTTGGATGGGGTACCATCATTTAAACGTAACAAAAGTAGTCATTCCGAAAAATGTATTTTGTAGTAGATAAGGACACTATTAATTTTTATTTATGCCTTTTCAGATAACCAACGAACCTGATGTATTCATTGATCCTATGAATAAAATTTTCATAGAGTTCTTGGATACGTTTTTGGTTGTGTGTATGATGATATTTTGGATTTTTATAAAATAAAATATGAACATTATAGTTTTTTAATGGTTTTCTAAGAACACATAAAAGAAAATAATATATGTGGGAAATTATTCAAGTGTGAATTTTGGTTAGAAAAAATGTCATTCCTTATCTACATTGTTTCAAAAGATGACATAAAAGATGAACCTTCTCTAACAAAAGTTGATGTCGAAAGGAAAAGAACCACAAATATAGCTGAGATATTTGGTTTTCTTGGTTTAGAAGGATATTATAAGAGGGTTTTTGAATCATTTTAATGATTATATTTCCCACTGACTATGTTAACTCAAAAAGTTGTAATGTTTATTTAGGAAAAATAATGTGATGATTATATTCAAGAACATAAATGAAGATTTGTGAATGCTCTAGTTTTTTAAATATCATCTGAAGATGGTGAATTTTTTATATATTGTGATTCTTATTCAAAAGTACATGGTTGTGATCTTATAACGAATGATCATGTAATTTCTTATGCTTCACGTCAGTTGAAAACTCATGAGTTAAACTACCATAAACATGATTTGGAATTAGCTACTCTTGTTTTTCTTTATAAATTTGGAGGCATAATTTGATTGTATTAAATTGTGAAATATATACTGGTCAAAAAATTTAAAAGTATGTATTCACTCAAAAAGTATTGAACTTGAGATAAGGGATATGGATAGAATTAATCGAGGATTATGATTGCAGAATCCATTACTATCTGAGAAAGTAAAATAATGTAGTCGATGGTTTGAGTCAAAAAAAATAATACTATATTAACTATGATAAATTTGGAACAAAATAATTTGATTACATATTTGATAAACATTGGCCTTGAATTTTTTGGGGCAATAAATTCCTCAATTTTGTTCGAGGTGTCAGTGAAATCATTTCTATCAGGAAAAATTGAGAATGTAATGCAAGAATAAATTGAGTTGTAGAAAAAGCTAATGTTGGTTAAGAATGGTATGTTTCCTGAATTTATCATTGATAGTGATTATATTTTGATATTTCGGAAAATATTATCTTGGGATTTCTATTCACAATTAAATATAGAGTAGATATTTGAGGCTCATAGTTCCCTATTTTGCGTTCATCCTGGTAGTACTAAGATGTACAAAGATCCATTGGTGTATTAATGGTGGGATGGAATGAAAAGAGATATTGGTGACTTTACTGTGATATTTTTTCAAGTAAACTAGTTAAAGCATAAGAACAGTTTCCGAAAGGGATGCTTCAGCCATTCCCAGTGCTATAGTGGAAATGGGAGAATATAACCATGGATTATGTTGTGGAATTTCCAAAGACATATTATGGAAATAATGTAATCGGGTTTATTTTTGATAAATTCAATATTTTTTCTCATTTTCTTCTGATTCGAGATGCATTGTCTCTAGATCAACATTCTAAGTTGTATGTTAAATATATAGTAAGGTTACAGGGAGTTCCCCTATGCATTGTATCTCATCGTGATCCCAATATTACATCTATTTTTTGGAAAGTCCTTCAGAAGATGTTCTTTACTGAATTAAATTTTAGTATAGTGGTTCATCCTCAATTAGATAGGCAATCAGAATGAGCAATTTAGACACTAGATGATATGATACATTCATTCACAATGGATTACCATGGATTTAGGGACCAACAGCTTTATTTGGATGAATTTTTCTTATAATATCATTTTGCATTCTATTATACAAATTCCTTAATTTGGGGTATTAAATGGAAAGAGATGTCTAACACAAGATTTTTGGTTTATGTAGTTGAAAGGAAAATGAAGGGACCATAATTTTAAGTAGATATGGAAAATAATGTTATGTTGATTTAGAAGAACATGAGAAAAAACCATAGCATGCAAAAAAGTTATGCAGATAACCAGAAGAATGATCCTTCTTTCGAGGTATTTGATATTGTCTTTCTAAATGTTTCTCCAAGGAATTGTGTGATGCACTTTGGAATGAAGGGAAATTTGAGTCTAATTTTCATTTGACACTATGAAATCTTAGATAATGTTGGATTAGTTGACTACATAGTGTCTTTACCTCCATGTTTATCCCAGGTACACAATTTGCTTCATGTTTCAATGTTGAGAATGTATATGCCGGATCCATCTCATGTTTGGAGTCCAAATATAGTTCAGTTGGAAGAGAATATTTCTAATGAGGAATAAAAAGACCATATTCATGACATAAGGGAGAGAGTATTACTGAATAAGGAAATTAATTAGTTAATGGTTTATTGAAAAAAAACATATTATTGAATAAGAGACATGGGATTCTGAGAATTCTATGACTGATAAATACCCCCACATATGTGGTAAGTGAATTAAAATTGTGAGGGTGTAATTTCCAAAATTAGGGAAAGATGTGACATCCAAGGTAAATAATGGATATGATATTTTCATATTAATAATTATTTAGAATTAAATATTAATTTTATATTAATTGATATTCTATGTTCAATCACGTAACAGACACACCATAATGTGTTTTTCCGATAACTCATGTTACATACAATGTTGAGTCATACTGAAAAATAATAATATAATATTATTTTAAATTATAGTTAACACCAAGAATTTCAATTTGTGGTAATAAATAAAACTAACTAAAATATGTTATACATTTTTGTTAAATGTTTTTAAAATTTTCCAATAACATTTAGCAGCATAATATGAAATTGAATATGATTTTAAGCTGGAAAAAATGTAAAATTTTTAAAAATACTTCTTACCACTTTTTGATGGAGAACCCCGTTTAAGTGTAACTTTTTCACTTTTATAGGATAAGTATTACAGAATAAAATTTTTCCTTAGAAGAGGGACATAAAAATTTTCTTCGGGGTAAATTTTTGGTATTTTTTTATATAGTTCTTTTTTTAATTTATAGTGAAAAATACTGCATTTTAAGTCAATAATTGTATTTTTAGATGAATTTTTTATATAAGTGTATTTTCCTTTTAGTTTGTTTTAATGTGTAATTGGATTATTGTTTTCAAATTTAATCCACTATTAGTCATTGGATGTAATTTCACTTTGAAATTTGACATAAACACATGTCAATCTCTTTGTAGTTATTATTTCATTAATACATGGATTTTTCTCTTCGCTACAAGAACTAATTTTACATTAATTTCTAAAACATGTGTGATTTGAATTGGGAAAAATAAATCCATATTTGGAATCAGGAGATCCAATTTCTGTAAATAAGTAGTTATTATTTTTAAACATTTTGAATAGTAATTTCAATAAATATTTTATTTTCCACGGTCAAAAGGTAAATCTGGTAAAAAAGGGGTAAAATAATATTATAATAATAATAAATTATCCTAACATGAGTGCTAACCAAATTTGTTGACACATTTCCATCCATGGGAATCCTTTGATCGATTTTAGGACACTATAGAGCCACATGTAATTGAAAATGGAATTTTATAAAAAGTAATTTAATTCTAAGTAAAAAGTATCAAAAACATATATCGTTTAGTAACAACATTTAAATATGGGGTTATATAATTGATATTTTAAAATATAAAAAGTAATAAAAATATTAAAATATTTTTTACATCATGTTATTTTATTTATAATTTTTATACATTATATAAATAAAGATAATTAGAACACAATGCTAGTCTAGTGATTGCTTCATTAATAATGGATCCAAATAAATGATATTAGAAATGATAAAATAAATGTAATTTGATTATTTTGATATCATCCATTAATTTAATAGATGATATATACGTGTTACATTTTTATTATTGAAGTTTTTTCGAATCAATCATGTAATTATGGTTTTATAAAAAGCAATGATATAAATTGTGTCAAAATAGACAAAATTAATATTTTAAAATATAAAATATTTTATTAAATATTATAAAATTAAAAAAAATATTCAGAGAAATAGATATCATAAGTCTTAAATTTTATTGTTGATGCTTTAATTGGATATTTTTCCTCTTTTGGTAACTATTTTTACTCCCAATGTATTAAATTCTTGATAAAATGGTTAGAGTAAAAAATAATTACATTAATAAGAGAATGATTAAAAAATATCTGAAACTTGTCTAATTATTATTGGATGATATTATTTCTATATAATAAAACTTGTATTAGAATTTTATGTATTTTTGACTTTATAAACCAAAAATAATATTATAATAAATTAATTCATTCATGCATTCCTAAATATCCCATCCTCCCCCTTATAAAAGTCCAACACCTCTATCTCATTAATCACACCTCTAAACTCCTTTTACTCATACATACTATGATCCAATAATCTCCAAACATTCATCTATTACACCAATAATCCTTTCATTGGGTGGAAGGGAATTCAATATAGCCTTTTGGTTCAAACCAAAAGGTGTTTTGGATTTAAAGGTAACTACTTCTGTCAAGTTATTTTCTTTTGTTTTCATTCTCGACCCCCTAAAATATATTTTTTACATTATTTTATACCTAAAATAGTATAATAAATATAATAGGATGTTTTTATGAGATTTATTCTATATATAAATCCAGACACCTCCATCTAATGGATATAAGAATATTATTTCAATAGGTGGTGAACTATATCCTCACCAAATAATGATAGTGAAAGTGTCTCTGACCACCTATCATGGGGGAAATTATGATAGAACTATATTTATATGTGATATAAATTATATTTATATTGTATTTATGCTTCTCTATTTTTCATTTATAGTATACATTTATAGTTTTTATAATGGGTAAATACGATAATTTCAATTGAGGAAATGTGAAATACCTCCCCCTCAATGTGATATGACTCATTCATTCCATTCATTGAACGTATAAAGGATGGGGTAAATTAAATTATATATATTCCTATGTATAATTACGTTTTCATTATATTTAATATGAAATATAAATGAATGTAGTGTTAATGTGTACATACAGCTTACCATCTCCATGAACGTTGCATTTTATTTATTATCTCCAAATGTTATGTACAATAATATGTACATATATATATACAAAATATATATTTATGATATATATTATATCTATATCATGAATACAATTCATCAAATAATTATCTTTTGATCACCTGAAAAACATGTAATTATATGTTGCACATTTTTTACTCATGTAACAAATAATGACAAAACGACCATTATTAACAAAAATTGTTATATAATGTTTATAACATGGTAATAAGTGTTATTATTAGAATAATAAACTATATAATGGTACTAGATAATGTATAAATTAAAATAATTTTTTATTAAAGAGATTAATTAATGAATAAGTCATGTCGGACACAATATAAGTGACTACATCTCAATCTCCTTTCATTGAGGCATACCTTGATTTATACATGACATTCCATTATACTGTTTATAAACCCTTTTGAATTTTAATTTCATTCAAATGAAATATTTTCTATATCAAGGTTTTTACAAAATTACAAAAACAATTTTTCTTTTTAACATATGAGCTGACAATGACCTTTCTACCGCTGTCAGCATTATATGATATTTGGATTCTTTAACAAGCTATACTTTTTTTAAAATGAATAGAAATACCATATACACATTTCACATTATTGGGTATTGAAAAAGTTTTTATAAATATATTTATTATGTCAATATATTGATATGATATATTGTGATTGCAACGTGGAACTGTTATAATTCAATTATGCGTGTTCATGTGTAATGATTATGTTATGGTTCTTGGGAATTATTTAAGAATACGGGTGGTTGTATGATAATCATTGGGCAAGTGAGCTGGGGATAGATATCCAATGAATTGTGTATGGTGGTCGAGGTAAACGTCAATGTTTATCTTAATTGATTTATGGAATATACTGCGATGGGTATTCCAATCTTAACACATTATGCAACTGTGAATACTATAATGTATGTATTTATGAATGGTACAAGTTACCTTTATGATTTTATATTAGTACGTGTTACACATATATCTTATGATTTCATGATGTATGTTCATGAGATTTTGTTTTCTATGTATTTAGGGACTAATTATTTATTTCTTTATTTTATAAACCATACTGATCTTTTTTTAATCAACTCATAATTATGAAAAAAAATTCAATGGGTTTAATAGAAGGTTAAGAGAATTAAATATTTCAAGAATATTTATATCATGGAAACAATTTTTATATTCTTTTAAGATATTTTGTTTTATGAAAAAATGGACACAGAGTAGAAGTGTCTATTTTTTAATATTCGGGATGTAATGTAATAGTTATGTCCTATTTCTCTAAAACTATAAACCATAAATGATCTTAAATGTGAATTAATAACTCAATTAAATATTATTTAATTTTTAAGTCTAGGGGCTTATGATTTTATCCACATTACATTTGAAAAACATTGGTTAAATTCCCATAAATTGTTTTACAAGAATATCACTCCTTTATCAATATAAAATGACCCTCATGACTACAACTTATTCAAACATCTCAAGAATATTTTATCTCATAAAATATTTTCCAGTAAGATATATAAAATACTCATTTATCATAAATGTATCACATTGGGATGATATCCATCCCTGGAATCCCTTTAGTGCATACTAATAGAAGTTATAAAAAGAAGACGTAACATCCTTCACCATGATCCATTATTTTTTTCATTGTTCTACCCACATTGTTTGTTAATAAAAGATTATATATTAACCTGATAATCATAAATATTAATTTTTATTCTATTTTTTATACCTACACATATAGACATATACGTCTAATTGGTAATGAACATACAATTTGTGTTTATGGTGAACTACCACCTAACGAAATAATCTTGATCTTTTTTGATTTAGCACCTCTATTGATTGGTAATTATGATGGAACAAATATTTTATATGATATATATGATATTTATTATGTATTCATACTTATTTTATTATTGTATAAAACATACCTTCAAGATTATATTTGGTGTAAATATGATAGTTTTATTTGTGAAGGTGTAGTCTACCACATTCTAAAAATGATGTCTTTCATCCCCTCATTACATGGAATATATTAAGGAATTTTTTTATAAATTTATATGATATATATAAAATAATGACACTACTATGATGGTATTATATTTATGTCATTTAATTTCATTGTTTCAATATTAATGTAAAATGGAAACATCATTCATGCATTCGTAAGATCCAAGGTCTCCATAAATGGTGTATTTCATTTTATATTATTATATATTATATAATATAATAAATCCATATATAATAAATATATAAGATATTTAGTTTCATTATTTATATTATTTATATCATTATATAACTAATAAAATAAGAAATATAACATATTAAAACTTAATATATAAACTAAGTGACTATTACACGAAACGTAATAGTATAATTTTGTTGTAAATAATAAGTAATATAATGTTATGATATCATAGTATATGTTATTATATATAATAATATTATTTTTTGATATATAATGATATTTTTTAATCAAACATTTTAACGAGTAGGAAGTATTTCATGATTTATGGTCATGGTTTTCTTGCATCAATTTTAAATTTCTTAATATAAAATCAATTTTCACATTCTATATATTATATGTAGTGTGTTTAATACCGTTGATTTTATTCCACTATATTAATAATTATATTACTATATATTAAAATATTTTTTTTATTATGTTTATTTCATGGTATTTATTTTTTATAAGTTTCCAAATTGGTAGAGTAACATTTTATCTCAATTTTCATTTTTGAGACACATACCATGTTATGTAACTATATAATTTTTTATGGTGTATATAATTCAATTTTACATATTATATAATGAATCTAAATCTCATCATGATATCTTATGTTAAATAAAATTTCATTTTCTTACATGGGTAGTATTATACAATGTTACAAAGTGGATAAGTTTCTTGATACAATCTCATTGTTTTTTGGGATTGTTTACCATTATACTACCTCTAATTTAATATAATTTACCATATATAAAGATAACTAATGATATTTCATCCCATGTGTATATTTATGATTTATGGTCATATTAGAACAATTTTCCAACTCTTTTGTACATATTAAAACTCTAGAATTTTTTTTATGAAAATCATACATTATATGTCCTTTTTTTCGGAAATATGTGTTTTTTACAAACCGTTTCATAAATGCTTTTCTATTTTTTACCATTAGTATTTTAATTTATTATTGAAATTTTGACCCATTTTATTCTTTTTTAAAATATAGATTTACATTTATTTGTCATGTCTTTTTCTTTTCCAAGTAGTTTTTGTAACTTTTTTAGGGGAAAAAATGTTCGGTATGTATGAACATACTTGTCGTTATGACTATAATTTCCTTGATGTTTCATTTTTTATGATTACAATGATACTTTTATATTTTCATAATTTTTCATGATTTTTATTTGATTTAAATTTTTTTTATAGATAAATTATCCAAAAATTGTATTCTGTTTAAAATGTGTTTTAAAATATTTCTAAAGATTCCATTATATGTTTTCACATGGGTATTTTCCAATAAAATTACTCTAATGTTTCTAGGATTATGGTATATGTGTTTATGGAAAAAAATATAAAAAAAATTTCTTGATGCATTTCTAAATTTTCAGGTGAAAATGGTTTTATAATGTCTTATATATTCTTTTATATGTTTGAAAGGGAAACAATTGTTGACATTTTTCCAATATTCATTATATTCATTAAGTAAAATTGTTTTCAAACTGTTTTCAAGATTCTATTATATTCATTAGGGAAATAAATTTCTAAATATTTTCATTACTCTTTTATTTATTTTCGGCATGTTATATGATTTTGATAATATATTATTTTTACGGGTTATGCATTGATGAAATGATTATGAGAACTATCTCAATAACATAGGTAATGATATGAGGAACATTTCATATGTCTGATTTTATAGTATTGGTTATGATATTGTGTTTATGAAACCTGTATATTATTATGTTTTATGATATTTTAGAAGATTTATTTTATTTTTGAACATTTATGAATTATTTTGTTATGTGATTGGTCGGATATATATCTCACTCAAATGAATTGTGTAATGATATATATCTCAAGAGATAACGATGGATAACAAGTCAATGAACTTGTTCAAAAATAGAAAACGGGTGCATCTAGATTCACTATGGAAGGATGGGGACACCCAATACACTATGGTATTATGGGAAAACCCAATCCACAATGAGATGATTGGAAACCAAAATCCACTATAAGAGGATGGGGAAACCTGATCCCTTAAATATAATGGACTAGGACTGGGGATGGTGGTGTGTCCTGCCTTATAGGTTTAGTCCCAATGAAGTCCCCTTTCAATTTCTAGAAATTCATCTTGACATATAGGGAATGATATTATAGGTTAATGTGAATGAAAAAATTCCTTATATTTCTCTGATGTTATTATTTCAGGGATTATTCTCTTGATTTCCTTTTGATTAATATCATGTGAACTAGTGACCTTTATTATGTGATTTGTGTTTAAGATATATAGGTTGTGATCATCTATTGTTATGATTATTTTATCATACACTTATTATCAACTTTATGGCCACATATCCACTTTGGTTACCCTTATTGAGTATTTCATTTAACCTTTTTTATGTTACGATATGTTTTTTTGAAGTTTTTTTTTATGTTTGATATGTCTATATATGATGCGGGTCTTGGATAACCATGTTTTATAAAATCTATCTCACTCATATTCCTGTGTTTTAGTTTCTTTTTATACAAAAGAAGAAAATTAATGTTGTATTTGAGAGCCCGTTTGTGTAATGTTTCAAAAATTCCAAAAAAATGTTGTAATTTTTATGTACATCAATACTGGGTTGTTATATATGGTATCAGTGAAATTTTTTATTAAATATAGGATGAAAAATACATATTCACAACTCTATAAACATGTAATAGTATATGTTAGTGTATAAAAAAGAATAAAAATGAACAAGAATTTTATTAAAGATATAGTGACTGTGTTTCTAGCAGTACATCTATGTCTGGATACTAAATGATGAAACAGATATTGAATAGATGTGTATACATGTAACCACTCTAGCCAGGTGAATCATTCCAGATGTAACACCACAAACTTCCACGTTACGCTTCTCTTTGAATAAAACAGTACTATGTGTTGTACACAACTTCAATTTCTAACACACACCACAACCAATCAAACTAGCCGTTCTGAATAATAATACCCACTTTTCGAAATTTTATAAATTTTATCTTTCAAAATGAAATACATTTTTGGATTCAGAATATAGAAATTAGCTTTTGGTGAATTTTTGGTAGTTTTCTGGAAACATTCAATTTTTGATGAATAGTGAAAAAACACTGAGTTATAGTTTAAAACAGAATTTTTATTTAAATAATTATTTATTTTATTTAAATTTAATTAAGGTCAAAAGTGATACATAATACGAATTTATGTTCAATGTAATTCATTCGAGTTAGTATAGAATAATTTTAGATATATAAAAATTTTATTGAACTTTTCATCGTCTTTTACCCTCCTCCTAGAGAATTTGGAAATTCCCATAAAAAATAATTTTACCACATCTGTGAGTGGAATTTTGAAAATCCAAGAGACATGGTTAATATGAAGGAGTAAAATGTGGTTCAATAAGATAAAAATAATTTTTGGTGAATATTATCTTTTTACTATTATTTAACACTGTTAAAAGTAAAAAGGGTAATTAAGTGTAAAAATGATATTAATATTACCCTAACACATGTACTATTTATATTGGACAAGTGTATCTCTACAAAAAACAACCTTAGGAATAATATATTATCATTTAGGTCCACTTATATAAGATTAGGAAATTTATTATTTTTTAATTCAAATAAGAGATAAAAGAGTTAAAATCAATGTTTAATTACTAAAACATTTTTAATATAGGGTTATACATAAGATAAATTCAATTATAAATATTAATTATAAATATAAAAATATTTCCTACATAATGATATTTTATTTATAATTTTTAAACATTATATAATTTAATTTAGTTATGAAACAATTATGATGAAGTAATTATATAATTAATGAAATATTAAAATAATTGATATTATAAATAGAAAAATAAATTTAATATTAGACTTATTATGATTTCTGCTAATTTTCTATGTTAATATGGAATATTAGTATTGGTTATATAATTTTGTTTCAATGTAATAATCGTGTTATGAATTTATCAGAAACAAAATACCCAATAGTGTCAAAATTGACATAAAAGAGTTTTTAATACAAATATTATATTATTAGTTGAAATTGTATTCCTAAAAATCTATGGATCGACCAAAGTACTTGTATCATGATAGGTGTATCATTAATGGACCACTTTTGTGTCTCTTGGAAGTATATAGTGCATTTATTAACTATATAATATTAATATACAAAGAGACATTGTAAATGTCAAACTATTTAACTAAGAGTTAAATATTAATGATAAGGATAATAAAATGACCCAAACCTATCTAAACTCTATTGGTTGAAATTATTTAGACCCATATCAACCTTATAATTTGAATACTATACTATAAATCCATTATAAACCAAATATAAATTTATTATAAATTAATACTTTATGTTTTACCTTAAGATCCCCTCTTCCCCTTTTTAAAAGCACACCACTTCTAACAAATTATTCACACCCTAAAAGCCTTTTTGATCGACCAACCCGAGCAGAACTATTCTCTCAACTTCCCTCACATCAACCTAGGGGCCTTAGTTTGATCAGAAATCCCATATAAGGATCCATTTTGATCAAATCAAAAGGAAGAACCCGAAGAAGAGGTAATGTTTCCACCACCCACTTTCAAGTTCCTTTCTTCTTCAACTTCTTCATTATATGTTATTTTCATTATAAAATAATAACTGCAGTATCTTATATATACTATGATTTTATTATAAATATGGTACAACCATATTGAGTATTCTATTAATCCTTTGAATGACATGTCACCATACGTGCATACGTACGGCCTACCGTCTCCACGTCGTGGTGTAATTGTTATTCCATACATTATTATTTGGATGGCTATAATAATGATTTTTAATTCATTTAAATAATAAATATAACATTATAATTATTCTTTATATATGATATACCATCCAATTATATATTATTTAAATATCAACAGAATGATATTATCGCTCGTGTGTACGTACGGACTACCGTCTCCACGAACGCAATGAGATTCATTATCCATCGTATCCATTCAAGTATAATTCTCATTTGATGATTAATAATAATCTTTAAGTACTTTATATCTTTCTGGATATGAATAATATACAACTTATTCATAAACAACATGGCTTATGTAACAAAACATATAAAAGAAAACCAGTATGTTAACACCTGAAACGACGATAATACTAAGATATTATTAACAAAGCAATGTTAAAAGATCATATATGATATCATATTAATGTATATTATTATTGAATAATATAATAATTATTATTTAACCATTATTCAAGAGGTTAAACTACCCAAACCCCTGTAAAAGTACAAGGTAATGGTTTATTTCACAATCTCTTCATTATCTGAGGTTGTTTATACGTAATTATCTACTGGGACCTCTTTATCATCCACATCCATGTTTCTTAAAAATGGATTTCAAAACATTCTTAATATTTTACAAAATATGGGTTAAAGTAATTTATACCCTTGTTTGACTTTTTATTAGATGTTTATAAAGGAATCTTTCTGTCGTTTTCCAAACAAGGTCATTTTTAACCATTTCGACCGAATTAAGGTAGTAATGTCTTTTTTTAACTTCTGCGGCGGGTGCGGCTATTTTCCACCATTATAAAATCATATAAGCTTCCCTTATAAGCTTATAATTATATTTTTAAATTAAATGTTTTATTTTATAATTATGTGACATTTAAATGATTTCAAAAAAGATATATTTCTCTCAAATAGTTTTGATTTCATCTTTGTCAACATCCTTTTATGGATTTTATGTTTATTTGAAGTTGATTTATTATGATAAAAAACTTACATATTGTATTGAAGGTTTTGTGATATGTTTGACTGTGGATGTGTTATTTTTATACCATTAATGGTTTATGGATAATGTATTGACATTTCGTATGCTAGTTTTAATACGAATGATTATGTTATGTTTAAACCTGTTCATATTAGGAATGCATTGGACTTAATACGTTATGGGTGGAGCCCGCTATAGATCCTCAATGCATCGGTTGGTCTCATGAGACAAACTAGTGTATTGGAACACGACAATGAAAAAATCTTATTTGTAGTCTTGGAACAAGGCATTGACTATGTGGTTATGATAGTCTGTCATTATGCATTCCATCATTATGAAAGTGGTTATTAATATTGCATTTGATTATTTGACTAGTAGAATATCCATGTGAATAAGTAAATGGTATTATTTCATTTTATCTTTGACATTTTATGCTGAAATTCATGTTTAAAAGGCTTTTGTTTTTGTTATACATTGCCTTAAATGATTATGATTATTTATGAAAGTTTCTGATATATTGTTATCCTTAATGGGCATTTGTGCTCACCCCTTTCTATGTTTTATTTTTCCCAGGATGTGAAGAAGTATTTTATGAATGAACTGCATGGATAGTATAAGGGGATATGAGTGTGGATATAATATGATGTTTTAGTTTTCACTTTATGATATAATGTAAACTTTATGAATGTATCTAGTGTTTCCAATGATACTAAAATAATCGATCTATCGAGATTTGGTCTTTTGTGATCATGCCAATGTTATGTAATAATGCACCAACTCTGGGTAACGAGGGTCGGGGATTTACAGTTAGTATCAGTTGAAGTTTAGTACAAACCTTGGAAGTTAGATTTAGATAAACTCTGATTAGATCACATATCCCTAAGTTACACTATGAGGATTAGTATAGAAGAACATTCTAGAATTTTGGTATTGTAGAAATTTTGTGAGTTTTCCAAGAAATACATCCCTGCCTAGATACGAGCAGGTAGAGGTGGCTCTGGAACATATATACCTAGGGGTAAAACCTAAAAAAAACTGCTTTTAGCTAGACTCTAACAGGAACTGGTGCACGACAATGGGCCTTGCTGCACTCTTCGTTATGACACTCTCGGGGGATATGCTTAGGATAATTCACATTTTCTTTAGGAACCATTATGAATGGTTTATGAGTATGTATTACCTCAATGAAAATATTTTTTTTATCATTATGGATTATATCCATAAATAGTTCAATTAATGTTCAGTTTTTTACAAGTATGGAATTATGGATTTTGATTCCTAAACGGATCTAGTTTATGAAATTGTTTAGAAATGGCGCCTAGTTGAAGGAATGGAAACCGTATCAATGAATGCACTCCTGGTAGGGAATACCCTCCATCTCAAGATATTTATTGTGGAGCTGCTGATGCAACTGGTATTGATGAGCTAATCACCATACTAGGAATACTCACTTCTTTAATGAATAATAACCTTACCCATATGGGGCACCCTGATCCACAGCGTGGAGGATCAATGTTAGATCCCTTCGTGAGGAAACAACCACAAACATTTAATGGGAGTACAAATCCATTGGTATCTGAGCAATGGATATGTTCCCTAGACAAAATATTTCAGGATTTTGGGAGTAGTGAAAGGGAAAAAGTTATCATGGCAGTTTATCGCCTCACTAGAGTTTCTGATCAATAGTGGTCATTGATTCAGAACATGATGGAAGATGATGATGTATAAATTATTTAATGGAGTTAGTTCAAAGATATTTTCATAGAAAAATACTTTCCTCGTGACTATTGAGCAGATATGGAAAGGTAATTTCTCAGTCTGGGGAAAAAGGAGGATGAGACTGTCGCAAAGTATGAGGCTAACATTACAAGGTTAGAAACGTATGCTGGAGATTATATATGTAACCCAAGAAGTAATATTTATCATTTCTTTGATGGGTTAAAACCATTTCTTATCAATCATTAGTGTCACAATCATTCTATTCGAATGATGATATTATCTCATGTGCTATCAAATACAGAAAAAAATTCTCTAAGTCTTATTACTTTAAAGCAAAGAAAGAGAAGAAGAGATATGTTAATAACTTTAGAAATGGAAATAAGGGGAATAAGGGGAAAGTTGAGTATCCAAACTCTAGTAAATGTCGGAAAAACACCCCGATACTTTCTTAAAAGAAATAGGAGTCTGTTAAAAGTGTTGTGAAAAAAGCCACCAAGCTTGTGATTGCAATGGGAAGAAAGAAGCCACCCAGGTTCAATGCTACAACTACAGGGAGAATGGACATTATACAAATGAATTTCCTAAGCGTCATGAGAAATTACCTCAGAAAAGGCCAAGGGATCGAGGCCAAGCATATTCTATCACTACTATAGAGGTAGAAGCTCCGAAAAACATGGGGGCAGGTAATTTAATGGGTTTCTCAAGTTTAGGCAATGCTTTATTTGATTCCATATCATTTCATTATTTCATATCTTCTCAGTTTTCTAGTAAAATTAAATATTTCCAATTTGATTTTACCTGGGAGTTTTCAGTTAAAACTCTCAAGGGATGTATCATTGTAAAATAGTTTTGTGAATTAGTCCCCATTAGAGAACATAAATGTTATTTATCTGCTGATCACATCATCATACCTATGATTGAGTTTTATATAATCCTTGATATGGATTTCCTTTCAGAACATGATGTGAAGATTTATTGTAAGAAGAATTAGGTTACAATTTTTGATGATGATGATAAATAACACCTTATCATTATTACAGAATCATCACCACCTAATTCTTATCTAGATCCACCACCAGTAGATCAACTAAATTCCATTATTGGGGAGGAAGAGAATAAAATGATTGTGGATGAGGAAAGGAATGATCAAATTGAGGATGTACCTATTGTGAACGAATTTTTAGATGTGTGTCCAGAAGATTTACCTGGACATCCTCCAGAACAAGAAGTTGAGTTTTCCATTGATTTAATTCTTGGTTCAAGGCCTATATTGAAGACCCCTTATAGAATGGCCACTGTGGAATTAGTTGAACTACTGAAAAAACTAGAGTAATTGAGTAATAAAATAATTATTCGCCCTATTATTTCTCCAGGGGGAGCCCCTGGCTTTTTTGTTAAGAAGAAAGACTGATCTATGAGGTTATGTATCGACTACAGGGAAATCAATGCTATAACAATATAGAACAAGTATCCCCTACCTCGCATTGATGATTTATTTGACCAACTGCATGGAGCTCAATAATTTTCAATGATTGACCTTCGATCTGGATACCATCAGTTGCGTGTGAAGAAGGAAGACCTTCCGAAAACGACATTTCGAACCAGGTATGGGCATTACGATTTTACAGAAATTCCATTTTGATTGACTAATGCACCCTCTGTATTCATAGATCTAATGAATAGAGTTTTCATGGCTACAAATATCATGAAAATCACATTCGCATTATCATGACGACTCTTAGAAGACATTAATTATATGGGATGTTTAGAAAGTGTGAATTCTGGCATCAGGAGATTTCATTTTTTGGCCATATTTTCTCCAAATATAGCATCTCTGTTGATCCTTCTAAGACCATGGAAATCCAACAATGTCCAGCACCAATAAGTATAAATGAGGTACGCAGTTTTATTGGTTTAGCATGTTATTATCGTCATTTCGTCCAGAATTTCACCCGATTGGCTAACCCATTAATAAATCTCACACGTAAAGGGGTTAAATATGTTTGGACCAAAGAGTGTGAAGATTTTTTTGATGAATTGAAGGGAAGATTAGTCAATGCACTTATATTGAATCTACCATCGGGGAATGATGGGTTTGTTATTTATAGTAATGCATCGAAGATAGGACTTGGTTGTGTCCTTATACAGAATGATAGAGATACTTCATATGCATCACGACAGATCAAAATTAATTAGAAAAACTATCCCACTCATGATCATGAGTTATCTATTGTAATATTTTCTTTGAATATATGGAGACATTATCTCCATGGTGAAAAATTGGAGATTATTACTAATCACAAGAGTTTAAAGTATATTTTCTCACAGAATGAACTCAACCTGAGGCAATGTAAATGGCTTTAACTACTCAAGAATTATGATTGCACGATACACTACCACACGGGGAAGGAAAATGGTGGTAGATGCAATGAGTAGAAAAGATCATGGAGTTTTGAACAAGATGAGAGTTGAAAAGGATCCTATATATATGGATCTAGTAAAGATGGATATGGGAATCATCATGGAAGGTGAAACATCAATAATTTTTCAAATGGTTGCCAAACCATCTTTACTAGAAAGGACAAAGAGTTCTTAGACTGATGATGAAGAGTTTCAAAATAAGATTAAGGTTCTGAATGATGGCAGATTGAATGACTTTGTGTATGAAGATGAAATTTTGAAATTTGGGAAGAGACTTTGTGTTCCCAATATACCTGATCTAAAAATATAGTTATTGGATCATGCTCATAGTTCCAATTTCTCTATACAGCCTAGGAGAACCAAAATGTATAGATATTTTTAGGAAACTTTTTTGGTGGGACAACATGAAGAGGGAGATTGCAGATTTTGTTTCAAGATGTATGGTTTGTCAAAAAGTGAAAGATGGAAGGAAACAGCCTAGAGGAGTCATGCATCCTCTTCACATACCTGAGTGGAAATGGGATAATATCACGATGTACTTTGTCAGGAGACTACCAAAGACTCCTAGAAGGAAATATGAAATATGAGTCATTGTTGATCATCATACCTAGTTTGTACATTTTCTTACTATAAGGGAAGATTTAGAACTTGAACGTCTAGAAATGATATATATTAATGAAGTTGTGAGACATCATGGAGTACCCCTATCAATTATTTCTGATCATGATCCTCGTTTTACATCAAGATTCTGGAAGAGTCTTCAGAAGGCCTTGGATACTGAACTTCGTTTGAGAACTTCCTACCACCGTCAAAAAGATGGAAAATCAGATTAGACTATTCAACCCTTAGAAGACATGTTGAAATATTTCTCACATGACTTTCAGGGTATGTGGGATCAATATTTACCTATGGTTGAATTTTCCTATAACAATAGCTTCCATTCAAGTATTCTAATGGCACTATATTAAGCGTTATACAGAAAGAGATGTCAAACACAAACCTTCTTGGATGACGTTGGTGAAAGAAACCTTGTTGGCCTAGAAATGGTGGAGGAAACGATAGAAAAGGTACAGTTAATCCAAAACCACATCAAAGCAGATCAAAGCAGGCAGAAGACCTCTACCGATAACAGAAAGAATGATTTGGAATTTCTGAAAGGAGATCCTATTTTCATGAAGGAATCACCATGAAAGGGATTTATATGATTCGATAAGAAAGGTAAATTGAGTCCCAGGAACATTAGACCTTTCGATATTATAGAACGAATTGGGGTCGTAACATACTATTTGGTAATGCCGCCAAATATCTCCAAAGTTCATAATGTGTTCCACGTATCACTGTTGAGAAAATATCTGCCTAACCCAATGCATGTTCTCACTTATGAAGAATTAGAACTGGAACCTGATATGTCTTATTGAAAAGAGCCCATCTAGATTATTGATACAAGAGAACAAGTGCTGAGAAACCAGACGACTCGTCTGGTAAATGTTCTATGAAGAAACCATAAGATTGAAGAGGCAATGTGGGAACCCGAGGAACTTATGATGAAGAATCACCCAAGTATTTTCATGCGGTAGTATTCTCGAAATTTTAAGGATGAAATTATTTAAAGGAGAGGAGAATGTAACAACCCAAGCCTCCATGTTACGCTTCTCTTTGAATAATACAGTAGTGTGGGTTGTACGCAACTTCAAGTTATAACACACACCAAAACCAATCAAACTAGCCATTATAAATGTAATACCCACTTTTTGAAATTTTATAAATTTTATAATTAAAAATGAACATCATTTTTGGATTCGAAATATCAAAATTAGCTTAGGATGATTATTTGTTATTTTTCTTAAAACATTTAATTTTTGATGAATAGTGAAAAAACCCTGAGTTATAGTTTAAATCAAATTTTTATTTAATTAATTATTTATTTTATTTAAATTTAATTATGCTCAAAATAGATACATAATACCTATATAAGTTCAATGAAATTCATTGGAGTTAGTTTAGAATAATTTTAGATATATAAAAATACTATTGAACTTTTCACCGTCTTTTACCCGCCTCCTAGTAGAATTTGGAAATTCACATAAAACATAATTTTACCGCTTCTGTGAGTGAAATTTAGAAAAATATGAGAGACACGGTTAATATCAAGGTGTAAAATGTGGTTCAATAAGAAAAAAATAATTTTTGGTAAATAGTATCTTTTTTACTTTTATTTACCACATTTAAAAGTTAATAGTTTAATTAAGGGGAAAAATGGTATTAATATTACACTAACATATGTCCTAATTCTATTGGTCAATTGTATCTTGACCAAAGACAAAATTAGGAATAAAATATTATTATTTAGGTCCACTTGGATTAGATTAGAACATTTATTATTATTTAATTCAAAGAAGAGATAAAAGAGTTAAAATCAAGGTTTAATTACAGAAATATTTTTAATATAGGGCTATACATAAGATAAATTTGATTGTTAATAATCATTAGAAATATGAAAATATTTTCTACATAATTGTATTCTATATAATTTTTAGACATTAAATAAATTAATTTATTTATGACACAATGATGATGTAGTAATTACCTAATTAATGAAATATTAAAAAAATTCATATTATAAATGTCAAAATAATTGTAATTTTAGACTTTTTATAAATTACACTAATTTTATAGGTTAATATGACATAATAGGATTGGTAATAAATATTTTTATCAAAGTAATAATGTTGTTATCAATTTATAAAAAAAATACCCAATAGGGTGAAAATTGACATAAAAATGTTTTTTTAAAAATATTATATTATTAATTTATATTGTATTCCTAAAAATATAAGGTTTGGCCAAAGAACCTATATCATGATAGGTGTATCATCAATGGACTACTTGGGGGTCTCTTGGTAGTATATACTAAGTTTATTCACTATATAATATAAAAATAAAAAGAGACATGGTAAATGTCAAACTATTTAACTAAGAGTTAAATATAAATGATAAGGTTAATATACTGACCCAAACCTGTCTAAAATATATTGGATGAACGTATTTCGACCCATACCCACCTTTTACTTTGAAAAATCCACTTTTGAGACATTGGAAATCGAATATGATTTTATTATAAAATAATACATTGTGTTTTCCCTAAAGAGCCCCTCCTCCCACTTATAAAAAACACCACTTCTAACCAATTATTCACACCTTCATAGCCTTTTGGTTCGGCCAAAACCTGGCCAATTATTCTCTCAAAGTCCCTCAATTCAACATAGATGCCTTAGTTTGATCATAAATCTAACATAAGGAGCCATTTTGATCAAATCAAATGGAAGAACCCAAAAAAGGGGTAATGTTTTCACCACCCCCATTCATGTTTCTTTCTTCTTCAACTTCTTCTTTATTTGTTATTTCAATTATAAAATAATAAATCCAGTATATTCTATATAAATTTATTTTATTATAAATATGGTACAACCATATTAATTTTTCTATTCATCCTTTGAATGACATGTCATCATACGTGCGTACGTACGGCCTACCGTCTCCACGTCGTGGTGTAATTGTTATTCAATACATTATTATTTGGATGGGTATAATAATTATTTTTAATTCAAGTAAATAATAAATTTAACATTATAATGATTCTTTATATATGATATACCATCCAATTATATATTATTTTATTATCAAAAGAATGATATTATCGCTCGTGCGTACGTACGGACTACCGTCTCCATGAACGCGATGAGACTCATTCTCCATCGTATCCAGTCAAGTCTAATTCTCAATTGAAGATTAAAAATAATTTTTAATGACTTAATATAATTATGGATATGAATAAGATAAAACCTATTCATAGAAAACATGTCTTATGTAAAAAAACATATAAAATAAAAAGTGTAATTTAACACATGAAACGACGATGATATTATGATATTATTATCAATGGAATGTTAAAAGATCATATATGAAATCATATTAATGTATATGATTTTATAATAATTTAATAACAATTATTTCACCATTATACAGGAGTTTAACCTACCCTTAACCAAGGAAAAGTACAAGGTAAGGATTTATTTCACAATATCTTCATTATCTGAGGTTTTTTATACGTAATTATCTACTGGGACCTCTTCATCATCCATGTCCATGATTCTTAAAAATGTTTTTCAAAACAGTTTACTATTTTATAGAATATTGGTTAAAGTAATTTATACCCTTTTTGACTTATTATAATATGATTATAAAAGAATATTTCTGTCATTTTCCAAACAAGGTCATTTTTAACATTTTCGAAATAATTAAGGTAAGAATGTATTTTTTTACCTTATACAGGGGGTGTGGTTATTTTCTGCAATTATAAAATCTTCAAAGCATACCTTTCAATCTTATAAGAATATTTTTAGATTAAATATTTTATTTTATAATTATGTGACTTTTAAATGATTTCAAAAAAGATATATTTCTCTCAAATTGTTTTGATTTCATCTATGTCAACTTCCTTTGACGGATTTTAAGATTCGTTGATGTTGATTTATTATGATACAAAACTTCCATATTGTATTGATGGTTTTGTGATTTTATTGACTATGGATGTGTAATTTTTATACCATTCATGGTTTATGGAGAATGTATTGACATTTTGTATGCTAGTTTTAATACGAATTTTTATGTTATGTTTAAACCTGTTCATATGAGGAATGAATTGGACATAATAAGTGATAGGTGTAGCCTGCTATAGATCCTCGATGAATCGGTAGGTCTCATGAGACAAACTATTGTCTTGGCACAAGGACCTGACAAAATCTTTTTTTAGTCATGGCACAAGGACTTGACTATGTGGTTCTGATAGTCTGGAATTCTACATTACATCATTATGAAAGTGGTTATTGATATTGCATGTGATCATTCAACTAGTAGAATATCCATGTGAATAAAAAATTTCATTATTTCATTTTATCTTCTCCATTTTATGTTGAAGTTCAATTTTAAATGGGTTTTATTTTAGTTATATAATTCCTTAAATGTTTATGATTGTTTACTAAAGTTTATGCTATATTGATAACCTTACTGGTCATTTGAGATCACTCTTTCAATGTTTTATTTATCCCAGGATGTGAAGAAGTATTTTATTAATGACCTGTAGGGATAGTATAAGGGGATATGAGTGTGGAGACACGATGTTGTTGTATTTTTTACTTTATGATGTAATGTAATCAATAGAAATGTATCTAGTGTTTCCAAGTCTACTAAACTAATCAATCATTCGATATTTGAACTTTTGGGATCATGCCAATTCTATGTAATAATTCACTGATTCTTGGTAACTGGGGTCGGGTAATTACACCAGACTCACGAAAAATGTGGTACAAAACAATGGGACTTAATGTGAAACTTATTTTACACTAAAATAAGATATTCATTGGGAATTCACATACTCTACATGAACCATCATAAAGGATCTACAAATATTTCGTATAAGAATAAGATAAGATAAATATAAGGTTATAGATATTAAAGAATGTTTCTTTCACTAGTGCAAGAAAACGTTTTTTACGTCGGTTATTTTTCATTTTTTACGTCAGTTTCTAGCCGACGTTAATATGGGTGATGTTATAAATAACATTTTTGACATATGTTATTTAAAAATCGACGTCAAAAACATAAAATCGCGATGTTTATGACGTCGTTTATTTTAGAACCGACGTGATAAATAAAATGGGAAGGGTTTATCATGTCGTTTATTTAACAACCGACGTGATAAAAGGCCTGGAAAATGGTTTATCACGTCAGTTATTAAAAAACCGACGTGATAAAAGGACGTGGAAATGGTCTATCGCGTCAGTTATTTAATAACCGTCATGGTAAACCGGGGGCGGGGCGTCTATCGCGTCGGTTATTATAGAACAGCCGTGATATACTGGGGGGTTTATCACGTCAGTTATTAAACAACCGACGTGATAAACCTGGGGTGGGGGGTTTATCGCATCGGTTTTTTAATAACCGACGTGAAAAACTGGGGGAGGGGGGTTTATCATGTCGGTTGTTATATAACCTCCATGATTAACTGGGGTGTGGGGGTTTATGACGTCGGTTATTATATAACCCCCGTGATAAACCATTTTTCGGGCTTCTATCACGTAGGTTTTTAAATAAACGATGTGATAAACCATTTTCTAGACCTTTTATCATGTCAGTTATTAAATAACCGACGTGATAAACCATTTTCTAGGCCTTTTATCACATCAGTTATTAAATAACCAACATGATAAACCATTTCCCCGGCCTTTTATCACGTCGGTTATAAAATATCCGACGTGATAAAACTAATTTTTTTTAAAATTGAATGCAGTCATCTTCTCTCCACCAGAATCAACCAAAAAACAAATCAAGAAATCGTACCACAAAAACAGAAGTACATCAAAATTAAGCTTGTACATTGATAACATATAAAACATACCCCCTAGACAGCCCCCACCCCCATGTATACCCCATGGAAAGCCCTCTCCCACCCCGTTGGAGCCCGCACCCTCATGTATACCCCCTGGACAGCCCTCCCCCACCCCATTGGAGCTCCCACCCTCATGTATACCCCTTGGACATGCCTCCCCTACCCCATTGGATTCCCCACCACACACATGGACTGCCCCCCGACCCCCGGACAGCCCCAAACACCCCTCGATAACCCCCCACCCGCCTGAACAGTACCCCCTAACCCCCTCATCCCACATGACAGCCCCCACCACACCCTTGTACAGCCCCAAACACCCCTAGACAACCCCCACCTTCATGTATACCCCCCACCCCTGGACAACACTCCCACACCCCTGGACCGCCTTCCCACACCCCTAGAAAGCCTTTCCACCCCCCCTCGACTGTCCCCCCACCCCACCGGACCGCCCTCCCAGACCGTTGGACACCCCCCAACCCCACTGAACACACCCCCACACCATTGGAACCCCTCCCCCACAAAACCAAATCCATACCAGAAAAACATTCATAAGTAAACCAAAACAAGAAGCCGAGCAAAATTAAACATTCACTTATATAACATTCAAAACATTAACTGTCAAAATAAAAAAAACTAAATCCATCCTAAACAACTACCAAATACACAATTACAATGAAAATATTCAAAATTACAATTTACATTACAAACAACTAAAATTCAATCAAACCTGTAAAATAATTTGACCACTCCACTTGTAAGTGTTTGATGTCTTCAACAGTATAGGGTTTAGGGTCATCAAAAAGATACAAATGAAAAATAATGTAGTTAACGTGTATAATGAATAAATCAAATAGAAATATTATGGAAAAGTTTAAGAGGAAATCTTACCATGTCAAAATTTACAACTGTCCCAGTTGTTATTACTTCATACATAAATCTTAACATATAATATCCTCATTCGATGAGGCCTTGTTGTTCATGATAATTCTGTTTGAATGTGTGTAAATTAAATATATTATTTTTATATAATAAATCAAAATGTACAAATTATAAATGGATATTTACCATCGCATTTACATATTTGATATTTGCAATTATTTTCATTGTGTTTATTCGAATGTAGGCCCATGCACTATTAGAAAATAATATGAATGGGGTAAATTTAAAATTTATTATAATATATTAAACTATTGATAAATTGAAACTTAATTTTCCAATATATTCTTAAAACTTTCCCGCACATCACCATGGATAGAGCATATCCAATAAAGGGCTTTCTCCCTTGGAAAAAAACCCCAAACATCCAATGATCACTGATAAAAGGAAATTTGACGTTAGTGGTTTTTTATGTTAAACGATAATTAACTCTTTGTGAGAAATGTGTTTCATACATCTCACAAAAAGGCATCATCCAACATTGTGTGATTATATTCTTTTAAAATCTTTCAGCAATATAAACCATTCTTTGTTCCTCATTCAATGCACATGCTTTAGGGGAAATCAATTGCGGGTCCATGAATCCATATTCTTCTGTCAGCTCATTCCTATCACAAATTTTATAAAGATACCTAATACAAAACATACATAAGTATACATTTTTAATAAATATAATGCAGGGAAAAGGTGTTAAGACTTACATGGAAAAAACTTTCACCACGTTGATTCCCAACTTATCTCTAATAACAAGCTCCATGATATCAGTTTTTATAATCCCCACTCTTATTTCAAATCGACAAACATGAGCTTCCATTGGAAACTCATAATAACCCGACAACAAATGTGAATATCTTGAAAATCTGTCAAGACCATTTTAATTTGTATCTGATGTCATAGCCATTTGTCTTTGTTGTTGTCTATACAATATTTCTTTACCTTTGAAGTATTCCTGTAAAAAAAATTGAAAAATATATTTGTTTTCAAATGATAAAACAACTTTAATAAAAATATATATAACATTCATTCCTCATTGGTAATGAGTCGAAGAAGTCTGGATGGCCAAAATAAAAAATGGCCTATACTCTGTCCAACTATCGCCACCTCATCTATAGGTATTTGTACCCTAGATGATCTATCTATAATATCCTGTACAGTGACCCTCTGATTCTCTACCTCTAAATCATGATGATGAACTGTATATCCTATACAATATACCAACCCATATGCTACTACATGATGTTGAGAATCGTAAACATACATCTTGCAATAAGTAGGAAGCTGCGGCGGAGGCCTAGGATAAAAAATGGGGTCCGCAGGCTGAGGTGGGGGAGTGGGAGCTACTGGTGGAGGTGGAGGATAAATAATGGGGTCTGCAGGGGGAGGTGGAGAAGTGGGAGCTGCAGTCTGAAATTTTCTTTGCATTTCTGCAGACATAGACTACACCGACTCTCTAATCTTTTCCTCCATCGTCGCATTAATATTATGATCTTCAGCCTCCAAGTATTCTATTTTTTTTATAAACCCCATAAATGTTAGAAGTTGAAGAATGTGGAAACACTTTTCTTACCGATACACCTTCCGGATATCCTCTTACACGACCCAGATGTTCGGCCCTTCCCAATACTGCAAATAAAATATATTCCCTCCCAGTAGCTGTAAATGTCCCCTCTGAACTCTGCTCCTTAAGAGAGTCTTGTATTAATTAATTGAACATTTATGTAATGGTTGAAATTATATGAATAAAATAGTTAACTTAAATAAATAAAATAGATATCTTACAATCCTATGAGCTACGATTCTAGATTCTTCCGAAAGATATTTCCCTTTTTCCCTTCTGAGCTCTCTTCCATTTTTCATGTCTAGATGGAGGGGATGGACGGGCCACCTCTCCAGAGCTTGAAGACTCAACTCTTAGTTGTGGAAAATTTTCCGCCATCATTTGTTCTTCCAATAATGCATACCCTCCCTGAGATAAACTATGAGGGTATACATTTTTAGATTGGATCTCCTGATGAAATTTCCTTGTTTTTTGTAATTTAAGAATAAGAAATCATTAAAAAAACATTAATAAAATCATTTATATAAGAAAGTTTATAAAATTTTACATTTCCCTTACCAGAAATGACTCTTTCCCTTTACATTCAAAAAACTTTCTCCATGTGTCTTCATCTATAAAAGGATATATACGACATGGATTGTCATGACTCCTATGACCATAAATGAAATCAGATGAGAGGATTGATTTGAAATCCCTCCATCTCCTAGCAGCCAACGATAAGCATTTCTTCCTGACTCCTCCAGTGTCAGGAATATCAAATGTCATCTGATAAATAAGAGGTTAATCATATTATATATACTAGAAACATTAAAAGAATAGTCAAAAAATGACAAAAGATCATACCAAAATCGTCTCCCACAACTGAGAGATAATGTCTTTATCCACACTTCTCCAATCCTAATACAAAATGCTTACTTTTCTCTTAGCCTGATTTGCAACAAAACTCATAAAATATTTTGCATTCGGACCTCTAGGAATATCATCATCATCAAACTCAATGACTATCCTTTGATCATGCGTACGGGAAAGTGATAATTTTAGTAAACGTGTGCACCCACGTTTACCAACCTTTGAAATATTTGTCATAATATGAGCATGTGAATGTTCATCCCCAGAGGTATGACCACCAATATGCTCCTCTCCAGAGTCATGTGGTTGATCATCTGAATGATTTGTCATTATCCTTCAAATAAAAAAAACAAACACCAGTTCACAAATATACAAATTCAAATATTTTAATACTACTGTAATCAGAAAATAGAAAAGTGTACTAAGTTACATAATAGTAAACATTGGTAATATGTTAATCATGTTAAAAAATGGTAAGGATGGTAAATATGGTAAATATGGTAAAGATGGTCAAGATGGTAAACATGGTAAAAATGGTAAACCTGGTAAACATGGTTAACATGGTAAAGTAATTGTCAGTGAAAAAAATAATAGATATATAATTCATGTAATGGTTATAAACATGATAAAGTAAACTAAACAAACATAAAACAAACAGAAACGTATAGTTATTTTGTTTTAAAACATGTTTTAATAAATAAAAAACTTAAAATATCTATCATTTATGGAAAAAATAAATGTAAACAAGAAATAAACATATGTTACCTGTAATTTTAGGAATGTTCAAATGGATTGTTTTCCCAAATTCCTTCGTCTTGATTGTTCTTTATGGAAAAAACTATATCTTCAACATGATCATCATTATGTTCAGTTAATCTTTCCATGGAAGTAGGGATCTCACATAAATCAGCATATTCATAAATTTCATCCTCATTAACATATTGTTTTTTCCCTTTTTAAACAATATCCCATTTCATATCTGATTGATCTACTACATAGAAAATTTGTTTTTCATGTGTTTCCATTATAAAAGAATCAGTTGCGTCTTCCAATCTATTCAGAATAACAACTGTCATTCCAAATTCATCCTATCTGTCATTGTTGTTACCGTTAAACAATTTCCAGTTAAAAAAGGGAACTTTAATTTTAAATTAATCAACCTCTCATATGTCTTCAATCACTCTATAATATGCACTTGATGCAGAAATTGGGTTTTTGTGCTTAACACTCGAAACGTGCATTGCTTCTGCAAACGCTAATACACCACTATTATGAACTACACTTCTGTTTTCCTGAGCTTTCGTATGAAATGTATATCCATTAATGTCATAACCAGACCATGTTATCACATTTAAACATGGACCACCCACTATCCATTTTAATGTCTCTGATACATCTGATCTACCAAGAAAAGTCTTTTTAATTCATGACAAAAAAGTTTTGTTGTGCTCATTCAAAATCCACATTTCTTTCTTCTTTGGATGACATTGTTTCAACTCATTAATATGATATGTGATATACAGTTGAGCATCATCTATGTTATTCAAGATGTATGATTCTAACTTCTTCATCTATTCAACTGACAATGATTTGACTTTCAAGCCGTGAATCCCCCTTCCCTCATTATTAACTCGTTCAAGAAGAGATGGAGGAAAACTTATGTGTTGCGCCGCATCAAAGTATCTCGTACAAAACTCTACTCCCTCCTCAAAAATATACTTTTCAATAATGGAGGCTTCAGGTCGATATAGATTTTTAACATACCCCTTTAATATTTTCATATACCTTTCAAAAGGATACATCCAATGAAGATATACAGGACCACAAAGATTTATTTCTCGAACCAGATGAATCATTAAATGCACCATTATATCAAAAAAAGTTGGAGGAAAATACATTTCCAATTGAAAAATTATAAAAATTGCATCCTTTTCCAAAATGTTCAAAGAATACACATCAATCACCTTGTTATAAATTGAATTGAAAAAATAACACAACATCATTATAGTCTTTCTGAGACGAATAGGAAATATTCCACTCAATGAAAGTGGTAGAATTTTTTGCATCATGACGTGACAATCATGTGATTTCATACTTATCAACTTCAAGTAATTCAATGATAAAAAACTATTACATTACAAGAATAAACTTGAGGCACTTTGGTATCATGAATACAATGACAGAAGCTCATTTTATCCCTCTCCGATAATGTATGACTAGCCAGGGGAAGAAATGGTCGTCTTCCATTAGGAGTGGGAGATAACTCAAAACGTATTCCCATTGATAGTAAGTATAATCTTTCATTCAACCCATCTTTAGTCATTCCTTTAATATCTAACAATGTTCCAATCAAAGAATCACAAATATTCTTCTCCACATGCATGACATCAATATTATGTTTAACTTCATGATACCTCCAATATGGTCGCTCAAAAAAATTGACCCTTTCTTCCAAATATGTCTATCATTACCAGATTTCTGTTTCTTTCCCAATGTCACATCAAGGTTGTTCACCCTCTCAAAATACAGATCAGGGGATAAAGGTTTTGGAGTAGTATCAAATTCTTGTGAGCCATTGAATTCCTTTTTTTAGTCTTCTATAAGGGTGTTCCATAGGCCAAACTTTCGATGACCCATGTACATTGTTTTCCTCCCATGATGCAATTGACAATATGACGTCTGTTGTTCACAAATTGGACATGATTTATGCCCTTTAACACTGTATCCAGACAAATTTCCATATGACGGGAAGTCATTTATATTGAACAGAAACACTGCAAGTAGATGAAAATATTCCATTTTATAAGAATCATACACCCTAATACAATTAGCCCATAACAGTTTCAAATCATCAATCAACGGTGACAAGTAAACATCAATATCATTACTGGGATGCATTAGACCACAAATAATTATACTCAACACGAAATATTTTCGCTTCATACAAACTTCAAGAGAGAGGTTGTAAATTACCAATAAAACAGGCCATGAACTATGTGTGCTACTGAGGGTTCGGTATGGATTTATTCCATCTGTGCACAACCCTAGTCTGATATTTCTAATCTCATTTCCAAATGTAGAATATTGCGCATAAATTTTCTTCCATTGTGGAAAATCAGATGGATGCCGTATTTGACCAGCATATACCCGCTCATCATCATGCCATCTTATCCTTTTTTCATCATGTGAATTAGCAAATAAACGTTTGAAACGATTAATTATTGGAAGATACCAAAATACATTTGAATTGAGCTTTGTAATCTCTACACCAGCCTGTGATTTTTCTTTCACCTTATATCGTGATGTCCCACATTTAGGACACTCTGACATAAATTCATATTCCTTCCTATATATAATGCAATCATTTAGAGAGGCATGCATTTTCTTTTATCCCAATCCCATCAGGCATTATATTTTCATGGCTTTGTAATGTGAATCTAGAAGATCGTTATCTTTTGGAAGAATGTCTTTCATCAATTGTAGCAGCTCTGTAAAACTTCTGTCACTACATCCATGTTTCGCCTTTAGGTTAATCAATCTTAAAACCGCTGATAAAACCGTAAAATCTGTACAACCAGGATATAATGGTTTTTCAGCATCATGATATAGACGCGCAACTTTTGGTTCTATCCCAATTTTTTCTGCTACAATATCGTGAAGAATTTCTTCATTTCCATCAGAGTTACCATCTTTCGAATCATCATCATCAGTGACATTCCGTCCAGTTTCACCATTCCAAATCCAAGGGATATAAATTGGATTAAAACCATGACAAATCAGATGATCTTTTATCTCTTTACTTTTCAACTTCTTCATATTCAAACATTTCAGGCATGGACAAAAAAAATGTCACTACTTGGAACATTTCGTTTTTCAATTTCCAAAAAGGCATCAACACCTTCCTCAAATTCATGGCTCATTCGATGTGCCATAATCCAACTTCGACTCATTATTACCTATAACAAATATCAACAAAAAAAATATATTTTTACGATAAGACAAATATATGTTTATATTAGAAAAATCAAAATTTGAATGTAAAACAATTTAAAATATAAAACAAATCTATGGGTATTTAAGAAAATATGCTTGAATATTATTTCTAAAACTAAATATAGTTAGATATAATAGTTTAAAATTTCATTGAATCAAAGAAAATCATGCCGCCTACATAGTTGATAGAAAATTGGAGAAAATTGAGTCAACCTTAGAATCACCCCCACCCCCCGGACAACCCCCAAAACCCTCTAGACATGCCCCTACCCCCTTGGACAGCCCCCCACACCCACCCACCCCCTTGGACCACCCCTGGACAACCCCCAACCCTCCGGAAAAACCCAACCCCTCTAGACAGAACCCCCCACCCCTACCCCTTGAACACCCCCTGGACACTCCCAACCCCTTGGACAGCCCCCCACCCCCCGGACAACACCCAAAACCCTCTAGACAGGCCCCCACCCCCATGGACAGCCACTCACACCCACCCACCCCCAAGGACACCCCCCGGACACCACCCGTTTCCACATCTTTGATATAACATATTTTTTTAAACGTGACATTATTAAAAACGTTTCATGAAATGTGATGAAGAGTCCAATCGTATTTCTTATAAATTTTGTCATACTTGAAAGGGTCTTAGTATTGGATAGAATATAAATAAATTGGCATAAAATAGTAATATAATCCTAAAAAATGGATATAATCAAGCTTAAATATTTGAATAAAAATGTTTGTAGTCAACCATCAAATCCAAAAGGTGTTTGAGAGAACAATTAGAGAAAAACTGGAAATGAGAGATCATAGTCATTAAGGGGGGATGGTGTCAAAGGAAACAAAAAATCAAATGAACCGAGACCACTTTATAAATTAATCCAAGAAAAAGAAAAACCTACATAAAATAAAATTGTGAAACATAAAAAAACAAAAAAATACCCATTTGAAATAGAATCTATTATACTGATTCAGAAACTCTAAAAAATAAATAAATCACAATCTCAATGATTGAATCCTGAATTTCTAAAATAAAACAATACACTAGTTTCACTTTGGTTGGTGGTGAAAATATTTGTTGTATTCGATCATCAATTAGTTTTGTGGCATAAAATAAAATAATCTTGTGAAATACATATAAGTAACATTCATTATTCAAGTTCACATTCTTTTGGTAAAATTACCCATGTCTATATTATCATTAATAAAAAACATTATCATTATTCTCCACTAAAGTCATGATAATTGTGATATTCCCAATTTTATAGACATATATTAATGATGTTATGATAGATTTTATCATAACTAATAATATAAAAATGGTATACTTATCTATAGTAGAGTCCTATAAGTAAAAATGGATGCACGACATTTCTGTGACATTTAGATTTTTTAAAGGGATATAATGATGTTTAATACTTCCCAGAAGGGTGAAATTTTAAGGGAGTTTTGTGTCTTCTATAAATACAAAGTGGGTAAATGTTAATTTGTTTCCATTAAAAAAAATGGTATATCATAGATTTATTAGACTCTATGAGGGTGAATGATAAATATTTATTTTATTATGTTCCATTATAACTCATGTGTAAATATTTATTTTAGTTAAATTAATGAATGATAAATGGTTTACATTAATGGTTTGTGTATTCTAAAAAAATGGAATCTTCAGTATGGATGATTGATTCTTATTCTATGATAAGACACTCAACAAGGATGATTCACTATATATGATGATAATTTCTTTTAATTCTCTAATCACATAAACATTATTGGTTATCCAACTACAAAATTGTAAGATAAACCTGAGTTTTAAATGAAATATAAGATAAAAGGAATGGATGAATCAACCATACCTCAAATTTCATTTTGATAATGAAATTCAAACCGGTCAAATCAGGAAGTATTCCAAATCTTTCCTTAATCATGCCTTAGTCCTTCAATAAATTACCCCAAACTTGTTTCCAACATAAGAGAATATTGAGTCATTAAATTCAAGGTAACATATCAAAACTTGTTTTATAAAGAAAAAAAATACACTAATGATAGAAACTAATGTCCGGTGCCAACGATATTCAAAAAGATGTAATAGGGCTTGAAATGGAAGAATCTAACCTAGTTTAAAAAAAATCACAAAACATAAATATAGACTATCCGGGAAAACACGAACATAAAAAATTCGTGTAAGGATTACATGAGTCTTGCGAGTTGAGATGATAGATCTGAGGAGAGTAAAGATGACAAACGATGAAGCCAAAATGAGTTTAACGTCGGTCGATCGATGAGCCGATTACGGTTTACCGTGCGAGAGAGAGGAGCCGACGGACTGTCGATCGAAAAATCGTAAATGACAGTCCACGGGGCTTTAATTTTTTAAATGTTTTATAATGTCGGTTATATAATAACAAACGTTATAAAGTATTTTTTAAATTTATAATGTCGGTTATTTTAAAACCGACCTAAAAAAACCCCCGTGATTTGGTTTTTTACGTTGGTTATTTTATAACTGACATAAAAAACTCCTCGTGCTTTTGTTTATTACATCGGTTATTTTAAAAACGATGTAAAAAACCCCCCGCACTATGGTTTTTAACATCGTTTATTTTATAACCGATGTAAAAAACTCGTAGATATCTTGTTTTTTACGTTGGTTATTTGATAACTGACGTAACAAACCCCCCGCTCTTTGGTTTTTTACATCGGTTATAAAATAACCGACGTAAAAAACCTGTAGATAACTCGTTTTTTAGGTCGGTTATTTTATAACCGATGTAAAAACCCACCGCGCTTTGGGTTTTAAGGCGGTTATAAAATAACCGACGTAAAAACGCCTAGATATCTCATTTTTATGTCTGCTATCAAATAACTAACGTAAAAAACCCCCATGCTTTGATTTTTAACGTCGGTTAATTTATAACCGACGTAAAAACCGAACACGCGCGATTTGTAACGTCGGTTATTAAAATAACCGACGTTAAAAAGCTACTCAACACATTTATTATGTCTGTTATAAAATAACTGACGTAAAAAACCATGTTTCATAGATTCTCACATCGGTTATATATAACCGACGTAAAAATGGTGACGTAAATAATGTTTTCAGTACTAGTGTTTATTTATAAATCCTATAAGTGGGTTTTCGTGATCATGTGGTTCTGCAAAATTAAAATTTTTCCTTACCCAAAGATTGTTGGTTTAAGAAAATGGGAAAATGGGAAAGAACATGGTGAAAGAATAATTTAAAAATAAAATATAATGTTGAGATGTGGAAATTTGAGGATTAATGGAGTGAACGACATATCAAGGATGGCTAATCTGTTTTGATAGAACATTATTAAAAATGACCAAAGTAGATAAGAAATTAGTTCACTGAGTGTTTTGGTAATGGATTTTGTAGAGGAAATAATATTTAATTTCATAAATTATGAGAAAGTAAAATGAATCACTCAATTTAATGTATATTTGGAAGACAAATATTCATCATCATTTTGAAGAATGAACAAAGAATGCAACAGCAATGGGAAAAATAAAATGTTCATCTAACGCAATGGATGGGAATATACCCCAAATGAAAGAAATATTAATGGAATGAAGTTATATTATAGTATTTTTAATGAATGATTAAATTGATTTTGATAATGATAATTCCTTATTTACATTTCATGTTTTATTGATATGGTATTAAAGAATAAAAAAACTGTAGTAAATTTATTGAGATGAAAGATGGAGGAATAATATATTTAGTATTTCAAATTCAATATTTTTGTTATAAAAATAATGAGATATGTATGAATTTTTAGTTTATGTTTTTTCATTATATATTTTAATAGATAATTTGATTCATTATAGTGATTTACAATAGTTATTTCATGGAAAGGTGATATTTTTATTATATGTAGGTAACCATTGAATTATTCATACTTTTGATATAATAATGTTTAGATAATGATATCATCTATAAGATAATTAAATTGCATGTTAATAATTACCTTAGGAAAAATAATTGATATGCTGGAAATGTATTATATGTTTTCTTGTATAATGTTTACAAATTCTTGGGATTTTTGTATATATCCATTAATCTTTGGAATAATGATGATTCCAGGTTTTCAAGGTGGATTTTTGGTAATTTAGGTTATTACCATGTTTTAAAAGAATATACGATGAGTTTATTTACATGTTTTGAATGTGAAATCCAATAGACACCTTATTATATATGGGGGATCAATGTGAAGATAATTCAGTGATGTTATTTATAATGTTTTGGATTCTCAAAATTTATAAGGGTTATCTTGTTTACTATTTATGGATTGGATTATGAATAACTACATATAAAGTTTTAGGGATTAATGTATCATCTTTCCATATAAGGATTTATACATATTAGATAACATTTAATAACTTTTTTTGTTTTGATATTATGAATTAACTATCATTACTTTATGAATTTAATGATCTTATAATGATTTTGGGATGAAAAATTAACCCTCATTTCATAAAATAAGTGATGTAGTGGAAATTGATGAAGGAATAAAAACGGGTGAGGTTGTCATGAAATAATACATGTATATCTTTTCATGAAAATAGCTTATCTTTTGGAAAATATTCTAGAAATAAAATTTAATTTTAATACATTTAATTATAGAGAAGTTTTTCCTTTTAAATCATAAAACAATTTACAAAATTGAGGCCCAACACATTCCATTGATCATTCAATGGTTTGTGATTGATAAAATCAATCACTCCTTAAAAATATTTATAATTTTTTTATACATCCATATTGTAAAACCCAATAATGTTTTATATATGTAATTCAAGTTATATGTTACTCATGGATGAAATTATGTTTCCAATTTTCTTATTTAAATTGTATTTTATTAATCATTTTTATGATGTCAATTTTTATGAATTGATCATACAATTGTTAATATTATAGTAACCTAGATTTATTTGTAGGGAGAAATTCATATTATGATTAGTTGAATGTAACATCCTAAGAATATTACAATAAAAAATTAAATTAATTTATTCTTTTAGATATATTTTATTACACGAATATATAAATATATATATTGTTATAATAAATCACTATGTTTTCCATGAAATTCACAGAACATCACTTCCATCATATAGTACATAGAACACTTATATTATCTTGCAGTATACACCACATGATGTTTGGATTCTGTTACATTCGATGTTGATTTTCTTCGATATAATGTTTTACACACAAAACCTATCATTATCAAACAATATAATAATATTAATATTATTTTCTAAAAACATATTATCATATTTACCAAACCATTAGAAATTATTTTTTGTGTAAAATATGATTTAAAAATGATTATAAATTTAACCCTTATAGATAGAAATAAATTTGCGAAGTATATGAAAATAATGAAATACATTTAATAGGAATAATACTGTTTACTTTTTCTAAATATATGAATGAATCTACAATTGAAGAATTAATTTAATATATTATATATTCAATAATATATTTCTACACTAAACAATTATTTTTGATAGACACTGTATCAGAATAAATATAATTTTATGAATAGAAATATATATTTCTTAAAAAAGACATTTTACCAGCTTTTAAGGAAGAACACATTTCAATTATGAATTTTTAAAATTTTAAAAGAATTATTTCATTCAAAGATACTTATATTTTTTAATATGAATATCCAAATTTAAATTGGTAGAATATTTTGTAATTTTTTGGTAAGATTCTTTTTTTGATGAATAGTGAAGAACACTGATTTTTAATTCAAAAATACTATAATGATAATTTATTTACAACCATATATTATATTTTTTATCAGTTTAATTTTTGTAATATATAAATTATAATCATTAAATACAAAGTATATAATTTTAATCAAGTTCACTTTGAAAATTGAAATAAAATCATAGAATAATTTCAATTTTTTTATAATAAAACCCCGTATTTTCATCCAGTTTATGTGGTTTAATGTAAAATTATTTATACTCATTCTATTAATAGAATTTAGAAAAATAGATTACAAATTTGGAATCATAAAAATTTATAATTTCTAATGAGATCAACATATTGTTTTTACCAAAACCATCAGTCAATGTAATTAAAAAAATTACTGTGAATAAGAAAAAAAATTAAGCATAACAAGGGACTAAACCAAAAATTAAGTGTAAAAATGAACTAGAAACACGTCCAAAATCTATTTGATGGATATATTTCATCCCTATTTTTTAATCCAATTGTTTTTATTATTTTAGCACCATTAAATGGGAACAATGTGGTAGAAATTTTTGACACCCTAAGCTTCCATGGTATGATTCTCTTTGAACAATACAACAATATGTGTTGTACAAAACATCGAGTTCTAACACACCGCAACCAATCAAACTAGACGTTATGAATAGTAATACAACATTTTTGAAATTTTATAAATTTTATCTTTCAAAATGGACTTCATTATTGGATTCGGAATATTGAAATTAGCTTAGAGTGAATTTTTGGTATTTTTATAAAAATATTCAATTTTTAGTGAATAGTGAAAAACACTGAGTTATAGTTTAAAACTGAATTTTTATTTAAATATTAATTTTTTTATTAAAATTTATTTTTAGGTAACAATATATACATAATATTTATATATTATCAATGTAATTCACTGGAGTTAGTTTATAATAATTTCAGATATACAAAAAGTTTATTGACCTTTTCACCGTCTATTACCCACCTCCTAGGAGCATTTGAAAATTTATATAAAACATAATTTGACTACTTATGTGAGTTGAATTTCAAAAATCCAAGATACATGGTTGATATCAGTAAGTAAAATGTTTTTCAATAAAATGAAAATAAAATTTAACAAATAGTGAATTTTTACTTTTATTTTCCACTATTAAAAGTAAATTCGGTAATTGAGGGTAAATATGATATTATTATTAACCTAACACATGTACTAATTATATTGGATAATTTTAATTCTAACAAAAACAAAATTAGGATTAAAATATGATCCTTTAGGTCCACTTGGATTATATTACGACATTTGTTATTATTTAATTCATAGAAGAGTTAAAAGATAAAAAATCAACGGTTAATTACTAAAACATTTTTTATATAGGGTTACACAGAAGATAAATTTTACTATAAATATTTATTATAAATATAGAAATATTTCCTACTTAATTTTATTTTATTAATATTTTTTAGATATTAAATAATTTAATTTATTAATGAAACAATGATAATGCAGTAATTACCTAAATAATTAAATATTAAAATAACAGCTATTAAAATGATCCAAATAATTGTAATTTGAGACTTTTTATGAACTAAACATATTTAATATAATAATGTGAAATATTAGGGTTGTATTGATGATTTTTTTGATGTAATAATTATGTTATGAATTTAGCAAAAACAAAATAACAAATAGTGTAAAAATTGACAAAAAAGTGTTTTTAAAAACAATATTATATTATAAATTGATATTCTATTCTTAAAAGTCTAAGGATCAGCCTAAAGACATATATAATTATGGTTGTATCATTAATTATCCACTAGGGGTTCTCTTGGAAGTATATAATATGATTATTAACAATATAATATAAAAATACAAAGAGAGGTGGTAAATGTCAATCTATTTAACTAAGAGTTAAATCAAAATGATGAAGTTATTATTGTTACCCAAACCTGTCTAAAACCTATTGGTTGAGTGTTTATATAACCATAACCATCATATCCTTAAAATAATTCATTTTGGATCCATTAAAAAACGAAAATGATTTTATTATAAAATAAAATTTCTAGCTTTTCCTAAGATGCCCATCACCTCTCTTATAAAAGGGCACTCCCCTTCTCTCTATTTCACACCTTCAACGCTAGTTGGATCTTCCAACCCCTACCCAAGTACCCTCTCAACTGTCCTACATTCATCTTATAGTCCTTCCTTTAGAATTAAAGCCAACCTATAGAGCCCTTTTGGAGAAATCCAAATGATGAACCCAAAGAAGAGGTAAATATTCCATCACCTCTTCCATGTTCCTTTCTTCTTCCACTTCTTCTTTATTTGTTTTTTCTTTTCAAAAATAATATATCCAGTATGTTATATATAATGTGATGTTATTATAAATATGGTACAAACATACTCATTATTCAATCCATCCTTTGAATGACATGTCACCATACGTGTGTGCGTATGACTTACCGTCTCCACATCGCGGTGTAATTGTTATTCAATACATTATTATTTGGATGTGAATAATAATGATGTATAATTGATTTAAATAATAAATATAACATGATAATGATTCTTCATATATGATATAAAATCCAATTATATATTATTTTAATATCAAACGAATGATATTGTCGCTCGTTCATACGTAAAGATTACCGTCTCCACGAACACGATGAGATTCATTCCCTATCGTATCCATTCAAGACTAATTTTCATTTGATGATTAAAAATATTGTTTAAAAACTTAATAACATTCTGGATATGAATAAGATAAATCCAATCCATAACAAATATGACTTACATAACAAATAATATAAAGGAAAACGAATCTGAAAACACTGGAAACGACTATAATACTAAGATATTATTAACAAAGCATTGTTAAAATACAATATATGATATCATAGTAATGTTTATGATTCATGTATAATTGAATAAAAATTATTTCACCATTGTACTGAAGGTTAACCTACCCTCAACCTAGAAAAATTGCAAGGTAAGGGTAAATTTCACAATCTCTTTATTATCTGAGATTGTTTTTATGTATGTATCTGATAGGAACTATATATCATCATCATCCATGTATCTTAAAAATGTATTTCAAAATATTTTTACTATTTACTAGAAAATAGGTTATGTTAATTTATACCCTTGTATGAATTTTTATAAATTTTTCTGAAAGGAATCTTTAAATCATTTTCGAAACATTGTACTCCGGAACCATTTCAACAAAATTAAGGTAAGAATGTATTTATTTTTAACTTATACGATGGGTGTGGAAATTTTCCATCATTATAAAATCTTCAATGATTCCATTATGATCTTTTAAAAATATTTTCAAAATAAATGTTTTCAGAAATGATTTCAAAATAGAATGAGATATTTCACTAAAAATGGTTTTGATTTCATCTATGTCAACATCTCTTGATGGTTTGTAAACTTATTTGAAGATGATTTATTATGATACAAAACTTCTATTTTGTTTTTTAATATTTTGATATATGTTTGACTGTGGATGTACAATTTTTATATCATTCTTGGTCTATGGATAATGTATTTACATTTCATATGCTATGTTTTATACGAATGTTTATGTTATGTTTAAACCCTATCATATGAGGAATGCATTGGACTTAGTAAGTCACTGGTTGGAGCCTGTTATAGCTCCTCGAAGCATCGGTATGTCTCATTCGACAAACTACTGTCTTGGCACAAGGCCTTGACAAAATCATGTTTTTAGTCTTTGCACAAGGCCTTGACTATGTGGTTATGAAAGTCTGGAATTATGAATTATATCATTATGAAAGTGGCTATTGATATTACATGTGATTATTAGACTAGTATAATATCCATGTGATTAAGTAAATGGATTTATTTTTATTTATATTTTCTATATTATGATAATGATTATGTTGAAAAGGATTTTTTTAGGTCTATACATTTCCATAATTTTTTTTGCTTATTTATGAATGTATCCTCTATATTGGTATACTTACTAAGCATATGAGCTCACCTATTTCTATGTTTTATTTTTATCAGGATGTGAAGAAGTATATTATGACTGACCTGTTGGGATAGTCTATGGGATCTGAGTGTTTTCCCTGGAAACAATATTTTTGTAGTATTCCATTGTATGATGTAATGCAAAACTTATAAATGTATCTAGTACTTCAAAGGAAAATAAACTAATCGGTCATTCGATACTTGATCTTTTGTGATCAATACAATGTTATGTATTAATGGACCGACTCTATGTAACTAGGGTCTGGGCGTTACAGTTGGTATCAGAGGAAGTTTTGTACAACCCTTGGAAACTAGATTTAGATAAACACCGATTTGAGCACATATCCCTACGATAGAATTTGAGGATTAGAATAGAATAACGTCCTATAATTCAGGTAATGTAGATATTTTGCAAGTTTTTCAAGGAAATACATCCATTTCATGATATGAGCAGGTACGGTCAGCTCTGGCACAGATGTACCTAGGGGAAAAACACGAAAACACAGCTTTGAGGTAGACTCAAACTAGAACTGGTGCATGACAACAGGCCTTATTGCACTCTTGGTTACGACACACCTGGGGAATATGATTAGGATAATTTTCATCTTCATTAAATACCATTATGAAGGGTTTTTGAGTATATATTTATTTAACGAAAACATTTTTATGATTTTGGATTATATCCATAAATTGTTGAATTTATGTTAAGTGTTATACAATTTTGGATTTATGTATTTTGATTCATAAACTGATCAAGATTGTGCCATTGTTTTGAAATGGAACCTAGTGGAAGGAATGGAAAATATATCAATGCCCACACTCTATGTAGGGACTTCCCTCCTGCTCAAGATAATTATAGAGGAGCTGGTGATGCAACTGGTGCTGATCAGCTAATCACCATAGTAGGAAAACTCACTCAGGTTATCAATAATAACCTTACCTTTATGGAGAACCCAGATCCACAAAGTGGAGGATAAATGTTATATCTCATCATGAGGCAACAACAATTGACATTCAATGGGGGTAGAAATCCTCCAGTAGATGAGCAATGGATAAATTCCTTATAGAAAATATTCCATGCCTTGGGGAGTAGTGAAAGGTAAATAATTATCATGGCAGTTTACCACCTCACTGGAGATGCTGATCAATGGTGGTCATTGATTAAATACACAAAGAAAGATGATGAATTATCAATTATGGAATGGAGGGAGTTTAAAGAAATTTTCTTATAAAAATACTTTCTTCATGACCATAGAGAAAATATGGAAAGAAAATCTGCGAGTCCGAGGAAAAAGGAGGATGCAAACGTTGAAAAGTATAAAAGCTAACATTAAAAGGCTAGATAGGCATGTTTTAGATTATATACATAACCCAAAAAATATGATCGATCATTTCTTTGATGGGTTAAAACCATTTCTTTGTCCATCATTAGTCTCACAATACTTCTTTTTATATGAAGATATTGTCTCATGTGCTATCAACATTGATAAAGAATTCTCCATGTATTACGACTTTAAAGTAAAGAAATATTATAAGATAACTTGTTAACACTCTGGAAATATAAATATGGGGAAGTAGAGAAATGTTGAATATCCATCCTGCTGAAAATGTGGGAATAAACAACTTGGTAGTTTCCGGATGGGAATGGGAGTCTGTTAAAAGTGTGGTGAAAAAGGCCACCAAGCTCGTGATTGCATGGGGAAGAAAGAGGTTGTCGATGTTGACTGCTACAGTTGTATAGAAATAGGGCATTATGAAAATGAATGTCTTAAGCGTTAGGAGAACCTACCTTAGAAAATACCAAGTGATCAAGTCAAAGCTTATGTTATCACTACAGCTGAGTTTGAAGCTCAGAAAGATGTAGTGGTAGGTAATTTAATTGTTTCCTCAAGTTTAACCAATTCATTATTTTATTCTAGATCATCGCATTGTTACATATATTCCTAGTTTTCAATGAAAATTAGATATTTCCAATTTTATTTAAAAATAGATTTTTTAGTCAACACTCCTAATGAAAGTATCATTGCTACAATGTTTTGTGAATCAGTTACCATTAGGGAATATAAATATTCGTTATCTACTGATCTTATCATCATACCCGTGATTTAATTTGATATAATCTTCAGTATGGATTGGATTTTGGAGCATGATGTAAAAATTTATTTTAAGAAGAAAGATGTTACTATTTTTGATGATGATAATAAAGAACACCTTATCATTAGAGAATAATCATCACCCACTAATTCTTATCTAGATCCACCCACATTACCTCAACTAAATCCAAATATAGTGGGGAACATAATGTCATAACTGTGGGTGAGTAAAGGAATGTTCAAAAATAGTGTGTACCAATTGTGAAATAATATTTTGATGTGTTTCCAGATTATTTACAGAGACATACTCCAGAATGAAAAATTGCATTTTCCATTGATTTAATTCTAGTATCAAGGCCCATATCGAATAACCAATATAAAATGGCCACTATGGATTTAGTGGAACTAAAGAAACAACTATAGGAATTGGGTAATAAGGGATTTATTATCCCTAGTGTTTCTCCATGATAATACCCTATCCTTTTTGTTAAGAATAATGATGGATCTATGAGGATTTGTATAGACTACAGGGAGATCAATGTTATAATAATAAAGAACATGTATCCCCTACCTCAGACTGATGATTTATTCAACCAACTTAATAGAGCTCAATACTTTTCAAATATTGGCCTTAGATCTAGATATCATCAGTTGTGTGTGAAGAAGGAAGACATTCTGAAAACAGCTTTTCGAACCATGTATGGGCATTATGAGTTTATTGTAATGCCTTTTGAATTGACAAATGCACCCTCTATCATCATGGATCTAATAAATAGTGTTTTTAAGTAATATATTGATGAATTTGTAGACATATTTGTTGATGATATCATGGTATACTCGAAAAGCTATGAAGATCATGAAATTCATGATCACATTCTTCTAAAGACTCTTAGAAGACATGAATTATATGGGATGTTTAGAATGCGTGAATTCTAGCTTCAATAGATTTCTTTTCATGGCCATATTTTCTCCAAGGATGGAATCTCTATTGATCCTTCAATGACCAATGAAATCCATGAATGGCCAGCACTGACGAGTATAACTATGGTATGCACTATTTTTGTTTTTCATGTTATTATCGACGTTTAGTCCAAAAAATTTCCAAGTTTTCTAAACCATTAACAAATCTCACACAAAACGGGTTTACATTTGTTTTGAAAAAAGTGTGTGAAGAATGTTTAGAATAATTGAAGATAAGATTATTCAATGCGCCTATCATGACTCTACCATTAGGGAATGATGGGTTTGTTATTTATAGTGATGCTTGAGAGAAAAGACCTGGTTGTTTACTTATGAAAAAATGATAGGGTTATTGCCTATGCATCAAGACATATAAAAATTCACGAGAAAAACTATCCTACTAATGATCTTGAGTTAGCAACTATAATCTTTGCTTTGAAGATTTGGGGACACTATCATTATGGTGAAAAATGTGGGATATACACTAATCACAAGAGTTTGATGTATATTATCTCACTGAAAAAACTAAATATGAGTTAAAGTAGATGTCTTAAACTATTCAAAGATTATGATTTCACTATTCACTACCACCCAGGGAAGTAATATAAGGTGGAGAATGCATTGACTATAAAGTATTATGGAGTTTAGAACAATATAGTAGTTGTAAATGATCCTATATACATTGATCTAGTAATGATGGATACAGGAATCACCATGGATGGTGAAACATCAATACTTTTTCAAATGGTTGCCAAACCATCGTTTCTAGAAAGGTTAAAGTGTTATCCAACCAGAGATGTAGAGTTTCAAAATAAGATTAATGTTGTGAATGACACGAGATTGAGTGACTTTGTGTATGAAGAAGGAATTTGGAAATATGGGACAAGATTCTGTGTTCCCGATATACATAATCTGAAAGGGGAATTTTTGGATGATGCTTATAGTTCCAATTTATCTATACACCCTAGGGGAACCAAAATGTATAGATATTTTAAGGAAAATTTTTGTTTGGACAACAAAAATAGGGATATTGCTAATTTTGTGTCAAGATGTATGGTTTGTCAAGAAGTGAAAGCTGGAAGGCAACAGCCTGGAAGAGGCTTGCAATATCTTCTCATACTTGAGTGGAAATGGGATAATATTACAATGGACTTTGTCAAGGGACTACCAAAAAATACTAGTAGGAACGATGAAATATTGTTCATTGTTGATCATCATACCAAGTCAAAAAAATTTATTTCTATAAGATAAGACTTACCAGTTGAATTTCTAGCAACGAAAATATATATTAATGAAGTTGTGAGACATCATGGTGTACAAAAATCGATTGTTTCTGATCGTGATCCTCATTTTACATTTTGATTCTGGAAAAGTCTTCAAAAATACAAGGATATTAAACATAGTTTCAGCACTTATTAGCACGCCCAAATAGATGGACAATCAGAATGGACTATTCAAACCTTAGAAGACATGTTTAGATCTTGCTCGCATGACTTTCATGGTATGTGGGATCAATATTTACCTCTGGTAGAATTTTAATATAACAATAGCTTCCATTCAAGTATTAGGATGGAACTATATGAAGCATTATATAGAATGAGATTTCACAAACCTACCTATTGGGATGATGTTGGTGAAAGGAAACTCGTAGGCACAGAACTTGTGGAGGAAATGACAGAAAAGTTGAAGGTAATCCTAACCCACATCAAAGCAGCTAAAAATTGGAAGAAGAGATATGATGATAACTGATGGAAGGATTTGGACTTTCAGGTAGTAGATCATGTTTTCATTTTGGTATCTCTGTGGAAGGGTGATATATGTTTCAGTAAGAAATGAAAATTGAGTCCAAGGTAAATCAAAACATTCGAAATTCTAGAACAAATTGGGGTTGTAGTTACCATTTGGCAATGCCACCATGTCTCTCCAAAGATCACAATGTGTTCCACGTATTATTGTTGATAAAATACATGCATGACCCATAAAATGTACTCACCTATGAGGAATTAGAACTGTAAGATGATCTGTCTTATGGAAAAGAAACGGTTAAGGTTCTTGATACAAGAGAACAATTTCTGAGAAACCAGACGACTCATCTGGTAAAAGTTCTATGGGGAAACCATTAGATGGAAGAGGCAATGTGGGAACCCAAGGAACATATGACAAAGAACCACCCAAGTCTTTTTATGTAGTAATATTCTATAAATTTCATGGATGAAATTATTTGAAGGAGGGGAGAGTGTAACACAACCAAACTTCCACGGTACGCTTCTCTTTGAATAATACAGTAGCCTGTGTTGTATGCAACTTCGAGTTCTAACACACCAAAACCAATCAAACTAGCCATAATTAATATTAATACCAAAATTTTGAAATTATATAGATTTTATCCTTTAAAATGGACTTCATTTTTGGATTCGCAATATCGAAATTAGCTCAGGGTGAATTTTATGTATTTTTGTGAAAACATTAAATTTGTGATGTATAGTGAAAAACACTGAGTTATAGTTTAAAACCGAATTTTTATTTAAATATTAATTTATTCAATTTATATTTATTTTAGGTCATAATATTTACATAATACATATATAAGTTCAATTTAATTCATTGGATTCATTTTATAATAATTTTAGATATATAATGATTTTTTGAACTTTTCACCTTCTTTTACCCACCTCCTAGAAGTATTTTCAAATTTATATAAAACATAATTTTACCACTTTTGTAAGTTTAATTTCAAAAATCTGAGAGACATTGTTGATATTAGTTCATAAAATGTGGTTCAATAATATTAAAATTATTTTTTTGTTAATAGTAACATTTTACTTTCATTTACCACGGTTAAATGTAAATAGTGTAATTAGGGGTAAAGATGTTATTATTATTACCCTAACAAATATCATCATTTTATTGTATAGGTTTAATTCACCCATAAACAACATTAGAAATAATATATGATCCTTTAGGTCCACTTGGATTAGTTTTGGAAATTTATTCTTATTTAATTCAGAAAATAGTTAAAAGAGATAAAATCAATGTTTGAAAACTAAAACATTATTAATATTTGGTTACACATATAAATAAATTAGACTATAAATATTAATTAAAAAGATTAAAATATTTCCTACATTATAGTATTTTATTTATATTTTTTATAAATTAAATAATTTAATTTATCTATGACACAATGATGATGCAGTAATTACCTAATTAATGAAATATTAAAATAATTGATATTATAAATATCCAAATAAATGTAATTTGAGACTGTTTATAAATTCCACTAATTTTAGAGGTTAATATGACATATTAGAGTTTTTTGGATGTATTTGGTTCGATGTAATAATACTATTATGAATTTAGAAAAAACAAAATTCCAAATAGTGTCAAAATTGTCATAAAAGCGTTTTTAAAACAAATATTATATTGTTAATTGATATTATATTGCTAGAAATCTATGGTTCAGAAAATAGTCTTATATAATTATATGTGTACCATTATTTAACCACATGGGGATCTATTGGACGTATAATGTTAGTTTATTAACCATATAATATTAAAATATAAAGAGACGTGGTAAATGTCAAACTATTTAACAAAGAGTTAAATCTAAAAGATAAATTTAATATAGTGACACAAACCTCTATAAAAATTATAGGTTGGGTGGTTTTAGAACCATCCCCACCATATAAATGAAATAATATATTTTGGAGGAATTATAAATGGTAAATTATTTTATTATAAAATAATATTTCTAGCTCTTCATAAGGTGCCCATCACCCCTCTTATGAAAGGGCACTCCCCCTTCTCTCAAATTCACACCTTGAATGAAATTTGGAAGGTCCAGAACCTACCCAAATAACCTTATAACTATCCTAGATTCATCTTAGAGGACATACATTAGTCAGAAAGCCATTTTATGGAGCCTTTTTGATCCATTCATAAGGAAGAACCTGAAGAAGTGGTAAATATTTTATCACCTCTTTCAAGTTCCCTGCTTCTTCCGCTTCCTCTTTCTTATTTGTTTACATTATAAAGTAATAACTCTATTATATTATATATATATTTTGATTTTATTATAAATATGGTACAACCATATTCATTATGACATCCATCCTTTGAATGACATGTCACCATACATGCGTGCGTACAGCTTATCGTCGCCACGTCGCAGTGTAATTGTAATTCAATACATTATTATATGGATGGGTATAACAATGATGTGTAATTTATGTAAATAATAAATATAACATGGTAATGATTCTATATATATGATATACTATCTAATTATACATTATTTTTATATCAAAATAATGATATTGTCGCTCATGCGTACTTATGGATTACCATCTCCACGAACGTGATGAGATTCATTACCCACCGTATCCATTCAAGAATAATTTTTATTTGAGGATTAAAAATAATTTCTAAAAACTTAATATCATTTTGGTTCTGAATAAGATAAAATGTAACACCCTATGCTTCTACGGTAGGCTTCTCTTTGAATAATGTGATAGCATGTGTTGTACGCAACATCGAGTTCTTACACACCACAACCAATCAATCTAGCCGTTATGAATAGTAATACCTAGTTTTTGAAATTATATATATTTTATATTTCAAAATAGACATTATTTTTGGATTCGGAATATTGAAATTATCCTAAGATGAATTTTTGGTAATTTTCTGAGAACTTCCAATTTTAATGAATAGTGAAAAATACTTATAAACAACTCTTTTAAAGAGAATAATTTATAGTAATAAATTATATTATTGAGTGGATTTAAAGTATAATTAAAATATTTGTTTAACATTTTATCCAATAGTGTTCATTAGAATTAATTTCACTTTGAAATTGGACCTAAACAATTGTCAATCTTTGGATATATATTGTTTCTTAAAAACACGCTATTTGTTTTGACAGTGGGAATTAATTATAAAATTAATTAATGCAACTTATATGTTTGGAATTTTTTAAAATAGAAATCATTTTTGAATTCAGAATATCAATTATATCTTAGGGTTAAATTTTGGCATTGTTCTGAAAAACTTCAATTTTTGATGAATAGTGAAACTACTAAGCGATAGTTAAAAAACTGAATTTTTCATAAAAATTAATTTTACCTCTTCTGTGAATGGAATTTAGAAAATCCAAGAGACACAGTTAATATCAAGAATTAAAATTTGGTTCAATGAGATGAAAATAATTTTTGGTGAATAGTAACTTTTTACTTTTATTTACCACGGTTAAAAGTAAATAGGGTAATTATGGTTAAAAATGATATTAATATTACCCTAACATGTGTCCTAATTAAATTGGACAAGTGTATCACAACCAAAAACAACCTTAGGAATAAAATATTATCATTTAGGTCCACTTGGATTAGATTAGGACATTTATTATTATTTAATTCAAAGAGGAGTTAAGAGAGTTAAAATCAAAGTTCATTTACTAAAACATTTTTAATACAGGGTTATACATAATATAAATTAAGATTGTAAATATTCATTAGAAATATAATAGGATTTACTACATAATGATATTTTATTTATAATTTTTAGACATTAAATAATTTAATTTATTGATGACACAATGATGATGCAGTAATTTCCATAATAGTGAAAAATTAAGATAATTGATATTATAAACACCAAAATAAATATAATTTGAGACTTTTAAGGAATTAAACTAATTTTATAGGTTAATATGACATATTATAATTGCTTTAATTGACTTTTTTAGAAGTAATAATTCTGATATAAGTTTTACAAAAATAAATTATTGAATACTGTCAAAATTGACATAAAAGTGTTTTCAAAACCAATATTATATTATTAATTGATATTAAATTTCTAAAAATCTAAGGTTTGGCCAAGAGACTTATATAATGATAGTTGTATCATTAATGGACCACTTGGGGGGTCTCTTGGATTTATATAGTATGTTTATTAACAATATAATATAAAAATACAACGATACATTGTAAAAGTGAAACTAATTAACTAAGAGTTAATACTTAATGATAAGGTTAATATAATGACCCAAACCAGTGTAAATTGTATTGGGTGAGTGGTTTTCTACCTATACCCACCTTAAAATTTAAATAATCCAATTTGGAGACATTAGAAACTGAATATGAATTTATTATAAAATAATATTTCTAGCATTTCCAAAGGTTCCCCTCACCCCTCTTATAAAAGGGCACTCCTCGTTCTCATTAACTCACACCTTCAAAGCCTTTTGGATCGGCCAAACTATGCCCAAATACCCTCCCAACTTCCCTCACTGCAATCTAGAGGCCTTATTTTGATCAGAAATCCAACCTAAGGATCCCTTTTGATCAAATCAAAAGGAAGAACCCGAAGAAGAGGTAATGATTTCACCACTCTTTTCAAGTTCTTTTCTTCTTCCACTTATTATTTCTTTGTTATTACCATTCTAAAATAAAAAATCCAATATCTTATTTAAAATGTGATGTTATTATAATTATGGTACAACCATATTCAGTATTCTATCCACCCTTTGAATAACATGTCATCATACGTGCGTACGTACGGCTTACCGTCTCCACGTCGTGGTGTAATTGTTATTCAATATATTATTATTTTGATTGGTATAATAATGATGTGCAATTCATGTAAATAATAAAAATAACATGATAATGATTCTATATATATAATATACCATCCATGTATATATTATTTTAATATCAAAAGAATTATATTGTCGCTCGTGCGTACGTACAGACTACCGTCTCCACGAACGCGATGAGATTAATTCTCCATCATATTCATTCAAGAATAATTATCATTTTATGATTAATAATAGTATCTAAGGACTTGATATCATTCTGGATATTATTAAGATACAACCTATCCATTAAAAACATGGATTACGTAACAAAACATATAAAAGGAAACGAGTAAGTTAACACCCGAAATGACGATAATTCTAAGATATTATTAACAAAGCAATGTTAAAAGATCATATATGATATCATATTAATGTATATGATTATTGAATAATGTAATAACAATTATTTCACCATTATACAGGAGGTTAACCTACCCCAACCAAACAAAAGTACAAGGTAAGGGTTTATTTCTCAATCTCTTCATTATTCGAGGTTGTTTATACGTAATAATCTACTGGGATCTCTTTATCATCCACATGCATCTTTCTTAAAAATGTATTTCAAAACATTTTTTACAAGAATATGGGTTAAAGTCATTTATACCCTTTTTTGACTTTTTATAAGAGGTTTATAAAGGAATCTTTTTGTCGTTTTCTAAATAAGGTGCTTTTTAACCTTTATGACAGAATTAAGGTAAGAATGTTTTTTTTACTTATACGGTGGGTGCGGCTATTTTCTGCCGTAATAAAATCTTAGAAGCTTCCTTTACAATATTATAATAATATTTTCAAATAAAATGTTTTATTTTATAAATATATGACTCTTAAATAATTTCAAAATAGAAAGAGATATTTCTCTAAAAAGAGTTTTAATTTCATCTATGGGATCATCCTTTGATAGATTTTACACTTATTTGAAGTTGATTTATTATGATAAAAAACATCTATATTGTATTGAAGGTTTTTTGAAATGTTTGACTGTAGATGTGTTATTTTTATACCATTCATGGTTTATGGATGACGTATTTACATTTCGCATGATACTTTTAATATGAATGTTTATGTTATGTTTAAACCTTTTCATATGGGATGAATTAGACTTATTATGTGATTGGTGGAGACTAATGTAACTCCTCGATGCATCGGTAGGTCTCATAAGACAAACTACTGTCTTGGCACAAGGACTTGACAAAATCTTATTTGTAGTGTTGGCACAAGGCCTTGGCTATGTGGTTATGATAGTCTGGCATTATGCATTCCATCATTATTAATGTGGTTATTGATATTTCATGTGATTATTCGATTAGTAGAATATCCATGTGAATAAGTAAATGGCATTATTTCATTCTAATTTTTCCATACTATGTTTATGTTCACGTTTAAAATGCATTTGTTTTAGTTATACATTGCCTTAAATGTTTATTCTTATTTATGAAAGTTTCCACTATATTGTTATCTTTACTGTGCATTTGAGCTCACCCCTTTTCTATGTTTTTTTTTTCCAGGATGTGTAGAAGTAAATTATGAATGACCTGTAGGGATTTTATAAGGGGAAAATAGTGTGGACTGTGGAGACATTATGTTGTTGTAATAGTTTTTCACTTTAGGATGTAATGTAAAACTTTATGAATATATCTAGTGTTTCCAAGGCTACTAAACCAATCGGCCTTTGAGTTTTGATCTTTCTTGTGATCATGCCAATGTTATGTAATAATGCACTGACTCTGGGTAACTGGGGTCGGGGCATTACAGTTGGTATCAGAGGAAGTTTAGTACAAACCTTGGAAGCTAGATTTAGATAAACTCTGATTAGATCACATAGATTTAAGATGGACATTGAGGATTAGTATAGAAGAACTTCCTAGAATTTTGGTATTGTAGATATTTTGTGATTTTTTCAAGCAATACATACCTGTCTGGATACGAGCAGGTAGAGGCGGCTCTGGCAGAGATGTACCTAGGGGTAAAACCCGAAAACACCGCTTTTAGCTAGACTCGAACGGGAACTGGTGCACGAAAACGGGCCTAGCTGCACTCTTGGTTACGACACTCCCGAGGGATATGCTTAGGATAACTCTCATTTTATTTACAAATCATTATGAAGGGTTTATGAGTATATACTTTCTCAAAGAAAACATTTTTATGATTATGGATTATATCAATAAATAGTTCAATTTATGTTAAGTGTTTTATAAGTATGGGATTATGTATTTTGATTCATAAACTAATCTAGTTTGTGCCATTGTTTAGAAATGGCACCCAGTGGAAGAAATGGAAACCGTATCAATGCACGCACCCTATGTAGGGATTTCCCTCCTTCTCAAGATAATTATAGTGGAGCCAGTGATGCAACTAGTTCTGATCATCTAATCACCATACTGGGACAACTCACTCAGGTTATGAATAATAACCTTACCCGTATGGAGCACCCTGATCCGCAGCATGGAGGATCAATGTTAGATCGATTCATAAGGCAAAAACCACCAACGTTCAATGGGAGTACAAATCCCTTAGTAGCTGAGCAATGTATAAATTCCTTATAGAAAATATTTCAGGCTTTGGGGAGTAGTGAAAGGGAAAAAGTTATCATGGCAGTTTAACGCCTCACTGGAGATGCTGATCAATGGTTTTCATTGATTCAAAACATGAAGGAAGATGATGAAGTATCAAATATGTAATGGATGGAGTTCAAAGATCTATTTTTAGAAAAATACTTTCCTCGTGACCATCAAGCAGATATGGAAAGGCAATTTCTGAGTCTGAGACAAAAGGAGGATGAGAATGTCGCAAAGTATGAGGCTAACATTACAAGGTTACCAAGGTATGCTGGAGATTATATATGTAACCCGAGAAGTAATATTGATCATTTATTTGATGAGTTAAAACCATTTCTCCATCGAGCATTAGTCTCACAATCCTTCTCGTCGTACGAAGACATTGTCTCATGTGCTATCAATATAGAGAAACAATTCTTAAAGTCATATGACATTAAATCAAAGAAAGAGAAGAAGAGATTTGCTGATCAATCTGGGAATGGAAATAAGGGGAAGAAGTGAAATGCTGAATATCCAACCTGTTGTAAATGTGGGAAGAAACACCCCGATACTTTCTTGAAGGGAATGGGCGTCTGTTACAAATTTGTTGAAAAAGGCCACCAAGCTTGTGATTGCAAAGGGAAGAAGAAATCTACCATTGTTCATTGCTACAATTGCAGGGAGATGGGACATTATGAAAATGAATGTCCAAATAGTCATGGGAACATACCTCAGAAAAGTCCAAGAGACCAAGGCCAAGCTTTTTCTATAACTACTGCTGATGTAGATGCTCCAAAATACGTGGTGGAAGGTAATTTAATGGTTTCCTCAAGTTTATAAAATGCATTATTTGATTATGGATCATCTAATTGGTTCATATCTTCCCAGTTTGCTATGAAAATTATATATTTCCAATTCGATTTAACAAGGGAGTTGTCAGTTAAAACTCTTAAGGGAGGTATCATTGTAACAATGTTTTGTGAATCAGTCCCCATTAGAGGATATAAATGTTCTTTATCTTCTGATCTCATTGTCATAACTATGATTGAGTTTGATATAATCCTCAGTATTGATTGGCTTTCGGATTATGATGTAAAGATTTACTATAAGAAGAAGGTGGTTACGATTCTTTATGATGATGATAAGGAACACCTTATCTTTAGAGAAGAAACGTCACCACCAAATTCCTGTCTAGATCCAACCCCAGTAGCTCAACTAAATTAAATTATTGGGGAGGAAGATAATTAAATGATTTTGAGTGAGGAAAGGAATGTTCTAATAGAGGATATACCTATTGTGAAAGAATATGTAGATGTGTTTCCGAAAGATTTACTTGGACATCCTCCAGAACGAGAAGTTGAGTTTTCCATTGATTTAATTCCTGGATGAAGTCCTATATCGAAGACCCCTTATAGAATGGCCACTGTGGAATTAGTCGAACTAAAGAAACAAGTAGAGTAATTGAGTAATAAGGGATTTATTCTCCCTAGTGTTTCTCTATGGGTAACCCCTGTTCTTTTTGTTAAAAAGAATGATGGATATATGAGGTTATGTATCGACTATAGGGAGATTAATGCCATAACAATAAATAAAAAGTATCCCCTACCTTACATTGATGATTTATTTGACCAAATTCATGGAGCTCAATACTTTTCAATGATTGACCTTCGATCTGGATACCATCAGTTGTGTGTGAAGAAGGAATACATTCCAAAGACAGCATTTCGAACCAGGTACGAGCATTACGAGTTTCCAGTAATGCTTTTTGGATTGACTAATGAACCCTCTGTATTCATGGATCTGATGAATAGAGTTTTCAAGTAGTATCTTGATTAATTTGTGGTGGTATTTATTGATGATATCTTGGTATACTCTAAAAGCTACTAAGATCATGAAAATCACTTTCACATTATCCTAAAGACTCTGAGAAGGCATGAATTATATGGGATGATTAGCAAGTGTGAATTCTGTCTTCAGGGGATTTCTTTTCTTGGACATATTGTCTCTAAATATGGAATCTCTGTTGATCATTCAAAGACCAATGCAATCCAAGAATGTCCAGCACCGACGAGTATAACTGAGGTATGTATTTTTATTGGTTTATCAGGTTATTATCGACGTTTCGTCCAGAATTTTTCCCAGTTGGCTAACCCATTAACAAAGCTCACACGTAAAGGGGTTAAATTTGTTTGGACAAAATAGTGTGAAAAATGTTTCGAATAACTGAAGAGAAGATTAGTCAATGCTCCAATATTGACTCTACCATCGAGGAATGATGGGTTCATTATATATAGTGATGCATTGAAGAAATGACCTGGTTGTGTCTTTATGCAGAATTATTGGGTTATTGCCTATGCATCACGATAGTTGAAAATTCATGAGAAAAACTATCCTACTCATGATCTCGTGTTAGCAGCTGTGATCTCTTCTTTGAATATATGGACTCACTACCTCTATGGTGAAAAATGTGAGATTTATACTGATCGTAAGAGTTGGAAGTATATTTTCTCACAAAAAGAACTCGACATGAGGCAAAGGAGATGGTTTGAATTACTCAAGGATTATTATTGCATGATACACTACCACCCGGGGAAGGAAAAAAAGGTGGCAGATGCTTTAAGCAGAAAAGTCCATGGAGTTTTGAACAATATGAGAATTGAAAGGGATCCAATTTTCTTGGATCTAGTGTAGATGGACATGGGAATAACCAGGGAAGGTGAAACATCAATGATTTTTCAAATGGTTGCCAAACCATCTTTACTAGAAAGAATTAAGAGTTCTCAGACCGATGATGAAGAATTTCAAAAGAAGATTAAAGCTGTAAATGAATGGAGATTGAGAGACATTGTGTATGAAGATAAAATTTCGAAATTCGAGAAGAGACTTTGTGTTCCCTGTATACCTGATCTAAAAAGGGAATTGTTGGATGATGCTCATAGTTCCAATTTCCTTATACACCCTAGGAGCACCAAAATGTATAAATATTTGAAGGAACATTTTTGGTGACACAACATGAAGAGGGAGATTGAAGATTTTGTATCAAGATGTATGGTTTGTCAACAAGTGAAAGCTGGAAGGCAACAGCCTGGAGGAGTCATGCAACCTCTTCCCATACCGGAGTGGAAATGGGACAATATTACGATGGACTTTGTCATGGTACTACTAAAGAATCCTAGAAGGAATGATGCAATATGGGTAATTGTTGATCGTCTTACCAAGTCAGCACATTTTCTTGCTATAAGAGAAGATCTACCACTGGAACGTCTAGCAAGACTATATATTGATGAAGTTGTGAGACTTCATAGAGTATCCCTATCGATTGTTTCTGATAGTAATCCCCATTTTACTTCATGATTATGGAAAAGTCTTCAGAACGCCTTGGATACTGAACTTCATTTGAGCACTGCCTACCACCCTCAAACAGATGGACAATCAGAAAAAACTATTCAAACCTTAGAAGACATGTTGAGATCCTGCTCACTTGACTTTCAGGGTATGTGGGACAAATATTTACCTCTGGTAGAATTTTCCTATAACAATAGCTTCCATTCGAGTATTTATATGGAACCATATAAAGCATAATATGGAAATAGATGTCGCACACCAACCTGTTGGGATGACGTTTGTCAAAGAAAACATGTAGGCCTCAGAACTAGTGGAGGAAACGATGGAAAAGTTGAAGGTAATCGAAAACCATATCAAAGAAGCTCAAAGTAGGCAGAAGATCAATGTCGATAATCGAAGGAAGGATTTGGAATTTCAAGTTGGTGATCACGATTTCATGAAGTTATCTCCATGGAATGGAGTCATACGTTTTGGTAAGAAAGGTAAATTGAGTCCCAGGTACATCAGACCTTTTGAAATTCTAGAACAAATTGGGGTTGTAGCTTACCGATTAGTAATGCCGCCAAGTCTCTCCAAAGTTCATGATGTGTTCCACGTATCTCTATTGAGGAAATAAATGCATGACCCAATGCATGTACTCACCTACGAGGAATTAGAACTGGAACCCGATTTGTATTATTGTGAAGAGCTCGTCAGGATTCATGATACGAGAGAACAAGTACTGAGAAACTGGACGACTCATCTGGTAAAAGTCTTGTGGAGAAACCATAAGAAGGAAGAGGCAACGTGGGAACCCGAGGAACTTATGATGAAGAACCATCTGGGTCTTTTCATGCGGTAGTATTCTAGAAATTTTGAGGATGAAATTATTTGAAGGAGGGGAGAATGTAACACCCCAAGCTTCTAAGATACGCTTCTCTTTGAATAATGCGATAGCATGTGTTGTACGTAACATAGAGTTCTAACACACCACCACCAATCAAACTAGCCGTTATGAATAGTAATACCTACTTTTTGAAATTATATATATTTTATATTTCAAAATGGACTTCATTTTTCGATTCGGAATATCGAAATTATCCTAAGATGAATTTTTGGTATTTTTCCGAGAACTTCCAATTTTTATGAATAGTGAAAAATACTTAAAAACAACCCTTTTAATGAAAATAATTTATAGTGATAAAGTATATTATTGAGTGGTTTTAAAGTATAATTATAATATATATTTACTATTTTATCCAATGGTGTTCATTATAATTAATTTCACTTTAAATTTTGACCTAAACAATTGTCAATCTTTTGATATATATTGTTTCTTAAAAACATGCTATTTGTTGTGACAGCGGGAATTAATTATAAAATTAATTAATGCAACTTATATGTTTGTAATTTTTTAAAATAGATATCATTTTTGAATTCAGAATATCAATTATATCTTAGTATGAAATTTTGGCATTGTTATGAAAAACATCAATTTTTGATGAATAGTGAAACTACTAAGTGGTAGTTAAAAAACTGAAATTTTCAGAAAACATAATTTTACCGTTTCTGTGAATGGAATTTTGAAAATCTGAGAGACACGGTTAATATCAAGAAGTAAAATGTGGTTCAATGAGATGAAAATAATTTTTGGTGAATAGTAACTTTTTACTTTTATTTACCACGGTTAAAAGTAAATAGGGTAATTATGGGTAGAAATGATATTAATATTACCCTAACACAAGTCCTAATTATATTGAAAACGTGTATCTCGACCAAAAACAACCTTAGGAATAAAATATTATCATTTAGGTCCACTTGGATTAGATTAGGACATTTATTATTATTTAATTCAAATAGGAGTTAAAAGAGTTAAAATCAATGTTTATTTACTAAAACATTTTTAATATAGGGTTATACATAAGATAAATTCAATTGTAAATATTCATTAGAAAGATAATATGATTTCCTATATTATTATATTTTCTTTATAATTTTTAGACATTGTATTCTGTAATTTATTTATGACACAATGACGATGTAGTAATTACCATAATAGAAAAAAATTAAAATAAATGATATTAAAAATACCCAAATAAATATAATTTGAGACTTTTAATGAATTAAATTAATTTTATAGGTTAATATTACACATTAGGATTGATTTAATTGACTTTTTTCGAAGTAATAATTCAGATATAAGTTTCACAAAAATAAATTATTGAATAGTGTCAAAATTGACATAAAAGAGTTTTTAAAACAAATATTATATTATTAATTGATATTAAATTCCTAAAAATCGATGGTTCGGCAAAGAGACTTATATAATTATAGGTGTATCATTAATGGACCACTTTGGGGTCGCTTGAATGTATATAGTAAGTTTATTAACTATATAATATAAAAATACAAAGCAACATTCTAAAAGTGAAACTAATTAACTAAGATTTAATACTTAATGATAAGGTTAATATAATGACCCAAACCTGTATAAATTCTATTGGAATAGTGGTTTTTGACCTATACCTACCTTAACATTTAAATAATCTACTTTTGAGCCATTAGAAACCGAATATAAATTTATTATAAAATAATATTTCTAGCTTTTCCAAATGTTCCCCTCACCCCTCTTATAAAAGGGAACTCCTCCTTCTCATTAACTCACTCCTTCAAAGCCTTTTGGTTCGGCCAAACTCTACCCAAATACTCTCCCAACTTCCCTCACTACAATCTAGAGGCCTTAGTTTTATCATAAAGACAACCTAAGGAGCCCTTTTGATCAAATCAAAATGAAGAACCCGAAGAATAGGTAATGATTTCACCACCCTTTTTCAAGTTCTTTTCTTCTTCCACTTCTTCATTATTTGTTATTACAATTCAATAATAATAACTAAAACATATTATATACACTGTTATGTTATTATAATTATGGTACAACCATATTCAGTATTCTATCCACCCTTTGAATAACATGTCACCATACGTGCGTACATACGGCTTACCGTCTCAACGTCGTGGTTTAATTGTTATTCAATATATTATTAGTTGGATGGGTAAAATAATGATGTGTAATTAATGTAAATAATAAACATAACATGATAATGATTCTGTATATATAATATACCATCCAAGTATATATTATTTTAATATCAAAATAATGATATTGTCGCTCGTGCGTACGTACAGACTACCGTCTCCACGAACGCGATGAGATTCATTCGACATCATATTCATTCACGTATAATTTTCATTTTATGATTAATAATAGTATCTAAGGACTTGATATCATTCTGGATATGATTAAGATACAACCTATCCATTACAAACATGGCTTATGTAACAAAACATATAAAATAAAATGAGTAAGTTAACACCCTAAACGACGATAATTCTACGATATTATTAACAAAGCAATGTTAAAAGATCATATATGAAATCATATTAATGTATATGATTATTGAATAATTTAATAACAATTATTTCACCATTATACATGAGGTTAACCTACCCCAACCAAATAAAACTACAAGGTAAGGGTTTATTTCGCAATATCTTCATTATCCAAGGTTGTTTATACGTAATAATCTACTGGGATCTCTTTGTCATCCACATCCATGATTCTTAAAAATATATTTCAAAACTTTTTTTACAAGAATATGGGTTAAATTAATTTATAACCTTGTTTGAATTTTTATAAGAGATTTATAAAGAAATATTTCCTTCGTTTTCCAAACAAGGTTCTTTTTAACCTTTTTGTCATAATTAAGGTAAGAATGTTTTTTTATCTTATACGGCGGGTGTAGCTATTTTCCGCCATAATGAAATCTTCAAAGCTTCATTTACAAGCTTATAAGAATATTTTCAAATAAAATGTTTTATTTTATAAATATATGACTCTTACATGATTTCAAAATAGAAAGAGATATTTAACTAAAAAGTGTTTTGATTTCATCTATGTCAACATCCATTGATTGATTTTACACTTATTTGAAGTTGATTTATTATGATTCGAAACTTCTATATTGTATTGATGGTTTTGTGATATTTTTGACTTTGGATGTGTTATTTTTATACCATTCATGGTTTGTGGATGAAGTATTTACATTTCGTATGCTAGTTTTAATACGAATGTTTATGTTATGTTTAAACCTTTTCATATGGGAATCCATTGGACTTACTATGTGACGAGTGAAGCCCGCTATAAATCCTCGATGCATCGATAGGTCTCATGAGACAAACTAGTGTCTTGGAACAAAGCCTTGACAAAATCTTATTTGTAGTCTTGGCGCGAGAACTCGGCTATGTGGTTATGATAGTCTGGCATTATGCATTCCATCATTATTAAAGTGGTTATTGATATTGCATGTGATTATTCGATTTGTAGAATATCCATGTGAATAAGTAAATGGCATTATTTCATTTTACATTTGTCATAATATGTTGAAGTTCATGTTTAAAATTCTTTTGTTTTAGTTATACATTGCCTTAAATGTTTATTCTTATTTATGAACGTTTCCGCTATATTGTTATCCTTACGGGGAATTTGAGCTCACCCCTTTTCTATGTTTTATTTTTTCCAGGATGTGAAGAAGTAAATTATGAATGACCTGTAGGGATTTTATGAGGGGATAATAGTGTGGACTATGGAGACATTATGTTGTTGTAGTAGTTTTTTACTTTATGATATAATGTAAAACTTTATGAATATATCTAGTGTTTACAAGGCTACTATACCAATCGTTCATTCAAGATTTGATCTTTCTTGTGAGCATGCCATTGTTATGTAATAATGCACAGACTCTGGGTAACTGGGGTCAGGGCGTTACATAAATCCCATCCATATCAAATATCACTCACATAACAAATATTATAAAGGAAAAGAATTTTTTAACACCCGAAACGACTATAATACTAATATATTATTATACAAGAAATATTAAAAGATCATATATGATATCGGATTAATGTATATGATTCTTGTTTAATTTAATAAAAATTATTTCAATATTATACTGGAGGTTAACCTACCCTCAAACAAAGAAAAGTACAAGGTAAGGGTTAATTTCACAATCACTTTATTATCCGAGGTTGTTTTTATATATGTATATGCTAGGACCACTTTATAATCCACTCCCATGTTTCTTAAAAATGTATTTAAAAACATTTTTAATATTTACTATACTATGGGTTAATGTAATTATACCCTTGTATGAATTTTTATAAAATGTTTTTAAAGGAATCATTCCGTCATTTTCCAAACATTGTACTTTTGAACCATTTCGACAATATTAAGGTAAGAATGTATTTCTTTTTAACCTATACAGAAGGTCTGCCTATTTTCCACCGTTATAACATTATCGAAGCTTTGCTTACAAGCTTATAAGAATATTTTCAAATTAAATGTTTTCTTAAATTATTTCAAAATAGGAAGATATATTTGTCTAAAAATTATTTTGATTTCATCTATGTCAACATAATTTGATGGTTTGTAAGCTTATTTGTAGTTGATTTATTATGATACAAATCATCCATATTGTATTGAAGGTTTTGTGATATGTTTGTCTGTGGATGTGAAATTTTTATACCATTCATTCATTATGGATAATTTATTGACATTTCATATGCTAGTTTTCTTACGAATGATTATGTTATGTTTAATCCTTTTCATACGACGAATGCATTGGACATAGTAAGTGACGGGTTCAGCCTGCTATAGCTCCTCGATGCATCAGTATATTTTGTGATAAAAACAAGTGTCTTGGTCCAAGGCCTTGAAAAAATATTATTTTTAGTCTTGGAACAAGGCCTTGAAAATGTGGTTAAGAAAGTCTGACATTATGCAGTCCATGGTTATGAATGTTTCCATTGATATTGCATGTGATTATTCGACTAGTAGAATATCTATGTGAGTAAGTAAATGAAATTATTTTGATTTATATTTTCCATATTATGATGAAGTTTATATTGTAAAGGCATTTTATAGTTCTATACATTTCCTTAAATGTTTATGCTTATTTATAAAAGTTTCTTCTATATTATTATCCTTACTGAGAATCTGAGTTCACCCCTTTCGAGGTTTTATTTTTCCCAGCATGTGAAAATTTATATTATGACTAACCAACAGGGATAGTCTATGGGATCTCAGTGTTTTCCATGGTAACAATGTTGTGGTAGTTTTCCATTTTTTGATGTAATGTAAACCTTATGATTGCATATAGTACTCCAAAGCTACTAAACTAATCGGTCGTTCAGGACATGATATTTTGTTATCCTGGCAATGTTATGTGATAATGAACATACTCTGGGTAACAATGTTCGGGGTGTTACAAAATTCCTTTTTCAAAAATATACAACAATGCCACTCCTCCCCACTATAAAATGGAACTCATACCTACCACATAGTCAAAATATCTTGCCCATTTCCTCAACAAAAATATACAGACATAACCTAACAACATACTTCTATTAATCCATGAATCCACCCTTTGAGTAAAAAGCTATCCAAGGAAGCTGTTTGTGGAAAACCCAAAAGAGTGACCCAAAAAATATGTATCATCAATCTCCAAGATCCTTTTTTATATATATTATAGACCCTTGACCACTACATATTCCATTATTATTTTAAAAATATGTATCCTATATACTCTGAGATGTTTTTTATGGTTCCAATGTATAAATACAAACATGTCCATCTAATAGTTAACGAAATTAAAATTCTTGTACACGGTGAACTACCGCATAAATAAACAATGTTGATCATTTTTTCTACAACATCTCATGGTTAAGAATTATGATTGAAAATATATTTTAATGATATATATAGGATATATATTTCATTATAATTCTACTATAATGATATTATATATATATCATGTTCTTTTTTTCTTTCAAAATGATAGTAAAATCGAAACAACATTCATTCATACGTATGACCTAACATCTCCTTGAACAATGTATTTTATTTATCCTTATTATATTTATTATATTTATATAAATAATTATATTATTAATATATTTGAAATAAATTTAATTTTTTCATTTTATTTATCCTGATTTAACTTTAAAAAAATGTATAACAAATTGTCACATAAGAGACAAAACAAGTGATTACTACCTGAAACAGATAATTAACATTGATTTATTAATAAAATAGTAATATAAAGTAATAATCAAATAATATATGGTATTATATATTATAATATGTCTATATGATATATTAATAATACATATATATATAAATTATAAAATTCTAATTAGTACAAAGAGAGTCATGACTTAAGGTAAGGGTATTCACCTATCACGTTTATTTTTAGTAATACAGAAGACTTATTTTACACTAATTTGTTATATCTTGAGTGTTTAATGAAGCTGAATGTTATATATTATTATTTAAGAAAAATTTATTATAATCTAAATATCATTTTTATGTTATTTATTTCACGGTTTTTATTTTTCAAAAGGTTAAAAACTCATTATCGTATTGTTGTCTCAATTTTTGTTTTTTGAGACACATGGCATGTAATAATATTTTTTTATTTTATAGTGGGTATATAATGAAATTTTACATGTTATACAATGGACCTGATTATTTTAATAATATTTTAGGCTTTATGAAATTTAATTTTCACACATGGGGAGAAAAATTTAATGTTATTGAGTGGTAAGAGTTTATTGAATCAATCTCAACATTTATGAAATTTTTTATGATTATGATTCCATTGATCAAATAATATGATCCATGTAATATGATAACTCAAGAATTTTCATAACCTGATTATATTTATTATATCTTCTTATAATAGTACAATTTTTCCAATATTTCGTACTTGATATAACAATGAAAATGTTTTTATGGAAACCATACATTAGTTATCCTTTTAGTCATATATCTACATTCCTTCAAATCCATGTTTTATAAAAATGATTTCATTTTTTTACAGACAAAATTATATTTAAAATAAAATATTTACACATGTTTTATCCTTTTAGAAAACTATTTTTGACTAATTATTATTTTTTGTTTTCTAATAAATGTATATTTCTATACATTTATTTTCAAAAAGGAATTTTGAAAATGTAAATTTTCAGTTTCCATCCTAACCCTCATTTCATTAAAAATTCCATTATATGTTTTCATGTGTTATTTTAATGAAAACATTTACTGTTATTCTGAAAATGTTTTTGATGTTTATTTATTGTTCAATAAAAAATATATTCAAAAATGGTTTTGTGATTATAATGTTATTTAAACGATTTATTAAGAATCATTATATGGATTGAAATGGTTATTTTGGGGGAAGTTTATTTCAATGTTTTTAATAAAATTTCATAATATTCTATGAAAAATTGTTCATAAAATATTATCAAGATTCATATATATGTTTTTCTGGAAAATAACATGCAAAATGTTTTCATGATTCTTTTATATGTGTTAAGGAAAATTGTTTTTAATGTGTTTTAAATTTATTAATTATTTGGTCTTATTGAAAAAAATTTAAAAATGATTTCATTATTATTTTATAAGTTTTAAAATAATTTTTTTACACATGTATTTATAAGTCGTCTATAATTATACTTACAATTGTTTTAACTTTTATCAGTATTCCATTATATGTTTTCAAGGAAATGGTTTTATAATTTTTTTATTCAATGAATTTATATATAACATAAAAAATGTTTCATGTTATATTTCAAAATAATTATCTAAATAATATGGAAGATGATGTTATAATTTTTAAGGTACTCAGGATATGATATAGGAATATAACTAACATGCTTTATTACATGGTTTATGTTTCGATTGAATGATGTGAATGGCACCCTGTATATATTACATGAGTTATATACATTTCAAATGCTCTTTTATCCTGGATTATTCTTTGCTTAAATGATAATGATACCTATCATTTATTAATAGGTAATGATATGATGAAATTTCTGTGACGTCCATTTCATTTCATGAGTTATGATATGATGTTTATGAACTACATCTAATTTTTGGGATCATGATATAATGCATGTTTTATTTTCTCATGTCACATGATTGTATGATTTTATTATATGATTGGTGGGACACAATTCTCCTTCCAATTAATTTGGTAATCATCTACATCTACTGAGATAATGATGGGGAACAAGTAAATGATATTGATAAAAAATGGTATGTAGGTGCCTCATGTCCTACTATGGGAAGATGGGGAAGCACGATCCACTATGGGTTGATTGGGAAACCCAATAAACTATGGGAATATGGGGAAACATGATCCATTATAAGAAAATTTTGAATCCTGATCCCCTAGATAGAAATTACTATGAATGGATAAGGTTGTTTTTTCAGTCTAGTTGGTGCTTTCCACATGAAGTGCCCCGATAATTTATAGCAATGTATATTTCCTTATATGAAATGATAAAAAATTTATGTTTTTACAAAATGATTCATTGTCTTACTCTGATGTAATGATTTATGGATATGATCATGATTTTATTATTACTCATACCTTATGAACTGTGAATCTTTTCTACATGATTAATATTTATGATATGTTGGGTATGATATTGTAATGTAATGATAATGTTCGCATACCCATGTTCTCATTTTAATTATTACATATCTCCCTTGTTTAACAATAATGATAATATAATATCACCACATTTTATGTTTCCTTATAGTGGTTATAAGGAAATAATTTATTTTTGATATTTCTATTATTTATTATAGTATAAATGAACTAAGTTGTCAATAATATAGCTCACTAATGATCTAGTTTTAAATATCCATGTATCTAAAGGCACTAAACTAATATTGTATTTGGTCCCCTTTTTGAGTAATGTTATATTTATTTTGTAGAAATGTTTTCATGGATATGTACATTAAGACTAAGTTTTTACTTATTGTCTATCATGTAATAATTTCTTCCTATTATCATTTTTTATTCAATTGATGTAATATTTAGCCCACCCATTTTTTATGGATGTCCTAACATTATCCATTGCAATTTTACAAATGATGGAATAATATAATAATGGTAAGTATGTTTTCAATAATGATGGAATACACAATATTTTGTTATGATATATATTTTACTAATTACCCAATGAAACATAACTTTTTGATACAAATAGTTGAATTATTTATACTCTTATGGTATTAATCTGGTATTAATGTGTATGAAAGATAAGTGTTATCATAGATAGAATCAGATGTAAGTATATCTATTCATGGTATTTAGATAATGATTCTCTAGTTAAATTTATATGGACAACACTAAACAAAGGTAGTTATTCCAAATCTTTTTAGAATATAACATGTGTTGTTAACAATAAAATATTTAACTATCTTGAAAATTATGATGATCTAAATTTAGCCTAAATGGTCATAGGGGTAATACATAAAAACACCATATTGATTTATAATCGATCAGGAAATGGTGTGTCAAAATTTGAATTTATGCACACCGGGTATTTCATTAATTATTAATTTTACAAGCTCATTATGAGGCATTATGATGTGAATAAAAAAATTCCACAGAAGATAATGATAATAAATATATCACGGATGGACTAAATTGAATCCTAGAAATTCATTATTTATGTCATAATTTTCATTAATATTTTATCCTTTTAATGCTATTGGATTCCAATATATGATTTTAATATTTTACAATTACTCATCCGTAATTATCATTTATTTCATTTGATGGCCAGGATTACGAGGAACAAAATAAATATCAAATGTGAAGGGAAATGTAATAACAACCAAAATAATTTTCTATTATTTATATAATATATAATTTATAAATTTTTGAATATACTATCATAGTTTAATCTGGTTCTTAATTGAAACATGAATAAGGAGGGATGAACAAATACCAAAAATAAATATCATGCCTCTACTGTGAATTTATGTTTTAATGGCCTATATAATTCAATGGATCATCATACCACATAATCCGGGCACAATTTATGAACTCTATGAAAATATATTGTCCATAGAATTAATATTTTGTGAATGAGATGGTTATACTAGTTGTTTATCATATAGAGTGTGAATCTGATTAATGATGGGCATTGATCAAGAATATGAATCCTGAAAAAATAATTGAATCAATGGTGTCATAAGAGTTATAAAAAATAATATTAACATATATTTTCCTTTCAAATAATAACCTAAAATGGAATGGTATTTCCCATAACTCATGAAAAAGATGATGAATCCATCAGTGCAAACATGTAAATTCCACAACACTTTTCATTATATGCATCCATCTTTATTATTACCCCAAAATATAAAGTCAAATACATAATTGGTGTCCTAAAACCAAATCTATGAAAATCCATTTTCACATGAGTCTTTTATAGCTACGAGAAAATGATCGGATGTTCCCAAACAGTAGAAATGAAGATCACTTAATGTCAGGGAACTGATGGAGTTTGGAAGTTGAATGTCGAGTACAATTATTCGAGTGAGAAGGGGAAATATATCAGTGGTATAAAATATAATTATACCAGTTATAAAATTTTTGGGAGAATATAATTTTAAATCTCAAACAAGGTATGATTAAATTATTTATGGCTTGATATGAAGTTCACTTAGCAATAATTTTGTGACAGAAGAAACCCACCAATGTAATGTAATAGAGTGGTGCTCCAAAAAACCCTAAATAATTTTCCCAATTATTAAACTACAATAAATAATGACACTATTTGAAATAATTCCCCAAGACAATGGTATTTATATATAATATGTACCAACAACCTCTAAGGCTGTAAGGGTGTGTATATTCCACTTCAACCAGTTAGGTGGATCCCAAATATTATTTTGAAAAATATTCTATTTATTCATTCATTTATAGTGATGATTATTTTATTATATTTTCTATGAATTCATTCATATCAAATATTTTTACATGATTTATTAGAACACAACCAAAAATAATGGATTTAAAACTGTCGATGACAACCAATTATTGGGTGATTATTGATTCCCTTGAATATAAATCATATATATTCGAAACATGTGGGATTAACATCCCACAAATCCTTCTAATACTCCAATTTGTTGAATATTATGCAATTTGGGAAGGGATAAGATTTACCAATATATAGTTAACAAAAAAATTGTGACATGGAAGACAATGTCTTTTTCACAAATAATCCTATGATTTTGTACAAATGAATTCGGATGAAAAATATTCTATTGCAAAAACATCTCAATTCATCATATTGTCTCCCTTTCATAAGGGATATTTAGATAAAATTACTGATTTTGATGACTATATGATGATTTTATTCATGATCAATGTGATAATATACACAAATGTGTTTCTTAAATAATTTTCTATTCTACCATTTATCTAAGATGTTGATGTTTCTATCGAGCATATAAAAAAAGATTATCTAATATACAAACATAGTTTAAAAGGGATATTTCGGAACATTTGGTGGTAATGAATAAATAACATGATGAGATAGATAATTTTATCTTAAGTATTACTATATCACCTTCTGGTGCATAATTAATCTTCATCATAAAGAGGTTTGGGTTAACAAGTCATTGAATTAAATATCATGAGCTCAACGATATTATGAAAAAGAGAATGAATATTCTTCTAAAGATTAAAGACATGTTTTTTAGCTTTGTAGTTTCCCATACATCCTCATGGAGGATCTCAAATAATAGTATTATCATGAAATAATGAAGAAGGAAGATACCCAAGGATTGATTCCTGTATAAGGTATGTGCACTATGATTTCAAAGTGATTCCTTTCAAAATAATTAATACACAAGAAATAATCATGGAAACGATGAATAGAGTCATTATAGTTTTCATGAGTATTCATTTTCATATAATTTAGTGATGATATAATAATATACTCCAAAAAAAAGGAGGATAATGAGGGTAATTTTAACATTGTCATAAATACCTCATGAAATTAAGAAGATTATGAATTTTAAAAAATTGTGAGTTCTTATTGAAGGAAATTTCGTTCTTCGGGAATATTATCTTACGGAATGGAATATATATGGAACCATTATATTCAATTACAAATATAGGATGGAAAAAAATATATGTTCTTGAAATACATAGTTTCTATGTATTTTGTGGGTACTATTATTGATTTGTGTGAAATTTCTCATAATTTTGAATCCCTCTCACAAATATAACATATAAGGGACTCATTTTTTTATAAATAATATTAATAGATCATCATGGGGATGAATAATAATATTATCACTAAACATGTAATTTTTATACCCACAATTGATGAATTTTCATCGTATACAAGGATTCTTCAATGATAGACTTGTCTTTTGTACTAATCCATAATGAAAATCTTATAGCCTATCTCACAGAAATATAAAAAATCATGAACAGAACCACACAATGCATCGTATAGAGTTGAAAGAATTAATCATCTCATTGAAAATATGATAATATTATCTCTTTGGGGATATGTATGAAATATATAGGGATCATTATATCCATATATATATATATACATAAATAGAGATACAAATATGAAATATCAAATATTATCATAGATTATTAATGACAATGAATTATCTATGCACTACCATCCTAGGATGGAATATAAATTAAGAGGCACTCTAAGTAAAAAGGACCCAGAAAATTTATCTGTGATGAGAATTTATAAGGATATGATTCCACTATACATTAAAAAGCATGATATTGGAATCATAAAATAAGAAACAACACAAATAATTTCTATAATTATTTTTAAACCAACACTTATGTTGAATATAAACATATCTCAATCCAAGTATGTGGTAGTTATGAAGAATGAGGACGCTTTATGAAATTTAAAATACCCATAGTAAAAATTTAATTCCAAATGAGTTATAATATTGTGGTAATGACTACGTACACCCTCACATCCTGAGTTAACGATGGGTCTATAAGGCGATGCATATGGATTTACCTTCTCCATCGATATATTGACCACAATGATGTATAAAAATATCCATGATTAGTATTTATGAAAAAAAATATAAAGATATTGATAGAGTGATATTCAAAAAAATTCCTTATATATTTGAAAGTGAATGATGAAACGAATATATATAAGGGGATGATTGAAGCAGTATCCATACCTAAATTGGAATGGGAAAACATAGCCATGGACACTATCACTAGTATTCTAGAGACATTAATAAGAAATAATGATATATGGGTTATGGTGTATTTTCTTACAATTTCTATGAATATCATATGAATTCTATAGGAATTCATAATAAATCAACATTCAAGGATATTAACTCTCGAAGTGGTGAGGTAGCATGGAACCCCACAATCAATCGTATCTGATTGAGAATAGAGATTTAACTCCCTTTTCTAAATGAGTCTCCTACATTCTATAAATTTTTATATTAACATCATAATAGATTTTAACTATCATATTGATTTAAAATATGAGAGAAATATCTTAACACTCATGGAAATTTTAATACCATTCTCAAGGGACCGAAAACAAAAATGAGATGAATATCATCCTCTAGTCGAGTTATCATATAATAACATTTTTCACTCATTCATTCAAATGCCACCTTATAAATCCCTTAATGTGAAGAGGTATGAAATAAATGTATGTGGGTATAATTTTTGTGAATTAAAACATTTGGTTCCATAAATGGATAAGGAAATTGTGAAAATGGTCAAGGACCCTCAGTAACAATTTAGTGATTTTGAGAGTCGACATAAGAGCAATATAGGAATAATTCGATGATACCTAGAATTTGAGTTTGAAGATATGATATTCCTCTATATATCTATACAGAATAAATTAATGAGACTTGGGAATGGAAAATATTAGTTTGATATACATTGTTCTCCTTGAGAGTCTGGATATCATCGGAGTAGTGGCTTATCTTATATCACTCACAAATAATGTATCTAGATATTATAATAAGTTACGTGTACCCATCTTGAGCATGTACATCCCAACAACATCACATGTGTGCAATCGACATGTTGTATATCTGGATAATGATTTTTCATTCTAAGAAGTATTTTGGAAGACATTTTAATATTGGGAAAATTATCTTGTGAATATGAAAATTCAATTGCAATCAGTCATATAAAAAACCAAATGATCAAAGAAGATATTTATAATATAAAGAATGCAATTAAATAAAATTAACCTCGTTTATTTTTGTGTGTAAAATCAATATTTTGAGTGTGAAATATCTAAATGGGGTCACATTTTAATGGTATCGAATATTTTTTATAAAATTTTATTTTTGTTTGAATTAAATTCTATATTATGGTATCCTATTATATTGATTAGTAGGAACATACCATATAAAGTCCATTTCATAGAGAGGTTGTGGGAGATAGAATCACATGACCGTTCCATTATGAAATCTAATATCGATATCCAAAAATTATATAATAAGAGTATACATTTATGTGAAATGTTGATCAAGACACTTGAAAATTGAATATATATATATATATATATATATTAGATTAATCAATATATTTAATTATTTTTTTTGTTACAATGTTGATTACTTTTGAATGATAGAAAAAACATTATTGGTGTAATATGAAATTTCAATTGATAAATTCATTTTTTGGAAATATATTAAAACTAAAAATAAATTATTTTATAATAAAAAAACAAAACTTAATATTTTTTTAATGATTTATAATGATAATATAATTAAAAAGAAGTCAAAATGATCATATAGTTAATTTTAAATTATTTTCAATGATCTTTATATAAAATAATTTATGCATTTAGGAATTTATTAGAATGAATTAAATATTCTTATTGGAATTAGGACATTAAATTTATCAAATCATTGATTTTTAATAATTTCCTAAGATAGCCTAATTATCATATAAAAACATAAAAATGATATAAATATATAGTCTGTATTATGACATCATAATTACAAAAAAGTCATATAATAATTTCCATATAATATATATAATATGAAATATATGATTCCCCATTATAATATATTTTTTAATTTATTTGAGTAATTTTACAAACACTTTATGAATCCTCCAAAACAAATATTTAATTTTAAAATTTTGAAATCAAATTTATAAAAAACATTACTCACTTATAAATAACCATGGGTAATAATTTAATGAAGTATTCCACGGGAATTATAAAATATATAATATCACACAATTTTGGTAGAAACCATAAGAAAAATGAATTTAATATTTTTTTCTTTTTAATTCATTATTGTATAAAGTCAAAATCCTATTCTGTCTTAATAATAATGACCTCCACTCACTCTTCCTATATAAAACCACTAGACCTCTCATTATTCATCTCTAAAAACCCTTTTTTTGGTCACTACTCTTACAAACCCTCTATATAGACCTACAATGGTCGTCCTAAGCCATGAATAAGCTCATCCAATGTTTTTGGAATCACCCTCTCAAGGTAAGAGACCTCTCCCACTTATTTTCAATTCAAGATCCCTATATATATTAAAATTATTTAATATATATTGGTTATTATTTAATAACAATAGAAATATATTTGTACTATAAATTTTATTTCCAAATATTGGGGGATCATTTATACAACCTTATTAAATCATTTACCTATGATGTTACTAATAATAAATTTATTATGAGATCCTATCCTTATCTATGTTATTCTATTATCATATTCGTTATATGGAATTATTTACATTTCCAAATGTTGGGAAATTTTTTCCACTTCTCTATTAAAATTACTTTATTATAAAACGATTATATTTCCATTTCACTGTCATTATTATATTTTATTAAATATTATTAATGTATGTTATGCTGGAAAAATTTCAATTCAATTTTTCCATGTCATACCAACATGTTGTAAATAAAATCACTCTTTACACATAGAAATTTTAACTAAGAGATACATATAGTTTTTATTGTGGAAAACCAAGAATGTATTACACACTTTGTTATCTTGTAATTGAATGTGATGAAATATTTTCTTATTTTATATGATATATTTGGGACACTTATTCATGTTCCTGATAAAACTAGATGGGTGTGGCCATATAACACCCAAATAAAATGGGTAATTTTTAAGCCTCATGATATTCTATTTATACTGAATTATATTTTATCATTGTCTTGTTATTTTATGATGTCTGGGTTGTTAAAATTTAAATATGCATATGATTTCATGATTAATTTTTTTTTAAAATTCTTTTGATTTTTTTATGTTATCATGTAATATCATGCCGTATTGAACATGATTTTTAATTTCACTAAAATTATATCCCATTGAAATTCCAGTAGTCTAAATTTTAATACTTTAATTCATTTCTATTTTTTCATATTCATACTATGAATTGTAGCTCTCCACCTTCTAATGTTTTCCCTAGGGTAGACCATGTTATTTTAAGAATGTTTGATTATTATGTCTCTCTTAGGGAATATTCAACAATACTAATATACCCTAGAAATAATTTGTTGTGTAATGTACCTAATTACTCAATGGAAATTATATCATTTATCATAAATTATGTAATTTGTTTGATTAATAATTAATTAATGAGAAATAAAAAATGAGTTGTGAAAAAAATTATTTATCTTATTTATTAATAAATTTAAAGAATTACAGTTTCACCTAATTTTTTTGCATGATCACTCCATATATAATATTTTACACTCTAATTTAATAAAAATATTCTATAATAAAAAACATCCAAACAATATATAATGAAAAAAAAAATAATTGAAATAATGAAATTCATAAATATAATTTATTATACAATCACTAACAATAATATTTAAAAAACAATGAGTACAAAATTAAATAAATGACGAATATAGGATTAGAGAAGTCGATTCAGCTGAATATAGTCAATGATTGAAAAATAAATATAAAAATTAAAGAAAGTACTCCAAACTAACCATCACCATGTGAAAATTATGTGCACTTCCTTTTTACTCCCTTCATTCATGAAATTTTTTCATAACCATCAACTATATTTGTAAAGGAACCATGTACTTACTATCATCAAATGTAATCGAGGACACATACACATGAATGTGTAAAAAATGTGTGTGGTGGAATCTAAATATGATTCAATGAAAATATATAAATAAAATATTCTAATAAGAATACAATGCAATCATATATTGAAGTACATATATGAAAACACATTTTCTACTTTCATAAAATATAATAAATAATTTCAATTAAATTATACAATATCTTAAAAAATATCATTCCAATAGAGTTCATACAAAATGAATAATACTATACATTTAATGGATAAGTATTTTGAAATTTTAATAAAATAAACCCATGAAATGAATCATCTTTTAGAGAGATACACTTTTAAATTAACAATTTAATGTTCCTATTAATTTTATAAATATTCATTATCAACTCCCTTGAAACAATTTTATTATTAATAATTTTTTATACAATAGAATATTATTATGTTATAAAAAAGTTTTAGGTTATCACTAGTTTAAATTCATAGAATATATTAATTACATTATAAATTACAATAAATTGTATGAAAAATGACATTTAATAAAACCCAAGGAGCGGTATATAAAATATAAAATATGGATTTGGATAAACAATTAGCTAGTATGTGATGCGATACAAATAACACTTACACCATAAATTCTATAACAATCCTATTCGGGAAAAAAATACTATTCAATATAGAATAATACATTAAGGGAAAATAGATATATAAAAATCATAATCTAGTGTGTCACTTGCCCAAGGAATTCCCACATTCCTACCAAAGTCTTAACAATTGTTTTCCAAATTGTAGTTGAGAAAAAATATAAGAAGTAAATGACATATTTCATAAACTTATTTAACACTTTTAATGTAACATCAAGAAGAAAAAACCATAATAATTAAATTCATAACTAATAAATAATGATAAATAATTATATGTAATTTTCAAGTAAATAATATAATTGGTAATGAAAAGATATGCTCGAATAAAATACATAAATATGAATTTATTTTATGATACAAAATTTTAATCATTTAAAAAATTAACAAAGTCATGATATTTATTAATTGTTGATCATAAATATTTTCCATAACAAAATTTTATTATTTCTCCATAAAAATAATCTTCACTATATACTGGGAACAATTTGATTAAAAAATAAAACAGACATATTTTTGACATTTAACATAGATTCCCACAATGATGGCTAATGGATTTTAGTGAAAAAATAAGATAAAAAAATAAAACAATTATAATTATTAAATATATATTTCATATCAGGAAAAAATATTAAATATAATAAAATATACATTCAATTATAATAATATGAATATACATAGAACTATGTACTTGTATTTAATGAATTGTGGTCAAAATTGTATTAATACAATAGCATTTATGATGTGGAATCCCTAAATTAACACTAGAATCTAGTAAATTAGAAAATATAAAATTAAAATTCATTAAATATGGAATTGTAGGCTTTAATATCCCTAGTTTCATATATATATGATATATTAAGTAATGTGAAAAGATGAATTTATGACACACACTAAAAAAAATAAATTTTAGTTAAAAATATTGATTAAGATTAATTATGATGATAAATAATTTTACGACTTACAGAATACATATACCTCTCCAAAATGAACCAGTAAAATTATGGGAGATATCATTTTAAAATGGATATAATGAAGAAAAAATATTAATATTTTAATGGTATGACTTGTTAGATAACCATCATTCAAATTTTCATCATGGACTTGAAATGAAAATTTAAAATAAAATGCTAACAGTGAATATATAAAAACCACATATAATGTTGTTTTTGGGTGTTGGGATATAAAAACTAAATTTAAACTATATGAGGGATATTTTATTTTTTTTCATAAAATTTATGCTTAAAATTAATGGTTAGATAAAAAATCTATAAACTATGTATATTTATAAATCAATAAAAAAATAAAAATTTATATCGAACATTATGGAAATAGAATAGAGAAATTAATATTTTAAATACATATCCAATAATGAAATTTTTCATGTCAAATTGTTCACCGCCATTTCATTTATTTCTCAAAAAATAATTCCATAAATCCCCTCTAGAATATTTTATTACAAAAATGAAGATTTCATATATTTGAAATTATAAAACTACGTATTAGTAATTTAATCAAATTAATCATCATTCACATATAATAATGACTTTTCTATTCTAGTATTTACATTAACCTTTTTTATTTCTTAAATCTCCCAACCACTGTCACATTTAAAAAATCCAAATATTAGTCGAATAAGAAAATAATTGATTTTAAAAAAAAAATTGTGAAAATTTAAATTAATTAAAATAATTATCATTAAATAACTGAATACCATTATTTTAATTTCCATTAACAATTCACAAAACCCATTCAGAATATTCCCTTCTGAAATATTCTATACGGTTTTATTTTCCGAACAATATTATTATGTTTACTTATTGGTAAAAATAGAAATACACATTAATACTTCTCAGAAAACTCAAAATAATAAATTTAATATAATAAAAGGACTACACTAGGATAAAATTAATTTTAAAACCAAAATCCTTGATAATATTCATGTGATTATAAAATATCATCAATTGTAAAATATCAATAAAATATTAATGTATATCCAATCCTATACTTCAATTTTTATCCGTTCAAAAAACAAATGGTCCTATTAAAATGAAAATATCTTTTATTCCATTACATATATTTTGAAAACCACTAATGTATGATTGAAAAGAAATTATTGTTAGTAAAATATTCATCTCAGTGTTTAGTAGCCAACATTAAATTTATTTTTGTTTATTCAAATGAAAACTAGCTCAATATATCATGAAATATAAATAGGTATAACCTAGTTGATCATTAAAAATAACTACATATAGAACTCTAGAGTTCTAGATGCATATTCCAAATTACCATGGGCTTGAAAATAGTGAAAATGTAATCAAATAAAGGAATTTGAATTATATTAATGAATAAAAATATAAAAATTATAATTTTATCCTCATAGTGAATATGAAATAGATTATCCCTTTTTTAGACATCCATCAAATTTAAATAACTCTTTTTATTAAAACCCACAAAAAGGAATAACATTTATAAGTATGTAATAAAAGTATAAAAAATGACCAACATAATGAATTATAATAAGACACAATATACTAAAATAAAATGTGGCTCATTCATCAATAGAGATTTAAATGGTTAATACTAATCGATATTCACTAAAATAGAATAATTATGTTAAATTAATAGTATAAATTATAATCCTATATATGAATGTAATTAAAATTGATGGAAATAAATTTTCAATTACTTTTAATATATATCTATGTATTTATCATATCGAATGAAATATAAAATGTCTTATAATAAGTGATATCGATTAATTGTCTAAATCAATGTCTTCAAAATGGGTTTTTTAGTCATGGATTATATGAATGGTTTATTAATGAATGAAAAATATGATGACGATTTAAATGAAAAATGATCATATAATAATAATAGGTGTGTAATATGGTAATAAATTTTAGCTACTAAGAATTGTAAGATGATTTTACACTACCTTTATTGAATTTAGGGAGTCTATTTAGTGGAATGGATCCTTTTGTGGGTGTATGTGGTGATTACCCTAGCCATGATGATGTTATATTATATCCTTTTCCTTGAATTTTTTTGCATGAGAAGGTTGTATCACACCATTTGGTGTTTTACATATCCCCACACAATGTATTAGGAGTTAAGTAGTCCATATACTAACTATATTTGTATTAGTCCTATAGAAATTACTTAGTTATCTCTATATAATCTATTTATCAATGAATCATCAATGGTGTTTCCTTTAATGGAAATAATTATTATTTTATTTCTTTTATATATAAATTTATTTTTTGATGATAAATATATATTTTTATTTTATCTTTTCTTTGTGTTAGACATGAGGAAACCCTACATCACCCTTCATTGGTATGATATCCATCAACATTTATGAATCAATATGTTTTAATATTAACATTCTGAAAAAATATTTTAACAAGATATGGTGAAGGTTAAATGATAATGTATAATATAAAATTTATAAAAATTATGAATTTGATCATTCTATAACTATATATGATATATGATACCCAATATGTTATTTAATGATTTTCTTGTTTGAATGATTTAAATGTATGAATGATAATATATGACTCATAAAATATTGTGGTATTAACATTTTTTCATAGTTTATTGAAAAATTATCTTAATCTTTCACCATTTAACCATGAATTCTAAAATATGACATCAAATCATAATAGAAATACATGTGATGTAACCATATATGACTAAATTCATTGTTATCCCTACATGATATCACTAATATTTTTTTATTATTAAATCACCCCAAATGATAGATATTGGTGACATATATTATTTTAAACTATGTGGATAAAAATTTGAATCAACATTATTGTTTCTATAATATTCTTATTTTTTCATTTTTTTAAATATAAATGGTCGACTCCATAACTGAAATATTATTGGGACTAAATAAAATAAAATATTATTATATTAATATCTCACATTTGGAAATTGAAAATATATTTATTTATTCATTTTATATATTCATATACAAATATGTTATTATATAATGTAATTATTATGAATTTATAAATTAATGGGATAAATAGATTGGGATAAATTTTCAATGGAAAGAATGACATGCTATGTACAAAAATATAAGATGTAGTTTTCAAGAAAATATATATGGACTGATATAATTCTATAACATTATATTTATATACTATGTATTATGTATATATATTAGGTTTTATAGAATTATGGAATTTATTTCTTCCATGGGTAAAATATAATTTTTAGAAAGACTTTGTAATAGACTGCACTCTATCAGGGAGGCTTATAAATAATCTATTAATATAGGTTTTGGCTACGATTAACCCCAAACATACTCTCGTGGGTATTATTTATTTCACTTAATTATAGTACTATTCGTAGAATGTTTTATTATAATTCATGAAAAGTAAATAATTTGGATATATCCATATATGGTAAGATTTTATTTCTAAGGGTTTAACACACACTGACAATTTTATAAAATGATACTCACTAATACGGTTCGAACATACTAATTTCATGGATGGAATATGGATTACAAAAAAGGAATCAAAGGAATAATTCATACATAATTTAATAATTACAATAATTATTACATTTGATTCAATAGTCATAAATTTCATATGCACGTTATGTCAATTAAAATGATGAGACAATAAGATCACTTAGATTACAATTTTTTTATTCCCTCTTATTAAAACACATCTATATACCTTGATTAAAATATTATGCATATTTCATAAAAGTAGGTTTCCCATGGTTTATGTTGTGTAGTTTATGATGTAAATTCTATAGACTATGAGTTTGATAAATAAATACCATTATAGGCATTTGATGGAATATAATTGAAAACTATAATAGTTACAATTACAATTGAATAATGTTTATTTTATATCGGTCTAATATATTTTGGAAAATTTCTATCTTCTCAATTTTCCATGTGTCAAATGATATATTATTGGCATAATGGTCTACATAAATAAATAATATTTTTAGGGAATAATAAAATATCGTTATTTCATAGTGATATATGTTTCATGGAAAACTAATTGTAATGATTTAGGGGCATCGTTTTTATGTCATTATTTTCATTTAGTTCCATTGATAGAACGATATAAAACATGATACACATCAATATATATGTCTTTATAATGAATGTGAAATTTATCATGATTATAATTTTAGTGATCCCCCGAAATAATATCTTATAAAATTATAAAATATTGATATGTAGTTTCATTTTATTCTAAAATGGAATCATTATTAGCATATAGATTTTAATTTTATTGGGAACAATTTTATTCATTATGACTAATGGGTATTTGATATTAGGCATCCATCATAGTGTTTGGATGAAAAATTATAAAATATAAATATATGATAAATTAGTAGAGGTGAATTAGATCTACTTATTCGCTATTGGGAAAGAGTTACAATATTAGAGTTTGGAACATATGATCTAACTCTAAAATAAACAACATTACAACTAGAATTAGAAAACAATTATTATAATCTTTTCATAAATAGAAAAATTGATTTATCATTGTCATTTAAATATTAAGTGGTTTCCATTAATTATTAAAAAAATGAGTTATTCTATATACATGTATGAAATGTTTTGTGTAATTAGGAATATTTTTAATGGATTATATATTTTTTAGATGGATGATCCAATCAGTAAAATATATAATAAGTATCTAATGTTTAATTCTAAAACTATATATCATAGGCATTTTAACATTGGAAATATAAATGAGAAATGTATTGAAAGTATTTTCATTCAAAAATTAGATCAAGGTAATGAAGAACATTACAAGAAGTTCACTAATTATCTGATATATTTTGTAATTGTTCCACAAAACATATATCGTCATAATAAAAATGGAATTGTGTGTCTTAAATGATGAATCGCAACAGGAAAAGTCCTTTATAGTCCACATAGATGATGCCATAATAAATTTGGACCTGATCCTTAGGGTGTTACTGATTCAATACTTCTAGAAAAAAACACATAAGAATGAATAAAATGCCCTATGAATGATTTATTTGACTACAGAAACTCATTAATATAAAAAATGAAGTTATAGAATATAAAATAGAATATATACCAAGAAATATCTGAGAGAAAAAATATGACATGTTGAGGGATACATGTCTATAATATAGTAATTCAACTAAATTTCATTAGATAAATTCATTGAAACATAATCCAAAAACATCATTCAATAACATGACCACAAGCTAAAATGGTCACCATTAAATACCATGTATAACTAATAATGATTAACCAACGCAAAAAAATAGATATAATCCATTCCTTGGGCATAGCTTATTTAAATTTAAAAATTTCCAAATGAAACATTAATTAGTGGGAAACAAATCCATGTTAGATATCACCAGGAATTTCTGTATCAATCTATAAAAAATAAAGTATCATTTTTTCATTTTAATAAGGTGTGGAATAGAAGTAATTTCATATTCTATATCAAGACCTTCTATAAAAATAAATTTTAATGGATAAATTAAAATTGGATTCAATTTTAATTTCTATAAAATAAGTTAGAGGAATGAATGTTAATCAAAAGTAGGATGGATAATCATTTGTATAAAAATATGAATGGGAAAACATTTCAATAAGACAATATCATGTATAAATTATTTACAATCATAAATTCTCAGTTTAGAGTCTATTGGATAAATTTTTATATTTATTCACTGACATATCAATGAATATACAGATCTAGATTTGAACACATCCCCCAAATCCCAATATTTGGTGGAATGTGAGAGATTCAAAAAGAATGAACTCTTGTCCTTTAAGATAGTTCAATTATTTTTTCATCACTCATCTATTTATAGGTAGATAAAATACATAACTATAATATATTTATCCAAAATAGCTACACATATATATTTTTTATTCACGTTTAATAATAATTTTATGGGTTTACGATACAATTTCATTAATAAAATTCATATAAAAAATTCAATACAATTTAACATAGGATATTTTTTCAAAAAAATATAATTTCCTTTAAAAAAATATGTATATATTTTTTTCAAAAATATTTTTTTTCATCAAATATTACAACTAAAAATAATATTTAAATATTTTCCTTTTTATCTCATCAATTTAATCCATTTAATCATTTTTACCAAATGGTTATCATTTGATAGACATCAACTCTCAATTTTCAAAATTATTTTTCATGGGGATTCTTCACACACATTATTCCATTGAAAATAATTTATCAATATACTCAATTAATGATTTAGAATTCATTAGATCGAGAAATTTACATTAAAAATAAAGAAGTTAATTTAATTTTTAGAGACTAACCTAAATAACAACATATTATAAAAAAAATCAATAATAATTTCATGGGATTCATGGATGGGGAAATGATAGAAATAATGATCAAGGGGGTTATAGAAAAAAAATTAACGACGGCAATATATAGTTGTATCTATGACATTTTTAAACATCACTCCAAATGTGGAAGATAATGGGTGAAAAGATAACCGACAATTAAAGAGGTGATATAATCACCAGAAGGGATCCAACAAACCAACCGAAACATCTATCCATAAATAATCAAGGTTATGAAAGATAAAGTGAATTGTAGATACCCTCTAGGATTAAATGATCAAATTATGTTCCAATAGAATGAGTTTCAAATGATAAATGTAGTTTTTAGGAATTAAATTAATAAAATAAGATAATTAAAATTTTGGGACCTGATTTGGCCACATGATTTAGAAAACCAAGTGCCATTCTCAATCTTTTACAATGATATAATAGGGATAAGTATTGTTTGGCCAAATATTTGGAAAAAAACATGTGAAACCCAAATTTCAAAACCTGGTTAACCAGAAGAGGTTTCACAATTTGGCTATATTTATTTTCAACTATTCCTAAACTGTGTGCCAAAACTGTCTGATGAAGAAATTATTTAGGGGTAGGGTACATGGTTTTTACTTACATTTATCCAAACTAAGAACCCTTTTATCAGACTCCAAAACAAGGATGTAATTATCTTAGGTTGACCTTCATGGTTTATCGTAATAAATTTCAATATTTGAATATATCCTAAATGGTTATAATACCATAAAATCTATCACTAATGTGAAATATAATGAATAAAAACATCACCATATAAAATTGAGACATATACTATAAGGGGGGAATTGGAATATTACATTTTACCTCACTATAATCATATTTTGACCTAAAAAAACTTTCGAAAAGATACTATAGTGACGTGGTTATGAAAATAGTATCACATTATTAACTAGAACTCTGAAGTCTCATGAGAATCAAAATCATTTTTTTGAGGAAATTTAAATAGAGGGTCAATTTTTCATGATGAACTTCTATTAAATAATAAAATATTGAGACTGTCCTGTTAGTCAAAAAACAAATCAGGTTTCACTTAATTATTCTCCCAACTCAATTGCTGTGAGAGAGGTTATAAGGATACTCTATAAACTGAGACCACTAGAACATGTTATACATTAATATCATATGAGGTATAAAATAATAATGTTAATACAAAATCCATATATTTTAATCAACATGAATTGGTCTAATATATCATTGGTCGAATATTCCAAATTTCGCAACACATTGGTGTCCTAACTGAGTTAAGACACTCAATTTCACCTGGTCATGAAAAAAGTACTCCAATGGTCATATACAATAGTCTACCTATAATTTAAAACATACTTTTGGAATTAACATTCCTTAACAGAGCACAGATAATCATTATTGTAATCTCATGTAACAAACTAGTTCCAACAAGGTATTCCAGATCAATCTCAGCCTAAGAAATAAGGAATTAACAAGGTGATATATACATGGCCTCAAAGGGAACCATATTGATATTAAACTAAAATAAATGATATTTTGATAATTCATGGATCCCTATATTTCATCCATGATTCTACATAATTGAATAACATACTAAGAAAACATATCCTTAGGAATCAATACTTTCAATTCTCTCTAACCATGAATCCAAGGACAATATATTGTGCATGATATTTCATGGTACCATTTATCCTTTTAGAGCCCTCTCAAAAATGATATGTGAATTTGGGACAATTTTTTTAAAATATTAAATATAAAAATACATGAACTGTGAATATCTCCAAAAAAATACAGATTTCATAATCCATAGGTTTTATTGTTTTTAATAATTGCAATAATTTGAGATAATTGGGATTCTAGGATTATCACCATTAATGTCACATTATTTCCAAAACTTGTTTATTGAAACCCAACTATAATATTTATTGATATATTATTCCACATGAATAGTTCTTTGTGGATGTGGACAAACCATATGTGGATGCTTATGATTCTTGTCTATGATGTGATAACACGTATAAAAAATTGAAAAAATAAAAAAACGTATTCTTTCATACATAGGATCCAAAAAATATTCCTCACATCATAAATAATTTTCATAATTATATTGTTTATCATTTATATGGAATTGTGATTGTACCCACATACCCAATCATAGGTTGTAGAAAAATACATCTTCTAGATAAAATGGATACCCTTAAAAGATAATGACCATTCACCAATGGTCCCACCACTAGAGAAAAAAATCCATAATTCCATTAAACCAATCATATTTCTATTTTTCAGTTAGAATCATCTTGAGAATAGTGGATTTCACTTAAACACTTATGAAAACAACCTCTACCTCATCCACCCATATTCCAAAATGTATATGAGAAATGTTATTGATCATTATCCATTCCTGAAAATACTCATTCATATATTTCAATGTAGTAATCATTCAAAACACATTTTAAATGAAATTGAACATCCCATAGTTCTGCAAAATTTCAATATCAAGAGATAGTTGGTAATTCAATATTATTCTCTACTAATGGTTCATATAATTTTTGTGAGAATATATGACTCATGATTGTATAATAATAGTTATTTGAAATCCATTATCTAATGTGTTGTCTCCACTATCTCTTTAGAAATTTATTCATAGATATATTTTAAAATTGGGGTTTTGATATTTCTTCTCATTGGGTCAATGATGATGTCCATGATAAACCCCCATGTGATATCCTTATGTAAGAACCCATCAAAAACGTTGACCTAATGAATCAAAAAATTTATAGACATTCCCAATCATTAGAAAATTCAAAACTAAGGTTGAATTCAATTTTATCTTCAGTTCATACAAAATAATATGATATTCTAATCTTATAAAATATATACAAACTTTAGAGTGAGAGTGGTAAACAATAAATACCATTATGATTAAATCATCCACAAACAATGAATAATACCCTTCCAATACCAATATATATTAAATATAAAATATTTTCTTTGATTCCTCCAATTTTATGAAATAATTACCTTATCAAAATTATTAGAAAAACAATGTTAAAATATATTATTTCCTAAAATGACTACATTTAGTATGAAAATATTTTATTTATAAATCATATCATAATAACTGTGATATTTACTGATTTGAAAGACTCCATTGATGTAAAAAAATTATTCTATATAGCCTTAGATTAAACTGAGTTTTCAATTATATATACTTCAAAAAAAAGATTTTATGGACTGTTGGGTAATCATATTTACAAGTGACATAAAAGTAGTTGGAGAATAGTTCATATGAAAAGGTATATAAATGTACGCATAGTGTCCATGAATCCTATCAAAAATTGGTCTTTTAGATACATTTCTTCCATATCATAAGTTGGTCTTAAAAAAATTGAAGATGAATTTTCAAGAACTGCATTTCCCATTTTATGTAGTTTAAAAAATCATTAATTTCTGGAAACGTATAATTTTTCATAGCATTGAAGTGATTGATATTTCAATAATCAATAGAAATGAGAAATATTTTCTTAGACTTATTTGAAAAATGATTATTTACTGCACAAGTAGAAACCATAGGTCATATGATTCCACTATAAATCATGTCATCCAACTAGTTCATTAATTTTTTTTAAACTAAATCTATATTATAGGAATTCATTTAAATAATCTTTGTACTATATACCAAGTCAATAGAAAACATAAGTTCCATCACCATTGGAATCCTTTTAAATTTAGATAGAATTATAAAGATAATATCAATGGGTAGTATTGGAAGATACCCAATTGAATAATCATGGTTTATTTCAATCAAAATCATGGATATGATACTACCCAAATCTAGATATTCATCATTTAATCTACTCATCATCATGTATGATTCTCCTTTAATTACATGAAGCTCACTAATTATGAAATTAAAGGATAGATTCTAAGGTAAATATTCTTTATATGATTTATAAGAGATCTACCAACACATATTTTGAATTAAATATAGTCTATATATATTAAAAAAATGTTTCAAATAAGAAAACAAAATTCATATGTAAATAGTGTATGATAGTTATCAATTACACTTCTATTTATTCATTAAAATAGTTATACCAAGAACTATTTCATAAGTAATGATCTCAAAAAAAAATTAAATAGTTCCAAAACCTATGTAGATATGATGGAATTATAGGTACATGTATCAAACAATGTAACCTATAAAGATGATGTATTGTACATGATACCTCCCACAATCACATGATTCAGATAAATATATATAATAGACTCATACACTATACGATGATGTTTTTTCTCTGGTGCATAAATATGGAATAACATTTTTGTGATGTATCCGACTTCACTATAGGTTTTCCATGTAATATCAATCCAAAACCATTGGAGGGAGTGTTAAAAATGTGTAAACAACATTTCATGTGACCAAAGAGAACACATGTTCTGGAAATATTATGTGTCACTATATATGATATCTTAGATTTTCTATGTTTTCTGAATTATAAAAAATTATTAGACCTTTACCATATACTAATACATAGTTTATATAAGTCCACTAGAATTATCCAAAACAAAAATTTCTAGAAAAATACTCATTCATTTTCCTATATACCACTAAATGGACATTTAGAGATAATATTGTGAGTGGGGGGAACTTTGGCTAATCCTAAAAAAAACTAACCGTGTAATAATCATTGTCCTATTCAAAATCCAAATTATTATAATATGAGGTGAGGTTCATTAGGAAAAATGATATCAATAATCATTTTTATACCACATATTAAACCTCATATATATCAACTTTTATTTCAATCCCACCTCATCTGATAAATGAGCATGTTCAGAAGGATTTTTACTATATTGGGTCATTGTCTGATCAACTTTATAATGTTTAATAAAGTCCATTGACATAGATATAACAAAAAATTCAGTATATAATTTTTTAATTAAAATATACATGATGATATATTTATTTAATATCACATCCATTTTTTTGAGAACTATTGATATCCACCATATTATTTAATTCCTCTTTTCAAGTAAATAATATTCACCTTAATTAAATCTTATGTCTACAAAAAAACTTGATGATTTGATTAACCATGTTCATCCATTACTATGCATCATAAGTGTTAATGGTAATATAGAAATCATTGGTCATTAAAAAGTAACCATGATATCTTCTATAATTCCACTGATGTATAACCTCAATATCCTTAACAAGATGAGATATAGCTACAATATCCATATATTAGATTGTACAAACAAAACCACCTCTAGATGGTTCTAATCAACTATAGGGTTCACTAACCACACCTTACATATAGATTCATCCTGAGGTCTATTTAAATATCATAAATTGGCTTTTTATTATTCTATGTAAATATATAATAAGGTAAATATCAGTTAAAGTACATGAGACAATCAATTATATCATTGTTAATTCAACATGGAAATCAAAATATTTGAAAAAATATTTCAAACAATATATACGATTATGTAAAATTATGCAGCAAAGAAACATTCTATTTTATAAATGGAACTCCAATTTACATTATTTTGAGTGTTATCCAGGAACATACTTATATCCTACCTCTTATGTCATGATTATTGTGTCTCACATATACAAAGACATCCCATCCCATATACTAATATGAAAAAGTGGAATGACCACAATTAATGCCTATTTTCATGAAATGAACTATATAGACTGACTAAATTTTACTCTCATTGATTGAAAGATGTCTCAAAATCTTTTCTTTATCACCATGGTTTTGAGACTAGTGCCTAGGAATTAAGAGAATCAAGAAGGATAGATTTATCCACAAGGAAAACTCATCACAACAATTAACTAAATATATAAATGAAACTGATCAGTATTTGAAAAACATTAAAGGAGATAATATATTACATATATATAGTTAAGGATATCAAAATTGATATTTAACTACATGGATATAAAATAAAACGATAAATAATATACATTGAACTTCCAGAAAACATGTTGAATGAAAACAACCATTTTCACTAATATATCCCACTCCCACTAATTAAGAGAAACCACCAACTATAAGAGGTTATATTAAATTAAATTATATGGTATAAAAAACACTCTAAATTCCTTATTCAATAGGTACAGTGTGAGAATAAAATCCTAGTTAAATAATTGTAACCATTTCATTAAAATCTACAGTAAATAAATAAAATTTCCATAATTTTAATAAAACAAGGCTTGTAAATATTTTTTATTTTATATACTGAATGAATTTTAAAAATCATTTCAAGGAATATATTAAAATATGATATTTTTTTAACCCATAATAGAATGATTAAGCTTTATTGTTTAAACAGTCATTAATAATCATTTCTATGAAAATAGTTGAGGATAAACAATTCTATCCAACTCTAGAATGTTTAAATAAGTTAAAATAGTTGATCCTTCTATAAGATTACCATTGCTAAGTTATTTTATGTATTATCAAACATATAATATAATATATGTCATTAGGTGTGCACACAACCCCATATATCCTAATCTAATTAGGAATTAGAGGGAATCAAAATGAATAAACATCCGTCCCTCAGGATAGTTCAATTTAAATTGTCATAATTAATCTATTTTTGGTAGTTCTAATATATTATATTTTTCTGTTATTACCACCTAACTGTATTGGCTTGAACGATCTTCACAATAAATCAAATTTTTATTGGGATATGATGAAATTCACTAAATCTTAGTCATTTTTAATTATCAATTAAACCATCCCCAGGTTAAATTATCAAAAATATGTAATATAATTTATAAAAACCAACATCATTTATATATATATATATATAAATAACAACATTTAATTTTAAATTTTCTATTATATATAAAAAATCATTATTTTTCTTCGCATCAACCACATTATTTAAAAAAATCTTCTCAAATTCAGATCTTTTTGGGAAATCTACACTAAATTTTCAAAATCCAATGTCATGGGAATTCATTAAATGCACCACAAAATTTGAAATAAAGTATAATGATATTATCTTCATTATTTAGGAATAAATTTGATAATTGATTTAAATAAAATAAAATATAAGTTATCAAAAAATAGAGATTGAATTATGAGACCTCCTACTATAATCTTTATCAACCATACATGTACAATGTCGAAAAAAGAAAATTAATGGAAATAATTACCATGGTAGATTCTAAAAATCACATTTGGTTAAGTCAATATCATTAACCATCAATATCGTTTAGAGTCACTACTCTAAAATAGGGATATAATGGAGAATAAGAGTATTCATGATCAAATAAAAAAAATTACATTCCAATATAGATACAATGCATTAATAAACATTTCAATATAAGATGAATCTATGTTGGGAATGAAAAATTCTCAACTATAAACCCAAAATATTCAAAAATATTGATTTTAATTTTATTTAGGAGTATCATAGAATTGTAATTGTTTGTATTAAGAAATAGGTTATGAAAATCTATGAACTTAATATTTATCAAATATTTGGGCTATAAATGTTTGATAATTCTATTCCAAAAGATCAAATCATACTGGGATAATGGAGAGTGAATGATGGTATTTCGAAACCATTTTAAAACACCTGGGAAAAATGTGTTCCCCAACAATTACCAAAGGAATTGGGTGTATAGTATTTCTATTTATGCACCATATATTATACCATTCCACATTGCTTGAGGGGTGGGTATCTTTTCGTCAACAAACCATGCACCTAATTGGGAACCCTCATCTAGGACTCAAAAACAAGGAACATGATATCCTAGGATGACACTTTGGGCTTTCCATTACAATGATCCAAACATTGATAGGAATATAAACATCATAGAAAATATAAAATTTAAATAAAAATTCCAATGAATGATCAAAAAAATGATGAACAATATTCGTGCATTAATTTATTTTAATGATATACATTATATGTTTTTAAATCACTGCCTATAAGACCTAGTTTGATCACCTATGACTCATTGTGACCTACTAGTTTCTATATAAGTATATGATTTATATTATATATCATTTATAACTTATCTTATTACATATAAAACATTAAAAAAACAAAATTTTAAATATTTAATGCAAGGAACACCAATTGAAACATTATAATGATTGGGGGTATTGAAGAATACAGAAAAAAAATTTATTATGAAAAACATCATCATATGTTTATAAATAATTATTTTTCAATTATCCCATTGAATGTATGTGATCTTATTTCAGTAGTGAAGTTGAGTAAAAATTTATTTTGTGAAATAAATTTAATATTATTAATTAAAAAATAGTTAAATTTATTAGTTTGTTAGATTATTCAAAAAATATTGCGTTAAAATACATCAAAATATATTTTCTCTTGAAAGGGAATTTTAGGCAATTCTACGAATGTTTGTGGTTATATAAATAGCTAAAAATAAAAAGGAACCTCAATGGTTTATTAGGATTCATTTATATCCTCCAAGATATGTATTTTATTTTTACAAAATTACTATGATGTACAATTAATATATTATTTTATTATTAAACAGAGTTAAATTTTATAAATTTCATGAAATTTGATATGGTGTACATTAACACAAAAAATGATTAGAACGAGTTGGATGAACCCAAATGGGTGTTACCAATAATGTTGTAGTTTATTTTCAATAAGATACGATACATTTATGGTAGAGTGTCTGTAGAGACCCGAAGATTAACGTACATCGACATTACATTACTTTTGTGGAATACTTAGTACATAACAAAAACACACACACAAGGACCGTAATAGTTTAGTGTCTTTGGAAACTCGGAATATAATCTTCTAATCGTTGTGAAATATCTTCAACATCTCCCATACTGATATTCCTTTTTTTACCTAAAACATTTCTTTATATCCTGGGGAAACGAAAACATAAAAGGGTGAGCCCAAATGCTCAGTAAGGGTAAACAAAATAAATATCAATCACATCATATTTATAAGAACATAACATTTTGTAAATATTAATCATGCAAAAGAGATCATAATATCATAACATGGGATAAATCATAGTAGTGAAATGTAATCCCAATAATCATAACCTAAAACATGAAACTTTGTGGAATACACACATAATAATAGATAATCATTTCTTATTAGTCAAGACTCATTTCCAAGACTATCTTAGTGGACAAAGTCCATTTTTGAACCGAGTTCATTCCTCGTTTCAGTCCTGTTTCACTGAACCGGTTTAACCTTCCGTTTCAGCCATGTCTATCTCATGAGATATAAAATAATTACCCAATTCATTGGAGAGAGATATAGGTCCGACCCATCTCATAATGATACCATTCATATGTGATCCACAAAAACATAAATCATACATCATTGCATAACCCATATAATAAAAATGGGAGTCTTAAAAAACATGAAATCATAAAACAATTAATATATGATAAAGGAATTCATTAAATTAATTCCATTACAACATAATCAAATCAATGTAATAATAGGGATAGAAAAAAACCCTATATTATCATATATTGAAAATAATTTTGATAAAACACTTGAACTCCATTCTTGAGGAAAATATCCTTTCTACTTCAAAAACATTTTCCTTTCTAACATGTCATACAATTTTAAAATAAAATAATTTGATTAAAAATAAACTTTAAAACGAGTAAATGAAGCTTCTTGGAAATAATGTTTTAAAAATCCATTAAAGTCGTATAAGTTAAAAAAAACATTCTTCTCGTACTTTTGTCGGAAAAGTCAAAAAGTACCTCGTACGAAAAACGACAAAATATTCCTTTCATATCTTTTACTATGAACTAACCAAAGGGTAAAAATGGATTTAAACAATTTTAGGTGGATGGAAATAATATTACATATTGAGGAAACATGGAAGTGGATCATAAAATACACCCTAGTCAATACCAAAGTATAAAAAATCTCGGATAAAAATTTAGATTGTGATATTTCCCTTACCTTAGGTCTGATTTGTTTCGTAAGTGTCCAAACCTCCTGTATAATGATTTAAATATTGTTATTTACTTATTCCAGAATCATAATCATTGTTATGATATCATATATGCTTCACTTATGACTTAATATTACTCGTTCTTTTGTAAATTCCATGTTAAAGAGCGTTTTGGGTAAAATCGTTTCATTTGTCGTCCGTGTTTTGACATGTAATTTTTCATATGATTACATAGATCATGATTAATTAAATCCAGAATATAAGACATGATTTCTATATAATATATATTCATAATATACATATATATAATAAATCAGTAAATGGAAAGAAATACACCATTCATGGAGACGGTAGGTCGTACGTACGCATGAACGATGTTTTCATTTCCTTATTGAGTTGAATGGAATTACGTAGATGACATACAAATATATACACATAAATAAAGTATCATTATTATGTCATATATTTCATGATTACTAATTATATATACTTTATAATCATTCATGAATGGTTAACGTGGAGAATGAATCTCATCACGTCGTGGAGACGGTAGTCCGTACGTACGCACGAGCGATGATATCGTTCTCATGATCGTGGAATTGTATTAGAGTGTATGTATAATATTCCAGAACAAATATCACTTTACAATAATCATATATAGTTATTATTTACACCATTATACCCATAAAAGTAAGGTGGTGGTGGAAAATAGATTACACCACGGCGTGGAGACGGTATTCCGTACGTACGCACGCGTGGTGATTTCATTTTCCGTAGGATAGATAGATGGTGAAATAGGGTTGTTTAATACTTATAATAACATATCAGTATATGAGTTATACTGATGTTATTACTTCATAATGAAACAATCTAAGAAGAAGAAGTGGAAGAAGAAATAAAGTTGAAAGAATCTGTAACGGACATTACCTCATCTTTGAAGCGCCTCTTTGAGTCCTCCTCTTAGGGAACTAAAATTAGTCTTTGAAGAAGACATGACCTCTACGATGTTTCTAGGGAAGTTGAGAAGAGAATTTTTCAGGGTTTGGCCGAGAATGAAGTCTCAAAGTGGTGTGAGGAAGAGAGGGAGGTGGTTCCCTTTTATATTGGAGGAGAGGGGCACCTATGGAAAAACTAAAAATATTATTTTATTATAAAGTCATATTAGGTTATAAATAGCTCCAAATTGATTTATTTCTAAGCTGAGGTGGGGATGGGTCTAAATCCTCTCATCCAATAGAATTTATACATGTTTGGGTTCCTATTTTAACATTATCATTTAGATTTAACTTTAAGTTAAATAATTTTACTTTTACCGTGTCTTTTTGTGTTCTTACATTATAAGGATAATAAACATACTATAACAAGACAAACGAACCCCAAGTTGTTTATTATTAATATATAAAACCTTATCTAAGCAATTCGGGCGACATTTAGATTTTTATGAATAAAATAACAATTAATAATATAATATTTTTTTTAAAAACTATTTTATGTCAATTTTGACAGTATTTAGGAATTGATTTTTTTTAAATTCATAACAGAATTATTAATTCTAAAAATGTAAATTAACTCAATACTAACATGTCATATTAACCTATAAAAGTATTTTAATTCATAAAAAGTCTCAAATTACATTTATTTGGGTATTTATAACATCAATTATTTCAATATTTCATTAATAACATAATTACTGCATCATCTTTGTGTCATAAATAAATTAACTTATTTAAAGTCTAAAAATTACAAATAAAATATAATTATGTAGTAAATCTTTTTATCTTTATAATGAATACTTATAGTCGAATTTATCATATGTATAACCCTATATTAAAAATTCATTAGTTATTAAACTTTGATTTTAACTATGTTAACCCTTCTTTAAATAAATTGATAATAAATGTCCTAATCTAATCCAAGTGGGCCTAAATGGTCATATTTTATTCCTAAGGTTGTTTTTTGTCGAATTAAACTTATCCAATAGAATTAGGACATGTTTTAGTGTAATAATAATAAACGTTTTACCCTTAATTGCCCTATTAACTTTTAACCGTGGTAAAAAAAGTAAAAAGTTACTATTCACCAAAAATTATTTTCATCTAATTGAACCACATTTTAGTCCTTGATATTATCCGTGTTTATTGGATTTTTAAAATTCTACTCACAGAAATGGTAAAATTCAGTTTTATTAAAAATTCAGTTTTTTTACTACAACTTAGTTGTTTCACTATTCATCAAAAAATGAAAGTTTCCAGAAAAATAACAAAAATTAGGCCTAAGCTATATTTGTTATTATGAATTCAAAAATGATTTTTATTTTACCAAATTTAAAACATATCAGTTACATTAACTAATTTAAAAATAAATTCTCGTCGTCAAAACAAATAGCGTGTTTTTAAAAGATGATAACTATCAAAAGATTGACACTTGTTTATGTCTGGTTTAAATGTGAAATTACATCCAATGAACAAAATTGTATTAAATTGTGAAAATATATTCTAAAAATGCTTTAAAACCGCTCAAAATAATAATTTATCACTATTAATTATTTCGATTAAAAAATTTTGTTTTTAATTAAAATTTAGTAATTTTCACTATTCATCAGAATATAAAAGTTATCTGAAAAGTACCAAAATTTCACCCTAAGCTAATTTCGATATTCCGAATCCAAAAATGAAGTTGATTTTGAAAAATAAAATTTACAAAATTTCAAAAAGTGGTTATCACTATTCATAACGGCTAGTTTTAATAATATTTTAATATCATATCGTTGTTTAGTGAAACTTAGTATTGCGTACGACGCAAGCTATTGAGGAAGGCCGTGGTTGCGTGTAAAGCAAGACAAGCTATTTTTTTCTATAGTGAACGATTCCTTTTATGATTTATAAAACATAAAAACAAAATATTTCTCATAAAAGTCTCGGGTGTTACATTCTACCCCCCTTGAAATGAATTTCGTCCTAGAAATTCGTCAGATTGTAACAAAAAGATGAGGATACCTCTCCCTCATCATATCCTCAAGCTCCCATGTAGCTTCTTCTAATTGGTGGTTCCTCCATAAAACCTTCACCAATAGAGTGGTATTGTTTATTAGGACTTTTTCTCTATGATCCAGAATCTCTATCGGCTGTTCTTCATAAGAAAGATCTTGCTCCAGCGGTACAAGATATGAGCTAAGTACTTGTGAAGGATCAGGTATGTACTTTCCCAGGAGAGATACATGGAACACATCGTGAACTTGAGAGAGATTCGGTGGAAGCAGAAATCGGTAATCTACATTTCCAACATGATCTAGTATTTCGAAAGGACCGATATATCTTGGGCTCAACTTCCCCTTCTTTCCAAATCTCATGACCCTCTTCCAGGGAGATATTTGTAAGAACACTTTATCACCCACTTAAAACTCTAGGTCTTTTCTTCGGTTGTCAGCATAACTTTTCTGTCGAATCTGAGCTACTCTTATGTGTTGTTGAATAGGTCGGACCTTTTCTGCTATCTCAACAACAAGATCAGGTCCTAATAGCTTTCTTTCCCCAACTTCATCCCAACAAGTTGGAGTCATGCATTTCTTTCCATAGAGAGCTTCATAAGGAGACATCTGAATACTGGAGTGAAAGCAATTATTATAAGAAAATTCCACCAATGGTAGGTGTTGATCCCACCCACCTTTGAAATCCATAGAGCAAGCTCTCAACATATCATCTAGAGTTTGAATTTTTCTCTCAGACTGACCGTCTGTTTGAGGATGATAAGAAGTGTTGAAACTCAACTATGTATCCAGAGTATTCTGAAGACTTCGCCAGAACTTCGAGGTAAATATCATATCCCGATTAGATATAATAGAAAGTGGTACTCCATGCAATATTAACACTTCCATTACATATATCCTGGCAAGCTTATCCAGATAGAAATCCTCTCTAATAGAAATGAAGTGTGTAGACTTTGTAACACGATCAACTATGACCCAGATAGCATTATTGCCTTTGGATGTTTTAGGAAGTCACGTGACAAATTCCATAGTGATGTTTTCCCATTTCCATTCAGGTATGGGTAATAGTTGTAACATCCCCTCAGACTTCTGTCTCTCTGCATTAACATGCTAACAAACCAAGCATCGAGAGACATATTCAGCAACATCTCTTTTCATGCCATCCCACCAGATGTACTCTTTCAGGTCCCTATACATCTTCTTTCTTCGAGGATGAATAGAGAATGAAGAACTATGAGCCTCATCTAGTAGCTCCTTCTTTAATTCGGGGATGGGAGGAACACAAAACCGATTCCTGAACTTTATTATCCCATTACAATCAAGGTTGGATTCATGAATATTTCTCACCTACTTTTGTAACTCTACATATTATTTCGGCGCCTCTTTAATATTCACATGTATAGATGGTTGAACATTCATTTGAGAAAGATAAGATTTCCACCTTCCATTATAATTCCAAGATCAATCTTTTGTAAATCCATAAATATTGGATCTTTTGTGATCGTCATCATGGATAAACTGGCATGGTCTTGTCTACTTAATGCATCTGCCACCTTGTTTGCTTTCCCAGGGTGGTAATGAATTAAGCAGTCGTAATCCTTAATCAGCTCCAACCATCTTCTTTGGCACTTATTCAGCTCCTTTTGTGTGAAAATATACTTTAAACTTTTATGATCAGTATAAATATCACACCTTTCTCCATAAAGATAATGCCTCTAAATCTTTAATGCAAATATTACCGCAGCTAACTCCAAATCATGAGTTGGGTAATTTTGCTCATGGATTTTCAACTGTCGTGAGACAGAAGCTATCACCAAATCATTTTTCATAAGAACACACCCCAATCCCTACATGGATTCATCACTGTATATCACAAACCTTTCTCTACTACAAGGCAGTGTGAGCACAGGTGCACTGGATAACCTTCTTTTCAACTCCTTGAAATTCTCTTCACATTCCTTCGTCCAGAAAACTTAACTCCTTTCTGAGTCAACTTGGTGAGTTGATTATATAATCATGAAATATATTTCACAAAATGTAGATAATATCCAGACAAACCAAGAAAACTTCGTATCTCAGTTACTGTTTTTGGTCTCGACCATCTTTCGATAACCTCTATTTTTGCCCGATCCACATATATCCCCTCTATTCCGATTATGTGAACCAAAAATGAAACTCTTTGAAGCCAAAATTCACACTTGGTAAATTTGGCATAAAGCTTCTCCTTTCTCAGGGTCTTCAATATAATTCTCAATTGATATTTATGTTCATCCTTTCTCTTTGAATATACAAGAATATAGTCTATAAATACTACAACAAACTGATCAATATATCCTCTAAAGACTCTATTCATTAGATCCATGTATATAGCAGGGGCATTAGTAAGACCAAATGGCATCACTATAAATTCATAGTGTCCATACCTTGTACGGAAAGTCATCTTTGCTATATCCTCCCTTTATACCCTTAATTGATGATACCCTGAACGAAGATCAATATTGTAAAAGTATTGAGGTTCGCATAGTTGGTCAAATAAGGCATCAATGCATGGGAGAAGATATTTGTTCTTGATAGTGATCTTGTTAAGTTCTCGCTAATCAATAAAGAGTATCATTAATCCATCTTTCTTCTTAACAAATAGAATAGGTGCTACCAAAGGTGATGCACTAGGGCATATGAATCCCTTATCAAGATTCTCTTGGAGTTGCTTCTTCAATTCATGTAACTCAATTGGGGCCATTATATAAGGTGTCTTTGAAATAGGTGAAGCACCTGGTATGAGTTCTTTTGAAAACTCAACTTCATGATTTGGTGGAAGACCCGAAAATTCCTCCAGAAAGACATCATCAAACTCCCATACAATGGGCATATTATTAATTGTGTGTTTCTAAACAACCATTTGAGATGAATAACCTTCATTCAATGGAATCAAGACCCATATGATGGAAGAAATTTCCACTTGAAGGTTATGTTCATCCTGGCATCGATAGACGATCATAGATTGATCTGGAATATGAAATGTAACTTCCCTTCTATGGCAATTGATATGAGATCCTTATAACGAAAGCTAATACATGCCAATAATCACATCAAATTCCACTATAGGAAGGATCACAAGATTTGCAGGAATCACTTTCCCACAAACTTCAATCAGGGAAGAATTATAAACTTTTGATGCGACTGTTGTGCCATTATGGGTTGTCACAGCTAACTCAACATCTAATTGTTGAGGTAATACGGTGATACCCTTAGAAAAATCTTCAGAAATAAATGATTGGGTGGATCCAGAATCAAATAAAACATTTTCTACTTTAGAGTGGATAATAAGTGTACCTTTCACCACATCGTTATTGTACTCCACATCGCTGATAGAAATTACATGTGACATTCCTTTGCCTTTAGCCTTAAGATTTTGTTGATGTCGATCATCATCAACAACCCTTAGATTAGGAAATTTATTGGCATAATTATCCATCTCCTTGCACTTGAAACATTGAAGTGTAGTAGGTTCATTCTGTGTGTCCCTTCCTTTGTTTGCATAATTAGACATCTTCTCACCATCATTGTGGAATTCGAATGCCCGATGACCTTCCTTTCCACATTTGAAACATTTACTTGTCCCTTTAAGACAACTCCCTCCATGTTTCATTCCACACTTTGAGCATAAGGGAAATCTCATATTATTTTCAGTGTTCTCATTAGATTTTCCATTGAATTCCATTTTCCTCTTCTTATCAAACCCATATGGTTGATGGGTTATTGTAGTCTCCATCTCAACCTTTAGAGAACATACAACGATTTCCTCGTATCTATTGAATTTCCTTATGGATAAGGCCCTTCGAAGACTTGGTTTTAATCCACTAAAGAAACAATCGATCTTAATCTCAGTTTGGATAATAATGCCATTAGCGTACCTTGAAAGTCTTGTAAAATTTGCTTCATAGGTACCAACAAATTCATCATCCTATTGCTTCAGTTCAAGAAACTATTTCTCCATCTTTGTTCGGAGAATATGAGGTAAATACTTATTGAAAAATAATTTCATGAACTCGTCCCATTCCAAGGACTCAATTTCATCTCTTTTCCTCGTATTCTTGATAAGATTCCACCATTGATCAGCATCACCTTCCAAACGATACATTGCTAAGATGAATTTATCATGTTCAGAACATTGAAGAACTGAAAATATATTTTCAGTAGTTCTAATCCATTGTTCAGCAACTAATGGATCAGTAGACCCACTGAATGAAGGTGGACGTTGCCTCATGAAAGATTCAACAGAATTTTGCTCCTTCCTTTGCTCGTTTGGAAGTCATGCATGATTCATAGCTTGAGAAAGAAGTGTGAGCATGGCTACAAGATTTTTCATTCCATCTCCCTTAACTTTTGGTTGCTCAAGGGGACAATCATTCCATTGCCTATCGCATTCTGCATTAACACGGTTCCTTCGGGTTCCATCCATTGACTAAAACCAATAAGAATAGTGTGAGCAACACTAATTATAATAGTAAAAACACGTAATTAAGAATAAAATTTCACACTTAAGGTCTTATCATAGGTTGTTCATGGCCATTTCTAAAACACTAAGATTGTGTTATATGCTTAGACTTATCCTTAGGGTTATTACTAAGTCTTTCACATCCTAGTTTCCAAAGGATGACTATACCTTTCCTCTGATACCAAATGTAGAGACCTGAAGCTTAACGTACATGGACATTACATTACTTTTGCGGAATACTTAGTACATAACAAAAACACACACACAAGGACCGTAATAGTTTAGTGTCTTTGGAAACTCGGAATATAATATTCTAATCGTGGTGAAAGATCTCCAACATCTCCCATAAAGATCTTCCTTTTTTTACCTAAAACCTTACTTTATATCCTGGGGAAAAGAAAACATAAAAGGGTGAGACCAAATGCTCATTAAGGGCAACCAAAAGGAATATCAATCACATCATATTCATAAGAACATAACATTTTGGAAATCATAATCCCGCAAAAGAGATCATAATATCATAACATGGGATAAATCATATTAGTGAAATGCAATCCCAATATTCATAACATAAAACATGAAACATTGTGGAATACACACATAATCATAGATAATCATTTCTTATTAATCAAGACTCATTTACAAGACTATCTTAGTGGGAAAAGTCCATTTCTGAATGGAGTTCATTCCTCGTTTCAGTCCTGTTTCACTGAACCAGTTTAACCTCCCGTTCTAGCCATGTCTATCTAATGAGATATAAAATATTTACCAAATTCATTGTAGGGAGATATATGTCCCACCCATCTCATAATGATACCATTCATATGTGTTCCACAAAATCATAAATCATACATTATTTCATAACCTTTGTAATATAAATGGGATTCGTAAACAACATGACATCATAAAAAAATTCTTATAAGACAATGGAATTCATAAAAATAATTCCATCACAACATAATCAAATAAATGTAATAATAGGGATAGAAACAAAACCCTATATTATCATAGATGGAAAATAATTTTGATAAAACAGTTGAACTCCATTCTTGAGGTAAATATCCTTTCTACTTCAAAAACATTTTCCTTTCTTAACATGTCATACAATTTTAAACTAAAAGAAGTTTATTAAAAATAAACTTGAAAACATATAAAGGAATCTTGTTGTAAATAATGTTTTAAAAATCTATTCATGTCATATAAGTTAAAAAAAATCATTCTTCTCGTACTTTTGTCGGAAAAGTCAAGAAGTACCCCGTACGAAAAACGACAAAAGATTCATTTTATATCATTTAATCTAAACTCACCAAAGGGTAAAAATGGATTTAAAAAATTGTAGGTGGATGGAAATAATATTACATATTGTGGAAAAATGGATGTGGATGATAAAATACACCCTAGTAACTACCAAAGTATAAACAATCTCGGATAAAAATGAGATTTTGATATTTCCCTTACCTTAGGTCTGATTTACTTCTTAAGTGTCCGAACCTCCTATATAATAATTTAAATAATGTTACTGACTTATTACCGAATCATACTCATTGGTATGATATCATATATGGTTCACTTATGAATTTATATTCCCCGTTCATTTGTAAATTCCATGTTAAAGAGCATTTTGGGTAAAATCGTTTCATTTGTCGTCCGTGATTTGACTTGTAATTATTCATATGATTACTAAGATCATGATTACTTAATTCCAGAATATAAAACATGATTTATATATAATATATATTCAGAATATACATATATATAACAAATCAGTAAATGGAAAGAAATACACCATTCATGGAGATGGTAGGACGTACGTATGCATGAACGTTGTTTTCGTTTCCTTTTTGAGTTGAATGAAATTAAGTAGATGACATACTTATATATACAAATAAATTCAGTATCATTATTATGTCATATATTTCATGATTACTTATTATATATACATTATAATCATTCATGAATTGTTAACGTGGAGAATGGATCCCATCACGTCGTGGAGACAATAGTCCGTACGTACGCACGAGCGATGATATCGTTATCATGATCGTGGAATTGTATTAATGTGTATGTATACTATTTCAGAATCAATATAACCATACAATAATTATATATAGTTATTATGTACACCATTATACCCATCCAAGTAAGGTTGTGGTGGAAAATAGATGACACCACGGCGTGGAGACGGTATTCCGTACGTACGCACGCATGGTGATTTCATTTTCCGTAGGATGGATAGATGGTGAAATAGGGTTGTTTCATACTTATAATAAAATATAAGTATATGAGTGATACTGATGTTATTACTTCATAATGAAACAACCAAATAAGAAGATGTGGAAGAAGAAATAAAGGTGAAAGAATCGGTAACGGACATTGCCTCTTCTTTGAAGCGACTCTTTGAGTCCTCCTCTTAGGGCACTAAAAATCGTCTTTGAAGAAGACCAAGACCTCTAGGATGTTTATAGAAAAGTGGAGAAGAGAATTTGGAAGGGGTTGGCCGAGCTTGAATGCTCAAAGTGGTGTGAGGAAGAGAGGGAGGAGGTGCCCTTTTATAAGGGAGGAGAGGGACACCTTTGGAAAAACTAAAAATATTATTTTATTATAAAGTCATATTCGGTTTTAAATAGCTCAAAATTGATTTATTTATAAGATAAGGTGGGTATGGGTCTAAATACTCTCATAAATTAGAATTTAAAAAAGTTAAGGTTCCTATTTCAACCTTATCATTTAGATTTAACTTTAAGTTAAATAATTTTACTTTTACCATGTCTTTTTGTGTTCTTTCACTATAAGGTTAATAAACTTACTATAATAAGCCAAAAGAACACAAAGTTGTTTATTATTAAAATATATAACCTTATCTAAGTCATTTGGTCAAACCATATATTTTTAGGAATAAAATATCAATTAATAATATAATATTTGTTTTAAAAACTATTTTATGTCAATTTTGACACTATTTAGTAATTGATTTTTGTGAAAATCATAGCAGAATGATTAATTCAAAAAACATTAATTAAATCAATACTAAAATGTCATATTAACCTATAAAATTAGTGTAATTCATAAAAAGTCTCAAATTACATTTATTTGTGTATTTATAACATCAATTATGTCAATATTTCATTAATAATATAATTACTACATCATTTTTGTGTCATAAATAAATTAACTTATTTAAAGTCTAAAAATTACAAATAAAATATCATTATGTAAGAAATATTTTTTATTTCTAATTAATTTTTATAGTCGAATTTATCTTCAGTATAACCATATATTAAAAATTCTTTTGTTATTAAACATTGATTTTAACTATTTCAACCCTTCTTTAAATAAATTGATAATAAATGTCCTAATCTAATCCAAGTTGGCCTAAATGGTCATATTTTATTCCTAAGGTTGTTGTTGATCGAATTACACTTATCAAATAGAATTAGGACATGTGTTATGGTAATAATAGTAACACTTTTACCCTTAATTACCCTATTTACTTTTAACCGTGGTAAAAAAAGTAAAAAGTTACTATTCACCAAAAATTATTTTTTATCTCATTGAACCAAATTTTAGTCCTTGATATTAACCGTGTCTCTCGGATTTTTGAAATTATACTCACAGAAGCGGTAAAATTATGTTTTATGAAAAATTCAGTTTTTTTAACTACCACTTCGTGGTTTCACTATTCATCAAAAAATGAAAGTTTCCATTAGAATACCAACAATTAGGCCTAAGTTATATTTGATATTATGGGAAAAAATGATGTTTATTTTACCAAAATTTGAACATATCAGCTACATTAAATAATTTAAAAATTAATTCTCGTCGTCAAAACAAATAGCGTGTTTTTAAAAGATAATAACTATCAAAAGATTGACACTTGTTTATGTCTGGTTTAAATGTGAAATTAAATCCAATGAACAACATTGTATTAAATTGTAAAAATATATTCTAAATATACTTTAAAACCACTCAAATTAATAATTTATCACTATTAATTATTTCGATTAAAAAATTTGTTTTCAATTAAAATTTAGTAATTTTAACTATTCATCAGAATATGAAAGTTATCCGAAAAGTACAAAAACATCACTGTAAGCTAATTTCGGTATTACGAATCCAAAAATGAAGTCCATTTTGAAAAATAAAATGTACAAAATTTCAAAATTTGGTTATCACTATTCATAATGGCTAGTTTTAGTAATATTTTAATAGCATATCATTGTTTAGTGAAACTCGGTATTGCATACGACGCAAGCTATTGAGGAAGGCCGCGGTTGCATGTAAAGCAAGCCAAGCTAGTGTTGTGTGTAGTGAATGATTTCTTTTATTATTTATATACAAATAACACCAACAATATTTCTCATAAAGTTCTCGGGTGTTACATTCCTCCCCCCTTAAAATGAATTTCACCCTCGAAATTCATCACTTTGTAACAAAAATATGAGGATACATCTCACTTATCATATCCTCAAGCTCCCATGTAGCTTCTTCTAATTGGTGGTTCCTCCATAAAACTTTCACCAATCGAGCGGTCTTGTTTCGTAGGACTTTTGTGATACGATCCAGAATCTCTATCGGCTGTTCTTCATAAGAAAGATCTTGCTCTAGCGGTACAACTTCTGAGCTGAGTACATGTAAAGGATAAGATATGTACTTTCCCAGGAGGGATACATATAACAAATCGTGAACTTGAGAGAGATTCGGTGGAAGCACCAATCGGTAAGCTACCTTTCCAACACGATCCAGTATTTCGAAAGGACGGATATATCTAGGGCTCAACATCCCCTTCTTTCCAAATCGCATGACCCTCTTCCGGGGAGAATATTCGTAAGAACAATTTATCACCCACATCAAACTCTAGGTCTTTTCATCGGTTGTCGGCATAACTTTTCTGTCGACTCTGAGCTGCTCTTATGTGTTGTTGAATAGATCAGACCTTTTCTGTCATCTCATCAATAAGATCAAGTCTTAATAGATTTAATTCCCCAACTTCATCCCAGCATGGTGGAGTCCTGCATTTCTTTCCATAGAGAGCTTCATAAAGAGCTATCTGAATACTGGAGTGAAATCCATTATTATAAGAAAATTCCACCAAAGGTAGGTGTTGATCCCAACCACCTTTGAAATCAATAGAGCAAGCTCTCAACATATCTTCTAGATTTTGAATTGTTCTCTCAGACTGACAGTCTGTTTAAGGATGACAAGCAGTGCTGAAACTCAACTCCGAATCCAGAGTATGCAGAAGAATTCGCCAGAACATCGAGGTAAATCTCGGATCTCGATAAAATATAATACAATGTGGTACTCCTTGCAATATTACGACTTCCTTTACATATATCCTGGCAAGATGATCTAGAGAGAAATCCTCTCTAATAGCAATGAACTGTGCAGACTTTGTAAGACGATCAACTATGACCCAGATTACATTATTGCCTTTGTATATTTTAGGAAGTCCTGTGACAAAGTCCATAGTGATGTTTTCCATTTCCATTCGGGTATGGGTAATGGTTGTAACATTCTCTTAGACTTCTGTCTCTCAGTATTAACTTGCTGACAAACCAAGCATCGAGAGACAAATTCAGCAACATATCTTTTCATGTCATCCCACCATAAGAACTGTTTCAGGTCCCTATACATCTTCGTGCTTCCAGGATGAATAGAGAATAAAGAACTATGAGCCTCATCCAGCAGCTCCTTATTGAATTCAGGGATGGGAGGAACACAAACCCGATTCCTGAACATTATTATCCCATCACAATCAAGGTTGAATTCAGCAATATTTCTCACCTTCTTTTGTAACTCTACATCTTTTTTCTGCACCTATTTAATCTTCACCTGTATAGATGGTTGAACATTCATTTGAGAAAGATATGATTTTCCCCCTTCCATTATAATTCCAAGATCCATCCTTTGTAATTCCATAAATATTGGATCTTTTTTGATCCTCATCTAGGATAAACTGGCATGGTCTTGTCGACTTATTGCATCTTCCACCTTGTTTTCTTTCCCAAGGTGGTAATGAATTGAGCAGTAGTAATCCTTAATCCGCTCCAACCATCTTCTTTGGCGCATATTCAGCTCCTTTTGTGTGAAAATATACTTTAAACATTTATGATCAGTATAAATATCACACCTTTCTCCATAAAGATAATGCCTCCAAATCTCTAATGCAAATATTACCGCAGCTAACTCCAAATTTTGAGTTGGGTAATTTTGCTCATGGATTTTCAACTGTCGTGAGGCATAATCTATCACCATATCATTTTTCATAAGAACACACCCCAATCCCTTCCTGGATGCATCACTATAGATCACAAACCTTTCTCCACTACAAGGCAGTGTAAGCATAGGTGCACTGGATAACCATCTTTTCAACTCCTTGAAATTCTCTTCACATTCCTCTGTCCAGACAAACTTAACTCTTTTCTGAGTCAACTTGCTGAGTGGATTAGATAATCGTGAAAAATCATTCACAATATGTCGATAATATCAATCCAAACCAAGAAAACTTAGAATCTCAGTTACTGTTGATGGTCTCGACCATCTTTTGATAACCTCCGTTTTTGCTGGATCCATAGATATCCCCTCTTTTGAGATTATGTGACCCAAAAATGAATCTCTTTGAAGCCAAAATTCACACTTGGTAAATTTGGAATAAATCTTCTCCTTTCTCAGGGTCTTCAATATAAATCTGAAGTGATATTTTTGTTCTACCTTTCTCTTTGAATATAAAAAAATATCGTCTATAAAGACTACCACAAACTGATCAATATAGTCTCTAAAGACACTATTCATCAGATCCATGAAGATAACAGGGGAATTAGTAAGACCAAATGGCATCACTATAAATTCATAGTGTCCATACCTTGTATGGAAATCCGTCTTTGGTATATCCTCCCTTTTGACCCTTAGTTGATGAAACCCTGAATGAAGATCACTCTTGGAAAAGTATTGATCTCTGTGTAATTGGTCAAATAAGTCATCAATGTGTGGGAGAGGATATTTTTCCTTGATAGTGATCTTGTTAAGTTCTCGATAATCAATGCAGCGTCTCATTTATCCATCTTTCTTCTTATCAAATAGAAGAGGTAATCCCCAAGGTGATGCAGACGGGAATATGAATCCATTATCAAGATTCTCTTGGATCTGCTTCTTCAATTCCTGCAACTCAATTGGGGCCATTCTATAAGGTTTATATGAAATAGGTAAAGCACATGGTACGAGTTCTATTGAAAACTCAACTTCATGATTTGGTGGAAGACTCGAAAATTCCTCCGGAAAGACATTATCAAACTCCCGTACAATAGGAATATTCTTAATTGTGAGTTACTCACCAACCATTTGAGATATGTAACCTTCATTCAGTGGAATCAAGGCCCATAAAATGGAAGAAATTTCCACTTGAAGGATATGTTCACCCTGGCATCGATAGACGATCATAAATTGATCTGGAATATGAAATGTGACTTCCCTTATTTGGAAATTGATATGAGATCCATATAAAAAATCCAATCCATGCCATGAATCACATCAAATTCCACTATAGGAAGCATCACAAGATTTTCAGGAAGCACTTTCCCACAAACTTCAATCGGGGAATAATTATAAACTTTTGATGCGACTGTTGTGCCATTAGGTGTTGTCACAACTAACTCAACATCTAATTGTTGAGGTAATACAGTGATACCCTTAGAAAAATCTTCGGAAATAAAATATTGGGTGGATCCAGAATCAAATAAAACATTTTCTACTTTAGAGTGGATGGTAAGGGTACCTTTCACCGCATCGTTATCGTACTCCACATCACTGATAGAAATTTCATGTGACTTTCCTTTGTCATTAGCCTTAAGATTTTGTTGATGTCGATCATCATCAACAACCCTTGGATTAGGGTATTTATTGGCATAATGCCCCATCTCCTTGCACTTGAAACTTTGAAGTGTAGTAGGTTCATTCTGTGTGTCCCTTCCTTTGTTTGCATCATTAGACATCTTCTTCCCATCATTGCGGAATTCGAATGCCCGATGACCTTCCTTTCCACATTTGAAACATTTACTAGTCCCATTAAGACAACTCCCTCCATGTTTCTCTCCACACTTTGAGAATAAGGGAAATCTCATATTCTTTTTAGTGTGCTCTTTTGATTTTCCTTTGAATTCCATTTTCCTCTTCTTATGAAACCCATATGACTGATGGGTTACTCCAATATCCATCTCAACTTTGAGAGCACATCGAACGATTTCTTCATAGCTATTGAAGTCCCTTATGGATAAGGCCTTTTAAAGACTTGTTTTTAAGCCACTAAAGAATCGATCGATCTTACTCTCAGGTTGGATAATAATACCAGAAGCGTACCTTTAAAGTCTTGTAAAGTTTGCTTCATAGTTACCAATAGATTCATCATCCTTTTTCTTCAGATCATTAAAATCTTTCTCCATCTTTGTTCGTAGAATAAGAGGGAAGTACTTATTTAAAAATAAGTTCTTGAACTCATCTCATTCCATGGAATCAATTTCATCTCTTTACCTCGTATTCTTGATAAGATTCCACCATTGATCAACATCACCTTCTAAACGATACACAGCTACGATGACTTTATCATGTTCAGAACATTGAAGAACTGAAAATATCTTTTCAGTAGTACTAATCCATTGTTCAGCAACTAATGGATTAGTGGACCCGCTGAATGAAGGTGGACGCTGCATCATGAAGGATTCAACAGAATTTTGCTCCTTCCTTTGATCGTTTGGATGTCCTGCAAGATTCATAGCTTGAGAAAGTTGTGTGAGAATGGCAACAAGATATTGCATTCCATCTCCCATAACATTTGGTTGCTCAGGGGGACAATAAATGCATTGCCCATCGCATTTCACATTAACACGGTTCCTTTGGGTTCCAGCCGTTGACTAAAACCAAGAAGAATAGTGTGAGAAACACTAATTATAATAGTAAAACCACATAATTATGAATAAAATTTCACAATTAAGGTCTTATCATAGCTTGTTCATTTCCATTTCAAAAACACTAACATTGTGTTCTATGCTTAGACTTATCCTTAGGATTCTTACTAAGTCTTTCACATCCATGTTTCCATAGGTTGACTATACATTTCCTCTGATACCAACTGTAGAGACCTGAAGCTTAACGTACATGGAAATTACATTACTATTGTGGAATAATTAGTACATAATAAAAAAACACACACAAGGACTGTAATATTTTAGTGTATTTGAAAACTCAGAATATAATCTTCTAATCGTGGTGAATGATCTTCAACATCTCCCATATAGATCTTCATTTTTTTACCTAAAACCATTAGTTTTAACCTGTGGAATTGAAAACATAAAAGGGTGAGCCCAAATGCTCAGTAAGGCTAAACAAATGAAATATCAATCACATCATATTTATAAGAACATAACATTTTGGAAATATTAATCCTGCAAAAGAGATCATAATATCATAACATGGGATAAATCATAGTAGTGAAATGTAATCTCAATAATCATAACTTGAAACATGAAACTTTGTGTCAGACACACATAATCATAGATAATCATTTTTTGTTATTCAATACTCATTTCCAATACCATCTTACTGGACAAATTCAATTTCTGAACCGAGTTCATTCCTCGTTTCAGTCCTGTTTCACTGAACCGGTTTAACCTGTCGTTCCAGCCATGTCTATCTCATGAGATATAAAATCTTTACCCAATTCATTGGAGGAAGATATAGGTCCCACCCATCTCATAATGATACCATTCATATGTGTGCCACAAAATCATAAATCATACATCATTTCATAACCCATGTAATAAAAATGGGATTCTTAAACAGCATGACATCATAAAACAATTCATATAAGATAAAGGAATTCTAAAAAATAATTCCATCACAACATAATAAAATCAATGTAATAATAGGGATAGAAACAGAACCCTATATTATCAAAGATAGAAAAAAATAATGATAAAACACTTGAACTATATTCTTGAGGAAAATATCCTTTCTACTTCAAAAAAATTTTCCTTTCTTAACATGTCATACAATTTTAAACTAAAAGAATTTGATTAAAAAAAACATGAAAACTTGTAAAGTAATCCTCTATGAAATAATGTTTTTAAAATCCATTCATGCTGTATAAATTAAAAACATTCTTCTCGTACTTTTATCAGAAAAGTCAAAAAGTACCTCGTACAAAAAACGACAAAGGATTCCTTTCATATCTTTTACTATAAACTCACAAAAGGGTAAAAATGGATTTAAACAATTGTATGTGGATGGAAATAATATTACATATTGAGGAGACATGGATGTGGATGATAAAATACACCCCAGTAAATAACAAAGTATAATCAATCTCGGATAAAAATGAGATTGTGATATTTCCCTTAACATAGGTCTGATTTTCTTTGTAAATTTTAAAACCTACTGTATAATGATTTAAATAATGTTATTTACTTATTCTAGAATCATAATCATTGTTATGATATCATATATGGTTCACTTATGACTTTATATTACCCGTTCTTTTGTAATTTCCATGTTAAAGAAAGTTTTGGGTAAAATCGTTTCATTTGTCATCTGTGTTTTGACTTGTAATTATTCATATGATTACTTAGTTCATGATTACTTAATTACAGAATATAAGACATGATTTATATATAATATATATTTAGAATATACATATATATAATAAATCATCAAATGGAACGAAATACACCGTTCATGGAGACGGTAGGTCGTATGTACGCATGAGTGCTGTTTTCATTTCCCTATTGAGTTGAATGGAATTAAGTAGATTACATACATATATATATATATATACATAAATCCAGTATCATTATTATGTCATATATTTCATGATTACTTATTAAATATACTTTATAATCGTTCATGAATGGTTAACGTGGAGAATGAATCTCATCACGTCGGGGAGACGGTAGTCCGTACATATGCACGAGCGATGATATCATTCTCATAATTGTGGAATTGTATTGGAGTGTATGTATAATATTTAAGAATAAATATAACTTTACAATAATCATATATAGTAATTATGTACACCATTATACCCATCCAAGTAAGGTGGTTGTGGAAAATAGATTACACCACTGCGTGGAGACGGTATTCCGTACGTACGCACGCTTGGTGATTTCATTTTCTGTAGGATGGATAGATGGTGAAATAGGGTTATTTCATACTTATAATAACATTTCAGTATATGAGTGATACTGATTTTATTACATCATAATGAAACAACCTAAGAAGAAGTGGAAGAAGAAATAAAGTTGAAAGAATCCGTAACAGACATTACCTCTTCTTTGAAGCGCCTCTTTGAGTCCTCCTCTTAGGGCTCTAAAATTGGTCTTTGAAGAATACTAGGACCTCTAGGATGTTTCTAGGGAAGTGGAGAAGAGAATTTGGCAGGGGTTGGCCGAGCTTGAAGGCTCAATGTGGTGTGAGGAAGAGAGGGAGGAGGTGCCCTTTTATAAGGGAGGAGAGGGGCACCTTTGGAAAAACTAAAAATATTATTTTATTATAAAGACATATTCGGTTTTAAATAGCTCAAAATTGATTTATTTCGAAGCAAATATGGGGATGGGTCTAAATCCTCTCATCCAATATAATTTAGACAAGTTTAGGTTCCTATTTTAACCTTATTATTTAGATTTTACTTTAAGTTAAATAATTTTACTTTTACCGTGTATTTTTTTTCTTACACTATAAAGTTAATAAACATACTATAACAAGCCAAAATAACCCCAAGTTGTTTATTATTAATATATATAACCTTATATAAGTCATTTTTCCGAGCCTTAGATTTTTAAGAATAAAATAACAATTAATAATATAATATTTTTTAAAAAACAATTTTATGTCAATTTTGACACTATTTATTAATTGATTTTTTTGAAAATCATAACAGAAATATTAATTCGAAAAAGGTCATTTTCATCAATACTAACATGTCATAGTGACCTAGAAAATTAGTTTAATTCATAAAAAGTTTCAAATTTCATTTATTTGGGTATTTATAACATTAATTATGTCAATATTTTTTTAATAAGATAATTATTGCATCATCATTGTGTCATATATAAATTAACTTATTTGAAGTCTAAAAATTACAAATAAAATATAATTAAGTAGGAAATTTTTTTAGCTTTCTAATGAATGTTTATAGTCGAATTTATCTTATGTGTAACACTATATTAAAAATTATTTTGTTATTAAACATTGATTTTAACTATTCTAACCCTTCTTTAAATAAATTGATAATAAATGTCCTAATCTAATCCAAGTGGGCCTGAATGGTCATATTTTTTTCCTAAGATTGTTTTTCGTAGAATTAAACTTATCCAATATAATTAGGACATGTGTTAGGGTAATAATAATAACACTTTTACCCCTAATTACCCTATTTACTTTTTACCGTGGTAAAAAAAATTAAAAAGTTACTATTCACCAAAAATTATTTTCATCTCATTGAACCACATTTTAGTCCTTGATATTAACCGTGTCTCTTGGATTTTTGAAATTCTACTCACAGAAGCGGTAAAATTAAGTTTTATGAAAAATTCAGTTTTTCTAACTACCACTTAGTGGTTTCACTATTCATCAAAAAATGAATGTTTCCAGAAAAATACAAAAAATTAGGACTAAGCTATATTTGATATTATGAATTCAAAAATGATGTTTATTTTAAAAAATTTAAAACATATCAGTTACATTAACTAATTTAAAAATTAATTCCCATCGTCAAAACAAATAGCTTATTTTTAAAAGATAATAACTATCAAAAGATTGAAACTTGTTTATGTCTGGTTTAAATGTGAAATTACATCCAATGAACAACATTGTATTAAATTGTAAAAATATACTCAAAATATTATTTATAACCACTCAAATTAATAATTTATCACTATTAATTATTTCGATTAAAAAAGTTGTTTTTAATTAAATTTTTGTAATTTTCACTATTCATCAGAATATGAAAGTTATCCGAAAATTACCAAAATATCACCCTAAGCTAATTTCGATCTTCTGAATCCAAAAATGAAGTCCATTTTGAAAAATAAAATTTACAATATTTCAAAAAATGGTTATCACTATTCATAACGGCTAGTTTTAATAATATTTTCATAGCATATCGTTGTTTAGTGAAACTCGGTATTGCGTACGATGCAAGCTATTGAGGAAGGTTGTGGTTGCATGTAAAGCAAGCCAATATAGTTTTGTGTGTAGTGAATGATTCCTTTTATGATTTATATAACATAAAAAAAATATTTCTCATAAAAGTCTCAGGTGTTACAGTGTCAACCTATAATCATATTCATGTGGAATAATGTTATAAATAAATTCATAGTATTCAATAGGAAGAAACCTTTTATATAGTTATGATGAAAAATAGATATAGATATAACAATACATAGTTCCCAGTTATCATTATGAGATATATCAAATTGAATTATAATCCAATTTTCATAAAAATAATTTTTCCACGCAAGTTTATATGATGAAGATAAATGTGTAAATGAATTTGATAAACATTACATGTTTTAATTACCCATTTACATTTAAAATAATGTTTCTAATGTTTGACATATTTACATTGGTGATGAAATTTATGTGTCTAGTTTCATTTCAGTACTTATTTATTTATTTTTTATACAATAAAATTATTTGGAGTGTGTATCATTTTTGGTATTAAATATTGGTGGAGTTATACCTATTGAAAATAATATAAAAAAATTAATTTTTAAATTATTTTCCATAGAATGTGCTTGTGAATGATGGATATGGGTGATATTTCATATATACTAGGTATGGAGATATATAGAGTTAGATAAAAGTGGTTTCTTAAATTGACTCAAAATACATATACTTATAATGTAATATGTTGGTAATGAATATAGAACTCCAAATGGGTCTTTATTGGTTCTCCATGACAAAAATATTAGGTAAAATCAGTAAAATTATATTGATAATTGATGGATGGGTAAATTTATTATGGGGTTTCCATATGGATGGTCATGTATATTTTTTAATATAGTAAGACCAATGTTTCTTATTTATTCATAATATCATGTATTTATCAATATATCCATTGTGGTAGTACGGGGATTATTTTAAATATTATCTTTACATACATAAGATTAAGAAGAAAGGATATAACCAATAACATTGGAGGAAAGGATGAGATCATTACAAGGGGTAACTCTAATTGATGTTTATTATCAAATAATGATTTTATGATACATCAATATAGATTACTATTTATAACAAATAGTGAATTTACCTTCCAAATTAGTTTAAGAAAAAAAAATAAAATGTACTAATAAATAGAGGTATTGTAAATCGCTTCATCGATTTTTGTGAAGAATTTTGTATAGATCAAAAAGTGCATGATTTATCTTGAGGAGTTTTTGAGAAATATGTGAGAAGATTTTATATATTAGGATAATAATATAGTTATTTACCAATTAAAGAACCCATATCCTTCCAATATTCCAAAAAAATATTCTATAATTTAATCTAATTAAAATTATTATTTTGATATATAATGTATTGATCAGTTAGGTGTATACAAATGAAAATATATCATATCCTTTAATAATATAATGAATGGAAAAAACCCATGAGAGACATAATTCATCTAATTATTTTAGATAAATTGAAATTTCTTATATTCAAGCGAATGTACAATTATATTTCCAATTCAATATTGAATTATTATTCTTTGAAGTGTTATACATCTATTTCATGAATAGTACAATTCTAATTTAACACCCTGAGATTTTGTGAAATATTTTATTTTTTAAAATTAATTTATCTTTTTGATATTTTTTATTTCATGAGACACTATATATAGTTATATATAAATATTAAACCACTAATAAAAAAATTCCATTCACAATAAATACCGACTTGGCTTGTGCTACATGCAATAACCACTCGATTGGCATTACACACAACATGGACTTGTAGCACATTACACAAAACATTGAGTTACCGTACAATACACACAACATTAAGTTTTTATGAAACATATTTTTACTGATTAAATAATATAATAATAACCTAGATATTAAAAATAGTTATATTAATAGTAATATCTTCTTTTCTAATATTTGTTTTAATTGATTAATATAAAAACATATTGAAAATGAATGATAATATTTTTTTGTTGAATTCCTTTTATGAATGAACTAAATTTAATTATATAATTAATTTATTAATATTTAGAAATATATTTTGATAAAATAAAAATCATTTCCTAATTCATAACATTGAAATTAACCTCTGGTAAATTTTTTGGATTTTTCTATATTCTTCATTTTCTGAATAATAGTGAAAAATACTGCATTTAGATAAAAACTACCTTTTTGTAAATTTTATTAATAAGTAAAAATGATATTATAATTTTTTTACTCATAAATAACATAAATATTAATTTTATTAATAAAATTAAATTCATTAAGGTCAATTTCACATTGAAATTGTATATAATATCATAACAATATTTTGATCAATTTTATACATTAAAACACATTATTTTATCACATCTAAGGGATTTTTACTACTCTTAATTTGGACTGTTCTGTGAATTAAAATTAAAAAATATGAAATAATACATTATATCCATTCAAATATTTAGAGTCTAATTATACCTTGTTAGTTATTTTCGAAAATATATAGCAAAATTTATTAAAATTCATCTCAACACTTAAGGCATAATAAAGCTTTATTCAAGATTAGTCATTAAAAATAAGAGGCCAAATAGACAATAAACTTTTCAAAAACTCATTTGATGTCTATTATTTCTCTACAAACCTCCCATTATTGTGTTTTTTTGGGTTTTGTATGACTTCAGGTAGTTATGAAAAAGTGTACACCAAACATGTTTGTAAAAATTTCTAATGAGTCATTTTCCTTCCCAATAAAATTCCACCCATTTAACCTGTCCCACACACCTAGAAACCATTTAGGATCATCAAATATCCTCCCAATTAGCCTCCAAAAAATATTCCCATTGACCATGAATCCTAGGCTTAAATCTTCTCATGTAATTGTTTTTTCATAAACATAGAGGAGTTACTCGATTAAGATGTAACACATTATCTCATAATCATTTCCATTATTTTCCTTCTTCTCCCCATCCAATATCATTATTCCATTCTTATGTCACGTCACCAGTAAAGAAAATATACAATTATTTTTTATGAGATGTTTTTCACCCACACTTACACAAACCTCAATCAAATGGATGTTGAACTTATTGTCTTTGTGTATGGAAAACTATTTCCTCAAGAAACGATGACTGTTCATTTATCATTTAAAAAAATCAAGGTGGAAATTATGATGGAAACAATATATATATTGTTTATATAATATATTTATTATATATTTATCGATATTTATTGTATTTACAATACACAACATGTTTCTTTCTATTTTGGTGTAATATTATAATCTCGTTTGAGGAACTATGGAGTACTTCCCCCTCAAAGCGATGTGATTCGTTTACAAACCACATGAAATTTTTTAAGAATAGGATTAATGAAACAATATGATATATATTATATATTAATTTTTCTATAATAATGATATATATACATAAATATTTCATTTTTTATACATTCTTTCAATACGACAACAACAAATGGAAACATCATTAATGCGTGTGTACAAATTACGGTCTCTATGAATAGTGTATTTTATTTCATAAACATATACTATATAAATAATTAAAATACACATATAATTTATATAACATATATTTATATCATTTTTTACATTATGGAATCAATGTAGCATTATTTCAACCAATGATATATCATATTTAAGACACATGAGATAAACAAAGCGAATATTACCCGAAGAGAAACATTAACATATGATCATTAACAAAGTGGTAATATAAGGTCATAATAAATCCATATATTGTATTATGTATAATAATATTATTGAATAAATATTTTATAATAAACAAATATTAATTATATAAGAAACATGTATGATTACAAAGAGTGTCAAGAAACAAGGTTACATGATTTCAACTCACTTTTAATTTCTGTGAGATACATGTTAAGTTACACATTATATAATATTGTGTGTTGTATTTAATAACCATTATAGTATCCAATTTACCTTATAATTAAATTATTTTCATTCACATTTCCATTTTATGATCCTGTTATAATGGTGCTTATCTTTCAAAAGTTACCAAATCGTTAAAACTATTCTATCACTATTTGGCTTCATTGAGACCCATGTTTTGGTATACATATATACTCTTTTTTGAGGTGACTATATATCCAATTTTAATGAAATATCATGAATATAAATATTTTTTTGATAATATATGATTCATGTAATTTAATATTTTTACATATTGAGTATGAAACCAATGGACCATGTTATTAGAGTTTATTGAGACAATTTAATTCCTTTTCAAGATTGCTTATGTTTATTCATCCTTTCATGAAATCATAGGATTCATCACTAAAGATTATTCATTAGTCTCTTAATCCTCTAATATATCGTGATATTCTCATCTATGTTTCACATATTCTACTATTTGGTATATATTATATTTATGAATATTTTTAGGGAAGCATGTTATTACCCCCAATTCGTTCAGAAATATATGTTTTATAAAAATGGATTACAAGAATATTATGATATTATCCTATAACAATTAAAAGATAATATTACTCTATTTTTCTTTTAGAAATATTTTCATGGGAATATTAATTTCTCTTTATAATCAATGAAATGTTTTATCATTTTTACCCTTGAAAATAGAATGTTCTTTTGACCACATAAAACATGTACTTATTTAGCTGTGGTCATTTCATTGAAGCATTCATTAAATTTTTAAAAGGATAATTTTTTAAAACGTTTAGTAAGATTATTTTTACCTTAAAATGGTAATATAAATATTTTAAAGCATATTTTATATGATTTATGTTTAAAAAATTTCAAAAAAATATCAAGACTTATTTACTTGTTTAAGCATTATTTTCATTGAAATGGTTTTCAAAACCTTATAAATATTTTTTTTTAATTTTAAAAAAAATTATAAAAAATAAAAAAGAACATTTTTTAATATTTTTTAGAATTTATCATTAGAAATGGTTTAAAAAATTATTTCATATGGTCTTAATATATTTTCATTGTAAATTATTTTCTAATGGTGTATTTATTTAAAATCCATTTTCAATCAATAAAAAAGATTTTTCATATGAAATATATTTAAAATATATTTTCCATATAACATAATAAAAAATGGTGTTTTTATTCATAATGAAATGGTGGTTATGAAAAAAGTTTATATTCCTAGGTTATATGATTTTTAAACATGCTTCTTTTCAAGAGTTATGTTTCGATGAAATGATTATAAAACCTATATCTTATTATAGGTAATGATTAAATTAAATCTTATTTATTTTCATTTCATTTTTTGGATTATGATTTGATGTTTATAGAAACCATATCATTTCATGGGTCATTGTATGATTAATGTTTTGTGGAACATGAATGAATGGTTTCATTATGTGATGGGTGAGACCTATATCTCCATCCAACATATTGGTTAATAATAATTGTTTTATGAGATCATATGGAATATAGAAACATCCCAATCCCAATACATATGGGAACATGGGAGAATATTCCAATAACATAATAAGAGGGAACATTGGAGAACATCACAATACTGAAATAAGAGGGAATATGGTAGAACATCCCAGTCTACAAACATGAGAGAACATGGGAGAACATCCAAATCCTGAAACAATATATAACAAGGGAGAGCATCCAAATACTGAAACATGTGGCAATAGGAGTGAACATCCCAATCCTGAAACAAGAGGAAACATGGGAGAACATCCCAATACTAAAACATGTGGGAACATGGGAGAACATCCCATTCTAGAAATAAGTTGAAATTTTGGAGAATATCCAGACCCCTAAACAAATGGGAACATAAAGAACATCCAAATCCCAAAAGAATACATTATGTGAGAGGACATCCCAACACCAAAAGAAGAGGGTATAGGAGGGGACATCCAAATCCTCAAACAAGAATTCACATGAGAGGAAATCATAATCCCAAAACAAGAGGTTATATGGGAAGGCTTTCCAATCTCGAAGTAGGTACATGGGTGATTAACCCAAACCTAACCTATTATAATGGTCTTGGTTAGCCACCGTGGCTTAGGGTTATTATACGTGATTTCCACAATCCCATGTTTCATTCCTATGTTATGATCCCATGGTTTATGTTCATTATATACATTTGATTCATGACTTATAAATATCCAATATTTATTATGATCTATGATATGCATGGTATAACTTTCAAATTTTATGATCATGATCCATACCCTTTTTTCAGGTTATGCTTATGAATTTTCATTATATATCCTTACAGAGAAAATATCCTCAGAAATATATTATGTTTATATCATTAGGTTGTGAATAATGGTTTTGGTTAGTTGTTATATGGTTCATATCTTTATGGGACATGTTGATGATCATTCTCCATGATAGAATACTTTGTTTCCATGTTTCCAAAGACAGTAATATATTATGGTCCTTAGGCATGTATTTTTTCAATGTACTAAATATTATTAAACAATTATCTAATATCTACGTATGTTAAGACTAGGTCTCTCTTAGTTGGTAAAAATGGAATGTATGAGTCATCCTTTGGAAACTAGGATTATAAAACCTTAATTATGTCTCTTTGTTTAATTATAGGGATATTTCGAGGTATTCTCTATGGATAAGTATTACGATGAGTTAACATTTTGTAATATGTCCTAGAAAATATATATATGGTAAAATGATTTGTTACCTACAAATACATCCATGTATGGATAATACAAGTGGATGTGGAAGTACAAAAAATATATCTAGGGTTAACAACTCTAAACATATGTCCTGGGATTGAAGCCCAGTAATCTGGTACAAGACAATGGCCTTGCTACACGACTGGTTTTACACTACAGAGGATTTGATTTGGGAATTAAAAAACAATTAATATTATGAATTATATAAAAATAATTTTATTATTAATATAATAGGATGATCCATGAGTATCATATATTAGGTATGTTTATAATATTTATAAATCTCATGTGTAATTCATTTCATGAAAATGTTGTTCTCAAATATGATAATTATGTCTCAGAGTTTTATTATAGTTTTTTTAATGGTAATAACTATAAGGAACTGGATAATTGTAAAATGTGATGTATGTTTTTAATAGGAGAAATCATGTGGTATTACCACTAGAGTAAGACATGATTTGATAATTCGTAATATGTTTTCAATAAACCAGATTGACAATGTTTACCTTAACAAACTCTCGGACTCCCCAAGGAATATATGGAAGGAGTTTTCTGAGAGTTCGTGTATTGGAGACTATGGAAGAAAGATGTTTCATTTTTCATTATGTCAAGAATGTGGAATGAATAACCTCTGTGAATGTCTTAGAGAAAAAATAATATGGTTTTACTATATAAAACATGGACACAAAACAGATGAATGTAATGAATAAATGGAGAGTGTGGTTAACTGGATGGAAGGGAATGTTGGCCTTCCTAAAGAATTTCCACATGATGATTGAATTATATATGAAAATTATGGGCATTTTAAAAATCTATTTTCTATGTGGAAGGATCATGTAAGGAATCAGAAATGTGGTATATGTGATGAGATTTATACTAATAATAAGGAGACTATAAATAACATCTGAAATATATGATATGATCTTCTAGTATTATTTACATTATTCATAAAAATCGAGATTTGATTTTGGTTTCTAAACTGTAACACAGTGTTCTTTATTCATATAATAGGAAAGATTTATTATTATAAAATTAATTTAATCATATGTAATGTTTTAAGAACAATGGTTTATTATTTATGTATTTTTCAATTCAATTATTATGTTATATGATTGATGATACATGTATTTATTTTCGTTATAAGTATTCATTATTGATTAAAAATGTCATGTTGAATGGTGATGAAGGCATTGATATGTTATTTCATGGTAGAGATATTTTTTAAGGGAATGTAACCCTTAATTAATTCATGGCGTTGAGATAATGATGTTTAGATAAAAACGTGTTGAATATAAATACTCAAATTGGACGGTATAGATTTCGTTAGATTTGTTTACTATAAAAGGTAATGTATATCATAAAGGATGATGATTAAAAATTCATGTATTTTATGGATATATATATTAATCAATGGATTAAGGAAGAATGAATGATTTTAAAAACAATTTATGGACATTATTGGTGTTACCATGTTTCATGGGAATATACGATGAAGGTAGTCATATGTTATAAATGTGAAAACCAAGAGCTACATTGTGACATATGGGGGATCATTTTTTACCTAATTTGTGACTTATTTCTAATTTTTTGGTGTATCCCATTACATAAGTGTAACACCTAAAGCTTCCATAGTAGGTTTACATTTGAATTATGATTTACCTTGCATTGTATGCAACATTGAGTTTTGACACACAATGACCAATGAAAATAAACGTCATGAATAATAATACCCACATTTTGAAATTTTATAAATTTATATATTCAAAATGGACCTCATTTTTGGATTTGGATTATCAATAATAGTTTAGGGTGTTTTTTTGTATTTTTCTGAGAACTTTTAATTTTTGATGAACAGTGAAAAACACTTTGATATTTTTTAAAACCGACTTTTTATATAAATAATTAGTTATTATATTTTAATTTATTTTAGGTCAAAATAGATACATAAAAACAAAATATCATTAATTTAATTAATTGGAGTCATATTATAATAAGTTTAGATATATAAAATTTTATTGACCTTTTTACAGTTTTTACCCACCTTCTAGAAGCATTTACAAATTTTCATAAAACATAATTTCACCTATTTTTTGAGTTGAATATCAAAAATACAAGGGACGCATTTTACATCATTATGTAAAAAAAATTTCATTACTATTGAGATAATTTTTGTTGAATCATAGCTTTTGACTTTTATTTTACACATTTAAAAGTAAATAGGGTAATTAATGTTAAAATTGATATTATAATTAAACTATCACATTTCATAATTCTATTGGATATTTCTAATTCGACCAAAAAACCCATAGGAATAATATTTGATCCTTTTATTCCACTTGGATTAGATTACGACATTTATTATTATTTTATTTTAAGAGGAGTTAAAAGTGTTAAATTCAAAGTTTAATAAATAAAATATTATTTATATATGGTTATACAAAAGATAAATTAGAATATAAATATTAAATAGAAAGATAAAAAGATTTCATAAATAATGGTACTTTATTTATATGTTTTAGACATTATATAATTTAATTCATTTATGACACAATGATGATGCAGTAATTACCTTATTAATAAATTAATAAAATAATTGATATTATAAATATCCAAATAAACATAAATTTAGATTTTTGATGAATTCCACTAATTTTTTAGATTAATAATACATTTATGGTTTGATTAAATAATTTTTTTTGAATTATTAATGCTGGTATGATTTTCAAGAAAAACAAAATACTAAATTGTGTCAAAATTGACACAATTGAGTTTTTTTTTAAAAATTACTATATTATTCATTGAAATAATATTTCTAAAAAAATATATTTTTTGATCTATGGAAATAGATAAAGTTATATATATTAATAAATAACCACTCTGGTTTCTCTTGGCTTGTTATAGTATGTTTTTTTACCATATAATACAACAATACAAAGAGACATGGTGAATGTCAAAATATTTTACTAAGATTAAAATATTAAATATAATGTTAATATTGTGACGTAAAACTATCTAAAATATATATTTTTAGATATTATAGACCCATCCCCACCTTATCTTATAAATAAATCATTTTTGAGCCATTAGAATCCGAAATTGATTTTATTATAAAATAATATTACAATAATTTACTAATGTGGCCCTCACCTCTCTTATAAAAGGGTATTTATTGTTCTCTTAATTTCACACCCCCAAAGCCATTTTTCATGGAAAACCCATACCAAAATATCCTTCCAACATTCCTCCTTTCTATCCTAAAGTCATCCTATTGGTCATAAATCCATCTTAAGGAGCCATTTTGATCAAATGTAAAAATAAGAAACCCAAGAAGAGGTAAATATTTCATCACCTCATTCATGTTATTTTCTTCTTCCACTTCCTATTTCGTTGTTGTTTCCAATTTAAAATAATAAATCCATTAAATTCTATATAAATTTATGTTATTATAATAATATTACAACTGCATTCATTTTTCTGTCCATCATATGAATGACGATGTCACAATAGGTGTGTACGTAATGCTTACTGTATCCACATCGTGGTGTAGTTTGTTATTCAAAGACATCATTAATGGGATCGATATAATAATGAGTATTACTATTGTAAATAATAATTATAACATGTTAATGATTATGTATATATGATATAAAATCAAATTATATATGATTTCTCCATCAATATAATTTTGTCGCTCGTGCGTATGTATGGATTTTCGTCTCCACAATCGTTATGAGATTCATTACTCATTGTAATCATTCAAGAATAATTTTATTTTCATTATTAAAAATAATTTTGAATAACTTAATATCATTATGGATGTGAATAAAATACATCCCATCCATAAAAAATGGCTTACGTAACTTAGCATATACAGGAATACAGATAAGTTAACACCTGAAACGATGACACTACTAAAATATTATTAACAAATCAATATTATTAGATCGTATTTGATATCATATTTTTGATTATTATTCTTGTATAATTTAATAAAAATGTTTTAACTATTATGAATGATGTTTGAATACCATCAACTAAGGAAACGTACAATGTAAGGGTTAATTTTCAATCACATTATTATCCAAGGTCGGTTTTGCATAATTTTCTACTCGGACCTCTTTATCATCCACATCAATATATCATAAAAATTTATTTTATAATATTTTTAATATTTACTAGGCTATTGTTTAATTTTATTTATACCCTTCTTTTCTATTTATTAAATGGTATGAACGAAATATTTCTATCATTTTATAAACAAGGTACTTTCTAACCTTTTCGACAAAATTAAGGTAATAATTTATTTTTTTATCTCATACGGTGGGTGGGGATATTTTACACCATTATATCATCATTTAATATTTACATACAGCATTATAAGAATATTTTAAAAATTACATTTTTCTTTTATAATTATTTGACTTTTAATTTTTTTTCAAAATAGAAAGAGTTATTTATTTCAAATTATTTACATTTCATCTATGTCAACATGATTTGATGGATTTTAAACTTGTTTGATGTTGATTTATTATGATACCAATCTTCCATTTTGTATATAAGGTTTTGTGATATGTTTGAAAATGGGTGGGTTATTTTTAAACCAGTCAGGGTTTATGGATAATGTTTTGACATTTTGTATACTAGTTTAAATATGAATTTTATGTTATATTTAAACATTTTCATATGAGGAATGCATTGTATTTGTAAGTGACATGCAGAGCCCGCTATATCTCCTCGATGCATCGGTAGGTCTCATGAGACAATCAAGTGTCTTTTTACAAGTCATTGAAAAAATCTTATTTGTAGTATTGGTACAATTCCTTGACTATGTGGTTATGATGTCTGGCATTAGGAATTCCATCTTTATGAAAGTAGATATTGATGTTGTATGGGATTATTACACTAGTAAAATACCCATTTGAATAAGTAAATGAAATTATTTGATTTTTTCTTTTTCGTATTATGATGATGTCTAATTTTAAAAGGCTGATTTTTAGTGTTATACATTGCGTTAAATGTTTTTTCTTATTTTTGAATGTTTCCACTATAATGTTATCCTTACTGTGCATCTAAGAAAACCCCTTTCAATGTATTATTATCCCTAGATTGTGAATAATTGTTTTGTTCGACTTGTTGTGATAGTCTAAGGGATATGAATGTGGTCAATAGAAAAAATGTTGTTTTTTTTTTCATTTTATAATGTAACGCAAAATGTATGAATGTATCTAGTACATCAAATGCTACTAAATTGATCATTCTTTTAGGACATGATTCCTTATATCATTCCAATGTTATGTAACAATGAACTGACTCTGTTTAACTGGTTCAAGGCATTATAATTGGTATGAGAGGATGTTTAATACAAACGTTGGAAGCTATATTTAGAAAAACTCTGAATAGGGAACATTATCCTATGATATAAATTGAGGATTAGTATAGATTAACATCATAGTATTATGGTAATATAGAAATTTTGAGATGTTTCCATGAAAGAATTCCATGTCTAGATAAGAGCAGGTAGAGGCAGCTCTGGCACAGATGTGCCTAGGTGTAAAACCAGAAAACACTTTATTGAGCTAGACTTGAATGGGAACTGTTGCATCATAATTGGCCTTGATTACCTCTTGGTGACGACACAACCCGTGGATATGCTTATGATAATTTTCATTTTCATTGAAAATAATATTGAAGTGTTTATGAGTATATAGAACCTCAAAAAATTTTATTATTATTATGGATTATATCTACAAATTGACCAATTTATGTTAACTATTTTACATGTTAGTAATTATGTATTACAATTCATAAACAAATCTAGTGAATGCTATTGTATAGAAATGGTGCCTAGTGGATGTAATGGAAACTATATCTACCCACATAATCCTTGTAGGTATTTACCTCATACTCATGATAAAAATATTGGAGCTGGTGATGCATGTAGTTCAAATCATCTTATCACCATAATAGGACAACTCAGTCAGGTAATGAAAAATAAACATACACTTATGGAGCACCCAGATCCACAATGCGGAAGATCAATGTTAGATTTCACTATGAGGAAACAACCACAGACATTAAATGGGAGTAAAAATTCATTAGTAGCTGATAATTTGATAAATTTCATATTGAAAATATTTCATGCTTTGTAGAGTAGCGAAAAAAATGTTGTCAGGGAACTTTATCACCTCACGGGAGATGCAGATCAATGGTTGTCATTAATCCAAAACAGAATTTAAGATGATGAAGTACAAAACTTGTAATGTTGAAAGTTTAATTAAATTTTTTTCAAAAATACTATTCTTTTGACTATCGAGCGGATATGGAATGTCAATTTGTGAGTCTAAGGAAAAAGGAGGTTGACAATGTTACAAAGTATGAGGCTAAAAATACAAGGTTAGCAAGGCATACATTAGATTTCAAACATATCCCAAGGAGTAATATTGATCAATTAATTTGTGTGTTAAAGCCATTTCTCAATAATGAATTAGTCTCACAATACATCTCATTGTACGATGATATTGTCTCATGTGCTATGAAGATATAAAAACAATTCTCTATGTATTATGACTTCAAATAAAAGGAACAAAAGATGTGATCTGATGAACACTTTAGAAATGGAAATAAGGGGAAGAAGGTAAAAGTTTAATATCCATCATATGGTTAATTTGGTGAGAAACACCATAGTACTTTCCTAAAGAGAATGTGAGTCTCTTAATATTGGGGTGATAAAGGCCACAAAGCACATGGTTGCAAGGGGAAGAAATAGGATGTCAATGTCGAATTCAATAATTGTAGAGAAAAGGGGAATTATAAAAATGAATGTCCTAAGTGCCAATGAAGCATACCACAAAAAATTCAGTGGGAGAACGTCTAAGCTTATTTGATTACTACTCATAAGGTTACATATCAGAAAGACATGGTTGATAGTAATTTCATTGTTTCCTCAAGTTTACCCGATGATTTATTTGATGTTGGATCATCACATTTTCTTATATCATTACAGTTTTTTTAAAATAGATATTTTTATTTTGACATAACAAGGGAGTTGTCAATCAAAACTCTTAAGGTAAGTATCATTTCTACAATGTTTTTTGAATCAGATACCACTATGGAATATAAATGTTTTTTATCTACTTTTCTCATCGTCATAACCATGATTTAATTTTATATAATACTTTGTATGGATTGGCTATCGGACCATGATACAAAAATATTTTTGTAAGAAAAATTAGGTTATAGTTTTCGATGGTGATAAGAAGTACCTTATCTTTAGAGCAGAAACATCACCACTTGATTCTTATCTATATCCACCCCATGTAATTATACAAAATTAAATTATTGAGGGGGAATATAATGAAATAACTGTGGGTGTGGAAAAGAATATTCAAATATAAGACATAACCTATTGTGCAAGAATATGTTGACGTTTTTCTAGTGGATTTATGTGGACATCATCCAGAGTTAGAAATTTAGTTTTCCATTGATTTAATTCCTGGTTAAGGGCCCATATTGAAGACCTATTATAGAATGTACACTTTGGAATTAGTGAAACTAAAGAAACAACTAGAAAAATTGAGTAACAAGGGATTTTTTCGACCTAGTATTTCTCCATGGGGATCCCATGTTCTTTTTATTAAGAAGAATGATGGATCTATGAGGTTTTACACTGACTACAGGGAGATCAATGCTATAACAATAAAGAACAGGTATCCCCTACCACACAGTAATGATTTATTTGATCAAATTCCCATATCATAATGTTTTTTGATGATTGGCCTTCGATCCAGATACAATCAGGTGTGTGTGAAGAAGGATGACATTACGAAGATCGAATTTAGAACCAGGTACGAGAATTATGAGTTTACAGTAATGCCTTTTGGATTGTCTATTGCATCCTCTATATTGAAGGATCTAATAAATAGAGATTTCAATGAATATCATGATGAAATTATAGTAGTATTTATATATGATATCATGGTATATTTAAGCAGATATTACGATCATGATTATCACTTGACCACTATTCTAAAAACCCATAGAATAAATGAATTATATGGGAAGTCTAGCAAGTGTGAATTCTGGATTCAGGAGATTTTGTTTCTTGTCCATATTGTCTCTAAGGATATAAACACTATTGATCCATCAAATACCAAGTAAATTATAGAATTTACACCACCAATTATATAACTAAGGTACAAAGTCTTATTAGTTTAGCTAGTTATTAGTGAGGTTTCATCCGGAATTTATCCCGGTTGTCGAACACATTAACCAAGGTCACACAAAAGGGGTTAAATTTATTTAGAATGATGTCTGTAATGAATGATTTGAAGAACATAAAAGAACAATAGTAAATTCTATTATCGTGACTCTACCATCAGGAAGGATGGGATTATTATTTATGGTGATGCTTCAAAGAAAGTACTTGGTTGTGTCCTTATACAAAATGATAGATTTATTGCCTATGCATCACGACAGAAAAAAATTCATGAGAAAAACAATCCTACTCATGGTCTTGAGTTATAAGTAGTCATATTTTCTCATAAATTATAGAGACACTATATATATTGTTAAAAATATGATATTTATACTAATCATTTGAGTTTGAAGTATTTTTTCATACAAAATAAACTCAACATGAGGAAATGGTGATGGCTTGAACTACTCAATGATTATGATTTCACTATACACTACCACCTCCAGAAGGAAAATAAGGTGGAATATGCTTTAAGTAGAAAGGATCATAGAGTTTTGAACAATATGAGAGTTTAAAAGATCATATATTAATGGATCTTGTAAATATGGATATGGGAATAACCATGGAAGGTGAAACATCTATGCTTTAACAAATGGTTTCAAAACCATATTTACTATAATGGATAAAAATTTCTCATACTTCCGATAAGGAATTTCCAAAGAAGATTAATGTTGTGAATGAAGGAATATTGAGGGACTTAATATATAATGATGGACTTTTGATATTTGGGAAGAGACATTGTTTTCAAAACATAGTTGATCAAAAAAGGGAATTGTTGTATGATGCTCATAGCTCCAATTTCACTATCCATTATGGGAGCACCAGGATGTATAGATATTTGAAGGAACTTTTATTTGTGGGAAAAAATGAAGACAGGGATTGCTGATTTTGTGTCAAGATTCGTAGTTTGTCATCATGTGAAAGCTGTAAGGAAACATCCTGGAGGAGTCATGTAACCACTTCACATACGTGAGTGGAAATGGGATAATATTACGATGGAATTTTCCATGGGGCTACCAAAAACTCCAAGATGGAATGATGCCATATGGGTCATTGTTGATCGTCTTACCAAGTCATCACATTTTCTTTCTATATGTGAAGATTTACCACTTGAATGTATAGAAAGACTATAAATTAATGAAGTTGTAAGACTCCATGTTTTACCCCTATTTATTATTTATGATCGTGATCCACATTTTACCTCAAAATTCTGGAAAAGTCTTTAGAATTCCCAAGATACTAAACTTTGTTTGATCACTGCCAACCACCCTCACACAGATGGACAATCATAATAGAATATTCAAACCATAGAAGACAGGTTGATATCATTCCCACATGACATTTAAGGTATCTGGGATCAATATTCACCTTAGGAAGAATTTTCCTATAATAATTGCTTCAATTCAAGTAATCAGATGGCACTATAAAAAGCATTATACAGAAAGTGATGTGGTACAACAACTTATTGGGATGATGTATATGAATGAAAACATATAGGCCCAGAACATGTCGATGAAACAATGGAAAAGGTGAAGGTTATCCAAAGCCACATCAAAGAATCCCAAATTAGTCAAAAGATCTATTCCAATAACCGAAGGAAGGATTTGGAATTTCTACTAGGAGACCATGTTTTCTTAAAGGTATATACATAGAAGGGTTATTTTTGTTTCAATATAAAGGTTAAATTGAGTCCCACATACATCATACCTTTTGATATTGTAGAACGAATTGGAGTTATGGCTTATTGTTTGCAAATTATTCTAAGTCTCTATAAAGTTCATGATGTGTACTATTGACAAAATACATGCCTGAACTGACGCACGTACTCACCAATGAGAAAATTGAACTAGAAGATGTTCAATATTAATATGATCTATCTCTCATGATTTTTGATACAAGAGAAAAAATGATATGAAACCGGATGACTTGTCTGGTGAATGTTTTATGGAGAAACCATAAGATGGAAAAGAAAACATGGGAACCTTAGGAGCATCTGATGCAGAACCACCCAAATCATTTTTTGAAATAATAGTCTTGAAATTTAAAGGATGAAATAATTTTATGGATGAGAGAATATAACACCCCAAGTGCCCATGACATGATTCCTTTTGAATAATGTAGTAGCTTGCATTATACGTAATATGGACTTTTAATACACCACGTCCTATGAAACTAGCCATTATGAATTGTAATTCACACCTTTTAAAATTTTTTAAATTTTAATTTTCAAAATGGGATTCATTTTTGGATTCGGAATATCTAAATTATATTTGGGTAATTTTTTGGTATTTTTCTGAGAACATTAAATTTTTTATGAATAGTGAAAAACACTACATTATTGTTTAAAACCGCCTTTTTATTAAAATAATTAGTTAATTTAATTTATTTTTTTTAGGTTAAAATAGATTCATAATACCTATCTATGTTAAAGGTTCTTAATTGGGTTCATTTTATAATATGTTTAGATATATAATATTTTATTGAACTTTTTACCATCTTTTACGCAACATCTAGAAGTATTCCCAAAATATCAGAAAACAATATTTTACCATTTTTATGAGTTGAATTTCAAAAATCCAAGATAAACAGTTGACATCAGTAAGTAAAGTGTGGTTTAATAAGATGAATATAATTTTTGGCGAATAGTAACTTTTGACTTTTATTTACCATGCTAAAAATTAAATAGGGTAATTAATTGTAAAAATGTTATTATAATTACCCTAACACATGTCCTATTTCTATTTCAAAATTGTAATTTGACAAAAACTATCAATAGGAATAAAATATTATCCCTTTTGTCCATTTGGATTATATTAAAAAATTTATGATTATATTATTTAAAGAAGAGTAAAAATTGTTAAATTCAATTTTTAATAACAAAACAATTTTTTAAAAAGGATAATACATAGGATAAATTCTAATATAAATTTTTATTAGAAATCTAAAAATATTTCCTACATAATTGAATATTATATCTAATTTTTAGAGATTAAATAATTTAATTTATTTTTGACACAATGATGACGTAGTAATAACCTTATTAATGCAATATTAAAATAATTGATATAATTAATATCTAAATAAATTTAAATTGAAACTTATGCTTATTTAAACATAAATTGTAGGTTAATATTACATGATATGGTTGATTAAATAAGTTTTTTTTGAATAAAAAATTATGTTATGAATTTCACAAAAACAAAATACTAAATAGTGTCAAAATTGACATAATTGAATTTTTACATCAAATACCATATTATTAATTGATATTTTATTCCTAAAAATATATTGTTTAGCCAATGGACTAATATAAGGATATATATATTAATAATGAACGTATTGGGGTTCTCTTGGCTTGTTATAGTAACTTTATTAACAATATAATATAAAAATACAAAGTGACATGGTAAATGTCAAACACATTAACTAAGAGTGAAATCTAAAATATAATGTTAATATGGTGACCTAAAACATTCTAAAACGTATTGTTATAGTGTTTTTAGACACATCCCCACGTTATTCTCTAAATAAATTATTTTGGATCCATTAGAAACCGAAAATGATTTTCCTATAAAATAGTATTTTATGATTTTCTTAATGTGACCCTCACCTCTCTTATAAAAGGGTACATCCCCTTATCATAATTTAAAACCTAAAATTATATTTGGCTTGGCCAAATACTGAAAAAATATCCTAAAAACGTTCCTCCCTTCATCCTAGAGTCCTTCCTTTAATAAGAAATCCAAACCACGGAGTCCTTTTGATCAAATCAAAAGGAAAAACCCGAAGAAACGGTAAATATTTCCTCACCTCTTTATAGTTATTATTCATCTTCAACTTCCTCTTTCATTATTGTTTCACTTATAAAAAATAACTCTAGCATATTCTATATACTGTGGTGTTGTTATTAAAATTTTAAAACCATATTCATTAATCTATCCATCATAGTAATGACAATGTCACCATGCGTGTATACGTATGGCTTACTATCTCAATGTCGTGGTGTAGTTTGTTATTCAAACATGTCATTATTTGGATGGATATAACAATGAGTATAACTTATGTAAATAATAAATATAACATGATAATGATTCTGTATATTTTATATACCATCCAATTATATACCATTTCACCATAAATATAATATTGTCGCTCGTGTGTACGTATGGATTACAGTCTCCATGAATGTGATAAGATTCATTCTCCATCGTAATCATTCAAGATTATCTTCATATTATTATTAAAAAAATGATTATGAACATAATATCATCCTGTATATGAATAAATTACATCATATCCATTAAAATATTGGCTTACGTTACTGAGAATATAAAGGAAAATGAATCAGTTAACACCCAAAATTTTGATACTAGTAAAATATTATTAAAATTGAAATATTATAAGATTATATATGATATCATATTTATGTATATTCTTCATGTATAATTTAATAATAATGTTTTAACATTACTAAAATAGGTCAAAAATACCATCAACCAAGGAAAAGTACATTGTAAGGGTTTATTTCACAATCTCTTTATTTTCTTAGGTTGTTTTCACGTAAGAATCTACGGGAATCTATTTATCATCCACATCAATTTTATTTAAAAATTTACTTCCAAATATTTTTACAATTTACTATACTATGGGTTAATTTCATTTATACCCTTATTTTAAATTTTTTTAAATGTTTTGAATGGAATCATTCTTTCGTTTTCTAAACATGGTACTTTATAACCATTTTGATAAATTTAAGGTAAGAATGTCTTTTTTATTTTATATGGTGGGTGTGTCTATTTTCCGATACTATATCATCGTCAAATATTCCCATGAATTCTTATAAGAATATTTTTCAAAATAAATGTATTCTTTTATAATTATGTGACTTTAAAATGATTTCAAAATAGAAAGAGGTATTCATTTCAAATAGTTTTCAATTCATATATGCCAACAACCATTGATGGATTTTAACCTTGTTTGAAGTTAATTTATTATGATACAAATCTACTATAATGTATTGAATTATTTGTGATATGTTTGACTATGGATGCGTTATTTTTAAACAATTCATTATTTATGGATAATGTATTGACTTTTCATATGCTATATTAAATACGAATGTTTATGGTATGTTTAACCCTTTCATTTGACGAATGTATTGGACATAGTAAGTGATGGGTGGAGCCCATTATAGCTCCTCGATGTATCTTTATGTCTTGTGAGACAAAATAGTGTCTTGGTGCAAGGCCATGACCAAATCTTAACTGTAGTCTTGGTACAAGGCCTTGAATATGTGGTTATGAAGTCTGCAATTATGCGATCCATCATTATGAAAGTGGATATTGATATTTCATGTGATTATTCGACTAGTAGAACATCATTATAAATAAGTAAATGGAAATTTTTTATATATTTATTTGATATATTATGCTGAAATTTAAGTTTAAATGAATTTTGTTTTAGTATTATACATTTCCTTAAATTTTTATGCTTATTTATGATAGTTTCCACTATATAGTTATCCTCACTGAGAATCTGAGCTCACCCCATTCTATGTATTATTTTTTCCAGGATGATAAAAATTATTTTATCGTTAACCATTAGGGATAGTCTAAGGAATATGAATGTGGTCAATGGAGACAATTTTTTTGGTCGTTTTTCTTTTTATAATGTAATGTAAAACTATTGAATAAATATAGTACTTCCAAGGCTATTAAACATTTCAGTCGTTTGGGATATGATTCATTGTATCATGCCAATGTTATGTAATAATGCACCGACTCTGGGTAACTGGGGTCGAGGCGTTACAATAGGGGTTATATGGTTAACCATTTATGGTAGTAATATGTACTATATTAGAACATGATGATTTATTCATATTGGATATCCTGTTATAAAAACATAGTTTTCGTGATAAATGATGAAATATGGATTGGAATATTAGTTATCTCAAGGTTATTTAGTACATCAGAAATTTAAAAATATCCCTCATTTCAAAGGGTAATAGATGAAATGTAAATCTATCAAGGCCTAACCAAAGGATGGGATTTTGAATGAAAAAGGAAAATAACATCATGTACGTTAATTTGAATATTTGATAGGTTATTAAAAATAATTACTCAACAATGGGTATTGATAATGAAAAAAAATTATTTTCCTAATATCATTAATTTTGTTGAATCAATGTATTATAGAATCATCATATATTTATGAATTTGAGGCCAATAAATTTTTTGTAATCATTCTCTTATGTATGATTGATGACCTGAATCATTTCCAACAAATATTTACACATTTCCTACATGTCCAATATTCACACCCAACCTAAGATATCCTATATGGAAACTAATATATATTTACATTGGGTAACTATTTTGGTTCTAAATATCCATTTTTGGGATGTAAATGTATTTTTTTAGGATGGAGGTTCCTATAAGTATAAATTTCACATTTTAAACCCTTGATGACCCATAAAAATTTCTAGGTTGAAATTCATTTTATGAAGGGGGCATGAATGTAACACCACATGATTTTGTGAAATATATATTTTCCAATTAACTTATCTTTTAGATAATTTTTCATTTCATATGAAACTAGAGATAGTTCTATATGTAAATATATATTTATATTAAATCGCTAATCCAAAATTTCCTTTCACAAAAAATACTGATTTGGCTTGTATTATACGCAATACCAACTCGAGTTTCCTTACACTCAACATCGACTTGTCTTATGTTACACGCAACACTGAGTTGGCATATGATACACACATCACTGAGTTTTTAAAAAACACCCCTTTATTTTTTCAGTAATATAAAAATAAATTATCCATTAAACATAGTTATATTAATTATTATAACTACATTTTAAATAATTTTTATAGTAGATTTACATTTATAAAACATATAGATAATGAATGATCATATTGTTTTGGTTAATCGTTTTTAGTAATGAACTGCCTACAAAAATTAAAATAATTTTTTAAAAATTTATAAACTGTATATGATAAATATAATTTAAAATTTTAAATAAAAATATATAAATAATTAATGAAGGAAGTTGTGGTGTTTTTTGAGAATCATAATTTTTTTGATAAATAGTGAAAACTGCTACATTTAGTGAAAAAATGCATTATTATCAGAATAATTATAACCTATAAATGGTAATATAAATTTGTTTTATGGTAAAATTATATAAATATTTCATTTATTAATACAAATTAATTGACTATAATTAATTTTCTTTTTGAAATTGAATATAAAATCATGATAAATATTCGAACACTTTCTTCTTTAAAACCCCATTATTTCATCACGTCTACAAGTTTAGCACTTTTCATAATTTTTAACTTCTCTAAATTGAATATAGAAAGTCCATCATAAAAAAATGTATTGTATAATATTTATAGTTTAATTTGATCAAGTTAATTTTTGAAAAAAATGATTATTAAATGTGATTAAAATTAAACACAACAATTAATGCTAAATTAAGCATAGTTAGGAACTAAACCTTAAAATTAAGGGTCAAAATGAACTAGAAACTTGTCCAACCACAATTTTCTATCAATAGTTATACCATAAAGCTTACATTAGTTATTAGTGTTGTTGTTTATGTCTTTTGGTAGGAAATTACATGTGTACAGTTAATTTGTTTCTAAAAATTCTAAATGAGACATTTTCTTTTATAATAAAAGGCCACTTAATATCCTAATTCATAAAACCTCTTAATCCTTTAATGTTCTTCAATTATCTGACCATGTAGATTCAAAAAAATAATCTTTTTGACCTTAAATCCTCCCTTTTGGATGAAATATTCTATATGAAGCCTTGTTTGTATAACTAAAAAGGAGTTACCCAATTTTGTGGCAACATCTTCTCTCAAGACCATTTTCATTATGCTCATTATTAATCCCCACCAATATATTTATTGAATTATTGTGTGATAGAAATACTATACTCCATATAAATTATTGTTTATATGAAAACTATTTGACCCAAAATTACACACCCCCATATAATAGATGATGAACATACTATTTATACGTACAAAGAACTTCGACCACACAAAATGATGATGGTTCATTTATCCTTTACCACCAATCATGGGGGATATTATGATGCAAAATATATTTATATATTTTATATTTTATATTTATTATGTATTAATTCTTTCTTATTACATTTATAAAAAAACTTAGTTCTTCCCATTTGTTGTAATACGATAAACTCGTTTCAGGAAGTTTGGACTACCGCCCCCTAAAAGCGATGTGATTCATTAAGACACCACATGTAATGTACTAAAGATGAATTTAATGAACATATATGATATATATAATATAGTAATAATACTATAGTTATGATACACACACAAACACAAACACACACATATATATATATATATATATTTCATTTACATATTTTCCTTCAGTACGACAAAAAAATGGAATCAACATTCAAGTGTACATACAACATACTATCTTCAAGAATGGTGTATTACATTTATTATTCAAAAATTATATATATTAATTTAAAAACATATAATCTAAATACAATGTATTTATTTTATTTTTTAATTTATTTTTTTTGGTATAATTATATTGACTAAATAAATAAAAAATTATGACACATGCGAAGAAAAAAGTGAATAGTACATAAAGTGAAACATTTACATATGATCATTAACACTACGGTAATATAAGGTCACAATAAAAACATATATTGTATTATGTATAATAACTATAATTTTTAAAAGATATATAATAATTTTATATTTATTATATTGGAAACTTTTATTCGTATATAGAATTTAAGAACAAAAGGTATGTTGATTACATTTCACTTTTAATTTTCATGTGATACATCTTATACTAAGAACTCTTTTTTTGGGTGGGTGTATGTAGAACCCCAGATTTTATTAAATGTATCATATAATAAAGATTTTTATATTCACATTTCTATTTTATCATGCTTCATTGAGGGGGTATATATTTTAGAAGTTACCAAATTAAGAAAACAATTTTGTCTCATGTTACCTTCATTAAGATTCATTTTTTTGTAATGCAGTTAAACTCTTTTTGAGGTTATGTATATTACCATTATTAATGAACTGTCATGATTATCAATCTTTTCATGATATTATGATATTCATTTAATTTTTTTCCTTTCATTGATAGTATAAACCCATGATACAATGTTATAAGAGTTTATTGAGACCATTTTATTGCTTCTCGAGATTGATTATGTTTATGAATTCAACGATAAAATATTATGATCCATCTATTAGAAATAATCAATAAATTAAAAGAAGACTTTTATATAATTATTTACTTATTAATTTTTTTCCATATTCTACTCTTTGGTACATAAGAAAGTTAAAAAAGTGTTTTTAGGAAATTCCTACATTACCCTTTCATCTGTTGGAAATCTATGTTTTCAAAAAAGGGATTCCAATTATATTATACGACTATCTTATAATAAATAGATTACATTTTTATAATTTTTATTATATAAATATACACAAGGGAATATTCTATTTTATTTCTAAACACGACACTTTTCTATTATTTTCATCGTGAAAAAGGAATGTTCTTTTTACATCGTACGACATGTACATATTTTCCAGATATCATTTATTCGATGATTCATTTTCATTTTTAAGTATAATATTTAATAAAATGTTTTTTAAAATTAATTATCAAGATAAATTGTTCATGTAAATTTATAAATATGCATCTATAAATATTCAATGAAAATAGTGTTCAAAATGTTTTTATCCTTATTTACATGTTTTCCAGTTATTTTCAAATCAATGGTTTCCAAAATACCTTCAATATATCTTTATAAGTTTTCAATAATAATAAAAATATAAAATGGTTTTTCAATTGATTTGATTTTTATTTTATAAGTATTAAAGTATAAATGTTTTCAAAAATGATTTTATATGTTCTCATTTATTTTCTATGAATATAATTTTCAAATGGTTTTATGAATTAAAACGACTTTTTCAATCGAGAAATGATATTATCCTCATAAAGTATTTTTAAAATATATTTTCCAGCTAAGATAACATTTATTTAAGATACTCATTATTTTCATGTAAATTATCTGAATGGTCCATTTTTATCCTTTATATTAATCTGTAATTCTTAATGACATGGTCTTTATGAAATAATATTCATTTCACTGATTATATGTTTTTGAAGCCGTCTTCATTATTGGGTTATGAATCAAGGAATTGATTATTAATCATATATATTTTTCATAGGTTATGATTTGATAAAATTTTATTTAATCCCATTTGATTTTTTCGGTTATGATTTGATGCTTACAAAACCCATCTCTATTCTTGTGTCATGATATGATGAATGATTTTTGGAATATTCATATATTATTTCATAATGTGGTGGGTGGGACCTATATCACCCTCTAATTCATTGTGTAATTATAAATTTTTAATTAGCATAAAGTTAAAAATGGAGAACATCCCAATATCAAAATTAGATGGAATACCGGATAACATCTCTATCATAAAACAAGAGGGAACGTGGGTAAACATTCCAATCTACAAAGAAACGTAGGAGATCTTCTTAATCATGAAACAAGAAGGAAAAGGGGATGACATACCACTACTGATATAAGAGGGAACAAGGGGAAAATCCCAATCCAAATTCAAGAGGGTACTTGGGAGGCCTTCTCGATCATGACACAAGAGGTAACATGGGATAAAAATCTCAATCATAAAATAATTGGGAAAATATAAGATCATATTAAACCCAAAACTAGAAGGAATTGGGGGGACCATCCCTATCCTAAAAGAAGAGGGTACACGAGAGTACATCCATATCTTAAAAAAAGTGTATATATGTGAGGTTATACCAATACTAAAACAAGTGGGTACATGGGGGACCTCCCATTCCAGAAACAAGAGGGTACAGATGAGGGTATCCCAAGACTGAAACTGCTACCTGGGTGATTAACCCTTGCCTAACTTGTTACAGCGCCATTGAAAGGGCACTGTGACATAGTGTTTTTATATATGTTTTCCATAATACCATGTTTTATTATATGTTATTCTCTAATGGATTATGATTGTTATTTACTTTTGATTAATGGATTATAAATTTAAATTCCTTGTTATGATATCTAATATGTTGGTCATGACCTAAAAATGATATTCTAATGATTTATACACTTTTGTTCATTTTATGCTTAACATTTTCATTATTTATCCATTTTAATAATCTGTGCTCACCCCTTATTATATTTCCCCACTCTTATTTATGAATAACAGTTTTAGGTAAAACTAAAAAGTGTGTAGATCTTTATGGGAGATTTTCAAGATCATTCACTAGGATTTCTGATTTTGGTTCCATGTTTCTATAGATGCTAAACTGTTACGGGCCTCAGGCATGTATATTTGCATTGTATAACTATGCATCTATAAGGATGTAATATCCAACTATGTAAACCATTAGTATTTATAGATAATATCCCCTTAAAGTATTAATTTTAGTTATCCCTAATAAATTATCATCACAAGGATTAAATGGTTATAATGATATTAATATATTAGCATATGTGTAAACTTTTATGTCATTCAATGTGTTTTTTATTATTCAAATAGTAGAATTGTCAGATAAAATGTAGTGAGTAAATATTTAGTAAATGTTAAAAAATTGTAATAGTCAGATTACTACATAGTAGTTATTATAATTAGGTATCTTACATATCATGAATCCTCATTCGTAATATTGGAATAATACTTATCATGTGAAACATTATTTAATTATACCATTTATAAAATATTTTTATGAAATATATTTAAATTGGTTTTCGGGTATGTTGATGAAATATTTTTAGTTCACTTCAACCATGATGGGTTCTATTCCCTTATATGATTTGAAAATATTTATTGTACTATGATTGAATTTGACTAAGTAATTATTTAGTCGTTTATATAAGAGTGATATCTATCTCAATACCCTAGATATTCAAATGATTCATATCATATGATATAATTTTTAATATTCATATAATGAATGAGGAAAACATTATCATGTAGTTTGTCATATAAAATTTATTTGATATGTGATGTTAGATTAATTAAATACTACAATGTCATATAAATAGTTAACATCTGATATGAAACAGGGAGATCCTTTATTTATATAATAAAGAACATGATATAATTTTTTAAATGTTAAATGATCATAATAAATCAATTTTAGTGTTTTATGATAATTAATATTGAATACTAATAATTGGATGTTAGTGACCTTCATCATTCATTAAATGTGGGGAGTCCATATAAATGATGGGGTCCTTTTATTGGCATGATTAGTTATTATTTAATCCACACTGAATCCCTCTTGTAACTTTGTCTCCATTTAAAATTTAGGATAAATTCGTATAAAACTATTTTAATTAAGATGATAATGCCATACAATTTAGATATTTTATTTATCAGTATTCAACCTGTTTGGGTGAGTGTCAACTGGTTGTATCATAGTAGTTTCTATGAATTTATCCCATCATGATTCTAGAAGAAAAGAATTTTTATCCATGATTGATGTATATTTTTATTATGTTAACCATTTTAATATTCATTATCTTCTGATATATCTAGTGTTTAATTTTTTATATTCACTATTTAGGATAATATATGATTTTAAAAATATCATTTAGTACATAGTACTGTATAATGATTTATATATTGAAAAATAATGTCCAAGCAATATCCATTTGAATAGTTCAACCAAACATGTATTATTATCCACAATATATATTTATAAAAATTCATGTCCCAATTCATATATCATAATCTAGATACCTTGATAATGAATTATTGTCTACATACCCACCATGGTGTGTATTTAAGGTGTGATCTAATGGTTAGTAGGATGTCAAAAATAATCCATATCATTCTACTTTCAATTGAATCCTAAAATTGAACTATTCAAATAATTTATATGTTAAATATTTAATTATATTTTTTACTTCATGAAAAACCGCATACATGTTCTAGATACATGTTACATATACAAAAAACCAATATTTCAAGGAAAAACAAAATATTCACCCACACCACATATAGAAAAAACATTTGAAAGTATGAAAATTTATATCCATGAAAAGATATATATATATATATATATATATATAATGATTTTTTATATGAAAAAAAAATTAATTATAAAAATATAGATGGAATATAAAATTTCATTATCATCTGGTTTTCTTGGAAAGACATAAATTTAAAAAAAAAATTACCAACGACATACCAAAAATGGAAAAATAAAACTAAAAGTGACATATAGTAAAAACAGAATTATAATAATTAAAATTAATGCATGAAATAATAAATAACATCTTTTAACAATATAAAAATATAATTATAAAATAAGGACTATCATATTGAAGTAACAATTAGCTTATAAATCTTGAATATCATTGTACAATTAGTTTGACATAATATGCATCCCAAGAATACACCTTAATCTATAATGAGACAACACATGAAACAGAGTCATGAACCTTCCTAGATAAACTACTATCCTTATAGCCACATTGGTATTTATGTGGAATAAATAGAGTCACTAATCTCCATGGGTGGGTACCAAAAACCCTACATCATAAATGATTCATGAGGGAGAAATTTTTCCACAAAACAATGGAATATATATGTATAAATATATGTATTATCAACACTCTAAAGTGGGAAAGTACCGTCATCTAATAGGGAGAATGGTACCCAAATAGTAGACCATCAAAATCCACAATATCTTTCATGATAAAGTACATAGATAAACCCATGCAATAAATGCATCACAAATTCCTTAACCATATCCATCACACTATGTCCCAAGGATCATGAACATCCACCACCTCAACCTGGACAATTATGTTTGATTGGGCAAAGAAAAAGATAAGTTAAAATGTCCAAAATGAAAATGTAAAGGGTGAGGTAAACTACCTAGTACTATCTCAGAGTGTGTTCCATAATCAGTTCCATGATATTTAATCCCATTATCCATTCAATTTTAATAAAACAAGACATGTCCATACATTTACCTTATTCCAAAAAATATTCTTTCATGATCATAATTTATAATATTTATAAAAAAATTATTAAATTTACATTCAATATAAAATATTTTTCTATAATATAGTCTGAGTGAATAATAAATTTCAATAATTAATGGAATTTATACATAAAATGAAAAATATGACATAATTTTGTAATAAAAATTGTGCTATGTTAGTTTATTTAGTAATTTATATTCACACTACCCATCTGTTATATCCACTTAATGTGTGAACACATTCAAGGAATCCAGATGTCCAGACTAATATCCCCATTAAGGGACAAATTTTTTTTTTATTTTGATTAAGTCAGTTTTTTCATTAAAAATATACTTGTATGGGGATCATATTCATGTGTTAATATCAGGATTCTCCACATATTTCACATGATAAATATGTATGAAATCATTGAATAAAATACACCATAGAAGCCAGTAATTTGAAAACATATCGTCTTTCACATTCAAATTTCCTGGAATTTGTTTTCAAAAATTTATTACATTTAAAGAATATATCATATCTTTTCATCAAAATAATTCATATTAAATAAAAATTCATTTAATAATTTTTTTCGAATAAAGTAAAATCATTACAAAAATCTTTTTAAATAAAAAGTCAAATCTTCCAAAATCATTTCATCACTCAAAACAACCAACATTTTATTCTATTTCAAAAAACTATTCAATTAAAATTTGGAAATAAAATACACTTTTATTAAATGTATGGAAAAACAGTTTTAAATGAACTTGGAATAAATAATTAAATAATGGGTTCCATTTTTTTGATCAAACATTACAGAACGACATAACATTAATCAGTTATCAGTCGAAATCAATACCCACAATAGGAACCACCAATGTAGAATGATTGTGTAGGAGATAAATGAAACATACTAAGGATCAGGGAAAAATAAAACATAGATCATATGAATCAATAAAAGGTCAATATATAAATCATTAATAAGGATATAAGGAGGGATTTCTATAAATAACACCAGAGTATTTTTACTCAAAATAATGAGATCCAAAATGAGAACTAACAATTGGATCCATGATGAGTGCTGATCAATGGACATGAAACATCAATTTTTATAATTAATTAAAAAAAATTAATGATAGTTGAGCATGAGAGATAGATAATATTTAACTGGTTTAGATTCCTTTATTTCTATATATGAAAAACCATGCCACATCCAAAAACATCTTCAGAACATGCCACATCGAAACATTGGAAATTCAATAAAAAAATGTCACTCACCTTGACATAATTGTATTTATAAAGGGAGACACCACATAACTACACAAGAACCACTTCTTACGTATTCCCAATAGGAAATATCATAGAAATGCAATAACTATTGATTCATGAAATTGCTTTTAAATCTATGGAGAATTTATTCATAAATACAAATCGACATTGTTTAATTTTCTCATGAACCCCTATTCCAAATATATATTGTCCAGGACATAGTCTTTAAGATCCAGGTTTTTGGAAAGGTATGTTTTCCTTATTTTTTGGTTGAATCCTTTGTTTTGGGCTTCATGGGATGTCGTCCGAAAGTATGAGAGGCCATGGGGGTGTTTCGAGGGCTCGAGGAACGAAAGAATGGAAAAATGGGCAAGACATGCCTGGGATCATGGCCTTTGCATGGCCAGGACAAACCATGCGACTTGCCCAGTAAAATAGTGCAACCCTCCTCTTTTAGACAGTAGCATGCACATGGTTTCCGCACAGATTGTCATACGGTGCAGACAAACTGTGCGACCTCTTAATGTTGGGAAAAATTACAAGTTTTCCACTGTGGGATTTTAAAACCCAACTCAGGATTTTCCTCAATTCATCCCCTATCAACCCTAGTGACGAACTTGGCCATCCCAAGCCTCCCAAGGGTGGTTATCCTTCGATTCTTGGATGTTTAGAGATCTGTTCGTTGGGGATCGATGCTCCGAGTACGGCTAATACAACCCTTGCTTCTCATTTTGGTTTTCAGGATTATATCTTCTCTCCCTATTGTTTCGAAGCTCTAAAACACGATCTTTTGGGTGAGTTTTCAGTTGAATCTCCAAAGTTTGGTCGGATCGAGGTCGAAGGATTCGATTGAAAGTGCGTTCAACCGCAGCTTCGAGGTTGGTGGTCTACAAGCTATATCTCGTGGTTATTTGGGTATTTGCGCATGTTTTGTTGGGTTATTGGTTCCCCTTGGTTATGTTTTGAATAACCATGGAATGTTTGGTAACAATGATGTTTAAAATGGATAATTTGAACCCTCACAATCCCCATGGGATGTGTTGGGATGGACTTGATCTAATTTAGGGCCATCCATGGGATGTGACAACTTTTCCCAAGTTTAGGAATTGTTATTAAACAAGTGACCTTGTTGTGGTGAATTTTAGAGCCCTAGATAAACATGTTGGCATGAATGGTTGAATCATGGAAACCATGAACATGTTAAATGGGATAATGTGTAAACTGATTAAAGACCATAATGGAAAGGATATGGGTCTAGATCTAAATTCTTAGTGAGTTAGGCATAAGACATGGGAATTGGGTGAATGAGTAAATTGTGTTAAATGGTAATGTGTTAATGAGTTTAGGGATGATGTGGATATCTATGTGGGGTGTTGTGAATAGTTTCTGCTGAAGGGAAATGTTTTTTATGATTTATGGTTACATATATATATATGTAATCATGTGCACATGGCTTCGTAGAGTGGGGTATGACTTGAGGATCTATGCCCATGGGTTGTGTTAAGAACTAGGTTCTAAACTCCACCCAAAATGTACGAGTTAGGAAAGGGGACTGAGGGTCTATTCTCCTAATGGTTTCATCCACCCGGAATGAGGCTTCGAGGTGAGTTTATGGTTGCTATGAGGGGGTTCGTCCTAGTGATATAGGATAACGATGTGTAAAACCACTTGCATGTGATTGTTGGCCTTGGACCAATGTAACATAATGTGTGTGATTAATCAATGGAAATGTAATGAGATGGTGAGTGATGATATTTTTTGTGTAATGAATGGTAATGGAAGTGGAAATGACATTAGCTGAAAAATTGGCTAATGGAACCCAAATTAATTAATTGGAAAATATCATTCATTTTCCTTTTACAAGCACTACCTGTTTATACTAGATAATTTGTTGACACTGTTGGTTGTGACCTACTAAGTTGTACTCACACCCTGCTCGGGCCATAATTGGGTACCCGAGTAGACTTCATGTTTTTAGGGAAGGATAAGGGAAATGGTCCTGGATAGATAGTTGAGTGGACATGGGTAGCACTTGTTGGAGGTTTTGAACTTGGAGTTGGGACCATTTTGGAGATTGTGGTCGTTTTCCTTATTTTTGGTTTTTGTTCACTCTTTCACTTGTATTATGAAATGACATATTTATTATTTGAAATGGTTGATATAAATTTTCCTTGTTTATTGGTTATTATTTCTGCTATTTGGTTTATTTATATTGTGGATTAATCTGATAAAAAGGGGGTATAGTCACCCCACATGACCCCACAGACCCCCACTACTAGTCGATAGCCATTGGCATAAGGGGAGGTGCACTTAAGGTCATATAACCACCCATCTCGGAGCACCGGTTTAGTGGCTTCCGTGTGAGGGATATTACAAATTGGTTTCATATGAGGTTTTTCTTCTCCTTCTCTGAGGACTTGTTATTTGGGATTGGTAGCCAACGGTTAAGATGTGTCAGGATTTGTAATGAGCTTGTTCTTGGGTGTATCTAACCTAGGTACGGGGGAAACCCAAGTCACCCTAGGTGGGAATTATTGTTCTTGGTTGTGTGTTGTTATAGTTGATGATATTTCACCATTGGGTGATGCACATGTGGTTTGATGTGACTGTTTTATGATATTTGGCTCATGGACTTAATGACACAATGATTTTCATTCATTCATCATTGTAGGAACCCTGGGAGACATGTGACGTGTATTGTGTTATGCACACGCATGGGGTGGGTCTGTGAGGCAGGAAGGTAGGGTGCATTAGGCATTCCATGAAATCTAGAAATGATGATATGAATGAAATAACACAAGTGGGTAAGGATGAATGAATGGAAAATGATGTTTAATGGAATAATAGGGTTTGAAACATATTATAAAATGTTGTTGGGTTAGTGTAAGAAAAGTGGGGTTTTATGGATAGTAAAGAGTCCTTTGTAATGGAGTCATGAAATTTTTATGGTATGAATTCTAAATCTCATTCTTTACATTGTAGAAAAATTCCACCATGACATCGGTTACCAGTTGGGTAATGGGAGGATGATGCTGAAAACACTCCTCCAGTAGAGGAGAAAGAAAATGTGGCACTACATGAATGTAGAGAGGACCAATTTTGGGAGAACATGACTCACCTTATGCAGATGATGGATCAGGACCTAGGGTGGGTTACATAAAGTATGTTTGAGCTGACCAGGGAGTACCAACTGTAGCACCCCCCGACCTTCAACGGAGAGGATGGGCCAGAGGTAGTAGAGTTTTGGTTAGATTCTGACCAGAAGATACTAGATCATATAAAGACCCCTGTTGAAAAGCGAGTGAATATGGCCGCTTATATCTTGTGGGGCCAGGCTAGGCGTTCGTGGGACATTCGGCCTCAAATCGAGCAGGCTGAGGGAATGTCATGGAAGGTTTTCCAGGAATAGTTTCTGGAGAATTTTTATCTAGAGACTTTGTGACAGGAGCGGGCTATAGAGTTTATGAGCCTAACTCTAGGATATCTATCGGTGATGGACTATGCTAGTTGCTTCACTGATTTGAGACACGTTTTCCCAGTGTTAGTAGGGGATGAGGCAGTAGTATCAAAGTGTTTTCAGGACGGGCTGAGACATGAGATCAGGTATCAAGTAAACATCTTCTTCATGAAGAGGTTCATAGAGGTAGTAGATCATACATTGATCTCAGAAGGAATCCTAAAGGTATCTTTGGGTACCAGGCTTGTGGTGATAGTGGGGCAGACGAGTAGTGAAACTACAGAGGATTATAAGTGACACCATGAGATCTTACAACATGTCGGAAGTTTGAAAAGTTGATGGAAGAGAGGGTCATCCTCTCAGAGTGGAAATCAGGTGTTCTGCTACCAGTGCGGTAGGCCGGGGCATATGAGTGGTCAGTGTCCTTGAACTCAAGTTGAGATCCATTCGTATAGTATGATAGTACATGTGCAGAGGTTCTGTAGGAAAATATAGCAGGTGGGTGAGTATGATGGGGGAAGGCATGTACCAGATACAGGAAGGGGATCAGTTGCCCCGTATTAGGATGGAAGTTGGAGGTCCATGGGCCATAATGGCAGGGGCGGAAGACGTGGGACTCCAGGGAAAGATCGCTTAATCCAGTAGTGCAGTGTAGCATAGGGTACTCAGGCAGGAGCCCAGGGTAGAGGGGTAGGTCAGCTTCAGGTACTTCAGTTTTCACCTGGTGATGGAGAAGTCAGACCGTCAACTGTTCGAGGTATGATCCTTATAGATTCAACTATTCCTAGTTTATTGTTTGACACAGGTTCCATGCACTCTTTTATCTCTTCTCAACTTGGGGTAGCACTGGGTTTACATGTTGAGAGGGTGTGTAGATTTATGTCATTTGATACTCCATTGGGGGTGCGGGTTGAGGATATCAAGCAGTGCAAGGAATGTGCCTTGGAAGTTGTTGCATATCGTTTCCCATGTAATTTGTCTGTTCTTGAGATGTCATAGTTTGACATATTCCTGGGAATGGATTGGTTGGTATTGTTTTGGACACACATACACTGTTATCGTCACAGAGTATCGTTCAGGTCGCTTGAGGGGGACACTTATGTCAACAGTGGTGAATGGGATGTTCGAGAAGGGTGTGTAGGGCCGTTTTGTCAACAGATGAGTGGACTCATAGCTCAAGTGGCATGTCTCAAGATTGATGATGATAAAGGATGGGAGAAATATAATTTCCTTCCTATGGTGGATCGGTATCAGGATGTGTTTCCTGAGGATTTCTCAGGGTTACCACCTGAGAGGGATGTCGAGTTCACGATCGAGTTGCTACCAAGAGCGGAGCCAGTTTTCATTTAGCCATACCGAATGGCACCGACCAAACTCCAGAAATAGAAGGTTCAGCTTGAGGAGTTGGAGCGTAAGGGATTTATCCGTCCTACTACAGCTTCTGGGGGATCTCCCATGATTTTTTAAAAGATGGATGATGGGCCATTGAGGCTCTTTGTTGACTATATAAAGTTGAATCATATGACGGTGAAACATTGGTACCATCTTCCTAGAATTGATGACATGTTTGATCAGTTGAGGGATTTATTAGTGTTTTCTATTATTGATCTATGTTCAGGGTATCACCAGATGAGGGTGAGGCCATCTGACGTACCGCGGACAGCTTTCCGGAGTCGGTACAGGTTGTTGAATTTTCGGTAATGCCTTTCGACTTGACTAATGAACTAGAAGTGTTTATGGATTTGATGAACCAGATCATTCATCCCTATCATGATCGGTTTGTTGTCATCTTTCTAGAAGATATCTTAGTGTACTCAAAAAGTCACGATGATCATGCCCAACATCTTGACATCGTCTTGGGTACGCTAAGTGATCATCAGCTATATGGAAAGCTATCAAAATGTCCATTCGGGATAGGTGAGGTGCATTTTCTAGGTCACATCATCTCAGAGGAATGTGTGTTAGTGGATCCAGAGAAGGTGTAGGTAGTTGTATCTTGGGAGCATCCCAATAGTGTTTCATATGTTCTGAGTATTTCGGGTTTAGCTGGGTATTACCGAAGGTTCATTCCATATTTCTCTCACTTGGAAGAACCACTCTCGTGCTTGACCAAGATAAGAATCAGGTTTGAATGGTACGAGTCTTGTGAGAACGCCTTCCAAGAGTTGATGAAGCGGTTGACGACCGCACCTATCTTGATCTTACCTGATCCGGTTAAGAGGTACATCGTGTTTTTTTATGCGTTCGGAGTTTGACATGCAACTGTATTGACGTCGGATGAGAGGGTTGTTTCTTATGGGTCAAGGAAGTTGAGACCCCATGAGCTGAACTATCCCACTCATGACCTTGAGTTGGCTATAGTGGTGTACGCAATGAAGTAATGGAGGAAATATCTTTTGGGATAATGGTTTACTGTGTTTACTGGCCATAAGAGTTTAAAGAACATCTTCTCACAATGGGATCTAAATCTTCCACAACGAATATGGGTTGAATATCTCCAGTATTTTGACATTGAATTGGTGTACATTCTGGGAAAGGGAACCAATGTTGCTGATGCTCTGAGAAGGAAGGTTCAGAATTAGGCGGTTCAGAAGTCCAGCACTGAGTGGAAGATAATGGCTTTGTTTGAAAAGATGAACCTAGAGGTGCTAGAGGAGAGTGGCCAGGTAACTCTTGCTTCCATAATGATGTATTTGATGCTTCTGAGTTTAGTTTTGGAATTCCATATTGATGATCCTGAGTGTTTGATCAGGAATGATAATCTTTAAGGTGGGGAGATACCTTCTGGTTGGGTCGTTGGCGTGGACGGTTTTGTTCATGTTCGTGATCGTGTGGTTGTGCCAATGTGTGTGCAGGAAGAGTTAATGCATGAGTTATAGGCATCAAAGTGGGAAGTACATCCCGGTTTGACTAGGTTGTATCGTGATCTCCAAATGCAGTTTTTGTGGCCTGGAATGAAGAAGGAAGTTATGGGATTTAGGGAATGGTGTGTTACCTGTCAGTAGGTGAAGGCCAAGCATCAATGCCCAGGTGGATTGTTGCATCCATTTCCAATTCCATAATGGAAATGGGATGATGTAACAATGGATTTTTTGTGGGTATTCTGAGTATGTCGTGGAAGAATGATGCAATTTGGGTGGTTGTGAATCAGTTAACGAATGTGGATCATTTATTACCAATTCAAGAGACCTTTACAGTCGACCAGTTGGGTGAGATGTATGTTAGATAAATAGTGAGGTTCCATGGTTCTCTGTGGACCATATTTTCAGACTGAGATCTGCATTTCACATTGAGTTTCTGCCAAGGTTTGTAGAAGGCGCTTGGTACACAGGTGTTTTTGAGTATGACATTCCACCCGCAGATGGACGTGCAATCGTAGCATAAGATCCATGTGTGGGAAGACATGTTAAGAGCATGTGTCATGGACCTTGGTAGTTCTTGGGAGAGGCAGTTATCATTATTTGAGTTTTCCTACAACATCATTTTTCTGGCATTAATTTAGATGACACTGTTTGAGGCACTCTTCGAGAGTCCATGTCGATCTCTGTTTTGTTGGCTAGATGCTGGTGAATCTAAGATGTTGGGACCATGTCTCGTGCATGAGACATCATAGAGAGTTATTTTGATCAGGATGTGGATGTATATGGCTCAGAGTAGGCAGAAGTCGTATGAAGATCATAGGTGTAGACCTCTTGAGATGTCAATGGGTGATAAAGTGTTCCGTTGGGCATCGCCAAGGTTGTGTCACTGTCGTATTCGAAAGCAGGGTAACATTACACCTAGGTATGTGGGACCTTTTGATAATGTAGATAGGATCAGACCAGTGGCATACATATTGGATCTTCCACAGAGGTATGGTGGGATTCATGAAGTGTTTCATGTGTCGTAGCTTAGACAGTATCACCCAGACCAATCTCATGTGGTTGATGATGAGGATGTGGATCTTGAGGCTGATGCATCTTTTAAGGAGCATTTGGTTCGTGTGGTGGATCTTAGTGAAAAGGTATTGTGAGGAATGATTGTGCCATTATAGTGAGTACTATGGATGCATGAGAATATTCGGGAAGTAACTAGGGAGCAGGAATCAGATATGCTGGCTCAGTGGCCCGAACTCTTCCCTTCGGTGGACCAATGAGGCTTGGGAACTCAGCTTGAGGATGAGCCATTAAAAGGTGTGGAGGATATAAGATCCCGGTCTTTGGAATGGTATGTATTCGTTATTTTTTGGTTGAATCCCTTGTTTTGGTCTTCAAGGGATATCTTTCAAAATTATGAAAGGCCTTGGGGTGTTTTGAGGGATCAAGGCACGAATGAAAGGAAAACTAGGCAAGAGAGGCCTGGGAACACGGCCTGCGCACGGCCAGGACAAACCGTGCGGCCTACCCAGGTAAACCGTGGAACACTCCTTCTCCAGACACTAGCATGCACATGGTTTTCACACAGTTTGTAAAACCTTGAAGACAAACCGTGGATCCTCTTAAAGTTGAGAAAAATAACATGTTTACCACTCCAGGCCTTTAATCCCCAACTCAGGATTTTCCTCCATTTATCCCCACTCAACCCTAGTGACGAACATGTCCAACCCATGCTTCTTAAGGATGGTTCTCCTTTGATTCTTTTCCATTTAGAGCTTTTTTTTGCGGATCGAAGCTCTGGGTAATGATAATCCCATCCTTGCTTCTCTTTTTGGTTTAGGGTTTGTATATTCTCTACCTCTTGTTCTGAAGATCCAAAACCCTATCTTTTGGGTGAGTTTTATGTTTAATCTCCAAAGGATGGTCGGATCGACGTCTAAGTACTCGATTGAGAGTGCGTTCAACCGCAGTTTCGAGGTAGATGGTCTATAATATATATCCCATGGTTATTTGGGTATTTTCACATGTTTAGTTGTGTTCTTGGTTCCCCATGGTTATGTTTTGAATAAACTAGGAATGTTTTGTAATAATGATGATTAGAATGGATAATGGAAATCCTCACGATCCTCATGGGATGTGTTGGGATGGACTTGACCTAATTTAGTGCCATCCATGGGATGTGCCGGCTTTTCCCAGTTTTAGGGATTTTTATTAAACAAGTGACCTGGTTGTTGTGAATTGTAGAGCCCTTGATAAACATGTTGGAATGAATGGTGGAATCATGGAAATGATAAATGGGTTAAATTTATTAATGTGTAAAATAATTAAAGACCATAATGGATAGGTTCTGGGTCTAGTGCTAATTTCTTAGGGAGTTAGGCATAACACATGGGAATTGGGTGAATGGTTAAATGATGTGAAATGGTATTTTTCTAATGGGTTAAGGCATGACGTGGATTCCCATGTGGGGTGTTGTGAATAGTGTTTTATAAATGGAATTTGTTTGGATGGATGATGGTTAATTATATATATAATCACGTTCACATGGATTCATAGAGTGGGTTATGATTTGAGGATCTACGCCCACGGGTTGAGCTAAGACTGAGGTTCTAAACTCCACCCTAAATGCCCGGGTTTGGAAAGGGGACTAAGGGTCTATACTACAAACGGATGCATCCACCCATACTAAGGCTTCAAGGTGAGAATATGGTTTCTATGAGGGGGTTAGTCCTAGTGACACAGGATAATGATTTTTTAACTCTCTTCCGTGTGATTGTTGTCCTTAGACCCATGTAACATAATGTATGTGATTAATCCATGGAAATGTGATGAGATGTTGAGTGATGATATTTGGTGTGTAATGAATGGTAATGGAAGTGGCAATGACATTGGCTCAAAAATTGGATAATAGAACCTAAATTAATTAATTTTAAATTATCATTCATTTTTCTTTTTCATGCACCACCTTTTTATACTAGATATTTTTTAGACACTGTTGGTGGTGGACTACTGAGTTGTACTAACACCATGCTCGGCCCACTGTTTGGTACCCGAGAAGGCTTCATGTTTGCAGGTCAGGAGAAGGGCAATGGTCCATGCTAGATAGTGAGTGGACATGGGTTGCACTTGGTGGAGATTCGGAATTGGAGTCGGGACCGTTTTGGGGATTGTGCATATTGTTCTTATTTTGGGTTTTTGTTCACTCTTGAACATGTAGTATGACATGACATATTTATTGTTGGAAATGGTTGATATACATGTTCCTTGTTTATTGGTTATTGTTTCCGCAATTTGGATTAATTATTTTGTGGCTTACTCTGATACAAAGGTGTTATCGTCTCCCCACATGACCCCATAGACCCCCGCTGGTAGTCGGCAGCCATTGGCATACGGGGAGGCACGCTTAAGGACATGTAATGACCCGAATCGGAGCACCAGTTCTATGGATTCGAGACAGGGACATTACATAGTCGGTACTCTCTATGTGGAAATCATTGAAATATGGTGTATATCCATGATGAAAAATTATACCCAGACTCCATTAACTAAAAAAACGGGCATATTGGTATATTTTGTCCTTTTACCTTAAAATATATATCCATACATGTAAATATTAATGTTAAATCAAACAAAAATGTATGATGAGTAAAAAATAAACTAGTGACTTAAACAATGAAATAAAATATTATATAATCTAAAATAATACCACTTTCTATCCATAGTAACACTGTATTGAATTTTACTTTTCTATGAGATGATCCAATCATCCATTAATAGATCAAAATTTTCCCACAAATTATGTGTATTAGTACCATTGTCTCATTGAACAGTTTCCAATTTTACCTCACTTAAATGAAGAAACATTTACTAAAAATCAACCATCATTCTCATACGATTAGTTATTGAATAATTATACTCTACATAAAGATCCTTTGGGATCAAAAAATTTGATGGATGATAAAGGATACTCAAAAAAAATTAAATCGAGATTCACATTGTGGGTGAAATCTGACCTCAATGGGATTTCAAATGGACATGACACTTTCTTCACTCACCCAAAAATATTAAAAGGTTGAACAATAATTATCTCATGACCTCATTATTTCAATAGACGTTACTTACCCAAATTATGTTTAAATATCCAAATAAGCTTATCCAAAAATTTAAAAACCAATAATCACCAATAAGGTTCAACATAGGACTTATTCAATATTTTTCCCAACAAAAGTATCTGAATAATCAATTGAATCCCCATAGTAATACCATTTACTAAAGATAGTCCATGCATGAAATTTCCCCAAATATGGAACTAAAAAAACAAATATCAATAAGTATTTCCAAACAAGACATCAAAAGGATCCATTATATTTGTACAATGTTAACTATTATTGTAGGAATACTCCAACTATCCTATATGGTAATCCCAATTACCACCAATGTATAGAACACAAGAACACATCATGTTTCCAATTGTTTATATACCTATCTTAGGTTGGATATCCATCAATTGATGATAGAATTACTTTTATGTTACTAGGATCTGATGTCCTCCTAGAGGCCTCTCAATAACATAGAGGTAAAATATAAATCCCCATCATATAATATTACAGTTGGAACTCCATGAAATCATACAATATCATTAATATATGGAAGTCACATAAACTCACCTTTTTATAACATGAATATGTATAATTTGAGTATATTTTGTATGATAATAGATCAACTACCATATCACATTTTCCCCTTCAAGGGGTGAATGTAAACATAACAACATAACCCTTATAAATATCATACCACATACAATTTGGTACAAGAGTTGTATAAATCAATCCAAAAGTTCTCAAATTCTTATCATGACCTATTGAAATGTATAAAAAGGTGAGATAAATTTGTATATCTATCATATCATACCATGACACAGTAATCATGTATTAAAATTTCAGAACACCATTTTTGTTATGAGTTACACCACCCATTGAGAATAATTGAAATCAACCATTGAACCATTTCTCATATGTAATGACATAATGTACCATTTTATGAAAAATTTGATACAATTTAATGAGGATGAGGATTCAGGAATGGCATAACCACTATGATTATATACACTAATTCCTGGAAAATAATCATCAAATGTATTGTCATATATAAATATCTTTATATTAATGGAGGTGAACTATACACTCATAAAAAGTCGTCAGATTTATTCTCCTAGAATCCCAAATTGAATTATGCTAAGAGAGACATAATATTATGTTCTTCTAATGATTCATTCACATACATGGTTTGTTGTTTCCTACTCAATGATTCACTAATAACATTCTACTTTCCCGGTTGTTGGAAATGTTGAAATCAAAATTCATTATGTACTCCACCCAATTCCTCCATCAATGGTTAAAATGTTTTTGGGATATGATATAACTCATCGATTTTTGTTGTGTTTGAAGAATAAACCACTATTAAATAAGTTATTTATACCAACCAGTAAGAACATGTTTCACAATAATTACATTGATTTCACGGGTCAAATTATACATCTTATGTGGTTGAAATTGTATGGTAATGTTGGCTACCACGTGATCACCCATCAAAAGGATTCCACCTAGACCCAAACATGATGAATCAAAGTAGACCACATAGTTTTTATTATCCTATGGAATACTCAATAAAATTGTAATAGTTTAAAATGTTTCAACGTTGGAAAATAATTTCAATATTTCTTTTTCCAAATGTACATCACTTCTTTCAAAGTGAAATATGTCCTTCAAAAATTTAACATATAGAAATAATTAATAAATCTATTCTAATACCCCACAAAACACATTTTGATGTGTATTTAAAAATAATAAACAATTTATAACATGTCCTAGAATATTTCAACATTTGAGGATAAATTAAATAATATGTTCCAAGACAATAAATTCCATGAATAACACTTCCCGAATCTAATAAAAACGTTTGGAAAAATTCAAGTAAATTCGATGATTTCTCAAGGCTTCTAGTACATTAATCAATTGAAAAACATGGTTTTAATAGATCATGGCTTAAACAAACTAGACATTTAAAAACCCTCCTTGATGAGTAATTTTACTGATGTAGTATTTATACCTAAAATATGTTAAAAAATATAGAACTGAAGTAAAAATATACTCATAATGAACCAAACCTTTCATAAATTATTCATTATAGTTGTATGATTTTGTTATTTTCAATTTTTGATATTCACATTGAATATAACACTTCAAAAAGAACTTCTAACCATTTTTCATGACAAGTTGAATGTCCATACATGGTAATATATACCCATTAATTAAAATCACTTGGTTGATATTCTTATTAATTAAAAAACGTGTATGTTTCCACTTTCATTTCATATAATATATAGAAGGTGTTTCTTATGGTGGAAGACATGGGAATATAAATTTTTACCATGAAAATCATCCATATGTGTGTTCAACTGATTTATGTTCACCAGTTCAATACAATGATAGTTAACAGACATTATATGAGTAATGGTTTCTCAATATAAATATATTACACCTCTTATACAGGATGAAAACTAGTGAAATTATAAGGAAAAAAATTCAATATCAATATGACTAAAATATGAGTATCATTTCTTGTGAATTATATATCTATGTTGAATGAATGTAGTAATATTACCCAATCCAATGTTGGAAAAGGAGTCTAAGATCCTCTTGACCTATAGTCTCATTATCCATAGAATCCAAATTCTACCCAATCAGTCATAGTAATGGATACATTCTGATGGTGACATGAAATACAATGTTTTTTGGAAATCCATGTATCCTTCTCAAAAATGATGTCATGCAGATTCATGTCAAGAACCAAAAATCTATAAAAACGTTCATTCTTGGATAATAAGAAAACAAATGAAGGTCACTAAATAACATGCTCACTATTTTTCTTAACGAGTGTCGTAATATCCATCACATAAGTTAAAAACCACAAATGAATATTAAAAAAACTGAAAAAATAGTTAGATAATAATTAGTATGATGTACCACTATCAAATAATGTTGTCACCTGTGATAAACCTATAGTGATGGTACCTTATATTGACAATTTTCATGTACCATGTACCTTGTTAGGATCTTATAATCTATTAAGAATCATCGTTATTACTTTTTGCTAAAACCACATAGATATTTAGGAATTTAATTTTATTATATTAATTCTTTTGGTAAATGGGCTAATTTCTCTTTATGGAGAATAAAAAATGGAATTACTTTTACAGGTTTCCTGAGTGTCAGAACCAACTAGAGATCTTCGGTTCCTCAGTGAAATCCCTTCATGAACTCTCACCCTTCTTAAACTAGAAGAATTATAAAGGCCCTATTCTATGCACAAAGGGGGCCTAGATGGCGCCACTAATCTAGAACTAGAATTATAATAACCAGACGTCTTCTTTCTATTAATAAAATTCATAGAACTACAATCAGTAGAAAAGGGAACTCCCTTCAACATTGATTTATGTGCCTACTTAGGATAATTCATCAATGGTCTATCCAACATATTACTATATGATATGATCTTGAGAAATAAACCAATATTTAGATATCTGGTGGAAGAAAAATTTTATACCATTAAGTCTTTAGTTGGAATATCATTATAAATATGGTAATAAATATAACAAGCTGAAGAATATAGTTTTTGTACTATTTAATGGTCCATTCACCCTTTTAGAGGTTGATAAACCCCTTGGAAATTCCCACGAAAATATAATATAGTTATAATTGATCGATGAAAATGAATCTAACATATTTAAACTCTATAAAATCTTTATTTATTCCATTACCATCAATTCCAAAAATCTCTTATTAGTCCCCTCTTGTATAAAGGAATAAAAATTAATCATTTTAAAAGTAGGAATATCCATGATATTAAATTGTATCTTGATGCTTTTCAAAAAATCCAAAGATTCTTGATGATCATTTGATATTTCTAACATTGGTGTATTCTTGTGATGAAACACTTGAGAACGATTAACTAATTCTTCACTTAAATGTTATTAATATAGATCTGAATTGTTAGTAGGTTATAGTTCTTATTCAAATTCTCGGATATATCACACAACTATGTCCAAATGATTTGTGTCATCCTAAGTATCCACCTACTCTTGTTCACCCGTATCTTCTTAATATAGACTATTCAGTCATATCCTTTATGTTTTGATATTACAAAAAATTTACTGACAATAATAAAAGCATCATCAAAGATACATGCATCATAAACTAAAAAAAAAATCAATTTTTACGTTTCATTCCCTAAATAGAAATCAATTTTTGGAATTCAAAATACCAATATTAAAAGCATGGAAAATACTATATTCTTTTTCAGAAAATTTAAAAGTTAACTTTTCCCAAATTCCCATGGTGAATGTGTATATTTACTATGCGATCTAGCCACACAATAACTCAAAAATACTTCCTAAGACCATTAAATCCTATGTTATGTTCAAAAAAACAATATTGAACCTACTGAAATCAAGAAAATATTAAAAACACAACATTAATATAACTTTTTCAGAAATCAGTAGAGAAACCATGGTACCCTGATATCTAAGATGGAACTAACATGGCTTGAATAATTTTATTGTTACACATGTGTTATATACTAGAACATGACATCATACATAGATCACAAGGGAATCATATATCAACAAAATATTTGAATATAAGAAATATAATTATGTAATCTCAAAAATCCAAAATGATATATTAGAATCTAAAAATATGTAAACCAATAGAAAATAGGACATAATCAAAAGACACAATATTTTCAAGGATAATGCTAGATAATGAACCCATACCAAATGTAGGTTGCATTTCTACCATTTATCTCCATCACTCTAGGGCACTGGGATTAAAAATATCCACCACCTCTAAGTATATATTTTCCATTTATCAAACTTTGAATAGATATTCTACAATGATCCAAAGGTAAAGGTAGGGTTTTTGATAAATATCATAATAGGTTCTGAACATGTGTTTATTAATCAATATCCATAAATTGAAATAATTAATCATTCATTTTCAATAAAAATGGCATGGATTTAAATTTAAATACCTCAAAAAAATTCCTTCATGATCTGAAAATATATGATATTTACAATGATGACTAATTATACATTTTATATAAAATATTTAGTTAAATATGTTTTCATCAATACAAAATATAATAATAAATTGAATATAATCATAAAATAAATAATATAATATAACCATGTAATAAAATCGATAGTATGTTGGACTATATTAATAGTATCCTCACCCTACTCATCTGTTATCCTAGATCAATGTGTGCACATGTCCCTTAACTCATTAAATCAATACTCAATTGCACATCATGAACAAAATCAACTTATGCTATATTTACTTCATTGTTTTCATCTTCAATATAGTACTAAATGACATATTCAAGCATGATTTTTCTAATTACATAATAAAAACCCAAAAATTTTGTTATTAAGATCAAATATTAAATCAATGAATGAAAAATAATTCATATCAAATCATATTATCTTTTAAATTTAAAATTCACAGTATCAGTTTCTAATATATATTCTTATGTAAAATAAGAATAAATATTTTCCATACAATTCATGATTGTAAAATTATACTTAATTTCAATAAATATTTGGTAATATAATCGTAAATTATTTTAGAAATGTACATGTATTAGAATTGATTTTTTCTCAAATCTTTTTATTTTTCCATACTACCCAAAACAGTTTTTTCACAATAACATGATATAGATATAGTATATCATAATAATATTTTTTTCAAATAAAAGAACATTTTTAAGTAAAATTTTAGTAAAACATAAAAAAACTCTTTAATTGTGTTTAATAAACATTACATGACCTCCTAACATTAAGAAATGGTCAATCAAACTCAACTTCCACAATATAAATTTCAAATGAATAATGAAGGCATCTGAGATCATGTAAATAAACCTAGATCATGGTCTATCAAAATAGAGGTTATATTTTTCCAAAACGTGATGAACTATAACAATATATGTATTGGAGAAAGGTATATTATAATAAAACACAATATAGAATATTTAAACCCCATAATAATGTCTCACATGATGTTCAGTTCGATTATCCAAGAATAAAAGTGTTTCTATGAGTTAAAAACAATTAGAATCCACCCAGAGAAAATAATATAAATAAGTTTTACATTCGAGATAAATAACATAAATTGGGGTTGGGGAAGTTATTTTCTAAATTATATATATCACACCAAAACCCCCATGTCCATGAAATAGTTATTCATGAAACAACCATACTAGCATTCAGCTTCCATAGACATTGATGCATCCATTCCTAGTCAATCAGATAATTGAAAACATGATGTATACCTCACACCAATCTTCTAAAATGACGGTAAATCAGTTACACATCAATGGAAACATGTGACTGTTATTCCCAAATATACATTGGCACTAAAATTAACCAGAAAAGTCGACTCATATTAACATACCCTCCATGTAACAACTACACCAAAATATAAAATAACAATGAATACTGTCCTCAAGATCCCCTATCCCCAAACCCAATGGACCACTATTTATCTGTTACTCTTTATGATGCATAACTGGTAAAATGTTTTACCTCCCTGTTGAAGAATTTATTCTGACAATACATTAACCTGAATAAACCTATATTCCATAATTTTATGTCATTTTCCACAACAAGATATACTTATACTCAAAATCCTAAAACTCACTATATAGAAAAGAAAAAAATAAAAATAAGTAATGAAGTAAATGATAGAATGTAATATAATTTCACAGATGGATTTTTGGGACCAATGAACATACAATGATTCACTTCTAAATAATGATTCGTAAAATACTCTTAGATATCCTAATAGAGTTGGAGACAATATTATATGAGAGAGAGAAAATAAGCATGTAAGCATTTTTTTATTCTCATATAAAATATCAAACATCACTTTATTTCACACTAATTTTCTGAAGGACTCACATACTGATTATAAAGCCATTTTTGGAGAAAATTACTCATTATTATATTAAAAATTAAATAATTGACAAACAGTCTTCACTAATCGATCTTTACAGAAACACCACCTTTCAATATTAACATACAATAATGAGCATTCAAATGATATAAATTACATAGGAAAATACACCCCCAAAAGGGAAAACAACTTAAAGGATATTAATTAAGGAATGATAACTATGTGAAATTAATAAATGAGGCTTTCACTGTATAAAATAAATTCTAATAAAATATTTTATATTAAAAGATTCAAAAAATTAAATCATTATCTAAATATGAAATGAAATTATTACAGAATCTAATAAACTAAAAGATAATATAAAACCCCATTATAGAATATTGAAAAATAAAATACACCATTTCATACATAAATAATTGCAATATTTTATGTTATATATTCAAAAATCTTAGTCACCCAAACATAAAAAAATTATGACCTAATACAAATTTATGATACATTTATTCTGAAATAATTCCACTGGTGAATTTTATCAAACATTAATCACAAATAAAAACATATTTGGAACCAAAATAAAAATGAATTATATATTTCCACAATTATTTAACATGAATAAAAAAGAATGTATAGGATATACTTTAATCATTAATATATATATCATACATCACTTTAATCTTTGTAATAAAACGACTTAATAACACCAAGAACCCTTTGTCACGTCAAATAAATGACATTTTTCGAGAAAAAAACATTACACAATATAATGAGTATTAAAATATCCTCTTAATGTGAGGAAATGAGAATAAGAGTAAGGGTTTACACAACATAAAGATTTAAAAAATGGTTATTTTGAAAATTTCAATGTTATGGTCTTCTATCATGACCATTTGGGGTAGGTCACATGAAAAAACATGATGAAACAAGATAGTAATAAAATGAAGGAATAAATTTAATAATTTTTACCATATAAAATAACGTTAAAATGAAGAAGAGATGATAATTGAGATAATAGGATATAATAATATAATATTTCGAACTCTCATGTATTCTCCAAAAAATTAACAGTGGAATAAAGTATTCCCCAAATCAAACAATTTAATGTATTAAAATATGAAAAATATTTTATTGACTATAACATGACCCAATACGGACCCATGATTTATAATAATTTAATGTTATAATTTAGATAATAGATTTCATAAAAAATTAAAAAATCTCAATACAAATTTATTACTATCTTTGAAATTGTTAACATAAGCATATTAATCAAGAAATATTTCTCCACAATCGAATTCATCTAAACTACCTTCATGTATTTACCAAACATATAATTTTCATTATAGATTGTATTAAGAAAAACATTTGAATGGGGTGATATCAAATAGATATAAGATAAAACTTTTCAACATGTACGGTTTCATCATAAGAACCTCAAAAAATATTAGAAAATGAGAATTTTTTTTATTAAGACTAAAACTTATCAAAAGAATTATATAGAATTCAGGATATAGTGACATGTAATCTTAAATGATAAAATATTATACTTAAAATTTTTATAGAGAATCATGATACGTTAATCATATCTAATGAGCATAATAATCGTGACATCAGTATGAGATAAGACGGTATCATAAACATTATCCATGAAACCATATGTCAAGGCTACACATTAAAATATTAAGCCCATAGTTGGCATGAGATAACTGATTTTGTAACTTCATATGTATTCTATATATGTATCATATAACAATTTTCATTGTATAAATATTCCAATTTAACCCCTTTTCATTGAATAAATCCACCAATAGAGACATTGGCGAAGAATAAATCCTCATGTGTACCATTCAGATTTGGAAAAATCCTCATGTGTACATTTTATCATTCGATAAATCCCCTAATGACCACATTACATTTTATGTTACATAAACATATAAAAATAAATTGGCGGATTATATGGTAAACCACTCATTTACTTCCATACATATATGTACCACATATATTAAATAATTATCATATAAAAAATATATCATCAAAATAATACGAGTTTGTAACAAACCTAAAATTTATCATTAATATCCATTATGAATATGTAGTCGTAAAACAATTAGAAATATATAATTTTAAACAGAACATGTACCACATGATAAATCAAAAACATGTTATTATATATAATTTATTATAAAATTTATAAAATAAATATGGCATGTGATGGCATCCAGGATTGAGATATGCCTTGGATTTTATTTTTTTATCATTTGGACCATTCTAAATGTGTCATTGGTTCGAGGGTTGAAAATAAATATATTTTGAGAATAAATTCCCAAAAAATTATTGGATGTATTGTTAGTATTATTTAAGTTGTAATTATGTTGTGTGGAACTATGATGATACAATAGTATATGAACAGATTCATTATGTTTATTCAAATTGTGTGGCTCCCAAGGAAATAATGTAGTATTCATTGCGTTCTATCCTTGATTTTGAATGGCTTGATCATGGTTTACCCAATCAATGTAACCATTTCTAGGTAACCATGAACCACAAAATTTAATGGCTGAGAGTAAACACACTGTCCATGCATGGCCATTTAAACCATACGACAAAAATGTTTCTGATAATCCAAAGCTCTTAAATATAGGAATTTGAATAATTTCACATGTGATTTTATTATATATATATATATATAAAATGTATTACCTCTTACAATCAAACTAAACATTCCAAACACTCTATTAGTATCTCTAAATAAAATTTTTAAATTCACCATTTGTTCCTGGTAGATAAAGACACTACACATTTTTCATTATATATGTCCAATATTATTAATTAATTAATGCATTATCTCTTCTCCCAGTATCATATTATAACCAAATTAGGTTGTAATTACAATATCTAATAGGTTTTATAAATATTTTTAAATGTTTCATATCTTCATAGGTTCTTTAAGAACTGGTCTAATAATTTATAATATCATTTCTTGAAAAAATATCTTTTCTCTTCATTCTTATGGGTCGTGTCTTCATAAAATGTTTATATTTCAGTAATTCCTAAACTATAATATGAATTGAATTTCCTTTTTATGAAGTAATTTTTTATTATTAAAGAATAATACATTCCTGGTTTGGATTTTGTGAATGGGGTATTAAATAAATAATATTTTTTGACATTATTCCCTTGATTAAATTCCATAAATTAGATTTGTACTCTAAATTAAAATTCTAGAATTGATGAGATGATTCTTCACTATAAAAATATTTTCTATATTTTTATCATTGTTTTAATATTATTTTAAAAAAATTACAATGCCAAACATGGGTGAATCGTGTTATATATATATATGAACCCATAATGATTATGAAAAAATTAATTTCTATTTTAATGATATAAACAGACTGTGGGATGACATAATATTAGTAAAGATCATGTTATTCCATGAATAGTGACATTTTTTTGGAATAAGTACATTTTAAAATAGGCTAGATCAATCCATGTATTTTTTTCACTTGTTATTTTTTTAATACATGTTGTTGGATTTCCTTTTTGGAATCTCAATTATTTATCTTACACTGTTCCCAATGATTATTTTTCTAATGGTTTAATGTTATCTTGCAAAAAAATATCATATTTTTAGTTTTTGTGAATAACATATATTATTTATTAAAATATTTGTACATTTTAATAAGTTATTTATCTTATGAAATATCAATATAATCTATATTTTTTTAATGTAGAACTAACAGTTCCATGGTATTATACATTTTATGGATTCTTTGGTGAAATCCCATTGGATTTGTGATCAAACAATACTTTTTCCTTTATGAATTTATAGGTATGGTGGTTTAAGACTCGCATCTAGTAATTTAATCATTCCGCTCAATAAATTTTGATATTAATAAATAGCTTCTTAGTGAGACAAATTTTTGGTGGTAGATTCTTACATAGAGGCTCCACTTTTGTCTTGTCTTGTTTTTTCAAGGATTCGTATGTTGGCCTTGCATTATATGTATCATCGATATAAAAACTAATTACCCATATTTATTCTGCTTTTTTTCTGTATATTATTTCAGGTGATATCTCATATGAGTTTTTTCGGTTAAAACAATTTAATTTTTTATATACATCAATACCCAATTTCTTTTTGGTGTCCTCGAACCCTCTAGGACATTATTTTGGTCTTATGGAAGACTATATTGTGTGATGTATCTTCTCAAAATTGTTTTTCCATTAAAAAATGGTATCATAGGGAGGATAAACAACCATAATTGTTATGAAACTACCTCATGTAGTCTTTACATTATTGTTATATTGTTTTTTTAACTATTGGTATTTGAGAGGTATTTGATGGAGGGTTTCTACCTAGATACTTATTTTTCTAATTTCGAGTTAATGTGGGTGGTAATAGATTTTATCAAGTGAGATAATTGGTGTTTGAGGTTATTTAAAGAAAATTGATTTTGATTTATTTAAATCAACATGTTCTTATTTCTTAAATTTAAATCTTCCACTATAACAATACATGATTTTAACAAAATACATTAATTTATTATTTTAAATTTTTTATTCCTAGAGTTATAATTTTTATTATATTAATTATGTGATGTAGTTTTCATTATTCAATTTTTTATTAGGTAATTTCCCTAATAATATCACGTCATATTCTAGGATAGGGAAATGTGAGAAAAATTCCATTGAAAAATACTCAGAAAATCCTTCATTAATGGAATCTATTATCAGGACTGAAGAAAATAGTGGGTTTGGTGGTTGTTAGATTCAATTAATAAAATGTGGGACCTTAAATAGAATTTTTAAAGAATAATCCACCAATATAATTTTATAAAAAAGGTCCACATGAATCCAAAATATGGAACAGTAAAAATTAAAGGATATTACATCATATAAAAACTCAAATGGAGTATTTGGTTGCATTTACAACTCTAATGATATGATGATTGGGAAATAAATTGCTAGACACTTAGATATAATCTATATTTCAAAAGGATATAACCAATATTTTTTTGAGAAGATAATCAAAAAAATATTTACCATAAAATGATAGGATTTGAAAATACCAGAGATTCTATGACTATAGAGAAATGGTAACATTTAGTTTTAGAGTATTCCACCTTTCTCATTGACTTTTTTTATATTAACTAATATTATTACTAATGTTTACCTTATTTACCATAGGTTGGACATGGTGTTGAGTTCCAATATTCAATACATATATATACTATTATTCCTCTTATACATTTTATAAGTAGTCAATAATGTATGTAGGGAAAAGGTAGATATATCTAGGAAAAATCAATTAGATTGATCATCAGTTGATGATTGCAGAATCATCGGTGTGTCTATAAAAATAAAATGATATAAAAGGGTACTAATTTTGGCACATGCTCATTTCTAAGTCTTTAAAAAGACAACGTTTGGATGTTTTATATTAGTGTAGTAGTTTTATTCCTTACCCACATATTTTTATATTAGATCGTAGAACATTTCATTATAGTTTTTAATCTGGTCACCTCAAGGTTTATTATGGGAAAATGTCCTAATGGAGTATAATAGGATCTACACTCAAGAAATACACTCAGGTTTTCATCGATGACTTGATGAGTGGTGGATCGAAATTTAAATTAAAAGTAGATAATCAAGTGTTGATAAATTAAACAGGGCGATCTTGGACTGAATGACATTTTACAGCTGTGTATTCTATTGAGGGATCTTATATTGGTACATTTAATACTATTTGTTTTTTGATATTTTCATCATCTATTGTACAATTATTGTGTTATATATTTAAAAATAATTATTTTATATCATCTCTGTTAATTTACATATTGGTATTGAGTTTCAAGAACATGATATTTATGCTGGACCTTTAAACACCTTCAGGAATGAGATCCAAAAATGTTTCAAAGGTCCTCCAATTCAGATGATGATAATTGAAAGTAAAGTAATATTAGATTTATTGGTTTTTAATCCCAATTACATATTTAATATTGTTATTTAGATTTAATAGGTAGTGTTAAGTCACATATCGATTTGTAAAATTATCATGTCTCATTTTTTTTATCACAAATGAGTCACTCTTTGGTTTAATAGTTGGATAGATTATAGATTAGGAAGAACATGACCAATTTTTTACTAATAATGTAATGATATCACTTATATAGTCATATTAATCCCTAGATGAATATACCAATTGTTTCAACAACCCACATCCTAGGGTTTTGAGTGTGTACCCCAAAGATTATCTTGAAGGGTTTTCTAGGTTATTATGATAAATAGAGGTCTATTTCACTATTGAAATACTATAGGTATGATTTGAATTTTTATTCCACCATTTCACATAGAATTCGATTAGATAATGCATCATAATGTCGAAATTATGGATATTAAATCCAGGGGATTTATTATTCATATATTTTCACCATTGGATTCTGTTGATCTATATTCCAAGTTATTATATAGAAGACTCATACTTTTTGTTTTATATCAAAGGATAAATCTATATGCTATAATGAATAAATATATAATATCAATAATTGATTATATATTTCTTCAACATAGAGTTTTCCATTAGTTTTCTGTAATTTACTAATAGTCGAGGTACTGTTTGTTGAGAGTGTACCTATGATGATATTTATGTGATGGTATTTTCATTCAATCTTTCATGATATTCAATTCTATCTTTGTAAATATCCAGCAGTATTTATGGAATTAACGTACTATATAATTAATTGGGTTTTGAACACTTTTTTTGACATGATATTCAATACTATTTTGTTGTACTATAAGTGAATGATGTAACACATAGAACATATCGATATCATGAATTTAATGATGAAATAATATCACAAGTATGGATGGATTTGTAAATGTGACTATTCTATCAACAAATAAATGTTTATTGGATTTTTTAATTTGATAAAATAATATAAATGGATCCTAAAAATATTCAGCAGGTATGGTCATTGGAGAAACCCATAAATTATATCGAGTTTGAAAAAATATTTTGAATATCTTGTAATTAAATTTGGTTTAGTCTTGACATAATAATAACTATATATCCAATAAAAAATTGAATCAAATCGATAATAATATCGAAGGAGATAAAAAAATTTAAAACCCCATTCAATAACTATCTAAGAGATTCACATCAGCTCCATTTCTAATTATTATTAAAAAAAATTTTGTTTAGGATGTATTATTTTATTCCTAAGGTATGATAGTGTGGTCATTCTAGATGTAGGATATGAAGGTAGTGCATGATAAATATTTCCAATGAAACCCTCATAATATTAACTACACTACCCATGACCTTTTTTTTGGGAGATGTTAGTCATTATGTAAAAACATGGTGCCCCTATCTCATTTTTGAATGAATTATAGTAATTTAATCATAAGATACTAATTTATAAATTTAAAACGACATATATAAATATTCAATAATGAAACTAGGATGATTATATTAAGACATTTTATTTTGATACTTATTATAATAAATGGAAATGTAATGTTTCTACTGAATAATTGAATCGAATATAAAAAACTCAATCAATGAGATAAATTGTGTAAGTGTACTATCTATTGTGATCATTTACTGAGATGATATTGAATGCAAAAAATTCTTGTGTGTAGGTGTTTTGAGATTCATTAGATTGTGAATTAGCATTTTATGATCAGTATCAATATGAAAATTTAATAATGACCATTAAATAATAATTTATTAATCTCTTAAATTATAGGAAAAATATATGTTATTTGATTCCATTTCTCCTGGTTGTTTTTTGTCTCCAGGATAGGTTTAATTTTTGTAGGCCATTGATAATGGAATTCACATACCACAGACAACTATCAAGTTGTTCAGTACACATTATTACTATATATATGTATCATGATTATGTATTTCACTATTTCCGGATGGGGATGTCACTCTGAATCAATAGTTATATGTTATTTTGTCTTTTATTTCATATAATTTATGAAGATAATTAGTGATTGGTGGGTTTGATTCATTCATTTCCAATTATCATATGGAAGTGAGATGATATTTCTATGTAAATTATCAGTTCTATTCCTTGTTTTATTGTTTGTAATGAATCTACTTGGTTCATCATTAGTTAACTAAAGAAATAAAATAATTTTCTTTTTATTCAAGGAGATGATGATGGTAGAGTATATATGGATATTTTACATCATACATGATTTAATTATTCTTTTATTTCCTTATTATTATTTTTTAATTTGGAATATAAATTTACTTTTTGTTTTGGATTATATTACAAGAGTTTTTTGTTTCCCATTTCATGTTAATCATGTCCTATCATTTAAAATTCTTTTGTATAATGAGATAGTCATTTTTATAAATGAGTATTTTATTTGTGAATGAATACATAATTTTTATACTCTAAGAGAAAATCATCTCCCATTTGTCAATAATTAATTAAATAAAATTTGAAAATATTTGATGAAAATTGATCTCATGAATTATTTTATTGGTGGCCAGTAAGGTCTCCCTTATATTGGAAATAGTGGGGAGAGAATTCCATGGTATTACCGTGTATTGTTTCAGGGATGATATAGGTGGTGCTGCAGTGGCTTCTAAGAAGCATCATAAATGTTATGATGAATTATATCATCTCTCATTAGATCATAAGGTTGAGAATATAATTTTTACCAATGTGTCGACCTATTAGGGCCCCAGTCTATTTGATGAGACAAGTATGTTGGCTCTACGTTTTGTTGGCTATTTTTTGAATTTTGAACTGCATGGATATGTGTATTATCCATAGAGAATACTATTAAGAATGTAATAAATCAACAAACTATTTAATGATTTGTATCTGAGGATGTATCTAGTTGATCCGTCTGATTTGATTTAATGGTATGGTGTTTAGGTAAATCCTAAAAAAATTATTGTAGAGAAACTTTTATATATTATGAGTCACTAGGATAAGGTACCACATATATAAAAAATACCATCATTTGTATACAATGTCTGGGAAACTTGGATATCCACAAGACAAAGGATCCATTTATTTTTTAAGATCATAATATTGAGTACATTCAAGGGACCAGGTTATTTTATGTATCTGATAAATGTGACACCCAATGGGACACATGTATGAGATTTTTTACTATGGTTTATCCTTTTCATCTTTCAAGTGGTTTTGTGGAGTCTATGTTTTATAACATGTATTTTAATATAATTAATGATAGGTTCACGCTTTAGCTAAATGGTATGTACTATATAAGAGATAATTGTATTGTAATTCATTGTAAATATCCATTGTAATTTTCATGGTTTGTGAATAACCTATAATGTTATATGACATGAAAGGGAAATCATGTTTCTTTCTGGGAGGTTGTCTAGAGGTGTCATAAGACTTGATCCTAGTTTTAAATAAAATAAATCTCTTCCCAAGTAACCCTGAATATAAAGACCCTAACCATTTAAACAAATTATTTCATGATATTAATCATAATACAAACCAATGATTCAATAATATAGTTTACATTGATTATTTTTTACATGATTAAAAACGATGAAATTAAAATTAAAAGCACCTTTGGTATAATATCTATTATGAGCTCCTAACTGTCATTAAAATCCTATGACTATACATGGTAACCTTGTAAATACATAAATAAAATGATGATCAAACAATTATATTAGGGGAATAAACATTTCATTAAAGAAAAATATGAGTTATAAAATATAACATGATAATATAATAGAAATGGACCGTGAATAAATATATTGAATCATATCATACAAGGAATGGAATCATAATACCATGGAAACATTAGAATGTGGATGTGAAATATAATATGATATAATCAAAATTGCATGAAAATGTCAATTAATATATCACATGGTGGAAATCTCCCATATTTAATTAGGTGTATTCTCTAACCCCCTATATCATTTTTCAAGATAATCGAACATTTCCCAATGCATTGGATCTCTATTTGGGATAACCAATTATAACGTTGTAATTCAAATTTATTCGAAATAAGGAATAAAACAAAAATAAATAAATATAAGGGGTACCAATTAAATGAAATGGGTATAGTAATAATTTTATTTAGAATAATAAAACTCTGTATCATAATGATATACATTAAATAAGGTATTAATGAGTTTTTTTAATCACATATACATGTAAGAATATATTATAAAATATTACCTCAAAATGAAGTGAATATAAGAAAAATATCATTTCTGAAACATTTTAAATGATCCATTATTGTGTTGTTTAGTGGAAAATAAGAGTCATTAAAGATGGAAAATTTATTTTTTAAAAAATTATGTATTGATCTAAAATAAAATTTCATGATAAAATTAATTTTTTATCTAAAAATATTGTTGGACTAAGAAATTGTATTGATTTTACGTAAAAAAGGGATTTTAAATGGAGATGTTCTGTTTACATGGTAAATTTTATCTAGAGTAATTTGGAATTGAACCATGTAAAACATATATTTATTCCTAAAATATGGATGAATAGGGATATATAAACATGTTAGTATTATATAAAATGAAACTATTATAAGTATCTAATAACAATAAATAATTATATTGGGATAAATTTATAGAAATCACAACTGAATGATAATATAGTTGGTTTAGAAAGACAACATATCTTATGTATAAATGCATTCAAAAAATGAAATTAGTGTCTTAGATAACAAAAATATATTCATTAATTACATAATTAATAAATTTCTATATATATATATATGTGTGTGTGTGTTTGTGTTTTTATATTTTTTTTACATTCATTTGTGCCCATTTTGAGAATTTATAATATTTAATTTTTTCATTCGGGAAGTGTTCATTTCTTTTTCATGATAAATTTCACTTGTGTAAAATTATGGATATTCTATTATAGTGGGAATAATTTAAAAAAAGGTAATATATATTGTATTAATGAACTTTTGGAATATTAATTTTTCAAATAATTTTTTTGGGTATGTGGCTGATTCATCTGAAAAATATAATGAAAAATGTTTAATTTATTTTTGATGTTTTTCGATCATCATAGAGTTGATTTATATAATTAATTATTACTATTATATATTTGTTCCATAATATTTAAACAATTGTACTAAAATTTTAAAAAATATGTTTTAACCATAATTTGAATGCCCCGACCCCAGAAGCCCATAGGCAATGCATTATTACATATCATTGGCATGATAACTAAAGATCAAGTATCGAAAGACCGATTAGTTTCGTAGCCTTGGATGTACTATACACATTCACAAGGTTTACATTACATCATAAAATTAAAAACTACAACAACATTATTTCCATAGAGAACACTGATATCCCATTGAATATCCCTATAGGTCATTCATAATTATTTCTTCATGTCCTGGATAAAATAAAACATAGAAAGGGGTGACCTCAAATTCTCAGTAAGGATAATAATATAGTGGAAAATTTCATTAATAAGTATAAACACTCAATGAAATGTATAGAACTAAGATAAATGAATTTTTAACATAAACATCATCATAATATATAAATTATTAATAGAAATAATGCTATTTACTTACTCACATTGATATTCAACTAGTTTAATAATCACATGGAATATCTATGTCCACTTTCGTAATGATGGAATGCATAATACATGATTTTCATAACCACATAGTCAAGGCCTTGTGCCAAGACTACAAATAAGATTTTTTCAAGGGCTTGTTCCAAGACACTAGTTTGTCTTATGAGACCTACCGATGCATCGAGGAGTTATAGAGGGATACACCCATCACATACTAAGTCCAATGCGTTCCCTATATGAAAATATTTAAACATAACATTAACATTTGTATAAAACCTGGAATAAGAAATGCCAATACTTTATCTATAAACCGTCAATGGTATGAAATAAAACATCCACAGTCATACATATCAAAAAACCATTAATACAATATGGATGTTTCGTTTCATAATAAATAATCTTCAGGAAATCTTAAAATCCATCAAATAATGTTGAAATAGATGAAATCAAAACCTTTTTATAAAAATATATCTTTCAATTTTGAAAAACATTAAAGGCCACATAATTATAAAAGATAACATTTATATTTGAAAATATTATTATAAGCATTTAAGGGATTCTTTGACGATGTTATGAAGGTGGAATATAGTCTCACCCACTGTATAAGTTAAAAAACACTCATACCTTAAATTTGAAAAAAAGGTCAAAATGTACCTTGGTTGGAAAATGACGGAATGATTCCTTTATAAAAATATTATTAAAGTCAGTCAAGGTTATAACTGACTTTAACCCAAAGCCTAAAAATATATTATGAGTATTCTGAATTACATTTTTTTGAAACATGGATGTGGATTGTAAAGAGGTTCCAGTATATACTTTTGTAAAAACAACCTCTTATAATAAAGACATTGTAAAATTAACCCCTACCTTGTAATTTTCCTTGGTCGAGCGTAGGATAGCCTCCAGTATAATGGTGAAATAATTGTTATTAAATTATACATGAATCATATACATTAATATGATATAATATATTATCTTTTAATATTTCTTTGTAAATAATAACTTAGTATTATCATCATTGTCTGTGTTAACATATATATTTTCCCTTATATTATTTGACATGTGAGTCATATTAGTTATGTATGGGATGTATATTATTCATATCCAGAATGATATTATGTCTTTAAACATTATTTTTTAATCATCAACTGAAAATTAGTCTTGAATGGATACGATGGGGAATGAATCCTGTCGTGTTTGTGGAGATGGTAATCTGCATGTACGCATGAGCGACAATATATTTCTTTTCATATTAAAATAATATATATTTTTATGGTATATCATATATGAAGAATCATTATCATGTTATATTTATTATTTACTTTAATTACACATCATTATTATACCCATCCAAAAAATAATGTATTAAATAACAATTACACCACAACATAGAGACAGTAAGCCGTGAGTATGCATGTATGGTGACATGTCATTCAATGAATGGATATAATAAATAATATTGTTGTACCATATTTATAATAACCTCACAGTATATTGAAGATACTGGAGTTATTTTTTTATAATGGAAACAACAAAGAAAGATGATCCGGTAGAAGAAAGTAACTTGAAAGAGGTGATGAAGTAATTGCATCTTCTTCAAGTTCATCATTTTGATTTGATCAAAAGGACTCTTTAGCATTTCTGTCTGACTAAAGGAAAGATCATAGGATTAAGGGAGGATAGTTGGGAGGGATTTTCGGTAGTGGTTTGCCAAGACAAATGGATTTGATGGTGTGAATTATAGAGAAGGGGGAGTGACCTTTTATAAGAGAGGTGAGGGGCACCTTAGGAAAAGCCAGAAATATAATTTTATAATAAAATCACTTTTTAGTTTCTAATGGTTCAAAAAGAGCTACTTAAAGGCTATGATGGGGAAGAGTCAGAAACCACTCAACCAATATGTTTTTGACAGGTTTGGGTCACTATATTAACTTTATATTTTAAATTTAACTCTTACTTAAATAGTTTAACATTTACCACGTCCCTTGATATTTTTATATTATATGGTTAATAAAATTACTATAAAATTTTTGTAGAACACCAAGTGGTTCATTAATGATAAACTTATCATTAAATAAGTATTTTTATAGAACCTTAGTTTTTTAGGAATATAATATCAATTAAAAAAATAATAATATTTGTTTTAAAAACTCTTTTATGACAATTTTTTCACAATTTGGTATTTTTTTCTAGATTCATAACAGTGTTATTATTTACAAAAAAATCATCTAACCAACCCCAACATGTCATATTATACTATATAATTAGTTTAATTAATAATAATTCTCAAATTACATTTATTTGGATATTTGTATTATCAATTATTTTAGTATTTCATTAATTAGGTAATTACTGCATCATCATTGTGTCATAAATAAATTTAATTATTTAATTTTTAAAAATTATAAATAAAATACAATTATTTAAGAAATATTCTGAGATTTATAATGAATATTTATAGTCGATTTATTATTATGTTTAACCCTATATTAAAAATTATTTAATTATTAAACATTGAATATAACACTTTCAACTCTTCTTTGAAATAAATAATAATAAATTTCCTAATCTAGTCCATGTGGACCTGATAGAGCATATTATATTCCTAGGTTTGTGGTTGTTTGAATTATAATTATCCAATATAATTAGGACTTGTGTTAGTGTAATAATAATATCATTTTAACCCTTAATTACCCAATTTAATTTTAACCATGGTAAATAATTGTAAAACGTAACTATACACCAAAAATTATTTTCATCTTATTAAACCATATTTTACTTACTGATATCAACTGTGTCTCATCAATTTTTAAAATTCTACTAACAGAAGTGGTAACATTAGGTTTCATGTAAACTTGAAAATGCTTCTAAGAGGTGGGTAAAAAATGATAAAAAGTTCAATAAAATTTTTTTATATCCAAAAATATTCTAAACTAACTCCAATGAATTACATTGAGAATATATAGGTATTATGTATCTATTTTTACCAAAAATAAATTTAAATAAAATAAATATTTATTTAAATAAAAAATTAGTTTTAAACTATAACTCTGTGTTTTTAAATATTCATTAAAAATTGATACATTTCAAAAAATTACCAAATATTCACCCTAAGCTAATTTCGATAGATTGGATCCAAAAATGAATTCCACTTTGAATGATAAAATTTATAAAATTTCAAAAAGTGGGTATTCATATTTATAACCGCTAGTTTGATTGGTTGTGGTGTGTTAGAGCTCAATGTTGCGTACGACACACGCTACTGTATTATTCAAAGAGAAGCATATCGTGGAAGCATGGGGTGTTACATTCTCCTCTCCTTCAAATAATTTTGTCCTAAAAATTTATAGAATATTGCTGCATAAAAAGACTCGGGGTGGTTCTTCATCATATGTTCCTTGGGTTCCCATGTTTCCTCTTCCATCTTTTGGTTTATCCATAGAACATTTACTAGACGAGTCATCTTATTTCTCATCACTTATTCTCTTGTATCGAGAATCTTTAGAGGCTCTTCGCAATAAGGAAAATCAGGTTCTAGTTCTAATTCCTCATAGGTGAGTACATGCATTGGATCAGGAATTTATTTTATCAAAAGTGATATGTGGAATACATCATGAACTATGGAGAGACTTGGTGGATTTTCCAAACAGTAATCTAGAACCCCAATTCATTCTAAAATTTTGAAAGGACTATTGTTCATGGGACTCATTCTTCCATTCATACAGAATCGTATAACAACCGTCAATAGAGAAACTTCACAAAAACATGATCTCATAACAGAAATTACAAATCCCTCCTTCAGTTTTCTGCATATCTCTTCTTCCTAGTTTTAGATGCTCTGATGTTGTTTTGTATCACCTTCACATTTTCCAATATTTCTCCACAGGTTCTGGCCCTTCATGTTTTCTTTCTCCAACATCATCCCAACAGGTTGGTGTGCGACGTCCCTTTCTGTATAATGCTTCAAATGGTGCCATCTAAATACTTGAATAGAAGATATTGTTTTTGGAAATTTCAACTAGAGGTATATATTGATCCCACATTCCTTGAATTCCAAGTGACCATGATCTCAACATGTCTTATATATTTTGAATAGTTTTTTCTGATTGTCCGCCAATTTAAAGGTGGTAGGCAGTGCTCAAATGATGGTTAGTATCCCAGTCCTTCTGAATACATTTCTAGAATCTTGATGTAAATGGGGATCATGATCATAAACAATCAATAGGGGTACACCATGAAGTCTTAATACTTCATTAATTTATAGTATTCCTAGACGTTGAAGTGGTAAATCTTCTCTTATAGCAAGAAAATCTGCTGACTTGGTTAGACGGTCAACAATGACCAATATTTCATCATTCCTTATAGTATACATTGATATTACCATAACAAAGTCCAGCATAATATCATCCCATATCCACAATGTTATGTGAAGAGATTGAATGACTCCTCTAGGCTGTTGCCTTCCAGGTTTCACTTATTTTCAAACCGCGCATCTTGACACAAAATCAGCAATCTCCCTTTTCATGTTGTCCCACCCAAAATTTTCCTTCAATTCTCTATACATCACGGGGCTACCAGGGTGTATACTGAAATTGGAACTATGAGCATTATCCAATAATTACCTTTTTATATCAATAATATCAGGAATAGAAATACTCATATCAAATTTAAAAATTCTATCTTCATAAACAAAGTCACTCAATCTCCCATCACTCATAGATTTAAACATCATTTGAAACACCTCATCATCAGCTTGAGAACTTTTTATCATTTCTAAAAAATATGGTTTTGAAACCATTTGAATAATTATTGATGATATACCTTCCATGCTTATTTCCATATCCATCTTTTCTAGATACATGACAATAATATCCCTTTCAAATTTTATCTTGTTCAAAACTCCATGGTTCTTTCTACTCAAAGAATTTACCACCTTATTTTCCTCCCCTGGGTGGTAGTGTATCATGCAATCATAATCTTTGAGTAGTTCAAGCCATTGTCTTTTCCTCTTGTTGAGTTCTTTCTGTTAGAAAATATTTTTCAAACTCTTTTGATTGGTATATATCTCACATTTTAACCATGGAGATAATGTCTCCATATATTCAAAGCAATGATTATATCTTCTAACTCAAAATCATGTGAAGGATAGTTTTTCTCATGAATTTTTAGCTATCATTATGCATATGAAATAACCATATCATTCTGTATAAGGACACAACCAAGTCCATTCTTTAATGCATCACTATAAATAACAAACACATCATTCCCCGATGGTAGAGTCATTATATACGCACTGACTAATATTAACTTCAGTTCTTCAAAAAATTATTTACACTCTTTTTTCCAAACAAATTTAACCCCTTTTCATGTGAGGTTCGTTAATGGGTTAGCCAATCAGGCAAAATTTCTGGTAAAATGCCGATAATAAACTGCTAAACCAATAAAACTGTGTACCTTAGTTATACTCATATGTGCTGGCCATTCATGTAATGCCTTGGTATTTGAAGGATTAACAGAGTTTCCATCCATAAAGACAATATGGCCAGGAAAAGAAATCTCATAATGACAGAATTCACACTTTCCAAACATCCCTATAATTCATGTATTCTAAGAGTCTTTAGAATAATGCGCAAGTGATTTTCTTGATATTTGTATCTTTTGGATTATACCAAGATATCATCAATAAATACCGCTACAAATTCATCAAGATATTCCTTGAAAAATATATTCATTAGATCCATAAAGATAGAGGGTGCATTAGTCAATCCAGAAGGCATTACCATAAACTCATAGTGCCCGTACCTAGTTCGAAAGGCTGATTTTAGAATGTATTATTTCATCACACACAACTGATGATATCTATATCTATGGTAAATATTTGAAAAATTTTGATCTCTATATAGTTGGTTGAATGAATCATCAATGCGAGGTAGGGGACACTTGTTCTTTACTATTATAGCATCGATATCCTTGTAGTCAATGCTCAACCTCATAGATCCATCTTTCTTCCTAACAAAAAGGTAAGGGGCTCCCCATGGAGAAATACTAGGGTGAATAAATCCCTTATTACTTAATTCCTCTAGTTGTTTCTTTAGATCGACTCGTTCCATAGTGGCCATTCTATAAGGGGTCTTTGATATGGTCCTAGATCCAGGAATTAAATCAATGTACAACTCAATTTCTCATTCTGGAGGATTTCTAGGTAAATATTCTAGAATCACATCAACACATTCTTTCAAAATTGCTAAATCCTCTATTTGAATATTCCATTCCTCACCCATAGTTTTTTAATTCTATTCCTCCCAAATAAATGAATTTAGTTGAGCTACTGGGGGTGGATCTAGATAAGAATTAGGTAGTGACATTTCTTCTCTAAATATAAGGTATTCTTTATCATCATCATCAATAAGAGTAACCTACATCTTCTTACAATAATGATTTACATCATGGTTAAAATTCCAATCTATACCGTGGATTATATCAAATTCATTCATGGTTATGATGATTAGATCAGCAGATAAAGAACATTTATATGCCCTTATGGGGACTGATTCACAATACATTATTACAATGATACATCCCTTAAGAGTTTTGACTGACATCACCATTGAAAAATCAAATTAGAAATATATTATTTTCGTAGAAAACTGAGAAGATATGAAATAATGCGATGATCTAGAATCAAAAAAAGAATTAGCTAAACTTGAGGAACCCATTAAATTAACTACCACTATGTCTTTCGGAGCTTCAACCTCAGAATTAGTGATAGCATAATCATGGCCTTGATCCATTGACCTTTTCTAAGTTAAGTTCTTCTGACGCATACTACATTCATGCGCATAATGCTCCCTTTCTCTACAATTGTATAATTCAACATCAAAAACCTTTTTCTTCCCCTTGCAATCACATGTTTGGTTGCTTTTTTTCACCCCACTTGTAACAGACTCCCATTCCCTTCAAGAAACTACCTGGGTGTTTCATCCCACAGTTACTGCAGGATGGATATTCAATTATTCCCTTCTTCCCCTTATTTCAATTTCCATAGTGTTCAGAATATCTCTTCTTATCTTTCTTTTCGTTAAGGACGTAAGACATAGTGAATTCTTTTTCTGTCTTGATAGAACATAAGACAATATATTTGTACGACGAGAAAGATTTTGAGACTAATTCAAGATAGAGAAATGGTTTTGACACATCAAATAAACTATCAATATTACTTATTGGGTTACATATATAATCTATATCATGCCTCTTTTACCTTTTAATGTTAGATTCATACTTTGTGACACTCCCATCCTCCTTTTTCCTCAGACTCAGAAATTGTTTTTCCATACCTACTCAATGGTCGTGAAAAAAGTATTTCTCTATGAAAATTTATATAAACTACCTCTATTCCATATTTTTTACTTCATAATCTTCCTTTGTGTTTTGAATCAATCACCACTATTGATTAGAATCTCCAGTCAGGCGGTAAACTGACACGACAACCTTTTCCCTTTCACTACTCCCCATGGCGTGGAATATTTTCTCTAAAAAATTTATCCATTTCTCAGATACTAGTGGATTTATACCCCCGTTGAATGTTGATGGTTTTTTCCTCATGAAGTGATCTAACATTGATCCACCATGTTGTGGATCAGGGCTCTCCAAACAGGTAAGGTTATTATTCAAAACCTGAGAGAGTTGTCCGAGTATGGTGATTAGTTGATCGACATCGGTTGCATCACCAACTCCACTATAATTATCATGAGAAGGATGGAAATACCTTAATGGAGTGCATTCATTGATACAGTTTCCATTCCGTCCACTAGGCTCCATTTTTAAATTGTGGCATACACTATATTAGTTTATGAATCGCAATACATAAATCCAAACTTGTAAAACACCTAACATAAATTGAACAGTTTATGGATATAATCCATAATCATAATATGAATTCTTTCAGAAAGTATATACTCATAACATAATCATAATAGTTTGTTAATAAAATGATAATTATCCTAAGAATATCCCCCTATAATGTCGTAACCAAGAGTATTGCAAGGCTCGTTGTCATGCACCGGTTCCCGTTCGAGTCTATATCAAAGCGGTGTTTTTAGGTTTTACCCCTAGTTAATTATGTGTGTTATTCACCTCTACCTACTTGTATCCAGAAAGGGATTTATTTCTTGGAAAACTCACAAAATCTCTACAACACAAAAAATCTAGGAAGTTCTTTTATACTAATCCTCAATGTTTATCTTATTGTTATGTTCTCTAATAAGAATTTATCTAAATCTAGCTTCCAAGGATTGTACTAAAAATCCTCTAATATCAATTGTAATGCCCCGATACTAGATTCCCAAAGGTTGTGCATTATTATGTATCATTGGCATGATCCCAAAAGATCATTTCTCAAGAAGACCGATTAGTTTAGTAGCCTTGGAAGTACATTACACATTCATAAGGTTTACATTACATCATAAAATGGAAAACAACAAAAAAATTGTTTCCATAAACAAAATTGAGATCCGATACACTATCCCTATAGGTCAGTCATATTATATATCTTCGCATCCTTGGAAAAATAAAAAATAGAAATTGGTGAGCTCAGATGCTCAATAAAGATAACAATATAGAGGAAACATTCATAAATAAGTGTAAACATTCAAGGCAATCTATTAAGCTAAAACAAAATCCTTTTCAACATAAAAATCATCATAATATAAATAATATAAATAAAAATAATTCCATTTACTTACTTTCATGGCCATTCTACTATTCGAATAATCACATGCAATATGAGTTGCCACATTCATAATGATGGAATGCATAATTCCAGACTTTCATAACCACATAATCAAGGCATTGTTCCAAGATTACAAGAAATATATTTTCAAGGCCTTGTGCCGAGACACTATTTTGTCTCATGAGACCTATCGATGCATTGAGCAGCTATAGCGGGCTCCACCCGTCACTTACTATGTTCAATGAATTCCCAATATGAAAAGGTTTAAACCTAACATAAAAATTAGAACTACAACATGTATAAGAAATGTCAATACATTATCTATAAACCATGAATGGTTTGAAATAACACAAACACAGTCAAAAAAATCACAAAAACCTTTAACAAAATATTGATGTTTTTATCATAATAAATCAACTTCAGAAATACTTTAAATCCATCAAAGGATGTTGACATAGCTGAAATCAAAACATTTTTAGAGAAATACCTCTTTGTATTTTTAAATAATTTAATGGTAACATAATTATATAAGATATAATTTATATTTGAAAACATTATTTTAATATTGAAATGAAATCTTTAACGATGTTATAATGGTGGAAAATAGCCGCACCTGCCATATAAGTTAAAAAACATTCTTACCTTAAATTTAACGAAAAGGTTAAAAATTACCTTGTTTGGAAAACGATGGAATGATTCATTTATAAACATATTATAAATGTCAAACAAGGGTATAAATGATATTAACCCATATTCTAAATATATAGTAAGAATTTTTTGAAATAAATATTTAAGAATCATGGATGTGGATGGTAAATATGTCCTAGAAGAAACTTAAGTAAAAACAACCTCTGATAATAGTGATTGTAAAATTAACCCTTACCTTGAACTTTTCCTTGGTCGAGGGTTGGTTAACATCTGGTATAATTGGGAAATAATTTTTATTAAATTATAAAATAATAATATACATTAATATGATATCATATATGATCATTTAACATTTCTTTGTCAAATATATTTTAGTATTATCGTCATTTAGAGTGTTAACATATTCATTTTCTTTTATATTCTTTGTTATGTGAGGCATATTTGTAATGTATGGAATGTATCATTTTCATATCCAGAATAATATTATTTCTTGAAACATTATTTTTAATCATCAAATGAAAATTAGTCTTGAATAGATACGATGGGGAATTAATCTCATCGTGTTCGTGGAGACGGTAATCTATACGTATGCATGAGTGACAATATCATTCTTTTGATATCAAAATAATATATAATTGGATGGTATATCATATATAAAGAATAACTATCATGTTATATTTTTCATTTTCATCAATTTCATATCATTATTATACCCATCCAAATAATAATGTTTAGAATAACAATTAGACCACCACATGGAGACAGTAAGCTATGTGTATGCATGTATGCTAAAATGTCATTTAAAAGATGGATAGAATAATGAATATGGTAGTACCATATTTATAATAACATCTTAGTATATAGAAGATATATAACGGCCCAAACAATTCAGGCCCATTCCTTTGTCAAAAACAAGGCCATGAAGTGTTTTAGAGGGTAAAATGGGCTTTTCCCACACTTTCCAGAATTTTGAAATTACATGCCGTGTAGTGTGAGTAGACGCCGTGTACCCCCTCAATGGGTATACCTCGTGTTAATGGCATTGTCCTTGCTGTGTGAAATAAATGGGTACACGTTGTGTACCCCATACTGCATGCCGTGTAGTCCCTCCCCGCGTACATGTTACCCTCAAACTATGTGTTCACCAGTCAATGGTTGTGTGCCGTGTTGGAGCTGTGTCCTTGCCATGTGAAATAAATGAGTCCACACCGTTTATCTCATAAAAAATGTCATGTAGTCCCACCCCGCGTACGCGTTACCCTCAAACCGTGTGTTGAACAGTCAATAGTCGTGTTCCACGTTGAAGGCAATGTTGGAAGCTGCATGGTGATTGTGTGAAATGGCCGAGTAAACGTCGTGTACTAGGTAGTACACGCCGTGTACTTTTTTTTCACACCTATAAAAGGAGGGGTCCTCTCCTCCTTTTCAACTCTCTCTTCTTCTCCCCATTCCCTCAAGTAGATCACTCCTAAGAGACTCGAAGGCTCTTTTCCTTCCATAACTTCTTCATCCGAGCTCCGATTTACTATCCATCAGTGGCCACAGGATCGTAACGACAAGGAAAAACATATGACCATGGATCTGTTGTCTTCCCTTCAGCATTTCATTCACACCTTCTACCGGAGGAGGGTTTTCCAGGATTTGACAGAAGCGACGAACGCCGACGAACGTCTTCTAAATTTCATCCCGGGGAGCGTTGTGATCAGAACCTATGGAGGTAGGGGTCTTACCTTCGTCTCTCTAAATTGTGCATCATACGGGGTGGGTGTGGTCTTGTTTCTGTGAAACACTTTTGAACCGGTTTAATGAAGATAATAACTGGCCTATATAACGGGGATGGGATTTTTGTGAATGCAGTTACTTTATTTATATCATGTAATATTATGTTGTGAATTGAATAAACTTATGCCTACTGAAAATCATGGTTGGTGGGGGCCTTTTCTTGTGCAGTTAAATGATACCCTATCTTTCTAGGCCATATATAGATGGAAACTTTATGGAATATGGAATTGGTTAATCACGTAAAGTTGGCTGATTAAATGAATAACTGGAACCCTTATGTGATCACATCGGTTGAACAAAAACGAAATAATAAACATGTGGGTGCAGGTTTATGTGAAGGGAGTGTTTTTTCGGTAGTGGTGGATTGGGTGAGAAATGTGATTGTGTTTGTCTTGGTTGTCAGTTGGTGTGAATTCTATGTTGACGATGGGCAGCGGGGCTACATTGAATGGAATCAAGGGATGATGATGTATGGGTTTTGATGTGTTTGTGGTTATGGTGGTTGGAAGTGGGGCTATAGGGATGGGTTTGAATTTGAACGTACTATAGGTTGGAATAATAAATAAAAGTGGAAGTGTTAATGAATGAAGGGGCATGTTAATGGAACGAGAATAGTAATCAATGGGGCTGGTTGGTTAATAAAAATGGACTTGTTTGTGTTACTTTTGTTTTCCTAACATTATTTGTGGATGTTTGGGATATGTTTTATGAATTATTGATATGGTTGGTTGTGGATAATTTCCTAGTAGTTAAGGAACTAATAAAATAATTCTGTTGAAATATGAAAACTTAAATGGTGTGGTGATTGTTTGTTGTATGCATGCTTTGACATAGCAGTACCGAGGCACGTGCTCAGTTTCTCTATTTAGAAGCCATAGGTTGGGATGTTTGTTTAGTATAAATATATCTTTGTGATTTTTCGCACCTCTCCCAAGTTGAACACTTAGTACCGAACACTCCCATTTCATGGGAGAGGGGGTTTTCCCCATAGATACTAGCTCCTTCCTTCTCCTTCTTCCATAGGTTGTGATTGCTTGAGGTGACCTTACAGCTACGACTCTTCTGCTCGGTTTTGATTGGGATGGTATTATCCCAGGACTCTTTGGCAGGTTTACTATTTTTTTCCCCAAGAATGTTTAGGATGAGGCCCAGGTGTGTGCAGGTGGGATACGTGGTTGTGAGGCCCAGGTGTGTGCGGGCGAGATACGTGGTCGTGAGGCCCAGGTGTGTGAGGGCAGGATATATGGTTTTGTGGCCTAGGTGTGTGTGGGAGGGATATGTGGTTTTTGAGGCCCAGGTGTGTGTGGGCGGGAATAATGTAGTAGCATCAGGATGTTCGTCGTTAGGAAGAGCAAATAGCTAGTGGGAAATGGTGTGGGGTACCAAATACTATTGTTCTTATATAATACAACATGTTGTTTTGTGTTTTGGTGAGCGTGTTTAGTGTGGTTGGGTGGATATAATTCCTTGACATGTTTTGGTTTCTTTTATTGTTCTCACAGGACATTAGGATGTCTCCCCACTTGTGCACGAGAGCTTTAGGTATCCCTATTGATTATACTTGTATTCTCAACCTACGTTTTCTTTCAGATTTCCATGAGGCCTACTAGGGCTGTGCAGGACCCTACAAGTCGGTACAGTTGGATTTGTTTCAGTTTTTTGTACTCTTGTTTTATTTTGGTATTGCACTTTTGAGCTTTCTTGTAATTGTACCTTATTTCAAAACTATTTAAAAATACATGTTGGATTGGTTTGGGTTTATTTACTTGTCTTTACATTATTTTATTTTGGTGTTTGACTCATCCTATTTCCTGATCGTAAATAAATAAAAAGGGTAATGCCTCCCATATTGTGAAAAACTCAGACCCTTGGTGCTAGTCGCCACCACGGGGCCTATTGGAGGCGGGACTCGGGGGTCATTATCTCCCTTTCGCCATTTCCAGCTCAGGAGGGGCATCTTTGGTGGTAGGGGGTCATGATAGAATGGTATCATCGGTGGTGGTTGAGAGATATGATGGTGTCTGGAGTTAGGAACAGTGAAGATTGAATGGGATAGTTGGGAAATAGTGTTAGCTGATCTTGGTTCGTGACATTGGACATGGAAGACTGGCTAGGACACATGATTTTAGGGCCCACCATGATATGTTGCAAGGACTCTAAACCTACCGAATGACCATGTTAAACTACATTTATTAGAGGTTAGAGACTATAGGGAAGGTACATGTATCATCATGATTTTGGTTTACTTTATTTGAGTGTTTTGGGAAAGAAATTTAATAAAATGATATAATGAAACCTTGATAAATTTCCTTACAACTTTGGCTTATATGATCTTTGATAACCATATTGCTATGGCACTTGGACTTCATCCCCAGGTGGCTCACACAGCTGAGACCCAGTAGATTCAGGTAGTCGATTAGTTGAGGATTGACCTCGAGGAGGAAGATAACTAGTGGCAGAAGACTCTCCGTTCATTCCAGCAAAAAACCCTCAAGAAGTACGAGGGTAGTACTTCGGATATGGAGATGGAGGGGTGGATTGAGGAGCTAGGGATCACTTTTACATTGATCCGTGCTCCAAGGAAGTATTGGGTTCCCCTAGCAGTCAGTCAGCTGAGAGGTGTGGCGCATCAGTGGTGGATGCTCTACCTCAGAGAGATGACGGAGACAGAGGTTCTGTGGGCTGATGTTGGGACCACAAATATCTAGTGGGGACCTTCTTTTTCTACATATGCATCCATACGATGTCATCCTAGGAATCGACTAGTTGTTTTCTGTTAGAGCCGTTATCGACTGCTTTCGAAGAAGGGTCATGTTCTCCGATGTGGATGGGTAGCATGTATCTTTTGTTGGCAAGAGGAGCTATCAAGTGGGAAGCCGACATGTGAAGCCTCTCCTTTCCTTTTTAGGCGGGTTATCAGTGGTTTATACTGATAAAGAGATGATGGATGTCCCAGAGGTTGTTGGGGAGTACGTCGATGTTTTTCTCGAGGAGGTTCTGAGTCTACCCCCCCCCCTGACATGACGTTGAGTTTGGGATAGACTTACAGCCTGAAGCATGTCCGATTTTGATGGCCCCTTATTAGATGGCTCTTTTGTAGTTTTGGATGTTGAGGATTTAAATTGACGATCTTATGGAGAAGGGTTTTATTCGATCCAGTGTGTCATCATTGTGTTCTCCAGTTTTGTTCGTGAAGAAGGCATATAGTGGTTTCAGGAAATGCATAGACTACCGAAGGTTGAATCAGGTAACAGTCAAGAAACGTTACCCCCTTCCAAGGATAGATGATCTCTTTGACCAGCTGAGGGGAGTAGGTTGGTTTTCAAAGATCGAACTATGATATGGATATCATCAGCTGAGGGTAAATGACAGTGACATCTCGAAGATGGCTTTTAGGTGCATGTATGGGCACTTCGAGTTTGTAGTGATTCCATTTGGAGTTACAAATGCACCAACTGTGTTCATGAGACTTATGAAGCTTGTCTTCTGAGAGTTTCTTGACCGTTTCGTCATTGTGTTTATCGATGACATCCTGATCGACTCAAGATCAGAGGAGGAGCTCGTTGAGAATCTCAAGGAAGTATTGGAAGTCCTTCTACACCACCAGCTTTATGGGAATTTGTCGAAGTTTATGTTCTTGACACAAGAAGTACACTTCCTTGGGCACGTAGTGTCTCAGCATGGAGTGTTAGTGGACCCGTCGAAGGTGGAGGCATTTTTTTATTAGGCGGCACCCAAGAGTGTGGCAGAAGTTCATAGTTTCCTAGGGTTTGTAGATTACTATCATAGGATCATTTCAAAATTCTATCAAGTTGGTGATCCATTTACGACTTTGAATAGGAAGAACCAGGACTTCCTATGGATTGAGCACTGCCAGAAAGCTTTCGACTACCTGAAGGAGATGTTGGTTAGTGCTCCTGTACTTAAGTTGTCATAGGAAGGGTAGTTGTATGAGGTGTTTTGCTATGCCTCGGGCCTTGGCTTGGGGTGAATAATAATGCAGAAGAAGTGTGTGATCTATTATGGGTCTAGGAAGATGCACCCTCATGAGTGTCACTATGCCACCCATGACCTAGAGCATGCATCAGTAGAGTTTTCTCTGAAATTGTAACAACATTACCTCTTTGGGGAGATCTTTATGGTCTTCTCATATCACAAGAGATTATGTTATATCTTCTCCAAGCACGACATGAACTTACGGCAGCATATATGGGTCGAGTTTCTCCAATACTATGACTTCCATATCTCTTACACTGAAGGTAAGGGCAACGTTGTGGCTGATGCCATGTGCAGGAAGTCGCATAAGGAGGTAGATCGGGAATCCGCTGATGCTTGGAGGGCAATGGAAGAGTTGGATACCTTGCACTTGGATTTAAGGTTAGAGGGTGTCATAGGCTGTTTGTTTCAGATGATGGTACAGTCCTCCTTGTTGCAGTAGGTGGAAGAGTATCAGTGGGGAGACTCCGAGGCAGAAATAAAGTGAGATCGTATCGATCAGGGAAACACTCTAGAAGGATGGTCTGAGTACAGACGACCTCAGATTCTTTTTCATGGAAGGATGTTTGTTCCAGAGGCGATGCATGATGGAGTTCACCATGAGTTCCATATCTAAGCCTTGGAAGTACATCCATGAGTTTCGAAAATGCACAGAGGCCTGAGGGAACAGTTTTGGTGGTCGGGGGTGAAACGGGATGTGGAAAAGTTTCCGGCTAAGTGCCTAGTGTGTCAGCAAGGGAAGGATGAACACCGTGTTCCCAGTGGTTTGTCGCATTATTTAGATGTCCCCAAGTGGAAATTGGATGACATCTCAATGGAAATCATCACAGGACTCCCAAAAGCTTAGGGTGGTTATGATGCTATCTATGTAGTGGTGGATCGACTGATGAAATCAGCTCACTTCTTAGCAATTAAGGAGTCAGGCCCAGTGAGTACCTTAGCACAGAGGTACGTAGATGAGGTGGTGCATTTTCATGGAGTTCCTAAAACTATCATCTCAGATCGGGATACTCGGTTTACCTTGTGACTCTGGAGGGGGTTACAACATGCTTTAGGCGCCCAGCAATTCCTTAGCACTGCTTTCCACGCCCATACCGATTGGCAGATAGAGCGGACTATCCAGACGTTGGAGGACATGCTGTGAGAATGCATTCTGGAATTCTAAGGATCATGGGTGCGACACTTGCCTTTAGTAGAGTTGTCCTACAACAAAATTTTCCAATCTACTATTGGAATGGCAACGTTTGAGGCATTGTATGGAAGACCATGTCGTTCACCAATTTTCTGGGCAGAGGATGGTGAGACAGGTGCTCTTGGGCTAGAGGTAGTATATAGCACCACAGAGAAAGTCCAACTTGTGCGTGAGAGGATGAAAGTGGCTCCGGACCGATAGAAGTCTTATGCTGATCGTCGGAGGTGGCCCTTAGAGTTAGAGGTTAGAGATCATGTGTTCCTTATGGTTTCCCCTCAACGTGGGAAACAGAGGTTTGGGAAAGGGAGTAAGCTCTCCCCTAGTTTCATTTTACCTTTCGAGGTGCTGATGCAAGTCGGTGAGGTGGCATATCATCTAGCCCTACAAACATAGTTTGAGAAGGTTCATGACGTCTTCCATGTCTCCCAGCTTCTTCGGTACTTAAACGACATCTCTCACGTTATCAACTGCGGTGAGATAGATATGGGAGACGACAGGACCTTCGAGGAACGACCAGTCAGTATCGAGGATCATAAAGAGAAGGTGCCCTGTGGATGAACCATTCCCTTGGTTCGTGTGTTGTGGAGGCATGGCGGCCTCGAGGAGAGCACTTGGGAGTGGGAGGATCAGATGCACGCTCAGTACCCAGAGTTGTTTTGAATTGTGTTTTGCTTTGTTCTTATGATCTTTGTTTTGATGTTATACTTTATACCTTTGATATATGGAATGCTTGGATTGTTGGTTGTGAGAAATTGTTTTTCCTTGTTCTCTGGCAGTGTGTAGCATGTCCGGATGTGTGGGGAAATGGAAAAACATGATCCTTAATCGAGACGCATTAATGCGGATGTGATTGAACCCGTCTGGGCAAGTCAGTGCCGGCTAAAGAGGATAATATCTCGACATATGAGAAGGAATTTCCATAAACCACATATTCTGGAAGTGTGTTGGTTGTGTGGTGTTTGGGGTAGTGTAAGTTGAAAAATCCTAATATATGGAAGTGGGAAGATCCAATTCTTAATTGAGACGCATTAATGAGGATGCGATTAAACTCGTGTAGGTGAGTCAGTTCTGCCTAAAGAGGATAATATCTCGACATATGAGAAGGAATTCCTAACACAAATGATTAGGGTTGTTGGATGGGTTCTTGTTATAACGAGAGCCCTAAGAGGTATCGAGTTGGGTTCTACTGGGATGGATTTTGAATTCTCGGGGTTGAGAATGTTTTAAGAGGTATCTATTGTAATGGCCCGGACCTCTCTGGCCCATTCCTTTGTCAAAAATAAGGTCATGAAGTGCTCTGGAGGGTAAAATGGACTTTTCCCACAGTTTCCAGAATTTTGAAACTACACGCCGTGTAGTGTGAGTACATGAAGTGTACCCTCTCTCTAGGTATACCACGTGTTGAAGGCCATTTACTTACTGTGTGAAATAAATGGGTACATGCTGTGTACCCCATACTACACACCATGTAGTCCCTCCTTGCGTACGTGTTACCCTCAAACCGTGTGTTGACCTGTCAACGACCATGTGCCGTGTTGGAGTTGTGTCCTTTCCATGTGAAATAAATGATTACATTCTGTTTATCTCATATTTCATGCCGTCTTGTACCTCTCCGCATACGCGTTACCCTCAACCTGTGTGTTGACTAGTCAACGACTGATTTCCGCGTTGAAGGCCGTGTTGGAACCCGCGTGGTGACTGTGTGAAATGGCCGAGTACACATTGTGTACTAAGAATTACATGCCGTGTAATTTTCATTTAATTGCCCATAAAAGGAGGGGTTATCTCCTTCTTTTCAAATCACTCCTCTCCTCCCCATTCCCTCGAGAAGAGCTCTCCCAAGAGACTCGAAGGCTATTTTTCTTCAATAACTTCTTCATCTGAGCTCTGATTTACGATCCGTTAGCAGCCACGAGATCAGAACGATGAGGCGGAACTTCTGATCTTGGATTTGTTGTCTTACCTTCGGCCTTTCCTTCCCAACATCCACCCAATGATGTTTTTTTGGGATTTGATAGAAGCGGCGGACGTCAGAGAACGTCTTCTAAAGTTGATCATTGGGAGCGTTGTGATCAGAACCTGTGGAGGTAGGGGTCTTACCATTGTCCATCTAAATTGTGCATCATGCGGGTGGGTGTCCTCTTGTTTACGTGAAACACATTAGAACCGGTTTAATGAAGATAATAACTGACATATATTATGGGGATGAGATGTTTGTGAATGCAGTTACTTTATTTATATCCTGTGATATTATATTGTTAATTGAATAGGCGTATGCCTACCGAAAATCACGGTTGTTGGGGGCCTTTGCTTGAACTATTAAATTTCCCTATCTATCAAGAACGTTTATGGATGTAAACTTTGTGGAATATGGAATTTCTTAATCACTTAAAGTTGTCTAATTAAATGAATAACTAGAACCCTCATGTGATCACCCCGGTCGAAAAAAACTGAAATAATAAACATGTGGGTGCGGTTTTATGTGAAGGGAGTGTTTTGTGGGTTGTTGTGGATAGGGTGAGCAGCGGGGCTGCGGTTGGCTTGTTTGTGGGTTTGTGTGAATGCTATGTTGACGATGGGCAGTAGGGGTATGATAAATGGTATCAAGGGATGATGATGTACGGGTATTGATGTGTTTTTGGTTATGGGGGTTTGTAGAGGGGATGCTGGGATGGGTTTGAATGTGAAAGAACTATGGGTTGTGAATAATAAATAAAAGTGGAAGAGTTGATGAATGTTGGGGAATGGTAAGGGAATGTGAATAGTAATCAATGGGGATGGTTGGTTAATAGGAAGGGACTTGTCTGTGCTGCTTGTGTTTTCCAAACTTGATTTGTGGATGGAAGGTATATGTTTTACGAACGATTGATATGGTTGGTTATGGATAATTTCCCAGTAGTTAAGGAACTAATAAACTAATTCCTTGGAAATATGAAAAATTAATGGGGTTGTTTTGACATAGTAGTACAGACGCATGTGCCTAGTTTCTCATTTTAGAATCAATAGGTTGGGAGTGGTGTTTGGTATACATATATATATATGCATCTTTCGGTTTTGTCTCACCTCACCCAGGTTGAGCACTTAGTTCCAAACACTCCCATTTCATGGGAGAGGGTGTTTTCCACTTAGTTACTAGCTCTTTCCTGCTCCTTATTCAATAGGATGTCATGGCTTGAGGTGACCTTACACCTAAGACTCTTTAGGTAGGTTCTATTGGAGTGGTATTAGCCCAAACATCTTTGAGAAGGATTACTATTTTTTCCCAAGAATATTCAGGATGAGGCCCAGGTGTGTGCGGGTGGGATACATGGTTTTGAGGCCAATGTGTGTGCGGGCAGGATACGTAGTTCTGAGGCCCAGGTGTGTGCAGGAGGGATACATGGTTGTCAGGTCGAGGTGTGTGCGGGTGGGATATGTGGTTCTTGAGGCCTAGGTGTGTGCGGGTGGGAAGAGTGTGGTAGTGTCAGGATGTTCGCAGTTAGCAAGAGCAGCTAGCAAGTTGGAAATTGTGTGGGGTACCCAATACTCATTTTCTTATATACTACTAGAAATTCTTTTGTGTTTTGGTGAGCGTGGATGGTGAGGTTGGGTGGATATAATTACTTGATAGGTTTTTGTTTCATCTGTTGTCTCACGGGATATTAGAATGTCTCCCCACTTATGCACGAGAGATGTAGATTTCCCTACATAGTATTAATGTATTCAAACCCTATGTTTTCTTTTCGGTTTCCTGGAGGACTACCAGGGCCATGCGGGACCCTACTAGTTGGGACAGTTGGAGTTTTTGCAGTTTTTTGTACTCTTGTTTTCTTTTGGTATTGTATTTTTTAGCTTTCTTGTACTTGTACCTTGTTTCAGAACTATTTAAACATGCATGTGGGATTGGTTTGGGATTATTTACACGTCTTTCCATTATTTATTTTGGTGTTTGACTCATCCTATTTCCTGATCTTAAATAAATAAAATGGGTAATGCCTCCCATATTGGAAAAAACTCATACCCTTGGTGCTAGTCGCCACCCCGGGGCCTACTGGAGGCGGGACTCTGGGGTCATTAAATCCCTTTCTCCATTTCCAGCTTCGGAGGGGAATCATTGGTGGGAGGGGGACATGAAAAGATACCACAATTATTATTTTATAATGGAAACAACAAATAAATAAGAAGTGGAAGATGAAAGGAACTTGAAAGAGGTGATGAAATATTTACATCTTCTTCGTGTTCTTCCGTATGATTTCATCGAAAGGGCTCCATAGGTTGAATTTATGACTAATGGAATGCCTCTAAGATGAAGGGAAAGCAGTTTAATGGGTATTTGGGTAGGTTTTGGTTGAGCCAAATTACTTTGATGGTTTGAATTAGATAGAAGGTGGAGTGACCTTTTATGAGAGGGGTGAGGGGAACCTTAGGAAAAGATAGAAATATTGTTTTATAATATAAGAATTTTAGATTTATAATTTTTGTAAAATGAATTATTTAAAGGATAATATATTCATGGGTAGCAAATCACTCAACCAATAGGTTTTAGATAGGGTTGGGTTACTATATTAACATTATCTTTTAAATTTAACTCTTAGTTAAATAGATTATCATTTACCATGTCTCTTTGTATTTTTATATTTTATGGTTAATAATGTTTCTATACATTTCCAAGATAAACCCAAGTAATTCATAATTGATACACCTATTATTATATATGTCTTTTGGATGAACCTTATATTTTTAGGAATAGAATATTAATAAAAAAATATAATATGTGTTTTAAAAACTCTTTTATGTCAATTTTGACACTATTTGGTATTCGGTTTTTCTATATTCATTACAGCATTATTACCACGAAAAAAATTCATCTATCCAACCCTAATAAGTTATATTAACCAATAAAATAATTTTAATTCATTAATTGTCTCAAATTACATTTATTTGGATTTTTATAATATCAATTATTATAATATTTTAATAATTGGGTAATTACTACATCATCATTGTGTCATAATAAATTTAGTTATTTAATTTTTAAAAATTATAAATAAAATACAATTATGTAGAAAATCATTTCAGATTTATAATGAATATTTATAGTTGAATATATCTATTGTGTATCCCTATATTAAAAATGGTTATTAATTAAACATTGAATTTAACACTTTTAACTCTTCTTTGAATTATATAATAATAAATGTCCGAATCAAATCCATGTCGACGTAAAGGATCATATTTTATTCCAAAGATTGTTTTTGGTTGAATTATACTTATCGAATAGAATTAAGACATGTATTAAGGTAATAATAATATATTTTTTACCCTTAATTACCCTATTTACTTTTAACCGTGGTAAACAAAAGTAAATAGTTACTATTCACCAGAAATAATTTTCATCTTATTGAACAACATTTTACATACTAATATCAATTGTGCCTCTTATATTTTTGGAATTCAACACACAGAAGTTGTAAAATTACGTTTTACGTAAATTTAAAAATGCTCCTAGGAGGTGGGGAAAAGACGGAAAAAAGTTAAATAAAATTATTATACATCTAAAATTATTATAACCTGACTCCAATTATTTACATCGAACTTATATTTGTATTATGTATATATTTTTGCCTAAAATAAATTTAAATAAAATAAATAATTATTTAAATAAAAATTCGTTTTTAAACATTAACTTAGTGTTTTTCACAATTCATTAAAATTTGTATGTTTTTAGAAAAAACCAACATTTCTCCCTAAGATAATTTCGATATTTTAAATCCAAAAATGAAGTCCATTTTGAAAAATACAATTTATAAAATTTCCAAAAGTGGGTATTACTATTCATAATTGCTAGATTGATTGGTTGTGGTGTGTTATAACTAGAAGTTTCATACAACACATGATAATATATGATTCAAAGAGAAGCGTACCGTGGAATCATGGGGTGTTAGAATAATAATTATTTTATAACAGCATTTATGTTGATAATATAGAACATAATCTCATTCTCCATTTAGGTGGAAAACCATCATATCACGGAAGATGATTTCATTTTTTGAAGGAAAGGATAAAAGAGTAGAATTAGTGATAGATATTCTAATAAAAATCAAAATAATAGTATTTTTATTATATTGGAGTCATAAATACTCTGTTTAAAGGGTATGTAAGGAGAAGATAAGAAATGAAAAGAAATTAAAAGAAAAGGATTACAGATTTTACATATAAAATGTTGTCTCGTTCAGAACATCTATAAATAACATGGGATTGATATTTTGTGAATAAAAAAAGATATTCAATCAGGTGAAGAGATTTGGTATGTGAATTGAGAAATAATAATTAACAAGCTAATGTTCATATAATGTGGGAGAATAATGGGAATCGATTAGAGTTATTTACAGGGGAAGCGACTTGTTTCTCTTATTATAACATAAATTAGTTTATTATTTTATCCCAATAATATCAAGGTTGTTGACAATTATGACTAAATATATAAAATTGAATAGGAGATTCAAAAAAATGGCTTCATACATCATTATTACATCATCAATGGCTAAATTTGTTTCCATTAGCATGAAATTAAATTATTTTTCAACACATGAAATTCATATATTTTAGATAAATCAAAAAATAAATTACCCTAAAAATTTGTTTTCTATTAAACTAAAAATTTGGAATAAATTTTAGAATTTTTATCCTTAATATGATAAATTTAATTTTTAAATAAAATCATCATTCATTAAAAAAATCCATATTTAACATTATAATATATTTTTTGACCCTATAAAAAACTAATTAACATATCATTAATTTTTTAATAATTATAAATAAACCTAATTAAAAATTTTGAATATATTTTATGAATTCAAATTTTCATTAATCATGTTATATTAAAAAAAATATTTAGAAGAGACATTATAATTTTTCAGAAAGACTCACACCGAATTTATCACTTTTAAAACATTTATTCGAAAATTATGTTTTGTAAAAAATATAATTTCTTTAATTTATATGATGCAAATTTTTTCATTTTGCTTTCATATGAGAGGATATTATTATAATATCCGGAATGCTATTCCAAATGTTCTGATTAAAAATCCAACAACCAAGTAAATATTTCAGTTGTATATGTTCCCTAATTTCATTAAAAGACTCCAATTTAATCCATTAATCATTCACTTCCATTTGAAAATTTGGGTATTTATATTGTTGGATCATAAAAAGTAATTTTATATTATTAACATTGTGTTTAATTTTATATCTTTTTCTATGGGTGTAATCATTCTAGTAGATCAAGAAGATCTTAATTTTCCCATTATTTTTATCAAAATTTATATGTATTGTCTTGTAAAATATTTAGAATTATTATTTATATATTTTATGACTTAAGTACAACAATCTATTAATGTGATTAATGTTTTTATTTTATTATATATGTGATCCATTAGTTTTATGACAGAAGATGGAAAATTCATTTGGTAAAATTAGAGGTCATAAAATTCATATCCTCCTTTAAAATTCCACCATTGAAATTCAATTTTAGATAATAACAAGAAACTATGCTACTGTATTTATCCATTATCGCTTCATATGGTTCACATTTCTTCATTCCATGCATATGGGATGTCCATTGTACCTTGACCACGAGAGTGGTCTTCTTGTGATGATATTTTTTTACTAATGTCAAAAATTCACAACATCTCCTCAGAGGATATATCATTTTCGATCTGTACTTACATACCCTTCTAATTTGATTGAGATGGAAGAGGAACATTAATATGTCTTAAGAGTCATCCCCAAGATTCTAAAGACTGAAAATTAAGTTTTAAGGGTTTCAATACATATGGGGGATGATTTTCCCATTATGATTTAAATGACTAACCAAACAAGAATAACCAAAAAAACTATATGATGCATGATATAAATATAAGACAACTCAAAACATAATTTATGAAAATAAATCTAAAACCATGTATTATAATGGAAGGGTAAAATATCAAAGTAAATAATGGAAGAAAAAACTCAATCCCTCTAAGGAAAACTCCATGATCCAAAACATACTCCATGATCCAACTCCAAAAAAACTAAAGTATTTTCGATTACTACTAATGATGTGTGATACATAAACATTTCCCATGTCTTAATAAACTAAAGCAGCAAAAGTAAAAAATATCCAATTCATTGATGAGTAATAGGACTTAGTACAATTTCCACAATTACTTATGTACACATTAATCTTGGATGGAAAATATCATCCCATTTATATAAAATAGTTATATTATTAATATTCTATACACGATTATATCAAAATATAAATAAGTAGCAGGGTATAATAGTTTTCCCCATCAAAACCAATTTCCATGGAAATAAAACAAACAATTCTCTAAATTATTTCATTAATTCCACTTTGGAATACCCAATTCTAATCAACACAACCGCACATCTACACATGCATGATTCATTAAAAAACATTCCATACTCATAAGATGTTTCTTATCGATCTACCATGTCATCACATGTAAATTAAATCCCACATTCTATTATTTTTTTGGAACTGAGCACATGTTCATATTTCAACCAAGCATAATAATTCAATTTGAACATAGACAACATGTATGCTAATCAAACATTTCAATATCATCTTGACAAAACCATTTCTAATATGAATACAATTTTTAAAACCTTTTCCCCAATTGAAATAAATAAACGTTTATTAAATCACCATTTTAATATAATTTATCAATGAACATTAATAAATCATTCAATGATTTCTCATAAATCTACAAACCATTACTAAATTAAGTTTCTACCATGTTTCTCACAAAAATTTGAAAATATTTTTCAATCAATTTAATCAATTTTAAAATAGCCATTCATGTTTTAAATATTGTAGTCTATAGTGAAGAAACCTACCTCTAGTTTTATGATGAGAACAATGAATGACTCTTAAAACCACACGAAATCAGTTTTATTGTCCAAGAAACTCTATAAATTCTATTCCCTTATCAACAAAAGTACCATATATGAACATATTTTCCATCTAAAAACATAGATCAATTAAAGAAGGTTTATATCTAAGAAATCAAAGTGATTAAGAATTGGGTCTAAAAACCTACATAAAACAACCATGAATGAAGCCTTACTACGAGAACTGATCTTTAACACAGTAAGGAATGACATAGGATTTATTCCAATTTGATTGGAAGTGGTTATCCAACCATTTATAGTGACAAATTATGATCTAGGTCCATTATAGGTAAAAAAGGATTTAGAGTTGAAAATGAAATTGATCCACAATTTAAGGATTTAACTTTTGAATCGATCATTGTTTCTACACACATTTAAGAAATCCATGTTCTTATTTTTCTCTTACATCTACCTTAATGGATACCTCACATGATTTCCTCTCAAGGTTAAAAAACTATGCACCACCCATTCCGAAGAACAATGTCCAAAATTTCCTAAACTTACTACAGTTCATCCTAGGATTTCACTTGGATTGGAAAAAATTGCACACTTACCATGTGCCTTCCATTTATACTATGTTTTATTGTGTACAGTTTCTTATAAGTGCTTCATGGTTTTCCTAAATCATGAACCGATCATGAAACACTATAAAATCCCAAAAACACTACAAATGTTATCCATACAATCCCCAACATCACCCATATAAATTACATATTTGTATGACATAATGAAAGAGTTACTTACCTAAAACTGGTAGTGCTAAATTATCTCCACCATTGGTATTTACATCCTTATATGTTTTAAAATAATCATTTAGAAAAATGTGTTCCAAAAATTTATCATTAATTTATTTTCCATGTTCCCAAGTATCTTCTTAAAGTAAACTACGTTTCAAAAAAACCAACACTAGAATTAATCCTTTTCAAGGAAATAATTTTTACTCCATATAAAAAATATGAAGATGAATGAAATTAAACTATGAATCAGCCTCTTGGTCAATGTAATCCATTCATATCACAATTTTAGGGTCAGGAAGATGCATTTTCAACTGATATACATGGAATAAATTATTTCCCACAGTGAATGGTGGTGGTAATGCCAATTGAAAAGACCCCTCAGAATCCTGTTCCAGTTACACAAGAGAGCCTATGTTTCATGGAGATAACATTCCATACATCCCAAAAAAATTATGTATTATCCTTGAGGGGATCCTAATGAACACATAATCACTCACAATCAATGACAATGGTTATTGACGATGATCTGTATACAATTTATGATGACTATTTTCCTCTTCGATCTGTTATCTGATCAAGTGAATCATATCCTTTGTCACTTGGACAATGCTCGGTCTAACAAGTGATGTCTCAACTGATTCCACTAAACACATTGGAGAATGACAAGGAGGCCCAAAAAAACACTAAAAAATATAATTTTTTATTGAATCATGAAAAAACAATTATAGGAGAACTCTACATTCGATATTTTTTATTCCGATGCGAAAAAAAATATTTACATAGGCCCACAATATTTCATGGATTGTCTGTATAGTCTTTTCAGATTTTTAGAACATCTAAGGAAGATATGTCTTACTCTTAGTCAACTGGGTTCCAAGGGATTTAAATAATGATTTCAATAAATGGAACATAAACCTCAAATAACTATTTGAAACTATAAAAACTCGAAATATATATCTCTTTAACACTTACCACATATAAATATTTGATAGATCCTACAAATTATGAGTTTTAAAAATATGATTTAAATATGCTGAATTTGTGAGCCAATCCAATATCACTTATTTATAATCGTGGTTCCTAATTGTTCTCGGGAGACCTGTTACAAAATAAATGGGAATCTCTTTGTGTATCCACACTAAGATAGATAAATATTGTAGTATACCATCTGGTGACTATTTATATATCATAACATTTTAAAATTTTAGACATCTGGATACAAAATCAACCACCTCCAATTTCGAAATGATCCACTAAAACTTTTCATTCAATGCCTTATACAACTTGTTTATTACATAATTAATATTGTATCATCTCGTGTATTTATTTAATAATAAATTTTAATTTAAATTAATAATTATGAAAAGTATATTTATTTAATGTTAAATTGGACACTTTTTCTGTTAGCATACCCAACATGTAACAGCGGGTTTCTCCTAAATCATATGTCTCACACAACACAATGTTATACGAAAAAATAATACAATAATAATATTATTATTTTAAATCATAATTACTTCCTAGATGTTGTATTAGTGGGAATGAACATAACTAACTAAATATAATTTATAATGATTATTAAATGGTTTTACCTTAATCAAAAAAAATTTGAGGCTTAATATAATATGGAATTTAAATTTTCACATAAAATACACTAATATGTTTGAATGTTTCTTTTATGTCATTTTAATGGAGAACCCTTTTAAAATATATTTTTTGTCAGGTTTTTATATTCTATTTGAAAAAATAAACATCTGATTTTGAATCACGACATTAAAATTTAAAATTGTTGAAATATTGGTATTTTTCTTATAAAATCCATAATTTAATGAATACTAAAAATACTACAGTTTAATTCAAAACATAAATTTTTTATAAATTATTTATATAGATATTTTGTCCATTTAATTTGATTAAAATAATAATTTTAAAATTAATTTATTATATAATCCAATTTTGGTCATTGAATGTAATTTTACTTTTAATTTTGATATTAATAGAAGGAAATATTTTATTATTTTTTACTTCATAAAAACTCTATTTTAATAAAAATCTTATTTTTTAAATATAGAAAATCATATTCCATATTTGGAATCAAATGTTTCATATTCTATAAATAGGTACATTTTTTTAAAACATTATGAATATTAAATATAGTAATAATTTTTATTTTCCATGTATGAAGGCTAAATCAGGTAAATAAGGGTTAATAATCTTATTATAATAATAAATAACTACCCTAAAGTGTGTTTGAATCCTAATTTATGAGATATTGAAGACCACGTGTATCCTTGGGTTTATTTTATAACCCCATGGGTCCACATGGGGGTTCTAATGACATTTAGTTTGATCGATTGAATCATTTTGTTAGGACTTTAACCAAAATGAATTCCTAAATATTGTCAAAATTGACATAATTGAGTTTTTAAACCAAAAACTATTAAATTATATGATATAACAATCATAAAATTCATAGATATTTTCAAAATAAAATGATAATGATTAAAATGTTATTAATTATCCACTTTAGATTCTCATTGAATTTCATAGTAACCATATTAACCGTATAACATACAAATAAATAAGTCATAGTAACAGTTAATGTTTTTATATAATGGTTAAAGTAAAATGATAAGTTTACTTTTGTGACATAAATATTTATAAAACCTATTTTATGAGAATAATTCCACCCATACACATTGTGTCAATGAAATAAATCACTTTTTATCTTTTAGACTTGGAATAGAAATTTCTAATAAAATAATATTTCAAGACATTCCTAACATGACCGACCGCACTCTTATAAAATCCTACCACCTCTAACCATATACTAACACATCTCAAGACCCTTGGATACTCTATATAATGAATACATATTATCCATAAATACCTCCCTTCTAATTAGAAGTCATACATTGGTCATAAGAAATATCAAGGAACCCTTTGGATCAACATAAAATGAGCTTCTCGAGATAGAGGTAACGTCGTCTCCCATGCTCCTTTCATTTATTTTTCTTCTCCAACCAAAAAAACTCTATTTATAGAATTATTTTTAAGTTAAATCATTACCATCAATATACAAGGATGTTTATATACTAATTTTTCAACCTAAACATACACAAACGTCTATATAATTGATATAGAACATACATATTCTATTTACGGATAACTACTACCTCCTGAAATGATGATTGTTTAATTTTCACCTAACATATCTCACAGTTTAAATTTCTTGGAACTATATTTATATATGATATATATTATATTAATATAGTCTCTATTGTTATATCACATTTATTTACGAAATTCTTTAATTCTTTCCATATTGTCTAAGTACCTTAATTTGATTTAAGGACGTGTGGACTACCGCCCCATCAATGTGATATGACTCATTCATTATAAACATTGATCATATAAAGGATGGGGTTAATGAAAGTATAAAGCACATATAACCTAAATATTACACATTATTTACAATATAATTCAGTATCATTAGTTTTTATTTTTTTAATATTGAATAGAAATGAATGTATCGTTAATGCATATGTATAACCTAACTTCTCCATTAATAGTTCATTTAATTTCTTATAAAAAATTTTTAGGGACCTTTCTAAATACATATATATATGTGTTTATGTTATATTAAAATCATGATTAATATTCTATATATAATGCACATATGACAAAATTGTAATTTTCCTCAAAACAATTTCATTTTTTACTTAAATATCGAACATTGACGAAATGTCTAATATAAACACAAATAATTTACTAATTATTATCAGATGCTAATAATTAATATAAAATGAATAATAAAAATTAAAAATGATCTAACGAATTTGTAAATTGAAATAATTTTATTATTGTGGAAATTAAATAGTGAATGAGATATGTCGAAATCAAGGTAAGAGAATTCATCTCAATATCCTTTCATTGTGGCATATACTGATTTATATAAAACCTTAATTGACATGGTGTATAAAAACCACTTTAACATTTAATTTCATTCAATGGTTTTAAAATTAAATATTGTTTTATAAAGCATAATACAAAAAAAAATGTTTCTTTTTAATATATGTGGTGACAAACCCATTTTTACCACCATGAGCAATATTTGATTTATTGCTTTCTCTACAAGATGTAATATTTTTATAACGAAATTTAAATAAAATATTCCGTTTATATGTATTTTTTAATTCGAAAATATTTTGAAAATTGATTTATTATATCAATATAATGAAATGATGTCTCATGACAGAAATGTGGAAATGTTATTTTTTCCTTATGCATGTTCATGTGTCTTTATAAGGTTATGTTTCTCAGAGATTACTTATATATATGGGTGGTTCCATGATAAAATGATGGTGGGTGAGAATGTGATATCCCTCCAATTCATTAGGTAACGTGATAGAGGTAAATGTTATGATTTCTCCTAAGAGATTAAGGGAATATACTCAGATGGGTATTCCAAATGTAATCATACGGGTTACTCCCTATATTGCTTTGAATTGTACAAAGAAATAATTTAATAGATTCCACATGTTATATTCGTGGTTTATCGTTGATATGTATTTTTCTTTATTCTTATAAAATCATGGGTTTACTAATACTCATAGTTTAATTTTCAATTTTATTATTTTAACCCCTACTGAGTTTTTATGCACATACCATGTTTTTTGTTATGTATTCCCATGGTACAAGGATTAATAAGAAAAATTAATAAGTCAATAATATCATTATCAAGAAAAGATCAAATATTTTTTAGGATTTTCTTTTGTGAAGAAAATGGATACTACATTAATAGTATCCTCTTGTATTATTATGGGATTATATTTATTAGTAATGGAAAAATTATTTATAACTTCAAACCTGAAAAGATCCTTGATGGGAATTAAATTTTAATTATTGGAATATCTCAAGATAAAGTAATTATTTATTATTAGTGGCATATAGTTGGTATCAATGGTCTATTTGGATTAAAATATGGGTCAGAATAACCCTAAATTATTTTAGCATTATCGTTAAAATGAAATTGAATTTGTGGATTAATATGTTTCTTCATCTACGATATATCATTTTAGAATGGTTTTCTGTAATGAAAAAGAAGAAGCTATTCTAGGATGACAACTAGAGGAAGAAACCCTTCCAAATCAATAACTTGAGATAGTTAGAGTTAGAACTGAATAAATTCCTGCATTGATGGAACACTTGATTGAGGCTATAAATTGAATTGGAATCCATGTGCGAGATTAGCTATATCATCCACAAAAAAACATGTTGGGAGTACATAATTTCATGAGGATACATCCTATGTAATATATAAGATCAACTAACATCATGCCAGCTTATGAGTGGATTAAATATCTAGAAAGGATTTTCTATGTCATGGGATGTTCATAAAAATAGATTATTCATGTTATTTATTGTTTTCAAGGTTATGTCGATCAGTGGTGGTATATGGTTTAAAATATCAGGGATAGTGAGGTGAATTATTTTTGATGATTGGGATGAAAATCTAGGTATATTTCTTGGAAAAAAATTACTATGGTATTTTAACATGGTACAGAAAAAACCATTCTTGGAATTGAGTTTGGATAATGAATCATTGGCTGCTTAAGAAGAAATATTCACTCGACTGGCAAGGTATGTTCCATATTTATTACAAATTATTTATAGTTAAATAAATTGTTTTTAATTATGATTTAATCCAATGAATCGAAGGGTATTAGCTACTTTTGAGTTAATAAGTTGTAAAAAACATGTGTGTTTTGTGGAGAAGGTGGGAATATAGTTATCCAATTATAATTTGTTATTTAAAAAATTACTGAATAAGGAGTCTAGGTGGAATAAGAAAGGTAATAACTCTTCAATAATTCTAATGGTATGAAACATAAGTTTATAGTTTGAGATAATAGGGGTAAAAATCACTCTAGGTAATTCCTTTATATTATATAAATTTCATATAATATGGTAAAATGGAACATAAGGATCACAATTACAGTGACCACTTGTAGTGTAGTGGGTATAAAAAATATTATTTATATTTTGTAAAATGATTTAATTACAATGATATGTGTCTTTTGGAAAATGAGTGTCTAAAAAAGAACTCAAATGGTGGAAAGCAGTCAGACAACAATTAGAAATGGGTGGTGAAATCCTTTGCATCAATGTCAGAAAATTTTGGGCCATCAAATAATTATTTTCAGGTACATTTTTAATTATTAAAATTATTTCAATGTGTTATGTGACACTTGTTCTACACTATCTTTCATTTCAGATAAATCTTATACTGTATTTGAAATTCTATATCAAGAAATATATTATGATCAGGTGGTAAAAACATGTCAAGACACAACTTATACCATGGCTCGAGTAACAACAACCCTATGCCCACCTCCATAGGCCAGAGGGTGGAGACTTGATCTGAAGGACAACAAACAAGATGATGCCATTTCCTAACAATATATGTACACACACATAGCTAACTCATTATAAAAGTAAAGATGAAAAGAAATCAAGATACAAAACTGATATAATAAGGGAAACAAAAAAATATATGCATGGACAATTATATAGTAAATGCACATGAAAAGTAATACTTAAAGTGAAATGGAAATAAAACACACCCAACTAGAAAAGTGTAACAACCCCATAACATGTGAAAAAAGTAAAATAGCTGGGAGAGTCCCACTCCTCAAGCCCAAGATATGACCATTGTATGTTTTCCAAGCCCCATGTATCCCTATGATCCTCTGATATCATGATCATTGTATCTTTCATCAGCAAGGGAACACTAAATTTAAGAAAAACACAAGGTGGGGTGAGTAAAATAATACTCAGTAAGATTCCCCAAAGGCTCAAGGTGGAATCAAGAGAGGTACAGAAAAGTGTGAAGTAAGAGAGAACAAGCTACAAAATAGATAACTGAAAGAGTACCATTCAACCAAATAAAATAGTGAATGTAGACTCTACCAAAAAGAAGGAGATCAACACGGGGAGGTCATGAACTCCCCATAAAATATTTTTTATAAATAGTATTAGATTGAACGCATCCAACCCAGGGAATCTACATAAGGAAAGCACATGTCGTACCCTGGGCATCTTCGTCTCTCTTGGATGGGTAGTATCCAACACAATGAATGAGCCTTGTAAATAAGATATGTGTGTGTTTATGTATGCATGCTACATCAAATAAAAAATATTGAAGGAGTAAGGGGATCTCCATTCCATTGCTCTACCCAAGAAAGTGTGTAACCATCAATTACAAGAGAAAAAAATATGTGATTCCCTATATCTTGTCACATCGTTTTAGGAGGCACAAGTTAATGGGGCACAATAACTTCTCTTTGATACAATATTCATTTGGAAAAATTGACTGACCTGCACTGTTTTAGGTCGCTTCACAAGAAAATGTATTGGTGGGTAAAGATCTCATATTCTTTGTGGGTACCTAGGTAAGTAAAACCATACCATGTCATTGTGTCCCATGGTCAAGGGTGTTCTCTGAACCATCAGTGACTATGGAATCTGTCCCACTGAGATAGTCTTCCTGATATCTCCATGGGAATACACACTGGGTTGGTCTGGTATCTCCCTGGGTACTATGCTCTGGGTCAACCTGGTATCTCTATAAGGACAACATTATGTGGCCTGGTTAGAGGTTCAGGCCAATATCTCATCGAGGACTACACTTTGGGTCACCTCGATATCTCTTGGGGGACTACGGTTAGGGTTAGACCAAAATCCTCTAAGGGACAACACTTCTTGGCACAATGAAAGGGTCATCCTGGAACTGCACTGATCATCCATGTTTCATGGTGCATCTTTGAAAGCACTGATGAACACTTGTCATCCCTACTGGACGGAACCTCTCAGAAACCACTGATGAACAATGCTCATCCCTGTTAGATAAAACCTCGCATAAAAACCACAATGGAACACTGATCATCCATGTAGGATAGACCCTCTTGGAAAAAAAATTCTCAAGGAAATTTGATCATCCCTAAGGGATGGTACCTCTCAGAAAGAAATAATCGATGAACTCTGATCATCGTTGATGGATGGTACATCTCAAAAAAACCATTGTGGAACTCTATTCAACCATGATAGGTGGTACCTATCTGAAAAATATTTGAGGGAATCTGATCATCCTTTTAGAATGGAACCTATCTGAAAAATAATCGAGGAACTCTGATCATCCCTAATGGATGGTACATCAATGAAAAATTTCACTGTAGTCATTGGGTTTTTCCAGTAATAGATGTCACACCTACAACATCTCGCATCATTTTTCATAAGCCACTACATATGGAACTATCTCATTCTATATGGAAATAAACTTAGGATACACTACTCACATGCCAAAGTACTAGTGCAAAATGAGAATATATGATAAATATAGTATGTGTAATGTGGTACATGGATTGTGTGGATCCCACATGTCATCTGGCTTTTCCCCTTCTCCTGGATGTGTACCTATCCTTTATTGAGCACTAAACTAAAAATCAAGTACTTCTAGGGAGGCTAGTGTACCCCCAATGTACCGGGAATCACAGTCCAAAAAGCGGACAACCATGTTTTGAACGTTGTTAAACCGATGGGCAATAACATAATTTTACTCGCAAGACTCCTAAAATGGCACTAGATAACCAAAAATATCACTCAGTTGTGATCCATGGAGAAAAAAACATGTGGTTGACTATTCATTCATCCTAAACAAACTTACGATGGAAAATTCATATATCCCCACATAGCAATCGAATGATGTCACGTGGGTCCCACAACTTGGTCCTAAATCATATTATACAAATCGTGTTGTTGCGATCCTCACTAAAAAACCCGATATGGATATCTCATTTGTACAAAATGAAAACCCTAAGAAAAATTTTCATTTCATCATAACATATGCGAACCAGACATCATGGTTCCCATGACTCAATTTTGCTTTAAACACTTGAAAAAGGGATTTAAAAGTCTGACTCAATTTCCAGGTCACAATGTCGATGACAGCTCACCAATATGAAGTCATATGGAATATTTACGACATATAAAGGATTCCAAAACAATAAGAATATGATTATTATTGGGTGACTCCTGGAACTAAGCCACGAACAAGAATTTAATATTCAATATTGGACTTCAATTAACCATATTAATCCTAGCGTGGCTCTATCCTTGATGGTTTTTCAAACCGAGGTCAAACAAATATGTTACAGTAAAAAAAATGTTTTGCAAACCAAAATAATAATAGAATTATTATATTATTCATTTTCTGTATAATAATTTTTTCTCAAATCAAAACCCATGTTTTAATCATTTAACTATTTCATTTGCAGGGCACAATCCACCAACTCACTCCTTCTTTATCATTTATTTCCATTATTTATTTATATTATAATTATTTTTTATAGTTTTTGTCTCTAATTAATATCTTCACCATAAACTTCTCAAACGAATTCACAATACCTCTTCGGGTAACTCTTAACCACCGTATATCATGCAGAACCATAAAGTCATCCACCGGCCTAGCTTTCCCCCACCATCGCTCACATGGAATGTCCTCACCACCTCACACCGACCAACATGGCGCTATGGGCCTCCCTCACCAGTCTCATACCACGAGGCCTAGCCATATACTGCACACCATCACCACTAGATGATGCTTCCTCAGACTCACCACACACCACCATATCGCCTCCCCTGCACTTCCTCCATGCTTGCCCGTAGCCATGACGACGACAACTTGTAAAACCACCACATGCTCACCTCAGACTCGCCAGAACACCAGTACAACGTTGGGCCACCCCACTGAATCCTTCCATGTGCCATTTTAGCTTCGATCTAACTCAGAATGAAGAGATGAATGAGGATCTGTGATCCTCAGGTTAAGATCAACACATATGTTTGTCACTCTCAATGAAACATGGATTTCATGACAATGTTAATTATTTTTCAAAGAAGAACATGTGAATAACATGAAAAGAATGAATAATAAAAGATCATCGTTTATGTGTTGATCGATGGCCATGTTTCTTTGGCCACCATATATGATAATCATAAATAGAATAAATTGAAAAATAAATACTTATCATATTTCATGAATTTCAATTTCAAGACTAACTTGAAGAAATTGATTCAACCAATTTTTTTTTATCCACAAAATAATTTTTTCAAAAACATTTAATTCACATTCATCATGAAAATTCAATCAGGGAAAGAAATCCACAAAGATAAGACCTACCTAGATTGGAACAATTTTCATTTATGGATATCACTCCTGGGAAATGATAGTAAAAAGTTGTTGTGTTTGTCGTGCTTCAATTAGCATTGTTCCAAAGCGTCCTCATCATTCTTCATTGAAAATGAGATGACAAGGTGGTAGTCTTTGTTGAAAAAATAGGATAATGAGGCCAAGATCTTATAACCGTGAATTGAAAACCTCTCATTAAGGTAAATGAAATTAATAAAATAAAATAAATAATGTATTGTTCAATTATTTAATTAATCATTCACGATGGAAAACATTCCAACCTCCTGATATCAATAATGTTTTTACCTTGTATAGGTTAAAACATCTGTTATGAGCTCATTGATGGTCTCATATTTCTCATCTTAACCCCTGTCCAATAGTTATTAGGGTTTGAGATATTAAATGAATAAATTAATAATTTAATTTATCCACTTTAAACACCGCCAACGATCGACGAGTCTGAACATCCTACACAGACTTATTTTATGATTGTCCATGGAGAAACACTGCACTATTTACCATATCGTGGTATCATATTTTCTATCTGATCAACCATTTAAGAGATATCACATTTTATTTAGTCAATCACGTGTGCTTAATAGAAAAACACATAACATTTTTATGAAATTTATTCCGGGGATTCCGGGGCTTGAATTGCACGTCTTCTCAGTGCCCAGCTCTAGAAATATTCTTTGAAATAATTCAATGTCATATTAATAAAAAACTACATCTCTATGTTATTCCCATATTCATGATTTTCATCCATGAAAAGCAAAACTAGGTGGAAGGCATGGGATAATGATCATGCACATATCTCTCCCACTACCAGGGAAACCAGAATGTTTCTATGCTACCAATTAATGAGGACCAAATTGATGGTAAACCCTCATAATTCCTTCTTCAGATGATGAAATTTGTTGGATCACATCTGAATCTCCTCAATTGCGACATGTGGAAAAAGTTATGTACCCACTCCAACTATTTGGGGTGAGGAAATGTAGTATGCTACCACGCCATCTCCTCGCATAGTCCTAAATGACCTGATAGAACTCAGGTTATAGTTTTCCTCTCCAATCGAATGCCTAAATCCCATGTCAAAACTTGAATAACTATTTTCCACTAAAACTGGGACTCATAATTCCCATCAGAACATCCATATGGTGAAATACCTAATGATATCAGGTCACACAAGATTTTATAGTCAACGAATCAAAACCAAGACTCTATTACAAGCTCAAGAAGACAAGGAGTCAATGTTGTCGGCTGAAGAAAACGTGTACCCTCATGTTCCACCAGATTCAGTTGCAGAAAAGATAACCACTCTAAAACTTCAGACACTAGGAGAGTTTGGAGCATCCCTCACTTGTGGAGTGATTTATGGGACCCCTATGACCTATTATTGAGATCTATAATGAGAATATCTCTCACATTGAGATCTCATGATCTGGTGTCTTCTATCTTTAACAGACATCTCAACTCTATTTTTCTCACTACCACAACCATCACTATAGTGTTCCTCTGACAAAAATCTCTCAATCACCAATGCCTGCTCTATCACCCTGACTTAGATGGAAATGCACAAGTGTGCATTGATTGTATGAAATTTCAGTGGAGTCCATACTCAAACTTATACACCAAGAAGTAACCATTAAAGATCATGTCTACATATTAGTATGCAAGGTTGGTGAACCGAGTCACATACTCAGTCACCATCATCCCTCACTTCCATAATTGGAGAATCTCTTGAAGTCGAATATAGTGAAATTAGGAGGGGTATAACTCCTCATAGACAGGATGTTAGAAGTAATCCCATGATCGTACAAACTCATCTTGTATCTAAGTAACCATGATCCCTAAACATCAAACTGCTTCTGAGAAAGTTTCCGACTCCCAAAGACACTATTTGATCTTCTAGTGTTCGTACAATATTGAAGAGGAAGTCCATCAGCTCTAGCCAAAACATTGAAATCCAAGGTCCTGGATCACTATAGAACCTCAGCAGTCTCTGGCATTGGAACTTGAGAAGTGCGCTCATCCTGTGATGGTACTCATCCCGATCATGTTGGGTTATCTGCTTCCCAATACGTAGGGGTGCTTCTATCTGCCCACCTGGAGAAAGGGGCTCGCATGATGGGTCCTCAACTAAGGCCTCGATGCTAATGGTATAGTCGTCCGGAACCGTAGTAAGAATCATGGATGCTTGTCGTCACAAGGACATATTGAATGTTATCATGGAGTACCATGGTTAGATGGACATATATATATATATATATATATATACAAACACATCAACGGTAGTGGGGAGATAACTCAAGAAGGATAGTCAATGACTCAATCCTGTATGATGGGAGTACCTTTGATCCATGCAACAAGTGTCCTAGGGTGCTGAATCGAGAAGATATAAATCAGGGTTCTGGTGAATGGATATGTCAGTCGCTTGTAGCATCACAGGACTCACTGGTTTGAGAGACACTCTCCAGAAACATCGAAACTATTTCCATAAACCCAACAAAGACCATTTTAAAGAAACATCTGAACAACATCTAAAGGGTCAAACCTCATCTTGTACCACTTGGTCACGACCAGACCCATACCATGGATTTATTTGCAACTACCCTATGACCAACTCTATATTCCAGGGGATGGTGACTAGCGCTGGAGGTACCAAAAACTAAGGGGGGCCTTTTCCTACGAATCCTTACAAACACACACATCTTACTAAATAAAAATGAGTAGTGGAAAAAAAATATAGACACAACACTACTATAAAAAGGGAAACCTATCATATATCCATCAACCACTAAATAGTAAATGTACAAGAAAATAAAATCATAAAGGTAATGGGGAAAAATAAACAACCAAATAGAAATGTGCCAGAAACTAGCTACATGTGAAAAAGTAAAACAGTTGGGAGAGTCCCACTCTTGAATGCCAGGATTTGATAACTGCACGTGGTCTAAGAATCACGAACCCCAAAGCTCCTCTGATATCACAATCAACCTATCTATCGTCTATATGATCACACAAAATGTGGAAAAATCCCAAGTAGATGGGAGTATAAGAATATTATGTAGGATACCCCAAAGGGACGCGTGAGCAGAAAGAGTGGTACTGAAGAGGTGATCCATAAGAGAGAACACAGTACAACAAGAGTGAATAGAAATAGTACAAATTAGCCCATCAAGATAGTTAATGTTGAATCATCCAAACACAAGGATCATTACACAACGAGGAGATGAACTACCCATAAAATGTTTTCTACCTATATTAGGAGAGTGGACTAATCCATCCAATATATTCAAGACACATAATGCATGTGGCATACACCTCCAGTGTTTTCCATTAATGTATGGGGAGTATACAAAAAATCATGTGCATTGGAAACCATATATATGTGTGTGTGTGTGTTCATAATAAAATAAACCTATGGGAAAGAGTGAGGGGATATCCATTCCACAACTCACCCCATGATAGTGAGTAACCATCAGTTCCAATATAAAAACCATTTTTTATGCCTTGTATCTCGTAGAATATTCCATGTAGGAAAAAGTCAAAAGGGGCATGAATCAATTTTCATCGATACAATCCATTTTGGGTGGAACTGAATCACCCTAATTGTTTTAGGTCACGTCACCAGAATGTGTCTTGGTGGGGAAAGAGCACATTTTTCTTGGGGTCCGTAGGTAAGTTGAACCATACCTTGACACTGTGTCTCCGGGTCGAGGGTATTCTATAAACCATCGAGGTCTACGATACCTAGACCACAAGGAGATTCATCCTGATATCTCATCAGGTACTGCACTCTAGGTTTTCCCAGTATCCCCTCGGGGAATAAAATCTGGGTCTTCATGGTATATTCTTAGGGAATACTCTACCAGAACTAGCTGGACGGTCATCCAAATATCTCGTCGAGGACTACACATTGCTTCACCATGGTATCCCATCATGGACTATGCTTAGGGTGATCATGATTTCTCATCAGGGAATACTCCACCTTGCCAGTGGGAGGGTCAGCCCGGATCTTCATAGGTCATCCCAATTGGATGGTACAACTCAGAAAGAACTAAGGAACAATAGTCATCCCTGCTGGATGGTACCTCTCCAAAATAACTAAGGAACACGGGTCATCTCTACTGGATGGATCCTCCCAAAACAATAATTCATGAACTATGATAAACATGGCTAGATGGTACCACTTAGAAAAAAAATCATTTAGGAACTCTGATCATCCACGATGGATTGTACCTCATAGAAAAAAATCATCGAGGAACTCTGATCATTCCTGATGGATGGTACGTCAAGAGAAAACAATAAAGGAACTATGATAATAATTGATGGATGGTACCTCTAGGAAAAGTCATCGAATAACTATGATCATCACTGATTGAAAGTACCTCTCAGAAAAAGAAATGAGGAACTCTGATCATCCCTGATAGTTGGCACATCTCGTAAAATTTCATCTGCTATCATTGGCTGTCACCTGGGATAGGTTTAAAATATCACATTGTTTCTAATAATCAAATTTGGAGGGAAATACCAAATTCTACATGTAAAAATACTCAGAATAAGATACTCACATGCCAAAGCCTGAGTCAAAATAAAGGAGATATAATAGACGGAAAATTTGTAAAGCAGTACATGGTGTGTGTGGGTCCCCCACATCATGTTTCTTCACCTCATAACCTAGTTGTGTACATATCTATAATTGAGTAATAAATTGAAAGTAAATTACCCCTGGGAATGTTAATTTACTTCTTTGGTACCTGGTATCTCTAACCTAAAAGATGACGAGCACACATTGCTCATTGTAATACTGATGTGAAAAAGCATACTTTTAGTCACAGGCCTCCTCAAATGGAACAGGATAACCAAACAGACCACACACTTGCAATCCTTTGAAAAAATTTCACAAGATAGACTATTCATTTTCTGTAAATGGACATCCGATGGAAAATTCTTATATGACCACATTGCTCTCGAATGACGCCACGTGGGTCCCACACATTGGACCTGAAACAAATTGTATGGATCGTGTCATTGCGATTCTCTGAAAAAAACAGAATATGGACTTCTCATTCATCCAAAAGTGAAGGCAGATGAAAACAATGAATTTTAATGTAACATGCACAAACCAGGCCTCATAGGGATCATTCTTCGATTTCAATTTTGACACATGAAATTGGTCTTGAATATTCTACCTTAATTTTTGGTTCACAACAGTACTGAAGGCTCTAAAAAATCCGATGACGTATATAATATTTAAAACATATACAAGATTCTGAAAAAATATTATTATTATTATTATTGGGAATTTCATGGACCCAACACACGAACCGTAATTTAAAATTCAACATTGGATATAAATTTCCATCTTAATCTGAGGGTCACTCTTCCCTTGACAACATTTCAATCCATGTTTGCACAAATAAGTTACCTTCAAAACATGGTCTTCCCAACTAAAATAATAATAATATTTTTATATTATTATAGTTTTTATTTAACTGTTTTTTCATTAAATCAACACCCATGTTCAAATACTTCAAATCATTATTGTGCAGTGCACAATCCCCCAACTCACTCCTCCTTTATCATTTATTTCCCTTCTTTATTTATTTTATCATTATTTTGTTTCAGTTTCTCTATCCAATAATCTTCTTTCCTTCCATCTTATCCCACAAATTCATGATAGCATTAAATTTAACCCTAAACCACTTCCAATCATTCATAACAATCCCTCCATCCACCGTCCATGCTTTACCCTACCATCGCTCAACAAGAATGGGATCACCCCTTGCACCATCCACCCCGGCATCGTGGCCTTCCCTCTTTGGTATTCTACCCCAGGGCCTGACCACCTATTACACACCTAGACCTCATACTGAATCCACCATACTCTTGTCTCACACTACAATATCACCTTCCCCATGCTACCACCCTCCTCTCCCAAAGTCGCACCGACCACCACATGGACGAACTACAACCTGCTCATCTTAGACTCTTCATACCGTAGGCACTGTTCCATGCCACCACACAAAATCCTTCTACATACCATTCTGTCTTCGATCTAACTAGGAAAGAAGAGATGAAAGAAGATATTTGATCCTCAGGACGAGATCTCCACATCCATATGTCATTCTGAATGAAACATTGAGTTCCTCACATGCTTAATTATTTGGTGAGGAAGAACATGTGAAGAATGCATAGAGAATGAATAAGAAAAGATCACAGTCAATGTGAAAATTGAAAGAAATGTTTGTTTTGTAAACATCATTGAGAATCAATAACAAATGGAAATGAAAAATAAATACTTCTAATATTTCAAGAAATTAAATTTCAAGATAACAAGAATAAATTGATTCAACCATTTGGTTTTTGATCCGTGAATTAATTTATTCAAAAAAATTAAATTCACATTCGTAATGAAAATTATTCTGAGGTATGAAATGCACAAAGATAAGTCCTACATGTATTTTATTCATTGTTTTGGATGGATATCCTTCTTGGGAAATGATTGGAAGAATTTTTTGTTTTCATCGCTCATTAATCAAACCAGATCCAAGGATTCATTATCGTTCGTCAATGGGAGTGATAGGAGAGTGTGGTTGTCATCATTGAAAAAACAAGATAATGAGACCAAGATATCATAACAATGAATTTATATCCTTTAATATGGTTAAAATATGTTAATAAAATAATTAAATAAACAATTATTAAATTAATCATTCCTATTTGAACACAGGCCAACCTCTGGAGGCCGACAAAGGTTATACCCGTACAGTGAAACCTATGTTCTTGAGCTCATCAGTGGTCTCATATTTCTATCTGATCCCACGTACCTGAATTTTTTAGGTTTTAGCTATTAAATGAAAACAATAATATTTTAATTTATCAAATAAACACAATTTCAATTGGTGAGAAGTCCAAATGTCAAAAAACGACTTATTTTTTGTCCCACCAAGGGGAAACATCACGTTCTAGACCCAACGGTTGTCTCCAGTTTCTGATGTGATCAACCATTAAAGGGATATACTATTTTATTTAGTTAATCACGTGTAAATAATATAAAAACTCTTAACATTTTTATAAAATCGTTATCTGGCACACTGAGCCTCAGAATTGAATGCCGACTAAGCGCCCAGCTCTGGAAACATTCTTAGAAATATTTCAAAGTCTTATTAAGAAAATACAGGGTCTCTAAATAACATATGGAAGAATTTTTTAGTTAGAAAAATTATAATATCCTTCATGTCCTTGTCTGTGGAAATAATCTACTGACATTCATTACTTTTTTCCTCTAGTAGTGTTTGAAGTTATTTTTAGTATGGATTTGGTCTTTATTTATCATGATAAGATTGACTGTCGAGATAAAGAGGTATCTTTTTAAAAATAATTTTAGTTTATGTACATGAATGAACCCTTACTATTGATTACATATCAGAAATATGAGAAACTAGTAAAATATTGAAATTAATGTTATCTTGAATATAGTTTTTAAAAACAATGGAACTGTTCATATTAATGATGTGCCAATGATAATGAGTATTTTGAATTTTTTATGATGAGTTTCATATTATAATACATAATTTTGATGTAAATGTAATGATGACTTGTTTTCTGAAACATAGAATATTTCAAAACCCCCTTATCGAATGACATAGATTGTAATTTAAGAGATAAATAAGTATTTGTTGATGTTATTAGAAATAGGTTTCATTGGACCTGTTGAATAACCAAGGGTTGATCCCATCTTGGTTCTTAGGCAGATAGATGGTTCAATTACACATTTCATTGATTATAGAACATTCAGTAACATTATATCTAAGAACAAGTATCATTTTCCTCATATATATTATTTATTTGACAATCTCTAAGGATTTCAGTATTTTTTGAAGGATGAATTGAGGTCAGGGTACCATCAGTTCAAATTGACTGAATCATACATTCTAAAGACCACATTTCATACTAGATATGGACATTATGATTTTTTTAGTTATGATGTTTGGGTTAGCAAATGAACCATATATATTAAAGGATATTATTAATATAATAAACTATGAGATCTTGTATATGTTTGTGGTTAGGTTTATTAATGTTATTTTGGTATATTAAAAAAAGTAAAGGAGTGAATCAATATCTTTTGTAATTATCTTACAAACATTAAAAGAAAATATACTATATGGGAAATTCCGAATATTTGAGTTTTTGTTAAAAAAATTAATTCCTTGGTAATATTGTTTCTAATGATGTCATAAATGTTGATCCATCTAAAAAATGTTTTTTAAGAATTGACAAGACCATGAAATATAACCTCGATTTGTAGTTTTCATGCTTTAGCAGGTCATTACTAGAGGTTTTTTGAAACTTTTGCATAGTTATCATCACAATGACTATGTTAACCTAGAAATTGGTTATGTTCATATGGACATAAGATTGTGATGAATGTTTTTTGGAATTGAAATGAATATTTTTGAATGCTCCAGTTTTTTCATTATATTCCACAAATAGTGAATTTGTTATTTATAATGATTCTTAGTTGAAAGGACATGGTTGCATCATAATAAATAATGATAAGTTAATTGCTAATGATTCACGTCAATTTGAATCAATTGATTTAATTTTACCTAGACGTCATTTGTATGTAGAGACAATTGATTTTATTTAATAATTTAGAGGCATAATCTATGTGGTGTAAATTGTGAAATATATACCTACCATAAATTTTTGATGTATATATGTACTCAAAATGTATTGTACTTGAGGAAAAGATGATTGATGGAATTAATCAAGGATTTTAATTGCATGATTCATTACCATCATGGAAATGAAAACAATGTTCATGATTCATTGAGTTAGATATTTAATGATACAACATCAAAGATATGTTAGGAACATTACCCACTATTTAATGATTTGATGAACATTGGCATGGATTTTTTTGGTGAAGGAAATTCCTCTGTTTGGTTTTAGGTTTCAGTTGAATCATCTCTAGAATACAGAATAATGAAACCAAAGAAGGAAGATAGTGAAATGCTGATAATGGTAGAATAGGTTCATAAAGGTATGTTACCAGAATTTAAAATTGAATGAGATTCTATTTTAAGGGTTCTAAAGAGATTTTTTATACCTTGTGATTTACAATTTTAACACCCTAATATTTCATAGTACATTATTTTTCAAAGTAATTCAATAACATGCATTACACACAACAACGAGTTCTAGCGTAGCACGACTTACGTATCTAGTCATTCAAAAGAGTTTATTAATTGTATTAACTGAATTATGAAAATTATATAATCTTTATAATTTTCTAATCCATATTATGGGGTTCGTAGTCATAATGTAAGAACGAATTTTTTTAGATAAAAGAAATATTTTTCAAAAAATGAAATTTTACCATCTTTTAAAGGAAAACCCTCTTTAAGTCCAATTTTAGAAACCATTATATATTCAATATTAAAAAATAAAATTTTTCTATAGAATCGAGATAGATGAATTTAGTTTCAACTAATTTTTGTGGTTTTTCTGATAACTTTCATATTTGGGTGAATCGTAAAAAATACTATATTTAACTGAAAAAATATTTTTTATTAAAAATAATTTATAGTGTTGAATTATACATTTTAATGTTTTGGAAGAATAATTTTATTATATTTTTAGGATTTAATCTAGAGATTTACACTGTAAGTAATTTCACATTGAAATTGGACATAAACAAGTGTCAATTTTTTGATAGTTATTATTTCATAAAAATACGCTTTTCGTTTATGACAATGAGAATTAATTTTAAATAAAAAATTCAATTTATATGTTTTTAATTTCGTAAAATAGATTTCATTTTTGAATTCGGAATATATAAATATGCTTAGGGTGAATTTTTTGTATTTCCCTAAAAATTGTCAATTTTTAACGAATAGTCAAAGACATTAAGTTTTTGTTTAAAATAGACTTTTTATTTAATTAATTAATTATTTAATTTAAATTTATTTATGGTAAAAATAGGTACATAATACCTATATATGTCTAATGTAATTCATCTAATTCAATTTATAATAATTTTAGATATATAAAATTTTTATTGAACTTTTTACCATCTTTTACCCACCTCCTATGAGCATTTCAAAATTTGCATAAAACACATTTTTCTATTTCTATGAATTGAATTCCAAAAATCTAAGAGACAAAGTTGATATCCAATAAGTAAAATGTATTTCAATGAGATGAAAATAATTTTTGGTGAATAGTATCTTTTTACTTTTATTTACCACGGTTAAAATCAAATAGGGTAGTTAAGGATAAAAATGATATTATTATTACCCTAACACATGTCCTAATTAAATTGGATAACTAAAATTCAATAAAAAAACCTTAAGAATGAAATATCATCCTTTAGGTCCACTCGTATTATATTAGAAAATTTATTATTAATTAATTCAAAGAAGAGTTAAAAGATTTATATTCATGTTTAATATCTAATCCATTTTTAAAATAGTGTACATATAAGATATATTAGACTATATATATTCCTTAAAAAGATAAATTTATTTCCTAAATTATGGTATTTTATTTATAATTTTTAGATATTATTTAATTATTTTTAGTTATGACACAATGATGATGTTGTAATTACCATATTAATGAATGATTAAAATAATCAATATTATAAATATCCAAGTAAAAGTAATTTGAGACTTTTTGTGAATTAAACTAATTTTCAAGGTTAATATGACATTTTATGGTTGATTACATGATTTGTTTCGAAGTAATAATGATTTGATGAATTAAAAAAAATACCAAATAGTGTCATAATTGGCATAAAATAGTTTTGAAAACAAATATTATAATATTAATTGGTATTTTATTCCTAAAAATATACGGTTTAGAAAAAGTTCTTAAATAATCTTATATATGCCATTAATGAACCACTAGGGGTTCTCTTTTAAGTTTATAGTATGTTTATTAACTATATAATATAAAAATACAAATAGACATGGTAAATGTCAAACTATTTTACTAAGAGTTAAATATAAATGATAAGGTTAATATAGAGACCCAAACCAGTCTAAAACCTATTTGATGAGTGGCTTGCGACCCACCCCCCCTATCCTTTTAATAATGTATTTTTGAGCAATTATAATCCGAATATGAATTTATTATAAAATATGATTTTATGTTTTTCCTAAGGTGCCCCTCACCCCTCTTATAAAAAGGGCACTTCCCCTTCTCTCAAAGTTACACCTCCAAATCCGTTTGACTCAGCCAAAATATGGCCAAACATACTCTCTACTATCCTATATTCATCCTAAATGAATTTCTTTAGACATAACGCCAACCTAAAGAGCCCTTTTGATCAAATAAAAATTAAGAACCCAAAGAATAGGTAAATATATCATCATCTATTTCAAGTTACATTCTTTTTCCACATCCTCTTTCTTTATTGTTTCCATTCTAAAATAATAACTCTAGTGTCTTCTACATATTGTAATGTTATTATAAATATGGAATAACCATATTCATTATTCAATCCATCATTTGAATGACATGTCACTATACGTGCGTATATACGTCTTACCGTCTCCACGTCGTGGTGTAGTTTTTATTCAATAAATTATTATTTGGATGCGTATAATAATAATGTTTAATTTATGTAAATAATAAATATAACATGATAATGAATTTTTATATATGATATAACATCCAATTATATATTACTTCTATATCAAAAGAATGATATTGTCTCTCGTGCATACGTACAGATTACTTTCTCCACGAATGCAATGAGATTCATTCCCCATCATATCAATTCCAGAATAATTTTAAATATATGTCTAAAAATAATATTTAAAGACATAATATCATTCTGAATATGAATAAGATACATCCTATCCTTAACAAATATTCTTAAGTAACAAAGCAGATAAAGGAAAACTAACCAGTTAACATCTAAAAAGATGATAATAACAAGATATTATAAACAATGAAATAATAAAAGACCATATATGATATCATATTAATATATATGATTATTATATAATTTAATAAAAATTATTTCTCCTTTATACAGGTGGTTAACCAACCCTCAACCAAGGAAATGTACAAGGTAAATGTTAATTCCACAATATCTTTATTATCCGAGCTTGTTTTTACGTAAGTATCTACCGGGACATATTTATTATCCATGTCCATGTCTCATAAATGTGTTTTCAAAGGAATTATTTTTAAGGTAATTTTTTATTAAAACATAATTTTAAATGTTTTAAATATTTATTCTTCTAAATCATTCTCATTAATGACCATGTTTTATAAATGGGTTTTAAGGGTTTATTTAGATGGACATGAATGTTTTTAAAATGATAATTCCTTTTACATGTTTCAAAGTGGTAGGGACACTTTGATTCAAAAATGTCTTTAAATAACTTCCCTCGTAAATTGTGTTACTTATAGATGTTTATATTAAAATGGGATATTTCACACAATGAGTTTTACAAATCATTTTCATCTATATCAATATCCATTGATGGATTTTAAACTTGTTTGAAGTTTATTTATTAGTATACAAATCTTCCATATTGTAATGAAGGTTTTGCGATATGTTTGACGTTGGGTGTGTATTTTGTATAGCATTCATGGTTTTTGGATAAATTATATATATTTTGTACCCTAGTTTTAGTATGAATGTTTATGTTATGTTTAATCCTTTTCACATGAGGAATGCATTGGACTTAGTAAGTGACGGGTGGGGCCCGTTATAGCTCTTCAAAGCATCAGTAGGTCTCATGGGACAAACTAGGGTCTTGGAAAGAGGACTAGAAAAAATCTTATTTGTATTCTTGGCACAAGGCCTTGACTATGTTTTTATGAAATTTGGCATTACGAATTCCATCATTATGAAAGTGGATATTGAAATTTCCTGTGATTATTAGACTAGTATATTGTTCATTTGAATAAATAAAAGGAATTATTTGATTTTATCTTTGCCATATTATGCCGAAGATCAAGTTGAAAAGGCTTTTGTTTTAGGCTTTTTCATTTACTTAAATGTTTATCCTTATTTATAAAAGATTCTGCTATATTTTTATCATTATTGAGCATCGGATCTCACCCCTTTCTGTGTTATATTTTTTCCTGGATTCCAAGATGTTTGTTGTGATTGATATATAGGGTTACAATATGAGAATAATGGAATTCATAATGGACTATTTAGGATGTGTTGAATGTTATAAAGTGTATTGTATCATTCATGTATGTAATATATTTTCTATCACTGCTAAACTAATCAGTCCTTCGGAACATGATTCCTTGTAATCACACCAATGTATTAAAATAATGCACCGACTCTAGGTCACAAGGGTCAGGGCATTATAATTTGTACCAGATGAAGTTTATTACAATCTATGGAATATAGATTTTGGTAAACACTGATTAGTGAACATAGCCCCAAGATAGGATTTGAGGATTAGTATAGAAAAACTTCCTAAAATTTTGGTATTGTGCATATTTTGTGAGTTTTCCAAGTAATACATCCCTATCTGGATACGAGCAGGTAGAGGCCCCTCTGGAACAGATGTACCTAGGGGTAAAACTCAGAAACCCATCTCTGAGCTAGAATCAAATTGGAATTGGTACATGACAATCGGCCTTGATGCACTCTTGGTTATGACACTCCCTGGTGGATATGCCTAGGATAATTCTCATTTTCATTAAAAACCACTATGTAGGGATAATGAGTATATACATTTTGAAAGAAAACAGTTTTATGATTATGGATTATATCCATAAACTGTTCAGCTTATGTTATGTGTTTTATATGTTTGGAATTATGAATTGTGATTCATAAACTGACCTAGTGTACGCTATTGTTTAAAAATGGCACCCGGTAGAAGGAATGAGAACTCCAACAATACTTATGATCCAATGAGTGAGAAGGATCATATCTTTCATATTATTAAGCCGATATTTAGATGGAAAATAGTATCCCACGTATTCTCAAAATATAATGAAATAGTATCATCTGTTAATAATATATGTAGAGAATTATCTGATTTTTATGGATATGAAGGGAAGAAATAGATGAAAAGGACGGCAGAGAGAAATATGGATAAATGGAATAGGGGAATGAAGGATTATCACATATGTGATAACTGTGGAAAGAATCACCTTGGTAAATGTTTTTAATGAAATGGGAGTTTGTTATAAGTGTGGAAAGAAAGCACATCATATACGTGATTACAAGGGTGAGAAAAAGGTCTCAAATGTGTAATGCTTCATCTAAAAGGAGTTGGGACACTATATGAATCAATGTAAGAATCATCAGAGTATACTCGAAATGCTACTATTGGATAATAATCAATTTATGATACTACAGAAGATGAAGAGGAATTATTAAGAGTTATTATGTTGTTATTAATGTATCTTGTCTTTTGAGAGTTGTATCAACAATGTACATGTTATATGAATTATGGAAATAAATAAGGATAGTAATATAGTAGTATTTCAGTGGGAATTTGAGATTATATGGGCCTGATACTATTGTAGTAATTTTTGAACAAAAGATGGTTTGTTTGGATAAATTATATTGCATAATCTTTAGTATCATGGAATTGATTAATGGTTTGTTTATTTCATCATTATTAGAATATTAAAATTTTTTGTATAAAAGATATATACAATATTATATAAATAATAAATGAACATGTATGTAATAAATACAGTTTTGTGGTAATTTAGTGTGTTACCATGATTTAAAATAATACAAGATGAAGGTGCTCACATTTTATTGCATGGAAAAAAGGAACTTCATTTTGTTTAACTTCTATTTAAAATTTGTAATGTGAGTTTGGATAAAAATATCTTGGATAAGTCTAATGGTTGAAATTGATTAATTTTGAAAATGGATACTGTTATTAAGGTTATTTTTGGATTGTAATATACAGGACAACATGTAGACCATGTGACAACCCGTCACATCGGACAAAGCTATGGGAATCGAACCCACAACTATAGTGCGATTGGGATTTATCCCCTACCACTGGACTATGTGATGTCCCAAGATTGTATAATGGAGTTTTTTAAAGGGTCTGATTGGTGAATTATAAATTCACTATTTTTTAAACCCTATACGATTAAGATAAATATAATTATTTTTTCAAAATTATTTGTAGTTAAATATGAGTATGTGGTAGGAATTAGTTGAAGGATGAAACTCCACTAGTCAAGTATATATATATATATATATGTATAATTTATCATGTCTTATTCTAAGGGTAAATAAATTCTTAAACAATAGGGAAGGGATATTAAAACCAAAAATGTCTTATCCTAATACCTTCTATTTTATTGAATCAATGGTATTTCAAATCCTCATAGATTGATGGATTTTAGGACCTTAATTTTACAGTTGTTTGTGATTGATGACCTAAATCACTTCCTATAAGTATTTTGGTTTTTTCTCAAATTATGTTTCTCTAATTTCCACCAATGTTCTCCTAATCTAGATCATAATTTGGTGGTGTCTTTTTCATTCCCATTTTCCTCTTATTATGACTAAATTTTATTAACCCAATTTCCAATGTGGGTTTTCCCACAAAGGTATTTTCTATTTTAAAACTTTTATTTTTGAAGAAAAATTTCAAATTGCGAGGAGGAAATTTATTGAAGGAGATAAGAATGTAACACCCCATGATTTCATAGTACGTTATTTCATAAATATAATTCAATAACTTGCACTACACGCAACACTGAGTTCTAGAGAACCCAAATTACCAATCAATCCATTCAAATGCTATTATGAATTGTAATGACTAAATTGTTTTTGATGTAATAATGCTATTATGAATTTATAAAAAACAAAATAACAATAGTGTCAAAATTGATAAAAAAAGTGTTTGAAACAAAAATTATATTATTAAATTTTATTCTATTCATAAATATCTATGTTTAGTCCAATGGTATTAAATAATATTATATATTTCATTAATGAAACACTTGGTGTTCTCTTGGATGTTTATAATATGTTTATTGACCATAAAATATAAAAATTTATAGAGACTTGTTAAATGTCAATCAATTTAACTAAGAGTTAAATACAAAAGATAAGGTTAATATAGTGACCCAAACCTGTCTAAAACCTAACGGTTGAGTGTTTTTGGACCCATCCCTACCATATACATTAAATAATTTCTTTTTGGAGCCATTTGAAACCGAAAATTACTTTATTATAAAATAATATCTTATTTTTTTCCTTAGGTGCCGCTCACCCCTCTTATAAAAAGGGCACTTCCACTTCTCTCAAATTCACACCTCCAATGCCATTTGGCTCGGCCATAATCTACCCAAATTTCCTATCCACTATCCTCCCTTAATCCTAGATGGCTTTAATTAGTTATAAAACCAACCTAAAGATCCCTTTTGATCAAATTAAAAGAAAGAACCCGAAAAATAGGTAAATATTTCATCACCTCTTTCAAGTTCCTTTCGTTTTCCACATCCTCATTCATTATTCTTTCCATTCTAAAATAATAACTACAGTATCATCTATATACTGTGATGTTATTATAAATATGTTACAACCACATTCATTATTCTATCCATCCTTTGAATGACATGTCACCATACATGCGTACGTATGGCTTACCATCTCCACATCGTGGTGTAATTGTTATTCAATACATTATTATTTGGATGGGTTTAATAATAATGTGTAATTGATGTAAATAATAAATATAACATTATAATGATTATGTTTATATGATATAACATCCAATTATATATTATTTTAATATCAAATGAAAGAAATTGTTCCTCGTGCGTACGTACGGATTACCGTCTCCACGAACGCGATGAGATTAATTCCCTGTCATATCCAGTAAAGAATAATTTTAATTAGACGATTAGAAATCAAATTTAAAAACATAATATCATTCTTATTATTAATGAGATACATCCTATCCAAAACAAACATTACTTACGTAACTAAGCATATAAAAAAATGAATCAGTTAACACCTGAAACGACGACAATACTATGATATTATTATCAAAAAAATGTTTAAAGCCATATATGATATAATATTAATGTATATTATTCTGGTATAATTTTATAACTATTATATCAGAATTATAAAAGATTTTAACCTACCATCGACCGAGGGAATGTACAAGGTAAGGGTTAATTTCACAATCTATTAATTATCTGAACTTGTTTTTACGTAAGTATCTATTGGGATATATTTATTATCCATGTCCATGTTTTATAAAACAGTTTTCAAAGGGATTATTTTTAAGGGAATTTTTAACTAAAACATCATTTTAAATATTTTAAATATTTATTCTTCTGAATAATTCTCATTAATGTCCATGTTTTCAAAATGGGTTTTAAGTATTTATTTTTATGGACATAGTTTTTTTTTGAAATTTTAATTCCTTTCAAAATTATCAATGTGGTATAGGTTACTTTGATTCAAAAATGTCTTTAAATATCTTCCTTTATAAATTTTGTGAAATTTTAGTGTTTTATGAGAAATAAATATTTCTCATAATGAATTTTTCAAATCATTTTCATATATATCAAAATTATTTTATTAATTTTAAACATGATTGAAGTTGATTAATTATGATACAAATAGTCAGAAATGTATTGAAGGTTTTTTGATATGTTTGACTGTGGATGTGTTTTTTTATAACTTTCATGGTTTATGGATAATGTATTTACATTTCGTGTGCTAGTTTTAATATCAATTTTTATATGTGGAATGCATTGGACTTAGTAAGTGACGGGTGGAGACCACTGTAGCTTCTTGATGCATCGGTTGGTCTCATGAGACACACTGGTGTCTTGGCACAAGGCCTTCACAAAATCTTATTTGTAGTCTTGGAAAAAGGCCTTGACTACGTGGTTATAAAATTATCGAATTATGCATTCCATCAATATTAAAGTGGCTACTAATATTTCATGTGATTATTCAACTAGTATAATATACATGTTAATAAATAAATGGTATAATTTGATTTTTTATTTTCCATATTATTCTGATGTTGAATTGTAAAATGATTTTTTTTGTCTTATACATTGCCTTAAATGTTTATGCATATTTATGAATCTTTCCACTATATTGTTATCTTTACTAAGCATATGAGCTCACCCCATTCTATGTTCTATTTTTCCAAGTATTCTAAGAAGTTTATTGTTATTGATATGCAGGGTTGTGAAAATGTATTAATGACATTCAAAATATATTATTTAGGTTGTTTTGTAAGTTATAAAGTGTAATTTTACCTTCATGTATGTAATCAATTTTCCAAGACTTATAAACTGACCAGTAATTCAGGACATGATTCCTTGTAAGAATGCCAATGTATTAAAATAATGCACTGACTCTGTGTAACTGGGGTCGGGGCGTTACAACAAATTAAGAAGCAGTCATTCTGTGAAGTTCGTATTTCTTCATTTTCAATTCATACTAGCATTACTAATATGTACATGGATTATTATGAGTATTACTGGTGGGATGGGATGAAAATTATATATTGCGAACCTTACCCTGAGATGTTTGATTGGTCAATAGGCTAAAGAAGAGTGGATGTTACTGAAGTGGAAGCTTCAAACTTTTCTATTTTAAAATTGGAAATAAGAAAATAATTTCATGGACTTGGTAGTGTGATTAACAAATACTTATTTGGGTGAAATTTCAATGTAAATTATTGTTGGGTGATTGAAAAAATATAGTCACTTTCATCCAATATGAGATACACAGTCTCTAGATCAACATTGATGGTTGTGTATTAATAAAATAGTCAGGTTACATTGAGTTCCTCTCTCTATTGATTCTGATTGTGATCTCAGTTTCACTTCATGATTTTGGAAAGGCCTTCAGATGTCACTAGGTATTGAATTAAATTTCAGTTCAACTTTTAATCTGTAATAAAATTTTCAAAATGAACAAACAATTCTGATACTAGAAGATATGCTACATGATTTCTTAATGGATTACCGGAAAATATGGGAACAACATAATTATTATTTTTAGTTTTCATATAATAACTTTTTTCATTCCAATTTATAGATGGATCCATTTGAGGAATTATATGAAGTGAGGGGTAGAACTCATGATTTTGGAATGAATTAGGTTAAATGATGATGATGGAACCAGAATTTGGAGAACAGATGGTAAAAAATGTTCAGCTAATTCCGAAGAACATGAAAAAATCGTAGACTAGGAAGAAACATTATGTGGATAATAATATAAAAGATATTATCATGTAGGTAAGAGATCATGTCTTCTTAATATTTCTCTATGGAGATGTGTGATGTGTTTTGGTCAGAAGGGAATGATGAGTCAATAGTTCAATTAACACTATGAGATACTTGAAAAAAATGGATCAGCAGCATACCGAATGTTTTTAACTCTATATTTATAACATGTAATAATTTTTTTCTTGTTTCAATTATAATAATGTATATTTGGGATCCATCTCATGTTTTGATTCTATAGGTAGTTTAATTGGAATATAATCATTATTATGAGTAATATCCAATAGATATTGTTGACTATAGAGATCATGTGTTCTAGAATTAGGTTATTAATTATGTAACAGTTTGGTGAAATAACCATTTGGTAGAAGAGGCATCATGGGAATCTCAAAATGCTATGTCGGGATAAATACCCCCACTTATGTGATTTGTGAATAAAATTTTGGGGATATAATTTCTATATGAGGGAGAGGATCTATCATCTGTGGTATTTATAGAATAATATATTTTCATATATATTAGTATTTATGAATAAGATATTAATTTTACAATAATGTGAAAATAATTTTTTATATTTTACTGAACACACAACAATGGGATTTCATAGAAATCTTAGGTTCCACACAACATTGTATTATACCAAAAAATAATACAATAATATTATTATTATTTTAAATTGTAGTAAATGCCTAACTGTTTTTTTAGATGTTATGAATATAACTAAATACAATATTAATATACATATTTTTTAAATGTTTTATCATTTTATCAAAAATAATTATAGGCTTAAAATAATAATGAACCTAATTTTAATTATAAAATAATATAGTATTTTAAGAAGGTAATTTTTCAACCTTTTGATGGAGAACATTTTTTAAATCTAGTTTTTTTCACTATTATATATTATATTAGAGAAAATAAACATATTTTTTATAACAAGGACATCATAATTTACATTGGATTAAATTTTTTTGTCCTTATGATAAAGTATATATTTTAATGAATAGTACAAAATATAGCATTTTAATTTTAAGATGCATTTTCATATAATTTATTTGCGTAGTTATGTTATTCTTCTAATAGGTTTTAATGATTCTTTGGAGTATGATTTTTTGATTTATACCAATGTCTGTCATTGTATGTAATATCAATTTACGATTTCACTTAAACACCTGTCAATATTTTCTTAGTTTTTACTTCTTAGGAATTATCTTTTTGGTTTTGACAATAGAAATTAATTTTAAAATAACTGATGAATCATTTGTGTTATGAATTTTTAAAAATTGGTTCTATATTTGGAATCAGAGGGTCCAAATTGTGTTAATAGGAACCTATTATTATCGTTCATTATGAATATTATCGTCAATAATATTTTTTATTTATCATGGTTAAAGGGTAAATCATATAAATAATGGAAGGAATTAATATTATAATAATATAAAACTACCCTAACATGAATAATAACGTAATTTTATGTGATATGGCCAACCATGGGAGTCTATGGGTCTATTAAAGGACTCTATGGATTCACTTGGTCTTGATAATGACATGCTATAATTTTGAATTTAAACAAATGAGAAAAAGAGCATAAAAAAGAGTCTTTTTAATAAATCATTTTTAATATAGGGTTATATAACGAATATCTATGCATACAATTAGTTACTATAAATAAATAATAATTTCTATATCATGGTATTTTATTTATTATTTTTTGACATAAAAAATATAAATTTATTTTTGCACAATGATGATGAAATGATTACCTTATTAATGAAAAATTCAAATAAAATATATTATGAATATTAAAATAAATAAAATTTGAACATTTTTATTCCATACAATATTTTTTTTGGATTATTATAACTTGTTATTTGTGATTTAATTTAGTTTTTTCGAATGAATCAATTTTTAATGACTTTATCAAAAATCAATTTTTAAATAGTTTAAAAATATTCAAAAATTAGTTTTTAAAAGAATACTATTTAATTAAATGATATAATAGTAAAAAATTATGAGATTTAACCAAATTAATTATATAATGCAAATAATTTGAATAAAATTTCTACTTGAGGTTCTATTGTCATTTTATAATAAATATATTAACCATAAAGTATAAAAATAAATGAACATATGGAAAGAGATAATTGTTTTATCTAATAGTTAATGTTAAAGGATACGGTTAATTTTTGACCAAAACTCATATAAAACATATTTAATGACTTTATATCGATCCATACTCATATTATAATTGAAATATATCACATTTTATGTTTTATGAATCGAATAACAATTTATAATAATATAATATTTCAAAACATTCATAAAGTGCCCCTCCACCCTGTAATAAAGGGCCACCATCTAAAAAGACTTACTCACACCTTTCATTCCCCTTGGATCATAAAAATGATGCTCAAATAATCAACCAACATACACCACTTTCTATTAGAATCCATACTTTAGGAATAAGAAAACTAAAGGTTGTCTTTTGTCTCAAATCAAAAGTAGTTACCCAAATTAGATGCAATGTATTCTCTCAAGATCATTTCATTTTTTTACTTCTCCAACCCCCTAATCTTTTTTTAAATTATTTTATAACAACACAATTATGATAATAAAAATATGATTTTTTATTCTAAGGGTTATAACTACACTTACACATACCTACATCTAATTTACATAGAACATAGGGGTTCTATGTACGGTAAACTACTACCTCATGAAACAATGATTGTTCAATTTTCTCTTAATACCTATAATGGTGGAAATTATGATGGAAATATATTTATATATGAAATATATAATATTTATAATTTATCTATGATTATTTGATTTTTATATACAAAATTCCATTATGCATTCCATAATGTCTAAATATGATACTTTGATTTGAGAAAGTGTTGACTAAAACCTCCTCAATGTGATATGAATCATTCATGTCGTACATGGAACATCTAAAGGATGGTGTTAATGAAATTATTCAACATATATAACATAGATATTATACAGGAATTACAATATACATATTTATCATTTAGTTTTCATTCCTTTAATATGAAAAATAAATGAATATAGCGGTCATGCATACATACGACCTACCATCTCCATGAGAAGTTCATTTCATTTCATATCTCAAAAAGACATGGACTATTAGAAACACATATATACACAATATATATACTATTTAAATCAGGAGTAACATTTCAGAGATAATACACGTATCAAAACTTAGCCATGTTGTGTCATAAAAAGTTAATTGTACACTCTATTACTGAGTTTCGTCAAAAAATCCAATACAAACCCAAATAATTAAGTAAAATTTATAATATGGTAACTAGGGATATAAAATTAATAATAAACATTAAAAATGATATAAATAAATAGTAAATTGATCTAATATTTTTATTAAGGAAATTAATGAATGAAAGAGGAAAGTTTAATTAAAGGGAACAGACGTCTTATCAATCTATTTTCATTGAGGCATATTTTTATTTATATATGACCTTATTTTAAAAAGTGCATAATAAACCAATTTAAATTTTAATATAATTCATTTTTTTCAAAATGAATATTTTTTACAAAGCATTATACTATTCAAAAAAAGGAAGTTTTCAGTTTAAAATATTGTGTGATAAGGACATCGTCACTGCCATGATAATTATTTGATATCTGGCTACCTCTACAATTCGTAATGTTTTTAAATTGAAATGTAAATACTATATTAAATTTTTATTTAATTTGTTATCAAAAATATTTTTTAGAATCTCTTGATTATATTAATATTGTGAAATGATTCTTTATGATTTCAATGTGTAAATGTTGTTTTCCATTCATTCTTGTTCATGTATTATTATTATGTTATGGTTATTTGGCATTTCTAATGAATACAGCTGGTTCTGTAATAAACCAAGGGTGGGTTATCATGTTATAGGTTTCCAATGAATTCGGTAATGTGATGGAAGTAAACATTAAGGTTTCTCTTATGTGATTTAGGTAATATACTTATATGTTTATTCCCAAATTAACACTGAAGGTTACTCCTTATGTGATTGTAAATGCTACAAGGTATGTTGGATGGATAACAAAAGAAACCATTATGATTTATGATTTCTATTATGTTTTAATAATTCATATGAATTCATCTATTTATAGATATTTTGGAAATAATGTTTTCTTCCCTATTTTATCACTTAATCTACTTTTATAATCATCCCATGTTTTTTGAAATGTTTTTACACGGTGTACGGATGATTAAGATAACGAAATAAGTCAATAATATATTTATCAAGAAAAGATGTCATGTTTTTTAAGGGTCATCTTTGGTGGAATAATTGGATATCATTTTGATAGTATCCTTTTGTATGATTATGGTATGATATATACTAATAATGCTTAAATTTTTTATAAGTCCTATCTAGAAAAGATACTAAAAGGGTATTAAAGTAATATTATTTAATTATCTCAAGATTATATAATGTTTTATGGATGGGTATTCAATAACTATTATTTTGAATGTTGTAAATCTTGAAGAAGTTGTTCCTGACGAGACATATATTTGACTATCCATTTTTTTAACCAAAAATCTAAAAACACATAACGTTTCAATCCACAAAAAATCACCACACCATATATTATTGGACTCATTGTGGTACATTCTACATTACAATATCATGACTTCTATAACTAATCTCAACTATCACATATATGAAGCATCTTTTTCTAATAGATAATATTTTTTTTAATGCATAGACCTCTGAAATTCCCCAACCCGATGTATACATCCAGAAAAATACCAAAATATTAATATTCTCAATCCATCATATTTTTCATAGGTGTAAATTGTTATGAACTATCCCACATGGTATCTGCTGTAAATACCCCATGTTTTTCTTCCATAAGAAAGGGGTTGGAGACTAGCATCAGAAAATCTTATCCCTAAAATAGGAAGACATTGGTGTCGAACCTGTACACACATATTCAAGGTACACAACCAAATTAAACCACGTATCAAATATTCTGTATAAATACACGTGATTAAAAGTAAGGGTCTATTATACAAGAGCATATAAAACGGAAAATAAAGCATAAAATTGAAAACATCTCATGAGATCCTCCACCAATGGTCCTATCTCATGGGTTTTTACATCTCTTCATCGATGGTCTCTCAGAATTCCACAAAGGAGAATCAAAAAATGATATCAATCACAAAAAAAAATTACTGTATCAACTCAAACAAGATATATAACAAAAGTACATGAGTACATATGATTATTCGTAAAGCTAGATAATCTTATTTTGTCAAGAGGCTATATTTCTGACCCAAAAATGATTGATAGATGTTGACAAACATAGAATCGACAGGGGCTGACCCACACATGATCGATACATTTTGACCCACAATGTTTCACTAGGTGTTGACCCACTAAGGATCGATATATGCTGACCCACACAGGATCATTATTTTTTGACCAATATAATATCGATATGTGTTAACCCAAGGATCATCGATATTCTAACATCATGTTGCATCCAGCCACTGGATTCACACACATAGTATGCTTGATATTGGAGGATCCTATCCACCTTCCATTAGTCATATTTAAAAATCCATGAAGTCCCCTAAAGATGTAACCTGATGATCTGCCATGTCATAAGGGTTCCAACGCAATAGGCGTCATGTTAATTAGACGCCTGATTTCTAGGTTATATGCATTTTAGTGTAATGGGCCTAGTGGGATTCAAGTCCTATCCAACCCGTCCATTCCCCAACTTTATACAAAACTCATGTGGATTATCTCAATGGATTGACTCATCATAAGGGTTCTTGGGCCGTAGACAGTTTGTCAAATGGATATCTGGTTTTGGAGTTACCAAATGTTAAGTGAAATTGGCCCGAAATTGGGTCTGGGTCCGGTCTGACCTGGTCAGACATACCGAACCTATCATGTTGGGCCTGGCATGAAGGGGCTGGGCTAGGCTCAATTTTTCTTGGCTCGGCCCGAGCTACTGATCTGCGGGCTCGGCCCGCTGGACAAGGGCTTGGCCCATCCCACCCATCTTGGAAGGATATTTGGGTCGCGGAATAGCATATCCCATGGGCTATGCCCTACTTAATAGCTTGGCACGAGTCTACAGCCCTCCAAAATGGACATTCACTTTAGTTTTCATTAATCAATGGCACCAATGGGCGCCATTCCACATGGAAAGTTGGTGTGGCTCCACCTATTTTGTCTCATAGACTAAACTCCTACGGAACCCGCCCAACTCCAATGCGGCCATCACTAGTCGTCCATCTCCTTAATCTTCCATGGTGCCTACATGTTCCACCACCATCTCACGATCGTCGGTTACCAGCCGTCGCCTCCTCTGATCATCAGTGTCGTCATGCCGGTGATGCTTCCATAATCTAGCAGTGAAGTATTGGTGTTCTGATTTTTTTCCTGTCAGTGCCTACGAGCCTCCCAGGATGGCGCCTACATTGTGCGACCCTCAGTTTAACCTTTGGCCATATGTTCCAATCACCCATGAAAAACGTAACTAATACAGAGATCGGGGGAGGGTCAGGTCTATGTTTGTTTGGATCATACCCTCCCCGTTAGTATTACAACATGAAATCAATTCAATCATCAACAATAGAATAATAATTATAAAACACATTGAATAGAACCCTACCTTTTATTCATTTTATGATGATTTGGATGATGGAGATGAACATGTGCTCAATGTTATTCATCGTCACTCGGATTTTTCCAGATCGAATCCTACAATTGTCATCGAAATTCCGTTCTATAATGGTGGATGAAGTCGTTGGAACTTCGGTAGAGGTTCCTCTCTTGAGTCCCTAAAACTCATACCCAATCATTGATTAAATAGATGGAATATGAGTTCATCTCACCACATAGTTTATGTGGATCAATAATTAATTTATGTAATGATCCTTTTAATTGCTCAATGGTGTGGTTACACGGTCAAGTGTAACCGACCATTAAATGATCTCACAACCCAGCGGTCCTGCCACCATCACTCATCAGTTACAAAGAAAAAAATAAAATAACTCGTGGAGTTATTTTTTTTTAATGTCTAAAAATTAAAATTTTCATCTAAATTTATCCAAACAAAGTTATGATTCCCTTAACCGAATCATGACATTACAAAATCAAAAGTTCCTATAGATTTTTAATCTTAACACCAGTTCAAATGGCTGTAATCACCCCTCACATGTTTATAGAACGTACCATAAAATAAGTTCAAAAATTATTAACAATCACCACTGACCCACATCGTTCGAGTTTGTGCTCTTCCAAAGGGAAACATGCCCTTAAGAGATCAACCTTACTCTCATATTTCCAATCTCGGTTTTCATTAATGAGTTATAGAATTTAAAATAAAATAATTGTTACATAATTTTTTTATTTATGGCCAAAAAATAAAATCCACTATTGGCCTACGACACCTAAGCTTAGGATCTTCTCAAGAAAAGGATACCCTTACAAGATCAACAATGGAATCATATTTTTATTCCGAGTCACTGTTCAAGTGTTATAATCATTGGAAAAATATAATAATTTCAATTAATTACAACTTTTATTGTCATTCCATTTTTGGGTTCTCTCACTGGAAGCATGCACCGAATAAAATTAAGTTGCTCCTAGGGTAAACTCTCTATCCTGAACAAAACAGTGACCTCATATTTTTGATCTGGGTACCAGATTAATGGTTATTCTACTTTTTCAGGAAAACTGCTCACATGTACTATTTAAAGCATAAAATGTTTTAGATGGATCATTTCAGGAACTCCATTGATCAGAATCATGTGCCGTAAATTTTTTATATTTCGTAATAATCCCATATAATTAAAACACATTAAATGGAAATTCTAGGACTTTACAACCTTCACACCATAGGAATTAACATCCATGAAAGTCATAACATATCTAGGGAAACAAATGAGGTTATGAGCACATATTTGGGCATCACACTCTCTTGTGCTATCCTATAAATTCACGTGATACCACTAAACATGCACCAGAGGAATCGACCACACATGAAGGTATCGCTATTATTGATCCACTATCTCTATCGGAAAATCCACGAATTTTACCCAATCATCAATGTCCATCTCACCCCAGTTGATAACGTGTGGTAGATCATGCACATACCTCTTTAGTTGCGACTAATAGAAAAAATAATACACCCGGTGCATCTGTGGGGTGAAGATCTAGGTGGTATTCCACCTCAACTTCAATACTAAGGATCTAGAAAGGTCTGATGAATCTTGGGGATTGCTTGTTTCCCCGACAAAATCTACCCAATCCTCGTCAGGGTAAGACCCGTAGGAAGACATGATCTCCCTCGTCGAACTCTGTGGGTATCCGTTTCTTGTAGAAATAATACATATGATGGATCTAGGGAGTTTTCATCTACACCTAGATGATCTTCATCTTCTTAGGGGTATCATGTACCAACTCTTATCCTATTACTGATTAATCCCTTGGGTCTGTCAGCAAAGAGATGATATGCATTGTCACTCATTCAAATCCTATATTGGGTCCATGCTTCTCATGGAGTGATAACTGTTATTTTATGAAAACTCCACCATTGGTAGGTGGTCTTCACAACCGTGGCCAAAATCATGGTCACACACATGAAGGATGTCTTCAAGCATTTGTATTTTCTGCTCTGTCTGACCATATTTCTGAGGATAAAATTCAGTACTCAAATGTAGCTGAGTCCTGAATGCCTCATCTAATCCCATCAACAATCGAGATGTAATATGAGCATCATGATATGAAATGATCATCGATGGAACCCCATGAATCCATACAATCTTTTGTATGTAATTGAATCTAAGGACGACTTTTTTTCCCAACTCGACATTATGTAGCAGTTGGGGAAACATGGTGAGTCTTCGAATGATCTCCCAGATGGAATCATGACCCATGAGCGTACGTGGTATCCCTATCAAAATTTATTTGGAGATTAAATCCTACTTAAATTTTTTCACCTCTAGTGTCTTAGTAAAGCATGATAAAACCTAGTTCTTTTCCATCACATCCTAACAAATAAGGCATCATGAAATGAACTTTTCCACTGCTTTCATCATCACTGGCCACTAGTAATAATGTTGAATGTCCTGGTACATCTTCTACAAACCTGAAAGTACCTCCAAAATGTTTTATGTGGAACTAAATCAACACCATCTCTCATAGAGTCATTGGTAACATGGTGGGTCCTCTGAAGAGGATGAAATGCTCCCCACCATCATAAATTCATTTAGTAGTCTATCCGGAAAATATCTGAGCACGTCGGGTCTCGAATTCAACATCCCCACATTATGCCTCCCTGACTTGCTGATGATGTAGGGATATTCTTGTCATATAATGTAGGTAAAAATATCCATTATAATCCATGATGGATTACTATAATGCAGTTAACTTCTCTATCACCTCACCAAGCATCTATAAACTAGACCTCATGTTGAGTCCATCTACTAGAACATTCCCCTTTCCAAGAGTATAGCCTCTCTCAAATTATTAGTCCAATAGGAACATAATCCATCACCGATGTATCAACTTAAGTGAGTCCTAAATTAACATTTCCATTAACAAGAATGGATACCCCTTTTAACTGATTGATGTTCCCATCTTCCATTTGGTATTGGGTACTCATTCTCCACATCCACTTGGTTAAAGTGCCATCAATCCAAAAATAAACTCAAAATATGCTTCTTACTAATCTATTACTCTATAAGTTCCCCAACATGACTCTAAACTCATGGATTTCTGTGAGATCCATCCAATATGTAGTTGTAGATATTGGTATTTTCCCTAGGTACAAGAGAAATATTAAGTATCTATCCATATGGGGTGTTAATCCTAGAAACATATTTTGAAATGATTTTCCCGAACTCTTCCACTATTTTTGGTAACTGATAACAAAAAACACCTACTTCCTTGAGTGTATGAATGGAATAATCATGGGTGATCGGATGTACCCTCCTATGCTTGAGTTTATCACTTACTACTTGGGTTTCATTTTTTTTTCTGACCATGTAAAACCCAATTCCAATGTTGTAGATATAAAATAACCTTTTTGCATGAAAGAACTATTCTGAGAATGAAATGTATATGAAATGTACACACCAAAACTAACTACATAAGCCCTCATTGTTGCAACAATGAGGGTCCAACCGTTACACTTTATTTAAGGGTCAGAACACCCCATTAGCCCAATTGTAATTATCGAGTCTCCCCTCACAGTTATCTTCAGACGTAATGTCCATGTCAACGGTTTAACCCAAAACTCTAGGTCACGAACATGATTTTTGACATGAAAATATTATTAGTACCAATGTATATTATTTAAGGCAGCTACTAGTAGATAGAGAACATACTTCGAATCATTTATAGAGCCCCTAGGTCACACCCCTATACTAAATGCAGCTACACCCTTCCCCTATCCTACATCTCCATAAGACTAGTGGGGACCACATCTTTGTAGTGGTTATAAAATTTCGATATGTAAATCACCTTCAACCTCTCAACTAACTCCCTTTACACATCTGGTTTCCTGCTGATTCTTTTATTCCTATCACTTCCTCTTCCCAAAACATTTTAAACATCAAAGTATTCGAGACTGAAATTGTTTTCATGCTTTCCAAATGCTGACATTTATTGGCTGCATATACTATGATAATGAATTTTTTTCCACAAAGTTTCCCTCTCAGACCATATCATAAGTAGGAATTTACATTAGAATAGTATATGAATGTATATCCCTATACATATCTCGCCTGGATTCCTGCTCCTTGAAGAACTAGTCATTTTTTATTCATCGATTACATGGAATAGTCAGTACATCTTGACAAATACTCGATTAATGAAAAGACGTCCATTAGAAAATGTAGAATCTATAGGGAACACAAATCCTTTAGCATTTCATGGAATGAGACCCCCTTCTCTGAGGAATGTTTTCATGTTCTATCTATGTAAACATTCCCCTCATCGTAAGATAGGGGTTAACTAAACCCTTCTCTTTATCTAGTGAGCCACATAGAATGTTCCCTGCTAGGATAACCATATGATGTAATGGTGCCCTGTATAGATGTAAACTTGGTCACCACCACAAGACATTCCTTATACACCTATTTGTTGGGCTCACCTCAGAACCTGAGGGGTATCTTCCACTAAAACCTATGTAAGGAATTGTTCCTATATGTGTCCTTTACTGGTTGTGTTGGTAGAAACTGATGACCAATGTGCTTTGGTGTTTCTAGTTCACCACCGAAAGGTGTCATCTTTGGAAATAGTCCATGTACCAAATCCTCATCACACTATGGACCATATTCATGTTCATGCATTGGATTCATATATTTTCATCTTCATAGAGGCATCTTAAAGGAGAATCGAGATGAACCACAGTCAATAATTTTTACCTTTTGATATGAATCAAATAGATCAAATATAAAACAACATTTTCAAATCACATGAATATAGTGTTTTCATATACCGAATCAAAAATTAGAATTTAGGGTCCTAGTGCATGGATATGTCTGTCGTTGCCCCAAACCTGGAATCCCCAAACTGAAACCCAAACTCAAGACACATAATATTATTGCTCCATTGAAAACATATACTCTTATTTATTTTGGTAAAACCAACCCCCTTTGATTCCACTTTGTCACGACTCTTCCCTAATGGACCGTGCTGTGACTAACCCATGACCACCTTCCATAATCCAGGGGTATGTGACTTGCACAAAAAATGATTATCCTAAATAAGGGAAGGAATTGCCTTTGTTCCTGTATAGGCATTGACTACTTACACAAAAAAATTAAACCACGCAGTAAAACCTCTATATTAAAAGTGTGATCTGAAATTAAGGGGATAGTATACTAGCCCCACTATAAGAGGTAATAAAATAGAAAATATAAAAAAACTCATGAGATCATTCTCTAAGGATCCTACCTGATGGGTAGTTACAGATCGTTAGCACAGCTGTCCACATCAACTGGTCACCTCAGTGAACATTCTAGTCTTATATACCCAATCCTTAGTCAAGTTGTCTGTCGTCATCACAAGACACAACAAGATACAGGCGAAGACCATGTATTGCTGAGTATAACAATACCTAGCAGAGACCACAAGACCCCATAAAGAAATTCAAAATTTTAAAATTGAAAAACCACAAACCATGATCTCAATCCCAAAACAAATGGAACTACTCAGCTCAAAATTGGAATAGAACATATGTATGGAAGTAAAATATGATTAGCCTTAATTCTAGATCATCTTATTCAATTGAGAGGATCTACTACTGACCCTCACAAGATCAATTGATGCTTACCAACACGAGATCACTATGTGTTGACAAACACAAGTTCGATAGATGCTAACCCAGATGGGATCTCTAGGTGTTGACCAACAAATGATTGATAGATGTTGACCCACAAATAATTTGTAAGCGATGACCCACACATGATTGATATATGTTGATCCAACCTAGATTTCTATGTTCTGACCTACACAAGATCTATAACTACTGACCCCCCGGATGAGCATTATTCTTTCATCATGTCATAGTCTGCCAATGGATTTCCACAGCTAGTAATCTTGATTACATAGGAACCTATCCAAAATCCATCAAACATATTTCAACCACCACGAAGTCCCAAGAAGAGGTAAACAAATGATCTGCCATGTCATAATAGTTCCAATGCAACTGGTGGTGCGTCAATTGGACGCCTAGTTTGTTTGTTGTAGGAATTTAAATGCAGGGGGCTCATATGGATTTCATTCCAATACAACCATGCCATACTCCAACATTCTCCAAAACCAATGTGGAGTATCTGAATAGACGGAGTCATCCTAAGGGTTCCAAAATAGAAAACAGTTATCCAAATGGATGCCTATTTTAGGAGTTATTCCCATTTAAGAAAAACTGTGTCGGAAGGGGGCCCGGGTCCGGTTCGACCTGGTTGGAAAAATTCGACCTTGCCCGCTAGGCCTGACCCGGGATGCTAGATGGCAGGCTCGGACTGTAATCTATGGGTTCGGCCCAGACCACCCTTTCGGGCGTGGTCTAAAGGGCCATCGAACTGCTAGCTCGTTAGTTGGGCGGGACCCGTGACCTGGGCGTGGGTCGACTCCCCTCCCGAACGAACAAGCCCTTCAGGTTTCATCAATCAACGACACCAGTTTGTGCCTTGGGATCGGTAACATGTTGAACTCATGGACCATGTTTCCACCCTCCAATGCAGCTCAAATCTGCATCCCTCCTCCATGACGCACTACCCAGCTCCATTGCGGCTGGCATTGGCCTACTTCCACCTTCATCCTTCATGGAGCCTTTGGGTGCTCCCATGTTCTCACAGCTGGTAGTTGTTAGCCACTGCATCGGTGATACATTTCTGGGCCCCCATTGAAGATTTGGTGGTTCGATTTATTTATTTTCAGTTCCTATAGGCTTCACGGGATGGTGCTTACACTACACAGCTGTAGGTTTCACATTTCTACTATATTATCCAGTCACCCACGAAGAACAAAACCAATACCAAGATTGAAGGAGTGTTAGAGACTTGTTTATTTGTCCCTCGCCCTCTATTTTAGCATTATAACATGAAAAAAATTCAGTCATAAAAAGTGTAGAATAATTTTTAACTCTGGTAATAAAACCCCTGCCTCAATCATGTTGGGAGATGCTGCAGATGAGGGAGATCAACCCGTGCTCGACGATGTTCGTCATCGCTTGACATTGTTCAGTTTGAATCATCTAATGTTTTTCGACGCTCCATTCTATGTTGGTGGAAGATGACATTGGAACCTTTTCAGAGGCTCCTCTCACGAGTCCCTAAAATTAATTCCCAATAATAGATTAAAAATGAGGAATAATAGTTTATCTCACCGTAAAATTTATGTGGTTCATTATTGAATTTATCTAAAAAACCTATTAATCTCCCAATGGTGCAGTTAAAGAACAATCCTTTAAATGATATATGAACCAAGTGGTCCTACCACAATCTCTCATTGGTTACAAAGAAAGAAATAAAATAAATCATGAGGTTATTTTTGTTATTTTAGTAAAGTCCAAAAATTATCTTTTTCGTTCGACATTTTTCAAACAATGATAAGCTTTCCTTTAGAAAATCTCAGTGCAAAAAATTCAACTGTGCCCCCTGATTTTTAATCCAAGAATAGTTTCAAAAGATAGAAATCAATTCTAACATATTTACTAAACATAACTTAAAATATTTTAAAAAATTAATTAATGTCACCTTCGACCTGCGACAATCGAGGATCGACATTTCATAAGGGAAACACACACTCACAAGCCCAATAAAACTCTTGGATTTCCAATCTGTGTTATTGTTTATGAGATAAGGAATTAAACAATAAATTAATTTTTACATAATTTGTTTATTTACGACCAAAAAAAACATCCAATGATTGCCCCTAATGACCATGTTTAGGATCTTCCTAGGGAAATGATACCCACATGTGCTTAGCGGTACTCTATGATTTATAATCAGAGTCACTGTTCGTGAGTCATATGAATTTGAAAAATAAAATAATTTAATTTAATTATTTCATTTTTAGTGTTTCAATTTTTTGTTTTTTTCTCACTCGAGGCTTGAATCAACTAAACATAAGTCCCACATAGGGTAAACATGCTATCCTAAATGAAATGGTGCCCTCAAATTTCTGATTTGGATATCCATTTAAGAGTTTTCCACCTATTTTGGAAAACTGCTCACACAATCTATTTAGCAAATAACACTTTTTCTGTGGATAATTTCAATCACTCAATGCCTCATAATCATGTGTCATTAATTTTTACAGTCTCTTAATAATCCCATATAATTAAATATATTATATTTAAATCTTGTGTCTTTACAAAAATATTATTGTGAGAATTATTTTTTATTATCTTGTGATCCATAAAAATTGTAAATTTCACAATGAATAGATAATGATTCCATAATTTTCATCCCTGGAAAAAATAAGATAACTCCAAATTCGGTGTTGGGTATTCCATCTCATTAAATTTTACATAACATGATCCATAAGTAATAATATGGTTTCATTTCATGAGAACACACCTCGACTATCATCCCAATGGAGTATAATAAAACAAATACTATTTCTCTGATTGTCAAAAAATAATGATTTTTGCTGATGTAAATCCAATATTCAACAATTTTAATGAATTATGTCATTTATCATCCCATAGGAATAGAAGATTATAAATTTCAAATGATATCATAGGATAATCTAGTGCTTAAAAATCCTGCACAATTAATAGATAATAACTACAAAATACAATGAAAATGTGTGACTCAACAAAATTCAATGGTGGTTGCCAAAATATCATAGCCTCACACAATTCATGATCTAGAGAAACACATTATTAAAAAATTACACAGACATGAATGTGTAATTCATATGTCAAATAATCACACTTTGAGAATTTCTCATATAAATGGGGATCCCCTATGAATCCCAAAACAACTTCCAAGTGTTGTTCATTTTCAGTCCTTGTCCTTGAATATAACAATTTTTCATCTACAAACTCAATAAAGAAATAGTACAAGTATCATTAATATATCTGATTCATTAATGCAGTAAATACCACTGATTCATTTGTAATACTAAAAGGAATTACCACTTATTAAAAATTACCATATTTTTTTTTTCTGAAAGTAATTTTTTTGGAAATATCCTTTTCCCAAAACCACAATTGGTGATATCCTGATCAAATTTAATTCATTGATTACCCCTAAGAACCCCAAAATTGGAAGAAAATATAAATTATGGTTGGAAGTGGATATTTATTATTTATCTTAAATTGGTTATGATTTTGTTAATTTACACATAGTCATGGAGTTCCATATTCAATTTTATTGAAGTAGACTGGTGCTACCCATTGGAACTTTTTAGGTCAAATGAACCATTTTAATCCATATCATAATCTATAAATTAAATCTCTTTATCACTGTGGGTTTTATTTGGTAAAACAGAAGGGAAATACAACATGATATTGGAAGGATATTAATCATAAATTTTACTTCTCTTATCTATTGTATCCATGATAAATGATTGGGAAACACATCAAGAGACTGGTCCACCGTAGATGGAAACCATTAATTTCAATATTTTATATCAATACCAAAGGAAACATACTAAACTAGTATAATACCATTCCAACAACATGTTCCATCTTGCTCGTTTCACCTGTCATTACATTATGGTCTCCTAGAAATAGGTACCTTACCCCAACATCATTTTTGAAACTGACCTATCTAGTATAACAATCAATGTGAGACTTGGACACTTTAAATCAACCCATAACCAGGATTATATTAATTAAATTTATTTCATGAATAGATAAATCACATTTTTCGTCAGCTCCATCAATGGTTATAGAACATGCTCAATACAAAATCGATTAACAATTTCATCTACCAAGAGGAAATTGATGTTTTAACATAGACAACATCATTTGTAGTTTTATTATTTAAAATTTAATAACATTAAATGATATAATGTAATGGGATGAACCCATATAAAACTACACTTACATAAGGTTATATATAAAAATGAATCATACCTCCCCCATAAAGGGTCCTATAAAATGATCAATAAAAACATTTTTTCTCCAAATAATTGTTTTATTGCACCAATTTTCTCTGTGTTGCCCTATTGAGATTTCATTAACATGGGAGTCATGGTATTACTATAATTTCCCTAGAAGCACTATTGTACTCACAATACTTATTCTTTTATCCACTCTATGATGAAGAAAATGACATATGCGACACATGTAGAGTATCCCGACTACCAAACCATCTTCTTGTATGACTGTAGAGTAGATGATGACCCCTCTTATTGCAATTGTGGAATACCATTGGTGGTGTTGTACACTATCACTTCATGTGGTCTGGGGAAAAACATTTTGAACATCCGGCTTTATTCGTGCATCTCAAAGGAATTCAATGATCCTACCATATGATTGTTATTCATGCCCCCACCTGGGAAATATTATTTTCTCCTCCACATACTCCATGAGATCGATTTACCACTATTTCCATTGGGAATTAACATATATCCCCCACCCACAACACTTGAGATGTCTCATTTATCCAATTTTTACCTATTGACCATCTCTGTACAACTCTTATTATATAGGGAAACAAACAATGAGTTAATATCGGGCTATATCCCTAATTAACATGTTCATGAATTCAAGGATGTAGTATTAGTAATCGTAGGCACAATGTGAAATAAATTCATGAATTAAACCACATACTCTAAGATAGAAATATTTTCCTATTTCAATCTAATGAATTACACCATTAATTGATATTTAAAAGTTTTAGGATTGAATTATTTATGGAATAATTCTTATAAATCCCTCAGGGATATTTCATGGACTAATTTATCATGAACTACTAAATCCCACAACAAACAAGAAAGATCAACCATCATATAAGTAACAAGATTGTCTTTCATCTGGACTGGTGTGTCGATGAAATATATGATAATATTCATCCTAATAAGAAACATATATTCCTTCTCTTGTTTAAAATCACCTCTAAATATGGGTGGATTCAGTTTCTATAATTTTTGGTAATCAGCCACATATCTTCAATCATACATCATATTCCTACGATACCAATCCTGAATCGATTGAAAAAAAATCTGAACCAATAGTTAGTTCACCACTAGCATCGGTGAAACCAAATTCACCATATCTTTTTCTCATTGGTATTTAGGGCACCTATAGAGTGAAAATTTTTAGAAACCCAACAATGTCACAAGTCCCATTATTCATTAATATATGGCGTAATAATTTAAAATTACATCACATCCTTCTATCCGAACAATGCTTTCCAAAATTAACCATTTTTTAAAAATTGGCAAATTCATTTGAAAATCACACAATTTTTAAAATATCACAATGATGATGTTTTTCAACATACCAAATTTTAAACCATTTCAACATATGTAAAAAAACATAACATTTTTTCAAAATCATATATCATTACTTAAAATGATATATGTAATTCTACTATGAATTCATTCATATAATGCATGTAATTCTCATCTCATTGGCTAAACCCATTTTAATAGGATTCCAAATCCTATAATTGAATCAAAAACTCTTTGTACCCTACTTTGGATTAACACAAACATTAGCATAAAAATGATAGATACATATTTTATGCTCTATAATTAATGTCCTGACAATCCTACTTCTTATTAAGATATCCACTCTAGAAATAGACTTGAATGATTTCAACACCAAGGATGACAACCAATAATAGATCAATGAACATCTTTTAGAGAATGAGATTTAAAATTACAATGATGATACCACTTACTTTAAATATATTTTGTATAAAAATTAATGATACAACATGTTACCTCCCTCCACTCATAACTTCCAAGAGAAAACGGAGGAACATTACATAGCCTTAAGAGATATCCTCATGATTCCAATGGCTATCAGTAAATTCTTAAGGGATTCAATACATATGTATGATATTTTTTAAATAAGAATAAAACAACTAACAAAACAAGAAATAAACAAACTACCACCTTATTAATAATGATAATAGTTAAATACAAGTACACGTTTAATTTATAAAAATCAAAACTAAAACATTATAATAAATAAAAAGACTATAATTTCAATGTAAATAGTGGACAAAAAAATTAAAATACTCTAATGAGAACTCCATGATCAAAACATGCTCTCTTCAACAACTACAAAATATACCAAACATCAAAAAGTACTTCTAAAAATGTGTAATAAATTACTGTTCCCCTGTCTTGATAAATAATATATTAAAAACCACTAATGTTATAATTCAGGGCTGAGTAATGAAACATATTATATTTTCCACAATAATCCCCTAATCACTATACAGGTATAGAAAATGATTTTCCATCTATATAAAATAGCATATAAAAAATTTATAAAACAATTTATATTAAAATATAAACTAGTTCAAATTTAAATTTTTTTTCACTAACAACACAATTTACAAGTAATAAAACAAAATATTGTTCCAAAAACATTTCATTAATCCCACAATGGCATGCCCCCATTCCAATCCACACATCCAGAAATCTACACTAGCATGATTTGTTATGATAATTTTATTTTCTATATAGGTTTCCCACCAACGTACACATTCATCACAAGATAATTAAATCTAGTATATTGATAAACCTTTTTATCTGAGAAAAAGGACACATTTCAACAACGTCTCGAAAGGCAACATGAACAAACAATCCATGTATGGAAGTAACCATGATAATATCATCATTCCAAATACATTTAAATAAAACAATGTTTTTATTGAAAGTTTTTTCAAAAATTGAATAATGAAACTTTTTTAAAATCATTATTATCAAATCATTTTTGAAATCATATTACATAATCATTCTATGATTTCACATAAATCTACAAACTATCATAGTATAAGGTTTCTACAATTATTTTCACAAAAATTAATTATTATATTTCAGTCAATTTAATCAATTAAAAACTAAGCCTTAATGATATATATATAACATATGATAGTGAAGCCAAATACCACGTAAATTCTAATAAAAATGATTAAAGGTTCTTAAAATTCCAAAAATTGGGATAAATATCTATGAAGGTTCTTGTGTTCCCACCCCATATAGAAAAAACTAAATATTAACATATATGTTAGCCAAAACCTTATATATAACCACACAGTGCGCATATCTAAGAAAACTAGAGAGCATAAAGGTATATATATGAAAACTAGCAAAAACCGTGACGAAAAAAGCCTTACCTTAAGATCGATCATCAACACAGCAAGAAATGGCTTTACATTGCTTCAAATTTAATTGGATAGTTTCTCATACATTTGAAATAGAAAAATTCCATGTTAGATATATTTTTTGTAAAAATTAAATAATTTATAGGTCACAAGGTGTTATATCTAATATTCAAGGATAGAACATCTGTTTCAGGCACTGTTTAATCCCATGGTTAGGAAAATTGTGTGCTAACCAAGCTCTTTCCTCTAACTTAAGAGAGAGCTCACATGGTTCTCTATAATTTTAAACAACCCATGTTCCAACCATTCTAAACATCACCATCAAACATTTTATAGAAAAATCATTGTTTCTTCTAGGCATTATCACATTATGGGAAAACACTACAATACACGTACGCTTACCCGTTATCCCTGATTTCATATTGTGTGATTTCTTCTATGTGATGCACGATATTTCAAAATAATACACTATCCATGAACCTATATTTAAACCCACTAAAACATTCAAATTTTCTCTAATCTATCCTAAACCGAACCCATATACATTACATACATAAAAAATGAACTACTTACTTACATGAAACTGGGTGAGCCATATAAAATGGATATCTTGTACTTGAGACATGGTTGTTGGAATTTATAGTCGATGTCCCATAACTATAGAATGATCATGATAATTGAAGTGGATAATGTTCATGATAAATATCATTCATTTATACTGATTTATCATGAACCTATTTCGTGGATATATGCAGTGCTACACATTGTTAAAACCCCAAACTCAATGTATGGTCGAAGATTAACCTCATAACTCTTATGATGACAATGTGAAACTTTGATATGTTGTTGTGTTTTCATCACTTTGTCTTCCATTTCATAGACTGTTTTAGGTCCCAAAATCATATTTTCAACAAATTAATCCAGGAATGTTTGGGATCTTTACCATTCCCTATAATGGTATTCATATATAAGAATTTGTATTCGTGGGTGGGAAATGAATTTATACGGGAACAGGACTAGTGGAATATGTCAGAAAAATTCTCCATTGTAGACTATTGATCAATATCTCAACATGCATTCTGGTGTTCGAATATTCCTCTTAGATTGAATATCAATTTTTTGAGGTGATAAGCTATAATGATGTTGAACTGATTATTTAGATCATGTTAGATTATTTTCTAGAAAAAGGAGAAAAATATATATATACAATTCACTATATTAGATAGTGGTACTATGTGATGTCATACAAATTATTTGATTTATATCAATGAATGTTGGTTGACTGAGATATCATCTCATGTCCTAAAAGTGTGTGATGTTTTTTTACAAGACGATCAACAATAATCTATATGAAATTATTTCATAAGGATGTCTTTGAAATTTTAGTGACAATGTATATGTTTATTTTTTCATATATCCATATAGGTATGTATAATGGTTCCAACATTACCTTATACCCATTAATTTCAAGGGATAAATTCATAGGTACTGGGAAAATTTTTGTATAATAATTAATTTAAATCTATATATTGACCAACCGACATTTCTCTCTAAGATCTCAATTCATCTTTGTAATCCCATGGTTGATAATGAATGTTGACCAGTTTACATCATTCAAAATATCTTTCATTTTATTATAATTAGATGTTAAAAATTACCATAACCCCAATTTTAAAACATCTGACTCATTAGTTTTTAACTATAAGTCTTTTAAATATCCTATAACATCTACCTCTTTTATTTTTTCGAAATCATATTTTTGTGAATAATTTATCTTATATAAAAGGGATAGGTGGGATAACATTTTTGAATGAAATGATGATATAAATTGCTTTATGAATATCATGTATCTCATTTTGAGGAGTTAGAATATTTTATCCTATTAAACTCTCAAAATTAATAACATTACTTGACCTTTTGTACTTATAGAATCATCTAAAAAAATTTCTATACCACTATTGTGGTGAATTGAAAAGTCATAACCCAGGATAATTTTTAAACATTTTGGATACTGAATATTAATCTACTTAAATGTGAATATATATTTTTAGATATTACTATTATTATTATATATTTCACAATTCTGACCATATAGAAAATTCCACCAAATATTAAACAAGAATATCACATCCTCCAACTCCAGATCAAGTGTGTGATAGTTTTTCTGAAAAAAAAATTAAACTATTTTGAGGCCCAAGCTATAACTTAATAATTTTCCTTCATTAAATATGATATTATCATATTTTACTCATCAAATTATACCATAAATACTTCGCTAAATATCTAGTGTGTATGTAATGGTTTAGAGATATTGATTTTTCAACACATTGAATAATTATTCACATTCACTCATCTATAAAGACATTACTCCATTATAAGAAAAAAAATTAGTTGGTTTGGAAATCAAGATATGTTACTAAAAAATATAAATATTTGTAACGCCCCAACCCCAGTTACCCTGAGTCCGTGCATTATTACATAACATTGGCATGATCACAAAGATCATGTCTTCAAAGACCGATTAGTTTAGTAGCCTTGGAATCACTATATATATTCATAAGGATTACATTACATCATAAAGATAGAAAATACAATAATATAGTCTCCATATTCCATACACATATCCAAATCAGACTATCCGTGTAGGCCAGTCATAATAAAAATCTTCAGATTTTGGGAAAAAAAATAAAAAGGGGTGAGCTGAGATGCTCAGTAAGGATAAAATAATAGTGGAAACATTCCTAAATAAGAATAAACATTTAATCCAATGTATAACTAAAAAAGCATTTTAAAACATTAACTTCAGCATAATATGGCAGAAATAAAATGAAATAATTCCACATACTTATTCACATGGATAATCTACTAGTCGAATAATCACATGCAATATCAATAGCCACATTCATAATGATGGAATGCATAATTCCAGACTATCATAACCACATAGCCAAGGCCTCGGGCCAAGACTCAAATAATATTTTGTCGAGGCCTTCTGCAAAGACACTAGTTTGTCTCATGAGACCTACCGATATATCTAAAAGCTATATAGGGCTCCACCTGTCACTTAATAAGTATAATGCATTCCACATATGAACAGGTTTAAACATAACATAAACATTTGAATTAAAACAAGCACACTAAATGTCAATACATTCTCCATAAACCATGAATGTTATAAAAATAACACATCCACAGTCAATCATATCAAAAAACCATCAATACAATATGGAAGATGTGTATCATAATAAATAAACATCAAATAAGCTAAAAATCCATCAACGGATGTTGACATAGATGAAATCAAAACTATTTGAGAGAAATATCTCTTTTTTTAAATCATTTAAAAGTCACATAATTATAAAATAAAACTTTTACTTTGAAAATATTGATATAATATTGTCATGTAATCTTCGAAGATTTTATAATGGCAGAAAATAGCCGCACCCACCGTATAAGTTAAAAAAAGACATTCTTACCTTAACTCAGTCGAAAAGGTTAAAAAGGACCTTGTATGGAAAAAGACGGAAAGATTACTTTATAAACTTCTTATAAAAAGTAAAACGAGGGTATAAATTACTTTAACCCATATTTTGTAAAATATTAAGAATGTTTTGAAACAGATTTTTAAGAAAAATGGATGTGGATGATAAAGAGATCCCAGTAGATAATTGCGTATAAACAACCTCGGATAATGAAGAGATTGTGAAATAAATCCTTACCAATTTGTTAACATATGGAAATACACCCCAATAAATGAGTATCATACAATTAATATGTAAATACTCATAAAATAAAGAGTATTACTCGAAGAATACAATTATGGGATGTACATACACCACACAAAAGGTAATAGTGGCAATGTGGCATGAATCTCACATGCATAAGGAGTGAGATGAAAACCCCTTACCTTGTACTTTTCATTGGTTGAGGGTAGGTTAAAATCTTGTATAATGGTGAAATAATAGGTTTTATGTTATAAAAGAATCATATAAATTAATATGATATCATATATGATCTTCTAACATTATTTTGTTAATAATATCTTAGTATTATCGTCGTTTCAGTTGTTAACTTACTCATTTTCTTTCATATGTTTTGTTACATAAGTTGTGTTTGTTATGGATAGGTTGTATCTTATTCATATCCCAAATTATATCAAGTCCTTAAATACTATTATTAATCATCAAATGAGAATTATACTTGAATGGATACAGTGGAGAAGGATTCTCATCGCGTTCGTGGAGACGTTAGTCCGTACGTACACACGAGCGACAATATCATTCTTTTGATATTAGAATAATACATAATTGGATGGTATATCATATATAAAGAATCATTATCATGTTATATTTATTATTCAGATGAATTACAAATCATTATTATAACCATCCAAATAATAATGTCTTGAATAACAATTACACCACAACGTGGAGACGGTAAGTCGTACGTATGCACGTAGGGTGACATGCCATTCAAAGGATGGATAGAATAATGAATATTCTTGTAACATATTTATAATAACATCTTAGTGTATATAAGATTCTGGATTTATTATTTTATAATGGAAAAAACAAGGACAGAAGATGTTGAAGAAGAAATGAACTTGAAAAAGGGTGGTGAAAACATTACCTCTTTGTTGGGTTCTTCCTTTTGATATGATCAAAAGGGTCTTTAGGTTGGCTTTCGGATCAAAATATGTCCACTAGGATTAATTGAGGGAAGTTGAGAGATTATTTGGGCAGGGGTTGGTCAATCCAAAAGGCTTCGAATGTGTGAATTAGTGAGAAGGGGGAGTGCCCTTTTATAAGAGGGTTAAGGGGCACATTTGGAAAAGCTATAAATATTATTTTATAATAAATTAGTATTTGGTTTATAATGGCTCAAAAGTGGATTATTTAAAGATTAAGGTCGGTATGGGTCGAAAACCACTCAACCAATAGAATTTAGACTGGTTTGGGTCATTATATTAACCTTATATTTTAGTTTTAACAATTAGTTAATCAGTTTGACATTTACCATGTCACATTGTATTTTTATATTACATAGTTAATAAACTTACTATATACCTAAAAGAGACCCCCAAGTGGTCCATTAATTATACAAAAATCGTGATAGACGTCTCTTGGCCGAACCATAGATTTTTAGGAATTGAATATAAATTAATAATATAATATTTGTTTCAAAAACACTTTTATGTCAATTTTGACACTATTGGGTATCTTGATTTTGATAAATTATTAACATCATTATTACTTACAAAACAATTTATATAACCAATAATAATATGTCATATTAACCTATAAAATTTGTCTAATTCATAAAAAGTCTCAAATTACATTTATTTTGAAATTTATAATATCAATTATTTTAATATTTCGTTAATTAGGTAATTGCTGCATCACATTGTGTCATTAATAAAGTAAATTATTTAATGTCTAAAAATTATAAATAAAATACCATTATTTATTAAAGTGTTATTTGTTTCTAATGAATATTTGCAATCATATTTATCTTATGTATAACCCTATATTAAAAATGTTTTAGTAAATATACATAGATTTTACCTCTTTTAACTCATCTTTGAATTAAGTAATAATAAATGTCCTAATGTAATCCTAGTGGACCTAAATTATAATATATTATTCCTAAGGTTGTTTTTGGTCGAGATAAACTTTTCCAACAGAATTAGTACATTATTTAGGGTAATATTAATATCATTTTTACCCTTAATTACCGTATTTACTTTTAACCGTGGTAAATAAAAGTAAAAATATTATATTCACCAAATATTATTTTTATCTCATTGAACAAAATTATACACCTTGATATTAACTGTGTCTCTAAGATTTTTGAAATTCCACTTACAGAAGTGGTAATATTATGTTTCATGTAAATTTTCAAATTCTCCAAGGAGGTGGGTAAAAGACGGTGAAAAGTTCAATAAACTTTTTATATATCTAAAATTATTCTAAAAAAATCCAATGAATTAAATTGAACATATATAGGTTAAATGATTCTATTTTGTCCTTAATAAAATTTAAATAAAATAAATAATTATTTAAATAAATAATCGGTTTTAAAATATAACTTAGTGTTTTTTCACTATTCATCAAAATTTATATATTTTCAGAAAAATACCAAAATTTCACCCTAGGCTAATTTTGATATTCCGAATCCAAAAATGATGTCCATTTTGAATGATCAAATTTATAAAATTTCAAAAGGTGGTTATTACTATTCATAACTGCTAGTTTGATTGGTTGTGGTGTGTGCGTTAGAACTCGTGTGTTGTAATCTTGGGGTGTTACATTCTCCCATCCTTCAAATAATTTTGTCCTTGAAATTTCTAGAATACTACCGCATGAAAAAACTCATGTGGTTCTTCATCATAAGTTCCTCGGGATCCCACATTTCCTCTTCCATCTTATGGTTTCTCCACAATACTTTTACCAGACGTGTAATCTGGTTTCTCAGTACTAGTTCTCTTGTACCAAGAATCCTGATGGTCTCTTCGCAGTAAGGCAAATCCGGTTCCAGTTCTAATTCCTCATAGGTGAGTACATGCGTTGGTTCAGGCATGTATTTTCTCAATAGTGATACGTGGAACGCATCATGAATTTGGAGATATTTGGCGGCATTGCCAAACTGTAAGCTACAACCCCAATTCGTTCTTGAATTTTGAAAGGGACGATGTACCTGGGACTCAATTTACCTTTCCTGGAAAAACCTATAACTCCCTTCCAGACAGATACCTTCAGGAAAACATGATCTCCCACATGAAATTCCAAATCTAATCTTCGGTTGTCAGCATATCTCTTCTTCTTACTTTGACCAGATTTGATGTGGTTTTGGATTACCTTCACCTTATCCATCGTTTCCACCACCAGTTCTGGGACTACATTTTTTCTTTCACCAATGTCATCCAAACAGGTTGGTGTGAGACATCTCTTTCCATATAACGCTTTATATGGTGCCATCTGAATACTCGAATGAAATCTATTATTATAGGAAAATTCTATGATTGGTAAATATTGATCCCACATACCTTGAAAGTATTGTGAGCAAGATATGAACATCTCTTCTAAGGTATGAATAGTCTATTATGATTGTCCATCTGTTTGAGGGTGGTATGCAGTGCTCAAATGAAGTTCATTATCCAAGTCTTTTTGAAGACTCTTCCATAATCATGAAGTAAAATGGGGATCATGATCGGAAATAATCGATAGGGGTAATCTATGAAGTCTCACCACTTCATGAATATATTTCCTTGCTAGACATTTAAGTGGTAAATCTTACCTTATAGCAAGAAAATATGCTGACTTGGTAAGATGATCAACAATAACCCATATTGCATCATTCCTTCCAGGAGTCTTTGTTAGTCCCATGAAAAAGTCCATCTTAATATTGTACCATTTCCACTCTAGTATGGGAAGAGGTTGTATGACTCCTCCAGGATGATGCCTTCTAGCTTTCACTTGTTGACAAACCATACATCTTGACACAAAAACAACAATATCTCTCTACATGTTGTCCCACAAAAAATGTTCCTTCATGTCTCTATACATTTTGGTGCTCCCATGTTGTATAGAGAAATTGGAACGATAAGAATCGTCCAACAATTCCCTTTTTAGATCAGGTATATTGGGAACACAAAGTCTCTTCCCAAATTTCAAAATTCCATCTTCATACCCAAAGTCATTCATTCTCCTATCATTCACAGATTTAATCTTCTTTTGAAATTCATCATCACCAGTCTGAGAACTCTTTATCATTTCTATTAAAGATGGTTTGGAAACCATTTGAAAAAGTATTGATGTTTCACCTTCCTTGTCAATTCCCATATCCATCTTCACTAGATCCATGAAAATAGGATCCCTTTCAATTCTATTCATGTTCAAAACTCCATGATCTTTTATGCTCAAAGCATCTGCCACCTTATTTTCCTTCCCCAGCTGGTAGTGTATCATGAAATCATAATCCTTTAGTAGTTCAAGCCATCTCCTTTTCCTCATTTTGAGTTCCTTTTGTGATAAAATATACTTCAAACGCTTTTGATCAGCATAATTCTCATATTTTTCACCACAAACGTAGTGCCTCCATATCTTCAGAGAAAAGATCACAACTGCTAAATCGAGATCATCAGTAGGATAAATTTTATCATTAATTTTCAACTTTAGTGATGTATAGGCAATAACCATGTCATTCTTCATAAGGACACAACCACGTCCTTTCTTCAATGCATCACTATAAGTAACGAACCCATCATTCCCCGAGGGTAGAGTCAATATAGGAGCATTGTCTAATCATCACTTCAGTTATTCGAAACATTCTTCACACTCTTTATTCCAAAAAAATCAACCCCTTTACGTGTGAGCTTTGTTAATGGGTTATCCAATCGAGCAAAATTCTCGAAGAAACATCGATAATAACCTACCAAACAAATAAAACGATGTACCTCCGTTATACTTATTGGTGCAGACCATTCTTGGATTGCTTTGGTCTTAGATGGATCAACTGAGATTCCATCTTTAGAGATAATATATCCAAGAAAAGAAATCTCTTGATGATAGAATTCACACTTTCTAAATATCCCATATAATTCATGTCTTCTTAGAGTCTTCAGGATAATGCGCAAGTGTTTTTCCTGATCTTCGTAGATTTCAGAGTATTCCAAGATATCATCAATAAATACCACCTCAAAATCATCAAGATATTCCTTGATAACTCAATTCATTAGATTCATGAATATAGATGTTGCATTAGTCATACCAAAAGGCATTACCGTAAACTCGTAATGCATGTACCTTGTTCGAAATGCTGTCTTCGGAATGTCTTCCTTCTGCAAACACAACTGATGGTATCCAGACCGAAGTTCAATCTGTGAAAAGTATTGATCTCCATGCAGTTGGTCAAATAAATCATCAATTCAAGGTAGGGGATACATGTTCTTTATTGTTATAGCATTGATCTCCCTGTAGTCGATACATAACCTCATAGATCCATCTTTCTTTTTAACAAAAAGAACAGGGGCTCCCCATAGAGAAACACTAGAGTGAATAAATCTCTTATTACTCAATTCACCTAGTTGTTTCTTTCATTCAACTAATTCCACAGTGGCCATTCTATAAGGTGTCTTCGATATAGGCCTTGATCTAGGAATTAAATCAATGGAAAACTCAACTTCTCCTTCTAGAGGATGTCCAGTTAATTATTCCAGAAACACATCTACATATTCTTTGACAATAGGTACATCCTCTATTTGAACATTCCTTTTCTCACCAATAGTCATTTCATTGTCTTCCTCCCCAATAATTGAATTTAGTTGAGCTACTGGGGGTGGATGTAAATAAGAATTAGGTTGTGACTATTCTTCTCTAAAGATAAGGTGTTCCTTATAATCATCATAAAAAATCGCAACCCCCTTCTTCTTAAAATACATTTTTGCCTCATAGATTGAAAGACAATCCATACTGAGGATTATATCATACACAATCATAGGTATGACGATGATATCAGCGGATAAAGAACATTTATGTACTCTAATGGCGACTGATTCACAAAACATTGTTGCAATGATACATCCCTTTGGAGTTTTTACTGAAAACTCCCATGTTAAATAAAATTGGAAATATATAATTTTCATAGAAAACTGGGAAGATATGAAAAATGAGATGATCCAGAATCAAATAATGCATTTGATAAACTTGAGGAAACCATTAAATTACCTTCCACCACATCTTTCGGAACTTCTACCTCAGCAGTAGTGATAGAATAAGCTAGGCCTTTATCCATTGGCCTTTTATGAGGTACATTCCCCTGACGCTTAGGACATTCATTTTGATAATTGTCCCATCTCCCGGCAATTGTAGCATTGTACATTGGTAGCTTCCTTCTTCCCCTTCCAATCCTGAGCTTGGTGGCCTTTTTAAACACACTTGTAACATGCTCCCATTCCTTTTAATCAATTACCAGGGTGTTTAATCCCACATTTACTATAGGATGGATATTAAACCTTTCCCTTCCTCCACTTATTTCCATTCCCAGAATTATCAGCAGATCTATTCATATCTTTCTTTTCTTTAATTTCATATGACATAGAGAATTCCTTTTCTGTCTTGATATCACATGAGGGAATGTCTTCGTATGATGAGAAGGATTGTGAGACTAGTGCTCGATGGAGAAATGGTTTTAACCCTTCAAATAAAAGATCAATATTACTTATTGGGTTATGTATATAATATATGGCATGCCTTTATAACCTTGTAAATTTAGCCTTATACTTTGCGACATTCTCATCCTCCTTTTGTCATAGACTCTGAAATTGCCTTTCTATATGTGCTCGATGGTCACGATTAATGAATTTTGCTAAAAATAGATCTTTGTCCTCTCTCCATTCTATATTTTATACTTCATCATCTTCCTTCGTGTTTTTAATCAATGTCCACCATTGATCAGCATCTCCAGTGAGGCGGTAAACTTCCATGATAACTTTTTCCCTTTCACTACTCCCCAAAGCCTGAAATATTTTCTCTAGGGAAGTTATCCATTACTCAGCTACTAATGGATTTTTACTCCGATTGAATGTTGGTGGTTGCTGCCTCATAAATCAATCTAACATTGATCCTCCACACTATGGATCAGGTTTCTCTATATGGGTAAGGTTATTATTCATAACCTGAGTGAGTTGTCTCAGTATGGTGATTAGTTGATCAGCACCAGTTGCATCACCAGCTCCCCTATAATTATATTGAGTAGGAGGGAAATCCCTATATGGAGTGCATGCATTGATACAGTTTCTATTTCTTCCACTAGGCTCCATTTCTAATTAATGGAATAAACTAGATCAATTTATGAATCAAAATTCACAATTCTATACTTATTAAACACTTAACATAAATTTAACTATTAATGTATATAATCCATAAACATAAAAACGTTTTATTTGAGGAATTATATACTCATAAACCCTTCATAATGACTTGTAAATAATATGAGATTTATCCTACGAATATCCCCAAGGAGTTTCATAACCAATAGTGTAGCAAGGCCCGTTGCCGTGAACCAGTTCCCGTTCGAGTCTAGCTCAAAGTGGTGTTTTTAGGTTTTACCCCTAAGTACATCTGTGCCAGAGCCGCCTCTACCTACTCGTATCCATACAGGGATGTATTGCTCAGAAAACTGACAACATATCTACAATACCAAAATTCTAGGAAGTTCTTCTATACTAATCCTCAAAGTCCATCTTAGGTCTATGTGCTCTAATCAGAGTTTATCTAAATCTAGCTTCCAAGTTTTGTACTAAACTTCCTCTAATACAATCTGTAACGCCCCGACCCCATTTACCCAGAGTCGGTGCTTATTACATAACATTGTCATGATCTTAAAAGATCATGTATCAAATGACCGATTAGTTTAGTAGCCTTGGAATCATGAGATACATTCATAAGTTTTACATTACATCATAAAGATAAAAAATACAATAATATAGTCTCTAAAGTCCACAACCATATCCCCTTCAGACTATCCATGCAGTCCAGTCATAATAAATTTTTTCACATCCTGGGAAAAATAAAACATTGAAAGGGGTGTTCTCAGAGGCTCAGTAAGTATTACAATATAGCAGAAACATTCATAAATAAGCATAAACATTTAAGCCAATGTATAACTAAAACAAAATCCTTTTAAAACATGAACTTCAGCATAATATGGTAGAAATAAAATGAAATGATTCCATATAACTATTCACATGTATATTCTACTAGTACAATAATCACTTGGAATATCAAAGATCACTTTCATAATGATGGAATGCATAATGCCAAACTATCATAACCACATAGCCAAGTCCTCGTACCACGACTACAAATAAGATTTTGTCAAATTCTTGTGACAATAAACTAGTTTTTCTCATGAGACCTACCGATTCATCGAGGATCTATAGCGGGATCCTCCCGTTACTTATTAAGTCCAATGCATTCCTCATATGAACAGGTTTAAACATAACATAAACATTCGTATTAAAACTAGCAAACAAAATGTCAATACTTTCCCCATAAACCATGAATAGTATAAAAATAACACATCCATAGTCAAACATATCACAAAACCTTCAATACAATATGGAATATTTGTATCATAATAAATAAACTTCAAATAATCTTAAAATCTATCAATGGATGTTGACATAGATGAAATCAAAACTATTTGAGAGAAATATCTCTTTTTTTAATCATTTAAAAGTCACATAATTATAAAATAAAACTTTTACTATGAAAATATTCATAGAATCTTGAAAGGGAAGCTTCAAAGATTATATAACGGTGGGAAATAGCCACACCAACTGTATAAGTTAAAAAATAGACATGCTTACCTTAACTCTATCAAAAAGGTTAAAAAGGACCTTGTTTGGAAAACAACAGAAAGATTCCTTTATAAACATATTATAAATAGTCAAAAAAGGTTATAAATGACTTTAACCAATATTCTGTAAACTATTAATAATTTTTTGAAATACATTTTTCAGAAACATAGATGTGGATGATAAAGAGGTCCCAATAGATAATTACGCATAAACAACCACATATAATGATGAAATTGTGAAATAAATCCTTACCAATTTGGTAACTTATGAACATACACCCCACGAAAGGATTATAATTCAATGAATATGTAAATACACATAAATTAAAGTTCATTACCCAAAGAATACAATAATGGGAAGTACAAACACCACACAAAACGTAATAGTGGAAATGTGTCATGAATTTCACGGGAATAAGGAGTGAGAAGAAAACCCCATGCCTTGTACTTTTCCTTGGTTTAGGATAGGTGAACCTAATTTATAATAGTTATATAATAGTTATTATGTTGTACAATAATCACATACATTAATATGATATCATATATGATGTTTTAACATTTCTTTGTTAATAATATCCTAGTATTATCGTCGTTTCGGGTGTTAACTTACTTGTTTTCTTTCATATGTTTTGTTACATAAGCTGTGTTTGTTATAGATAGGTTGTATCTTATTCATATATATAATTATATTAAGTCCTTAAATACTTTTATTAATAATTAAATGAGAATTAGACTTGAATGGATACGATGAAGAATGAATCTCATCGCGTTCGTGGAGACGGTAGTTTGTACGTATGCACGAGCCACAATATCATTCTTTTGATATTAAAATAAGATATAATTGGATGCTATATCATATATACAGAATCATTATCATGTTATATTTATTATTTACATGAATTTCAAATCATTATTATTCCCATCCAAATAATAATGTTTTGAATAACAATTACACCACAACGTGGAGACGGTAAGCCGTACGTACTCATGTATGGTGACATGTAATTGAAAGGATGGATAGAATACTGAATATTCTTGTACCATATATATAATAAAATATAATTATATAGAAGATACAAGATTTATTATTTCATAATGGAAAAAACAAAGAAAGAATAACTTGACGAAGAAATGAACTTGAAAAAGGGTGGTGGAAACATTATCTCTTCTTCTGGTTCTTCCTTTTGATTTTATCTAAAGGGCTCCTTAGGTTGGCTTTATGATAAATATAAGGCCTTTAGGTTGATCTGAGGGAAGTTTAGAGAGTATTTTTAAAGGGTTTGGACGTGAAAAAAAGGCTTTGATTGTGTGAATTATTGAGAAGGGGGAGTGCCCTTTTATAACAGGGGTAAGGGGCACCTTTGGAAAAGCTAGAAATATTATTTTATAATAAATTCATATTCGGTTTATAATTGCTCCTAAGTGGATTATTTAGAGCTTAAGGTGGATATGGGTCGAAAACCACTCATTAAATAGAATTTATATAGGTTTGAGTCATTATATTAACCTTATCTTTTAATTTTAACTCGTACTTAATTAGTTTTACATTTACCATGTCACTTTGTATTTTTATATTATATAGTTAATAAATTTACTGTATACCTCCAAACGACCCCCAATTGGCCCATTAATGATACACAAATAATTATATATGTAACTTGACCTATCCTTAGATTTTTATGAATTGAATATAAATTAATAATATAATATTTGTTTTAAAAACTCTTTTATGTCAGTTTTGACACAATTGGGTATTTTGTTTTGGATAAATTCATAACAACATTATTACTTTGAAGAAAATTTATATAACCAATACTAATATGTCATATTAACCTATAAAATTCGTGTAATTCATAATAATTCTCAAATTACATTTATTTTATAATTTATAATTTCAATTATTTTTATATTTCATGAATTATGTAATTACTGCATCACCATTGTGTCATAAATAAATTAAATTATATAATGTATAAAAAGTATAAATTAAATACCATTATGTAGGAAATATTTTTATATTTCTAATGAATATTTACTATCAAATTTATCTTATTTATATCCCTATATTAAAAATGTTTTAGTATATAAACATTGATTTTAACTCTTTTAACTCTTCTTTGAATTAAATAATAATAAATATCCTAATCTAATCCACGTGGACCTAAATGATAATATTTTATTCCTATGGTTATTTATGGTCGAGATACACTTGTCCAATAGAATTCTGACATTTGTTAGGGTAATATTAATATCATTTTTACCCTTAATTACCCTATTTACTTTTAACCATGGTAAATAAAAGTAAAAAAGATACTATTCACAAAAAATTATTTTCGTCTCATTGAACAACATTTTAATCCTTCATATTAACCATGTCTATTGTATTTTCGAAATTCCACTCATAGAAGTGGTAATATTAAGTTTTATGTAAATATCCTAATTCTCCTAGGAGGTGGGTAAAAGACGGTGAAAAGTTCAATAAAATTTTTATATATCTTAAATTATTCTAAACTAACTCCAATGAATTACATTGAACTTATATAGGAATTATGTATCTATATTTTCCTTAATTAAATTTAAATAAAATAAATAATTATTTAAATAAAAATTCGGTTTTAAACTATAACTCAACGTTGTTTCACTATTCATCAAAAATTGAATGTTTTCATAAAAATAAAAAAATTTCACCCAAGTATAATTTCGATATTCTGAATCCAAAAATGAAGTCCCTTTTCAATGATAAAATTTAAAAAAATTCAAAAATTTGGTATTACTATTCATAATGACTAATTTGATTGATTGTGGTGTGTGTGTTAGTACTCGAAGTTGCGTACAACACACACTACTGTATTATTCAAAGGAAAGTGTACCATGGAAGCATGGGGTGTCAAAAATATAATACCCAACATGTCAATGGAAACAAAGAATCTCCAATGTAGAAGTTGTTCTAAACCACTACTCAATTTTATTTGTTTTGGAATGGTCCATTAACATTCCTTTGTTTTAATAACATGAAATAATAATAAAACATCATCCTTATATAACTCACAATTATTAAAACATTAATTAAATTAATACCTCCAAAAATTAATTATAATAATAATAAAATGATTCCCATATCTATCCATTTCATGGAGTATATCATAATATTTTCAAAAAATATTTACACCCATTTTCAATGGTAATAACTATATACATTACTCATTATGTCCATTATAATTTCCTGATCAATAGTAACTATAAATGGAATCAATATAAATTCCCAATTTACACACATCATTAAAATAGAATTATTTTGAATTTATTTTTTCCTTACCTTAATTTGTAATATCCCGACCAATGATTTACCATTGTGAATTACATATCCCAGTATACTTGAGGGAACAGATAATATATATATATTGATTGGGATTATTGTTCATTATAATTATTTTTTTTTGAGATTATGTTAATCAATATAGAGTTTTATTGATCCATACTTATTCCAGATGAAGTGGATCAGTTCACATCATGGTGGAAAATTCATGTATATATAATTCTTTTCCATCTTATATTGTAACATATTCTTCATTTCTTCCAACTAAATGATGTCCATTTTGTATGGATTATTTGATATGTGTATAGATCCATGTATAAGATCAATAGATAACTCATCCTCTTGGTTGAGAGGTAGAACAGAATGTTCCACATGGAACACATCAAGTTAGTCACTCACAATGGGAATTTATTATAGCATGATCCTCTCTTTTGTCTTAATCAGTTAATCCAGATATTTGTTCTCATAAAAAATTAGTATCCAAAATTGAGATTATGATTCTAAATTTAATTCATCCCCTCCTGAAACCTATATTTAATTATTGGAAGCCTCAGGATATTATGAGTGATATACCTTTTATGATAGTTGATGTTGAAATTTCACAATGATAAACAATTTATTCCGAATATAGCATAAATGTCTACCATTGAAATTTTGATGAGGTTTTTTGTTAGGTTCAAACAAAAATCATTAATTGGTGAATAATTATATTCATTAGGTGAAGTAATATTCCAAATAATGCTTTTATAAAATAACAAAACAATCATATTTTGTTGCGGTGTTTAAATAGATATTCTATACATGTATGATATTAATGAATTTATCAAAATAGAATCAAATATTACATTCATTATTATTTAATTAATAACCATTGTACCTATCAACACATCATTATTAGTATCCACATATGATTAGAGATAGAATATTCTATAAGTTTCCTCCTTGGAAGGAATTTTTTTTTTATATTTGAAAACCCTAGTATTAAGGAATTTCCTCACATAATGACCATTCAACATAAAGATGAATAACAACTCGATAGGTTGAGTGTAAATATAAACCATTAATTATTCTCCATAATTAGTGGGATTCTCGAAATAAATTTGATTGATTCCCATCTCTTCCACATTGGATACATCTCTTGAATATTTTTTGGTAGTTACTGTGATGCTTCCTCCAACACTTTTCACCTGTATAATGTTGGGTTATGTTTCCCTTATGAAATATATCTATTGATCCACCCATATTAATCATTCTTTTTAATTTTTATCTATGATCTCATTAGACCTATGTGATTCGCCAATATTAATATCATCTCTAGGAGAATAGTATAAAATATTCTCATAGTTGTAAAATATTTTAATATACAAGGATTCAAATAGATTAATCATTAATAATATAGAGAATATATCGAACATAATTTCATTTTTCATGAACAATACTATGGTATATCAAGATGGCCCGTTAAATATTTTATTTTACAACTGGATTGATTCAACTTATGTTTTCATTAGTTTAAGTAACCCCCTATCATATTATAAAGAGTTCAATAAATATATTTATTGAAATATATTTTCTTCAATCTTTTCCAATCCATTTAATATTTTTCCTCCTAAGGAATTGTATATTTTATAAGGGTTCTCAAATCATCAGAATCCCCATCAAAATTATATACATATAATGTTTCATTATCTTCTTCTGACCATTGATGTACATAGAATATATTCCCAATAGTGTTTCTAAATTTTTATTTTATTATTGGATTATAAAATCCATAAATATAATATGTATTTATCACAAGAAATATTTAATGAAACATTCTCTTTATTAGGAGAAAGTGGTTGTTCAACATGAATATTGTTATATCTTTTTCTATTTGAGAAAGTATTGTCATCATGTTCTGAGTTCACATTCACATTAGTTTTGGAATCTCATTAGAGAAATCATCACATTTCTAACCACATTGATTATTAGAAAAGGTTATCTAATTTTCCAACATTAAGGTAAAAATAAAAATAACAAATAGGGTTCTTATATAAATATTTAATGATCATAAAAAAGGATACAATAAACATGGAATGAACTAAAAATAAATGAAATGTATTTCTTATATTATTATTTAATAAATTTAAACACATTTTATTACTAGATATAGAATTATCCAGGGTGATATTAATAATATTTTTGAGTCATACTCACAGAAAATAACTCGACTGACCTCTATTACCAACTATAGAAACCCTCTCGTTTGATGCATAATATTACATGATATTATGTATAATACGATCCTAAGATCAATTATCCTATTGACCTTGTAATACTAGACATATAATTTCAAAGAATTATTATAAAATATTAAAAACCTCTACTATATAATATTTTTTATGGGCTCATAATTAACATTGAGCTCCTATAACTTCATTGAATAAAATGGGGAATACATATAAAAAGAGTGATCCAAAAATACTAGTATAAGAATAGACATGGGTATAAAGCATATAACATGAATTAGAAGTAATATCAATATAAAATTAAAGGAATAGACTATAAATTAAAACGTGGATGCATATCATATATGACTTGGAATTATATGATCATGGTAATGATGTAATATGGATGAATCATACAATATGATATTGATTATAGTCAAGACTAATTGGAAATAATATATAACATTGTATAAAAAGTCTTAAAAGGGATTAGTTATGATCTCTAATCCAATTAAATAAGTCATAGGAGGAAAAAAAATTCCAAATGAATTGTGACACAAATGGTATCACCCACCATATAATTCACATGAATATGTTTTCCACAGAAAGTATTAAAAATAATGAATAAACTGAACGGATACCTAGAATGAAAGGAATATCATAATATTATCACATGAAATGACAAGATGATGTATCATAATAGTATCCATGAAATAAGTGAAAAAATTATTTATTTATTTTAATAAATAAAATTGTTTATAGATCATGAATTTTGATGTCCAACTCAAGTAAATAAAAAATTGTTTGAGGAAAAATATTAAAATAATATTTAAAGTGAAAAAATTTAAAAATGTTTTCACAATAGAAAAAATAGTTATTCATGATAAAATTAATTAATTTAGGGAAAAAATATAAAAAATATTTTATGAATTTTATTTGAAAAATTTGTTAGAAACAGAGATGTCGCCATTTATTAAGAATTCTTAAAAAATGGATTGAGAAGGAAACATTATAAAAACATGCATTTCCACATAAATATTAAATTAAATGAGCTGTAAATACCTGTTTGAAACACATAAAAATAATATAGGAGAATTATATAAGAACAATGATGAAATAATTTTTGGTAAAGATAAATAAATTGTACCCCTAAAAAATGGAGGATCGAAGAGATATTTTACCATATGTCTAAGAATGTTATGAAAATTCCCATAATGCCTTATATAATAAAATTATCTTCATTAATTATATAATTAAGAAGAAATTATATTTTCTTTACTCATTTTATTTTTATTATGTTCATTTATTACCATTTTGACTAGTTGTAATTTTCAATATCATCATGCCCGGAGAGTTCAATTCAATGTTTCATGGTCATTTTGCTTTTGAATAATTATGGTTGTCCTATTAAATTGGTAATAACTATATAAAAGTAAAAATATTTGGTATTAATGAACATAAATATGTTTAAATGGTATTATAAGTCATTTTTATGCTTGTATGATGATCATTTAATTGGTAAATCATTGTAGATAAATGTTAGTTTGTTTTGTACTTTTTTTATCATCAAAAACATGTTTACTTATATTTTTATTATTACTATATATTAGTTATAGATCATTAACAAATTATTTCATATATTTATTAAAATATTGTTTAAACATAAAAATGGTTTTATAACCATACATCAATGTTGTAATGAAAAATAGAAACTCATCATCCACGAAGGTGGTGTACTTAAATATCATGAATGATGTTTTCATTTATAGAGTAAATGTTGAAGAGTGGAAATTTTATTTGTATAATAAATTATAATAAAAAAATTATAATATATATATGTAATTATTTATTTATAATATCTCTTTGGATAAGATATGTGTGTATAGGATAATAAAAGAAATGATATAAAAAATGATGTATTTATGATTTTACCAATTCAATGTTGCCTAGTTGAAAACATACATAAAAAATAGTTTTTTTATTTTTGTATAAATAGAATAATTTTAATTCATGGAAGAATTAATTTATGGTAATTGGGAAGAATATTTAAAGTATAAAATACATATAATGAGTTAGGAGAAGGGTTATAATTTATTACGAGAGTAGAGGTGTGTTTTTGATTATTTTATTCTGTAGTTTATTATTTTGGATCAAGACTATTTGAAATGTTTAATAATCCATGTAAATATAATATATATTTTATGTTAGTTCTATCAAATGTGTTTTACATCATTCTAACATCATCAATGACTAAAAAATTAAAGTAATTTGCTAAAAATTCAATTATTTCACTATTGATAAAAAAATAAACTACTTCAAAAAAATCCCAACAAATCACTCTGACCAATTTTTACGGGTATATTTAAAAATTCTAATCCATTTTATTCAAATTATTTTATATGAATATGAAATTATTTTTTTTAAATCTTCATTTATTATAAAAATACAAATTTTATATTATTAAAAAAATTATGACACTTTGAAAAATTAATTATGGTCCCCTATAATAAAATATTGTATATGATAAAAATAAAAATTAAATTAGTACTTTATTTTATGAATATAAAATTCCAATGATATAATTATATTAATTATAATGATTGAAATATAGATTTACATTTGACAAAAAATTTAACACATAATTTATGATTTTTAAAACATTTATTTTCTTATTAAAGATATAAATATATCATGTCATCATTTATAACATACCTAAATAAAATTTTTATTTTCAAATAACATTTTATTTTTATATAAGATATATTTATATTTTGAGTGGTCACAATAAAATTCCAATGGCCATGATACAATTACAATTGGTATTGTTATCTATATTTATTAAAATACTAATTTTATCATTCATATATCTTTAACTACTATTTTATCTTTAGATTATATATATATAAACTCTCATCTTATAAATTAACATTATATTATTAAAATTATGTTCTGTTTATAAATTTGTTTCCATGAGTGTGTTCATTTTTGTTGGTCTAGTAGATCAATAATTTCCTATTATTGTTACGTTTTCTTATTGTTTTCGAGTAGTATTTGGAATTGTAATTAGTTAATTTTTGAACCAATGAATAAATATTCATTCAAGGGAATACTATTTTTATTAGGTTATTTATGTTATTTATGTGTTTTATGACATATGAAGGGGAATTAAATGGATAATATTTCGGGTCGTTATAGTGAACGTCTCTTTTCAATGGTTTACAGGAAACACAATGTTAGTACCTGATTTGTAAAACTATTCTTCATAACCATGAACCCCAATATAATCCACATAAAAATAGGACGTTCACACCCTTATCATAGAAATTTTTATATACATTATCCACCTAATCAAACATTGGCTTCAATTAACATCACCCAATTCTGTATATGTCTCCCCCCTTGGAATCATGAAGATATCACTTGGTTATCTATGGATATCTTCATAGTATATTCCATTACTAATATGGTTTTATCTCATCATTATAGATCCTCCCATGTGGAATTGATCTTTTTTATCATTATAACACATTTGGGATATGTTTGTAATATCTATGGGGTTTGATATGGAATTACTAATTTTTCAAATTTATCTAATATTTTTATGTCCAAATGTACTCATTTATAATCCTTGATCTAGAAGGAACGTTCATTACTTCCCTTATTGAGGATGAAGTTTCTATAAGAAGGATATAATTTAATAACTAAATGATGATCATGTTAATTCCAATAGTTTTTTAATTTAATTTATTTAATATCAAAGTGGAATTGTGTCAGGAGATTCATATTTCAATGGTGTTATACAGTGAATATTTATTTATGCACAAATTCTGTTCGATGAAGTTAATTATTTTCCACTTGAATCTAAAATGGTTTATCTAACATGGGTGTGTTGAGGCGACCAATGGAAATTTTATTATTAATTATGATGATCTTTTTCAAATGTAAATTTTCATACAACCCACAATGGGATCCTTTTATCCATCAAGTGATGAACATACACAACTATAGTGGGTATGGTATAACTATGGGAAATTTTATTGATATTGATAGAATACAATGATAATTAATATGCATATGATCTATATAATGCAATTATTAGTGTCCCTACACTTTTTTTACTATATAACCACCTTAAAATATCACATTTTGGTCTTTTTAAAAGTAATTGTGTTTTTACATGATTGTATATTTCATTTATTTACTCACATGATTATCATAGAGTTTACCCATTGATTTATTTTATTATTATTTTAAGTTATATCAAATTTACTAATTATTTATTCATTTATGTGAATTACAATATTTTTGTAATGGAAAATATGTTTTAGATAACAAATTTTAATATATACTAGATTTTTTTTTCAAAAAATAACAATGATTTCCATGGTGATCGATATTTTACAGATTCATAATAGAAATTATTATGGTCATTGTGACTAAAACCCTTCATATTCGTTTGGGAATATGCAGACATGTTTCTACTAGTATTATTGAATATGATGGACATCATTTAGTATGTCATCTTCTCTTGTTAGTCTCCTTTTTCATAGTGAGATAAATTAGTTGTGATTAATGGTAACAAGGAGGCTGATCTTTCTTCATGTATCATTTTATTTTCAGTTTATGAACATTATCATGATGGTTTACGTATCACAGATATATATTTTTCTTTTGTATTGAAATATTATGTTTTATCTATATTGATAAATAATACCTCAGGTGTTGTGTTATTGGGGTGAAACTATTCCATTGGATGCATGGGTTGATAAACATTGTTTTTTCAGAAGCCTCTAGTGATCCTAAACACACATCAGGATTTGTAGAAAGGAAAGAATTAGGGATATTTAATATAAATTATGATTTTATAAATACATGTTTATTTCAATTTAAAATACTAGACTGTGAAAGAAAATAAATCCTGGTAAATATAAAATGAAAAATGTGATCTTCTAGATCTACCAGATTAACCGCACTCATTAGAAATACTTGAGAAATGAAGTTGTATATTAAAATTGAATTAGTATTTTTTAAAATGAATATATATATATATAATCATAATAATATAAATTAATTAATATTGAATGAAATATATTGTATTTATGAAATTTAAAAAACCCATTTGGTTGTTAAAAATATGTCGGTTAGAATAGTGTTCTCACCCATGGAATATAAATCTAATCACAATGAATAGTAACATAAACATTAGAATATCAACCTCTTCTACAGAAATATAATGAAATATTTATATATCTTATATTAATAAAATATAATATATCCATATCAATATATAGGTAATTAAATTTTTATAAGGGTACTACAAGTATTTTTTTATATTTACACCAAAATGTATGTTTACATTTTTATGAATATTATAATTATTTGTAATAAATTTTAATTTCAAAAAATTGTTTTATAAATTAATTTATAGTTATATTAAAATCATAATATAATATTTTATGATGTTATGCAATTTTTGAGATTTTCAGAAAAATGATCATAATATTATAATTTTATATATTCAAATATTTTAGGATTTTATATAAAAACTAATTTAACAATATTTAAATAATAATTTTAATATATTTTATTTTATTTTTTAATATATATTTCATTAAATTGAATTGGTGGATATTTTTACTTCTCTAAAACAATATATGTTTTGTTGAATTGTAAGATGAAAGAAAAATTATAATTTCTATTAAAAAATTGTGTGTATATATCAGTCATCGATGATGGGAGTTTATATTTTTTGAAATCACAAACATAAATTACCTTTTCTTGTCACAATAATCAAAATTATTTGTAGTATGGAGGAAAATAAAAAAATGAATATAATATTACAAAACAATCCTATCTGCCCATTATAAATACCAACCCTCATATCCACTAATACTTTCATGTTCAATTTTTGGTGATTTCTAAATATCCACCAACATATCTCATCATATATCTCCCAATTTCATTAAAATTTTCTTCCTCATAAATATTACAATGTTAATATTCATTTAGTAGAAGCCTGAGAGAAATAAGGCTAAATTAATTCTCAAGACTGACCCATTTTTATTTTTTTTCTTGTTATTCTACCTCCTGGGTCAATTCATTCCCATGATGGTTTGATGAAATTATTTTCTACTACATACTTAATATTAATTATAACTCTTTAATAACACCTTTATGATTTTAATATTTAAAAAACAAAATTTTTTTCCCTATTATTATGATAACCGCCACCATGTATGATATGTATTTGTTTTACATTTGAAACTCCATTGAAAGATTAAATTCGCATATAATGGAAAAAATGTATTAGATAAAAAAATTATATGTTTTTTAATAATATTGAATTGTTAAATATATACGATATAAAATTAAACATAATTAGACATCATGGAATGTAATCCTACATAAATGAACACACAAAATTGTGATAACATTTATACTAGATTAATTATTTCTATTTCAGGACAAAAATAGAATCTTGGAACCATTTCAATTTTTGTATGTATTTGATTGTCATTTCATTTTACTTATGGGGTTATAATATTATTTCACATGAATTTCAATAATTTTACCCAAGTGATCTTACCTTGAAATCATGAAATAAGAACCCTTGAAACATCAAATTTAATATTTATATCTCAGTGAAGTGGTTCTAAATGAACTTAATATAGTTATAGTAAGTTTGATATTCATTGAAGGATATATATATTATATATTTAATTAATTAAATTAAATTATTCTACTTGATATTTATAAGGTAATAACTATTCTTTACATAAGTTATGCTATGGAGACCCAGATCCAAGTATCCTAGATGACATGCCTTACATTTTTTTCATTGGAACTGACCGAAAATATAAATCCCGATGTACCAATTATATTATTTGTCATAAAAAATATATAAAAACATGGTAACATTATTACACTGGTAAAAAATCATAAAACATAACAATCGATTATAATTTCATCTTTGAACACATTTATTGATTTCACCTTCATAAGCTAGTTACAAGAGAATAAATTAAAGGTTTCATTCAAATGGCTAGTAAGGGTTTCATATAGTCGATGATTCGTTGAATAAATAAAAAATGAAACATTATTAACGTGAAAAGGTATATAAAAAACATAAATACATGAAATTTAATCAAAAAAATTCAATAATGATAGGATAATGTGTAATCACAATGTAAATGTAAAATATTAGAAAAAAAATCATTTAATAAATAACATTAGCACAATCTAAATCCATGTATAATAACAAATTGAAAATAAGTTGGATAATATTGATGGAGATATAATTTAAAGAAATTATTAATAATTTCGATTCCATGATGTCAATAATAATCAGACCATTACAAACATGTCTATCCACAAGAAAAATTAATCATTATTGGTTAAAACCCATTAAATTTGGAAAACATTTTCATCTAATTAGATTACTGATGCAATAAGTCGATATCTATCACTACGCCCCACAAACTACTACATGTCCAAGTCAAACAACAAATATCAATATGATCAATTCAATCATTTAATTAATATGAATTATAAATATTATTTGTAATTAGTAAAAGATAAAAATTAAACTTATTTACCCATTTAATAAATACGTTTCTATGTATGAAACATATGAAATATTTTTATACATCATATGGTATAATAATATCTACAAAAAATAATTAAGGATATATATTGAGATGTTCAATTAATAATGATCATAAATAAAAAGAACTATTTTTTGTTTAATCACTATAAATATATATTATAAAAGTCGAAATACATCATAAGATAATAGAAATTCATTTTACATATAACTTTATAATGAAATAATCAATGAAATATATTTTTAGACAAATTAATGAAAATTGAGCTAATAAATCCCTTTCCACTAAGAAATGAGTCAAATCATATTCCCCATAAAATTAATATTTACAAAATGAAATATTCAATATGATGAATATAATGAGTTTACTAATATCATATATCAATGTTATAGTATGAACAAAAGACAATAAAATAATGGTTTAATAAGGTTTATATATCATAGAAGTAAATGTGAGATGTGTAGAACCCCACCACATTGTAATCAATCGAATAATAATTCTTAAAACACTAAAAATTATCAAAGGTAGATTTTAATACAACTAAGACATTGAGACACATTATTAGATATATCAAAGAGTACTATATCAACCAATGAAATGAAATTAGTTGTTAATAAGTAATATCTATAACCTAAATAAAAAGGGATAGGATGAGCACCATTTCCAAATCTAATCAATCGAATCATATAACCCCTATAATTTGTAATCTTAAATTTAAAAATTGAATACCATTAAGACAAAAAAATATTCATTATATTTTCTATCAACGATCAGTACAAAAAACCCCTTGTAATTAGTTTATTTTTGTTGTTTTTATGATTATTAAGAACTAGTATGTTTAATTTAATATAATATAAATATTCATGTTCCAGAACATTATATAAGATTTAATAAAAATAATTTATTATTTTTAATCTTTAAAAATTGATTTATGTCCTTCTGTGAATGAGGAAATGATAAAACAAAACTATTCATCCATGAAAGTGGTAAATCAAAACCTCATTGATGATGTTAATATTTTTAGAATTATATGTGTCATAGAGGAGTTTTATTGATGGATATTAAATTAATACAGTAAAATTACAATATATTTATATATAATAGTATAGTTAACATGGCACTTTGGATTGGTGATGTGTTGATATGATATGAATAGAAATGAAATTAAATAAGATTTATGTTGTGTTTTACCTATTAAATATCTTTTCCTTGAGAACCTCTTTAATGAACATTGAAGTGGCCTTTTGGGGATACATACAAGATAAGGACTTGGGGCGGAGGCTTGATAGAGAAACTAGGAATAATATTTTAATTCTCAAAGGCGTATATGTTATTAAGAGAATGGGTTGTACTAATTGAGGGTGGAGAGGCATGATGTTGGTAATAATGTTCATTTGTTTAGTTTATTTACTCAAGATAATTAATCAGTATGATTCATGTGACTGATTACTTTTACCGGTGCATTTTTATTTGAAATCATTGTTTATTACATCATTAATGAATTGAGAATTCATGTATTTATCTTAAAATGTAAAATACCATATACTACCATATTTTATTATTTAGTACAAATTCAACTATTTTAGAAAAATCATGAAAAATAATTATAACCATTTTTTATAATAAGATTATAAAAAGTTAATTTATTTTATGAAAGTATTTTTTTAAATATGATAAATTTAATTTCTAATTAAAATAATAAAATATTCAAAAAACACTTATTTAAGAATTATATATGGGATTATGAAATTTTAAAATAATAATTAAGGTAATATTAAAATATATTATTATTATAAAAAATAAAAATATAAATTTTTTAATTTCATTTTACGAATTTTTTTTTTAAAATCATTATATTAAATATAAAATTGTAAATTAATATTTATGTTTCATAATAATTCCAAAAAATAAATTTTTAATTTTGCAAATTATTATTTTCTTAGTACAATATATGAATATATCAACTTTTCATTTACGAGATCTAAAAATGTATTTATAAATTCATAGGGAATGTAATACTTCAAATTGGATTTTATTATTCTTAATGATCAAACTACTTATCCATAAGTCATGTTAGTATTATGCGGTATATCACAACTTGTTTATGCTTCATGTTTCATGATATGTTTGAAATAGAATAAATTGAATTTATTTAAGAAGATACATATTGTTAAATATTGGGGTGTTATATTCATCTATACTTTTAATATTTTATCCTAGAAATTTTACATGATCATTTTCTTTTAAATAGAAGTGTGTGGTTCTTCATCATAACATCCTTATGTTCCCACATTGATTCTTCAATTTTATGGTTCCTCTGAATGAACAATTTCAAATCAAGTCATATGATTTATTAATACTTTTTATCTAATGAGAATAATCTCGATAGTCTCTTAATAGTAATTTAAATTACGTCCTAGAACTATTTTTTCATAGGTGAGTACATGTGTTGGATTTGACATGTACATTCCTAACAATGATATATGGAACATAACATGTAATTTTGAGTGACATGAGGGAATTTCAAATCCGTAAGCTACATATCCAATTCATTCTAGAATTTTATATAGTTAGATGTACTTGGGGAAAATATTCCCTTTCTTAACATACATTAAGAGATACTTCCATGGACATAGTTTTAGAAATACATGATCTCCCACATGAATATTTTAACCCTTTCCCTAGTTGTTCACTTTAATATTTTTCTTACATTGTAATGGTTTAATAGGATACTAAATTTTCATTACTAGAGCTGTGGTATGCTCCATATGTTTTTGGCCTATATGTTTCTTCTCACTAACATCATCCCAATATGATTAATTATTTCATATTATTCCATATAATGATTGATATAGTGAAATTTGAATACTAGATTGGAAATTTTTATTAGTGAAAAAATATACCAAAGCTAATTACTAATCTCATGTACATTGAAGGTTTAGTGGAAATGATCTCAACATGTTTGAAAATGTATAGATAGTCTTCATAGACTGGCTATAAATTTGAAATTTCTAAGTAAACTCAAGGGAATATCAATATCTAAGTCCTTCTAAATACTACTCTATAATATTAATGTAAAATATATATCTTGAAAAATATAAACTTATTGAGGTGAAGCATGAATTCATAAAACATAATTAATATATTGCATCTATAGGTGATTTATTGCAGCATGACCATGGGTTTACCTTATTAATAATTATTATCCAGTGTTGATTATTTGGATTAAGTTCAAGGTTGATTCTCTGTTTAATATTTTAGAATTATTTCGACTTTGGTGGGTTTTTGGTAGGTGTAGGGTAACATATTGTTATCAGTAAGTTATTTGTCAGTATATATGGCTCTGTGACTCCCCAAAGCATAAAATAAATATGTTTTATCATTGTTTATTGATAAATAATTACAGAATTTTTACTAAATATTGTAATAATTATATTATTACTATATTATTGTAATTTTATTATTTCCAAATTTATATTAAATTTATTAAGATTAAATTTGTTTTTAAATGTATTATTATTACAATAATGCTTTTTTTGTAATGTGATGATGATGATGATGATTAATATTTATATTATTATTATTATTTTATTATTTTATTATTATTATTATTTTCATTATTATTTTTTAATTATTATAATTAATATTTATATATTATAATTAGTATTGTTTTTTTGAAAAAAGAAAAATGAAAACCTAGACTACCCATTCTCCCCCGATTCCATGAGGCATGAACTACCCCCATAGTTCAACCTCTTCCATGACCCCCAACCGATAATATTTTATCGTGCCACCCAACATCATTTGACACATGTATTATCCCTAATAGTGCACTATCCCATCTGCAACAGCATTCCCTCTTAACATTTGAATTGTTCAAATCATATTCCTTGTTTATTGCGAGCCATTCTGGTGTGCTCCCATCTATCCGGTCAGCCCACTCTAGTGTGCTCCCCATGCCTGGTCGGCCTGCTCTAATTTACCCATCCCCCACCCCCTTTGGTGAGTCATTAAAATCTATTTCTATTATTTAAATGTGGGATTATTTGTTTTCGGAACCCCAATGGGTAAAATTTTTTTAGGGATTGAGTTTCCTTTGATTTTAAGATGTATTGTAGGTACACGATTACTCACTCTTGCTTCTGATGAAGCTTCATGTCAGTCACACAGGTTTGATATACGCAAATACACATTTTCCATTCTGATTAAATCCATAGTATTATTGAGTGTTTTTAATTGATATTTTATACTTGAATCTCACCTTAATTACACACACAGTTAACATAATGAGGTGTTTTCATAATAATTTAATATATTGAAAATTGAATTCGAAATTAATTATTTTTTAGATTTTGTGTTTTTCACATGGTCTGAAAAAGTAAAATGTGATATTTAAAAGTACATTTCAAATTATATTGTTATTGTTTCACATAAATTAATTTAATTTAAATTGTAAAAATGTTATTTGGAGATTACACGTTTATAGTGTGTTTTTAATGGCATGGATTGAAACATGTCTTGGGAAGATGCCCTTGTTTCATAAATGTTGTTTGTAATTTGGTGATGTTTTAGATTGATAATTATGTTGAAAAACCTTATAATGCTACTCATGATTCTTAATTTTATTTTTTTATGTTTTCCAAATTATTTAGAATTTTTATTATGCTCTAAAAAAGGAAAAAAATTGAATATAAAATTGTTTTGTGTGTTTTATTGTAGTTTAAAAGGGATTCCAATCATGTGAAGACTCTTTTTTGTAACATGAATATATTATATAAATTGGTTATCTAAAACATGGATTTTTGATCCTCTAATTTATTTTGACAATTAAATTAAATGAAGGCGTATTTGGCACTTTATAAATGTATTTTTTACTTTTAACAATGAATTTGAAGTGGATTTTTATAGAGAATTTTGTTTTGAAAATAATATGGCACATACATATTTTTTTTTCTATGTGGGTTTTCATGTTGTTTTAGAAATGATTTGATGTAATATTATGATATATATTTATTGGTATCATAGTTTTATGGGATTGATTGGTACCTAATTTCATATTTAAGGAGACATTCGATTTTGATTATGTGAACTCTTAGTTGGAAACATATTGTTCTTTTGGGAATTGTTTGAAGGTTTTTATAATTTGAAAGCCTAATTGGCATCAAAATGTATTTTATGATTGATTTAAATGTTTATGTAAAATAACAGCCTTCTTGTGAAGTTTTATATCTTTTATGAAAGTGTCGAATGCTTGAGTAATGTAACAACACTATTTCCAACCTCAATGATGTGATATATGTATATGAATATAGTGGTTACTCCGATCTTGGATTTCCTTATATGGATTATCATATAGGGTGTGTCCATGTTTGAGGTAGGCAAGTGTAGTGACACCTTGTAAGGTTAGTCATGCATGCGAGGTCCTCCTACATACACAATATATTGTTACCATGGGTTTCATCAGAGAGTTTTTTTGTTGAGTGACATTATGTAATCAGACCCTATTCGACGTGTTCGTACCCTCATAGAGTTTTTGATATCCCAAGAGGTTTTTACCACATGTTAGTATAAGATAGAGTAGATAGTTTTTTATTTATTTATGGAATTTATAATAAACCCACTGGTGGTAAAAAATTGAATACATAAAAGGATCACTCAAGATATTTTTTGAAAATTTCCATGATAGACTATTTCTATTTTCCATCTTTCAATCATGTAACTTTTTGTTATTTGATCTCATGACACTATTAAATTGATTACTATACTAAAAGAAATATTTTCGTAAAATATTAATTTTAAATAGATTCATTTTTGTGACATATATTATATGGTAATTAATTTAAAAAAAATTAATAGAAAAAATGGGTTTTCTTTAATGTAAATCTTTATTCAATGTTTTGATAAAATAGTAGTAAATTTTATCTTTATATATCTCTATTTCAGACTTGAAATAATGAATTACATTTTATAGGTTTGCCTTCCGGCATGGTATATTTTATTCTTTCATACTGAGAATCTCATTCCTTATTCATATTTTACCTTCATAGTTTCAGTAACTTCTAGTTGCACATCACTATTGGAGTGATCTTGGTTCTGATTTGGGGGGAGACCAATGATATCCCATTGTATAATTTGATGTTTTATTCTATTCCTTCTATTATTTTTCAATTTTATCATCATTAATTAATTATTATTTTGTCTTTAATAAATTCAAAAAATCATTCATAACAGACTATTTTTTATTCCCAATAGTATATGTTAACTTGTGGGGATTGGGAATGCCCATAAGCGCGTGTTGTGGACTAGATCTCGTAACTGGTTTAGGGTTGGCCCAAGATGGTTCATGAAAAAATGGTATCATAGGAGGACCTTATTTTTTGGCTTTTCTAGTAGATGGAGGTCAGGACTGTTGGGACACAACGGGTAGGTGTGTGAAGAGAGTCGCGAACACATGCTCACACTAATCCTCGAGTTACCAAGGGTAGTCCTGGAATCCATTCATCAACATCTGTTTAGGACTGAGGGATGAAAATGGAGGCAATTTGGTCCCATTTTGTGATCTAAAATGGAGTAGTGGAACTTGTGATATCCAAGTTCATGGTTCGAGTTCCTCTTATTGTTATATACTAATTGGGGCATGGATCACTACCATGACACTGAGTTCAGCATACACAGTAGTGCATCTCCCATGGTGTTTTTGTGTAAGTTGTTCATTATCTTGGTTTTGTTTAATGTAAGTGTGTTTTAGAAAATGAAAATGGTTTTTAAATTAAACTATTATTTTATATGTTAAATTAAATTGGAAAGAAATTTTTTTAAATTTATTTTTTTGGATTGATGATTTGATAACTGTTTGGATTTTTTATGAATGTTGTTTTTATGTACCCTTGGGTTCTCCTTGTGATCATTATCACATGTGTGGGTATGTATGGAATATATTTTTTGGGGTGTATGGACAGTGGATTATGAACACATTCTCAGAATTTCATTTTTTTACATGGGTTATTTATTGAGATTAAAGGAAAATAATTGTTTTATAAATGAATTTTTTAAGGGTAAAGTGGCATAAATAACATGGTTTTTATTTTAGAAGGGGGGTTTGGGTTTTCAAAATTTTGTTTTGTGTTTGGAATTTGGGATGTAGAAATGAGGAAGTGAAGAAATTTAAAATTGAAATGGGGTATTAATGGGTGGAATTTTGGTTATACTTGTATAGTTTTGGATTGATATCCTATTTATTTGGCATGAGATATTCATTCTAATTGTGCTCTAGATTGACTCTGGATTTGGTTTTATGTATCTCATATTGTTCATAAAGTGCCTCCCAGAATGGTTTCAATGATTTATAAGGATACATGACCAGTTTCTTGTCCTTCTTGCACATTTCTTATTTGTCACGTTGATCAACATCCATCAGAGGCAATTATGTGGCATGAGGAGATATTTCATGTCTTTATGATTTTTGAAATAGCTAAAGCCGTAAAATTGTATAATGTATTAGGTCTGTTCGAAGGCCGATATTTGAACTAATGAGACGTTTTCACCCATCCTTCAGTGCATGTCAGGATGACTTGGGTTGTTTTTATGTATTTTTTTCTAATGGTTAATTCATAACGAGGTGAAGATGAATAACCCGAAAGTGATCATGGGAATTAAGTGAGGCCATCAAATAGTGAATGAATATGTTGAGACCTTCAAAGAGAGTGTTTCCTTTTCTTTGAAGGTAGTTGTTTTCTAGAGCACATGTGGTAGGTAATTTATTGCCTCTCATCGTTCATGAAGGATCCCTGTCTACTGAATAGGATATTCTAGAAGAACCATTTCCAAAGGACATTTCCTCATTAGTTTTGAATTCTATTTCATCAGTACCCATTCTATTAGGCCATCATTGTGGGTAGTCCGGGAACACAATGACATCTTTTCAGATCCCATGGATGACAATTGTTGTTGTGTCCATTTTTATGACTTATTGATTTGGTCCAAGAAGTACTTCTTGAATAAGGTTTTTTGTGCAAGTGATGACATGGTATGACTATAAGGGGGGATATTTTTTATCAATCAGATCTCTATCCATGGGTCTTAGAGTGATTCTTGTTCACAATAATAATATGTTGGGGGTCTAAATCCTCTATCCGGGTATTTTATCCCATGTTGGGATTGAAACATTTAAAGACATTTTGTTCATGTTTTCTGATTGTAGTAAATTCACCATTCATGGTACACGTTTGATTGGCGTGATTCATTGTAATTCAACTATTTGTACAAATTTAAATCTATTCATTTTGAAACATTTTTTTATAAATTGTTTATGATGTGTTAGTTTGGAGATATTTATGTTTTGTAGAATTGAAAGATATTTTTTCTAGATAAGCTTTTGGTTTGAGTTTTTTTTTATCATTTTCACCTTAGGTTGGGTTTTTTTATCGTGTCATTTGGATAGTGGAGAGAGGTTGAGATAGTTCTCATAGTTCAAGTTTTTTGGGTTTCTCCCATACTATGTCCTTTTATTATTATTTGGTGTTTCAGTTTGGGTTTAAAATTTCATGCTGTTAGAATCCTAGTGGCAGGGAGAACCCCATCATCTTGTCTATTTATTTTGGGTTTGGTTTCATGTTGCTCAGTCAGGTGGGACTTGGGGAATATATATTCACCCTAAAACCATTGTTTCTTCTAGTTGTGTTGGGAATATAGTCTAATTTCACAAATCATATGACGTGAGAACTTTTTGTGGTAGAAAGAGTCTATAGTGGGGATAATTAACACACCACTACAACAAATTCTCCTTATTTATAATAATTTTTCAATGTTGAATCTTTGGTTGTTGTTTGGGACTAGGTCCTAATTTAAATATTTTCTTTGTTTTTTGACATTGGTCGTTTTTAGGAAGATGAATGGGCACAAGACGGTTAGCGATAACGATGAAGTCGGTCAAGATAACTGTGAACCTGTCCAACTCCTAAAATAAGTAACATTTATAAACTTTTATTCCTAAATAATAATAATAATATTATTGTATATAATAATATTATTATTATCATATTGTAGTAATACTATTATTTCTAAAAGGAAATAAATTTTATTATTTTAAATTTTGATTATAAAAATATTATTATTAAATAAATGAAATAAATTTTAATAATTTCATGATGATAATTATTTGAATTATTATTATTTTATTATTAATATTAATATAATTATTGTAAATATTAATATGATTTTATTTTTATTAAAATTATTATTATTATTATTTGTAATTTTTTTTAGATACTAGTGTTTTATGGAAGGAAAAAAATTAAGACCCATCCTACCCCTTATACTCCCATTCCACGAGTCATGACTCCCCAATCGTTCTACCTCTAGAACAAACCCCAATCCCTAATCTCCCATCGCTCCACCCTACACGGTCTAGATGACATCCTCTAACCACTCTATTCCCCTGGTAGTGACACCATCACCCTTTATCTATAGAACATTGAAGTGCCTCCTCCCATTCTGGCCTGAGCCATTCTACAATTCTCCCCATTTGTCTAGCAGGACCTCTTTTGTGTGATACCCACTGTGTGGTTGACCTGCCCCAGTGCAACCCCTTGACGAGTCCATCCCCATTATTACTATGATTTTAATAGTGTTTTCTTGGTTGATAAAACTATAATGGGTGGAATTTTCATAGGGATGGTGTTTCCTTCTTATTTAGGGTCTGCAGTTGGTTCGCGGTGACTAACTCTCCCATCCGTTGATGTTTCATGGCATTTTCACATGTTTGAGGTAGGAGAATCTGTGTTTTTTTAATTTTGATTAAATCCATATAATTATTGGGTGTTTTTAATTAATTTTTTAGACTTTATTCGCCCCATTATTACTCAATTTGTTAGCATATTGATGTGTTGTCGTGGTAGTTTATTTTGTAAATAATTTTACTCAAAATAAATTAATGTTTATGCCAATGTATAACGCACATGGTCTGATAACATGTGATGTGAGATTTAAAAGTAACGTCTCATGATTTTTGGGATGTTTCCCTTAGTTTTGTTATATTAAATTTGTGAAAATGTTGTTTGGAAATTACATGTGTGCATAGTGATTTTTATGGAATGGATTGAATCTTTTTTTTCAAAAATTCCCGTATTTAATAAATGTTGTTTTCAATTTTGCGATGTCTTGGCTGGGTATTTATTTTGATACACCTAGTAAATGTTCTCATTATTTTAAAAGGGGTTTTTTATATTTTATAAATTATGTAGAAATGTGTTTTTGGACTGAATATGAAAAATGGTAGAACCATAAAAAGGTATAGGGTGTTACATGGAAGTTGGGAATTTGAAAATTAATGTTGGCACATCCATGGGTGCACGCAGTACAGTTATGTGTGCGCCCCAAATGATGATGACACATTAAGAATGGTTTTTTATTCAATCCAAGGTTTCATAAATGTTTTATTGGCTTCTAAATGTTGATGGCCCCTCTAGGTTAATTAATTAGTGCTTTGGTGGCTCCTAAGTGGTGTACACACACACATACAAAAGTATGTATGTATGTATGTATATATATATTCTCTTCACATTTTCCATCATGGAATGGGAAATATTTACATTGGATCAAGTATATATATATAGACATAAATGAGAATTTATGTGTGTACTGGTGTGGGATATTTTCATCAGAAGATTTAATAGATGCTATGTCTCGTCTTGGTCCGATTCATTTTGTGGTAGATTTCCTATGACCACACCATAAATATATTAATCCCAATTTCAATGTATTTGTATTTTGTGTAAAATATTGATATAATATTTATATATAAAAGTATATTTTCATTCCTTTGTTTTTTGTAATAATTAATTTTAACTCTTTGAATTAGTTTCTTTTTTAAAAATAACTCTTCAATTATGGTTTACAAGTTTATTTTAGTTGTGGAGAATCCGAAATTTTTTAGAATTTTTTTCTAAATGATTCCTATATTCTAAATTGTATCTTTTCGGACTTAAATAAATTATTTAAATGTGTTATATAATACATGTCTTCTTTGGCACATTGAATTTTAGTTTGAAAACTAAAAGTCTCAATGGCCAGTTTGGCATTTTATAAGTGTGTTCCGTAATTTTGAACTAGAATTTGAAATGTTTTAGGTAGGTGAATTTGGTTTGGAATATTTAATGTCTCATGTGGAAAATGTTTTTGTGAAAGTAGTATTTCAGGTTGTTTTAGAAGTGGGTTGGAGTATTATTTATATATTAATATATTGGAATCATATTAATAATGTTCTAGTTGGAACATTATCTATTTTTTGAGGAGAAATATGGGTCTGAATGTAAGAACACCTGGTTGGCAACAAATCGTGCCTTGTGAAAATTTTTAATGGTTTATATAATGTGAACACCTGATTGAAAATAGAAATTATTTAATTGAATGATTTGAATATTAATGAAAAATGATTTCTTCGCTGGAAACTGGCATGTTTTTAATGAAAGAGTTGAATTCTTATGTGATGTTACAGCCCTATTGGAATCATCAATGATGTAAAATGTGTATATGTATTTACTGGGAACCCCTTTCTACGATTTCTATTTGTGGTTTATTCGATACGGGATGTCCATTTTTGGGGTAGGCATGTACGATGGTAGCATGTATGGAGAGTCATTCATGTGAGGGCCTCCTAAGTATATAATATATTATTACTATGGGTTTCATGTGATTCTTTTAGAATACCGAGTGATGGTAACTTATCATCCCTAATTAGTCGGGTCGGTACCCTCCATGAGTTTTTAACTTTAAATAAGGTATTCTCCACTGTTAAGACTAGTATAGATAATCCATTTGTTTATTGACATAAGGTCTTCACCATTCACCGACATGTGGATCTGAAAAGAGTAAACATAAGATTCACTCTAGGGATGTTTATGTTATACCCATAATTTCAAGATTATATGTTCATGCATTCATTTTTTGGAACATATTGGAATTTGATCTCATGATAATTCTACATTTTTATTTATGTTAAAAGAAATTTTTTGGTACTAGTTTTATGTTTTATAGAATTCATTTCAATTACTTACAGTCTTTGTTATATCATTTAGGAAAATTACATGAAAATGTTGTTTTATTAAAAGTAAAATATTGTAACACCCCGAGCTTCCACGATACGCTTCTCATTAAATAATGCAATAGCTTTCATTATACGCAACTTCGAGTTCTAAAACACTGCGACTAATCAAAGTAGCCATTATGAATAGTAATTACCACTTTTTAAAATTATAGAAATTTTATATTTCAAAATGGACTTCATTTTTGTATTCGTAATATCGAAATTATCCAAAGTTGATTTTTTTTTGTAATTTTCTGAGAACTTCTAATTTTTTATGAATAGTGAAAAATACTTAAAAACAACTTTTTTAATCAAAATAATTTATAGTGATAAATTATACTGTTTAGTGGGTTTAAAGTATAATTAGAATATATTTTTACCATTTTATCCAATGGTGGTCATTAGAATTAATTTAACATTGAAATTGGACATAAACAATTGCCAATCTTTTGATATAAATTGTTTCTTAAAAACACGCTATTTGTTGTATAAGCGGGAATTAATTATAAAATTAATTAATGCAACTTATATGTTTGTAATTTTTTAAAATAGACATCATTTTTGAATTCGGAGTATCAATTATAGCTTAGGGTTAAATATTGGCATTGTTCTGAAAAACGTCAATTTTTGATGAATAGTGAAACCACTAAGTGGTTGTTAAAAACTGATTTTTCGTTAAAATGGAATATTACCACTTCTGTGATTTTATTTTCAAAAATCCGACATACATGGTTGTCATTAAGAACTAAAATGTGGTTCCATGAGATTAAAATAAATTTTTGGTGAATAGTAACTTTTAAGTTCTTAATCGCGATTAGAGGTAATTAGTGTAGTTTAATGTACAAATAATGTTTTAATAATATGAGATGAGCATGAAACTTATCCTACTCCTATTGGATGAGTCATGGCCGACCAAGACAACCCATGGGTCAACTAGGGGACCCCATGGAGCCACATTAGTTGGAAAATGACATTAATATATATTTATTTAATGTTAAAATTAAATTGACACAAACATGAGTTGTTTTACTAAAACAATTTTTAAGTGGGGTTAAACAAGTCCAAATTTTGATTATAAATATTCATTAGAAAGATAAAAAGAGTTCCTACATAATATTATTTTTTTTATAATTTTTAGACATTAAATAAATTAAATTATTTATGACATCATTATTATGCAGCGATGACCTCATTATTTAACGATTTTAATAAAATGAAAAGATAATGTAAAATACAAGGCTTACACTTGTCCAAAGACTATTGGATGGGTATATCTAGAACCCTTATCACCTTATCCACTAATTATATAAGTGTGGGACCTTTATAATCCGAAAGTCATTGTGTAATAATGTAACATTTCAATCATTCCAAAAGAGCCCCTCCTCTCCACTTATAAAAGGCCCCCACCTCTCCCACCTCATTCGCACCTTAAAGCCATTTGGCTCGGCCAACCTCTGCCCAAATACTCTCCCAACTTCCCTCTCTTACTCCTAGAAGCCTCACTTTGGTCAGAAATCTTCCCAAGGAAGCCTTTGGATCAAATCAAAAAGAGTTACCCGATTTTGAGATAATGTCTTCTCTAATGTTGTTTTGTTTTATTTTTCTTCTCCAACCCCCTAAACTCTTTTTATTCATTTCATTTGTAACAACACCAGTATCCTCAATACACTAGGATGTTGTTATAAGAAGTATTCTAGCTACACATACACACACCTACATCTAATGGTTAAAGAACATACGGTTTCTGTGGATGGCGAATTTCTGCCACACGAAACGATGATTGTTCAACACTCATATAACACCTTAAAAGGTGGACATTAAGATGTCACTATATTTATATATGATATATAATGTGTTTATGTTTTACTTATGCTTCTGTATTTCTCATTTATTACATACTTTATGATTTCCATTATGGGTAAAACGCGATAATTTCATTTTAGGAAGTGCGGACTACCGCCCCCTCAAAGTGATTTGAATCGTTAATGCCATATGTGGGATGTATAAAAGATGGAGTAAATGGTATTATACACTATATTATACTGGAATTATATTATACATTTATATCATTATGAATTCGTTCCATTAAATATGAAATTGAAATGAAAGTAGCATTCATGCGTACGTACGGCTTACCGTCTCCATGAACGGTGCATTTCATTTCTTACCTCTAAATGTTACGTAATATTATAAATGAATGTATATAATGGATATATAAGATATATATGAAATCTAAATCAGGAATATAATTCTGGAGATAATGGATATTCTACCACATAAACAACTTGTAATTATAAGATGTTTATTGTTGACTCAAGTACCAATGATCGACAAAACGACTGTTATTAACTTAAATAATTACATAATGTTAATATCATTGTAATAAGTGATATAAAAAGGATAATGAAATTGAAAATGGTTCTTAATAAGGTATATATTAACTCTAGTTTATTATTCAGGAGGTTAAGGAATGGTTGAGTCAAGTCAGACACGAGGTAAGGGAACTTCTTAACCCAATTTCTATTCTTTGGGTTAATCTCCTACTTTCAAATTATGTCATGATATTATTATGTCCTATCTTGTATTTTTACATTATTTATGTGTAATTATAGTGAATACACATAATAGACCTACTTTATAAAAAAATGATCTTTTAAAGGACTTCGTCTCAATCCCCTTTCATTGAGGCATATTTGGTTTTATACACAACTTTCTTTTATACGGTGTATAAACCCCTTTGACTTTTACGTTTATTCAAAAGGATTCTTTTTTTATACGAAGCGTTTTACTAAACGACAAAAGGGAATGTTTTTCTTTCCGTACTTATGCGGCGACAACGACTTCTCCGCCGCCGTGACCATTATTTGAGATTCGGATTCCTCTACAAGACATCATTTTTTTAATGAAAAATAAATACAAAGTTTTAACTTTCTTTTATTTTGGTATTGAAAATGGTTTTGAAAGAATTTTTATTTTATCAATGTGTTGTATTTATATCTTGTGATTGAAATGTGGAAATTTTATGTTTCCTTTATTCATTTTTTATGTGATACAATTATGTTATGGTTTATGATATGTTTAAACCTATTCATATGAGGAATGCATTGGACTTAATAAGTGACGGGTGGAGCCCGCTATAGCTCCTCGATGCATCGGCAGGTCTCATGAGACAAACTAGTTTCTTGGCATGAGGCCTTGACAAAATCATATTTGTGGTCTTGGCACGAGGCCTTGGCTATGTGGTTATGATAGTCTGGCATTATTCATTCCATCATTATGAAAGTGGTTATTGATATTTCATGTGATTATTCGACCAGTAGAATATCCATGTGAAGAAGTAAATGGAATTATCTCATTTTACTTTTGCCATATTATGTTTATGTTCATGTTTAAAAGGATTTTGTTTAAGTTATACATTTCCTTAAATTTTTATGTTTATTTGTGAAAGCGTCCGCAATATTGTTATCCTTACTGAGCATCTGAGCTCACCCCTTTCAATGTTTTAATATTTTCCAGGATGTGAAAAAGTATTTTATGAATGACCTGCAGGGATTGTGAGAAGAGGATATGAGTGTGGACTATGGAGACTTTGTTATTGTAGTTTTTCAATTTATGATGTAATGTAACGTTTACGAATGTATCTAGTGTTTCCAAGGCTACTAAACTAATCGGTATTTCGAGACTTGATCTTTTGTGATCATGCCAATGTTACAAAGTAATGCACCGGCTTTGGGTAGCTGAGGTCGGGGCGTTACAGTTGGTATCAGAGGCAGTTTAGTACTAACCTTGGAAGCTAGATTTAGATAAACTCTGATTAGAGCACATATCCCGAAGATAGAATTTGAGGGTTAGTATAGAATAACTTCCTAGAATTTTGGTATTTTAGAGATGTAGTGAGTTTTCCGAGCAATAGATCCATGTCTGGATACGAGCAGGTAGGGGAGGCTCTGGCACAGATGTACCTAGGTGTAAAACCCGAAAACACCGCTTTGAGCTAGACTCAAACGGGAACTGGTGCACGACAACGGGCCTTGCTGCACTCTTGGTTACGACACTCCCAGGGGGATTTGCTTAGGATAATTATCATTTTTTTACAAACCATTATGTAGGGTTTATGAATATATACTTCCTCAAAGAAAACATTTTTTATTATTATGTATTATACCCATAAGTAGTTCAATTTATTATAAGTGTTTTCAAGTTTGTTATTATGTATTTCGATTCATAAACTAACCTAGTTTATGGCATTGTATAGAAATGGCTCCCAGTAGAAGGAATGTGAACTCCATCAATACGTGTGATCCAAAGAGTAAAAAGGATCATATCTTTCAGGGTATTAAGCCAAAATTTAGAAGGGAAATATTCTCCCATGTGTTATCAACATATGAAGAAATAGTATCATGTGTTAATATGATAAGTAGAGAATTATCTGAGTCTTATGGATTTGAAGGGATGAAAGAGAAGAAAAGGATGGAAGAGAGAATGATGGATAAAGAGACGAGGGAAAAGAATAATTTTCCAATATGTGATAACTGTGGGAAGAAACACCTTGGAATTTTCCTGAAAGGAATGGGAGTTTGTTATAAGTGTGGTGAAAAAAGACACCACGTGCGTGACTACAAGGGTAATAAAAAGGTTTCAAATGTACAATGCTTCATCAGCAAGGAGTGGGGACACTACGCAAACCAATGTTCAAATCATCAGAGTATGCCCCAAATGATGTTATTGGATAATAATCAAGTTATGATACTACCACAGATGATGAGTAATGATTAGAGTTCTTATGTTGTTATTAAATAATTTTGTAATTTGAGTGTTGTATCAATGATGTACTGGTTATAATAATTATGGAGTACATAAGGATTGTACTGCAGTACTATTTCATCAAGGACTTGAGATTGTGTGGAACCAAGAAAAGTGACTCCACGGTAGGTTAAATTTTTGGAAAATACATGGTTGAGAGAAAGATAGACCATAATATGGTTCTGATTCTGAGATTGTGATTTTGGAATAAGACGTGATTGATTTGGATAGATTATATTGGATATACTTAACTTCCTTGAAACTGATTGATGTTTTGTATACATTTTCGGATAGAAGGAGTATATCTAGTATTCTATAAGGAATAAGGGATCATGGTAATTCAGTATGTTTAAAAAGAATACATGATGAAGGAGTTCACATGTTGTTACGCGGGAAAAAGGATCTTCATTATGTTTACCTTCCTTATAAAATTTGGACTGTGAGTTGGACAGAAGTATTTTGGACAACAATAAAGGTTGGAATGGATTAAGTTGATCTTTGGATAGTATTGTTTAAGGTTAAATCATTTTTGAATATTATTTTTGGAATATTATAATACTATAGTTTTAGGAAAAGGACAACCTGCAGGGTGGGGCATAACCCGTCGCGTCGGACAAAGATGCAGGAATCGAACCCACAATCATAGTGCGTCAGGCCTTTATTTCCTACCACTAGCCTACAGGAAGTCCCTGGTTATTACAAAATAATTTTACTAATCTAAATGGTATGTGTTAACATTTGGAACCTTATACAATTAGGATAAGTTTAATATTTTTGAGTTCTATTATCTTTTTGAGTGAAAGATGAGTTGAAGGTTGAAACTCTAATTGTCAACCATAAATATATTTATACCTATCTCTTATTCAATGAATAAATTAATTCTTAAACTTTATTAAAGGGATATTAAAACAAAAAAATATGTTATCCTAATACCTTATGTCTTGTTGAACTGATGATATTTTAAATCAACATAGATTGAAGGCTTTGAGGCCCTCAATTTGACAGTTGGTTGTAATTGATGAACTTAATCACTCCCTACAAATATTTACGTTTTTCTACCAATTATATGTCTCTAATTTCCACCAATGTTCTTCTAATCGAGATCATAATTGGGTGGTAACTTTTTCATTTCCCTTTCCCTCTTATTAGGGCTAAATTTTATTAATCTTATTTCCGATGTGGGTTTTCCACAAAGGTATTTTCTCTTTTCAACCCTTTTATTTTCAAAGAAAAATTTCAAATTGCAAGGACGCAATTTATTGAAGGAGGGGAGACTGTAACACCCCGAGCTTCCACGATACGCTTCTCATTCAATAATGCAATAGCTTGCATTATACGCAACTTCGAGTTCTAAAACACTGCGACTAACCAAAGTAGCCGTTATGAATAGTAATAACCACTTTTTAAAATTATAGAAATTTTATATTTCAAAATGGACTTCATTTTTGTATTCGTAATATCGAAATTATCCAAAGTTGAATTTTTTGTAATTTTCTGAGAACTTCTAATTTTTTATGAATAGTGAAATATACATAAAAACAACTTTTTTAATAAAAATAATTTATAGTGATAAATTATACTACTTAGTGGTTTTAAAGTATAATTAGAATATATTTTTACCATTTTATCCAATGGTGGTCATTAGAATTAATTTAACATTGAAATTTGACATAAACAATTGCCAATCTTTTGATATAAATTGTTTCTTAAAAACACGCTATTTGTTGTAACAACGGGAATTAATTATAAAATTAATTAATGCAACTTATATGTTTGAAATTTTGTAAAATAGACATCATTTTTGAATTCGGAATATCAATTATATCTTAGGGTGAAATTTTGGCATTGTTCTGAAAAACTTCAATTTTTTATGAATAGTGGAACCACTAAGTGGTTGTTAAAAACTGATTTTTCGTTAAAATGAAATATTACCACTTCTGTGATTTTATTTTCAAAAATCTGACATACATGGTTGTCATTAAGAAGTAAAATGTGGTTCAATGAGATTAAAATAAATTTTTGGTGAATAGTAAATTTTAAGTTCTTAATCACGATTAGAGGTAATTGGTGTAGTTTAAGGTAGAAATAATGTTTTAATAATATGAGATGAGAATGACACTTGTCCTACTCCTATTGGATGAGTCATTGCCGACCGAGACAACCCATGGGTCAACTAGGGGACCCCATGGAGCCACTTTAGTTGGAAAATGACATTAATATATATTTATTTAATGTTAAAATTAAATTGACACAAACATGAGTTGTTTTACTAAAACAATTTTTAAGTGGGCATACAAAAATCCAAATATTGATTATAAATATTCATTAGAAATCTAAAAAGATTTCCTACATCATAGTATTTTTTTTTATAATTTTTAGACATTAAATAAATTAAATTATTTATGACATCATTAGGATGCAGCGATGACCTCATTATTTAACGATTTTAATAAAATGAAAAGATAACGTAAAATCCAAGGCTTAAACTTGTACAAAGACTATTTTATGGGTAGATTTAGAACCCTTATCACCTTATCCACGAATTATATAAGTGTGGGGCCTTTAGAATCCGAAAATCATTGTGTAATAATGTAACATTTCAATCTATCCAAAAGAGCCCCTCCTCTCCACTTATAAAAGGCCCCCACCTCTCCCACCTCATTCACACCTTGAAGCCATTTGGCTCTGACAACCTCCACCCAAATACTCTCCCAACTTCCCCCTATTACTCCTAGAAGCCTCACTTTGGTCAGAACTCTTCCCAAGGAAGCCTTTGGATCAAATCAAAAAGAGTTACCCGATTTTGAGGTAATGTCTTCTCTAATGTTGTTTTGTTTTATTTTTCTTCTCCAAACCCCTAAACTCTTTTTATTCATTTCTTTTGTAACAAAAACAGTATCCTCAATATACTAGGATGTTGTTATAAGAATTATTCGAGCTACACTTACACACACCTACATATAATGGTTAAGTAACATACGGTTTTTGTGGATGGCGAATTTCTGCCTCACGAAACGATGATTGTTCAACACTCATATATCACCTTCAAAGGTGGAAATTAATATTTCACTATATTTATATATGATATATAATGTTTTTATGTTTTACTTATGCTTCTGTATTTCTCATTTAATGAATACTTTATGATTTCCATTATGGGTAAAACGCGATAATTTCATTTTAAGAAGTGCGGACTACCGCCCCCTCAAAGTGATTTGAATCATTAATGCCATATGTGGGATGTATAAAGGATGGAGTAAATGGTATTATACACTATATTATACTGGAATTATATTATACATTTATATCATTATGATTTCATTCCATTAAATATGAAATTGAAATGAAAGTAGTGTTCATGCGTACGTACGGCTTACCGTCTCCATGAACGGTGCATTTCATTTCTTACCTCTAAATGTTACATAATATTATAAATGAATGTATATACTGGATATATAAGATATATATGACATCTAAATCATGAATATAATTCTGGAGATAATGGATATTCTACCACATAAACAACTTGTAATTATAAGAAGTTTATTATTGACTCAAGTACCAAAGATCGACAAAACGACTGTTATTAACTTAAATAATTACATAATGTTCATATCATTGTAATAAGTGATATAAAAAGGATAATGAAATTGAAAATGGTTTTTAATAAGGTATATATTATCTCTAGTTTATTATTCATGAGGTTAAATAACGGTTGAGTCAAGTCAGACACGAGGTAAGGGAACTTCTTAACCCAATTTCTATTCTTTGGGTTAATCTCCTACTTTCAAATTATGTCATGATATTATTATGTCCTATCTTGTATTTTTACATTATTTATGTGTAATTATAGTGAATAAACAAAATAGACCTAATTTATAAAAAAATGATCTTTTTAAGGACTTCGTCTCAATCCCCTTTCATTAAGGCATATTTGGTTTTATACACAACTTTATTTTATACGGTGTATAAACCCCTTTGACTTTTACGTTTATTCAAAAGGAATGTTTTTTTATACGAAGCGTTTTACTAAACGACAAAAGGAAATGTTTTTCTTTCCGTACTTATGCGGCGACAACGACTTCTCCGCCGCTGTGACCATTATTTGAGATTCGGCTTCCTCTACAAGCCATCATTTGTTTAATGAAAAATAAATACAATGTTTTAACTTTCTTTTATTTTGCTATTGAAAATGGTTTTGAAAGAATTTTTATTATATCAATGTGTTGTATTTATATCTTGTGATTGAAATATGGAAATGTTATGTTTCCTTTATGCATGTTTTATGTGATACAATAATGTTATGGTTTATTATATGTATAAACCTATTCATATGGGGAATGAATTGGACTTAATAACTGACGGGTGGAGCCCTCTATAGCTCCTCGATGCATCGGCAGGTCTCATGAGACAAACTAGTGTATTGGCACGAGGCCTTGAAAAAATCTTATTTGTGGTCTTGGCACGAGGCCTTGGCTACGTGGTTTTGATAGTCTGGAATTATGCATTCCATCATTATGAAAGTGGTTATTGATATTTCATGTGATTATTCGACCAGTAGAATATCCATGTGAAGAAGTAAATGGAATTATCTCATTTTACTTTTGCCATATTATGTTGACGTTCAAGTTTAAAAGGCTTTTGTTTTAGTTATACATTGCCTTAAATTTTTATGTTTATTTGTGAAAGCTTCCGCAATATTGTTATCCTTACTGAGCATCTGTGCTCACCCCTTTCAATGTTTTAATATTTTCCAAGATGTGAAGAAGTATTTTATGAATGACCTGCAGGGATTGTGAGAAGAGGATATGAGTGTGGACTATGGAGACTTTGTTATTTTAGTTTTTCACTTTATGATGTAATGTAACGTTTATGAATGTATTTAGTGTTTCCAAGGCTACTAAACTAATCGGTCTTTCGAGACTTGATCTTTTGTGATCATGCCAATGTTACGAAGTAATGCACCGGCTCTGGGTAGCTGGGGTCGGGGCGTTACAGTTGGTATCAGAGGCAGTTTAGTACTAACCTTGGAAGCTATATTTAGATAAACTCTGATTAGAGCACATAGCCGGAAGATAGACTTTGAGGGTTAGTATAGAATAACTTCCTAGAATTTTGGTATTGTAGAGATGTAGTGAGTTTTCCGAGCAATACATCCCTGTCTGGATACGAGCAGGTAGAGGCGGCTCTGGCACAGATGTACCTAGGTGTAAAAACCGAAAACACCGCTTTGAGCTAGACTCAAATGGGAACTGGTGTACGACAACGGGCCTTGCTGCACTCTTGGTTACGACACTCCCGGGGGGATTTTCTTAGGATAATTATTATTTTTTTACAAACCATTATGTAGGGTTTATGAATATATACTTCCTCAAAGAAAACATTTTTTATGATTAAGGATTATACCCATAAATAGTTCAATTTATTATAAGTGTTTTCAAGTTTGTTATTATGTATTTCGATTCATAAACTAACCTAGTTTATGGCATTGTATAGAAATGGCGCCCAGTAGAAGGAATGTGAACTCCATCAATAAATATGATCCAAAGAGTAAAAAGGATCATATCTTTCATGGTATTAAGCAAAAATTTAGAAGGTAAATATTCTCCCATGTGTTATCATCATATGAAAAAATAGTATCATGTGTTAATATGATAAGTATAGAATTCTCTGAGTCTTATGGATTTGAAGGGATGAAAGAGAAGAAAAGGATGGAAGAGAGAATGATGGATAAAGAGACGAGGGAAAAGAAGAATTTTCCATTATGTGATAACTGTGGGAAGAAACACCTTGGAATTTTCCTGAAGGGAATGGGAGTTTTTATAAGAGTGGAGAAAAAGGACACTACGTGCATGACTGCAAGGGTAAGAAAAAGGTTTCAAATGTACAATGCTTCATCTGCAAGGAGTGGGGACACTATGCAAACCAATGTTCAAATCATCAGATTATTCCCCAAATGATGTTATTGGATAATAATCATGTTATGATACTACCACAGATGAGGAGTAATGATTAGAGTTCTTATGTTGTTATTAAATAATTTTTTAATTTGAGTGTTGTATCAATGATGTACTGGTTATAATAATTATGGTGTATATAAGGATTGTACTGCAGTACTATTTCATCAAGGACTTGAGATTGTGTGGAACCAAGAAAAGTGACTCCACGGTATGTTAAATTTTTGGAAAATATATGGTTGAGAGAAAGATAGACCATAATATGGTTCTGATACTGAGATTGTGATTTTGGAAGAAGACGTGATTGATTTGGATAAATTATATTGGATATACTTAACTTCCTTGAAACTGATTGATTGTTTTGTATACATTTTCGGATAGAAGGAGTATATATAGTATTCTATAAGGAATAAGGGGTCATGGTAATTCAGTATGTTTAAAAAAAATACATGATTAAGGTGTTCACATGTTGTTTCGTGGGAAAAAGGATCTTCATTATGTTTACCTTCCTTATAAAATTTGGACTGTGAGTTGGACAGAAGTATTTTGGATAACTATAAAGGTTGGAATGGATTAAGTTGATCTTTGGATAGTATTGTTTAAGGTTAAATCATTTTTGAATATTATTTTTGGAATATTATAATACTATAGTTTTAGGAAAAGGACAACCTGCAGGGTGGGGCATAACCCGTCGCGTCGGACAAAGATGCAGGAATCGAACCCACAATCATAGTGCGTCAGGCCTTTATTTCCTACCACTATCCTATAGGAAGTCCCTGGTTATTACAAAATAATTTTACTAATCTAAATGGTATGTGTTAACATTTGAACCGTATACAATTAGGATAAGTATAATATTTTTGAGTTCTATTATCTTTTTGAGTGAAAGATGAGTTGAAGGTTGAAACTCTAATTGTCAACCATAAATATATTTATACCTATCTCTTATTCAATGAATAAATTAATTCTTAAACTTTATTAAAGGGATATTAAAACAAAAAAATGTGTTATCCTAATACCTTATGTCTTGTTGAACTGATGATATTTTAAATCAACATAGATTGAAGGCTTTGAGGCCCTCAATTTGACAGTTGGTTGTAATTGATGACCTCAATCACTCCCTACAAATATTTACGTTTTTCCACCAATTATATGTCTCTAATTTCCACCAATTTTCTCCTAATCGAGATCATAATTGGGTGGTGACTTTTTCATTTCCTTTTCCCTCTTATTAAGGATAAATTTTATTAATCTTATTTCCGATGTGGGTTTTCCACAAAGGTATTTTCCCTTTTCAACCCTTTTATTTTCAAAGAAAAATTTCAAATTGCGAGGACATAATTTATTGAAGGAGGGGAGAATGTAACACCCCGAGCTTCCACGATACGCTTCTCATTCAATAATGCAATAGCTTGCATTATACGCAACTTCGAGTTCTAAAACACTACGACTAATCAAAGTAGCCGTTAAGAATAGTAATAACCACTCTTTAAAATTATAGAAATTTTATATTTCAAAATGGACTTCATTTTTTTATTCGCAATATCGAAATTATCCAAAGTTGAATTTTTTGTAATTTTCTGAGAACTTCTAATTTTTTATGAATAGTGAAAAATACTTAAAAACAACTTTTTTTAATCAAAATAATTTATAGTGATAAATTATACTATTTAGTGGTTTTAAAGAATAATTAGAATATATTTTTACCATTTTATCCAATGGTGGTCGTTAAAATTAATTTAACATTGAAATTGGACATAAATAATTGCTAATCTTTTGATATAAATTGTTTCTTAAAAACACGCTATTTGTTGTAATAGCGGGAATTAATTATAAAATTAATTAATGCAACTTATATGTTTGGAATTTTTTAAAATAGACATCATTTTTGAATTCGTAATATCAATTATAGCTTAGGGTGGAATTTTGGCATTGTTCTGAAAAACTTCAATTTTTGATGAATAGTGAAACCACTAAGTGGTTGTTAAAAAATGATTTTTCGATAAAATGAAATAGTACCACTTCTATGATTTGATTATCAAAAATCCGACATACATGGTTGTCATTAAGAAGTAAAATGTGGTTCGATGAGATTAAAATAAATTTTTGGTGAATAGTAACTTTTAAGTTCTTAATCGCGATTAGAGGTAATTAGTGTAGTTTAAGGTACAAATAATGTTTTAATAATATGAGATGAGCATGAAACTTGTCCTACTCCTATTGGATGAGTCATGGACGACCAAGACAACCCATGGGTCAACTAGGGGTCCCCATGGAGCCACTTTAGTTGGAAAATGACATTAATATATATTTATTTAATGTTAAAATTAAATTGACACAAACATGAGTTGTTTTACTAAAACAATTTTTAAGTGGGGTTACACAAGTAAAAATTTTGATTATAAATATTAATTAGAAATCTAGAAAGATTTACTACATCATAGAATTTTTTTTATAATTTTTAAACATTAAATAAATTAAATTATTTATGACATCATTATGATGCAGCGATGACCTCATTATTTTACGATTTTAATAAAATGAAAAGATAATGTAAAATATAAGGCTTAAACTTATCCAAAGACTATTTGATGGGTAGATTTAGAACCCTAATCACCTTATACACGATTTATATATGTGTGGGACCTTTAGAATCCGAATATCATTGTGTAATAATGTAACATTTCAATCTTTCCAAAAGAGCCCCTCCACTCCACTTATAATAGGCCCCCACCTCTCCCACCTAATTCACACCTTCAAGCCCTTTGGCTCGGCCAAACTCCGCCCAAATACTCTCCCAACTTCCTCCTCTTACTCTTACAAGCCTCACTTTGGTCAGAACTCTTCCCAAGTAAGCCTTTGGCTCAAATCAAAAAGAGTTACCCGATTTTGAGGTAATGTCTTCTCTAATGTTGTTTTGTTTCTTTTCTTCTCCAACCCCCTAAAATCTTTTTATTAATTTCTTTTTGTAACAACAACAGTATCCTCAATATACTTTGATGTTGTTATAAGAAGTATTATAGCTACACTTACACACACCTACATATAATGGTTAATGAACATACGGTTTCTGTGGATGGCGAATTTCTGCCTCACGAAACGATGATTGTTCAACACTCATATAACACTTTAAAAGGTGGCCATTAAGATGTCACTATATTTATATATGATATAGAATGTGTTTAGGTTTTACTTATGCTTCTGTATTTCTCAATTATTTCATACATTATGATTTCCATTATGGGTAAAACGCGATAATTTCATTTTAGGAAGTGTGGACTACCGCCCCCTCAAAGTGATTTGAATCGTTAATGCCATATGTGGGATATATAAAGGATAGGGTAAATGGTATTATACACTATATTATACTGGAATTATATTATACATTTATATCATTATGATTTCGTTCCATTAAATATGAAATTGAAATTAAAGTAGCGTTCATGCGTGCGTACGACTTATCATCTTCAGGAACGGTGCATTTCATATCTTACCTCTAAATGTTACGTAATATTATAAATGAATGTATATACTGGATATATAAGATATATATGACATCTAAATCATGAATATAATTCTAGAGATAATGGATATTCTACCACATAAACAACTTGTAATTATAAGAAGTTTATTGTTGACCCAAGTACCAAAGATCGACAAAACGTCTATTATTAACTTAAATAATTACATAATGTTCATATCATTGTAATAAGTGATATAAAAAGGAAAATGAAATTGAAAATGGTTCTTAATAAGGTATATATTAACTCTAGTTTATTATTCATGAGGTTAAATAACGGTTGAGTCAAGTCAGACACGGGGTAAGTGAACTTCTTAACCCAATTTCTATTCTTTGGGTTAATCTCCTACTTTCAAATTATGTCATGATATTATTATGTCCTATCTTGTATTTTTACATTATTTATGTGTAATTATAGTTAATACACATAATAGTCCTACTTTATAAAAAAATGATCCTTTTAAGGACTTCGTCTCAATCCCCTTTCATTTAGGCATATTTGGTTTTATACACAACTTTTTTTATACGGTGTATAAACCCCTTTGACTTTTACGTTTATTCAAAAGGAATCATTTTTTATATGAAGCGTTTTACTAAATGACAAAAGGGAATGTTTTTCTTTCCGTACTTATGCGGCGACAACGACTTCTCCGCCACTGTGACCATTATTTGAGATTCGGCTTCCTCTACAAGCCATCATTTTTTTAATGAAAAATAAATACAAAGTTTTAACTTTCTTTTATTTTGGTATTGAAAATGGTTTTGAAAGAATTTTTATTATATCAATGTGTTGTATTTATATCTTGTGATTGAAATGGGGAAATGTTATGTTTCCTTTATGCATGTTTTATGTGATACAATTATGATATGGTTTATGATATATTTAAACCTATTCATATGAGGAATGCATTGGACTTAATAAGTGACGGGTGGAGCCTGCTATAGCTCCTCGATGCATCGGCATGTCTCATGAGACAAACTAGTGTCTTGGCACGAGGCCTTGACAAAATCTTATTTGTGGTCTTGGCACGAGGCCTTGGCTACGTGGTTATGATAGTCTGGCATTATGCATTCCATCATTATGAAAGTGGTTATTGATATTTCATTAGATTATTCGACCAGTAGAATATCCATGTGAAGAAGTAAATGGCATTATCTCATTTTACTTTTGCCATATTATGTTGATGTTCAAGTTTAAAAGGATTTTTTTTAGTTATACATTGCCTTAAATTTTAATGTGTATATGGAAAGCTTCCGCAGTATTGTTATCCTTACTGAGCATCTGAGCTCACCCCTTTCAATGTTTTAATATTTTCCAGGATGTGAAGAAATATTTTATGAATGACCTGAAGGGATTGTGAGAAGAGGATATGAGTGTGGACTATGGAGACTTTGTTATTGTAGTTTTTCACTTTATGATGTAATGTAATGTTTACGAATGTATATAGTGTTTCCAAGGCTACTAAACTAATCGGTCTTTCGAGACTTGATCTTTTGTGATCATGCCAATGTTACGAAGTAATGCACCAACTCTGGGTAGCTGGGGTCGGGGCGTTACAGTTGGTATCAGAGGCAGTTTAGTACTAACCTTGGAAGCTAGATTTAGATAAACTCTGATTAGAGCACATAGCCCAAAGATAGACTTTGAGGGTTAGTATAGAATAACTTCCTAGAATTTTGGTATTGTAGAGATGTAGTGAGTTTTCCGAGAAATACATCCCTGTCTGGATATGAGCAGGTAGAGGCTGCTCTGGCACAGATGTACCTAGGTGTAAAACCCGAAAACACCGCTTTGAGCTAGACTCAAACTGGAACTGGTGCACGACAACGAGCCTTTCTGCACTCTTGGTTACGACACTCCCGGGGGGATTTTCTTAGGATAATTATCATTTTTTTACAAACCATTATGTAGGGTTTATGAATATATACTTCCTCAATGAAATTTTTTTTTTATGATTATGGATTATACCCATAAATAGTTCAATTTATTATAAGTGTTTTTAAGTTTGTTATTATGTATTTCGATTCATAAACTAACCTAGTTTATGGCATTGTATAGAAATGGCGCCCAGTAGAAGGAATGTAAACTCCATCAATACGTATGATCCAAAGAGTAAAAAGGATCATATCTTTCATGGTATTAAGCCAAAATTTAGAAGGGAAATATTCTCCCATGTGTTATCAACATATGAAGAAATAGTATCATGTGTTAATATGATAAGTAGAGAATTCTCTGAGTCTTATGGATTTTAAGGGATGAAAGAGAAGAAAAGGATAGAAGAGAGAATGATGGATAAAGAGATGAGGGAAAAGAAGAATTTTCCAATATGTGATAACTGTGGGAAGAAACACCTTGAAATTTCCTGAAGGGAATGGGAGTTTTTTATAAGTGTGGAGAAAAAGGACACCACGTGCGTGACTGAAAGGCTAAGAAAAAGGTTTCAAATGTACAATGCTTCATCTACAAGGAGTGGGGACACTATGCAAACCAATGATCAAATCATCAGAGTATGCCCCAAATGATGTTATTGGATAATAATCAAGTTATGATACTACCACAGATGAGGAGTAATGATTGGATTTCTTATGTTGTTATTAAATAATTTTGTAATTTGAGTGTTGTATCAATGATGTACTGGTTATAATAATTATGGAGTATATAAGGATTGTACTGCAGTACTATTTCATCAAGGACTTGAGATTGTGTGGAACCAAGAAAAGTGACTCCACGGTAGGTTAAATTTGTGGAAAATATATGGTTGAGAAAAAGATAGACCATAATATGGTTCTGATACTGAGATTTTGATTTTGGAATAAGACGTGATTGATTTGGATAAATTATATTGGATATACTTAACTTCCTTGAAAATGATTGATGTTTTGTATACATTTTCAGATAGAAGGAGTATATCTAGTATTCTATAAGGAATAATGGATCATGGTAATTAAGTATGTTTAAAAAGAATACATGATGAAGGTGTTCACATGTTGTTACGTGGGAAAAAGGATCTTCATTATGTTTACCTTCCTTATAAAATTTGGACTGTGAGTTGGACAGAAGTATTTTGGATAACTATAAAGGTTGGAATGGATTAAGTTGATCATTGGATAGTATTGTTTAAGGTTAAAGCATTTTTGAATATTATTTTTGGAATATTATAATACTATAGTTTTAGGAAAAGGACAACCTACAGGGTGGGGCATAACCCGTCGCATTGGACAAAGATACAGGAATCGAACCCACAATCATAGTGCGTCAGGCCTTTATTTCCTACCACTAGCCTACAGGAATTCCATGGTTATTACAAAATAATTTTACTAATATAAATGGTATGTGTTAACATTCGGAACCTTATACAATTAGGATAAGTATAATATTTTTGAGTTCTATTATCTTTTTGAGTGAAAGATGAGTTGAAGGTTGAAACTCTAATTGTCAACCATAAATATATTTATACCTATCTCTTATTCAATGAATAAATAAATTCTTAAACTTTATTAAAGAGATATTAAAACAAAAAAATGTGTTATCCTAATACCTTATGTCTTGTTGAACTGATGATATTTTAAATCAACATAGATTGAAGTCTTTGAGGCCCTCAATTTGACAGTTGGTTGTAATTGATGACCTCAATCACTCCCTACAAATATTTACATTTTTCCACCAATTATATGTCTCTAATTTCCACCAATGTTATCCTAATCAAGATCATAATTGGGTGGTGACTTTTTCATTTCCCTTTCTCTCTTATTAAGGCTAAATTTTATTAATCTTATTTCCAATGTGGTTTTTCCACAAAGGTATTTTCTCTTTTCAACCCTTTTATTTTCAAAGAAAAATTTCAAATTGTGAGGATGCAATTTATTGAAGGAGGGGAGAATGTAACACCCCGAGCTTCCACGATACGCTTCTCATTCAATAATGCAATAGCTTGCATTATACGCAACTTCGAGTTCTAAAACACTGCGACTAATCAAAGTAGCCGTTATGAATAGTAATAACCACTTTTTAAAATTATAGAAATTTTATATTTCAAAATGGACTTCATTTTTGTATTCGTAATATCGAAATTATCCAAAGTTGAATTTTTTGTAATTTTCTGAGAACTTCTAATTTTTTATGAATAGTGAAAAATACTTAAAAACAACTTTTTTAATCAAAATAATTTATAGTGATAAATTATACTGTATAGTGGTTTTAAAGTATAATTAGAATATATTTTTACCATTTTATCCAATGGTGGTCATTAAAATTAATTTAACATTGAAATTGGACATAAACAATTGCCAATCTTTTGATATAAATTGTTTCTTAAAAACACGCTATTTGTTGTAATAGCGAGAATTAATTATAAAATTAATTAATTCAACTTATATGTTTGGAATTTTTTAAAATAGACATCATTTTTGAATTCGGAATATCAATTATAGCTTAGGGTGAAATTTTGGCATTGTTCTGAAAAACATCAATTTTTGATGAATAGTGAAACCACTAAGTGGTTGTTAAAAACTGATTTTTCGTTAAAATTAAATATTACCACTTCTGTGATTTGATTTTCAAAAATCTGACATACATGGTTGTCATTAAGAAGTAAAATGTGGTTCGATGAGATTAAAATAAATTTTTGGTGAATAGTAACTTTTAAGTTCTTAATCGCGATTAGAGGTAATTAGTGTAGTTTAAGGTACAAATAATGTTTTAATAATATGAGATGAGCATGAAACTTGTCCTAATTCGATTGGATGAGTCATGGCCGACCAAGACAACCCATGGGTCAACTAGGGGACCCCATGGAGCCACATTAGTTGGAAAATGGCATTAATATATATTTATTTAATGTTAAAATTAAATTGACACAAACATGAGTTGTTTTACTAATACAATTTTTAAGTGGGGTTACACAAGTCCACATTTTGATTATAAATATTCATTAGAAAGATAAAAAGATTTCCTACATCATAGTATTTTTTTTATAATTTTTAGACATTAAATAAATTAAATTATTTATGACATTATTATGATGCAGCGATGACCTAATTATTTAACGATTTTAATAAAATGAAAAGATAATGTAAAATCCAAGGCTTAAACTTGTCCAAAGACTATTGTATAGGTATATTTAGAACCCTTATCACCTTATCCACGAATTATATATGTTTGGGACCTTTATAATCTGAAAAGCATTGTGTAATAATGTAACATTTCAATCTTTCCAAAAGAGCCCCTCCTCTCCACTTATAAAAGGCCCCCACCTCTCCCAACTCATTCACACCTTAAAGCCATTTGGCTCGGCCAACCTCTGCCCAAATACTCTCCCAACTTCCCCCTATTACTCCTATAATCCTAACATTGGTCAGAACACTTCCCAAGGAAGCCTTTGGCTCAAATCAAAAAGAGTTACCCGATTTTGAGGTAATGTCTTCTCTAATGTTGTTTTGTTTTATTTTTCTTTTCCAACCCCCTAAACTCTTTTTATTAATTTCTTTTGTAACAAAAACAGTATCCTAAATATACTAGGATTTTGTTATAAGAAGGATTCGAGGTACACTTACACACACCTACATCTAATGGTTAAAGAACATATGGTTTCTGTGGATGGCGAATTTCTGCCTCACGAAACGATGATTGTTCAACACTCATATAACACTTTCAAAGGTGTCCATTAAGATGTAACTATATTTATATATGATATATAATGTGTTTATGTTTTACTTATGCTTCTGTATTTCTCATTTATTGCATACTTTATGATTTCCATTATGGGTAAAACACGATAATTTCATTTTAGGAAGTGCGGACTACCGCCCCCTCAAAGTGATTTGAATCGTTAATGCCATATGTGGGATGTATAAAGGATGGAGGAAATGGTATTATACACTATATTATACTGGAAATATATTATAAATTTATATCATTATGATTTCGTTCCATTAAATATGAAATTGAAATGAAAGTAGCGTTCATGCGTACGTACGGCTTACCGTCTCCATGAACGGTGCATTTCATTTCTTACCTCTAAATGTTACGTAATATTATAAATGAATGTATATGCTGGATATATAAGATATATATGACATGTAAATCATGAATATAATTCTGGAGATAATGGATATTCTACCACATAAACAACTTGTAATTATAAGAAGTTTATTGTTGACTCAAGTACCAAAGATCGACAAAACGACTGTTATTAACTTAAATAATTGCATAATGTTCATATCATTTTAATAAGTGATATAAAAAGGATAATGAAATTGAAAATGTTTCTTAATAAGGTATATATTAACTCTAGTTTATTATTCAGTAGGTTAAAGAACGACTGAGTCAAGTCAGACACGAGGTAAGGGAACTTCTTAACCCAATTTCTATTCTTTGGGTTAATCTCCTACTTTCAAATTATGTCATGATATTATTATGTCCTATATTTTATTTTTACATTATTTATGTGTAATTATAGTGAATACACATAATAGACCTACTTTATAAAAAAATGATCTTTTTAAAGACTTCGTCTCAATCCCCTTTCATTGAGGCATATTTGGTTTTATACACAACTTTCTTTTATACGGTGTATAAACCCCTTTGACTTTTACATTTATTCAAAAGGAATCTTTTTTTATACGAAGCGTTTTACTAAACGACAAAAGGGAATGTTTTTCTTTCCGTACTTATGCGGCGACAACGACTTCTCTGCTGTCGTGACCATTATTTGAGATTCGTCTTCCTCTACAAGCCATCATTTTTTTAATGAAAAATAAATACAAAGTTTTAACTTTCTTTTATTTTGGTATTGAAAATGGTTTTGAATGAATTTTTATTATATCAATATGTTGTATTTATATCTTGTGATTGAAATGTGGAAATGTGGTGTTTTCTTTTATGCATGTTTTATGTGATACAATTATGTTATGGACTATGATATGTTTAAACCTATTCATATGAGGAATGCATTGGTCTTAATAAGTGACGGGTGGATCCCACTATAGCTCCTCGATGCATCGGCATGTCTCATGAGACAAACTAGTGTCTTGGCACGAGGCCTTGACAAAATTTTATTTTTGGTCTTGGCACGAGGCCTTGGCTATGTGGTTATGATAGTCTGGCATTATGCATTCCATCATTATAAAAGTGGTTATTGATATTTCATTTGATTATTCGACCAGTAGAATATCCATGTGAAGAAGTAAAGGGAATTATCTCATTTTAATTTTGCCATATTATGTTTATGTTCATGTTTAAAAGGCTATTGTTTTAGTTATACATTTCCTTAAATTTTTATGTTTATTTGTGAAAGCGTCCGCAATATTGTTATCCTTACTGAGAATCTGAGCTCACCCCTTTCAATGTTTTAATATTTTCCAGGATGTGAAAAAGTATTTTATGAATGACCTGCAGGGATTGTGAGAAGAGGATATGAGTGTGGACTATGGAGACTTTGTTATTGTAGTTTTTCACTTTATGATGTAATGTAACGTTTACGAATGTATCTAGTGTTTCCAAGGCTACTAAACTAATCGGTATTTCGAGACTTGATCTTTTGTGATCATGCCAATGTTACAAAGTAATGCACCGGCTCTGGGTAGTTGAGGTCGGGGCGTTACAGTTGGTATCAGAGGCAGTTTAGTACTAACCTTGGAAGCTAGATTTAGATAAACTCTGATTAGAGCACATATCCCGAAGATAGACTTTGAGGGTTAGTATAGAATAACTTCCTAGAATTTTGGTATTTTAGAGATGTAGTGAGTTTTCCGAGCAATAGATCCCTGTCTGGATACGAGCAGGTAGAGGAGGCTCTGGAACAGATGTACCTAGGTGTAAAACCCGAAAACACTGCTTTGAGCTAGACTCAAACGGGAACTGGTGCACGACAACGGGCCTTGCTGCACTCTTGGTTACGACACTCCCAGGGGGATTTGCTTAGGATAATTATCATTTTTTTACAAACCATTATGTAGGGTTTATGAATATATACTTCCTCAATGAAAACATTTTTTATGATTATGTATTATACCCATAAGTATTTCAATTTATTATAAGTGTTTTCAAGTTTGTTATTATGTATTTCGATTCATAAACTAACCTAGTTTATGGCATTGTATAGAAATGGCGCCCAGTAGAAGGAATGTGAATTCCATCAATACGTGTGATCCAAAAAGTAAAAAGGATCATATCTTTCATGGTATTAAGCCAAAATTTAGAAGGGAAATATTCTCCCATGTGTTATCAACATATGAAGAAATAGTATCATGTGTTAATATGATAAGTAGAGAATTCTCTGAGTCTTATGGATTTGAAGGGATGAAAGAGAAGAAAAGGATGGAAGAGAGAATGATGGATAAAGAGACGAGGGAAAAGAAGAATTTTCCAATATGTGATAACTGTTGGAAGAAACACCTTGGAATTTTCCTGAAAGGAATGGGAGTTTGTTATAAGTGTGGTGAAAAAAGACACCACGTGCGTGACTGCAAGGGTAAGAAATAGGTTTCAAATGTACAATGCTTCATCTGCAAGGAGTGGGGACACTACGCAAACCAATGTTCAAATCATCAGAGTATGCCCCAAATGATGTTATTGGATAATAATCAAGCTATGATACTACCACAGATGATGAGTAATGATTAGAGTTCTTATGTTGTTATTAAATAATTTTGTAATTTGAGTGTTGTATCAATGATGTACTGGTTATAATAATTATGGAGTATATAAGGATTGTACTGCAGTACTATTTCATCAAGGACTTGAGATTGTGTGGAACCAAGAAAAGTGACTCCACGGTAGGTTAAATTTTTGGAAAATATATGGTTGAGAGAAAGATAGACCATAATATGGTTCTGATTCTGAGATTGTGATTTTGGAATAAGACGTGATTGATTTGGATAAATTATATTGGATATACTTAACTTCCTTGAAACTGATTGATGTTTTGTATACATTTTCGGATAGAAGGAGTATATCTAGTATTCTATAAGGAATAAGGGATCATGGTAATTCAGTATGTTTAAAAAGAATACATGATGAAGGAGTTTACATGTTGTTACGTGGGAAAAAGGATCTTCATTATGTTTACCTTCCTTATAAAATTTGGACTATGTGTTGGACAGAAGTGTTTTGGATAACTATAAAGGTTGGAATGGATTAAGTTGATCTTTGGATAGTATTGTTTAAGGTTAAAGCATTTTTGAATATTATTTTTGGAATATTTTAATACTATAGTTTTAGGAAAAGGACAACCTGCAGGGTGGGGCATAACCCGTCGCGTCAGACAAAGATGCAGGAATCGAACCCACAATCATAGTGCGTCAGGCCTTTATTTCCTACCACTAGCCTACAGGAAGTCCCTGGTTATTACAAAATAATTTTACTAATCTAAATGGTATGTGTTAACATTTGGAACCTTATACAATTAGGATACGTATAATATTTTTGAGTTCTATTATCTTTTTGAGTGAAAGATGAGTTGAAGGTTGAAACTCTAATTGTCAACCATAAATATATTTATACCTATCTCTTATTCAATGAATAAATTAATTCTTAAACTTTATTAAAGGGATATTAAAACAAAAAAATGTGTTATCCTAATACCTTATGTCTTGTTGAACTGATGATATTTTAAATCAACATAGATTGAAGGCTTTGAGGCCCTCAATTTGACAGTTGGTTGTAATTGATGACCTTAATCACTCCCTACAAATATTTACGTTTTTCTACCAATTATATGTCTCTAATTGCCACCAATGTTCTTCTAATCGAGATCATAATTTTGTGGTAACTTTTTCATTTCCCTTTCCCTCTTATTAGGGCTAAATTTTATTAATCTTATTTCCGATGTGGGTTTTCCACAAAGGTATTTTCTCTTTTCAACCCTTTTATTTTCAAGGAAAAATTTAAAATTGCGAGGACGCAATTTATTGAAGGAGGGGAGAATGTAACACCCCGAGCTTCCACAATACGCTTCTCATTCAATAATGCAATAGCTTGCATTATACGCAACTTCGAGTTCTAAAACACTGCGACTAATCAAAGTAGCCGTTATGAATAGTAATAACCACTTTTTAAAATTATAGAAATTTCATATTTCAAAATGGACTTCATTTTTGTATTCGTAATATCGAAATTATCCAAAGTTGAATTTTTTGTAATTTTCTGAGAACTTCTAATTTTTTATGAATAGTGAAAAATACATAAAAACAACTTTTTTAATCAAAATAATTTATAGTGATAAATTATACTGCTTAGTGGTTTTAAAGTATAATTATAATATATTTTTACCATTTTATCCAATGGTGGTCATTAGAATTAATTTAACATTGAAATTTGACATAAACAATTGCCAATCTATTGATATAAATTGTTTCTTAAAAACACGCTATTTGTTGTAACAACGGGAATTAATTATAAAATTAATTAATGAAACTTATATGTTTTGAATTTTGTAAAATAGACATCATTTTTGAATTCGGAATATCAATTATATCTTAGGGTAAAATTTTGGCATTGTTCTGAAAAACTTCAATTTTTGATGAATAGTGAAACCACTAAGTGGTTGTTAAAAACTGATTTTTCGTTAAAATGAAATATTACCACTTCTGTGATTTGATTTTCAAAAATCCGACATACATGGTTGTCATTAAGAAGAAAAATGTGGTTCAATGAGATTAAAATAAATTTTTGGTGAATAGTAACTTTTAAGTTCTTAATCACGATTAGAGGTAATTGGTGTAGTTTAAGGTAGAAATAATGTTTTAATAATATGAGATGAGCATGAAACTTGTCCTACTCCTATTGGATGAGTCATGGACGACCGAGAAAACCCATGGGTCAACTAGGGGACCCCATGGAGCCACTTTAGTTGGAAAATGACATTAATATATATTTATTTAATGTTAAAATTAAATTGACACAAACATGAGTTGTTTTACTAAAACAATTTTTAAGTGGTCATACACAAGTCCAAATATTGATTATAAATATTCATTAGAAATATAAAAATATTTCCTACATAATATTATTTTTTTTATAATTTTTAGACATTAAATAAATTAAATTATTTATGACATCATTATTATGCAGCGATGACCTCATTATTTAACGATTTTAATAAAATGAAATGATAATGTAAAATACAAGGCTTACACTTGTCCAAAGACTATTGGATGGGTATATCTAGAACCCTTATCACCTTAGCCACTAATTATATAAGTGTGGGACCTTTATAATCCGAAAATCATTGTGTAATAATGTAACATTTCAATCTTTCCAAAAGAGCCCCTCCTCTCCACTTATAAAAGGCCCCCACCTCTCCCACCTCATTCGCACCTTCATGCCATTTGGCTCGGCCAACCTCTGCCCAAATACTCTCCCAACTTCCCTCTCTTACTCCTAGAAGCCTCACATTGGTCAGAACTCTTCCCAAAGATGCCTTTGGATCAAATCAAAAAGAGTTACCCGATTTTGAGATAATGTCTTCTCTAATGTTGTTTTGTTTTATTTTTCTTCTCCAACCCCCTAAACTCTTTTTATTCATTTCTTTTGTAACAACACCAGTATCCTCAATATACTAGGATGTTGTTATAAGAAGTATTCTAGCTACACTTACACACACCTACATCTAATGGTTAAAGAACATACGGTTTCTGTGGATGGCGAATTTCTGCCACACGAAACGATGATTGTTCAACACTCATATAACACCTTAAAAGGTGGAAATTAAGATGTCACTATATTTATATATGATATATAATGTGTTTATGTTTTACTTATGCTTCTGTATTTCTCATTTATTGCATAATTTATGATTTCCATTATGGGTAAAACGCGATAATTTCATTTTAGGAAGTGCGGACTACCGCCCCCTCAAAGTGATTTGAATCGTTAATGCCATATGTGGGATGTATAAAGGATGGAGTAAATGGTATTATACACTATATTATACTGGAATTATATTATACATTTATATCATTATGAATTCGTTCCATTAAATATGAAATTGAAATGAAAGTAGCATTCATGCGTACGTACGGCTTACCGTCTCCATGAACGGTGCATTTCATTTCTTACCTCTAAATGTTACGTAATATTATAAATGAATGTATATAATGGATATATAAGATATATATGAAATCTAAATCATGAATATAATTCTGGAGATAATGGATATTCTACCACATAAACAACTTGTAATTATAAGTTTATTGTTGACTCAAGTACCAAAGATCGACGAAACGACTGTTATTAACTTAAATAATTACATAATGTTAATATCATTGTAATAAGTGATATAAAAAGGATAATGAAATTGAAAATGGTTTTTAATAAGGTATATATTAACTCTAGTTTATTATTCAGGAGGTTAAACAACGGTTGAGTCAAGTCAGACACGAGGTAAGGGATCTTCTTAACCCAATTTCTATTCTTTGGGTTAATCTCCTACTTTCAAATTATGTCATGATATTATTATGTCCTATCTTGTATTTTTACATTATTTATGTGTAATTATAGTGAATACACATAATAGACCTACTTTATAAAAAATTGATCTTTTTAAAGACTTCGTCTCAATCCCCTTTCATTGAGGCATATTTGGTTTTATACACAACATTCTTTTATACGGTGTATAAACCCCTTTGACTTTTACGTTTATTCAAAAGGAATCTTTTTTTATACGAAGCGTTTTACTAAACGACAAAAGGGAATGTTTTTCTTTCCGTACTTATGCGGCGACAACGACTTCTTTGCCGCCGTGACCATTATTTGAGATTCGGCTTCCTCTACAAGCCATCATTTTTTTAATGAAAAATAAATACAAAGTTTTAACTTTCTTTTATTTTGGAATTGAAAATGGTTTTGAAAGAATTTTTATTTTATCAATGTGTTGTATTTATATCTTGTGATTGAAATGTGGAAATTTTATGTTTCCATTATTCATTTTTTATGTGATACATTTATGTTATGGTTTATGATATGTTTAAACCTATTCATATGAGGAATGCATTGGACTTAATAAGTGACGGGTGGAGCCCGCTATAGCTCCTCGATGCATCGGCAGGTCTGATGAGACAAACTAGTTTCTTGGCATGAGGCCTTGACAAAATCATATTTGTGGTCTTGGCACGAGGCCTTGGCTATGTGGTTCTGATAGTCTGGCATTATTCATTCCATCATTATGAAAGTGGTTATTGATATTTCATGTGATTATTCGACCAGTAGAATATCCATGTGAAGAAGTAAATGGAATTATCTCATTTTACTTTTGCCATATTATGTTTATATTCATGTTTAAAAGGCTTTTGTTTTAGTTATACATTTCCTTAAATTTTTTTGTTTATTTGTGAAAGCATCCGCAATATTGTTATCTTTACTGAGCATCTGAGCTCACCCCTTTCAATGTTTTAATATTTTCCAGGATGTGAAAAAGTATTTTATGAATGACCTGCAGGGATTGTGAGAAGAGGATATGAGTGTGGACTATAGAGACTTTGTTATTGTAGTTTTTCACTTTATGATGTAATGTAACGTTTACGAATGTATCTAGTGTTTCCAAGGCTACTAAACTAATCGGTATTTCGAGACTTGATCTTTTGTGATCATGCCAATGTTACAAAGTAATGCACCGGCTCTGGGTAGCTGAAGTCGGGGCGTTACAGTTGGTATCAGAGGCATTTTAGTACTAACCTTGGAAGCTAGATTTATATAAACTCTGATTAGAGCACATATCCCGAAGATAGACTTTGAGGGTTAGTATAGAATAACTTCCTAGAATTTTGGTATTTTAGAGATGTAGTGAGTTTTCCGAGCAATAGATCCCTGTCTGGATACGAGCAGGTAGAGGCGGATCTGGCACAGATGTACCTAGGTGTAAAACCCGAAAACACCGCTTTGAGCTAGACTCAAACGGGAACTGGTGCACGACAACGGGCCTTGCTGCACTCTTGGTTACGACACTCCCAGGGGGATTTGCTTAGGATAATTATCATTTTTTTACAAACCATTATGTAGGGTTTATGAATATATACTTCCTCAAAGAAAACATTTTTTATGATTATGTATTATACCCATAAGTAGTTCAATTTATTATAAGTGTTTTCAAGTTTGTTATTATTTATTTCGATTCATAAACTAACCTAGTTTATGGCATTGTATAGAAATGGCGCCCAGTAGAAGGAATGTGAACTCCATCAATACGTGTGATCCAAAGAGTAAAAAGGATCATATCTTTCATGGTATTAAGCCAAAATTTAGAAGGGAAATATTCTCCCATGTGTTATCAACATATGAAGAAATAGTATCTTGTGTTAATATGATAAGTAGATAATTCTCTGAGTCTTATGGAATTGAAGGGATGAAAGAGAAGAAAAGAATGGAAGAGAGAATGATGGATAAAGAAACGAGGGAAAAGAAGAATTTTCCAATATGTGATAACTGTGGGAAGAAACACCTTGCAATTTTCCTGAAAGGAATGGGAGTTTGTTATAAGTGTGGTGAAAAAAGACACCACGTGCGTGACTGCAAGGGTAAGAAAAAGGTTTCAAATGTACAATGCTTCATCTGCAAGGAGTGGGGACACTACGCAAACCAATGTTCAAATCATCAGAGTATGCCCCAAATGATGTTATTGGATAATAATCAAGTTATGATACTACCACAGATGATGAGTAATGATTAGAGTTCTTATGTTGTTATTAAATAATTTTGTAATTTGAGTGTTGTATCAATGATGTACTGGTTATAATAATTATGGAGTATATAAGGATTGTACTGCAGTACTATTTCATCAAGGACTTGAGATTGTGTGGAACCAAGAAAAGTGACTCCACGGTAGGTTAAATTTTTGGAAAATATATGGTTGAGAGAAAGATAGACCATAATATGGTTCTGATTCTGAGATTGTGATTTTGGAATAAGACGTGATTGATTTGGATAAATTATATTGGATATACTTAACTTCCTTGAAACTGATTGATGTTTTGTATACATTTTCGGATAGAAGGAGTATATATAGTATTCTATAAGGAATAAGGGATCATGGTAATTCAGTATGTTTAAAAAGAATACATGATGAAGGAGTTCACATGTTGTTACGTGGGAAAAAGGATCTTCATTATGTTTACCTTCCTTATAAAATTTGGACTATGTGTTGGACAGAAGTATTTTGGATAACTATAAAGGTTGGAATGGATTAAGTTGATCTTTGGATAGTATTGTTTAAGGTTAAAGCATTTTTGAATATTATTTTTGGAATATTATAATACTATAGTTTTAGGAAAAGGACAACCTGCAGGGTGGGGCATAACCCGTCGCGTCAGACAAAGATGCAGGAATCGAACCCACAATCATAGTGCGTCGGGCCTTTATTTCCTACCACTAGCCTACAGGAAGTCCCTGGTTATTACAAAATAATTTTACTAATCTAAATGGTATGTGTTAACATTTGGAACCTTATACAATTAGGATAAGTATAATATTTTTGAGTTCTATTATCTTTTTGAGTGAAAGATGAGTTGAAGGTTGAAACTCTAATTGTCAACCATAAATATATTTATACCTATCTCTTATTCAATGAATAAATTAATTCTTAAACTTTATTAAAGGGATATTAAAACAAAAAAATGTGTTATCCTAATACCTTATGTCTTGTTGAACTGATGATATTTTAAATCAACATAGATTGAAGGCTTTGAGGCCCTCAATTTGACAGTTGGTTGTAATTGATGACCTTAATCACTCCCTACAAATATTTACGTTTTTCTACCAATTATATGTCTCTAATTTCCACCAATGTTCTTCTAATCGAGATCATAATTTTGTGGTAACTTTTTCATTTCCCTTTCCCTCTTATTAGGGCTAAATTTTATTAATCTTATTTCCGATGTGGGTTTTCCACAAAGGTATTTTCTCTTTTCAACCCTTTTATTTTCAAGGAAAAATTTCAAATTGCGAGGACGCAATTTATTGAAGGAGAGGAGAATGTAACACCCCGAGCTTCCACGATACGCTTCTCATTCAATAATGCAATAGCTTGCATTATACGCAACTTCGAGTTCTAAAACACTGCGACTAATCAAAGTAGCCGTTATGAATAGTAATAACCACTTTTTAAAATTATAGAAATTTCATATTTCAAAATGGACTTCATTTTTGTATTCGTAATATCGAAATTATCCAAAGTTGAATTTTTTGTAATTTTCTGAGAACTTCTAATTTTTTATGAATAGTGAAAAATACATAAAAACAACTTTTTTAATCAAAATAATTTATAGTGATAAATTATACTGCTTAGTGGTTTTAAAGTATAATTAGAATATATTTTTACCATTTTATCCAATGGTGGTCATTAGAATTAATTTAACATTGAAATTTGACATAAACAATTGCCAATCTATTGATATAAATTGTTTCTTAAAAACACGCTATTTGTTGTAACAACGGGAATTAATTATAAAATTAATTAATGAAACTTATATGTTTTGAATTTTGTAAAATAGACATCATTTTTGAATTCGGAATATCAATTATATCTTAGGGTAAAATTTTGGCATTGTTCTGAAAAACTTCAATTTTTGATGAATAGTGAAACCACTAAGTGGTTGTTAAAAACTGATTTTTCGTTAAAATGAAATATTACCACTTCTGTGATTTGATTTTCAAAAATCCGACATACATGGTTGTCATTAAGAAGAAAAATGTGGTTCAATGAGATTAAAATAAATTTTTGGTGAATAGTAACTTTTAAGTTCTTAATCACGATTAGAGGTAATTGGTGTAGTTTAAGGTAGAAATAATGTTTTAATAATATGAGATGAGCATGAAACTTGTCCTACTCCTATTGGATGAGTCATGGACGACCGAGAAAACCCATGAGTCAACTAGGGGACCCCATGGAGCCACTTTAGTTGGAAAATGACATTAATATATATTTATTTAATGTTAAAATTAAATTGACACAAACATGAGTTGTTTTACTAAAACAATTTTTAAGTGGTCATACACAAGTCCAAATATTGATTATAAATATTCATTAGAAATATAAAAAGATTTCCTACATAATATTATTTTTTTTAAAATTTTTAGACATTAAATAAATTAAATTATTTATGACATCATTATTATGCAGCGATGACCTCATTATTTAACGATTTTAATAAAATGAAATGATAATGTAAAATACAAGGCTTACACTTGTCCAAAGACTATTGGATGGGTATATCTAGAACCCTTATCACCTTAGCCACTAATTATATAAGTGTGGGACCTTTATAATCCGAAAATCATTGTGTAATAATGTAACATTTCAATCTTTCCAAAAGAGCCCCTCCTCTCCACTTATAAAAGGCCCCCACCTCTCCCACCTCATTCGCACCTTCATGCCATTTGGCTCGGCCAAACTCTGCCCAAATACTCTCCCAACTTCCCTCTCTTACTCCTAGAAGCCTCACATTGGTCAGAACTCTTCCCAAAGATGCCTTTGGATCAAATCAAAAAGAGTTACCCGATTTTGAGATAATGTATTCTCTAATGTTGTTTTGTTTTATTTTTCTTCTCCAACCCCCTAAACTCTTTTTATTCATTTCTTTTGTAACAACACCAGTATCCTCAATATACTAGGATGTTGTTATAAGAAGTATTCTAGCTACACTTACACACACCTACATCTAATGGTTAAAGAACATACGGTTTCTGTGGATGGCGAATTTCTGCCACACGAAACGATGATTGTTCAACACTCATATAACACCTTAAAAGGTGGACATTAAGATGTCACTATATTTATATATGATATATAATTTGTTTATGTTTTACTTATGCTTCTGTATTTCTCATTTATTGCATAATTTATGATTTCCATTATGGGTAAAACGCGATAATTTCATTTTAGGAAGTGCGGACTACCGCCCCCTCAAAGTGATTTGAATCGTTAATGCCATATGTGGGATGTATAAAGGATGGAGTAAATGGTATTATACACTATATTATACTGGAATTATATTATACATTTATATCATTATGAATTCGTTCCATTAAATATGAAATTGAAATGAAAGTAGCATTCATGCGTATGTACGGCTTACCGTCTCCATGAACGGTGCATTTCATTTCTTACCTCTAAATGTTACGTAATATTATAAATGAATGTATATAATGGATATATAAGATATATATGAAATCTAAATCATGAATATAATTCTAGAGATAATGGATATTCTACCACATAAACAACTTGTAATTATAAGTTTATTGTTGACTCAAGTACCAAAGATCGACGAAACGACTGTTATTAACATAAATAATTACATAATGTTAATATCATTGTAATAAGTGATATAAAAAGGATAATGAAATTGAAAATGGTTCTTAATAAGGTATATATTAACTCTAGTTTATTATTCAGGAGGTTAAAGAACGGTTGAGTCAAGTCAGACACGAGGTAAGGGAACTTCTTAACCCAATTTCTATTCTTTGGGTTAATCTCCTACTTTCAAATTATGTCATGATATTATTATGTCCTATCTTGTATTTTTACATTATTTATGTGTAATTATAGTGAATACACATAATAGACCTACTTTATAAAAAATTGATCTTTTTAAAGACTTCGTCTCAATCCCCTTTCATTGAGGCATATTTGGTTTTATACACAACATTCTTTTATACGGTGTATAAACCCCTTTGACTTTTACGTTTATTCAAAAGGAATCTTTTTTTATACGAAGCGTTTTACTAAACGACAAAAGGGAATGTTTTTCTTTCCGTACTTATGCGGCGACAACGACTTCTTTGCCGCCGTGACCATTATTTGAGATTCGGCTTCCTCTACAAGCCATCATTTTTTTAATGAAAAATAAATACAAAGTTTTAACTTTCTTTTATTTTGGAATTGAAAATGGTTTTGAAAGAATTTTTATTTTATCAATGTGTTGTATTTATATCTTGTGATTGAAATGTGGAAATTTTATGTTTCCATTATTCATTTTTTATGTGATACATTTATGTTATGGTTTATGATATGTTTAAACCTATTCATATGAGGAATGCATTGGACTTAATAAGTGACGGGTGGAGCCCGCTATAGCTCCTCGATGCATCGGCAGGTCTCATGAGACAAACTAGTTTCTTGGCATGAGGCCTTGAAAAAATCATATTTGTGGTCTTGGCACGAGGCCTTGGCTATGTGGTTCTGATAGTCTGGCATTATTCATTCCATCATTATGAAAGTGGTTATTGATATTTCATGTGATTATTCGACCAGTAGAATATCCATGTGAAGAAGTAAATGGAATTATCTCATTTTACTTTTGCCATATTATGTTTATATTCATGTTTAAAAGGCTTTTGTTTTAGTTATACATTTCCTTAAATTTTTTTGTTTATTTGTGAAAGCATCCGCAATATTGTTATCTTTACTGAGCATCTGAGCTCACCCCTTTCAATGTTTTAATATTTTCCAGGATGTGAAAAAGTATTTTATGAATGACCTGCAGGGATTGTGAGAAGAGGATATGAGTGTGGACTATAGAGACTTTGTTATTGTAGTTTTTCACTTTATGATGTAATGTAACGTTTACGAATGTATCTAGTGTTTCCAAGGCTACTAAACTAATCGGTATTTCGAGACTTGATCTTTTGTGATCATGCCAATGTTACAAAGTAATGCACCGGCTCTGGGTAGCTGAAGTCGGGGCGTTACAGTTGGTATCAGAGGCATTTTAGTACTAACCTTGGAAGATAGATTTATATAAACTCTGATTAGAGCACATATCCCGAAGATAGACTTTGAGGGTTAGTATAGAATAACTTCCTAGAATTTTGGTATTTTAGAGATGTAGTGAGTTTTCCGAGCAATAGATCCCTGTCTGGATACGAGCAGGTAGAGGCGGATCTGGCACAGATGTACCTAGGTGTAAAACCCGAAAACACCGCTTTGAGCTAGACTCAAACGGGAACTGGTGCATGACAACGGGCCTTGCTGCACTCTTGGTTACGACACTCCCAGGGGGATTTTCTTAGGATAATTATCATTTTTTTACAAACCATTATGTAGGGTTTATGAATATATACTTCCTCAAAGAAAACATTTTTTATGATTATGTATTATACCCATAAGTAGTTCAATTTATTATAAGTGTTTTCAAGTTTGTTATTATTTATTTCGATTCATAAACTAACCTAGTTTATGGCATTGTATAGAAATGGCGCCCAGTAGAAGGAATGTGAACTCCATCAATACGTGTGATCCAAAGAGTAAAAAGGATCATATCTTTCATGGTATTAAGCCAAAATTTAGAAGGGAAATATTCTCCCATGTGTTATCAACATATGAAGAAATAGTATCTTGTGTTAATATGATAAGTAGATAATTCTCTGAGTCTTATGGAATTGAAGGGATGAAAGAGAAGAAAAGGATGGAAGAGAGAATGATGGATAAAGAAACGAGGGAAAAGAAGAATTTTCCAATATGTGATAACTGTGGGAAGAAACACCTTGCAATTTTCCTGAAAGGAATGGGAGTTTGTTATAAGTGTGGTGAAAAAAGACACCACGTTCGTGACTGCAAGGGTAAGAAAAAGGTTTCAAATGTACAATGCTTCATCTGCAAGGAGTGGGGACACTACGCAAACCAATGTTCAAATCATCAGAGTATGCCCCAAATGATGTTATTGGATAATAATCATGTTATGATACTACCACAGATGATGAGTAATGATTAGAGTTCTTATGTTGTTATTAAATAATTTTGTAATTTGAGTGTTGTATCAATGATGTACTGGTTATAATAATTATGGAGTATATAATGATTGTACTGCAGTACTATTTCATCAAGGACTTGAGATTGTGTGGAACCAAGAAAAGTGACTCCACGGTAGGTTAAATTTTTGGAAAATATATGGTTGAGAGAAAGATAGACCATAATATGGTTCTGATTATGAGATTGTGATTTTGGAATAAGACGTGATTGATTTGGATAAATTATATTGGATATACTTAACTTCCTTGAAACTGATTGATGTTTTGTATACATTTTCGGATAGAAGGAGTATATCTAGTATTCTATAAGGAATAAGGGATCATGGTAATTCAGTATGTTTAAAAAGAATACATGATGAAGAGTTCACATGTTGTTACGTGGGAAAAAGGATCTTCATTATGTTTACCTTCCTTATAAAATTTGGACTGTGAGTTGGACAGAAGTATTTTGGATAACTATAAAGGTTGGAATGGATTAAGTTGATCTTTGGATAGTATTGTTTAAGGTTAAAGCATTTTTGAATATTATTTTAGGAATATTATAATACTATAGTTTTAGGAAAAGGACGACCTGCAGGGTGGGGCATAACCCGTCGCGTCGGACAAAGATGCAGGAATCGAACCCACAATCATAGTGCGTCAGGCCTTTATTTCCTACCACTAGCCTACAGGAAGTCCCTGGTTATTACAAAATAATTTTACTAATCTAAATGGTATGTGTTAACATTTGGAACCTTATACAATTAGGATAAGTATAATATTTTTGAGTTCTATTATCTTTTTGAGTGAAAGATGAGTTGAAGGTTGAAACTCTAATTGTCAACCATAAATATATTTATACCTATCTCTTATTCAATGAATAAATTAATTCTTAAACTTTATTAAAGGGATATTAAAACCAAAAAATGTGTTATCCTAATACCTTATGTCTTGTTGAACTGATGATATTGTAAATCAACATAGATTGAAGGCATTGAGGCCCTCAATTTGACAGTTGGTTGTAATTGATGACCTTAATCAGTCCCTACAAATATTTACGTTTTTCTACCAATTATATGTCTCTAATTGCCACCAATGTTCTTCTAATCGAGATCATAATTGGGTGGTAACTTTTTCATTTCCCTTTCCCTCTTATTAGGGCTAAATTTTATTAATCCTATTTCCGATGTGGGTTTTCCACAAAGGTATTTTCTCTTTTCAACCCTTTTATTTTCAAAGAAAAATTTCAAATTGCGAGGACGCAATTTATTGAAGGAGGGGAGAATGTAACATCCCGAGCTTCCATGATACGCTTCTCATTCAATAATGCAATGGCTTGCATTATACGCAACTTCGAGTTCTAAAACACTGCGACTAATCAAAGTAGCCGTTATGAATAGTAATAACCACTTTTTAAAATTATAGAAATTTTATATTTCAAAATGGACTTCATTTTTGTATTCGTAATATCGAAATTATCCAAAGTTGAATTTTTTGTAATTTTCTGAGAACTTCTAATTTTTTATGAATAGTGGAAAATACATAAAAACAACTTTTTTAATCAAAATAATTTATAGTGATAAATTATACTGCTTAGTGGTTTTAAAGTATAATTAGAATATATTTTTACCATTTTATCAAATGGTGGTCATTAGAAATAATTTAACATTGAAATTTGACATAAACAATTGCCAATCTTTTGATATAAATTGTTTCTTAAAAACACGCTATTTGTTGTAACAACGGGAATTAATTATAAAATTAATTAATGCAACTTATATGTTTGGAATTTTGTAAAATAGACATCATTTTTGAATTCAGAATATCAATTATAGCTTAGGGTGAAATTTTGGCATTGTTCTGAAAAACATCAATTTTTGATGAATAGTGAAACCACTAAGTGGTTGTTAAAAACTGATTTTTCGTTAAAATGAAATATTACCACTTCTGTGATTTTATTTTCAAAAATCCGACATACATGGTTGTCATTAAGAAGTAAAATGTGGTTCAATGAGATTAAAATAAATTTATGGTGAATAGTAACTTTTAAGTTCTTAATCACGATTAGAGGTAATTGGTGTAGTTTAAGGTAGAAATAATGTTTTAATAATTTGAGATGAGCATGAGACTTGTCCTACTCCTATTGGATGAGTCATGGCTGACCGAGACAACCCATGGGTCAACTAGGGGACCCCATTGATCCAATTTAGTTGGAAAATGACTTTAATATATATTTATTTAATGTAAAAATTAAATTGACACAAACATGAGTTGTTTGACTAAAACAATTTTTAAGTGGGCATACACAAGTCGAAATATTGATTATAAAAATAAATTAGAAAGCTAAAAAGATTTCCTACATCATAGTATTTTTATTATTATTTTTAGACATTAAATAAATTAAATTATTTATGACATCATTAGGATGCAGCGATGACCTCATTATTTAACGATTTTAATAAAATGAAAAGATAATGTAAAATCCAAGGCATACACTTATCCAAAGACTATTGGATGGGTAGCTTTAGAACCCTTATCACCTTATCCACGAATTATATAAGTGTGGGACCTTTATAATCCGAAAATCATTGTGTAATAATGTAACATTTCAATCTTTCCAAAAGAGCCCCTCCTCTCCACTTATAAAAGGCCCCCACCTCTCCCACCTCATTCACACCTTCAAGCCATTTGGCTCAGACAACCTCCACCCAAATACTCTCCCAACTTCCCCCACTTACTCCTAGAAGCCTCACTTAGGTCAGAACGCTTCCCAAGGAAGCCTTTGGATCAAATCAAAAAGAGTTACCCGATTTTGAGGTAATGTCTTCTCTAATGTTGTTTTGTTTTATTTTTCTTCTCCAACCCCCTAAACTCTTTTTATTCATTTCTTTTGTAACAAAAACAGTATCCTCAATATACTAGGATGTTGTTATAATAATTATTCGAGCTACACTTACACACACCTACATAAAATGGTTAAAGAACATACGGTTTCTGTGGATGGCGAATTTCTGCCTCACGAAACGATGATTGTTCAACACTCATATATCACCTTCAAAGGTGGACATTAAGATGTCACTATATTTATATATGATATATAATGTGTTTATTTTTTACTTATGCTTCTGTATTTCTCATTTATTGCATACTTTATGGTTTCCATTATGGGTAAAATGCGATAATTTCATTTTAATAAGTGCGGACTACCGCCCCCTCAAAGTGATTTGAATCGTTAATGCCATATGTGGGATGTATAAAGGATGGAGTAAATGGTATTATATACTATATTATACTCGAATTATATTATACATTTATATAATTATGATTTCGTTCCATTAAATATGAAATTGAAATGAAAGTAGCGTTCATGCATACGTATGGCTTACCGTCTCCATGAACGGTGCATTTCATTTCTTACCTCTAAATGTTACGTAATATTATAAATGAATATATATACTAGATATATAAGATATATATGACATCTAAATCATGAATACAATTCTGGAGATAATGGATATTCTACCACATAAACAACTTGTAATTATAAGAAATTTATTGTTGACTCAAGTACCAAAGATCGACAAAACGACTGTTTTTAACTTAAATAATTACATAATGTTCATATCATTGTAAAAAGTGATATAAAAAGGATAATGAAATTGAAAATGGTTCTTAATAAGGTATATATTAACTCTAGTTTATTATTCAGGAGGTTAAAGAACGGTTGAGTCAAGTCAGACACGTGGTAAGGGAACTTCTTAACCCAATTTCTATTCTTTGGGTTAATCTCCTACTTTCAAATTAGGTCATGATATTATTATGTCCTATCTTGTATTTTTACATTATTTATGTGTAATTATAGTGAATACACATAATAGACCTACTTTATAAAAAATGATCTTTTTAAGGACTTCGTCTCAATCCCCTTTCATTGAGGCATATTTGGTTTTATACACAACTTTTTTTATACGGTGTATAAACCCCTTTGACTTTTACGTTTATTCAAAAGGAATCTTTTTTTATACGAAGCGTTTTACTAAACGACAAAAGGGAATGTTTTTCTTTCTGTACTTATGCGGCGACAATGACTTCTCTGCCGCCGTGACCATTATTTTAGATTCGGCTTCCTCTACAAGCCATCATTTTTTTAATGAAAAATAAATACAAAGTTTTAACTTTCTTTTATTTTGGTATTGAAAATGGTTTTGAAAGCTTTTTTATTATATCAATGTGTTGTATTTATATCTTGTGATTGAAATGTGGAATTGTTATGTTTCCTTTATGCATGTTTTATGTGATACAATTATGTTATGGTTTATGATATGTTTAAACCTATTCATATGAGGATTGCATTGGACTTAATAAGTGATGGGTGGAGCCCGCTATAGCTCCTCGATGCATCGGAAGGTCTCATGAGACAAACTAGTGTCTTGGCATGAGGCCTTGACAAAATCTTATTTGTGGTCTTGGCACGAGGCCTTGGCTACGTGGTTATGATAGTCTGGCATTATGCATTCCATCATTTTGAAAGTTGTTATTGATATTTCATGTGATTATTCGACCAGTAGAATATCCATGTGAAGAAGTAAATGGCATTATCTCATTTTACTTTTGCCATATTATGTTGATCTTCAAGTTTAAAAGGATTTTGTTTTAGTTATACATTGCCATAATTTTTTTGTTTATTTGTGAAAGCTTCCGCAATATTGTTATCCTTACTGAGCATCTGAGATCACCCCTTTAAATGTTTTAATATTTTCCAGGATGTGAAGAAATATTTTATGAATGACCTGCAGGGATTGTGAGAAGAGGATATGAGTGTGGACTATGGAGACTTTGTTATTGTAGTTTTTCACTTTATGATGTAATGTAACGTTTACGAATGTATCTAGTGTTTCCAAGGCTACTAAACTAATCGGTCATTCGAAACTTGATCTTTTGTGATCATGCCAATGTTACGAACTAATGCACCGGCTCTGGGTAGCTGGGGTCGGGGCGTTACAAATATTATTACTTGTTTTTGATAAATGAATGGTAAACTACATCTTTAAATATCTTATTTTTTGACTGAAAAGTATGAATTTCATTTTATGTGTGGGGCCTTTGGCGTGGATTATTTTTTTCATTCCATCAGAGCATCTCATTTCTCATGCCCACATTATCTTTTCATTTTCAATTTCTCCCAATTGAAAATCGCTCCTAGACCGAGGTTGATTCTGAAATGGGTGGTGAACTATTATGTCTCATGGAGTTATGGGTAGTTTTAATATATTTTTTTCTATTTTTCTTTTTTTTCATCACTTATTATTTATTTTTTTCATTAATTTATTGGAAAAATATTTCCCACTTGTTTAGTTTTGATGACCATCAAAAGATTACATCCCAAGGGGAATAGAAAAAGCCCTTCATGCCATGTTGTAGTTTTTCTATGGTGAGTTGTCCAGGGTATCCCATGTTGGGTGAATAAATGATCAATAAAAAAATATTATATTATAATAATAAAATGTGATTATTTCGTATGAAAATGAATAATAACCCATATCACATCATTCCTTATAGGGGACCTTGGATGTACCGTGACAATGTCCATTGTAATTTCATCCAACATCCATATAGTAATAGGTAGATTTAAATGACTCCCCTAGAAATTTTTATCATTACATTAACTTTTTATAAAATGTGGCATTATGAAACATAGTCTGTAATTTTTCACATAATATCAACCTGACAAAATTTTTTTATCAAATCTTTATACATATTGGATCTAAAAGTTGGTATAGAGATATTTGAGAAATGTCCATCATATAATAGTTCCCTTTAATATGATTTAATGATGGAACATATAACCAATATCCAAATTTTAGAAGTCCTTCCTCGCACATGAATTCATGAAATTTCCCATGCTAAACATTTTCATCATTCATTGGAAAATTATCCTCATCAGTTTGAGCTCTTTTTGTATTTTCTACTAAATATGGATGAACTATCGTTTTACAAAATATTTATGCTTCAACTTCCATAACAATTCTCATATTTATCTTCACTAAATCCATGAACATAAGATTTCTGTCAATCTGAATTTGGGTTACAAATCAATGGTCATTCACACTTAATTTATCATATACCCTATCTGAATTTCATTAGTAGAAGTGCATTGATAAATATTCATCATTGGGTAGTTTGAACAATATTAATTTCAATATATTAGGATTTCATTATGTAAGGATGTATTTTAAACTTATATGTTTTATATACACCTCACATAATTATCCATAAAGATATTTTATCTATATAATCAGAGAAAAAGGAGCACCTTATAACTCAATATCACGAGTAGGAAAATTTATATCATGAATCATGAACATCCTTGATGCATTTTAATTAAATTATAATTTCTCACAATGAAATGACCCATTCCTTTCTTTGATGAATCATTGTATCTGAAAACATCCATCATTTCTTGATGGTAATGTAAAAAATAAATTCATTGAAAAATCTACTCTTAAATTATTGATATCATTATTCATATTATACTGTGCATACAGACTTATACCCTATTAATGCTGGATTGTTTAATAGTATAGCCAATCATGAAATATTATGACCAAACGTCGAGTGTAACCAAATAAACCAATCAAAATACATCCCTCAATTATGATCATTTGTTTGGGTTATTTTTTTACCATTATCATTACTTAATAAACTCATTTCCATCCTTAGAGGGAATTTATCCATGATAAGAAAATTACCGAATCCAAAATTCACACTTTAATTATTTACTATATAAATCCTTCATACTAAAATTATCATTATTTACCCACAAGTGATCTTAAATATTTTAATAGGTTTTATAAGATACCACAATATCATCAATGAATTCCAAAAAATATCCTTGATATTTATTAAATATTTTTAAAATTTTATCTATAAAAAATAGTGGGAATTAGTCAATCCAATTATAATTTCTATAAATTCATGAATTCCATACCTCATCTGAAAATTTCTCTTCAAAAGGACTCCCTTGTTAACATAGAAATAACCAAACACATAATAATGTTCAATCTTTGATAAATATTTACATCCTTGATTTTGATCAAATAAATCATCCATTATTGGTTGTGGGTGCTAGTTATTTATTCTAATTCCATTGATTTCTCTATAATAAATGCACAAACTCAATGATATATCATTATTATTAACAATGAAAACATTATATCCCAATAGGGAAACACTGGGTATAATTAATAACTTATTAATAAACTTATCTAGAATGTTTTTCATATCCATTAATCAGACACTATCCTTTATATTGGGATTCTTTGATATTTTTCTCATTAAAAATTAAATCAATGGAAAAATCAATTTCCTTTGGTGGAGGGTGTCCATGAATTTTTTTTAATAAATCAATATATAAATTTTCAATAGGTTAATACTCAATTTTAAAATTACCTTCATCATATGAAGATGAATTTTTTCTTCCTTCCCATGAATTTCAATCAATACAACTACTGAGGGTGGGAAAAAATAAGATTCAGGTAGTGATGTTTGTTTCTATAATGATAATGAATTCAACATCATCCTAAAAAATTGTTTTCTTTGTCATATTGAAATTATTTATCACATAATATTTTTAATGAATTGACATTCCAAGGATTATATCAAATATAACCATATGAATGATGATATGGTATAAAAATAAAGCATGTTTATTGTCCATAATTAGGACTACCAGACACATCATCATTGTAATGTTCCATTATGTGTTTTTTATGATGACTCCCTTATTAAATAAAAGGGATATATAGAATTTTCTTGCAAATAATGGTATATATTATTGTATGAAATGATTTGAAAACAAATAATCTGTGCATAAACATAATGATGTTATTGTGGTACATTCTACAAAATCATTATGTACTTCTACCCCAGTTTCCGGGATCAAATATGCTTGGACATCTCCCATAAGCCTATTATGTGGTAGATTCCCATGTCATATAAGAATTTTTTTGAATAATGAACCTATTATTTCCATTTTAAGCATGTTTTATCATTAGTTTTTTTCCCCGACACTCATGAGAAAAATGACCCTTGTCTCTATACTTGAAACACACTCTTATGCCCTTCAGATATTTTTCTCGATGTTTATTCCCCAAATTATCACATTATTGAAAATACTACATTCCATTATTCTTTTTGGGTGTTTTTAGTCTCACCTGGATCGGAAATATCATATATTCCCTTTTATATCCATTGAATAAATATGATATAAAAAAATCCATCATGGTTTTGATGAAAAATACTACAATTTTAACAAATGATGAAAATGTTTGAGATGATAGTTCCAATTTGATACATGGATTTGGAAATTAAATTTAATGATCAATGAGGATTTTTTAATCACATATATAACATGTAGCATCACTGAAAAGTCATATGAATGTTGCCTTATAAACTACATCACTATCACCATTCCTTTTCATTATGGTAAAGATATTTTTTTTAATTTATCATATTTCTCATGAAGGAAATATTTTTCAAATAATGATTCATTAAATGTTTTCCAGCACATGTCCACGATACATTATCTATTATTTTTGTTATGGATAAAAGAACATTATTAATCAGCATCACCCATGATTAAATACACCACAAGTACAACCTTTTCCCTTCACAACATCCAAATAACATAAATATTATTTCAATGGACTTGATCCATCGCTCAGCTACAACTAGATTATTAGTCCCATTAAATATTGGGGATACACTACATGAAAAGGACAAACATAGGTGTAGTATGGTTATTCTTCATAACCAAAGAAAAATGTTATAATAAAGTCATGATATTCTTATTTTGAACAATAACTGTGTTTACTTGATTAGTGGGAAAATAAAAACATATTCCATGGGTATCAATTATGTTCCAAATCTATAGAAGAATTACTAAATAAGGGAAAACACTTGGTTACCCCATAATTATCATGGGCGTTGAGGAACATAATGAAAATGACACTACTGGTAAAAGTTTTTAAAAATGAAAATTAATTATTATAGCTGTAGAACATGTTATATTAATTTTTATCGCAAGGTATCTTATTAAATTTATCTGATACACACTATATAGAACCAGAACACATAAACCCCAAGTTAGTACCTTTCATTATTACGTTAGTATTGTGCACATTTAAAATCGAAACGGAATGATTATTTCAGTGGTGTTGGAGAACTAAATACACACATGGAACACTTCTAACATTGGTAATAAAATATAAATCATAACATAATAATGTAATTTAGTCCTTCAACACATTCCATCATTTCTTCTTCATACCCTAGAAAAAATAATACAAATAAAAAGGTGAACTCAACATGTTTGTAGGGGTTAAATACATAAGTTTATTTCATGAATCAATAATATATGAGACATGAGTAACATATAATGGTACATACATAATATAAATTCATCTTATTAAATCAATAAAAATTCAACCATTATAGGATAATGAGTAATTACAATGTAAATGTAAATAACATGAAGAATAATCTATTTAATAAATAATTTGATTATAATTTTAATCCATAGATAATATCACATTGAAAATCACATGGATAATAATTACCAAAATCATAATGAAGAAAATGATTAACAATTTTGATTCAATTATCTCATGCATTATTATACCTATATCATCAATACCAATCAAAAGATACTTTAATCATTATAGGAACAAACCCATTTAATCAAGATAACATTATCATATAATAAGACTATTACTACCTCGATGGATTATATATAAGTGGGACTCAACTAATTCTACATGTCCAGATAATTGCATAAATATAGAAATTATCAATTGAATTCATTAATAAAGATGACATATCAACAAATATCTTCATTGACTAAAATAAATATTTAATATTATTTTCATTTGAATTATAATTAAATTCATTTAAAAAACCCTATAAATTTTTTTATACGTCATAGAAAATAATTATATTAATGAAACAAGAAATATCTGAATTTTATGAAATATTCAATTCACGAGTACCAAAAATTAAACGGTCATAATATACAACATAGAAATGAAAATATGCAATGAAATGTTAATTCTCATTGGATTATGAGAACAAGGATCCATTACATGACCTTAAGTGACATCCCCATGATGCCAAAGCCTAGAAATAAACGCCTAAGGGTGTCATGTACATGTGGTGGATGATTTAACCTTTTATAAATAAACCTATAAACCATTAAACTATTACCTAACCATTCAAAAAATGATGCATGAACATAATATAAACAACAAAACAAATTCTTGTATTTCCAGACCTCATAAGTATGTGAAACAACAGAAGACCAAAAAAGAATAAATATACATAGTAAAAGACAAATAAGGACTCTCAATATACCACATGAATCCATTCTCCACAAGCTCTATGATCCATAATCATCGAACAACCCTTGTATCGTGAGGAAGTGCTACATATGGAGAAAATTAATTTTTCCCAAGTCCCAGAAGATATAATTTTCCAAATAAAAAATGTTCAAGTGAAGAGGTGAGTATATAACTCAATAGTTATTTTCTAATGACTTACATACTCATTACAATATGACATAAAAGTTTTCCACATTAATATAAAACTGTTATATAAAAAATTTTCCAAAATATTATATAACCAAATATAAATAAGTTCCAAAAAAACATTCAACCAACTGAAAACAAAACTAAATGAAACAAATTTCTAGAATGTTATCATTCAATAATAAATAACTAATAAAATCTTTAAAACCAATTATTATATTCATTTGGCATACTAATTCCATAGTTCACAACACACCCACACATGCATGATTTTTTTAACAGTTTCATACTCATGAGTGGTCTCTCGTCCTATTACCTTGTGTCCCAATGACACACACCCAAGATTTAGGGTCATATCCATTATAGCCCAATGGTACTAATCCATTAATAGGGGACAATTATGAATGAACTCAAATAAATACCTTTTATGCCAAATAGTTCCATTTCCAAAAAGTACCACTCAAATAAAACTAAAATTTTATTGAAAATAGAGAACATACAATTTCAAAGAAACATCTCATTTCAATAAAAAACCATTTTATTGAAACTGTACAATCAAATTCATGATCCATCAATACAGAATAATAAAGTTTTTAAAAAAGCATATTTTTAAACCAATATCCAATGCACTTTACTAAAACCCAAAATTTAACAAATTTCACAAAAATCACTACAAAAGGATTCAAAGAAGTTCACAAACACCAAATAACAATTAATTCACAATAAAAATTAAATTTGAAACCATTCCAATCAGATCTACTAATAGGAGTTGAGAATTAATCCCCCTACCTCGAATGTTTTGTTGAAAAACCTAATAAATGAATAATGTAGAAGAAAACCCGGACGATTCTACAAAAACACACCTTAGATGTATTCATCTATATAGATTCATTCAAATTATCAAAATATTTGTAAACTACACACCTTGACCTCTACAAAACTGGTGTAGATCTATGAATCCAAGAGAGGATGAATGTTATATCTATGTAGATCTAAAAAACTGATCAACAACAAAGAATAATGATATCATACTGCAAGAATTTGGTTTCGATTCATCATGGGATTCCTATGGATATACTCTGAAACTCTTGGGAGAGTTTCTCCAAACATAAAAGAAGATAATTCTTGAGTTATGGCCCATTTGGATAAAACAAAATCCACTTAGAGTCAGAAAAATTTCAGATATGATTTTTTTGGATCTAACTTGATCCATCAGCATGGTTAGTTCCCACGGTTTGACAACGCATTGGCTAACCATGCACTAGCTACATCCTATCTAGACCCTCACATGGATTTCATACACTGTCTCCCAAAACATTCTCCAACAAAGATGGAGATACAACTTTAGTAGGATCATTACAAATGGATTTTCCTCACGGTTAGGAAAATCGTGTACCGCCCGTGTGACTTCAATTTCTCCCCAACACCACTTCTAATGTTCTCCCAACTCTCCCATCCATCACCCGTAAAACATTGTAACCATAATATTCATCATGTAATGGATACGTACCCAAATTTAGGGTGTACTACATTCTCCCCACCAACGGTCTTTCTGTCCACGTAAAGTAGAAAATCCCAACCAATCTGAATGAGTTATAGCCATTTCTATTTCATCTCCATCTCATGTTCCTAAGGCTCCTCCAGAATCTGACCATGCTTCCATAAAATCCAAAGTAGAACATTGTTTTTACCTTTCATGAAAATTTATTTGTTAACCACAATACTCACTGGGATATGTAACAATGAAGCATCTGGCTCACGGTTGTGGTGATCCCATCTGATCACATTGTCAGAATTATGCTGATAATTTTTCAACTAAATGCATGGAACATATTATGCACCGAAGTAAAACATATTGGAAATGGAAATCAATATTCCACCTCTCCAACCCATTCCAGTATCACAAAAGGTCCAATATATCTAGCAGATAACTTTCCCTACGTCCCAAAATGACAATGTCCATGCCTTTGAGATATCTTCAAGAACACATTCTCACTAACAGATAATGAAAATGGTCTCCAACATAATCTGTACAGGATTTATGATGACTATGAGCCATCTCCATATTTTATCTAATCATCTAGATCTTCTATGTTGTTTCTAGAAAAAGGCTTGGTCAAACTACTTATGTCTCACCCATTTCCACCCAAAACATTGGGGAACGATACAGATGCATATATAATGATTCATATAGATCCATGCGCATCCAGTATTGAAATGTGTTTTTGAATGAAAAATCACCTATGGGTATATCCACCTCCCATAAGACACCAAAATCAATTACATAAGACCATAAGATATCTTCCAAAATTTCTGTCATCCTCTCATATTTCCCATCAATATGAGGATGATATATTGTGCTCATAGTCAACATAGTCCCAAGGGCTTGTTGTAAAGATTTCTAGAAATGAGATAAGAACCATAGATCTCTATTTGATACAATAAACCCCAGTACTCAATTTCTCTTTAACACTACCCATATATAGTTTTTTGAGAGATACACCACTATATGTGTTTCACGGATGGGATTGAAATTTTCTGAATTAGTATGTCAATCCATTATCACCCCAATGGCATCGCATTTTAAAGACATTAATGGAAGTCCTATAACAAAATCCATTGCTATCTGTACCAATTTCAACATATGGAAAGGTAATGAATCCATCATTCCCACTAGTCTCTGACACTCTTCTTTATCTTGTTGATAAGTTAAGAACTACGAGACAAACTCGGCCATCTTTCTTTACATACCGCTCCACCAAAACAGTGCCTTTACTACCTTATACATATTCTGTGTCCCTAGATATAAAGACCTTATTAAATGGTTTTAAGTATTATAGAGTTGTTCTTGAATAGACCTAGTTAAAACCATATGATCTCTAATACACAAAATTGTACTCCCATCATGTTTCCAAACTTCAATGGTCTCCCCACCATTGAGTGATGAAATTATAACCATGCATTCTATAGCACATGTTTTTGCCTCTTGGACCATAATTACCAAATCAAAAACAAGTATAGAAGAAAGGAGAACTACAACATCACCATAGTTTTCATATTACATATGTATGTTGGCTAAGAACGATATCAACTTCCTTTCAACTAAAGTATCTTTCACCAAATGAGAATAGGAATTTCTATTCAATGCATCTGCCACTAAATTTCCTTTCCCTGGTGTATACGTCAATTCAAAGACAACCATATGAAGATAGTACATACATCTTCTTTGAATCATATATAAATCTCAGTATTATGAAATATGATTCAAGATTTTTTTGATTTGTAAAAACATTAAATTTCTCACCAAAGAGATAATGTATCCACATTTTCATAAACTCAACGATTGTAGGTAACTCCAAATCATGTTTTGGGTAATTATTCTCATGCACCCTCAATTTCCTTGAACCATAATCAACTAAATTTTTTCTTATCATGAGAACACAACCCACACTCGATCCTGAAGCATAAAAATACACATCATTCCCCTATCATGATTCTAGAAATTTCATGATAGGTGCTGATGTAAGGCTATTTTTCAGCTCTAGGAAAGATATTTTCCATTCCTCTATCCATTGGAATGGTGCATTCTTCTTTTTCCAGAGCTATAATTGGTGGACCTAGACCTAATAAATCACACAACAAGTGTCTGTAGTAACCAGTTAGACCAAGAGAATAACGTATCTCGATGACAGTATTCAGTTATTTCAACGAGATAACAGCTACTATCTTTTCAGGATCAACAAAAATTACGTTTTTAGAAATGACATGGCCAAGAAAACGTGTTTCTTTTATCTAAAAATCACCATTTAATAATTCCAAATTCAAACGATGATCTTTAATGATTTGAAATACTATTTTTAGGTGTTCCACTTAGTCATCCATGGTCCTGGAATACACCAACATGTCATCCAAAAAGTCCACACAAAAAATCTAGATATCACTAAAATATTTGATTCATCCAGGACATGAAGACCATTAGTGAATTCATTTGGCCAAAAGACGTGAATACATATTCATAGTGCCCATATATACATCTGAAAGCTTTCATTGAGATTTCTTTATTCTGAACTCTCAATTGGTGATATCCTAACCAAAAGACAATCATAGGGAACCATTAGCTCCCATAAATTGATCGAATATATCATAAATGGGTGGAATTGTATATCTATTCTTTATGATAACATGGATATGTTTACCGTAATTGATACACAGCCAAAGTTTTCTATCTTCCATCATTATGTAAAAAAATATAATTCCCATGGAGGCGTACTTATCAAAATTAATCATTCAATTCGGGTTCCTCCCACTACACATTGAATTCTCGTAACTCTGTTGGTTCAATACTATAAGATAGATGGTAAATAAGACTTGTCCCCAGAAGGATATCAATGTTAAACAAAACTTCTCTTATAGGATGTAACCAAGATAAATTCTAAGGAAATAGAAATGGAAATTGATCCATAGCTACTGAAAGATTATCTTCCCTAATCTATTCCATTTATGAAAATGACAATGCCCACAAATAGTAATATGTCATTCCCATCGTTTGTTCCAACGAGAACTTTCCACATTTCTTTACTGTCATCTCGTTTATGAAGAGATGTTCGATTTATTATTCTATAATGAAACTCACTATTCTACTAAAATAGTTGATGTGAACCTTATACTTTGTAAATAAATCCATACCCAGGATTACATCATAAAAATCTATTTCCCACATTGAGAAGTAACATTTCAACGATTCTCCATAAAAAGTTATAGTACATGCTCGACAGACAAAGAATAATTATTCGATTTCACTGAGAAGTGTTTAGGGTTTTAAAATGGAAGGAATAATTTCAATATTTACACATAGAAAAAATCCATCATAAGAAGAAAATTATATAATTTGATGCACAGGTAATGAGGATCACTTGCACAAATGAAGAATTCAATAATATTGTACCATTCACTGTAGATGGTCCAACATGATCAGTGTCAATCATATGATCAACTCCATTAAATAGATTCATCACTGCACTGTGCTTCTTATTGACGTTCTGAGATTACCCAAGCTGAGGAGTCGTGGTATTTCTTGAATCACCAAGGCTACCTATAAGCTGTTGATGACATTGGTTCAGTTTTCTTCTCCCTTTCGAAGCATATGCTTCTTGTATTGCCGGAGAAGTTTCTCAAGCCACTAACCAAGGATAACTATGAAAATAGAACTAATGATTTCAAATCATGATGAAATTATGAAATGATATAGTTTGTTATGTACACTCTCTTTATGGTGTCAAGAGAACCACAATGAATGTAACCTAATTTGATCTGGGGACTTGGTGTAAGGTTCAATGATCCAGTCGTCTATTTATGATTCCCACTCCCCACTTTGAAATCGGTGTCCCTTTTCCTCTTACATTTATAATATGTGATCCAACCACATATTTGGTTTTATTCACAAATTTCTTTTATACGGTGTATAAACCCCTTTGACTTTTACATTTATTCAAAAGGAATCTTTTTTTATACGAAGCGTTTTACTAAACGAAAAAAGGGAATGTTTTTCTTTCCGTACTTATGCGGCGAAAACGACTTCTCCGCCGCCGTGACCATTATTTGAGATTTGGCTTCCTCTACAAGCCATCATTTTTTTAATGAAAAATAAATACAAAGTTTTAACTTTCTTTTATTTTGGTATTGAAAATGGTTTTGAAAGCATTTTTATTATATCAATGTGTTGTATTTATATCTTGTGATTGAAATGTGGAAATGTTATGTTTCCTTTATGCATGTTTTATGTGATAGAATTATGTTATGGTTTATGATATGTTTAAACCTATTCATATGAAGAATGCATTGGACTTAATAAGTGACGGGTGGAGCCCGCTATAGCTCCTCGATGCATCGGCAGGTCTCATGAGACAAACTAGTGTCTTGGCACGAGGCCTTGACAAAATCTTATTTGTGGTCTTGGCACGAGGCATTGGCTACGTGGTTATGATAGTCTGGCATTATGCATTCCATCATTATGAAAGTGGTTATTGATAGTTCATGTGATTATTCGACCAGTAGAATATCCATGTGAAGAAGTAAATGGCATTATCTCATTTCACTTTTGCCATATTATGTTGATGTTGAAGTTTAAAAGGCTTTTGTTTTAGTTATACATTGCCTTAAATTTTTATGTTTATTTGTGAAAGCTTCCGCAATATTGTTATCCTTACTGAGCATCTGAGCTCACCCCTTTCAATGTTCTAATATTTTCTAGGATGTGAAGAAGTATTTTATGAATGACCTGCAGGGATTGTGAGAAGAGGATATGAGTGTGGACTATGGAGACTTTGTTATTGTAGTTTTTCCCTTTATGATGTAATGTAACGTTTACGAATGTATCTAGTGTTTCCAAGGCTACTAAACTAATCGGTCTTTCGAGACTTGATCTTTTGTGATCGTGCCAATGATACGAAGTAATGCACCAGCTCTGGGTAGCAGGGGTCGGGGCGTTACAGTTGGTATCAGAGGAAGTTTAGTACTAAACATGGAAGCTACATTTAGATAAACTCTGATTAGAGCACATACCCCGAAGATAGATTTTGAGGGTTAGTATAGAATAACTTCCTAGAATTATGATATTGTAGAGATGTAGTGAGTTTTCCGAGCAATACATCCCTGTCTGGATATGAGCAGGTAGAGGCGGCTCTGGCATAGATGTACCTAGGTGTAAAACCCGAAAACACCGCTTTGAGCTAGACTCAAACGGGAACTGGTGCACGACAACGGGCCTTGCTGCACTCTTGGTTACGACACTCCCGGGGGGATTTGCTTAGGATAATTATCATTTTTTTACAAACCATTATGTAGGGTTTATGAATATATACTTCCTCAAAGAAAACATTTTTTATGATTATGGATTATACCCATAAATAGTTCAATTTATTATAAGTGTTTTCAAGTTTGTTATTATGTATTTTGATTCATAAACTAACCTAGTTTATGGAATTGTATAGAAATGGCGCCCAGTAGAAGGAATGTGAACTCCATCAATACGTATGATCCAAAGAGTAAAAAGGATCATACTTTCATGGTATTAAGACAAAATTTAGAAGGGAAATATTCTCCCATGTGTTATCAACATATGAATAAATAGTATCATGTGTTAATATGATAAGTAGAGAATTCTCTGATTCTTATGGATTTGAAGGGACGAAAGAGAAGAAAATGATGGAAGATAGAATGATGGATAAAGAGACGAGGGAAAAGAAGAATTTTCCAATATGTGATAACTGTGGGAAGAAACACCTTGGATATTGCCTGAATGGAATGGGAGTTTGTTATAAGTGTGGAGAAAAAGGACACCACGTGCGTGACTGCAAGGGTAAGAAAAAGGTTTCAAATGTACAATGCTTCATCTGCAAGGAGTGGGGAGACTACACAAACCAATGTTCAAATCATCAGATAATGCCCCAATTGATGTTATTGGATAATAATCAAGTTATGATACTACCACAGATGAGGAGTAATGATTAGAGTTCTTATGTTGTTATTAAATAATTTTGTAATTTGAGTGTTGTATCAATGATGTACTGGTTATAATAATTATGGAGTATATAAGGTTTGTACTGCAGTACTATTTCATCAAGGACTTGAGATTGTGTGGAACCAAGAAAAGTGACTCCACGGTAGGTTAAATTTTTGGAAAATATATGGTAGAGAGAAAGATAGACCATAATATGGTTCTGATACTGAGATTTTGATTTTGGAATAAGACGTGATTGATTTGGATAAATTATATTGGATATACTTAACTTCCTTGAAACTGATTGATGTTTTGTATACATTTTCGGATAGAAGGAGTATATCTAGTATTCTATAAGGAATAAGGGATCATGGTAATTCAGTATTTTTAAAAAGAATACATGATGAAGGTGTTCACATGTTGTTACGTGGGAAAAATGATCTTCAATATGTTTACCTTCCTTAAAAAATTTGGACTGTGAGTTTGACAGAAGTGTTTTGGATAACTATAAAGGTTGTAATGGATTAAGTTGATCTTTGGATAGTATTGTTTAAGGTTAAAGCATTTTTGAATATTATTTTTGGAATATTATAATACTATAGTTTTAGGAAAAGGACAACCTGCAGGGTGGGGCATAACCCGTCGCGTCGGACAAAGATGCAGGAATTGAACCCACAATCATAGTGCGTCAGGCCTTTATTTCCTACCACTAGCCTACAGGAAGTCCCTGGTTATTACAAAATAATTTTACTAATCTAAATGGTACGTGTTAACATTTGTAACCTTATAAAATTAGGATAAGTATAATATTTTTGAGTTCTATTATCTTTTTGAGTGAAATAGAGTTGAAGGTTGAAACTCTAATTGTCAACCTTAAATATATTTATACCTATCTCTTATTCAATGAATAAATAAATTATTAAACTTTATTAAAGGGATAGTAAAACAAAAAAATGTGTTATCCTAATACCTTATGTCTTGTTGAACTGATGATATTTTAAATCAACATAGATTAAAGGCTTTGTGGCCCTCAATTTGACAGTTGGTTGTAATTGATGACCTCAATCACTCCCTAAAAATATTTACGTTTTTCCACCAATTATATGTCTATAATTGCCACCAATGTTCTCCTAATCGAGATCATAATTGGGTGGTGACTTTTTCATTTCCCTTTCCCTCTTATCAAGGCTAAATTTTATAAATCTTATTTCTGATGTGGGTTTTCCACAAAGGTATTTTCTCTTTTTGACCCTTTTATTTTCAAAGAAAAATTTCAAATTGCGAGGATGCAATTTATTGAAGGAGGGGAGAATGTAACACCCTGAGCTTCCACGATACGCTTCTCATTCAATAATGCAATAGCTTGCATTATACGCAACTTCGAGTTCTAAAACATTGCGGCTAATCAAAGTAGCCGTTATGAATAGAAATAACCACTTTTTAAAATTATAGAAATTTTATATTTCAAAATGGACTTCATTTTTGTATTCGTAATATCGAAATTATCCAAAGTTGAATTTTTTGTAATTTTCTGAGAACTTCTAATTTTTTATGAATAGTGAAAAATACTTAAAAACAACTTTTTTAATAAAAATAATTTATAGTGATAAATTATAATGTTTAGTGGTTTTAACGTATAATTAGAATATATTTTTACCATTTTATCCAATGGTGGTCATTAGAATTAATTTAACATTGAAATTGGACATAAACAATTGCCAATTTTTTGATATAAATTGTTTCTTAAAAACATGCTATTTGTTGTAACAGCGGGAATTAATTATAAAATTAATTAATGCAACTTATATGTTTGGAATTTTGTAAAATAGACATCATTTTTGAATTCTGAATATCAATTATAGCTTAGGGGGAAATTTTGGCATTGTTATGAAAAACTTCAATTTTTGATGAATAGTGAAACCACTAAGTGGTTGTTAAAAACTGATTTTTCGTTAAAATGAAATATTACCACATCTGTGATTTGATTTTCAAAAATCCGACATACATGGTTTTCATTAAGAAGTAAAATGTGGTTCTATGAGATTAAAATAAATTTTTGGTGAATAGTAACTTTTTAGTTCTTAATCGCGATTAGAGGTAATTAGTGTAGTTTAAGGTACAAATAATGTTTTAATAATATGAGATGAGTATGACACTTGTCCTACTCTTATTGGATGAGTCATGGCCAAACAAGACAACCCATGGGTCAACTAGGGGACCCCATGGAGCCACATTAGTTTGAAAATGACATTAATATATATTTATTTAATGTTAAAATTAAATTGACACAAACATGATTTGTTTTACTAAAACAATTTTTAAGTGGGGTTACACAAGTCCAAATTTTGATTATAAATATTCATTAGAAATCTAAAAAGATTTCGTACATCATAGTATTTTTTTTATAATTTTTAGATATTAAATAAATTAAATTATTTATGACATTATTATGATGCAGCGATGACCTCATTATTTAACAATTTTAATAAAATGAAAAGATAATGTAAAATCCAATTCTTACACTTGTCCAAAGACTATTGGATGGGTATATTTAGAACCCTTATCACCTTATACAAGAATTATATAAGTGTGGGACTTTTAGAATCTGAAAAGCATTGTGTAATAATGTAACATTTCAATCTTTCCAAAAGAGCCCCTCCCCTCCACTTATAAAAGGCCCCCACCTCTCCCACTTCATTCAGACCTTCAAGCCATTTGTCTCGGCCAAAATCTGCCCAAATACTCTCCCAACATCCCTGTCTTACTCCTAGAAGCCTCACATTGGTCAGAACACTTCCCAAGGAAGCCTTTGGCTCAAATCAAAAAGAGTTACCCGATTTTGAGGTAATGTCTTCTCTAATGTTGTTTTGTTTTATTTTTCTTCTCCAACCCCCTAAACTCTTTTTACTCATTTCTTTTGTAACAACACCAGTATCCTCAATATACTAGGATGTTGTTATAAGAAGTATTCTAGCTACACTTACACACACCTACATCTAATGGTTAAAGAACTTACGGTTTCTGTGGATGGCGAATTTCTGCCTCACGAAACGATGATTGTTCAACACTCATATAAAACCTTCAAAGGTGGCCATTGAGATGTCACTATTTTTATATATGATATATAATGTGTTTATGTTTTACTTATTCTTCTGTATTTCTCATTTATTTCATACTTTATGATTTCCATTATGGGTAAAACACGATAATTTCATTTTAGGAAGTGCGGACTACCGCCCCCTCAAAGTGATTTGAATCGTTAATTCCATATGTGGGATGTATAAAGGATGGATTAAATGGTATTATACACTATATTATACTGTAATTATATTATACATTTATATCATTATTATTTTGTTCCATTAAATATGGAATTGAAATGAAAGTAGCGTTCATGCGTACGTACGGCTTACCGTCTCCATGAACGGTGCATTTCATTTCTTACCTCTAAATGTTACGTAATATTATAAATGAATGTATATACTGGATATATAAGATATATATGACATCTAAATCATGAATATAATTCTGGAGATAATGGATATTCTACCACATAAACAACTTGTAATTATAAGAAATTTATTGTTGACTCAAGTACCAAAGATCGACAAAACGACTGTTTTTAACTAAATAATTACATAATGTTCATATCATTGTAATAAGTGATATAAAAAGGATAATGAAATTGAAAATGGTTCTTAATAAGTTATATATTAACTCTAGTTTATTATTCATGAGGTTAAATAACGGTTGAGTCAAGTCAGACACGAGGTAAGGGAACTTCTTAACACAATTTCTATTCTTTGGGTTAATCTCCTACTTTCAAATTATGTCATGATATTATTATGTCCTATCTTGTATTTTTACATTATTTATGTGTAATTATAGTGAATACACATAATAGACCTACTTTATAAAAAAATTATCTTTTTAAGGACTTCGTCTCAATCCCCTTTCATTGAGGCATATTAGGTTTTATACACAACTTTCTTTTATACGGTGTATAAACCCATTTGAATCTTACGTTTATTCAAAAGGAATCATTATTTATACAAAGCGTTTTACTAAACGACAAAAGGGAATGTTTTTCTTTCCGTACTTATGCGGCGACAACGACTTCTCCGCCGCCGTTACCATTATTTTAGATTCGGCTTCCTCTACAAGCCATCATTTTTTTAATGAAAAATAAATACAAAGTTTTAACTTTCTTTTATTTTGGTATTGAAAATGGTTTTGAAAGCGTTTTTATTATATCAATGTGTTGTATTTATATCTTGTGATTGAAATGTGGAAATGTTATGTTTCCTTTATGCATGTTTTATGTGATACAATTATGTTATGGTTTATGATATGTTTAAACCTATTCATATGAGGAATGCATTGGACTTAATAAGTGACGGGTGGAGCCCGCTATAGCTCCTCGATGCATCGGCATGTCTCATGAGACAAACTAGTGTCTTGGCATGAGGCCTTGACAAAATCTTATTTGTGGTCTTGGCACGAGGCCTTGGCTACGTGGTTATGATAGTCTGGCATTATGCATTCCATCATTATGAAAGTGGTTATTGATATTTCATGTGATTATTCGACCAGTAGAATATCCATGTGAAGAAGTAAATGGCATTATCTCAATTTACTTTTGCCATATTATGTTGATGTTCAAGTTTAAAAGGATTTTTTTTAGTTGTACATTGCCTTAAATTTTTATGTTTATTTGTGAAAGCTTCCGCAATATTGTTATCCTTACTGAGCATCTGAGCTCACCCCTTTCAATGATTTAATATTTTCCAGGATGTGAAGAAGTATTTTATGAATGACCTGCAGGGATTGTGAGAAAAGGATATGAGTGTGGACTATGGAGACTTTGTTATTGTAGTTTTTCACTTTATGATGTAATGTAACGTTTACGAATGTATCTAGTGTTTCCAAGGCTACTAAACTAATCGGTCTTTCGAGACTTGATCTTTTGTGATCATGCCAATGTTATGAAGTAATGCAACGGCTCTGGGTAGCTGGGGTCGGGGCGTTACAAATATTATTACTTGTTTTTGATAAATGAATGGTAAACTACATCTTTAAATATCTTATTTTTTGACTGAAAAGTATGAATTTCATTTTATATGTGGGGCCTTGGGCGTGGATTATTTTTTTCATTCCATCAGAGCATCTCATTTCTCATGCCCACATAATATTTTCATTTTCAATTTCTCCCAATTGCAAATCGCTCCTAGACTGAGGTTGATTCTGAAATGGGTGGTGAACTTTTATGTCTCATGGAGTTATGGGTAGTTTTATTATATATTTTTTCTATTTTTCATTTTTTTCATCACTTATTATTTATTTTTTTCATTAATTTATTAGAAAAATATTTCTCACTTGTTTAGTTTTGATGATCGTCATAAGATTACAGCCCAAGGGGAATAGAAAAAGCCCTTCATTCCATGTTGTAGTTTTTCTATGGTGAGTTGTCCAGGGTATCCCATGTTGGGTGAATAAATGATCAAGAAAAAAATATTATATTATAATAATAAAATGTGATTATTTCGTATGAAAATGAATAATAACCCATATCACATCATTCCTTATAGGGGCCCTTGGATGTACCGTGACAATGTCCATTGTAATTTCATCCCACATCCATATAGTAATAGGTAGATTTAAATGACTCCCCTAGAAATTTTTATCATTGCATTAACTTTTTATAAAATGTGGCATTATGAAACATAGTCTGTAATTTTTCACATAATATCAACCTGACAAAAATGTTTTATCAAATCTCTATACATATTGGATCTAAAAGTTGGTATAGAGATATTTGAGAAATGTCCATCATATAATAGTTCCCTTTAATATGATTTAATGATGGAACATATAACCAATATCCAAATTTTAGAAGTCCATCCTCGCACATGAATTCATGAAATTTCCCACGCTAAACAATTTCTTCATTCATTGGAAAATTATCCTCATCAGTTTGAGCTCTTTTTGTATTTTCTACTAAATATGGATGAACAATCGTTTTACAAAATATTTATGCTTCAACTTCCATAACAATTCTCATATTTATCTTCACTAAATCCATGAACATAAGATTTCTGTCAATCTGAATTTGGGTTACAAATCAATGGTCATTCACACTTAATTTATCATCTACCCTATCTGAATTTTATTAGTAGAAGTGCATTGATAAATATTCATCATTGGGTAGTTTGATCAATATTAATTTCAATATATTAGGATTTCATTATGTAAGGATGTATTTTAAACTTATATGTTTTATATACACCTCACATAATTATCCATAAAGATATTTTATCTATATAATCAGAGAAAAAGGAGCACCTTATTACTCAATATCATGAGTAGGAAAATTTATATCATGAATCATGAACATCCTTGATGCATTTTAATTAAATTATAATTTCTCACAATGAAATGACCCATTCCTTTCTTTGATGAATCATTGTATCTGAAAACATCCATCATTTCTTGATGGTAATGTAAAAAATAAATTCATTGAACAATCTTCTCTTAAATTATTGATATCATTATTCACATTATACTGTGCATACAGACTTATACCCTATTAATGCTGGATTGATTAACAGTATAGCCAATCATGAGAAATTATGACCAAACGTCGAGTGTAACCAAATAAACCAATCGAAATACATCCCTCAATTATGATCATTTGTTTAGGCTATTTTTTTTTTACCATTATCATTACTTAATAAACTCATTTCCATCCTTGTAGGGAATTTATCCATGATAAGAAATTTACCGAATCCAAAATTCACACTTTAATTATTTACTATATAAATCCTTCATACTAAAATTATCATCAATTACCCACAAGTGATCTTAAATATTTTAATAGGTTTTATAAGATACCACAATATCATCAATGAATTCCAAAAAATATCCTTGATATTTATTAAATATTTTGAAAATTTTATCTATAAAAAATAGGGGGAATTAGTCAATCCAATTATAATTTCTATAAATTCATGAATTCCATACCTCATCTGAAAAGTTCTCTTCAAAAGGACATCCTTGTTAACATAGAAATAACCATACACATAATAAAGTTCAATCTTTTATAAATATTTACATCCATGATTTTGATCAAATAAATCATCCATTATTGGTTGTGGGTGCTAGTTATTTATTCTAATTCCATTGATTTCTCTATAATAAATGCACAAACTCAAGGATATATCATTATTATTAACAATGAAAACATTAGATCCCAAAAGGGAAACACTGGGTATAATTAATAACTTATTAATAAACTTATCTAGAATGTTTTTCATATCCATTAATCAGACACTATCCTTTATATTGGGATTCTTTGATATTTTTCTCATTAAAAATTAAATCAATGGAAAAATAAATTTCCTTTGGTGGAGGGTGTCCATGAAATTTTTCTTTTAATAATTAAATATATAAATTTTCAATAGGTTAATACTCAATTTTAATATTACCTTCATCATACGAAGATGAATTTTTTCTTCCTTCCCATGAATTTCAATCAATACAACTACTGAGGGTGGGAAAAAATAAGATTCAGGTAGTGATGTTTGTTTCTATAATGATAATGAATTCAACATCATCCTAAAAAAATTGTTTTCGTTGTCATATTGAAATTATTTATCACATAATATTTTTAATGAATTGACATTCCAAGGATTATATCAAATATAACCATATGAATGATGATAAAGTATAAAAATAAAGCATGTTTATTGTCCATAATTAGGACTACCAGACACATCATCATTGTAATGTTCCATTATGTGTTTTTTATGATGACTCCCTTATTAAATAAAAGGGATATATAGAATTTTCTTGCAAATAATGGTATATATTATTGTATGAAATGATTTGAAAACAAATAATCTATGCATAAACATAATGATGTTATTGTGGTACATTCTACAAAATCATTATGTACTTCTACCCCAGTTTCCGGGATCAAATATTCTTGGACATCTCCCATAAGCCTATTATGTGGTAGATTCCCATGTCATATAAGAATTTTTTTGAATAATGAACCTATTATTTCCATTTTAAGCGTGTTTTATCATTAGTTTTTTTCCCCGACACTCATGAGAAAAATGACCCTTGTCTCTATACTTGAAACACACTCTTATGCCCTTCAGATATTTTTCTCGATGTTTATTCCCCAAATTATCACATTATTGAAAATACTACATTCCCTTATTCTTTTTGGGTGTTTTTAGTCTCACCTGGATCGGAAATATCATATATTCCCCTTTATATCCATTGAATAAATATGATATAAAAAATCCATCATGGTTTTGATGAAAAATACTACAATTTAAACAAATGATGAAAATGTTTGAGATGATAGTTCCAATTAGATAAATGGAATTGGAAGTTAAATTTAATGATCAATGAGTATTTTTTAATCACATATATAACATGTAGCATCACTGAAAAGTCATATGAATGTAGCCTCATAAACTACATCACTATCACCATTCTTTTTCATTATGGTAATGATATTTTTTTTAATTTATCATATTTCTCATGAAGGAAATATTTTTCAAATAATGATTCATTAAATGTTTTCCAGCACATGTCCACAATAAATTATCTATTATTTTTGTTATGGATAAAAGAACATTATTAATCAGCATCACCCATGATTAAATACACCACAAGTACAACCTTTTCCCTTTCACAACATCCAAATAACATAAATATTATTTCAATGGACTTGTTCCATCGCTCAGCTACCACTAGATTAGTAGTCCCATTAAATATTGGGGATACACTACATGAAAAGGACAAACATAGGTGTAGTGTGGTTATTCGTCAGAACCAAAGAAAAATGTTATAACAACAGTCATGCTATTCTTATTTATAACAATAACTGTGTTTACTTGATTAGTGGGAAAATAAAAACATATTCCATGGGTATCAATTATGTTCCAAATCTATAGAAGAATTACTAAATAAGGGAAAACACTTGGTTACCCTATAATTATCATGGGCGTTGAGGAACATAATAAAAATGACACTACTGGTAAAAGTTTTTAAAAATGAAAATGAATTATTATAGTTGTAGAACTTGTTATATTAATTTTTATCGCAAGGTGTCTTATTAAATTTATCTGATACACACTATATAGAACCAGAACACATAAACCCCAAGTTAGTACCTTTCATTATTACGTTAGTATAGATGAACATTTAAAATCTAAACGGAATGATTATTTCAGTGGTCTTGGAGAACTAAATACACACATGGAACACTTCTATCATTGGTAATAAAATATAAATCATAACATAATAATGTAATTTAGTCCTTCAACACATTCCATCATTTCTTCTTCATACCCTAGAAAAAATAATACAAATAAAAAGGTTAACTCAACATGTTTGTAGGGGTTAAATACATAAGTTTATTTCATGAATCAATAATATATGAGACATGAGTAACATATAATGGTACATACATAATATAAATTCATCTTATTAAATCAATAAAAATTCAACCATTATAGGATAATGAGTAATTACAATGTAAATGTAAATAACATGATGAATAATCTATTTAATAAATAATTTGATTATAATTTTAATCCGTAGATAATATAACATTGAAAATCACATGGATAATAATTACCAAAATCATAATGAAGAAAATAATTAACAATTTTGATTCAATTATCTCATGCATTATTATACCTATATCATCAATACCAATCAAAAGATACTCTCATCATTATAGGAACAAACCCATTTAATCAAGATAACATTATCATATAATAAGACTATTACTACCTCGATGGATTATATATAAGTGGGACTCAACTAAGTCTACATGTCCAAATAATTGCATAAATATAGAAATTATCAATTTAATTCATTAATAAAGATGACATTTCAACAAATATCTATATTGACTAAAATAAATATTTAATATTATTTTCATTTGAATTCGAATTAAATTCATTTAAAAAACCATATAAATATTTTTATACATCATAGAAAATAATTATATTAATGAAACAAGAAATATCTGAATTTTATGAAATATTCAATTCACGAGTACCAAAAATAAAACGGTCATAATATACAACATAGAAATGAAAATATGCAATGAAATGTTAATTCTCATTGGATTATGAGAACAAGGATCCATTACATGACCTTAAGTGACATCCCCATGATGCCAAAGCATAGAAATAAACGCCTGAGGGTATCATGTACATGTGGTGGATGATTTAACCTTTTATAAATAAACCTATACACCATTAAACTATTACCTAACCATTCACAAAATGATGCATGAACATAATATAAACAACAAAACAAATTCTTGTATTTCCAGACCTCATAAATATGTGGAACAATAGAAGACCAAAAAAGAATAAATATACATAGTAAAAGACAAATAAGGACTCTCAATATACCACATGAATCCATTCTCCACAAGCTCTATGCTCTATAATCATCGAACAACCCTTGTATCGTGAGGAAGTGCTACATAAGGGGAAAGTTAATTTTTCCCAAGTCCCAGAAGATATAATTTTCCAAATAAAAAATGTTCAAGTGAAGAGGTGAGTATATAACTCAATAGGTATATTCTAATGACTTACATACTCATTACAATAGGACATAAAAGTATTCCACATTAATATAAAACTGTTATATAAAAAATTTTCCAAAATATTATATAACCAAATATAAATAAGTTCCAAATTTTTTTTCAACCAACTGAAAACAAAACTAAATGAAATAAATCTCTAGAATGTTATCATTCAAGAATAAATAACTAATAAAATCTTTAAAACCAATTATTCTATTCATTTGGCATACTAATTCCATAGTTCACAACACACCCACACAAGCATGATTTTTTTAACAGTTTCATACTCATGAGTGGTCTCTCGTCCTATTACCTTGTGTCCCAATGACACACACCCAAGATTTAGGGTCATATCCATTATAGCCCAATGGTACTAATCCATTAATAGGGGACAATTAAGAATGAACTCAAATAAATACCTTTTATGCCAAATAGTTCCATTTCCAAAAATAACCACTCAAATAAAACTAAAATTTTATTGAAAATATAGATCTTACAATTTCAAAGAAACATCTCATTTCAATAAAAAATTCTATTTTATTGAAACTGTACAATCAAATTCATGATCCATCAATACAGAATAATAAAGTTTTTAAAAAAGTATATTTTTAAACCAATATCCAATGCACTTTACTCAAACCCAAAATTTAACAAATTTCACAAAAATCACTACAAAAGGATTCAAAGAAGTTCACAAACACCAAATAACAATTAATTCACAATAAAAATTAAATTTGAAACCATTCCAATCAGATCTACTAATTGGAGTTGAGAATTAATCCCCCTACCTCGAATGTTTTGTTGAAAAACCTAATAAATGAATAATGTAGAAGAAAACCAGGACGATTCTACAAAAACACACCTTAGATGTATTCATCTATATAGATTCATTCAAATTATCAAAATATTTGTAAACTAAACACCTTGACCTCTACAAAACTGGTGTAGATATTTGAATCCAAGAGAGGATGAATGTTATATCTATGTAGATCTAAAAAACTGATCAACAACAAAGAATAATGATATCACACTGCAAGAATTTGGTTTCCATTCATCATGGGATTCCTATGGATAGACTCTGAAACTTTTGGGAGAGTTTCTCCAAAAATAAAAGAAGATAATTCTTGAGTTATGGCCCATTTGGATAAAACAAAATCCACTTAGAGTCTGAAAAATTTGAGATATGATTTTTTTGGATCTAACTTGATCCATCAGCATGGTTAGTTCCCACTGTTTGACAACACATTGGCTAACCATGCACTAGCTACATCCTATCTAGACCCTCACATGGATTTCATACACTGTCTCCCAAAACATTCTCCAACAAAGATGGAGATACTACTTTAGTAGGATCATTACAAATGGATTTTCCTTACGGTTAGGAAAACTGTGTACCACCCGTGTGACTTCAATTTCTCCCCAACACCACTTCTAATGTTCTCCCAACTCTCCCATCCATCACTCGTAAAACATTGTAACCATAATATTCATCATGTAATGGCTACGTACCCAAATTTAGGGTGTACTACATTCTCCCCAACAACGGTCATTCTTTCCATGTAAAGTAGAAAATCCCAACCAATCTGAATGAGTTATAGCCATTTCTATTTCATCTCCATCTCATGTTCTTAAGGCTCTTCCAGAATCTGACCATGCTTCCATAAAATCCAAAGTAGAACATTGTTTTTCCCTTTCATGAAAATTTATTTCTTAACCACAATACTCACTGGGATATGTAACAATGAAGCATCTGGCTCACGGTTGTGGTGATCCCATCTGATCCCATTGTCAGAATTATGCTGATAATTTTTCAACTAAATGCATGGAACATATTATGCCCCGAACTAAAACATATTGGAAATGGAAATCAATATTCCACCTCTCCAACCCATTCCAGTATCACAAAAGGTCCAATATATCAAGCAGATAACTTTCCCTACGTCCCAAAATGACAATGTCCATGCCTTTGAGATATCTTCAAGAACACATTCTCACTAACAGATAATGAAAATGGTCTCCAACATAATCTGTACAGGATTTATGATGACTCTGAGCCATCTCCATATTTTATCTAATCATCTAGATCTTCTATGTTGTTTCTAGAAAAAGGCTTGGTCAAACTACTTATGTCTCATCCATTTCCACCCAACACATTGGGGAACGATACGGATGCATATATAATGATTCATGTAGATCCATGCGCATCCAGTATTGAAATGTGTTTTTGAATGACAAATCACCTATGGGTATATCCAACTCCCATAAGATACCAAAATCAATTACACAAGAACATAAGATATCTTCCAAAATTTCTGTCATCCTCTCATATTTCCCATCAATATGAGGATGATACATTGTTCTCATAGTCAACATAGTCCCAAGGGCTTGTTGTAAAGATTTCCAGAAATGAGATAAGAACCATAGATCTCTATTTGATACAATAAACCCCAGTACTCAATTTCTCTTTAACACTACCCATATATAGATTTTTGACAGATACACCACTATATGTGTTTCACGGATGGGAATGAAATTTTCTGAATTAGTATGTCAATCCATTATCACCCCAATGGCATCGCATTTTAATGACATTAATGGAAGTCCTATAACAAAATCCATTGATATTTATACCAATTCCAACATATGGAAAGGTAATGAATCCATCATTCCCACTAGTCTCTGACACTCTTCTTTATCTTGTTGATAAGTAAAGAACTACGAGACAAACTCGGACACCTTTCTTTACACACCGCTCCACCAAAACAGTGCCTTTACTACCTTATACATATTATGTGTCCCTAGATATAAAGACCTTATTAAATGGTTTTAAGCATTATAGAGTTGTTCTTGAATAGACCTAGGTAAAACCATATGATCTATAATACACAAAACTGTACTCCCATCATGTTTCCAAACATCAATGGTCTCCCCACCATTGTGTGATTAAAATATAACCACACATTCTATAGCACATGTTTTTGCCTCTTGGACCATAATTACCAAATCAAAAACAGGTATAGAAGAAAGGAGAACTACAACATCACCATAGTTTTCATATTCCATATGTATGTTGGCTAAGAACGATATCAACTTCCTTTCAACTGAAGTATCTTTCACCAACTGAGAATATGAATTTCTATTCAATGCATCTGCCACTAAATTTCCTTTCCCTGGTGTATACGTCAATTCAAAGACAACCATATGAAGATAGTACATACATCTTCTTTGAATCATATATAAATCTCAGTATTAAGAAATATGATTCAAGATTTTTTTGATTTGTAAAAACATTAAATTTCTCACCAAAGAGATAATGTATCCACATTTTCATTGACTCAATGATTGTAGGTAACTCCAAATCATGTTTTGGGTAATTATTCTCATGCACCATAAATTTCCTTGAACCATAATCAACTAAATTTTTTCTTATCATGAGAACACAACCCACACCCGATCCTGAAGCATAAAAATACACATCATTCCCCTATCATGATTCTAGAAATTTCATGATAGGTGCTGATGTAAGGCTATTTTTCAGCTCTAGGAAAGATCTTTTCCATTCCTCTATCCATTGGAATGGTGCATTCTTCTTTTTCCAGAGCTATCATTGGTGAACCTAGACCTAATAAATCACACAACAAGTGTCTGTAGTAACCAGTTAGACCAAGAGAACAACGTATCTCGATGACAGTATTCAGTTATTTCAATGAGATAACAGCTACTATCTTTTCAGGATCAACAAAAATTACGTTTTTAGAAATGACATGGCCAAGAAAACGTGTTCCTTTTATCTAAAAATAACCATTTAATAATTCCAAATTCAAACGATGATCTTTAATGATTTGTAATACTATTTTTAGGTGTTCCTCTTAGTCATCCATGGTCCTGGAATACACCAACATGTCATCCAAAAAGTCCACACAAAAAATTTAGATATCCCTAAAATATTTGATTCATCCAGGACATGAAGACCATTAGTGAATTCATTTGGCCAAAATACATCAATACATATTCATAGTGCCCATATATACATCTGAAAGCTTTCATTGAGATATCTTTATTCTGAACTCTCAATTGGTGATATCCTAACCAAAAGACAATCATAGGGAACCATTAGCTCCCATAAATTGATCGAATAGATCATAAATGGGTGGAATTGTATATCTATTCTTTATGATAACATGGATATGTTTACCGTAATTGATACACAGCCAAAGTTTTCTATCTTCCATCATTATGTAAAAAAATATAATTCCTATGGAGACATACTTATCAAAATTAATCCTTCAATTTGGGTTCCTCCCACTACACATTGAATTCTCGTAACTCTGCTGGTTCAATACTATAAGATAGATGGTAAATAAGACTTGTCCCCAGAAGGATATCAATGTTAAACAAAACATCTCTTATAGGATGTAATCAAGATAAATTCTAAGGAAATAGAAATGGAAATTGATCCATAGCTACTGAAAGATTATCTTCCCTAATCTATTCCATTTTTGAAAATGACAATGCCCCCAAATAGTAATATGTCATTCCCATCGTTTGTTCCAACGAGCACATTCCACATTTCTTTACTGTCATCTCTTTTATGAAGATATGTTCGATTTATTATTCTATAATGAAACTCACTATTCTACTAAAATAGTTGATGTGAACCTTATACTTTGTAAATAAATCCATACCCAGGATTACATCATAAAAATCTATTTCCCACATCGAGAAGTAACATTTCAACGATTCTCCATAAAAAGTTATAGTACATGCTCGACAGACAAAGAATAATTATTCTATTTCACTGAGAAGAGTTTAGGGTTTTAAAATGGAAGGAATAATTTCAATATTTACACATAGAAAAAATCCATCATAAGAAGAAAATGATATAATTTGATGCACAGGTAATGAGGATCACTTGCACAAATGAATAATTCAACAATATTGTACCATTCACTGTAGATGGTCCAGCATGATCAGTGTCAATCATATGATCAACTCCATTAAATAGATTCATCACTGCATTGTTCTTCTTATTGACATTCTGAGATTACCCAAGTTGAGGAGTCGTGGTATTTCTTGAATCACCAAGGCTACCTCTAAGCTGTTGATGAGATTGGTTCAGTTTTCTTCTCCCTTTCGAAGCATATGCTTCTTGCATTGCCGGAGAAGTTTCTCAAGCCCCTAACCAAGGATAACTATGAAAATAGAACTAATGATTTCAAATCATGATGAAATTATGAAATGATATAGTTTGTTATGTACACTCTCTTTGTGGTGTCAAGATAACCACAATGAATGTAACCTAATTTGATCTGGGGTCTTGGTGTAAGGTTCAATGATCCAGTCGTCTATTTATGATTCCCACTCCCCACTTTGAAATCGGTGTCCCTTTTCCTCTTACATTTATAATATGTGATCCAACCATTCCCAGTGGGTATCATCATAACTCCTCCCATGGATCTTGCAATATCACATTCAACCATAATCACTGTTCACAATATTTGTATAATCAATATTACATAGCACCAAAATCTTCAATAAAATATCCTACAGTAGCCCCAATTAGAAGTTGAATTCCTTCAAACACCAAATTACTCCATCCTTTAGTGAAAAAAGAAAAAATTCCTGAATATTGTTGTGTACTCAGTGACTGGGAGACTCTATTGTTTCGGGATAAAGAAGTCTACCATTTTTTGGATCTTGAACATGTGAGGATAAAATTTTGTTGAACAATATCTTAATATCCTCCCATGTAAGGCCTCTATCAAATTTTGCAGGCCCATAAAAATCCCTACCACATGTACTCAACATCCTTGAGAATAAAAGTAACCAGATTGAAATTTAACTCTACTGGTGTGCCAATGAAATCAAATATATGGTTCATCCTTCTCAGCTACACCAACGCATTTATGGGGTCATCATTTCCCCACAAGATAGGTGAATTTTTCCATGTGAACTAGATGGTATTATCCACATTCGTTGTCTCATTCCTCTTTTTCCCCATATAGACATCTTGAAAAGTGTGTACAATACTATGAACCAACTATATGTTCACACATTGTTCAAGTGAAACCACATTATCCATAGATACATCGCGTTGGTTTTGATTATGTGTATCAGGTTCCATTATCAAAACTAACAACCAAATCCATCAATCTCACTCTCTAACAAATGATGGATTATAATTTCAAATTCTATCACATAAACTCTCAATGCATTATTTTCAAAAAACCCGTTTCGATTCCTATAATTTTTGAAACATTAATTTCTTCTTTTGAAAAACAAATAATTTTCTAAATATACATAATATCTCATTTTAAAATATTTCATTTTAAAATAATTCATCATTTTAAAAAAATTAATGCCATTAAAAATTCATTAATCATTAATCTAAAAAAATTCCAACTTAGTAGGGTGCCATTCTTCTACAATGCATGTCATTGCGTCTCATTGGCTAATTTCATGACATTGAAATTCCTAAATCCTTAAAGTGTCACAAAACACATATGTACCAATGTGCATGGTACCCTTATGTTCAGCCTAAAAGGGATAGATACTTCTTTTTCTGCTATACATTTCATATTCCGACAATCATACTCATGGCTTATATTTTAACCAAATAAAAGAGAAGAAGGAATTTCAACTCCCAGACCAAAAATACATATGACTACATGTTATAAAATGTCCGAGCATGTTGAGAAAATTTCCACTAGAAGGATGGACCAGAATGCTACCATTTGTAATGACCCACTAATTATCAATGGATTGAGAGAACAAATATACCTCACGTGGCCATAAGAGACATCCATAATATTCCAATGGTCAGAAATAAATGTTGAAGGGTTTCATGTAAAAGTGGGGGATGACTTACCCTTTTATAAATAAATTGATAAACCTATAAGTTTTAACCATTACATTCACTAAATGATGCATGAAAAAAAGGAAGAAGACATGAAAAATTCATGTATCACTAAACCACATCAAATTGTATAACAATTGAAGACCAAAAAAGAATAAAAATATAGACTTGTTAAAAAAAATAATGACCCTAAAGACACTACATGTCTCCATGCTCTACAATCACTATACTCCATAATCTTTGAAACAACCAAAGTATCTAGAGTTAGTTCTAAATGCTGAAAACGATAGCTTTTCCCCTATCCTAAATGGTAACCCCAGAAAAATTTCCAATGTTCCAAAATAGTGGTGATTATTAAACCTAGTAGGTTTTACACAATGACTACCATATTCATGCCACTATGTTAGAAAAGATATCCACATTTATATAAAACAATTTATATAATACAATATACCAAAATAATTTATAACCAAATACATATAATTTATAATAATTGTTTACAATCAAGTGAAAAAAACTAAGTGTAACCAATTTCCACAAAGTTGGTTTTCCAAAATAAACTAATCATTTCGTCAAAAACAATTCTTCTTATCATTTGGAATACCCATTCCATAGTTCACAAAATTCCCACAAATGCATGCATTGTTTGACACTTCTATACTATTAAGAGGACTCATTTCCAATTACCATCTATCCCAAAATAGCACTCCATTGATCTAAGGTCACGTCCCATATAGCCTAATAGTACATGTCCATTATTAAGGGCTCATTAAGGATAAACTAAAACCAACACCATATATGCCGAATATTTCAATTTCAAAAACAAACAACTCCAAAAAAACTAAATGTTTATTGAAAATGATGTACAACCAATTTCAAAGAAACATTTAATTTCAATGAATCCATCCCTTTTATTTAAAACATCTAATCCAATTCTTTTTCCAACATTTCAGATAAATCCCCTTTTAAAATAACATTTTTAAAACCATTAACAAAATTACAATACTAAAAAATAACATTATCTATATTTCACAACCATCATCAAAAAATCATTTCAACAAGTGTTCAACTAACAAATCACAATAATATCACATGAAAATTCAATTTTAAAGAATGACAATCAATTCTACTAATTAGAAATGATGTAGAAATATATTTAATTTTATTTAAATTTGATAATATATTAATTGAAATAAATAATGAAATTAAATATAGAAATATTTATATTATATCAATAAAGAATGATTAGTTTATTATAGGTTTGTCACTATTTCTCAATAGGATGATTTTTTATAGAAAACCTAATATCACTAAATAATGATGTCTCGTATGAATGAAATAATTCCCCAAAATCAATCACTATTTTAATACATACACAAGTAATGTCTAAAAATAAGTTTAGTAGTAAGACAAAATTAATTTTAAAAATATAGAATTGTATCTTAAATTAATATAAAATCTTTCATCATTAATGTTGGAAAGATGAAGATTAAAATAACTCCTTAAATGGAACTAAAAAAATAATGGATTTATTTTATTATTAAGGATCATGAAATAAAATAAAATTCAGCTTATATAGAGTCCCTTTGATCATCCAATTAATTTTTTAGTGTTTAGTTAATGAAAAGTTTAAATGGAGTATGGATGTTTACATAATGTATCTTTATTAAAAAAATGAAAACAATGAAATGATTAACACTCCAACATTGTGAAATGAATTTCATACATTATTGTATGAAAAAATTCATACCATTAACAAACACAATAAAAATTTTAATAAAATATAAATAAATGTGATAGAGAGGAAATTTTATTTTGGGAAATTGATGATAGAAAATAATACAGAATATAATTTGAAGATGAAATTACATAATGATAATTTTACATTTTAATGGAATCAAATACATGAAATCACTAAGTCCATCACCATAATAACATAAAAAATGTATTTTATGATCATAGGTTAAATTCATATAATTTTATTTTATTGAATTTAATTACTATAATAAAACATGTGTAAAATGAAAATGAGAAGTAGAGTTCTCATCATTGACCAAAATGATGGACTAGATTCTGCCCCCTTTTTGACATGCACAATCAAAATTGATGACAAATGATTTTGGGAATGTTATCAAATTGTAATATATCCATAAATATTTCATGTAATTCCTTAATAAGTATCATCCAGTTTTTTTATTCCATTTGGACATTAGGATATCATTCGTGGACTATCTATATGGGTCATGAAATTGGGATAATAATTCTAACATCTACATGGGATGAATAGATCCCGTTGAAAACCTCAGACATAGAAATGGTAACTATTGAATGAAATATCTCCCAAAATATTCAATTAAAAAATATAATGTTTTATATCTATTAGGCATGATTATTGGGATACAAATATATTTGATGGTTCTGAGGAAAAATCATATTTATCATGAAATTTTATGATTATTGGAAAAAATTTCACTTCCCCCTTAGTAAATAATTATTTGATATTAAAATAAAAAATGTACAATTAAAAGTGACTAATATTATCATGAACTATCAATTTTTAAATATTAAAACAATTTTATATAAGTTGATTATTATATGGTCTGGAATTGATTCACATTATACAGTAATTTTAAAAAGGTGTGAAAGGATGTTCGAATCACAAAATACATTCAAACAAATGTTCACAAACATTGAATTGCGTTTATATTAAAATACAAACTATTAATATTCTCATTTTTTTTGTTTCTAATCATATTACATTAAGATTATATTATAACATTCTCTAATATAATGGAGAAGAATGTAAAGCATTTGAATATTGTTATAATGTCTTTATTAAATGTGAATTTATATGGAAAGTAAATTATATATGATTTTTTGATGGTGTTATTTTCACTCATGGAGAATTTAATCACCACTAAATATATATATATTGACACTTCGTCGAATATATGGATTTACTAACAACTAGTCACACATATATGACAGAAATATATTCTTTCTTTGGACTTGATGGGTATTATCAATGATATTTATTAAAATCATGATACCATAAGACCCACTAACTAATATAACATTAATAACATATTATTTTAATATTTTTGAATGTGAAGTGATCTTCTATGAATTGAAAATGAGTCTTATCTCATTATATATAATCCAAATACAATATAGTTGGGAAATGAAATGGTATACAACAATGGTTAAACAAAGAAATTATAATGTTTAATAATAAAAAACAATAACGTGATATCCTAAAAATCATGTAGTTTAATGTTTATGGAAGAAATACCTAAAAATTATATTGGGATGGTTTTAGTGATATTCACAATTAATATTTATCCACATTATCTATATTTTTAGAGCAGTGAAATATATATATATTATAATAGCATAATGTATATATTCACAAATAGAGAGATTAAAATGTTTCAAATAATATTGTAAGAGTTTATAAATGATTATGACTTCTCAATAAATTAGCATCCTATGAAGGAAAATGTGTTATAGATGATATAAGTATAAAGGATCCTCCATCCCTATCCATGACAAAAGTTGAGAATGATCCAATATTCTTGAACATACAATGAATATACATATTTTTCATAAGTGATCTAATGTCATAATTTTTTTTCAAATGACTTATTAACCATACCTTTTGGAAACTAGAATGTATTTTTAATGTTATTATGTTAAAATATTGAATAATGTGTGAGATATTTAAAAAGGGATTTTATAATTGATTAATATTGAGGAAGAATGAAATGTAATATATTTACCTGAATTCTTATAACATCTAATGTTGAAATGATAATTATTTATTGAATTATTTACATTGGATGACCTTCTCCATCCACAATGTGTGTGTGATGATTTATTTAATTAGGTGATAACACTATTTGTAGTAAAATATGAATAAGAAGATCCTTGAATATATATTATTTCATTGGTTTGTAGTATTTTATGAAAAAATGAAAATAATTATAGGGGGTGATGAAATAAATTACAATAATTACCTAAAAATTTCAAAACATCACCATGGACTTTGTCAAAGGTCATCAGAAGACATCCATATGAAATACTACTACATGGGCTATGTTGGTTCTGCTTATAAATATTTCTAAATTAAATTAAATTCTAGAGTATACCTCACTAGTTTAAATAGAAAGGATATATATAAAAGATGTTTAGAGGATTCTTGGTAATCTACTGAATTTGGATTTGATCATTGATTTAACTCTATATTTTTGGAATGACTAAAACATGATATAATTTTATAGTAGAGATTTTAGACAAATAATAACCCCAAATGATAATGGGAAATAACCAAAAAATATCTAGAAAACTGAAGATTGGTTAAAAGAATGCTAAATTATTTTCATTGGAGGTTAAGATAAAAAACATTCTCTAAATGAGCCCTAAAAAATAGCATTAACTCAATCATCCAAATCTATATATGTGATCAAATTTCAAGGAATATATTTAGGTCACATAAGAGTTTGAATGAAGTTGGTAAAAATAATCACAACGGAACAAATGATAGTTGTAGAAATTGAAGGAACTATCCAACCCATTCCCAAACTCGTCAATGTACATAACTGTTGATAAAATAATCATGCTGAGAATTGTTGAAGAGACATAGAGATTGTGTTTCAAGATAATATGATCTTTTGCATATATCCATGGAATATGAAATTTTGAGTTAGGAACATGGGAAATATATTTTTAGGAATATTAAAACATTTTATATTTTAGAGAACAACGATTATTAGGTTATCGACTAACACACCCACTAACCATGTCTCATGAACATTCCATGTTCAACATATCAATATTTATGTATCCTATACCAAATCTATCAAATATACTACATTTATATGTGGTAAAGATAAATAATGATCACTATTATGGGTAGAATTTGTTTAAGATAATCGATTAGAGAGGAAATGTTCTATGAACATAAATCTCCCATACACTGTGTTTTATAGAATAAACCTCGGTTTGGGGAGTTCACAAGGGAACTAGATGTAACATAATGGGATTTCATGAAATATATAATTTAAATTAAACTTTAAATATTTATTAGTTTTTTCACATGAAATATGTAGTTTTTATTGAATCATATACCACATTAAGAATTATCTTGTATTTCAGGAATCATTGAATTTTTTTGACTTCTTATATTACAGACAAGCCAGAGTCATACCAACAAATAATATATTATTAATATTGTCATTATAGTGATCACATAATAATTTTAACGGTATAAATGAATGTTATTAACTAAATTATGACAATATATTTTAAACATATTGATAAAATGAATGTATTTGTTACTAATTGACTTGAAATAAAGTAAAGACTAATTGAATAAAAAAGATGTGTTTTATAAAAGAATATTGTTATAAACATAATATTGATTTATAAAAGTAAATAAAATAAATCACTATTTTTGAATGATATTAATAAAATTTAAATTTTTTATATGTATTGATATGTTTTTAAATTTATCCACATAGATTTATATGCATGAAATAAGATAATATTAAATTTTAAGCACCAAATGTAGTATTCTTCTAAAAGGTAGTTTTGTATCCTTTAAATGGAATAAATTTTTTAAAAAAAAATTCTAAATCAATTTTAAGTTTTATTTTTGAAATAAAAATATCAAAATTAATATTGGGAAAACTTTTTTATCATCATGAGACGTTTTATTTTTAAATGAATAATAAAACAACCAATTTTAAATTGAAAACTTCATTTTCATCTAATTTATTAATATATTAAAATTATATATTAAATTAGATTTAATGGTTAATTAGTTCTGTTATAAATAAATATATCCATTATTTATTTTAATTAAATGGACATTGAAATTGGATATAAAAATATTTCAAACTATTATTCTTCTCTCTAAAATAATCCATCGTCTTGTCACATCTATGGGATTAATTTTAAATTAATTTATTCAAACTTTTTATTTGAATTATGAAAAATGTATAACATGATTGGTATTATAAAAAAATAAAAATATCTATTATGGTCACATTATGTTTTTAACATAAATATTATTATTTGATATTAGAATTAATTATGATGAATAATATAAAAATGAGTATTCTTATTTGTTAATTTCTAATCTTAATAGTTCAAATAGAAAAAAAAGTAGTTAAAACCGAATTTATTCAAATATTTCCACCGTATAAATTATTATTTTTTCAATATTGTAGACATTTGATGTAAGGGATTCATCCCACTATGTTAATGTTTTTGTATTTATAGGAATTTCACTCTGCCTACACTATAATAATACACTCACTCTCCTAAATTATTCATACAAGTCAAGAAATTGTTCCAACAATGTGTTGGAAAAAATAATCATTTAACAAAATAATCTCATCATATAATCCTTAAATTGGGGCTAAATAACAACACAAAATACCTTTTGTACAATAAAGAAAAGATAACTGATGAATATGTAACATTCTATAATAAATAATTTTTCTTTATTTATTTCAACACAAATCCAATAATTTTTATTCGAGTATAATATAATAAAATCATTATAATAAATATTCTGATATGTTGTAATGTGAAGTGATTTACTTACACCAACACATAATTCTATCAAATATATAATTAAATTACCATTCAAGTGAATATTGAATTACAACCTCGCACAATGTGGTCATTGAATTTTCCATTACCACTTATTATAGCGGGGAAGTATGATAAAAATTCTATTATTATTTTTTATATATTATATATAGTATTTATTCATATATAATTAATTATTATATAACATTAACTTCATGATTTCCATTTTCTAAAATACGATAACAAAGTCTGTCGACCTATAGACTACTACATCTTCAATTAAATATAATACATTTTCAGTTTTCATAGAATGTATTAGGGATGAGTTTAATAATTATATAGGATATAAATGAGATAAATATTATATTAATTAACTAATTATATATTTATACATAAATTATATCATTTACATTAATCCATTTGTCACACAAAAAAGTGAAAATGTCGTTCATGGACATCTAGACTACCACCTACATGAAGTGATATGATTCTTTCTTTGACATCACCATAATAAAATAATTACATATATAAGTATATATAATAAAATAATTTTAAATTTACTATAATATAGTTATTATTAAATGAAAAATGTTACTTATATTTTTTTCACAACCTTAATCGAAAAATAAAAATATTACTTATGCCTACGCACAACATATTCTCTTGATAATCGTAAAGCTGGTTCATTATTAAAAACCATATTTTTTATATTGTTTTAAAAGTATAATAAATTTTAAAATGAGAAAATTAATTAATTATTACTATTCATGATAGGTTTAAAAAATTACCTCATTGAAAATAGATGACCTATCAACATATGTTTTGACAGATAAAACAAATATTGTCAAAACATAAGATATAATTTTTTTTATTAATTAATTTTTTATAACATGTTTATAATTGAAAAAAAAATTAATAATAACCATTATAAATGATATTAATATTATAAATAAAAAACAAGAGTTTATTATTCATGATGATATATGACAAACATGGAAAATAAATCTCAAAGTAACAGATTGTCATCTCATTTTTTACATTTGTGTGATAAATGAGATATTCAACACTTACTTTTTTATGTAGTTTTAAGTCTACCAATTTTGACATACTATATCATTAATTATTTTTTCTAAATTGTACACAAATGTTTTATTTGATGATTATTTTTTCATAGGGCCTCTGATTCTTATGTTTCTATAGTTGTAAGTCGATTTCTTGTCTCATATTTATTTATAAAAGACTTATTACATATTAAACACTTATTTTTGTTGTGTGGTGTATATAATAACCAAATATTTATTTTTTGATTCCTAAAATTTAGATTATATGGATTTAAAAATCCATTTTATTACATATAATTCATGTGTTTACTGTTTAAATATCACCAATTATGTAATGGATTTTTTTCACAATTGTCCATATTTTCAATGTTTGTTAGGTTATAGACTAATAATATACTAAAAGAGGAACATTCAACCTATTTTACATGATATATCCTTAATATTGTTTATTTCGTGATACTATATTTTTTATTTAATGATATCATTTAATTGGGATTTTGATTAAAACATCTCAAGGTGGAATGGGACACAATGGAATGTGTAATGATTTTTTTCTTAATGAATGATTTTAAGGATATTTTAATTGAATTTAGATTCATAAAAAATATATATTTTTTACATATCATCCACATTGTATATATTGAACAGATAACATCCCTATTATTTTATAGATGGAAAAATGTGCTTTCAAATTGATTTTATGAAACCCCTTTCTTTTCCACTGGTTAATCATGAGACAATGATATCGTAATGGAACTGGTTTATTCTCTAAGGGACAATCTTGTTTAAAATATATTTATATGGAACCCATTGAATTAATAGTGGAAAATCATGTTCCAAATATATTTTTAGTGAAATTAGTTTCTATCCCATGTTTTATGGTATATGAAATATCATATTAAGGAACCCAATTTTTTTCCATTTGTTTCTTAGTTTATAAATGGATACAGAATATTTAAAAGTGTTTTATGATTAAAATTATTTATAAATGAAATGTCATTTGAGAAATATATAAACAATTTTATCATGATACAATATATATGAAGGTCAGATCCCCATTGTAGATCATTATAGATATTGATATATCTTATATTAAGCGATGAGACCCAATATATATTCTAAAATTTTGTTGAGTTTGATAATTCTTATACAAATTGTGTGCCCCATTATATATAAACAATGCATTGGGTAATGATAATATTAAGAGTCTGAAATCTATTTGTTCCAATTAAATGGGTTTGAAAGTGTTTTAAAAGGTTTTTATGAAACTGATGTTCAATGCGACCCAAAATATTTTTAATTAAATGTTATCAGTATATAATACTTCTCATTACATATATTTATATCACATGTATCATGATTATTTATTCATATTCTTGATAAATTTTCCATGTTTTTATTTGTAATGATCCTTCTATTGAAATGTGTAACACCCAATATTTTTAATAATAAATGTAAATGTATGAAACGTTGAAATAAATAGACATTTTTAACTATCCTTTGAACAAAATCTATTCACTCATATGTTTTTAATTTTTAAAAACAATCATATATAATTGTATTCTATAGGTTATTTGGAGTCTAATAGAAGCAACTTAATTTTTGGTGAATAGTAACATTTTCGTATGAATAATATTATGAATAGAAATATGACACTAAGAAATTGTAAATTGTTTTATTATTTTATTTTATTAAGGATTTAATATAATGAAATCTTGGTGAATTTTTAAATGTGATATAATAGCATTTATTGTTTTAAAATTGTTAAAATTTTATTAATATTTGATTTTTTAAAATTTAAATTAATAATATATTGAAAACAATTTTTAAAAAATAGAGGTCATTTTGAAATTATAAATGTTGATGAATGATTACGGTGATTTTTTGGAATTTTCTGGAATTCTATAATTATCAATGAATATTAAAATACGATAAAATACAATAAATGCTAAATAAAATATTTACTGAAACACACGGGATAGAAAGATGATGTAAGACCACTGGGATTTAAATCATATTTCATTATGAATAATTGGGGTTACATGAAATAATACGATTCATAGTATCAAAGAAAAATATTCTAATAATGATTAAAATAATGAAAAATACTCTTCTCCTTCACTATAAATACCACCCTCATTCCCCTCTTCCACCAACATCCCTAAAGCTTTAATCCTTACCTATGTTTTTCTCAATAATCATCTAAAGGATATTCCCCACGTCCTAGATATTTGGGTCTCACCAAAATGAGAAAACAAAAGGCCTTAAAAAAGATCTCAAGGATAAGAGATCAAAAGTTACATATCCTCTTTTGTTTTTTTATTTTTTTTCGTTTTATGTAATTATTTTTGATTTCCATTGGGTTATAATGGGATATGTCATTAAATATATCCCTTATACCCATATTATTTAATAATAATGGGATACTAATTTTCTATAATCTAAATATTTTATGAAATTTTATGTGACTTCATTAAGATGCAAAATTATCATAAGTGATTTCTCAACATTTCTTTTATTTTTGAGATTCAATTATTTTCATTTTTTTATTCTCACACCCCATCTTTCAAGAGTATTTAATGATAATGTATCTTACATAAAATGTATTTCATCATGTTTATGGAATAATAACCATTAAATGTCATTTCCACTCCCATTTATTCAAGAAATTAAAACACAATCCGTGATGTGTAGAATTACTGACATCACAGATGATCTGATTTTACATTCTTTTACTTATTTCAACACTGGTCATGAAACCATTTTGATGGATGAACCAGATTATAAATTTTTCATTATTTCTTATATAAAGATATAAAAGTTTTTTATACACATGTGTTAAATTTTTTTAAAAAAAATGAGTCCATTAGGATCAAATAATTTCCAAAATAACATAAACAAATATCAATAATGTTTTAACTAATGATCCATCCACTTTATAGAACTCAAAATGAAAAATGTTATAATTAAAATTTATGAAATTATTTAAATAATACTACATTTATATTCTATTGTTTCGCTCCAAATTGACAAGAATATCCATAATGAACAGATCATGGAAATCATGTAATGAGGGCACCCAAAACAATACAATGAACAAAATAATAAAAACGTAATGGTGAAATGGTGTAATGAAATGATCATATATGTTCTTATATAGATGTATATGTGTCATTATTATATTAATAACACTCTTTTAACCATTATTAAAGAGGTTTATATGAGTGTAATATATGACAAACCAAAGGTAAGGGAAATCTTATCTAAATTTCTATTTGTTGGGTTAACATTATATTTTATTGTTTTTATGGAATTAAATTGTGTTTTAATGACATTTATTTATATTATTATGAATTGTTTGTACCTACAATTTTTTTAAAATTTCCATCCACTCAATTATGTTTTACTTCAAATATATGATATTCGTAATGTGTTTTTATTTTAAAATATTCTTTTAAAATTACGTTCTCCAAAATTCAAAAGCAATGTTTTTAGGAAATTATTCATGTTGTTTGATTATGTTTTGGTTATTGGGAATTATTTATGATGAAGGGCATGACATATATCTCCCCCAATGAATTGGGTATTTTAAGGTTGGCAGTTGGCCGTATGGTTACACCATGTGTATCTGCGATGGTTACATTAATAGAAAGGTTGTTGTGAGGGTTGCGAATAATATGGTAAATGTGATAGTTGAAATATTTTGTATGTAATTTCCCGTGATACTGTTATTGTTATATTTATGTTCTTATGTTTTGTAGTGATCTTTTTGAAATCTATTATTTCACAATGAATGTATATATGGGTAACAAGTATGTCTTTGAAATTATTTCTTATGTTACAAGTACTCATGGTCTATTATGTTCTTTATTTATTTTTATATCCCTTACAAAGATTTTCTTTCTAATAGAATGTTTTTAAATGACATTCACATGTTATAAGGTTGTTTAATACAATGATGCAAGCCACATTAAATGTTTGAATAACTGTCAAATAAACAATGTTTTATTTGAATGTTTTATATTTTGAATGAATTGAATACTATTATTTTTGTATCAACTCTATATTAATGATTAATTTAATTAATGTATAATGTCCCAATTCTCCATGTTACTAAACATAAAAAAACCCTTATTGTGAAAGGATGTGATTTATTGACTAAATTCTAGATTATGTAAGGTAATAAGGTTTGGTCCTTATTGTTGGTAAAAGAGAATGGTTTTGAAAACATTAGGGGTTAGAATGATGTTAATATAATACAATAAATGTTTTTTTTGAATTTCAATTTGAAATGTTATTTCCTTTAAATATTACCATGAATCTTATACTGTGATATATTTTTTCATAATGGTTGTGTTCCAAATAAACTAGGAAGCAGAATAAGGGGGGAACCGACCGAACGATATCCTTCTGAATTTTCACCCCAGAATAGTAGGGATTAGAACTGAGTAGTTAATGAATGTAATGGCATAGAAAACACAATTAGTAAATGGTTGTTTAATCAATTCTTTGGAAAACCCATATGTACCACAATAGAACAAGACTACAGTGGAACATTTTATGATACAACACCCCTTAACTTTCAATTGATCTTCTAACGCAGTAGCAGTATAAGGATGGATTAAGTTCCTTAAAATGATATTCGATGATATTGTATGATTAGAGAATCCAAAGGTATGCCATTCCATTTTTCATTTTAAAGGTGAAGCTGATCAGTTTATTTCAATGGTCAAGAATATCAATGATTGAGGGGTTGTAAATGTATTATATACGAATCAATTTGAAAATATATGCATAAGGTATTGAGAATTATGATTGAGAACAAATAACATGAATTAAAGAAAATGGGGGATGATTCAATGGATTTTATGGAATCTAAATTCACCTGACTGGTGAGGTATGCTCTATATATTACTCTGGATCTTGACAGAGAAATCAATTTGTCTTACATAGGATTGATTTCATGGTATCAAAGGTCGTTGGCATCATGTGAATTCAAATGTTATGAAAAAATTGTATGATGTGCTGCGAGGGTATAGATGGATTTTTCAATTGATCACATTCATTTTAACAGCAAATAGTAGAAGAGGAATTGATGGAAATTGATGGGTAAGAATAAACCAATGGAATATGATGGCAAGAAAATCTAATTTCTTATCTGTGAAAAGTGTGGCAAGAAGCACCTAGTGGAATTTCTAACTAAAAAATGATGTCTTTTCAATGAGGTAATTTTGGAAACATTTCCAATGATATTAATTAATATTATCTTAAAAATAGTCCGGATAAGAATAATGTGGTCTTTTAAAATTGGTGAGTGGGGTAATTATGAAAATTCATGCCTAAAAAGATAGATGAATGGTGTAAAGATTCCATATTATAAATAGAAATGTGTAGTGAGATACATTGTGACTATGTCGGTAGATTCGGAGACATCAACTAATGTTTTATCATGTACCCTATTTGATTACTCATATTTTTATAACATTTTGTATGATACAAGGTCAACATATTCTATAATTTATGAAAAATTTTCTAGTAAATTAGAAATATCATAAAAATAAATGATATTGGAACTTATAGTTAAAACACCAGTGGGAAATAATCAAGAAAATAAACCTATAAGAATATTTCTACTATTTTCTTTGGAAAGACATTACCTTTAAACCTATTTTTCCCTTATTCTATTTTGACCATATTCTGGGAATGGATTGGATTTTCGTTTATCATGCTGAGATTGACAATAGAGATAAAGATGTTGTTTTTTCAGAAGTATTTTTATTTAGTATGTAAAAAAGAACCCATACAAATATATAAAATATCAAGAATATGAGAAACTATTTTAAGATGGAAATGGATTTTATCAAGCTCATAATTATGAAAATAAGGGAACTAATCAGATTAATAATGTGGTAGTGGTAAATGAATACCTTGATGTTTTATTTGATGAGTTACCTAGTGCCATACATAATCAGGATGTCAAATTCAAAATTGAATTAGATCCTATTTCTAAAACAATTTCAAAACCCACATATCATTTTTCTCAAATAGAACTTCTTGAATTGAGAAATAAATTGCAATATTTTCTTGATAAAGGCTTTATTTGTCCTAACACTTCACCATGGAGTGCTACTGTTTGTTCGTTAAAATGAACGATGGGTCCATGAGACTTGTAATTGAATATATATCATTTAATAACAAAAAATAATAATAATTAAAATTTTAATAATATAAATGGATTATTTGATAATCTCTAGGGAGCTATATAGTTTTCCAAAATGGACTTGAGATCCAGATACCATCAGCTGAATGTGAAAGAATATGAAATCCCAAAAACTACCTTTTATTCTAGATATGAGAAATTTAAATTTATTGTTATGTCGTTTGGGTTAAATAATTCTACAGATTTATTCATTATTCTTATGAATAAAATAATTCATGAGTTCTTGGATATGTTTTTGGTTGTGTATATTGATGAAATTATAGTATTTTCTAAGAGAAAGAGGATCATGAAAACATTTTTGTGTTTTTTTACTAACCTTAAAAAATGAATTGTATGGAAAATTTGGAAATAGTGATTTTTGGATAAAACATATTTATTTTCTTAGGCCAATTATAAATAAGGATGGAATAACAGTTGATCCTACCAAAATAAAAGTGTCTGATGAATGGAAGCGACATACAAATGTTACAAAGATTCATAGTTTTCATGAATTAGGAGGTTATTAATGATGTATTGTTAATAACATTTCATGGTTATTTATCCGGATTACTAGGTTTCTATGAAAATATTTTAAATTAATTTGGATAGAGGAATGTGATGTATTTTAAGAGGTACTGAAGAAGAGATAGGCGAATGCTCCTATTTTGGCCATGAATTTTGAAAATTGTGGGGTTTTCAACTATAGTGATTCTTATTTGAAGGTATTTGGTAGTTATTTGATGTATAATGATCATATTATTTCATATTATTCAAGAAAAATAAAACCCCTTGAGTTAAATTATCCCACAAATAACTTCAAATTAAATTTTGTGGTCTTTTGTTTTGAAAATATGGAGGAATTATTTATACAGAAAAAATTTAGAAATTATCTTGACCATAAAATGCTAAAGTATATTTTCACTCAGAATGAATTAAACATGAAGCAATGAAAAAGGATTGAACTATAAAATGATTATCATTACCCGATCAACAACTGTCTAGGAAAAAATAACAATGGGTTGGATTCCATGAGTCAAAAACACCATTCATCACTATCCTTGTTATCTTTGCAACATGATTCGTTGATTAATGATTTGATGTATTTTTTCATAGCTGTTGTTGGTGAAGAAAATACCTCTATCTTGATTCAGTTTATTGTGTAGTGATCACTATTTGCAATAATTAAGAAAGCATTGAAGGAAGACTATGAGCTACAAGAAAAAGGAATAATTGGTTAAAATGGGTAATTTTCTAGAATATAACATTAATAATGATTATTTGATAATATTTTGAAAAAGGATATTTGTGCCTTGTGAATCTCAAATGAAGAATGTTTTTTTGTGTCGAGCTCATTGTTCTCCATTTTCAGTTCATCCCAGCAGTACAAAGATGTAGAGAGACCTTTGGGAGTATAAATGCTGGGATGGAATGAAAAGGGATATCGTTGGTTTTACAATGAATTGTTTGACACGTCTATAGGATAAGGTTGATAGACTCTAAATTAAGGGGATAATTCAACATTTTCTAGTTCCACAGTTGAAATGATAGAATGTATACATGGAAAATGTGGTGAGACTACCTATGAATTCTCAAGGTATCAATAATATTTGGGTTATTGATGATTGGGTTACAAAATATGAATAATTGTTTCTATTTGGATACAATCTCTTTGTATCATATTTCATTATTGTACCTCAATGTGATTGTCAAGTTTCAAAAAAATCCCATTTTCATTGTAACTGACTGGGATCACAGATTCACATATAACTTTTGGAAGGGAATTCTGAAGTCTTTGGGAACATAATTAAATTTTAGTACAGCTTTACATCCTCAATCATATGGGTAATCAGACTGAATGATTTTGATGATGGAGTATATGCTTCGAGAAAGTTTAGTTGACTACCAATTATGTTGGGATCGACATATTTCTTTAGATATTTTTTCTTATAATAATAGTTTCAACTCTATTATACATATGAAACCTTTTGAGACACAGTATCATAAGTGATGTCGGACTCCAGTGTTTTGGGATGAATTTGTTGAATGAATGTTGATGGGGCCAGAATCAATAGAAGGAGTGGATGAGAATGTGAAGATGATTTAGAAACACAGGAGAACAGTTGAGAGTAGGTGGAAATTTTATGCAGAAAACAAAAAATAAATAGTTCTCTTTTGAGGTAGGTGAACATGTTTTTTCTAAAAAATCTCCTTGGAAAAGTGTGATTTATTTTGGTAAGAGTGGAAATCAATGTTCACGGTTGATCAGTCCTTCAAAAATCCTGAAGAACGTTGTACCAGTTTCATATCTAGTAGTTTCTTTACTACGATTTTGTCTAAGGTACAAAAAGTTATTCTTGTTTTGATATTGAGAATGTATGTTCCAGATTCATCTCATGTCTTCAGCCCAGAAGAAGTTCAGCTAGAAGAGATGCCTTCTTATGAAGAGAAACCAGTTCATATTCTTGATCGAAGGGAACATGTATTGCCAAAAAAGGTAATCCACCGGGTAAAGGGTTATTAGAGACACCACATGGTTGAACAACAAACAATGGAGTATGAACATCCTATGAGGGAATGTTACCCACACTTGATTAATAAGTAATTAAAAATGCAAGGATGCAGTTTCTAGAATGTGGGGATAATTTAACACCCCCTGTTTTTAATAATATATTGAAATTCATGAAACATGTAACACCCTGCCCCTACCTCGTTGGATTGAGGAGGCAATGAGGGTTACATGGCCTTAAACAATGTTCCCAAGGCGATAAAGGCTAGAAACACATGACAAGGGATTCAAGGAACAATGGGGAATGATTTTCCATTAAAGAGATCACCCTACCTCATCCAACAAACAACGAAATATGCATGCACTATCAAACCCAACAATATGATACAAAAAATGCTATCACATACACTAAAACTGTTCAACTAGACATGTCCACCAAACATCATAGTACAAAGTGGAAACTAAATATCAAAACAACACGAGCCATGACACCACCACAACCCTACACAAAGCTCCATTCTCCATAATCCACCAACACATCACAAGCATCACCATGATACACTATCAATGAGATTCCTTACCATTACATATATCCTGATACACGACATCTGTAAAGTTACAAAAGTGAAAAAGGAGGGGTTGAGTACGACTACTCTGTAGGTTTACCACAAATGACTTCCCTACACATGCCACGATGATAAAAACTTTATCACATTTATATAAAAGTGTTTTTATAAAATAATCACATGTACATCCATTACCATAAGCCAAATACACCCTTACCGAACCATTTCATCCAAACCAAGTAAACCTATGGAATGCCAAAAAATCATACCATGAACCAAACATGCCACAAAAAGAATCCCAATCAACCATTTCACATTTCCAAAACAAATTCAATCTATGAAAAGAATCACACAACATAGAAACCATAATGGTGGCACGTCCCGCCCAACTCGTTCACCCCATCTTCAAATAGAAAGACTTTTCTCCCACTACCTGAAAACCCAAAAAGGTTGGACTTCCCACCAATCCCATTCACCTTTTATTGTGAGACTTCCTGCCCACTTCAACACAACCAACACAATCCATAACCAAGTATGTAACCCTCCAATGCCACAACAATAGAAAATTCACCATTTCCATTACATGTCAATCCACTTCAATAAATCAAACATTTATTGAAAACAACGTTCAATAATCTTCCTTAAATAACCACATTTCAATAAAACAACACTTTTTATTGGAAACCATTTTCTCAATTCATCTTAATCAAACCAAAAAAACAACTCCTTTTAAAATCACTTTTTAAAATCACATCAAGAGCATTTCACTACAATCCCTTTTTCCCAAAAATCCCCTAACCATGCCAAGTGGGATTTCCATCCAATTTCTCAAATCAACAACATAATTAATATTAATCAAAAGAAATTAATTTCAAACAAAACCACTAGTTCTAACCAAGTGGAGTCAAGAGACAAGACACCTACCTTTAGGGTTCTAGTGAAATAGACCAACAAGTAACCACTCTTCTAAACCGGTGAACGCACCACCAATACCCCTCTAGATCCATTTACATTACATACATAAGCCTTAAAATTAAGATCCAAGGAATCCACAACCTTATATCTACACACAACTGTTGTAGATCTAGAAAACCGAGAGAGATAGAGATGTAGATGAAGAGGAAACCACAAAGAAACCAAGAGGAGAAACATACATGTGACGAACCGCCTTCACAACACCACAAAACCCCTTCGATTTTCTTGGAAAAAGTGTGGGAGGGCACTACAACCTTTTAGAGGAAAAAATATTGAGTGAGGCTCAGGTGAGATGATGCTTGGAGAGAAATGAGGAAAGATCGAGTGAACTCCGGATTTAAAACCCTATTTTTATGTGGCCGAACGGTTAGCCCTCACGCTTAGAAAAACTATGCGCTAACCGTGCACAAGCTACTTCACCAAGAGTAGGGGTCTGCACAGTTTCCTTGCATAGTTTGACAAACTGTGCACATGCCATGCGATGCCTAATCCCCCCCCCCCCATGCACGGTTTCCTAGAGATCCCGCACGGTTTCCTCTAACCGTGCTCAAACTGTGCTCCCTAAGAGAAGCCTCCAAAAATTTTCAACCGTGTTCCAAACACACCCATCTTCTTCCCAACTCATCCCATGCACTTAAAACACATATATTTTCATAAAAAGGCTAAATACCTCAAAACGGGGGTGATTCATTCTCCCCACCATTGGAATTTCCATCATCGGAAAGTAGTGAACCCTGTCGTTGATAAAACATCTTTGGACATTGCTCAACCATCTCTTTCTCCCACTCTCGTGTCCCATATTGGATCTAGCCATGCTTCCACAAAACCTGAACTACACCGATGATTTTACCCAACTAGGCATTCTATTTCCAATCCACATCCCGTATAGGCACGTGCACCAACGAATCATCCTGTTGTTGCTCAACATGATCCCATCGAGTAACGTGACATGGATCCGGTTGATACTTTTTTAAACTGTAACACATGGAACACTTTGTGCACCACACTGAACCAAGGAGGAAAATCCAAATGATAATCCACCTCAACAACCCACTCAAGAATCTCAAAAGGACCAGTATACCTCAGAGATAAAATTTCCATCATCCCAAAAGACGATGTCCCATCAAAGGAAAGATCGTCAAGAAAACATGATCACTCACCTAGAATGAAAACAACCATCAATGATGAACCGCATACGATTTCTGATGACTCTGAGCTGTCTCCATTATCATCCTGATTAACATGACCTTCTCTGTACTCTCCTAGAGAAGGCATAGTCCATCTATTTAGGACTCACCCATTTCCACCCATCAAAGTGGAGAATGACATGTCCACCCATACAACGCTTCAAATGGAGCCATATGTATGGATTCCTGTTAACTGTTATTGTATGAGAACTCAACCAACATGAAGTGATTCTTCCATGAGCCACCAAAATCCATGGAAGAATCCCACAACATATCCTCCAAGGTTTATATTGTCCTATCAGATTCACCATCTATTTGAGGGTGATAAACCGTGCTCATATTCAACTGTATCCCAAAGGCTTGCTGCAAGGATTTCCATGAACATGATGTAATCCTCATATCATTATCTGATACAATCGAAACTGGAACACCCTTTCCTATTTATAACCTCACAAATATTGATTTTGGACAAATCCTCTGTCGTATTAGATTCCCAAATCAGGATGAAATGGGCCGACTTCATTAGACGATCCACTATAATCAAAATGGCATCATGATTTATGACCATTCTTGGGAGAACTGTGAAAAAATACATCACTATTTGATCCCACTTCCAAACATGGATTGGCATATACTACAAAATTTCTTTCTAGCCTCAGAAGCTCTGCCTTGACCTGCTGGAAATTCAATCATCTCAAAGCTAACTCACCCACTCTTATGTTCATACAAGCCCACCAGAACTACACTTTCAACGCTTTATTCATTTTATGAATTTCAGGATGAAATACCCACCAAGAATGATGAAACACCTTAAGATGATCCTCATGGGAAGCAACTGGTACCCCGACATGATTCTGAAAACACAAAACTAAATCTCCATTCAGTTTCAAACCCTCAATGGTCTCCCCACCATTGATATTCAACCTAATGGTCACACACTCAGGATTTGGTATTTGTTCCTCTTTAACCAATGAAACCAACTCATAAATCAACATCACTAGAAACAAGACTGCTCTATCGCCCTGGTCCTCACATTCCAACAGCATATCAGTAATAACTGAAAACAACATCCACTGGTCTGATGCCTGTTTCACCACCTGGGAATATGATTTTCTACTTAATGCATATTCCACCGAATCTCCCTTACCTGGTGTATACATCAAGTCAAAATCAAATATCTGGAGATATTCCATCCATCTCATTTGCCTTATGTTCAAACATAGTTGTGAGAAAATGTGATTCAAGATCTTTTGATCTGTATATACCCTGAATTTCTCACCTAAGTGATAATGACGACACCCTCTCAAAGCATGGACCACTGCTGCTAATTCTGAATCATGAGTTGTGTAGTACTTTTAATGCACCCTCAACTGTCATGAGTCCTATGAAACCACATGATTCACTTGCATGATAACACACCTCAATCCTGATCTCTATGCATTTCAATACACTACGTACCCTTTACCTGGTTCCGGAAAAACCATGATTGGTGTTGACGTGAGGTGAAACTTTATCTCTTCGAAACACTACTGAAATTGTTCATTACACTATAATAGAAAATTCATTCTTTTAAAAGTTGTCATCGGTGAATACAAAGGTGAAAAATCACAAGAAAAATGCCTATAATACCCTGCTAGACTAATGAAACTTCGTACCTCAAACACATTATTGGGCAATTTCCCAATGATAACATCCTCTATCTTGTCTAGATCCATTAAAACACCCCTTTAAGAAATCACGTGTCTAAGAAAATGGACTTCATATATCCAAAAGTCACACTTTGACAATTTGGTATACAACAAGTGATCCCTCGAGATCCCCGAAATTTTCTCTAAGTGCTTCTCATGCTCCACCCATGTCTTTGAGTACTCCAGAATATCACTTACAAACACCACCAAAAATGAATCCACATATCTCAGAAATATTTGATTCATCAATGCCATGAACACAGCTGTCAAATTCATTAGGCCAAAGGGCATAACCACATATTCATAATAGTCATATCTTCTTTTGAAAGAAATCTTAGGAATATTTTCATTCCTGGTCTGAAATTGATGATATCCTAACCTCACGTCGATCTTGGAGAACCACTGGGCTCCCCTCACATGGTCGAATATATCATCAATTCATTGAAGTGGATATCTGTTCTTTATTGTAACATCATTTAGTCTATAATAATCAACATAGATCCTCAATGTTCCATTCTCCTTTTTTACAAAAAACACATGCACTACCCTTGGAGATGTGCTAGGCATGTTAAACACTTTTTTATAACTCTTCCAACTGGAATTTCAATTCCTAAAATTCAGTAGGTGCAATCTAGAAGGATTCAAGTGACATAGGATTTGTCACTGGATAGAGATAAATCGTAAACTCCACTTCTCTTATGGGAGGAAACCTAGATAATTTTTAGGAAAAACATCCATTAACTGATCCACAACTGGAAGAAGAACACACTTCTCAACACCCTCTACTGATTCGTATGAAAACAGCGCCAACAGATATGATAATATTCCCACTTCTGGTGCCAACAAACTCGTTGTACAATGCTTTTCATGCCTCTCTCTTTTTAAGAAACATGTATTTATTTTTCTTGTTTAAAATCACCTCAAAAATTTGGTGGATTTGGTTTCTAGAAGTTTATGTAATTATCCACATATCATTAATCATTATTCATTTTCCTATTATAGCAATCCATAATTGATTGAAAAATAATCTGAACAAATAGTTGGTTCACCTCTGGATTAGGTGAAACCAAATTCACCACATATTATTCTCATTGGTTTCTAGGGAACCTACGGAGTGAAATTTTCTAGAAACCAAACAATGTCACAAGTCATATTATTTATTAACAAATGGGTTAATAATTTCAAATTATATCACATCCTTCTATCCCAATAATTATTTCCAAAATTAACCATTTTTTAAAAATTTCCAATTTCATTTGAAAATCACACAATTTTCAAAATATCACAGTGATGATGTTTTTTAAAATACTTCATTTGAAAAAAATTCATATTTTATCAAATATCATAACATTTTTTCAAAATATTATATCATTACATAAAATTAAATATGTAATTCTACTATGAATTCATTCATAAAATGCATGTCGTGCTCATCTCATTGGCTAAAGACATTGTAATAGGATTCCAAATCCTATAATTTTCTCCAAAACAATTTGTACCCATCTTTTGATTAAAGAATACATTAGAATAAAAATGATAGATACATATTCTAATCACTATCATTAATGTCCAGACAATCCAACTTCTTATTAATGTACCAACTCTAGCAATAGACATGAATGATTTCAACTCCAAGGATAAAAACCAATAACACATCAAAGAGCATTTGTGCTATAATGATATCTAAAATGATAGTGCTAATACAACATGCTTCAAATGTATTTTGAATAAAAAATAATGACACAACAAGTAACCTCCCTCCACTAATAATTTCCATGAGAAAATTGTGGAACATTACATAGACTAATGAGATATTCCTATGATTCCAATGGCTATCAATAAATGATTAAGGGATTCAATACATGTGGAAGAGGCTTTCCAAATAAGAATAAAACAAATAACGAAACAAACCATAAACAACCTACCGCCATATGAATAATGATAATATTTAAATAAAATTAAACGTTTAATTTATGAAAATCAAACTAAACCCTTATACCAAATAAGATGACTATAATGTCATTGTAACCAGAGGAAGAAACAACCAAAAGACTCTAATGAGAACTCCATGATCGAAACATGATCCATGATATAACTACACAATATCCCAAGTATAATCAAGTTCTTCTAAAAATGTGTTAAAAATTACTCTTCCCCTGTCTTGGTAAATAATATATTAAAAATCACTGATGTTTTATTTTAGGGGTGAGTAATGAAACATATTATATTGTCCACAATAACTCCCCTAGTAACAATAAAAAGATAAAAAATGATTTTCCATCTATATAAAAATGTTTATATAAAAAAATTCTAAAGCAATTTATATTAAAATATAAACACGTTCAAATTTAAAATTGTTTTCTCTAACAACACCAATTTACAAGGAATAAAATTAAATAATGTTCCAAAACCATTTCATTAATTCCACATTGGCATACCCCAATTCCAATTCATACATCCACACATATACACATGAAACATTTTTTATGATAATTATATTTTCAATATATGTTTCCCATCATCCTACAAATTCATCACAAGATAATTAAATCCATTATTATGTTTAACATTTTGCAATGAGAAAATGAACAGATTTCAACAATGTATTAAAAGGAAACATGAACACACAATCCAAGTATGCTAGTAACCATGATAATATCATCATGCCAAATATATTTAAATAAACTAATATTTTTATTGACAAACTTTTCATATATTGAATAATGAATCTTATTTAATATCATCAATTTCAAATCATTTTTCAAATCATATTACACCATAAATCTATGATATACCATAAATATACAAATTGTCATAATATAAGGTTTCTACAATGATTTTCAAAAATATTCCTTATGAATTTCAAAAAATTAAATCAATTCAAAACTAAGATTTAATGATCTATATATAATTGTTGAGAGTGAAGCCATATACCATGGAATTTCTGATTAGAAAGATAAAAGGTGATTAAAATTCCATGAAATTGGGATAAATATCTACGAACGTGCCTATGATATTGCCCCGTATAGAAAAAATTAAATATATACATATTTTGAATCCAAAACCATATATATAACCACATAGTGTAAATATCTAAGAAATCTAGAGAGTTTAAAGTTAGATATATGATAACTAGAGAGAAAAATGACAAAAATCCTTACCTTAAGATTGATCTTCAACACACCATGAAATGGCTTTTCATCACATCCAATTCGATTGGATAGTTTACCCAATATTTTAAACACAAAAATTCCATGTTAGATATATTTAGTGGAAAAATTAAATAATTTATAGGTCAGAAGGTGTTATATCCAATATTCAAGGATAAAACTTCTGTATCATACACTGTTTCGTCCCATGGTTAGGAAAATAGTGAGCTAACGAAGCTCTTTCCTATAGCTTATGAGAGACCTCACATGGTTTTCTATAATTTTAAACAACCGATATTCCAACCATGTTAATCCTCACAAATTAACAAATGATATTAAAATCATTGTTTATTCTAGGCATTGTCAGGATATTGGAAAAAGTGCACTACACGTACACTTACCCATTATCCACAATTTCATTATGTGTGATTTCATATATGTGCTGCACAATTTTCCCAAATTATACACTAACAATGAACCAATATAAATTTCACTAAAACAGTCCAAATGTTTTCAATTTTATCCCAACCCAAACCCATATACATTACATTCATAAAAAACAATTAAATGGCGAATTACATGAAACTGGGTGAGCCACATAAAATAGATATGTTTTTTTACTTGAGACATGGTTGGTGGAATTTATAGCGGATGTCCCAAAACTATGGAATGATAATGAAAATTGAAGGGGTTGATGTTCCATAGAAATATCATTAATTTCTACTCATTTCTCATGAACATATTTCATGGATATAACTTGTGTTACACATTGTAAACAGCCCCAAACTCAACGTATGGTCAAATATTATCCCCATAATTCTTTTGTTTACTATGGGAAACTCAGATATGTTTTTGTGTGTTCATCCATTTTTCTTCAATTTAATAGACCATTTCAGGTCCCAAAAACTTATTTTTAACAACTTCATCAAATAAATATTGGGTTCTATGTCATTTCCCATAATGGTAATTATATAGATTCATTTGTATTCATGAGTGGGAATTGAATTTATACAGGAACTGGACCAGTGGAAGATGTCAGTAAAATTCTACTGTAATGACTGTTGATCAAGATCTCATCCTCTATTCTAGTGTTTGAATATTCCACTTATTTTGAATATTAATTTTGTGAGGTAATAAGCCTTAATGAAGTTGAACTAATTATTCATATCATGTTAGAGTCTTTACTACAACATGGAGAAAAATATCAATATACAATTGACTATAGTCGATAGTGGTACTATGTAGAGTCTTATAAATTTTTTGTTTTATATCCATGAATGTTGGTTGACTAATATATCATCTCAAATCATAAGAGTGTCTGATGTTTTTTTACTAGATTATCATCAATAATATATATGGAATTATTTCATCAGGATGCCTTTGAAATTCGAGGGAATATGTCTATGTTAATTTTTTACTATATCCATATAGGTATGGATAATGGTTCCAAAATTACCTTCTACCCATTTAATTCAATTACTAAATTCATAGGTTCTAGGAAAATTGTTGTATAATCATTAATTGTAATCTATATATTTACCAACCAATAGTTCTCTCAATGATCTCAATTCATCTTTGTACTCCCTTGGTTGATAAAGAATGTTGACCAGTGTAAATCATTCAAAATATCTTTCATTGTATTATATTTAGATGGTAAAAGTTACCATGACCCGAATTTCAAAACTATTGACTCATTCGTTTTTAACTATAAGGCTTATAAATATCCTATAGAGTCTACATATTTAATAATTTCGACATCATATTTTTGAGAATAATTTATCATATATAAAAGGGATAGGTGGGATATCATTTTTGAATGCTATTGTGATATTTTTTTATGATTCTCATGTATGTCATTTTGATGTGTTAGAATATTTGATCCCACTAAACTCTGAAAACTGATAACATTACAAGACCTTTTTTACTTATAAAATCAACTAAAAATTTCTCTATACTGGTGTTGTGGTGAATTGAGAAGTCATAACCCTGGATAAGTTCTAAAAATATTTGATACTGAATATTAATCTCCTTAAATGTTAGTATATATTTGTAGATATTATTATTATTATATATTTCACAATTCACACTATAAAGAAAATGGCTCCAAATTTTTAACATGGATATCACATCCTCCAACTACAAATCATGTGTGTGGTAGTTTCCTGAAAAAATTAAACTATTTTGAGGTACATGTTATCACTTAATCATTTTTCTTCATTAAATATCATTTTATCATCTTTGACACACAATATTATACAAGAAAAAATTCCCTTAATATCTAGAGTTTATGTAATGGGTTAAGATAATGATTCTTCAACTGTTTTAAGAATTCGTCACATTCACTAATCTAGAAAAACATTACTCCATTATAAGAAAAAATTATTAGTGGGTTTGAATATCAAGATATGTTACTAAAAAATATAAATATAATACCCAACAATTCCAAGGAAACAATGAATCTCCACTTTAGAAGCAGGTTTATGCCACTAATCGTTTTCATATGACTTGGAATGGTCCATTAATATTCCATTGTTGTAATATCATGATATAATAATAAAACCATATCCTTCTAGAAATCAAAATTATTAAAACATTCATGAATATTATCCCTCAAAAATGTATTTATAATAGTATTAAATGATTCCCATGTCTATCCATTTCATGGAGTATATCATAATATTATCAAAAAAATATGTACACAAATTTTCTTGAGGTAATAACTATATATATTACTGATTTTATCCATTATATTTTCCTGATAAATAGTAACCCTAAAATGAATAAATATTAATTCCAAATTTACACACATCATTCAAAATGAATTATTTTGAATATATTTTTTCCGTACCTTTAATTTATAGTATCCTAACCAATTTGTTACAATAGGGAAATACATATCCCAGTATACTTGATAGAACAAGTTATATATATATATGGAATGAGATTCTTGTTCATTATAATTATTTTTTTTGAGATTATGATAATAAATATATAGTTTTATTGATCCATACTTATTCCATATGAAGTTGATCATTTCACATCATGATGAAGAACTCATACATATATAATAATTTTCCTTATTCTCCTGTAACATATTCATCATTTCTTCAAACTAAATAGTGGCCATTTTGTATGGATTATTCTATATGTGTAGAGTTCAATGTATAAGATCAATAGAGAACTCAACCTCTTGGTTTAGAGGTAGGCCGGAATGTTCCACATAAAACAAATCAAGTAATTCACTCACAATAAGAATTTATTAGAGCGTGATCCTCTCTTTTGTCTTAATCATTTAATCCAGATATTCATTCTCATAAAAAATTATTATCCAAAATTGTGATTATGATTCAAAATTAAATTCATACCCTCCTAAAAAATATAATTAATTATTAGAGGCCTCAGGATATTAATAGTGATATTCCTTTCAGGATAGTTGATGTTGAAATACCACAATGATAACCAATTAATTCGGAATATAGCATAAAATTATACTATTGAAAGTATGATGAGATTTTTTGTTAGATTCAAAGAAAAAACATTAATTTGGAAAGAGTTATGTTCTTTAGATGAAAAAATATTCCCAATAATTCACCTAAAAATTAACAAAACTTTCATATTTTATTGTGGTGTTTAAATATAACTTCTAAACATACATGATAAAAAAGAATTCATCGAACTAGAATCAAATATTACATTCATTTTCATAAATGAATAACCATTGTACCTATAAACACATCATTATTAGTATCCAAATATGAATTGGTGATAGAATATTCTATTCGTTTCATCCTGGGATGAAACTTTTTTATTCTATATGACAACCCTAGTATTAAAGAATTTCCTCACCTAATACCCATTCAACCTAAAGTTGAAACACTACACAATAGGTTGACTGTAAATATAAACCATTAATTATTCCCTATAATCAGTGGGATTCTCCAAATACATTTGATTGATTCCCCTCTCTTCCACATTGGATGCATCTCACGATTCATTTTAGGCAGTTTTTATGATTCTTCCTCCAACACTTTTTACTTGTAGAATGTTGGGTTATTTTTTTCTTATGAGATATATCTATTGATCCATCCCTATTAAACAAACTTTTTAATTTTTATATATAATCACATGAGACCTCTGAGAGTTTCAAATAATCATATCATCCATTAGGTAATAGTAGAAAATATTCCCATAGTTATAAAAGACATGACTATACAAGGATTTAAATAGACGAATCCTTAATAATCTATACAATATATCCAAAAAAAATTCATTGTTCATGAACAATAATATGGCATATCATGATGGCCTGGTAAATATTTTCTTGTACAACTAGATTTATTCAACTAATTTTATCATTAGCCTACGGAACCCTCTATCTTATTATGTAGAGTTCAATAAATATATTTATTAAAATATATTTTCTTCAATCTATCCCAATCCACTATATCATTTTCCTCTATAGGCATTGTGTTTTTATAAGGGTTCTCCAATCTCACCATCAAAATTATAGACTTATAATGTTACAATCTCTTCTTTTGACCATTGATGTACATAGAATATATTCCCAATAGTGTCTATAAATTGTTCTATTATTATTGGATTATAAAATCCAGTAAATTTAATATGTCTTTATCATGTGAAATATTAAATGAAACATTTTCTTTATTTGGAGAATGTGGTTCTTCAACTGATTAATTTTATATGTTTTTTCAGTTGATCTAGTACTATCATGATGTCATGGGTTCACATTCGCATTAGTTTTGGCATCTCATTAGGTAAATAGATACATTTCCAACCACATTTATTATTGTAAATGGTTATCCAAATTTCCCACATTAAGTAAAAAATAAAAAAAACAATTAGGTTTCTTAAATAAATATATATTGATCATATAAAAAGAATACCATAAACATGGAAGGAATTAAGAATAAATGAAATTTATTTCTTATCATAATATTTACAACATTTAAACAATGTTTATTAATGGTTATAGAATTATATATGGAGATATTAATAATATTTTTTAGTCCTACTCACAAAAAATATCTCCACTGACCTCTATTTCCAACTACAAAATCCCTCTCCTTGTACACATAATATTACATGATATTATGTATAATACGATCACAGGATTGAGTAGCCTATTGACTATGTATGACTAGTCATATAATTACAAATCATGATTATAATATTATAACAAACATCTACTATATAACATTACATATGGGATCATAAATCACTTTGAGCTCCTATAACTGCATTGGATAAAAAGGGGAATACATAAAAAATGAATGATCCAAAGAGACCAGTATGAAAACAAACATGGGTATCAAGCATATAACATGAGTTAGATGGAATATTAATATAACATAAAAGGAATAGACCGTAAATGAAAATGTGAATTCATATCATATAGGGTGAGGAATTATATGATCATGGTGTTATTGTAATATGGATGAATCATATGATATGTTATTGATTTTATTCATTACTAATTGGAAAAAAATATATCGTTGTAGAAAAATTCCCATATGGGATTAGGTATGATTTCTAATCCAATTCAATATGTATCATGAGACAAAAAAAATACCCAATGGATTGCGACACAAAAGGGTATCACCAACCATATAATTCCCATGAATATGTTTTCCATATAAAGATTTAAAAATAAGGAATATACTAAATGGGTATATATGGAATGAATAGTATATCATAATATTATCATATAGAATCACCATATAGTGTATCATAATAGTATGCAGGAAATAACTGACCAAATTTAATTATATATTTTAATAAATAATTTTTTTATTGATCATGAATTAAGATGTCCAACTCAAGTGAATAAATCATGGTTTAAGGGAAAATATTAAAAAATACAAAAAAAATTAAAGAAATTATTTCACAATAGAGAAAATAGAAATTCATGATAAAATTAATGGTTTTAGAAAATTAATTTTTATTCAAAATATTTTATAAATTTTATATGGAAAATTTTTTAGAAACAATATTGTGTCTTTTATTGAGAATGCATAATGAGATGAATTAAGAAGGAAATATTATAAAACATTCATTTGTACATAAATATTATATTAAATAAGCTATAAAACCCTGTTTAAAAAACATAAAAATAATTGAGGAGAATTATATAAGAATAATGATGAAATAAATTTCGGTAAAGATAAAGAAATTGTAACCCCAAAAAAATGGAGTTTCGAGAGATATGTTACCATATGTCTGAGAATGTTATAAAAAATACCATAATGACTTATATAATAAAATTATATTCATTAATTATATAATTAAGAATATATTATCATTGTTTAACTCATTTTATTTTTATTATGTTCATTCATTACCATTTTCATTAGTTGTAATTTTAAATATCATCATTCCCGGAGCATTTAATTCATGGTTTCATGGTCAATTCACATCTGTGGAATTATGGTTGTCCTATTAAATTGGTAATAAATATCAAAAAGTAAAAATACATGTTATTAATGAATCTAACTATATTTAAATTGTCTCATATTACATTTTTATACATGTATGAAGATCATTTAATTGTTAAATATTTGTAGATAAATGTTAGTTTCTTTTAGCCTTTTTTCATCATCAAAAACATGATTCATTTTATTTATTATTATTACTATATATTAGTCATAGAAAATTAAAAAAAATTCATATGATTATTAAATTATGCGTTAAACATAACAATTGTTTTATAACCACACATTAATGTGGTAATGGAAAATGGAAACTCATCATCCACGAAGGTGGTGTGATGAAATATCATGAATGATGTTTTCATTTATAGAATATATATTGAAGAGTGGAAATTCGGTATGTATATTAAACTATAATAAAAAATTTAATATATATATATATATATATGATTATAGATTTATAATATCTATTTGGATATGATATGTACGGAAAGGATAAAAAAACATATAACAAATGAAGTAATTATGATTTTACCTATTCAATTTTGCCTACTTGATAAAATATTTAAAGAACATAGTTTTTTTTTGTTTTTTTATGAATAGAATAGGTTAAATTGGGGGAGGAGTCATTTTATGGTAATTTGGTTTAATCTTTATAGTATAAAAGGCATATAATGACTTAGGAGAAGGGGTAGAATTTATTGCGAGAGTGGAGGTGTGTTTTTTATTATTTTATTATGTAGTTTATTATTTTGGATCAATAATTTTTGTAATGTTTAATAATGTGAGTAAATATGATATATATTTTATGTTAGTTCTATTAAATGTGTTTTACAACGTTCTGACATCATCAATGACTCAAATATTAGTGTATTTTGTTAAAAATTCAATTATTTTAGTATTGATCAAAAAATAAACTATTTCAGTAAAATCCCAAAAAAAATAACATAGACCAATTGTTTAGGGTTATATTTAAACATTATAATGAATTTATTGGAAATAGTTTTATATTAACATGAAATTTTATTGTTTTAAACATCATCATTTATTTGAAAAATACAACTTTTGTATTATAAATGACTTTATGACCCTTTGAAATGTTAATTATGGTCTCCTATAATAAAATTATATATATTATAAAAAATAAAATGACATGGGGATTTTATTTTATGAATATAAAGTTTATTTTTAAATAATTATAATAATTATAATGTTTGATATATAGATTAACATTTGACAAAAAATTTAACTCCTAATTTATGGTTTTTAAAACATTTATATTGTGGTTCAAATATATAAATATATCATTTTTTCATTTATAAGAATCCCAAATAATATTTTTATTATCAAATAATGTTTTATTGTTCCAAAGGATATATTTGTATCCTGAGTTGTCATAAGACAATTCCAATGGTGAGGTTACTATTACAACGATATTCTAATCTTGATTTGTACAAATACCTATTTTATAATTCATTTAAGATTCAATGCTATTTTATTCTAATATTATATATATATATAATATCTCTTTATAAATTAACAATATATTATTAAAAATATGTTTTATTTATACATTTTTGGTTCATGAATGTGTTCATTTCAGTTGGTCTAGTAGATCAATAATTTCCTATTTTTTGTATCTTCTTTTAATGTTTTCATGTAGTATTTGGAATTTTAATTAGTTAATTTGTGCATCAATGTATAAATATTTATTCAAGGGAATAATTCTTTTATTGGGATATTATGTGATTCTTGTTTTTTATGACATATGAAGGGGGATTAAATTGATAAAATTTTGGGTTCTTATAGTGAACGTCTATTTTCAAAGGGTTACAAGACACACCCAATTTGTGACTGATTTGTAAAACTATTTTTCATAACAATGAACCCCGATATAATCCACATAAATATAGGATGTTCACACCCATAACATAGAAATTTTTATATCTAATCTCCACCTAAAAAATCATTCTCTTGAACTAAACATCAACTAATTCTCCATATGTCTCTCCCCTTGGATTCATGAAGATATCCCTTTGTTTTTTATGGATATCATCATAGTATGTTCCATTACCAACCTGGTTTTATCACATCTTGGTAGATCCTCCCTTGAGGTATTTGACCTTTTTATCATTGTAACACATCTGGGATATGGTTGAAAAATCGATTGGGTTTGATAGAGAATTATCAATGTTTCAAATGAATCTAATATTATGACAAAATAATATACTCATTTATAATCCATGATCAAGAAGAAAAGTTCATTCCTTCTCTTATTGAGGATGGTGTTTCTATATAAAGGTTATAAATCAATAACTACATGATGTTCATGCCAATTCCAATAGTTATTTTTAAATTAGTTCTATTAATATCAAAGTGGAATTATGTCAAGATATTCATATTTTAATTGTGCTATAAAAAATATATTTTTTATGCACACTTAGTGTTCAATGAAATTAATTAATTTCCATTTGACTCTAAAATTATTTATCAAACATGGGATTGTTGAGGCTACCGAGTGAAATTTTATTCTTAATTATGCGAATCTTTTTCAAGTGTAAATTTTAATACAACCCATAATGGGAACCTTTGATGCATTAAGTTATGAACATACACAACTATATTGGGTATGATATAACTATGGGATATTTTATTGGTATTGATAGACTATGATAAGAATCCAGATTCATAAGATCTAAATTATGAAATTATTAGTGTTCGTACACCTTTTTTATTATATAACCACTTTGGGAAGATCACTTATTGTTTTTATATCTTATTGTGTTTTAACCTGATCGTATATTTCATTTTTTACTCGCATGTTTATCATATAGTGTACCCATTAATTTATTTTATTATTCCTTCAAGGTATCACAAATTTACTAATAATTTAGTGATTTCTGTGAATTCCAATTTTTTTGTAAGGAATATTATGTTTCAGATAAAAAAATTAAATATATACTAGTTTTTTTAAAGAATAGCAATGAGGTCCATAGTGATCGACATTTTATAGATTCATAATATAAATTATTTTGGTAATTTTGACTCATACCCTACATATTCATTTGGGAATATGTACACATGTTTCTATAGGTATTAGTGAATTTTATGGGCATCATTTTGTATGTTATCTTCCCTTGATAGTCTACTTTTTCAAAAGGAGATATATTGGTTGTGTTTATTGGTAACATGGATGCTGATCTTTTTTCATGTATCATTTTATTTTCTGTTTAAGACCAATATCTTGATGGTTTACATATCATTGATGTATAATATTATATTCTATTGAAATATTTTTTTATCTATCTTGATACATAATAACTCAGTTATTTTGTATTTTGGGTGACATTATTCCATTGGTTGCATGTGTTGATAAACATTGTTTTTTCGGTAGCCTTTGGTGATCCTGAATAGACACAAGGTGTCATAACCCATCCTAGTGGGGCCCATGCCACATCTCCCCAAGCCCGCCTCTAATAGGCCAGGTGCTGGTCACTAGCACCGAATAGGAATTTCACCAACATGGGAGGCATTGCCAATAAACCTGTACACACACTCTCTCTCTCCAATCCCAAATAGTTGAACATCAAAACTACTAAAAATGGAAATGCATGCATACACAAAATCCTAACCAAAATTGTATGACATGAATGTAAAGTACAGTAATGTAAAACGCAGGGACAAAAGTACAAGCCCACCAAAATAAATCCTGCAACAAAGTCCAACCTGTAATGAAAGGAATTGGGACTGCAATCCATAACCGTAGGAACACACCTCGGCCTGCCTGATCTCACTAAGCATCGTCCAGTCCTGGTCCACCTAGAATCATGTCAGAGGCTCGCTCGTATACACAAGACACGACATGTGTGGGAAAAGCCCGTGTAGGGGAGACTATAACAATACCCATTAGAACACCCAGAAAACCACAAAGAATAAAACATTGGAAATACCACAATGGAATGATATAGTCAGCTCTGCACAATATATTTTAACAAGACATATAACAAGAATATCTAGATACACTAATACAAGAATGACTATCATGAAACTACCACTAAGATACAGCTCGAAGATTCCACTAAGCATGTAACAGGGAGAACACACTCTTAGTTCCAAAGTGAAAGATATGAGGTACTCATTACGGGAGGACTCACTCCACAGGTACATAAGAATACGATGCTCAGATGAGGATCACAACCAATAGCTATGAGGTGATTCCAACAACTCAATCTGAACTAATCCTCTAAGCATAGGATCAGTACTCGGGTAAGGTAGGTCACGTCGATACCAAGAACTCTACCTAGGGTAATAGGAAGGAATAGACGATCTGGCTCTGATTCTCACAGAGAGGATTCCAACAACTCTATTCAGGATGTCCTGCTGAAGGGGTCATATTCTTATACGTAGGAAATGATACCAAATACCTTAAGGGTAGCGACCAAGGGTACGATCCTTATAAAAGCTATTCCAAGTCACAGATGACAAATGTATCAAGCCATGTAAAATAGGTTACATGGCGTGTAGTAGGACCACATGCGATGTTCCTTGACTCCACGTACTACCCAGGTAAATGCACCATGTCTCTAGTCTTGGTGTGTAAAACTAGACTACATGGCATGTAGAAGGATCACAAGTCGTGTTCCTTGACTCCATGTATTGCCTGTTTAATCGGCCAGTGTCTGTAAGATTTCCATATAAAAATTAACTACAAGGTGTGTAGAAGGATTAAACATCGTGTATGAGTGTCTGGGGTTCGGTTCGTGTACAGTGGCCATCTACCCGTACACGGCCTCAACTCGTGTCACCATACCCGTGTACCAGAACATGGGGTATCCCATGTATCATTTCGGGTCTTGCCGAGGAAGGGTATACAAGTTGTGTCTTTTGTTGTGTACTGAACCAGTGTCCGTGTACTCCCAGAGTACATGCTAGGTAGTCCACTGATGAACACATGTTGTGTAGCCCATACTACATGTCGTGTAGTCGGGATTTCTCCATAACCATCGTCTTCCTCCTCACGCCTCGTCCGGATCTCCGGATCTTGTTTCTCTTGTCCTTTTTCCATGAAACTCAATATCTATGTTCATTTCATCATCCTAAAACCGAATCCAGGTGTTTTGGACCTTAAATCGGCTTGGAAAACAAGTGTTAATTCATCTGAAGGAAAATTCCCAAAACTCATATATCTCAATCCGCAAAAAATTGTCATCCAAAACTGTCTTCGTAGCATCGTACTATCATTCCAAGGTTTGATCTACGATCTCGAATCATCGCACCAACAATCAAATGTGCAATGATAGATGACTTCCCAGAACGCATAGAACGCACAAGAAAAACGCGAGAAATTTGGGAAGAAAGGCACACCAAATCGATATGGATGAACCTCTATAGATGTTCGTGTTGATCTAGGTTTGTCACTGTTAGAAGGATAAACAAAACCAAAATAACCTTCAAGAATCAAATCCCCAAAATCCTGAAAAATCCCATCCTGCAAATACAATCGATCCACAAGCTAATCTGTTCGTGGATTAATCCGCATTCATCGTAGGAATCATGAATGGGGAAAGGAAATGAAAATAAAACATCCTACCTAGATCTGTGGTGTTCGTTGGTGAAGATCTGGTGGCTGCATCGTCACCGCCGGCGAAACCCATTAAGAACTCCCTCTCCTCATTGGGGTTTTGTCCAATGCATCCACTCCCTCCAAGGGTTTCAGGGATATGAGGTCTATAACCTTGTAACCCTGCACAAATATTTATTTAAAATGATAAAAAGATATTCTATGAAACATGATTTGATAAAAATATTTATTATATATTTTATTACATTTATGTCCAAATACTAGATTTCACCACTGACCTGCGCAGACTGATGTTAGGCCTAACCGAAGGTAAAATCACTACTCGGAACACAATGATGCCCTCGAATTATTGATCTGACCACCCATTCAAAAGTTATTCCATTTTTTAAGAAAAACCAAATGCTTGTGTTATTTAATTATTAAATTAAATTAAAACATATGTTTTGCGCTCACTGGGCCTCGGAATTGCATGCCATCTCAAATACTGGTGTCGAAATAACTCCCATATTGTATTAAAATATACATGGATGAATCTGGGACATTAAATCCTCCCCACCTTAGGGCTTTACGTCCCCAAAAATCCAAAATACAGGCTACTAAAAAAGATGTGGGTGTTGTGCATGGATTTGAGCCTCCCGCTCCCACGTGCTATCTTGGAGATTCACGTACTGCCACCAGACACGCACCAAGGGAATAGCTCCCCCAGGATGGATCTTCTCCTGCCATTCCTCGATCTCCAATGGGTACTCAGAAAATGTCGCTCTATCATCGATGTCCAACTCTCCCTAGTCAATAACGTGCGATGGATCATGCACGTACATCTGTAGCTACGATACATGGAAGATGTTTTGTACCCAATCCATCTAAGGGGGAAGAGCCAAGCGATATGCCACCTCGCCAACTGTACTTTGAATCTGAAAAGGGCCGATGAACCTTAGAGATAGCTTGCCGCCTCGGCCAAATCATTGAAATCCCTATCGAGTTGAGACCCGAAAGAACACATGGTCTCCCTATTCAAACTCCACGGGCCTCCATCTCCGGTTGTCATAAGACTTTTTATGACTTTATGCAGTCTTCATCCACACTTGGATGACCTGCACCTTCTCTGTAGTAGCCCACACCATCTCTGGGCCCATGATTGCTGACTCTCCTGGGTCAGTCCAACAAATTGGCGATCTGCAAGGTCGCCCGTACAAAGCCTTGAATGGTTCCATATCAATAGTGGAATGATAACTATTTTTATAATCAAATTCCACTAGTGGTAGGTGATCCTCCCTTATATGACTGAAGTCATGTATGTAATATCATATCATATCCTCCAGAACTTGGATGGTCCACTATGTTTGTCCATTAGTCTGAGGATGAAACGCTGTGTTCAATTGTAACTGGGTCCCAAAAACATCCTACAATCCCTTCCACAAATGGGATGTGAAACTTTCATCGCGACATAAGATGATAGTTGATGGAACTCCATGAAGTCGAACCGTCTCCTTCACATAGAGGCTTCCCAATCTCTCTTCTAAACTCTGATATCATATGGGTAGGAGTTGGCCGACGTGGTGAGTTAGTCAACGATCACCTATATTGCATCATGTCCATTGGAAGTATGTGGTAAACCCATCATGAAGTCCATGGATATCACATCTCACATCCATTCTGGCACCTCAAGGGGCTGAGTCAAACCTGCTGGAACCTGGTGCTCAGCCTTTACTTGATGACAATTAAGGCAACAAGAAACAATCTCTGCCACACCCTTCTTCATTCCTATCCACTAGAACTGGCATCTAAGGACCTAGTACTTCTTTTCCACACCTGGATTCACCATCAAAGTGGAGGTATGGATCCTCGTCAGAACCTCCTCCCACAACGTCAATAGTTCTACTGTGCTCCCTCAGAAAATATCAACGTGCTCCCCACCTTTTGAATATCCATCAGCAGCATCACCAGTAGATATATGAGCATGTATAGTCTCATAGCTAACATCCTCGAGTTGTGCTTCCCTGACTCGCTATAACAGTGGAGGGGTGAAAACCATCGATTCAAGTAAGCTACCTCATCTTTATCCATGACGTATAACTGTAAAGAGTCCAACTGCCTTGTCTCCTCATCCAGCAACAGTGAACTGGATTTCATACTGGGAGCATCTACCACAACATTCACCTTCCCAGGAGTATAAACGATCTCAAAGTCATAATCCTGGAGGAACTTAGGCCACCACCTTTGTCTCAAATAAATATCATTCTGAGAACAGTTATATCTGAAACTCTTGTGATAATAGTAGACAATAAACCTCTTTCCCATCAGGTAGTGACGCCAAATATTAAATATGAAGACAACCACTACCAAATCAATATCATGGGTCATATTGTTCTACTCATGTGGCCTCAATTAATGAGAGCCATATGAAATCACTTCTCGCCTATGAATTAGGACATAGCCATGCCAGGTTCCTAATGCATCAGACAACACTACGTACTCGACACCCTCTTCTGGTAGTCTCAGGATCGAGGAGCTCTTCAGACTCTTTCTCAACTACTGAAAATCCTGATGGCATCTCTTGGTCTACACAAATGGTTTCCCCTTTTTGGGTCAAGGCTGTCATGGGTGATAAAATCCTGGAAAAATCAAGAATGAATCTCCTATAGTATCCTACCAACCCAGGGAAACTTCGCACTTCTGTTACGCTCCGAGGTGACTCCCATGTTAACACTGCCTCTACCTTGGTTGGGTCCACATCTACACCATATGCTGATATAACTTATCCCAAAAGTGACCTCCTATATCCATAATTGTAACTTCTAGAGTTTCCCATACAACTGGTGCTCTCAGAGTGTGTCCAGAACCATCCTTAGGTGCCTCACGTTCTCCTCCTTAGACGTAGAGTACAAAAGGATATCAGCGATGAATACCACTACTAACTGATCTAGATAGGTCTGAAAGATCTGGTTCATGAGTCTCATTAACACTGTTGGGGCTTTTGTCACACCGAAGGGCATCACAATGTACACATAGTGATCGTAGCGACATATGAATGTCGTCTTTGGTATAGCCACATCTCGTACTTGCAACTGGTGACAGCCCGATCATAGATCAACCTTCAAGAACCAACGTGCCCCTCATAACTGGTCAAAGAGGTCCTCGATTATCAGTAGTGGATACTGGTTCTTCACGGTCACCTGATTCAAGCATCGGTAATCCACACAAAGCCCCAAGATTGTGTTTGTCTTCTTGGAAAAAAAACACTGGGGCCACCCAGGGTGAAACACTCGGTCTCACGAAGTCCTTCCTCTACAAGTCTTCCAACTGTACTCTTATATCATGAATCTCTGCACGAGCCATTCAATATGTTGATGCTGATATTGGTGTCATCTCGAGTTGTAACTCAATGTAGATATCTATCTCTTGATGGGGACGTAGTCCGAGAACATCATCCAGAATGACATACTCATACTCAGCCACTAATACTGGAAACTGGAAACATGTAACATATGTTGCGCCAAGGGTTAGGCTATCCAATTGATGTGAAATCAGTTGTACCTTCCAACGCACGAGTCCATCCTATGCTGCACGGGTCTTCTTTTCCCCAACGAATGAAAACCTCATTCCATCAATGCAGACACTCCACACCCTTCCCATAAAACAGTCAATCAGTGCATGAACTGTGGATAGCCAATACATACCAATAATGAGATCATAATTCCTCAACGGTACCACCAAGAGGTTCCAACCAAAACTCTCGCCTCCAAGGGTTATCTCACACTGTCTGAAAAGGTGTGTGATCGCTGAATCATCATAATTCTGTGTTTCTAAGCATAAGACTCGAGTCAACGGCTTAACTGGAATCTCAAGGTCTCAAACAAGATAACCATCCCGAAAATAATGAATAGAACCTGTGTCTATCAGTACGGCAGCTACAATATAAAATACACAGATTATACCTCCAATCATTCTGGGAGTACCAGGGTCATAAGCCTCTGCTTCCTGCAGCTGTCCCTAACACTGTCCACCATCTCCTTGAACATGAGGTGGTCCATCTAGGGGTGGTGGTGGTAAAGGGTCAAAATTCCAACCACCTACAGCTGCTCTCCCAGCTCGTCTACCATGTCCGCTGCCCTATGGATCTATCTACTCCAGATGTTGCCTTTACCTCGGTGGTCCATCCACTGCTCCCATGCCTGTAGTATGGCAGGTCGGACAAACTCGAGCGAGATGTCCTCTACCCTCACATGAGTAGCATTGCCTCTCTTGAGGCTGGATGGATGATCCCTGTGAACCCTGCTTGGCAGATCCTTTGTTCTGGGATCTCCCCTGAAATCATCTCCCACACCAGGGTCCCTGATGTCGGCTCTCGTCTGCTGAGGTCTCTACTCCAGCTCACTCACTACTGACAACTACTGGATATCTCTGCTCTACCAAGAAGCTCTCGACCACCAAAGCTCGCTCGAGCACCCCAGCATAAGAAGGAATTCTCATAGGGATGGTGTTAGATCGAATGTCTCTGCACAATCCCCGATCAAAAGTCTGTGCTCTGAAGTACTGATCCCTGATCATATCCATTAAGTACCTTGAGAGGTCGGTATACCTTAATGAATATTCAGCCTCCATCATGGTTCCCTGCTTGAGATGAAGAAGCTCTTGTATACGTACTGCTCTCAGGGTAACTGGGGAATATTTCTCACTGAAGAGAGACTCATACTCTGATCATGCAGGAGTCACCACGTCGTGAGTCTAGATAACCATACTCCACCATCGACCTATCGAGCACTGTATAAGGCTCGCTCCCAGGATCACCATTTGGTCTTCTAGTGTCCTGACCAAATGTATGATTCTGGCCACTTCCTCAAGCCAATCCTTTGCAGCCTGAGGGTCAGGCTTGCCTGCAAACCTGAGGGGTCTTTGTCTCTGATAGTAGTGGAGCACGCTCAGCCTGCGCTCGTCCTCTATTGGTACAGGAGGCACTAAACACTGCTTCATAGGTGGTGGAATAACTGGCACACAACCCGAGGGTAAAATTGGGAGATATGGTACCTATATCGAATCTTCATCCCTAAGGGGGTCATCATCGTGATTGAGCTGCTGTATCCTAGTGGGTACGCATCATAGAGGCATCCAGTAAAGAAACAAGATGTATCACAGTCAGTGAGTAAATCTGGAGAGCTGACACAAGAAGGACATGGAAACCACAACCCATTCCTATATGATGCATGTACCATTATTTTCCCCTACAACTAGGGTTATCATGTTCTGAGTATAAAAAAAAGTAATCCGAGTCTTGGAGTATGGATACGTCGACCACCCGCACCAACACCGGGGTCCCTAACCTACAATCCGAACATGAAACACTTAACACTGTTACCCCAAAAAAACTCACAGACTCTCAATCCTAAGGTAGAACCGACCATCTATGACACCACTCTATCAAAACCAGTCCTAATGGGATCCGTCCTGAAACTCCACATGCACACCTCCAATAGGCCAGGGGCTGGTGACTAGCACCGAGTAAGAATGTCACTAACATGGGAGTAATTGCCTAAAACTAGTACACACAAACACAGACATCTCCAAGACCACAAAGATAAAAGTCAATACTACTAAAAAATATAAATGCATGGATACAATAAAATCTCAACCAAAGAGTAAGATAGGAAAGTAATGTACAGTAATGTAAAATCCAGGGCCAAAAGTACAATCCCACCAAATGAAATCCTGCAACAATGTCCAACCGGTAATGAAAGGTATTGGGACTTCAATCCATAGGCATAAGAACACACATCGGCCTGCCTGATCTCAATGAGCACCATCTAGTCTTGGTCCTCCTAGAATTCTATCAAAGTATATGTTTACAGAACATATAAAAATAATATCCAGATACACTCATACACGATCGACTATCACAAAACCAAAATAATGATCGAGCTCAAAGATTCCACTAAGCACGTAATAGGGAGAACACACTCCTATGTCCGAAGAGAAATATATGAGTTACTCATCAATGAGAACTGACCCCATAAGTACATAAGAATACAATTCTCAGATGAGGATCACAACCAACAGATATGGGGTGATTCAAATAACTCAGTCTGAACTAATCCGATGTTCATAGGACTGGAGCCCGAGTAAGGTAGGTCACATCGATACCAAAAACACTACCTAGGGTACCAGGATGTAATAGAGGATTTGAATCTGAGTATCATAGAGGGGATTCCAAATACTATATTCAGGAAGTCCTCCGGAAGGGATCATACTCCTATACGTAGTAAATGTTACCAGAGACCTTTAGGGGAAAGACCAAGGGTACGAACCCTATGAAAGATAGTCCATGTCATGGAAGACAAATGGCTCAAGCCATGTTGAACAAGTTACACGATATGTAGTAGGATCACACGACGTCTTCCATGACACTGGGTACTACCCATTTAAACGGCATGTATCTCTAGTCCATGTGTGAAAAACAAGACTACACGGCATGTAGAAGGATCACACATTGTATTCCTTGACTCCGAGTACTACCCGTGTAAATGTGCCGTGTCTCTAGGACTTCCATATAAAAAGTAATTTCATGACTTGTAGAAGGATTACATTCCCTGTTAGAGTGACTGGAGTTAGCTCCATGTATGCTGTCCATATGCCCATACACGACCTCAACCCGTGTCGCCCTACCCGTGTACCGGTACATGAGGTATCTGGTGTATCTGGTTGGGTTTGGCTAGGGAAGGGTATATGCGATGTGTCCTTGGCCATGTACCCAACCAGTGTGCGTGTACTCCCGGAGTACACTCCAGGTAGTCCGCCGAAGAACACATTCCGTGTAGCCCATACAACACGCCGTGTAGTCGGGATTTCTCTTGAACTATCATCTTCCTCCTCACGCCTTGGACGGATCTCCGGATCTCTCTTCTCATGACCGTTTGCCACAAAACTATATATAATTGTTTCTTTCATCATTCTAACACCAAATCTGGGAGTTTCAGACCTTCATTCGGCTCGGAAAACTAGCATTGATTTATCTGAAGGAAAACTCCCAAAACTCATACCTCTCGATCAGCTCTGAATTTTCTGCTGAAACTATCATCGCAACTTCGTACTATCATTTTGAGGTTGGATCTACATGTTCAGATCATCACACCAACTAACGAACGTGAAACTATCTATTTCCTCCAATAACATGTAGAACACACATGAAGAATACAAGAAATCGGGGAAAAAAGGCACGAAAAATTGAGAGAGATAAAACTTGATCGATGTTTGTGTTGATCTGGGTTCTTCACCATTATAAGGCTAAACGAAACAAAAATAACCTTCAAGAATAAAATCCACAATATTCTTGCAAAAGCCCATCCTGAAAATATGATCAATCAACGGAAAAATCTGTTCAGAGATTAGTCCGCGTTCGTCGTAGGAATCAAGAACAAGGAACGGAAATAAAAATCATACATACTACCTGGATCCGTGGTGTTCATTGGCGATGATCCGGTCGCTGCATAATTGTTGCCGGCGAAACCCGTCGAGAATGTCGTCCCCTCATTGTGGTTTCCTACAAATCCACCAGAGCCTCCATGGGTTTCATGGTTATGAGTTCTATAACCTTGAACTCCTGCGCAAATATTTATTTAAATAGAAAAAATATATTCACTGCAACAAGATTTATTAAAATATTTTTATTAAATATTTTATTATAGTTACATCCAAAAACTAGATATAACCACTGACCTGCACCGACCGATGTTAGGCCTCGGCTAAAAGAAAATCGATGCTCAGAACGCAACAGTGCCCTTGGATTTCTGATATAATCAATCGTTCAAGAGTTATTAATCTTTTTCAGGAATAACCAATGGGGGTGTTATTTAATTGTTTAATTAAATTCAATCATCTGTTCTGGGCTCACTGGGCCTCTAAACTGCACGCCGTCTCAAAGCCAAGTCTTGAAATAATTCCCATATAGTTTTAAAATAATTAATTGAAAAATCTGGGATATTACATCAGGATTTATAGCAAGGAAAGAATTGGGGACATGTAATTTCAAGCATGATTAGATAAATACATGTTCATTTAAATTTAAAATACTACACTATGATAAAAAATAAAAAATGATTAATAAAAAATAAAAAATGTGATAATCTTGATCTACCAGATTAACCGCACTCGTCAGCAATACTTTAGAAATGAAATTTTATATTAATAGTGAATTTGTTTTTCTTAAATGAATATATATATATATATATATTAAAAAATAGATAAATTAATGAATACTGAATGAAATATAAGGTATTTAAAAAATTTAGAATACCCATATGGTTTTTGACAATATAACGGTTAGAATAGTGTTCTCACCCATGGAATAGCAATCTAATAACAAAGAATATTAATATGACCATTATAATATCGACCTCTTCCATAGAAATATAATGAAATATTTATATAAATTATTTCAGTAAAATATGAAATATTCATATCAATATATTGGTAAATAAATTTTTAATAATGGTACTATAAGTATTTTCTTATTTTTACACCAATATGTATATTTAAATTTTTATGAATATTATAATTATTTAAAATAAATTTTAGTTTTAAAAAATAGTTTTATAAATTAACTTATCGTTATATTAAAATTATAATATAATATATTGTGATCGTATGTAAATTTTTAGGTATTTTGAAAAATGATCATAATAATATTATTTAATATTTTCAAATATTTTATTATTTTATATAAAGACTAATTTAACAAATATTTTGGAAATAATTTTGATAACATTTATTTAATTTGTTTAATATTTATTTTATATAATAGAAATGATGGATTTGTTTTCTCTAAAATAATATACTTTTTGTTGAATTTTAAAATGATTTAAAAAATAAAAATTTCTATTAAAATGAAAAATTCATGTATATATGAGTCATGGATGATGCGATTGACCGTTTTTTGAACTCACATACGTAAATTACACTGTCTTGTCACAATAATCAATATTATTGGTAGTATGGGGGAAAATAAATAAATAAATATAATATTAAAAAACAATCCTCTCTGCTCATTATAAATACCAACCCCCATCTCCACTAATACTTTCAGTATCAATGGTTGGTTATTTCCAAACATCCACCCACATATAACCTCATATATCTCTCAATGTCATTAAAATTTGTTTTCTCATAAAAATTACAATGTAAATGTTCTTTTAGTAGAAGCCATGGAGAATGAAGGATAATTTATTTCTCTAAACTGACCGTTTTTTATTTTTTCTGTTATTCTACCTCCTTGGTCCATTAATGCCCATGACGATTTGATGAAATTATTTTCTATTAAATAAAAATTATTAATTATAACTTTTTCATAACCCCTTTATGATTTTAGTATTCTAAAAACAAAATTGTTTTCCATGTTATTTTGATCACCACCAACATGTATGATATGTATTTGTTTTACATTATCAACTCCATTGAAAGAATAAATTTTCATATAATTGATACAAAATGTACTAGATAAAAATATTATAAGTTTTTTAAAAATCTTTAATTGTTAACTATCTGTGATATAAAATGAAACATAATTAGAAATCATGGAATGTAAGGATAAATAAATGAACTCACAAAATTGTGGTAGTATTTATACTAAAATAATTATCTCTATTTCGATACACAAATAAAAACATGGAACAATTACAACTTCTGTATGTATATGACTATCATTCCAATTTAATTCGGGAGTTATAGTCTTAATTCACATGAATTTCAATAATTATCCCCTAGTGATATTACCTTGGAATCATGAAATAAGAACCCATGAAACATCAAATTTAATATTTATATCTCATTGAAATGGTTCTAAATGATGTTAATATAATTATAATAAGTATTACATTAATGGAAGGATATCTATATTATAATAAAAATGAATGAAATTAAATTATTCCACAAGATATGTATATGTTAATAATTATTCTTTACCTAAGTTATTCCGTGGAGACCCAGATCCTAGTAACCCAGATGACATGCCTTACATTTTCACATTGTAATAAGAAAAAAATTCAAATCCCCATGAACAAATTAGTTTACTTGTCATAAAAAATATATAAATACATGGTACCCTTATTACACTGGTAATAAAATATAAAACTTAACAATAGAGTATAATTTCATCCTTAAAATCATTTAATAATTTAACCTTCATAAGCTAGTTACAAGAGAATAAATAAAAGGGTTCATTACAATACTTATAAAGGGTTTCATACAGTCGATAAGTTGATGAATCAATATAAAATTAAACATTATGAACATGAAAATGTATATAAATAACATAAAGGCATAAAATTTAATAAAAAAAAAATTCAGTAATTATAGGATAATGTGTAATCAGTATGTAAAGGTAAAATATTATAAAAAATTATTTAATAAATTGTATTAGAACAATCTGAATCAACATATAATAACATATTGAAAATAATATAGATAATATTAATGGAGATATAATTTAAATAAATCCTTAAAAATTTGGATGTCATGATCTCAAGAATAATCAAACCTTTACAAACACGACTATTCACATGACAAATTAATCATTTTTGGTTAAAACCCAATAAATTTGGAAAACAATTTCATCTCATTAGAATAATGATGCATCAAGGTGATATCTATCACTAGGCCCCACAAACTACTACATGTCGAAATGAGTCCTCAAATATAAATATGATCAATGCAATTATTTAATTAATATGAATTATAAAAAATATATGTACTGAGTAAAAGTTACATATTATACAAATTTCCCTATATAATAAATACAAATCAATGTATGAAACATATGAAAAATTGGTATACTTCATATGGTATAACAATATCCATGAAAAAAAATATAAGGATATAAAATCAGTTACTCAACTAATAATGATCATAAATAAATGCGAATGTATATATACCACAGAAATGAAATACAACTATAACATAAAAAATATTCCCCAATTAAAGAAAATTAAGATAATGGTCCTTACAAGGATCATATCATTAATAAAATGAACATTTTTTGTCTAGTCACTGTAAATCCACTTTATAAAAGTGGAAATACATCATAAGATAATAAAATTTCATTTTACAAATGACTTTATAATGAAATACTGAATGAAATATATTTTTAACCCATTGAATGAAAATTGAGCCTATAAATCCATTCCCACTAAGAGATGAGTCAAATCATGTTCCCCATAAAAGTATTTTTTATAAAATGAAACACTCAATAAAATGAATATAATTAGATTAATGATATCATATATCAATGTGATAGTATGTAAAAAAGACAATAATATAAGGGTTTAATAAGGTATATATATCAGAGAAGTAAATGTGAGATGAGTAAAACCCAACCAAATTGTTATCAGTCGAATAATAATTCTCATAACACTAATAATTTTCTAATTTATAATTTAATACATCTAATACAATGAGACACGAGATTATATATATAATAGGGTAGTATATCAACCATTGAAAATAAATTAGAGGTGAATAAGTCATATCTATAACATGAATAAAAAGTGATAAGATATAACACATTTCCCAATCTAATCAATCGAATCGTATTCCCCCTAAAATTAGTAATCTTCAAAATAATAATTTAATACCATTATGCTAAAAAAATTCACTATATTATATATCAATGATCAGTACACAAACACCCCATGTAATTATATTATTTTTGTTTTTTTATGATCATTTTGAACTAGTATGTTTAATTTAATATAATGTAAATATTCTTGTTCCAAAACATTATGTAAGCTTTAATACAAATATACTAATCTTTTTAATCCATAAAATGGAATTATATCCATCCTTGAAGGAGGAAACTATAAAATAAAACTATTCATCCATGAAAGAGGTGAATCAAAACCTCATGGATGATGTTTACATTTTTAGAATTATATGTGTCAGAGAAGAGTTTGAATGGTGGATTCTAAATTATAACAGTAAAATTTCAATATATTCATATATAATAGTACAGTTAACATGGAACATTGGATTGGTGATGTGTGGATATGATATGAAGAGAAATGAAATTAAATAAGTATGAAGTTGTGTTATAAATATTAAATATATTCTCATTAAGAAACTCTTTAATGAACATTGAAGTGGTATTTTGGGGATACCAACAAGATAAGGACATGGGAAGAAGGATTTATATAGGAACTAGGAATAATATTAGAATTATCGAAGTCTTATATGTTATTAAGAGAAGGGGTGGTACTAATTGTGGTAGAAGAGGAATGATGTTGGTAATTATGTTCATTTTTTTATTTTTTTGACTCAAGACTATAACTCGGTATGATTCATGTGACTATGTACTCTTACGAGTGGTTTTTTGTTTGAAATAAATTTTTATTACATCATTAATATGACAACCCTACTTTTTATTACAACATAAACATGATTTATAACATAAAACATCACTTGATACAACAAATAAGATCTAGAGGTTAGGTGTCTTTGGGGATTAGGATCATTACATAAAAACATGAAACATGAAATACAACATCATTGTTGAAAACATCATTTACATGACCACTACATTCCCTCGTACGTAGCATTGCATGGGATATACTGAGGAAATGCATAAGAAAAGGGTGAGCTATAAAGCCCAGTAAGGGAATACACATAGAATAACATGAGGAGTACAATACATGTAAGACATTAGGCATATTAATAGAGAAAAAGAGAAAGACGAACATAAAGGCATGATAAAGAATGATAATCATAACATGTAAAAGTGGAAACAACACTTAACATGGAATTAGCATGAGCAAGGCCCATTGCACATGGAGAATGAGTAAAACCTCATTTCACATGAAGCAACAGTAAACCCTCGTTGAACTTGAATTAGCTTGATTCAACACTCATTGCACATGACGTATCATGATACTATACATTACCCAATGCATTGGAGCGCTATAAGGGCCCACCCTTCTTAAACATTTCATTTCTTTCATAAGTGTGCCACATGGATCATAAAACATGGATTCATAAAACATAATAATTTATTCAAAAATAAAGTAATGTGGAATTCATTCATGAAACATTATAATCAATAAGTAAATGTTCATAAAGGTGAATACCCTTGATGGCGAAATGGGCATGGTATTCACTACACAATGACATTGGCTTAGCAAATTGGTGCGATTTCGGCAGAGTAACGGCGTGACATAAGTATTTATAAAAACAGTTGATTAGAGATAAAGGGGTTCTTCGTCATATTTACTTGTAATGGAAAGTAAGTAGGTCATATAGATACATGTACCGACAATTCTAATGGAATTTAGATTCATGATACAAAAGTATTGCTTGAATGTAAATGAGGAGAGACAAGTTCCTTTCGGAATAATCGCATAGTAACGGGTGTACATGGGAGGCATTTAATGAGATAGAAAGGGGTCTCCCATCATTAAAACATAATGAGGTAAGTATTAGGGAGGTTCAAAACCATACCCCAACAATCATAATTGGAATTAAAAGGGAAAAACAACTTAATAAAAATTGGTCAAAAATGAGAAAGGAAGGAAAAACCTTTACTTGGAAATGAGCTTCCAAAGGATTGAGAGAGGGTTGAGGGAGGCTTCTTGGGAGCTTGGGGCACCTTGGGAGGATTCTATAGAGATTAGGACAGAGGTTTGACGAACTCAGAAAGCTTTGAGTGATGAAGAAGTGGGAGCTTTGGTGGGTTTATATAGTAAAGGTGAGGGAATTCTTTATTATTTTGGTTTGGGACCCCTTATATTAAATTAATCCAAACCACAGACCATCCCATTGTTTCTGCCCATGGTTTTTGGAAAAGAGAAGAGGAAAACGATATTTTATAAGGCCAAAGTCCTATCATCATAAAATAGTATGGTTTATTATGTGGAGGTGAATCACACTCCAATGGAAAACGATTTAAACAGACAAGGCGTTTAATAAGTCTTGAAGGGTCCATTAATGCTTTGAAAAGTAAGTCAAAAAACCCAAAATCAAATTATTTTAATTTTAAAACATATATTTCCCGAACATAAAGATAATATTATTTTATTACATCACCATTGGGTCATTATGATGTCATAAAACACATTATATATTTAAACAATATTTAACTTTTACCCAAAAATTTGACTGTCTCAAAAAATTATGAAAAATTCACCGTTTGATAATTTTGACGTCCTCATTCCAGAAATAACATTTATTTAAACTAATGAATTTTTTGAATATGTTAATTTTCAATTTTAAAATAAAAACCGACATTTATCGAAAATTCATGGGTTTTGACAGAAATGGATTTCAAACCATAATAAAAATTATAATTGAATTCATAAAATCATAAGATAATTTATATTTAATAAAAATTAATTTAATAATAATAATATTATATTTATATTTTCTTTATTTAAAAAATCCCTTAATTTTCAAAAAATATAATTCTTAATTAAATAATAACTAAAAACATTATTTTTAATTAAAAACCTTTTTACAATGTATCGATAATGACAAAGAAGTGTATTCATTATTATATAAAAAATAATGTACATGAACATAGTACTATTTATTTGTTAAATAACCCCTTAAAATAGCTGCATAAGCCCTAAGGGTATGGTGTGCGATGATGACAGGCTCTTGGGGTGGCTCGGATAACATTGCTCGAGTGGTAATCTCTATCAACTACATCTTTTCCTGTAGACGGTTCTGTTCAAGATTGACATGATGAAGCTCACCTTGGGCTTCGTCAAGATTAATGCCCAAGGATGCCACCTCTTTCCGATCTCCATCAAATGGGCTTCATATGGAGCAATTATACTGGATGAGGCCATAGCTTCTTTTGTCTGAGTAAATTTGGATTTGTTAAAACCCTATATTTATAAAAATCATGTGATCACTGTTCAACGACTATATTAGCAATGGTCAAAATAAAACCAATGAAGTTGACATTTTATATAAACATACAGATACATTTAATTAGATAAAGAGGGATTTCCATTAATGAAACTTTGAGTCGTTACAATATTCCTGCCTTATGAAATTTCGAACTCGAAATATTTCCTTTTCCCACACTAAAACAGAAGTGGGTAACTCAGCTTCATCATTTCCTATGATTCCCAAGTCACTTCTTCAAACTTGTGGTTTCAACACAACACCTTGACGAGGGGCATTATCTTATTTTGTAGAACTTTTTCTCTACGATCTATGATCTTCACTGGTTGCTCCTCATATGAAAGATCATCTTCAAATTGTACCACCTCAGAAGAGAGTACTTGTGTAGGGTCCTGTATGTACTTCCTGAAGAGGGTTACATGAAATACATCATGTACATTGGCCATGGTAGGTGGAAGTTCTAGTCGATTGGCCACATCCCTAACACGATCAAGAATATCAAAGGGGCTGATATACCTTGGACTTAAATTCCCTTTATTTACAAACCTCATGACCTTCTTCCACGGAGATATGCATAGAAAAACCATTTCTCCCACATTAAACTCAAGGTCTCGTCAATGATTATCTGCATAACTCTTCTTTCGACTCTAGGCTGCCTTAATATGCTGCTGAATGTTTTTTACCTTCTCCACCATTTCCTCGACCATTTTTGGTCCAAGCCACTTACGTTCACCGACCTCATCCCAACATGCCGGTGTTCTGCACCTTTTCCCATACAGGGACTCATATGGTGCCATTTGGATGCATGAGTGGAAACTATTGTTGTAGGAGAATTAAAGCAATGGAAGATGATGATCCCATCCTCCTTTAAAGTCCATTGAGGATTCTCTCAACATATACTCATGTGTTTGGATAGTCCACTCAGATTTTCCATCAGTTTGATGATGATAGGCCATACTGAAGTTCAATTCAATATTCCAAACATGCTGAAGACTCTTCCAAAACATAGAGGTGAATCATGGATCTCGGTCAGACACAATAGATAGTGGTAATCCATGCAGCCTTAAAACTTCCCTGTTATATATTTGTTCCAGTTGATCTAATTAGAAATCCTCCCAAATAGCAATGAAGGTTGCAATCTTTGTAAGACGATCCACAATAACCTAGATTGCATTTTTGCCTTTGGATGTCCTTGGAAGTCTGGTGACAATTTCCATGGTGATGTTCTCCCATCTCTATTCTGGTATGGGCAATGGTTGCATCATCCCTTTAGACATCTCCTCTATTCCTTCACTTGATGACACACCAGGCACTTTGATGTAAATTCAGCGATCTACTTCTTCATATTATCCCACTAAAATTTTTATCATAGATCTCGATACATCTTTGTGCTCCCTAGGTGAATAGATAAATTTGAACTATGTGCATCATCCAAAAGTTTCTTCTTTAGCTCCAGACATTATGGAACACATAGTATTTTCCCAAATCTCACAATTACTTCTTCATTAGCATTAAACTCCTAGGATTTCCCCTTTTTGATAACTTCCACTTTTTCCGGAATTCCCACATCATCATTTTGAGCATCCTTTAACCTTTCCAAAAGAGACGGTTGAGAAATAAATTGTGAATGGATTGATGATGTTCCCTTATTTATGATTCCCATGTACCTCTTCATCAAGTCTAAGAAAATTGGATCCTTCTCAATTCTCATCATTGATAGAATTGATGGGTCCTTTCTAATTAGATCATCTTCCACCTTGTTCGCTTTTCCATGGTGGTAATTTATTGAACAGTCATAATCCTTAATGAGCTCGATCCATCTTCCCTGGCGCATATTCAGCTCTTTCTGTGTGAATATATACTTAAGACTCTTGTGGTCAGTATATATCTCACATTTCTCCCAATAGATATAATGCCTCCAGATTTTGAAGCCAAAGACCACCGTTGCCAACTCCAGATCATGTGTTGGACAGTTTCACTCATGGATTTTCAACCGCCTTGTGACATAGGATATCACATTATCATTCTGCATTAGCACACAACCTAATCCCTTCTTTGAAGCATCACTAAAAACCACAAAAGGTTCCCCACTTGTGAGTAATGTTATCATGGGCAGAATGATAAGCCTCCTTTTTAACTCCTTGAAGCATTCTTTGAATTCATCACTCCGAGAAAACCTTACTCCCTTTTGAGATATCTTTGTAGGAGGGTTGGGAAATCGTGAGAGATTCTTCACAAATCGTCGATAATATCCAGCTAGCCCCAAGATTCTTTGGATATCTGTTACCGATGTTGTCCTTGGATATCCCTCAATTGCATCTGTTTTGGAGGGATCCACAGATATCGCATTAATTGTGTTGATATGGCCCATGAATGATACCTACTTTTACCAGAACTCAAACTTAATGTACTTTGCATAGTGCTTCTCCTAGCGCAATGTCTCTAGTACAGTTCATAAATGCTCCTCATAATCCTCCTTGGTTTTGGTGTATATTAGAATATCATCTATAAAGACTACGAAAAATTTTTCTAGGTAATCTCTAAAGACTCTATTCATTGAGTCCATGAAGATTTCAAGAGAATTAGTGAGTCCGAAAGGAATTACTATGAATTCATAGTGCCCATATCTTGTGCGAAAAGCAGTCTTGGGGATATCTTGCTTCTTCACCCATACTTGATAATATCCCGACCACAAGTCTACCTTGGAGAAGTATTGTGCTCCACGCAGCTGATCAAACAATTCATCAATTAGTAGGAGAGGATACTTTTTCTTTATTGTGATTTTGTTGAGCTCACGATAATCGATGCAAAGGCATAATGACTCATCCTTCTTCTTGACGAAGAGGACTAGTGCACCCCATGGTGAAGCACTTGGGCGTATAATCCCTTTATCCAGATTCTCATGTAGTTGTTCCTTCATCTCTTAATGCTCTACAAAATCCATTCTATATAGAGACATTGATATTGGTTAAGCCTCGTGTATTAGTTCAATTGATAATTCAACAACTCTTCTAGGAGGAAGACCATGCAGTTCCTCAGGAAATACCTCAGTGAATTCCATCACAATAGGCATTTCATCAAGGATGGTTTCTTCCTTGGACTCGATCATCTGATCTACATACATGTGCCCATATGGTAGTAATATCGATTCTTTAGATAATAGAGCTAATGGAGATTCATATTCCTCCTTACACTTGTAATGAATCGGGGGTCGATTCTCCTTATGGAGTGTGATTTCCCTCTCCCGACAATTTATGTTGGCTCTATATAAGGAAAGCTAATCCATGCAAATAATTGAATCACATTCCAGTAGAGGGAGTATGACGAGGTTCGCCGAGAAATTCAATCCACAGATTATAACAGGGGTGGACTTATATTCATGGGATGCAATGATTTCCCCATTTTCATACTCACCCACATCTTCACTTCCATGATTTGTGGTGGTGCTGGGATTGTTCTACATAAAAATCGAGATATAAAAGAATGAATAGAACCTGAATCAAAAATTATGTTCTCTATTCTTGAATGAATAACTAGTGTACCTATCACCACTTCATTTTCGGGGTTCACTTCGTCAGAAGTGATGGAAAAAATCACTTCCTTGCTGCCTTGGAGGTTGTTGGTTGCCTCCAAAAACCCTTGGATTAGGGCACTGATTTGGAAAATGATCTTGTTCTTTGCATTTTTAGCATTGAACAATGCGTTGAGGTTCGAACCGAGCGTTACTCTCCTCTCTCACAACTGTGGGTCTTTCTTGCCGATAGTTAACAGCTAGGTGCCCTTCTCTTCCACACCTCAAACATTTCCTCGTTCCCTTTAAGGAAAATTCCAAGGTGCTTCTTTCCACAATTTTGGCAAGTGGGGTGCTAGATCTTCTTAGAACCGTTGGATTTATCCATCGAACCACCAGCATTGAAGTCCACCTTACGCTTCTTATCCCCATGATCCCCCTGTGATTCTCTGATCTCCATTTCGACCTTGAGGGAACATCGGACAATTTCTTCATAGCTGTCGAAGTCACGGATTGATAATTCTTTCCGTAGGATAGTCTTCAACCCACCAAAGAAGTTTTCAACCTTGTATTTGGGGGTAACGACAAAGCCGGAAGCGTATCGTGAAATCCTTGTCAAGTTTGGCTTGTACGATCCAACAGACTATTAACCATTTTGCTTGAGGGAAATAAAGCCCAATTCCATCTTAATCCAGAGGGTGCGCGGAAAATATTTATCGAAAAACATCTTCCATAAATCCTTCCATTCCAACGCCTCGATCTCCTCCTCAGGCTTCATATTTTTGATCAATGTCAACCATTTATCAGCTTCACCCTCCATACGATAAGCCACCGGGAGAACCTTATTTTGTTCAGAACATTGAAAGATGGAGAATATTTTTTCATTGGAGTTGATCTATTTTTCAGCGATCGTGGGATTAGATGATCCACTAAAATTAGGAGTCCTTTGTCTCATGAAGCTATCGATAGTGACTTGTTCATTCTTAGGGGGGGTTGAACGTTAATCTTGACCCATGTTTCTATTTAAAACTTCAGTTAGCGGAGAGAAAAGTGTGACAAAGTTCGAGATTCCCGCTCCCCTTGGATTGGGCTTCTCATTAGTACAATCATCACACTGATCTTCACAACGGTTGTTAGCCCGAGTCCTCCTATTACTGGCCATTACATGGAATAAAGGGAAAGTTAGGGGTAACACATAAAGAGTAATCTAAAGACAAATGTTAATGACTTATAAATATACTTTTATTTCCTTAACTCATGAGCCTATAGGCTCCAATCAAGGATTTTCATGATATACATTCTAACATATATTCTTAAGGGAATTTTTTTAATTCCCTTCATAATGGTTCATACTAAGCTTGTGAATTGAAAAAAACATATCCCCCGAGAGTTTCGTATCCAAGAGTGAAGCAATGCCCTTTGTCATGCACCAGTTCCTGTTCGAGTCTAGATCAATTCGGTGTTTTCGGGTTTTACCCCTAGGATACATCTGTGCCAGAGATGCCTCTACCTGCTTGTATCTAGACATGGATGTTTTTTCTTTATAAACCACTTAATTAGTACACACCAAAACATAAGGATGTTTTAATTATACTTATTATTGTTGCTAATGATTTTCTACACTTTTCTAATCCTAATCCCAAAAATAACTAAACCTATCGGCTGATACCAACTATGACAACCCTTCTTTTTTTTACAACATAAAGATGATTTATTACATAAAACATCACGTGATACAATAGAAAATATTGAGAGGTTTAGTGTCTTTGGGGCTTAGGATCATTACATAAAATCTTGAAACATGAAATACAACATCTTTATTGAAAACTTCCCTTACATGACCACTAAATTCCCTTGTAATTAGCATTGCATGGGATCACATGAAGACATGCATAATAAAAGGGTAAGCTATAAAGCCCAGTAAGGGAATACAAATGGAATAACATGAGGAGTAAAATAAATGTTATAAATTATTCATATAAATAGAGAACAAGATAAACATGAACATAAAGGCATGATAAATCATGATATTCATAACATGGAAAAGTGGCAACAACACTTAACATGGAATTAGCATGAGCCAAAGCCCATTGCACATGGAGAAAGAGTAAATTCTCATTGCACATGAAGCACGAGTAAACCCTCTTTGTATGTGAATAAGCATGATTCAACACTCATTGCACTTGATATATCATGATTCTATACTTTACCAACTGCATTGGAGAGCTATAAGGGCGCACCATTATTAAACATTTCATTTCATGCATAAGTGTTCCACATGGATCATAAAACATGGATTCTTAAAACATAATCATTTATTCCACGATAAAGGAATGTGGAATTCATACATGAAACTTTATAATCAGTAAGTAAATGTTCATAAAGGTGAATACCCTTTATGGATAAATGGGCATGGTATTCACTACACAATGTCATTTGCTTAGAAAATTGGTGCGATTTCGGCAGCGTAACAGTGTGACATAAAAATTCATAAAACTGACTGATGAGATAGAAAGTGGTTCCTCATCATATTTACATGTAATGGACAGTAAGGAGGTCATATAGATACATTTCCTAACAATTGAAATGGAATTTAGATTCATGATACAAAAGTATTGCTTGAATGTAAATGAGGAGAGAAAAGTTCCTTTCGAAATTTCGGCATAGTAACGGGTGTACATGGGTGGAATTTAATGGGAGAGAAAGGGGTCTCACATCATTAAAAAATAAATAGGGATGTATGAGGGAGTTGGGAAACCATACCCCAAAATTAATAACTGAAATTAAAAGGGAAAAACAACTTAATGAAATTGGACAAAATGAGAAAGGAAGAAAAAACCCTTAATTGGATGTGTGCATCCAAAGGCTTGAGAGAGGCTTGAGAGAGGCTTCATGGAAGCCTGGGGAACCTTGGGAGGATTCTATATGGATTAGGTCAGAGGTTGGACGAACTAAAAAGGCATTGAGTGAGGAGGAAGTGGGAGTTTGGGTGGGTTTATATAGGAAAGGTGAGGGAATTCTTTATTATTTGGATTTGGGACCCCTTATATTACATTAATCCAAGCCACAAACCATCCCATGTTTTTTTCACATGGTTTTTGGCAAAAGGAAAAAGAAAAAAATATTATATAAGGCCAAAGTCCGAACTTCTTAAAATAATAGGGTTGCTTTGGTGGAGTTGAGGCACACTCCCATGGAAAACAATTTAAAAAGACAAGGTGTTTAATAAGTCTTGAAAGGTCCATTAATGCTTTGAAAAGTAAGTCAAACAAACCCAAAATCACATTATTTTAATTTTAAAACATATATTGTCCGAACATAAAGATTATAGTATTTTATTACATCACTATTGGGTCATTATGATGTCATGAAACACATTATATATTTAAACAATATTTAATTTTTATCCAAAATTTTGATTGTCTCGTGAAATTATGAAATCTTCACCATTGGATAATTTAGACGTCCTGATTTCAGAAATAAAATTTATTTTACCTAAATAATTTTCTGAATATGATAATTTTCACTTTTAAAATAAAAACTGACATTTATCGAAAATTCACGAGTTTTGACAGAAATGGCTTTAAACCCTTAATAAAAATTATAATTGCATTCATAAAATCATAAGATCATTTATATTTAATAAAAATTAATTTAATAATAATAATAATATTTTATTAAAATATTATTTAATTCCTAAATCCCTTCATTTTTAAAAAATAGAATTATTAATTAAATAATAACTAAAAACATTATTTGTACTTTAAAAACTATTCACAATGTATCTATAATTACAAGAAATTATAATCATTATTATAAAGAAAAAAATAATTTACATGAAAATTGTACAATTTATTTGTTACATAACCCCTTAAGATAGCCGCATAAGACCTAAGGGTAAGGTGTGCGATGGTGACAGACTCTTGGGGTTGCTCAAATAACATTGCTCGCATGGTAATCCTTATCAACTTCCACTTTTCCCGTAGACGGTCCCGTTTGAGCTTGACATGATGAAGCTCAGCTTTGTCTTTGTCAAGAGCGATGCCCAAGGACGCCACCTCTTTTCTGAGATCTGATAAATGGGTTTTGTATGGAGAAATTCTACTAGATGAGGCCATCGATTCTTTTGTCTGAGTAAATTTGGATTTGTTAAAGCCCTACATTTATACTAATAATTTGATCACTGTTCAATGGATATATTAGCAACGGTCAAAATAAAACCAATGATGTTGAAATTTTATAAAAACATAAAGAGACATTTAATTAGATCAATAGGGATTTCCAATAATGAAACTTTGGGTCATTACAATTAATGACATGATAATTCATGTGTTTATCTAAAAATGTAAAATACCCTAAAATACCATATTTCATTATTCACCACAAATTCAACTATTTTAGAAAAATCATGAAAATTAATTTTAACCATTTTATATAGTTAGATTCTAAAAACTGAATTCATTTTACGAAAATATTTTTTAAAATATGAGAAACATAATTTTTAATTAAAATAATCACTTATTCCAAAAACACTTATTTAAAAATTATAAATGGGATTATGAAATTTAAAAAAAATTAATAATGGTAAAATTTAATTAAATTATATTTATATTAAATCAAAATATAAATTTTTTAATTTATTTTATGAAAATAAAATTTCTTCAAAATCATTATTTTAAATATTAAGTTTTCAATTAATATTTATTTTTGTTAAATGTAACAAAAAATAAATTTCTAATTTTTGAAATTATTATTTTCTTATTACAATATATAAATATATCAACTATTCATTTACAAGATCTAAAACTATATAAGAAATTCATAGACAATTTTATCCTTCCAATTGGATTTTACTATTCTTAATGATCAAATTACTTTTCGAACCGTCATGTTAGTATTATGTAGTATATCATAAATTGTTTATGATTTGTGTTTCATGATATTTTTCAAATGTAATACATTAAATTTCTTTAATAAGATACATACCGTTAAATCTTGGGGTGTTATACTCTTCCATACATTTAATATTTCATCCTCAAAATTTTACATGATCATTTTATATTAAATATAAGTGTGTTGTTATTCTTCCTAACATCCCTAAGTTCCCAAATTGATTCTTCTATTTTATGGTTCCTCTTAAAGGACAATTTAAAATCAAGTCATATGATTTATTAATACATTCAATCTAAAGTGAATATTCTCAATAGCCTCTTAACAGTAATATAAATTACGTTCGAGAACTATTTTTTTCATAGGTGAGTACATGTGTTGGATGTGACTTGTAAATTCCTAAAAATGATATATGGAACATAACATGTAATTTTGAGTGACATGATGGAATTTCAAATTGGTAAGCTACATATCCAATTCATTCCAGAATTTCAAATGGTTAGATGTATTAGGGAAACTATTCCCTTCTTTACCATACATTATGGGATCCATCAATGGAAATAATTTTATAAATACATGATCTCACACATAAATATTTTAATCCTTTCTCTTATTGTTCAAATTAATATTTTTATTTCATTTTAATGGTTTAATAGGATATTGAATTTTCATTACCAGAGTTGTGGTCTGTTCAATATGTTTTTGGACTATATGTTTCTTCTCACAAAAATTATCCCAATGTGACTAATTATATCATATTATTCCATATATTTATTTATATAGTGAAATATGAATACTATAATGGAAACTATTTTTAGATAAAAAGTATACAACATGTAATTACTAATATCAAGTAAATTGAATGTTTACTGGACCTGATCTCAACATGTCTTAAAATTTTTGGATAGTCCTTCTAGACTGGCTATCAATTTGAAATGTATAAGTAGTACTCAATGGAATATCAAAATCTAAATCCTTCTAAATACTACTTTATATTATTAATGTATAATATATATCTTGGTAAAACACGACTTATTGAGGTGATGGATGATGTCATAAAACATAATTAATATATTGAATCTATAGGTGATCTGTCACACCCTGACCATGGGGTTCACTTATTTATAATTATATTCCAATTTTGATATTGTGAATGAAGTTCAGGGTAGATTCTCAATTTAAAATTTTCGATTTATTTCATCTTTGGTGTGTTTTGGACCAGTGCAGGGCAACACATTGTTATCAATAAGCTAGTGGCCATTATAAATGATCGTGAGACTCCCCATATCATAAAATAAATATGTGTTATCAAATTTTATTGATAAATTATAATAGTACTTTTTCTGAATATAGTAATAATAATAATATTATTATATTATTGTAGTTCAATTATATCTAAATTGATATTAAATGAATTATTTTGTCATTTTTCTTTAATTTTATTATTATTATAGTAATGAAATTTTTTATTAATGTGATTGTGATGATGATTAATAATAATAATAATATTATTATTTTATTATTTATATTGTTATTATTATTGTTATTATGATTATTTAATTATTATAAATATTATAAATATATTTTAATTAGTAATGATTTATTGAAAAATGAATCATGAAAACCTAGACCACCCCTTCTCCCCCCATTCCACGAGGAATGAACCACCCCCAAGGATCAACCTCTTGCATGACCCCCAACTGGTAATCCTTTATCGCTCAACCATAAATCATTCAACCGACCTCATTTGAACTCTGTATTCTCCCCAATAGTGCACTCTCCCATCAGTAACACCGTCCCCCCTTAACATTCGAATTGCACAGTGAATATTTATTATTTATTGTGAGCCATTATGATGTGCTCCCATATGTTCGGTCAGTCCACTCTAGTGTGCTCCCCATGCCGGGTCGACCTGATCTAGTGCACCCCTCCCCCCACCCCCTTCGGTGATTCCTTCCCATTTATTTCTATGATTTAAATCTGGGATTATTGATTTTCATAACAATAATGGGTAGTATTTGTTTAGGGATTAGGTTTCATTTTATTTTATGGTGTATGGTTGGTTCAAGAGTACTCACTCTTGCCTCTATTGAAGTTTCATATCATTCACACATGTTTTAGGTAGGAGAATCTTTATTTTCCATTCTGATTATATCCAAAAAATGAATGAGTGCTTTTAATTAATATTTTATACTTTAATCTCACCTTAATAACGCACATAGTTAACATAGTGATTTGTTTTCATAATAATTTAATTTATTAAAAATAGTATTTGAAACTATTTATTGTTTATGAATATGTGTTTTTTACATGGGGTGAAAAAATAAAAAGTGATATTTTAATGTGATGTCTCATTATATTTTGGACGATTCATATAAATTTATTTTATCTAAATTTTGAAAATGTGATTTAGAGATTACATGTATACAAAGTGACATTCATGGCTTGGATTGAAACATGTCTTGGGGATATACCCTTTTTTGAAAATGTTTTTTCTAATTTGATGATGTTTCGGCATGATAATTGTGTTTAAACACATTTTCATGGTTCTCATGATTCTTAATGTCATTTTTTTTTGTTTTCCAAATTATGTGGAATTGTGATTTTTCTTTAAAAAAGAAGAAAAAGTATAATATAAAAGATGTTTTGGGGGTTTCATGGTAGTTTTTAATATTCCACCAAATAAAGATCACACATTAAGAATGGTTTATTAATAAAATATTGGTTTCATAAATGGATCATGTTTTATTAAAAGATGTTGGTCCCTCTAGGAAAATTAAATAGAGCTTTTGTGGCTCCATGGTGGTGTGCACACATAGATACATATGTACACACACACACACAGATATATATATATATATATATATATATATATATATATTCCGTGCACATTTTCCCTCCAGGGGCATGGAATATGCACATTGGTTCAATGGTATATATATAGGATAATGTTTGTGTGTTCTAGTGTGGACTATTTTATTCAAAATCTTAATGAGAAAGTGTGTCTTGGCTTGGAATCCTTCTCTTATTAGACAAGATTCCTATGACCGCAACATTATGATTTATTCTATTTTCATAGTATTTTAATAATGTGTTTTTCTATTTATGTGATATATATATATATATATGTGCATGAATAATTGTTTATAAAAATTTAATTATCCCACATGGAATTGGATTCAATTTTTAAATAACATGTTAATGCTTTTTATACGTTGTTCTAAAGTGAGAAGAATCTTTAATGTTTTATAATATATTTCTAAATCTTTCCTTTCATGTGAAGTCTATTTTTGTTTAACATGAATATATTATAAAAATTGGTTATTTAAAACAGGGATTATTTTCATCCTTGAATTTCCTTTTAACAAATAAATGACATGAAGGCCTATTTGGAACATTATAAATGTGTTTTTTTACTTTAAAAATCGAATTGGAAGTTGATTTTGATAGTGAATTTGGTTTGGAAAATGTAAAGGAACATACAAATTTTTTTTTCTGAAAATGGTTTTTCATGTTAATTTAGAAATTATTAGATTTAAAATTATGATATATATATATATGTGTATTACAATATTAATAGATTGTATGGAACCTAATGTCATATTGAAGGTGACATTTGGTTTTGATTGTGTTAACTCTTAGTTGGAAACATATGGTTCCTTTTGAAATTTTTTGAAGGTTTTTACAATTTGATAGTCTAATTGGTATCATAATTTATATTAAGAATGATTGAAATGTTTATATAAAATGATACCCCTATTTTTATTTTTATGTCTTTTAATAAAGTGTTGAATTCTTATGTAATGTGAGAACACTATTTCCAACATCAATGATGTGATATATGTATATGAATATAGTGGTCAATCCTATCTAGGATTTCCTTAAATGGATTATCTTATAGGGTGTGTCCATGTTTGAGGTTGGAATGTTTGGTGACGACATGTAAGGTGAGTCTTGCATGCGATGTCCTCCTAGTTATACAATATATTGTTACCATGGGTTTCATGGGTGACTTTTTGATTTTTTAAGTGACATTATCTTTTCAGACCCTGTTAGACATGTATGTACCAACATAGAGTTTATGACAGGCCAATAAGGTTTTACCAGTTATGAGTATATGATAGAGTATCTAGTTGGTTATTTATTTAGATACTATATAGTGCACCAACATGTGGTAAAAAACTGTGTACATAAAAGAATCACTCTATATATTTTGTGAAAATTCTCATGATGGACTGTTTCTATTTTCCTTTAGTCATTCATTTATCTTTTGGTTATTTGATCTCATGACACCATGAAATTTATTTTTTTACTAAAATAAAAATTTTGGTACTTGTTTTATTTTAAATATATTCATTTCTATGACAAATATTCAATGATAATTGTTTTATAAAAATAATATAAAAAAGGGGTTTTCATTAAATTAAATACTTCTTCCATGTTTTGTTAAAATAGTGGTAAACCATATCTTTATATATACCATTTTCATAACAGAAATAATGAATTACATTTTATAGTTTGGTCTTGAGGAACAGTTTATTTTATGCTTTCCTACCGAGTATCTCATTCCTTATGCATACTTTACCTTCGTATTTTCTGGATCTTCCAGCTGCACATCATTCTTGGAGTGATCTTAGTTCTAAGTTGGGTGGTGACAAATGAGGTCACATTGTGGAATTTGATGTTTTATTATCTTCCTTCTTCTACTCTACATTTTTATCGTCAATAATAATTTATTTTTTTGTGTTTATTTAATTGGAAAAATCATTCACAATTATCTATTTTTGATGCCCGATGCTAGTTAAGAACTTGTGGGGATTGGGAATGCACGTAAAGTATTGTCATGGACTAGATATGGTGACCAGTTCAGGGTTGGCCCAAGATGGTTCATGAAAAAATTGTATCATTGGAGAAAATTATTTTTTTGTTTTACTAGTTGATATAGGTGAGGACTATGGGGACTTAAAAGGTAGGTGTGTGAAGAGCTTCGGGAACACTTTCTCACATTGACCCATGAGTTACCAAGGGTAGTCCTTGAATCCATTCTTCTGCATCTATTTTGGACTTAGGGATAACAATTGATGTGAGTTGGTCTCATTTTGTGTTCTTGAATATAGTAGTGGCCTTTATGATATACATGTTCTTGGTTTGAGTTCCTCTTATTGTTATATACTAACTCGGGAATGGATCACTACCATGGCACTGAGTTCGGCATAGACCGTAGAGCTTCTATCTTGGTTTTTTGGTGTATTTTTTAATTTTTATTGGTTTTTTTACTGTATGTGTGTTTTTGAAAATGAAAATGTTTTTTAAATTTAACTATTTTTTATATGTCAATTAAAATTGGAAATATAGTGTTTTAAAATTAAATTTTATGGTTTGATGATTTGATAACTGTTTGGATTTTTTATGAAGGTTGTTTGGGTGTACCCTTGGGTTCTCCTTGTGGGAATTTTCACATGTGTGGGCATGTATGGAATGTATTTTTTGGTGTGTATGGATGGTGGAATATGAACACATTCATAACAGTTCATTGTATTCCATGGGTGTTTAATTAAGATTAAAGGCTTAACATTGTTTTATAAATGACTTTTTAAGGGTAAAGTGGCATAAAAATAGGGGTTTTAATTTAGAAGGGGGGTTTGGGCTCTTAAAGCGTTGTTTTTTGTTTGGAATGGGAGACAAAGAAAGGATTAGGATTTGAAAATTAAAATTGAAATGAGGTTTTAAAGGGTGTAATTTTTGTTATACTTGTATAGTTTTGGCTTAATATTAATTTTTTTGCCATGAGATATTCTTCCTGATTGTGTTCCAGATTGACCTTGGATTTGGTTTTAGGCATATCATATTGTTCAGAATGTGCCTCTTAGAATAGATTCAATGATTTCAAAGGATTCATGACCAGTTTTTGGGCTTTCATGCACATTTATTATTTTTCACGTTGATCGACATCTGTTAGAGGTAATTATATAGGATGAAGAGATAGTGCATGTCTTTAGGATGTTGGGAACACCTAAATCTGTCAGAGTTCATAATGTATTAGGTCTATTTGAAGGCCTAGCTTTGAACGAATGAGATCTGTTTACACTTCCATCATTGAATGTCAGGATGACATGGGATGTTTTTATGTATGTTTTTTAATGGTTAATACCTAATCAGGTGATGATGAATAAACCCAAAGAGAACGGGGTAATTTAACAAGGCCACCAGATAGTGAATAAATATGTTGAACCCTTCAAAGAGATAGTTTCCGTTTCTCTGGAGGCAGTTGGATTCCATTGCACATGTTGTGGGTAATTTTTTATCTCTCGGCGTTCATGAAGGATCAGTATTTGTTGAGGAGAAGATGATATAGGAACCTTTTTACAAATGACATATCCTCATTATTTTTGAGTTCTAGTTTATCATAACACATTCTACTAGGCCATAAGTGTGGCCAGTCTGTGCACTCAATGAAATATTTTCATATCACTCTAATTACAAACTGATGTTGTGTCTATTTTCGTCACTTAAGGAAGTTCTCCAAGAAGCACTGCTCGAAGAAGGAATTGTGTCCAATTGATGACAATTTATGACTATGAGGTAGTATATTATTTATCCATTAGAGATCCATCTACAGGTCTTATAGTGATTCTCGTGCACAGGAAGAAGATGTTGGGGGTGTGAATCCTCTGTCCGGGTATTGTATCCCAAGTTGTGATTGAATCATTTAAATACATTTTGTTCTTGTTTTCCGATTATAGTAAATTCACCATTCATATAACAAGTGTGTTGGACATAAACCATTGTAATAAAACTATTTTTACCTATTTAAATGTGGCCATTTTGAATCATTTGAATTTATAAAGTGTTTATGATGTGTTCCATGGGAGATCTTTATGTTTTATAGAATTAATGAATACTGTTTATAGATTATCATATGGTTTGAGTTTATTTTCATTAGTTTCACCTTATGTTGGTGTTTTTTTGATGGTGTCATTGGGATATTGTATAGAGGTTGATTTAGTTCTCATGGTTCTGGTTTTCTGAGTTTCTCCCATATTGGTTCTTTTGTTTATGTTCTTGTGCTACATTTTGGGCTTGAAATTTCATGCTAGTAGAATACTAGTGGGAAGGAGAACCCCCTCATCTTCTCCATTTATTTGGGGTTATGGTTTAATCTTGATCTGTCAAGTGGGATTCAGGAAATAAATAGTCACCCTAAAATTCATTGTTTCATCTAGTTGTGTTCGGAATAGATACAAATTTTACAAATCATATGAATTGGAGATGTTTTCATGGCAAACAGAGTCTATAGTGGGGATAATTGTCACACCGCAACCAGAAATTTTCCTTATTTATAATTATTTTCTAGTGTTGAATCATTGGATGATGTTAGGGATTGGGTCCCAGTTTAAATATTTTCGATGTTTTTTTGACATCAGTGGGATTCGAGAAGATTAATGGGCACCAGACAGTTAGAGGTGACCATGAATTCAGAACAGATAACCGTGAAGTTGCTCAACTACTAAAATAAATAAGATATATAAATTTTTATTCCTATAAATTAATATTTTTATTATTGTAGATAACAATAATAATATTATTAAATTGTTGTAATACTATTATATTAAAATTTAAATTAATATTATTATTTTTAAAGTGGTTAATAATAAGAAAATGATTAAATAAATGATATAAATGTTATTAATGTCATGATGATGATGATGATTATTATTTTATTAATAATATTATTATAATTATTGTCAATATTAATATGATTTTATAATTATTAACATTATTATTATTATTATTTGTAATTTATTTTAAATAGTAGTGTTTTATAAAAGCAAAAAATTAAGACATACCCTACCCCTTGTCATCCCCTTCCACAAGTCATGACTCCCCTACATTATACCTCTAGAACAATCCCCAAACACTAATCCTTCATCGCTCCACCATATACCATCTGGCTGCCATCCTCTGACCACTTTATTCCCTATAGTGGCAATACCATCACCCTTTCTATATTTAACATTGAAGTACCTCCTCCCTTTCTTACACGAGCCATTCTACCATGCTCCCCATTTTCCTGGCAGGCATGCTCTAGTGTGACCCTGCCTATGTGGTCTAACTCCTGTTGTGCAACCCCATGATGAATCCATCCCCAATATTTCAATTATTTTAATAGTGGTTTCATGGTTGATAAAACTATAATGGGTAGTATTTTCCTAGGGATGGTGTTTCCTTCCAATTTATGGTATGAAGTCGGTCCACAAGGATTCACACTCTCATCATTTGATGTTACATGGTGTTTTCACATGTTTGAGGTAGGGGAACATGATATTTTTTTCATTTTCGTTAAATCCTTATAATTATTGGGTGTTTTTAACTAATTTTTCAGACATCATTCACACCATTATAACTCACATTGTTTTCATATTTATGTGTTTTCATAGTAGTTGAATTGGTAAATAATTTTCATCAATGGAAATTTAGGTTTATTCCAATGATAACATGTGATGTTATATTTTAATGTAATGTCTCATGATTTTTTGAATTTTTCCATTACTTTTGATTTTTTAAATTTGTGAAAATGTGTTTTAGAAATTACATGTGTGCATAGTGATTTTTATTGAATGTATTAAAACATTTTTTTGGAAAAATTTCCTCATTTAAGAAATGGTGTTTAAAATTTGGTGATGTTTTGGCTGGGTAATTATGTTGAAAAAAAGTAATGGTTCTCATTAATTTAAAATGGATTTTTTTTATTTTCCAAATTATGCAGAATTGTGTTTTTGTTCTGAAAATGAAAAGGGTAGAATCATAAAAAGGTTTTTGGTGTTTCATTGATGTTTGGAAGTTGAAAATGCATTTTGGAATATCCATGGGTGCATGAATTGTAGTCATGGGTGTAACATCCCAAACTTCCATGATGCACTTCTATTTGAATAATACAACAACGTGTGTTGTATGCAACTTCGAGTTCTAAAACACCACAACCAATAAAACTTGCCATTATGAATAGTAATAGACACTTTTTGAAATTTTATAAATTTTATCTTTCAAAATGGACTTCATTTTTGTATTTGGAATATCGAAATTATCATAGGGTGAATTTTTAGTACTTTTCTGAAAAAATTAAATTTTTTATGAATAGTGAACAATAGTGAGTTATAGTTTAAAACCGAATTGTTATTTATTTAATTATTTATTTTATATAAATTTATTTTACAAAAAAATCTATAAATAATATCTATATATGTTCAATGTAATACATTGAAGTCATTTAATAATAATTTTAGATATATAAAAATTTAATTGAACATTTTACTGTCTTTTACCCACCTCCTAGGAGCATTTGCAAATTTACATAAAACATAATTTTACCTCTTCAGTGAGTTGAATATCAAAAATCAAGATACTCTGTTGATTTCAGTAAGTAAAATGTGTTCCAATAAGATGAAAATATTTTTTGGTAAATAGTAACATTTTACTTTTATTTACCACGAGTAAAATTTAATAGGGTAATTAATGTTAAAAATGATATTATTATTACCCTAACACATGTCCAAATTCAATTGGATAATTTTAATTAGAACAAAATGAAATTTGGGATTAAAATATGATCCTTTAGGTCCACATGTATTTGATTAGGATATTTATTATTATTTAATTCAAAGAAGAGTTAAAAGTGATAAATTCAAAGTTTATTTACTAATAAATTTTTAATATAGGGATAAACATTAGATAAGTTAGACTATAATTATTAATTAGAATGATAAAAATATTTCCTAATAATGGAATTTAATTTATAAATTGTGTAAATTAAATAAATAATTTATTAATGAAACAATGATGATGCAGTAATTACCCAATTAATGACATATTAAAATAATTGATATTATAAATATCCAAATAATTATAATTTGACAATTTTTATGAATTAAACTAATTTTATAGGATAATATGACATGTTAGGGTTGGTTAGATAAATTTTTTTCTAAGTAATAATGGTGTTATGAATTTATCAAAAACAAAATACCAAATAGTGTCAACATTTACATAAAAAGTTTTTAAAACAAATATTATATTATTAATTGATATTATATTCCGAAAACTCTATAGTTCGTCCAAAAGACTTATATATCGATATTTTTGTCATTAATGAACCACTTGGGGTTATTTTGGATGATTATAGTATTTTTATTAACAATATAATATAAAAATACAAAGAGATATTATAAATGTTATACTATTTAACTAAGAGTTGGATCTAAAAGGTAAAGATAATATAGTGACCCAAACCTGTATAAAACCTATTAGTTGAGTGGTTTTAGACCCATCCCCACCATAGACTTTAAATAATTCATTTTTAAACCATTATAATCCTAATATTATTTTATTATAAAATAATATTTCTATCTTTTTCTAAGGTACCACTCACCCCTCTTATAAAAGGGAACTCCCCCTTCTCTCTAATTCACACAGTCAAAGACATTTGGCCTGCCAAACCTCTACCCAAATACCCTTTCATCTGTACTACTTTTATTCTATAGGCCTTCCCTTAGTATGAAAGCCAACCAATGAAGCCCTTTTGATCAAATCAAATGGGAGAACCCAAAGAAGAGGTAAATATTTCCAAACCTCTTTCAGGTTACTTTCTTCTTCCACTTCATCTTTCATTGTTGTTTCCATTATAAAATAATAAATACAGTATATTCTATATACTGATATATTATTATAATTATGGTACAAACTTATTCATAATTCTTTCCATACATTGAATGTAATGTCACCATACGTGCGTACATACGGCATACTGTCTCCACGTCGTGGGGTTATTGGTATTCAATAAATTATTATTTGGATGGGTATAATAATGATTTAATTGATGTAAATAATGAATATATCATTATAATTATTCTTTATATCTGATATATCATCCAATTATCTATATTGTTTTAATATCAAAATAATGATATTGTCGTTTGTGCGTATGTACGGATTAGAGTCTCCACGAACACGATGAGATTAATTCCCCATCGTATCCATTCAAGAATAATTTTCATTTGAAGAAAAAAAATGTTTACAGACTTAATATATTCACGGATATTAAAAACATAAATCCCATTCATTAAAAAGATGACTGACATAACAAATAATATAAAGTAAAATGAATTCATTAACACCCGAAACGATGATAATACTAAGATATTATTAACAAAGCATTGTTAAAAGATCATATATGATATCATGTTACTGTATATGATTCTTGTATAATTTTAAAACATTTATTTCAAAATTAAATAGGATGTTAACCTACTCTCGAAGAAGGAAAAGTACAAGGTAAGGGTCAATTTTCCAATCAATTTATTATCCGATGTTGTTTTTACATAAGTATATACTATGACCTCTTTACCATCCACATCCCTATTTCATAAAAATGTATTTCAAAACATTATTACTATATTTTTAGACTATGTTTCAAATTAATTTGTTCCCTTTTTTGACTTTTATTGGATTTTTATAAAAAAAAAATTTCCGTCATTTTCCAAACAAGGTACTTTTTGAACTTTTCAACAAATTTAAGGTACGAATGATTTTTTTTAACTTATACGGAGGGTGAAATAATTTTCTGCAGTTATAACATTGTCGAAGCTTCCCTTAAAATCTTATGAGAAGATTTTCTAATATAAATGTTATCTTTTATAAATATGTGACCTTTAAATGATTTCAAAATAGAAAGAGATATTTCTTTAAAAAAAATTTGATTTCATCTTTCCGAACATCCTTTGATTGATTTAAAGTTTGTCTAAAGTTTATTTATTATGATACAAAACTTCCAGATTGTATTAAAGGTTTTGTGATATGTTTGACTATTTATGTGTTATTTCATACCATTCATGGTTTATGGATTAAGTATTGACATATTGTATGCCAGTTTTAAAATGATTGATTATGTTATTCTTAAATCTTTGTATATGGGGAATGCATTGGACTTAGTAAGTAAAAAGGGGAGCCTGATATATCTCCCCAATGTATTGGTAGGTCTCATGAGGCAAACTGGGGTCTTGGCATAAGGCCTTGACAAAATCATATTTTTAGTCTTGGTTCAAGACCTTGACTATGTGGTTATGAATGTCTGGCATTATGCATCCCATCATTATGAAAGTGGCTATTGATATTGCATTTTATTATTTTACTAGTAGAATATCCATGTGAGTATGTAAATGTAATTATTTTGATTTATATTTTCAATATTATGATTAATTTTATGTTGAAACAGAATTTGTTTTATTTCAATACATATCCTAGAATGTTTCTTCTTATTTATGAATGTTTCCGCAATATTGTTATCCTTACTCAGCGTCTGAGCTCACCCCATTCTATGTTTTATTTTTCACAGAATGCGAAGAATTAAATTATAACTTACATGAAGGGATAGTCTATGGGATCTCAGTGTTTCCTATGGAAACAATATTGATGTATTTTTCCTATTTACGATGTAAGGTAAACCTTATGAATGTATCTATTACATCTAAGGCTACTAAACTAATCGGTCTTTCGATACATGATCTTTTGTGATCATGAAAATGATACATAATAATGCACTGACTCTGGGCTTCTAGTGTTGGGGAATTACAATTGGTATCAGAGTAAGTTTAGTACAAATCATGGAATCTAGATTTAGATAAACTGTGATTATAGAACATAGCCATATGTTCAACTTTAAGAATTATTATAGAAGAACATCCTATAATTTTGGTATTGTAGAGCTTTTTGGGAGTTTTCCAAGAAATACATCCCTGTCTAGATATGAGCAGGTAGAGGTGGCTCTAGCACATATGTACCTAGGGTTAAAACCTGAAAACACCACTTTGATCTAGACTCGAATGAGAATCGATGTACGACAACAGGCATTACTGCACTCTTTGTTAAGACACTCTCGGGTGATATGTTTAGGATAATTCTCATTTTATTTACAAACCACTATGAAGGTTGTATGTGATTCATACACTAATCATGTGTATGGAATTGTTTAGAAATGGAACCAAGTGGAAGGAATGAAAACTGTTTCCATGCAAGAACTCCATGTAAGGATTTCCCTCCTACTCAATATAATTATAGTGGAGCTGGTGATGCAACTGGGGCTGATAAATGAAAAACCATACTTGGACAACACACTCAAGTTATGAATTACATCCTTACCCGTATATAGCACCCGGATCCACAACATGGAGGATCATTATTAGATCGCTTCATGAGAAAAAAATCACCAAAATTAAATGGGTGTAAAAATCTTCTAGTATATGAGCAATGGATAAATTCCTTACAAAAAATATTCCACACCTTGGGGAGTAGCAAAAGAGTAAAATTTTTCCTGGCAGTTTACCGCCTCACTGGAGATGCTGATCAGTGGAGGTCATTGATTTAATACACAATGGAAGATGATGAAGATTCAAATATGTAATGGAGGGAGTTTAAAGAAAATTTATCAGAAAAATACGTTCCTCATGACCATTGAGCATATATGGAATGGCAAATTCTGAGTCTGAGGCAAAAGGTGGATGAAAATGTCGCGAAGTATGAAGATAACATTACATGGTTACGAAGGCTTGCTGCAGATTATATACGTAACCCAAGAAGTAAGATTGACCATTTCATTGATGGGTTAAACCAATTTCTCCATCGAGATTTTGTCTCAAAATCCTTCTCTTCGTATTAAGATATTGTCTCATGTGCTATCAAGATAGAAAAATAATTCTCTATGTTTTACTACTTTAAAGAAATGTAAGAGAAGAAGAGATCTACAGAAAAATATAAAAATGGAAATAAGGGGAAGAAAGAAAATGTTGAATATCCATACTACATTAAATGTAGGAAGAAACACCCTGGTACTTTCCGGAAGGTAATGGGAGTCTGTTACAAGTGTGGTGAAAAAGGCCACCAAGCTCGTGATTGCAAGTGGAAGAAACTGGTTGTCGATGTTGAAAGCTACAATTTTATAGAATGGGTGCATTATGAGAATTAATGTCCTAAGAGTCAAGGGAACACGCCTAATAAAAGGCCAAGGGATCAAGGCAAGGATTATGCTATCACTATTGTAGAGGATGATGCTCTTAAAGACATGGTTGTAGGTAATTCAATGGTTTCCTCAAGTTTTGAAAATGCAATATTTTATTCTGGGTCATCACGTTGATTAATATCTTCCTAGTTTTCTATGAAAATTAGATGTTTTTAATTTGATTTAACAAAGGATTTTTCAGTCAAAACTCCTATGGAAATTATAATTTCAAAAAAAATTTGTGAATCAGTCCCCATTAGGGCATATAAATGTTTTTTATCAGCTTATCTCATCATCCTACCCATGATTAAATTTGATATAATCCTATATATGGATTATCTTTCATACCATGATGCGAAAATCAATTTTAAGAAGAATGAAGTTACTATTTTTTATGACGATGATAAATAACTCCTTATCTTTAGAGCAGAATCGTCACCACCTAATTCTTATCTAGATCCACCCCGAGTAGATCAACTAAATTCAATTATTGGGGAGGAAAAGAATGAAATAACTGTTAGTGAGGAAAGTAATGTTCAAATATAAGATATACCTACTGTGAATGTATATGTTGATGTGTTTCCAGAATATTTACCTGGACATCCTCCATAATGAGAAATTGAGTTTTCCATTGATCTAATTGTTAGATCAAGCCCAATATCAAAGACCCCTTATAGGATGTCCAATGTGGAATTAGTGGAACTAAATAAACAACTATAGGAAATGAGTAATAAGGGATCAATTCACCCTGGTGTTTATCCATGGGGAGCCCTTGTCCTTTTTGGCATGATGAAATATGGATATATGTAGTTTTTCATTGACTATAGGAAGATCAATGATATAACAATAATGAAAAAATATCCCCTACCTCAGAATGATGATTTATTCGACCAACTTCATGGAATATAATACTTTTCAAAGATTTACCTTCGATCCGGATATCATCAGTTGATTGTGAGGAAGGAATAAATTCCAAAAACAGCATTTCGAACCAGGTACGGGCATTACGAGTTTACATTAATTCCTTTTGAATTGACTAATGCACCCTCTGTCTTCATAGATATAATGAATAGTGTTTTCAATTAATATCAGGATGACTTTGTAATGGTATTTATTGATGATATCTTGGTATACTTCAAAATCTATGAAGATCATGAAAATAACATGCACATTATTCTATAGACTCTTAGAAGACATGAATTATATGAGATGTTTAGCAAGTGTGAATTCTGGATTCAAGAGTTTTTTTGTTGGCCATATTATCTCTAAAGATGGAATCTCTATTGATCCTTCAATGAAAATGGAAATCCATGAACGGCCAGCACCGATGAGTATAACTGAGGTACACAGTTGTATTGGTTTATCTTGTTATTGTCGGCATTTCGTCCAGAATTTTGCCTGATTAGCTAACCCATTAACAAATATCACACAAAAATGGTTTAATTTTTTTTGGACAAAAGAGTGTGAAGAATTTTCTTAATAACATAGGAGAAGATTATTCAATGATTATATATTGAATCTACCATTGGGTAATTATGGTTTAGTTATTTATAGTGATGCATCAATGAAAGGACTTGGTTGTGCCCATATGCAGAATGATATGGTTATTGAATATGCATTACGAGAGATAAATATTCCTAAGAAAAACTATCTTACCCATGAACTTGAGTTAGTAGCTAAAATATTTTCATTGAATATATGGAGACATTATCTATTTGTTGAAAATGTGAGATATATACCGATCACTAGAGTTTGAAATATATTTTCTCACAGAATGAACAAAACATGTGGAAAAGACGATGTCTTGAACTACTCAAATATTATGATTTCATGATACACTACCTTCCAAGGAAAACAAATAAGTTGGTAGATACATTGATTAGAAAGGATAATAGAGTTTTGAACAAGATGAGAGTTGAATGGGGTCCTATTCTCATTTATCTAGTAAAGATGGATATAGTAATAACCATGGGAGGAGGATCATCAATTCATTTTCAAATGGTTTCCAAACCATCATTATTACAAAGGATAAAATGTCCTCAAGCTGATGATGAGGTGATTCAAAAGAAGATTAAAGCTGTGAATGATGGGAGATTGAGTTACATTGTGTATGAAGATGGAATATTTAAATTTGAGAAGATACATTGTGTTCCCGAAATACCTGATCTAAAACAGGAATTGTTGGATGATGCTCACAGTTCCAATTTCGCTATAAACCCTGGTAACACAATGATGTATACAGATTTGATGGAACATTTTTGGTTGGACAACATGAAAGTGGAGATTGCTGATATTGTTTCCTGATGTATGGTTTGTCATCAAGTTAAAGCTAGAAGGCAACATCCTGGAGGAGTCATGAAACCTCTTCCCATACCAGAGTGGAAATGGGATAATATTACGATGGACTTTGTTATAGGATGAATAAAGACTCTTAGAAGGAACGATTCAATATGGGTCATTGTTGATCATCTTACCAAGTCAGCACATATTCATTCAATTAGAATTGATTTACCACTTGAACACCATGAAAGACTATATATTAATGAATTTGTGAGACTTCATGGTGTACCCATATCGATTGTTTCTGATCGTGATCATTGTTTTACATCATGATTCTGGAAAATTATTCAGAAATCTCTAGATACCGAACATTGTTTGAGCACAACCAACCACCCCCAAACAAATGGACAATCAGAATGGAATATTCAAACCTTTGAAGACATGTTGAGATCATGCTCACATGACATTCACGGTCTGTAGGATCAATATTTACCTCGGGTAGAATTCTCATATGACAATATCTTCCATTCAAGTATTCAGATTGCACCATATGAAGCATTATACGGGAAGAGATGTCACACACCAACCTGTTGGGATGATGTTGGCGAAAGAAAAATCATAGGCTAAGAACATGTGGAAGAAACAATTTAAAAGGTGACGGTAATCCAAAACCACATCAATGCAGCTCAAAGTAGGCAGAAGAGATATGCTTATAACCGAAGAAAGGATTTTGAATTTTAGTTAAGATATCATGTTTTCATTAAGGTATCTACATGGAAGGGAGTTATACGTTTCGATTAGAGGGACAAATTGTGTCCCAGGTACATCATAACTTTTGAAATTATGGAACAAATTGGGGATATAGCTTACCGTTTGGAAATGCCTCCAAGTCTCTCCAAAGATCATGATGTATTCCCTGTGTCATTGTTGAAAAAATACATGCTTCACTCAATGCATGTAATCACCAATGAGAAAATACAACTGGAACTCGATCTTTCTTATTGCGACGATCTTATCATGATTCTTTATACAAGAGAACAATTGATGAGAAACCGGATGACTCGTCTGGTAAATGTTCTGTGGTGAAACCATATGATGGAAGATGCAATGTGGGAACCCGCAGATCTTATAATGAAGAACCACCCAATTATTTTTATGTAGTAATATTCTAACAATTTTTAGGAAAATATTATTTTAATTAAGGGAGAATATAACCCACCAAGATTCCATGGTACGCGTTTCTTTGAATAACACAACAACGTGTGTTGTACGGAACTTCAAGTTCTAACACACCACAACTAATCAAACTAGACATTATGTATAGTAATATCCACTTTTTGAAATTTTATAAATTTTATCATTCAGAATGGAATTCATTTATGGATTCAGAATATCTAAATTATCTTAGAGTGAATTTTTGATATTTTTCTGAAAACATTCAATTTTTAATGATTAGTGAAAAACACTGACTTGTAGTCTAAAACAATATTTTTATTTAAATAATTATTTAATTTATTTAAATTTATTTTAGGTCAAAATAGATATATAAAACCTATATATGTTCATTGTAATTCATTGGAGTCAATTTATAATAATTTTAGATATATAAAAATTTTATTAAACTTTTTACCATCTTTTACCCATCTCCTAGGAGAATTTGAAAATTTATATAAAACATAATTATACCAGATCTGTGAGTTGAATTTAAAAAATCCAAAAGACATTGTTGATATCAGTATGTAATATTTGGTTTAATAAGATGAAAATAATTATAGTTTAATAGTAAATTTTTACTTTTATTTACCACGGTTAAATGTAAAAAGGGTAATTAAGGGTAAAAATTATATTATTATTACCCTAACAAATGTCCTAATTCTATTGGATAAGTATAATTCCACCAAAAAAACCATATAAATAAAATATGATCATTTATTTCCACTTGGATTAGATTAGATCATTTATTATTATGTAATTCAAACAAGAGTTAAAAGTGTTAAATTCAATGTTTAATAAATAAAACTTTTTTAATATATTGTTACACATAAGATAAATTCTACTATAAATATTATTTATAATGATAAAAATATTTCCAACATAATTTTATTTTATTTATAATTTTTAAAATTTATATAATTAAATTTATTTATGACTCAATGATGAAGTAGTAATTACCTAATTAATGAAATATTAAAATAATTGATATTATAAATATCAAAAGAAATGTAATTTGATAATTTTTATGAATTCAACTAATATTATTGGTTATTATGAAATTTTATTGTTGTTTAGATGAATTTTTTTTGTTCTTATAATGTTGTTACGAATTTAGAAAAATCAAAATACCAAATAGTGTCAAAATTGACATAAAAGAGTATTTAAAACAAATCATATATTATTTATTGATATTGTTTTCGTAAAAATATATGTCTTGGAAAAATAAATTATATAATTATGGGTGTATCATTAATGAACAACATGGGGTTCGCTTGAAATTTTATAGTATGTTTTAAACCACATAATATAAATATATAAAGAGAGATGGTAAATGTTAAACTATTTAACTAAGAGTTAAATATAAATCATAAATATAATATAGTGACCCAAAGATATCTAAAACCTATTGGTTGAGTTCTTTTCTACCCATTCCCACCTTATCATTGAAATAATTAATTTTCAAACCATTATAAGCATAATATTATTTTATTATAAAATAACATTTCTAACTTTTCCTAAGTTGCCCCTTACCCCTCTTATAAAAGGGAAATACCCCATCTCTTTAATTCACATCTTCATAGCAATTTGGATCAGCCAAACCCTACCCAAATACACTCTAAACTATCCTATCTTCATCTTTCAGGACTTCCTTTAGTCATAAAGCCATCTTAGGGAGCCTTTTTATCAAATAAAAAGAATGAACTCTAAGATAAGGTAAATATTTCATCACCACTTTCAAGTTTCTATCTTCATCTTGTTTTTCATTTTTGTAGTTTCCATTCTAAAATAATAACTAGAGAATATTCTATATAATTTGATTTTATTATAAATATAGTATAACAGTATTCATTATTCTATCCATACTTTTAATGACATGTCACCATACATGCATACGTACGACTTACCGTCTCGACGTCGTGGTGTAATTTTTATTCAATACATTATTATTTGGTTGTGTATAATAATGATGTGTAATTGAAGTAAATAATAAAAATCACATGATAATAATTATTTATATATTATATACCCTCAAATTATATATTATTTTTATTTCAAAAAAAATGATATTGTCCCTCATGCGTACGTACGGATTACCGTCTCCACGAACACGATGAGATCTGTTCCCCATCGTACCCAATAAAGACTAATTTTCATTTGATAATTAAAAATAATGTTAAAATAAATAATATCAATCTATATATGAATAATATACATCCCATACATAACTAATATGACTCACATAACAATGAATATAATGTAAAACGAATCTGTTAACACCTGAAACAACGATAATACTATGATATTATTAACAAATAAATGTTAAAAGATCATATATGATATCATATGAATGTATATTATTATTTTATAATTTAATATAAATTATTTTACAAAATAAAGGAGGTAAAACTACCCTCGACCATGGAAAATTACAATTTAAGCATTTATTTTACAATCTCTTTATTATCGGAGGTTGTTTTTACGTAACTATCTACTGGGACCTCTTTGCAATCCATATACATGTTTCATAAAAATGTATTTCAAAACATTTTTAATATATTTTTAGACTATGGGTTAATGTAATTTATACCGTTTTAAGACTTTTATAAAAATCTTATAAAGGAGTCTTTATGTCGTTTTCCTAACAAAGTACTTCTTGACCTTTTTGACAAATTTAATGTAAGAATGTTTTTTAACATATACGGCGTGTGCGACTATTTTATACGATTATAAAATCGTCGAATCTTACCTTAAGTTATTATAAATATATTTTCAAATATAAATGTTATCTTTTATAATAATGTGACCTATAAATGATTTCAAAATAGAAAGATATAATACTCTAAAAATGTTTTGATTTCATCTATGTCAACATCCTTTGATGGATTTTATGTTTGTCTGATCTGGATTTATTATGATACAAAATATCCATATTGTATTAATGGTATTGTGAAATGTTTGTTTGTGGATGTTTTATTTCATACCATTCATGGTTTATGGATAAATTATTGAAATTTCGTATGCCATTTTTTCTATGAATGTTTATGTTATTTTTATACCTTATCATATCGGGAATGCATTGGACATAGTAAGTGACAGGTGGAGCACTTTTTAGGCCCTCGATGCATCGGTAGGTCTCATGAGACAAACTAGTGTCTCGGAACAGGGTCTTGACGGAATCTTATTTGTAGTCTTGGCACAAGGCCTTTACTATGTGGTCATGAATGTCTGGCATTAAGAATTACATCATTATAAAAGTGGCTATTGATATTGCATGTGATTATTCTCCTAGTAGAATATCCATGTGAGTAAGTAAATGGAATTATTTTGGTTTATATTTTACATATTATGATGAATTTAAGGTTGAAATGGATTTTGTTTTAGTTCTATTAATTTCCTTGAATTTTTATACTTTTTGATGAAAGATTCTTCTATATTGTTATCCTCACTGTGCATCTGAGCTCACTCCTTTCTATGTTTTATTTTTCCCAGGATGGGAAAAATTAAATTATGACTGAACTGTAAGGATAGTCTATGGGATATCAGTGTTGTATATGGAAAAAATGTTGTTGTATTTTTCTATTTTATGATGTAATGTAAACCTTATGAATGTATGTAGTACTTCCTAGGATACTAAACTATTCTATCTTTTGGGACATGATCTTTTGTGATCATGCAAATGATACGTAATAATGCACCAACTCTGGGATTCTAGGGTCGGGGAATTACAATGGTTATGCCCCCAAATGATGATGACAGATTAAGAATGGTGTTTTCTTAAAACCATGGTTTTATAATTGGTTCTTTGGTTTTTAAATGTTGATGGCACCTCTAGGATAAATTATTAGTGCATTGGTGGCTCCTTGGTGGTGTACAAACACACATACATATGTATGTATGCATGTATATATATATATAAATCTTCCTTTCACATATTCCATCATGGAATAGGGAATATATATATATACATAAATGAGAATGTATGTTTGTGCTAGTGAGGGATATATTCATCAAAAGCATTAAGAGTCGCTCTGTCTTGGCTTGGTCTGATTCATTTTGTGGTAGATTTCCTATGACCACACCTTTAATATGTTATTCCTAATATCATAGTATTTTATAATTGTGTTAATATTTATTTAATATATATATATACATATATTTTCATGCCTATGCTTCTTGTAAAAATTAATTTCACCTCTTGGAATTAGTTTCTTCGTAAAAAAAATTATTCAAATCTGGTATACAAGTTTATTTTTGTGTGGAGCATCCTAAATGTTATAAAATAGTTTTATAAATGATTCCTACATTGTGAAGTGTATTTCTGTTGAATGTAAATAAATTATTTAAATTTTTTATATAATACATGTCTTCTTTGCCACCTTGAATTTTAGTTTGACAACTAAAAGACTCAAGGGCATGTTTGGCATTTTATTAGTGTGTTCTGTAATTTTGAACAGGAATTAGAAAAGGTTTAACTACGTGAATTTGGTTTGGAATAATTAGTGGCTCATATGGAAAATTTATGTGTGAAATGTGTCTTTCATGTTGTTTTAGAAATCGGTTGAAGTATTATTTTGATATTGATATATTGGAATCATAGTGATAAAGGGCTGGTTGGAACCTTATCTATTTTTGGAGGTGAAATCTGTGTCTGAATGTATGAACACCATGTTGGAAAAAAAAGGTTCCATTTGAAACAGTTTAAAGGTTTATATAATGTGAACCACTGATTTAAAATAGAAATTTTTTAATTGAATTATTTGAATATTTATATAAAATGATGGCCTGGTTGGAAACTAGCATGTATTTAAGGAATGTTTTAATTCTTATGTGATGTAACAACCCAATTGGCATCATCAGTGATGTAATATATGTATATGTATTTATGAGGAACCCCATTCTATTATTTCACTTTTTGTGTTATTCAATAGGGGATGTCAATTTTCGGGTTAGGCATGTACGATGGCAGTAGGTATGGTGAGTCACGCATGCGAGGGTTTCCTACGTACCTAATATGTTATTTCAATGGTTTTAATGGGATTATTTTAGAATATCGAGTGATGGTAACTTATCATCACTGATTAGATGGGTTGGTACCCTCCATGAGTTATTAACTTTAAATAAGGTATTCTCCACTATTATGACTAGGATAGAGAATCCATTTTCTTATTGACTTCGGTGCTCCACCATCCACTGACATGTGGATCTGAACCGAGTACACATAGGAATCAACTTAGATATGTTTAGAAAATTCCAATGATTTCATGATTATATGATCATGCATTCATTTTTGGAACAATTTTTAATTTCATCCCATCATACTTTTACATTTCTATTTATGATAAAACAAATGTGTGGGCAGTAGTTTTATTTTTATAGAATTCATTTCAATTACTTACAGGCTTTGGTATTTCATTTATGATAATTTCATCAAAATTTTATTTTTATTAAAAGTAAAATATTCTTACATATTTTTGATAAATTAATGGGAAACTATATCATTATATATCTTATTTTTATAGTGAAAAGAATTAATTTCATTTTATGCGTGGGGAATTGGGCGTGGTTTATACTTTTTTTCCTTCGAACCATCTCATTTATCATTCCTACATTATCATTTAATTATTAATTTCCCCCAATTGAACATCACTCTTGGACCGATCATGATTCATAGTTGCGTGGTGAATATTTAGGGTTCATGGATTTATGTGTATTTTTTTTCTAGATTTCATTTTTATCTTCTCTAATTATTAATTTCTTACATTATTTAATGGTAAAAATCATTTCCACTAGTTTAATTTTGATGACCATCACTATATTACAACCCAAGTTGATCAGATGATACCCTTCATACCATGTTGTAGTCTGGCTATGTTGACTTATTCGTTGACATCCTGCATTGCGTGAATAAATTATCAAGAGGAAAATATTATATTAAAATAAAAAAATGTGATGATTTTTTAAGAAAATGAATAATAACTCATGTCACAGCAGTTCTTAATGGGGTACTTTGATGTATCATGACAATGTCCATTGTAATTACATCCAGCATCTATATAGTAATAGGTTGATTCTTAATGACTCCTCAAGGAAGTTTTATCTTATCCATAAATTGATATAAAATGTTGTATCATGACACATAGTATGAAATTTTTCACTTAATATCATCATGAAAAAAAAAGTTTTATCATATATCTATACATATTGGTACTAAAATTGGGTATAGAGTTATTTGAGCTATGTGCATCATATAATAATTCCCATTAATATGATTTAATTATGGAACATATAACCACTATCCAAATTTTAGATGTCCATCCCCACACATGAATTCAAGAAATATTCCATCATTAACATTTTTCACTTTATTTGGAAAATTATCCTCACCATATTGAGATCTTATTGTATTTTCTAGGAAATATGGATGAAAAATCATTTTAGAAAATATTTATGCTTTATGTTCCCTAACTACGCTCATATTTATATTCGTTAAATCCATGAACATAAAGTTTCTCTCAATCCTAATTTGGGATATAAATCAATTTTCATTCACACATAATGTATCATCTACCCTATTTGAATTTCATTGGTGGATGTGCATTGAGAAATAATCAAAAATTTATTAGTTTGATCAATCATAATTTCAATATATTATGATTTCTATATGTAATGATGTATGTTAAACATATAGGATCCATATATATCTCATATCATTCTCCATAAAGATATTTTGTCCATATCATCAGTGAAAAAGGTAAATCTTATAGCTCAAGATCATGAGTAGTAAAATTTATATCACGAATTAGGACCATCCTTGATGCATTTAGATTACATTATAATTTCTTATAATGACACGACCCGTTACTTTTTTTGTTGCATCATTGTATATGAAAACCTTCATAATTTCTTGATGGTAATGTAAAAAATAAATTCATTGAACAATTTTCTCATAAATTATTGATAACATTATTCACATTATTTTGTCCATAAAAATTTATACCCTATTAATGTTGGCTTGGTTAATAGCTTAGCCAATCAAGAAAAATTATGAACGAAACATCAAGTGTAACCAAATAAAAAAATTGAAATACATACCTCAATTATGATCATTTGTTTAGGTTATTATTTCTGTCCTTTATCATTACATGATAAACTCATTTTCCATCCTTAAGGGAAATTTATACATGATAACAATTTTATCAAATCCAAAATTCACACTTTAATTATTTAATATATAAATACTTCGTAATAAGAGTATCAAGAATGACCCAGTAGTGATCTAACTGTCTTAATAGGTTTTAGAATATACCACAATATCATCAATGAATTCCAAAAAAAATTGTGATATTTATTGAATATTTTGATAACTTGATCAGTAAAAAATTAGGGGGAATTAGTCAATCCAATTAGAATTTTTGTAAATTCATGAAATCCACACCTCATGTGAAAATTTCTCTTCAGAAGGTCTCCCTTAATTACCTACAACTAATGAAATATATAATGAAGTTCAATCGTTTAGAAATTTTTACTAAAAAGATTTTGATCAAATAAATAATTAACTATTGGTTGTGGATGCTGGTTATTTATTGCAATTCCATTGATTTCACTATAATAAATGCACAAACTCAAGGATATATATTTACTATTAATAAAGAGAACATGTGATACCAATACAGAGACACCGAGATAATTAATAACTAATCAATAAACTTATCTAGAATGTTTTTCATCTCCACTAATTTGACACTATACTTTCTATAAGGATTCTTTGATATTTTTTCTCATTAGGAATTAAATCAACGGAAAATAAACTTCATGTACTAGAGGGTGTCCATGAATTTCTTCATGTAATATATCAATATATAAATGTAAAATAAGTTAATAGTATATTTTAATATTACCTTCTTCATACCTTGATGATTGTTTCTCATCCTACCAATGAATTTCAATCAATAAAACTATTGAGGGTGGGACAAAATAAGATTCCGGTAGTGAGGTTTGTTTCTATAATGATAATGAATTCTACATCATCCTAAAAAATTTATTTTTATGTCATATTTAAATGATTTTTTACATCATATTTTGAATGAATGGACATACAAAGGATTAAATTGAATCTATCCATATACATGATGATAAGGTATAAAAATAAAGCATGTTTATACTCCATAATTGGGACTACCTGACACTTCATCATTGTAATGTTCCCTTATGTGTTTTTTATGACTCCATTATTAAATAAAAGGGGAAATACAGAATTTTCTTTCTAATAATGGTAGAAATTATTGTGTGACATGATTTAAAATCAAATAATCCTTGCCTAAACATAATATTGGGTTTATGATACATTCTACAAAATCATTATGTACTTATACACCAATTGTTGGGATCAAATATGCTTCACCATATCCCATAATCCTATCATGTTGTAGATTCCAATTTCATATGGGGAATTTTTTTTGGAATAATGAACCAGTTATTTTCATTTGAAGCCTGATATATCATGATTTTTTCCCCTGCTCTCATGAAATAAATGACCCCGGTCTCCATACTTGCAACACACTCTTGTGCCCTTCATATATTTTCCTCAATGTTTATTCTCAAAATAATAACATTATTGATAATAAGACATTCCCTTATTCTTTATGGGTGTTTTAAGTTTCTCTTGGATCTCAAATCTCATATTTTACCCATAATTTCTGTTGAATATATATGATATATAATTCCATATCGGGTTTGGTAAAAAATACTACAATTTCAAAATATGATGAAATTTTTTGAGATGTTAGTTTCCATTAAAACATGTATTTGGAAATTAAATTAAATGTTTAATAATGAATTTTGAATCACATATATAACCTTTAGAATAACTGGATAGTCATCTGAAGGTAGCCTCATAAATTACATCACTATCTTCTTCATTTTTGAATAATATAAGGACTTTTATTTTAAATTTATTTTATCCCACATAAGGGAAATATTTTCCTATGAATGTTTCATTAAATGTTTTCCAAAACATGTCCTCTATTCATTCTCTAATATTTGTGTTATTGATAAAGGAACAATATTAATCAGCATCACCCATGAGTAAATACACCGCTAGTACTAACATTTCACTTTCACAACATCCAAATGAAAAAATTATTAATTCAATAGACTTGCTCCATCGATCAACTACCAATAGATTAGTAGTCCCATTAAATATTGGGGATATGCTGCATGAAAAGTTCTAACATAGGTGTAGTATTGTTATTTTCCACACCCTAAGTAAAATGTTATAATAAAGTCATGATGATCATATATTGAACACTAACTGTGTTTACATGATTAGTGTGAAAATAAAAACATTTTCTATAGGTATAGTTTATGTTCCATCTTTCAGGAACAATCTCTAAATTAGGGGAAACACTTGGTTATCCCATAATCATCATGGGCATTGAGGCACATATCAGAAATTACTCTACTAGTAAAAGTTTTTAAAAATGATAAGGAATTATTATAGTAGTATAACATGTTATATTAATTTTTATCCCATAATATCTTATAAAATTTATCTACAAAATCTACGTAGAATGAGAACACATTGACCCAACGTTAGTACTATTCATTATTAGATTATTATAAATACAAAATTAAAATCCAAACGGACCGATTTGTTTAGTCATGTTGAAAAACTAAACACACACATAGAAGGCTTATTAAAATGGATATAAAATATTAATAATAACATAGAAATTTAATTTATTCCTTGAACCCTTTCAATCATTATACCTTTATAACCTAGGAAAAATAATAAAAATAAAAATGTGAAATAAAAATGATAGTAAGGGTTAAATATGAAAGTTTATTTAATGAATCAATAATATATGAGACATGCGTAACATATAATGGTACATACATAATAGAAATTAAATCTATTTAATAAAAAAAATCAACCATGATAGGATAAATAGTAATTACTAGGTAAATTTAAATAACTGGAGGGAAAATCCCTTTAATCAATAATTTGATTATAATCTGAATCCATAGATAATATCATATTGAATATCAAATGGATAATAATTACTGAAATCATAATAATGAATATTATTAACAATTTTGAGGAAATGATCTCACGCATTATAGTACCTATATCGTTAAGACCAATAAAAAGATAGTTTCATCATTATAAGCACAAACCCATTTAATCTAGATAACATTATCATATAATTAGACTATTGATGTATCAATGGATTATATATAAGTGGGAGTCACTGAGGACTACATGTCCAGAGAGTTACACAATTATCTAAATGATCAATTTAATTTATTAATAAATATGACATATCAAGACATATCTATATTGACTAAAATATATATTTAATATTATTTCCCCCTGAAAACGAATTAAATTCATTTAAAAAATATATTAAAAAATTTTATACGTCATAGAAAAAAATTATATCAATGAAATAAGAAATATGTATATTTTAAGAAATATTCAATTAATGAGTACCAAAAATAAAAGGGTTATAATATACAACATAAAAAATAAAATATTTAATGACATGTTAATTCCCATTGGATTAAGAGCACAAGGATCCATTACATGACCTTAAGAGACATCCCCTTGATGCCAAAGCCTAGAAATATTTTCCTGAGGGTATGAATTACAAGTTTCGGATGATTTACCATTTTAGAAATAAACCAATAAACCATCAAATTATAACCAACCCATTCACAAAACAATGCATGAACATAATATATAAAACTAAAGAAATTCTTGCATTTCAAGACCACATCAATGTGTGCAACAAAAGAAGACCAAAAAGTATCAAATTACATATCAGTAAACATAGAAAGACCCTAAATATACCAGAACACGCCATTCTATACATGCTATATCCTCCATAATCATCAAATAGCTCATGAATTGTGAGGAAGTTCTAAACATGGAAAAAGTTATTTTTCCCTTGTCCCGGAAGATAGAATCTTCCAAATCACCAATGTTCATGTGAAGGGGTGAGTATATTACTCATTAGGTATTCCCTAATGAATTACCTGCTCATTTCAATAAGAAAAAAAGTTAGACACATTAATATAAAACAGTTTATATAAAACAATTTACCAAAATATTATATAACAAAATAGAATAAGTTCCAAAAAACATTTTCAACCAATTGAAAATAAATCTAAATGAAACAAATTTCCAGAATTTTATTTTTCATGAACAAAAATAAAATCATTAAAAACAATTATTTTTATCATTTGGAATACTAATTCCATATTTCAAAACACACCCACACATTCATGCTTCTTTTAAAAGTTCCATACTCATGAGCAGTATCCCGTCCAACTAACTTATATACTAATGACACACACCCCAGATTCAGGGTTATATCCCATATAGCCCAATTGTACTAATCCCTTAGTAGGGTCCCATTAAGCATGAATGCAAACCAACACCATTTATACCCAATATTTCAATATCAAAAAACGAACCACTCCAGTTAAACTAATATTTTATTGAAAATAAATCACAAAAAATTTCAAAAGAAAAATATCATTTCAATAAAACCTTCCCCTTTTTTGAAACTATACAATCCAATTCATGTTCCATCAATCCAGAAAAATAAGGTTTTTTAAATGCATATTTTAAAGCCATGATACAATTCACATTACTCAAACACAAAATATTATAGATTTCACAACAATCACTACAAAAGTATTAAAATAAGTGTACAAAAAACAAATAATAATAAATTCGCACTAAATATTAAATTTGAAATCATTCCAATCAGATCTACTAAGTGCTATTGAGAAAAAATCCCTCTACCTCGAATGTTTTGTTGAAAAACATAATAAATGAAGAATGCAGAAGAAAAACTAAATGATTCACTGAAAACCCACCTTAGATGTCTTTCGCTAGATATATCCAAAAAAATATCATTATATTTGTAAACCAAACACCTTAACCTACCCATACATGGTGTAGATAAATGAATCCAAGAGAGGAGGAGAAGTATATCTATATAGTTCTAAAAAACTTATCATTAACAAAGAAGAATGATAACAAACCTATAGAATCTGGCTTTGATTCATCAAGGGAGTCCTCTGGATAGACTCCAAAACTCATGGGGGAGTTTATAAAAACAACAAGGAAGATAATTCTCAAGTTATGGACCACTAGGATAAAACACGAGCCACATAGAGTCAATAATTTGTGAGATAGTGTTTTTTAGGATCTTACATGAACCATCTTCATGGTTAATTCACACAGTTAGACAACTCAAGTGCTAACCGTGCACTAGCTACATCCTAAAAAGACCCTCACCTGAAATCCTGACACGGTCTCCCCAAACATGCTTCAACCATGCGAGAGCTACTGCCTCAAGAGGATCATTTCACATGGTTTTTCTGCATGGTTAGGAAAAACATGTACATCCCGTGCGACTTCCATTTTCCCCAACACCACATCCAATGTTCTCCCAAATCTCCCATCCATCACCCGTAAAACATTATTACCATAAATATAATCATGTAAGGGTTACAGAAACAAAAACAAGGGATACTACATTCTCCCCACCATTATTCCTTACATCCTTGTAATGTTGAAAATCCCCACCGATATGAAAGAGTTTCATCCATTTCCCATTCATATCTTTCTCATGTTCCCAAGACTCTTCCAAAATCGGACCATGATTTCACAAAACCCACAATAGACTGATCATTTTTCCACACAATACATTTTCATTCTTAACCACAATACTCACTGGGATATCTAACAACGAAGAATATGGCTAACGGTCGAGGTGATCCTATCTGATCACTTGGTCATAATTACGCCGATGCTTATTCAACTAAGATTCATGTATCACATTATGCACCGAAATAAACCATATTGGTAATGTGAAATGATATTCCACCTCTCCAACACATTCCAGTATCTCAAAAGGTCCAATATATCAAGCATATAACTCCCTCTACTTCCCAAGATGATAATGTCCATGTCTTTTAGATATCAACAAGGACACATTCTCACCCACAGAGAAAAAAATGTTCTTCAACATAATCTGTATATGACTTATGATGACTCTGAGACATCTCCATCATCTTTCTAATCTACTAGATCTTCCCTGTTGTTTATAGGAAAAGGCTCGGTCCAACTACTCATGTCTCACCCATTTCCACCCAACATAGTGGGGAACAATAAGGATGCCAATACAATGCTTCATATGGAGCCATGTGCATCAAGGTCTGATACGTGTTTTTGAATGGGAACTCACCTATGGGTATGTCCAGCTCCCATAAGACACCAAAATCAATTACACAAGACTGAAACATATCTTCCAATATATCTATCATCCACTTAGATTTACCTAAAATATGAGAATGATACATTCTCCTCATAGTCAACTGAGTCTAAAGGGCTTGCTATAAGGATTTACAGAAATGAGGTAAGAACCCCAGATCTCTATTTGAGACAATAGACCCCAGTAATCCATTTCTATTTAATACATCTCTTATATAGATTTTTCACTGATACCCCACCGTATGATTTTAATGGATTGGAATGAAATTTTCCCACATAGTATGTCAATCCACTATCACCCCAATGGCATCACATTATCAGGACATTCATGGAAGTACTATAACAAAATCCATCACTATCTACACCGATTTCTACATAGGGAAAGGTAATGACTGCATCATTCCCACTAGTCACTGATACTCTTATTTAACCTTGTGATAAGTTTAGCACTTCGAGACAAACTTGACCACCTTCCTTTTCATGTCGCTCCACCACAACAGTGACGTCAATGCCTTATACATATTCTATATCCCTAGATATAATGACCATATTGAATGGTCTTAAATAGGATAGAATTGTTCCTAAATAGCCCTATGTACAACCATATGATCTCTAAAACACAAAACTAAACTCCCATCAAGTTTCCAAACTTCAATGTTCTCCCGACTATTGAGTGATTAACATATAAACACACATTCTACATAAAAAGTTTGTGCGTCTTTAACCATATTTACTAAATCAAGAGAAAGCATAATAGAAAGGTAAACTGCAACATCACATCATTCTTAACATTCCATTTGTATGTTGGCTTGGACCAACATCTTCTATCATTTATCTGAAAATACTTTAACCAACTAAGAATATGAATTTATATTCAATGAATATGACACTAATTTTTCATTCCCTGGTGTATACATCCAGTCAAAGACAACCAAATGGAGATATTCCATCAATCTCTATTGCTTCATATTAAAATATCACTGTTAGGAAATGTGTTTCAAGATTGACTGATTAGTAAGCACAATAATTTTCTCATCAAGGACATAATGTCTCCACATTTTCAAAGACTGTACGACTACAGGTAACTCAAAATCATGTTTTGGGTAATTATTACCATGCACCATCAATTTCCATGAACCATAGGCAACTACATTGTCTCTTATCATGAGAACACAACCCAAACCTGATCCTAAGGCATTAAATTACACAACATTCCCCTACCATGATTCTATAAATACCATGATAGGTGCTGATGAATGGCAAAGATTCAGCTCCTGGAATGATATTTGTCATTCCTCTGTCCATTGTAATGGTGCATTATTGTTTTTCAATGCTAACATTTTTGAACCTAATCCTAATAAATCACACACAAATTGTTGGTAGTAACCAATTAGACCAGGATACTATCGTATCTTGAAGGCATTCTTCAGTTTTTCCCATGAGCTAACAGCTACTATATTTTCAGGTTAAAAAAAGATAAATTTTTCATAAATGAAATGGACAAGAAAACATGCCTATTTTTTCAAAAATTCACACTATAATAATTAATAATACAAATTATGGCCTTTAAAGATTTGAGACACTGTTTTTCTATGCTCCTAAAATTCATACCTGGTCTTTAAATACACCAAGATTTCATCCACAATGTCCACAAAAAAAGGAATCTAAATATCACAGAAATAATTCATTCATCTATGAAATGAATACTATTAGTGAATTAATTTGGACAAAAGGCATGAATACATATCCAGAGTTCCCATATATACTTTTGAAAGCTTTCTTTGAGATATCTTCATTTTGAACTCATAATTGGAGATTTTCTGACCACAAGTCAATCTTAGAAAACACTTAGCTCCACTAAATTGATCGAATAGATCATCAATGAGGGGAATTGGATATTTCTTCTTTATCATAAAATGGATATGTTTACAAAAATTGATACACATCCATCATGTTCTATCTACCATCATTATGAAAACAAACTTTGCTTCCCATGGAGATGTAGTTGTCAAAATAAATCCTTGCATTCGAGTTCCTCCAACTAAACGTTCAATTATCGTAACTCTGTTGGTTCAATCCTATAGGATAGATGGTAAAGAAGATTGGTCCCTAGAAGAAGATCAATGGTGAACTCAACATCCCTTATAGGTTGTAACCCAGATAAATTCTATGGAAATACATATGGAAAATGATCCATAGCTGTTGCATGATTATTTTACTCGGTCTACTCCATTTATGACAATGTCAATGCCTCCAACTAGTAATATATTTATCCCACCATTGGTTCGAACACGCTCTTTCCACATTTCTTTACTATACTCTCTCTTAGAGAGAGATGTTGGATGTCATCCTCTATCAAGAAACTCACTATTCTATTATAATAATTTTTTGAACCTTATATGTTGTCAATAAATCAATACCCAGGATTACATAATAAAAATCTAAGTCCCACATCGATAAGTCCAATTTCAACAATTCTCCATAAACATATACAGTACATGCTCGACACACAAAGGCTTAACATTCTCTTTCCAAGAGAGGAGTTTAGAGTTTTAAAAACGAAGGAATCATTTCAATATTTACACATAGAAATAACCATCATATGGAGAAATGAATCAATTTGATGCATCGGTAATGAAGATCACTTGCACAAGGTCCGAATTCAAATATTTGTACCACTCACTGTAGGTGGTCCAACATGATCTTTAATAATCATCTGATCAACTCCTTAAAATAGCTTCATCGTAGCTCTGTTCTCCTTATTAAATTTATGAGGTTACCATAGTTGAGGAGCCATGATATTTCTTGAATAACCAAGGCTTTCTCTGCTCTGCCGATAAGACTAGTTCAATTGTCCTCTCCCTATAGAAGCATGCATTCCTTGCAATGACTGTGAAGTTTCCCAATCCCCTAACAAAGGATGACTATGAAAATAACACTAAATATTTCACATCATGATGAAATGATGACATGCTATAGTTTGTTCCGTACAATCTACCTTTATGGTGTTAAGAGTACCACATTGAACGTAACCTGCTTTGATCTAGGGTTGTGGTGGAATGTTCACGGATCCAGCTATCTGGTTTTGATTCCAACTTTCCCATTGGGAATAAGTGTACCTTTTCCACTTATATTCATAGTATGAGTTCTAACCAATCCCAGTGGGTATCATCATACCTCCTCTCATAGATCTTGAGATATCACGTTCAGCCACAATCATGGTTCCCAATCTTTGTATAATCTATATTACATATCACAAAAATCTTTAATAAAATCTCCTACAATTTCCTCAATTTGAAGATTTTTTCCTTCAAAGACTAAATAACTCCATCCTCTAGTGAAAATAGACAAAACTCATGACTTTAGTTGTGTACTCAATAACAGAGAGAATCTCTTGTTTCAGGATAATGAAGTCTGCAATTTTTTTGGATCTTGGCCATGTGAGGATTAAATTTTGTAGAACAATTTCTCAAAATCCTCCAATGTAAGGCCTTTATCAAATTCTTCAAGCATAGATAAATACCAACACTTTCACTCAAGATACTTGAGAATATTTTAAACTGGTCTGTAATTTAACTCTAACGGTGAGCCAATGAAATCGAAGTTACGATTCATCCTTCTTAGCCACACCAACACCTTCACGGGATCATCATTGCCCTAGGAGACAAGGGTAATTTTTTCAGGAACTGGATGGTATGATCCACATTCGCTGGTCCATTCCTCTTTTTCCCCATATTAACATCATAAAAATTGTGTACAATACTGTAAACCAACTATAGGTTCACATATGGTTCGGGTGCAACAACAATCTCCACAGAATCATCGGGTTGGTTTTGATGATGCCTATCAGGTTCCATTTTCAAAACTAACAACCAAATCCATCAATATCACTCTATATCAAATGATGGATTATAATTTCAAATTCTATCACATCAACTGTCACAACATTATTTTCGAAAATACCTGTTTCTTTTCAAACAATTTTTGAACATTAACTGGATATTTTTAGGACCAAACTATTTTCAAAATATAACTAATATCCCATTTCATAATATTTCATTTTAAAAAAAAACCTCATTTATTAAAAAAATTATATCCTTCAAAATATCATAAATCATTACTCCACATAAAATATGAAAACATAGCGGGATATCATTCTTCAACAATGCTTGTCATACTCGTCTCATTGGCTATGCTCATGACATTGACATTCCTAAATCCTGAAATTGTCTAAAAACACTAATGTACCAATGATCCTGGTAACCTTATGTTCATCATAAAATGGTTAGATAAGTATTTTTCTTCTATAAATTTCATATTCTGACAATCATACTCATGTCTGATATTTCGACTAAATAATAGAGAAGAAGGAATTTCAAATCCAAGACCAAAAACACTGATGAGTACTTATTAGAGAAGGTCTTGACAAGTTGAGATAATTTGTACCATAAGGATGGACCCGACTGATAACATTTGTAATGACCCATGAATTCTCATTGTCTTGGGAGAAAAAATATACCTTACATAACCATAAGAGACACCCAAAGATTCATATTGTTTGAAATAAATGCCGAAGGGTTTAAAGTACAAAATGGGGATGATTTAACCTTTTAGAAATAAACCGATAAACCAACAACCTATAACCAATACATTCACTAAATGATGAATGAAAAAAAGAAAGACAACTTATCAACTTCATGTATCTCAAGACCACATCAAAGTGTGGAATAGTGGAATACCAAACAAGTATCAAAATATAGAGTGAATAAAAAAATTAATGACCCTCCAGACATCACATGTCTCCATGATCCACAAGCTCTAAACTCCATAATCACTAAAACAACCCATGTATCAAGTGGTAGTTTTAAATGCGGGAAAAGATACATTTTCTCGTATCATAGAAGGTAGCTCTAGAAAAATAACCAATGAATATAAATAGTGTTGATTATAAAACTCGGTAGGATTAAACCAACGACTACCTTACTCCTTTATGTAGGATAGAAACGATGGACACATTTATATAAAACAATTTATATAAAACAATATACCAAAGTAGTTTATAACCAAATAAAAACAACTTCCAAAAACTGTTTAAAACCAATTTAAATAAAAACTTAATTAAACCAATTCCCATAAATTTATTTTTCCAAAAAAAATCAATTCATAAGAACAATTATTCTCTATCATTTGGCATAACCATTACATAGTTATCAGTAATCCCACACATGCATGTATTGTTTTAAACATTTATACTCCTGAGAGGCCTTCTGTCCAATTACCATCTGTCCCAATGAAACATGCCCTTGATCCAGGGTCACGTCCCATATACCCCAATGGTACATGATCATTATTAAGGGATCATTATAGATAAACCCAAACCAACACCATATATGCCAAATATTTCTATTTCCAAAACAAACCACTCCAAAAAAAATTTATTTAAAAATGAAGTACAACCAATTTCAAAGAATCATTTAATTTCAATTAAACGATCCCTTTTTTTTAAAACAACTAATACACTTCATTTTCCAACAGTCCAGATAAATCTCCTTTTAATAATCCCTATTTTAATACCATGAAAAAGTTCACTTCACTAAAAAAAAAATTTCTATATTTCACAACCATCACCAAAAAAGGATTTCAACAACTGTTCAACTAACAAATAACAGTAAGATCACACAAAAATTTAATATGAAAGCATCCCACTCAGTAATACTAATTGGAAATGATGTTGAAATATATTTAATTTTAGTTTAATGTGATAATATATTAATTTAAATAAATTAATGTAATTAAATATTTAAAAAATTAGATAAAACTCATAATGAATGATTAGTTGATCATAGGTTGTCACTATTTTTCAATTGGATGAATTTTTGTAGACAATTTAACATCACTGAATAATGATGTATCTTATGAATGAAATAATTCCCGAAAATCAGTCACTATTTTAATCCATAGAAAATTCAATGTCTAATGACAAATTTAGTATTAAGATAACATTAATTTGAATAACATATAATTGTATCTTAAAGTAATAAAAATAGATTCATCATTAATGTTGGAAATGATAAAGATTAAAATAGATCCATTAATGGAACTCAAAAAATAACAGATTGATTTTATTATTAAGGATCAAGAAATAAATTTAATTTCACCTTCTAATAACTACCTATGATCAGCCAATCAATGTTTTAGCGTTTAGTTAATGAAAATTTTTAATGGAATATTAATGTTTACATAAAGAATCATAATTAACAAAAAGAAAACAATGAAATGATTAACACACCATCATTGTGAAATGAATTTAACACATTATTTTATGTGAAAATTCACACCATTAATAAACAAAATCAAAATTTTAATAAAATAGAAACAAATGTGAAGGATAAGAAATTTTGTTTAGTGACATTGATGATCGAAAAAACATACAAGATATAAATTGAACATGAGACTACAGAATGAAAATTTTACATTATAATGGATTCAAATACATGAACTCACTAACTCCTTCACTGTAATAACAATAAATTTTTTTATGATCATAGGATAAATCCACATAATTATATTTCCATGAATTTAATTAGTATAATAAAACGTATGTAAAATGAAAATAGGAAGTGGACATCTCATCATTGACCAAAATGTTGGACTATATTCAACCCCCCTTTTGATATGCCCAATAAACATTGATGAAGAATGATTTTGGGAATGTTATCAAATTGAAATATGTCCATAAATATTTATTGTAATTCCGGAATAATTTTCAACCAGTTTTTTATTCCATTTGGACATTTGGATTTAATTGGTGGACTATATATATGGGTCCTGAAATTAGGCTAATAATTCTAACATCTACATGTGCTACATAAGTCCCTTTGAAAACCTCAGACATTATGATGGTAACTATTGAATGAAATGTCTCCAAAAATATTCAAGTATAAAATAATATTTTTTATATATCCTAGGCTTGATTATTGGGATCAAAATTTATTTGATGGGTCTAAGGAAAATCATATTTTCATGAAATTTTATTATCGTAGGAAAACAATTCACATCCCCCTTATTAAATAGTTAATTCATATTAAAATACCAAATATTCAATTGAAAGTGATTAATATTATCCTAAACTATCAATTTTTATATATTTAAGCAATTATTAAATAAGGTGATGATTATATAGTCTGAAATTGATTCACATTATACAGTAATTTTTGAGAGGTGTGAAATGATGTTCAAATAACAAAATACACTCACACTAATGTTCATGAACATTGAATCGCGTTAATATTAAAATATAAAAAATTAATATTGTCATTTTTTAGTTTCTAATCATATTTAATTAAGATTATATTATAAAATTCTCTAATAGAATGGAGGATAATTTATTCATTTGAATTGTTTTATAATGTACTTATTAAATGGTTATTTATATGAAAAGTAAATTATATGTGATTTTTTGATGGTCTAATTTTCATTCATGGGGAACTCAATCACCACTAAAGATATATCTGTCGACACTTCTATGAATATAAGGATTGAGTAACAACCTTGACACACATCTGTATCAAAAATATATTGTTTTCTTAGACTGGATGGATATTATCAATGATATTTACTAAAATCATGATACCATAAAACCCACTGAGTAATAAAACATAAAGAATATTTTATTATAATATATTTTAATGTGAAGTGATCTTCTAGGAATTGACAATGAGTCCTCCCACATTACATGTAATCCAAATAGAATATAGTTTGGAAATGAAATGGTATAAAACAATGGTTAAACAATGCATTATTAAGGTTTAATAATAAAAAATGATAATTTGATATCCTACAAATCATGTAGTTTAATGTTTATAGAAAAACTACCAAAAAATTATCTAGTGATGGTTTTAGTGATATTCACACTTAATATTTAGCCGCATTATCTATATTTTTAGAGGTGTTAAATATATATATATTATAATATTTTAATGAATATAGTCACAAATAGAGATACTAATATGTTCCAAATAATATTGTTATATTTAATGAATAATGATGTCTACTCAATAAATTACCATCTTACAAGGGAAAAAATGTTATATATGATATTAGTATAAGGGATCCTTCAAACCTATCCAGGATGAAAGTTGCGAAGGATCCAATCTTCTTGAACATACAATGAATGTACATACTATTCATTAAGGATATCATATTATAATTTTTTCTTGAATGACCTCTTACTCATCCCTTTTGGAAAAGATAATATATTTACAATGTTATTATGTAAAAATATTGAACAAGGTGTGAGATATTTAAAAACGGATTTTCTAGTAGATTAATATTGATGAAGAAATATATTTATTGTTTTTACCATTATTTTTATAACATCTAATGTTTAAATGAAAATAATTTATTTAATTATTTATATTGGATGACCTACTCCATCTACCATGCCTGTATGATGATTTATTTTGATAGGTGGTAATACTATTTGTATGAAAATATATGAATAAGGGGATCATATAATATATACCATTTCATTGATTTGTAGTATATAATTAAAAATTCAAAATAATTATAGGGGTGATGAAATAAAATCCATTAATTAACTAAAAATTTCAAAACATCACCATGGACTTTGTCCAAGGTCATTAGAAGACATCCAATAGAAATACTACTACATGGTCTATATTGGTTCTTCTTATAAATATTTCTCAATTAAATGAAATAATAGATGATATCTCACTTGTTTAAATTGTAATGATATATATAAATGTTGTTTTGAGGATTCTTGGTAATCCAATATCTGCTGAATGTGGATGAGAACAATGATTTACCTCTATATTTTATTAATGATTAAAACAAGATATAATTAGCTAGTAGTGATTTCAGAAAACTAATAACCCCAAAAATTAATGTAAAATAACGAAAAAGTATCTAGAAACCAAAGTATATGTTGAGATAATGCTAAATTATCTTCAATGAAGGATGAGAAAAAAAATCACTGAATGAGAATAAAAAATTGCATTCCCTCAATCATCAGAATTTATCTATATGAACCAATTTCTAAGATTATATTTAGGAGACATAAGAGTTTTAATTATGTTGGTAAAAATAATCAAAATGGTCCAAAAATGGTTGTAGAAATGGTAGAAACTATCCAATCCATTTCAAAACATGTCAATTTACATAAGTGTTGATAAAATAATCATGCTCAAAATTGTTGAAGAGATATAGAGATTGTGTTTTGAGATAATATGCTCCATTTCATGTATCCATGGAATATTGTCATTTGATTTAGGAACATGGGGAAAATATGTTTAAGAATATTAACACATTTTATATTTTAGAGCACATAGATTATTGTGCTATCGACTAACACACCCACCAACCATGTCTCATGAAAATTCCATGTTAATCATATCAATATTGAAGTAGAATATACCAAATCCATAAAATATACTAAATTTAGATGTGATAATGATAAAAAAATGTCACTATTATTGGTAGATTTTGAATATGATAATGGATTAGAGAGGCAATGTTATGTGAAAAAAATCTCTCATACCCAGTGTTTTATAGAATTTACCTCGGTTTGGGGAGTTTACAAGAGAACTAGATTTAACATCCTGAGATTTCATGAAATGTATTATTTAAATTAAATTATTATTATTTATTATTATTTTCACCAGAAATATATAGTTTTTCATGAATCATAACCAACATTAAGATTATCTTCTGTTTTAGGAATCATTGAATTCATTTGATTACTTATATTACATACAAGCCGGAGTCTTACCAAAAAATAATATATTATTAATACTATCATTATAGTCATTAAATAACTATTTTAATGGTATAAATGAATGTTATTAAATAAATTATTACAATATATTTTATAATTGTTGATAAAATGAATTTATGGTTACTAATTGACATGAAATAAAAATAAATACTAATTGAATAAAAATGATGTGTTTTTAAAGGAATATTTTTATAAACATAATTGTGTTTTATAATAGTAAATAAAATAAATCACTATTAATGAAAGATATTAATGAAATATATATGTTTAAAATATATTGATAAGTTTTTAAACTTATTCACTTATATTTGTATGCATGAAATAATAATATATTCAATTTTATGAACCAACGTTTTTATTCTTCTAAATTGTAGTTTGGAAGCCTTTCAATCGAATACATTTTTTTAAACAAAAATTTTAAATCAATTTTAATTTTTTTTTGAAATAACAATAACAATATTAATTTTGGGATAAATTTTTTATCTTTATGAGATGTTTTATTTTTAGATTAATAGTAAATAATACAATTTTAAATTGAAATCTTCATTGTCATCTAATTTTTTAATATATTTAAATTTTATATTAAAAAATATTTAATGGTTAATTTGTTCAATTATAAATAAATATATCCACCTTTTTTTGTTTCAATCAATTGAACATTGAGATTGGATATAAAAATATATCAAAAATTTAATCTTCTCCCTTAAATAACCCATTGTCCTATCACATCTATGGTATTAATTTTAAATTAATTTATTCAAATTTTTTATTTGAATTTGAAAAAATGGATAAAATTATTGGTATTATAAATAATAATAATATCTATTATAGCCACATTATATTTTTAACATAAATATTAGTATTTTATATTATAATTAATTACAATGAATAATATAAAAATCAATGTATTTAGTTGTTAGTTTCTAATCATAGTAGTTCAAATAGAAAAAAAACTAGTTAAAAAACAAATTTATTCAAATATTTACACCATATAAATTTTTTTTTTCAATATTGTAGACACGTGGTGTAAGGGAGTTCTCCAACTATGTTTACTGTTTTTTATTTATTGGAATTCACTCCGCCTACACTATATTTATATACTAACTCTCCTAAATTATTCACACCAGTAATGAAATTGTTCCATTAATGTTTTGGAAAAAATAATCATTCAATAAAATAATTTCATCCTTTAATCCTTAAATTGGGGTTAAATTACAACAAAAACTCCCTTTTTGCAATCAATAAAAAACTATACCTGAAGAATATGTTACATTCAATAATAAGAGCATTTTATTTATTTATTTCAACACTAATCCAATAAATTTTATTCTCTTATAATATAATAAAATTAGTATAATAAATATTCGGATATGTTGTAATGTGAAGTGTTTTACCTACACCAACACATAATTCTATAAAATACATAAATAAATAACCATTCGATTGAATATTGAATAGCCACCTCACAAAATCTGGTCATTTTTTCCATTACCACCTCTTATAATGGGGAATTATGATGGAAATACTATTATTATTTTCTATATATTATTTATATTATTTATTCATATATAATTAATTATTATATAACAAATACCCACAAGACTTCCATTTTTGGAAATATGATAACATAGTTTGTCAACCTATGGATTATTGCTTCTTCAAGGAAATATAATACATTTTTACTTTTAATTTTATGTATTAAAAAAGATTTTAATAATTATATATGACAAAAATGATATATATATTATATTATATTAACTAATTATCTATCAATGCATAAAATATATCATTTTCTTCAATCCATTTTTCATAGTAAAAAGTGAAAATGTCGTTCGTGGACATCTGGACTACCACCTACCTAAAGCGATGTGATTATTTTTTAACATCACCAAAAAAAATAATTATATATATAAGTATATATAAGTAAATAAATTTAAATTTATTATATTATGGTTATTATTTAAAGATATATTTTACATATATTCTTTCCACACTGTTTATTGGAAACTAAAAATGTGACTTATGCCTATGTACAACCTGTCCTCTCGATAATCATAACGCTGATTCATTTACCAAAACCATATTTTCTATATTGTTTTAAAAGTATAATAAATTTTAAACTGAGAAATATATTTCATTTTTAATATTCATGATATTTTTAAATAATTACCTCATTGAAAATAGATGACCTTTCAACATATGTATTGATATATTAATGTAATATTTTCAAAATAGAAGACATAAAAAATATTTATTAATTAATAGTATATAACATGTTTATAAATGAAAAAAAAAATTAGTAATAACCATTTTATATTATATTAATCTTATAAATAAAAAAATGAGTTTATTATTCATGATGATATATAATAAACATGAAAAATAAATCTCTAGGTAAGTTATTTTGATCTCATTTATTATATTTGTGAGATAAACGAGACATTCAACCCCTACTTGTTTAATGTAGTTTTAAGATTAACAATTTTGATATACTATATCATTAATTATTTTATCTAAGTTTTACTAGAATGTTTCATCTGATGATTATTATTTCTTGTGGCTTCTGCTTCATATGTTACCATAGTTGTAACGGGATTTCTGGTCTCACATTTATTTATAAGATACTTATTAAATAATAAACTATTATTTTTTGTTGTGTGGTGTATATAATAACACCAAATTTGTTATCTGATTCATAAAATTGAGTTAATATGGATTGAAATATCCCTTTTATAACATATCATTCAAGTGTTTTACGGTTTAAATATCACCAAAGAGGTAATTGATTTTTTTCACAATTGTCTTTATTTTCAATGTTTGTTAGGTTGTAGACCTATAGTATAATAGAAGTTGTATGTACATCTTATTTTACATGATATATCCTTAATATTATTATTTTCATGATATTATATTTTTCATTTAATGATATTATTTCAGAGGGATTATGTTTCAATCATCTCAATGTGGTATGGGACAGAATAGAATGTGTAATGATTTTTTTCTTCATGAATGATTTTGAGGATATTTTCATTGAATTTAGATTCATAAAAAAATACATCAGTTAAATATAATCCACATTGGATATTTTGAAAAGATAACACCCCTATTATATTTTCGTTGGATAGACATGTTTTCAATTTTTTTATATGCAACCCCTTTCTTTTCCATGGGTTAACCATGTGACAAAGATATTGTAATGGAACCCGTTTATTATGTAGGTGTTAATCTTGTTTCAAATAAAATTATATTGAACCCATTTAATTTATAGTGCTAAATCATGTTCCAAGTATATTTTTAGTGAAACCTGTTTCTCGTCCATGGTTTAATGTTTTTCAATGATCATATTATAGAACCAAGTGTTATTCTATTCATTTATTAGTATATAAATGGATACCGATTATTTCAATGAGTTTTATGATTAAAATGTTTTATACATGATAAGTCACATGAGAAATATATAAATATTTTGATCCTAAAACAGCATATATTTAGGTCGGATCCCCATTAAATATCATTATAGATATTGATATATCTTATATTAAGTGATGTTACCCATTATAGATCCTAACAAATTGTTGTGTTTGATAATTATTATATAATGTGTGTTCCCCATTATAGATATAAAATGAATTGGGTAATGATTATATTAGAAGGTGTTCATTTATTTGTTCCAATTATATGGTTTTAAAAGTGTTTTAAAAGGTTTTTATGAAACTGGTGTTCAATGTGACCCAAATTATTTTTAATTACATTTTATTAGTATATAATACTTCTCCTCACCGATATTGATATTACATGTATCGTGATTATTTATTCATATGTTTGATAAATTTTCCATGTATTTATTTGTAATGATCATTCTATTGATACGTATAACACCCAAGGTTTTAAAAAATAAATGCTAATGCATTAAAAAAATTTAAATCGGTATTTATAACTAGACTTTGAACAAAATATTTCCACTTATATGTTTTTAATTTTTAAAAACTATCATATTTACTTGTGTTCGGTAAGTTATTTGGAGTCTAATAGAACCAACATAATTTTTGGTGAATAGTAACATTTCCTTATGAATAATAATATGAATAGAAATATGACACTAATGAATATTAAATTGTTTTATTATTTTATTCTATTAAGGTTTTAATATAATTAAATCTTGGTTAATTTTTCAATGTGATATAAACGAAATTATTTTTTTAAAATTGTTATATTTTTTTAAAGTTTGATTTTATTTAAAATTAAAATTAATAATATTTATAAAATTATTTTACAAAAATATAGTTCATTTTTAAATTCTACACATCGATAAATTGTTAGGGTAAATTATTTGTAATTTTCTGGAATTCTATAATTATCAATGAATTGTAAAATACGATAAAATATGATAAATTCTAAATTGATGTTTTACTGAAACATAGGTGATACAAAAATGATATAAGACCAATTGGTTATAACTCATATTTCATTATGAATATTTGGGGTCACATTAATTAATATTATTCATAGTATTGAGCAAAAATATTATAATAATGATTAAAATAATGAAAAATACCCCCTCTCCTCCACTATAAATACCACCCTCTTTCCCATCTTCCTCCAACATCTATAAAGCCTTAATCCTTACCTATGATTTTCCCAATAATAATATCAATTATATTACCGAAGTCCAAGAGCTTCTGGTGTCAACAAAAGGTGAAAAAAAGGCCTTAAAAAGGATCACGAGGAGAATATATCAATAGGTAAATATCGTCTTTAGTTTTTTCTTTTATTTCATTTCATTTTATTATATTTAATTTCCTTTGGGTTATGATGGGATATGTCATTAAATATCCCCTTAATCCCCATATTATTTAATAATAATGTGATAATCATTTTCTCATATTAAATTATTTTCTGAAAATTTAAGTGACATCGTTATGATGGAAAAATTTTATAAGTGGTTTCACAACATTTCTTTTATTTTGAGATTCAATTATTTTCATTTTTTCTATCCTCACATCCACTTTTCCAAGAGTAATGAATGATATGGTATCTTAAATACTATTTATTTCATCATGTTTAAAGAATATTTAAAATTAAATGGCATTTCCACTACCATTTATTCAAGAAATTAAAATACAATCCATGATGTGTCGAATTACCGACATCATGGACACTATGATTTAATTTTCTTTTACATATTTCAAGAATGGTCATGAAAAAATTTTGATGGATTAAAAATATTATAATTTAATCATTATTTCTTATATAAGGTTATCAATTGATTTTATATAGATGTTTTTAATGTTTTAAAAATGAGTTCATTATGATGAAATAATCACCAAAATAACATAAGAAAATGTCAATATTCTCTGAAATCATGATTCATCCACATTATTGAACTCAAAATGATAAATTTTATAATTTATGCTTATGGAAATATTTAAATACTAATCCATTAAAATTCTAGAGTTTCAATCCCAATTAATAAGAATATCCTTAATGAACATATCATGGAAACCAGGTAAATAACACACCCAAAACAATTCAAATAACAAAATAATAAAAAATTAAAGGTGAAATTATGTAATGAAATGATCATATATGTTCTTATAAAGATGTATATGTTTCGATCTGATGTTAATAACACTATTTTAACCATTATAAAAGTGGTTTATATGAGTGTAATGTAAGACAAACCAAAAGTAAGGGAAATCTTAACCGAATTTACATATGTTGGGTTAACCTTATATTTCATTGTTTCTATGGTATTAATATGGTTTTTTTATGACATTTAAATATAAAATGTTTAATTTTATATATTTAAAATTCTTTAAATTTTCCATCCACTATATTATGTTTCACTTCAACTATATAATATTCGTAAGGTGTTTTAATTTTAAAATCTTTAATTAAAATTATGTTCTCCAAAATTCAAAAGAAAGGTATTTATGAAATTAATAAAGTTTTATGATTATGTTTTGGTTCTTGGGAATTATTTATGATGAAGGATGAGACCTATATCTCCCCCAATGGATTGGATATTTTTATGTTGGAGGTTGGTCATATGGTTACACCATGTGTAACAGTGATGGTTACATTAATAGTAAGGATGCTGTGAGGGTTAAAAATTATAAGGTAATTGAGAGGGTTATAATATTAGGTATGTAATTTCCCAAGATACCTTTTTTTATAAATATGTTCTTATGTTTTATAGAGATCTTTTTGAAATCTCTTTTATCACAAAGTAAGTATATCTAGGTAATAAGTATGTCTTTGATAATGATTTAAAATGTTACAACTATTCATGGTCTAATACGTTCTTTCCTTATTTGAAAATCCCTTACAGATATTTTTTTGCTAATTAAAAGTTTTTAAATGAAAATAAATGATTATAATGATATGTAATACAATTATTCAAGACAAGTAAAATGTTTGAATAACTATCAAAAAACAATGTTTTAATTGAATGTTTTATATTTTGAATAAATTAAATATTGTTTTTTAGTATGCACTCTGTATTAATGTTTAATGTAATAAATGTATTTTTTCCCAATTATCCATGATTCTAAACGTAAAAAAATCCAAAATGTGAAAGTAAGTGATTTCTTGAATAAATTCTAGATTAAGTAAGTTAATAAGGGTGGGTCCTTATTATTGGTAAAAGAGGATGGTTTGGAAAACATTAGGGGTTAGTATGCAATTAATATAATACCATAAATGTTCTTTTTATTAAATGGTTAATTTGAAATTTTATAGCATTTAAGTATTACTATTAATCTTGTACTATGATATATTTTTTGATAATGGTTGTCCTCCGAAAAATCAGGGAAGGTGAATATGAGAGGCACCAACCGAATGATATTCTTCTGAATTTGCACCCCAGAATGGTATGGATTAGAAATGAGTAATTTATGATTGTAATGGTTTATCAAACACAAGTAATTAATGGCTAGTAAATCCATTCAAGGGAAAATCATATGTACCACATTCTAACTTTTTATGGTACAACACCCTCCTGCTTTAAATTTATATTCTAACCTAATAGTAGAAGAAGGATTGATTAAATTCTTTTAAAGGACATTCAATGATATTGGATGATTAGATAATCCAAAGGTAATTCATTACATTTTTCATTTTGAAGGTGAATATGATCAGTTGTTTTCAATGGTAAATAATATCATGGATAGATGGAATGTTAATGTATTATATTGGAATGATTTTAAAAATATAATCCTAATGTGTTGAGAATTAGGATAGAGAACAAATAACATGAATTAACCAAAAATGAGGATGATTCAATGGATTTGTAAGAAGCTAAATTCACCCAACTGGCGAGGTATGCTCCAAATATTATTCTGGACCTTAATAAAAAAATAAACAGCATTTACTTAGGATTTAAGTCATGGTATCAAAGGGCGTTGGCCTCCCGTGAAATCAAATATTATGAAAAACTAGTCTGAAGTGCTGAAAGGGTGGAGATAGTGTTTTATGTGTACATTGTTTGACACCAAATAGATGAAGAGTAATAGATGGAAAGCGATGGGTAATAATGAACCCAAGAAATCTGATGGCAAGAAAATACAATTTCTTATTTACAAAAAGTATGGGAAGAAGCACCCTATAGAATAACATAGTAAAAGAATGTTGTTTTTTCAATGAGTTAATTTTGGAAACATGTCTAAAGATATTAATTATTATAATCCAAAACTAATCCTGATAATAAAAATGTGGTGTTTCAAATGTTGTGTGAGGGGTCATTATGAAATTCTCGGCATAAAAGGATAGCTGAATGATGCATAGATAACAAACTATAAACAGAAAAGTTTAGTGAGATACATTGTGACTACGTCCATAGATTCTGAGACATCAAATACTGTTTTATCATGAACCATATTTGTTTACTCATATTTTTATAACATTTTGTATGATACGGGGTCTACAAATTCATTTATTTATGAGAAATTTTCTAGTAAATTAGAAATATCACCACAAAAAATGATATTAGATCATACAGTTAAAACACCTGTGGAAAATAATAAATAAAAATAAACTCTATGAAATGGTCTATTTTTTATTATAGGAAGTCATTTCCTATAAACCTTTTTGTTTTTCCCTTATTTTAGTTTGACGTTATTCTAGGAAAGGATTGGCTTTTCGTTTATCACGCAATGATTGACCATATAGATGATGATGTTGTTTTTTCAGAAATATTGTTATTATATATATAACAATGAACCCATACAAATAGATAAATTATCATAAAGATGAGAAATTGTTTTAAGATGGAAATGGGTGTTACCATTCTCATAATATTGAAAATAAGGGACCTACTCTTGTTAATAATGTGGTGGTGGTAAATGAATACCCTGATGTTTTTTCTGATGAGTTACTTGGTGTCATACATGATCAGGATGTCAAATTCAAAATTGAATTAGTTAATAATTGTAAAACAATTTCAAAACCCACATATTTTATGGTTCAAATAGAACATCTTGAATTGAAAATTCAGTTGCATGATTTTCTTGATAAAGGTGTCATTCATCCTAACACTTCCCCATGGGGTGCTATTGTTTGTTTGTTAAAATGAACGACGGTTCAATGAGAAGTTTCCTTGAATAGAGATAATTTGATAACAAAACAAATAAAAAGAAGTATTGTTTTCATAATATCTATGACTTGTTTCATCATATCTAGGTAGCTATATTGTTTTCCAAAATTGACATGAGATCCGGATACCATCAGCTGAATGTGAAAGAATATGAAATCCCGAAAATAGGTTTTTGTTCCAGATATGAGAATTATGAATTTATATTTATGACCTTTGGGTTAACTAATGCAACAGATGTATTCATGAATCATATGAATAAAATAATTCATGAGTTCTTGGATATGTTTTATAGTTGTGTATAGTGACGAAATTATGGTATTTTATAAGATGAAAGAGGAGAATGAAATCATATAAGTGTTGTTTTACTAACAATACAGGAATGGAAATTGTATGAAAAATTCAGAAATATATATTTTTGGTAAAAACAGATTTCTTTTCATATACCAATTACATGTAAAGATGTAATAATAATTGATCCTATAAAAACAGAAGTGTTTAATGAATGGAAACTACTGAAAAATGTTACAAATATTCTATGTTTTCTTGGATTAGGTGGTTATTACCGATGTTTTGTTAATAAAATTACATGTTTATCAAGCGGGATGATTAGGTTTCAATAAAAAGAGATTAAATTTCTTTGGATAGAAGAATGTGATGTATTTTTTGAGAAACTGAAGAAGAGATTGTTGAATGCTCCGGTTTTGGCCTTGCCTTTTGAAAATTTTGAGTTTTTCATCTATAGTGGAGCTTATTTTAAAGTATTTGGTAGTTATTTGATTTATAATGATCATGATATTGCATATTCATAAATACAACTAAAACCTATTGAGTTAAATTATCCCACACATGACTTAGAATTTGATGTTGAGGTTAATTGTTTTGAAAATATGGGGGAATCATTAATACAGAGAAAATTTTGAATTTATATTGACCATAAAACTCTAATGTATATTTTCACTCAGAAAGAATTAAACTTGAGGAAATGTAGAATGATTGAACTGATAAAAGATCATGATTCTATGGTCAACAAACTTCTAAGAGAAAATAACAATGTTTTGGATGCCTTCAGTTGAAAACATCATGCATCATTAACCATGTTAGGTTTTCAACATGATTCGTTGATTAATTATTTGATGTATTTTTTCTTAGAAGTTGTTGGTTCAGGAAATTCCTCTATCATGTTTTAGGATTTAGTGCAGTCATCACTATTTTCCAGAATTATGCAAGCGTATAAGGAAGTATGTAAGCTACATAAAAAGTTATATCATGTTAAAATGGGAATTTTCTTGTATTTAACTTCGATAATGATTATGTTTTAAAATTTGGAAAAAGGTTTTGTGTGAAATGGGAATATAAATTGAAGAATGATTTTTCGGTGGAGCTCATAGTTCTCCATTTTCAGTTTATCCTAGGATTACAAAGATTTAATGAGTCCTTTGGGAGTATAACTGATGGGATGGAATGATAAGGGATATCATAGTTTTTACTATGAATTGTTGGACATGTCAATATGTTAAAGTTGAGCGACTATTAACGAAGGGGATAATTCAACCTTTTCTAGTTACATAGTTGAAATGGGAGAATGTACCCATGGTCTTTGTGGTGATACTACATAAGACTTCATGAGGTATCATTGAGATTTTGGATTATTGTTGATTGGGTTACAAAATAGGAATTCTTTTTTCTATTGGGAAAAAATGTCTTTAGATCGGATTTCAAAATTGTACCTCCATGAAATTGTCATCTGACATGGAAATATTCTTTCCATTATAATCGAATGGTATCTTAGGTTTACATATAACTTTTATAAGGGGTTTCTGAAGTGGTTGGGAACATAAATAAATTATGTCCCTCTTTTCATCCTCAATCATATGGGAAGTAAGACTAAACGAATTTGATGTCAGAGGATATGCTTCGTGTTGGTTCAGTGGACTACTAGTGAATTTGGGATCAACATATTTAGATGTAGTGTTGGACTCTAGCATTTTGAGATGAAGTTTGTGAAAGAATGTTGATGGGGTCAGAATCAGTAGAGGGAGTGGTAGAGAAAGTGAAGATGATTCAGCAACACATGAGAAAAGTTGAGAGCAGGTAGAAAAGTTATGCAGAAAATAAAAAGGAAAGAATTTTCTTTTGAGGTAGGTGACCATTTTTTCCATATAAAGGCTCCTTGGAAATGTGTGATTCATTTTGATAAGAATGTAAATCTATGTTCATGGTTCATCAATCCTTCTGAACTATTGGAGAAAGTTATACAAGTTTCATATGTAGTAGTTTTTCCTTCAAGTTTTTCTCAGGTACCCAATGTTTTCCATGTTATGATGTTGAGAAAGTATGTGCCAGATACAACTCATGTCTTGAGCCAAAAAGTAGTTCAGCTAGAAGAGAAGCCTTCTTATGAAGAGAAACCATTATTGATTATTGATTTAATGGAATATGTATTTCCAAATAAGTTAATTCACTAGGTAAATGGTTTTTAGTGATACCAAATGGTTGAAGAACAAATATTGGAGCCTAAAAATAATATGAGGGAAAGGTACCCTCAAATGATTAATAATTAAATAAAAATTCAAGGATGTAATTTCTAGAAGGTGGGGAAAATGTAAATCCTCATGTTTTTAAGAATATTTTGAAATGAACGAAACATGTGACACCACACCCCTACCTCATTGTTCTAAGGAGGTGGTGAGGGTTACATGGCCTTAACCAACGTTCCCAAGGCACCAAAAGCTTGTAATAAATGTCGAGGTCTTCAAGGAACAGTGGGGAATGATTTTACCTTAAAAAGATCACCCAACTCAACCAACCAATAATGAAATATGCATGCACTATCAAACCCAACCATATGATACTAACAATGATATCAAATTCCCCAAAACTGTTCATCTAGAAATTTCCACCAAATATCATAGTACAAAGAGGAAACTAAACAGAAAAACTCCATGAGCCATGACACCACAACAGCTCCATAAAAAGCTCCATGCTCCATGCTCCACCAACACAACGCAAGCATCAGCGTAAACCACTTTAAATGAGATTCATTTAATTTACTTGTATCATGGTACACAACATATGAAAAGACACCAAAGTTCCAAAGAATGTGGTGAGTACATCTACTCAGTTGGTATTCTCCAAATTACTTTCCTACATGCGCCAATATGATAAAACTATTAGCACATTTAAATAAAACAGTTTATATAAAATAATCACAAGTGCATCCATTACCATAAGCCAAGCACACCCTTACCAAGCCATTTCACACAAACCTTGTAAACACAAGGAAAGCCAAACAATCATGCCATGATCTATATATTCATCACAAGTAATCCCAATAAACCATTTCACATTTCCACAACAAATTATATCTATGCAAAGCATCAGAAAACAAATAAAATGTAATGGCAGCACGTCCCGCCCATCACATTCACCCCATATTTATCTAGCAGGACATCCCTCCCACTACCAAACAACCCAAAAAGGTGGGACATTCCACCCATACCATTCACCTTTTATATTGAGACTTCCTGCCCACTTCCACACAACCAACCCAAGATATTTCCAAGCATGTAACACTCCAATGCCACATCAATATGCAATTCACCATTTCCATTACCAGTCAATCCACTTAACCAGATCAAACATTTATTAAAAACAACCTTAATTCATTTTCAATACCAAAACACCTTTCAATAAAATAACCTTTTTATTGGAAACCATTTTCTCAAATAATTTTAATCCAACAAACAAATCAACTCATTTTAGTATTCCATTTTTAAATCACATCAAGAGAATTTCGCCACAAGCACTTTTCCCAAAAATCCCCAAACCATCCCAAAAGGGATTTCCATCCATTTTCATACATCAACAACACAATTAATATTAAGAAAAAAAATTAATTACAACCAAAACCAGTAGTTCAAACCATGTGGAGTCGTGAGAGATGTCACCTACCTTTAGGGTTCCAGTGAAATTGACCAACAAGTAACCACTCTTCATAACCGGGGAGTGGACCCCCAAACCCCCTCTAGATCCCCGTATCTAACATAAATAAGCCTTAAAATTAACATCCACGGAAACAAAAACCCTAGATCTAAAAAAAATGGGTGTATATATAGAAAACAGAAAAAGAGGTAGATGTAAATCTAGAGGAAAACATAAGGAAACCAAGAGGAGAGAGTCGCCCTGTGAAGAACCGCCATCAAACCACCAAAAAACCCCTTCGATTTTCTTCCAAAACGTGTGGGAGAGCCACTAAAACCTTTGAGAGGAGAAAATTCTGAGTGAGGCTCTCATGGGAGGAATCTTGGAAGGAAATGAGGCATGCCCGAGTGAACTAAGGTTTTAAAACCCTATTTTTAAGTGGTCGCACGGTTTGAAAAACCGTGCACTAACCGTGTAAAAGCTACTGCCCAGAGTGGAGGTGTCAAAATTGTTGCCTCACACAGTTTGACAAACCACGTGCAGGCCTTGCGAAGCCTACTGTCTCCCCCTACATGGTTTCTTGGAGAACCCGCATGGTTTCCTCTAACCGTGCTTAAATCGTGCTCCCTAAGAAAATACTCCAAACTTATTCAGAACCATTCCAAACTCACCCAACCTCTTCCCAACTCATCCCATTCACTTTAAACACATAAAGAAGCATAAAAAGGGATACATACCACAAACAGATGGTGCCATATTCACACAACCATTGGAATTTCCGTCCTCAAATAGTAGTGAACCCACCCTTTGCCGAAACATCTCAGGCCATTGCTTGACCATCTCATTCTCCCGCTCCCTAGTCTCATCATGGATCTGGCCATGCTTCCACATAACCCGAACCAGATAGATGATTTTACCCTTCCAGAATTTCTCTTTCCAATCCACAACCCGCACTGTCACTTGCACGGACGAAGCATCCAAATCTTGCTCAACATGATATCATTGAATAACAAGACCCATATCCAGCTGATACTTTTTAAACTGTTACACATGAAACACATTGTGCACCACACTGATCCTAGGAATAAAATACAAATTATAATCCCCTCACCTACCCACTCAAGAATCTCAAAAGGTTTAATATTCCTCAGAGATAATTTCCCTGTTTCCAACTGAAAATGTCCCCACCTAGGATAGATCCTCAAGAAAAAATTATCACTCACCTCGAACCACAATGACTGTAGACGATGATCCACATATGATTTATGATGACTCTAAGCCATCTATATTCTCTTCCTAATAAACTTGATCATCTATGTAGTCTCCCGGACAAGGCTCAGTCCAACCATCGTGAACTCACCTATTTCCACCTAGCATAGTGGAGAACAACACAACCACCCATACAACACGTCAATTAGAGCCATATGTATGGATTCCTGATTACTGTTATTGTATGTGAACTCAATCTACATCAATTTTTACTCCCATGAGCCACAAAAATCAATGACACTAGCCATCAACATATCCTCCTATGTATGTATCATCCTCTCAGATTGTCTATCTATTGGTGGGTGATATACCGTGTTCATGGCCAACTTTGTCCCACGGGCTTACTGTAAGGATTTCCAAAAAGAAGATGTAATCCTCAGATCACTATCTGATACAATCGAATCTCAAACACCATGCCTTGTTACCACCTCCCAATTGATGATTTTGGGAAGATCCTTCACCGTATGAGATTCACGAATGAGGATGAAATGGTCCGACTTCATTAGCAGGTCCACTATCACCCAAATTGAATTTTGATTTCTGACCATTCTTGGGAGAACTGTGATAATATCCATTGCTATTTCCTCTCACTTCCAAACATGGATTGGTAAATAAAGAAAAATTCCATGCTGGCCATAGAAGCTCTGCCTTGACCAGTTGGAAAATCATGAATCTGAAAACTAACTCAGCGACTCTTCTTTTCATACCAGCCCCCTAGAATTGTTCTTTCAAAGCGTTATGCATTTTCTGAATTCCAGGATGAATAGACCACCTATGATGATGATACACCATGGAAATATCCTCATGAAAAGAAACTATTACAACCATCCAATTCTAAAAGCACGAAACTGGTTCTCCATTCATTTTCCAACCATCAATGTTCTCCCCACCACTGTCTTTTGACCAAAAGGTCACACACTCAAAACCAGGTATCTATGCCTCTTTAACCTGTGCAACCAACAAAGGAATCAACAAGACCAGAAAAAAATAATGCTCTATCACCCTAGTCCTCACATTCTAATAGCATGTCACCTATAACCGACATCAACATCCACTGGTCTTCTCCATGTTTCACCACCTGAGCAAATGATTTTTTACTTAATGCATCTTCTACCGAATATCCCTTACCCGGTGTATACATCAAATCAAAATAAAAAATATGGAGATATTACATCAATCTCCTTTTCCACCAGTTCAAATCCATATGTGAGAAAATGTGCTTCAAGCTCTTATGATTCATATATACCCTGAATTTCTCACCGATGAGATAATGACACCACACTCTCAATGAATGGACCACTACTGCTAATTAAAAATCATGAGTTGGGTAGTTCTTCTCATGAACCATCAATTTTCATGAGCCATACACAACCACATGATCCCCTTGCATGAGAACACACCTCAACCCTGATCCCGATGAAACACAATACTCTACGTAGCCTTTCCCTGGATCCGACAAAACCAATATTTGTGCTGATGTAAGGTGACCCTTTAGCTCATCGAAGCACTATTTATCCATGTTCATTCCATAGGAATGGAACATTATTTATTGTAAAAGTTGACATAGGTGAAGCCAAACATGAATAATCACAATCAAAATGCCGATAATAACCATCTAGAATGATGAAACTCCGTACCTCAAAAACATTATTTGTTGGTTTCCACGAGATAACATCCTCTATAATTTACAGATCCACTGAAACACCCCTTCCAAAAATCACATGTCCAAGAAAATGGTCTTCTTGTATCCAACTGTCACACTTCAACAATTTCACATACAACCAGTGATCCCTCAAGATCCCCATCATTGTTGCCAAGTCCTGCTCATGCTCAACCCTTGTCTTTGAATACTCCAGAATATCATCTTCAAACACCACCACAAATGAATCCAGATATCTCGGGAATATCTGATTCATCGATTCCATGAACTCCACTGGCGCATTCGTTAGAAAAAAGGGAATATCCACATTTTCATAGTGGCCATATCTTCTTCTAAAATCAGTTTTATCTACATCTTCCTTTTTTATCCGCAATAGATGATATCTTGATATCGGTTTGGTCTTTGAGAAGCACGGGTCTCCCCTAAACTAGTTGAATATATCATAAATTCATGGAAGTGGATATTTTTTCTTTATCATAACTTATTTAAGTCTACGATAATCATCACAAAGCCTCAAAGTTCTATCCGCCTTTTTCACAAACACCACTGGCACTGCCCACAGAGACATGATAGTCCTGATAAACCCCTTGTTTTATAACTCTTCCAACTAGACTATCAATTCCCTTATTTCATGTAAGTTCTATCTGGTTAGACGGAAGTGAGATAGGATTGGTCACCAGATGGAGATCAATCGTAAACTCAAATTCTCTTATGTGAGGTAACCCAAGGAATTTGTCAGAAAAGATATCCATGAACTGATCCACCACAACCGGAAGAACACACTACTCAACACCCTTTACCAATTCCAACAACAAAACAACCAATTGATATGATAATGTGCCCAATACTGGTGCCAACAAACCTGTTACACCCTGCCTTTCATTCCTATCTCCTTTAAAAGAGAATTCTAACCCCATGATGTGATGTAAAAGACAATGTCCTCCCATTAAAGTCGATGTGGGACTTAAATGCCACAATCAAATCCATTCCCAGGATTACATCATACCCATCCATCTCATGCATTGAGAAATTACACATTAGCTCATCCTCACACATAATTATTCAACATGATCTACAGAAAAAGGCTCGACACTCTCATTGAAACAGAGGAGTTGGAAGTTTCAAAACTAAATACATAATTTATACCATTAAACCTATAAAATCAACCACACATGTAGTAATAGAGGAGTGTGAGGCACCCGTATCAAACAACACTTTCATAATGGTAGAATTTAAAATAATAGTACCTCGCACCATAGATGGTCCTGAATGATCATCCACCACAACCTACTCAGCTCCAAACAACGCATTCGTTGCCACACCCTAATCTTTATTGCCCTGTTGAGGAGTTCTGGTGTGCTGAGAATCACCTTAACTGACTTTGCTTTGCTGACGAGGGGTATGCTGTTGTCCCTGTCCCGTCGATGCATACGACGTCTGGGATCTCTGAGGAGTGTCACGAGCACCTGAACTTGGAGCATTCTAACAATAACACTTCAGATTCCCTATCTTCTTACAATTTTGTCATGCTCAAAGTTGTGCCGTATAGTCCCACTTGATATGTATCGTAGAGACACATTGAAAGCATCATGGTTTTCTATGTGGCTTTGAAGGAATATTTACCGATCCTATCATCGGATTATTATCCATACTCCCACCCTGGGAAAAAGATTCCCTCTTCTTCTTGAACCCAGGATTTCTGTTCCAACTATTCACCATGGGTAGCACCATGCTTCCTCCATCTGGAGCTCCCAATAGATCACACTCAGCCACCGATGATCGATTCACTATCTCTATGTAATCACTAATACACAACACTGCTATGTTTTAATGAATCTCATTCCATAACCCCGCTTCGATGATCCTTTCCTTCAACGACGTGCTACCCGCCACCTCGGGTGAAAACTGATCTATGCTCATAAACATATATTCATATTCTGTCACAGACATATGATATTGCTTCAGATTGAAGAAATCAGTTATGCGTTTAATTTTTAATGTATTTGTGTAGAATTGATTGTTAAACAATTATTCAATTCCTTCTGATGTCATACCATTGTTTTTCCCAACATGGACTACCAACTCCCACCACTGATGTGAAAGATCCTATAGCTTATATGTTGTTAGCTTTACATTTATCTCTACCAGCATCTCCAAGAATTCGAAATTATGTTCATTCTAGACAGTCATTCCTCTGCCCTTTCCAGGTCCTAATCACCCCAAAAGACGGGTGGATCCTGACTTTGAAACGTAGCCACATAATCAACATGCTTTGGATCATCCACTCTATTCATACTTCCCATAGCATGGAATACATTCATTATCTCTGGACTAACTGCTCATTCAACTAGGGCTCCGGAGAAACCATGTTATCATCGGCCACTTCCGGATGGTCACTATGATGCCTAACTGGTGCCATTTCTATAAAAAGGAAACAATAACCATGAATCTTACTTCCTAGACATAAATAATTCCCATTTCAAGTTGTGTTACATGATACTGTCACAATGAGGCTTTCCACCTTGTACACATTTTCCATGTTTCACCATTTTTGAAAAGCAAACCATTTTCAAAATAAAAAATATATTATCATTACAAATTCACAAATTTGATCAATAATTTCTCAATTCAGCCCATAAATCATTATTCCCAATGAAATATGCACCCTAGAGAGAGGACATTTCTACTACGCATGCCATGGTGATCTCATTGGTTACACCCACCACATTGAGATATCCAATGCCTATAAGTGTCTCCAACCACTTATGTACCCGACTCCATGGTATCTTTATGTTTAGTATAAAAGGGTTAGCTACATCTTTTTATGTTAAAAATTCCATGTTTTGACATTCATACACCTTGATACCATCTCGGCTTAAGTAATATGCCAAGAATGAATGTCAACACAAAGACTGATGGTCAACACAAAGGATTGAACAACATCTCTCACTTAAAAGATAAGGACCAAACAAACTGATACCACTTGTTACACCCTGCTCGTATCTCATTGTGTCGAGGAGGCTGTGAGGTTTACATGGCCTTAACCAACATTCCCAAGGCACCAAAGGCTGGAAATAAATGCTGAGGGCTGGAAGGAATAGTGGGGAATGATTTTCCCTTAAGGAGATCAGCCAACTCAATCAACCAACAATGAATGATGCATGCACTATCAATCCCAGCCATATGATACTAACAATGACATCAAATACCCAAAAACTGTTCAACTAGTCATGTCCCACAAACACCAGAGTACAAAGCAGAAACTAAATAGAAAAACACCATGATCCATGACACCAACACAACTCCACACCAAGCTCCAAGATTCAAGTTCCACCAACACATCAAAATCATCACCGTGAACCACTAGCAATTAGATGTCTTACATTTGTCTATATCCCTGTACACGGCAACTACAAATAAACCAATGTTCCAATGAAAGGGGTGAGTACAACTACTTAGTAGGTTTTCCCTAAATTACATCCCTACACACGCCACTAAGATGAAACCATTAGAACATTTATATAAAGTAGTTTAAATAAAATTATCACAAGTGAATCCATTACAATAAGCCAACCACACCCATACCAAGACATTTAACCAAAACCATTTAAACCCATGGAAAGCCAAACAATCATGCCATGAGCCAAACATGCCACACAAGGAATCCCAATCAAACATTTCACATTTCCAAAACAAATACCATCTATGCAAAGCTGCACACAACAAATAAACCATAACGGTGGCACGTCCCTCCCTACTCATTCACCCCAACTACAGCTAGCAAGACTTTTTACCCAATACCTGATAACCAAAAATGGTGGGACTTCCCACACATCACATTCACATTTTATAGTGATACTTCCTACCCACTACCACAAAAACCACACAAGATATAACCAAGCATGTCACCCTACAAGTTTAGAATGACACGCAATTCACCATTTCCATTACTTGTCAATCCACTTCAATAAATCAAAAATATAATGAAAACAATAGTAAATTATTTTCCATACCAAAACACCATTCAGTAAAACGACACAATTTTATTGGAAACCATTTTCTCAAATCATCTTAATCAAACCATCAAAACAAATCATTTTAAAATACCATTTTATAATCACATTGAGGGCATTTCACCACAAACCCTTTTTCCCAAAAACACACAATCCATCCTCAATGAGATTTTCATCCAATTTCGTACATCAACAACTCAATAAATTTTAAGTAACACAAATTAATTGCAACCAAAACAACTAGTTCTAACCAAGTGGAGTTGCGAGATAAGCCATATACCTTTAGGGTTCCATCGAAATGGACCCACAAGCAACTACTCTTCAAAACTAGCGAACAGACCACCAAAACCACTTTAAATCCCATTCCTAACATCCATAAGCCTTAAAATTATCATCCAATTAAAAAAACCCTATACCTATACACAAAGCTTGTATATATAGAAAAAATGATATAGGGAGATATAGATCTGGTGGAATCCACAAGGAAACAATGTGGACAGACATACCTGTGATAAACTACCATAAAAACACCACAAAACCCCTTCGATTTGCTTCCAAAACATGTGGAAGAGCCTCTCCAACCTTTGAGAGGAAAAAATACTAAGTGAGGCTCAGGTGGGAGGATGCTTAAAGAGAAATGAGGCATGCCTGAGTGAACCTGGGTTTTTAAACCCTACATTTAAGTTGCCACAAGGTTAGCCCACATGGTTTGTCAAACAACGCGCTAACTGTGCGCTCGCTACACCGCCGAAAGGAGGGGTTCACACAATTTCCTCACATGGTTTGATGAACTGTGCGCAGGCCGGGAAAAACCTAATGTATCCCCACTGTACAGTTTTCTAGAGAACCTACACGGTTTCGTATAATCGTGCTAAAACCGTGCTGCCAAAGAAAAGCCTTCAAACTTATTCAATACCATTCCAAACTCACCCAACCTCTTCCCAACTCATCCCATGAACATTAAACACATAAATAAGCATAAAAAAATCTAAATACCTCAAACCAGGGGTGATACAAAACATTATTTTATGTATATATAAATAACCTGCCTTTTTATATAATTTATCTACTTCTATGTTTTCAATTTCGAAAAATAGTCATCTATAATTGTGTTCAGTTTCTTATTTGGACTCTAATGGAACCAACTTAATTTTTCGTGAATAATAACATACCCTTATAAATAGTATATGAATATTATTATGACCCTAAAAATAGTAAATTATATAATTTTAATACTTTATAAGGATTTATCATAATGACATGTTGGTTAATTTTTCGATGTTATATAAAATTAATTATAGTTTTAAAATTTTAAATGTTTAAATAAATCTTTATTTTATTTTAAAATTAAATTAATAATATTAATAACATTATTTTCAAAAAACGGAGTTCATTTATGAATTCTACACACCGATAAATCATTTGGATTAATTTTTGGGAATTTTCTGGTTTCTAGAATTTTATATGAATAATAAAATATGATCAAATTTGTTAAATGCTAAACAATTGATTTAATACATCATATGTGATGAAATAATGATTTAGAACAACATTGATTGAACTTACATGCCATTAATACTATTTGGGATCAATATAGTTAAGTCTATTCATCTTCATGATAAAAAATATTATAATAATTATTATAATAGAGAAAAATTCCCCCACTCCTCCACTATAAATACCACACACATTCCCCTCTTCCTCACACTCCTCTAAATCCTTGATCATTACCTATGTATGGCCCAATGCTCCTAAAATTTCTATTTACCACATCCTATAGCTAATGGTCTACCCAAAAAAACCAAAATCAAAGGCCTTAAAAATGATCTCAAGGAAAAGAGATCAAGAGGTGAATATCCTTTTCTGTTTTCTTTCTTTTCATTCATTTTATGTTATTATTTTTAATTTACATTGTTTTATGTTGGGATATGTCATTACATATCCACCTTACTTCCCATATTATGTAATAATTATGAGTCACCCCTTTTCTCTCATCCAAATAATTTTTCATATTTTATCTGACACTGTTATGCACCCAAATTTTAGTCTGTGATGTGTCGAATTACGGACATTATGGATGATGCGATTTCAATTTATTTTACATCCTTTTACAATGGTCATGAAAACATTTTTTCAGTTTATCAATATTATAATTTATTCATTATCACTTATATAAGGTTATGAAATAATTTTATACACATGTTATTAATTTTTAAAACAAATGAGTTCTTTACAATCAAAGAATCGCCAAATTGACTTAGAATATATCAATAATATTTTAACTCAAGATCCATCCAAATGAATGAAATAAAAATGAAATATCGTATAATTAAATATAAATGAAATATTTAAATAATACTCTATTTTTTTTTGTAGTTTCACTCCCAATCGACAATAATATTCATTATGAACCAATCATGGAAATCTTGTAAAGAATAAATCCCAAACAATGCAATGAACAAAATATTAACAATTAAAGGGTGAAATAATGTAATTAAATGATCATATAAGATGTTATAAAGATTTATATTTTTCATTAAGATATAAATAATATTATTTAACCATTATATAGGAGGTTTATATTTGTTTGAAGTAAGACATACTCGAGGTAAGGGAATTCTTAACCCAATTTCCATTCGTTGGGTTAACCATATATGTCAACGATAATGTGGTATTAAAATACATTTATTGATTAAAATTGTTTATATAATGATGAATTATTTATATTTATAGTTTATTTACTTATTCTATCCAATAAATTATATTTCTCTTCAACTATATGATATTCATAAGGTTTTTTTACTTTAAAATCATATTTTAAAATTTCTATTACAAAAATAAAAAGAAATGTTTATATTCAATTATTCACGTTGTAAGATTATGTTATTTTTCATGCTCACTATTTTTTATGAAGGTTGGGTCATATATTTCACTCCAATGCATTGGGTATGTGTAATTTGGAGGTCGACCATATGCTTATTCCAAGTGTTACTACGATGGTTACTGAAATTGTATGTTTTCCATGAGGGTTACAAATAATATGGTTGCCGAGATGATAACAATATTATGTAATTAATTTCCCATGATAACTTCATGGTTCTATTTTTTTAATGTTTCGTAGTTATCTTGTGAAAACCTCATGTTTCACAATTTAATTATATATGGGTTACAAGTATGTCATTGATAATGATTTCATATGTTACAAGTAATCATGGGATAATATTTTTTTCCCATATTATCATATCCCTTACTAAGGTTTTATTGCATCCCTTTTTATAAAATAATTTTCACATGTTATATGGAAGAGTAAGAAAAAAAGGAATAGAAGTTAAATGTATGAAGAACTATCTAAAAACCATGTTTTGTATGAAAGTTTAATATTCTCAAAAAATTAATATTGTTATTATGTTATCCACTCTGAATTAATGTGTAATGTTATGACTGTGCAATGTCCAAATTCACTAATGATATAAACTACAAATGATACTCAATGTGAAAGGAAGTTATTTATTTTATAAATTCATGATTAATTTTGTATGTCATGCCTATTTTAATTATGATCTTGTAATTTTTTTATGATTTTTTGTCATAATTTTTTGAATCAAATCCAGGAATGATAAGATATGTATTTCATCACAAGATCCAGATGTTTGGGTCATGATGTTATTATAGTTAATATCAAGTCCAGTTTATATAACATTTGAGATTATGATGTTTTAATATGATGATATCTTAAGAGTTTTAGATACTATCAGTTTACAGTAATCTTAAGGAATATCTATATATCAATATCATAAGACACCCCATTTGAGGTTTTATGTAGGAAAATTTTGGGTTTATCAGTGACTTTGTTTCATAGAGGTATTCATAACCCCTAGAATCAACATGAGGTGTTTATATTTAAATATTAATGAAAAAAATGACAAACAATATTCTAGGTTATTAACTATGGATTTACATAAGTTTGTGGGACATGAACCTGGGACCAAATGATGATAATGGTCTCACACCTAGGATCAGCTTATGTGAGTGTATAATTTTTTTACATTTACTGATTATTTTTATTTTTGATATACATGTGATTGCATTTGTTTAATAATGGTTGATTTATCTTGGAAGAATCTATGATCAAATCATTCTGATATTTGTCTTTCGAATTTAGTTAGAAAATTTATATGATAATAATTTACCAAAAAATATTCCATTATATTTGGTTATTACATTTGATTAGTAATTTATCATATTAAGATTTACACATTTTGGGACTTATATTTCATGTGATAACTTATTTTGTTTTTAATTATGTCTGATAACATGTGGAAAAGCTTGACTATCCCTTTTTTTGGTATGTTATCTATAAAAGCTAATTAGTTTTCTTTTGGTGTAATAAAATTCTTCTTGAATATTCACCTTCTAGACACAAAGTAGAGATTGTGGTCAAAAATGGTAAAATGATGATATTAAATATTCATAATTGTATATTTATTTTTGTTTTCAGTTTAAATAGTGGAATAAATCCATTAAATTTGGTAAAAGGATCATTAAAATAAATTATTACTATTACTATTTTTCAAATGTATCCAATTACCTATTAAAAATCAATTAGGATTTTGATTTTCTCATCACAAACTTCTCAGGCCTATATTCTCTATTACTCTCTATTTTCCCACTAGAACTAATTTTTCCTTCTAAATCACTTATTTAATTTATCACCAACTGTATACCTATGGTTAGTTTTAGTTATGTGTAATATATAGTGACCATTATGTTTCACATTTTTGATTATTAAGATGATGATTTTATACCACTCAATCCAATGACAGATTAAATAAATTATCTACTGAAATCTATATTATTTGATAAATAAGATTAATTTCAATGTTTAAACTCATATTAATGGAATAAGGATGTAATATAATGAAAATTGAAGGAATATATTATTTCAAATTAAACAAAATTATTTAATTTATTATATTACACATAATACATATTTTATCTGTCATCACATGAAACGCTAATTTTTTCTTTTTTTGTAAGAAAAATTGACTTTCATTGATAATGTATGTTACACACATGTCCGAATAATACCATAGAACAATATATTATTAAAATTATTATGATATCCATCACCTAAACTTTAAAATGGTGGGAATTAACTATATTAAATAAATTACGAAATTATTGATTAGACATGTTTATAAAATGAATTCAATCATTTCTAATTAAACAGAAATGAAAATAATAACAAATTAAATTTTAAAGATATGTTATTATGAATGAAAATTTATATGATGTGAATGAAATTTTATATTAATAAATTAAATTAATCACTTTTAGTTAAATATATTAATGAATATTATATATTATATATTAAAAAATATTTTAATTAAAAAAATATTAATATATTAAAAATAAGAATATGTAAAATTTTAATCATAATGTATATAATTTTTTAAAAGGAAAAATATCTTCATTTTAATGGTAGAATTTTTGTAAAGTGAAAATTTGGAACATTTATAAAATTTAATTGAAAAAATAAAATTTAATTTTTATTAATATTTTCAATATTTAATTTTTTGTGTGAATTTTATGTATCTTTCTTTGAATTATCAATTTGGATGAATAGTAATATATAACGATTTATAATTGAATTTTATTATTATAATTTATTTATGTAGATACACAATAAATTAAATTGGTTTTATAGAATAATTATATCAATTATAAATCAATAGATCCATTTCACATAATTTTAATCAATATCACCATGATATTGAATACAAAATAACATCAAACTATTGACATTTTATCCTTAAAAACACATTGTCGTGTCCTGTATATGGAATTAGTATAAAGTTAATATCTACCTATTATGTTTTTGGAATATTGAAAAATTGATTTTATATTAGGAATAATAATAATTTATATTGTATAATAAATTTAATTTATTTATATCAGAATATATTACTGAATATAATTAAAATAAAATATTGTATATATGCTAAAAAAGACAGTACTTATTTGTTAAACACTAATAATGATGTAACAAATGACTGTGAAACATGTAATAACCTTTTAATATGGCCATAATTGAAACATATACCAACTCTTATCAATAATTTACTATTATTGGGGGAACCTTCTAGAAGGGTTACATCCCAATAGTGTTTACCTTTTTATATTTTAAAGAATGGTAATTTAAACGACCAAATATTTTATTAATGAAAATTCATCTCGATATAAATAAATGTATAATTATGTAAAATGGTTATAGAAGTATTAAATTCTCTGGTTTTATGTTTTTGGATTTATGAATACAATTAAGAATTGTTACAATTTTTTATAAGGTTACTTTATAGTGATCAAATGATTAATATGAATATAGGGCTTTAACGAATTGAATTTACTCATAAAAATAAATAAATTGTCTTATATACTAGAATTAACTCATATGAATCCCAATTATCATAGCTCTGAATGGAGGTGGAATTATTGGTATTGAATCTTGACTAAATCTATGCTAGACTTCAACACGTTTCTCTTGAACAGAACCACCTATGTGAGAATTTGAAAATGAAATATATTACCACCTGATCAATTTTATCCAAGCCACCCTAATAGTCTTTGACCATCGCACACCTTACCTTTATGTCCTATACGGGTTCTATAAGTTGTTATTTAACAAGTCCTTTATACTATTAATATCTGAATTATTTTTTTATATAATAATGAATATACATTCATTTTATTATTTTTACTTTGTAAATGGTAATCAAAGTAGAAATATTATTTGTAGTTTACATTGTTTCAGAAATATAATCTGATAAATTAATGTATTTTTGAATTAAATAAAATATTAATAAAATATTTTTATGAAATAACATTTTGTTAAATATAAATTATCATATTATTATTATGAATACAATTGTTATTTTTATTAAGGCTTGAATTTCATTTTGGACAAAACCCATGAATTTTCAATAAATGTCAGTTTCTATTTTAAATGTAAAAATTAAAATATTTAGAAAATTATTTAGATAATATTAATATTGTTTTTGGAATCATTATTTTGAAATTATTCAACGGTGAATTTTTCATAATTTTAATAGAACGTGAAATTTTTGGGTAAAAACTAAATACGATTTAAATACAAATTGTGATTTATGAAAAAATAATGGACCAATACTGATGTAATAATATATTATATTGTATTTTTTCATCCAATATATTATTTATCTTTAATATAATGTGATCTCAAATTTGATTGATTAATTTTATAGTGCCTTATTGGACCCTCAAAGACTTATAAAACATTTTATCTTTAAAAATGATTTCTCTCAGAGTATGACTAACCTCCACATAAGAAAAACTATTTTTTTATGAATCTAGTCCCTTTCCATTATTAAATAATTTTTTATGATCCCCTTTTGAAGATAACATGGGAAAAAATGGTTTGGATTGTGGTGTTGATTCGTTTAATGTATGGTGTCTAAAACCAAAATAATAAAGAATTCTATCTTCTTTCCTATATAGTCCCACCAAAGCTCCCAATTCCCTTTTATCAAATATTTTTGAGCTAGACCAAACCCTGATATCCTCTCTTTATAATCCTCCCATTGCACCCCAGTCTCCCATGATGCCTCTCTTAAGCCCCTCCCAAGATATGGTTATCACACATCCAAGTAAGGGATCTATTCCTTTCTCATTTTTGTCCAAATTTCATTATATTTTTATAAAACAATTTTCATTTAAAAATGTTAGATTATTAATTATAACCTCCCACATAATAACCTAATTATGATTGAATGATTATATACCTATTTATCTCTAATTAATTCCTCCCATGTACACTTGTTACCATGATGAAATTCCATAAGGAATTTCTTTCTTCTCATATTTATTGATGGAATTATATTATATTATGCATATAAATTACATTACCTGTGATTGGAAAATTATGTAAATTACCCCCTTATATTTCATTTCATGAAAATATGTTGAGACACCACTCTATCTATCATCAACAATTTTTATGAATTATTATACCACACTGTTATGCTGCCGAAACTACAATACGATTTTCCAAACCATAGTCATTGTGTAGTGAATACAATACCCATTTCTCTTTCAAAGGCAATCCACATTATGCACAATTAAATATTGATTATAGAGTCTCATTTAAGAATTAAGAATACCTTTATCATATAATAAATGAGGATGTTTAATGAGTCCATGTTATATGTTACATGTGGCACACTTATGCATGAAATGAAATGATTAATATGGGTGTCTCTGATAGCACTCCAATGAATTGGGTGAAAAAAGTATCATGATAACTCAAGTATAATGATTTTTTAATAATGATAATTCATTTTTAATGAGGTTTTAATCATGATTCATGGTAAATGAGCCTTGGATAATTTAGATATCATCTTAAATGTTGTTACCACATTTCCATGTTATGATAATCATTTTATATCATACTTTTATGATCATGTTTTTCTTTATCTCTATTGATATGACCATTACCTAAAATTTACTATATTCATCATGTGATGCCTTTTTTACTCCATTATGGGATTTATTGATCACCAAATTCTTATGAATGTACTTAGGATATCATGTTCAATGCTATGTACGATGGAATGTGTGTGGTCATGTAAAAGAAATTTCCAATAATGATGTGCATTTCAAGTTTTATGTCATTATATAATGTTCATAAGCCCCAACGAAACTACACCACTAGATAATTTATGTTGTATCAAGAAATTAATTGTTGTTATAAAAAGTATTTATATCTGAATTAATGATCACAGTTTCTTTAGTTGGTATTAGTGGATTTCTTTAGTTATGTCGAGGATTATGATTAGAAAACCCTTGAAAATTCTATAGGTATAAGACTCTGTTTAATAAAAAAATCTGTAAATTTTTGTGAGTATTGATTATGTTGGATATCAATAATATACATCCATTACTAGATTTGTCCAAGAAGAGGTGGCTCTAGCACATATGCATCTAGGGGTCAAACCCAAAATCACTGATTTGAGCTATACATGTACATGAACTAGTGCATGATAACATGATGTGATTCACTATTGGTTACGACACTCTAAAGGGATATTCATTGGAAAATTTATAAGCATAGTACCATCAATAATTAAGGGATTAAAAATTTCACTAAGAATATATGTTGGGAAGTAGATCATGGAATACATAGACTGAATCCTATAAACTTATAAGATAAATAAATAGAAGTTATTTATATGTTATCCCTTTGTATAAATGGATTCCCCTTTATGTGTTTTCCCTAAAATTTATTTTATTCCAGGAAATGGACTATAATGGGGAGAGTCGAGCTAAAAATCAATACAAAGATCAATGTTATGATTATTCAAATGAGATTCCCAACCTAATGGGAGAGGGAATCGTGAACCTTGTCGTGATAATATCACAATGAAATCATGTTTTGAATAGAGGTATGGGTTATGAAAAATATTTAACCCCCCCCCCCCAATCAAATAATAAGTCCCAATCGAGAGCATAATGAGACAATGAACTCCGACTTTAAATGGACCATATGGTCCCTCAATTTCCATAAAATGGATTAACTCCATTGAAAATATATTCTCCACCTTCAATGTCATAAAAAATATAGGTATATCATGGATTCTTGTCATATTAAGTTTTAAGTTGATCAATGGGGGACATTGAACAAAAAAAGCATGTTTTTTGAGGTGATCGATGAATTCGATTGGAAGGATTTCTAGAAAATTCTTTTTAATAAATATTTTTTCCACACCCTCCGACTTAAGATTAAAAGGGACACACTATCACCGATGAAAAAAATATGATGAATCCATCCATGAATACAAGTAAAACATAACAAGTCATTCACCATATGCCTCTGGAATTTTTGTTACCCTTGAATGAAAGGTAGACTATTGTTTTGTGGGATAAAACCTTTCTTACAAGAATCCCTAGTGATCTGTGACTTTTATAGATATGAGGAAATTTTCTCATGTGCCCTCAAATTAGAAATGGAGATCAAGGAATCTATGGGGTATCATTGCGATACGAAGTGTAAGGTGGACTTTAATTCTGCTAGTCAGACAGATAAATCCAACGATGCTCATAAAATCCCACACCACACATTCCAATGGTGCAGAAATAACAACACTAGAAATTTCCTAAAGGGGATTGGAAAATAATGTAGGTGTAGAAGAGAAGGGAACCTGGCTATTAACTGATGAAAAACACCCACTACAATGACATGGGAGAGGAACACTCCATTCGACCCTCAACACATTGTTAATTGCTTCAACTTCAAAGAACAAGGGAACATTGTATACAAGTTTCCTAATCCATGTGATCATGGAAGAAACAAAAAACCTCCAAGTCAGCATGTGTGAGCGTTTTCCATCACTACCGATGATGTGAACCACGATAATTAGGTGGTGATATGTACTCTTGTAATACATTCATGAATAATGAACAATCTTTTATGTTCTAGTTTTAATTATTCTTTTGTATATTTAATTTTTATAAGAACAATCCCAACATGACAAAAAATCATAGATGTAAAGATCTTAGAGAGAACAAAAAATGTGGAAATCATCGAATACCATGAATATAACTCATCACCAACCATAATTTGTGGATTGAAATTCCTAAAAATCCCAGTCATAATTCATATAGTGGAATATGATGAAATTAATTACATGGATATTCTATCCATATAGAGAGACAAAATAAATTTCCGTGAGAGGGAAATCACTCTACATATAGAGAATCCACTCCCGATATTGTACAGTTTCAAGGAGGTTTGTGAATCATTTTTAGCACTATCATCTCATGAATGGATATTACTGCCCTATGTAGATGAATATATTTCACAGATGATTGATTCTATAGAATAAACCATCCTTGAAGACCTTCCAATTTGAAAGGAATTCGATGAAATCATTACTGAAGTATTTTATTTAGCATCCATCTATAAGAAACGTGGAATTATCAATTGATATTATAACTGGTGAATTTCCACTATCTATGAATCCATATAGAATTTCAATTTTTTACCATGTTGAGATAAATAAAAAACTGTAGGAGAATCTGGATAATGGGTTTATATTCCATAGTGCAACACCATGGGGTGCACCTGTCCTCTTCATCAAAGAAAAGGATGGGTCAATGTGCCATTACATTGATTATCATGAGCTCAACAAAATCATGACAAATAACAAGTATCCTCTAACATGAATAGATGAATTTTTGATAAGGTACATGGAGTACAATACTTCTCTAAGGTGGATTTTTTGTCAGTATTTTACTATATAATATTAATGAAGCTGGATATCCCAAAGACTGCTTTCCCTAGAAGATAAAAGGCACTATGAATTAGTAGTAATTCTTGTTAGATTAACCAATGATCAAGTAATCTTCATGGACATAATGAATAGATTATATAGATATTATATAGGCCAATTTTTTGTTAGTCTTTATAGAAATCAAAAACAAGGTGGAGCATGTGGTGAAAATAAGAACTGTAGTACATTACTTGCGAAAGGAGAATCTCTATGAAAAGTACAAAAATTGAGTGTTCTAGCTGAAGGATGTCTCATACTAAGGTCATATCATAATAAGTAAAGGGTTATTTTTGGATCCCTCCATGATATATTAAAATTATGGATGGTTGAGGCCGACATCTGTTAAAAATATTAGTAATTTCTTGGCATTTGTTTAATATTATCACTAATTTGTGTTAAATGTTTTACGATTGTCAAGCCCTCTTACCATGATAACATGTGTGGGAGTCATGTTTTCTTGAAGTATTGAATAGGTCATAAAAGAGTTGAAATTGAGTCTTATCACTCCACTCAAGCTCACATTACCCATAATCAGAGATAATTGTTTTTTAATTAGCGATTCTTTAAAGAAGATAATGGTCTATGGGATGATGAAAAATAAAAATGTAATTTCATATGAGTCAAGGAAATTAATGTTTCATGAGAAACACAATCTTACACATGACTAGAGTTTTCTACCATAATCTTTTATTTAAATAATTTTCATGTTATCTCTTTGAAGAGAAGTGTTAAATATATATGTACCACAAAATACTCACATATATATTCCCAATGAAATAGTTGAACATGCACCAAATAATATGGTTAGTGATAATCAAATACTATGACTTTTCAATCCATTACCACCCTGTGAAAGTGAACTAGGTGATAGAAAGTCTTGGTTGAAAGGAACCAGTGATGTTATCATTAATATATGTGAAATGTATCCACTCTTCTTAGATTTTCTGAAGATGGACCAAAGAATCATAAACAAGTGAACATCATCAATCCTTTCACAAATTATTACTCAACCATCCCTTTGGCATAGTTTGATGGATTATCAAATGGATAATTGATTAATTAGGTAGAAATGGAAACTATCAAAAATGGGAAATCCTTGGAGTTCAATGTTAATGAAGATGGTATTGTGAGATTTGGGACAAGACAACATGTTACATAAATAAATATTTAATGAAATAACTTATGGATGATTCACATAGTTTGAATTTCATATTCACTCTGGAAACAAAAATATCTAGCATGATCTCCAAGAGAAATATAGGTGGTATAACATGAAGAATGAGATCACTGAGTGTACATCAATGTTCCTCGTATGTCTGCATTGAAGGGTGATTGTCACAAGTCTAAGGGGTGATGCAACCATTACTCATACTAGAATGGAAATGGGAGAACATCACCATGGGATTTTTAATCAAGCATACTATAAAATGTAATGGAAACAATGATATCTTGGTTTTTTTTATCATCTTAAAAATATTGAACACTACATTTCAATTCGTGAAGAATTTATCATTGGATCAATTGGGATCAATGTACATTATAGATTTGATAAAGCATCATGGGGTACCACTATAAATTGTATCCGATTGAGATCCAAGATTCAACTCTATGTTTTGGATGAGTATTCAACATGATATTAATAATAATACGAACATATATTTTGATTATCATCCTAAAACTGATATCATATTTTATCAAACTACCCAAAACACATGAACGCATGGTGAGAAAATTCTCAATGGAATTTAAAGGAGTATGGTATCATCAAATTTCACTGGTTGAGTTATCTTAAAATAATATTTTCCACTCAAGAATCCAAATGGATCCTTATGAATCTTTGTAAGGAAATAGGAGTTGAAAACCAGCATCATGGTATGAAATTGGAGAGGGAAAACACGTAGGTCCATAAATTGTTGAAGGAATGGTGGAAAAGAGTAAGAACATCCAACATCACATTAAAACTGCTCATATTCTCAAAAAGGGATATGTTGATAGTCATCAATGAGACATTGAGTTTGAAGATATAGACATGGTATTCCCTTGAATATCACCATGGAAGAGATTTTTGAGATATGGGAATAAGGGAAAGCTTAGTCCAAGGTACATCGGCCCTTATGATATACCTGAACTCATTTGATTATTGTCTTATCGACTAAAATTCCCACCAAACCTATCTCATGTACGTGATCTATTAAATGTGTCACTTTTAGAAAAGTACATATCTGACCCATCACATGTACTCAATCCAAGGGTGGTTCCATTTGAAAATGTCCTCCCCTATAAAGAGAAGCCAGTGAATATCTTATATCATAGGTAAAATGATCTATGAAATAGAACAATACCCCATGTCAAGGTGTTGTGGAGAAACCAAATATTTAAAGATGAAATGTGGGAATCAAGGGAAGTGATGAAGCATAGAAACCCTCGTCTATTTTAGAGTGATAAATGGAAATTTGTGGGAAAAAATTTCCTCAGTGGGAAGATTGTATCCACCAAAATTTTTATTAATGTAAATTATTCATGATCTGATTAAATTTATTATTATATTAAATGGTTATAAAAAATATGAACTTCCATGGTTTTATGTTTTTATATTTAAAAAGACTGTCAAGAATTATTATCATTTCTAATATAGCTGTTGAATTGTGATCAAATTATTAGTATAAATATATGCCTTTTACAAATCCAATTTACCTAGCCAATGGGAGAAATGGCCACATCTAGTAGAATGGTTCTTTACAAAGCCCATTTTGGTGTTCAGAATGGAGATGGTGTCATTGGGATTTGCACATGACCATGCCCAAGACGATCATCAACACGTTAATCATGAAAAGATCCTCCAATGGGAGATGTGGATGTAAATAGAGATTACCACCTGATCGATATTATTCGATCCACTGTAAGTGTGTATCACCATCACTATCATTATACATATGTAATATGCGAGATTTATAATGGATTATTTATCATGTCCCTATCAATATGATTATGTTTAATTTTTTATATTATAAATAATATATATTCAATTTTTTAGTTACTTAGTAAATGGTTTATAAAGGAAAAATAGTATATTTAGATAATATTGAATTATGTAATCTATTTTTAAGAATTAATGGATTTTTGAATTAAATAATATTTTATTATAATATTATTTATGAATTAATTTTTATGAAATATAAATGATAGTATAATTTTTATGAATATAATTTTAATTCTTATTAAGGTTTGAAGGTAGTTTTTTTTCAAAATCCATGAATTTTTTATAAATATCAGTTATAATTTTAAAAAAAATATTCCAAAATTTAGAAAATTAATTTGGAAATTTAATATTATTTTAGTAATCAGGATTTCAAAATTATACAACGGTGAATTTTTCATAATTTTCTGAGACAGTCAAATTTTTGGGTAATAATTAAATATTGTTTAAATATATAATGTGTTTTATGACATCATTATGACTCAATAGTGATTTAATAAAACATTATAAATGAGATTTTTTGGACAAAATATCTTATATATTTAACAAAATTTGTTTCATATTTTTTTTATTATTTTTATGGTACCATAGTGGACCCTCCTAGACATAAAAAACATTTCAAATTTATAAATGACTTCCACGAAAGTGTGACTCACCTAAAAATATAAATACATAATATTAAAAATAGTTATTCCATTTAACATATAAAATAATGTTCACCACTCCCCTTTGGATAAACTATTGGCAAAATCCATGGATTTTTTTTTTTGTTTAGATTAGTTTAACGTGTCATGTCTAAAAACTAAATAATAATTAATTCCACCTATTTTCCTATATAAACCCACCCAAGCTATCACTTCTCTTCACTCAAATCATTTGTAGATCGACAAGACCCTTCTATACTCTATCTATAATCATACCAAGGCTATCCATTCTCCCATGAAGCCTCTCTCAAGCCTCTCCCAAGCAATTTGGATCACACATCCTTGTAAGAGGTTTCTTCATTTCTAATTTTTTTTCCTAATTTCATTATTTATTATTCCGCTTTGTATTCAATTAAAAAATTTGGTGTATTATTTTTCACCACCCCTACACTTCCATATTAATTATTTAATTATGAGGTACCACTTTCACTTTCACTATTTCCTCCCATGTACACTCATTACCATGCCGAAATTATGTAAGGAATTTATCTTTTCACATTTTCATTTAATTTTTTTTATAATATACATCCAAATTAGATAACCTATGTTGTAAAATGTATCTATATGACCCCCTTATAGTATATTTAATTTATATATTATACACACCACTTTATACCTCATACCTATTTTTATGAATTATTATGTCACACCATTAAGCTGTAGAAATTACACAACCATTTTCCAAGTCAAAGTCATTGTGTAGTGAATACCATTCCCATTTCCCTATCCAGGGTATTCACATTTAAAAAAATTTACATATATATTAAAAATATTCATTTCAGAACTCCACATTCCTTTATAGTGAAATAAATTATTGTGTTTAATGACTCCATGTTATGTGATCCAAGGGGTGAACATATGCCTGAACTAAAATGATTAAGAAGGGTAAACCCGGATGGTATTACAATGTATTGGGTAAAGATTAATATCATGATACATCAAGTTGAACGAGGGTTTAATAATGATAATTCATGTTCTATGAGAGTCTAAACATGATTCATTTGCAATGTGAATTTGATCAAGAAAATATCCTGTTAATGTTTGTTGACAAATGTCCATGTTATGATAATAATGCTATATCATTGCTTTATGTTCATGATTCTATTTTTCTACGTTGATATACCTATTTCATCAATTTTACTCTATTTTTCATGTGATTCGTTGTTTAATAAATTTATGGCCGTTATATCTTACCATTATCTTATGCATGTCCTCAGGTTATCCCTTCTAATGTTAAGTATGAACGAATTTGTGTGTTTATTTAAAAAAAGTTTTCAATAAATATGTCTATTTAATGATTTAAGTTGTTATGAAATGTTACTAATACCTAAAGACACTAGTACTCTCTATCATCTATGTTATATCAAGTGATGATTTTATGTAATAAATTATGTTTAAGTGTGAAATTGAGAGTAGGGTTGTTATAACACTTCTCCTCCAATATTAAAGGCAGCCAATCTCTTCAGTTATTAACAACAGTAAATCCTTTTATCACATCAAAGAAAGACAAATTATTATACCAAAATTAGTCCACTTATGTTAGAATCCTCTACTTTTCCAGAAATCAAATCATGTAAGTTCTTCACTGCAACCAAAATGTAGATACCTCAACATGAAAATTCATTCTCCCATAAGAAATTTTAGTATATTTCATTATCCCCCACATGAATATTTATTATTAGATTATTATATAATAATAATATAAAAAAGAATAAAACATGATGTTTTTATGTGATTTTTTATTCATACAACTATAAGAACATTCATTAAATAGGTATTGAATCCATTGATCGTGTGTACAATGAACTACTACATCATGTAACAATGACGTTTGATTCTCCTTCAGAAACTCATATGGTTGGTAATTTAAATTTAAATACTATTTATATGTAATATATTATATATATAATTTTTAAATACTTCTTTGATAATTTTATTACACATTCCTTCATGCTCTCCATTTTTTGTGAATAAGATAACATCCATTATAGACATGTGGACTACCACACCCCCAATGTAATGAAATACATTCAAAGTTGGAATAGAATGTAATAATGATTGGTTTAATAAAAAAATAATATAAAAATGGAATAATTATGATATTAATGAAATAGTTAATAATCTGTACATATACAATATTATTTTATTCTTTCCATTTCACAAACTAAAATGTGATAATGGCAATCATGGTCATATGGACTACCACCTCTACGAAGTGATATGATTAATAATTTTTAAAATAAAAAATAAAAATAATGATCTATATAAGTAAATATAAATAAATAATATGATATTTTTTATATAATATTCTTACCTTTAAGAAAAAAATTTCTTAAATTATTTCCAAAATAATCATTGAATAATGGGAATGTCACCCAAGCGTATGTGTGTCATACAGTCTCCATGGCCGTAACATTTGTTCATTTCCCATAACTATATTTCTGATATAACAATGAAATTATATTTGATATAAAAATGTGACATTAATGTGATTTTTATTATTATAGTGATGTTTAATTAATGGCAATATTAACCATAATCTACTAATCAATGACAGTTTCGAAACATTAGTTGAATAGGGTGATAATATATGACTTAAAAGTTATCAATTACGTAATTATATATTCTATGATAATAATTTAAATAATAGTAATTATTGTTGGTCGGAGTGGACACTCAAGAGGGGGGTGAATTGAGTTCCAATTAAAATTTTCTGTTAAAAGCAGTTTCTAATAAAATCCCCCAATTTCAAAAACAAATTAAACTGTAGTGAATTTATATAGATTATAAAGGTTCAATTAGCTTCTCAAAGATTGATTAGTTCTCAGTTAACTTAATCTTATGATTAAATTAACTTTTGAAACTAATTTACTGATTTATAATAAATATAAACACTTGCGAATTTAATTATCAAAGTAGCTTTGAAGATAGATTATATTTCAAAGTAATAGCAGTGGAATATGAAATAAATATGTATAGTATGGATATAGAGTAACTGTAAACACAGAGAAGTAACCAAGAGGTTCAGTCTGAAGCCGAGACTTAGTCCTCTCAAAAGTTTATATAAAAGTGATCCACACCCTGGATCGGGGTTAACAACAGTGAACACACTGTCCAGGTCACAAGACCTCTACCACAGTTCTACGTGGGAAAAACAAACAACAGCAGCCAGCTGTCCAGGACACAAGACCTCTACCACTATCCACAGTGGGAAGTGTAGTGTAAAAGGTTTGCTGAGGATTTACAGATCCTCCAGTGAAAGTACAGGAGTCAGTGTGTGTGTTTAATACAGCAGATAACACACACTGCTCAAAATGTAGAATAAATAAATCACAGAGCAGAGATGTAGAGTTTAGAAATGGCTCTAGTGATTTCAGTGTAGCACTGGACTCGTTTTGGAATTAATCAGAAGTGATTCTGAATCCTCTTCTCGATTTTGTTTGAGAAGCAGAGTGTCGTATGCTTCAGGTTCACAGGCAGTGGAATGTAGTCGATGAAGCTCTTCAATATTCTATTGTATGCACACCACTCTTCTTGAGTATGTCGTATGCTTCCTTGTCTCTGTGTGTGTTGTCTCTCTCTTCTTCGTTTTTCTCTGCTTTACTTTTCTAACACTTCACACCCTCTTCAGCAGAGTCTTCTTGTATTTACATCACGTGCTCCGTAGGACAAATAGGTTTCCTTTCCGCAGGTACGAGGTACGGTTTCCTGACATCCGACAACCTTTATTAATTAATTGTCAGGGTATTAAAATATAACTAATATGACCGTTGGTTAGAATAAATAAAGATAAAGATAAAGAAATTCAAACAGTTGTTTATGACTGTTCAAGAGATCGGTAGGTCATCAGCATTAGAGTAATGATCGGTGACTCAGATAGATCAGCATCAGTCTATCATCTGATCGGTGAGTCATTTTGATCAGCATCGGTCTGTCATCTGATCAGTGAGTCATTTGCATCGGTGGCTCATTTGCATCGGTGACTCATTTGCATCGGTGACTCATTTGCATCGGTGACTCATTTGCATCGGTGACTCATTTGCATCGGTGACTCATTTGCATCGGTGACTCATTTTCATCGGTGACTCATTTGCATCGGTGACTCATTTGCATCGGTGACTCATTTGCATCATTGACTCATTTGCATCGGTGAGTCTGATGGATCGGTGAGTCTGATGGATCGGTGAGTCTGATGGATCGGTGAGTCTGATGGATCGGTGAGTCTGATGGATCGGTGAGTCTGATGGATCGGTGAGTCTGATGGATCGGTGAGTCTGATGGATCGGTGAGTCTGATGGATCGGTGAGTCTGATGGATCGTTGAGTCTGATGGATCGGTGAGTCTGATGGATCGGTGAGTCTGATGGATCGGTGAGTCTGATGGATCGGTGAGTCTGATGGATCGGTGAGTCTGATGGATCGGTGAGTCTGATGGATCGGTGAGTCTGATGGATCGGTGAGTCTGATGGATCGGTGAGTCTGATGGATCGGTGAGTTTGATGTCTGTTGAATCCAGAAGACTTCCAACATGCCTTGTAAGTCAATAAGCATAGTTAAAAGCATGATAACTGATTCATTCATAGATTGGAATTATGTTTATGAGACATCAAACCAGATTAAGCATCAATGAGTTGTGATGATTTGTGATTATTAAAACATCAGTTATAAATAAGAAATCAGCAATCTTCCAGAGGGCTCAACAATCTCCCCCTTTTTGATAATCACAAATCTTCATATATATATAAAATAAAATTAAAATAAAAAAAAAATAAAAAAAAATCTCCCTCTTAAAATAACATTCCCATATATATAGTATTCAGATTTCTCCCCCTGAGATATTGATCTCCCTCTTCATATATATAGAGTACTCCCCCTTAGATATATATGTCACCCATTATATATATCATTATATCTTTCTCCCATTATATATATCTTTCTCCCCCTTTGGGATAATCAAAAAGGAGAGAAAACAGATAAGGGAAAAGAGAAGCAGGGTGTAGAGAGGATAGAACAGAACACAAAGGAAAAACAAATTTGATAAAGTCACAGAAAAAGATAAGCAATACATAGATCACCCCATCAAAAACAATACCTGGCTATTTGTTGGGATACAAGGGGGCTTTCCCTTTATCCTTTGGATCAATGGTAGGTAAGGTAGAAGGCTTGGAGGCAGGCTGTGGTTCACGGAGCTGAAGTGGCGGCAGGACAACTCTGACAGGTGCAGTTGGAGGTGTCACAGAGGGTTGTTGAGAAGGAGCAGGAGCTAGATGAGAAGCTTTCTGAGAGACTGGCCGCAACTGAGATAGAGCTTGGGCAACAGACAGCTGATTCGGAGCGACATCAGAGGCACTGAGAGGTTCAGAAGTAGGAAGTACAATTGCAGTGGCCTGTGCATCCAAGTAAGGCTTCAACAGATGAATGAAGTCCTGAATGACTTCTGCTCCATACTTCATAGCTTTTTCAAAATCATCCTTGTTTTCCATGAACTGTGCCAAGGAAGGGACAAAATCTTGCAATTGGAAAACTTGAGTGTTGAAGGCCTGAGTGACTGGAGGTAATTTCAGATTCTCTGCCAAGACTTTGAAGTTTGCAGCCATCTCATGTTTTGTATAAATCTTGGAGAAGTAAGTATCAACTTTTTCCTTGATCTCTTGCAGGGAATTATTAGCATCCGCTGAATATACTAAGGTCATCTTATGACTATTATCACAGAGATCTTTCATCTTCCTCAAAGATTCTAAGTCAAGAATTTGTCTTACAGCAGCTAGCTCTGCATGCACAATTTCTCTGAGAGCTTCTATCTCACGGGTAGTGATTTTGGTTACCTTGCCTGTACTGGCTTGGCCGACCATATGAGTTAGTTCAGCTTTCAACTTCCTCAGGTCAGACTTGTTGAGATGTTCAATCAGATTTCTCAAAACATCCATCATACCAGAGATGGTTGATCTGAACTCATTTGATAGAGAAAGTAAGCTAACCTGGAGATCCTTCAAAGTTTGAGTCAAAGAGGCTATGTGCATACCAACAAATTCACCAGTAGCAGTCAAGTCTGGCTTGAGAACATCTGAGACTGTAGTTGAAAAAGCTTTCAAGGAATTTTCAGAAACTTGCAGAGATACTTGATGAAGGGCATTGGAAAGTTCTTCTCTGACTATCTTTCTCACAGTGGTTAGCAATTCAGTCTTAAACTTATCAAGATCAGCTCGAGAAACTTCAGAACCAGGTAAATTCACATGTACAGGATCAACAGTAGGAATAGACCTTGCTTCTCTTGGAAGGTTCCTTTTCACAGCTGCAGCAGATTCTGGCAATTCGTCTTCTTCTTCAGAATATTCTAAGCCCAAAACAGCATATCCAGGGTAGTCATCCCAAACAGCAGCACACAGGGTGTAGTTGGGTTTTTCATAGCTTGCTGTTCCACTAATTTTTGATGAGTCATCTTTGTCACTGATATGGATTTCTGGTACTGACTGAGGTTGTTCTACTTGATCTTCAGCAAGACCATCCACTGGTCTGTTAACACCATCAACAGCAGCTTCAACATCATCAGCATCATCATCATCACCACCATGATTGTCATCAGCATCACCTTGCTCATTATTACTCTGCTCAGAGGCTTCACTGTGATATTCCTCAGTATCAGAATCTTCTTCATCATCAAGAATAGGTTCAGACTCTGGTAGGGTTAAGGGTGGACTAGCAGGTCCAAATTCTATTCTTTTCTTGGGGCTAGCAGTGTCTGGATCACTCCTATCATCAGGAGAAGACACACTTCCTTCTTCAGTTGCAGCTTCTTCTTGTTCATTATCATCAGAATAAATTGGTTCCTCATCTGGTTTTAATCCAGGATCTCTCAAATCCTTTGGCCTCTTGCCATGATTTATGGGATTGTAGGCTTCATACAACTTATCTTCACCTGCAACCCAGCACTTCTTCCATGGATTCCAATTGATTTTCATCCTCTTACAGATCTCTTTGTTGAGACAGAAGGTAGGCTCTGTTTCAACAACTTCATCATCTTCATCAACACATTCCAGATTCTGGATCATAGTAGATATCATTTTTGAATAAAACAACGCTGTGGCTTTCTTGGAAGGTTTCAGCATACCAGCTATGTGGACCATCACATATCTACATAGGTTTATCTTTTCATGGGTTTTGAGCAGAAACAATAGAAAAACATCTTGATACTTAACAGCAGCAAAATCTCCTCTTCGAGGGCAAAGTTGGTGCTGAATAAACTTGAATAGGAGTCTGCTTTCACCATCTAATTCTGAAGCTGTGATTCTCCTTGATTCTCTGTTTCCAGTTAGAAGCTCTAGAGCTAGCTCATAAGAAAAATAGTCAGTGACTGGGGGTATATTGCCAGCGTAGTCCTCATATCGACCTTCATGAGGTACGTTTAATCATTCAGCCCACTGCTTAGATGAGAAAGATATTTTCTTTCCTTTTACAACAGACGACATCCTAGCAGCTTCCACACCATCAAGCGTGATTTTCAGGTTCATGTAAAACTCATGTACTTGCTTTGGATAATCTATTCAGGCGTTGTCTGAAAACCAGTCTATCCATCCTTGCGATTTAAGAACTTGTAGCAACAGGGACTTACTTGACAGAAGCCACGCCGAGTTTACTTCTTTTTCTACAGCTATAATCCGAGCTTCCAGGTTCGGATTTACTGAGCATTGAGAGGTACTGCTCGACTCGCCTCGAGCACGCTTTGAAGGTACAGGGCTATCTGGTCCTTTGCTCGGTCTCTTTTGCTTAGCCATTCGAGGATTTTGGAGAGGCAGGAGTTCGAAGGTTCGAAGGTTCGAAGCAGAGGGGAAGAGAGGTTGAGAGGTTCGGCAGGAAATGAAAGGTCAAAGGTTTAGGGAAGATAAATAGCCGCGTATCATTTATTTTATCATTTAGGGTTCCCATAAAAAGTAATTTACTAATTAATAAAACGTATTTTTTAAAAAAAAATAGGTTCGACAGAACAGTGTGACAGATCGGTTCCACAGATCGGTTTCACGGATCAGTTTCACAGATCGGTTTCACAGATCAGTTTCACAGATCGGTTTCACAGATCAGTTTCACAGATCGGTTTCACAGATCAGTTTCACAGATCAGTTTCACAGATCAGTCATACACAATTCATTCTTAATAAATTTCATTCTTTCAGAGCATAAGGGCTTTGTGAAGATGTCAGCTAATTGATTTTCAGAACTAACAAATTCTAGAGAAATATCACCCTTCTGGTAATGATCTCTTAGAAAGTGATGTCTGACATCAATGTGCTTAGTTCTAGAGTGAGACACAGGGTTCTTGGATAAGTTGATTGCACTAGTGTTGTCACAGTTAATTGAAACATGTTTAAGATCAAATCCATAATCCAATAGAGTGTGTTTCATCCACAAAATTTGTGCACAGCAACTTCCAGCAGCTATGTATTCTGCCTCGGCAGTATACAATGCAACTGAATTCTGTTTCTTACTACACCATGATACTAGGGATTTTCCAAGCAAACGACATGTTCCTGATGTGCTTTTTCTATCTAACTTACAACCAGCAAAGTCAGCATCTGAATAACTCATTAACTCAAAGGATTTTCCTTTTGGGTAAAACAAACCTAAATTTATAGTATACTTAAGATACTTAAAAATCCGTTTAACAGCTAATAAGTGTGATTCTTTAGGATTAGACTGAAATCTAGCACACATACACACACTAAACATAATATCTGGTCGACTAGCAGTAAGATAAAGTAAGCTTCCAATCATACCTCTGTAACTGGTTTGATCAACTGGTTTCCCAGTTTCATCAACATCCAATTTACAGGTGGTACTCATAGGTGTATTACTTTCCTTAATACTATCCAATCCAAAACGTTTTAAAAGATCCTTTGTATATTTACTTTGATTTAAAATAATACCATTTTTAGTTTGAAAGATTTGAAATCCAAGAAAATACTTAAGCTCTCCCATTAAGCTCATTTCAAATTCATTTTGCATAACCTTTGAAAAATCAATACATAAGGAGTTTTTAGAAGATCCAAAAATAATATCATCAACATATATTTGTACAACTAAAACATCTTTAGAAATTCTTTTAATGAAAAGATTTGGATCAGCAATCCCTTTAGTAAAACCTTTTGAAATAAGGAAATTGCTAAGTCTATCATACCAAGCTCTTGGAGCTTGTTTCAAACCATATAAAGCTTTAGAAAGTTTAAAAACTTGATTTGGAAAATGGGGATTAGTAAATCCAGGTGGTTGTTCTACAAAAACATCTTCAATTATAAAACCATTTAGAAATGCACTTTTAACATCCATTTGATATAATTTGAAATCCAGATGTGCAGCATATGCATGTAAGATCCTAATGGCTTCTAGTCTAGCTACAGGTGCAAAAGTTTCCTCATAGTCTATACCTTCTTCTTGACTATATCCTTGTGAAACTAGTCTAGCTTTGTTTCTGACTATATTTCCATATTCATCTACTTTATTTCTAAACACCCATTTTGTGCCTATTGTCAAAGTGTCCTTAGGTCTGTCGACTAATTCCCAGACTTTGTTTCTTTCAAACTGATTTAATTATTCTTGCATAGCCATTACCCAAAATTCATCATTGATAGCATCATTGATATTTTTAGGTTCTGACTGTGAAAGAAAAGCTTGATGTTCAACCTGGTTTCTTAGAGAAGCACTAGTTTGTGTTCCTCTATCTAGATTTCCTACAACAGCATCTAAGGGATGATTCTTTAGAGTCCTAGATGGTCTTGAAAAGATAGGGCTAGAAATTTCAGGTTCATCTAGAGATTGAGGTTCAATAGAAGCAGATTCTGGAGAATTTCCAGAACTGGATGCTTTTATAACTGGTTCTTTAGATTTATCATTAAGGTCCAGAATAGACAAATCTTCTTCAAGATTCCCAAGAGAGGTTTTAGGATCATGTGGATCAGTTTCATCAAATTTGATGTGAACAGATTCTTCCACACATTTGGTTCTCTTATTGAAAACTCTATAGGCTTTACTAGAGATAGAGTAACCTAGGAAAATTCCTTCATCACTCTTGGATGCAAATTTATCCAGATTATCTTTAGTATTCAGAATAAAGACTTTGCAGCCAAAAACATAGAAGTAGTTTACCTTAGGTTTCCTATGGTTCCACAGCTCATAAGGGGTTTTCTTTAGAACAGGTATAATCAAAACTCTATTAACGACATAACAAGCTGTATTAACGGCTTCAGCCCAAATGTAAATTGGCAGGTCATATTCATTGAGCATGGTTCTAGCAATTTCTTGCAGAGTTCTGTTTCTTCTTTCTACTACACCATTCTGTTGGGGTGTCCTAGGGGCAGAAAAGTTATGAGTATAGCCATTGTGTGAGCAATAAGATTCAAAATCTTGATTTTCAAACTCACGACCATGATCACTTCTCAGGGTCTTAATCTTAAGTCCACTAAGGTTCTCTACAGACTTGGAGTATTTAACAAAGTAAGAACAAGCTACACTTTTGTGAGCTAGAAAATATACCCAAGTATATCTAGAAAAGTCATCTACAAGAACATAGACATAGTGATTCCCATTTAAACTAGAAACTCTTGATGGTCCAAACAAATCCATGTGAACCAGTTCAAGTGGTTGAGAAGTTGAAACTTCTTTCTTTGATTTAAAAGAAACTTTGTGTTGTTTTCCCTTTTGACAGGGATTACAAACATTGTCTGCTGGAAATTCAAGTTTGGGTAAGTCTCTAACCAAGTTCTTCCTAGAAAGTTTTCTAAGTGAGTGCACATTGCAGTGTCCTAATCTTCTGTGCCAAAGCCAAGACTCTTTATGAAAAGCATTTAAACAAGGAATGTTATGTTTAGCTAAAGAATCTAAATCAACAGCATAAACATTTTCACTTCTTAAAGCAGAAAATACTAAAACATTTTTAGAGTTAAAAACATTGCAAGAATCATTTTCAAATCTAACATGAAAACCATCATCACATAACTGAGAAATGCTTAACAGGTTATATTTAAGTCCATCAACAAATAAAACTTTAGATATCAAAATTGAATCTGTGTTACCAATCTGGCCTAGGCCGATGATTTTCCCTTTTGAATTATCACCAAAGGTGACAAAGCCTCCATCAACTTTTATTAAACTCTTGAAACAAGAGAAGTCTCCTGACATATGTCTTGAACATCCACTGTCCAAATACCACGTCTCTTTACAGGAGCTCTTTAAGCAAGTTCCCTACAAAACAGATTTAGATGGGAGATGATTTTGGTACCCAGATTTTCTTGGGTCCAGACAGGTTAGCTAATAACACATTAGGTACCCATATTTGTCTGATGGGTCTCACATAATTTGTAGAATTGACATGCTTTGAAAGATAAACTTTATTAGATCCATAGCTATGTATATAACTGGTTTAAGCATATGAGGTTCCAGAATTACCTTCATTCTGTCCAGATTTAGAAATGAATCTTGTTTTGGCAATTTTCCTTTGTCCTGGTTGGTATCCTATACCAGTAGTGTATCTAGGTGCTACTTGCTTTCCTAGCATCTGTGTTAGAGTATTCTTGCCATTGGTGAACTTCTCTAAGTCTTTCTTGAGTTTCTCATTAGATAGTTTCAGTTCAGTATTCTCTTTTAACAGTTGAGCATTTTTCTCTTTTTCAATAGTGAGTTCGGTTTTAACTGTAGTGGTGAGAGCATGTTGTTTCTTTAATGACTTGTATTTATCCTTAAGTTCATTACATGTCTCTTCCAGCATATCACAGTATTCAAACAGTTCAGATTTAGACATGTTATCACCTTCAGAATCATCTCCAGAATAATATGAATTTGAAGCAGGAGTTTCAGCAGTTACCTCAGAAGTGTTTTCCATAAAGAACATGTTGGCTCGATTCCTTTCAGAGTCTGAAGATTAAGCTTCACTTGTGCTGTCTTATGAAGCACTCCAAGTAGCCTTCATATCTTTCTTAAACATATTGTCCTTATATTCATATTTCTTTTTATATTTCAGATTTGGACAGTCGGCTTTAATGTGTCCTTTTCTCTTGCACTCATAGCAGAAAACATCATCTGATTTGTCATTCTTCTTCCAGTCCTTTTTCCATTTGCCTTGATGATCATACTTACCCTTATAATTTGTTTTTCTGAATAACTTCTTTTTCCTATAAAATTACTTAAATCTTCTAGCAATGTGAGCCATCTCAGCATCACTGTCAGAATCACTTGGACTGTCTTCACAACTTGAACTTTCAACTACAGCTTGAAGCTTTTCCTTGTCCTTATTCTTTGAAGTTGAGGTTTTGAAAGCGACAGACTTTCTTGCAGGTTCATTTTCCTCCTCTTTGTTCACTTTAACCTCTTCTTCATACATCATCAGCTTGCCAATTAGTTCCTTGACAGGTAGAGCACCTATGTCACATGATTCTCTGATTGAGACAGATGTGCCTCTCCATCTATCAGGTAGACACCTCAAAATTCTCATAATTTGTTCCTTCGACGAGACATCCTTTCCCAGCGAGATCATTGTATTGAAAATTTCGTTGAACATGAGATACATGTCAGAAATGGGTTCATCAGGCTTCATCTTAAAATTATCATACATAATAGTATAGGTATTCAATCACATCTCCTTAACATTAGTTGTTCCTTCATGAGAAACAGCTAAGGTATCCCAAATTTCATATGCAGTTTTACATGCAGAAATTCTATTAAACTCTTCATCTCCTAGAGCACAGTACAGAGCATTCATAGCTTTACAATTATTATTGTAAGCAGTCTTTGTAGGTTCATACCAAGTAGATCTAGCAGTAGTGGGAATTTTGTATTCAGATTCAATAGCAGTCCAAATATCAAAACCTATGCTTTCTAGATGAATTTTCATTTTCAGTTTCCACTGAGCATAATTAGTTCCATTGAAAAAAGGTGGCCGGTTAGTAGCAGCACCCTCAAGTCTATTATCCATGATATTACCAAAAAGAATTTTAAAGAGATCAAAATTTAGAAATAACAGAAATTTTAAGAACTTTAAAATACAACTAAAATCACAGGTCCAAAGCAGAGCACTTTTAGAAAGTATTTACTTCCTCTGATACCAAGTGTTGGTCGGAGTGGACACTCAAGAGGGGGGTGAATTGAGTTCCAATTAAAATTTTCTGTTAAAAGCAGTTTCTAATAAAATCCCCCAATTTCAAAAACAAATTAAACTGTAGTGAATTTATATAGATTATAAAGGTTCAATTAGCTTCTCAAAGATTGATTAGTCTTCAGTTAACTTAATCTTATGATTAAATTAACTTTTGAAACTAATTTACTGATTTATAATAAATATAAACACTTGCGAATTTAATTATCAAAGTATCATTGAAGATAGATTATATTTCAAAGTAATAGCAGCGGAATATGAAATAAATATGTATAGTATGGATATAGAGTAACTGTAAACACAGAGAAGTAACCAAGAGGTTCAGTCTCAAGCCGAGACTTAGTCCTCTCAAAAGTTTATATAAAAGTGATCCACACCCTGGATCGGGGTTAACAACAGTGAGCACACTGTCCAGGTCACAAGACCTCTACCACAGTTCTACGTGGGAAAAACAAACAACAGCAGCCAGCTGTCCAGGTCACAAGACCTCTACCACTATCCACAGTGGGAAGTGTAGTGTAAAAGGTTTGCTGAGGATTTACAGATCCTCCAGTGAAAGTACAGGAGTCAGTGTGTGTGTTTAATACAGAAGATAACACACACTGCTCAAAATGTAGAATAAATAAATCACAGAGCAGAGATGTAGAGTTTAGAAATGGCTCTAGTGATTTCAGTGTAGCACTGGACTCGTTTTGGAATTAATCAGAAGTGATTCTGAATCCTCTTCTCGATTTTGTTTGAGAAGCAGAGTGTCGTATGCTTCAGGATCACAGGAAGTGGAATGTAGTCGATGAAGCTCTTCAATATTCTATTGTATGCACACCACTCTTCTTGAGTATGTCGTATGCTTCCTTGTCTCTGTGTGTGTTGTCTCTCTCTTCTTCGTTTTTCTTTGCTTTACTTTTCTAACACTTCACACCCTCTTCAGCAGAGTCTTCTTGTATTTACATCACGTGCTCCGTAGGACAAAAAGGTTTCCTTTCCGCAGGTACGAGGTACGGTTTCCTGACATCCGACAACCTTTATTAATTAATTGTCAGGGTATTAAAATATAACTAATATGACCGTTGGTTAGAATAAATAAAGATAAAGATAAAGAAATTCAAACAGTTGTTTATGACTGTTCAAGAGATCGGTAGGTCATCAGCATTAGAGTAATGATCGGTGACTCAGATAGATCAGCATCGGTCTGTCATCTGATCGGTGAGTCATTTTGATCATCATCGGTCTGTCATCTGATCAGTGATTCATTTGCATCGGTGGCTCATTTGCATCGGTGACTCATTTGCATCGGTGACTCATTTGCATCGGTGACTCATTTGCATCGGTGACTCATTTGCATCGGTGACTCATTTGCATCGGTGACTCATTTGCATCGGTGACTCATTTGCATCGGTGACTCATTTGCATCGGTGACTCATTTGCATCGGTGACTCATTTGCATCGGTGAGTCTGATGGATCGGTGAGTCTGATGGATCGGTGAGTCTGATGGATCGGTGAGTCTGATGGATCGGTGAGTCTGATGGATCGGTGAGTCTTATGGATCGGTGAGTCTGATGGATCGGTGAGTCTGATGGATCGGTGAGTCTGATGGATCGGTGAGTCTGATGGATCGGTGAGTCTGATGGATTGGTGAGTCTGATGGATCGGTGAGTCTGATGGATCGGTGAGTCTGATGGATCGGTGAGTCTGATGTCTGTTGAATCCAGAAGACTTCCAACATGCTTTGTAAGTCAATAAGCATAGTTAAAAGCATGATAACTGATTCATTCATAGATTGGAATTATGTTTATGAGACATCAAACCAGATTAAGCACCAATGAGTTGTGATGATTTGTGATTATTAAAACATCAGTTATAAACAAGAAATCAGCAATCTTCCAGAGGGCTCAACAATTATAATAAATGAAAATATTATGAATCAATTAAATAAATAACATAATATTATTATTCAATATGATAGAGGAAAAATTTCCCAAATCAATATCATGTTAAGGGATTCTTATTTCACTTTTTAAATCAGTTATATTAATTTCATATTCTACAAATAATTATTTTTTGTCTCATATCTACTGACCCTATTGATATATTATGTAATTAAATATTTTATCCAAATTTAATTTACATGTTTAAAGTGATGATTATTTTTTGGGGCATCTAATATAGATATTCCCACAGTTGAAATGGTGTTTATAGTCTGACCTTTTTTTCTGCGAGACATAATCTATATTTATTATTCAATTTTATTATATGGTGTATATAATAATAATGAATGTATTTTACAATTATAATACATTAAATTATGAGTATTTTAATATAAATTTTGTTTCTCTATTTTACAGGGTTTACGGTTTCATCATTACAATAGCAGTAATGCATTTTTTTCACAATTTGACATTTTTTGTGACATTTGTTATGTTATACACTTATGTTCATTTATGTTAAGCATATAATTACTATTTTACTTGTTATGTAAATAATTTTTATATTTTATTGATATCATTTTTATAATTTAGAGATATTATTTAATTTTTTTAATTCAAATATTTCAATGGGGAGTGGGACAGTATGGGATGTTTGATAATAATTTTACTCAACAATGTTAATCAGGATATTTTAATGGTATTTACATTCAAAAATGTAAGTAAACATTGTTGTAACTTCGTCCCCATAGGTAATATTTAATATTGATACCATTCCAATTATTTATTCTTTTCATTATTAATGTTTATATGTTATTTTTTCGAACCAATTTCTTTTCCATGGGTTAATCATGTGTCAATGATATTATGATGGAACCCATTAATTTTCCATGAGTTAATAATTTTTAAGATTTATTTTTATGGAACCCCTTTTGATTATATGACTAATAAAAGTGATAATGATATTTTTAAAGAATTTATTTATTTTTTATTGTTTAATATTGTTTCTAAGAGATTTTCATCGAAGCCATAGATTTTCATGGTATTAACATGTGATAAATTAATTATGATTTTTTATTTGAGTTTTTTTTTGAATTATTATAATTAATGTTACTATAAATGAGATCTATAAAATGTTGGTGAGCTTAATACAACTTATAATAAGTATAGAGAACCATTATAGATCATGTGTGAGATAGGTATATCTTATATGAAGGGTTGATCCCCATTATAGAAAATAAAAAACACATGTTCCTAATAAAGATTATTCAAAGGTTGAGCCCCATTATAACACTCCATTTAATTTGATAATGATATTATATGAATTATTCTATATTTATATTTAAATTGAAATTATGTTTAAATGAATTTAATAGAGTTTTAGGAATGTGATTCTCATAGTTTTCTAAAAGAGGATTAATTATATATTATGAGATTATAATGTTTCCCATGAAAGGAATTGAAATCACATGGATCCTGATTATTGATTATAATGTTTATTTTTATATCTATTTTTTGGGATTTTATGCACCTCTAAATTGTGTGAATGAGATATTTTATGATGCACTCATGCACTTAGGTTATTTAATCACACAGTTATGCTCTTCGTACGATCATTAATAGATTTCAATTATTAATTCATACATTTAACCTTATATATCATTTAATCTCACTATTAATATTATTATTTTATGTGGGATTTAAAAAATGATATTAAATGTTTTAGGTGTGTAAATTATTTTATAAGGATGATACTGATAAAAAAATGTTAAATATGAAAATGTATATAATGTGAGATGTAGTTAAAATTTATGATCCATTTGTTTATGATTCAATGTCTATGAGAAAATTTTATATTGTATTTTTTATTATTTCTCTACAACTATAATGATAAATGGCCCATGTGTATTTAAGAGATTTAAATTTTCCATTCAAATTAGTATGGTTTAGATGAAAAATTTGGGTCCCAATTTTCTTCATTTTTTTCTGGAATGTAAATATATGTATTTCAGTATAGGATCTAAGTGTACGGTTATTGGGATATTATACTAGAAGAATTAATAATGAATAAGTACCCTTATATTTATTCATAATTGAATATAAAGCTATATTTAAAGAATGAAATTTCATAATTTCTGAATATTTTGAAGACCAATAATTTTATCAATGAAATTTTCCTTCAAAATATGTAATTATGTCAAAATTATTTTGTTGTTTTTATATATAGCACATGAACAACATGATAAAATAGACAAATCATTATAATAATATTATAAAATTATATTGAGATAATTAATATTGTTACAATAATTGAATATATTTCAATGGGATAAAAAATATAAAATAATGTAACTATAATATGATAATATCTATATGTCTCATGTACATGATTAATTTCACTTACAAATAGCATTTTTGGAATGTAATATAATATTAGTTACAAAAAATTAATTTAAAAAATAGAAAAATGTATATACACGAGGTGAAACATAAGTGAATGATGAATTAATGAAATATTTGGTATTTATAGAATATATAGTCTCTATATGGCCATTAAAATGCGATAGTTCATTCTATAATATAATTGATTAAATATTTATATGTGAATAGTAACCAAACAATTTGAATAGTATGCTCACAAATGGAATGTCAACTAATATTTTGATATATTATTCAATTAAAATATTGAATATTAATATCATTATACATGTAAAAAAATATTTTAAAAATGATAAAATAGATATTTGTGTTTTTTAAAAACATAAATGTTTAATTATCATTTTGTAAAATTATATAATGGTTTTATTGATTGTTAGTTTTCTTTAAATGGTGTCATAAATTAATATTATCTCTTATTAAGAAGATAATATAACTTTATGATACTAGAAGTTAATTTTTAATGTGTCTATAATTTGTTCGTAATTGTAAAATTGGAATTTTTGAAGTAAATAAATTTTTATTTTAAAATTATAATTTATTATATTTCGGAAAACTTTTTAATAAAAAGAAATAAATATTAATAATATACATGATATATAATAATTTGGGTGTTTTTTTGGAATTTTCTTAATATACATGAAAAATTAGTGACTAATATAATAAGAACAAATATCGATATTTTTATTGAAATAAAAACCCAAAAAGAAATGAGATATTCCTAATTTCTGTGAATATTTGTTCAATATAACCTTAATAAATTATGATATGAACTAAAAATCATCGACTCAGTTATTATTTTTTAGGGAAAATAAAAAAACTAATGAATATATTTCATAATTAATCTTCTATTGCATCGATTTAAATACAACCCCTCACAAATCATTCCCTGGAAACCATACAATAATTTTATTCTATTCAGAGTCTCAAACAATATACCATCAAATCTCTCCCCACATTCATAGAATCATTTTCTTTTAAAAATTACCAATAACACGGTTCTTTATGTGGAATCCAACGACTAATTGTCCAATGAATGTGGAAATTCTACGAGGTGATAATTACTTCATTATTTCCCACATCTTCCAACTCATGAACTATAATCTACGATGTAATGATGAAATTAATATTGTCAATATCAATTATTTTCATTATATATATATATTATCCCCTTTATTCTAATATTCAAAAAAATCATTGCAATGTCAAAATTATATCGGCTTTACACAGATGTTGATCAATAATATTTATTCCATTTAATGCCTTTGTGGAATATTTATATTCACTGAGAATTTTTTAAGTTGTCCTAAAAATGTATATATATTTTTATTTATTTTCAGTAATGAAAACATATCATTCATATTTGAATATAAGTAATAAGTTTATAATGGCTTCAAAATTAAACTAAATAGACTATCAATATAATAATAACATTTACACAAAATGAATCATCTATATTTTAGACACATGTAAATAAATATTAAAATTTAAAATTCATGTATCTTATCAATTTAACATCAATTAAATTTCTTGTTTTTGTACCATATTATATGAATCTCAATTTTTATCAATTGGGAACATGAGGATAGTACTATGAATTAAAAAACCTTCAAACAAAGAAATTAATAATTTTATCACTATAAAGACATCAATTCCTTATTCAATTACAATTATATTAAGGTGTATATTTCTATTCATTATTCCATTTAGATAACCTTTTTAAAATAATTATTCTAAATAAAGATTTATATAAATAAATATATATTATTTTTATACCTAATATGGTTTTCAACCAGTTTTCAATAAAATTCATCATTCATTCTTTCATCTAAATATTTTAACAGTTTTCTTAAAACTCCATTTTTTATTTTTTATGTAAAAAATTATATAACCTTTATCTTGTATTTTTTTCAAATTAACATCATATTTGGATATATTATTATATATTAATATATTAACATTAAATGACATTTAATTAAATCTTCTATTTGATGATTTATGAAATCTCTTTGTTTTTTTGGATTATAATGATTATATAGAACATTTTAGTCCATGTGTATTTGTTATATCATAACCTATTTTATATTTAATTCTATTGAATATTTATTCATGAACATTATAAGAGGGGTGAAGCTATATAATGATTTAATTCATTGGAATATATTTACATCTCATTAACTAATATGTATGTGATTATAGAATAATACTAATCCATAAACAGAGTATCCATAGTAGGTGATGTTGTCTTGGATGTTAGCCATAGAATATTCTAATGTCATGTTTTTTTATCCTTCCACATTCCTATTATACTATGGTTTTATTATTCCCAATTTTTATATAATTCACGCATATGATTATTCACGATCCAAATATTTTATCTTATCATGTTATTCCTTTATATTACTATGGTATCCTTATTTATCATGTTCATTCCCATAATGGAATTTATATATCACCTTTATTAGGTGTTCCCTATGTTATCCCACACAGATTAAGGAGAACAAAGGTATCTAGAAACTGAGTATGGTTATTAAAATAAAGATACATTATTTAATATCCACAATTAAGTTTAATTATTCATGCCTTCTAACAGCACTAGGCCTCTCAAATATTTGGATATATCAATTGGTCTTTTATGTTTGCAATAATGTAATAATATGGGTAAGAGGAATTTATCTCTCTATAGACATATATACATTTCAAATTGAATCACTTTTTATAAAATTCATAATTCCATCAACAATCATAATGTAATATGTGCCTGGAACAAAATAGGTTTCCAATGATATAAAATAACGTTTTTGATAATTTACAATAAATCTAGATAATGTATCTTATGGTATTTAACCATATAAATATTTTTTATTGATTTATATCAACTATTTACCTATTTAATTGATTTATTTGTATCTATGTGAACACCAATAGGTCAAAGGAATAAAAAGGGTATATATAGTGGAAAACTAAAAGAAGGAAAAAATGATTGGTATACCCAGGTGATGATATGGAAAGAGAATGTATGTGATGTATCATTTCATTTACAGATATCATATATTTCACATTTATGAAAAAACATTCACTGAATCATCAAATATTTGGAGTATAATTATTAATAATAGTATATTTTTAATTTCAAAATCATGATCAAAATATATTTTTTCCCGTAGAAATCCACTTAAATAAAAAAAATATGATAAATTGAGATGGATTTAATTTTTAATATAGTTGGTAATAACAATCATAATCATTTGATATTATTTATTTTGATTTTTTTTAAATTAATATTATTTTCAAATATATTTAAACAATGTCAACGAAATAATTAGATCATTTTATTCTGAATATCCATTTCTAAAAAATAATATAAAAACTATAATTTTATAATTAGAAATTATGTTTTTATAAATATCTTTTTATGGTGTCCTGAAAAGAAAACAAATTTATTTTATAGAGAAAAATTCCCAAGAAAGATAAAAAAAATTATTCTAAACGAATATGAGAACATTTTGTTATTTCAAAATACCTCTACTAAAAACCAAATGGAATAAAAAAATAGGTTATTCAGTTTAAATCAAGATATGGAGATAAAAAATATTATCATGATTTACAAGGTGGGATGAAAATTGAATATTATATTTTAAATAAATAATATAAAAATTCCCAATAAGTGTTAGGGCATTTTATAGATATTAATTATTAAATTAAAATTTGAAATTAATGATTATGCCTCGAAAATCATTTATATAAAAACCTATTGGACGATAGATAACATGCAATTGATCACAAAATACCAATACTAATTAAATGAGCATGATAAAAAATAATAAAAGGGAATTATATACCCCATTTTATAAAAAATTACTATAATGAAAAATATGAATGTAGTAGTGAATGGTTGATACTAGAAATAATTATTGTTTGTGTAACACATGTTTTTAATGTTTAATAATTGAAGGAAATTGATGTCTTATTTCATGCCCCATTAATTATATAATGGAATTGTAAAATAAATTCCTAGTGTTTAATTTAGAATAATGTTATATAATATAAAAATTAGATTACATCAATACAATAATGTCTCAAGGAATATAAATTCAGACTATGTTCACTTACGTTAATTCCTAACAACCACTAAAGAACATGAATGTACTGTATAGAAAATTATAATATCGACCAAATTTTTGAGTTCCTTAAAAAAATATATATTATTTTAAAATATCTATTTAAAATTATTTACTACATTTAAATTAGTAATTTATTAAATATTTTGGAAATTGTTTCTGAGTTATTTTTATTGTTTTAATAATTTTTCATAATAAAATTGTTGTTCTATATTGCTTTTTAAATAGTATAAATATCTAGATAATAAAGTTACTATAATTTATTTTTATAAGTATTCTATAATTTTATAATTTATTTGATTTATTTTTTAGGGCCAATTATTGAAAATTACATTATCTAAAAGCATATATTAGTGAAAATTATCAATCCAATGATGGAATCATAATTAATAAGTTAAATATTAATTTTACTTTTCAATAAAACAATGCACTATGTTCATATTTATATCATTTAACATTAGTAATTAACTTATTATATTCATCTGTTAAATTATTTTATATCATTGTTAGTGCTAGTATTTTAAACGACCATGATATTAATATACTATAATTAATGGATTACGTTTTTCTAGAAGATTTAATTTCGAATATAATAATTATTATTGAGGAATGATGATATTATTAAGAAAACATTAATTTGGTTAATTGTACGATCCCAGTTTTTTTCTCATTTATGAATCCTATTATTTTCTATCAAAATTTTTTATTGTGTGTCTCATATAGCTTCCCATTATGGTTATAAATGTTACATGTGTGTTCAAGGCCTATTCAAAGCACATAATCCAAATCGGTGGAGAAAAAAATGGGTTGCGTGGTTATTTGTAATTGTTTAACCTAGCCCACAAGGTCTCTTGTAAATATATAGGTTTGAATAGAGGAGTATACAGTGTACAAAATTTTCCTTAACCATCTTGTCGGGTCCACATATCCATGCAAAATGGAAAGAGTTCTTAAAAATGATATTCACATGGTTGGTGGATGGTTTCCCTGACAATGTAGTCTAACCTTGTGGGTTCCTACATAATTTAGTGGGAGGTGAACAATTTGTGTATAGTTTGAAAAACTATGCAACCAAATATTACGACCCCAATTTTTTTGAAAAACATTATAATTTTCCCATAATTAAATTTTTAAACCCTACTCACTTTTTTATTTTATCTTTATTTGGATATCATTACTATTTCCCTCAATTCAGCTCCCATGAAGTAGTAATGAAGGATCCTAAAAAATCATCCGTTCGATGCCTCATTCAAGAAATACTTTTTCAGTAGATCCATGCATGTATGATCATAATTCCTTTTTTATCCATTCATTTTTTCACTTCTCCTCAAATGATTTATTAATTTGTTGGCTCATATACCATTTTTTAGGGTGTTCATATGTTCATATGATATCATCTAATAACATCCAATGTAATGGATGATACCATATAAAGAGAGTTGTATGATTATTAGTTATGTGGTATATGATTTACAGGAAAATTCATGATGATTTAAAATATGTGTCATTGTGTCCCATTCAATTTTTACTACATGTGACCCTAAACTATAATTTCTTTATTTATGTTCCATGTTTGGAAACTATAGACTTGTTGGAAACCAAATCATTTCCCGATTTATTACATTGGATTTATATATTCCTTTTGTTGATTCCACAATATTCCTAATTTGATTTCGATATTGTATTCCAAACTCACCAAATTGTGTGTTCGGATTTAAATTTGAATGATTATACCATGCTTATATGGAATGATTGTAGTGTTATGGAATGACTTCTAACCTTAGAAATTTTAATCAATTAAAATGATGTGATTGGTGATACCACATCGTTTTCATAAGTTGAACGGTTGTTACACCCTCTTTAATATTAAGTCTACGTTTTTTTAATTAATTGTGGATCTTACTAGTGAATTGAATGTTTCTAATATGATAAAACAGTGGGCATGAAACCAAATGATTATTATGTTAATTGGTAATAATTATCCTTATTCGTAATTATACTAAATTTAAATGATATTCCTATAGATTTATATGAAAAACGAAGGATAACCCTTGATAATTATATTAAATGTCCATGTTGTCCAATGAACATGTTATATTAATACAAGCATGACATCCCTTATGATACGACATGGGAATGTCATCCGTTGGGAAACATTATAGTTACGATGTTCTTTGTTATAATCTATGGAAATTTATTCCCTTAAGATACATTATGGGAATGGAATCTCTTGTGATAGTATTTGTGCATAGAATCTCATTCTATAATACTATAAATGAATTCCATTAAAATTTTATACATTCTATGGAGTCCCTTATAAATTTGATAATGGGCATGGAATCCCTTAAAAATGTGATACTAGGAATGGTGTACCTTATAAATTTGATAATAGGAATGGGGTTCCTAATAAATGTGATATTTGTATTTTTTTCCAAAGATAATTATTTATAGTTATCCCGTCATTGGTGGAATTAGGTAGTGTTATCCCAAATTTCATTCATGAAATAAATTCCACTGATTTAAAATTATTATTACAACTTCACATTATAATATAATTACATTTTCATCTTTTATACAGAGAATGAATATCTATTTATGATCTAGGTACTTTCATAATGTGATTTATAACAAATCTAACCATGTATGCCTATGGATCCCAAAAATGATATATTTTTTAGACAAGTGGATGCATGCTCTAATGGGTGAGTGAATTTCTGTCATGTCTTAGGATGAATCTTGGAAGTAGAAAACTGGAATGGATCATGTGATTCAATGATTGATTTCCCACATTTTCAAAATTTATTATAATATTAATTCCTACTACTCGTATCCATGATAACATAATTTTTAAATATATGAAATACATTATAATCATTCTTATATGGAATAGTTTATTTTGTGAGATTATTGATAATAGTTACATGTATAATTACATCTATTTAAAATTATTATTCTTTTTTATCATAATTTTGATATATATTTGATGATATTATTCATATTATATTATGTTATAGAGGTAATAGACTTTACACGGACAAAACCAAGCCCATGGAGCTATCCAGCTGCCTCTAAAATACATGGATATGTTTCCTAGGTCATGTGTACCACCATAATCTAGGAACCTCTGACCATATACTAGGTCAGGGATGTCACAAAGTTGTATCTGAGGATATTTCATTAAATTATATACTATTTTGATACTATAGTTTTTGAATTTGGATGTAATAAAGATTTTATACTGTGCATTGATTGGGGAAATCTGGCCCATGTAATGATAAGATAAAAGTTCATAGTTATGGAAATTCCTTTTTACTGCATTTTTCATATACATATAATTTGATTCCCCCATATGGTGATGCAGCTGAATTATGATATTACTATTGAAATGATTTAGGTTTGTAATTTATATTTGGAACAATTATTTGTTGTAAATTAATCTTTTAGGATGAATCATATTAATAAAATATTTGGAAATTCCCATTCCATGCATCTATCATGCCATATAGAATAATTTTGATGTTTTCTGTAATGTGATTTCCAAGAGTGTTATGAATGATATAAAAAGTATTTATTTGGTTAATAATTCCTATTGGGTATTGTGGGAAAATTTTTGGTACATATATTTCATTTCATATCCTAAATATTATATTCTCAATTACGAAATAGAATACACCATAAGTAGTCAAATATAGAATGTTATGTCCATACTAATTTGCGTCATGGGCTGGAACATTTTATGGTATCGATTTACTAGATGACATATTTTGGTTCATAATGGGTTTGCACCCTTATAGATCATAATTGATGATCCATTTGGTTCAACAAATTAAATAATAATTTAAATAGATATATATATACATATTAAATGAAATTTAAAATTCAATGGAGTGATATTGACTCAGTCTCGACAATACTAGTGGATAGTATAAAGCATCCCAATTTTCCATATAAATGATTCAATCACCCATATCTAACTCTTTGACCGAGAATATGGGAGTCTAAATAACATATAATGTTCTGGTAAATTTTTAATTTATATATAAATATATCTTATTTCGTTATAAAATATTATCTTAGTTGTGTGTTTGTAAATCGTAGACTAATTCCACAATGACATCCTGAAGTTGTTTGAAAGAAGGGATGTGATCACCAAGCTGCATAGGTAGTGTGATATGATCTTCTAGTTATACCTCTAGTACTATCATTGATATCACCTCTTATTATTCCTGACATGGGTGGTGATTCCTAGTTTCAAAAAGAAGATTTACAAATTTTTCACTACTGGAAAAACGGCCTATACCCACGGTTCAAAACCGTGGGTATAGCCCCCAAAACCGTGGGTATAGCCTATACCCACGGTTTTGGGAACCGTGGGCTAGAACGCCATCGGTATAGGTCCCCAGCCTATACCCACGGTTTTGGAAAACCGTGGGTATAGGTGTCCTGCCACCGTGTCACCGAAACATAGAGAATTTCCACGGTGTCAACGGCTTTTACCCACGGTTTCAAAACCGTGGGTATAGGTCCTAAAATAATGCAGGTGCCGAGTTTCGATCCCGCAACCTCTTCGCTGCAAACACCGCATCTAACCACTACCCTAACTTCACATATATGTATATATATATATATATATTTAGTTAAATATAGTTATAAAAACCGTGGGTATAGAGGGAAGAACCGTGGGTATAGGGTTCCCGCCAAAAAAAATTCCTTCCCGCGGAAAAAAAAAATTTCCCGCGCACACAAAATTGACCTATACCCACGGTTTTTCAAAACCGTGGGTATAGGTATTTTATCCCAGACCTATCCCCACGGTTTTCCCCAGAACCGTGGGGATAGACCCCCCCTATACCCACAGTTTTGGAAAACTGTGGGTATAGGTGAATTTTCATGACCTATACCCACGGTTTGCCAAAACCGTGGGGATAGCGCCCCCTATACCCACGGTTTTCCAAAACCGTGGGTATAGGTCATGAAAATTCACCTATACCCACGGTTTTCCAAAACCGTGGGTATATGGGGGGTCTATCCCCACGGTTTTGGGGAAAACCATGGGGATAGGTACATTTTCCAGTAGTGTTGAATATGATATCAGGAGCTCCATACTCTACCTCATATATTGCAAAGTAGACTAAGGAGTTCTGGTATAAACATCATCACAAATTTTTGGGACATGAAAACGAAATTAAGGATATTGTTGAGTTGATATAGTTATGTCTATATTCGAGAAAATTGATACAACTCTTGGAATGAATATGAATTGTGATAATTATATAATGATAGTATCCTCAACACTTTGGTTTTATATTATAAATCCGTTCTATCAATATCAAAGAGCTATATTGTGGTAATTACTGTCTAACTTAATTATTTATTAATTTTGAGATACCAAAGGATCCAAATGTTCCTAAGTGTTCATGAAATTTTTTGCAAGGTTAGATGATAATGATGGACTGTTTAGCTCATTTTAAAGAGCTTCAATTCTTTGTTCATACATATTCTTATGATGAGCTAGATAATGTTAGGTGACTTAATGATGTTCTGAGGCATCCTATTCATTAGTAGTAAAAAAATTTGGTTGACTACTATATCTAATATAGTGATACCAGAATTTATAATCTATGAAATAATAATTGATGTAGACAGTGTGACCTAGGGTGTGTAGAACAAAGATAATGTAGTGGTTTAACCAGCGGTCCGAAGCGATGCCTTTTGAATGAGCCCATGAGAAGAAAGTTATATTTTAAGTCTGTATATGGGTGAATGATATATCACTATTGATGTAATTAGATGTAGAAGAGGCCCCAATGGCCAAATTTCACAATCAAGTGCTATGGTTGGGATAGAATTGGGTTTCTATAATTTTTTTACAGGTTTTTCCATTCTGTTTTGAGTGGGATATGATCTGTTCTAGATCCACATATAAGAGTTTTTATATTATAAATTCATCATATATGTATTTTTAGTACTACTAGATATACTGGTAGAGAAGTATGTGTTCTCACTGTAGCTCACTATTTCATTTTCACCCATACACCACATTGCTAAACTAGTTTTGTATTGAACATTATAAAATATAATTGAAAGTCGAAATACATTTTTTATTCAATTATATTTTTTATCACTATAAAAAATGGAAATGTAACACGTTTTTATAATTTAATTTTAGGTAGAGGTGATTTGGATGTTACATTTTGATGTTCAAAAAAAATTGGCCCAATAGAGTATGATCCAGGTACGCTAGTGGACACAACCACACTATGTTACCAAACTATTCATCTAAAAGGGATGGTATTTTTTGGGATGGTCCAAAATTAAATTGGATGAATATAAAATGAGGACAATAAATTCAAATTCTTCCATTAATGTGGCCATAATAACTAATCTTTCTACGAGATTGAAAGTTCTCAATGTCAAAAAGTGGGTTATGTATTTAGTCTTAATCTACTTCTATTATTTTCCAAATGGTGCCCAAATTTTCTAGGGATATATTTAGGAGGTGGGTAAAAAATTTCAATTTTACCCAAAGAAAAATAAGAATATATGGATATAGGAATCTAGGGTCCAATAGGTTTCTTTAAATATAGGGGCACAAATTCACACTTCAATAAGCCTATAAAATGACTCATTAGTCTTCCCATTATCATGTTCAAACTAGAAGAAAGTGTTAATACATTTTTTAGTTATATATGTGTTTCCTCCCCAATCTCAATGTTCACGAGGCCCCAATAATTATATGGGGATCATGAATGAATAATGATTTCCACATGAGCTTCCTCCTCTCGAGATCAAACTATATGGTGGTTTATCATTGTGAGAGATATATAAACATGAAAATGGAGTTCCAAAACATAATTATATAATTCAATGGTGTTTATTGGGGATTATAATTATTCATATACATGAATATTAATTTTTTTATGCATTTAATTGAAACGCATTTTTATTCATAAATAATTGCGTTGAAATTTTAAGTCTTTGCCTTGTTTTTTTCCAATTAGACAACATAAGAATAAAACTAATTACAAAAAAAAAATATATTTCAAGGATCCTTGTCAAACCGTAATTTTTGTTAAGGGTCATGAAATTTATTATTTAATAGTTATGTAGTGGTTTAGTCATATTTTCATTGTTTTAGGGTTTATGGGTTCCCATGATACTGGTTTACCCTTAGTCAATGGAAAACACCAAACCTAATAATAAATTAATATTAAAAATCTTTATAAGTGGGAGAGTAACTTAGAAAGGATCACATTATAATCATTTCTTCATAAAAATCCCCATGTTCATAAAATTTTGAACGCTTAAAATTATGAAATTTAATTTTATAATGGTTTTCACCCCCCCCCCCCACACTTTTAGTAATTAATACTAAAAATTAATTCTAAACCCACCAATTCTTCATCAGAGATATCCTAGGATCTGATATATACAATAAATCATATTTAAAAACACAATCAATTTTATGTGTCATGACAACTCGATCAAATTATGGTGCTTGTTTCTTGGGTGATCTTTTGTTTTTTAATGAGCGTTTTTCATAAAAAATTTTTTACTTTTGAAACAATTTATTTTAAAATTTCCTGCTTCATTTTTTAATTTATATATAATATAATATTCTTATATAGGTTATGCGCACGAAGCGTACTACTCTAGGATATTTATCACCTTTTGAAAATTAACTATAGAGGATCCTATATCAGAAAAATCATCTCATAAAAGAAACACCTTTGTAGGAGGTCACCTCAAATCTTGAATCTAATATTGATCACTATTATTTATTGGGAAAAAAAATTTAAATTTATATAAACATTTTAAAAATGTCTAAAGATAATTGAACGCTAAAATATCAAACCTCACCTAGATTTCTAGACTCTACGTCGATGATCATGGAGTAAACCCAAATGAGTTCCCTCCAATATATGATTCATTCAAGGATATTTTCCCTGACGAAATTTTATGACTACCTCGTGATGGAGGGGAGAGAGATTACAATAGATATAGTTCTTGGTGATACAGATTTATCCTTTCCTCCATATAGGATTGTAACACCCCAAGATTTCATAGTGTGTTAGTTCTTCAAAATAATTCAATAACTTTCACTACATGCAACATAAAGTTCAAGAACACCATGACTTACCAAACAAGCCGTTAAAAAGAGGTTATGAATAGTATTAGATAAATTTTAATGTTTATACAATCCTTATAATTTTAGAATCCATATTATGAGTTTCTTAAATATAATGCAAGAACAAATTCATTTTCAGTATTGCACTTTTATCAACTTTAATAGTGAACCCTTTTTAAATACTATATTTTAAACTTTTTGACTAAATGGGGACATCAAAAATTTAAAATGAAACATCCCAAGCTTCCACGGTATGCTTTCCTTTGAATAAAACAGTAGCGTGTGTTGTACGCAACGTCGAGTTTTAACACACACCACAACCGATCAAACTAGCCGTTATGAATAGTAATATATACTTTTTGAAATTATATATATTTTATATTTTGAAATGGACTTCATTTTTGGATTCGGAATATCGAATTTAGCCTAAGGTGAAATTTTGGTACTTTTCGGATAACTTTCATATTTTGATGAATAGCGAAAATTACTAAATTTTAATTAAAAACAACTTTTTTAATCAAAATAATTAATAGTGATAAATTATGAATTTGAGTGGTTTTAAAGTATATTTAGAATATATTTTTACAATTTAATATAATGTTGGTCATTAGACAAAATTTTACAATTAAACCGAACATAAACAAGTGTCAATCTTTTGATAGTTATTATCTCTTAAAAACACGCTTTTTGTTTTGACATCGGGAATTAATTTTAAATTAATTTCTGCCACTTCTGTGTTTTGAATTTAGAAAAATGGATTCCATATTTGGAATCAGGATGTTCAAATTGTGTAAATAGGTAACTTTTATTTTTAGACATTTTGAATAATTACTGCGGTAAATATTTTATTTACCATGGTTAAAGGGTAAATCCGGTAAATAAGGGTTAAACAATAATATTATAATAATACAAAATTATCCTAAAACGTGTCCTAACCTTATTGGTGGACACATACCCGACCATGGGCATCCTTGGGTCAATTTGGGGACCCCTTGGAGCCACTTGTATGTGGTAGGGACACATTATATTAATAAAGTTAAAATAAAAATAAAAATGGCATAAGCTTACATCTTTTAGAAGAACAATTTTTATATAGGGTTATACATGTTGTATTTTCGATTATAAATATTAATTAGAAAGCTAAAAAGATTTCCTACATAATGATGTTTTATTTATAATTTTTAGACATTAAATAATTTATTTTATTTATGACACAATGATGATGCAGTAATTACTAAAATAGTAAAAAATTAACATAATTGATATTATAAATACCCAAATAAATATAATATGAAACTTTTAATGAATTACACTAATTTTCTAGGATAATATGATATATTAGGATTGATTTAATTGACTTTGTTCGAAGTAATCAATCTGTTATGAGTTTCACAAAAATCAACTATTGAATAGTGTCAAAATTGACATAAAAGAGTTCTTAAAACAAATATTATATTATTAATTTATATTAAATTTCTAAAAATCTAATGTTCGGCCAAGAGACTTATATTATGATAGGTTAATCATTAATGGACCACTTGGGGGTCGCTTGTATGTATATGGTAAGTCTATTAACCATATAATATAAAAATACAAAGAGACATTGTAAAAGTGAAACTAATTAACTTAGAGTTAATACTTAAAGATAAGGTTAATATAAGTACCCAAACCTGTCTAAATTCTATTGGTTGAGTTGTTTTCGACCTATCCCCACCTTAACCTTTGAATAGTCAATTTTGGAGCCATTAGAAACCGAATATGAATTTATTATAAATTAATATTTCTAGCTTTTCCAAAGGTGCCCCTCACCCCTCTTATAAAAAGACACTCCTCCTTCTCATTTCTTCACACCTCTAAAGCCTTTTGGCTCGGCCAAACTCTGCCCAAATACTCTCCCAACATCCCTCACTACAATCTAGAGGCCTTAGTTTGATCAGAAAGCCAACCTATGGAGCCCTTTTGATCAAATCAAAAGGAAGAACCCGAAGAAGAGGTAATGATTTCACCACCCTTCTCCAAGTTCATTTCTTCTTCCACTTCTTCTTCCTTTGTTCTTACCATTATAAAATAATAACTCCAGTATCTCACATATACTGTGATGTTATTATAAATATGGTACAATAATATTCAGTATTCTATCCACCCTTTGAATAACATGTCACCATACGTGCGTACGTACGGCTTACCGTCTCCACGTCGTGGTGTAATTGTTATTCAATATAATATTATTTGGATGGGTATAATAATGATGTGTAACTCATGTAAATAATAAATATAACATGTTAATGATTTTGTATATATGATATACCATCCATTTATATATTATTTTAATATCAAAAGAATGATATTGTCGCTCGTGCGTACGTACGGACTACCGTCTCCACGAACGCGATGAGATTCATTCTCCATCATATCCATTCAAGTATAATTATCATTTGATGATTTAAAAATGATGTTTAAGGACATGATATCATTATGGATATGAATAATATACAACCTATCCTTTACAAACATGTCTTACGTAACAAAACATATAAAATAAAACAAGTAAGTTAACACACGAAACAACGATAATACTAAGATATTATTATCAAATCAATATTAAAAGATCATATATGATATCATATTAATGTATATGATTATTGTATAATTTAATAACAATTATTTCACCATTATACAGGAGGTTAACCTACCCCAACCAAGGAAAAGTAAAAGGTAAGGGTTATTTCACAATCTCTTCATTATCTGAGGTTGTTTATATGTAATAATCTACTGGGATCTCTTTATCATCCACATCCATGTTTCTTAAAAATGTATTTCAAAACATTTTTACTATTTACTAGAATATGAGTTAAAGTCATTTATACCCTTTTTGACTTTTATAAGTGGTTTATAAAGGAATCTTTCCGTCGTTTTCAAAACAAGGTCCCTTTTTAACCTTTTCGACAAAATTGAGGTAAGAATGTTTTTTTTAACTTATACGGCGGGTGCGGTTATTTTACGCCGTTATAAAATCTTCAAAGTTTTCCTTACAAGCTTATAAGAATATTTTCAAAGAAAATGTTTTATTTTATATGGATCTTAAATGATTTCAAAATAAAAGGAGATATTTCTTTAAAAAGAATTTTGATTTCATCTATGTCAACATCCTTTGATGGATTTTAAGATTATTTGAAGTTGATTTATTATGATACAAAACTTCTATATTGTATTGAAGGTTTTGTGATATGTTTGACTATGGATGTGCTATTTTTATACCATTCATAGTTTATGGTTAAATTATTGACATTTCGTATGCTAGTTTTAATACGAATGTTTATGTTATGTTTAAACCTTTTCATATGGGAATGCATTGGACTTAATAAGTGACGGGTGGAGCCCGATATAGCTCCTCGATGCATCGGTAGGTCTCATGAGACAAACTAGTGTCTTGGCACAAGGCCTTGACAAAATCTTATTTGTAGTCTTGGCACGAGGCCTTGGCTATGTGGTTATGATAGTCTGGCATTATGCATTCCAACATTATGAAAGTGGTTATTGATTTTTGCATGTGATTATTCGATTAGTAGAATATCCATGTGAATAAGTAAATGGCATTATTTCATTTTATTTATGCCATACCATGTTGAAAGTTCATATTTAAAAGGCTTTTGTTTTAGTTATACATTGCCTTAAATGTTTATTCTTACTTATGAAAGTTTCCGCTATATTGTTATCCTTACTGGGCATTTGAGCTCACCCCTTTTCTATGTTTTATTTTTCCCAGGATGTGAAGAAGTAAGTTATGAATGACCTGCAGAGATTTTATGAGGGGTTAATAGTGTGGATTGTGGAAACATTATGTTGTTGTAGTAGTTTTTCATTTTATGATGTAATGTAAAACTTATGAATATATCTAGTGTTTCCAAGGCTACTAAACCAATCGGTCTTTCGAGATTTGATCTTCTTGTGATCATGCCAATGTTACGAAGTAATGCACCGACTCTGGGTAGCTGGGGTCGGGGCGTTACAGTTGGTATCAGAGGAAGTTTAGTACAAACCTTGGAAGCTAGATTTAGATAAACTCTGATTAGAGCACGTAGACCTAAGATGAACTTTGAGGATTAGTATAGAAGAACTTCCTAGAATTTTGGTATTGTAGAGATTTTGTGAGTTTTCCGAGCAATACATCCCTGTCTGGATACGAGCAGGTAGAGGTGGCTCTAGCACAGATGTACCTAGGGGTAAAACCCGAAAACACCGCTTTGAGCTAGACTCGAACGGGAACTGGTGCACGACAACGGGCCTTGCTGCACTCTTGGTTACGACACTCCCGGGGGACATGCTTAGGATAACTCTCACTATCTTTACAAATCATTATGAAGGGTTTATGAGTATATACTTCCTCAAAGAAAACATTTTTATGATTATGGATTATATCCATAAATAGTTCAATTTATGTTAAGTTTTTTATAAGTATGGGATTATGTATTTTGATTCATAAACTGATCTAGTTTATGCCATTGTTTAGAAATGGCGCCCAGTAGAAGGAATGAGAACTCCAGAAATGCACATGATCCAAAGAGAAGGAAGGATCATATCTTTCATGGTCTTAAGCTAGAATTGATAAGAGAAATAGTCTCCCATGTATTATCATTATATGAAGAAATAATATCATGTATTGATAAGATAAGTAAAGAGATTACTGAGTCCTATGGCTTTGAAGGGAAGCAAGAGAAGAAAAGGATAGAAGAGAGAAAGATGGATAAAGGGATGAGGGAAAAGAAGAATTTTCCCATATGTGGTAACTGTAGAAAGAAACACCCTGGAACTTGCCTGAAAGGAATGGGAGTTTGTTATAAGTGTGGAGGAAAAGGGCACAAAGTACGTGACTGCAAGGGTAAGAAAATGGTTTCAAATGTACAATGCTTCATTTGCAAGGAGTTTGGACACTACGCGAACCAATGTCCCAGTCATCAGACTATGCCACAAATGATGTTATTGGATAATAATCAAGTTATGATACTACCACAGATGAAGAGGAATGATTAGAGTTCTTATGTTGATTATGTCAATTGAGAGTTGTATCAACAATGTACTTGTTATAATAATTATGGAGTATATAAGGATTGTACTGCAGTACTATTTCATTAAGGACTTGAGATTGTGTGGAACAAAGAAAAGTGACTCAATAGCAGGATAAATTTTTGGAAAATATATGGTTGAGAGAATGATAAATCATAATATAGTTCTGATACTGAGGTAGTGATTTTGGATAAATTATATTGGATATTCTTGACTACCTTGGAACTAATTAATGATTTGTATATTCCATCATTGTTGGGGTTAAAAACATTTTTGGATTAATGAAGTATATCCAGCATTCTATATGGAATAAGGGAGCATGAATGTAATCAACAAGGAATATGGTAATACATGATGAAGGTATTCATATGATATTACGGGGTAAAAAGGATCTATATTATGTTTACCTTCCTTATAAATGTTATACTGTGAGTTTGGACATAAGTATTTTGGATAGTTCTAGTTTGGATTATTTTGTATTGCCATAAAAGGACAGCCCGGAGGTCGGGCGGCAACCCGTCGCGTCCGGCAAGGCTGCGAGACTTGAACCCGCAACCGAAGGGCGACAAGGGTGTATCACCTACCACTGGACCATGAGATGTCCTGGATTAAATAATGTAGTTTTTATTAAAAGATCATGTAGATGAATTATAAATTCGTTTATTTTGGAACCCTATACGAGTAGTGTAAATAGAATTTTTTTTTACATTCTATTATCTTTTAGAGTGAAAGATGAGTTTGTGGTAGAAATTTATTAATGGATAAAACTCTAATTATAAAGAAAGTATATCTCCTTATGATCTTATCCAATCTCATAAATAAATTCCTCAACATTAAGAAAAGAAACTTTGAACAAAAATGTTTTCCTAGATGGTACCTTAAATCATCACTAATTTATGGCTTTGGGATTGTTGGCCTTTTCATAGCCATGTTCTCTACCACTCTCCATCAGATAATTGATGGTTAGATTTTTCTTCCATATCCATATTTTCCTACATGGAACCCTAGTATGTGTTATTTTCGGTAATCTTCATACTTTCGACTCTTTATTTTAAATAGAGGCCTCGTTAATTCATTTTTCGATGTGGGATTTCAACTAAGATATTTTGAAACGTCAAAAATGTGTTATCCCAATACCCTATATTTTGTTGAACCGATGGTACTTCAAATCATCATAGATTGATGAGTTTAAGGACCTCAATTATACACTTGTTTGTGATTGATGACCTCAATCACTACCTATAAATATTTACGTTTTTCCTCCGATTATATGTCTCTAATTGCCACCAATGTTCTCCTAATCAAAATCATAATTTGGTGGTGACCCTTTCATTTCTCTTTTCCTCATATTAAGACTAAATTTTAGTAACCCAATTTCCGATGTGGGTTTTCCCACATATATATTATCTATTTTCAACCATTTATTTTCGAAGAACAATTTCAAATTGCGAGGACGCAATTTATTGAAGGAGGGGAGAATGTAACACCCCAAGATTTCATAGTGTGTTAGTTCTTCAAAATAATTCAATAACTTTCACTACATGCAACACAAAGTTCAAGCACACCATGACTTACCAAACAAGCCGTTAAAAAGAGGTTATGAATAGTATTAGATAAATTTTAATGTTTATACAATCCTTATAATTTTAGAATCCATATTATGAGTTTCTTAAATATAATGCAAGAACAAATTCATTTTCAGTATTGCACTTTTATCAACTTTAATAGTGAACCCTTTTTAAATACTATATTTTAAACTTTTTGACTAAATGGGGACATCAAAAATTTAAAATGAAACGTCCCAAGCTTCCACGGTATTCTTTCCTTTGAATAAAACAGTAGCGTGTGTTGTACGCAACATCGAGTTTTAACACACACCACAACCGATCAAACTAGCCGTTATGAATAGTAATATATACTTTTTGAAATTATATATATTTTATATTTTGAAATGGACTTCATTTTTGGATTCGGAATATCGAATTTAGCCTAAGGTGAAATTTTGGTACTTTTCGGATAACTTTCATATTTTGATGAATAGGGAAAATTACTAAATTTTAATTAAAAACAACTTTTTTAATCAAAATAATTAATAGTGATAAATTATGAATTTGAGTGGTTTTAAAGTATATTTAGAATATATTTTTACAATTTAATATAATGTTGGTCATTAGACAAAATTTTACAATTAAACCGAACATAAACAAGTGTCAATCTTTTGATAGTTATTATCTCTTAAAAACACGCTTTTTGTTTTGACATCGGGAATTAATTTTAAATTAATTTCTGCCACTTCTGTGTTTTGAATTTAGAAAAATGGATTCCATATTTGGAATCAGGATGTTCAAATTGTGTAAATAGGTAACTTTTATTTTTAGACATTTTGAATAATTACTGCGGTAAATATTTTATTTACCATGGTTAAAGGGTAAATCCGGTAAATAAGGGTTAAAAAATAATATTATAATAATACAAAATTATCCTAAAACGTGTCCTAACCTTATTGGTGGACACATACCCGACCATGGGCATCCTTGGGTCAATTTGGGGACCCCTTGGAGCCACTTGTATGTGGTAGGGACACATTATATTAATAAAGTTAAAATAAAAATAAAAATGGCATAAGCTTACATCTTTTAGAAGAACAATTTTTATATAGGGTTATACATGTTGGATTTTCGATTATAAATATTCATTAGAAAGCTAAAAAGATTTCCTACATAATGATGTTTTATTTATAATTTTTAGACATTAAATAATTTATTTTATTTATGACACAATGATGATGCAGTAATTACTAAAATAGTAAAAAATTAACATAATTGATATTATAAATACCCAAATAAATATAATATGAAACTTTTAATGAATTACACTAATTTTCTAGGATAATATGATATATTAGGATTGATTTAATTGACTTTTTTCTAAGTAATCAATCTGTTATGAGTTTCACAAAAATAAACTATTGAATAGTGTCAAAATTGACATAAAAGAGTTCTTAAAACAAATATTATATTATTAATTTATATTAAATTTCTAAAAATCTAATGTTCGGCCAAGAGACTTATATTATGATAGGTTAATCATTAATGGACCACTTGGGGGTCGCTTGTATGTATATGGTAAGTCTATTAACCATATAATATAAAAATACAAAGAGACATTGTAAAAGTGAAACTAATTAACTTAGAGTTAATACTTAAAGATAAGGTTAATATAAGTACCCAAACCTGTCTAAATTCTATTGGTTGAGTTGTTTTCGACCTATCCCCACCTTAACCTTTGAATAGTCAATTTTGGAGCCATTAGAAACCGAATATGAATTTATTATAAATTAATATTTCTAGCTTTTCCAAAGGTGCCCCTCACCCCTCTTATAAAAAGGCACTCCTCCTTCTCATTTCTTCACACCTCTAAAGCCTTTTGGCTCGGCCAAACTCTGCCCAAATACTCTCCCAAAATCCCTCACTACAATCTAGAGGCCTTAGTTTGATCAGAAAGCCAACCTAAGGAGCCCTTTTGATCAAATCAAAAGGAAGAACCAGAAGAAGAGGTAATGATTTCACCACCCTTCTCCAAGTTCATTTCTTCTTCCACTTCTTCTTCCTTTGTTCTTACCATTCTAAAATAATAACTCCAGTATCTCACATATACTGTGATGTTATTATAAATATGGTACAATAATATTCAGTATTATATCCACCCTTTGAATAACATGTCACCATACGTGCGTACGTACGGCTTACCGTCTCCACGTCGTGGTGTAATTGTTATTCAATATAATATTATTTGGATGGGTATAATAATGATGTGTAACTCATGTAAATAATAAATATAACATGTTAATGATTTTGTATATATGATATACCATCCATTTATATATTATTTTAATATCAAAAGAATGATATTGTCGCTCGTGCGTACGTACGGACTACCGTCTCCACGAACGCGATGAGATTCATTCTCCATCATATCCATTCAAGTATAATTATCATTTGATGATTTAAAATGATGTTTAAGGACTTGATATCATTCTGGATATGAATAATATACAACCTATCCTTTACAAACATGTCTTACGTAACAAAACATATAAAAGAAAACAAGTAAGTTAACACACGAAACAACGATAATACTAAGATATTATTATCAAATCAATATTAAAAGATCATATATGATATCATATTAATTTATATGATTATTGTATAATTTAATAACAATTATTTCACCATTATACAGGAGGTTAACCTACCCCAACCAAGGAAAAGTAAAAGGTAAGGGTTATTTCACAATCTCTTCATTATCTGAGGTTGTTTATATGTAATAATCTACTGGGATCTCTTTATCATCCACATCCATGTTTCTTAAAAATGTATTTCAAAACATTTTTACTATTTACTAGAATATGAGTTAAAGTCATTTATACCCTTTTTGACTTTTATAAGTGGTTTATAAAGGAATCTTTCCGTCGTTTTCAAAACAAGGTCCCTTTTTAACCTTTTCGACAAAATTGAGGTAAGAATGTTTTTTTTAACTTATACGGCGGGTGCGGTTATTTTACGCCGTTATAAAATCTTCAAAGTTTTCCTTACAAGCTTATAAGAATATTTTCAAAGAAAATGTTTTATTTTATATGGATCTTAAATGATTTCAAAATAAAAGGAGATATTTCTTTAAAAAGAATTTTGATTTCATCTATGTCAACATCCTTTGATGGATTTTAAGATTATTTGAAGTTGATTTATTATGATACAAAACTTCTATATTGTATTGAAGGTTTTGTGATATGTTTGACTATGGATGTGCTGTTTTTATACCATTCATAGTTTATGGTTAAATTATTGACATTTCGTATGCTAGTTTTAATACGAATGTTTATGTTATGTTTAAACCTTTTCATATGGGAATGCATTGGACTTAATAAGTGACGGGTGGAGCCCGCTATAGCTCCTCGATGCATCGGTAGGTCTCATGAGACAAACTAGTGTCTTGGCACAAGGCCTTGACAAAATCTTATTTGTAGTCTTGGCACGAGGCCTTGGCTATGTGGTTATGATAGTCTGGCATTATGCATTCCAACATTATGAAAGTGGTTATTGATTTTTGCATGTGATTATTCGATTAGTAGAATATCCATGTGAATAAGTAAATGGCATTATTTCATTTTATTTATGCCATACCATGTTGAAAGTTCATATTTAAAAGGCTTTTGTTTTAGTTATACATTGCCTTAAATGTTTATTCTTACTTATGAAAGTTTCCGCTATATTGTTATCCTTACTGGGCATTTGAGCTCACCCCTTTTCTATGTTTTATTTTTCCCAGGATGTGAAGAAGTAAGTTATGAATGACCTGCAGAGATTTTATGAGGGGTTAATAGTGTGGATTGTGGAAACATTATGTTGTTGTAGTAGTTTTTCATTTTATGATGTAATGTAAAACTTATGAATATATCTAGTGTTTCCAAGGCTACTAAACCAATCGGTCTTTCGAGATTTGATCTTCTTGTGATCATGCCAATGTTACGAAGTAATGCACCGACTCTGGGTAGCTGGGGTCGGGGCGTTACAAGGATGACTACTACTGAGTTACAAGAGCATAAAAGTTAGCTCTAGGATTTATAAATTAATTTTTTTTATGTTTATGTGTACATCTCCCTAGAGTTAACTTGTTATTTTATTTAAATAGGTAGAAAACACCCCTCAAGATTTGTCTGTATAAAGTGAAATTAAATCAATGTACAGTGAAAAACTAGTATCCATTACCATGCATTGTTTATATTTTGGACCAACTCAGTAGAGTGGGGGTCTTCTCAAATATCTACCAGATATCAGGATATCATCCTGTTAAATTTAGGCCTTAAGATATTCAATTTATGACATTCAGTAGTTAGTACAACATTTATTAGTATCTTGTTATGATTTTTGGTGATATGAATGAGCCTTATGTGTTCTTGGATATGATGAATATATATTCAATAAATATATTGATTCCATTTCCATGGTATTCATAGATGAAATATTCGTGTATTCTCATACTCACACTATGCATGAAAGTTATCTTGAGATCATATTATATACACAGAGAGAGAACTATTTGTATGATATTATAATTAAATTAAATTATGGATCGAAAAGGTACATGAGTTTGGTCAGATTATCTTTGGGGGTTTAATTATAGTTGACCCATAGAAGGTGAGAGAAGTGGTTACCTGGGAGAAGCCTAAAATAACTAATATATGGAGTCTATTAGACTTATTTATTTATACATGTATTTTTTACAGGAGGTATCAATCTTAGAATCACCTATTTGGAGTATGATGATGATGTTTTCAATGTTTATATTTTCTGAATCCTCTGAGAAAAAATTTCTTGAGTTGACAGGGGGACTGAATTGTGTGAAAATACTGATTATAAGAGATCCTGGAAATATCAACACAATTTATTGTGAAACATTAGGTATTGGAATAATAGAAGATAATATAAGGTATGCAAATTTTATATCATTTGGGGTAGGGTAGTTGAGTCCTCAGGTGTATAATTACCCAGTGTATGATTTTACGATGGTAGTTGTTGTACATTACATGCTTTGTTGGAGGCATTTTCTTCTAATAGAGTGTTTTGTGAAATTTACAGACCACAAGATCCTCATATATATTGATACATAGTTTCAAATAAATCAAATTGATTGTAGGTGGGATGAATAACTATATTATAGTGAAATTTATCTAGATTATATGATTTGGGAATGACAATTCCCTTAATGATGCTTTGAGTAGGTAGACACAGACACATGCATTCTAGGAATCCAGTAGAGAATTGAAATTTATGGACCTATTTAACGAGACTAATAATGAGGTTATGACAATATTCATAGTATGTATTTGCATATCAATAAGTGAACTCGTCACATTATTGGAAGGGTATGATAATACATTTTTTATATCCTGAGGCCTTGGTCTTATGATAGGGTATTTAAAGTAGATACCACCACATGATATATCTATCGATGATGATGAAATCATGTGAATACATGGTCATAAATGGGATCCCATCGATTTGATATAGGATTTGATGTGGTAATTTCATTATTATTTTGGGAATGTTGACCCTGGTATCTCTAGGATGTATCATGGTATGTTTGGATAATGTAGGGGGATGTTCATGAAGCATCAAATTGGTGAAATTATAACTCTATGTCTCTCCAATCAAGAGTTGAATACAACACATGATAAATAGATAGGTTTGGTATATATACATTTAGTTCCAAAAAAGAAATGCGAAGATGTTGTGCTAGACATTAATGTTGAATTACCGAGTATACCATGAGGTACATATGTAGTTAGTGTATCTATGGACTGAATGAAAAATATATCTCATTTAATTCTTATCAGAGAGACAATATCAATAGATGAGATGGGAAGATTATATTTCACTGAATATATCTTACTAATCAGTGTTTCTATACAGTCATTATAGATTGGGATTCTCGTATCACATCATGGTTCTGGATGGTGTCAAATAAGGACATGTGTAAACATGTGCTTCTAATTACAACATTTTACCCTAATTCCAATGGTCAGTCATAACAATATATATATGTTTATTGGGGCATAATATGAAAATTATTCCTAGATATTGGCAGTTATTGGGAAAACCATATCCCTCTCACTAAGATCTCCTAAATTAACAGTTATCACTATAAAATTCATATGGATACATATGAGGCCCAATATGGTAGGTTTTTTTTTCACCCCTCAGTTGGATAGTATATTTACAGGTAGTGGAATTGGTTACTCATCATGTTCAGTAAACTTCAGCAAAGGATCATAATATCATGGTTTTGATGTATACAGAATAGTCTTGAAATAAATAAGATGTTGATAACATTCAACAACCTCTCGAGTTAGTGGTTGGGAATCATGTATTCTTATGGGTATCACCTAGACTTGGGCTTCAATATATTTTATGGAAAGGGGTTCTATCATCACCCCTTTTCAGACAATTTTATTTTCTTAAGAAAGTCGGATCGGTAGAATAAATGTTTTTTCCCATGGGTATTATTCCTTGAACGATGACTTCCCCATTAAATATGTCACTTCTATCATGATGAAACTTGTTCAAATTTTGATACCCATGAGTATGAGTTAAATTTAGTGATTTTATTGGGTAATATCATCTAGGAATCATTCATTGGAGAAAGAAGTCTCATAGAGGCTATCATGTTTCTTCAGTACGGGTGATATGGAAGAAAATAAATATACAATATTCAACACTATAATTGAAGGCCAACATATGTTCCTAGTGGAAATATTTTTTTCTCATAAAGTGTTTCACTGCCCAAGGAAGGTGAACTCGGGGATAAGTTCTTTTAAGGTGAATGGATTTAAGATAACATTTTTTAGCTCAGTTATGGATCCTTTTATTTTTGGTCTACTTCTTTATTATAGACATAATATGCATTCACATCGAGGATTGAAAGGTTATGGGTGTGTCTAAGGCATTATTAGAGCAACTAACCCTTTCCAGTGGAGAAAAAATAGGGTAGTATGGTTATAGAAACAATATTCCCACGCAATATTATCTCATCGAATAATTTGGGGATGAACAAAGGAGAACAAAGGGACCATAATTTTTCCTAACTGTTCTCTAAGGGATTCCCAGACTTGTAAATGATTTCAATTTTAATAGAGTAAATTTTCATGACGATATCATAGTTTCAACAACTGTGCTACCTAACCATGAATGTTCTATCCTTAAAATGTGAGAGGCACACAATTAGTGCATGGTTAGGCCAACCATGTGGAAAACCCATTTGATCTATATTTATAGGTAAAATAATTAAATTACCCTTAGTAAAACGTTTAAATACCATCTCATTTTTAATTTTATATTCTAGTGGATAACGACCTTTTTTTATTCTTCATTATGTTATCATGAATATATAATATTTCATATTGATATATGTACATCTAACACCTGATTCATGAACTATTTTTTTCACACCTGGTTATCATGTATTTTTGTGTTATAATTAATTAGGAATCCTATTAGTTTTCTTGGGGTCTAGGTGTAATGGGTGTTGTTTTAGATGTTTTATTATTGTCTAGTAATTTCCTCATGGTTTATCCATGGATTTTTTGGGTGATTTCTCAAAAAAATTGATATTTAGCTTAAAAATGCCCTGCTCATAGTTGGTGAATGGTTTAATAAACCATGTGGCCGAATCAAGAAAACTATGCAGATGGTATGAAACCTAACACTTGGTTGGAGAATAGGAGTACATTCTCATAGGATCAATTAAATGGTCTCTCATGAGTCTCCCACGAAGTGTGGAGCATTGTTTAGAAAACTGTGTGGACTAACCATGAAATTATTCCTAGATCCCAAAATTTAAAAATATAACTATTAGCCCTCATTGTTTTTGTACCCTTATCCACCCAAATCACCCTCACATATTTCTTCCTGACCTCGATATCCCTCTCCATTTTACACCAAGACATTACTCCTCCTAGATTTTTTTAGTTTTATGAGATCTTTATCTTGGGTCTAGTTTCTTCTAGGCAATTTCATCGCCACCCCCCCCCCCCCCCCCCCCTCTTCCTTATTTTTTAATTCCTCTCATATTTCCTCTTCAATACATGTCCTTCTAAACCCATTTTACTATTTTAATATCTTTAGGGGGTTGTTTTGTTTTATTATTTTATTTTATCACTGTTCTAGGATTTTTGAACCCCTGACGAGTGATTTCGGGTGTGAATTTTCTTTCATCCATGTATTTGAGGTAGGTATTCTCATTAACATGGAATTTTAATTTATATTTCATATTTTTATTTCTATTTGATCCATTTATATAAGCTATGTGTTGTTTTCCTACCAATGTATTAATTAATTGGTGTGAAAATGCATGTTTGTACCTTCTTTCTAATAAAATACAATAATTTTTGTTAACAACATACACACCGATTGTTTTATATATTTCCATGATAGATTTCACGAATGGTTTTTTTAAAACCCATATTAGAAGAATGAAATAATTTATGGAATTAAATTGGTTTTTATGTCTTTTTATCATTAATTTGATGTTGTTTTGTTAAACATTGTATCCCTTAGGTCTAGAAAATTTACTAGTTGGAGTTTATGGGATGTTTGTGAGACAAAATTGATGGTATTGATTTATAAATATATTGGTTGCATATAATATATTATTTTGGGTACATAATTTGGTTTCCCAATTGAGTTTGGTTGTTAAAAAGAAATGAGGTTTGGTTTTTAAGGTGTTTTCCATGTGTTACTGATGAAAAACATGTTTTCCATTTCTATAAAAAAAATTGTACCTCAAATGTGTAATCATAATATTTTAAAGCGTTATATGATTGTTTATAGGTGAAAAATGTTGTATTTATCAAATTTATGAAATTGTATTTTTTATTATTAATAATTTTATGTTTTGAAAATTTTTTAAACACACATTTGATATCTATCTAAAAATTATGAATGTGTTTCTTATGGAAATCCTATTTTAGATGTTTCTCATTCCATGAATTTGTATATAATAGATGGGGTTTCCTCGCTATTTGGTCCTTCAAATCAATTATTAGATATCCTCAGTTGGGATTTTTTGTGTTCTATTTATTCTATGGCATGAGATCAGTCCTTGGGGTTTCTTGGGGTAATGTTAATTGTTGATTTATTATTATACATAACTATGATGGTATAGTGTACAAGAAATGGTTGGATCACACTGATTATATTCATAAGCATGGGAACCTATCATACTGAGAAAATTTTATTTTATTGATTGATGCATTGGTAGTTAATGTATTCACCAGTGGAACCTAGTAGGTATATATATCTGGGTTATAACTATGGGATTTCCCTTAGTATTTCCTTTGTTAGGGAGGATGATCTAATTGAGAGGTTTTATTTCATAATATATGAAATGATACTCTGTATGGGGTCTCAAGCATTATTATCTTATGGATTATTCTTAATCTCTTATGTTCTCCTGTAGGTTATTAGTTTATAATAGTGATGAATATTATACATATATGATTCTTTCTATTTCCCTTTACAAGTGATAAGTATAGAATCTCCTTGTTTAAATATTTTCTTATAAAGTGTTGTGTTTATTTTAATATAGAATATATAATTTGTATAAAATAGTTATTTTTTATCCCCTTCGTACAATATGAAAAATTTAGACATCAATTTTCCCTTGAAAATACCAGTGTCACACTAATGGAATGAAACTGTGTTTGGAAATTATAATCGGTAATGAATTTTATTTAAATTTAAAGTAAATTCTATAGAGAACAATACTTTCATATATATATATATATATATATGTGTGTGTGTGTGTGTGTTAGTTCAATCATGAAATTGATGTTTCACTTATTTTAATGGATGTTTATTTGGAATAAAATATTGGCCTAGCCTAATATTTTTTAATACTCACGCATATAGTTCATTTCTACTTTTCCTATTATGAATGATCCATATTGAGCTAATTCTCCTCGGGTGATAGTTGATATTTAGTGTTGGAGAGTGAACTATGGGGTAAAATAAATATTTTGTGGTCATCTGGTTATGTTGGTATTATTGTTATGTTTCGTTTCACTCTCTAGATTCTTGTATAAAAAATTTCCATCTTTGTTTATATAATATATTGTGGTGTTTAGACACAATATACTGCTTGGTTATTTGTCTATTTTTTGGTGAAATCATTCCTATTATGTACTGAATTGAGGCCTGATAATATTTTCAAGCCGGTGGGGAGTATGAAAACCCAACAGTTCATGCCACAGATCAGATCAGGTTACTGGTTTCATGTCGACCCTAGATGGTTCATAATAAAATGGTATAAGAGGAGGTCATCTCTTAGAAGGACATTATTTTTAAGAGGTCCTTTTGTTACATGGGGCTGCTAGTGTAGAAGGATTATATATTTAGGGACTCAAGATGTATGTATGTGAAGAGGGTTGTGAACTCTTGTCCATTCCTCTGCTTGGGCTTCCATGTGATGTTCAATTTTATTAGTCTCTTTGTTCCTTAAGGATTGTTTAGTAATTGGAATAGAGCATGGGGAGAGGGTCAAATGATCTAATTGATATATCAGTGCATGTGAATCCATGTGGAGCTAGTATAATGGTTCAACAAGGCACTCCTGGGTGGATTTGTATTTGGAATATGGCCACTGACTATATGGCCATGTCACCCTCCAACACTACATCTCATTTGTGTGTTGAACATATTCCTCATTAAATGATTAATTTTTTAAATAAAGCCTTATTGATAGATTTTTCAAAATTTGTTTTTATTTGTAATTGATATATTTTGGAATTTGGGAAATTTGATATTCAAAATTTGGTTTTTTTGTATGGATTTACCAGGATGAGTTTCCTAAAGTGACATCTTGGGCGTAAAACTAAAGTGGATAAATATAATTGGGATTTATTAATCAGAATGTGGGATTTAGGGAAAGTGATTCTTTGTTTTTGATGTTTCTTAAAATGAAATAGAGTGATATTCATTCAAAAGGGTTTAACAAAATGAGTTTTCTTGAGGTTTAGGAAAATGTTTCGAATGCAATGAAAACAGTTGTTTGAAAATAATTTGACATCAATTTTAATCATGTATGGTAATATGGTTTTATGTGTAGTATCTGAAAATGATTTTAACTTGGTTTTTAGTGTGAATTTTGAAGGTACATTGCATTTTAAATGGGATAAATGATTTGTTTTTTATAATGGGGATGTTTTTATTTCGTAATGGTGTTCCTTGGGATCATAGATGTGTGATGGTATATGGGAATTTGAATGGATGTTTGATATGGCATTGTGGATGGATGTATTGGCTGGAATTGAAAAATTCATGAGATAGATAATCTAATGAATACCAATGTTCATTTTTCATCCCACTATGTTTTTTAATAAAAAATGTTTTAAAAAGGAAATTTTTATTTTAGAATAGTTTGTTTTAAAATGATAACATCATGTCACATTTTTAGTTTTTGTTCATGAGAATTGTTTTTGATGATATTGACTTGATTTAGTTCATGTATCTTCATTGTCAATAATTATTCCCCATGGAGCATCAATTGGTGATCATTGTTTGGTTTTAGTCAATTCCACATTACTAGAATTTCTTGTAGATCAACGAATGGATTTCATTCTAGATTTTCAATAGATATAACCACCTATTTTTTTAAATAAACCAGGATTATATCAAAACAGAAGAGTGGATGAAAAGTCTCCAAATTAATTTTTTCCTTATTGTGTTTCATGATATGTATAAGGTAAATATGAACTTTTGATCATAAAGGTTCATAGCGGATTGGGTTCAATTTGGTGTCTCAGAACAAGCCTTGTGAATATCGTACATGAGAATTTTTCAAGTATTTGTCCATTCATAAGATGTTTTCTAATAAAGAGAGAGAAAAAGGGGATGTTGGTGGTATTTTTATAGTAGGATGGTGGATCAGTGTTGGATTATTTCCATCTCTTTATAGAGATAGTCCCCTGTGATCTAGAGTAAGTTGCATAAAATTCATTGAAGGCTCGGCGTTTCGAGGTTGGGATTCATTCAAACATACCATCAAAGGTGTTAGAGCTCAACCATATTCAGTTAGCTTAGGTGGTGTGGAAAAACATTAACATGTATTCCTTGATGGTGGTATTTCACAAGGTAGTACTCCCTCCTTAAATCCCTATGATAAGTGGGGATGAATCTGGTATGTTGATGATGAATCAGATAAATATTGAATGAACGGGTCGTGAAATCAAAAAGGCCTCATTATTTTTCATCAACCAATTTAGAGTGAGAGATCCTCATATATTACTAGTTTGGTATGATGATCCATAAAACACTATGATGTTAAAATAAATTGAATCCCTATAATTCTTATGGAGGCATGGGTCACCTACACCAATTCGATTGGGGTTTTTCTATTATGTTCCACGGAGTAAATTATCAAGAGTGATGTTCTATTGGAATTTTCTTTAATGTTTATTTTATTATGTTTCCTTCCATTATAAGGGATAATTTATCATGGATGTTATAGTGATGGTGTCGTGGTTTTTGAGATATAAGGGATGTTGTGATTTCCCTATTGAACATATCTTTTTAATGGGTGTGTGGTTTTCATTTCCAAAAATTCCGTTCATTCTCTTTACATATAGTTGGGTGATTTTTGTTCCCTATTAAAATTTTCAAATTCAGACTATGATTTCGAAGATTATTCACCTCTCATAGCTATAGCCTTATGTCTCGAATTGAAGCTGGGGCATCATAAGGAATCCCGAGTGTGCAGATAACCCATGTGAATCAATTGTATTCTTGAAATTTATACATACCTATGTGATGAGTGGTGGGAGGTTCTTGGTTGGGGTTTTATGGATCAAATTTTTGGGCACCTTGTAACATCTCAGGTAAATAAATAATATTACATTCGAATGTTTATCAATATTTTTGAATAAAATGTTAATACTACATTAAATGAAATTCTATGCTCGATGGAGTACCCAATACGCAACAATGGGTTTCTTTGAAATCTGATGTTGCACACTAATAATATAATAATATTATAATAGTTAACGCATAGTCATTTTAATAGCGAGAATGAACAAAAATAACTACAAAATGATTACATTTTATTGTTACATATTTTTTACATTTATCCAATAAATGTTAGAGGCTTAAAATATAAATGAATCCAATTTAAAGCATAAATCTTCTAATATTTTTTAAAAGGCCGATTAACCGCCTTTTGATGGAGAACACTTTTTAAATATTATTTTGAAAATTTTATATGTTGTATTTTTCAAAATAAAATCATTCTTTCGACTTTGGACATCAAAATTTACTTTGTGTAAATTTTTGTTATTTTTCCCAATAAGATCATTTTTAGTCAAAATGTTACATTTTAATTCAAAAACTCTTTTTATTATGATTTATTTATATGGATAGATTATATTTTTAATTGAGATTATAGTGTATTTAGAATATATTTTTACCATTTAATCCAATGGTTGTCATTGACTTTAATTTCACTTTGAAATTTGACTTAAACTGGTGTCATTCTTTTAATAGATATTGTTTCTTAAAAACACGCTATTTGTTTTGATAGCGGGAATGATTTATTAAATTAATTAATGAAACTTATATATTTTGAAGTTTTTAAAATAGTTATAATTTCTGAATTTTAAATATCAAATATATCTTAGGGTTAATTTTTTGTATTTTTCTGATAATGATTTTTTAATGAATGGAGATAAATACAGTTTTTAATTCAAAACCGCATTTTCATCCAATTTATTTATATATTTAGTTTCTCATTTTAATTTATTTTAAAGTATAATTAAATTATGTTTTTTCACTTAATACAATTTTGTTCATTGTAAGTAATTTCACTTTTCAATTTGATGTAAAAGAAATTCAATCTTTTGATAAATTTTACTTCTTTAAAACCCGTCTTTTGTTTTGACAACGATATTTACTTTTAAATTAATTACTACAATTTATGTGTTTTTAATTTGATGAAATTGATTCCATATTTGGAATAGTAAGGTCCAAATTATGTAATTAAGACTCTTTTTTTGGACATTATGTATACTAACGACGGTAATTATCTTTAATTATCATGTTTAATTAGTAATCGGGTAATTAAGGGTAAGAAAATAATATCATAAAAATATAAAATGACCCCAAAATGTGTCCTAATGATATTTTTGGTGTCATGGCCGAAAATGGGATGCTTTTTTCCAACCTTGGGACCCCATGGAATCACTTTAGTATGGTAGTGACCTTTTATCATATATTTTTTAATGAAAGGAAAATGTAACCAAAGTATGTAACACCTCAGTAAAATAATTTAAATTTTGTCAAAATAAAATATCTCTTAGACTATAATTAGTAATTGGAAATCTGAAAATATTTCCCAAATAATGATATTTTTTTTATAATTTTTATACATTAAATAAATTATTTTATTTATGACACCGTGATGATGCGGTGATTACCTCATAAATGAACGATTTAAATAAAATGATAAGATATGGTGAAATATATGTCTTACAACTGTCACAAACATATTGGATGGGTGGATTTAGAATCCTTTTCACCTTATCCTCGAATTATATCATTTTGCGACCTTTAAAATCCGAAAATCATTTTATAATAAAGTTATATTTTATAACATTCCAAGAGTACCCCTCTTCTCTTATAAAAGGCCCCCACCTCTACCACCTTACCCACACCACTCAAGCCATTGGCTCAGACAACCCCTGCCAATTTCATCTCTCCACATCCCTCTCTTCATCATTGAAGAATCGCATTTGGTAGAATGATCTTCAAGAAAACCTTTTGGTTCAAACCAAGAGGAGTTACCCGATTTAAAGGTAATGTCTTCAGTTGTGTTATTTTGTTTTATTTTACTTCTCCAAACCCCTAACCTCTTATTATTCCATTATTTTGTAACAACACCAGTATCTTCAATATACTAGGATGTTTTTTTGTTAATTATTCAAGCTAAACATAGACACACCTCTGTCTAATGGTTAAAGAACATACTGTTTCTGTGGATGGCGAATTACTGCCTCACGAAACGATGATTTTTCAATATTCTCTTAACAACATTCATGGTGGCCATTATGATTTCACTGTATTTTATATATGATATATATTGTATTTATTTTTTACATATTCTTTGTGTATTTTATATTTAAAGCATACCTTTATGCTTAGCATGTTGTGCAAATGCAATAATTTCATACGAGGAAGTGTGGACTACCGCCCCCTCAAGTGATGTGACACGTTCATGCAATACATGGAATGTATAAAGAATGAAATTAATGAACTTATGTGACCTATAAGAAATTTATATTATAATTTAATTATAATATATATCTCTCTCAATTATTTTTTAATTCTATTAATATGTAATAGAAATGAAAGTAGCGTTCATGCGTACGTACGACCTACCATCTCCATGAATGGTGAATTTGATTTCTTTTTATCTCCCAATGTTATGGAATAGTATAAAATGAATATTTAATGAATATATATGATATTTAAATCATTAATACTATTCTTGAGATGATATTCTTATAACTACATGGACAATTAATTTCAAGCAAGTTCATTTTTGACTCATGTACCAAACATCAACAAAAACGTCTGATATGAACTCACATTATTAACCAATTATTATAACATTATAATATGTGAAATTAACTGAATAATAATATTTAATGTTGTACCTTATGAAATTATAAATTGACCAAAGTTTATTATTCAGGAATATAATGAAACGAACAATACAAGTCGGACTTGAGGTAAGGGATCCTACATCTCTCTTTATTTTTTAGTACTCTTTTTATGTAACTTACTTTAATCACCTCTTTCTTATGTTGGGGGATGTTATTTTATATTACTATTGTTGATAATTTTATGTTAATATGATGAGAGACCCTATTTTATCTCATCAAAAAAGTTTTGGATGTTTTATGTGGCGCAGTTAGGCTGCCGAATTTTCATAAGGGGATTTTCATCTCACTTTTTATTCCCCTGAGATTCATGCTACGTTGGCCACTATTTCATTTTTTGTGGGGTATGTACTTCCCATTATTTTACTATTTTTATAATATACTCTCATTTATGGGTATTTACAACTTCATTTTATGATCCTTCTTTCATGTGGTGTACATTTTGAAAGTTTACAAAATCGGTAAGGGAACCTTTCACACTCCTCTTTTAAAAAGACTTATTTTTTTATGTCTTTTAATTTACATATTTTTATGTTGGGATATGTTATTATATATACTTATTTAAGTAAATTTTATGTCCAAGTGATTAGATACCATTTTATCCCTCATCAACTAATTTTATGAATTTTAATGTGACGCCGTTAGGCTGTCGAATTTTACCAAGGGAACTTTTTAACCCAATTGTGATTTCTTTGGGTTCAATATGTTGTTATTGAATATGTCATCCTTTGAATATGTGTGAATGACCTTTGATTTTTTTACACTTAATATCCACTTATATTGGGATTATTCATATTTGTTACACATAATTTTGAGATTGATTTATCCTTAATTTAAGGATACCTTCTTTGTAAGGGACTTCGTCTCAATTTCTTTTCATTTTGGCATGTTTTGTTCTAATACAATAATTTATTTTATATGCTGTATAAAAAACCTTTGACTTTTCATTTCATTCAAAGGGAATCTTTTTCTATGAATCATTTTACTAAACAAAAAAAAAGGAATGTTTATTTTAACGTACGCAGTGACAACGACATTTTCCACTGATGTGAGTATTATTTGGTCTTTGGCTACCTCAACAAGCTGTAATGTTTTTAAAATGAAATAAATACCATATACACTTTATGTATTTTGGTATTGAAAATGGGTTTTTATGATGAACTTTTTTTTTCAATATATTTAAGTGATATATTGTGATCGAAATGTGGAAATGTTTTCTTTCTATTATATTTGTTTTATGTCATATGATTTTATGATGGTTTTGGGACATTTGACGGGTGGTTACGTGATAAACCATATGATGGGTGGTGCCGTGAATACCAGGATGGGTGGTTATGTTATAACCTCCAATGCATTGGGTATGGAAGTTGACCGTATGGCTATTTCATTAAGTGATATATGTGGAAGTCGACCGTATGGTTATTCTATTTAAGTATGTTTATGTCCCATGTTACCTTTATATGTTATGTGTTCTTTATATGGTTTTTATGGTAATATTTTGGTTACAAAAGGGTATGTAATGATATTTTATTCAGTGAAGGGTATTTACAACACCATAAAAGTGAAAAGTATTACTTTGATAAAGTATTAATAGTTTACTTATTGTTTTCAAAAACTAATAGTTTTCCTTCTTTGTGTATCCCTTACTGAGCTTTTTATGCTCACCCCATGTTTTTTTTTGAAATTTTTTTCACAGGACATAATGTGGAATAGGGTCAAGGATGGGATCAAGGAAAAGTCATGCTTTCTAAAACATGGAACGATAAATTACATTTTTTAGAGTTTATGTTTTGAAAAAAGAAGGAAACTTTGTAGAAGTGTCTACTGTGTAATCTTTTGAGATGTAGTAGTTATGATCTAATTCTATAAAACTCTAAACCTGAAAAGATACTTAATGGTAATTATTCATTTAATTCAATATTAAGTAATTTTTAATGCCTGGTCCTTATACACCTTCTCTCCTCAACCCATGTGGTGGGGGTTTTGGCCCGAATGGGGACTTTTAGACCCAATTTACCCACTCCGTTGAGGATTGGGTAATTTAAATGATCTTTTTGAGTTCATCTTGGCATGGGATGATAGGTCATTTTATGGGAGTCTTGGGATTGCATGTGTCGAAAGGATTGATTTTGATTCATGTGGAATTCATGTTTTTTGATTGATTGTTGGTTCAAATTGAAGGGGAGAACAACCATAAGTCCTGTTGAGCTTTCATCTATGAATTAGTGTGATGATAGTTATTTACTAATGTTGGGGTAACTTTTCCATCCTCCCCTGAAATCATTGGTCATTGTGCTTTCACTTCAGTTGGGTTTATCATTATGATCATTGGGAGAATCCCAATCAATATGGTCCTTGGCATGGTTGTGGATGTAACAGCTTGATCCTTCTATTGATTATTGAGAAATGGTTGTGATTAGTTGTTTTTTTCAAGAAAGAGGCTCTTCATATATTAATGGTGGGGAGAATTATCAAACATGATGGAATGTTTTATGAATTTCTAAGGGTATAAAACGATACTATTGGGGAGATTTATCAAACAACGTTTTTAATTTTTTGTTTATGATCACATTAATTGGGAATATTGGTTTATGTTTTAGGATCTGAGTGTTATAGGTGTTGATTTTGATGTGTTTTATTTATATAGTCATTTCATATTGGTTGATATTTGGTTCTTTTGGTTTCTTTTTAAGAAAATATGTATGTTTTTCTGGAAAAGTCCATGTTCATCATTTGTTAAACTATGTGGACAAACCCAAATAATCATGCGACTTGTATAAAAAATTTATCATAGTTGACACATTTTTGTGTAATCACTTAAGAGAAACCCTATGGTCTCTCTGGTGTTTTTCACATAGTTTGGCACACAGATTAATAAACCCGGAGTCCTAACCATATTATCCTTCTGAGAATTAAAATATTAATGTTTCTAACTTTCCCCCCTCATGGTTTTTCTTCCCTGATCTGCCCAAATCACCCATGGATCATCCAGACCATGGGATCTGTCACCATTTCTTCCAAATACATTCCTCTTCCACATTTGGTGATTATCTGAGAGATCTTAATGTTGGGGAAAGAATCATTATGGTAATTTATTCTCCTTTTTTCCCTATTCCTTATTTATTTAATTTATCATGGACATCCTCTTCTTCATTTGTCATGCTTGACCTAGGGTACAATTGATACATTTTATTATTGGGGTTTTGTTTATTTATGTGTTTTCTACATAGATATATGGTTTTGGAACCCTCGACTAGTGTTTTTAGGTGTGTGTATCTTTTACACCAAGGATTTTAGGTAGGGTTTCCCATTTACATGCATTTATAATTTATGTTTTGTGTTATTCATTTTATTTCCACATTTTATATATTATAAATATTTTTATGAAACCTTTATTTTAATTAATTAGTGTGAAAAAGGTAGTCCATACCTTGTTTTTTGAAAACAAGCATTGTTTTGTTTAATACGTGTACACCACTTATTTTAATGAATTACCTATTACGGTTTTCAAGTAGTTTGTGATATTTAGAATCTTGTTTTGTATCATGAAAAAATTTATGTAAATAAATTGGTGTTTTATTGCTATTTGGGTGCAAAATTGAAATTGTTTTGTTAAATATTTCTTGCCTTATGATTCGTAAATTTCCATGTTGGAATTTATGGTTTGTTTATTGTAGAAAATGGTTTGATTGTCTTTATAAATATATTCTCATCATGAAAATAATAATTTTTGTTTCTTAAATGGTTTAATAAGTTTTTATTATTTTTATAACGAATTGATATTTGGGTTTTTATGAGTTTTGTAATGTGTTACTGATGAATGGACCATTTGGCATTTTTCAAAAAATGGGTTTCCCTTGAATTCGTAATCTAAGGATTTTTAAGGGGCTTATACATTTTTATACGTTAAAAAGTGTATTATTACACCTATGTATGAAAATATAGATTTTTTATCATTGATAAATGTTGGTTTGGTAAAATTCAAAAAGGCATGATGGAAAAATTTTGAAAATGATGAAAGTGTGTATTTTGTAAAACCTCATTTATATATTTCTTATCCCATAGATGTGGAATTATTATGAAGCATTAATATAGTTCCTATTTTGGGAATCCTTGTGTTCTTTTTATTACAGGGAATGATATTGGTCCTTAGGGTTTCTTGGGGTGATGCATGTCGTTGATTCATTAACATGTACTCATGTGATTGGATTCTTTTCTGTAATAGGTTGGCTCACCCACAATATACACATGAGACATTAGAAGTTGGAATATTGAGAAAATTATATTAGAATGACTGATGCACTGGTACTTAATATAATGACAATTTGTCACGACCCCCTCCCCACAATGTGTACCCCTCCTGGGTCGGCAATGCGAAAAGAGAGATAATGACCCCCGAGTCCCGCCTCCAGTAGGCACTGAGTTGGCGACTAGCATAGAGGGTATAATAAAAACACAACTGGGAGGTATTATATTCTAAGAGATCACATTCATAAGAGAGAGATAAGTAAGAAACCAACTAACTCCAACTCAGAAATAAAATATAAAAGAAACCCATGTGAACACATGTAATGTCATGTAAAAGAACTACAACTGAAAGGTGAAAAACTACAAGTACCCAAATGAATGTAAAAAAAGCATCAACCACAAACCCAAACAGGGCCTGTAACTAAAAGATAGTAAACAGAAGACTGATTTCTAACCTACTCCAAGTGACCTGAAAATAGTTTATATATACATAGGGTGATTATAACAGTATACTCAGTAGTATCCTCCATAGAGCCTCTCATGAAAACGTAAAGAATGCATGCTAAATCACAGTGAGCTACAAGTGAAACTAACTCATAACCTAAATAGATATACTATGTTCCCATCCTCACCATGGATACTCTCACCAAGTAACACATACAATAATATATCATATAATAAATAATATCAAGGGTACGCCACTACTACTTCCTCACTGGTTTGCCGCTTTTCCCTAACGTCCCACATCCTGAGCATCTCTCTCCAAAAATGCATGGCTGCAGACAGATGGGTGAAGAACCACAATGTGAAACTTTTGCAAAAAAAAAAACCACCATGTCCACACACCAAAGTTACCAACTATTTTTCTGGAGCCACCACAGCTCTCATAATGTGTATCATACGTATGGTATTATACCTCAAGCGATTACAGCCCATACACTGAGCAAGGATCCTCAAACCTTCACAAAATATAGATGTTACACAGATAGTAGTCCATAGAAAACTATATCTATAATATATGTGTGTGAATAAACACAGTCCATTACAGCCCTCTACAAACATATATGGGGAAAACTAAAAATGTGCCTACTAGCACATGTAACTATCAAGAGAAGAGAGCGAGGCCAAAGGGGGTAGTCAGCCATCCATCCTCCCACTAGAATGTTGGGAAAAACACCCCCCTAGGGCTAATAATTCCTGAGGTGTCAGTTTCCCTTACTGACAGGGTGGAGTAGCGTATAGAAATCCAAAAATTAAAAAATATACTATAAGTCACAGCCACACTATGGGAATTACCAAGACTTAGGAACACTGTAGCTAACGTCTCTCATACTCTGGGCTGCTACTTTTAAGACTAGGTATCATATATGCACACAACCATTTGAAGAGCTTTATTATATTACATCATTCCCTTTTTCAGTTCCAATTGACATTAATTAAATTAATTATACAATAATTAACCATGACCAATTCCAATTTATGTTTCATTACCATAACACCCAATGTCAATTGTTACTTCAAATTTACAACCTCACTATTATGTTCCAGTAACTCCATCCCCATGGGTTAACACCATTAATTCAATTATTCATTATAGAATTACTTTCCCACATTCTCAGGCATTCTAGATAAACATTCTATGCTACTAAACACAAGGGGGCTCAACACGGTGGGTAGATGTACTACCCGTTGAGTCTTTTCTACTTATAGAAAAATAATATTCCCATCCTTCCTTGAGAAGCTAAACACAGAAAGCACATGGCATACCCCACGGGTCTTCGCCTCTTTCTGAAGAAGGGTAAGTAAGTCCAACTTCCTTGAGCAGTGGGGAAAAGTAAAGCAGATAAACAACCAATCAAAAATCAGCAAGCATCCAATAATCAAATCCATTCGATTCCATCGTCTTTGGTGTCCTACCCAACACTCACATGCATAAACCGATGCATCTTTCCACTCTACGCATCGTCTGCTTCCACAACCAAAAGGGCCTACATGTCCCCACATATCACAACACCCATCCTGGCTCACATCATAGCACAAGAAGTAGGAAAACAAACACCACATTAATTATGCTCTTGTCCATTTATCAATCAAGAGGGTAACTTAGAACCCCTTAAGTAATTATCAGACAATTGGGACTTTAATCCATATTGAATTGACAAATTTTTTATTTGTAGGTTCCATATTCGGGAAACCTAATCAGTAATCTATCACCAATAATTAAACATGATTACTATGCTAATTTGATCAACAGCAAGTTACAACTAGAACCAAATTCGTTTACATGAATCTTTATCATTATTGAAACAATTACTAGTTAATCCCAATTTACATTCTTCACCAATTTCCATCAAGAATGAAGAACTAGTCAATGAAAGCCTAGATATCACACTATCAAGAAAAACATGAGGCAATAACATACGACCGATATCAATTTATTTATCCTGTTAAAATATTTATTATGTCAATTCCCTTGTCATCCAGTGGGATTAAACATGTTAACAATACAGTTTCACATAAAAGAAAAGAGAATCAATGGATTCCCTACCTCAAACAGTTCCTCACATTCATTATCCACATAACGGGACAGATCCTCCTCTCACGACAACTGCATCCACCCAAGAATGCCACGGTACAACAGAACCAACCAAACCCCAATAAAAACACCATTAGAAGCATGGAGATTACATGATATAATATGGAAAGGTGAAACATAGTGCGATGATCCCAAAGGAATGACGATAAAACATACATTTTATCAAATATTGACCGACACAGCTCCGTTGCAACAAAATAGATCGGAACCAATCTGAGGATTAGAGTATTATTGTGCGACTCCTATGGGAGGGATTGAAATTTTCTAGCATCATATATCCAAGAAATAATTGGAAGAACATGGGAGGATGACATCTTTTCCATTTTGAATATTTAATGGTGACAGTTTAAGATACTCTTAATTACCCATTAAAATCGGATTGCATTAACCCATGCAGTTTGACTAAGTAAAAACATCATGATCCATAGGAATAATTCATATAGAATTTATAGTCTTTGAATCATCCTTGAGAGACCTTAAAATAGGGCTTTAAATGTATTTTATGTCAAAGGAAATGTCAAAGGGATAAAACTGTAGGAAGCTAGAAACATTGTACACCAACCATTACAATACACCAACCGTTACTATACACCTACCGTTAGAGGTTACCAATAGAACTCACCATTCTAGAAACACTGTAGACCTATCGTTACTATACACCTACCGTTATTGTTCACCTACCATTAAAGGTTACTAATAGAGGTTACCAATAGACCTAATAATTTTGGAAACACTGTTCACTGAACCTCACTAATAGAACATTGTTCACCTACCGTTATAGGTTATGGATAGAGGTTATCAAAAGAGGTTACCGATAGAACTGTTCACTAATGGAACTATTCAATGAATTGGAAATTTGGAAAATTATTAGAGATAAGTCACCTTGACCTCCTGGAACACCTCAAAAAAAAATTTCAGAATGTAATGGAAAGAAGTGGTCCAGGTCATTACATCAGATACCTCTCAAAACATTCTCGTCCTTGAGAATTCAAAATCAACCGAATGAGAAAAAAAGATACGAGGTCTGAACAACCACCCATCGAGATACATCTCAAAAGAGAGCAAGAAAAAAAAGCAACAAAATAAATTCATAAATAAAACATGAAAGGTCTAACAACAAAGGGAATATCGTTACATGAAAAGAGTAAAATATCAAAAAACTTTGGGTACTAAGCACGTATTTGTGACTCACATTCCCAGGTACTCTCCTCCATTGCACTGTGTTGACACAAGACACGAACTAAAGGGATAAAATGCTTTCACGTCACCTTCTCCTTGCAGTCCTGGATCTCCACAAGTCACTCCACAAAGGTTTCATCATCATCTACATCGATAACTCCCCAATCGATGAAGTGAGAGTCATCAGGAAGATAACGACGTAGCAATGATACATGTAAAACATCATGTATCTGACTCATTTTTGGGGGAATTTCAACTTGATATGCCACAACTCCAATACGAGCTAATAACACGAAAGGCCCAAAAAACTGGGGAGAAAGCATACTTCCATGACCAAACCTTCACTGCCCATGACGGGGAGTCACCTTCTGAAACACATGATCCCCAATAGTAAACTTCAAGGGTATCCTACTTTGATCAGAATATGATTTCTGAATATCTATCGTTGTCTTCATTCTCTCACGAATCACATAGACCGTCTTTATTGTATTCTGCACCAGTTCCGGTCCTAGAATTGCCGACTCTCCGACCCTAGTCCATCACAATGGAAAACATCAACGCTGTCCATACAAGGATTCAAACGGCGCCATACCGATGGTGGAGTGAAAACTATTGTTGTAAGAGAACTCCACCATGGGTAAGTGCCTCATCCATGAACCTCCATTATCAATAACACAAGAGCATTACATGATTTCAAGAGTCTAGATGGTTCACTCTGTCTGATCATCCTTTTGAGGATGAAAAGGTGTGTTATGGTATAGTAGAGAACTGAACGCATGTTGGAGACCTCTACACACCCTCGAGTTAAAAAAAGGATCCTGATAAGAAATGATCATCCTAGGGACTCCATGATGTCTCACCACCTCCTCTAGATACTACCTTGATAAAAATTTTACTGAGCATGACTCCTTGATTGATATGAAGTGGGACGATTTTGTTAAATGATCCACTACCACTCAAATAGCATCATGTCCTCTGGGATCTAGTGTTAAACTAGTAACAATGTCCATTGAGATGTCCTCCCACTTCCAATGAGGAATCTCTAATGGCTGGAGAAGACCACTAGGAACATGGTGTTCGGCCATCACCTCCTGGTAGACTAAACATCGAGACACAAAATACTCACCCGCACGTTTCATCCCAGGCCACCGAAGCTGACTCCTCAAGGATCGGTACATCTTTCTCACGATAGGATGTACTACTAAAGGCGATCTATGGAACTTTTGAGAACCATCTCACTCATCGTCAAGGGAACACAAATCCTTCCATGATACAACACTCAACGTTTATAATCCTCCGACCAACCATCAGGGGCCTCACCTAAAACAACTTGGTCTCTCCAAACCTCCACCTATAGATCTCCCAACTGAGAGACTTCCACCTTCTGCATCAGGAATGACTGCACCATTATCTAAAAAAGAAAACCTCTACCCCCAACATCTTCCATATCAATATTTAATGTTGACAGTTCTACCATTACTCTCTAGGAATCACTAGATTCATGCAAAGAATCACTACATAATCATTCGGCTTAGCGCATCAGCTAAAACATTACATTTTCTAGGTGTATAATATATTTAAAAGATTTATTCCTGCAAGAACTCCATCCACTAATGCTATTGTAAGTTCAAGTCATTCTGGGAGAAAGCATACCTAAAACTCTTATGATCAGTGAAAATAACAAAGTGCTCAGCAATGAGGTATTGTCTCCACAACATCAAATAAAACACCATGAATTCCAACTCAATATCATGGTTGGAATAGTTGTATTCATGGGGATGCAACTGCCAAGACCCATACGAAACAACTAACCACTACGACATGAGAACATAGCATAACCCTAGATGTGATGCATTGCAGAAAACATCAAACTGAACTCCCTTAGCTGGAAGAAAAAAGGAATGGAGCACTTACTAAATTCTTTTTTAGAAATATGAAAGATGCCTGACACTAATTAGTCCATATGAATGCTTGATCATTCCTGGTTAAAGCTATCAGTGGAGTCGCAACTCATGGTAAATCGGCTACGAACCCCTGTAGTAGCATGCGAGTCCAAGGAAAATTCGCACCTCTGACACTGTCCTGGGGGATTCCCAAGACAAACCTTCTATAATCTTCGATGGATCCAAAACTACTCCCAGTTTGGACAAAACATTACCCAATAAACGGACTTCTCGATCCCAAAACTCACACTTCGACAAATTCCTGAACAGCTGATGTCGACGAAGAACTCCCAAAATGGCACGTAGATGCACTGCATGCTCTTCTTCAGATGTGGTGTACACAAGGATCTCATCAATTAAAACTACCACAAACTTGTCCAGGAACTCACAAAACACAACATTCATTAATCCCATGAATACAGCTAGAGTATTCATCACCCCAAATGTCATTACAACGAAATCATAATGCCTATGACGATGATGGAAAGTAGTCTTCAGGATATCCTTATCCTTCACATGCATCTGATGATATCCCAACCGCAATTCAATCTTTGAGAACCAACTTGCACCATTCATTTGATCGAATAAATCATCAATTTGCAGAAGTGTATAGTGATTCGTTATTTTCACTTTGTTTAAGAGATGATAATCGACACCGAACTGCAAACTGTCATCGGCCTTTTTCACGAACAAAATGGGTGCACCCCATGGTGACACACTTGGCTGAACAAAACCACATTGTAACAGACCATAAAACTATATATGTAGCTCTCGTAACTCATAAGGGGCCATCCTATATGGAGACATAGAGATAGGAGACGCTCTTTGATGTAGCTATATACTAAACTTGATCTCTCATCGAGGGGGTAACGCTACAACCTTTTCGGGGAAGACATCAGGGTACTCCTCTACGACCCTAGGAAATGCCAACTACCGAACCTCTAAAGAACTCAACATCATATCATCCATCATGGATGATAAGGATTGAATGGGCCTATGAACCATCTGAGGATCTCACTCACTAACAAACACCACTTACTCTCCATCTGCACTAATAAATACGACCTTCTTCCTAATGCAATCCATGATAGCCTGCACTGAATATAGCCAATCCATGCCAAGGATGACATCATATGGTTTTATTCATAAACACGGGAAATCTCTCCAAGAGCGGTGTTTCCCCAACACCAGCTCACAGTCTTTACATACATCAAACAAGTCAGATCGACCTCTAACTGGCATAGTCAATGCCAAGGGCACTTGAAGCCTCTCTACCTCAAGTACCAAAGCATGGACAAGGGTGGGTGATATGAAAGAGTGTGTAACTCCTGAATCAATCAAGGCATACACCATTGTAGAAAACATGAAAAGGGTGCCATAAACAATATCTAGCTCACCTAGAGCTGGAAATGATGGAGCATGATGCTTACCACGACCTCCTCCACATCCTCTCTAACCCTGATGATTTCCACTACCACGGCCGCACTCTACTCTATGAGGACAGGGAGTTTCATGGGGTTGTCCTCTATATACCCCATCACAACTCTGCTGATCTAAAGCTAGTGAAATAGGCTACTGCTGCCATGGTCAGAACTGTCTCTACGGAGGAACCTAGAGTGTAGTGCCTGATGCACGATGACTGCTCTGAAATGTTGGACACTCCTCCTACTGATGACCACGACCACCCCAAGAAAAAACAAGTGCTTGATCCCTTGACATAGTCCTGAGAGTTGCTGCCATTGGATAAATGAGATGTGATGGGCTGGGACCTACCCCTGACTGAACGTAAACTCTTCTGCCCTCGAAACCGAGAACCCCGGACCAAGTCTCTTTTTTATGAGTAATCATGCTGAATCCCCTCTCAGGATGATCCGGTCCTGGCCAATGTCCTTTTAACAAACCTATTCCATCAACAACACCTCATGATGTGTATTAGGCATAAATGGGGTGACCTAGCACTGGATCTTTGGATGAAAATCCTCTTCGAAATTCCTTACTCGGGCCTCCTCATCTGGCAGCAGGTTTGAAGCATATAGTAAAAGGTTCATGAAACGGATTCCAAACTCTCAAACACTAGAGCTTCATTGCCGAAGGGTAAGAAGCTCATGGTGACTGGAAGACTTCATAGTCGAAGAAAGAAACTCAACTTTAAACCTATGTCAGAACTCCTCCCATGAGATCGCAGACTCCCCATGATCCCTGAGGAACAAGAACCACCACTTCCTCACTTCTCCACGCAGCACCGTCACAATAATGGTCACCCAATGCTCCTTATGAGCACGTATCGAACTGAAGGTGATCTATACATCCACTAACCATTATTCAGTGACTGCATCTGAAATAGAGCCCTCATACATCTGCAGACTCTAGTGCTGAAACTCTCGAAGTGTCTTCCTCCAAGTGTTGTGGTCGTCAACCACTAACCCACGGTGATCTGGTGGAATAGCCTGCGGGAAATTTTTATCACAAACCTAATGGGGACATCGACCAAGCACCACACCTATAAAATAACATCCGTTAGAGTTCCTAAACCTGTAATATGAAATAATTAACATTAATTAATTAATTTTTTTCTTTTATTCATTTTAGGTTAACCTATCTCTAGGTATACCCATTCAAACACAGGAAAAAGGAAGAATGATGCATGATCTTTATCTAGGTCTCTACCCTACCACTAGTATGACCTTGTTTAGTAGCCATTGTAAAATTAAAGTTCAATACATTCGATCATAGGGGGACCTAAATGCCTATGTCTAAGACGATCTTCAATGTTTACGTCACTTGATAAATAGGAATGAGGTTTTTTCTCTATAATCCCATGCACCCATACCTCTACCTAACTCCAAACTCCACCCTATCCGTCAACTAGAGCTCTGATACGACTCTGTCACGACCCCCTCCCGAAAAAGTGTACCCCTCTTGGGTTGGCAATGTGAAAAGGGAGACAATGACCCATTAGTCCGACCTCGAGGAGGCCCCGGTTTGGAGACTAGCACTGACGGTATAATAAAAACATAAGTAACCACAAGCCCGAATTGCTCCTTCAACCAAAAGATAGTAAACGACATCCTGATCTCCAACCCACTCCAACCAACCAGAAAAACAGTTTATATATACATATGGTGAGTATAACAGTATACTCAATAGGATCCTCCCAGAATCCACTCATTCAAAAGTAATGAAAGCATGCTAAATCATAGTGAAAACCAACTGAAAATAACTATTCAACTAAACAGGTATACTAAGTTCCAAACCTCCCCATGGCTACTATCACCAAGTAACGCATACAAGAATATGTCATATAATAAAGAATATCAATGGTACCCTGCTACTACTTCCCCACCGGTTTGCTGCTTTTTCCCAACGTTGCACGTCCTGAGCATCTCTCCCCAAAAAGGCTTTCCCACAGACACCTAGGGGAAGCTCCAAAATATGCACCTCATACAACAAAACCACCACGTCCACACACCAATGTAATCAGGTATTTTTTAGGAGCCACCACAGCTCGAATAACATGTATCATATGTCGGGTAATATACCTCAAGCCGTTAAAACCCATACATCAAGTAAGGATCTTCAAGCCATCACATCCTATAGATGTTAAACCTATAGTAGTCCATTGAAAACTATATCCAGAATATAGGTGTGTGAGTATCCACAAGACATTAAATCCCTCTACACACATATATGGGGAAAACTAACCAATGTGCATACCAGCTCAAGTAACTTCCAAGAGAAGAGAGTGGAGCCAATGGGGGTAGTCAGCCATCCATCCTCCCACCGGAATGTTGGGGAAAACACACCCACTAGGGCATAAAATCCTCGGGGTGTCAATTTCCCTTACTGACCAGGTGGAGTAGCATATAGAAACAAACAAGTATATAATATACTATAACTCACAACCACATTATGAGCATAACCTAGTCTTAGGCACACTGCATCTAACGTCTCTTGGAATCCAGGCTGATACTTCTAAGACAAAGGTATCCTATATGTACACAACCATTTAAAGAGATTTGTTAGATTAATTAATTCCCTTTATGAGTACTACTTTACGTTAATTAAATTCTTTATATATTAATTAATCATGAACAATTCCACATTAAGTTTCATTAGCATCACACCCAAAGTCAATTGTTCCTTCAAAATAACAACCTCATCACTATGTTCCAGTAACTCCATATCCATGGGTAAACACCATTTATTCCATTATTAATTATAGAATTACTTTCCCAAATTCCTAGTCATTGTAGAAAAAATTTCTATGCTACTAAACACTAGGGGGCTCAACACGGTAGGTAGATGTACTACCCATTGAGTCATTGACGCTTATAGAAAAATCATATACACATCCTTCAATGAGAAGCTAAACACAGAAATCATGTGGCATACCAAACGTGTCTTCGGCTCTTTTGGAAGAAGTGTAAGTAAGGCCAGCTACCTTGAGAAGTGTGGAAAAGTAAAGAAGATAAACAACCAATCAAAAATCAGAAAGCATCCAACAATCACATCCATCACATTCTATCAACCTTCGTGTCCTCCCTAACACCCACATGCATAAACCGATGCATCATTCCACTCTAGGCGTCATCTGCTACCACAAAAAAGGGTATTATTGTCCCCAAATATTAGAACACCCATCCAGGCTCACATCACAGCACAAGCAGCAGGAAAACAAACAACACATTAATTAAGCTATTGGTCGTTTAACAATCATGAGGGTACCTCAGAACCCCATAAGGAATTATCAATCAATCAGTTATTTAATCCATATTGAATTAATATATTTTCTATTTGTAGGATTCAAATTCGGAAAACCTAATTAGTAAGTTGTCACTAATAATTAAACATTCTTACTGCACCAATTTGATTAACATCAAATCACAACTAGAGCCAAATTCATTTACATTCCTCTTTATCTTTTTTTAAACAATTATCAATTAATTCCAATTTACATTTTTACTGATTTCCATCAACAATGAACAATTAATCAATGCAAGCATAGATATCACACTATCTAGAAAAATATGAGGCAATAACATTTGACCGATATCAAATTATTTAACTGGTTAAAATATATAATATTTCAATTACATTGTCATCCAGTGGGATTAAACATGATAAAAATAATGTTTCACATAAAATTAAAGTGAATCAATGAATCCCCTACCTCAAATAGTTCCTCACGTTCTTTATCCACATAATGGGTTGCGGTCTTCCTCTCGTGAAAAGTACAACCACCCAAGGATGACACTCTACAACAGAATTAACCAAACCCTTATAAAACACCCATTAGAAGCATGGATAATACATTCTATAATATGGAAAGGTGAAATAGGAGGACATGATCCCCAAAGGAATGAAGATAAAACATACCTTATATCTATGATTGACTGATACTACTCGGTTGCATCAAAATACTACGTAACCAATCCGAGGAGTAATGTTTGATTGTGAAACTCTTAAGGGAAGGATTTAAAGGTTATTTCCCCTCATAGAAAATAAAAAAGAGTAAGAACAAAATAGGATGATATCTTGTCCCTTTCAAAGATTTAATGGGGAGACAGTTTAAGATACGCTTAATTCCCTTTTAAAAATAGATCACATTAACCCACACAGTTTGACGAAGTAAAAACATCCCAAGCCATAGGAATAATTAATATAGGATTTATGGTCTTTGAATAAGCCTTAAGAGTGATAAAAATAAGGTTTTAAATGAATTTTAATTCAAAGGAAACATCGATGGGGTGAAACTATAGGAAGCTGGAAAAAATGTACACCTACTGTTACTGTACACCTACGGTTAGAGGTTACCATTGGTGGATGACCTCACCATTATGAAAACACTGCAGACTTATTGTTATTATACACCTACCGTTACAGTACACCTATGATTAGAGGTTACCGATAGAGGTTACCGATAGACCTCACCATTCTTGAAACACTGTTCACTAATCCTCATCGATAGAACACGGTTCACTTGTTGTTATAGGTTACCGATAGAACTGTTCACTGATGGAACTATTCACAGAAATGGAAATGTGGGAAATTATTCGGTATAAGTCACCTTGACCTCCTGTAACACCTCAAACACCATATTTTTTACAATGTAATGGACCGGAGAGGTCCGAGTCATTAACCAACGCGGTTTGACGAAGTAAAAACATCCCGAGACATAGGAATAATAAATATAGCATTTATGGTCTTTGAATAAGCTTTAAGAGTGATAAAAATAAGGTTTTCAATGAATTTTATGTCAAAGGAAACATCGATGGTGTGAAACTATAGGAATTTGGAAACAATGTACACCTACTGTTACTGTACACCTACCGTTAGAGGTTACCAATGGTGGTTGACCTCACCATTATGGAAACACTGCAGACTTATTGTTATTATACACCTACCATTACAGTACACCTATTATTAGAGGATACCTATAGAGGTTACCGATATACCTCACCATTCTTGAATCACTGTTCACTGAACCTCATCGATAGAACACTGTTCACCTGTTGTTATAGGTTACCGATAGGACTGTTCACTGACGGAACTTTTCACAGAAATGGAAATGTGGTAAATTATTCGGTATAAGTCACCTTGACCTCCTATAACACCTCAAAAACCATATTTTTTACAATGTAATGGACCATAGAGGTCTGAGTCATTACACTAGTGGCCCATAGTAGGTAGAAATATCGTTGTTTATTTCTATGTGATTGGCCTTCGACCTATCTGGAGTTTCAATTTCTTAGTATAATGATATTTACAATTTCATCATGTCTATAATGCTATCTGGGATGGGTTATCATGTATTAGTATCTTTTGGATTATTATTTATTTCTTGGTTTCACCGATATCTATTAGTTCATAGTTTCTTGTAGTGATGATGGTGACACTCATATGACTATTTCTATTCCTCTTATTTTCTAATTATTATATTTCCTAGTTGTTCAATTATTTTCATAAAATATTATGTGTTTCTTTTAATAAGTCTTATATATTGTTTTTTTAAAGAATGGGGTTTTATTCAATTTGTACAATCTGAAAAAATTAGACATCACTTTCTCCTTGAAAATACCAATATCAAAATAATTGAATGAACCTGGTTTTGGAAATGAATAAGGTTAACGAGTTTTATTTTCTTATTATGTAAATTTTTATTAATAAATAATAATTTATTATATTTTAGTTCAAACCTGAAATTTATGTTAGTTATATTTTAAAGGATTTGTATTGGGAAATGATTATCAGGATAGCCAACCGAGTTTCAATACCCATTCTTATAGTTCTTTTCTATTTGACCCATTTTTCGGGTTCCATCTTATGTTTGTTCACAATGGGAGATAGATGATATTTGTGTTGGTTGGTGACATGTAGGGTCACATATAGAGAGTGTGTTATTATGGGTCAGTTGGTCTTTTTGTAATATTTCATTTCATTTTTCTGATTTTGGTTTAAATGATGTTCAAATCAGTTAATATATATTGGTTTGGTTGGTCTCCTTCCACAACTTGGATATCTGTTTATTTTTTGGAATAATCATTAATTTTTTTTAATTAATTTATGTCCAACCCTAGTTTATAGCAAGTGGGGATTTGGAATTCCCTTTGGGTCATGCCATAGATCAGCTCGGTTGACCTGTTTAGGGTTTTCCCTGGTGGGTTTGAAACAATTTTCCTTATTGGATCCAAATAAGTAAAAACATAATACCTTATTAACCACTTTTAATATTTCTTATCCTCAAAAATATATTTCCATGTATTCCCCTAAATCGTATATTTAGGGTGATGCTCCATTATCCAGATGTATTCTAATACATGCAAAACAAAAGGATGATAATGGACAAGGATTTTTTTACAAGCATTATTTAGGTGTTCTATAATTTATTCATCATGTTTTTATATTTCATAATATATGATATGGTGATGCACACATTTTTCACCATGAATTACACAAAATTTTAATTTCAATTAAATTTTCACCATTATTAGAATATATTGTGGTGGTAGAAACTAAAGAATAACTAGTTGTACTACCTTTGAGTTATTCATCTCATTGTATGTTACCTCCCTATGAAAAACAAAAATTATTGATTTCATTCATAAAACACAAAATGTATAGTTTTTTCATAAATTGAAATGATGATTCCATGATTATGTGGAATGGATGCAGTGAAAGGGAATGAGTGGTTCCCTTAAAAATATAGTGATTTGAATATGCATTATAGAAGATAACATGTCACTTCATTATGATGAATGATGGTTATTTCATGAAAATAATATGTGTAAATTAGTTTTTAATTAATTATTTCTCTTTTTAAATCCTTAAAAATTATACTAAATTGGTATGAAAACCCTTGCACATGTTATAATAGCATGGGATTGGAATCACTTATGATACATCATTGGAATAATGTCTGATGTGATACATTACAAACATGGTTTCCCTTGTGATACTCTATGGGAATGGTTCCCCTTTTGATCCTCTACAGAAATGGCATCCCTTGTGATACTATACGGGAATGGCATCTCGTACTACGATATCAGGCATGGTTTCTATTATAAATGATATACTGGGGACAATGTCCTTCATAAATGTGATACATGGAAGGGAAAACATAATAAATGATAAACTAGGATTGGAGTTCCTATTCCAAATTATATTATGTATTGTGTACCTTGATTATTATATTGATTTATTCTCACATGGGATGTAGAAGGTAGTGAAAGCCTTTTATTAAAGAACCAGGGACAACTAATTCAGATTTCTTATTCACACATTGAAATAATATATCATACCACTTCCATGTTTTATAAATAGACTAGATATTTGTAGACATCATTGGTTGTGACCTACTTGGATATCAGTCACACCATATTTGAGCAGCCTATAGAACCCATGTAGAAAATACACTTTTATTTATAGATAATTTAATATTCCTCTTACCGATGAAAATCATTATGGCATGTACATGGATAGATCATTGTAGTATATGACTAGGATGGAGCACGGAATTATATGAATGATTTTTCCATTTTAATACCCATTATGTGTGGTCCAGTTAATGATTTAGAGCATTAATCTCTATTTCAGGATTTATTATAAGAATTGAGAAAACATATTTATTAATTATACTCTTTGAAATAATTATATTTTTATTTTACCTAAATGATGCTTTGGTAGTGGGGACAAATTCTTGATAGAGACACTAACATGTACCTCGCTGCTAGTCAAAATACTTTAGAATTAGGGGATATGGCCTTGAAGGAATGTGGCCTAATAGGCTTGATGTCATGACTCGTCCCAGTGGGGCCTGCACTACGACTCCCCAAGCCCTCCTCCAATAGGCCATGGGCTGGTGACTAGCAACTTGACGGAATATTACTATCAATGGAGGCATTGCCTAAGTACCTGTACACACGCACACATTTCCAAGTCCACAATGCTGAAATGTAAAAACCACTATTGAGTAAAAAATTACATGCATACAACTAAACCCAACCAAAAGAGTACGACAAAAGGTAGAGTACAAAAATTAAACTAGGCCATAATACAAGCACACTAAAAACAAGTGAGTCCGAAAATTGCAAAGTCCAACCTGTGAACAAAAAAGGTACTGAGACTGCTGCTCATATCCGTAGGAACACCTCGGCCTATAGGGAACTCAGAAAGCATGGTCATGTCCTAGTCCTCCCTGGACTCTGTCAAAAGGTTGATCTTCTTCGCACGACACCAGATGTTCGGGCAAATCCCGTGCAAGGGTGAGTATAACAATACTCAGTAGAGGACCCCGAAATCCACAAAATAGTACATTAAGTAAAGGTACAGTCAGCTATGCACAGTGTATGTCTACAGAACATATAGAACAAACCAGATATACTAGAAACCCAAACTCATAATCTAGAGATGAGTGGAACAACTTCATACCCTTGCTAGGGATTTAGTTCGAGGATTTCGCAAAGCACTCATTCAGGGGAGAACACACTCTACAAGTATTATATCTCTGATGATGTCTATCTGAGAAGTACCGTTCATCAGGAACCATCACGAGAGGTAGTCACACACATTACGAGAGACACACTCTTGAGTGGGAAGATTTACGATAGATAGAATCACTCATTACGGGAGACACACTCCTGAGTGGGAAAGATCACGATGCATAGATGAGGATCACTACCAGGGCCATGGCAGATACCGCGACTCTTTCGAATTCACCAATTAAGTGATACACTAGCTAGGTAGAGGATCAACGCCTGGTAGAGATGTTCATGTCAATGCCTAAATCTACCTAGGGTCAAGAATGGATAGAGGATATCGATTTGGGCCTCTTGGATGGATGCATGACTCTATCACAATAAGTCATGCTGAAGGGACAATACTCTTGTGTGAGGAAATGATGCCTGAACTTTAGGGTAACGAGAAGAAGGGGAACTTAACCAAACTAACTATGTCCAAGATACAGTGAATAAGAGGACCATGCCGGTTTCTGAAATGTACACACTGTGTATAAAGGTTACACGCCGTGTTGTCTGACCCCGGGTACTGCCCGTGTACAACGGCCCGTGTCATAGGCTGGTCATGTAGAAATACAGAGTACACGACGTGTAGTACGATGTACATGCCATGTGTGAGTGACTGGGGTTTTCCCCATGTATGATGGCCATGTGCCCGTACATTGTTATCTACCTATGTACTCTAACCCGTGTCTGTGTATCCACGGGATACACACCGAGTCCTGCGTAGCCGCTCCTGCCATGTTGTACACTCCAATTTCTGAAGCCGTGTAGATCATCATGTGTCCGTGTATTTCCCAAAATACACGTCGATATTTGGGGAAAGCATAACATGCCGTGTGACCAGGGTCACATGCCATGTAGTTCCTCTCTATCCCCCAAAACCATACCCTCTGCCATTAATACACGGCGTGTTCTTCGAAATCACACACTGTGTATTCCGAAAATGTACACAAACATGGACATCCACCGTCGTGCCTCCGGTGATGATCCGTTCATCGATCTAGCTGTCCGATAACAGTGAAACATCGAGGTTTTGGTCACCCAGACACTTTGAAGCTGCTCCCGATGTTTTCGGACCTCCGATCGGCACTGAAAACATAATTTTATCTTCCCGCACGAAGAATGCTTGAAGAACACCCTTTTCTAATTCATTCTGATTTTTCATCCCCCATCGTCACTACACCTATGCAAGGTCGTTGTGGTGTTGAACCTTCGATTTGGGATCTTTGTGTCATGGAACAGATGTGAAAAGATCCATTGTTCTTCACCCACGAAGAACACAAAGAACGCGCGAGAAAAGAAAAAGAGGAAGTAATCCAATAAAAAAGGTGAGGAACGAACCCCCGCCGTCGTTCTTCACGCAGTTTATCCTCTCCCGTTAGAAGGCTTAAACGGTGTAAGGATCAACTATAAAAAAACAACATGGATCAATTCCCTGAATCATCATGATAAAACCCTCCCACAAGAATGAACTCATCCACGGATCAACTTGTTTGTGTTCTATCCGAATTCGTTAGTTAAAATCAAATATGGGGAAAATAATTCAAATAACAAACCCCTACCTCTGCTGGGATCAATTGCTAATGAAGGTGTCTTGTTGCCACCAACGTAGAGATCCTTCGACGTCGCTGGCGCAACGATTCTCTACATCGATCCATCGTCGTCCGCCATTGAGGGTTCTCTCCAGTGCTCTGCGGATCCTCCAGCGATTTCTCTCAAAAGTTCGTCCTTGATCACTAATCACTTAACCCATAAAAAGTTACACCAGATTGGCATTTAATATAGGATACAGTATTAATGAGACAACATTGATATTTATGAGTCATTATGACATGATATTAATGTCTAAAACAACTTCTCTGTTGCTGTGCTGCAACAGTTGTTTTCATAAAAATGAAATAAACATTCTGCAATTTAATTTATTTTTTTTTTACTAAAAATGTACGAAAATTAACATTTTCCCTCAACCTGTGCCGGTGGAGGTTAGGATCGTTCTTTATTAAATTCGCCATCTGAGATGCAACGGTGACCACATATTTTTTATCCGAGCATCCGTTTGGAAACATCCACAACTGCGCACAAGTGCCGACTCACTTAACATAAAAAAATGTCAAACCACCATTCCGGGCTCACTGGATCTCGGAATGATGTGCCTTCTTTGCGCCCGGTCTCGAAATAATTCCATATAATATTAAAAAATAATACACAGAAAATATGATACATTACATTCTCTCCAACATTGGGATTTACGTCCTCGAAAATCCAAAATAATGGAAACTCAAAAATATGTGGGTACTGGTCACTGATCTGGGCCTCCCTCTCCCACGTGCTCTCATAAAGATTCCTGTTTTTTCCACCAGATGTGCATTGAGGGAATTGATCTCCCATGAAGAATCCCCTCCTACCGATCCTCGATCTCCACTGGGTACTCAGAAAATGTCACTCCATCCTCTATTTCCATCACATCCCAGTCGATGATGTGTGACGGGTCGTGCACGTACCTCCTCAGCTGCGACACGTGGAAGAAATCATGTACCCAATGCAACAATGTTGGTAGAGCTAGGCGGTATTCCACCTCTCCAAAACCTCACATTATATAGAAGGGTCCGATGAACCTCAGAGATATCTTGCCGCCTCGGCCAAATATATGTAACCCTCGTCGATGTGAGACCCAAAGAAAGACATGGTCTCCCTCTTCGAACTCCATAGGCCTCCGTTGTTTGTCAGTATAGGACTTATTCCAGCTCTGTGCATTCTTCATCCGCTCTCGGATGATCTGCACCTTCTCATAGGTTACTCACACAGACTTTGGACCCATGAGTGCTGACTCTCCGGGGTCGGTCCAGCAAAGTGGTGACCGACAGGGTCTCCCGTACAAGGCCTCGAATGGTTCCATACAAATTGGGGAGTGGTAGATTTTTTTGTACACAAACTCCACCAGTGGTAGGTGGTCCTTAAAGCCATGACCAAAGTCCAAGATACAAGCTCACAACATATCCTCCATAACCTGAATGGTCCTCTCCGTCTGACCATCAGTCTGGGGATGAAACGTTGTGCTCAAGCGTAGCTGAGTCCCAAAATCCTCCTGTAATCCCTTCCACAAACGGGATTTGAAGTGGGCATCTCGATCTGAGACTATAGTTGAGGGGACGCCATGAAGCCGAACTTTCTCCTACACGTAGTGGTGTCCCAAGATTTATACGGAACTATGCTCTCTAATAGCTAGGAAGTGGGATGACTTGGTGAGTCAGTCAACGATCACCCAGATGAAATCATGTCCCTTGGACATCTGTGGTAAGCCTTTCACGATGTCCATCCATAATCCATCCCACTTCCACACTAGAAATTCCTAGGGTGAGATATTCCCGCTGTAACTAGGTGCTCCGCCTTTACATGCTGGCATGTGAGGCATTGAGAAACGAACTCTACTACTGCTTTCATAATTCATGACCACTAGAACTATCGTCGGAGATCCTGGTACATCATGGCCACCCTAGGATGTAACGTCAAAGGGGCTGTATAAAACTCCCTCAGGAACTCCTCTTGCAATGCCACCGGTACAACAGTGCGTCCTCTGAAAAGAAATATGTGCTCCTCTGTAAAGACCCGAAATTTTGAATAAATCTTGTTTTTTAATTTTGTGTGTTATTTTATTTTTTATACTCAAAAAACTGTTTCATTTGATAACATGAGTATAATTAAAATGAGACCGTTATTTTTCGACTCTTATATGACCATTAGTCAATATTACCATTGGAAACTAAATGTTGCGATCATTGTCACCAAATACTAGTGATCATGGTTAATTAATATATAAATAAAATTTGATGGCCTCATCCAGTAGTCTCGGGCCAATCAAAGCCCATCTAACAGAACTTGGGAATGCAAAAGCACCATTGGGATTTTCTTTGGACAAAACCCAAACCGAACTTCATTGTTTGAATCTAGAACGAAATCACCTTCATGAGAAGTTCAAACTTATAGAAATTACTACTCGTGCAATGTTGGTCGAGCCGCCCTCAGATTCTCTCACCTTAGCACACATTACACTTAGGTCCAATGCTGAGGTTATAAGTTGCTATATAAGGAGACCGTAACTGCTTTGTGTAATCCTTTACGATAAATAAAAATGTGTTTTTTTTTGTATGGTGATGTTTGTGAATTTTCGAATGTCCAGATAAATATAGTATGCATATTATTGAAATTTTTTAGAAAAAGGGCATTTTAAAATTATTTATGTAAACCTTAAATAATTAATTTTGTGTAATGATTTTCAAAAAATGTTCTTCTGCAAATTTGTTGAATAAGAAATTTTGAGTCTGATAAGGTTAACTTGATTTTTGATGAATAGTAAATTATGAATAGTGATTTTACGCTTAGGATTAGTAATATGAACACATGGATTTGTTATCTCATATAAAGAAAGTATTAATATAATCTAGGAACCTTGATTAAGTAATGTGATTCAATAAAATAGGTAAACAACTATTTCAGAAATTATTATTCATGTATTAGTTTTTTTGGATGAATAGTGTTTTTAATTAAAATTAAATCAAAATTATTTAGAAAATTATTTTTATAAAATGGAATTTATTTTTGAATTTAGAACATCGATGTTATGTTAAGGTAATTTTTGGGTATTTTTCTGAAAAAATGAATTTTTGGTGAATAGTGTATTTATTTAAAAATTAAATTAAATATATTTAGGAATTTTTTTTTATAAAATGGAGTTCATTTTTGTAATCAGAGCATCGATATTTGGTTACGGTGAAATTTTTGGATTTTTATGAGAAAGTTGAATTTTCAGTGAATAGAGAAAATACAGTTTTTAAGTTACGAGTGTTTAATTACATCATTAAATGATGTATTAAGTATGTAATCAATATGGATGACTTATGAATAGTAAGATAAGGTATGAGGTGTACCAAGTGGCCAATAACATTGGAAAATACTATGGGATAGCCCAAGGTTTTTCCAATACCACCAATGAGGTGTCCCTTGGTCATTAATGGCTTATCCCATCTTTTTCCCTATAAATACCAAGCCATTATCTCATCATTTCGACTCGAAAATCATCCTCAACGGTATTCTAGTATTCTCACCTCCCACAGAGTCCTCCAAAGGAGCCCCCAATCCCTCAAGGTCCCAACCATTGAGTTTTAAGAGTTACGTTTTTAGGTAAGGGATCCTACCGCTCTCTTTCTATTCAAGTATTCTATTTTATGTCTTTTCATTTATTCTCCATGTTCTAATGTTGTAGGATTTTCTTTTATATTCAACCTACTGTAATATTCATGCTCATTTTATGAGATACACCCTCTTTCTCTCATCAATTAATTTTAAGAATGCTTAAGTGGCGTCGTTAGGCTGTCGAATTTTTATGGGATTCTTTCACCCTTCTCATTTTCAAGTTCTTTTTTTATGTCATGTCTTTCAAGTTACTTTTTATTATTTTGGGGTGTGATATCTATATCTATAATACTGATATTTTATTTTCATATGATGATATAACATTTTTTATCTCGTCAATTCATTTTTTTGATGTTTTAAGTGACGCTGTTAGGCTCCTGAATTTTCATAAGAGAAATCATATTTTTGTTTTCCTTCCATGTTTTTCATTTCATATGGTATGTCTTTCAAATTTAATTACCATGTTCTTATATCATTTATATTATGTTCTAATAATTTTTATGGATCATTTATTATTGGGTGACCCATGTCCCCTCTCTTTTCAATGTTTTCTAAACCCCTGTAACATAGTTGTTATGCTGCTGAATTGTCATCTTGAAATGTCTCTCTCTTTTTCTCAAATTATTTTATTTTATTAAGTGAATACTCAGTGCTCTTTGTTATATAGGGGTATTCACATATATATATAAATGTTCTATTTTAATTCCTGTATTTTCATACACGAAACCCGCTTTCCTTTTTCTATGGGATTAAAGTGACATAAAGACCACGTCTTTGTAGTAGTTTTTAAAATGTTGTGACTTTGAAAAGAAACCCATTTGTTTGATGATATATAGGTTGTTTATGAAATGATTTATGAATATATATGTGTCTCAACATGATAATAAAGACAAATTAAGGGTTCACCCTGATAGCGCTCCAATGAATTGGGTAATGAATTAATCTATAAAGATGACCATTTTTAACGACACCTTGGTGAATAACCTTGGTAATTTTTAATGACACCTTGGAGATGGACCAAAGTGAAATAGAAATGATTGACTATGTTAAATTTTGTAGACAAATATTCAAGTTATGAAATAAGTTATTTTTATAATGATATTCCTCATGATTTATTTCTCTTGCCTTAATGTTATTTTTCATGACTTTATTGATATATATCAAGTTCACATGTTAAATGTTTCCCCCTATTTCTCTTACTGGACCTTCTACACACCCTTTCTATTGGTGTATGTCCCCAGGTTATGAGATGCAGTAATGAACATAGGATTAAAATAACGAGAATCCTTTCATGTGTTTAAGAATAATGTTTTATGTTTTCATGTTTTAAGTTCCTGGCTTCCAAGACACTAAACATTAATGATCCTCGGTTTTTGTAAAATGTAATGAAACGTTAAGTTATAAAAAGGAGGGATGTTATAGTTGGTATCAAAGGATGGTTTAGTTATTTGTGGAAATTAGGATATGAAAACTTTAGGATGAACCCTATAGAAAAGTTTAACTATAGAAAATATTCCTGGTATTTTGGTGAGTATTGAGTAAAGTGGTTTATCAAGAAAATATGTCCTTGTCAAGATATGAGTAGGTAGGGTGGCTCTGGCACATATGTACATAGGGGTAAAACCTGAAAACACAGGTTGAGCTATACTTGAATGGGAACTGGTAAACGACAATGGGCCTTCCTTCACTTTTGGTTATGACATTCCCGTGGGATATGCTTTATTAAATTCATAATCTTAGTAGGAACCATTATTAAAGGAAGAAAGATAAAATAAAATATAGATTCACATTAGAATATATTATCATGGATAACCTATATTGGAACCTAGGGGATAACAAGTTAGGATATACTTTTCATCTAAATTTTTATCCATCTTTGCATAATGTTTCCTCTTCATGATTATTGGCTATGTATTTAGGCTCATAATTATACTTTGTTTTCATAGTTAATGGATGGAAATAGAAGAACATGTCCCAAAAACCAATGCGATAGAAGATGTGATGATTTCCATATTAATGTGACTGAGATTATGAGAGATCAAGTTGAACATATTCTGTTTATTCCCATCCAGCTATCAAAAATCACAATTAATAATTGATACCTAGTTGAATGCCCAAATTCATCAAGGAAGAAGAAGACGATGTCTCAAGGATGTTCATCTGATGAAGTTGTTATGGGAAAAAAGACCCAATTATCTTTGTGAAAAAAGTGTGGAAAGGGGAACCAAGGATAATGTCACAAACAAACTGGGAGTTGTTTTAAATGTGGGGTGATAGGGAATAAATTATCCAATTGCTTCAAAAAAATGGATAATGTGATGAATAAAGATAAGGTTCGAGTTAATGTACATTATACTTTTCAATGTCATAAATGTGGAGAAGTTGGGCATTATCAAAGGAAATGATATCTTAGAGGGGATGAGAATCCTAATGAGCATCAACAATCTTCAAGGACAAGGGAACAATGCAATTCCTATGCAGGGAAGGATCATGATGACTAAAGTACATGCAAATTCATCGCAATAATTGTAAATGTCATGTTGTATTTTAGTTCATGCTCTATGAGCATATCTTTAATGTTTTCCAAGAACATAGAGTCACTACCTAATATGGTTTTATATCATTAAGGAAAACAACTATTGTTATGTACCACATGATGATGTAGTGAAGTTTTTCATCATAAAAAAAGAATGATTAAGGGATTAAAATGTGATTATTATTTTGGAAGACGTTCACTATTTTGGGAACCCTATTTGATTAAGGTAAATAGATTACTAAGGTATTTTCATTGAGGAGTAAATGTCGACTTATATTTTGAATAACTGATGAATTTTAGGTGAACTTATAGTAATTTAGGTTTCTTATGGAAATGATTAACCTATCTTGGGGAAAATATGTTTAGGTTAGTTACTTTTGTTATAAGATGTTAGGAGTGGTTGATGTTGTTTGTAGATGAATGATATAGTCTATATTGGAAGACTATGCTATCAAATCCTTCTTGTATTTGGGTTTTAATCTTAGTTTGGTTTATTTTGATGAATTTTAAGGATAGTAATTTATGGAATGGTCTATGATGAACTCTGGCTAGTACCGTGGAATTTTGAAATTTAAAATTAGTTTCCCTTCCTATAGAAGTATTTATTTTTTAAGAGTTGTTTTATCTTACCCTTTCTGTTTTTGGGATAATGTTTAAATATAGAAGAAATAGATAGTTAACTGTTTATGGATTATGTGATTGTATAGAAGATGATTCTTGTGCTTTTGATTAGACCAAGTGTTTTTTAATGCTTGTCGTTTGGAGAAAAGATTAGTTTTGGTAGAAACTTATTAAAGGATGAAACTCTACATGTAGGTAAATATATTTCCTTTTGTTTTTATTCTATATAGGAAATGAATTACTCAAAATTATTAAAAGGAACGTAAAACATAAACTTTGTTTGTTTATGTTTCCTACTGGGTAATCAAAGACCATTTACAAACATCATATGTTTGTGATTTTCTTGTGGTTAACTTTCTCCTAATCATTTTTTCAATCACTCTCCCTCAGAACATGACAATTTGTTTTCTCTTACATGTCCATGTATTCCTATATAGAATCCTAGTATGGGTTAACTCGGGTGACCTTTGTAATTCCTTTTCGTTCTATTAAAGTAATTTTTTTACTAACTCTTTTCTGATGTGGGACTTTCAATGAAATTTCCAAGCCAATTTTTTTTTAAATTTCTAGGATGCAATATCTTAAGGGGGGAAGATTGTAACGACCCGAAATTTTGAAAAAATGTTGTTTCCTAATTTTGTGTGTTATTTTAATTTTATACTAAACAAAACTGTTTCATTTGATAACATGAGTATAATTAATATGATGCCATTGGGTATTGACTGTTAAATGACCATTAGTCAATATGACCGTTGGAAACTAAATCTAGCGATTATTCTCTCTAAATACAAGTGATCTTGGTTAATTAATATAGAATGAATATTTGATGGCCTCATCCAGTAGTCTCGAGCCAATCTAAGCCAATCTAACAGAACATGGAAATGAGGTAGCACCATTGGGCTTTTCTCTGGACCAAACCCAAGTCGAACTTCATCATTTGATGTAAGAACAGAATCAACTTCATGAGAAGTTCAAACATATAGAAATTAAACTCGTGAAATGTTGGTCGAGCCACCCTCGGATTCTCTCACCTTACCACACATTACACTTAGGTCCTACGCTGGGGTTATAAGGGGATTTTTAAGGAGACTATAACTGCATTGTTTAATCCACTGAGATTAATAAAATTGGGTTTTCTTCTTATGGTGAAGTTTGTGAATTTTCAAATGCCCGGATAAATATAGTATGCATATTATTGAATAATTTTAGAAAAACGATATTTTAAAAATATTTATGTAAACCATAAATAATTAATTATGTGTAATGATTTTCAAAAAATTGTCTTATATAAATGTGTTCATTAAGAAATTTAGATTTTAATAAGATCATCATGATTTTTGATGAATAGTAAATTATGAATAGTGATTTTATGCTTAGGATTAATAATGTGACCAAATGGATTAGTAATCTCACTTAAAGAAAGTATTAATATAATCTAGGAACCTTGATTAAGTAAGGTGATTCAATAAAATAGGTAAATAACTATATCCAAAATTATTCGTCAAATATTAGTTTTTTCAGGTGAATAGTGTTTTATTAACTAAAAACTAAATTAAAATTATTTAGAAAATTATTTTTATAAAATGGATATTATTTTTAAATTCATAACATCGATATTATGTTAAGGTAATTCTTGGTGATTTTTCTGAAAAAATGAATTTTTGGTTAATAGTGTATTTATTTAAAAATTATATTAAAATTATTTAGATTTTTTTTATAAAATGGAGTTCATTTTTCAAATCAGAGAATTGATATTTGGTTAAGGTGAAATTTTGGGATTTTTCTGAGAAAGTCTAATTTTAAGTGAATACTGAAAATACAGTTTTTATGTTATGGGTGTTTAATGACATCATTAAATTATGTATTAAGTATGTAATCAATATGGTCAACATATGAATAGTAAGATAAGGTATGAGTTTTCCCAATTGTTCAATACCATGACAAATACCATGTACAAGCCCATTGTTTTTCCAATACCACCAATGAGGTGTCCCTTGGCCATTAATGCCTTGTCCCATCACTTTCCTTATAAATACCTAGCCATTCCCTCATCCTTTCAACTCCAAAATATTCCTCAATGATTTTTTGGTCTCCTTACCTTCCATGGAGTCCTCCAGAGGTTCCCCCAATCCCTCACAGTCCCAACCATTGAGTTTTAAGAGTAACGTTTTAAGGTAAGGGATCTTACCACTCTCTTTCTTTTGAAGTACTCTCTTTTATGTCTTTTCTTTTATGTTCCATGTTCTTAGGTTGTAAGATGTTATTTTATATTCATCCTATTGTCCTATTAATTTTCATATCATGAGAGACCCCCTCATTCTCTTATCATTTCATTTTAAGAATGTTTAAGTGGCGTTGTTAGGCTGTTGAATTTTTAAGGGATTCTTTCACCCTTCACATTTTCAAGTTCTATTTTTATTTCACATCATTAAAATTATTTTTTATTATGTTGGGGTATTATCTCTATATATATCATACTGATCATGTATGTTCATATGATGATAGACTCTATTTGATATCATCAATTCATTTTTTTATGTTTCAAGTGACGCTGTTAGGCATCTGAATTATCATAAGCGAAATCTTATTTTTTTTCCTTCCATGTTTTTCATTTCAAATGGTATGTCTTTAAAATTTAATTAACATGTTCTTATATCCTTTATATTCTATTTCTCTACTGTTTAATGGATCATTTATGAGTGGGTGACCAATGTCCCCTCTCTTTTTAATGTTTTCTAAAACCCTGTAACATAGTTGTTATGCTGTAGAATTGTCATCTCAAAATGTCTCGCTCTATTTATCAAATTCTTTTATTTTATTAAGTGAATACTAAATGATATTTATTATACAGGGGTATTCACATATATATCAAAATGTTCTATTTTAATTATGTTATTTTCATACACAAAACCCGCTTTCCTTTTTCTGTGGGCTTAAAATGACAAAAAGACAATGTATTTAAAGTAGTTTTAAAAATGTAAAGAATATGAAATGAAACCAATTTCATTTATAATATATGGGTTGTTTATGAAATGATTTATGATGATATATGTGTCTCACAAGATAATAAAGGCTAATTAAGGGTGTTCCCTAATAGCACTCCAATATATTGGGTAAATACTTAATCTCAAGAGATGACCATTTTTAACAACGCCTTGGTGAATAACCTTGGTAATTTTTAATGAAACCTTGGGGATGGACCTTGGTGAAATAGAAATCATTTTCTATGTTAGATGTCGTAGCCACATATTAAAGTTCTGAAATACATTATTTTTATAATGATATGCCTCATGATTTATTTCTCATGCCTTAATGTTCTTTTTCATGACTTTATTGATGTATCTCATGTTCACATGTTAAATCTTTCCACTTGTTTCCCTTACTTGGCCTTCTGATCACCCTTTAATTTGATGTATGTCCCCAGGTTATGAGATGAAGTAATGAAACTAGGATGAACATAAGGAGAATCCTTTCAAGTGTTTAAGAATAATTTTTTATGTTTTCATGTTTTAAGATCCTGGTTTCCAAGACACTAATCCTTAAAGATCCTCGGGTTTTTTTAAAAATGTAATGAAAAGTTATGTTATAAAAATGCGGGATGCTATATACCCACCTTGTGAATATCCATCAGGAGAATGTACTATGGATAACTCAGCACGTAAATCCACACATTCGACATCCCCTAGTTGTTCCTCCCTAAAACTCTATAAGAGTGGAGGGGTGACAACCATTGACTACTGGTAAGTTGTGTCCTCTCCATCCACGAAGGATAACTGCTACACACATAACTGTTGTGTCACCTCACTCAACAGCTGTGAGCTCCACCATCTTATAAGAGCATCTACCCCCTTGTTCCCTTTTCCACGAGTATAGATGATCTCGAAATCATAGTCCTGGAGGAACTCTAGCCATTGTCTTTGCCGCAGATTCATATCTTTCTGTGAAAATATGTACCTGAGTCTCTTTGGTCAGAGTAGACGATAAACCACTCGCCCATCAGGTAGTGTCTCCACATCTAAAATGTGAAGACCACCACCACCAACTCCAGATCATGGGTCACATAGTTCTTATCATGTAGCCTAATTTGGCACGAACCATAACCAATCACTACATGCCACTTCATCAGGACACATCCAAGCCCAGTACCTGACGCGTCGCAGAAAACTACGTACTCGACACCCTCCTATAGACATCTCAAGACTGGGGCGCTCATCATATTCTGTCTCAACTGCTCAAAATCTTACTGGCACTTCACCATCCATATGAAGGGTTTCCCCTTCTTGGTCATGGCCATCATTGGTGCGGATATCCGGGAGAAATCAGGAATGAATATCCGGTAATATCTTGCCAACCCAAGGAAGCTCCGAACCTCAATCACGCTCCAAGGTGGATCCCATGCTAACATATCCTCCACCTTGGCTGGGTCCATATCTACTCCATCTTCTGAGATGACATGTCTCAGAATGTGGACCTCCTGAATCCATAACTGGCACTTCCAGAGCTTCCCATAAAGCTGGTGTTCCTGGAGTACGTCCAGAACCATTCCAGGTGTCTTGTGTGCTCCTCCTCTGATGTCGAGTACACAAGGATGTCATCTATGAAGACCAATACGAACTGGTCCATTTATGTCTGGAAAATCCGGTCCATCAGTCCCATGAACACCACGGGGGATTTTGTCACGCCAAAAGCAATCACCATGTACACATAGTGATCGTAACGGCATCTTAAAGTCTTCTTCAGTATATCCTCATCCCGTACTCGTAGCTGGTGATATCCTGATCAAAGGTCCACCTTCGAGAACCATTGTGACCCTCTTATCTGATCGAAGAGGTCATCTATTCTCGGCAGTGGGTACTTTATTTTCGTCGTTGGCTGGTTCGGGCGTCGGTAATCCACGCAAACCCTCAGAATCCCATCTCCCTTCTTGGAAAACATGATTGGGGATGCCCAGGGTGAGACACTGGGTCTCATGAAACCCTTGCAATGCATATCCTCCATCTGTAGCCTTAACTCGAAATGCTCTATGGGAGAGATACAATATGAAAATGAAGAAATCGATGTCATCCTGGGTTGTAAGTCGATGCAGAAGTTGATCTCCCGATGGGGAGGTAATCCTGGAACATCTTCAGGAAATTCATCCTTGTATAATATCACTACTATTGGGAACTGGGAGCTCACAACATCCACTGCTCTGAGGGAAAGGGTAGCCAAATCATGAGAGATTGGATACACCCTCCTGTTCATAAGTCCATTCTGGGATAACTTGGTTTTCTATTCTCTGAAAAAGAAAACCTCATTCCATGATGGCGGACAGACCACACTCTTCGCCTAAAATAGTCAATCTGGGCATGGACCAAAGATAACCAATTCATACCATGAATGGCAGCGTAAGGTCTCAATGCTACAACAAAGAGTTTGTAACCAAATATCTCTCCTCCAAGGATAAGATCACACTATCTACAATGGTTTGTGATCGTCTATTCTCTTCCCATATGTGTCTACAAACGTAAGGATTGAGTCAACGGTTCTACCAAAATCTCGAGGTTTCGTGCAAGACATGTGGCTATGAAGTAATGACTGGTGCATGTGTCCATAATCATGTCAGCTAAGGTATAGAAGACAGAGATCATACCTCAAATCATCCCTGGAGTCCCTAGGTCATATGCCTTGACCGCATAATGTTGTCCCTGCCGCTATCCCCCAACTCCCTGAGCCTGGTACGAACCTCCTGGGGGTGGTGGTGGGAGTAATTTGAAGCGTCTGCCACCACATGTAGCTCTCACTACTCCTCTGTCACTTCCTCTACCTGGTGAGTCAGCCTGTTCCATTCTCTGCCTCTGCCTCAGTGGTCTGTCCACCACTTCCCTATCAGCATCTCAACAGGTCGGGAAATCTCTAGCGAGATGTCCCATACCACCGCATGCGTAGCATCGCTTATCCTTAGGCTGACTGGATCCATACTGAGAGAACTAGACTGTTGATCCCCTCTCTTGGGTCCTCCTATGACATTTCCCACGTCCAGGTCCCTGTGCATGACGTTGGCTCCCAGCTGCCGGGGTCTCTGAACTTTTCTTCCTGCTGCTGACTGCCAGAGGCTCTCTCTACTCTACCAAGAAGATCTCGATCACCAAGGCCCACTAGAGAAATCTATCATAAGTCATTATGGATAGTGTTACGACACGATCTCAGATTTCTCATCGTAGACCTCGCTCGAAGGTCTGAGTTCTGATGTACTGATCCATGACCATATACATTGAGTAACTAGCGAGGTTGGTGAACCTCGATGAATAGTCAGATACTATCATACTACCCTGCTGAATCTGAAGAAGCTCATGGATGCATATATTTCTCATCATAACCGAAGAGAACTCCTCCCAGAAGAGTCTCTAAAACTCCATCCATGAAAGTGTCTCCTCATCGTGAGTTAGTGTGGTCAGACTCCACCATAATCATGACATACCATGAAGAAGGCTCGCTCCTAGGATCACCATCGAGTCTGTTGGTGTCCTCACTAGACGGAAGACTCTAGTCACTGCCTCAAGACAGTCCTCAGCGGCCTGAGGGTCGGGATCACCTCGAAACCTGAGTGGTATATATCTCTAGAACTCATGGAGCACACTAAGCATGTGATCCTCACAGGTTGGTACTGCAGTTACCACAGGATTCTCCACTAGTGTTGGCATAACTGTTGCACCACCTGGGGGAAACGCCTGGATAACTGGTCCCTATATCGAAGCCACATCAATGAGGGGGTCATCCTCGTGATCGTGCTGCTGAATCCTAGAGGGTATGTGTTGCGGAGGAATCCTGTATGGAAACATGATGTACAATGGTCAAATAGTATATCTGGATAGCTGACAAAAAGGACATGGAAACCAAAAACCATTCCTATATGATGTATGTACCTTTTATTCCCCTGAAACCCTTTTTTTCTTGTACCGAGTCGAAAGCAGGTTATAGGAGTCCTGGTGTATGGATACGTCAGCCGCCACACAAATACTGGAGTCTCTGGAATGAATGCCGAACCCAAAACACTCAACAATGTTTCCTTGTACCAATCTAAAAGACTCTTGGTACTAAGGTATAACCGACCACCTCTGATACCACCCTATCACGACCCGTCCTAGTGGAGTCCGCGTCGTGACTCCCCAAGCCCGCCTCCAATAGACTTGGGGTTGGGGACTAGCACCGAGTAGGTATATTACTATATTGGGAGGCATTGCCTAAGTATCTGTACACACACACACACATTTCCAAGACCACAATGCTGAAATGTAAAAACCACTAAGGAACAAATGAACTGCATGCATACAACAAAACCAAACCAATAGATTACGATGAAAGGTAGAGTACAAAAAATAAACCGGGCCAGAATAAAAGCCCACCAAAAACAGGAGAGTATGAAAACTGAAAATTCCAACCTGTAAACACAAAAGGTACTGGGACTACTGCTCGTAGTCATAGGAACGCCTCAGCCTGTATGGAACTCAGAAATCTTGGTCCTTTCATGGTACACCCTGGATTCTTTCAATAGGCTGCTCGACAGTAGAAGACACCAGACATGTGGGCAAAGCCTGTGCAGGGGTGAGTATAACAATACTCAGTTGAGGACCCTGAAAATAACAAAATCATACACAATGTAAAGGTACAGTCTGATATGCACAGTGTATGTCTACATAACATACAGAACAAACCATATATACAAAAAACCCAGACCCATATTCTAGAGATGAGTCGAACAATTGCATACCCTCTCTAGGGATTCAGTTCAAAGATTTCTCGAAGCACTCGTTCTGGGAGAACATACTCCACGAGTCTTATAGCTCTAATGACGTCCGTCCGATAAGTACCGTTCATTATGAACCATCACGAGAGGTTGTCAGACTCATTATGGGAGACACACTCTTAAGTGGGAATATTTCTGATAAATATAAGAACTCATTATGGGAGACACACTTCTAAGAGGGAAAGATCACGATTCACAGATGAGGATCACTACAAGGGCCATGGCGGATACTGCGACTCATCTGTATTCACTAGTTAGGTGATACACTAGCTAGGTATAGGATCAATGCCCTGTAGAGTTGGTCACATCGATGCCTGACTCTACCTAGGGTCAGGAATTGATAGAGGATCTCTATCCTGGCCCCTTGGATAGATGCCTGAATTTAGCGCAGAAGGTCCTGCTGAAGGGATCATACTTTTGTCTGAAGAAATGATGCCTGAACTTCAGGGAAATGAGAAGAAGAGTCACTAACCCAAACGAAATATGTCCAAGATATGGTGAACAAGAGGAAAATGACATTTTCCAAAAAGTACACGGCCTGAAGAAATGTTACACGCCATGTTGTCTGACCCCGGGTACTGCCCGTGTACAACAGCCCGTGTCGTAGGCTGGTCATGTAAAAATACTGAGTACACAGTGTGTAGTAAAATGTATATGGCATATCTGAGTGACTGGGGTTGTCCCCCATGTACACTGGCCATGTGCCCGTAAATAGTTATCAAACTGTGTACTCTAACATCTCTTTGTGTATCCCCGGGATACATGCCGATTCCTACGTAGCTGCTCCTGCCATGTTGTACACGCCGTGTTCTGAAGCCGTGTAGATCATCCTGTGAGCATGTATTTCCCAAATACACGCCGAGCAATGAGGAAAGCCTAACACGCCATGTGACCAGGGCCACACACCGTGTGGTTCCTCTTTAACCCCTGAAACCCTAGCCGCCACCAGTACTACACAACGTGTTTTTTGGAAGTACAGGCCGTGTATTCTGGAAATTTCAGAAAACACAGACTTCCACCGCCGTGCCTCTGGTGATGATCCATTCATTGATCCGCTCATCCGATTGACGAAAAACTTCTAGGTTTTGGTCGCCCCGAAACTACGAAGTTGCTCCCAATGTTTTCGGACCTCCTATCTTCTCCGAAAACATAATTTGATCTTCCCGCATGAAGAACAATATAAGAACTCCCTATTCCAATTCGGTCTGATTCATTATCCTCCATCATCAATGCACCTCTTCATGGTCATTGCGGTGCTGAACCTTTGATTTTGGATCATTTTGTCGCAGAACAGATGCGCAACGATCCATTGTTCGTCGCCCCGTGACGAACACGAATAACCCGCGAGAAAAGAAAAAGTGGAAGAAATCCAATAAACTAGGCGAGGAACGAACCCCCGTCATCATTCATCACGGTGTTGATCCACTCCTGTTATCAGGCTTTAAAGAATAAAGGATCAACAATAACAAAAAAACATGGATCAATTCCCTGAATCATCCGGATAAAACCCTTTCGAAAGAACGAACGAATCTGCGGATTAACATGTTCATGGTTGATCGCTGACGATGGTGTCTCGCTGCCACCATCATCGGGATCCTTCATCATCACTGGAGCAACGATTCTCAACATTGATCCATCGTTGTTCGCTATTGAGGGTTCGCTTCAGTGCTCCACGGATCCTCCAACTATTTATCCCAAAAGTTCGTCCACAATCACAAATCGCTTAGCCCATAAATTGGGAAACAGGATTGTCATTTATGACACGTTGTGGTATTAATGAGACAATGTTGTTTTTTATGAGTCATTATGACATGACATTAATGATTGAAACAACTACCCTTTCTTTGTGCTGTAGCAGATGATTCCATAAAAATAAAATTAATATTTAGAAATTCATTTTATTTTTAATTTAATAAAAACGTCTGAAAATTAACTTTTTCCCTCAACCTGTGTCGGGCGAGGTTAGGCTCGTTATTAGGTAAATTCGCCATCCTGAACGCAATGGTGCACTCAGATTTCTATTCTGGGCATCTGTTTGGAATCTTCCAGAACTTCACACAAGTGCCGACTCACTTAACTTAAAAAATTATCAAACAACCATCTCGGGCTCACTGGACGTCGGAATGATGTGTTGTCTTCACGCTTGGTATCGAAATAATTCCATATAATATTAAAAAATAATATACATAAAATATGAGACATTTCACTCGAGGTATCATGGATTGGTTCATAGATCCAATACAAAACATGGATTATATATTTATGTGTTTTTAATCTAATGGAATGAAACTAAATGAAAAAATGAAATATGCTAACTTTGGGAGGTGGGAGTCCCCACAAAAAACAATTAACAATATAATTTTACAAAAAATTACCATGGTTAAATGCGAGGAAGGGTTCATAATTTTGGTCAATAAATAATTTCATAAATATTAATTTATATAATTAATAAAACTTTTTGTACCATCAATATAATATTGATGAAAAAATTGAAATCATTTATGGAGGCAGTAGTCCATAAAAATACTAAACAATGATTTAATTTACCAATCCATCTATGGGATTAAAAGTAAATATTAATATATATATATATATATATATATAATTTATTATTCTTCTCTATCATGATACCCATCCATTTGAGGTATCTTATAAAAATTTTAGATGTCTATTTATGGAGGCGGTCATCCCCATATACGCACTATCGAGGTTCTATTGAATTTACCAATTTATTAAAATTAATAAACAATTGTTGATAAATTAATAAAATAGCATTGTGGAATATAAAATATATTTATTTTATTGTTAAATGTTTATTATAAAATGATTAAAATAGTAATATTATTATTAAATTATTAGGAATTATGTAATACTTATGTCAGAATCTGTTGTTTTTTATCAGAAATATCCTAAGAAATAAGTTTCATATGATAACAAATAGATTACATAATTTTAATAATGTGGTATATGTTTTTAGAAGAAATACTATTTTAGAGGATTTGGATGAAAGTATATGATAATGTGTGGCATGATATGGTAGAAGGATCCCAATTTATATATCAAGAGAAAAATGTTTCGGATGCACACTCTACATTTTATTTAATGTACAAATAATACTAATAGTAAAATTGATCAAAAATATATATAAGAGGAAGTTCATGTGAGTTCTATTTCATCCAAAAATCAATAATATTTTTAGAAACATGAATGTTCCATCATTTATTCTATTTAGACTTCTAAAAAATCATTTAAAATATTTTCATTTAATTGGGTAAATAATTTTTAAACCATAGTAATTAATTTTAATTATCAAGTTTAAAAATAACCTTTTAATCTATTTTGAATATTAATTTTTATATTTTTAATTTAATTTTATCAAATAATATTTATAACATTTTGAATCAATTGTTTAAAAAAACAACGAAATCATTAATATAATTTTTAAGAAATTTTTTATTAATGTTTTAATTTTTAATATAGGAACAATTTATAAATGTGAAGGAATTTTAATAAATTAATTGGATTATTATATAAATATAATGTTTTTAAATCAAATAAAAATACTAATTTATCCAAAAAAATCTTATTTAGAAAGAAATTTAAAATAATTTTGTATTGGATAATAGAAAATATGTTTCTAAAAATTCATTTTATAATTTCATAATAGTATTTGAAATGAAATTCTCTTCTACATACATTGATATTAAATCATAAAATATTATTTATAGGGTTTTATGTTATATTTATTGTTATAGTCATAACAACTATGATTTTAGTATAAAATGTATTTTTAACTATTGGAAAAAATATAAATTATTTCAAAATATATATATATAAATATATTTTGATAATATTTAAAAAATTAATTAAAATGAATATATTTCCTTAAAAAAAATATAAATTTATTTTTAATGGTAACATTTAAATTATAAATAAAATAATCTTGTAATAAAAAATTAAATTCTATACTATTATGGGTTGTATAATTTATTTTATACTAATTTAAATAATATTAATAATTAATGATTATATATTATTCTAAAAATTCATTAGAAGTGTTATTTTTAAATTTGTTGGTATTTTAAATAGTTATTTTATAATTGAAAATCCTTTTAATTATTAAATCCTAATTTATTATATATCCTCCTAAAAAAATTATTGAAATTTATAAATATAATATTAATTAATAGAGCATTTATTATTAAAATAAATTTATTTATAATATCTATGTGATATGATTATGTTTATTTGAGATCACTATTTTATGTGGAACAGTCTATCAATGACATTATATTTATTTATAAGATATATATATAAATATTTAAATTTAGGGAAATTTTTATTCATCCCCATTTCAATTAATTGTGTAATAAAAATATTTTTTATTATTTTTAATGAAAATTTCTAATGGTATTAAAATTATATATTTGATTAATGAAATGAGTTCTAATGAGATATCAACCATATAGACATCCGTGAAAAATATTTTACCCTAGAAAATTATTATCAGTATTTTTGTTATTTTTTCTAAATTTATATGTGATAGACATACAACGATATTATTTATCTTAACACATATAATATAAATAATTTTTTTATACTGATATAATAGTCATAATTTTATTGATATATGATCACATGATTTATTTCTATATAATTCATCCCCTTTTTATTATTATTATGGATTATATATGATTATTGACTGTGAATTTCCAAAATGAAATTAAATTATTCACAAGAGGAAATACTAAGACATTCTCTAATTGTTCTTCGTAAAACCATATTGGGATATAATAACCATATATGTAATTACATAACAATATCAATATATTGGGGAGATGATATTTTAATTTTAGGAAACTATATTGATATAATTGAGTTTCTAGAGAAATAATTCAATAAGATATCTATTTATCTAGAGGGGAGGATAAGAATTTATTAATTATCATGATTAAATATATTATCATAATATTATTAAATAATAATGTTTGAATGGTATTTTAATTTTTCTAATATCATTTTGGATGTGTTTGATAACTATTTCCATTATCCATGTCTTCGATGCACTTTTTTGGGGTAATGAATATTTCAATTTCAATTGAATCTTTGGGCCAAGGTTTTTTAATTATGATTGGAATACCTATAATCCATTTCATTACATGTTCACTTATTATATCATAGATATGCATTAGCTCAATGATATTATAGTCAAAAATTGAATCACATTCATGTTACATTGAGAATGTACCCCTATACATTTTCCAATATTTTCTACATGTCATAAGATTGAGTTTTTTTCCTATATGGTTTCAATATATTGAAATTCTAAGGAAATTTTTTTATCTACATTTCCCATAAAATATACAATTAATAAGAGAATAAAATTTCAGTACAATATTTATTTACACATAAAAAAATAATTTTTTTTTCAAAATACCATATATCCAATAATTTATGGAGTGTTTGATTTAAACAACAATTGAATTCATCAACAATACATTAATATCCCATGACAAAACAACATACCTAAATTCATATTGATGAGATTTTTTTCTAAAAAGATAATAATGTGTTAATTTTCCTAGTATGTTAGAAAATAGAATTACATTTCTATTTTTTATAAATATTTTAGTGATACATTTAATGATCAGTGAATCTTGAAACTCTTCCCATTTCATGGAATTGATTACTTTCTTTAGAATAGTGTTCTTTATTTTGTTGCACTGTTGGTCAAATTCACCTACTAACTAATAGAATGATCAAATAACATTTTCTGACATTATTCTATGTATAATAGAAATTATAGTTTCTAATCTATTGATACAATATATATTAATTAGGAGATCCTAATAAACATTATGGGTTTTTGGTTTTTGGTTCATGAAAAAAATTATTTGCATGTTTCTCTATCATTGGGGTTTTGGGAGGATAATATTATATGGTATACTTTTCATAATATGTGATATAAAAAGAATCATGTTTATCACACCATTATCCATTGTATTTGTTTTTTTATTTGAATTTTCTATACATTATGTATCACATCATCTATTTACTCGGAATGAAAAGGATATAATAATTATTTTAAATGGGGAAGACGAAAAGGTTAAATTGTCTTATCCGTAGAAAGAAAAAAATTATCTTGGAAGATATAACCCTTAAATGTTATATATACCCCCAAATATGAATACATGGGTTTAGAATTATGTTTTCTATATTCATCACCCAACTTACTTCACTGACAAAAATTTTTTGGAATTTAAACCATCTGTTTTAGTTCATAAAGAGAATGTAGAATAACCATATAATATCACACGGTTGTGTGAAACCTATTTTATAATTAGGTGTCGTTGTGAGGCAGTAGGTGATGATTGAATTAATTAAAAACATTTCTTTTTTTTGGAATATTACCCCAATATACATCTATTATAAATCATACACTCACTAAATAGGAAACCCATGATATTTTCTCATAGATATTACATACTATTATTTTAAGATTAAATATACAACATTACAATCAATGCTAAAACAATAATGGTTTACTATTATTGGAGACTAGTTACACAATATTCATACCTCAGTAAAGATAATAAAATAACTTCTATAATGATCATCCCACATAGTACCCTTATATAATTTCCCTAATAAATACAATTTTTTATTTCATGGGGAAATAAAAAATATTAAATGGTCGACATAGGATCATAGTAATAGAAACCATAAATGATATCAATAGATGATCATATATAAAAATAACATAATAATAAGGGTATGATAGTTAGATCATAACATAAAAATTCATTCCCAACCTATAATAGATTATATAAATTAGATATTACATAAATAGTATCTTAAAAAATACCCAAATAATAAGAGTAGGGAATCCGAATACATCAAAATAGAACCATATGTTTGAGTAATTATCATAAAATAATCTCATATTAATAAGTAATATCTATAAGAATAAATACCATATCATATGTCATTGATAACTACTTAGATCATTCTACCAAAATAGATTATTCTTGAAGAATATATCTTATATCATAATGAATGTTGAATAACAACTTCTTTCCTATAGTGAATCAGTAATATCTATCTATTTCCCAATATGAATTAAGTAAATAATCATTTTCCCTAATTATCTAAATAAATATAATGATATAACCAATGAATAATAGAAACATGTAACTCTGATAGAAAAAATAAATAAATTCAAACCATGAATTTGTGTGCCACAAGTAAATAAAATATTCATCTCATTATAATATCATAATATACATAATGTAAACTGTGATAAAAAAAATTTCATCATTTCATCAATGAAAATACAATAGAAAAGAATCATTTTTCATTAAAATCTCATCATCATAATCATAAACTAATTAAACAAAAAATCAATAATAAATCGATGATTCATATCCCTATTAAATATTTTATCACATTAAATTATCTCATTAGAGATTCAAATGAATTAAAAAGATATCTTATAATATTTTTTATTAAAATAAAATTTTATTATTGATTTTGATTGATTAAAATAGAATTATTTTAAAAATATTGATTCATTATTATGAGGTAATTAATAATGTTTTTATAAAAAACCTTCAAATCATACGATCATAATTAAACTAGTAAATTTCATTATTGTCATAATCATTAAAATAAATATTATATTCACCACACTAGTAAAAATATCATTGTTTTAGAAATAATATAGCGGTAATTTTTATTATTTTATAATAAATGAAATATTTTTCATCCATTAAATTAATCATTAACTAATGAATAAAAAAATAATTCTTGAAAATATTTTAAGAAATATAGATATGGATGAAAAATATTTTCTGACCAAAGGAGGAGATATAATGAGGTGTTATCATAAAAGTCATTTTATGATAAATTTTTATTACCAAAGATTTGATGATTGTAAAAAATAATATAAAAAATAAAAATAATTATTCAAGATGAAAAATGAAATTGATATATGATATAAGGGTCATATAATTTCACCAACCGAAATTCAATTTTTGAAATCATGGTTAAAATTTCTTTTAAACATCAATCTTGTACATATTGTGTAATAATACATCAATGTTTTTCAATACTAATATTTAGAATATATATATATATATTGTTAATTAATTCACAATAATAAAAATATATATCATAAAATGTATTCTTTACATATAATATCTTATCATGGATATATTATAAATGAGTTGCATTTTTAATCTTGTTTACACAGTCATATGTATTTTCATATAAAGGGGGGATAAAAATGAATTATATCACATTGAAGAGATAATAGTGCATACATATGCATAAGTGTTTTGTTATAATTTTTTGATGAGTTAAAAAGGGAACATAAATGATTTTTAAAATTTCTAAAATAATTTTTAATATCATAAATAATATATATATTAAAAAATACCATCTTTATAAAAATCAATGTGACATGGAGGAAAAAATGAAACTGCTCGCTTCGTGGGGATGGTAGAATACATGTTTGTATGATTGATGTATTCCTTAATCATATGATATAGATGAGGTGGATAATTGGCAATAAATTATCATTATAACATTTAATCATATTAAAAACTGTGAAACAATAATATTAGAATGGATAAAATACATATAGAAGTGGTAATAATTAATGTTAATTTAATGAACATAGTTACTTGTTATACAAATAAATTGAGCATCCTTTTTGGCATAAATGTAATGAGTTGAAAGGATATACATTTCATAAGAAAAATATCCAATTTACATAAGAAAAAAAAGTAGTAATGAATTATTTTGGGTATTTTTTAATATATTATACTAAAAATATGTCAGGATGAGAGGGGAAGAGGTTTATTTTTATAGGTGAGGAGAGGGGAACCATAAAAAAACCTAATGTTTTAAATTAATATAAATTATTTTTTAGTATTATGTTTAAAGAATTTATATAATTCAATTTTTTCATGAGTAGAAGTCGAACTCCTCCCATAAAATAATATTTATAAAATTTTTTGGAGTATTTATAACCCTTATATCTTTTCATAACGATTCATTAACAATTTCTAGATTTACAATAATATTAGATATTTTTACACACATTGGATCATGAATGCTACCATAAAAATACACGTTACCAAAAAACAGAATAGGGTGGATATTTTTAACCATATACCACATACATGGATAATGCTATGATGTTTATATATTTTAAATTGTTTAACAAGATATTACTTGTTATAAAATATCATTAATAACATTTTTTAAATTAGTAATTTAATTTTCCTTTAATGATTTCAGGATAAAAATTTATTTTCAATATAATATTTTAAAACATTAATATTTATATAATTTGATGTGAAAATTAAAATAACACCATAATTTACCCAAATTTGTTTAGAATAATTATTTTTAAATTAGTTATTTCATTTTCCTATTTTTTAAAATAGACTGATATCCTGCCCAGAAAAGCATGATCCATTTATTTATAAAAAACAAAACACTTACCCTAGTCTAAAAGAAGATTCATTACATTGATCCTTACTCATAATAGAAAGGAGATCACTCGGAACATGATCACCCCAATGAAAATCAGAGCCATTCACACCCTTTTTCGCAAGACCATTAGCCTTTGCATTTGCTTCTCAATAAACATGTGTAACAATGTGCTTCTTTGAGTAGAGATGATCCAAGAATGTTGACCATTTATTGGTCACATTCCAAGAGAGATGGAGAGAACCTGTCCTAATAGTCATGACCACTTGAGTGGAGTCACATTCAACCCACTGCTTGTCCCAGCCCCTTCTACTAGCCTTCTCAACCGCTTCAATGAAACATCACATCTCTACTTCAAGAGTAGTGTTGAACCCAGATGACCCATAAAGACAACCAACAACACACAAAGTATAATCACGGAAAACTGCACCAAAACCAGAGTTACCAGGATTACCTCGCGAGGTTCCAGCAGTTTTGATCTTAATCCATCCTTGGAAGGGAGGTTGCCAAAGAACATCAATCATGCCATGAGGAGAAGGAAAGTTTCCATGAACTCCCAGTCTTTTCAAAACAGAAAAAACATGGTATTAATTGTCACTGAAATAGTTTCTCGGATGAACTGCCTCACGAGCAGTAGTGAGAAGCCCAGAAATCACAGCGCCACTTCTGAATTTCTGCTTCTCAGGGAGTGACTTGTTTTTGGACATCCATAAAATACTATGTAATTATTCTGCTGCAGTTAAAAATAGGTACCTGATTTGCGGAGAGAGCTTTATCAAAGGCCATGTTTTCATGAAGTCCACAATTGAACTTCCTTGCGGTAGTGAAACTTCAAATATACTGGAGACTGCCTACCCCATTACTGCGGCAGCCACATAACTGAGAAAGAGGTGGTCTAAGTCCTCTCTGTGTTGATCACATAAAGGACATCTGGAGACGAGAGATACACCACACATTTTAATAAATCCATCAAGAGGAAGCTTCATGTGTGCTATTCTCCAAGAAAAACTAGAACGCAAGGGTTTTAGAAAGCCATTATTCAACATACCCATCCATTGGGAACTCAAGTCATTACCAACAATTGTTTATAGAAGTCTGTTGAGGAAAGGATGTCATTTGGGGCTAGCTCCCAAGACTATAAATCTACCTATAGGAGAAGAAATACTGCCCAATAATGGAAGTAATGTGGTTCGGGATACGTTCCAGGAAAATCAATTTCTCCATGATTGACAAGTCCTAATTGAGATTGGAGTTATTGTCAATGAAAAAATCTTCCAGGTGTCTTCCCGTCCAGTTGCATTTACAGAATGGAAGAGATGAGTACTTTGAAACAATCCACCTGGAGTCATCATCAATTCTGGAAAAAATGTTCCTAAAAGCAGGCCATAACGATGAATTGAGATAGTTGATCTGGAAATATTTTAACATCTGAATAAATCTGGACATGAGTAAGGCTAAGGCCTCAGATTGAGTGTGGAAAAGCATCCACATAAAACCAGCTTGAAGAGAGTCATTGAAGCATGTCAGGTTTTTTATGCTTAGACCCCCATCCTCATAAGGCTTACAGACTGAGCTCTATGGAATTGTTTCAGCCTTTTTTCAGAGATTCTTTTACTCCAAATGATGTTTCTCGTAGAGGTGTTGATGTTCTTAAGAAAAGAAAGAGGCCATTTGTAGACCATGAAAGATTAGACAAATTTTGAAATGATGACGGACTTCATAAGACAAACTCTTCCAGCCATGGAGAGAGATTTCCCCTCCAGGAGGAGAGTTTCCTATGGATCATGCCAATAATTCTAGAGAAATAGCATGCTTTTGGTCTTCCCCAAAACATTGGAACAACCATATAAATGAATGGAAGAGCTCTTTCATGAATATCCAACTCTCTCATAACATCATTCTTCCTGATAGAGGAGAAGTTTCTTCCGATGTAAACAAAGGACTTTCTCCAACTAATTTCCTTACTTGAAACCATCTCATAGTGAAAAAGGGCTCTCTTGATATTCCTAATATTTTCCTTATCTCCTTGAGTGAAGAGAATGATTTCATTAGCATAAAGAAGATGAGATAGAGAAGCCAACCCTCTTCCTGCATGTATGGTCTTCAGCTTCCCATTGCCAGACATGAGAGAGAACAATCTACTAAGATAATCCTCTATAATGGAGAAAATGATCACTGATAGAGGGTCAACCTACCTAACACCCCTTGAGAAATCAAAGTATCATTCAGGAGCTCCATTAATAAGGATAGAAATGTGAGCCGAGCACAATATAGACTTGACACATTTGATAAATACATCATCACACCCTTAGATAGCTAGAATCTTCAATATAAATCCCCAATCCATTGTGTCAAAGGCCTTCCTGATGTCCAAATTGAGAGCAATGTTTCTACCTCTGATAGATATTTTTAGAATTTTCACACACTATGAGGCAGTAATAAGACAATCCTGGATTGATCTCACTTTGTTGAATCCAAACTTATTTGCAGACACAATCTTGCACGCAATTCATAAAAGCATGATAGCAAGGATTTTGGAGATAATCTTGTAAATAGTGTTTACCAAACCAACATGCCTGAATATGTGAATTTCAGTTTCATTCTCCACTTTTGGAATGAGGGAACGAAACTGAGCATTCATACCCCAAGGGAGTGGCCATCCTTTGAAAAAATGAGTAACAAGTCTGCAAACATAAACATAGATAATATCTCAAAAGTGTTGAAAGAAGAAGATACCAAAACCATCTGGGCCCAGAGAGCTCTCTGGTTTGAGACTAAAAATAGCCTCTTTGATTTCTAGCTCAAGAGTAATAGAAGTGAGAACGGAGTTATCCTCATGATTCACAAGTGATGGAATCACACTATCAAAATGGTGAATGGTGGTATTTGTTCCATATAATAGATTCTTGTAGTAAGGGATAATGTGATCCACAAGGAATTTTCTGTTATCAATGAGGGTATCCCAATTTTTTGTTCAGGGAAAGAGGTTTGGACATCTTTCAAATTTTCTGGAGGGTATTGAAGAATTTTGAGTTTTTATCTCCATCATTTAACCTTTAGATCATGATGGAGTATCTTTGCAAAGCATCCCATAGATTGAGAAGTTTGTTAAGCTTATTGGTTATCTCAGCTTCATCCAAGCACCAATTGGAAATATCATTGGAAGTGGTGATCTCCTAAAAAAACTAAATAGAGTCAGTAAGGGAGGAGATATTAGAATAAAGGGTACTGAACCTATCCTTACTCCAAAGTTTCAGATTTATCTTTAGGACTTTTAGATTGGTGATACAAGCAAAGGCATCATCACTACATTAAACATTATTCCAGGTGCTCTGCACAATGACCCTACATTCCGGATGAGTCGTCCAGGAGTTTTTGAACCTAAAGGGATATGGATTCTTTGGTTACTTTTAAGCATGATCCACAAGTATTTGATGATGATCAGAGTTGATTCTGGAAAGGTTCGCACATGAGATAGATCACCATGTGTCCAAAGAAGCTACATTGATGAAGGCCCTGTCAATTTTGTTGGCAACAAAGGTGTTGAGATTCCTTCTATAACAGGTGTATCTGGAGCCAGCTAAATTGATCTCAACCAGGTCATTATGTTCTATACATGTACAAAATTCTCCTGAAGAAATGGAGTTGTTAAGAGCGTCCATTTTCTCATATGGGTTTAAAATTTCATTAAAGTCTCCCAGAATGATCTAAGAGTTCAAGATGTTGGAGTTCAAGGATCCCAATTCAGGCCAAAGGTTCCTGCGATCCTGGTTCCTGTTATTAGCATAAATGAAAGTATAAGAAAATTCAGAACCAAGGTATTTGAAGGAACAGGTGACCTACTAGTCACTAGAGATAGCCATGGAGGTGCTCACTAGAGAAGAGAGATCAAAAACCCATAGCTTTTTGACATCTGTTGGGAACCTATTGGTTTCAATTAAAGTAAATACCAACTATTGAAAGTTATCAAGATTGGGAAGGAAGATTTTTTTAGTCTTGGAGAGGCCTATAAGAGAATTTTTATGCCATTTTTTGATCATCTGGATGGATCTGATGGTTTCCAGATTAGCTAGGCCCTAAAAATTCCAAAACTGAATTTTCATTTGGAAATGGTTCTGGGGATGAAGCCCCTCATATTTCTGCCCACTAGTTTTTTTGGAGGTCTACCAGCCTTTTTCATGGGAGCTGTGGAGCCATCAAGTAGGTCATAGTCATCTATCTTGCTATTCATAATGCTTTCCTCCTTTGTTTCATTCCCCATTTCTGGCCTAGTTTCCCTATTCTACATAGAAGTTGGTACATTATTGGTGTTGCATCAGAATTTATTGAAATTATTGAATCCACTAATATTGAAAACAATACAATAATGAAAATTATTATTCCATATTTAAAATAAACCTTTATAAAATGAAGTAACATATTTCTACACTTATGTAAAAATATAGGAGATATTATTGTCAATAGAGTGACATTTTTTTAACAGTTTATTATTATAATATAAAGGCCATAAAAATGAAAAATGAACTATGTTACCATGTTTTAAAGTGATAGATTATGGTGTTTTATGTCAATGTGTATAATATAATAATGTCATGATTTAGATAAGTTTTATATCCATATCCTAATATATTAATGATATTTTATCTATTTTACTCTTACTTTGTGGATAAATATTTTCCAAAGTTAATAATAATAATTTCTAAATGGTATCTATTTACCAAATTTTCACCACATGATTCCAAATATGGGATCCATTTTTCATTAAAAAATTCCTAGAGTTGGAAAAATTTAAGCTTTTAATAAAGGATATAAACACTAAATTATTTTCGAAAAACATATTTTTAGTAAAAAATAAAATTTTATATTTTTACCTGAATTGAAAATTGTAGTTTATGAAAATTAATTCATTTATTATATACATTATCATATAATTTCTATAAAATTATACATAACAAACATTAATAAATTTATGTTAAATAATATTTCATTTTAAAAATATATTTATAAAACTACTATATATTCATTAATATTCGTTTAAATTCCTTTATAAACAATTGATAAAAATGTATTTGTTTATATTAATATTGAAAATATTCATTAAAAATATAAATATCCTTTTTCAAACACAACAATCCAATAACTAGAAAATATAATTCACATTAAAAAATTATATTGCAATTGAATATTTTGGATCATAAAAACCCAATGTTGCACATAAATAATGATATGAAATGATTCATATATATATATAAAGGGAACTATTTCATAAAATCTCATGTGTGAACATTCTAAAACCTCTATATTTATTAATTTCTTCATTGAAATTTGATATCTATGATATAAATAACTGAGAAAACATATTCTTCATCACATTCTCATGTCCCCACACCATATTATATAATTTATTGCCTTTTCATTAAACAATATTATGTTAGTGTTGTAGTATCCCTAAAATTTAAATCTATGAAGATAAATCTAAACATATTGTTATTAAAAATATAGATATTTATCTAATGGTAATGTTATTTAGTTCAGTACAATTGAAAGATAAGTTATGTATGTATTCTGGATAGATACAACGAACATATCATTACATTAAATAGATTATACAGATGTACCAAACTATAATCTACTATACTAAAATGAACAGGAAACAAAAAGGGGAAAATATATCATTGGATAATCATTCCTTTCATTCCAAATATCATGAAATTTTTCCAATGAGATATTAATAGGAATAAATTTTCATCCTCTTATAACACTTGACCAATAAAATGATTGGAAGTATTAATATTAAATCAAATATAAGATTCCATTATATGATGATGAATTAATATAAAATTCCCTTCTATAACTTTATCTAACCGGAGTCCTAATATAATTATTTCTTAAACACCATTCAAGAATAATAAATAAAAACCATTATTTTTATATATGGTTCCATAAGAAGCCATAAAAATTATTTAGTGAAATATATTATTTAATAATGATAAACTACGGGAAGGTGATGATCTATAAAACCCTTTGAATTCGTAAAAAAAATATAAACATGTAAACTATGGTTTTAATGTGTCACTCAGACTGGCCATATGTCTGAGGATTATAATCAGTACTGAAACCCATCTATGAATAAATAAATTAAATTATTATTCTATAGAACAATGAGGTTAACCTCATATATGAATATGATAAATTAGAATATGTTACTCAATTATTCCTTAACCATTTAGCAAAGTATGTTATTGAAATTTTATTAAGAAATAACATTTCATTGAATGAAATGATGTCTCCTTAATTTGTTAAGTTATCAAATCATAACAAATAAATTATACCTTTTGATTTTGGGGGAGTCTAATTATAAAATTCAGGATCAGGTATTTACATTTATATAATTGTATTTTTACTGTTTGTAATATCACCTTGGGTATCTATATCTCAAACCAAAATTTATTATATACTAGGAATTGACATGAATACTCTAAATATCCCTTGACATGTCATCCTATTAAAAATACTCATTCAAATATCTATATGTATTTTTACATGAATATTTAAGAAATATTGATGAAATATTATATTAATCTAATAAATACATATTAAAATATAGTATTGATGCGTAACATAATCTATTCCTGAACCTCTATATTCCATCATTATTTTTTTGAAACTCGATATATTTTTATACTATATCTTAAATTTCACTAACTACCTTTCATGCCTCTTTAGACCTCTAACGGATTAATGGTTCAATATTCACCTAATAATTATTTATTTTGTTACATTTCATAAGGATCTCATTTCTCATATTATATAAATCAATAAGTATTAAATATCATAAAATCCACATCATGGACATAATAGAATTGTCATTCTGTCTCATAGTATCAACTTGTACGTTTTCGTTCTTAGGATTGTAATATATTGAGTTAGTAGAATATTTTATCATTTCAAACCATACTATATAGAACATATTAAATTAATTTAATGTTAATAAATATAAAAATTTACTTCATGATCCTTATATATGTCATATGTATAATAATAACGATAATGACTATCTTTAAGGAGAAATGTACTATTTTAATTTTCAAAGGATGTGTATGGTAATTTTTATCATGTATATTTAATTTTATTTGGAATATTCATTCATAATATCATTCAAAATAGGTGAACATGACAACTAAATTTATGAATCAATACACATAAAAAACATTATCTTGAATAGGGGTGTTATAACATACCAAAAATTACATACATTGATATTAGATCAATATTGAGGAATATTAAATTAAAAATATTTAAAACGCATGATGGGACTATATAAGTATAATTTCAATAGAAATGGGAATCATAAAAAATTGGTTAATAAGATATCTTCATTGTCTCCTACATATTATTTCATAACTAGACACCTTTTTAAAAAATATAACATAATAAAAATCTTCACGACCAATGGAAAAGAAACATCTAAATGGGTGAGCGTCGATTCCAAGTAAGGGTAAAAAGGGAGATTCCAATAATATCATAATCATAAGACATAATAACATAACATTCAAAAATCCTATACTGCATTTAATAGATCATGATATCATGCCATGAGATAAATCATGAAAACTCATAAAAATCAATGAGCAGAATCCAAAAAGTCATAACATTATACATTTTGTTTTTCAGAATAAAAATAATCCCATAAATTGATTTTTTCTTTGTCCAGGCTCAATTACAAGACCATCATTGTAGACTATGTCCATTACTGAACTGAGTACCCTCTATATATCCAGCCATGTATTACTAATTGATATCATTTCATGATCCATACATGTCCATATAATGACATAAAAATCATTATTCAATTAATTGAAGGGAGATATACAACCCAACCATCCCATATTGAATTAAATATTATTTTTTTCTTAATAACATAAATCATTAATCAAAACCCTACGATTAAAATGGGTTTTGATAGACATCATTCCACCATCAAATAATCCATGTAAAACAAATGGATTTAATAAATAGAAATCCATACTAAACACAAAAAATAATAATTAGGACAATAATTATGTTATACCTGAAACATAACCCTTTTAAATAATTCCATCTCATATGGAAATAATTTTTGATTTAACACTTGAAAATAATTCATGCAGAAAATATCCGTTCTTCTTCAAATTCATTTTATTTTTCTTAAAATGACACAATGTTTTGAAAAATAATAATTTTTTTTAATATAAACTAGAAATTGTGAAGAAAATATTTATGGATATAAAGAGTTTTGAATTTGTAAAAATTTGTTAATTCCATATTAGATAAAAACATTCTGTTAATTTTTTTTAGAAAAGTAAAAAAAGTACCTCGTATCGATTAACGAAAAAATATTCCATTCAATAAACATAATATAAATTCAACAAAACGGTAACATTAACTATAAAAAAATTTATAATAATAGTTATAATATTTCATTTTTATGAATCATGGACATAGGTGACAAATATAGCACATTAAAAACAAATGTATAAAATATCTAGGATAATAGTGAGATTGAAAAATTACCCCCTTCGTTATAGGTTCGATTTAATTTGAATGTTACCAATCCAAAAGTATAATTATTTAATTAGTTTTATTGACTTATTTTAGAATCAATGTCATTTTTATGATATCATATATGATCATATTTTCATCTGTTTGTTAATAACATATCATTATTACTATTTATTCAGGTATTAACATCATCAATTTACGATGAATGTTTTGTCAAGTATGATTTGGTTATCCTTAACAGGTCATATTTATATAATTCCATAATAATATTAACATTATATATATTATATATATTAGTTATTTACATTAACATAATAATTTTTTACTAATGTTCCTGTAGATTGAATCACGTTGCATTGTGGAGACAATTGGTCATATGTACATACGACCACCAATATCATTCCCATAATTGATAAATGATATTGAAGTTAATAGTGCATAATATTTTGGATTTATTATTATCTTATAAAATTCCTATATAGATATTATTTCCATCATTATACCCATCCATGTAAGTTGGTGGTGAAAAATAGTTTTTACCATGACCTGGAGATGATAAGTTGTACGTCCACATGCATGGTGATTTTATTTTTCATAGGATATATAGAATGTAGAATAATTTTGTTACAAAATAATAATAAAATAATATTATATTTTTTATAATAGGTTTATTAAATAATGATGAAGTATCTCATTACGAGACTGTATATGAATAACAATGTTTGGAATAATCAGTAGAGGAGATTAATTCTTATTTGACGTGATTTCTCTAAATATCCCATTATAGAAATAGAGTAGATATTGGAAGAAGAAACAAACCCCTAGAATATATTAGGAGATGTTGATAACAGAAAAGTTATTTGTATGACCACCCTTGTAGGCTTGATTTTATGTTAATAGTTAATGGAGGAGGTTCCCTTTTATAATTGAAATGAAGGGAACTTTTGGGATATCAAAAAAATTAATTTGTAGAAAATAAAACCCTATATAAAAACCTAAAAAATATCATAATATATAATACGATATGAGATCCGGTTGTAATATCATCAGATAATATACTTTAGAATTTTTTTCTATACATTTAAACCATATAATTTTAATTAACACATAGTTATAGTATTTTTTTTATTATTATGGTAACAAATATTTCAATATAAAAAAAATAAATATATTATTATATGATATAAATTATGCCAAAAAAGAATATCATATATTTTTTTAAACAATATTATAATCATTATTAATTATTAATTTTTTTCTTTTTTTAAAATACTGTAATAACAAATAGTTTTGATAAATAATAAATGGTGTTAATTTTGACAATATTGATTTAATTGAATTATAAAAATATTAAGATACCATGATAACATAAAAAATGATGTTATTATATTCCAATGAGGTCAGGTTCATCAATAAAATTTTGTATACATATTAATTGGCCCAAAATATATTTAGATTATAATTTTTAATAAAATATATTGGTTATATATATTTTTAAAAACTTATTACATCAGCTTTTTGTAATAATTTAATATACATTATTATTGAAAAAAAAATTTAAATAAAATAATATGATAAATATAAATGTAATATATTCTAGATAAATATATTTTGATATGTTTATCTTATGTAAAATACATCATAAAAAATTTTATACTTAATAAATTAGGAATGTGACTACTTTAACATGAGACTAAATAATGTATATAAGTTTCCCAATATTTTCTATTAGGATAAAAAGTGTTACTAACTCTACACTTGGATGATTATTATTGATATAAAATTGACCAAAAATATTTTCTCATGTGTCTGAATTTTGTTTGTTCATTAGTATTTTTATAAAAATTGTTTTATTCATTTTTCATAAATTATTTAATTATTACATCTTCAATGTATAAGCCTTTAAGGTAAGTAATTTTTTTCTAAATAATGAAAATTAAATTATACTAATAATGAAAAAAAAATTATTCAAATTATTTTTTATAATATATTATATCTCAAGTATAACATTATAATGTAAAATATATATTTATAAAATTTTGAGTAATCCCTATGTAAATTTTCTATAAATTAAATAAATTAATTCTTCTATTCTCATTGAAGTGGATTCCAATGGATAAAAGTTTGACCCAATGGTGATTTAGATCAAACCAAAGTCATCCAATAATACTAATTGATGTTTTAGTTTAATTTTAAAATTGTATTCATACCCATAAATTAGAGATTTATACTTTTACTATATTAATAAAAATTACTGACGATATAATTCATAATTCAAAAAAAAAATATTAACTTAATTTGGACCTAATAATTCCAAATATGTAAAAAAATTAAAAATTAAAATCATAGAAGTTCCAACAATTTATTTAAAATTAATCGCATTTTCTGATTTCATGCAATTAATCGTGTGGTTCATATAATCTTTTTGTCAGATTACATGCCATTAATCATATTTTATAATTAATACTGTAGAGAGAAAAAATTTTCTTAAAAACATCAGAGTGTTACATTATACCCCGTTTATACAGAATCTCGACCTTAAAATTTATTATTTGGATAAAAAATACTGAGTATATATCTTCATTATCGTATCATCATGTTCCCACATAAATTTCCCATATTTTTTATTCTACCACAAAATATATAACAATATAGTGGTATTTTTTCAAGAAATATTATGGCTATAATCCAACATGTCTATTAGGTATTCTTCATAACAATGATCAATCTCTAGCGGTGTGACTTCTGAGATTATCAATTGTGAAGGATAAAGAATGTACTTTCTTATGAGAGATAGATGGAACACATCATGAAATTGAGTAAGATTCAGTTGATGCACCAATAAGTAATATTCCTTCCCAACACGATCCATAATTTAAAAAAACTAATATATATAGTGCTCAAAATTCCCACATTCAAAATATCATTACTATATTTTAAAAAGTTATTCGTAGAAATACCTTGTCACTCATTTCAAACTCTATCTATTTTCTTCTGTTTTCAGTTTAATTTTTTCCCTCTGAGATTTTATTCTGTGTTGTAGAATAGATGTGACTTCCTACTCCATTTCATCAACATGATCAATACCTTATATCTTTATATCCCCAACTGAATCCCAGAAAGTTTGAATTTTTCACTTCTATCCATAGAGGGTTTCATAATGTGAAATCTAATTACTTGATTGAATATTATTTTTGTAACAAAATTCCCCCAAATCTTGGTATTAACCCCATAAACCATTAAATCATATTGATTTTTTTCTCAAAATTTCTTCTTGAGATCTAATTTTCCTCTCATACTGATTGTCTATATAAGGATGATATGTACTAGTGAAACAAAATTCTATATCCAGAGCCTACTGATGACTTTTCATGAACATCAAGTTAAAACTCAGATCTCGATCACATATAATGGAATGTGCTAAACCATGGAATTTTACCCATTCCAATACATATATCCTCTAAAGATTATCAGGATATAATTCATGTCTAATATCAATGACGTTATCAAACATGGTAATGCGCTCAACTATAACACATATATCATTCTATCCTTTAGATGTTTTGGGAAGTATGAAGACCAAGTCAATAATGATGTTTTTTCATTTATATTATGGTATAGGTAATGGTTGGCTATCCCCATATAAATATATCTCATAGACATAACTTTATGATAAACCAATCAGTGAGAGACATGCTCAACAACATATATTTTCATGGAATCCCAACATAAATACTCTTCAGGTAAATAAACATATTTCTTCGTCCATGGTGACTAATGAAGAGAGGATTATGAACCTCATCCAATAGAACCTTTTTTATTTCAATTAAGGTAGGAATAAAAAAATAATTCCTGAAACATAGAATTCAATCATAATCAATGTTGAAGTCGAAGATAGTTCTCACCTTCTTTTAAATCTCTACATCTTCCTTTTGTGCCTCTATAAACGAATGGACCAAAGGCCTTATTTTTTATTTTAATATAGATAATCCCCCTTTTAAGGGATGAAGGGAACTCGTACATGACCTGTAGGCCCAAGGCACAATGATTGACATGACCTGTAATACCTGACCCGATGGACCAAAGGCATACTATGCCTAATACATGACCCGTAGGCCCATCCCACTAGAACTGCCCCTCCCCAGCTTCTACATCATTGATTGCCTTTAGCTCCCCGTCTGCATTGCTGATCGGCTAGCATTGCCCTGTACAAAGCTGCTTGGTGCCCGGTCATGATGGTAGTTTCTATAACCTCTCATTCTTCTAATCCGGTTAGCTCTGCTTCTTGTGACTGCTACTGGTGCTCTGATCCTCATCTGGGCCCTGCTCTATGTGAACTGGGCTACTTCATGGTCTTCAACGGCCTGCAGGCCATGTAGCCTAAAGGCCTTTATGGCTTGAAGGCCCTGAAACCCTTAGGCCCAAAACAGTGGACCGAAAGCCCAAATTAGGTGAATAGTCCGGCTACTACAATACCAAACAGTGGCTGCTACATAAATGCTATAGTGCCTGGAAATTCGCCTCCACCGAGTTTTTAATCTGGGTCTCTTGGATGACAAGAAGGAGCCCTTACCACTCAGGTACAGGATCGTTGGCTTTATAATATACACAATTATAGATGGATTAATATTAATTTGATAGACATAATATATATCCCATTACTTTAAAATTACAAGATCCAACCTTTTAAAATTCATAAATATTGGATCTTTAGAAATCATCATTTTATATTTGCTAGCGTGGTCATTTCAACTCAATGCACTAGTCAGATTTTTCACTTTCCATATCTTTTAATGTATTGAGTATTCGTAATGTTTATTCAACATCCACCATCTAATTTGGTTCCTATTCAACTCCTTTTGTGTAAAAATATACATTAAAAATTAATTATTATTATAAATGTAACACCTTTCTCCACAAATATAATACCACAATATATTTAATTCAAATATTACTATAGCTAACACAAATCATGAGATGGGTAATTTTTCTCATGGATTATCAATTTTCACGAGGCATAATCTAGCATCATAAAATTATCATGAGAACACATACCTTAACCTTATGGGATGTATCTTTAGAGATCACAAACCTTTCTCCGCTACACGGTACTATAAACACATGGACACTGGCTAACCATCATTTCATCCCTTTGAAATTATCTTCATAGTCCTTCATCAACATGATCATAACTTATTTCTGAGTCAACTGGGTGATTGGATTTATTAATCTTGAAAAATATGTCACAAAATATCATTAATATATCAAAAACCAAAAAAACAAGAAATTGTAGTTACCATTGTTGGTCTCAACCATCATTCAAAAACAACTATTTTGTTGGATATACCGGTATCCCTTATTTTGAAATTATGTGTACCAAAAATGTATATTTCAAAATCCAAAATTCATAGTTAGTATGTTTTTCATAAAGCTTCTACTTAACAATGTCTTAAGTAAAATTATTATGTTACTTTAATGTACATTATCTTTTAATATATAATAATATCATCTATATAGACTAGTAAAAACTGATCAAGAGTATCTCTAATGACTCAATTAATTATGTCCATAAAGATAGAATGGGAATTAGTGAGGCCAAATAGAATCACTATAAATTGACTGTGTTCTTACTTTGTACAAAATTTCATTTTGGTAAACCCTCTTTATTGGCTCATAATTGATGGTATCTAGAATGAATACCACTGTTGGAAAATTACTGATCTCTACATAATTGGTAGAATAATTAATATATTAAGGGAAGAGGAAACAAATTCTTGATAGTTATCTTATTAAGTTCATGGTAATAAATCTCGAGTCTTATTGATTCATAATTCTTCTTATAAAAACTAACTATTTCACCCAAATGTGATGTGCTAGGGCGTAATAATCCTTTGTCAATATTCTCGCGTAGTTACTTCTTCAATTCATGAAAGAAACTTTATCCAATTCTATAAGGTTCCTTTTGATATATGAATAGAACATGACATGAATCCAATCGAAAAGGAACCCTATCACTTCAGTGGATGACGTAGAAAATATTCCATTAACACATAATCAAAAATACATACAATTGGTGTGTTATTAATTGTTAATTTCTCTCTAACAATTTTCGATACGTATAATTCATTTATAGGAACCAAGAACACTCAACCTTGCATCAATAGATGATCATAGATTGATCTATAATATGATATGTGACTTCCCTTTTTGGTAGTTACAGTGAGCTCTATATAGAGAATTCCAATCCATTCCATGAATCTCATAATATTACACTATAGTACATATCACAACATTTGCAGGAAGAATATTCCCATACACATCAAATATAGAAGATTTATAAACTTTTGATGTCACATTTTTTCAATTAGGTGTTAACATAGTAAACCAAACATATAATTGTTGACTTAATATAGAAATACCGTTAAAAAAATTTTCAGAAATAAAATTTTGGGTTGTTTCGGTATCATATAAAACATTCTACATAATAGATTAAATGTTATGTGTACCTTTCACCACTTCATTATCATACTCCTCATTGCTGATAGTGATCGCATGTGACATGCCTTTGTTCTCAACCTTAAAAGTTTGGTTACTTTGATCATCATCAGAAACCCCTGTATTAGGGAATTCATTGGCATAATGCCCTATTTTCTTGCACATATAACATTGATGTGTAATAGGTGAATAATGTGTCTCCTTTTAACTATTCACATCAATTTTCATAATTTTACAATTTATTTACAATTCAACAATCCGATGTCCTTCTTTTAAACATATAATTAATTTACTATTCCCTTTACGATGATTTATTCCATGTTTCCGTCCACCATTTGAGCGGACGGGAAAAATATTTATTTTTGAATGGCCTTTAGATTTTACCTTGAATTCCATTTTTCTATTCTTATCAAACCCATAGGACTAATGTGTTACTCTAATATTTGTATAATCCTTGAGAGCACATCAAATGATTCCTTTGTAAATATTGAAGTATGATATGGATAAATACCTTTTGAGACATTGTTTTTAACCCCTACTGAATCTATCATTTTTACTCACATGTTAGAAAATAATTCATGAATTGTACGATGAATGTATTTTTAAATTTTCGTAATTTGTACCAACATATTCATTGAGATTTTTATTAGTAGTTAGAAAACACATCTCCATCTTTTTTCAATGAATATGAGGAACACACTTCTTGAAAAAAAAATTTGTTGAACTCATCCCAATCCATTGACTCCATTTTATATCTTTCAATTGTATACTTGATAAGGATCCTCCAATGATAAACTTTACCATCCAATGATAGACAACTATGATGAATATATCATGTTATGAACGTTACAGAATTGAAAATATCGTTTCATTGGTACATATCCATTGTCCAACCAATAATGGATCATAAGACCAACAAATATTTGGTAGAAAATACCTCATGATGGAATCAATATAATTTTTTGATCTCTTTTTCTTGACTGGACTTCTGGAATGAATCACATATTGAGAATTTATTGTGAGCGTATCTATTATAATGTTCATAATATATCCAATAACATTTGGTATCTCAGGATGAAAATCATTGCATTTCCCATCAAATTCATCGTTAACATAGTTACTTGAGGCTATATACATTAACTAAAACCAATAATAATTGTGTTAGGAACAATTATCAAATTGGGAAAACCACATGATCAATAAAATAATATAAATTTTTAACACATTAGGTTTTATCTTCTATTATTGATGTCAAATTCTAAAACATTAGAATTGTAACATATACAATGACATACCCTTTGGGTTCTTATTAAGTATTTCTAATCCAAGTTTCCAAAGGTTATCTTTACCATTCCTTTAATACCAACTATAACAACCCTTACATAATGTACATTGATATTACAATAGAGTTGATTAATATTCATTACCAAATATTACAATTCCATGATAGGAGAATATTGGTATAGTGTCTTTTGAAATTGGGAGAAATAATCAACTGGTTCATTAGGCATCTTCAATGTCTCCCTATTATTTCATCATAACATTTCCCCATTTTGACATATCTTACTTAATACAATTCATCATTACCAAGGGAGAAGAATCATATGTGAAGTGGTCAAATCATTGTGAATCACTAAGAGGGGGGGGGGTGAATCAATGATCCAATTAAACTTTTTACAAATTTATTATTTTCAATTAAACATATATTGTTTGTTAAAGCCTCAATCCACTATTCTTGTGTCTTTGAGCCTAACCTCGAATGATGCTATATATATATTCACTAAACACAAGGATTTACCTGGATTAGTTCAAATACATACTCTTTACTATGATTTTTATTCCCCAAAACAATGATTAGACACTGTAATGACATTATCAATTACAATGGTCGATATAGATTCCCACTATATCTTTCATGAGTCCAACATGAGGGTCTTCGTACTGCATCCCACAATGTAACTAGAGTCCCCTCGCCTACTCTTGGGTCCCACTGAATACTTCTTCTCCTCCCAGAATCAAAGGGTTAATCTAGCTCTCGAGTAGCAAGAGAACCTTCGTTCCTTGAAACTGTTTTATTCACTATATATGATCATATTCTCAACCCTCATGGACTTGATGACTCACATTTTTTGTGGATCTTTTTAATAATTTTTAACCACCATGGGTTTGGTCTGTTGAACTTGATATTTTATTTTTACCACCTTTCTCATACATCCTCAATTAAAAAATTCTCATACAATTATTTCTTCTTTTGAAGATGACACATCCTAACTAATAATTGTTGAGATGGTGCATACAACTTCTAAATGAATATAATTATCATGAATGGTCTTCCATAATATCTTTATTTCCCCCCTTCCTTAATGTTAAAATACTTTTATATCCGGTATAGTATATTCTTTAATTCTTTCCTGCTCCAGTTCTAACTATCATTCACTTCATTCATGGGTTGCATGTAATTTAATACTTATTGTCTTGGGTATCTCAAATAATTTTCACACGTGCATTTGTGCATGCATGTTTTCATGCATGTATAACATGTAGTTTTTCATCCCAAGAACAGGCTATTCACTTGTATAAATATTTCAGTGACAATGTGCATGGGTTATGAAATTACACATGCACTTTCCACTTGGATCTACTTATTCAATATGCACACAATCGCTTCATTGGTTCTTTATAGAAATATTCTTGTTGTTTACTTCGGGTTCATTATGTGATATGAATGTGCATTCACATCCTTATTGGTGAAAATCACTTATTTTTGTTTCTAAATGCACATTTAATCCCTTCATAATTTGGGCATGGGCATTTATGGATGTTTAATTGTGATATTATTCAAAACAAACAAAAAATATCTCTTTTCTTATCCTTTTATAACAACAATATAGTTAAAAATATTCACTCATAGATCCAACGGTTTATTCAATTATTCTTCTTGGGAATAATCCCAAATGTGTAAAGGTTTTTGTTGGTATATCCTTCTCCAAGGACAGTTTATATGCACACAATGTCAAGGGATTTAAAAAGATTCGTCCTTATTTGCTGAATACACAAATCAGTATTTGTTCATTGTGTGAAAATATTATGTTTTATTTTTCTCATACAACTCATCTTTTTTATGGTTGTGTCAAGGATATATCAACCAAACATACAAACCATGATGGTTTTGTGATTTTGGATGTGTTGCAGAAATAGGGGAGGTGCAACACATGGTCCCATATTTTGTATCCGCAATCGAGTTCTTTACAATACTACTCAAGAGTGAAAATAATTTTTTTAAATTTTGTGGGAGCATTCTCCATCACATTTGATTATAATGAGGAGGTATTGTTTCTTCTCTAAACGAAGAGTGGTATGATTCTTCTCTACATGGTACTTTAGTTATTGAAAAACAGGAGCTTTGTCAATGTGTTCAAAAACCAAACCCTCAGTCGAAGGATTTCTTTTTATAGATTGAGATAATAGTATTTCACCACATTTAAATCCCATAGGATATTCCATGAGATAAATGATTTGAATATATGATAACCTCATCATTGAAACATTCAAACGCAGATCTGATATGCCGATAAAAATGGATTATTTATTTTGAATCTCACAAAATTCTCATTTTTATAAAACAACTCACATGCATGTGATGAGAATTTCATGTGAATCCCCTTAATGTATGTAGGATCTTCATGAAATGGTTTCACAACATCAAATTATTTGTGAAAAAACTATTTATTGAGTAATTTGTATGCATGAAATATGTTAGTTTTATACATGGACTCGGTTCAATCAAACAACCTTCTCATTGTCAAAATAATAAGGAATGGTGATCCAGACATGGTTCATCATCAGTTATGTCACGTTGTAGTGGAATCCAGTAGCATAGGGATGTAGAAGGTGAAATCGATCTATGATCATCAAATTCTATGGGATATTGACTATTTTAGTTCAAACCTATGAAGCATAGTGTGATGGATGACATTTATTTGATCACATAATGTTGTATACAATGTAATGACAAGATATCTCATGAGATAAGATGGATGGCAGGGATTTCATCCACATTTTTCTAATGATGTCCCACATCAAAAAAGAGATTTGGGATTGATTAAATTTATGTATAAAACACTGACATCCATTCATCAATTAATTATCTTCTTTCTCCCAATACCACCTCGTACCACTCTGTGGGTGCACCTTGTGCCCAATATGTGCTCTGTTCTCCTACAGTCAATTCTCCCCCACTATGCATGAGCATCATCTCATGTAATCCAGTGCACTTATACACATACCGTAAATACATGCCTCTTATGATCATAATCTATTTCTATTCCATTGGAATCATTTACGAAGTGTCCTGTATGTGCCTGATGCTGAGGATGGAAAGTATCTTTCATGGTTGGCCCTATAGTTTTGAGTAATCCACATATGAACTTTTTTTAAAAGGCCAAATATTAAATTTAGGTGCATGTCCCCCTTCAGATCATTCATTGATTCATTCATAAATTCCAAACCCATTCATGGTTTATATTTTTCTATTATTCTTTTATTTTAATTGAATATTCTCATCTTAATTAATTATGAATTCCATTATACATACATACATCATCATAAAATATGATCTTATCCTTTCATGGAAATTTCATTAAGTCGACAAATGAAATTTGGAATTTTAATTCCAAAAACATTTACTCATCCACATTGATCCAACCATGGATGGTACTACTCTTCACTTCCTCATGAATTGAAACATAATTCATTGAAACATTGTAGAAATTAATGTGTTCATTTTAACTCATTTCTTGGTTTTTGGTGATCATCATGAAAAATCGTCTCATTTGACAACATATTGAATTCCTCAAGCATGGAATCCCATTATATGAATCCATAACTACTATCAAGTAATAATTTTCATGTATTTTCTTCATTTGATTGATAACAATTAGATATTCCAATATCATTTATCACCATTCCCAACAAACAAGTACATGCATTAATTTTCAACTAATGAAATTCATAATCAAGGATAGATTTTCACTGATTCATTAACATTAATTTTAGCATCACCACATCAATAAAAATTACCCTAATAATCCTTACTATTCCATAATGATATTGAAACTTTATTGAAAATAAAAATAAACAATTTTATCAACAATACCTCACTTTGTATTGTGTAGTCTACATCACCTATGAACACTTTGTATGTATCAATATGTGAAAAAATATTTTCTCCTCATTATTGGAACCAAATGAAAAGGTATAGTGTGTTCTGTTCAAAAACCGGTTTTCCTCCATTAATTAATAAATTCATTAATATTTCTTAGAGTGTGATGATTTCACATGTTTAACATAGAAATGATCATTTATATAATCAACTCTAAGTCTACATAGGTAATCTTGGTGTAGAAAATAAGATAGATATGACCAAGGTTTTCAATGCTGTCCATAAACAACCATACATGTGAAATCATTGTAAGAGTGTATCAATTCTTAACCAATGGATTAGTGATAGTAAAATTTATCAATAAAACATTATATCAAACACATACATCACAACCTATATTAAAAGGTTCTAGTGAAATGATAATTCTACCCCATTCATCCAATCATTTTATTAATATATAAATCCCCCTTAATAAATATAATATATATAAATAATATCACTAGAGTAAAGTGTGATTTGAATACCTCATGTTTCAACTTCTTGAGATGACATAAAATTAAATATTTTTCATGAAATAATCCTTGATATCTTCTACTTCATAATTTCTCCCCCTTAAGTGGTGAAATCTCATTGATTCATCCTGGTGGAAAATATCATCAAATAAACATTAATATATTCATGTTGATAATCATCCACTTTTGAACACTTCATATAATTACAAAATCGTGAATAACGAGTAAAAAATGTTGTTTTCGACTATGTTCATCAAATTATAATTTTTATAATGACATTCACATTCAATTTCCTACAATGTAAGCACACATATATGAAAAGAATATATGGTAATATGATGGAAGAAACGTTATAGTATTAATATGAGAAGCATAGAAGATAATTTTCACTCATCCCAAGATTGACATTCCATGTATCTTTAGTGTGTTTGATACTATTCATGTCTCTGTATTCTCTTAATTTGAAATTTTGATCTTTCATTGTTTTCATGGGCCCATTAGATCGATTCAACTTCAAATTTTCTGGATCTTCTGTCCTTACTTATACAAGAAGTATAGTTTTATCCACTAGTGTATTTTTTTAATTTTCAACATCATTATTTGACCTGGTAAAACAGTTATACATTTTTGTGTGTGATATCTATCCAACATTCACATTACACATAGCAGATGTGGGAAACATGGGTTCAATGAGCTAACAAGATCTCATGAAATTCAAATTCATCTTCCGGTTGAATAATATGATGAACCATCTCCATTTCATTATCCAAAAATCCATCCTTAGGTTTTAATAGTCCTCTAGCAATCATCATTTGATTAGTCTATAATAGTAAACACCCATTGTTACAATATTCTGGGTTGGAGCTTCCATATTTCTTCTTTAAAGATTTCAAGATACCTTTATTTGGAAACTAATAATCTTTAGGATTTTCTTCTATAAATCCTATCATCTTTTGTATTTATTAACCTTTCCTTTTCATCTTGCTTCTATTAAATTCAATGGATTAAATGAAGTGATATAGGGTGTAAATTTTTTTTCTATAGTAGATGTATCTTTTCGTGTTTGAAATGAAATTCTTGGATTCTAGCTCAAATTTATTTTAGGGAATTGTTTCTTCCATAGTTCTGGTGACATCATTTTTTTCATATTTCCAATGGATAATTTTCAATCTATTATTCCATTCATGTAAAATTGTTTCGTTATATTATTCTTAAAAACAAATAAATTCGGCATACTTGGACTAATCGAATATTCATCATAATTATGACCACATTTGTTGAAATTATCACATAAGTCATTATGATATTCAAATCTGTTCTAGATAAGAAGATTATTCGTCATCTTTGTATTCTACTTTAGCACAATAGGATGCTTCATTTCATCATATGCACATTCCCTAAATGTAGGCCTTCTATAATTTACATTTGTAGACACATTATGCTGGTAACCATTGTCCTAATACTCAAAATTCCAACAACACAAACAATAGAAAATAAATCTCTTTTTCATTTTGTATTAGTCGGTCAAGATTCAGTTCATTGTTGTATATGTTGTAGTCTTTCTTTCAATAGATCAGCAATTTGGGATTTGATCATCATAACCATTATGGTATCCATCATTAATTTTTTTATGGATGTATCAAGATATTTAGAAATCCATATCTATCTACCTTTTAATATAGATCATGTACATGTTGATTAAACTCCAATAGTAGAAACAAAAAAACTAGGTTATGTGATACCTCTTCGTGGAGGATGTATCAATTAGATTAGTAGATTATCTAATTCTATTTTTGGAATAATAGTAATCAGTTAATACATGAGTGGAAAAATCACCTATTCGTACTTTTTTTGGAAGTTCCATCTTTGAGAGATTGTTGATTCGTCAATTTCACATATATATCTTTACATTTCAGGTTATAATAGTTCGTCTCGTACTCAACAGACTTCACCTTACTTTTCATGTTCTTCTTCAGCATTATCATTTGTTCTTGATACATGTTCCTTAATTCTTGAAAAGATATTTGAATATTCTTTACTTAGTTATATTTATCTTCTAGTTAAGAATCTTTAATGATAATAAAACATGATGAAACTTTTCATATGAAGGGAATGGTTATACAAATACATTTTCAGGGAATTATTTCCCACAAATACTTCCTTGAAATTATTCAGTTACATGAGAATGTATTTTATTAAAAAAAATAATTTCCTTCATCTTTTTCCTTCAATAGTTTTCTGATAGTGTTGGATATGACAACCCCTTTAACCTATTCTTATTCCAGGGAATCACAATAATAGAATGTGGGTTTTTCCCAACACTTCCATATATATGGTTTCATAAAAAATTTGGTAACGAATATTTTTAAAAACATTTTCATAAAACCATTGGTAAATCGCCTTGTATGAATCCTTTACTATCGGTTTAAATAAAACTGTTGGTAAAAGGATAGATTTGGGGACCTTTTACCAAAGGTTCTAAGGAACTGTTGGTATAAGTGTGGTCTGAAAATTTTTACCTACGGTTTTTAAAAACCTTTGGTAAATGTTTCTCCAAGGATAAAAGTAGCCCCTCCTCTCCCACATTCATGATAAAAAACCCTAAACTAGAGTGAATCCAATAAATTCCCCCTATCTCTCGATGATCATGGATCTCCTTCGACTTCCACTTCCTCGATCTCATCCATGATGGTGATTCTCCGGCTGAATCTCCATCCAACCCATCTCAAATTAGTTATTTTCTTATGTGGTACAATTTTTTATTGATAGTTATCTAATATTTAAGTTTTCAGTTTTGATTTTGATGTCTATATGATTTTTTTGGTTTATATTTAACCTAGAATTTATTCATTTGAATCTATTTTATTAATTATATCTTTAACCCTCCATCAAAGATGAAGGGATTTTTCACCATAACCATAAATGACGCATTTAGATTATTTAGATGTCACATTAATTTATCATATTATTATATTAAAATGTTATTTAAATGGACTGGATAGTTATAGACCTCTTAGTGGTCACCTACATGAATTGTATCACACATATTTTTCGAGAAGCCATTGGGTACCTAGATAAACTACATGATTATATGTTTAGATAAGTGGAATCACCATCTTACAGATGCATGACTGCTCACATGACATAGGATGTAGCATAAGAGGGTTATGTGCACAATAATAAACTCAACTAATGTAGCATAGGTGCATATTCAATGGATATGTGTACTAATATGGAGTTTCCTACAATGTGATATATAAAAATCATAATGAAAAATGAAGAGATTATTAAGTTGAACTGTTTCCCCCTTTCTTGAAGGAATGTTATTTGACCCATGGTGTGATGTGGTTCATATATATTGGGCGGTGATATGTATAGTCATAGTATACAAGTATGTTTTTTTAGTTTTTATTGTATTTTCTTTATCGGATTGTCCACTTAGGTATTTTACTTTCTACAGACGGAGGGTAGTGATGCTATCATGGCTAGTTTACGTAGATCACTTGTATACTGTAATACTATGAGGTGTGAGTGTAAGGATACATTATAAGATAGAGGAGCCTTGTGTCTTCCCTAAGATGGAATTTTTTTATAAAACATTGTGTGGGATCATTTTGGAGTATGTCGGAGTCATGAAATAACCCCAACTGTCTGTATGATATAACATAAATAACACCAAGTGTCTCCAAGTGTCTCTATACATCGTATAATCCATTCATGGGTTGTACAGTCCCCCAATCCTATCAAACCTATCCTAGTATATCCTCTCAATCACATAGTCAATACTCATCTATCAAGGATTATTCCACGCCTCAATTCACATCTCATCATCCAACTAAACAAAGAATATCATTAACATTATGATTGTCATTTTCACAAAATCACACAATTTCGATCCCATCTACATTATATTCTCAATAATCCAGTCAATAACCTCATCAAAATCATGTCTAATAACCCAGAACTAGTAACCAGGTTCCATCCTAAGATAAATCAGCACAAGACTCATGGAATTATAATGACAATCTGTCCGAAAATACCCAATACCCACACTAGAATCTCATCATTCATCTCTTTATTTGAACTCTTGAATCATTAAATGGACTAAAACCATTCATAATACATTTGATATACTTAGAGGAACCATCCCACTCGAAGAACCTACCAAGATTCCAATCCATCCTCATAAGTATTTTCCCATCAAATGCTAGATGTACAATTTCCACACCTATCAATACAAGGCCCAATCCTCTTATGAATATTTTTATTGATCTAAATCCTCATCGTTAGTGACATCAATTACATTAAGGAGCATAAATGTAAACTTAACCCTACATTCCATGAATTATTCACGTGGACAGGCCCCATGGTAACAAGCTAAGAACTAAAACGATAAATAATAATTCCAAATACATGCATCATTTTTAAAAAAATATCTCATATGTAAACATAATAACCAAGAATAATAAAACCTCATCCCTTGTATCGAAAAAACAATCCCCTGTTGAAACATGGGACAAACTGATTATATAACATTTAAAGGTATTGTAATTGTAAATTAATAGGAACGTACTATCTAATAGTATCAATTTGAATCATTGATCGGTTTTCCAATTTCTTGTAGGAACATGATTTGACCAATGGGGCATTGTGGTACTTATATATAGGGCAGTGATAGGTATAGTCACATGATACATGTATGTTTTAGTTTAGTTTTTATTTTATTTTCTTTTTCGCATTGGTCACATAGATCATTGATTTCATTCTGTGTACAGAGGGTAGTTATATTCTATAAAGGGTTCCAAAAGAAGTTCAGATTGATTCAGTCCACTAGATTTGATCTGAGGTAAGATTAAATGGTTACTATTATTCTCGCACATCATGTATTTGGGGATTTAGTGTTTTTACTCCATATTATATTTTCGGTTGGGCATTGGATAATTCCGTGTTGGTTCAGGTGGATTTTTTTCTCTGATACCAATATAGGTAAGGCTTTAATGCCACTGGTTGGTTTCTCACTGGTTATGTAGCTTCATTCTTCTGTTTTAAGGTTCTTAATATCCTTGTGTAATGTATTGATCCTTAATCGTTGGTTTCAAGTTGCCATGTCAAGGGAGAATCGCCTGCGTGTGCATAGGTAAGTATGAATATGTATGTGTGTTCCCCCATTAGGTGTATAGTCACCCATGGAAGTGATTATTCACATATTGGGATAGTTGTGCCCATGTATATATATATATATACGCAGGTGAGTGGAGACTGATATTTTCATATAAGCATATCTGGATGGATCCCATTGCACATGCTCATGGACATGTAGGTGTGTGCATAGGGGCTAGGTGTCCTTGCATGTGTGTGAAGGTTCATATACCGAAAGGGGGAGAATGAACTTTTAGTTAGAACGCTCCAAGAGAGAAGGTGGATGGATTGGTTCCACCTTGAGGTAGAGTCCCTCTCATAATCTCTTTAATTTAATAATTATTTAAATTTAATTTAACTTCTTTCGTAATTCTGTTTATTACATTGAAATGCATATCTTGAATAAGTTTTCCTTAATTTAATTGTTTTATTTGATAAATAAAGTCATGTTTTTATAATAAAACCCCACCAATGGTTTAGCAGTGTCTACAAAAACCAACATTGATATTTTAGGTTATGTGATTATTTTCCATCTTTTTGTTTCCCTTTATACATTGCATCATTATTCCACTCATTAAAACCTTCTAATGATCCCTTGTTATAACATATTAAATAGTTGATTTTCTATATCAGGTCTGTTGTGACCTTATCTAATGGAAAAACACATTTCAGGTGTTTTCCTGGCCTCTTGGCCAAAGCTTATGGTGTTTACCTGAGCCTATATATCTAAAAACACTATTGGTGTCATTTTTTAAGACCTATCAGGCTTATGGTGCTCTGCACCAAAAACATCATATTAACACTATTTTGGGTGTTTGTGTGGCCTCGATGCACAACTAATTTTTGACATATATGAATTTCTCCATATGATTTTTGTTGCATTCTGTGATGTTAAAACATACTCAAATTATATTGTCCTCAAGGTGGTTGAATTTTTATTATTAGAGTTCCAAGGAAATCATATACCATTGATAAGTAATACACCTGCATAATTTGACTCTCAATCAGTATTTTCAACTACCTAGTACCATTTTTAAAAATAATAAATATAAAATATATATCTTTATCATACCACAATACTGAATCAAGTGTCTATTTTTTATAACATAAGATCAGTTTCATTAATGTGAAGTAAAACGACATTGGATTTATTTTCAATCATGGCTGGAAGATGCTGCCCCGCAGATGTCGTTGGATCGGGCCAACACGTCGCGGTCACGACGCGGTCACGCCTCGGTCCTGCCGTGGTCACACCATGGTCACGGTGTGGTCACACCGTGGGCATGCCGTGATAATTCTGTGATTTATCCCTGCTCCAGGATGACACCTTGCAGCAGATCGAAGTATTGCTGAAATTCGATGTCTGATACCTATATAAGGTTTTAGATACATTATCCATCCATAGTTAATGGAGAGGGATGAGACAGCCGGAATTTTTCCCCATTCCTCCCACTCCCTTTGCTCCAACCTGGTAGATGATGCCCCGCAAATGTCGCTGGACTGGGCCATCATGCCGCAGTCACGCCACGGTCACGCTGCGATCATACCTCGGTCATGCTGTGGTCACGCTGCAGTCACACCGCGGTCTTGCAGCGGTCACTCCGCGGTCACTCTGAGGTCACGCTGCGGTAATGCTATGATTTGGACCTACTCCAGGATGACACCTCGCAGTGGTTCACAATCCTATTATAATTCAATGAATGATACCTAGATACCGTTTTAGATACATTACCCACCCATAGTTAATGGGGAGGGAGGTGACGACAGTAATGTTGCCCCGTTCCTCCCGCTTCATTCGCTCCTGGCCGAAATATGATGCCCTGAAGAAGTTGATGGATCGGGAAAAAATGCTGCAGTTATGCCGTGGTGATGTTGTGGTCACGTCACGGTCAATCTGAGGCATTGTGTTGCCAACACCACTCAAAGTGTAACACATTTCTTTGAAATGAACAACATTTTAAGTGAAAACAACAACTGGCATATGGAAAGCTGGCCAGAAGCATTCAGATTCTGTTGATACATTAAGACAAGGATCCATGGTTCATTTATAATGTGTACAAGTAAACCCCGCCTCAATCCAAGGAATGGTATCGCTGGTACCACTCAATGTGTATTTTTTCTGTCTAAAATCGATACGCTTTTAAGTAAAAACAATTGGCATACGAAAAACCAACCAAACACATTTTTATTGAGTTGATACTCTAGAAAAATCATCCATGAGATATTTTTGGTGTGTACGAGTCAACCTCGCCTAAATCTGAGGAGTGGTGTGGCTGGCACCACTCAAAGTGTCTCTCTTTTGTTTTAAAAGGACATCTTTTTAAGTGAATACAACAACTGATTTATAGAAAACTGACCAAATGAATTCTTATTTTGTTTAAAATTTAGGACAACGATCCATGGATCATATGTGACATGTAAGAGTCAACCCAGCCAAAATCTGAGGGTTGGTGTGGCTGGTACCACTCAATGTGTATCACTTTTATTTTAAATGGACATGATTTAAAGTGAAAACAACAACTGGAATACATAAAACCAACCAAACACATTTGAATTGTGTTTATACATTATGAAAACAATCCATGCATCATTTGTGATGTGTACGAGTCAACCCTGCCTCAATCTGAGTCACATTGTTGCTGGCACCACTCAAAGATTCTCTATTTTGTTAAAAATGGACATCAATTTAAGTGGAAACAACAACTGACATATTGAAAATTGTCCAAAGACATTCGGATTCTGTTGAAACATTAGGAAAACAATACGTGGGTCATTTTTGATGTTTATAAGTCAACCCCAACTCAATCTGAGGCACGGTGTGGCTGGCACCACTCAATATATCTCACTTTTTATTGAAATGGGCATGATTTTAAGTGAAAACTACAAATGAAAAATGGAAAACCATCCAAACTCATTTGGATTCTGTAAATACATTATCAAAAGGACCCAAGGGACATTTGTGACATATAGGAGTCAACCACACTTCAATCTGAATCACAGTGTGGACGGTCCAACTCAAAGCATCATTCTTTTCTTTAAAATGGATACAATATTAAGTAAAAACAACTGGTATACAAAAAACCAACCAAAAAATTTCATATTTTCTCAATACGTTAGGAAAGTTATCCATGGTCCATTTGTGACGTGTACGAGTCAACCCCACCTCAATACTAGTCGTGGTGTGGCCGGAACCACTCAAAGTGTCTCTCTTTTGTTTCAAAGGGACATCATTTTAAGTGAATACAAAAAATAACATACAGAAAACTGACCAAAGGCATTCAGATTCTGTTGAAACGTTAGGAAAAGGATCCATGTCTCATATGTGACTTGTACGAGTCAACCCCACCTCAATCCGAGGGCTGGTGTGGCTGGAACCACTCAAATTGTCTCACTTTTGTTTAAATTTGATAGATTTATAGTAAAAACAACAATTGGCATATAGATAAAAAAATAAATGAATTCAGATTGTGTTTATAAGTTATGAAATCAATCCATGGGTCATTTGTGATGTGTAAGAGTCAAACCTGCCTCAATACGAGGAGTAGTGTGGTCGACACCACTCAAACTATCACTCTTTTGTTTAAAATAGACACACTATTACTGAAAACAACAACTGATATACATAAAACTGACCCAACACATTCGGATTCTGTTGAAACATTAGGAAAACTATCCATGGGTCACAAGTGAGGTGTACGAGTCTACTCCAACTCAATCTAAAGCACGGTGTGGCTAGAACCACTCAAAGTGTCTCTCTTTTGTTTCAACTGATCATCATTTTAAGTGAAAACAACAATTGACATATGGAAAACTGACCAAATTCATTTAGATTATATTGAAAATTTAAGATAAAAATCCATGTTTCATATGTGACAAGAATGAGTAAACACCACCTCAATATGAGTTGCGGTGTGGCCGACACCACTAGAAGTGTCTCTCTTTTGTTTAAAATGTGCATCAGTTTAAGTGAAAACAACAATTGATAAAGGAAAAACTGACCAAACGCATTCAGATTCTGTTCAAATTTTAGGAAAACGATCCATGGGTCATATGTCACGTGTATGAGTCAACCCACTTCAATCCGAAGCGTGATGTGGCCGATATCACTCTATCTATCTCTAATTTTTAAAAAATAGAAATCATTTTAAGTAAAAACAACATGCATATGGAAAACTAACCAAACATATTCAGATTGTGTTAATACTTTAGCACATTGATCGAGACATTGTTTTTTATTAGAATTGGCATGTTGTATTGGTATCGAACTTTTATGGGAGTTAGAGGACGAAAAATCACGTTGATCTTCAAATTTTGCGGGAGAACAACTATTTCAGTAAAATCTTTGAAGTGTAGATTGATGGATGGTTGTGATTTGATCATGGGACGTGGGATGCGACTTGAAGTGGAGATCTCACATGATACCAATGGATGGAGGGGAATGATTTTTAATTTTTGAAATATAATCCCACAGAGAGATAGAGATACTGGATTTGTTATGTTAAAGTATCAAACTGCTACATCCCATCATCAACTAATTAAATTAACCCTCATAATACTTCCTTGTAACGTTATGCAGGTGTGTTATGGACCCAACACATGGTCTCTATCCATGTGGGTCATTTTCCCTCACTATTATTGGGCTTCATCTCATGCGCTCCATGAGGATTATACAAAGCCCGCACATGCATGGCTCATGTAGGTATACATGGTTGGCCTCCCTTGTGCGTAGTTGACCTAGGGTCCTGCATGAACATGAGGTTAAAGTCGGCCTGTAGCTTTCATGGTTGGTCCTATTAAGTTAGTTGGCCATATATTCCATTTTTAACATAGTTTCAATACAAAATTTGTGTTCATGACCACCTTAAAACCATCCATGGATATCCATGTTTATTCGAAGACCATTCATGCTTTCCATTTTTTATCCCTCTATTATTTTATTTCAATCTTCTCATGTTGTTTCATTATGAATTTCATTGTTCAGGATTTATTCATCTTTAAAGAAATAGATCTTATCCTCGAATGAAAATTACTTGAATTCCTCAATTATCTTTTGAATTGTAATTTCAATGACCTTTACCCATATTACTTCATTCAAAAATAGATGGCTCTACTCTTGACATCCAAGTGAATTGAAACATAATGCATTGGATCATTGTAGTAAAAATGTGTTCTTTTTAACACATGTCTTGGTCAATTAATATGATACCAAACAATCATCTGATTTGACAACATGAAGATTTTCCCATGAATGGAATCCAATTATACGTATCTATAACAATTCTCCAGGAACATGAGATTTCTAACAACATCATAAGATTGATAAAAATGATATACTCCCATCACATTGATCAGCATTGCCAAAAAAAAATTATTGACAGTACCTGACTACTAATACAATTCATAATCAAAGTAGAATTTACCATAAGTCAAAATCATTACATTAAGCCTAACCACTTCAATAATCATCAACACCTTAATTATTACCTTTCCATAAACAAATAGACACCTTATTGGAAAGAAATGTAATAATATGGTCAATAATATGAAAGGGTGAGATTAGATTCCTATTTATGGTAAACAATATATATGTCAATCATATCATAATCATAATACATATGAACATATAATCTAAAAATATTATACAACTTATGAATGATTTTGATATCACGTAATGAGAAAAATCATGAATGGTCATAAGAATCAATGAATGAAATCCCAAAATACATAACATATTACATGATGTTTTTTGGAATGAAAATAAGCATATAATAAAATTTCATATTAGTAAAGGCTCATTTCGAAGGCCATCGTGGTGAACAAAGTCAATTACAGAATTGATTTCACTCCTCATTTCATCCCTTTATTAATATTCTTTAATAATTCCTCATTGCAGTAATGTTCATCTCATGAGATATATATCCATACCCAATGTGTTTGAGGGAGATGCAGGTCTCATAAATATCATAATTAAATCAATATTTCATGTTCCACAATAATAGGCAACTTTTATTATAACCCAATGCTTAAATGGCTTTCATTAAAGATCATTCTACAATAAGATAATCCATGCTAAAACAATGAATTTCATAAATAGAATTCCCTCATAAACAAAATAAAATCATTAGAACAATAATGTTATTATAATTAAAGCATAATTCCTTATGTAAACCCATTTTAGATGGAAAATAATTTTCATATAACACTTGGAATTAGTTTCTGAGAAGATATCATTTCTTCTTAAAAAATAATTTCTTTTCTCAAAATGTGATGATATTTTATAAGAAAATAAATAATATGAAAAAAATTTACATTTTATAGAGAAATCATCATGAAAATAAGGAAATATGAATATGTAAAAATAAATTCAATTCATGGATGTTAAAAAACATTATTTTTTTAATTTTTTCAATAATTTTTCAAAAGTTAACCATTTCGAATATTAACAAAATATTTCGTTCATAAAGTGAAAAAAAAATTTCTAAATTAATAAAAATGATAATAGAAATATGTATAACAATATAAATAATATTACATATTTAGGACTCATGGTCATGGATAAAAACTATACCCTATTAAATAATTAATTATAATCAATCTCAGATAGTAATGAGATTGCAAAATTATCCCTTACCATTAATGTCTGATTTCATTTGTATGTATATGTACCAATTTTATAACGATTTATGTAATGATGTTTAATTATTTCAAAACCATATTCATTTTTATGATATCATGTATGATCGTATTATAATCTATGTGTTAATAACAATTCATTATTACTTGTTATTTTGGTATAAACTACTTCATTTACATATTTATGTTTTCTTGAAATAGTTTTGGTTCTCTTTCATAGGTCAATGTTTTACAAATACATAGTGATATAAAAATATATATATAATATTTATTAATTGTATAAATTTAAATAATCCTTATTAAATGTTGATCATGTAGAATGAATTGTACCACATCAAAGAGACGTTGAACGTATGTATGCACGAGCGAAGATAACACTCCTATATTTAATGAATGGTATTGAATTGAATTTTTTCTAATAGTTAAAAAAATTTGTTATAATAATCATATATAGTTTCTATTTCCACCATTATATCCACCCTTGTATATTGGTGGTGTAAAACATATTACACCATATTATGGAGAAGGTAAGCCATATGTACACACATGTGGTGATTTTGTGTTTCACGGAATAGAAAGACAGTGGAATATTGTTGGTCCGTAAAAATTCTAGTATCTCAGTGTATATTTGATACATGAGTTATTAATTTATAATGAAACAAATCATGAATAGAATGTATAATACGAAATAATATGTAATGATTAATTAAAGGATATTAAATAATCTCCAATAAGATTCCTCAAAATACAATATTAGTGCAATAGAGTAGACCTTTGAAGAAGTCCATAACGTATAAAATGAAAATATGTAAGTTTATAAGTGATGGTGGGGGATATGATATAAGGCTGATAGTGAAGTGAATATGCGAGGGAATATGTGCCATTTTATAATTGTGGTGAGAGGCACTTTAAGGATATCCAAAAATATTATTTTATAATTAAATTAAATCCAGTCCAAAAACATAAATAAATACCCAATTTCGTAAATGATATGATATAGGGTTATAATATCATAGTCCAATATATTTATGATATGTTTTCCTATAAATTTAAACATTATCATTTTAATCAACACATAGTTCTTCTATTTATTTATTTACTATGGTAATAAATATTTCTATATTAAAAGGGGGAAATATTTACCTATTTTATGATAAAAAGTCCATAAAATAATACTTCGTATCATTAAAAATAATTAATTTATTATTATTTAAATAAATAAATTTTTATTTTAATAATAAAACTATAAAATTTTATTTTGAAAAACAATCAATGGTGTTGATTTTGACACAATTAAATTCATTGATTTTTAATAATAGAATGATAAAATGTTTACATTAAACCAACTATTTTATTATATTACTAAGAGGTCAAGGGTATATTTAAATATAATTATGCATATTAATTATAATAAATTATTTATATTTTAGTATTTTTAATAACATTTATTTGTTATCTATATTAATAAAATAATTACTACATCACATATATTTAATTATTAAATAGACTTATTAATTGAATGAAAATTAATATAATATAAAATATTAATGATAAATCTACTAACTTTCATAGGAATATAGGTAGTGAAATTAATCTTATGGAAAATCATTCATTTAAAAAAAATTAGTTGTTAAATTATTAATTTAAAACATTAACAACACATTAAAAAATTAGTATTTCCACAATCTCTTCTTTAAGGTCCCAAATGGTCACCAAATCAACCATTTGGATGATTATGATCAATATGTACTCAACCAATAATATATTTTTTTGTCTATAAATTTTTATGATAATTAGTATTTTAATAAAAATTGGTTTACTGATTTCTCATCAAATAATTAAATTTTACATCATTAAAATATAAGTCATTGAGGTAATTATTTATTTCTTAAAAATTAAAAATAAATTAACTAGAAAAATATAAAAAAATTATATTTAAAATGATTATTTATAATTTATTTTATGTTCTGTATAACCATACATAAAAATTTATATTCATATATAAATTTGAGTAATATGTATTTTGTTTTTATTTAAATTAAACAAATTAAATGTCATAATCTCATCTATGTGTCTTCCAAACAACACAATTTCGACCAAGGGATAATTAGGTCAAAATAATACATCCAATTATACTAATAAAAGATTTAATGTAATTTTATAATAGTATTTTTACCCATAATTACCATATTTACACTTTTATCGTAATAATAAAAATAACTAATGTTACTATTCATGATGTTAAAAAATTAAATAAAGCTATTTACAGAATTTGGACATAGTAATCTAAAATTTGGATTTATTTATAAAAATTCATGTCAAAAAATATTCAGTAATTATTTTAAAATTAATCCTGTTTTCTAAAAGAGTAAACAAGTTTTTAAATATTAATCATTTCGAATGATTTAAATTTTATTACATTTTAATTAAATGTAAAATTACTTCTGATAGAAAATTTTTTATCGAATTATAATAATATATTATATTTATTCTTTAAATATAAAAATATATTATATTTATTCTTTAAACAAATCCAATATTCGAATTTATTCATATAAATTATTTTGGAGAAAATGTTGTTTAGAAAAAAATTAGTTTATATTTATTATTCATTAAAATTTGAATGTTATTAGAAAAATACTAAAAATTAATTCAATGTAAATAATATTATCCTTATTAAAAAAATTATTCTATAATATAAAAATATATAATTTGTTGAAATATTAATTTAAAATGTGAACTATACTAAAAGGTGGAAAATTACCAATTTGAAAAATATATGTTTTTATACATCAAATAAGGATTATTCATACACAATGACATAAATATATTTTGGATGAATGTAAATAATACATTATTATGTATATAAAATATTTATTTTATTAATTTTATTTAATAATACTAATTGAAAAATATTTATTAATAGTACGAATATACAATTTATTTATATTTTTCAAAAATAATCGGTACTGAAAGACATCATTTTAAATTTTCTAATGTTAGTTATATTTATTCCCGATAACATAATAATAACGACAAAATTTTCATTTTATTCTAACAGTATCTTGTGGATTGTTTAAAATAATGATTTTCTTGATTTCAAAGCCATTTATGAAATAAAATTATTTATAGAAAAAAACTCATAAAAACATCTGGTTGGTGCAGTTGTGTGAGGACAAGTTCACAAGACAACATTATCTTTAAAACCATGAAATTTTCTTCACATTCATCTATACAAAAAAAATATACATCATTTTAATTCATCTTGTTTTTATAGAACTTCTCATAAATTAGATTCATAAGAAAAATAATGAAATTATCATCATTATATTCCTTCCCCTTTTAATATATAATAATATCATCAATAACTACTTTAAAAAATGATCAATGTAGTCTTTAATTACTCTAATTCAATAAATATTTATAATATAAGGGTAAATAATAATCAAAAATGGGTTTAATATGAATTCATAGTTCAAATAACACCTAAAAAAGGATTTAATGTGTCTGTAAAACATCTTATCAATCAATTGATTACATCTAAAACCAAGGTCAATATTTTAAATGTATTTACCTCAAAAAAAATTATCAAAACACTCATCTGTATGGGGTATATGAAACTTGTTCTTGATAGTTATTTTTATTTTCTTGAAAAATATTTGATATAAGTATTGATCAGTACTGTGTAACAACTGGTGATTTTTATAATGTTTTTCACTTTTAACAAATGTATTTCTTTGATAGACTGTGTTACATGAAACACTATACTCCAAAAAGGCATAACATTATAAAAATATTATGTGTATCTTATCACATATACATTTGTTTAGAAGGTATGAATATAATAAATAAATTTTGGAAAATATATTTTATACCAATTTAAAAAATCAATCAATTTGTTATTAAATTATTATAATTAATAACATAAATATTTTTAAATAAAAGTGGTGTTAATTTTAAATTTGTTTATGCTGGAAATGATTTTTTATTTTCATAAATTAAATTAATTACAATTATTGCATTATTTTAGTTATTATTATATATAATTATCATTATAATATGGTTTAAATATTCATAAAATATTTTTCTAGGAATATTTTAAGACGAAATGAATTTTTATAATAAAAAATGTATTTTTCTAAAAAGCAGTTTTCATAAAAAATTTACCAAAATTAAAATTAATTTATTCTCTTTACAGGTATATATTTATATAAAATAAATTATATATTTAAAATTTTTGGTTAATTTTCTTTAATATTATCTCTTTATTTTGGTTCAATATGAATAATAACCAATGTAATCATTGTCAACTCAGAATAGGGTAAATTATGTTATTCTATGTAAAAAATAAATGATAAGGCCACCTTGTTTGTATGATATTTCAAATTTTTCGAATCTATGTTTAATAATATATTGATAAGCCACAAATTTATCGTTTTTATAGATTCATGTTAATGATAACAACTAATATATTATTTTTGTTAATGAAAGAAACAAAATGTCACTCCTTTAATTTTTTATATCCACATATATGTTCACATATGAATATATATATATATAAATGAATATTAGTTTTATTTTTATGAATAATAAAATTATATATATTATTTTATTTTATATTTGTTTAGACAACAAATATTTACCATAATGTTTTACATAAAACTGAAAAAAGATATTCAAATAATAAAGAAATAAAATAAATGATTTTAAAATTATTAAAACATATATAATTTTTGTATGATATTGTATTACAAATATTTTATTCGTTACTATGATAAATTAATTTTTTCAATATTATATTTTAGATTAAAAAATTCTTTATTTATTTTTCAGGAAATTATATATATAGCGTAAAAATTGAAAATAATAATATTTTACCAAAATAATATATCATTTAATTGTTTTAAAACATTATTCATGACACGATGGATATGATACAAGATAAAATATTATTACATTGACAATTATGTAAATTTCATTACCTTAAATGTAAAAATTTCATCCATTTAATTTTGAAAATGTTGTTACCATTGTTAATATTTTAATTAATTAATTAATTGACAATGAAAATTATAAGGATTTAAGTGACACAAAACATGTATAAATTAATTTTTTATGCTATTATATCACTCTAACAAATTTTCATCATATCCATGTCCATAGTGATGAAATTGTTTTTAAATTTAATTTACTATAATTTAATCTTTTGTAAAAATAAAAAAGTTCCCCTCACCTTAATTATAAAAAGAAACCTCATCAATCACGTCTTCACAAAAAATGAGCCTTATATCACATAAAAACTCAACCATTTTGAATCATGTAATTTTTTATCCACATTCTATATGATATTGTATTCCCAAAAATACCAACCAATTGCTGTTATGGGAAATCTAAAGGAGTTTTTTACATGAATAGTTCATTGTCGTGAATGATAATGTTTTTATACTCTTTGTTTCTTACTAATAAAATATTTTATTTATCATAATATAATATATTCAGTATCTTAAATGTGATTAATATTTATACTTCTTATGAATACTCAATTATAAACCCAATTTACCATTAAATGAGAAGTGAATTTATCGATTGTGCATACATTTTACTTACTGTCTCTATATATAAATACAATTTGTTTTTCTTCACCGTGTTTTACATATGAGTATTTTTATTGGTTTAGTAGTTATTTATATCATTTATTCCACTATTATATATATGAAATTATAATATCATATATTCATTCATATAATCCCATCCTTCAAGACAATAGTATAGACCATGGTTCCTTCAAGGCCCTCGCACCACCCAAGGCCTTTCGGTGTGTACGTTTTTTGGAACACCTCAAGGCCATCGGGACACCTCATTGGCCTTCGGGATACCTGAACGCTTTTGGGAGACCTCAAGGCCTTCATGAAACATGATTTGCAGATATACTATACTGAATTTCATGGATCAATGACATATATGATAAAATAAAGAAGTAACATTCACAAGAGAAGAGATAATATGAAACAGATGAATGATAAGGTAGGGTTTTTTCATTAGTACTAGGCATGTGCATCCTTTCATAGCAAAACGAGCTGACCATTCATGCAACAGAGGAAAACTAATCAAGATTTTGATAATGGGTAGTGGTGTTCCATGTAAAATATTACTAGAATCAATTCATATAATACCTATGGGTCCTATAATTCCACAAAGGCTAAGGGCTACGTACGACCTCTTCTTCATCAGTTAAAAAGGGGATTATCAAAAATGAATAAAAAATATAGCCTTCGGACGATTCATGCACCTCCATGAATTGATATGATTTATTTTTCATTTATATTTTTAAATGAAAATAAAAAGTTTGAACTGGATTATTATATATTATATATATTATTTAATAATGATTAAATAAAAATAATTAGCATTTATCCTTATTTTTTTCAATGAATTGAAAAATAATCACAATATTCTTATATGCATAAGACTTATTCACTATATAAAATGTGTAATTTATTTTTCTATCTATATACTTTAAGGATTATAATAGATTATAATATATTTAAAAATTATTATATTTATATAATTATTAATATATTGGACAAGGTGAAATGATTATAAATGTAATGAAATGAAACTATTTACCATAACTTCTCATGATAAATTGAATAGTTAACACCCATAAATGACAATTTTATTAAGTAATAATTAATATAAGGTAGTTTTGAAATGTTATTGAGTGACAATATAAGATATTATAAATATTAAGATTAATATTTTAGAGAATTATAATATATTATAAATAATTATATATGAGGATTGAGTTATCTGTATGTAAGGGGAATTCTAGGAAAAAATTTATTCTCAAAATCTCACCATTTTTTGCATATTGATCATGAAAAATCCTTCGATGATAAAACTAGAAGAACAAAATATAATTAAATATATCACATTTTATCACATCTATAAATTTCATTAAAATACATTTTGTATTTTCTTAATTTTTTATTTTTATTATATTAATAGAAACTATATATATTTTTATTCAAAATAAACTTATTTTTATATTATATTGGATATCCTTTTTCATAAATAACAATATTTAATAAAAAAATTAATAAGGTTTTTAATATCACCATATTATTTTTAAATTAAATATTTCTCATTTTATAATTTTTTTAGAATATTTTTAAATTAATATTCATGTAATTTTATAAATGTGGTATATTTTTAATTTTTTAATACTGAAAATGAATATTTTTAATTGTATATGGAATGAACTACTTTTAATTCCATCATTATTAATCATATATCTCAATAATACATTAAAATAAATCAATTATCTATTAAATAAAAATTATTTCATTTATATTTTCCTTCTTTTAATATTTTATTAAAAAATGAAATGTTATAATTCACAATAATGTTTTAATGATCATTCAATGGTTTTTATTTTTATCAAATAATAATCCATTGAATTCATTTTCTATATATTGTGATACAATCCAATGATACAATTCTAATTCATTATATGTATTTTTTATTTTATTGATGATTTTTATGAACTATATCTCTTTAGATGGGTGTTTTATAATGGAATTATGATATGTTTATGAATCATGTTTCATTTCCTTGTGTTATTATAATATAAAATTAATATTAAAATAATTTTAGTTATTAAATTTTTATATAATTAATGGTTTAACATATTTTGGAAAAAATATTTATGGATTCCATTATTTGAGTGGTGTGACCAATATTTATCCCCAATGCATTGGATAAAGGCTGTTTTATCATCAAATAAATATAATAGTAATGTGTAGAGAACCCAGCATAGCAAGGGACTATTTCTACTATGATAGTCCTTGGAGTGAACCATGATTAATCATATGGTTTTTAATTGATCATATTCCACTATGATAGCATTGGAAATGATCTTTATATCCAGGGAAACTATATTCTATACTTCTATGTGTGGAATAAGTAAATGTTTAATACTTATGATATGATTTCATGGTCTATTTTCATTTATTACTTTTTGATAAATTTATTATAATCATCAATGATATATTCCTTGAATCAATATAATGATTTATGATATGAATGGTATGATTTTAAAATCTTATTCTCATGTTCAGATACACTTATGTTAATGTAATTTTCAAGTGATCATTGATATGTCCCTTTTTACCCTTACTAAGAATCTAATCTCAATCACTCTTATGTTTAAATTCTCAGTGTGATTATGTTTATTATAAATTTGTGAGATGATCTATAACTAATATAAACTAATTATTATTGTTTCCAAATTTTCAAACTGCCAGACCAAAATATTTTTTGAATGAATCATCATGTTATTTGAAAAATAATAATCTATTTAGGTGTAATATATTCAAAGGAAATATGCGCATTTGATATAGTTGGTATCACATAAATTATTAGATAAACATTGAAAAATGTATTAGATAACATTTTTAATGACCCTTGGGATAAGTCAATGTATAAGATACAATCATGTTTTTAAAAGATAATTAATCAACTTGGTAAAACCTACTCTTTTATAAGATATAGTGCAATAAACTAGGGATCCAATAAATTTATTTTTAAGATTTTATAGTTCTCATAAAAGATTATAGTTGATGAATATATGGTTTAACTTATTTTCAAAGGATTAAGCATACAGTAATCGTGACAATGTAAAATGTGATGAAAAATGGAATGATTTTACTCCAGAGAATCTAAATTAAATTGAAGTTGAAATGAAAAACTGTATTTGAATTCACAATAAAATTTCTCAATATATATAACATTAATAGAATACTAATGATAAAAATATGGAACAATATACTAAGAAGTCTTTAATGAGTAAATATCAACTATTATTAGTGGGTAATCTAATATAAAAGTCACAGAGAAATGGATCAGTGCAAAAAAATATATTTTTTTATAATTTTTAGGAAAATGAGAATGTTATTCTGGATCATTACCATTTTAATGGTTAACTATATTTTTTGTGGGATCTTATGAAGGACATCAGTGCACAAGTATATATTTTATCTATTTAGTATGATGGTTTTAATATATAATATCTCAACGTATACATTACATATTTTCTTTATGAAAATTGAGAGATAATTCCATGTGTTAGAGATGATAAATTATAATGTTTTTTCAATTTATGGGTAAAACATCCCAATATTTTTGAGGTATTATTACATTATTATCATCAAACATTAATATAAAGCTTTTAAAAATTTTAGTGTATTAAATCAATTTCTAAAGGTCCATTATCCATAAGGTAATTCAATATCTATGATGAAATTCATTGATGTGTTCTCAAGGTGGTGATAGAGATTCGAGTTACCCATCAATCTCATGGTTTTGATAAAAAAATGGAATTCAGATGAAATTAAAATAATAATATATATAAGAATATGATACTTTCATCATGATAAATGTGTAGAATCAATCATGGAATAAATTATCTTAATGGAACTAGAATATGTTTCAAATGTTAAAAAAAGGTCATCAAGAAATAGAATTGTGATTTGATGGGAAGAAGTTATGCAAAGTTTAGAATAAATTGAAAACTCCATAGAACTAACAAACTATATTCTAGTGATTTATGTTCAAGGGGTATATTAATTTATCAATCAAGATATAAAATACATTGGCTAGTAATAATTATTGAAATAAAAAACCCCATATTCCTAGACATAATGGGAAATTTCATGTGATCATTGTTTATAGTGCGGTAATATAATGTCATGTTGAAACTATACATTCTATTTACTATTTTACATCAAATAAATTATTTTATTTTTTTATAAACATAGTCTTCTATATCTAATCACATTTCTATGTGTATCACAGTACTGACATTAAAATCATATTTTTAGAAGGAACTAAAAACAGAAAATGTTATGATGTTATCATCCATGTTATTTGATTATTCCCCAATTGAAATTAGTGGGAATTTTGTTAATTAAACTCGTATCATTATTCCTCCAATTTAAATTGAAATTATTTAGTGAATGGTTTCTGTAACATCCTAGTTTATATGGTATTCTCTTTTGATGTTTAAATGTGTGTTATTGGGTTTGTAGGGATTTAAATGCCCTTTTTTAGTTAATATTGATTATGGTTTTGGAACATCATGTTTGATAAAATAACACAATTAAGGTTTCCTTATGACATAAATGTGTGGTTATGATCATTATTTGAATTTTTTTTACAAAACAATTATCTTATTCTCTTGAAAATATCATTTTTTGTCATAAATTACATTTACATCACATGTCATACCTTAATTACACAATATCATACACATGGATTATTACCACGGGGTGATATGTTTTAGATCATTCATATTTCATGAGGAGATTAGACATTAAAAATAATATTCCATCCATAAATCATTTATCCATTTAATAGTTAATTCAAGTAATTTATGGTAATTCCACTCATTTTTTGGTGAAATGAATCATCCCGGAGCTCAGGGTTATTATGATTGATATAGAAAATGGGTTGAATTAGATCTATGAAACAATTAATGATTAAGTATGTTTTTTTCTAAAAATTCATATATAAGAAAATACCTGAGAAATTATTAATTATATGACATTGTTTGATGGATGGGAATTGATGGATTAACTGAATGGGTTTATGCATAAGAAATCATTTTTTTGTTAAACGGTAATCCGATAAATGATATTGTGCTCATGGGTGATGTAATACAATTTATTTCCATGTTAACTACTGTGGGATATAATCATTAAGCGTATTATGTGCACTTAGTTTTGATATGGTGTGTGGGGTGATTAGATATAAATATATAAGAATTTTCAAAGTGTGTGGTGGTGGGATTTAGGTCAGAGGCTCCACCCATGGGTCGTGTTAGACTGATGCTGTAATCCCACCTAGGTATTCACAGGTTCGAGTGTCAGATTGATGCTCAATCCACATAATGGTTTCATTGTATGCAACTAAATTGATTGAGGAACCAAGTTATGTGTGATCATTGATATTTATATGGTCACCCCTAGTGAGTTACGAACTTGATATAGTTCACTTATGTTTAGGGTTGACTATTTTCAATTATTTCCTAGAAAATGAAATTATTTGGACCCTAAAAATGTGTTGATAATAAATTACATAACAGATATAATTAAAATCCTGAATTTTCTTCCAATTATAGGAATGGTGAAAATAGATTTAGTTAACTAATATCCCTAAAACTGTATTTTATATATATTTCATTTTTTCACACAATTATGTACTACATATTTTATGGATATTTTGTAGAAATCATTGGAGGTGGCCTACTGAGATTTAATCACACCATAGTCAGACCACTGTTTACTACTCAGGACGAATTCGTGCTTTCAGGTCATGGAAATGGCAATGACCCTATGATATAAAATAGAGTGGGGAATGAAACATGCGTGGAGGAGGTTCCAGAGTTAGACTCCATTCCATTTTTTTATTATGTTATTTTTCTTTATTAAGAGTTTTTTTCACTTTATTGCTTTTTAAAATAACATAATTGGTTTATATTTGATTGTGGTTTCTACATAGTTTTCGGATAAGATAATAATGCAGTTTATTATTTATTGAATTTTTATCTAATTTAAATGTATTATCAGCTATGGATTAATCTTGTAAGAGCATATAGTCTCCCTACATAAGTAATATAGACCCTCATTTCTAGTCTACAACCTCAACTATATAGGGAGGCATACTTGAGGTTGCGTGGAGACTTTGTTTATAACACTATTTAGTGGCTTTGGGGTTAGGAATGTTAAAATGTGTTATCATTAGAGGAATTTTCGCTAACATAATATTGATGGAAGGTAACAAATGTTTATCAATTTTTATGGTCATGGTAATTATCTAGTGATTTGGATTAGCTTACCCACGTATAAGGGAAATGGTAAGTCACCCCAAGATATAATTTATTTTCCGGTTATGTTTTGTTAAATTTCATAATATTTTCCTTTTGTTGATTCACATTTTGTGTGAGGTGATAACTTATTGATATTTTTTTATCAAATTAAATAACGTTGGGTTATGAATTCATGAGTCATTATATACATATATATATATATATATGAGACATTCATCATGGTAGGCACACATGGGTTGTCTTTATGGAGAAAAAGGTTAAGTGGGATTTGTTTTTCATGGATGTTAGGAAAATGGCATCTAATAAAATGATGAAAATGAGAAAATATGGGAAGTAAATTGTTTTTTTAATAATGTGTGATTGATAAGGGGGACTAAGTGAGTTAAAATTTTGTTGGAGAATGATACAAAATTGAAACTGTTCTAAAATGATTAGAAGGAAGGATAATAACCATGGGAGTTGGCTATCTTATGTCAACAATAAGATTGTTGTTGATAGTTGAGGGTATTGTATTAGGTATGTCTGGCCTTGTTATATATGTTTATGAAAACTAGATTTGTTTATGGATATTGATAAACCATTACATATATATTTTGAAATATAAATGATCTATATTCTATGGATTATGATAGATATTTTAGATAAATTACACCACGAAGGCATGTGACAATTGAGAAAAAGGAAAATGTTTCTGATAATTCTTCACCTATAGTGGAGATGAAGAATATGATTGTATATTAAAATACGGATGAGAAGATTGGTGTGAACATTTCTCATTTCATGGAGATGATTAAATGATACCAAAGACATGTATCACCGAGTATGTTTGAGCTAACCTAGGAGTTTTTGTTGCAACACCCTCAATCTTTTTTCGGAGAAGGTGGGCCAGAGGAAGATGAGTTCTAGATAGGGTTTTTTGTATGAAATTATTGATCATTTACAAACTTCTTAGAAGAATAAATTCAGGTTAGTTACCAATATATTGTGGGCCATGAGAAGCGTTAGTTGGATATCATAATTAAGAATTAATCGGTAGAGGTCATTCTATAGAAAGGATTTCATGGAATTTTTCAAGAACATTACTATCCAAAAACCTTGATGCTTGACAAATCAATGGAGTTTATGAGACAAACTCATGCAGAAATGTTATTGATGAAATTTATATGTTAGTTTATGAACATGTAACATTTTTCCTCCACTATTGTGTGGGAGTCGTCATTTACATAGAGGCATAGTGAAGACATACTTTTTAATGAGATACAATACCATATAAATATATTTTGGTTGATGAGGATTGATGATTTGATGTATTAAGCCCTAGTAATAGAAGAAATCATCAAGGGGGACTTTGGAAGAAGACACCTGAATCCACAAGTGGGAACAAGTTGAGTTTCATTGGATAGTAGAAAGTTCCTCTTTGAGTGTTTCCACCAACGCAGTGGGGCACAACATATCTTGAAAAATCTAATCATTTCCCCAGGTTAGTGAAAATGTTTTATTATATTAGTGTGGAAAGAAGGGACATGTGCCATGATAGTATTCCATACCACCAATAGTGTGTTGATCATGATGATAGTTATTCCATTTACATAGGTACTACATGGCCCTAAAATAAATGGAAAATGATGGAGGACATAGATCTTTGTAGATATCATGAAGGGGTTTATTACCCCATATCAGGTGGGTAGTTGGAGTTCAATGACGCGTACTAGTATGGGTGCATGATTTGGTAACCTAAGGTGATATCATCCACCAAATTTGGGCAGTACAGTGATGGGAGCATAGACTAGACCCCAGTTATGATGGACAAGTAAAATTAGTTTAGTTCTGTCTGCACATGGAGGTGGAATGGCTTGACTGTTTACTATTTAAGGTATGATTCTTGTATATTTTATTCTATATAGTTCTTCATATGAGAGTTCTTCTGTGAATTTTTTATATCTTATCATTTCATAGATGTGTTTGGTTTATTCATGTAAATTTTGTTTGGAGTTATGTTACTTGATTATCTTTTAGGGGTACATGTTAATGATATTATATAGTGTAAGGGTTTAACTTGGATTTTGGTGAATATCATTTTATATGGAATTAGATTGCCCATGATAATTCATGTTTTGACCTGATTATGGATATGTAATGGTTAATGTTGTATCAAGTATGTATGGACTATTACCGATGTCAGGGAATGTTCACATCTCTAGATGGAGACACCTATATCATTTGTGTTGAGTTAAATGTTTTAGTAGGCTGTGAAAGGGAAATTTTACATTATTTTTTAGAACTCACAGATCAAGTTTCATTCCATATGCTTGGTGATAAAATACGGGAATAAACCATATTAACTCTTATTATGGATATATTATAGGATTTTTATATTGAGGACATCATAGGGATACCACCCGATAGAGATGTTGCGTATACGACTATATTGCGGCATGTGCTGGAGCCAGTTTCTATTCCACCATATCGAATGGTTCCAGTATAAATATAGAAGCATATGATAATGTAGAGGAGTTTGAGGATAAGATGTTTATCTATCATCATACGTCCCCTTGGCGGTCACTCATATCTTTTTATATGATGGATGACAGCTCATTGGGGTTAGGCGTTGAATATAGAAGGTTGAATCAGAATACAGTTACAAATCTATACCCGCATTGTAGAATTGATGAAATCTATGAAAATTTTATGGTTTATTTGGTGTTTTATAAGACTGATCTAAGATCCAGATACCATATTTTGAGGGTGATTCCTTCTAACATACCATGGGAATTCCTCCAGAGAATGAATTGGATTTATGAGTTTGAATTGATGTTGATGGGATTGACCAACACACATGATATGTTCATGGATGTAATGGACCTAATATTTTACCCATGTCTAAATCAATTCATACTTATTTATTTGTGGATGAAATCATTTTGTAAAAAATAAATATTGATTATCATGAAAAACATATTGAAATAATCTTTTTTCATACTAATATATAATTGGATTTCATCCAAGATATCAATATGTCAGTTCCGAATAGATAACATTCATTTATTGGGAAACCCAATTTACTAATTAGGTGTGTTGGTGGATTTGGAGATGGTGTAGGCTATGTTGTCCTAGGTTCAACCCATGTACGTTTCTGATTCATGGAGTTTTTTTTGCATGGTTTGTTATTATTGAAGGTAAATTTAGGGTATCATTCTATTTGTAGCCCCTATATCATCCATAAACCAGAAAGTGGTTATTTTTTAGTGCGTGGAATCATGAGATAATTATAATCAAGAGCTAATTATGTGACTATAAACCACACAAATTATGACATTACATGAACCATGTAATAGGTACACCTTGTTCAATTATGTGTCTGGCATTGGACCCGGGGATGTGTTGATATATTATGATCGTGTTATATCATACGGGCCGAGGTATATGGTACCATGATAATGAAATTACCCTACACACAATCATGAGATAGCTGTTGTGTTTTACGTCTTCATGTTTTCGAAGAATTACATGTTATGAGATAGATTCCAAGAGTTTTCTGATCAAAAAGTACTTAATTAAATATTCTCTCTATAGGATTTTAATCCTTTGAATTCGGATATGGTTAATTATCTAAACTCCATTTATTTCAAGATGTTTTACACTCCCAGAAAATTGAATGTTGTTTTGGATGCTCTATGTCAGGTGACACAAAAACAAGTCATTTAAGAATCCAAATCTGAGTGGAAAATGATGGCCTTATTTGATAAGATGCACCTGGATGTGCTTAATGGGAAATGAAAATGATAGTTGCATCTAATGTAATTGAATCCATTATTTGGATTCATGTCAAGGATAGATAGATGGTAGATCTGAAGTGTTTAACAATGACTAAAATTCTTAATGGTGGGGTTCCACATTCCATTTTGGCAGTTAGTGATGATATTACTAAAAATGTTCATGTATGTGTGGTTGTAAGAGTTTGTATGCGGGAAGATTTGATGCATGAGTTCCATGAATCAAATTGGGTTGTGTATCTTTTTATTACTAAGATTTACAATGATATTCATATGCATTACTACTGGTCAAGAATGAAGAAGGAGTTGTCAGATTTTGTGGAATGATTTCTTACCTCTCAATAGGTAAAGGTGAACCATTATTTTCTAGGTTATTTGATGCGGTCATTTCATGTTCAAGTGTTGATGTGGAAATTCCTAGCGATAGACTTTTCTTATAATCTTCTAGGGATTACTCAAAATTATTGTGTATTATGGGTATTTGTGGATCGATTGACTACAATGGATCTTTTTTACAAAACAACAAGGCATACACTATTGATCAATTGGAATGTTTTATGCTATAGAGATTGTGTTATTTAATAGAGTTCCATTGACAATATTTCTTGCTCATAAGCTGTGTCTCATGTCATGATTTTAGAAAGTATTTAAAAAGGATCTTGATTACCAAGGGTTTTTAGAATAGTTTATCACCTACCAATAGACACACTATAAGAGCATAAAATATAGGTATTAGAAGATATATCGGGGTCATCTATTCATGATATTAGTGGTTTAGGGGAAAATCGAATTTCTATTGTCATGTTTTATTATAAAAACATTTTTCATGATACATGGAATATGGATCCTTTTGAGACATTCTATGGGAGACCTTTCAGATCCTCATCGTGTTGGTTAGAATCGGGGGTGTCTTATTTTTTGGGGATGAGTCTCATGTAGAAGACATTAGAAAAGGTTCATATTATTTAAAAACTATTTTTAATGTCATAGAGATTGTATAATATATATTAATATTGATGTCATAGATCACATGAGTTTTTTTTCAGGTGATAGTGTGTTATTCCAAGTGTAATCATGGTTGGGTCACTATCGAATGCAGAAGAAGTGAAATTCGGCACCCAGGTATGTAGGATCGTTCGAGCTATTGGAGAGGATCAGAATTGTGGCTTACCAATTTGTCTTCCAAAGTGGTATAGTTTTATTCCTGGTGTTTTTCATGTCACATATCTCCAGCACTACCACCATAACCAATCTAAAATATTAATGTATGAGGATGTAGAAATGGTTTTTGATTCATCCTTTAGAGAGAATCTTATATGTATATTGGATTGTGGTGAGAATTTCTTCGAAAAAAGTTGTTCTCTTTAGTATGAGTTTGGTGGAATCATATTATGGTTTAGGAAGATAATTTGGAAGAAGGATCTGATATATGAGCCTAGTTTCATAATCTCATATCATCTGAAACACGATAGTACTTAAGAATAGTTTCTCAAGTGTAACCTGGCATAAGGCATGGACGATGGAGGTTGTAAGATCTTCGAAATCATGGAGGTATTTTCCTATTTATCTTTTGGATTCAATTTATTTTATTCAATATTTAAATGGTTCTATGGAGTATTTTGAGTCTTTGAGTTGTTACAAAGGTTTGGAAACTGAGAAAGGGGAGAACATGGCCAATCTTTGAAAGGGACATAGTTAGCTCATGATTAAAAAAACAGTGCAAGATCCTCAGGTTACCATGCAGCCCTGTATAGGGGCTTAATGAATAGTTAACACAATCTCTACCATACCGTGTTGCCTACCTATATAATTGTTTGATTGAACATCCTTGGAATATGTGTTTTACATGTTTTGAAAAACCATGTAGGAAAACCATGTGGCCTAGTAATTTTGGGTTAAATAACAAAATTTTAGCCTCTATATATTTTAGTCTATCATGGGATTTCCTTCACTCTGCCTATGACAATTCAGGATGATATCTTGGATGAATGACATCCCAAAGGGTGATTCTCCTTTTATCCTTGTCATATTAGAGCATTTTTAGTTGCGGATCAAAGCCTCGGCTGAGTCTAATCATCCCCCTGTTTCCTTTTCATGATTAATTAATTTTTATATCCCTTATATACTTCATAAACCATCAGAACCTATTTTCCATGAGAAATAGTTTCAAGCATTAAGGGGTGATTCATTGGGGATCTATTACTTTTGTTTAGGTCTTTATCAACAATAAAATACAGATAGGTAGTGTACAAGTAATATCTATTTGTTTTTTTATAAATTTTTTTATTCGATTTCGTTCATGGCCACTTCTTGTTGTGTGTTTTAGTCCTTCTCTAAGATTTGGTAGAATGGATGGTTAAATGGTGAATAGAAACCCTAAAGGTCTCAATGGGAAACATCAAGGATTAATTAACCTATTTAGGGACATCCATGAGGTTTTTCGATATACCTAGACCTATGTATTGTTAGGTTTGTCAGGGAAAATTGGTTTAATGTGATTATTGGGAATGTTCAAATTAAATTATGATTATAAAATGAAATTTATAAGCAGTCTAATACATGGAAAACTATTGAATATTTCAAATGGGTTGATTACTGGGAATGTTTGGATTATCTTAATGGGTCTATGCATAAGAAATTGGAATTTGTTTAAATGGTAACGTGATAAATGATAGGGTGCTAGTGGTTTATCCCATAATATTTATTTCCCTGTTGATTGTTGTGAGTTACGATAATTAATTATATTGTTTTTACATTATATTGATATGTTATGTGTGGTTAATGGTTATACATCTATACGCAAGTGAAAATTTCTTGGTGGTGGAATAAAGGACTAAGTCTCCACCCACAGATTGGGTTGGAATGATACACTAGCCCCACCAAGGGATGTAAGGGATTAGAAGTCTGACCGATGCACCATGACCACAATGTTTTCATTAAATGGAACTTATTGGATGTTTTCCCCAAGGTGTGATTCAATGTTGGTTTTTATATCTTTTTTTGTAGATAGTTTGGGACTCCATATAATCAGTTTATAGGTAGTGTTTAAAATTTTCATCTCTTCATTGGAAAATATAATTATTTGACCCATAGAACACCAGTTGATAATATATTTTGTTCTAGAGAGGTTGAAAATGGTGAATTTCGTTCCATGACTATGAAGTATTAATGTATAGATAATTTACTAGTCTCTCTAAAATTCAGTTCTGTTAACTTTTCATTCCAACACACATTTATTCAATACCATTTTAATGGATATTTTTTAGACACCATTGAAGGTGGCCTACTATGTTTTACTCAAACCCTACATGGTCAATCATGGGGTACCCAAGAAGGCATTATTATTTTAGGTCAATACAAGTTAAAAGAAATGATGATGGTTAGTTGATATGGGCATAAGACATTTCTTAATGATGTTCTATACATAGAGTCATGTCCATTTGGGGGATTATAATTTTCATAGTTATTTTGGATTTTTTATATTTAGAACTTTTTAACATGAAATTCAATTTTTTTCTTTTGTTTTGGACTGTACCCAGTGTTGGGAGAAGATAGTTATACATATTTATTTTTTTATTTCATTGTTTCCCCTATTTATACTTTTTATTTACAATAATTACTATGGTAATAGTGTATATCATATACACATGACTTACATTGACCTTTACTGCTGGTTTTTGACCTCTTGTTTACGAGGATCCATAATTGAGGTTGTTTGGAGACATTGACAGAGGCACCATTTAATGGCTTCATGGATGGGGACATTAAATATATGTTTTTAGTCTATATATCTATAACAATGGGTCATAGGAGTAAATCACCATCATTAAAAGGAAATGTTTGCGATGAAAGATGGTGTGGTACCATCGATAATGATAGGAAATATCATTATTTATTATTCTATAGAAACACATTTATTTGATCATGTTTATGTCAATATTTTATTTATGCCCATTTTTTATTTGGTTAAACTTAGAATGGACCACATGTACACTATTTTAGAGTTATCAACAACTATTGGGAATATTAAATACATTTGGTTCTATAATACTTCATGTTTTGAATCTATAGTCAATCTGGTGTTATTAAAGGTATTATTTATTCTTGATATCAATATATTTGATGTGGTCTTCATTATAACAGCCCAACCTGGAACACCAGGTTCAAGATGAAATTCCACATGACCTCATGCACACCTCCCCTTATGCAAAGGATGCCAACTAGCAGCGATGGTCTATATCCAATAATGGAGAGACTATAACCTATTTTTCTGGTCATTTAGTAGGTTAATAATAATAATAATAATCATAAAATTAAAAATACCATCACAGTAAATCACATGGAAGGTAAATGAAATAAATGTTATGCAAATAAAAGAATCTCTCAAAGTGAAATTTCAGCCCTGGATGAATAAAACAGATAATAATTAAATGAATTGCATGGTCCTTAAGAGTTATTCCTGGTCCACCCTAGCTACATTCTCTCCCTACTCAACCATCAACCACAGGGCCCATGCCCTCCACCGAAACATTCATGAAATCTACAATTGTATCATAAAGACCGAGTGTGATGTGAGTAAAAGATTTAGTAGAACACCACCATTGTGTCCTTAACATAATGTAATCAAGTATCCAAATATTATCCATGATAATAATAAATTCTGGATGTACATAAATATACAATCCCAGAACTGAGTGATAGTGCACTAACCAAGCCTATATAACCCCAGGATGTACCTACTTTGGCTCCATAATGGATGATAACTAAAAGAGTTGTATGAAGTAAACATGCCTGTGTAGGACGTCATCACTGTGTCATGGATATAATACCGAACATCATCTATCCATGAAGTGTAAAAATTCACCTAGATCCTCAAGATGAGATCAATTTTTATACTCACATCGACAAGGCTATCTTGTGGTGAAAATAACTTGGCATCAAGGCATCCTTGACCACTCTGTCATCATGAAAAGAATGATTCCTCATACCACCACCCTGCACTTTGTCCATTTTTCTCTATTATTACAATCATTTTTTCACGTCTACTAGTTAATAAATGTGTCACAAAAATCCACCTTTCCCAAACACCACTAACAATTGCAAGCAAGGTGATACATATAGAGGGAAAGCACACATGCAAGAATAATATATCAACATGAGTATATATAATCATACACAAAATACATGTTATAATAATAGACATGGTTAAAAACAACACTATTATCACTAATGCGATCATAATAGTTTTTATCAACTATATATACATTTGATCACAATCAAATATGGTCAATAAAAAAACATTTAATCATCTAGGAAAAATGTTTAAACGAGAGCCCAAGAAGTTAAAGAAGTTCCTACCACTAAATCCAAAAAAAACAGCTTCATGATTTTAATATTTTAAATGGTGACACATTATCTTCTCATGTTTTTAACACATCGATGCTTGAGGTATATCAAGGGTTTCCCATTACCAAAATAACTTTTTTATTTCAAGAGAAATAAAATTTAAAATATGATGATATCCTCTCTCTCCCGAATAATTTTTGCATATATAAAAGAATATGTGGAGATATTTTCTATCATCAATAAATTCTAAATTATTAAATTAACACATAAATTTATAATTATATTTCTTAGATAATTATAGTTTATCAAAAACAAAAAATGCATGTGTTAAAAAAATATTTTTCAACAATTGGAGTATTTTAATTTCACAATAATTATCAATTGAATTTTTTTTTCTTGATTAAATGAAATAATTAAATGATATATCACATTAATAATTATTCATCGATAAAAAATTGTAATTATCCTTTTTTTAATTTAATTTTTATTCAATTATTTCTCAGGAGTATTATTCTATAAGACATAGTTATTCATTAATAATTTCATTAAATAATTTATAATTCTATAATTCTGATGTTATCTCAAAAAAATTTGATGAAATTTTCCTTTTATAATTTAATGATTATCATCTGACAATTTAAGATGTTATCCCTTTTATAAAATTATTTTCTATATCCTCAATAATAATGTTTTAAATAAATTATTTGAAATTTTTTAAAAATAGAATAAATATAACCACCCAAATGAATAATAGACGGATGTCCTCAAACACGGTGAGGGAGGAATAATAACAAGCCCATTCAAGTGAGAACTCTCTGATAGTTGATCACACATATCCAAGGAAAATTCTAGTTTTCTTGGATACAATGATATGGAAAAAGAACCATGGTAGACAAGATCTGTTTAATATGCCACACAAAAAAACATCCATAAAACCCCCAAAATTAAACATCCAATTTAATCATCATATAACCCAAAAATTTACGATGAATTGATTAAATCCAGATTGTTAATGATTTTCATGTTTAATAAGGGTCAAAAAAATAGTGAAAATAAATGTTGTGAATTTTATGTGTCATTAAAATAGTGGTGCAGTTTGTTATTGTGGAAGAAGGTACACATTACCAGTTTGTCATTAAATCGTCAAATTAATAAATTAACATAAAAATTTAAATAATTCAGAAATCTTATTTTTTAGGATAATTATTCCCCTTCGAGGGTAAACAACTCGTTCTATATCCAATGCTGGTCTCATATATCTTATATGATGCACCACATGAGAAATATTAAATATTTAATAATTAAAATACAGAATAAATATTTAATTTAAAATAAAAAATGTTTTCATCGTGAGAGAGGAATCCAAAATGCCAACATATAAAAATGTTATACCCAATAAAGGGATAACTCTGTGTCCCAAACCCAACAGCTGTCATATATTTCCTAATAGATGCATAGTTTTGGAGTAACTCATTTTTTTAAAAAAAATTCCCATGCTTAAAATAATATATTTAATATATTTTTTCTATCTTCTTCATGACACGACAGAATGTAGAAATTGAACTTAACTCTAAAAATATTCAATTCATTATTCCAAAATGGTATTGGTATTTTATCCTATACTGAACCATTTAACAAAAAAATAATATTTTTTCACAAATAAAACAATTTTCCTATTAAATAATTTATCATAAGAGGTCTTTATGGTTATTGTAAAAATCAATATAGTAAAATCATGATAGATTGAATGACAATTCAAAATTATGAGTAGGATTTTTATCATCACTATGCATCATTTCCCAATTCATATGAGAGATCTATTGTGTATCAAAAATAATGGGATCAAAGGTCTAGTCATAAAAGACATCTCATACTAGGGATCATGATTTTTTTATCTACCAGTGTAGTTCAGTCAAAAAAATTTATTTTTTTGTAGTCATTCCCTGGTTTTTAGGGATTTTACCAATTATCTACCAAAATATTTCACCAGATTTACTTTAGAGATGGAGGTGGAGTTCAGAATTGATTCGGTTCCCGGTACACATCAGAACATGATACCTTGTTATTATATGGTACTACCAGAGCATATTGAGTTCATGATTATGTATGATGTTCAGATAGAGAATGTTTTGTTCACCCAATTCATTTTGGATAGAATCAATAGTTCTATTTGTTTGTAAAGAATCCAGTTCACATTGTATATATATTAACTATTGGATGATGAACTTGGTGATGAATAATAATGAGTATCCTTTTCCCCATGTGGATGATTTTTTTGTTCAAATAATGGTGGAATGTTAATTTCAAAATATTTATTTAGTCGGGATATAATCATTTCTAATTCTTAGATTCTTATATTCTAAACTACATTTCAATTAATATAATATCCATTATAAATATATTCTTTTTGTTTGTTTTTTTTCTGACTAAAACTATTCTAGATTATATGGATTTTATTAACCTTATATTCCATTAGTATCTAGACACTTTTTATTTGGGTACATGGATTTGGATTATTTAATTCAGGAAAATATTGTGACTATGATCCCCATGTATGTTTTTTATTTGAATCATTTGGAGTCATAATTTTTATTAATATAAATAAAAAAGAATTTTTTTTGGATCCCTGAATTAATGTTCTTGTGGGAATTGGATCATGGAGCATGTCATGAAAGTTTATCCTAAGTAGGGGAATGTTGTATTGTTATGGGAGTATCCAAAGAACATCATTTAGATTAAATTATTACTAGGTTTTGATAAAATAAAATTGTTGGGTATTCAAGAATTTCAAAATGATGGGTCCATATTTGAATGATCGTACTAGGAATGGGGTTATGTTTACTAGGGATATGAAATGACAGTCTTATTTTAATTCTCTTAAATGATGTATAGAATCATCTCCTAATATAATATGATATGTTCATCCATTATTAGCAATGAATTTAAACCAGAATATTTGTTATTCATTATACATGTAACTTGGGGGTTTTATATATTAAAACTATGTTTTACACCATATATATTTATATCATGTAGGTTTTTATTGATATACAAGTTGGTAATCACTCTCAATCATAGTGAATAATAAAATCTCCTATATTACATGTATCTTGGCATGATTTTGGTGATCTACACTCCATATGAGTTCATAATATCAATATTAAATCTTCAAGCCAGTAACTTTGAATCTCCTATGTAAGATAGCACTATAGTTCATCGCATTCCTTGGTTAAAATAGTGCCATGGCAATGTGATTTTGGGTATATAGACCATATACTAATTAACAGGTTGATTCCATCATGATCTATTTTGCTATATTATCCATGAGGCGAACCCGTGTATTAGTTTTTGTGAGGTGTTTGGGTTATTTAGGTTTTTATCATTTTCTATAATTCATTGACCTATTTTTTGGATTAATTCTATGATATGGGATCAATTTTATTAAAATATTGGGTATATTTCCTTTCCTTTTAAGTTAGTGAATCCCATTTAGGGCTTGTGATACCAGAATTTGAGGTATGTGCATCAGTTTGAAACCTATATTGGACAAAAAACATTTCTCATGTTTTATAATTTATTATTTAAATTAATTGCCTTGATTTATTTTTGTAAACAGGTTTTTTAAAAATAGATTTTTCCACCATGTTTTCATAAATTAAATTAGTATATAAATAATTGTAAAATTGAATTATGAAATGGTTTTCAAATAATGTTTTTATAAAATTATATGGAAAATGTATTCCATGAGATTTCTTGTATACTTTGGTAGAAGGAATAATAATAGGCCTTATCTATTGATACCATATGGGGGTTCACACATGTGGTGTTGCTCAAATCACTAGGATGTTATTCTAGGGACATACTAGACACTATTGGGTTGTTTAAATTATAGGGATTTACTATGATCTATAGACTCGATACGTAAGACTAGAAACATAATTGGTGTGATTGTCTCTATATGGTTATGGGTGTTGTAGAAAGCATATCCTATATTGATCATTTTCATGATGTTAAATGATATTTTGGTTTTTTTTCCTGAATTTGATCACCTTATTAGATATATGTGATATTCTATGAAACAACTTTACTATGATTAATTGTAACTATGAATAATGTGGAATATAACATTATGGTTTTGATGTAAAAAAATGTTAAAATAATTATCCTGATCTATTTTCACTATATTTTATCATGTAATTATTCTTATAAAAATAAATTTTAATTCTATATTTGTTGGGCTCCTACTAATCCATTTTATCTCACCCCATACACACCACCATTAGTGGTCTATAGTTCATGTTATACCTTTTGGTGTAGGATAATCTAAGGGCCCACAACATAGGGGTGACGATTTTGTTAGTTATGTTAGGGACGATGGTCGTGAGATTGTCGGTGATTTCCCAAACTTTCACATTGAGTAATTATTTTGAATTTTAGATACCCATTTATATTGTAGATGTAATTTGGGATGTTCCAAATTATTGAGTTGAATAATTTAAAATATCATCTTTTTCTATCATATAATATATTCAATATATTTCCCATTCTTGATTTCAACACATTGTTTGTATACATTACATGATATCAACTTCATGCTGGAAGATATTATTCTATTTTATTACTATTGGTTCCCATGTTCTAGTCACTAGCCTATCATGATAGAGAATACCCGTAAGATATTTAATTTTTTAGGATTTTTTTTGTGTGTAACAATGACAGATTAATGAAATATGGCCATTATTTACCAAAATTTGTCATCATGTTTCATGGAAGGGAGGTTAAATTTTATATTCTAATCAAATTTATGTACAAATATCCGCATAATTTATAAAATTAATATATTATGGATATTAAATGAATTTTATATTCTATGATTACACCTTAAAAGATAAATATATATTGAACAACTAGAGTGATTCTAATCATCCATAATATACCTATTTTTTAGGAGTTTATTTATATTTATCTACTAAAAATTCATAAATATGAGTTCTCAATAGAATGTATACCTGGTGCTAAACATATTCTCATTAGTTCATATAGAATATCCCAAAAATACATAAAATAATTTACGGAGATACTCTAGGAGAATATTAAAAAGGTATATATCAATCAAATTATAACACCTTTGGTGAAACAATATTGTTTTTCAAGAAAACTGACATCATGACCCGTCCCTCGGGGCCCATGCTTTGACGAACCCAAACCCTCCATCTCTAGGCGAGGGGTTGGTGACTAGCACAAGAAATACATATCCCTAATACGGGAAGGCATTTACTTATTAACATGTATAGACACACAGTCCATGAAAAAAACCAGAAGCAACCACGAGGTAAACAAATTTAGTAAAAGTGTGATGAATGTAAAGGGTCTAGAATACAAGCCCAATTGAAAAGTAAAAATACAACTCAAAGTACATATACAACTAAAATGTGAAAACATCTCCTAGATCATACACCAAGGATCCTACTTGAAGGGTAGGTACAACTCATGATCAGTAGTCCTTGAGTCACATCACAACAAATGGTCCACCTCTGAGCAACATCTAGTCTGGGATCCCTCAGCATTGATCACTGTTATTCTTTATCTCTACATGAATCAAAATGTTACATGTGAAGCCCATCCAGGGGTGAGTATAACTATTCTCATAAGGGACCCTAAGACCCCCGTATGTCTCCTAGAGTTCCACAAAGGAATTACCACAAATCATGACCTCAATCTCACATCATGAAACAATAGACATAAACCCTACATATTTATATTCCCATACGTATACCTAAGATATCTAAATATACTCATCTCATACATGAAGGAATAATACCACAATGGTAACACCCAAACAGTAGAATTACCACACAACTCACACCACAAAGACAACACCATGAAGGCAAAAGTACCACAATGGTAACACCACAAATATACAAGTATCACACAGGTAACACCACAAATATAGAAGTACCACACAGGTAAAACTACAAAGATATAATTACACATAGGTAACACCATGAATGTAGAAGTACCACATAGGTAACACCCTGAAGGAGAATGACTCAACTCAGACAATGTATAAAATAAGTACAAAAGTATAGATGAATAGTCCAAGGGTACATCATCTTATTCTGTTATGTTGCACAATGGCTGACCAACACAAGATTGAAATATACTAACCCCCACTGGACCAAAATACATATAATTCACATAGGATCGATATGTGCTGACTCACATAAGAGGGTTGTGTGCTGACCCACAAAGGATCAAATATAAGCTGACCCAAACATGATCTATGCATGCTAACCCACACATGATTGATAGATGCTGACCCACACATGATAAGTGTTCTCTCTTAATTTTATATTCGGCCACATGATTCCTCAGAACCATTCCACTCAGTTTCTATAGAATCTAAACCTCAATATATCGATCATACCTCAACTGAAACTAATCACTACAAAGGAGTATCACAAGAGACTGCCATTTTTTAATGGTTCCAACATGATAGATGGTGCATCAATTAGATTTTCAATTTGTTAGTTATATTTGTTTTAGTTCTATGGGCCTGGTTGAATTCAAGTTTGATTTAACCTAACTACACTCCAACTACAACAAAAACTCATGCATATTATTCTAAAAGGATCGTCTTGCTCCAAGGATCCCAAATCCATAGATGGTTCATCAAACAGATTTCTGGTTCTCAAGATATATCACATTATGTGTTTCTTTGTTGGGTTGGGCATGGGCGTGGTCCGACCTGGTTAGACCGACCCTATGTGGGATGGACAGCGGTGGGCTCGGCCTGTTGGGTCGAGGTCCGGCCCGGCTGGGCGGCCCGACTGGCAAGAGGGCGGCCAGCAAGGGCAGCCCAACCCACAAGGGGTGGCCAACAATGGCGACATGACCTGATAGGGTAGCCTGAACTACAAAGGGGTGGCCCGAAAGGATGGTAGGCCTACCTGAAAGATAGATCAGCCACATGATGCATGACTCACTAGGGGCGGCCTGTCCCTGTGAGGTGCGGCCCGGCCACGTGAGGCGTGACCGGAAAGGGTGTGGCCCACTGTCCGCCTGAGCCGGTAAAGGGGGGAATTTTCCGCCCAGTATCCCTAATATCTAGGATACCATTCAGATTTGTGAAATTGAGGCACAATGTGGGTGCCTCCTAGTCATTGTTGATCCTGCCAGGTAGGCGAGGTTTCTACCTACGTCACGGTTGTAGATGCGACCCTCTTCTCATTGGTATTATGCTAGTCATGAAGCCTCCCCTTCTGTGGTTGGCAGATGTTCCATCCACCTCCTTCGACCATCGTAGATCACAAGCCGTGACTTCATTCTCCAAGATTCCATGTGATGGGGTGCTGCACCTCTTCCGTGGATGACTGGTGTTAGCCAACCAATGAACCATTGCAGCCTAGTGTTGAAGCCTCCTCTTGCAGCTTGTGTTTTCACGCCGTCTACTTCATAGCCAGTCGGTGCCGCCACCCAAGCATTATTCCAAGGAGGGAAAAATGTTGTAAAAGTAATGGACGGTTTGGGCCAGGTTCATTAGACCAACACCCTTCTCTTTATCCCTTAATAATGAGGGATGATTAAGGGGTTCAAGAAATTCAATAGATTTAAATTAGAATCAAAACCCATTCTCAAAAACGATGGAAAACATCTGCAGTTGTGGAAGTGGGTTTCTGTTCACCAACACCATCAACAATAATCCAATGACATCACTCGATTGTCATTATTCGTTATGAGATTTTGGTGTCGCTCATCACATCCCACTGGAACTGACTCTATCCTCAAAGGGTTTGGCGTCTCGGGACTTTGTCAGCACTTTGTTTCATGGTGAAACTGCGCTGACACCTCTCCCAAAGATCCAAATAAATAAGAGAGGGTGTTGGAGTGAAATGTTCCTGGAATTTATGGAGGCCCATTAATTTGGAACCATCCTAATTCCCCATTGGTGCAGTTACATAGATTTGAATGGTTTAGCCATTTATTGGATTGATACGTCAATGGTCCCACACTCCACATGTTCATTGGTTGAAATGATCAATGAGAAAATAATAATTAACTATGTTATTTTTATTATTCTATTAAAATTACTAAAATATAAATTTTTTCCAGACTAACTACATTCAATGTGAAGCCCCCCTTAAACGAATCATGGTGCTACATATTCAATGGAGAACTCAAGATCTTAATTCGAGCACCTATTCACAATATAGAAAACACCTCTAATGCATTTATAGAACGAACCATAAAAAATACTTGAAATTCATTTCAGGCACATTGGGCCTTGGAATCACACACCATCAATTTTTAAAATCTCATAATAAATCCATATAATTATAAACATTTACAAGGAAAATATGGGTCTTCACATTCTCCATACCATAATTCTTTTCATCCATGAAAGCCTTAGCATAGTCTAAGAAAACAAATGGGGTTATTGAGAAAGAATTTGAGCATCCCACTCCAATGTGCTCTCTGGGAGGTTCTAGTGCTTCCATCAAACGTGAAATAGATGTGTCCACCACCCACAAATGACTCGCTCTTGTTGATCCTCAATCTCTAATGGAACCTCTGTAAATGATGCCCCATCGTCAATGACCAGAGCATCGTTTTCAGTGATGTGAGATGGGTCATGCATGTATCTCCTCAGCTTGGATATGTAGAAGATGTCGTGATCCCTCTACAACTGTGGTGGAAGGTCCAAGTGGTATTTCACATATCTTATCCTCCAATATATCAGAAATGGATGGATAAAACTCGCTGATAACTTACCTCTTTGGGTAAATCATCGTAAACATCGTCGAGGTGAGACTTTTAAGAAGACATGGACTCCCTCAACGAACTCCAAAGGCCTCTTCCTCTAGTTAGCATAAGACATATGTATGCTCTTTTTAGTCTTTATCTGCTCCTATATGATCAATTCCTTATTTGTGTTAACTTGTACCGACTGTAGACCCATTAGTGAGAACTCCCCTGGGACTGTCCAGCATATATGTGATTAACAAAGTCAACCATATTGGGCCACGAATGGTGCAATACTGATGGTGGGGTGATATCTTTTTTTTTGAAAACTCCACTAAGGGAAATAGATCCTCCCAACTACGGCCCAAATATATGAATCAACCATGTAGCATATCTTGCAGCTTCTAAATGGTCCGTTCTGTCTGACCATCCATCTCAGGATGAAAGGTGGTTCTTAAACATAGGTGAGTCCCGAACACCTCCTATAATACCTTCCACAACTGGGAGGTAAAATGTGTGTCAAGGTCCGAGATGATTTTTGATGGGACCCCATGATGTCTCACAATATTCTATTCATAGAGGCATCCCAAACCCTGTATTTTTCCCTGCTATAGGATAGGTAGGTTGTGGACTGACATGGTGAGTCAATCAATGATTAACTAGATGGAATCATTTCCCATGGACGTACGTGAATGCTCTATCAAAATGTCCATAAAGGTATCTTCCCACATCCACCCTGTCACCTTTAGTGGCTGTTCTAATAATGCTAGAACCTGATGCTCCCCCTTCACATGCTGACAAGTGAGAAGTCAATTAACAAAATATGCCACAACATTATTAATCCCTTGCCACCAGTGCTGACGTCGAAGGTTCGGGTACTTCTTTTCCATGGCAGGATGTACTACCAAAGGATACATATGGAAATCCCTCATTGTCTCTTCTTGTAGTGCCACTTGTACCATGGTACCCCCTATGAAGAGGATAAAGTGATACCCACATTCAAAAAATCTATCTGGTGCATGTCCTGGGGATATTTGAGGATGTCGATCCTCGTAGTCAATGCCCCCAAGTTGTGCCTCCAGGACTTGTTGTAGGAGTGGGGGAGTGACTATCATAGACTAGAGCTACGCTATTCCATCTTTATACATGAAGGATGTCTACAACATGTCCAGCTACTATGTCACCTCACCCAGCAACTATAGACCTGACATCTTGTTGAGTTTATCTGCTACCACATTCCCCTTCCTAAGAGTATATAAATTCTCAACGTCATAATCTTGAAGGAACTCTAGCCATATTCATTGTATTAGGTTTAGGTCCTTCTATGAGAAGATATAATAGAGTATCTTGTGATTAGAGAAGACTGTAAAACATTCTCCCATTATGTATTGTCGCCACATCTTCATGGCGAAGAACAGTACTGCTAAATCCAGGTTTTTGGGAGCATAATTCTGATCTTGTTTCCTCAGCTTTCATGAGCCTTAGGTGATCATTGATCGATCCTGTATAAGGACACACACAACTCTTGTCCCTGATGCATCACAAAAGACTATATACCCAACACCCTCTTCTAGTAGCCTCATTATGGGGGCACTTTTCAGTCTCTGTCTCAGATCTTGAAAACTCATCTAGCGTCTCATTACATATACAATAGGTTGTCCCTTCTTCATCAACACTATCAAGGGTACCAAAACACTATAAATGTTCGGCCAAAATCTTTGGTGGTATCCATCCAATCCCAGGAATCTCCGCACTTCGGTCACAGTCCTGGGTGTCTCCCAAAAAAGTACATCCTCTATCATCGACGAATCCACTACAAATCCAACCTCTAGGATGACGTTTCCCATATAGTTGTCAACTTGTATCCAAAAATTTCAATTTAATAGATTATCATAAATAGGGTTCTCTCGGTGTGTATCTTGAACTACTTTCAGAAGATAGGCATGCCCCTACTCCATCGCTGAGTATATCAAGATGTCATTGATGAATACCACCATAAAGCAATCAAGGTATAGATGAAATATCCTGTTAATTAGTACCACAAACACTGTCAGGTCATTGGTCATGTAGAATGGAATAACCCTGAACTCATAGTGTTCATTCCAATATTTGATGGTCATTTTCTTCATAACCACATATTTTACCCTGAGCTGATGATAGCCTGATCTAAGGACAATCTTCAAAAACCAACAAGCTCCTTTTAACTGATCGAAAAGATCATAAATCATTAGAAGTGGATACTTGTTCTTCATGGTATCCTATTTCAGGAACTTTTATTCTGCACAAGATCTCAAACTCCCATATGCCTTCTAGGTGAACAAAATTGGGGTTTCCCATGGAAAATGTTGAGCCTTATGAACCCCTTTCTTTGAAAGTCCTCCAACTGTATATGTAACACATTAATCTCAAGAGGAGAAATCCTATATGTTGGTCTAGATATTGGTGTCCTAACGTTGTACATGATTATGTGAAATTACACCTCTATACATGGAGGTAGTCTCTAAAAATAATTAGGAAAGTCATCATCATACCGGTCCACCACAATAGGATTGCTCAAACACTCAACATCAACTTCAATGATGGTAATGTTGGGAAAAGGATTTCTGACGAATGCACCCTCTATTGGGTAAGTTCATCCAGAGCTGCAAAGGTTCCCTTCACGAATATGAACGAAAACCTAGTCCCATCATTGTAGATACACCGTACATTATGCCTAATACTTTCAATATGATCATGGACTATGGATAACTAGTCCATACCCAAGATGATGTTGTAAGGCCTCGACCCTGCAACTAGAAGATCTCATATGAAACTCTTACCTTCTATAGTAATCTCTCACAAACAACACGAGTGTGTAATCATAGAATCCTCTATCATATGAGTCTATATACCTAATGATCGAACCAAAAACTCCACCAAAATCTCTATGTTCTGAACGAGGGTCATGGAAATAATATAGTTGTCGGAACCTATTTTTAAAAGTATTGAAACTAAGGTGGAGTATACACATATTTTACCTCTAATCATTTCTAGAGCATCGTGGTTGTAGGCTTTAGCATCTTGAAGCAGATATCTTCCACTTCAACCTCCTCCATGTGGTCTGGGATGGCTATATAGAGGTAGTGGTGGAAGAACCTTGAATTGGCACCCACTGCCTATGGCACAGGCAACTCCTCTTCCACATATGTCTCCCTACGTACCTCCTCCCTAGAACCTCTACCTCTGCCCTGGTGGTCCCTCAACCATCTTCTGGTCATCCGTATGGAGAGTTGGGCAGTCGCAAGCCATGTGAACCTACCCACCGCATGAGTAGCACTGCATTCTCCTCATCTATCCTCCTCCGTCCAATGATCCACGCACCAACAACCCTGTATCATGAGGTCGTCTTCTAGAAGGAATGGCCCCCTTAGACCCCTACATCATTTTCCTACTGCATGCTACAGATGAATCAGCTACCTAATGTCTGGTGGTGGCCCTCTCTGTCAGTGCCTACTCTGACAGAAAGATCTCCACCAAAAGTGCTCCCTCTAACACCCCAGCGTGCATTGGAATGATGAGAGATATCATTGATGCTCTGATCTCCCTTCGGAGACCCTACTCAAAGGATTGGGCATTGAACAAAGGGTCTTGTACCATATTAGTTGAGTAATTTGAGAGATGTATGAACCTCACCATGTATTGGACCACCGTCATGTTTCCAAACTGTGTGTGCAGTAGCTCATGTATACGGACACAACATATGGTAATTGGGACGAACTATGCCATAAAAAGGCTCTCTATGTCTACCCAACTAAGGGGAAAAATCATTTTGTATATAGTGAATCATGCTCCACCATATCCCTGCTGCCGCTTAAAAAATACTGGCTTCTAGGATTTCCATATGGTCAGCTGGTGTCCCAAAAAAATGGAAAAATAGGACTACAGTCTCCAGCCAGTCCTTAGCCGGTTGGTGGTATGTCTCTCCTCAGAAACATGTAGGTATCTACCAATGGAAATCATGAAATGCTCTCAATCAGTGTCCACCCTCTACTGGAGGGAAAGGTGGAAATCGCGGCCCAATAGTTAGTGGTGCGACTGGTACACCACCTGATGGTGCTAACGCCGTAAGAGGGCCCTTCACCGAGGATTCATCGCTTGGTGGGCCATCATCACGCACTCACTAAGGAATCTTGGATATCTATCTACGTGTCAATATCCTAGAAGAAAATAGGTTCTCCATGGTCGATAATTTATTTCTTTTGAGATTACTGAAATAGACCACCAGAAAAACATTTCCAAACAAACGTAATCAGTGTTTTCATGCACTGAGATGGAAAATAGAAGTTTGGGTCCTGTTGTATGGATACGTCAGCCGCCACACCAACACTAGATTCCCCAAATTGAAACCACACTCATAAAAAATAACACTATAGACACTTATAAATTTTCAGATTCCTAGATCATTAGTAGAACTGACTCCTCTAATAGAACTTTGTCACTACCTGTCCCTCAGGGCCCGTGTCGTGGCTACAACAAGCCCGTCTTCCAAAGGCCAGTGGATGGAGACTAGCACCGGAAAGGCATATCCCTATTATGGGAAGGAATTACCATATAAACATGTATATAAACATAGCCTAAGAAAACAAAATGAAGCGACCATGAAGTAAATTACTGTAGTAAAACTGTGCGGAATATGAAGGGGTAAGAATACAATCCCAGCTGAAAAGTTCATATACAACTGAAAGTATATATACAACTGAAAAGTGAAGAAGAGCACCAGTATCATCCACCGAGGATCATACCTAATGGGTCAGTGCATATCACGATTAATAGTCCATGTGTCACATCACGCCATATTGTTCACCTCCGAGCATTGTCTAGTCCTGCATCCCATAGCCTCGATCACAGTTGTTTGTTGCCCTCCCAAGACACAACAAGGTGCAGGTGAAGCACATGAAGGGATGAGTATAATTATACTAAGTAGGGACCCCGAGACTATCCTAGGTCTCGTAGTGTTCCATAAAATATTTACCACTAAGAAATACCTCAATCTCAAAACACAAAGCAATAGACATCAATTATACTTATGTATATTCCCATTCATATACATATGTTATCAAGACATACTCGTTTCATACATGAGGGAAGAATACCGCAACGGTATAACCCAGATGGTAGAAGTACTAAATGGGTAAAACCACGAATACAACACCACAATGATTGAAGTACCCCACATGTAACCCCAGAATGTTAGAAGTACCACATAGGTAACACCACAAAGATAGATATACCACACAAGTACAACCACAATGATAAAATTACCACACATGAAACACTGTGAAGGTAAAAGACTCATCTCAAACATGGTATAAGATTAGTACAAAAGTAAATATGATTAGTTGAAGGCTATATATCTTTATTCTGTTATGTTTCACAACTGCTAACCCACATATGATTGATACGTACTAACCCCCTATAACCCACACAAGATCTGACCCACAAAAGAATTGATATGCATTGATCCATATAGGATCACAGAGCACCGACCCACACATGATATGATAGAAGCTAACCCACACATGATCCAAAGATTCTGACCCACACAGGATCAATATATTCTAACCTACACTGGATAGATTTTCTTTCTTTATGTTCCAGACTTCCACAAGATTACTCGCACCTGATGCACTCGAGATCTGTAGAATATGTACCTTGAGATATCAATAATTCCTCGACCTCCAACATGATCCAAAATTTTGTATACCAATGGACCTCCATGTTGTAACGGTTACAATGCGGTAGAAAGTGCGTCAATCGGACGCTCGTTCTGTTAGTTATAAGTGTTTTAGTTCCGAGGGCTCAGTTGGATTTACATTTGATCCCACCCGACAGTACTATAACTTTATCCAAAACTCAAATGAAGAATACTTAAAGGATCATATATATACAAGGATACCAACATTGTATATGGTTTATTAAACAGATGACATGTTCTCAATATACATATTTTTAACTGTTTCTTGCTCTTATTCGTCCTAGGCCATGTTTGACCTTGTCAGACAGACCCGTCATACAAGGGCGGATAAGCGACCTTGTCATTTGTAGCGTGGCCCTCAAGGGGGAATCCTGACATGTTATCCACAACCCACAATGGGGAGGCCTGACCACGTGAGGTGCAATCCCCAATGGGGTGGACTACTGTTCTACCGAGCTTGAAATGGGGGGGTGTTTTCCCCCATAATCCCGAACGATCCTGAGGTCGTTCAGCTTCATGAATCATCAGCGCCAAATGGATTCCGCCCGGTCACCGTGGAACCTACCTAGTAGGAACGGGTTTTCCTTCGCCATATCTTTAGACATGGCTGGCTGCTTCATGCTGGCATGCTGGTCACGCCGCCACCCCTTCAACAGTTGGTCGATTTTTTGGCCACCTCCTCAGACAACCACAGTTGACGAGCCTCCGCCCTTTGTTAACCGACGGTGCACAACAGCATGCCACACCTCTTTGATGACCCCACGGTCTGAGCCGTTATGATTAAGGTTATGGTCTAGTATTATGGAATCGTCTTTTAGTGTGTTGGGGAATGCTTCCTCTTTCGTATCTTGTTTGTTATGCCACAACAGAGGGCTTCCATGGAGGTCTCTAGGGTCACAATGTAGTAGAGGGATCGAGCATGGTTCGTTTGAATAGCGCCCTCTGCATTATCTCTTAATCAAGAGGTACTATTAAAGGGTTCATGACATTTACATGAATTAAACAATAATCAAACCCATACATCAATAATGATAGATAAAAGCAGGCAGTTGATGAATATGGTTGGTTTTCGTCGTCCTCTACAACTAGCCTCCAATTATGTCTCTCGATCGTCGATATTCAATTCGGGGTTTCAGTGTCACTCATCACTACACGCTGGAACTGGCTTCGTCCATAAAGTGATTGGCGTCTCAGAAGGTTTCTAGAACATCGCTTCTTAGTGAACCCATGCCGACCCCTCTCTCCAAGCTTCATATAAATTGTAGAGGGGGAGGGAGTGGGACAATTGTGGAATTATTAGACACCCATTAATTAGGAACCATCCTAATTCCCAATGGTGTTATTACATTGAATTGAATGGTCAATCCATTTATTGGTTTGACATATCACTGGTCCCCAACTCTTCTTGTCCGTTGTAGGAAAAGATAAAAGAGAAAATAAAAGTTAAATATGTTATTATTATTATTCTTTTAAAAGTCCTAAAACATATCATTTTCACCAGAACAATTGTGGTCAATGTGATGCCTCCCTTAAGGAACTATCTGCACCACAGATTCAATGATGCCCTCATATTTTTAATCTCAGCACTGGTTCAAATGTTTGAAAACATCATTCCTGCACTTACTAAATGTACCTTAAGAAAGTTCAAAAATTCTTTCCAGGCACACTACATCTCTGAGTCAAGGGCCATCAATTTTCGCAGACTCATAATAATTTTATATAATTAAAAAAATTACATGGAATATCTGAGTCTTTAAAAATGATGAAAAAATGTGACTATAAATTGATTTGCAAGAACTCATCAAGAACAATATCATGAAAAATATACATTAACCGATATTGATGTTTTTTTGATCAACTTAATAAACATCAATACGTTTCGGAAATTGATCATTGTTCAGGTTGTCTTGAATTGATGGTCATGAAGAAGGATATAAAATCATGTCATTGACTAACAACTATGACTCATGTATGTAGTTTTCATAGTATTCAACAATATTTCAATGGTTAGTGGATAATTTATTTTGTTAATTTAACCAAATAACAATTTTAACATGTAATTATTCAATGTTTCTTTCGATTGAATAATGTCATAAATGTGTTATGAAATAGTAGAGAAGCCTAGTCATTGCACCTATACTTAAAATAAAATGTTTTAGATAATTTTTTTAATGATGTATCAATGAAGGTACTTGGATGCACCCTAATGAATAATTTTATGGTTATAGCTTTTGACTCATGAAAATTAAGTGCCCATGAAAACAATTACCATTCTCTTGATTTTGTGTTATCTGTAGTTATTTATACATTAATGATAGATAAGAATAATATCTATATAGAAATGTGAAAAATATATACTAATCACTATGTTTAATTTATATTTTGACTCAAAAAGAGATGAAACTACACCATAGATTATGGTTGTATGTATTTAAATACTAGAATTCTCAATACATTTCCCCATGAATAATGAGAACAAGGAGGTATATTATCTAAGTTGAAAGGTTCTTTCTTTCATGTATATGAATAGGATAAAAAGAACCATTTTATGGACATTCTATGTAAGGATTTGAAAATCATGATCGAATTGGAAAAAATAATTCTTTCTAAAATGTGTGTCTAACCATATATTCATGGGAAGATCAACGGGTGGAAAAAATATATAGAGTGGTAAAAGAAGGCGAGGAATCTCTTGAGTTACATATATATTGTTTTGGAATAATAAGGTTCATAAACTTTTCATGTGAACTTTGGTATCATCAATGATGATCGAGTAATAGAATCATGATTATAGATCATCATTATCTATTAATCCTAGATATATTAAAATGTACAATGAAATGAAATTTTATTTCATGTGGGTGGAATATAGAGAGAAATTGAAAACTTTTATCTTAATGCAACGTATATTAGCATATTGATGATTAAAGAAAAAATAATAATGCAATGTTACAACCATTACCCATACTAGAATATAAATGGGAAAATATCCCATGTATTTTGTCTTTAGACTCTCCGAAAAAATTAATGGGGTTAACACTATATGGGTTGTAGTAGATCACATTATAAGTTCGACACACTATATATAAAATAAATAAAATATTTATATTGATCAAATTATCTTGGTATACTTCAGAGAAGTAGTAAGACTTCTTTTTCTACCTATATAAATTGATTCCGATTGACATTTGAGTTTTACCTTGAAATTTTGGAGAAGAATTCAGTAGGATCTTAAGATAGAGTTATGTTTCAAAAATTATTTTCTTATTAATAAATATAGTCATTCATAGGGGTCCATTCAATCTAAATAAGGAATGTTAAGGGCATCTTATATATATTTCTAATGTGGCAGGAATCAAAATCAAAACCATTCAGATGAATCTTTATTTTGACCCTTATAAAAGTAAGAGAAGAACACCAATACATGGGAATGATTTTGGATAATGAAACATAATGGGAACTACATTTTTTAATTAAATTCAAGATAATATTACATAAATGTTGTGGCACGAAGGTGAATCTATGAACCAAAATAAAGTTATTATAACAATCAACACAATGTTATTAAATTAAATATTATTATATGATATTCCAATGAATATTTCCTTAGAACAGGGTGATATTATTTTTAATTAAGTGAAACTAATACATATATATATATGTACATTTGAAATTAAAGATCATTTTTTGACGATAACTAGGAGATCATAACATCATTACAATTCCATTCATAAAAAAAATAACAGATATAGATTTTGGATCATAGATATAGTATTATTTGAAAAAAGACCCATATCATTATAAATGATTTGGGGTGAAAGGGACAATTTGAAGAATCTATGTGGGAACATAAGGATAAGATGAGTTAGATGTGTCCTCAACATTAAACACCAATATGATTTCTTTTGGGGGGAATTAATTTTAAGGGTGGTAGATTGTAACACATTGATATATATATTGATATATCCTTTTCAATAATATTAATTATTTGGTATAATGGATTATACAGAACACTGAGTTCAAAAAAAATGTATCAATAATAAAATATAATCTCTTAATTATATCATAGTGGTTGGATTGGTCAGTATGTAGAGTAATAAATAAATTATGAAAAATGTAATTCCATGTTTAGAAAAATAATTAATAATTTATCAAATTAATAATTTTTAAAATGTAATTTAAAAATAATAGGGATGTGTTTCTAAAATGGTTTTTCTACACACGATGTAATTTTATGCTGATAAATTAAACTACCCAGAATTTTTTAAAATTTAGAATGAATTTTATATATTATTTACCAACACATTTTTTATATTTTAACAAATATTTTTCCAGCAATAAGGTATGAATAAATCAAATTTTATGATTAAAATTATTTTTTTAATAAAAAGATGATTTTATCATATTTTCCTTATCTACATTAACAATAATTACATTTACTTATATCTATTGTATTATATCAACAGGATTAAATAATTATAGTATTTATGTTAATTTTCTATAGGGTGTAACGTTTAAATTTATAAAATCTGAATAATAATCTTGGAAAAAGTTACCACATCAATATACTGAAAATATGGTTACTCTATGATAATAATTAGATAAGGACATTATTTGTTATTATAATTATTTTTGGATGAATTTATTTTTAGGATTACATTATTTTTCATGAAATTAAGTTGTTTTTTGGACACTTGTAAATGAAAATGACATATATATTTATTTAATCAAAAAACATGTCTCAAACATTCCCTTATAAATTAAGATATCATTTATGAGTCCAAAAAGGTATAAATTATGGTTATGAAAAAATATTAATTTTTCTTCTTTTTATAATTATATAATTTTAATGATGGTAATTTATTTCAAATTATTTATTTATTATATATCTAACATAAATTCTAATGCAATGCCAAAATAGAATATACTCAATTTATAGAAAAATAAAATAAATAATTTTAAAAAAAATAGAAGTGATATGATTTGATTAATTAATTTTATTCAATGAATAATATATTTTAATATTATATTTTTTTTAATAATATTATATATTATTTTTAATTATACCTTATTTATTAAATGTCGAATTTAGTGAAGTCTATCAAAATTTACAATAAATATATTTTATGTATGTAATATTTCACAGATTTATATAAAAACATAAATTAATTAAAATAATACTGGGTAGATATGATATGGTATAAAATTACATAACATGAACATTTATGGGTAAAATTTCTACTAATAAGTAATATTTAAAACACTTTAATATATAAAATATAGAAGATGTAATTAAATGCTATATTGGTTACCTAAAGGTTTACCATATTTTTAATTTTTTAAAATGAAAGAAATGAATGATTAAATTATATGAATAATAGGGTGAATACCATTCCCAACATTTATATTTGAATCCATCTCTATTTAGAATATTTTTTTAATATTTTTCTTTTAATTTAATCATTTGAAATCTCCAAAAAAACAACTCTCACATAAATTTTAAAATGGAACCCCCACCATCACTTCATTATAAAATATTGATCTTTATAGATATAAATAATATTCAAATAATTCATATACACTTTTTATTCCCATTTTAGTTGTTTTGGTATTCCAAAAAACCTAACCAAAGTGCCATTTTAGTGATTTCAATTGGAGTCGTTTCAAAGAAGTTGTAATTGATTTGACTGATAACATTCATTTATATAGTTCATCGGCCAATCTATATTTATGATGCATAACATAAAATAGAATCGTATGTATCGTAAATATTATTAAGAGTAATTATTATTATGAACACACCGTTAGACATTATCATTCCTACCAACTAGAATGTGAATACAAAGCTCTTGAATTATTATAGATTATCATCTTTAAGTAGTAGAACATTTCTATTTCCATCCCCATATATTATATATGGGTTTTTAGATGTTTTAAAATTATTTAAATAATATTTAAGAAAAAAATGTATTTATAAAATTATAATATAACTTCTATCTATTAATCGTAAAATCCATTAGGAATTGATCAAGTCATTCATCTGTACGTGTGGACTACATAATCTATGAAGAGAATTGATTATTTTATTTTTATATTTAACAAGGATGGTAGTTATGAATAATTTGATTAAAATATAGGAAATTTATGATATTAATGTTATATTTTATATTAGTAATAATTTTAATATTTTTTAGTTTTTTCCATTGAAAAAGTATTCAACATTCCCGCATAAGTATTGAATACCATCTTCATGAAAAATGTTATTAATTTTTCAATCTGAATATTTTATGGATGAATTATTTTGGAAAAAAGGTTGTTAAGTGTAGGAAACATAGATAATGTTTTTTCTTTTAATACATACTATAGGGATCATTGATTCTTCAGGCCTAGTCATATTTCAATTCTAGTGGATCTACTGTAGAGGGAGTCCCATTTACCATGGGATGGCCAAATTTAAGGCCCTAAAAATCTAGAGAAAAGTTAATGTATCAAACAATTAATGAGTTAAAAATAAAAAATGTGGTTAAATCTTAATGGATTAATTTCTTCAATATTTTCTTTTTTTTATAAAGAACATATTTTACTATCATGAATTGATAATTTTGCTTTGATAAATAGAGGGAAAAATATGTATTGGCACAATGACAGATCAAGAAATTCATGGAATTTTAAAAAACACATGGAATTTCATGAAATATATTGACTTTCAAAAAATATTATATTTCCTATAAATAGTATTCTTATATTTTATTTAAGTATTGATGTATTTAGAGGTTTAATTATAACTCTAAATTCATGAATTATCTTATATAAATGTAATTATAAAATTAATTAAGAAATACACCTGAACACATTTTTCATGAAAATAATTTTCAAAATATAAATAATTATAATTTATTAAATTGATGTTGGTAAAATAAATATGGGAGTATTTTGAAGGTTGATAGTTTCGTGAAAGGTACTAATTGGATGAAAGAAAAATATATGTTGAAACAAAAAGAGGGTATCATGAAAAATGACGTTTCAACAAAGATACTAACATGACGTTAATTCAACATGGGGAACATTTATATAATGTATTGAAGAATCATAATAAGACATCCATGATTAAAACCTTCATGTTTTTGTTCTCAAATATGGAAGAATCATATAAATCAAAAAATTGAGGGTGGTATCAACCTATTTAGTGGGAAAGGGGGGTTTAATAAGAGTGATATGAGGGAGGTTATGTGCCCTTAATATAATTTCATGAAAATGTAGTTTTTATATAATGGAGCGACAATGGACAAATAATTTTAATCCAAACAATATATTTAATCATTTTTTACTCAAGAGATAAAAAAACATTGTATTCGTTTACTGCATGGAAATCTCATAAGTGGTAAACCTTGTAAAATTTGTGTTTTCTGTTTCTATTTCAGAAAATGGTTGTTTAGTAATTACATAATACATGTAGACCATTCTTACAAATTTATACTAATATATGGAAAAGATCAATCTTATTCAAATGATGTTTTTACACCATTATTCACCCCCCCCCCCTCTTAGGTTGTTAAGGGTAATAAAATGTTGTATCAGGGTGGTTGGGTTAAATGTGTTAAACATATCTTCAAATTTGATAATTATATAAAATTTAAAAATTGTAAGTGGAGTCCCATTTTTTATTGAATCAATTTCAAAATAAGGGAATGAAAAAATGTTCCTCATTTGAACACTTTTAGGATGAACATTATCTGATACCTGGTTCATTGAATTCCAGTCAGAGATTTGATAGTATAATCAATTAAATAAATGGACATGATAATTCTTATTTAATCTTCCAAATTTAAATAAATAATACAACTTTATATCTGATGAAATATTTTGGAAGGTGATTAGTTCCATTCTATAACTGAACATGTGTGAAAAATTATGAAATATATTAGAAGTCAAAAATGATATAAAATAGGGAAAACACCATGGTGTGTATAGTTTATATTGATGATCTCATAATGGATCCATATGAAAAATAAAATAGCTTTGTAAATAGAATTAATAAAGATGTTATTTATAATGTATGACATTATGAACAAATTTATGATATTGTAATGGGAATAATATTAGGTTAATATATCAACCCTTATTCTATCCGCATGTGATGGCCTTTTAGGAAAGGAATATCTATAGGGTTTGTCATTAATATTTGTTAAGAATATTTGTGGATTATAAAATTATTCTCAATCTATAAGAGGCAATAATTCTGCTAGGAAAGGAAATAAAAATAAAAATAGTGGAAAACATGAGAATACCAAAACTAGTGTTGATATATATGATGAGGATGATGAATTTATCTCTCCAATTTATAGATAATAGAAATAGGATATTATAAAGAGTGATTATTTGTCAATATTTTAGTGGTGGTATTGTAGTGAACATTAATACTCAGAGTTGAACAATATTAATTGATGTAGAATATAAAGAAAAAATCAAGAAGTCGCATCCAAAGAGTTTCCCATGAAATGAGAGATGAAATAAAAAATAAAATTATAGTGGTAGAATTTTATTAAAAAGTGTAATATGAGGATAATGATTTTTTATAATATATATACATAATCTTTAAATTAGATATTAATGATTCAATGATCTCTAGAGTTTAAATGGGAGAACCCATAAATGTGGAGTAAAATCAGTCATATAGAGTTCTTGATCCCTAGGAGAAATTTTATGGTGATCATTATCATCTTGAAATTCAAAAAATAATTAAATAATTATTTTTTAAAATGAATGAAAATATAATGTGCTTCATCTTGAAGAAGATAATTACTTCCTACAAGGATTGGTAGGAGAACAACTATCCTACATATAATTCATAAAATAGGATGTGTAATTTAAATAAATCACCAGATATATATAAAATTTAATCAATGACTATACATTAATATTAGATGAAAAGTATAAGACCTATACGATCCATTAATAACATGTTTTTACCTCATGGATTACATTAGATATTGGGGAAAAAATATGCAAAAGGTATAGGAAATTACAATTTGTACTATTCTTAGAAGAAGATATTTTTTAAAGAATCAAATGCGGTCTTTAATGACTTGGTAATCAATTTAATGATCAATGGACTAACTTTATGGGTAGAATTGAAATTTTATGTGATTTCGAAAACTCAATGGTTGTAAAAGAGATGTGACAAAACAAATAGAACCATAATTCTAGTCAAATCACAACGGTATATGATATTTTCAAAAAGACTATTTCATACCATATATAGAAAAGAATTTAAAACAATACTTTATTATCTAGTGATAATATCAAATTACATAAATATAAAATGGAATAGTTAATGTGGTTGAATATAAATGAGAATATATTTTAACTTTCGAAATGTCTATATTGAGAATTTCATGGTTATACGATGCATTAATATAAAATGGAAAAGATATATTTGAATGTCAATGTACCTATCGATTGAAAAAGGAAAATGATACGTCATACATCATCATATATAATAAATAATTTTGATGGAAATTTTTTATCAAGTTCAATTATTTGAAATAAATAAATTCATTATAGGGAATGGGGTGTTGGGAACCATATCTACGGATTTCCAACACATGTCAATACAGTGTTTTGATGAAAAATTAGTCATAAAAACAATGATTCTCTTCAATAATAAAAATATGAATTTGATTCAACAATTTCTATCTAAAAGTGAGTGGAATTTCTATCTTAGGAAATCATTGAATCATGTATCCCATAAAAGTGAAATGAGATGATTAAGATAGTGAATTTCTATGAGATCATTGTCAAATCTTCAAAGGGAGTTATTACATAGATTGATGATAACATATGATATGTACATAGAAATTAAAATTTTTATTAATATGTTTAGGAAATAATTTATTTAAAATCCAAATTATATAATTATGGGGCATTAAAAATAGAAATATGTAGAAAAAAACAATTATTAAATTTTGATGTAAATAAAAAAGAAGTTCCCTATATAGAAATCTAACATCAAAATATCCTATGTGTGATTCAAATATATAACAAAGGAATTTTAGTGACAAAAAAATAGAATGGTGCACCATAAATTTAAATTGCATGATTTCACTCATGAATTTTGTGTGGAAAAATGGTAATTTAATTCCAAAAGATAGTAAATAAAACATTGATTATTTATAATTTACAAGGAATAAAATATGAGGCACTAGAGGTTAGGAATGAATAATCAATAGAGAATGGAAAACTAGTACATCATAAAATATTTTTTAAAAAATTACCAATTTGAATCCTGATCATGTAAAGGATTGTGATTCGTTAAATAATAAAAATATGGTAAAAATAAATTATATTTTGAGGAATAAATAAGAAAAAATCTACTCTATCTAGTCCACACTGATGCATGTGGACATTTGAATAAAGAGGGGACATATATTGGGATGAATTTATTCTTTTTATTGATATCTATATTAAAAATTAATGGGTTTGGCTTATGTAGAGTAACGGTTAAATGATTTAATAGATGTAAATATATCTTTGAATAGTTGAAAATGAGAATGTACACATAATCAAGATATTATAGTGTTAAAATGATATATAATAAATATCAATTTAATTTTAAAATTTACACAAAAAACAATTGATCATGATTCTTGTGTCTTTATTGGGAGAAACTCCATAATATAGGGTTGTTGGAAGTAGAAATTGACATTTGAATAATGCAGAAAAATGATGATAGATGTTAGTGACTCTCATCTGTAATTGAAAGATGTTATTTTATATTATGTGTACACTTAACATAAAATTTAACTGATCCCCATAGTGTAATGGAAATTATTTAATATATGTCAGTAATGTAATACCTCACATATATATTTATGTGTTTTTAGAAGTAAAATATCAATCTAATACAAATAATGAAATCGATAAAAAATGGTTATGATGAAAATGAAGTAATTTCTCTGGGATACTAAATTAATAGTAAACCATATAAATTTTAGACTAATTGATATTAAAATATTTTTTGGATAAATGATTTAATGATCATTGAGTATAAAATTATGAAAAAATCAGGATGCACATATGATGAAATAATCAAAAATGAAAAATAATTTATTAATTGGATAGAATTGTATAAAAAACATTGAATGATTTCATGAAATTCATGATTATCAAAATTAAGTTGATTCATCAGAAGAATTATATGGGGAAATAATTTATTAGTTAAATCAATAAGAAACACAATAGAGAATTAGAAAATAAGAATTTCATTAATAAACCATAATTAGTGGTTGAGCCCCACCTATATAGAAAACATATATGGGAAACCAAGAACATTATTCACTAATATAAGAGGTAGGAAAAACCATGTTGAAAGATGTATTGAAGGGTAAAAAATTCATCAAGGATATCATCTATTAATTGGATCTGGTTACAAAAATATAGACATGGGAACTTTTTGAGATGAAAAAAGTTAAAAAAATTATATTTCAATAATTTCAATCATCAATAAAAACATTTATGACCATGGAAATGTAAACAAAAACATGGAACATATTTTGTATAATGGATATACACAGATAAATAGATTTCATGTTGAATAAATATTTTCCCAATTATCTCAACTAAAATCTATTCGAATGTTTATAACCATGAAAATTAATATATTGTAAATTTTTTATCAGATGGATGAAAATTGATGTTCTGAAATAGTGTTGTTTGATAAGAATATTATATTTAAAAAAAATTCTGGGTTTTTTATTTGAAATAATGAAACTAATGATTATATATTCTATAATGATATATATAGTCTAAATAAGTTACCAGGTTTATATTAATATTAATTATATTCATTACTAATTATGTTTTAATTTAAAATAGGCGGTGACTAAAAAATCACAATGTGAAAAAATCTACGGGTGAACGATTAATGGTGAAGGTGAATGTGAAGTATATAATATTTTTGGGAGGGAAGAGTTGATATATGAATGAATTTTCGAATAAAAATAATCAAAAATTATTATTTTTAATGATTAATGAAAAATACCTTTTGGGGATGTAAGTGACTCAAATGAAGGAATCCACATTCAACTATAATTAAATACATGGCTGAGATATTCTGAAAAAGGACAACATTAATGACTATAATCCAATTTAAACTATGAAATTATTTTTGATGAGAATTTATAAAAATGGTAATGGTAAAATCAATGGATCCCACCCTGTAAAGTATGATAATTGGAATCTTATAGTATATAACTACATAAAACCCAGATATTAGCTTCTGCACATTATTACAAGATCAATTACAAATTAATGTGATGAAATATCATTATATAGAGGGTAAAATAATCACGTTCTATATCCATGGCACACTTAACTTTTTCTTATACCTGTATTAATGATATGATATTTAATTATTCACATTTTATGATGTTGATTGTGTGGGAGATATTAATGATCAAAATTCTATAGGTGTGAGTTTTTTCATAATTTGAAACACATGGGTTGGTTGGTTATGGACGAAGTAGAAAATTACATCCCTCTTTAGAATTACTGATGGTTATATTTCTATGAAAAATGCAATCACTCTATCATTATGAAGAAAATATAAATGTACGAATTTTTTTGTGTGTTAAAATAACCTATTGTGAAATTATATGTAAAAATAGCATGATCGTGATCACAAAACATCTATATCACCAAACTTGTAATAAATAAAAACATATACATATCTGTTAATCAAAAATAAAGATAAAATTGTATAAATAAATTGAGTTTTTTTTAAATATTGATCATGTAGAAGATATCATAACTATTCCACTATGTGATCCAATATTTGAGAAACATTGGTAAATCCTCAGTGTTCAGTTACATTCCATTTATTATTTGGTCCACCCAAAACCAAACTCCATGTTTAGTAAACATACTAAAAATTAACATTATTTTTTCAAAATACCATATTATTAAATGAAGTAAGCTGCATTAGTCAAATAACATAGATCAATAAACAAAATTGGAAATAAAAAAATCATAAAAAATAATACTTTGATTATTGGTATCACATACCCAATATTTTTGAGTTTCTACACTATAACCATATTAAATATAAATTACGATAATAAATTTTCATAATTTTTTATAAAAAATAAATATCTTTTTTACATCATGTTTTTTATATTTTTAACATATTATGTGATAAAGTCCAAATAGTAATTATCTCACTAAAAGGTCATATTAGATCCCCACTATAATGAAACCCAACAAGTACTATGATTTTATTTTAAAATATATGTTCTGTAATAAGATGATATCATTTCTTTGAAAACAATGTTACATGCTATCATAGATAGAGACTCATAGAACATTGAGGAACCTTCTCATGGTATACACCCTTGTAAATATATAGTGTAGGATATTGTGAGATCAAACTCCCCTAGTAGGAAATCCACATTTATATGTGTCATTAGATGTTCCAATCTATTGATGTATGTATTGATCATTATATATAATTAATATTATTAATGATTATTATGAGCCGAATAAATTGATATATTTATTGGAAAACAATGAATTATATTCATAGAAAAGTGAGATATTTTGGTTGTGTCACAAGTAATATTGGCTTAATGAATAATGTGTGAAAGGATTTTTCCCAACTGTTCATTAACCAAAGTTAATATATCACAATATTTGATGGAATTTATATAGCCAAAATATATCCACAGAAACAGTATTCTATATGAATGTTTTATTTCATGTAAGTCCAAGAAATAGACCTTGATCACATAGGCTGATAGAACCATCATGCAATCTACTTGATTAGAGATATCATGATAAATAGAATATATTACATAATAACCATCTGTATGTGGTATTATATTGTTATGACATAAAATTCATTCTCTTTACGTGCCTTGACATGTTCCTATACTATATCATTGAAATTTAAACATCTTCGACTAATGGCACTATGAAATAGGCATATAGTGTCACACAATATGTTTATCAAGAATATCTGTTAAATAGTACATTATTATTTATTATTCAACAAGTTAAATATATATGATTCTATAACATAGTATAATAATTATTCATGTTATTTTGATCATCTATTTTATATCAATATTTATTTGAAAGAATATAATATGTGAATAATAATTAATAAATAAAATATTGATATTCAGTGAATCTAATATTTGTTTATTTATTATAACATAATTCAAAGATATTTATTTGATAAATAAATATTATTTATTTGGGTCCAGATAAATATAGTGGAGGAATATATGACTGAGTTTGAAGGTCTGGTGAGAAATAGAATATATTGAATATTATTTTATTAAATAATATTTAATTTTATTCGAATTTTAAGCGCATGTTGATAAATAATTATAAGGGATTAATATACATATTCCTTCTACCCCACGATGAGACAACATAGATTTTGTGTGATATCCTTTAATGCTGAAATAATTTATGATAGGTAATTCTATAATTTATTAAATTAATTATATATAATATCATATGCTCCATTCAATAGTTCAAATATTCTATCCCATCTATATTATTCGTTGATTCAATTCCTTATATCAAGAAATTTTTCATTCATTAAATTTCCGATTGATCATCATTCATGACAAATAAATGTTAGGAAGGACTCATCGCCCAATTTTTTTGCACTCAGAACATTCATGATATAGACCCCATTGATATTCTATTACCTTTATATTCATATTATCCTATATTAAATCAATAAAATTTTTGGCCATATAATATATAGTCCAGATGCACTACTCCACAGTGATCATTAATTAAATAGGCCTGATAAAATTCAGTCATGTTGGAAGATCTAGACCCATTGGTCATTATAAACATTAATTAAAACCTCTCTTTATAATTTTATATTCAAATCATCAACTAGAGAATTGATATTGAAATCCTCCTCCAACATTTCGTCAATTGGTTGATGAATTATGTTATGATAATTATCTTTTCTCTAATATTTCATCATTGTCAAACCCCCTGAAATTGATCCTTAGTGTCTATACACAAGAAAATTCCCTCTAGAAATCATAAATCTAAATTCAGATAACATTTATTGTCATTAACTACTGGCTCACATTCCATTACCTTGTCCCAAATATTTTATTTTTTCCATTATCTTAGAAAGTTACGTATAATCTATATACAGTTTCTATTTTTCTCATTAACCACAATAAAATCCCACGAAATATAATTTCCACTTATATCCCTTATTATTAAATGGAATATAATTCCCTCAATCTCTAATAACATCCATGCTATTAATATATATTTTATTAAAAATCTCATCACCATCCCCTGGTAATGGCGTCTTAAGCCATATTTTTCTACATCTGATATTCCTGAACCATTCATGTATCAACCAGGCCTCTAAACATGACTAAGTGGGTAATATTATGGTATATATTTAGGGTACAGCCTACACGAGGCATTCACCCATTCCTCTTTATTCACTGGGACACTACTAGATGTAGTATCACCATTTTTTAGCATCCTAAATATCCACATTATTCATATCATTATTGATAGATTAAAATACCTCATTATAGTTCGGATTATTCAAAATGTTGGTGTTGGGTTTTATTGATATTTTTTATAACCCCATTATAGCACCTCAAGTTCGGTCTGGCCCAAAACTACCATGATATGAAAATCATTATCACTTCGCAATGTAATATTTGTATAATGATAATTATCTCCATAATATTTTTTATTGTGATAAATCTACCCTTTATCATTTATAATTACATGATCAGTCACAAGTACCAAGAATTTCACATCCCCATATGACTAGTCCACTCTAACATGAGTGTAAAATTTTATGAAACTTCTATCAATGTCTGGTGAAACATGCATTTCGTAAGGGGAAGCTGCAATTTTCCATATAGAACCACAACCCTCAATGGAAATCAATTTCCTGGTGGAATAATGATTAAATTCTAAATGAGAGTGTCATAGATGACAGAATAATAACATTAAATCCAACCAATGATCAAAAAAAAATTTAATTTCATTCTATATTCATTATCAATCACAATAAAAACAAAAACAACAATATGTTTATATATATAAATTTCAATAAAAATACAATGTGAAGTTTGATGAAGTTGTATTGTGATCTACTATCAAAACCAAATAATCTCGAAAACTAAAATAAAATATTAATGTGTATATAGGGAAACTAAAAATTTTGGGTAAGGCCTAGAAATCACACCCATATAAGATATGACTGTGGATCACATCTAAATTCGATGTCAATGCTATATCGTAAAAGATAGAATCAAATTCCATTGATGTACCGCCTGATGTAATTCCATGAATAGATAATATATATATAATTAACAAGTAGAATGATCAATGTACATGGGACCATAAGCATTTCAATAGAATTATTTTTCACATTCAATTAATCATTTATAAATCATTTGGAAGATCAATTGTTATATGATTTCATAAAAATATACCCATAGAGAAGAGTCTGTGATGTTCAGGATATTAAATAAATTATCAAGTGTGGAGATATATATTTGGGAATCCCTAATCAAAATATTAAACATCAGTTTTATCCTAGTGTATGGGAATGGAGGAATATTAGAATGTCCAGTGAGAGGAGTGAATATGGGAAAATAATCCCTAATGTGAACACTCCCCCTTTTGGGATTGGGTGGAATGGGACAGGCCATCCGATATGGACATGGAATCCTTGGTAAAATAGAGCCCACAAGTATCTCTTTTTCTTTATAATTGTTTTGTGAACATTTTTAATAACTATTTTAAAGTGGTGTAGGTTTCAAGGGATTTTATGATATATGGGGTTTATTTAGGGAGATAAAAATAAATATGGTTTCTTTGAGTAAATTTCCAAAAGAGGGGAATAATGAAGTTCAATGGAGTAGTATGTAGTATATGATTGATTTGGTTTATGTGTAAGACATTTCTCCCGAGAGAGTGGAAGTTTTAGGTAATGAATGACATGATATTTCTCTCAAAGAATGACATTTACACATTCTTCTCAAATTTTATAACCAATATTTTCTCATGTAGACATAGTGTTCCATGTGATAATCTTCAAGAGTATCACGTTTTTGTTCTTCGATTTTAATTTAGTAAACATTAAGTTTTATTTTCAAAAAAACCAAAAAAGGGACATAATTGGTAACAAGGGTGCTAAAATCTAGTTTTGGAGAGAATTTTGAGTTTTTTAAATAAAAAAGGTTTGATCAAGGAGTTTGTTGTCCATTTGATATATTAGTGTGGGTAAATTAAATGCTAAAGGAAGATCATTTCTCTCGTGTATAACATAATTTTGGATCTTAAAATCTATAGGAAATAAAATGTTTTACAAAAATGAGATTTTATATAAAGAAAATGTGGTTAAGATACAATCATTTAGATTATTTTATTGTGTTTTGGGATATATCTTGTTTAATTATCTTGTGAGAGATAGTTTTATGATTGAGAATTAGAGGATTGTTCTTTCATTCCTGATAATGTTTCATAAATGATGTTGGGTTTTGTAAAAGATGTGGAGTTTTTATAAAGACATTGAGTAATTGGAAAGTGTTATTGACAAATATAAACATGACACTTCTCATCATTTTATGTATTTATTTTTTTAGGAAGTCATTCCTTATTTTTAATAATGAAATTATTATCTAATTTTAATTATTATGAGAATCATGACTATTACATAAGTATAGATGTCCAAAAAATTATTTGTTGAAAACTAATTGATGAAATATAATATAAGGTAAATTGTTTTACAAAATATGGTAGATTAATAGTTTTGGGAGTATCATGATTAAGTATATATTAATAAAATATTTGTTCTTTGAAAAAAGATTATTATTTTGAAGAAAAAACGAGCTTTCTCAAAAAAGGGTGATGTTCAAAAGATACTTACATGAATGTACATGAACATGGTTTATGTTTTTTAAATTTTTTGAAAAATAATAATCATATATAAATTATGAAAAACGTCATATAAGTTTTTTCTATCATGGAAGTAGACATTATGTTAATAAACTGAGTACTGATTTAGAAAAATTAGTTAGGAAGGGGAGGTCGAAAGAATTGATCCGATGGAGGTTTTGTCCTATCACTATAAATTCAATTAATGGGTGTGTGTCTAGAATATATTAACTTCAAATATAAAATTATAAAAAATTAATCGAGTGAATTTTTGTGTCTTTTGGTATGACCACCACACTCTCAGTATATGATCATTGGACTAGCCATGATAGTTGATCTATATAATATATATATTTGGTGTATCAACCCAATCATATAGGTTCTTGGTAATTCAATTAATTTTTCAAATAGGAAAAATATTCCCAAATATGCATGGGATCAAGATCCGTCTTAATCAATGAAACATCTGAATCCATGATTCACCCCAACCCTCTTAAGGTGATCAAGAGTATAAACACTGTAATTTGTTGAGATTTCATGAAATATATTTTTCCAAATTAATGTCCAAGACTCTATTAAGAAGCTCACTTGGTCTATCCCCATATAATCTATAATATCTTACACTCTATGGGAAGCTCACATGGTATATACCTTATAGTCTATAGTACAGGGTTCTCACGGTCCCGTTTCAGTCAGTGCATATTAATGATATAAGGCCAGAGTACACCTATAGAGAAACTTGGCTAACCAATGTACACTTATAGAGCTACTTGGATAAACAGTCTATAGAGAAACAATCTTGTTTAACAACATTATTTCTTCCAATGATCACAAGGCATGGAAACAGGTACAATGACCAAAGGATAACAAGACACAAAGGTTGTAACAAGAACCAAAGAATGGGAAAAACATCCATGCATGACAATTACCCACAAGAAAGATCAATTTTCCTCTACTAAAGCATGCCAGCAAGGTAGGAATAACCATATGTGAAAAATGGTAAACACACAATACCACGTTCATGGGTATTGGTGGAATTTGCACATAAAACTCAAAGACATCGAAAGGTAATGCCCAAACCACCTACCTAGATCCTAGGAGATCGAAATTCCTGAACCACGAGGATTGATTCTACTCAGAACGGAATAGATCTAAAAAAACACACAAAACACTCAATCCAAGATAACTTATGAAAGAGGAAGAATTGGAAAACGAGGCTCTAGGAGAAGAAAGAACTCACCCAGGCAGTTCCAATGCAATAAACGGCAGTTTATTCAGAGAATGGATGAGAGATTAGGGATTCAGAGAAGTTCTATGGTTTTACGGCATCTCTCGGTCGAATGTGGCCTAGAAGAATACGGTTCTGTCGATTAGGCACGACCCCGGTCTGTTTAATGGAAAAAAATACACGACGTGTACTTCTTTAGTACACAGAGTGTACTCTACTTTTCCGTACTCAGCTTTATGTATCCTCCACTTCACCCCTACACATCGTGTTTGTGTCACAGACACAGATAGCACACGGCATGGTGCAACAAGGAATTACACGACGTTTACTTATAATGTACATGGTGTGCACTTCAAAATTTTCCAGAAACTCCTCTTTTCTCAAAAACTCCAGAAAAAGGGAATACATACCTGAAAACTAAAATCTAGGTTCATACAAACTTCCCCACCTAAATAAATTCATCCCCGAATTTCCCTAGCGAGGCAAAGAATAAGAAATCCATTACAGCTCCGGCCACTGCAATCCTACATAGGCTTTCCTCTCCCAAGTCTCGTCCTACACTCGCCTGTGCAGCCATAGCACCCGTACTAGAGGAACAGACCGACCACAGAGAACCTTCGTACTACGATCGACAATCCAGATGGGATACTCCCCAAACGATGCATCTTTTTCAAGCTCAACCTCCTCAGGTTGAAATATATTAGATGGTTCTGAAAAGTTACATCGGAGCTGAGAAACATAGAAGACATCATGCATAGCCCGGTACCTCTGAGGTAACTGTAGCTGATAGGAAACAAGCCCAACTCTCTCCAAAACCTCAAATGGCCTGGCGTACTGTGGTGAATGATTTCCATGTCCTTGAATCCTCTTGTGTCCCATCCTAGGTGCACACACACAGAAAAACCTGATCCCAGACCTCGAACTCTAGTGGTTGTCTCTACTGATCAGCATAAGACTTCTGTCGAGACTGTGTTGTATCCATCCTCTTCTGAATCAACTCTATCTACTCTGAGGTATCCTGAACAAGACCAGGTCCCAGAAAAGCTGATTGTCCTACCTCCAGCTATCATAAGGCTGATCAGCATGGCCTAGAATACAAAGCCTCATAAGGTTCCATCTGAATAGTCATCGGGAAACTATTGTCATAGGCAAAATCCACCAGAGTTATGTGCTTTTCCCATGAAACTCCAATGTCTAGAATGTAATCTCGGAAAATATCCTCAAGCACCTAGATCGTATGATCAGACTGGCCATTAGTATGGGGGTGATATGATGTACTCAAAAGTACCAGTGTACCCAAAGCCTTCTCAAGTCCCTACCTGAACCGAGAAGTAAAACATGCATACCTGTCTGAAACAATAGAGTGTGGAACTCCATGTAGACGTACAATCTATATGATGTAAAATCATCCCATTTCATCAACACTGAATGTATCATTGATCGGTAAGAAGTGAGAAACCTTTGTAAGCCTATCGATGACGACCCAAACAACATCCCTTCCTCGAGGTGACCTCTGTAACCCTGTCACAAAGTCCATCATGACATCATTCCACTTCAAATCAGGAATGGGTAACTGCTGTAAAAGCCTTGCTAGTTGCTAATGCTATTCTTTCACCTGTTGACAAATAGAACATCTCATGACAAAACCAGAAACATATATCTTCATACCTTGCTGCTAGTACGGGTGGTGTAGACCACGATACATCTTGGTGATGCTAGGATGAACTGCCCAAACTGAGGAATGAAAACCCCGCATCATCTCCCCGCGTATGTCTGCTGGCACCCATACGTGTCCCTAGAAAGGCTAGGTCTCATCCTCGCCCACTGTCCATACAAGAAGATAGTACTCTCCTGACACACTCTCCCACATGAATAAGCCTTCTGAGTATGATAGTTGCCACATACTTACCTGATCAAGGAGAGAAGAGGTAACAACTACAGAACAAAGGAAAATTTGTCCCTGTCTGTCGTTATCCTACAGATGCATCTTAGAGAATAGAGACATAAGCTGCCACTAACTGCTAGCCTCTTAAACTACATGAATCTGAGTTCTTCTGCTCAACACATCTGCCACTGTGTTGCCAATTCACGGTGTATAGGTGAGCTCAACGTCGAAAGACTAAAGATACTTGACCCACCTGCACTGTCTCAGATTTAGATCGTGATGGGTGAAGATATACTTGAGACTCTTTTGGTCAGTGAGAACCACAATGTGCTCTCCTAGAAGGTAGTGCCTACAACAGTGTAAGTCATGAACAATACCTACCAACTCTAGATCATGCGTCAGGTAGTTCCTCTCGTGTGACCTCAACTGTTGAGACCTGTAAGCAACAACTCCATCTCCCTTCATAAGCACAGCTCCCATCCCAATACCTGAAGCATCACAGTAAAGAATATAGCCTTACCTGACTCTAGAAAGACTAGTATTGTTGCGGACGTCAACCTCCCCTTGAGGTCTTGAATGGCTGACTCACAAGAATCTGACCACAAAAACATCACCCCCTTCCTGGTCAGACTTGTCAGTGGTGCTTCTAGGAGTGAATATTCTTGAATTAAATGCCTGTAGTATCCATCCAAACCTAGAAAACTCCACACCTCAAAGACATTATTCGGATTCCCCAAGGAAACAATAGCTCTCACATTTTCTGGGTCCACTGATTCTCTTGTCACTGAGATGACGTGACCCTATAAGTGAATCTGATCCATCCAAAATTGGCATTTCGAGATCATAGCATATAACTGATGCTCTCATAGTGCACTCAGAAGGATCTCAAGATGTGTGGCATGGTCGTGTCGAGTGTGAGAGTACACCAAGATGTATTCCATGAAAACAACCACAAAGGAATCTATGTATGGATTGAACACTTGATTCATCAGTGCCATAAAAACTACTGGCGTGTTTGTGAGGCCGAACGGCATTACTGTATACTCGTATAGACCATACCTACTCTTGAAGGATGTAAGTGGAATATCTGATGGCCTAACATGCAACTGATGATAACCAGACCTCAAATCGACCATCAAGAACACCCGGTCTACTCAAAGCTGATCAAAGAGTTCATTGATCCTTGACAAGGGATATCTGTTCTTGACCGTCAAATGGTTTAGCTTTCGATAATCCACACAATGCCGAAGGGTTCCATCTGCCTTTTTCGCAAACAGGATAGAAGAACCCCAAGGAGAAGTATTGTGTCGGATGAAACCCTTTTCTTGCAACTCTTTCACCTGTTCATAAGCTCCTGCAACTAAGTTGTAGCCATCCTATAATGAGGAATGGACACTGGTGCCGCTCCTAGAATGAGCTCAATTGATAAGTCTACCTCATGCTCCAGAGGCAAACCTGAGAATTCATCTGAAAAGACATCCCTAAAACGATCCACCATTGTAGGAAAGTCTAACTATGAAGTTACATGGTAATCTAGATAAATACTTGAAATATGGGCTATAACTCTTCCAAGACCATGATGCTCTGGTCCAACTCTACCTGCCTAGAAATCCCACTAGACCCTATGAAAGAAAGATCCTCCCTCTGGTGATACGAAACTCAACCTGCGACGATAGTTATCGATGATTTACTTGAAGCGAACCAACCTGTCCATCCCGAGAATGACGTCATAGCCCGTCATCTCTAGGATATAGATGTCCCATAATAAATGACACCCAAAAACCTCAAAAGGACACTCTCTTCAATGAAATATGCTATATGTACTCATTCCCAATGGCATGTCAAGGGTCAACATGTCGGCATACGAAATGATACAGAGCCTAAGGCTCTCCATAACAGCAACAGAGATAAAACTATGTGAATCACCAGTATCGAAAAGGGATGAAGATAAAACTGAGGCTACTAGAATCGTACCTTGAACTGTAGAAGGCCAGGATCGTACTCCTAGTAGGTCTGGTCCATGGAAAATGAATGGCATGTACCATGACCTTGTGCCACGGGCTGACCACCCGGAGCTGATCCACTCTGTTTTCGCTAGTAACCTAGTGACATGCCACCACGGCTGCGACCTCCACCTCGGCCTGAATGGCCGGAAGAACTCCAGTTCCTAGACTGGTGAGAAACTAGGGAATCATCTCCTGACCGCAGGGTCATAGAAGAACCCCTACCACCAGCTGAAGTTGTAAATATCTGACAGAAGTGCGGAAGATTACCCATCTTGCCGCAAGATCGACACTCCATTGGGTCCCTCTAGAACTAAGGCCTAGTATTCCCACTCCTACCGCACTGGTAGCATACAACATGGATACCCGAAGATACATTCTTCATACTCTGATCTCCTCGAGAAGACTCTCTATATTGCTTCTTAATATCTATAGGAGGAACACCAGCTCTGGATGTCGAACCACCCTGGCTCACTACTCTTGAATCCCATATGTTTCACTCAGTGATCAGTACCTGGTTAAAGATAGAGGATATCAAAATCATCCAGAAGATATTCACCTGGGAACAGATCTCCTACCGGATACCATCCTCGAACATCCTAGCAAGGAACAACTCATCACCTGCTGGGATCGGCATGAAGCGCTGCGGCTCAGTAAAGCGAGATGAGTACTCCATAACATAAAGAGTACCCTGTTGAAAACTCAGAAACTCCCAGGCTCGGTCATCCTACAAGGTATCTAGGAAAAATTAGTTATAGAAGCTGCGACCGAAAATTTCCCAGGACATACTTTGTTGGCACCTCAACTGTGAGATCAAATCCCACCACCTCTTGGTAGTGTCCCGGAGAATATAAGTAGCCGGATTTACCCTTTTATATGTGGGTATCTCCAGATGTTCAATTATTGTCAGCATGGCCTCTAACCATGACTGTACATCCTGGGGTCCATTATCCCCTAAGAAAGTAAAAGGATGCTACTGCAGAAAGAACCGCGTCAATTCAACCATCGACGAGGCAGGAGGCGGCGCTCCCTAAAAATACTACATCATCCTCAGGAAGTCCCCCCTGAACTGTGTATCGGTGCCTACAATCGGTACGACTGCTATTGCCAAGGCTGGCATAGTAGGAGGATCTGCAGGAGGTCCCTGATCAGCCATATTCGGTGTCTGATCACCATTTGGAAACTGATGTACAACCAGAGGATGTCTCAGAGGCATAGCTCTGAAGAGATGAAAAGAAAACCTTAGATCATGATTATCAAAGACATAGAACACAAGGGTACAAAACTGTAATAGGAGAAGGTAACATTTGAGTTTACAAAATGTGACTACACGTCATGTATAAAAACTACACGGTGTGTTCTCATAAACCAAAAACATGGGCGTGTACTCCTCCCACCTCTGGTCATTTAACACCCAAAACTACATGGCTTTTTGTTCCCTCACACGGCGTGTACTTGAACTCTATCCCATACCCGAGTCTCTTTACATGGCTAACCCACACTGTCTTATTAAACTTAGACTACACGGAGTGTTCCCTATGGACACGACATTTAGTGGACAGGGTTTCAGCAACCCGTGTTGTTAGTCACACGGCTGGCTACACGGCTGACCATTACATAGAATGTTCCAAAAAAACATGGCGTGTATAGGAGAAGATAACACCGAACCATATTTTTGGTGACATGGCTAGGTACATGGAACAAAACTAAATGATGTGTTCTTGACCAACGCGGCGTGTCCTGCACCAGTTTCCCAGACCTGTGTTGTTAATGACACGGTCAGGTACACGACTCTATACTACATGGTGTGTATAAAAACTACCTGGCATGTTCCTAAATACATTTCCTCAACCCTGTGTTCCTACTCACATAGTCAGTGACATGGTCCAAAACTACACGGCGTGTAGTCCTAAGGTACACGTTGTGTATTCTGGGTTTTTCCGAGTAATATCCCAAAAACTGCACTGAAGCCCTTAAACACAGAAAAACAAGGCATGAGGGTGGAAAATTTCGATATGTGAGGGACCATACTCCCCAAGAATCAAATCATGGCATCTAATACAGTCATATATAAGAAAAAAAGGACAATGATTCACTAATTTTGATTCAAGAGGGCCGATAACACCACAAGAACCAAAATTTGGCATTCAATTAAGCAAGGTACAATACGAACAATCCTCTATCAAATAGTAGAGATTATATCAAGGCATGTATCACAACAACATGCATAATATACACAAGGTCTATCACAATTGCATGCAATTGCTAATGCATCCTAGATGGCCGGGAAAGAATGCATGGAATTTGATTTCTAACAAGTGCCTACATGATGCATGAGATGGTGTACCCTCATCTCATCAAGTTGAGATAGAAATAGAACCCTAATATCAACAACAATAACAACACACGTCATGTGAATCACTCTAGGTTAAATCATATCAACTGTAAAATCTCAAAACCAGAAAACTGCAATAAATGAAGTAGTATGCATTTTCCCTGTACAGAGGTTAGATACTACTGGGCATAGATTATTACCAATTACCGAATCCATCCTATCCCTAGATAAAGCCTCTAAATGGTAAATCAAGAAAAATGAATTCCTCTGATACCACTTTGTAACGTCTCGGTTCCGGAATCCACCCAGAGGTTCCCCCTACCCTGTTGGACAAATGGCATAAAGGGCATTTCTCCAAATGCCAGAGGCTACCGACTAGTAGCGAGGCCCTTGGGTGTCATAGTTGGGAAGCTATGAACACATTGGAAGAGTACACAATGGAAGTAAATGAACATGCAAGAGCAGAAGCCGTAAATAACCAATAATAATACACAGTGGAAAACTAAATCAGCGAACAACGGGTGCACATTTGTATATATATAAAATTATGCATGATACATATATAGAAAAGTATCCAAACAAGTCACAATTATGAACAAAAAAATAGTACCAAAACAAGTACAAAAGAAAGTAAATAGCTGCCCAGCATCGCAAGCCAAAGCTTGGTCCCATGCTCTCCTACTCCAAGCAATCAACTACCAGAAGTCGAAGGGCACTTTCCCTTATCTATACCTGCAACAACATACTCTGTTTGGGTGCAAAAGCATGACCCAAATTGGGTGTGAGAATAAAATCCCAGAAGGCAACCACCCGAAGATATGTATCTAATAGTCAGTGAGCATATGAAAGGTAATAGTTCAGTAAGATCTAAACAGTAATAGTAAACAACAGATAGTACACAGAAAGCCGTAACAAGATGATACAAAATGGTAATAAATCCATAGAACAATAAGAAGTAGTGAAACAACTGATAAAAACAATAGGAACCCCTCTGCAAAGTACTCACTATCATCCCCTCTGGTCCTATCCAAGACGTACCACAACCGTCTGGGAAGTGCACTCAGCCTAACCCCTCTGGTTTGGTCATACAAAATTATAAAACTCTCTGGGGAATCTCACTTGGGTAATTACCCATATTCTAGGTTAGTCAAGGACTCTCTGAGGGAGATCACACTGTCTAACCCTCTTGGTACCAATGTCAAGAGAACTCTCTAAGGAAGCTCACTCGGTCAATCCTCCTATAGCCTCAGGTATACCACAATATCTTTGAGGAATCTCACTATGTGAATTCATCCTCTATCCAGGGAAGGTTTTAAAGACATTAAAATAAAGTAAAGACTCTATGATGAAGCTCACTCGGTCTACCCTCCCGTAGTCTATAATAACTAAGTCTCTCTGTGAAGCTCACTTAGTCTATCCCATGTATTCTATAATGTCCAAGACTATCTGAGGAAGCTCACTCAGTCTATCCCCATATAGTCTATAATAACTAAGACTCCTTGGGAAGCTCACTCGGTCTATCCCTTATAGTCTATTGCACCGGGTTCTCACGGTCCCATGCCAATCAGTGCATATTAATTATATAAGGCTAGTATACAACTATAGAGCAACATGGCTAACCAAAGAACACCTATAAAGATACTTGGCTAAATAGTCTACAGAGCAACAACCATGTTAATAACATCATTCCAAACTATGATTACAACACATGGAAACAGGTACAATGACCAAAGGCTAACACGACCCAAAGGTCGTAACAAGAACGAAAGCATGAGAAAAACATCCATGCACGAAAATTATCCACAAGAAAGATCATTTTACCTCTACACATGACTGCTAGAAAGGCAGGAATAACCATAAGGGAAAAAGGTAAACACGCAATACCTCGTTCACGAGTATTGGTGGAATTTGCACATAAAACAGAAATACATTGAAAGGTAAGGAACCAACCACCTACCTAGATTCTTGGAGATCGATATTCTTGAACCACGGGGCTTGATTCTCCTCAGAACGGTGTAGATCTAAAAAAACGCACAAAATGATCAACCCACGATAAAATATGAAAGAGGAAAAATTGGAAAACGAGGCTCTAGGAGATGGAAGAACTCACCGATGCAGTTCCAACGCAATTGATGGTGGTCGATTTAGAGAATGGATGAAGGCTGAGGGATTTGAAGATTTTTCATGGCCTTACGACGTCTCTCAGTCGAACAGGGCTGTAGGGTCCTAGAAAATATGCAAGGGTGATTCTACCCAGATCCCCCACAGAATTGTGGCAAATAATCAAAGAAGGGAGACAAATGGGACCGGTCCACGAACCGGTCCAATGAAAGCACAACGTGGCCAGGCCCCATGAGGAACCCCCTCTTAGAAACATTATCTTTTGCGAAATGGAGGTGGAGAGCCTCCGCGGTCGCGAGGCAGGAGGGGCACCAGTCCGGTTCACCGTCACGAATTGCCCCAACTGCGAACCGCGTCGACCACTTCAAGTCGCACCAGCTGTTATTCGCAGAATAGAGGCGGAACCCTCTGTAGCTATAGAGAACACCTTGAGTTCGCCATGTGGAGGGGTGGAAGTGTTCAGTACCCACCGCAAATCGCGGATTGACCAAGTCAGCTGTAAAAAGGGTATTTGATTATGGGCCTCTGCAAAAGGTGTCGCGTGGCCACAGATACATCTCTTTACCCACTCTATAAAAGGAGACCAAGTGGGGAATGAAATGGATATCAGAGAACTGGAATCAGATTCAGAGGTTTTGGAGATTAGGAAGGATATCGGTTGAAGGAAGGCATCAGATTTCACAAACATCGAAATTCCCACCCGCGAACCACAGTAGGTATACAAATTAACAATGAATTAGAAAACGCATAATAATTTGGTGAAACGCAAACATGAAATAACAAAAGCAAGGAGAATAGTGAACTGTATCCCCTCCTCGGATGACTTCCCCATGGACCAGGGAGTTTATGCCCCTTCTCCCATCTGTCGCAACACGTCGCACTCTCCGATGCGGGCGAAGCCCCGACCGACGAGCCACCGACTGGCGCCGCCCTTAGACACCGATGCGGGCGAAGCCCCGACCGACGAGCCACCGACTGGCGCCGCCCTTAGACACCGATGCCCACCTGGAACCCTCTGTGAACCACCCTGGTTCACAGATTGAACCTGAAGCCATGAACCACCCTGTTTCGTGGGACACTACTTATTCCACGGACCACCCTGGTTCGCGGATGACTTGTCCAACTGCCTGACACTTCCCCACACGAAGGGTTCCACCAGCCATACGTTTTGGTGGCTCCCAAAATACTTAGGTGTTATCATTTCCTGAGAAAGATAAAATCCTTCCAATCTAACCAAGTCCTCCATGACTCCCTCATTGGCATATTCATTGGCCCCAAGTCGAGGCATCCACCAGAGCCACCGGATAGGCATGGTGTAACTTTCAGCTGCATCAGTGCGCCATTTTGAGTTCACATAATCACAGTAAACAGGGTCAAAGGGGTTTCCCCGACCCTTGAGCAGATTCTTGAAGCATTCATGGGTTCATATTCCCATGGTAATGTGGAGTCTGAGCTCGGGAATCCCCTCTCTGCCCCTCCACTTGTTGAGGGTTCCTCTGAGATGGTAAAATATCCATCAGAAGGAGGCCCTCATGCACTGCAAGAGAGGAGATGGGAACAAGAGCACCCCCTTTCCCTCTCCCACTGGGCTTTGTCGCCACGGGCGTCCATCACAGAGTAATACCTGACCTCATGGATCGCCCTCATGCGTAAGCCCCACTTCACTTCTAACGGACGCACCACTCGCGACGTGATCCTATGGTCCCTGCTGCCTTTTGTTTCTCACACCGAGCATGACTCACGTCGGCTTAGAGTAAACATCGACCATGAAATCCTCTTATGGGCCTCATCAGAGTGTATTCCCCAATCCATTATCTTGGGCCTCCTCAAAGTGTAAGCCCCAATCTATCATTTTGGGCCTCCTCAGAGTTTAAGCCCCAATCCACATCTTGGGCTGCCTAAGAGCGTAATCCCCGCATTAATCCGAACTAAGGGGTCTATGATCCATGTATCCTAGGAGGGGTATGTAGGAACCCTATCCTAGGTTCAAGCCCAATGACGGGTCATTCTGACCCCCCTTTCACATCTGTTTACCAACATCTTTTTCCTCTTCAAAGTGTAAGCCCCAATCCACATCATGGGCCTCCTCAGAGTGTAATCCCCAATCCACACTATGGCCTCATCACAGTGTAATCCCCTATACACATCATGGACCTCCTAAGAGTTTATGCCCAAAATAATGTGCACTACATGGACTTTGATCCCTGCCCCCTAGACAGGGTACGTAGGAAGCCTCCAAGAGGATCAAGCCCGACCACCAAAGGACCCCCGGGTCCACCTTCACGTCGATTCTCCGACGCTCTCCATTCGAACTAAGTTGACTTCGATCCCTGTCCCCAAATCCGGGTACGTAGGAAGCCTCCCTGAGGTTTAAGACTGACAACCGGTTGATCCAACTATCCCCACATCGGTTCACTATGCCGCTCCTAGTGCCGCCTCAAGCGAGTTCCGACTCTTCAGGTTCATTAATACAACGAGGGATGGTAAACCACCGACATAAATGATTCTGAACCCCTGCATCCAGTTGACCATTTCCCACCAAAGTTAAATCCATGGATACTATGTTTGGGTATAATCCAAAGATTCGTGAACATATGAATACATCTTAAATCAATAAGACATTCCCGGAACATGCAATAATTTCCCCCAAAAAAAGATGTGATGAGTTGGACATCCCATCCTCTCGACCAATGTGTGTTCTTAAGATTCACTGGTCAGACCATCTGATGAACGCCTGCCTTTTGATAACAGGTCCATCAATCGTTGGATGTGGAGACGTTGGGCGTTTCGAGGCCCGAAAAGCCAAAAGAAAACAAAAAATGGTGAACCCGACGTGAATCTTTAACCAAACATGACAGATTCAACTTAATCCCACCATATCCCCCTCATGCTCTAAATGAGGGCCAAGCAATGTCATTAATTATGCATGGGATTATGAGATTTTTATTTGATGGGTTTTCTTCTTGTATTTGATAAAACTATTTGCCGGTACTACCTTCCGAACTCCCTTTGATCCAATGGCATCGCAAAGGAACTCACAAGTGCACATTTCCAAAAATTCAAGGACGAGACTTCCAAAACAATGGAGGAAACTGTCACCCACCCAGCGTCTTCAACACTGGGTTTCGGACACGCTGATCCGAGAGTACCAGGCGAATGGTACTCTCCCAATGGTGGAGGCGGCCATGCATGCCCTCCAATCGGTCAAGATTCACCGATCGCTTGCCAAGCTGTGACTGCAAAGGCGGATCCATACAGCCCCTGTCGCTGTCTCCAAACATTTCCGGAGTTTATCCCCAGAACGGGAAAATGCATACCTCCCTTATCTTAGGGAGGTGGTTGAGGTCAATGTTGAGGACTTCATCCATACCAAATGGGGGTTTCGCTCCAAGGCCCCCACCGGTAGACGCCATCGCGGTCACGCCACGACCCAAAATCCTCACGCGAAGGAGGATGTCTCCCTAAGGATTCAGGCCCATGCCCCCGAGCTCCGGCCGCTCGTACCGCCCGACGATAGAGGTAGACGCACAATCTGGGACTGGTCATCACCCTGGTTCCTGAGGAGGAGCTCCACTGCTCAGCCACAGAGACGTACCATGAACAGGCACCTACACCTGTTTGCTCCTCCCAAGTCTACCATCCAGACAGGGAAACATCGTAAGAGGCAGCACACATCCCCACCAAGATCCATCAAGCACGTCGCTCACACGGGACATCACTTACTCGGCAGGGACCTCTCCCTGCCCAGGGTCGTGAAAACCACCAGCTTGACGAGGTGGGGACCTAGTGCCTGTAGGACCAGCTCCAAGCAGTTTCTTCTGATGCCCTCCATCTTTACATGGTAGCAATCAACAAATCCCGCCACCCCGATGTGGACGCAAATAATAGGGGGGCACGTCTCCTCTCCAACAAATGCCACTGAATCAATATGGTGGGAAACCAATATATGCAGGGCCAGCTCCTTATAGATGCAAGTAAAGCCCGCCACCTCGATGTGGCGGAAAATAGAGAGATAAACTGGAGTATCCTGGTACAGGGGCAAATTCCTTCACCTTCCATGACACAGGATAATTGTCAGCACCCACTAGCCACTGGAGGACTGGAGCAAGTTATTCCTGCTCCGATACTGTAATGGGCCTTCATACCAGTTCCAGCCAAAGATGACTCTCTACATATCCTGGCAATGACGGAGGAGCAGGTATCGATCTTAGATCATATCTTGCAGACTTGCTAGCATGTAATTGCATCAGCAGCAACCGCAAGGACTCGGGCCCGTGAGCCCATCTTTCCAATTGAGTCGACTCATCTAAGAGACTAGATAGCCTCCTTGGTGCTGATCTTCATCCCTACATCTTCCCATGAGGGTCGCCGGCCATATTCCGCGACGCAAGGGAAACCAGATCGAGTAGCATCACTCGTTACAACTGGGGGAAACCCATCCATCATTGTGGATGCTCTAGAGCAGGCATATATCCCTGCTAAAAGTCAAGATGTTCGTCGGCGTATCCCAACAGTATCACGGGACCCAATTAGACCGGGACCCAAAGGTGAATGCCATTGCCAACAGCAGACTGTCCCCACTTCCCGCCAAAGAGCACCCCAAACGCGCCGAAGGCAGCCGGAAAATAAAGAGCGGGTTCATGACTATGCTCTACTGGAAGCTGAGGTTCCCGAAACGACCAAGCACACCTCAAAAGTTCGGAACCATACCCACCAATTAACATATGATGGTAGTGGTAGTAGTAGTTGCGGAGGTCCTCCCCACAATGTCGCTACCAGTAGATCTGAAGATCCTCCCCAAATAACCCATGGGGGCCACCCCCACTGGCCTATAATGATCGATCGCGAGAGGCCATCTTTTGATGGGAGTCACAGAAACCCTCTACATGGCCCGAAGATCGAGCAGCAAGAAGGTCATCCACTTGTTGCGGTCCACCCTGAAGGTCCTCACTGGGGTATACACAAAAATAACTCTACATACAGTGGAACCACATATTGATATGGTAGTCCTCTCTATCATAGTCGCAACTAAGGAGACCCTCTCCATAGTGGCGTCTCATCATGACAAGAAGGCCCTCCCCTTGTCGTGGCCTGCCCTGAAGGTCCTCCCTAGGGGTTATGCTACAACGGAATTCCACGTAGTCGGGGCATTAAATCTTGGTGGTAGTCCTCGCCACCCTGATAATGGAGGTCCTCCACATAGAGATGTCAAGCAACGAGAAGGCCCTCCCCTCATTGCGGTACATTCTGGAGGCCCTCCCCAGGATATATCCACCAGATATTCTCCCAGCGGCAGCAGTAATGGTATTTATCTTCGTTGCCACAGCTATGATGGTACCCCTTGCCACCATGGTCGCCATTGCGAAGGTCCTCCCTGCAATGGCCCCAAGCAACAAGAAGTTCCTCCCCTTGTCGCGGTGTATCCTGAAGGTCCTCCCCAGTATGTGCGTTGAATGTCAAGCCATGATGGTCATCCTCACCATGATGGAACATTTTGTGAAGGTCCTCCCTGTAACGATGCTACACAGCCAGAAGGTCCTCCCCTTGCTGCAACACGCCTTAGAGGTCCTTCCAAGGGTGTGTACTGCTAAAGCCCTCTATGCAATGACGCATTAAGTAGAAATGGTAGTCCACGCCATTACGACCGCCACTGTAGAGGTCCTCCCTGTGATGACATATTATTTCGTCAGGAAGGCCCTCCCCCTACCGAATCAAGCACCGAAAGGCCCTCGTATGATGGGGCACTCAGAAGGACGGGATCAAGCATGTCAGATTCCCAGCATGTCGCTAGAGACCCCCTTCTTCGATCAGGAGTCGTTATAGGGTCGCGTTCATCTTCTGAACCACCTCGGAATCGCCCACAGGACAATTCAATACCTACCGGTCCTACTGCCTCTTACTACAGTGAGTTCCTTAGTTGGGCTAACCAGGTAGAGGAATCACTGGCAGAGGAGTATGCCGATATGCTGCACCTGAGAAAACGACTAGCCAGGGATGATATACCGGTTATGTTTTGGCCCACGACCACCTCTCAGTTAGACATTCCCATAGAGTTGTCAGGAGAATGCATACACGGTATCCACCATAATATATGGACGACCCTCCACCGGCTGAAATCAAGCTTCATACCCTATGACATGTATGTAAACCACGTCAAGACAATAGGAGACCTACTTCATCACATCGACCTGAAGGACCTATCCTCGACGTGACAACAATTCCCCGAGAGGCGCAAAGGGAATATGGAGGCAGGTTGCCTCTGTGCACTGCACGAGTTGCGCTGCCTCATCACTGACGCTCCGATGAGAGTCCATATCAGGGGATGGAGAGAACATGGAGCTCCGCATTTCACTCTACTCCCCGCCTAGAAAAACCCGTTCGGCATGGAGTCATGCTACTTCTTCATGGAAAGACGACAATCGAGTGGACCCCTAGTTCAAGAAAGGCAACACACCCAACAGAGTCGGGCCTTGAGTAAGTCCCAGAAGCATCAGGCCAAATGGGAACAATCCATTAAAAAACGACACAATCAGGTCACCGAGAGCATGCAACAGGCCTCTAGCCTAAAAGAGGCCAATCACCGATTTCTCCTGCCTCCCTAGAAGGTACTGATCCACAGGTGAATTCGGCACCAGATCTGGTTCACCCCTGGATGGGAGCACGCGAGATCAGGCAGGTCGCGATAGCCGCAACCACTACCGCAATCCACGGTCAACCCCAGCCTACAGGGATAGGGTCATTTTTTACAACAAATTCCTCTGTAAGACCCATAAAACTGGGAAGAGACTCAACATCCAGGGAAAGGAGGCAGCCCCAGCCCTCAGGGCTGGGGGCATTATTACCCCCTCAACAACAACCTCCCCACAAGAGTCGGTATTCTCTCGTCTGTGGAGGATAGTCAGAAGAGGAGGCTCTCGTCCTATCCCATCATTTGAATCATAATCCCCTCTGAGAGGAAGGGGTACCATAAAGTCGCATCAAAAGACTCTCTGTGTCACCTTGAATCAAGAAGTCTGAAGGCAATCCCAGGAATCAAAAGGGAAGGCTAGAAGAAGATGCGAGAGATCCTCTTCCTATTTGGAAGATGACATCCCCTCCACCCCGCAATATTCGTTCATCAATGCCAAAGAGTCTAACCCCATGGGTGACACTGGGGAAAATGCAAATCAGGACAGATCGGGAGACGATGGTTCCAGTCAGGTTGTGACTCACAACGAACCCCCTGGTGTGCATACCCAGAACCAGAGGGCCGCCTTAAATATGGCCTCAACTTCAGCTAACCTCCCTCTGCATAACCTGCGAGCTTCCAAAAAAGATAATAATAAAGGAATGATTACCCTTAACCTGTCCCCTTCTCTCGATAAAAACGAGCCACTCACACTCGAAGAGAGGTTCGCTCGATAGGAAGAAGAGATGAAAGAATTGATAAGGCTTAACGCCGAGCTACTTCTAAGGAACCACCTTATTAAAAGTGCTTCCCAAGAGGAACTACATCATACACTCCCAGCAAGTGCACATCAAAGGCTATGGTTTTCCCTAGAAAATAAAATACAGTCAGGGATCCCATCCAATGAGGTGCTTGGCCTATCCAACTACCTATATGTGGATCCGAATGAATACTAAGATTTCCCTCCACTCAGGATGCAACCATAGCGACTACGCCTGAACCCTCTGAAGGTGCCACAAACGGCACGTGCACCTTTGGTGCTGGCCAACTCGGACCCTTAGGCAATGCATCGGGTTATGCCAGCCCAGGACCAGGCCCAAAAGGATGTAAACTAGGGACTCACCAACACCATCAAGGCACTAACAACTCGATTAGAATTGATAGAAGGTTGACGCACTCTGATACAACCGGAACAGAAATCATACCCAGATTGGATGACCAACACACCGCCTAAATCCAAATTTGGGGGCCCTGTGTTCCCCATCTTCAATGGATCAGGCGATCCATAGTAGAATTTGATGCACTACGCATCCTATTGTGACCCTATGATGGGAACTCCCAAACAACAAGAAGCGGTGAAACCCAGATGCTTCGTACGACCCATCAAAGGGTTCGCCTTCACCTGGTACACGATTCTGCCGGCCCAGTCGATAAAGATCTAGGAGGACCTCCGGTAGCAGTTCCTATTCCACTTCAGCTCGACGCTGTGGAAAAAAACGGTCAACAATCTCATGAACTGCAAGGAGAGGGAGAATGAGGGGGTCTTTGATTTCATCTCCAGATGGAAAGGTCTGACCTATTCTCTGAACAAGCCAATGCCATAAGATTAGATTCTATCAATATGCATCGATAATCTTAGAGATGAGTTGTGAACACCTATCATACTGGTGGAGTTCACCACTGGCTTCCGCCATCTCTCGGCCATTGCCAAAATAATTGAGAACCTCGTGCAGTAGACTAATTCAATGTCTCGAATAGCCTTGCAGGCTCTTGCGAAAAGATCCCCTAGAGCTGAAGCGTCCTTTGTCACACTCAAGCTGGGCCCCTGTGCCCGCTCGGCTGGTCAGGCCTCCACCAAATTGTCAAGGGCCTCCAGCATATCAGTGGCCGCCCCCACCGAAATGGGAAGATAAGTGAGGAACCAAGAGGAACTAGTTTGAGGAATGAATAAAAAAGGTATACTTGTTCCGGGATGATCAAGTTCGCAGCTACTTCATTGCCTCCATGAATTGCAACTTACTCCGCTTCCCGGAGGCAAGGAAGAATGAAGAATTCGACCACGATGATAGGCCTGATTACCGCCCCTACCATCAGATGTTGGGGAATTATATCTGAGAATGATTCATCTTCAATGACCTCCTGCAGAGGATGGTAGATTCTGGACAAGTCGAGCTGGGACCACCCCCAGCACATGTTTCATGTATCTCTACCGCCAACTCCAACAAAGAGGAGGGATGGAAAAAATTCACCAGGAAACTAGGGTAGAAATTTGACAACTGGATAACTCAGAAGTCTATCAACCGATCCCAAGGTATACTCCGAGCTCAACTACTGCAGACGGTGTTGACACCACGTCCCCTAAAGGCGCACAGCGGATAGTATCGGCCTCAAAATCCTCTACGAGCTGGTCATCCGGGCAGAGTCGAAGGACAAAACAATCAAAGGAGGAGCAGTCCGGGATGGGGCCAAAGTTAGTCCCGACCCTGGCAGACTTTATGCCCTATAATTTGGTACCACGGGCATCGACCCTCCAAATGGAACTATCAGAGACAACCGACCAGGCTGACCTGTCAGAGGATGAAGAGACATTTTATGGTTCTATCAACGTCATCCATCTCATTGAATTATTCCCTCACGAAGGGTATGAATACGAACCCGAGTTCTCTGCATGAGGAACGGGGAGGAGGAACCGTAGAGGTAGGGGATACCAGGGGAGGTGCAGCCGCAGCCGAAACCAACCCTAAGGCTAGACCCTGGCCCAAACCGTTAATATCCTGAAAACCCATGGGAGATCCCTTCAGCGGACTCCACAGGATATGGAATGACCCTCTACCTCCACATGCAACCACTCTGGCCCTATTGTTTAGTGATACCCACCAGAGGAGGAGCAAGTGTCTGGTCGCCTAGTGCGCACAAAAAGACAAGCCGGGCCAAGTCCTCAAAACGCTGGAACACCATCAGCGTCCGTCCCCACGGCCGGTTCTTCATCGTCAAATGCTACAGCTCCCAAAACACCCACCAAGAATCTCCTGCCAATGGAGTAGAAATATGATATCCTTAAGCAGCTAACATCGGTACCAGCCAAGCTGTCCATCCTGGATTCCCTCGGTTTGTCAGCCGACCTTAGGGCTACGATTATCGAAGCTTTGATTAGCCCCCATGGGTTTCAATCCGAGGTAGTTGCCGCCGAGATTTAATGGATGGAGACTGGCTAGGTGGAATGAAATGCGGTGATTTCCTTCACCGATCAGGATGAAGACACCTTCATGCAATGACACATCAGACCGCTATATGTTTTCGACATGCTGAACGATATTGAGATCCATAAATTCTTTATAGACAATGGCTCTGGAGTTAACCTCCTTCTTCTACGGACACTCCGTATGTTGGGCTATAGTGAGGATGATCTAATTCCCTCAGCCAAAACAATATTGGGTTACGACAAGTGTGAGCAGAAACCAGTGGGGAAGATTAAGCTAAAGACCCATTTTGGTGACCTGGTAGCCTACACGGAATTCCTGGTGGTCTAGAAAAGCACAACATTCAATGCCCCAATGGGAAGGCCATGGCTCCATAAGCACATGGTCGTTCCATCATCTTACCACCAGTGTATCAAGTACTGTGTCAATGGAAAAAAGCGGGACGTTTCACACCGACAAGGCACCTTTCGAGATCTCCAATTCACTTTAGATTGATGCCGGTTTCTATGAGAAAAAAAAAGAAGCCTTTGGTCGATGGTGTCGACTGGATCCCCGCTCCAAATGGCCTGGAAATAGTTCCTGATGACCCCCTCAGGATGCTTGGCAGAGATTACGTCTTTCCCATCAACGACGTGGAAGGTAGGAGTTCATGTCTGGACATGCACTCGGATGACCTCATGACATCGGCCATAATGACCGAGTGTGACAATGTGGGAACATACGCTGACCCTCAATGGGGGGGGAAAGCTCGAGCAAGGATTCCCATGACACCTCGCATCTAGACTTCCAAGAAATCATGACGGGATATCTCGCCTCATCAGACCAAGAAGATGTGGATTTGCAAGAAAAAGAGGGGGATGATCTTAGGGATGCACCTCCTGCATTTGAGGAAGGTATCTCCACCACTGTGGACGAACTCATGGATATAAACCTGGGTACCGAGGAAGACCGGAGGCCCACTCTCATTAGCATGGCCATGTCTCCCGAGGAACATGAGTTATATACCTCCTTCTAAAGGAACCATTAGGATGTATTCACCTGAAATTACACGAAAATTCCAGGACTCGATCCCGAGGTAGCGATGCATCACCTAGGTCTTCCAGAAGACCACTGGGGCTACAAACAGGCTGCTAGAAGGACACACCCCTCGCATGCTGCCAAGATAGAGGCTGATGTCGATAAGCTCATTAAAGAATGCTTCATTTGAGAGGTCCACCATCCCATTTGGTTTTCCAATATCATCCCCGTCAAGAAAAAAACAGGCAAATCTCCGTCTGAATTGACTTCAGAGACCTTAATCGGCATTGTCTGAAAGATGAATTCCCTGTTCCAATCATCGAGTTCTTAATTGATGCAACGGCCGGGTATGAGGCTCTATCCTTCATGGACAACTATTCTGAATATAATTAGATCAATATGTCCTGAGAAGATGAAGAAGCCACTGCCTTCAGGGCCCCTCAAGGGGTATTCTGTTACAGGGTCATGCCCTTTGGTCTCAAGAATTCTGGCACCATGTATCATTGTGCCATGCATCGTATCATTAAGCTGTTCTTAGGGAAATTCATTGAATGTTACACGGATGACCTAGTGGTCAAGTCAAGATAGCGTTCAGATCAACTATCATACATTGAGACCATCTTCAACAAGCTCCGACAGCATAGTTTGAAGATTAACCCCATAAAATGCGCCTTTGGGGTTACCTCGTGGAAATTAATTAGCTTCGTCATACGCCATCATGGCATCGAAATCGACCCTGAGAAGATGAAGGCTATCCTAAGCCTACCCCCTCCCCGAAATCTCACTACGTTGAGGGGATTCCAAGGAAACCTAGCCTATATTAAGGGGTTCATAGCCAACCTAGACAAGAAAATGTTTGCCTTTCACCAGGTTAATGATGAAGGGGGTCACATACCAATGGATGGATAACTGCCAAGAGGAGTTACAAAACTTGAAGAAGTACCTCTTAAGACCACCGGTTCTCATTCCCCCGGTTGAAGTAAGACCTCTCATTCTATATGTGACAGCCCTAGAATGGTCACTATGAGCCTTTCTCACACAAAAGAATGATTCCGGCAGCGAAAACAGTCTCTATACCTCAATTGAAACATGATTGATGCTGAGACTCGATACTCAAATATTGAGCAGAGCTATTTGGCTTTGGTCTTCATAGTTCAAAAGTGGTGACATTATCTGCTGCATCACGAGGTCCATTTGATCTCGCGGAGTAACCCGCTCAAGTACATCCTTAGACGCCCGATGATAACTGGATACCTATCCTGATGGGCGGCCATCCTGCAACAGTTCGACATCCGGTTCATGCCTAAAAAGCCTTCAAGGTCCAGTAATTAACAGAATTTCTGGCAGAGCACCCTTAAACAGGGACCACTGCAACGGATGCCGAACTACCTGATGAAGATATCTTCTCGGTCCAAGAGGAGTTCCCAGTATAGTAAATTTACATTGACAATGCATCCCGAAGCCCCACCATGAAGAGGATGGAGGATCCCAGATTCAACAAAGTGGGTCTAGGGATAATACTCATGTCCCCAGAAAGGAATGTTTTCCATATTCTTTCCTCCTGTCATAGGGATGTACAAACTATGAAGCAGAATTCCAATCTCTCATTGTAGGCCTGGAGGTCACACTCAAGGCACAAGTGCAGCACCTTAGGGTAAAAGGTGACTCGGAGCTGGTCATCAAGCATGTTAATGGTGACTATTATATTACAAAGGATGAGTTAATCCCATAGTTTGACCATGTTCGTGGGATAATGGCCGAGTTCTCCATAGAACCAATTGTGGATTATATTCCCCAGTCCCAGAACACTCAGGTTTATGCATTAGCCAACACGGACACAACCTTTGCCGACCCAGACCAGGATTAAACGATCATCATTATTGCTCACCATCTAATGGTATTGCCATTTGTTCAAGCTAAGATAGAAGAAATCCACGAAGTTAGTCTTTTCCCTGATCCATATGCTCCTGCCACCAGCTGGATGAAACCCATTGTGAACTACCTTCAATGGGAAGAGCTTCCATCAGATAGGGCTGAACGAGAGAAAATACGGAGAAAGGCAATCAATTTTGTCCTATATGGCGGTGTGGGCCATAAAGAGGTCCTCTACAAACAAGGCCTCGATGGAGTGCTCCTCAGATGCATTGATGGATAAAAAACTGTTTTCGTCATCACTTAAGTACATACAGGAGGGTGTGGAGCACATTAACAAGGGACCAAGATTCCCATCAGGTTCGAAGGCTTGGGTACTAATGGACCACAGTGGCATGAGACTACGAGCATTTTACCGCAAAATTCCTCTCATGCCAGATTCATGACAACTTCATACACCAGCCCCTAGAGTTACTTCATCAAGCTAAGTACTCATGGCCATTTTCCGTCTGGGGGATGGACGTCATGGGACCATATCCTCCATCCACGACCAAACTGCTGAGGTATATCCTCACGGAAACTGACTCCTTTTCCAAATGGGAAGAAGCCATACCTCTCAAGGAAGTCAGGGCAAGAAATATTGTCAGCTTCGTGAAGACCAATATCATCACCAGATTTTGTGCCCCTCATACTATACTGACGGACAACAGCACCAATGTCTACACTGATGAGTTGGAAAAGCTATACCACGAGTATGGTATCAAGGTTAACCACTCATCCCGCTACCATGCAGCGGCCAATGGATAGATAGAAGCTTTTAACAAGACCATGTCCAATATCCTCCAGAAAATGGTGGAAAAAGACAAGAACTCATGGCCGGATAAACTCCGCCATGCATTGTGGGCTTATCGAACCACAATCTACACCGCTACTCGGTCTACCACGTACTCATTGTTGTACGACATAGAGGTGGTACTACCCATTGAGTTCCAACTTCCCTCACTTCGTGTTTCCATCTGTGATCAATTATCTGATGATGAGCAGTCAGAAAAGTGGCTAGGTGAATTGGAACAGCTAGATGAGAAGCGGCTGCACACTCTGCACAACCTGGAAGTGTACCAGAACTAGATCGCATGAGCCTTCAACAAAAAGGTCTGCCTCCAGTTTTTATTGGAAGGGGAATTAGTTCTTGTCCTCCGGACCCCAATGATACCTTTAAAGAAGCCTCCAAATCTGGAGCCCAAGTGGGAGGGATCGTATGATGTACACATGGTCTAATCCAACGGAGCATATTCCCTGATCTCCATGGATGGGAAATTCACCACGGCTCCTACCAATGGGAAATTCCTGAAGAAGTATTTCAAATAGAAATGAGATGTATTCCTCGTCCTTACCACATGAAGATAAAATGCACGTACGAAGAAAAAAAATGAGATGTATTTGTCGTCCTGACCGCACGACGATAAATAGTAGGGACGAAGAAAAAAATGAGATGTATTCATCGTTCTTACCGCACGACGATAAACTGCACAGACGAAAAAAAGAGAGATGTATTCCTCGTCCTTACCACAAGATGATAAACTACATGAATGAAGAAAAAAATGAGATGTATTCATCATCCTTACCACATGACAATAAACTGCATGGATGAAGAAAAAATTGTGATGTATTCATCGTCCTTACCGCATGATGATAAACTACATGGACGAAGAAAAAAATGAGATGTATTCATCATCCGAGCTTCATGACGTTAAACTACCTAGCACCCAAGGGTCCAAACTCTATAACCTTAAACTAAGAGTATTTTTTCCTCACCGCATGATGTTAAATTGCATGGACAGGGTGATTTAAAAATTCCCTCTTCCCCCCATGTACAGTCCAGCCCTACATGGGATGTATTTTTCATTCAGAGAACAATGTGTGGCTTGATTCCTACCCTCGCATGATATGTAATGACGCCAGAATTCCACACCCTGGCCCAGCCATCTCAAAAAAAATATGCCCCTTCCCCCATGTACGAATCAGATTTTCCTGGGGTGTATTCACCTCCTCACCGCATAACGTTAAACTGCATGGAATCCTATAATACCCCTAATCCTAAACAAAAGACGTTAAACTGTATGGACCTCATCCTCACCGCATGACGTTAAACTGCACGGATTTTAGAGAACTATATATGACTTTATTCCTTCCCTCGCATGATAAGTAGTGACCTCGGGATCCCCAATCCTAGCCCAGCCACTCCCAAATAAATTCCTTCTTCCCCCCATGTATGGAACAGACCTGCATGGGGTGTACTTATTTCAAACAACTACGTGACGCTTGATTCATACCCTTGTAGGATACGTAGTGACGCTAGGGTTCCCCATCCAGGCCCTGCCCCCTAAATAATAGATAAAAATGCTATTTCCCCCAGTGTACGAACATGACTGGAACGTACTTCTCGTCCTTACCGCACGATGTAAAACTGCAGAAATAGAAAGATTTAAAAATGCACCCTTTTCCCCGTGTATGGGCTTGACCTGCACGCGGAGTATTTTTGCGTCCTTGCCACACAACGTTAAACTGCAAGGACGATAATGTTAAAAATTCCCCTACCTCTATATACGGATCAAACTTGCACGGGGTGTATACTATTTCCTCACCGCATGAAGTTAAATTGCAAGGACTTTGTGCTGAACGCATAACGTTAAACTGCAAAGACTTTGTCTTGACTGCATGGCAATAAACTGCACAGACTTCGTCCTCAACTCATGATGTTAAACTACACGGACTTCGTCGCGACCCACCCAAGGCACATGGAGATACGAGATGGAGATACTTCTTGCAAATTTGGATAAATCTTCTCCATACATCAGATTCCACGACTGGGATAATTATGGATATTCATAACCACTCATGGCCATCAGAAGTGGAAAGTCATCGACCCGTGGACACATTTTCATGACTATGCATACCATGCCCTCAGCAACTCTGCATAATGATATCCCCTAGCTCATCTACCAAAGGGAAGATTTCCACAGGTGACACTCTTCCAAGCTCCGTACGCTTACCGGCCTCGAAGCCCCCATACCATACCTCATGATCCAGAAGATTATGGAGAAGTGGTTTACAAGTTCATTCCCCTTTTCACATCCAGGTGTTGCTAGGGTATCTCTATCTGTCTAGCCTATGTGTCCGTCAGTGGTTCACATAGCGACCTGCATCAACGAACATCAAGCCCAGACTAGGATACATTGACTCAATGGACAATTATAGTGAAGTTTCTTCTTTTATACCCAGACACCATTATCCCCACATGACTAACTCTGCACTATGAGCAATCATAGATTTTCATAATCAGTCATAGCCATTGGAAGTGGATTGTTATCAACCCGGGGACACCTTTGTATGACTATGCATACCATGCCATCAGCAGCTCTGCATAAAGATAGCCACTAGCCCGTCCATCAAAGACAAGATTTCCTCGAGAGGTACTATTCCAAGCTCCATACGCCTACCAGCCTCAGAGCCCCCACACCACACCTCTGGATCTGGGAAAACTCAAAGTAGCTGTTTACAACCGTCATCCCCCACCTTTTTCCAAGTATATCAGAACACGTTGACTCAGTTATCCTTCGAGTGACTGCAGCAATAGTCACCCAATGGTCCGAGCTCTATGACCGATAAACTATGAGTACTTCATCCTTACCCCATGATGTTAAACTGCATGGAATGAAGTCACACCCCCGCTCAAAAAAAGAGAGAGAAAAGATCAGTGCAGTGGGCTCTTTGAAACTCAACAAGAAACCATGTATGGATATCCCCGACATGTCAAGAAATTCTCCTGCCAAATGATAGACTTTGTGGCCCGGATAATTGTTGATCCTCATAACCATTCATGGCCATCAGAAGTGGAAAGTCATCAACCCCTGGACATGATTATACAAATATGCATACCATGCCCTCATCGGCTCTGCATAATGATAGCCCCTGGCTCATCCATCAAAGGAAATATTTCCACAGGCAATGCTCTTCCTAGCTCCGTATGCTTACTGGTCTTAGAGCCCCCAGTCCTCGCTGTATGACATTAAACTACACAGAATCCTTCAAAAATGCCTCTCATCCTTTCCACATGATGCTAAACTACACGGAATATGTCCCAACCACGTGACGATAGACTACACTGACATAGTCATCATGGGTTCAATGAGAAGCAGAGGCTTTTCTCTATCCTTCAGTGCACATGCATGACCTGCACGAACCACCGCCTCACACCAGCGTGAGATATAATTACTTCACCCGTTCTCGAGAAGTTTATTCTAGATATTTTCCCCATATTCAGGCACCCTCTCAGCATAATCCATACACTGTACTTAGAAAAAAAGCCGAACTCTCATAAGACACCCCTAGTGGTCCCAAATCTCTACTTTCCTGAAGTTGTTCGACTATTGGAAGTGGATAGTCTTTGACATAAGGACACATTTGTACAACTATGCATACCATGCCCTCATCGGCTCTCCAAATTGATCACCCGTGGCCCGTCTACCAAAGGCATGATTTCCATAGGCAGTGCTTCTCTCTGTATGCCTCTTGGCCTCTGAACCCCCATTTCTATCCCGGGATTTGGAAACCCTCTGAGATATAGTTTATCTACCTCTTCCACAATCCTACCTGAATGTGACAGAATGTCATTGACAAGATTACGGAGAAATAGGAGAAGTCATTCCATTTCAGATGATGCCCCAGCTGTATGACATTAAACTGTGCCAACCCCAACCGTCCTTTGCGCTAGATAAATGCGTAGGACGGGAACCTTATTTCCACACTCTTGATTGATACAGATGTTCTCAAAACCTTTCAGACACCACATACCCTTTCTGAGCGACCCCCAGTGGTTTTCATTTTTTTTCTTTTCTTTCTCCAAACCACCAATCATGGTTTCCATGAACCGAACATCCATGAAGTCCTATGACCATCAAAAATGGATACTCATTGACTTAAGGACACCATTGAATGACTATGCATACCATTCCCTCAGTGGATCTGCATATTAATCGCCCCTGGCCCGTCTACCAAAGGCATGTTTTCCATAGGCAATGCTCTTCCTACCTCTGTATGCCGACACGACTCCCATGCATTGAGACAGGCCCTACATGCCGCTCATATTTAAACCTGTTTTCCCCCACGTGTGTTAGAAGAGTATTTAGACATCTTTTAATCAGTTGAACCCTATTGGGGCCCTCACCCAACCATATTTGGTCTAAGGTTTTCGAATTAAAACACTAGTAGTGATAGTCTTGATGGCGGGACTTTAAACCGCTCACAAAATAAAGAGGTACAAAGCATGTTAGGATGAAAACCCGAAAAGGGAGACCTAAGAAAAAGTCGGGTTATACCTGCTGGGTCCACACTAAATGGTCCCAGGAAAAATAAGGATATTAAACGAAGAGACAAAATTTTTTTGGGGTTTTCCTACAAAACCCTAGAATTCGTCAAACTATGCTCGCTAGACCCCATGGTCTAGGAAAAAGTTATAGTTTGTTTTCCTGGGTTATTATTAATTCTGATTCGTTGAATCATTATTTACACAACAATTGTTCTAAGAAACAATCAAATTTCATAGCAACAATTGATTGATAGAGACTGTGTTTCGGTCGAACAAAAAAAGGGAGGACGTCCACAAGATGGGGTCTCTCCTTCAAAAAAGGGGTGAGAGGGGTAATTAAAACAAGTGATACAAATGTGGGTCTGATAGTTATAAGGTAGTATGACTCGCTCACCCCACCAGATCTGTGACCGTGCGTCGAAGGTTGTTGCAAGAATGTTCCAACACTGCCTTCTCCCTAGTCTCAACCTCATCCATCAGACAGATATGCTCCACTGTGGTTTGTAGGTCATTGATCCCTTTTCTGGTATCTTCAAGATGACCATTCATAGCAGATAACTGATCCCTCAGCATCACGTCCCGTTCTTCGCATTCATGCAACTCGGAGGACAGGATGGCTGCCTAATCTCGAGAGATCGCCTACCGTGCTATTAGTTGATGGAGCTTTTTTGTGGTTTTCTCTAAGGTTCGGGAACTAAAATGAGTGGTATTGAAGTGAGCAAGCTTGAATTCATTAGTGACAGCTTCCTTACAGGCCATGAAAACTTGGAAAGCGAGAGAATGGAACTGCTGATAGTCAAAGCCACCTGACCCCAAACCCAGGAAGGGCTAACGAAGAGCTTCTGTATTATTTTCCATTTTGGCTAATGGGGTTTCACTAATGATTTCACAGATTCGGGACCAGGCCCACCTGCGCACTGCCCGATGGTCTACCATTGTATGATGATCTTTGGTATCATCACTGGACGACACGAGAACAAAGTCTGGCATGGAATCCTACGTGGACCTATGCTTACTAGATGTTGACTCCGAAGCTGGAATGTTTGGAGCCTCTAACCCCAGTTCAGGCTTGGGGACGAAGTTGCGATGATCGGTATCGACTGGCGGAACCTCCGGGATGGTCTTAATAGGACCTGAAACCACAGGGTCGTCCTCATCCATGCACAGGAGGGATGAATTTGTCTGAACAATGACCATCGCAGGGTTGGGAGAGTAAAGATCTCTGAGTCGCTTTGATCAACGAGTCATTAGTCGATCCTCCCTTAAAACTGATGAGGAAGGTGTGGTGGATGCAATAGCTACCATACCTTCGGATTTGGGAACCTACCAGACAACTGTCCTTAGGATTCCATAAGGATAGTATTTTACCCATGTTTTTGCATACTCCATGGAAAGGCTGTCAGCTGCCCACATATCAGGCAGGGGAATGCTTGCGTTAGATCCCTTCTGCGTTAGCATCATCCACCCCTGATGAGTTATGGCTGGGTGATGTCCTTTATCCCGAGAAGGGGGAAGGTAAACATGGTCTTTCATGCACCCGAACTGGCGAGAAAAGCGATACGGGACATATGGATCGCACGTGGAAACTCTGTCGATTCGTGCAGACAGAAACCCTTCCCGTAGGGAGATCATGTAAGAGCACTCCTCTAGGATCCCCTGGTGGTTGTCAAATAAGATGCCAGAACAGGTGCGTAGGGAGTGAAGATGAATTGGGAGAAGTCGCTCAGAATCTCGAGTATTTCACTATAATTGAAGAACTTCAAGTGAACTCTAGCTATATCCAGTAGGGTAGGACGAAAGGAAGGAAGTAGGATGGCCGTGTTGTGACGATACTCATAACAGCGACAATGATCCGCCACCCAGCCGTACAATAAATTAAATGTTCCGCTCAGACGGTTGGGTGACCCGCCCACCTGCATGTGGCTTAGTAGCTCATTGATACGGTCAAAAGTGGGCACGAATAAATTCACTAGGCGGCCCTATGATAACTCAGCCGCCATCATCAATGTGCAGGCCCAGACACCTGGGTTAACATCCCGGGAAGGAAATAGCCAGCCGATCAAAAACATAGCAAACAGACCAGCCAACCGGAGCATAGGTGACACACCAGGGCACACCTCGAATCCCTATGAAAGGTAGTTGCCCGCCTCCAGAACCCCCCAGTTGCAACCAGGGGAGGTTCAAGATTACTGAGAAGGGTGTGTCCTGGGGTGCCTGATCTTCAGAATAGGACTAGTATTGTTCAGAAATAACCCTATCCATGTACAATAGGGAGTGAGAGAGCGGGCACGCAATGCCTAACCCAATTACTGCTCTTCCATAACCAATAGCTCCTTCGCCAATAAAGGCACTTGTTCGACGTCGTCCCATGCGTCGGGAGTGGGAAAAAATTCGTCATACATCTCACCAGTAATGGACAATCCTCTTATCTGGTATATGTCCAATAGACTAATGCCGACTTCACTATGGGCAAGGTGGAAAGTATTAGTACCAGAACACCAGTGGCTAAATAGGTCATGTAGGATCAGAGATGGTGGATAAACAGAGAATTGGGAATCCCACACTACGGAGTATAGATTGACTACTTCCTGTAATTCTGGAGACTCCCGACAATGATGGTGGACCCAAAAACCCCAGGCCCAATCATTTGATAAGAGACCGCCGGACCGAAGATCCCACATGGGAACCCACCCTGCATCAGGATCCATTCGAGCGAGGTTGATAATAAAAGGGTAGTCCATAAGGACAACTTTCTGAGAAAAGTCTTGTGTACACTGATCGCTTTGGGTCCAGACAGAGCCCCTTAGAATAAATGTGTTTTTCAGACCAGAATTAGAGATTATCTCCCTAGATTGGCTATGGTTTTCCTGAATTCATTTTTACAATGCTTCTAGGAAAGGAGAATGGAGACCTGAAAAGTTAGGGGGGATAGGGAATTCATTTTGAAGATAGAATCTATAGAGTGGTAACTAATTTGATAGTGGATAACTCAGAAGCTCAAGAGAGAGCTGGTTCTTCAATAAAAAGTCATCATGATTGATGGACCGACTAGGGTCTTCTTTGACGCCCTCCATCTGTGAATCATAGTTGAACGTCTCTCTAAGCCAATTGGGAGCGGCACTACAGTAGGCCACATCGTAGAATGAGGGGGAACCATATTTTCTCCCCGCACAGTGGGAGCCAACAATTGGTTAGCCCGGAAAAAAATCAGGACAAAAATAACCGGATATATGGTTAAGGAGCCTTCATATTCAAAGCCCGCAAGGAGGCCTCATAGGATGGTTCACAATTGAATTATCCCGCGAAGCCCTGGCCTGCGGAGCGTTGGTCAGGAAACTAAAAACCCAGTCGCTCTGCGGAATTTCAATTCTGATTTTAAGTGATTATGTTCGAGAGACTCGGACACTTCTAAAGTTCAAGAGATTTTGGTCCGCGGAGCATCGAAACCACGAAGAAAGTTCCTCTACAGCCCATCATCACTTACTTTTTAATTAATTAAGAGTAATGGTTCGCGGTTGAGATGTTGTTCCACAGATAAAGGCGACCACAAATAAGAAATGGTTCGCAGAGGTCACTGCCGGTTCACGGACAAGGAAATTCACAAAGGAGAAAACACGCAGAGGCAAAGGAGCTCTCGTTTCGTGAGGAATTCGGTATAGGAAAAATGAAGGGCTCCCCATATTTATAGACATGGTCACCTACCAGGTCCACCACTCTATTGAAAACCATCTCAGTTTCAGGACCACTTTGCATCGAAATGACCTCCTCTTCGTTCTGATCAGACCCCATTCCGATGAGGGGAATTTAGAGGTTCCTGATAAATCTGCAATGGAGATTCTACCCAAATCCCCCAAATAATTGGGTAAAATAATCAATGAAGGGACACAAATGGGACCGGTACACGAACCGGTCCCATGGAAGAACAATGTGGCTAGGCCCCACGAGGCACCCCCTCTGCGAACCATTATTGTTTGCGAAATGGAGGGGGAGAGCCTCCGCAGTCGTGAGGCAGGAGGGGCGCCAGTCCGATTCACCATCATGAACAGCCCCAACCACGGACCGCGTCGACCGGTTCAAGCCGCACCCGTTGTCATTCGCGGAATAGAGGGGGAAGCCTCCGCAACTGTGGAGAACTCCCTGAGTTCACCTCGCAGGGGGGGGAGCGTTCAATACCCACCACAAATCGCGGATTTACCAAGTCTGCTGTAAACCGGGTATTTGGTTATGGGCCTCTGAAAAAGTTTCCGTGTGGCCACAGATACATCCCATTCCCCACTCTAAAAAAGGAGACCAAGGGGGGAAAGAAAGGGAGATCGGAAAACTGGAATCGGATTTGGAGGGATTGGAGATTCAGAAGGAGATCAGTTGAAGGAAGGCTTCAGATTTCACAAACAGTGAAATTCCCACCCGCTAATCACATCAGGTATAGAAATTAACAAGGAATTTGAAAACACATAATAATTTGGTGAACCGACAACTTGAAATAACAAAAACAATGAGAATCGTGAACCATATCACCCCCCGGATGACTTTCCCGTGGACCAGGGAGTTTATTATGCTTTTCCCATCTGCTGCACCGCGTAGCACACTCCTTTGCGGGCGAAGTCCCAACTGGAGAGCATGCGACCGGCGCCACCCTTGGCCACCGCTGCCTGCCTGGAACCCTCCACGAACCACCCTGGTTCATGGACTGATCCTGAAGCCATGAACCACTCTGGCTCACGGGACGCCAACTAGTCCGCAGACCACCCTGGTTCGCGGACTACTTCTCTATCCTCATGAAACTTCCCCAAGAAAAGGGTGCCACCACCCATACCTTTTAGTGGCTCGTGAAATACCTCAGTGTTCTCATTTACCGAGAAAGATAAAATATGTGCGTTCCATCCAAGTCCTCTAAGACTCCCTCATTGGATTTCTCATCGGCCCCTAGCCGAGGCCTCCACCAGAGCCACCGGATCCATGTGGTGTAACTTTCAAGTGCATCAGCAGGCCATTTTGAGTTCACATACCCATGGTAAACAATGGAAAAGGGGTTTCCCAGAACCTTTAGCAGATTCCCAAAGCATTCCTGGGATAAAATTCCCACGGTAATGTGGAGTCTGAGCTCGGGAATCCACACTCTCCCCCTCCACTTATTGAGGGTACCTCGGAGATGGTAAAATAGACATCAGAAGGAGGACCTCATGCACTACAAGAGAGGAGATGGGCACAGGAGCACCCTGTTTCCCTTTCCCTCTGGGATTTGTTGCCCAAGGAGTCCATCTCGGAGTAAGCCCCAACCCCATGGGCCGCCTCATGCGTAAGCCCCACTCCACTTCTCACAAACGCACCTCTCGCGACATGATCCTCTGGCCCATACTGCCTCTTGTTTCTCACACCGAGCATGACTCACAAGGGCTTAGAGTAAGCATCGACCATGACATCCTCTTATGGGCCTCCTCAGAGTGTAATCCCTAATCGATTATATTGGACCTCCTCAAAATGTAATCCCCAATCTATCATACTGGGCCTCCTCAGAGTGTAAGGCCCAATCCACATCATGGGCTGCCTCATAGCCTAAGATCCACATTAATCCGAACTACGTGGACTTTGATACCTGTCTCCTAGGCGGGGAACGTAGGTAGCCTCTCCGAATTCATGACCAATAATGGGTCATTATGACCCCCCTTTCATGTCGGTTTACCAACATCATGGTCTTCCTCAGAGTGTAAGCCCCAATCCACAACATGGGCCTCCTCAAAGTGTAAGACCTAATCCACACTATGGGCCTCCTCAGAGTGTAATACCCAATCCACATCATGGGACTCCTAAGAGTGTAAGCCCAAGCCAATGTGAACTATGTGGACTTTGATCCCTGCCCCCTATGCAGGGTAAATAGGAATCCTCCAAGAGGTTCAAGCCCGTCCACTAACGGTCCCCTGGGTCCACCTTCACGTCGGTTCGCCGAAACTCTCCATTCGAACTACGTGGACCTTGATCCATGTCCCTGAGGCAGAGTACATATGAAGCCTCCCTGAGCTTCAATGATGACAACCGGTTGATCCGACTATCCTCAGATCGGTTCCCCACACCGCTCCTAGTGCCACCTCAAGGGAGTTATGACTCTTCGGGGTCATTAATCCAACGAGGGATGGTAATCCTCAGGCATAAATGATTCTGAACCCCTACTTCTAGTTGACCATTTCCCACCAAAGTTAAATCTGTGGATACTATGTTTGGGTATAAACCATTGATTCACGAACATATGAATGCATCTTAAATCTATAAGAGACTCCCATAACTAGCAATAATTTCCCCCCTAAAAGGGTGTGATGAGCCCACCTTCCAATCCTCTCGAAAAATGTGAGTTCTTAAGAGTTGCTGGTCAGACCATCTGGTGAACGCCTGCCTTTGGAAAGCAGGTCCATCAATCATTGGATACGGAGCCGTTGGGCGTTTCGAGGCCCGAAAATCCAAAATGAAACAAGGACCAAGAAGAAGATGGTTTTGTCGATTATTTGGGACCCTGGTCCGTTTAATGAAAAAAACACAAGGTGTGTAATTCTTGAGTAAATGACGTGTACACTAGTTTTCCATTCTCCGCATTATGTGACCTTTACTTCAACCCAACACACTGTGTGTGTGGCCCATACATGGCCAACACACGGCCTGACGCGGAAAAGAAGTACATGGCATGTACTTAATAATTTTCCAGAAACTCTTATTTTCACAAAAACACCAGAAAAAGGGAAGACATACCTGGAAATGAAGATCTGGGTTCTTACAGTAAGTATGCTTCATAATTATTCAATACATTATGAATGAATTTAGAAGCAATGTTGTTAATTTTTTGAGTATCCATGTAATAAATGATTTAATTTTATTTTATAGATGAAACCAGTTGAGAAGTTATATATAAAGTAGAGTTTCATTGTATCTTTTGAGACCATATTATTGAAAGGTAGTTGAAGGGATGAGAGTGTGATAAAGAAATATTTGATAATTTGTTTTTGATTAAATAGTATATGAGTATGTATTGGAGTAGAATAAATATTATGTGGATTATTACAAAAAATTTTATTATTTCAATGTAGGTTTTTATGTTTTTCATAAATTATACAAATTTTAAAAACATATGCATTGTTTTAAACGGAAAGCTGCATCAATGGTTCATCGGACCATATGAAATCTTATATAGTGTTGGATAATTATATACTAAGTAGATTTTATTTTATTAATTTATATAGGATACAAAATGTATTTAAATATTTAAATTTGTGAAAATATATGTTGGATTCTTCAGAAGATTGGATACTAGATGTAGCTACGTGATAATAGAATATTACTATTGTGGAATATCCATTTCATATTATTGATTGTATTGATCATTTTTTATGGAGTAACACGCTTTAAATGGTTTTGGTTATACATATGAACAATGTGTTTGAAGTAGAAAATGATAATATGAGAATTTTATGAATGAAAGATAACCCCAATAGTTTAAATGTGGAATAAAATTGAGAATATTTAATTTTATAAATGTATGATGAATTAAAAAACCATGTAATAATACAATAAATCACTTTCATTATTTTATCCATCAAATAAATATAACATAATTTTTATTTCAAAAAGTAAATGGTTATAAATATTATATTTTCTAATAGGGGATTATATTAAATTTTAATTCCTAAATGTTTAATTTTTTACATTTAAAGATTTAAATTTATTTTTTAAATCATATTATAAATATTTCCTTTGGATGATTTTTTTTTATTTTTGTAAAATAATGAGTTTTCATTTACATGTTATAAATACCATATATTTGTAAAAAAAATTTCAATTCAATAAATAATTTTATTTTAATGTAATATTATTGATTGAATTTCATTTCGTGTAACATTAGTATTATTTATTTATATTGAAACCCCTTAATTATTTTTTAATAAAAATTATATTTGATTGTATTTTTTTTGGATATGAAAATAGATTGAACTAAAAAATATTTTAAATTTGAAAATGTTTATACATTTTAAATAATTTAATTAACACATGGTGAATAAATTTTTAAATGAATTGTACATATTATATATCAATTAATATTAAATTTATTTGAACAATGGTTATTATTATTCATTGATTAAATATAATAACATATCTTTCATAAATTATACACTTCTTTAAAACAAATTTCTCTTTCCGTATTTGTTGTTTTTTATTTTAAATCTTTTAAATTATGTGAATTAAAATAGATAATATAGATATCATGTTTTTAATAAATATTAGTTATAATATAAATTATTTTAAAATTAATTTATTACAATATTGTATTGTGAAAATATTAAAAACAAATTACCATGGATAAGGTGAAAACATATTTATACGGGGGTCAAACTAAACATCTTATGGTTAAAATGACAAAATAACTTGTTTAAAATCTATATAAGGGGAAAATATCAATAATATAATTTGTGTCCATGATAATTTTCCATTTGTTATGTTTCTTTCTTGTGAAAATGTGGGCAGACATAATTTTTTTTCAACAATTAAATGTGTCTACTCACCTCACATATAATTGGACACCCCATATCATGTCTCCTTCAATCCATAAAAGCATTTTAGGTAGAAAATTACTTATAGAATTAACTTCCTAATTTTCAAACCCACATCCTTGTAGCATTTAATTTATCATAAATAAATTAAAAGAATACTATATGTATAATCATAGAAATGATATATGATAAGAGGTACAATTTATAACATTGCATGTTTAATTGCCTAATTATTAAACCTTCATAAAATGTATTTCATTCAAGACTGTATAAGAAAATAATGTCTAAAATAAATATCTATATTATTATATATTCGACATTTATTGTATCTATCTTATATTTCATCAAATGTGAATAGATTACATCACTTGTGTCTATAAATGACTACCACTTGGGATACCGATGTGACGTTTTTTCATGAATAACCACTCACAATTATGTATGATGATTTATATAAAGTAGATATATAATATTCATAGCATAAATGTTAATTTTTAATCATTATATCACATATAAATATTTATATTCTCCCCCTTATGGATATGGTAATGTATTTCGTTTGTACAGAAGATTATCTCATCACGAATTATTTTGAATAATTTTTCACTAATGATTTAAGTGTAAGGTAATAAGTATACATTTTATGAATATATGTGATATATATGACAAAATTGAAATATTAATGAAATCATTATTTTTATATAATGATATTATATTATTTTAATTTATATATTCTCACTAACTGATAAATGATATTATCTTTTGTGTTTGTGCGGACTGCCAACATCATGAATGGATTGTGAAATTATTTCATCACCACAATAGATTGATGATATATTTAAGTAAAATTGAAGAAATTATATTTTATAAATTATATTATTATCAGTCAGGAACGCCATTGTACTAGTTACTCATTTCCATAATGATCATTTAAAAATGGAAAAGTTACTCTTGTGTATGAACATCCTACAATCTCTATTATCATTACATACATCATTTTTCATAACCATCGGTATTAAAAAAATAATTTTTTTTATAAATTTTTTAATTATTTCAGGATTATTATTATATGTTTTTGTAAATACTAAAACCATTGAACATTCCCAACCAACCATGGTCTTTTTTGACAAGCAATCCAAATATCATAGAAACATATGACATAAACTTCATTAATTATGTTATATTATACAACATGTCGATATGTAATTTAGATTGTATAACAAACTCAAAAAAGGTTCTTATGATAGTAAAAAATTAACATATGTTCGCTATCCATGAACATGAAAATTTTATGTGATGATTTAATATCATAGTAATGGATATCGTCTTAATATCCTTTTATTGAGGGAAATTTTATTTGTTATTCCCCAATATTGATTTATGTTGAATATATGATTTTACTTTAAAAAAATATATCATGAGATTATCCAATATCATGGTATATAAGTTTCTTAAAATTATTATTTTATTTTTCTTTTGATTCAAATTAATCCAAATTGATATGGGATATTTCTTTACAAAATTTCTACTTTATTGTAGTCATATTAAATATATTTTTATTCCACATACATAATTTAATAATTGATTAAATATTGGAATTATATTTCTATAAATTTATTTTTACCCTTCACTTCAATCTTTTGTAAAAATATATTTTTTGTACATATTGTTTGACATTTTTTATAATTCTGAACACATTGTTTTATTTTAATTTATATAGTGGAAATGACTTATCCTCTAGTATAACCATTATTTAATGTTTGTAATTTGTTACAAGATTTAATTTCTTATTGTAATTTGCACCTAATTCCATTTTTTATTTAATTTTCCAAAATTGGTTTTTAAAATGGGATGTATATTTTAATATCTAAAAATGATTTATAACAACTGATGAGATTATTTTTTGAGTGTGATATAAATATTACAAGCTTTTCTGTGTTATTATTATTTTATTGTTCTTGTAAATTATTTATATTTATAGTTGGCTTCATTATAAAATAGGGATGGGTGACTATGTTATAATTTGACGATAGTTGGACTTATTATTAATCAAGGAAGGGTTTTTGAGTTAAAAACCACGTATGGGTGGGTCCATTAGAGACCTCCAATGTATAATTTATATAATCTGATAACATTGTTAATGAATTATTATGTGTGATGTGGATAACAGAATATAAGGATAAATACATGGTTTATTTATTTTTATGGTATTTATTGATTTTAATTGTCAAAAAGTCTGTCTTTTTTATGTTAAAATTATTTATTTCCTTCAGTCAATAAAAATTGATATATGGTGAACCATTTCATGGAGTTCTACATTTGTATTGTGCTAACTATTTTAAATCCTATTATAACCCTTACTGATATATTTACCCTTATCCAAAATTTGTTAAATAGACTTTTATGGAGTTTATAGAAAGTTATTGTAAAGGATAATTATAAGTGGAATGTCATGTGATTTTTTCATGGAATTTTTTTATCATAGATGTTTAATATTGTGAATAATTGATTTTGATTAGAAGTTTCCACATTTTATTATACTGTAATGTTTTTAGGTTTCATGACCTTATTATATAAATCATCAAACCTAATTAAATATATAAATATAGGATATTGTATTCATGAAATAAAATTAAATAATATATAATGTTTATGGGTGGGTACTTATATAAATAGTCATATTTTTTGAAGGATGTAATTTATTTAATCAATGAATAAATTAAATGCATCATCATTGAAAAATAAAAGCATTATCCCATAGAATTATTTATGTACAAATTATGACTTATATGATAGATCAATGTGAAAATAATTTTTTTGAAGAATATTGATGTTAAAATAATAAAAAATAAACCAATAATTTTTTGGTGTTGATATTCATTTCTAATATGAATAAAACCTTAATTTATTCTAATGATAACATTTGTTTAGTCAATAATAGAAATTGAAAAACATGACAAAAATGAATGATAATATAGAAGATGAATAGGATATTATTATATTCATTGGATTTTATAACACTGTTTTATTTAATTATTGAATTTTATATCAATTAATGTAGACAATATAATTTCATGAATATGGTTGAGATATTATGTTTTGAAGAATAATTTGTATGTAATGTGGAATGAAACACATAAGGTTACGAATCTGTCATTGAAAAATGGATTTAATATCCAGGAAAACTTCTATGAAAATCAAAACACATGTGCTCAAAATGATAATTATTTATAGATTATACCCACTAAGAATTATTCACATAGAAATTATAATAAAAAAATATTAACTAGAAAAGGAAAAAAGTGTATAATACATGATAAAGAAAAACGAGTATGAAAAAACAAGAAATATAAAAGTTAATTATAATAAGGTTATATAAAATTAAAAAATGACATGGATGTTTGAAGGAAAATTTAATATTTCACATGGATATTAATATTAATGAACTACTTCCCATGAAAAAAATTACAGAAAAAAATTCGGAAGAAATATAATGATAAGTTAGTTCAAAGATACTAATGATTGCAAATGAGAAAGGTGGATCAATATAGATAGATAGAAAGTAACAATGATTCTATGTGGAAAATAAAATGATGATGAACATGATAGGAATGTGTGATTTTCAATTTTTCGACTTTAGTAGGAGTTAGATATGGAAATAGATAACAAATAAGCCAAAAGTATTGATAATTTAAGTAATTTAAATTCCTATAAAAAAACATGAATATGACGAGTTTTTTCAAAAATTTGTTAAACTAAAACTTCAGGATATCTTTAGGAAATTTTGAAAAAATTATGGAAAATGATATAATAAATGAATTATTTTAGATCAATTATAAAATTAATTTATATCACAATTAATGTATATTGGGAAATTTTATCATACTAAAATTTATGCATGTTCATTGATGAATCCTATTAAGAAGAGGGTCATATAATGAATATAGTACATAATAATAGTATGTAAATGTTGACAATGGATGACCTTATTTATTAAAAAAATGGGACAATAAATTAAAAGACCTCAAAAACCCCAAACTACAATGAATATGATTTCTTGTATATGTAATAATATCATCCATGTTAAGATTATAATAGATAATATGATGAAAAAAAAATTTATAATATATTTTTTTGTCATAAAATTTTTAATGGAAATAGTGGTGAAGCACATTATGATATAATTTCACGAATGTTGTTATTAGAAAACATATTTATCATAAAACCATCATTTAATACTTCAATTATTATCCTGATTCTTTGTTTCAATATTTCACGGGATATATGAAATTTCATAGAATCAATTTTGATGTGAACTATCTATGAAAAAAAGTTGTTTGAATGAATCCCACATTTTGGGTAAGGTTTAAAATATGGATAAAATACAATATTGGTATTATTTCATCTTTATCCAAAAATTATAGATAATGTTTTTGATGAGGAATAATTACCAATTTTTCTATTATTTATTTAAAAAAAATTATTATTATTATTATTATGCTGGTTATTATTGATATTAGAATGTATATATAAAGTAATAAGACACTATTATATAAGAATATTTTTAATATATTTTTTAAAAATGTTTTTATGTTTTAATATATAAATTTAATTGAATATCCCCTAAGAAGAGTTAGCTGAGATGACATGAAATTTTGAACATTTTTTGGATTGCTCTGATATATAAATTTGTCAATCTGGTTTTGTAAATTGGCATTTCAATGTAATTCCTATGTTTTATTTATTGATGAACTATTTTTATAAACATATTATTCTGTAAATGTAAGAAAATTAAGTATTTGATAAGATTTTATTTCATTTCATATAAATAAAATGAATTTACTTGATATTTTACATTTCTCTATCACTATTGATTCCATTTTGAAATGGATATAGTAATATGGATAGTAAAATTATAAAATTGATGTTACTGTTGAAAAATAATACAATCATGGATATTGAATTTCCAATTTAGAATGTGATGTGGAAAATATAGTTTTTAAATTTTATTAATAATTCAATAAGGAGAGAATGAAGTATATGCTTCTAGTGATATTGGGTAATTGTTAATATCCCACAAAATGATAACGTTTAATGAATTATGGATGTTAATATTTACCAGACTTGTAGATGGCACAAACCATTGATGGAAAATGAGTTGGAAGAACCAGTTTTTAATATGGGGAAGGGGTACTAATTATTATTGTTATTGATGTGTAAATATGTTCAAGATAATGTTATATACATAAAATTATTGTTGGGATTATCATAATAATACTATATAATTTTTTCATATAAAAGAGAAATTACAATATGTAACAGTTTATAAATATTTATCAAAGATCTTATTACTGGACAACATGAAGGGTTATGATTAAATAAGAACATAGAAAGCATGTAGTGAGAACCAATCCATTTTTCATGTGATTATAATGGTGTAACATAATGTTTTTTTCCACAAATTAATAAAGGATGGATATGTTTGAAATGACTCTATAGTTGAATATATAGTGATGGTTATTGAAAGTATGCATAATTTATAATATATATACTATATTATATTTTAATTGAAAATGAAGTGGTTTGGAAATTTTATAGTTATTTACCAAGTAATATGGAGTTTATATGAGATGAGACGAGTCTTCCTATTTTCTGGGAAGGAATTTATGATTTTCTAATAATATTTTATGTCTCACAATTCTAAAAAAAATCGAATTCTTTAGGAATATAATTGATATTTTCTATAGTTTCAAAATGCACTCTATAAAATAATATTATAATTTATTTGTGTACAAAATTATTTAAAGTAATATAAATTTTTTTATGAGAGTCATGAAATTAGTGAATGAAAATTTGACAAATAAATGGAGACCAACTGAAAACTTATGGATCACTAAAATCAAAAGTAAGAATCCTTTACATCAAATTTATGGGCAATGTAGAAAATAAAAAGAGTCCTTTTTTCAAAACATAAATATAATAATTGAACCACCCCATGTTATATACATATATTCCTTAATTAATAAATTTTTTTAGTTTGTGTTCTTTAAAAGGATGTATATTTTCCTAAAGTGACTTTTGGATGTTAAATTATATATTATTTTAATTCATGAATTAAATAATGATAAAAATTCTAAAAATTGATTATCATTTAACGAGTGGTGATGTAAACCCTCTAATGGAAAATAATTATGTTTCATGGTGACTAGGGAATATGGAGATAATTAATTCCATGCAATTTTAGGATGAATATCTATTGATTTATTTCCATATGATAAATGAAATGTCACCTCAATTTTTTTTGTTTATCACATGGTATATAATAATGTTTGAAATATTCACCATGATAAATTCATCCATTATTTGATGTGTTTATTAATGTTTCCATGGAATGTTTGAGATATTAAACATTAATGGGTTTTATGTAGAAGAAGTGGCCTTTATATTTTTTCATATTATTTGAGTTTGAAATGGACTCATCTGATGATATTTTATGAAGATTAATTTCTAATGTAATTTAATTAACCAAAAATTTACGATAATTATAGTATATAATTTATAAACATTATTTTTAAATACTTATATTTATATATATGAAGTGTAGATGTAAAATAAATGTGTTTTCAATTATTTTATTATCTTACATATTGTTTTACTCAATTGAAAAAGAAGATAGAAAATGATTCTACTTTATATTAGTGAATACTCCTTAAATGAAATAAATTAATTTTATTTCATTTTGAAAGAATTAAATGTTTTTTTAATAATATGAATAATGTAATTATAGTTTGGACATGGTAAAAATTCTACAATCAATTTAGTATAAAAATTTAAAAAATACAAAGGATTTTTACATAACATATAATTAGGTGAATAATATAATACTATTATTGCGATTTCATTATTATTTGTTACATCTAATAAGTTCAAGGCCTAATATTTAATATGATGGTTTCACAAGTATATAAAGGGGAATCCAGTTCATTTTGGTGATTTTGTTTATTAAATCATGTAAGGGACATTTTAATATTTTAGTCATCTACTATTACAAAATATATACAACTAATTATACATATGGTCTTCTAAGATATATAAACTAATTAAAACTATCATTATGAAACTGTGATACCTAACCAAGGTTTAACTTGTGTTTCCAATCATCTCTTATGGTAATCGATTTTAAGAATTATTCCCTTTTAATGATTTCATAATCACTATTATTGATTACTGCTAATCATTATTTCAATATAAAACCAATAATATCAATGATTAGATTCCCACATTTGAGATAATCCCTATAAAAAGTTATTTTATTTGTATTTGTTTATTATTCAATAAATTTCATATCAATTTTGTTGTTTATAATACATTATTTAACCCATATATCAAAACAAATTAATTGGTTTGTACTTTTAAATATTTAAATACAATGAAGAAAATAATTCAATAAAAATAATCACAATTACTCACTCTACCACTCATGTGAAAACATGATCCACTGTTACTCTATCCAAAAAACATTTTATACTCTTAAATATAATTAGGAAGGAAATTTAAATAAAAAAATTACTAAAAAATCATCTTATAGACATTGAATCAACTCAAAGTTTCCATTTTAAAAATATATTACGCAATTTATAATCCAAAATTTCATGAAGTAGGGAATTTAAAATCCCAAAGAATTTTTATCCTCGTGAAGTCTCTAATTATTATTTCATCATAAAAAATCAATTCATATAATAACTTAATAAAAAACCAATATCAATCTTATGATAATTTTAATATAAACATATCATTGAATCCCCACCATAATATAATTCACAATATCAAATAAATAAAAAAATTACATCATGTAAACAAATTATAAAAATTGTATACTCTATGAAAATAGCTTCTTAAATATATATAAACTCAGAAAAATTTAATTTGACGTCATACCTTTAATGCACTTGATCTATTTTTTACAATAACAGAAATATCTAAAAGATACCATAAATAAAAAAATCATACATATATTTAATTTCAATTTATATAAAAATCATATAAATTATCATTTAATATAATAATTTATCAATCATTAACATACATATATAACATAATCAACCAAGTATGAAAAAAATATAATCCCATTCAAAGACTACATTACAATTCCCCCACACCATTCACTTCTTACAGATGATTCTTTTAATTTTTGAATATTTTATATATTAAAATATACCATGAAAATAGTTATTGGAATTTATGTTAATTATTCAAAATTTAAATGTTATGTTCTATAATGTTTAAATCCATGTTACTAAAGATGAAAATTTACCAAATAAGTGTAAAACCCATACCTAATTCCCTGGGAATAATTGTTTTTCAAAAATAACTTTCTTTATAGTCTAATTTAATTAATTTAGAGAAATTATTTAAATAAGGCACTTGAATACTAAAAATACTTATCCTCGGAATAATATGAAATTTGGGATCAATCCATTTCAAATTTACCATGATTTCATGTCATATTGGATTTTTACTATTTAATATTTCTTGAAAACATCTTTAACCAATACCACATCCCATGTTTCATATAGAATTTTGGTAAAAGTATTTATTGATTTCATTCTCATAATATTTTTCCAATATACCAAGAATCCTCGGATATATTATAGGTTTATAGTCTCTGAATCCAACAAAAAACTATATAGTACGGCACCCTTATCATTATAGATATCCTAAAATAATCATTCCATGTTAGAAATTTCATAAAATAGAATATGTCTGTGTGGGTTTAACAAAAAATTCAATATGAACGAACTATAAATTATTTTTCTTCACCAAACTAATCTATATATTTTTAACCTCATATCTAAATAATATCCTATATTGGATATAATAAAATGGATACATTATATCAACCATGTTTCAACATATCTATAATTTTTAACGTGATCAAAACAAAACTAATTCACTCATCTTAAATTCATCATATGGTATTTATAAAATTATGAAAATGATATATTAATCAATAAACAAATAATGTGTATACAAATATTTTACACAAAAATCTAATATAACAATCTAATTGAATTATAAAAAACTATCAACATGAAAAAATCTTAATAATCAATTTAAATCATTTAAAATATACATAAAAATTTATATATGGTTTTATATAAATTCAATCACATTATACAAGTTTTAATGAAAAATAAAAATTAATTTTCCCCTATCACAATAACCAATACCATAAAAACACCCTTTCTGGTTAATTTTTTTAAATATAATAATTTTTGAATGATAATTGCCTCATTCACTAAATAATAATATGAAAAATAGATCAAAAATTAAATTATAATAAAATTTTCCATTTTTAACTTTACACATAAACATAATGTAATGTTTTACTCAATCATCAAAAATATAAGAATAACCAATTAATCTAAATTTTTATTGAATAAAATTTACATATAAAACACACTATTAAACATTCAACATCAAATAAATTAATTAAAAAATTTGAAATTAAATATACTTTATAAGATTTTACATCATAATTATCATATATTATTGAATCCTTAAAGAACGAATGAATAATATTAATTTTAAAAAATATTTTTACTCTTTGTTTTAAATTTTTTTATTAAAAAATTAAAAAAATATTTATTATATCAGAAATTAATTTCCCAATTAATAAAAAAAAATATATATTATACCATAATATTGAATAAAATATATATATCATGGAGGCTAAATCTAAAAAAAACCATTTAATAATTATAATGTAATCTTTTATATGCCCTTAAATTAAAAAAAGGTAATCAAATTTAAAAATATTTACATATAAATCATAAATTATTAATTAAAACTGAAACAAAAAGTAAAAAAATCAATTAAGAGGATGCAGGTATAAAATAAAAAATATTTTATAGTATTATGAACTGCTATTTATCCTCTAAAATTGAATTCAAAATAAATTTATAACATAGAAAGAGTAGGATAATATTGAACAATATGTGTTCAAATATATTAAACATAGATATTTCAATTTTCTAGAATAGTGAATTCTGATTCCATATCGACGAAACTATAAAAAAATATTAATAAAAATTACTTCCATGATAAATCACATATAACATCACATTTCATCGTTCATATTTGAAAAATATAAAAAATTAGGAATATTGTTTTACAAAAAAATTTACAAAAAACAGGTAAAATTTCCAAAATTCATTTAAAACGTAATATTTTACCAAAAAATAATAACTTCAACATTATATTTATAACTATCCATGTATAATTAATAAAAAAATTCCAAAAACTATAATTTAAAAAAAATTAAAAACATATTTAATGTAATATGAAATATATAAAATATATGATGTATTAGAAAAGTATAATCCTTAATATAAATATATCATTAACAAAAATAATCCATATCTATATTATAATTTTTTTTATTAAAATAACACCATAATAAACAAAATCACTTCCCATAAACATTGAACAATAATTTTCCATACACACTTTAACACAAAAAAACTAACAAATATCATTAAGTTTTACTATTATATACTATGTATTTAATGTGAAATAATAATCTATTTTATCTATTATAAATAATAAATATTTTAAATGAAAATAATCGAAAAATATAACCCTTTAAAGGGATTAAAACTCTTCCAACATTCTCATACTACTCAACAAACATTTTATTCAAATTAAAAATATTGATCAATAATTCATAAAGGCCACATCAATGTTTCATCAATCATATATTAGATATTAAAATTATAAATACATTTCAAATTTCCTTTTATAGTATTTAGTAATTTTTCAAACAAGTCAATGAACCTGGTATTGAAGGTGAGGCACTACACGAACATCTTCATATTGACATAAATGTCAAAAGGCTAAGCACAATAAAAAAGTGAAAATGAATTCATTGAGGGGAAATATTAATATAATATATAACACACTTACCCTTGAAAAATTATTTTTCAATTTCAAAATTCAGGCATAGTATATCCAAATAAAATAAAATATAAAAAAAACTAATAATTTTTCCATTAATTATTATTAGTGAAACTTGTTTGATATAAAATTAAATAAACCCAAATAAATGGGTATCCTAAAAACCGAAAATTTATAACTATGTATGAGAATAATTAAAAATAAATATTTTTATATAAAACAATAAAAACCAATTAAATAATGAAATACTAAATATAGATCACATAAGAAGTGGAAAACATTAACTTGATATCCTTATAAACACTAAGGAAAATAATGAATCCAATTTCCATTAATTATCACATGAAACATCCATCATATAATCTACAATTTTTAAAAAAATATGTGTGTGAATATAGATATTAATGGGTGAGTATATAAAAAACATGTTGTTTTTCATATAATGACTAAAAATGTTTCACAAGAATTTAATAATCTATATTGAGTATGCAAGGAATTATACATCTATTTGATGTTGATAAAATTAATATAGTTTTTATTTCTCCCATAATATGAATAATTTAATGCAACTAATAATATTTTTTACAATGTCATTTGAAAATATAACTAGCTGAAAAATTAAATCAACATACAATATTATATATATACCACCCATCTTATTAAAAATGTCATTATTTAATATATTAACATGAAATAATTTTATTAACTATCATAATTTTATTAAAATTAACAACAATATAAAATTCATATTAATTGCATATAAAAAATTGAAGATCTGGTACCATTAAATCATAAAGGGAAACTACAATCCTATAGTAACTTTAAGGATAAAATAGGTTAAGACCCCCATTAGTTGATAAAATTACTGGAAAAGTGGATTTTTCACTCAATGAAACAAAATTCATTTTGTAAGAAAAATTAATACTAAACCATGATACAACCCACTCTAATGAAGTACAATACTTTCTTCAAGGGTGTAGGATATTTTCTGTAGAAAATTATTCCAAAATATATATACACTAATTTAATATATAACAATCCAAAAAAATAATTTAATAGTACAAGAAATCATGGTTAATAATCATATGGGAAAAATGATATGTATCCAAAAAAATATTATTATAAAAATAAAGGATTATTATTTTATAATAATAATCATTATATACATATATCTTCCAACACCCATAAAACTAAAATTAAAATAATTTCAATATCATATCAAAATATCCAATAGAAACAAATGTTATTGTAAAATATCTATTTTATGGTATAAGAAAAATTTAAAATTTAAAAAACTCCAAATCAAAAATGTATCTATAAAATCACATCCCAATAATAAATTATAAAATTTTCATACATGTGTGAATATAATCTCAGAATTATTCCGTATAAAAAAATTAAAAAATATACATTTTCTTGGTCATTATAACGGTTATTTTACATCAGATATAATAAAATAGAATATTCTGTAAAAATCATAACATAAAATATTTTATAAAATATTTTCAATCCTTTGATAAAATCTATACTATTCATTTAAAACTAAAATTGCTAAATTTGGTTCCAATAATCATTATCTAAGGATTCGTTAATCATTATGAAAAAACATGATATAAAATGGTATCTGCATTTGTCAATGAGAATCCAAACCAAATCCCTTGAAGACACTAATCATATAACACGATTGATTATTGTGAAGGATTGCGAATGAAGGAAAGATGATATATTCCCTTAATATGTGGAATATATTAGAAAATGTGTGATTAATACTTACAATTACTAGTGTTTTTTATTTTTTATGTCATGATTTACAAATAATGTTCTATAGAATTTACATCCCAAAAACCACTTAATTGTAACTCAATAGTATATCAACTTAACCCATCACAACATATTTTCCAAAACAAGATTCCGTTCATTTTAAAATACCAAAGAATATTTATTTTTACTATATAAAACATAAAAATGTTCAATTATTTAAATTAGAAAACTAAAATGAATTATATGCTTTATTTGAAAAAAAAATATTGATAAAAATATGTTAATTCATTTTGTTGGAAAATAAAACATCACTAGATTGAGAATTTTATAACATTTTATACTGAAAATGGAACCATCATTTTGAAGAGATCAATAATATTTTTTTTAATATAAAAACACTGATAAAAAATACCTTCATGTATAATGAGATAGTTGTGAATGATTTGTTCAACCTATATTATTATAATTTTTTTTACCAACCAAGCGCATGGTTTATAGTTATAAAATTATTATACATTATTTATCTATGATTATAGAAGGTTTTATTGATCGATTTTTATATATACCAAATTATATGTTTTTATTAAATACAGGGATATCAATTAGTTAAAATAATGAGTTGTGATATAAATATTATAAAATTATTATTTTATAAAATATATAATTATATAAATATATAGAGATTACGTAACATTAAAATAAATAATATTAAACCATGTTTCAACATTAATTGAAAACATGATAACAAAAATGTAAATATAATAAATATAATAAGAAATAATATTGTGACTAAAATAATTCTTGTAAATCCTATTTAGAAAAAAATATATAAGGACTTGGTTTTGTAAGTCATTTAAAAAACCCATAGTATTTTTTTTATAGTCAATATGGTTTATAAAATAGAAAAAATTAACCTTAGTTAGATCAAATGTTTGATGTGTCCCTGTAATAATCACGATATGGAAGTGAATTTATTTAACTTGAGATGATGCTGATATCGTTATTGACAAAATATTCCGATTTAATGCATATCATTTATTTAATAAATGTATTTAGAATAATATTAAATATAAATTCATTCATATTATAAAATATAAACATGTAACCCTTAAAATAAATACGTTATTAAATAAATAAGAAAAGATATATTTTGTTGGAATTATTTGAGGTAAGATAAAATTAATATAATGTTTATTGAAATGTTTATACCACTAATATTACATGAAGAATATGGACTATTATTTAATTAAATAGTTATAAGAATAACACATTAAATGATGACACTATAAGTCAATATATATAAAACATGTATATAAAATTGTTATCAAAGAATCCTAAATTAAATACACCAATTGATGAGACAATATCATTTAAAATGAATAAATTTTTAGGTAATAAAATATTGTAACAACAAACAAAAAATTTCATTTAGGTATTAATTATTTCAATTATTATTTTTGGGATATCATATGACTATATGATAACCACACTATTGATGGACTGATAACATTAGATGTTAGGAAAATCTATTAAATATTTTTTTTCTCTCTATTATAAGAATGAAAACAATGTGTTTTTATTGGATAATACTTAAATTTTTTTTTATTAATATATATTTTTGTAATAAATTAAAAAATACAACAAAAAATTTAATGATGATTTCAATATGAGATATAAGAATATCTTTATTTTCTAAAACGTACAGTTAATATTTCCAAAATTGTTATTTAATATTGTTGAATTCATTAAGTGATATAGGAAAGGAATAAATGTATTAAAATTAAAAAAATATGTTAAAAAGTCACATTATGATAGATTGAGAGTTATATAAAAAACACAAAAAATATAGATCATTATTTTACATTATCATAGTATGTATATTCATTTATCATTTTTGAAAAAATAGATTTGTTTAGGCTAACATGTGATATTATGTTTAGTATTATGAATAAAATTCTAGTTTAAGGCAATGCTCCTTGAGTAATATGTATTTTTACTGATTAAATTAATTGACTTGATTACATATTTAGGTTATATTTCCAATGAGTCATTACTTCTCTATAAATTAAAATCAATATTTGAGTTAAATAATATATATTATTGATTTTTTTATTTTTCATATTTTAATGTCAATGGGAAATTTATAGTATTTTATTATTTAATTATTAATAAATACATGAAAAAAATATGATAATTTTAAGAGAAGGGATCATTATAATACCCAAATATACCAACCACCCTAATATCTTTTTTATTGGTCCAACTATGTTTATGTTATTATATATTCATGAATTTTTGTAATTCAGGTGTTTTATAGGTTCTGAAATATATATATATATATATATATATATATTTAATTTTTGTTCTTATATATATATATATATATATATATATATATAACATGTAATTCGTTTTATTTATGTGCATGTTATTTTTTAAATTCAAATTTTTCATGTTAAATATATATGTTGTGTCTGTCTGTATGTGTTCTATGTATATATATCTATGTGTATGTGTGTTTTTTTTGGTTTATGATTCATATATACATGTTATGAGAATTATATGTTTATACACACACAAACACGCTATATATATTTCATTTATGTTTTGTGGTTTAAATATATATGTGTAAACATATTTTTATATATATTGTGTTTTATAAAATATGAAATAAAAAATGAAACAAAATTCCAATTCCCAACATTGAAATAAAGCATAAAATATGAAAATTTTAAGTGATAAAACCATAAATTAATTTAATAAAATTTAATAAATTCTTTAAAAATTTGAATATGTATAATAATTAATTTAAAAAAATGTAATTCATATTTATATGAGTAATATTTTTGTAGAATTATAATATTTAATAACCAACATTTAGTATAAGAAATACATAATAAATTTGACATAATTTTTTCTAATATAATAAATATTTTCATTAAAAAAATATATAAACTTTTTTTAACTAAATTATTTATACTAATAATACTATTTTATAATTATATAATAATAATAATAACTTTTATGTTTTTATTTAAAAATAAGTGTATGATAATAAATTTTTAGACTATATTTACTTTTTTAAATAATTTTTAAATATTAATATGAAATTATTACATTTCCCATATTAAATATTTTTTTTGGTTTTGTGAAATTTAACATTCATTACACTGACATCCATTACAATATTATCCATTCCAATTATATTCAATGCATTAATTTTTTACAAAATAAAACATGAAAATAATTCCATGGAAAAATTTGTGAAAATATAATTCCATTCATTTTCATATCTTAAAATAAAAAACACAACCTTAAAGAGAATTTAACATTTTCATGAAAACAAAATTTTTAAATCATATTATATGTGTTTTATTCCAATGAAATATAGATAATGAAAAATTATTTTTATTTAATAGTATATTAATTTCTTCATTTAATAATTTCATATTGCATTATATTTTAAAAACATTTGTGATTTTCAAAACATTATTGAATTTATTATAATATTTTTATAGGTATAATGATTATTATAAATAATATAAATAATTATTTTTTAAATTGATATATTTTATATATTATAAATAAATAAATAAATTAGTAATGAGTAAAATATTACACTAAATTAATTTTTTATATTTATTTTTACTTATCATATAATATTTTAAATTTTTTAAATTTTTTTAATTATTACGTAAATAGAATTACAATTTTAATAATGAATATCGATTACACTAAATATTTATATAATAATTATAGTAATAGTATATTATAGCTTCAATAGATGAATTTTATTTTCAATTCTAATTATTAGATCAAATATATAATTTATATTTTTTCCCAAAATTATAATTACATCAATTTTTTCACATTTAATGATCCATCGATATCCCTATTGTCTCAACTAAATCCCTCAATGATAAAACCCGGGTCACATAGGTGTCCATAGAATTCAATAAGTATTGAAACCATTTATTTAAATCCAACTGTTTAATAATATATAAACATGTTGATGGTAAGGCACATGGCCTATATTTTCATATATATAAAATTCTTTTTTATTTATCACAATTGAATTCATTCATATAGTCATGCACTATTATGATATTTTCTTAAAAAAGAAATATATTTTCATGGAATACCTATTAGGTGTGTCACAAAATATTCTTCATTATGTTTTAATAAATTATAATATTCAAATTATCTAATTAATATATTTCAGATTTATAATGTGGAACTATGAACTTATAATAATCATAAAATATGTATATTGATAAAATGATAAACATATCAACATTTAACTAGTATTTTTGTGTACATTATATAGTATTAAAATTCAAATAATAGAAATCATACTGTATATATAATTCTTGTTGCTAAAAAGAAATATGTGTTCCATGTAATATCATATAATGGGTTCATTAATGAAGCTACATTCATTTTTTCAATTTTGTAGAGTTTTACTTTAGTGGACTCATTCCTCATTACAGCTGCCATGCATATTATTATATATATAAATTTTGATTTTTGAATTCCTTAAATGTGTTTCATTATTTATTCATGTTGTGGGAATTATACTTATAAGATAATATTTACACATCATATGCACATAAATTTTTTCCCCTAGATTTTATTGGGACTAAATTTTGGTTTTTTATACTAAAAATGAAATATTTTACATCAAAAAAATTGTATTCCAAGAAATATTATTTGAGGGATGTGTTTAAGGATGAATATCACATTTAAAAAAAATTAAAATGAATACTAGATATAGTTAACACCCAAATATAAGAAGGAAGTAAATGAAAAAAATTCCCCAGCTTTTTTGAAATAATTATCTCATTGAAGAATAGGATGATCAAATCAAGACACCAATTCATATCTCTATAGGAAAATAATGTAAATTTTTTGAATTAAAAGAACATCATTATTTTCAAAAGTGTTTTCTTATTGTATTTTATTCTGAGATAGATTAGTAATAAAACAATTCATCTACAAGATTCTGAAATAAACATCTCTAATTATGGATATAGTTTACCTTCGATAAAACTAAACAGATTTATTTATTTCGAATATATTTTGTATTTTATATTATATCATTTGAAACCCTTAGGTCCCAAGCTACTATAAACATTCCATGAACTAGGTCAAAACATGATCTCCCACATTACCCCCACATGGAAAAGGATGTCTAATATTAGTTTGGGTTTAAAGAGAAACATGGGAAAACAATACCTATTAATCAATGATAATCAACAAAATAAATAACACAAAAAGATAAAATAACAACATTTACAACAAATTGAATCCATGCTAAAAATAATAATAAGTGAACATGTACATATGTAATAACTAAATCTAATGAATAAAATATTTTTCAAGTAGTCAAATTATTTAGAGAAAGACCAAAACAAATAAATTTATATAAAACAATATCCAATTACCATCTCGGTTTGGATTTCCATCACCCATACCATCATTCAAATCAAATCCAACAATAGGTTCCCATCCAGAACCTGTACCTGAAATAGTTAGTATCTTCAAAGGGATGCAAGCTACATGGTTTCCTATAGAGGGTGTTTATAGAACTTATTAGGCAACCACCAATGGTATCTAATTAAATATTCAGTCTTTACAATGGTGTATACAGGTTACATGTGAAATAAAAAAAACATGAAAAATAACAAATAAATTATCTAATATCCATTTTCCCATTGCATTCCCTAGAATCAAACATATAATGAAACTATCATATGGAACAGTAAGCGTCCAAACCATGGAAGAAAGCATAACACAATAATTTATCCAGAATGAATTTACCAACTCAAAATTCATCACATAACCATTATTTATCTAATTTATTCAATGGGGTTTTTTCATCATTACAATTTAATCACTTATTAAATCTTCATTTAAAAATTCATCTTCATCTAATGTTCTATGGGATAGGATTTACATCATTTACCAAATGGCCTAACCTAGTCATTTACCAAGTATACGGGGATACAAACACGTCTAATCCTATTGGATTTAATAATAAAAAATTGAAAAATTCACACGATCCTTGGTTTGCGGACATGGCCATGTACATGTGTTCGGGGAGAATAGTGCCTCATTATAATATCCCAACCCACATCATGAACTTATGTTGGTAAGTAGAGTGCCTCAGTTAGACATCCTAAAATTTAGTAAATAACACTAACCAAAGAGCCTCAATCCATTTAGATTAATCCAATGAAAAAATTAAATACATAGAGCATCAATATAAATCCATAACAATTGCCTTCATTGGTGGGATGGAGAATCACTACAACTCAACACACTGGAGGAACATCAGTCCCTTATCCTGGCATTAATCCATGTGCACATTATTCATTAACAATATTCTACATATACCATTTGACTATGAGTTTAAAATAATAAAATTATATTTGTAAATAATAATTAATAAATAAATAAATAAATCTCATTCCATAACCCATTAACACATTTACCATTTATATTGCCTATTTATTTATCATTATTACCATTTATTGTACCTAAACTCATTAAACATATTCACAAATCCTAATACAATACACCATTTAACATATTGATCAATTAATTTATATGAAACCACCTAACCCATTCAGCATATCCCATTTATTATCCTATCATTAATTTCAAGTACAAAAAAATCTATTGAGCACATCACATTAATCATATTCATCCAATTTTCACATCAACCCAAAAAAACCCACTTATTATATATCATTAACTAATCTCATTCATCATTCAGTTCATATCAGAAACATTTTAACATTCCAATATAATTATAATGGGTTCTATTACACTAACCCATTATTCCCTTAAACTACTATGTTTCCATCAGTTCTTCATAATCTATATCATGTAAATGAAAACAATTCAAATTATTCATTGATGTTATCTATAAGGAAGTACTTAATTCATAGTCATTCCATTCATAAACTAAAACAGGTACCAAGGATTTAACATACATTTTTAACTAATCAAGATTCACATTAAACCATTTTCACAAAAAATATATCTTGTATCCCATTTAAATACCATTTTAAACTGTTATGAAATACCAATTTGAATCCCAGTGAGTTAAAAAGCTCATTTGAAAACATTTCTCACATTCAAACATAATAAACAATTAATAAATCTAAAATTTGTTAAAATCTCTAATCATAAATGACTAATCATTTCAAAAACATTGATTCATAAAAAATATGATATTAATAAATTATGTCAATAAATCAATTATAATTTCCCATACATCAATTAAATTTTCTCTAGCCTTTTTCTGCTATAATTTCACAATCTAAAGGATTAAATTTATTAACCAAATACAATGGTAAGGATTACCCCAGATATATCCCTAGGTTTAGACTCATATCATTGATGAATCCAATGTGGTGTGTGAAGGTTCCCAGACCCCAATATAAAATCAAAATATCATTTGTAGCTAATGACCTCAAGACACAATTCAAAAGTGAAATAGAAAAACTGAAAACTGATATAAAACATCATGACCATATGAAAAATATTTTAGGAATACCATTAAATTGTATATTAATGAATTAATGATTAATATCGCCTATTGATCCTTGATCAAGACCTCATAAAATCATCCAGGTAAAATTCACCAAAAAGATTTAAGGGTTTAGGGAATAAAAATAATATGAGGGATTCTTCAAGACCTAATCAAAAATAATTATCGAATAGCATAGTTAGAATATCCTGAATCATCGATTATCACCCAAAAACACTCTATATGATGAATAAAAATATAAAATCATTGAATTTGTAGGAGAGGATCATTAGTTCATCACCTAGGGTGGAGGAGGTAGAATGGGAGGTATATTATGGTGGGGTCTCAAACACCATGACATGAAAAACTAAAAATATTCATCATTTAATAAGGTGAAAAGTTTTCCATGGAGTATTTTAGGTCAGATTATTACTAGGGAATACCCACAAGGTTTGGAAATCTCTGTGGTGACCATGCACTAGCCGTCTTTGAAAAATGGTTCCAAAACATCATGATTTCATGGGTCCGGAAAATAGTTTTTACTATCATTGCAGCAACCATGAAAAATGTGTTTTTGGTCACTTTAATCCTCTATTTATTCCTTGCACCCTCGAAAAACTTGCATAAAAACTAAACCACCTGAAAAAACCACATTAACCATAATAGAGAGTATAACAAAAAAATTACAGGGACATAACTTAATTAATGATGGGGACCTTAAAAAATCCCCTCTTTATAACATCTCCTCTTCCAAATAAACATACAAGAATTTCCTTGAACTCACCTATAAATGGGTAATACCACAAACCCACTATTCAACCTTAGGAATATGAGATTCTCTCGAATATCATCCATGCAACAAAAAACTCAAACTGAGTAAATATTCCTACCCTAAGGTCACATCTCTCACTATGTTCCACCATCACAACGAGATTCTCCTTGAGGTCATATCCATCCCAATTAACCATTAACATACAAAAATATAATTTTACTCCACTATTATTATATCATCACCCTAAAAGACAACTAAATTCACTATATTAGCATTAAAGAACCATGCAGAACACACTCGGTATAAACAACATCATAATTGATTTCCCAAATTACATGTTGTCATCTCACATAGATTTTGTTGAATAACTAATGGTGATCCATGAATAAAATAACTAGATGTATGATATTTTATTTAACAAAATTTTGTGACCTAACCATGTATACAACTCAAGGACCAGTATCCCCAGTTAGTTTTGAACATTTGAAGATCCCAACCCAAACATACTATTCATCTATATGTACTCAACTGATAAGAATTGGAGCCACATATCAGAACGATTGACTATCTCACCTAATTCACACCTGAATGAGCACAATAATGGTTTTTAATTAGAATACCAATGCCACAATATCCATTTCATATCATTCTCTACATGTCTATTAAATAACATGATGCTGACCATCTTAAGAGTATCATCTTCACTGTATACCCCAAACCTTTTCAAGTTTTCAGTATTTTTCCTCAATCACTACCTAAACCAAAGACAGGGAATTTTTTGTTTCTCCATTCCCTATGAAAAATAATCTAACATTTGAAGTTACCCATTCACATATTCAAGAAAAAAACTCTTGAAATTTGTAAGCAACTAGTATATTATGAGGTCCCCTCCTCCAACTGGTTGATGGTGTACTCCACCATTGTATGGGTCCGATACACATACATTTCCTTGAGTGATTCAACCAGGAGATCTTATACCAACCCAAATACACTCAATTCATTGTTCATAATGCAAGAGATTTCACTGTGGTATTATTTGATGCCAAAATATTGGGCATGATCATCGCAGGTTAAAATTATACCATGAAGTCATTAGTGAAAACCACCACAACTATTTACTAATTTCCTCACCTCTTACCTAGAGGACACCTAAATATATTGATAAAATCGTGATTTTTCATCCACTGAAGTCTTATATACAATAGAACACAATTTCATGAAATTATTTTCCAAGGAAAAACACTTCCCCCACATCACACTATACCTAGAATTAATGACCCAATATGCCTTCTAGAAACACTATCAACACTTTACATGACTTCTTATTACATAGGACTACTGACCACAAAACATATGAAATGACTCATTCATCGTTTTAACAATGAACCAGTTTCTTACACTCTCCGGTGACCAAATGAAAGACATATCTATAGGTAGCATGTCTCACACTTTCATCCTAGATTGCATTATTTGTCATACTAATTTTTTTGAATATTTTATAGAAAACAGCTACTCCGACAAACAAACCAACCAAAATTTGATCACCCTTTACTTTTCCACCCCAAACTGACCTTACCTTCCACATATTACTCCAATAGATCCAAATTGTTATGTCATGAAATGATATATCTCTTAATAACCACCCTTATAATCAATATCAATCACCCATGTGTTTCCCATAGTGATTCCACCACATAACTATGCAATTTTACCAATTAACAGTTGTTCCCAACATGTAATGACTTCATGTTTGAACAATTCAATTGTGCATTACATTCCGCTGAACCTAAATATTGGGCCTACCCCCCTCTAGGAGACCCCTAATTCATCGAGGTTGTTTTCTCACAACCACAACAGAAGATACATCTTCAAAATACATTATACATTCAATATATCCCTATATATTAATCATGTCCTAGGAATCACAACATTTGTTCCACAACCAGGTCCAGAAATGCCTACAGGACAACACTCACCCATAATCACTAACACCCAAACTGAGCTCTCTAGGAAGTAATCCTTCAATTTGTAATGTTAAAAACTTCCCAAACTAGATCCACATAATGAAAATGTCGTTGGATCTCCCTATTCCACACTACCCAAGTAAAAAATCTAATTGTTCATAGCAAAAATCGTAGTCTTAATCAACTAAAACCCCCTCTAACTCTCCAAATAACCATATACTCTATTCCCCTCATCAGATGTACATGCACACATACATTGGTAACAAGAACCAAACACCCACACTTGGTCCATAACATGACTCACAAAGTATCAACACACAAGATTCACCACATTCAAATTAAAAGACTCATTTGATAATTCAATTTCATAACATTACCAAGGACATAACAGATAACATCCCATTAATCGACACATCCAACTAAAAAATATATTTAAAATCACAAGGTGAGGTCTGAATGAAAAGGAACTATTATTTCCCAAAAATACCATAAACAAGGTCAAAAACCAACATAAGGGATAAACTCTACTACTATCTATAAAAGATTTATTATTCTCTTATTTTCCCATTGAATATAATATTTACCATTTATAATAATGATTTAATTTTAGATAACTTTTCATTTTCATTACCCAAGAATATTAACTTTCGAAAACCATTTTTGATATCCCATTATTTATAATATCATATTTATATTAAAAATATCATTTTAAAAAATTTCCATATTACAAACTCAGTTATTTATGTTTCTCAAACCAATTATTAACCAAATTTTCAACATCCATTATTACATTAATTTATTCTTATTATATCCATTTGGTTAATCATCATGTCACTCAAAAGTCAATAATAAGAAACATACAGTTTTCAGGCCTATATAATGTTCCTAGAATGATCCATGAACTCACCCACCCACTCTTATATTTTTAGTCCATGAGATTAAATATCGTAAATTAGAAACATCCCATCCTGGTGCACCACTCAAGGTGAAACTAACAGTCAACCAAACATCAAAAAACCAAACACCAATTCAAACCCCTAGAAACATATATTTTCTCTTGTACATGGTGAAACATACACCAAAGCACAAATTTATTACCAGGTACTAGAGATATTCTACTATGTTTTCAACAATACCAAAAATATTATGAAAAATTACATCTTATAATACCACATTGTACCATCCCCAGCATATATGCCATTGTAACTTTTGATCTGAGATAGTTCATCACAAGAAATAAGGTGCCCCACCCCATATGTCAAAAGATAATGGCTTGTTTCCCATGATTAAAGAGGAATATAGGAATAATATAACTGCAAAATAGTGTGAATGAAAAAAATAACACAAACATATATAATAACCATATAGACAATAAATGAAAAACATTAAAAATAAATATTTACTGACAATGTACATATGATATATTAAATTACAATGAATACAAATCATATCTAGTTGTCACACAATAAAATCTATGAAAAAAACTATAAAAATAATATAAATCCAAAAATAATCTCAAACCTAGTCTTGAAATCCAATATCCAACCCATTACCCAAAGCACAACCAACACCAGGTTCACATCCTGAACCTGTACCTAGAGAATGTACAATCTACGCAAGCACCCTTATTTCATGGAGGACTATGTTGGTATTGTGTACAACATAGTTCCCCACTACTAATGGTGTATAAAGAAATATCATGTATTTATAATGGGGTATTCATTTAAAAATGAACTAAATGAAAAAATAACAGGAAAAAAATTATGCAATATTATAATATCGATTTTCCCATTAAATTCCAATAATCTAACTAACAACCAAACTAATGTTGGTCACACATGGAGTATGGTAAATTTTCTAATGTTTTAAACTCAAATTTTCCCATTAATTGTATAGATACTCACAATTCATCACATACTCGTATTCTATAATATTCATTCAATCCATTTTCATCATCATTACTATTACATCACTTATGCTATCATTATTTAAATATTCATTTTCATCTCATGTGTCCATGGTTATGTATTCACATCATTTAACCCACATCATTATATGGTCATTTTATGAAGAATAAGTGGGCACACACAATACTACTCAAAAAGCATTTTATGGTAATAATTATCACCATACCCTGGAGAATCGGTCTAGTGGTCATGCCAAAAAAATATTTTTGAGAATCATAAATAATCAGTCGCACATCTAAACCTACACTATGACCATACATTGGAATGAATAGAGCCTCAGTCTTGTATACCTACCACTTAGAACATAACACATACCTTTTTTTCTCATTCTAGGTAGTTTCATCCAATGAAACCATTAGGAACATAAGGAATTAGTCTGAATCCTAAACTCATGCATTCCGTGGTAGGGTTAGAGAAAAAGTCCAACTCAATGCTTGAGATTATAATCCATCCTTTATCCTACAATAAATACTTGATAACATGATTCTTTAACCAGTTTCCATAGCTACCATTTCACAATCATAATCCAACAATAACATAACATTAAAAAATCATAATTCATTAATACATAAATCATTATCATTCCATATCCTTTTTCATTTAAAATTAATATACGTTTAGCTAGATTCCAAATTATTTTTCTTAAAATCGTTAATAATATTCACTAATCCCAATACATTAACCCAAGTAACATGTTCAGAAAAATTCGTATGTTAACCTAGATAACCCATTCATCATTTCACATGTATTAAAATTTGATGAATTTAAATTACAAATCACAATCCAATGTGATCATTAACTGTACTCAAATATTACCAATTTTTACATCATTCCAAACACCGCTGGTTATATATCATCAACTAAGCTCATTCATCATTTATTTCATTTAATAATCACGACATCATGCCCACATAATATTTATGGGATATATTTCACTAACCCTAAGATTCCTTCAATTATAAAGGATCTGTCAAACCATCATAAGATACATCATTGAAATAAAATAAATTTAAAATAATCATTGAATTCACTATAAAACAATAACTTAAAACAAATTCATTCGCCTTAAAAACCGAAAAATTACCCATGGTTTTTTCTTATACATTTAACCAATCAAGAAAACCATTGAACCATAAACAAAAAAATGAACCTCATTCCCATTTCAAAAAAAATTAAAATCACTTAGAAACCCACTTTTGAATTACTTGTATGCCCAAACCTCTTGTAAAATCATGTATCACATTCATCAATAAATGTAAATCAATAAATTGGAATTCATATTAATGCACCAAGCATACTATAAAACTTATTTTAATAAAATTAAATCATTTAGAACAGCCAAATAATAAATTATTTCAATAAATATATTAATAATACAACCAAATCAGTTATATTTTCACTACACCTTCTCTATAATAATACCACTATCTCATAGTTTACTAATTTTTTCCACACCTACATAGGCCTCACATACCCCTTGTATATCCCTAGGTTCGGTACCATATCATTGATGCATCTAATGGGGTCTTGGAATTTTTTATCATATCAATGAATTTTCTAATTCTAATTCCCCATACTAACACCTAAATATACAACATGAATGTGAAATAGAAAAACTACATGAAAATAAAACACGTCAAGACAATTTAAAAATATTGAAGACCACATACCTCATTTCTTCTGATAAATTATTTCATAATATCCTCCATTTATCTAATCCAAAACCACCACTGAATACCAACCAGAATATCCACTATATATTTAATGATTTTAAGAATTATTATTATGATTATGTATTTCTAATTACCTACTCTATAATGTAATGAAAATAAGAGTGTTATCCTCGCCTCAATCAGTGATTCACTTCCAAACATGCTCCAAATTCCCATGAATAGAATGATAATCAAACCTAAGGGATTAGCAGGTTGTGAGTTTTCTAACTATTGTAGAGGGGGTGGAATGGGATGAATATTTTGGTTCAGAACTAAAAATACAAATATGGAAGACCTATAAATTTTACACACTTAATGGGATGTATGTTTTATCTCCACACTTCCCCAAATTTTTTGTATGACACTACACAAGGGATGTGGGGTTATAGGGATTCTTGGGAATAACTCCACGAATTGGAAAACCATATGGTAAACATGTGTTATCCCTCTATTCAAAATGGTTCCCAAACAACATGTTTTACTATAACAAACATAAAGTTTCCACTAAGCATCCATTTTGTGTTTTTTGGGAGCATTTTTCCTCTTTTCGTATCTTATACCCACTGAACACTTCCAAAACCACACATGAACTGAATAAACAATTCCTTAAACATAAGATATAGTTTCAAAAAAATGATTCCCAAGAAAGATACATAACTAATGATCAGGAACACACACCTTCTCTCTTAATAAGTTTATATTATACAAAATACATATCATTAATAATTTATTTGATAAACTATTTATATTTTTTAAAAAAATATTTAGTTGATATACAAAAGTATTCATACATTTTAGCGGCCATGACCTTCAATAGAATTTAAAAGATAAATTATTATTACTATTAGATAAATATAAAGTGGAATATTTTACATATGGGAAAGTGAATTAACAAACATAATAATTTATGGTTCTAGTTTCATAAAATTTTCCAAGACAGATGTTTCATAATTTATGATTTTCGGGGACATGATACAAATTATAATATGGGAATTTATTATGTGAATAAAAATAAGGATCATATTTTTACCTAAATTTTTAGGTTACATAGAGGTATAATTATATTATAGTGTTTTATTTAATCATATATACATTTATTAAAAACATTAAAAACATTGATTTACACAATTTAGTGAAATTGTAATTTTTTATGAGCACAATTAACACTAAAAACATTAAATGTGTTAAAATTAAAAAATTGGCAATTTTTTTTGATTTATTTAATTTAATTTACCTAAACATGATAATTATGTTAATTGAATAGAAAAAATATTTTTTTCTATTTAGTGGGAACAATGTAATATGATCTTTTTAATATACATTTTACAAAACTAAAAATAGTTTCTATAATTATTTTTAACTTTATTTATTGTAGAGTAAAATGTAAAAAATGGAGACATAAAAAATGAAAAATTCATCATCATTAATTATTGGATGTAGAGATTGAAAAAAATTAAATTTGGAAAATTAAAATTTTAATAATTGTTACATTTGAATATCTTGTAATTAGATTTATGTTAATGATTAATGTATTTTGAATATATGATTCTTTTTTAAAGAAAACAAATTAAATTGGGATTGATCATGGGATGTGATAATAATTATTCATTCATGATATTGGAATAGTGATAATCCATTATGATTATGGAATTTTCATGGTTGATTAGGTATAACAATTCATTTTATGATTATAATATTATTTTTATAATTTTTTTAAACATTATATTATATGGTGGTACATATCATTCAATATTAGGTTTTTGGTAATATAATAGTTTTTCTAATTGGTTAAAAGAAATTTTGGCAACATGAAGTTATCATGAAGATTAATTATTTACATTTCTTATGAGTGACTAGGGTTTTATAATAATTTAAATGAGGTTATTATAATGTTATATTCAAATTTATAAAATATAGTGTAGAAAAAATATTGAATGAAATAATATACCAAAAAATAAATGTCAAAATTTTAGAACCACATTACAATATTACAATAGGTCACATTATCATTCAAAAATTGGAAATTGAGTTTACTTTTTTATGATATATTATTTAGATGATGTTGGAAGACTATATATAGGATAACAATGATTATTGTACAAATATATATAAAATAATTTAATTTTTTTATAATGATTCAAAGAATAGGTAATCGAATATAATAGTAGATAGGTTATTTGGATGTTAACTATGTCATGTAATAATATATGGACTAGCATGTAATATATAATATTCATGATAATGTAATCAAAGTGTGCATCTTTTTTTAACTGACTTTGAGACTTAAATTTTTATTTAATAAAAAATACTTATTTATTATCATTTATGATATTCTCCAAAAAATATTTGGACAATAATGATCGATTTTAGAAAAATATATTCAATTGGATACAAACAGATTTTTTTTGACCTAAATGTTATGTTGAATTTTCTAGAATGATTAGGCATTCACAATATTTTATAAATCACAACAAATTTCATAAACTATGTTATCTAATTGATAGTGAGATTTTATAATTATTATCAAATAATTATCTTATTAATTTCACATTTCTATAATATAAATATTTTATTTTATAAATAGGTTATTATTGAAATATTCATTTTAACTACCACTATTGTACTAAAAATAGGGTTACACTGTATATTTTTATATGATTTTAATTTTTCTCAAAAAAATTAAATATATGATGAATTCACATTTAGTATATATAGGATTTGGATATTATGATTCACAAATGACTATTCTTAGGGAATGAAAAATATTGATTATTAGGACTACAAAAACTATCATCGTTGAAATAATGATGAAATTACTAAAAATATGCTAAAAATATTTATTTTCAAAGATGTTGACATGTTTAAGACTTACTTTAATGTAGAATGTAGTTTATATATCACAATTCTATTTTATGAGTAAAAATTTCTTGATTTTATCTATTTATTTTATATTTCTCTTTCCTGATGATATTATAGGATTATTTAATTTGTTTCAGGTTGTTGTAGTTCAAATACAAGAAAGAGTATGTGAGATTACAATAGAAATCCATTTTAATAATTTCATATTTGATACATAAGAGAATATATATTTCATGAAAAATACATTTATTAATAAATGTGGTGGAATAAAATTTCCATGTTGATAATATACTCCTCAACCACTATAGTATTTGGTTGTTAAATATAATCATTCATTATTGTTTTTTATCAAGTGTTGGATTGTTTTATTTTCATTTAAAATTGGTTCACGATAATGATACATATTTTATATTTCACTAATTTTACTATACTTTCTAAATTTAATTTTTTATTATATAAGATGTTATATCTTGTTTGTTATATGATTATTTATAAATATGTGAAAAATAAATTTTTGTTAAATAAATACTATTATGTCTGTATTTTGATTTTTTAATTTATTTTCTAGTTGTGTCCTATTAGAGGAAAAACTATGTTTACACACACTATCATAGTATCATATTATGTGGGTTTTGTAGGGTCATTGAGGTATTAGTGTTTTATAAAATATTTCCATCAAGATTAAACCCATGTAGTCAATATACATATGGGCTTAAATAAAGAGATTACTATAATAGCTTCATTGAATATTATAGATATGAAATGGAACATTATGAATTTATTGTTCATGATTTTTTTCAAATAAAATTTTATAGATGGTCATATATTAACCATGTGACATATAATATAAATTAATTTAAATTTTGGATGATAGATTGGAGTTCAGTCCATTGAATATTTTTCCATGTCAAGTTCAAATATATCACAATGAGAATAAATATACAATGATGAATAACCTTCCTATGAAGAGATATGTTTTTATGTTTATTCATTGATTATTTGAAGTAATTATATGAAATTATTTATTTTTGTTCCAAATTATGATTATTATGTAGAAATTGAAAGTCATGTGTTCTAGATGTCTGGACATCAGATATAATTAGTTTTTCAAAAAAATATCATTAATTATAGTTGGGTTATGAATCATATATGGTTACCATTTTGGTGGTATCATGAGGTATAATATATGAAATTTCTTATGTCTGAGCTCATTTTTATAAGTGAAAATTATCTCTTAAATATATATATGAGGAGAGTATTTTAGTTTTAAAAAATTGAATTTTTATATTTTTTATGAAAACATTCTTCATGGTCGGTTGATAAACTTTATTCTGTAACATAATATAATTATAATAGAGATATTTAGTGAATGAATATTTTATATTAGAAAACACCTGGATATCTATAAGAACATATGTCATGAATCATAAAATAAAAAATCCTTAAAATATTTCAGAATTGTTATATATTAATTTTATGAGGTTATCTAATGTATTAATTGAGTATTAACCATGATTTATATTTATATAAATAGTATATAATCAATTATTATGATTTATGTAATATAATACCTAAATAGAATTAAAACAATATGAGGAAACTATTTTTATGTTTTTACTAATGTGAAATAATACATGTCCAGGAATAATGAAACTCACTATTGCATACTGAAGTTATTATAAATTAATAATATTTACACTTATAAGATTTATTTTTTATAAATTTTTACAAATGAATTTTATCTATTCCATTCAATAAAATAGATACACGAAAATAATTAATATATCATCAAAAAAATGTAATCATCTATTTTAGAGAAAATCATTCCTTCTTATGCGTCTTAGAACCTCTCTACTACCACTTACATCATTAAATTTTTTCATAGATCAGAAAATCCTTTTTTCATAACCTTATGTTTGAGAAAGAATGAAAATAACTCCAAGTATTTATTCTATTATCCCATGACTCGACATAAAATTTATTATAAAAACATCTCCAATATGGTTTATAGAATATGATGATTCTTACACTCATAATAATCATTAAATTTTCAAAATTGTCTATAACGCCGTCTCTCAAATTACCAATGAATTATATACATATCATCAATGCCTGATATATACACACTCTATAATTTAGTGAAATTAAATATGATAAAATATGATATAAAAAGATGTTAAACAAATAATAAATCACTTTGAGAAATTCCATGTCACTATATGTTATATCATAATTTCCTTCACTGGATCCTATAAAATTATTAATGTGACTAATGTTTTACAAGTCCATATAGTGAAATAATATTTCATTCACTATAAGAGAAATGTAATAGTGTTGTTTACTAATGGTAATATTGTATTATATACCATGTCAAAAATAAGTTCAATGATATGACCATGTCTTCAATTATTATTCTGCGCATTAATTTTTCTATCCTTACGATCTATTATACCATCAATCTATAGAATATATTTCTAAATATTGATATAAAATTATCCCTTATTCCATTTTTTGGTAGGATTTATTTTATGGAAGTGCATGTCATTTTCATTGCTTTCGTTTCTAATGAATTCTTGCAAAATTTCTTCTCTGATTGTTTCGTAGTATTTGGAAATGATTTTGTTTTTATGAACACCATTAAGATATAATATAATAATATAATGGGTCTTCCTTAGGAATAATATGTGAAAAAATTCAATAGGATGTGCGTCTGTTTCATGTAATAGATCATGTAGGCCAAGTAATCCCAAGGAATATTTCATTAGTAAATACACTGGTCCTTTACACATACATTTTGCGGCAAAATCATTTTATGTATCCCCACCTAAATTAACCATTTCTAACTATTTCTTTTTTATATGTTTTTATTTATGTTTTATGTTTCATCCATGTTGATATATTATTATACCTTTTTCCCACTAAACCTATTTAAATAAACAAAAAAATCAAGTATAAAAAAACAGATATCAATTAATACAACAACAAAACATTACAACAGATATTGTTTTTAATTATATAAGTACATAACTAATAAAAAATTTATTAATTTTTTTTAATCTATCAATTATCATATTATTTTATAATATTCAATATTTTTCAATTGCAGTTCATTAAATCATTGGAAATATATGTCACTACACTTCATATTGATGTATCATTTCCACTGATGAAGTTCCATAAAATATATGTCCATAAATTTATGTTTTTCACTTAATATATTGTGATAATAGATTTCAATATAGTCTAATTATTGAACATGATATTTAAATATAAATCCTTTTATAATTATCTAGACATTTCAAATCAAATGTTAAACATATAATCTTTAATAACCTTCTAATTTACAAATATTTTTTTGTTTAATAAAAATTTATAATTTTGATATATTTATAACTATAATTCTTCATTTATTTTTACTATTAAAAATTTCAATTATTTTATTAGTATATAGAATCATGAGTTTATGAATAATTTGAGTTTAATAGTTTCATGTTTTAAATAATAGGAGAGTATGTAGGTGAAAATTATTGAAAAATTACCTAGTAAAGAGGTAATGTGAACAAATTCAAATGTGTTGTTGTTATAAATGATTTTGATGAGACTCCTTGTTAGTTAATATTTTTAAACTAGGTACCCAATATAAACATATTAGGTTATTAATTAGTGGAAAACATTCTTTTACCCATTAAATAAATTATATTCATTACAGGAACCTTTTGGTGTATATACCCATCCAATATTCTCCTTAAAGAGTTTATACCTTTAATAAATACTCTATGTAATCAACATGGTTCAATAAGATCTTATTGTTATTGAATACTTCTGTAGATATCAATTTTTTCACTATCATTGATTATTATATCCTGGTAGGGGATGAGAACATTACTTTGCTTATTTTGTTTTCTGCAATCCATTATATTAATGGGATTTTCATTCATTTATTCATTAAATGATATATTAATTTTTTTTAGTATAATGTGTTATATCCTAGGTAAATAAAGGATATGATATTTTCATAATTATAAATTTATGGTAATTAAATATTAATTTTACATTAAAGGTGATTCTATGTTAGATATCGTACCAACCACACAAAAATGGATATTTTCAAAATTTCATGTTGCAAAAAAGGGTGAGTCATAATGAAAATTAATAATATAATATTATTTTAAAAGGATGTTAACGCCAAGTATTTTTATTTATGGGAAGGAACAAAAATTACTAAATTTTATTTATACATGTTTTTTAAATGTTTCTACATTTATCCAACAAAATTTATAGGCTTAAAATGAGATGGAATGTGATTTTCAGCATTAAAAACACTAATATTAATAGAAGGTCGTTTTCACACCATTTAATAGAGAAATACTCATAAATCTAGTTTTTTCCCTTTTATATGGTGATTATGAAAATTTAAACTTATTATTTAGTATAGGGAAACTAAAATTTACTTAGTGAAATGTTTTGGTATTTTTCGAATCTTGTTCATTTTAATTGAATAGTTAAAATTATTACATTTTAAGCCAAAACTGTATTTTCATCAGATTTATTTATAAATTTTGATTATAATTTAAATTGGTGTTAAATTATAATTGGATTATATTTTACCATTTAATCCAATTTTGTTCATTGGAAGTAATTTCACTTTGAAATTATACATAAATATACGGAAATCTTTTATTAGTTATTATTTCTTAAAAACACACTTTTCAGTTTTGTTAACAGAAATTAATTTTATATTAATTTCAATGAATTATATGTTTCGTATTTGGAAAAATGGATTCCATATTTGTTATTTGGAGTTCCAAATTGTGTAAATTTGTATCTTTTATTTCTAGAAAATATGAATAGTAACTTGGATAATCATTTTATTTACCATTGTTAAAAGGTAAATCTAGTAAATAAGGGTAAAAATTAATATTATAATAATATTAAATTCCTCTAACAGAATTCCTAAACCTATTGGATGATACATGTATAACCATTGAAATTATTTCGTTAATTTTGGGACCAAATACATCCACATATAAGTGAAAATGTCAATTTATAATAAATAATTTAAAGTTAAGGAAAAGTAACATAAACATATAACGTTTAGTAAATCAATTTATATTTTTCGAAATATAAGAGATAGTTTCTAATATAAATATTCATAAGAAAGGTAAATATATTTCATACATCCTGGTATTTTATTTATAATTTTTATATTAATGATGTTTTTTAATCTAGAAATTTATTTTGGAATCTTAAAAAGATATTACATGAATAGCTTCATAATTGATATAATTCATATTTTATAATATAAAAAATTTTATATTATATAAACATCTAAAAAATATTAAATATGGAAATATTTTAATCTTAAGTGTAAAATTTTATTATTGACTCTTTAATTGAATATTTTTCATGTTTTGGTAACTATTTTTATTCACAAACTGTTAAATTCATTATTAAACAGTTATAGAAATAAGTGATAAATTAAATACATATGGATTACAAAATTTCCAAAAACATTCCAATTCATATAATTATATAATTAATTCAAACATTCCTAAGTAGCCCCTCCTCCATCTTATAAAAGTCCACCACCTCTAAAACATTACTTACATATCTCAAGCCTCGTGACTCGGCCAACCTATACTCCAATAAGGCCCCAAAATCCCTCCCTAATTCATAGATTACATACTATGGGAGGAATTAAATTCAATAAAGATATTTTGATCAATGAAAAGAGAGTTAATTGATTTAATGGTAACATCTTCTCTCATGTTTTTTTCTTCCTTCTCCAACACCTAATACTTTTTTTATTTAATTCTTTTATAACAACACCAGTATATTCAATATACTAGTATGTTGTTATTATAATTATTCAAACAACTCATCCATAAACCTCCTTCTAATGGATACGAAAATACTCTTTCTTTTGATGACGAACTACTACCTCACGGAATGATGCTCATTCAATTATCTCCTACCACCTACCATGGGGGCCGTAATGATGGCACTGTATTTATATGTGATATATATTGTATTTATTTTGACTATATTCTTCTGTATTTTCATTAATAGAATACCTTTATGGTTTCTATAATGGATAAATACAATAATTTTATTTGTGGAAGTACAAACTACCACCCCGTCAAAGTGATATGACATGTTCATTCCATGTGTGTAACATATAAAATATAACTCTAATGAATTTATATATATATACCTATGTATCATTAATTATTTATTATATTAAATAATAAATAGAAATTAATGTAGTGTTCATGTTTAGGTATGACATACCGTCTCCATGAATAGTGCATTTTATTTCTTCTCTCCGTATGTTATGAACTATTATAAGTATACATATATATGTATATATATGTATTAGATATATATGATATATATGATATATTAATTATGAAAATAATTCTGGAGATAATTGAATTTTGACCACATGGACAACATGTAATTATATAAAGTTTATTTACGACTCAAGTATATAATATCGACAAAATGACCATTATTATCTTAAATTATAGTGCAATGTTAATACTATAGCAATAATTGATAAAAATGAATATTAAAAATTAAAATGGTTCTGAAGAGATTATACATTATTTTAGTATATTATTGAAGAGTTTAAATAATGAACGAGCCAAGTCAGACATGAGGTAAGGAAATTCAAGTCAATCTTTTTTCATTGAGGCATAATTTGATTTATACACAAAATTTATTTATATGATAAATAAAACTCTTTTAATTTTAATTTCATTCAAATAGAATATTTTCTATATGACGAGTTTTACTAAATGACAAAAAGATTGTTTCTTTTTAACATAAATGGTGACAATGTCCTTTCCACATCGCATGAATTATTCGATATTTGGATTTCTTAATATGCCAGAATGTTTTTAAAATAAAAATAAATACCATGTACTATTTTTACATATTTTGGTAATGAACATATTTTATTGAAAGGATTGATAAATCAAATATATTGAAATTATACATTGTTACTGCAATGTGGAAATGTTATATTTCCTTTATGATTGTTCATGTGTTGGGATCATGTAATGGTTATTTGGAATAATTTACGCATACCAGTTGTTATATGATAATCATAGGGTGGGTGAGCCCAAGATAGCTCTCCAATGCATTGGGTAAGATAATTGAGTTAAAAATTAATGTTTCTCCTAAGAGATTTATGAAATATACCCTAATGGGAATTCCAAATGTAACACCCTAAACAATAGTGAAAGCTACAATGTAAATATGTTTTGGATGCCATAATTTACCTTTATAATTTATGATTACAATGTTTTATTCATAAATATTATGATTAAATGAGTTAAGTTAAATAGATTTTGTTTTGTAGGTATTTAATGGAATAATGATTTATTTTATTATTTTATAACCATTACTGTTCTTTTTAAGTCCATCCCAGGTTTTGGAATTTTTTTCCATTGGGTACAAAAAAGTTTAAGATAATAGAAAATTCAAGAATATTTATATCATGAAAAGAAATATTATTTTATTTTAAGAGTTTTTATTTTATGAATAAAATCTATACCAAGTAGAAGATTTTTCTTTTTAATATTTGGGAGGTAATGTAATATTTATGGACAAATTCCCTACAACACTAATCATTAAGAGATCCTCAAAGTTAATTATGAACATAATTAATGATTATGTAATGTTTAAGGATAAGGCATTATAGTTTGGTATCAATGGGTGTTTTAGACAACAAATATTTTGGATATTTTTTAATTTATATCCATAAATTAATTTATGGTATTATTGATATGATATAGCATTTAAAGATAACCAGGTTTCCTCCCCTATGATATTTCATTGTCTATAATGGTTTTCCACAGATGATACAGTGTAGCTATGGTGGGAAAACATCTAGAGGAAAACAACCTTCCAAATACGCAACCTGAGATTGTTGAAATAGTAAATTAACATTTTGTTGAAGTGATGACCTAGTTGACTCTGGCTATAAAAGGTGGTGGTATCCATGAACGAAATTAGATAGATAACCCCTAGTGGAAAATGTCAGATGTGGAGTATATCATGAGGCAGTATCCCCCTAATTCAGAAGATCATCCGACCATGTGCTTGCTAAAGGCTAGACTAAAGAACTATAAAATAATTTTTATGTCCTGGGGTGTTCAAAACAACAAAAGGATAGTCTTTCTATGTAATGGTTTCAAGGATATTCCAATCAATGGTGGTCAATAGAAAATTATATTATGGACAATGAGCATATTGATGCTCTTGAATGGGTTGAATTCAAGGGTATGTTTGTTGATAAATACTTTTCTAATGTGGTTCCACTTAGGATGGGAAAAAGTTATTGGAATTTATGTAAGAGTATGAATCTGTAGCTACTTATGATGCAAATTTCATACGAGAACATGATAGTAAAATAAATTTTTTAACTTAGGATTAAAGCCAAAATATCATATGGCATTATCTTCTCTTGAGGTAAAATGTAATGAAAAACAAGGTCGACGTGCAGAGAAGGGGGAAATGGAGTTTTCCAATGATCATGTTTTATTTGAAAAACCATATAATAAAAGGTTGAGGTGGTATACGAAAGGGATTAACTCTTCAAAAATGTATGATTTTATGAAAATTAAATTTAGAGTTTGTTAAAATTTAGGTAAAAAGCACACTGGGGAATTGCTATTGAATTCTGGTAAGTGCTACCGATGTTTTAACATGGGATATAATCCTCATAATTTCACTGAAAAACATCAGGGAAATGGTAATACAAAATATGATTTATAATCAGTAAAATGTTTTAAGTGAAATAAAACTAGTCATTATGAAATTGAGTGTCCAAAGAAGAACTCAACTGAGGGAATGAAGCCAAACTAAAAGAAGAAATGTGTGGTGAAATCCATTGCAACTACATCACAAGGTGTTGGGACATCTAATGAAGTTTTATCGGGTACATAGATTGTTGATTCAGATTAATCTAATGTATTTTTTGTTCAAGGTATACACATTTATTCAATTATACAAAATTTTCTAGTAACTATGGTATTCAATCTCATGATGTGAATCCAGAACATATGGTAAAAGAACCGATAGGAAATTTTGAGACACAAATAAATTATAAGAACATTCTTAAGCTTGTGTGCAAAAAGAATCTACCTGAAAACCTTATTGATCTGCCTCTAGAAGACTCAGATGAAATTTTTATTATATATTGGATTTCTATTAGTCATGATCTAATTTACTATAGATCTAAAGAGTTTTATTTTCATAATGAATTTCATTTTGTGTACATGAATGAACCCTTACTTTGGATAAAATATAAGGAAGTTGAGAAACTAGTAAAATATAGAAATGAATGTTACTTTTCATATATTGTTGAAAACAAAAAAAACTATTCAGAATAATGATATTCCTGTGTTAAATGAGTATCTTTATGGTTTTACTGATGAGTTTATTGGTATAATATATAAAAGGGATGTTTAATTTACCATTAAATTACTTTATGATGTATTGACAATTTCAAATCCACCACATCAAATGGATGAAATTGATCTTTTAGAGTTAAATAAGCAATTTCATAAGTTATTAGATAATGGTTTTATTTTACCTTTCACATCAACATGTGGTGATACTTTCTTGTTTTTTAAAATTATAGATAGTTCAATGAGAGTTCTTATTGATAATAGAGCATTGAATGAAATAACTATTAAGAAGAAGAATCACTTTCCCAATGTCATAGATTGGTTTGATCAACTCTAGGGAGCTCAATATGTTTTAAAGAGTGACATGATGTCAGTTTAACAATAGTTTAATGTAATTGAAAAAATATTCTAAAGATTTTTTTTCATTATATATATGGAAATTATGAGTTAGTAGTTTTGCCTTTGGGTTAACCAACGCACCTGTTGTATACGTGTATATTATGAATTTAGTTTTTTGTGAGTTCTTGGAAATGTTTATGGTTAAGTTTATTAATAATATTTTGGATTATTACAAAAGTAAATAGTATTATGAAAGTCATTTTATGGTTTTCTTGAAAAACCATAATATTAATGAAATTACATGGGATATTCAGGAAGTGTGAGTTTTAGTTACCAAAAATGTTATTACAGGGACACATTTTTTTTTAAAATTTCATAATTATTGATCATACTAATTTTTTTTATGAATGGGAACAAACCACTAATATAACTGAGATACATAGTTTTCTAGGTTTAGTGTGTTATTACCGGAGGTTTGTCAAAAAAATTCAAGATTATCTATCCCAATGACTACGTTTACTTCAAAAGGTGTTAATTTCATTTAAGAAATATAATTTGTGGATTGTTTTCATGAATATAAAAAGAATATTAATGAATGCTACATTTTTTTCATTACCTTCTAGAGATTGTGAATTTTTTTATCAACAATGATGCTTCATTGGAAAGAATTGGTTGTGTCCTTATGAAAAATGTTCAGGTAATTAATTAATCTTCTTGTTAGTTGAAAAATCATGAATTAAATTACACTACGCATGATTTGGATGTTTCTGTCATTTTTTAACTTTTAAAATTGAGAAGCATCATTTTTATGGAGTAATTTGTGAAATATATACTTACCACAAAATTTTAATGTATGTATTCACTCAGAAGAAATTGAACGTCAGATAGACAAGATGGATGGAATTAATCATGTATTAAGATTACCAGATCCCTTAACATAAATGAAAGGAAAATAATGTTGAAGATTCATTGAGTTGAAACGGTAATTCTATAATAACCATGATACATTTGCAACAAGATATTTTGATTAAATATTTAATGAAAATTGGCATTGAAGTTTTTTTTGTATGAAAAACATCAATTTTGTTTCAGGTGTTAGTGAAACCATCCCTATCAAATAGAATTATGCAACCTCAGAAGGAAGAATGTCAGTTGCTGAAAATTGTAGAGTTGGTTCATAAGGGTATGTTTCTTGAATATAACATTGATACTGATTTTATTTTGAGATTTGGGATGTGATTATGTTTTCCATGAAGTTATCAGTTAATGAAATACTTGTTATGTAATGCTCATAGTTCTCCGTTTTTATTTCATCCTGACAGTTCTATGATGTACACAGATCTGCGGGTGAATTACTGGTTGGATGGAAGAAAAAGATATATTTTTGAATTTAAAGTGAAGTATTAGACTTTTCAACAGGTCAAAGTAGAGAAATATTTATCAAAATAGATGCCTCATAATTTACTAAGGCAATAATGGATATGGGAAAATATATCCATGGACTTCGTTGTGGGATTACCAATGACATCTTGATGTAATAATTCAATATAGGTTATTGTTGATAGATTTTATAAATATGATAATTTTCTTCCAATTCAACATACATTATTAATAGATCAACATTCTCGGTTGTATGTTAAGGTGATTGTTAGGTTTCGTGGAGTTCCCCTCTCCATTGAATCTGATCGTGAACTCAGGATTATTTCTAATATTTTGAAAGGACATCAAAATACATTAGGTACTGAATTTAATTTTATTATAGTTTTTCATAATCAATCGTATTGTCAGTTAGAACGAACAATTCTGACATTGGATGATACACAACTTGCATTCTCAATGGATTACAAGGGATTTTGGTACAAAAATCATTATTTTGTTGATTTTTTTGATAAAAATAATTCCCATTCAAGTATACATATTGATCCATTTGAGAAATTATATGTATAGTGGTGTTGAACTCCATATTGTTGGGATGATGTAGGTGAAAGGAAGTGGATCAGACCAAAATTGGTAGAAGAGATGGAAGAGAAAGTTCAGACGATTCAGAAGGACATGAGAACAACTCAGATCAGAACAAAAAGTAATGTGGATAACTGGAGGAAGGATTTTCTTTCGAGGTAGGTGATCATGTATTTCAAAAAATTTATTCATGGAAATGTGTGATGCTCTTTGTTAAGAATGGAAAGCTGTGTCTGAGGTTCATTGGACCCTATTAAATCCAACAGAATGTTGTATTAGTTGCATAAAGAGTGAATTTACCTCAAAATTAATCATAGGTACAATATGATTTTCATGATTTAATGATGATAAATTATATTCCAAATCCACTTCATGTTTATAGTCTAGAGGTTTTTTAGATGGAAGTGAATATTTATTAAGAGGAACAACTAGTCCAGATTCATGACCGAATAACACAGGTTTTGAAGAATAAGATAATTCATTTGATATATGTTTTGTGGAAAAATAATATGGTAGTAGATGCAACATGAAAATTGATGAATTTTATGAGGGATAAATACCCCCACTAATTTGATAAGTGAATAAAAATTTGGAGGACCCAATTTCCAATAGGGGAAGGATGTTACATCTCAAGTAAATATAGGATATGATATTTTCATATTTATTAATATTTTCTTATTAAATATTAATATTATGTTAAATGTGATCATATTTTTGAAGGCATACCTAACACGAAACGATGGCTTTCTCCTAGATCTCATGTTTCACACAAGGTTGAGTCATACTGAAAAATATTAATATAATATTATTTTAAATGGAAGTTAATGACCAACTGTTGTATTAATGGTAATGAATAGTACACAATAAAATATGATTTTAAATGTTTTTCAATGTATTTAAATTAATCAAATAAAATTTAAAGGCTTAAAATTAGAATGAATCTGATTTTAAGCATTAAAAACTATAATATTTATAAAAGGTCATTTTACCAACTTTTGAACAAGAACCCCTTTTAAATATATTTTTTTTCATGTATATATGATAAATATTACAAAATAAAAATCCTCTTTAGAAGAGGGACATAAAAAATTTACATTGGGTAAATTTTGGTTTTTTCTAATAATTTTAATTTTTTATTTAATTGTGAAACAAACTGCAGTTGATGTCAAACTGTTCTTTCATTTAATTTATTTATAAAATTAAATTGTACTTTAAATTAGTTATAAACTGTAATTGGATTAAGTTTTTACAATTTAAATCAATAATGGCCATTGGATTTAATTTCAATTTGAAATCAGACATAAGAACATGTTAATCTTTTGGTAGTTAGTATTTTTTAAAAGCACACTTTTTAGTTTTCACAACATAAATTAATTTTAAATTAGTTTCAGAAAAATATGGGATTTGGAATTTGAAAATGGATTTTTTATTTGGAATTATTAGGTCCATATTGTGTGTATAGGTTAATATTATATTTATATATGATGAATTTTCAATTCATTAAATATTTTATTTACCATGGTTATTAGGTAAATCTGGTAAATAAGGGTAAAAATTTATATTATAATAATATAAAATTTCCCTAAAATGATTCCTAAAGATAATGTATGATAAATTTATGACCATTCAAATCTTTGGTTCAACTTTAGGACCTCATAGAGCCCCTGGTATGTTTAAATGGCATTTTATAAAAATAAATTTAATGTTTAGGAAAATTTAACAAAAACATATATCATTCATTAAATCAATTTTTTTTGGGATATAAAAGTTATATGTTTGAATAAAAATTGTCATTAGAAAGATACAAATATTTACTACATCATGGTATTTTATTTATTATTTTTATTCATTAAATATAACAATTTAGTTATGACATAATGGTGATGCTGTGATTGCTTCATTAATAAAGGGGTCAAATAAATGATATAATAAATGATAAAATTAATGTAATTTTTTTATTTTTATATGATCCACGTATTTTATGGATTATAGGTAAATTTTTATTTTGATTAAGGAATTTGTTTCATATCAATTGAGTTTTTAGGGTCTTAAAAAAGTGATGATATGAATAGTATCAAAATAGACATAATTAATATTTTAAAATATAAAATATTTTATTAAATATAAAAAAATTAGAAAAAATATTGGATTCATAAAAATAGTTATAATAAGTCTTATGTTTAAATATTTATTGTTTAATTGGATATTTTTCTTGTTTTTTTAAATATAATTATTCTTAAAGTGTTAAATGCTTGATAAATTGGTAAAAATAAAAAAGGGTTAAATAAAAAATGATAAGGATTAAAAAATTATAAAAACCATAACAATATCATATTGAATGATTCTTTTTAACTTATATTCATCATATATTATAATTGAATTTGTTCTAGATATTTTGAAACAATAAATAATTTTATAAAAAAAATACTTTAAAACATTCCAAAAGAACACCTCCTACCTCTTATAAATGGCCACCTCCTCTAACCCATTACTCACACCTCTCAAGCCCCATGAATCGACCAAAAACATTCCAATATTATCCCAAAATCCATATATTCTACCTAGAGGCCTTTAATTTTGTAGAATGAAATTCAATAAATCATTTTGGGTCAATCCAAAGAGAGATACCCGATTTAAAGGTAACGCCTTATCTTCAATTTTTTTTACTTTTATTTTCCATCTCCAAACCTGTAAAATATCTTTATTACATTATTTTATAAAAACAGAAATTTATTTTATATACTAATATATTCTTTTCAAAATGAATAAAAGTAAAATTTCTCCAAACTTCATCTAATAGTTTCAAACATAATGTTTTTATGGGAAGGGTACAATTGCCTCATGAAACAACGATTATTAAACTATCTCCTACCACCTATGATGGTGGCCATTATTATGGAACTGTATTTATAGGTGATATATATTAAATTATTATTTTATCTATGATTATTAATTTCTTATTTATAGAATAACATTATCGTTTCGATAATGGGTAAACGATACAATTATATTCGAGGAAGTGCCGACTACAACCACATCAAAATGATATGCCTCATTCATGACATATTTGGAAATTATAAAGTATGGATTTAATGAAATTATATATATACCTATGTATCAGTATATTTTCATTCAAGGAAATACAAAATATAAATTAATGTAGCATTTATTCGTATGTATGACTAAATGTGTCCATGAACAGTGCATTAAATTTCTTATCTCCAAATGTTATGTACTATTATAAATAGATATATATATATATTTAATAGATATATATGATATATATGATATCTAAATCATGAATATAATTCAGTAGATAATGGAATTTTGACACATAGGAAACATGTAATTTTTCGATGTTCATTTTTGACTCAAATACCAAATATCGACAAATGAACGTTATTTACGTAAATGTAATGTAGTGTTTATAAAATTGTAATAAAACATATAAATGGAATAAAAAACATTAAAAGGGATATTAAGAAATTATAAATTAATTTTTTTTATTATTCAAGAGATTAAAGTATAGATGAGTAATATCAGACATGATGTAAGGGACATCGACTCAATATCCATTCATTGAGGTATACTATGATTTATACATGACATTACTTAATACAGTGTATAAAAAAAATTTAATTTTAATTTCATTCTAATTGAATATTTTCTCTATGAAGTGTATTACTAAATAAAAAAATGTGTCTTTTTTATTTTTTGTGACAACAACCATTCTACCACAGGGATCATTATTTGATATTTGGCTTCCTTAACATGCCATAATGTTCTTAAAAGGAAAATAAATACAATAATCCTTTTGTTAAATATTTTGGTTTTTAAAATTATTTTGGAAATTGATTTATTATTTCAATATATTTAAATGTTATATTGTGATTGCAATGTGGAAATTCTATCTTTTCTGTATTCGTGTTCATGTGTTATGATTATGTAAGGGTTTTTGCGCATTGTTTACACATACGGGTGGTTCAGTGATAAACATTGTGTGGGTGGGTGCGAGATGGCTCTATGATGAATTGGATAACGTGAAAGAGGTAATCAATAATGGTTCTCCTCATAGATTTAGGGATTATACCGTGATGTGTATTCCAATTTTAACTCTCTATGTAGTTGTGAATGCTACAATGTTAGTATTTTAGGGATTCCAAAATATAACTTTACGATGTGTGATTATTATGTGATATTCATAAATGTTTTGATTTCATGGGGTATACTAATGATATTATGTTTTGTATGTATATATGGACTAATGATTTATTTATTTATTTTATAACTCTTAATAATGTTTCAAGTCTCATCCCATGTTTTTGAAATGTTTTTCACAGGGAATAAGGAAGGATATGAGAATGGAATAATTTAGTATGATTTATATCAAGAAAATAATTATTGTTTTCTTTTAAGAGTTTTTATTTTATGATAAAATGGATAATGGGTAGAAGTGTCTGCATTGTAATATTTGGGAAGTAGTTTAATAGTTATAACCTTGTTCTCTAAAACTATAAACCTAAATAGAACCGCAATGTGCATTATTAACATAATTCATAATTATGTAATGTTTAAGGATGGGGATTTATATAATATATGGCCACAATTTTCATTTCCCTTTGTCCACTATTTATTAAATATAACACTATATACCTTATTTCATATCCATGTTTGTTTTCATAATCCTAAGGTGATACTATATGACTTCTTATTAGACATAGTATGTGGGGTTAGAATATTTTTAGTTGGTGACCCTATCATTAATAAAATATTATTATTGTGTATGGGTTATCAACGTCATGGGGTAAAGTGATATTAAACCTAGGAATGTTTTGAGTGATGTAAATGTTATTCTTGAAATGAACTATTATAATGTATTGATTTAATTTATTTAGATAAATAATTTATTATATTTTGTTTTATTATTATTTTAATATTTTTTGTATCATAACATCTATTTAGTTATATTGATTATGATATAATTTACATATATATGCTCTTTTGACATGTTTCAAAGTGTTGATTTTTTATAAATATGATGCCCATGTGTGGGTTTGGGTGTATTAAACCATTTATTATTGGATTATCTAAAATTAAATGAATATCCTAGTTACATTTGAATATATAATCCCATGAATTAAAAATAAAATATTATGTAGTTGTTTTATAGTCTATGGTTATGGTTTATTAGCTATTAATTATTTGATTTTTATAATATATATAAATTTATATTTTTGTTGACAATGATCGATTGAAATTATCTAAATTAATAATTATATCAATAATTTGGGATTATTTTGTTTTTTGGAAGAAATAAATGATTATTAGAGTGAATATTCCTGAACATTTTATTGATAAGAAAAATGATACAAAGGTACGACCACATTTATATAGTATATATAACATGGATTTATGAAAATGATGGATTTTTAGAGACCTTTTATTATTTGAATAGATTCATTGTAAAATTTGAAATCTTGTTAACAATAATTTAGGATGTATCTTTTTTTGTTTTATTATATTATCATATAATAGGGAATAAAAGGGCACATGATTGTTAAACTGCATAGTGATGGATTTGGATTAGAAAATGGATAGTTAATTTTTTCTACAATGTTTTATAGTGGTTATAGGGTTTAAAAAAATATATTTATGGGAATAAAATCTTTTCATTGATGTCATTGTGATTAAAGAGTGAAATATCGTGTAAATTAAGACTTTGTATTTTTTTCATAATTTCATCCATAGGAGTGCATAGGGATTGTCTATGTGATACTTTGTCATTTTGGCCTCTAGAAATGGATTGTTTAATTTTAAAATGGTGATATGTAACATCCTAACCCTCTCCCATTGTATTTTTATGTGGAATAAAATCATTACATTCTTTATGTGACATTCCCAAGTCACCAATGGATGGAAATAAATTCCAAGGTATTCTTTACAAATTGGGGAATGATTTTACAGTTGATATTAAAACTAAAGACGAAGATAACCATTATAAGGATATTTTTATATTATTTATGGTTATAAAAACAGAACTCAACGTAATGAGAAAAATAACCATGTTTAAGTAATAATAGTAACCATGTGACATAAAAAAATTAATCAAAGAACACAATACCCAATGAAACCAAATACATGATCCTTCATCTCTCAACCTGATACATATCAAAATTTACAATCCACACCCTATGTATCAATATGTATAAAAACTAAGATACATTTCCTTTACCTATATCACCATTGATGACATTTATAAATTCAAAAAGGTTCCTAAGATTGGGGTGAGTCTACACTATGTATTATTTTCCAAAGACATCCAAAATAATTTATATAGGAAGAAAAATTTTATCACATTAATATAAAATAATTTAAAATAATTTAAAGGGTCTTATAGAAAATACAAAATAGTTTTCAATGATATAATAGTTTTCCTTAAAAACTAATATAAGAATAATTTAAAATTATCATTATTAAATTTGAAATCCCAATATATTGATTCCACACAACAACACATCAACACATTCATGACTATGTGATTGTTCCATACTCATGAGTTTTCACTCATCATTCTACCGAGTCGTCACATGGTAACCAATAATATGTGACATAATTTCATATTCCCCATATATCGGGTCACATATTATTAAAATGATCTCAAATCAACCTTGTTTTTCCAAATAACATGAAATACAAATCAAGCTACTTAATTTTAAAAGAAATTTAATTTTATTAATACAATTTCTACAAACATTTTTTATTAAAAAACCATAATTTTAAAATCATTATTATAATATTAACATCAATGATATAATTCAAAAAACCATAAAAATTTTATTTTTTCACAAAACCATAGTTAATGGGGGTTTCCTTCAATAATACGTAGTCTATTTCAGAATCCATTGGTGAATAAAAATAATTCCAAACTATGCCTTTTTTTAATAATGACTACTTGATAGATAATTCTCCTACCATAAAAATGATGGAAAAATTAAATAACATTTAAACGATCAAATATATTTGGTCTAGGATATTTATTACATAGCTATCTCCAAAACTAAAACATCATAATCTCTATCATCAAATGAGGATGTATATATACAAATGATTAGATATTATTTTCCAATATATAGAATGAAGGGAGATAAATTAATAAAAATCATTAATGAGAACTTACACGTGAATCCAGATCTCCAATGAAATTAAAACACATAATTAATACTCCCAAATCAATGGGAATCACATATCAACCCATTGGAGGAATAGTAATTCAGTGATAATAATTATTATGCAGTTAAAAGGGATATCCAAACTTAATCCAGGTTTGGTCCACAATTGGTTGATCTAATATAGCGCGGTGCATGGTTCGAGAATAAAGTTAGTAAAATCATTTTCCATCCATGTGTGAGCTACGGCATCATGAAATCCATCAAATATTTTTATCACATGTTTATAGAAAATGATCTGAAACAATGTATTTTTCATAATCCCAAATCATAGTCATCTCGCATGGTTTCTCCACATCACTGGAATGGTTTTCCCAAACTATTGCACCAACCATGAACCTTCCCACAACGTAGTGTTTTCCCATTCATATTTTCCTAATGGTTTGGAATGAATTATAATAATCGGGAAAACTATTTTCACCTCAAAAGGTCTCCAACCCATTTGAGAACCCATTTCAACCACATAATATATAATGAAAGAATTATATATACATAAAATATAAAAATGTTTCAAGTACCTAAATCAAGGGGTGCAACATTACCCACATCATTAGCATTTTCATCCTTGGAATGTAGAAAACCTGATATATCTTGGATGATTTTTCTCCACTACTCCAAATTTTTGTTCTAATTATCCATTTTTCCTCCAGAAATCATCAATTTTTCCATAAACCATCAATATTCATATAATTTTTCCACAACATACATTTTCATACTAAACCAGATTCTGTACTGGAACATGAATAATTGCATCATCCATACATTAAGCTATATAATACAATAAAATCACATGGTTAAAATGTGGATGATACGTACTCAATCGAGATGTATAAAACACATATTTCACAATACTAAAATGTGGAATCTAAAACAATAGATATTCTAAATTAAAAATCCATTCTTGTATCTAAAAATCTAATATGATTCTTGGATATTACTTTCCCTAATGGAAAATTTATTATCCCCAATCCATGAATTGATTCTCATTATCATCTCATTACTCACATAATATGAAAATAGTTCTTAATTATGATTCAAATATGATTTTTTACAACATTGATAAATATCTATTATCTTTTTTGTGAACTAAATATACTTCATTGTCTCTTAAAAATGTATTTTTCCTATCAATAAATTCTCAATTTTTTTAAAACAATAAAGTGGATTATGATAATTAGAACTATCATATTGTTTAAAAGGATTTATATGTACTAAGTCCTCATAATTGTTTTATGTGAGATATATACTAATGATATATTATACTTCCATGAGTAACAATAATATATTAAATAACACCAATGAACTTCATTCAATGTTTCTAAAATCCTATCATATTTGACACCAATTTTAAGATGATAATACATAATTATTGTTAGAATATTACAAGGGGTTACTAGTATGTATTTATAAAAAAATCATATAATCTTGTGGTCTCATTATGATACAATTGGGAGTAAAACATTATGCCACTCCACAAAATCATTGGTATAAATCTTGGACAAGTACTCCACAAATTGTTATCACTGAATTAGTTTAAAATGATATTTCTTCATGATCATATCCACAATCCCCAATAAATAATCATGTTAGTTAAAGATTATAGTTAAACATCTCTCAAAATGAAATAAAATATCTTCCCATTTCCACATGGGAATTAATAACTCTACTAACATACCATCAGGTTGATGGTGCTCCAACGTGACATGTTGATATATGAGGCATCTCAAAAAAAAATTCTTACATAACCATGTTCAAGCCAACCCATTCCAATTATTATTTAAAATTTATAAATATTTTGAATTACTTGATGAAAAACCCAATTTTGAGGGTGGTATAAAATAATATGTTTTTCTTAAAAAATAAATGACAAAATAATCTAACCACCAAACCAAAATCCAAAATCACATTTTTCATACATACTTAAGTGGTCGTTCACCAATGGGTTTTTACCTCATAAGTACACATTTATGATAGTAAATATTAGACTCTATTAAATGATGAACCAAATTAAGATAAACATTTCGAAAGAAAAAAATCACATCACCTTGGTCTGTATAATATAGGTTAATATATGATATGACTGACATCAAATTCCACTAATCTAAAGCTTATTTAGCAAATTGATTATACTAAAAACTTATTAATTTATCAACAATCGTATTTCTCTAACTGATGTATTCATAATGTCATATTTGATCATTTGAAGTTACATTATCCATATTCATTCCCATATATTAAAATATATATTAAATTAAATTTGCATGAAACTATTATTATATGTAAACACCTTGATGTTTTCATTTAAAAAAATCTAACTGAAATCCAATAATTAATGGACTTCAGTAACTAATTTGAAACTGTGCTTTTGGTAATGATTCTAATTGAAACTATAACTTCCATGAATGGTAAAAAACTACATGATCACAATGCATTAGAAAATAACCTAGCAATGTTATTAATTCTTGAAAATAGACTATATAACCCTATACAGACTCCAGAAATGAAACTATATGTCCATATGTAAGTGTAACATTAAGATATTAAAATGATTGTTTCATTCATTTTTCCATTATAATGGACTACCTATCAATATAAAAACTATATTAATCGATTAAAAAATTGAATATTAATGTAATAAAATGTCTATAGTATCCCCTCATGACTTGGAAACTAAATATCAAAGAGAAAATTTCCCATGTTTTCCAAGATTTAACTCTTTCTGTCTTTCATTGATCAACATAGACACATTTTTCAAAAATTTAATTGACAAAGAAACATTTCTCTTGTATAAAAAATTAAAAAGTTGATAAAATTTATATAGATTATTCTCCATCAAGATGCCCAACCCTATGGAACATTTTAGTTCATAATACACCATATTAGTATAACACAATACTATATCATCCCCAAAAACCACCACAAAAATATATAAATGCAATTGAAACAAATAGATAATCATTTCAATATATGTGGATGATGAATTCATAATACCAAAATAATATAAAACACCTAATAAGACTCCTATCTTGTTCGAGAATTTGTTTTCCCAATATACCATTTTTAATCCTACATTTAGTGTTATACCCAAAGAATGTAAATTTTAGAGAACAAAAATCATCCCATAATCAAACAAATAGATCATAAAATAAAGGATTAATATATCTATTATTTATCATATCATGGTTAATCAAATAATAATTTATACAAATAATTTCATTTCCATCATCCTTCATCACAAAAAGAATTGTAACTTCCCACAAATATGTACTCGGTAAGATGAACCATTTTATCACAAAATCCTTAAAATAATCCATCAAATACATTAATTATGTGTGTTTAATTTGATAAAATGTATGGTAAATGGTTCTTTTCTGTTACATTAGATCAATCAAAAAATCCAGATATCTTTTTGTTGAAAACCTAGCATAATATTAGGGAAAAACATCATGGAACTAGTCCAAAATTATTGTAAAAATTAAATTCTCAATCTCAAATACATATTATAAATTAAATACTATGAAATTACATGAGATTTATCTATCCACCATTGTAAAGTGTTATACATTTCATTCCTCCCCAAAAAAATCATCATTCAATATATTTTTAAGACTATCAAAAGGATTTAGTCAGATTTTTTGAGCATAACAATAGATATGTTACATAAATATTTACATCCATTACATTTATGAAATGAGTTATTAGTCATACAAATATATCACAAAAAAACCTCATATAAAATCTTTCAAAATGATTATTAGCGAACACCATGAACATTTGAAATCTCAAAAATATAATTTTCCCAAAGGTGTTTCTACTTTCAAAAAGGGAGGTAACATATGAACTTTTATACCTATATGTTATCATAATGAGACCAAATAAATAAATGGGATGCAACCATATTAAATAAAAGGTGTATACATATAGAATTGAAAGGAATCATACCTCTCACCATCGATGACCCGAAAAGATAATTAATGATTAAATTATCATAACAACATAATTTCTTACACACATTACATTTATATTTACTATATATTTGAGAATTCATAAGGAAACGATTCATGGTGTTCCTTGATTTATTATGGATTTCTTGGTAATTCTAAAGAGGGCTCATTTTCTACACTCATCCTATTGGAGTATATAATTTATGAGAATCATGATTTATGTCCCTAGAATCCAACTAATGGAAACATCAATAATAATTATGAAGATGAATTAACTTGTTGTATACAATACATTCTCTTTACGGTTCCTTTAATTATCGTTTTATGTGTCCTAATGTACCACACTAGAATGTTCATGGATTGCTCTTTATATGCTGAGGTAAGTTGACTGATCCCATAATTGAAATAATATATATCACACCACCTTGAAAATAGGTGTCCCTCCTCCACTTATACCCAAAATTAAATATCCCACCTATTCCCATCAGGATTAATATTATTTTCCAACTGTGTTTACTAGGATATATAAATCATCAAACATTTCTCTATTGACCATATCCATAAAATTATTTATTAAATTCATGAAAATATTTTGAGATATTTTGTTAAAAAACATCAATATAAATGAGTTCATAAAAGGATTCATATGGTTTGAATTATAATGAGAAGTGGTATAAAATCCAAAATTTATTTGGTTAATCAATTACTGAATGGTTCTCATCCTTCAACATAATTATATATGTTGTTCTAAAAATTTTGAATATGTGAGGAAGTAATTTTTCTTTTAAAAATTTTACAAATCCTCAAATATCATTACATGACACAATTTTAAATTAATTTTTGATTCCCACCAATGGAAGGATAGATCATCCAATTTATAATTCTCTATCATTACATACATCTCTTCCGTTGTTCTAATGAAATCAAATATTTTAATTATCCTACTAATCCACACATATTCTTCTTCAAGACCACAATCACCCCAAATAATGTGTGGATTATACTTTTGGAAATTAATCAAATGATCCACATAATATAATATCACATTCATTCTCTCTATCCAACACATGAGTAGCCTCAAAAATACAGTAGACCAATTCTAGGTTCGGTTGGGTCTCTTGTATGACCACATTTTCAACAACCACTTCAGGATGGTGTCTATAGTGGTAACTTGATGCCACTCATTATGACCAAAACATACTCAATTTAGTATCACATTTTATAAATAAAATTATTGACTATTTTAATCTAAAACATTTAGAAATATCACCTCATTAAATTCTTCAATCATGTTTTTTCAAAATAAAAAACTTAACCATTTTCAAAATACCACTATCAATCGTATTAAAAATACTGTCAATTTAAAATTATTTGAACACATTTATGAAAGTATATATTTTTTCCATTTTCATGAATAATTAATGTAATAATATTATATTTAATCATATTGGTACATATTACTCTCATTGTTTTTCTTATATCTCTCATCACTTAAACCATTGATGATTTGGTAAATACTCACTTAGATGTGTCAACAAAACTCATGTACCCAAAATCCGTTGTACCATGAAAGATCAATATAAATATGATAGTTTGAACTTTTATGCTCTATATTTAATAATGATTTAGTCTTATTATTTGAAACCATTCCATGTATTGATGAATATAGATAGAATACAACACACACATTGAACAAAAAGATAACATTTTTAACATATTTACCCTCACCCATTGTTTTATTATGTGGTAGTAAGTTGTTAGTAAATTCATAGGAAATCCCCAAGAAAACCAAATTATAATAATTAATTTTAATGGAATTAATCAAAAATATGATAAAATATTCCATCTAAATATAAAAATACAAAACCAAGATAGTCGTAATAAACAAAATTCTATAGGATTCATGAGTAAAAATATAAAACTCAACATAACAAAAAAACCATATCAAAGTAAAATAAAAACCAAGTGACATAAAAAGGACTAAAAGACCAAAAACCCCAAAGGCACCAAACACATTGGTGAAAATCTCATAACCCGATATAAGATGAAACTCAATGTGGAACTCAAACTGTATCATGATGAATTAATAATGATATATGACACTTATCCATTACCTATGTTTTTGTAGATGAAATATTCCATCAGACATGATTTTTAAAAAAGGGGATGTGTCTAAACTTGATATGATTTATCTAATGATATACGAACTAATAATTATTTAACTGAACATTATATAACATTTAAAGAAACTATTTGTAGTAGTTTATGTCAAAATAAATTATTTTCCCATGCCAAAACAAGTTTTCATCGAAATAAATCAAAAATAATATTAAATGGATTTATGAAATAAATTTAGTATACCCATTATGTAACGCCCCGACCCCAGCTACCCAGAGTCGGTGCATTACTTCGTAACATTGGCATGATCACAAGAAAGATCAAATCCCGAAAGACCGATTGGTTTAGTAGTCTTGGAAACACTAGATATAATCATAATGTTTTACATTACATTCCAATGTGAAAAACTACTACAACAACAAAGTCTTCATATCCACACTATTAACCCCTCATAATTTCCCTGCAAGTCATTCATAATTTACCTCTCCACTCCCTGGGAAAAATAAAACATAGAAATGGGGTGAGCTCAAATGCCCAGTAAGGATAACAATAATGTGGAAACATTCATAACTAAGAATAAACATTTAAGGCAATGTATAACTAAAACTAAAGCCTTTTAAATACGAACATTCAACATGGTATGGCATAAATAAAATGAAATAATGCCATTTACTTATTCACATGGATATTCTACTAATCGAATAATCACATGCAAAAATTAATAACCACTTTCATAATGTTGGAATGCATAATGCCAGACTATCATAACCACATAGCCAAGGCCTCGTGCCAAGACTACAAATAAGATTTTGTCAAGGCCTTGTGCCAAGACACTAGTTTGTCTCATGAGACCTTCCGATGCATCGAGGAGCTATAGCGGGCTCCACCCGTCACTTATTAAGTCCAATGCATTCCCATATGAAAAGGTTTAAACATAACATAAACATTCGTATTAAAACTAGCATACGAAATGTCAATACTTTCACAATAAACTATGAATGGTATAAAAATAGTACATCCACAGTCAAACATATCACAAAACCTTCAATATAATATAGAAGTTTTGTATCATAATAAATCAACTTCAAATAATCTTAAAATCCATCAAAGGATGTTGACATAGATGAAATCAAAATTCTTTTTAAAGAAATATCTCCTTTTATTTTGAAATCATTTATGATCCATATAAAATAAAACATTTTCTTTGAAAATATTCTTATAAGCTTGTAAGGAAAGCTTTGAAGATTTTATAACGGCGTAAAATAACCGCACCCGCCGTATAAGTTAAAAAAAACATTCTTACCTCAATTCTGTCAAAAAGGTTAAAAAGGACCTTGTTTTGAAAACGACGGAAAGATTCCTTTATAAACCTCTTATAAAAAGTCAAAAAAAGGGTATAAATGACTTTAACCCATATTCTTGTAAATAGTAAAAATGTTTTGAAATACATTTTTAAGAAACATGGATGTGGATGATAAAGAGATCCCAGTAGATTATTACATATAAACAACCTCGGATAATGAAGAGATTGTGAAATAACCCTTACCTTGTACTTTTCCTTGGTTGGGGTAGGTTAACCTCTTGTATAATGGTGAAATAATTGTTATTAAATTATACAAGAATCATATATATTAATATGATATCATATATGATCTTTTAACATTGATTTATTAATAATATCTTAGAATTATCATCGTTTCGGGTGTTAACTTACTCATTTTCTTTTATATGTTTTGTTACATAAGCCATGTTTGTTGTATCTTATTCATATCCAGAATGATATCATGTCATTAAACATCATTTTTAAATCATAAAATGATAATTATACTTGAATGGATACGATGGAGAATGAATCTCATCGCGTTCGTGGAGACGGTAGTCCGTACGTACGCACGAGCGACAATATCATTCTTTTGATATTAAAATAATATATAAATGAATGGTATATCATATATAAAGAATCATTAACATGTTATATTTATTATTTACATGAGTTACACATCATTATTATACCCATCCAAATAATATTATATTGAATAACAATTACACCACGACGTGGAGACGGTAAGCCGTACGTATGCACGTATGGTGACATGTTATTCAAAGGGTGGATAGAATACTGAATATGGTTGTACCATACTTATAATAACATCACAGTATATGTGAGATACTGGAGTTATTATTTTAGAATGGTAAGAACAAAGGAAGAAGAAGTGGAAGAAGAAATGAACTTAGAAAAGGGTGGTGAAATCATTACCTCTTCTTCGGGTTCTTCCTTTTGATTTGATCAAAAGGGCTCCTTAGGTTGGCTTTCTGATCAAACTAAGGCCTCTAGGTTGTAGTGAGGGATGTTGGGAGATTATTTGGGCAGAGTTTGGCCGAACCAAAAGGCTTTGAAGGTGTGAAGAAATGAGAAGGAGGAGTGCCCTTTTATAAGAGGGGTGAGGGGCACCTTTGGAAAAGCTAGAAATATTAATTTATAATAAATTCATATTCGGTTTATAAAGGCTCCAAAGTTGACTATTCAAAGGATGAGGTGTGGATAGGTCTAAAACAACTCATCAAATAGAATTTAGACAGGTTTTGGTACTTATATTAACCTTATCTTTAAGTATTAACTCTAAGTTAATTAGTTTCACTTTTACAATGTCTCTTTGTATTTTTATATATTATGGTTAATAAACTTACTATATACATCCAAGCGACCCCCAAGTGGTCCATTAATGATTAACCTATCATAATATAAGTCTCTCGGCCGAACCTTAGATTTTTAGGAATTTAATATCAATTAATAATATAATATTTGTTTTAAGAACTCTTTTATGTCAACTTTGACACTATTCAATAGTTGATTTTTGTGAAACTCATAACAGATTGATTACTTCGAACAAAGTCCATTAAATCAATCCTAATATATCATATTAGCCTAGAAAATTAGTTTAATTCATTAAAAGTTTCATATTATATTTATTTGGGTATTTATAATATCAATTATTTTAATTTTTCACTATTATAGTAATTACTGCATCATCATTGTGTCATAAATAAAATAACTTATTTAATGTCTAAAAATTATAAATAAAATATCATTATGTAGGAAATCTTTTTATATTTCTAATGAATATTTATAATCGAAAATCCAACATGTATAACCCTATGTATAAATTGTTGTTCTAAAAGATATATGGCTGTGTCATTTTTGTATTCATTTTGACTTAATTAAAATAAAGTGTCATTATCACTTACAAGTGGATCCATGGGGTCCCAAAATAGACCCAAAGATGCCCATGGTCGACTATGTATCAACCAATAGGGTTAAGAAACGTTTTAGGTTAATTTAGTATTATTATAATATTATTTTTTTAACCCTTATTTACCGGATTTACCCTTAACCATGGTAAATAAAATATTTACCGCAGTAATTATTCAAAATGTCTAAAAATAAAAGTTACCTATTTACACAATTTGAACATCCTGATTCCAAATATGGAATCCATTTTTCTATATTCAAAACACAGAAGTGGCAGAAATTAATTTAAAATTAATTCCCGCTGTCAAAACAAAAAGCGTGTTTTTAAGAGATAATAACTACCAAAAGATTGACACTTGTTTATGTTCGGTTTAATTGTAAAATTATGTCCAATGACCAACATTATATTAAATGGTAAAAATATATTCTAAATATACTTTAAAACTACTAAAATTCATAATTTATCACTATTAATTATTTTGATTAAAAAAGTTGTTTTTAATTAAAATTTAGTAATTTTCACTATTCATCAAAATATAAAAGTTATCCGAAAAGTACCAAAATTTCACCCTAGGATAATTTCGATATTCCGAAAAAAATGAAGTCCATTTTGAAATATAAAATATATATGATTTCAAAAAGTAGGTATCGCTATTTACAACGGCTAGTTTAATTAGTTGTGGTGTGTGTTAGAACTCGAGGTTGCGTACAACACACGCTATCGCATTATTCGAAGGGAAACGTACCATAAAAGCTTGGGGTGTTACATTCTCCCCTCCTTCAAATAATTGCGTCCTCGCAATTTCTAGGGTATTACTGCATAAAAAGACTCGGGTGGTTCTTCATCATAAGTTCCTCGGGTTCCCACGTTGCCTCTTCCATCTTATGATTCCTCCACAAAACTTTTACCAGACGCGTCGTCCGGTTTCTCAGCACTTGTTCTCTTGTATCAAGAATCCTGACAGGCTCTTCACAATAAGACAGATCAGGTTCCAGTTCTAAATCTTCATAGGTGAGTACATGCGTTGGGTCAGGCATGTATTTCCTCAATAGAGATACGTGGAACACATCGTGAACTTTGGAGAGACTTGGCGGCATTGCCAATCGGTAAGTTACAGCCCCAATTCGTTCTAGAATTTCGAAAGGTCCGATGTACCTGGGACTCAATTTACCTTTCTTACCAAAACGTATGACTCCCTTCCACGGAGATACCTTCAGGAAAACATGATCACCGACTTGAAATTCCAAATCCTTCCTTCGATTATCGGCATAGCTCTTCTGCCTACTTTGAGCTGCTTTGATGTGATTTTGGATTGCCTTCACCTTTTCCACCGTTTCCTCCAACAGTTCTGGGCCTACAAGTTTTCTTTCACCAACGTCATCCCAACAGGTTGGTGTACGACATCTCTTTCTGTATAACGCTTCATATGGTGCCATCTGAATACTCGAATGGAAGCTATTGTTATAGGAAAATTCTACTAGTGGTAAATATTGATCCCACATACCCTGAAAGTCAAGTGAGCAAGATCTCAACATGTCTTCTAAGGTTTGAATAGTCCGTTCTGATTGTCCGTCTGTCTGAGGGGGGTAAGCAGTGCTCAAATGAAGTTCAGTATCCAGGGATTTCTGAAGACTTTTCCAGAATCTTGAAGTAAAACGGGGATCACGATCAGAAACAATTGATAAGGGTACACCATGAAGTCTCACAACATCATTAATATATAGTCTTGCTAGACGTTCCAGGGGTAGATCTTCTCTTATAGCAAGAAAATGTGCTGACTTGGTAAGACGATCGACAATAACCCATATTGCATCGTTCCTTCTAGGAGTCTTTGGTAGCCCCATGACAAATTCCATTGTAATATTGTCCCATTTCCACTTCGGTATGGGAAGAGGTTGCATGACTCCTCCAGGTTGTTGCCTTCCGGCTTTCACTTGTTGACAAACCATACATCTTGACACAAAATCAGCAATCTCCCTCTTCATGTTGTCCCACCAAAAATGTTCCTTCAAATCTCTATACATTTTGGTGCTCCCAGGGTGTATAGAGAAATTGGAACTATGAGCATCATCCAGCAATTCCCTTTTTAGATCAGGTATATTGGGAACACAAAGTCTCTTCCCGAATTTCAAAAGTCCATCTTCATACACAAAGTCTCTCAATCTCCCATCATTCACAGCTTTAATCTTCTTCTGAAATTCTTCATCATCGGTCTGGGAACTCTTAATCCTTTCTAGTAAAGATGGTTTGGCAACCATTTGAAAAAGCATTGATGTCTCACCTTCCCTGGTTATTCCCATGTCCATCTTCTCTGGATCCATGAAAATTGGGTCCCTTTCAATTCTCATCATGTTCAGAACTCCATGGTCTTTTCTGCTCAAAGCATCTGCTACTTTGTTTGCTTTCCCCGGGTGGTAGTGTATCGTACAATCATAATCCTTGAGTAATTCAAGCCATCTCCTTTGCCTCATGTTGAGTTCTTTTTGTGAGAAAATATACTTCAAACTCTTGTGATCAATATAAATCTCACATTTTTCACCATAGAGGTAGTGCCTCCATATCTTCAAAGCAAAGATCACTGCTGCTAACTCGAGATCATGAGTAGGATAGTTTTGTTCATGAATTTTCAACTGTCGTGATGCATAGGCAATAACTCTATCATTCTGCATAAGGACACAACCAAGTCCTTTCTTTGATGCATCACTATAAATAACGAACCCATCATTCCCTGATGGTAGAGTCAATATAGGAGCATTGACTAATCTTCTCTTCAGTTCTTCGAAACATTCTTCACACTCTTTTGTCCAAACAAATTTAACCCCTTTACGTGTGAGCTTCGTTAATGGGTTAGCCAATCGGGCAAAATTCTGGACGAAACGTCGATAATAACCTGCCAACCCAATAAAACTACGTACCTCAGTTATACTCGTAGGTGCTGGCCATTCTTGGATTGCTTTGGTATTAGAAGGATCAACAGAGATTCCATCTTTAGAGACAATATGGCCAAGAAAAGAAATCTCCTGAAGCCAGAATTCACACTTGCTAAACTTTCCATATAATTCATGCCTCCTCAGAGTCTTCAAGATAATGCACAAGTGATTTTCATGATCTTCGTAGGTTTTGGAGTATACCAAGATATCATCAATAAATACCACCACAAATTCATCGAGATACTCCTTGAAAACTCTATTCATCAGATCCATGAATACAGAGGGTGCATTAGTCAATCCAAACGGCATTACAGTAAACTCGTAATGCCCGTACCTGGTTCGAAATGCTGTCTTCGGAATGTCTTCCTTCTTTACACACAACTGATGGTATCCAGATCGAAGGTCAATCTTTGAAAAGTATTGAGCTCCATGCAGTTGGTCAAATAAATCATCAATACGAGGTATGGGATACTTGTTCTTTATCGTTATAGCATTGATCTCCCTGTAGTCGATACATAACCTCATAGATCCATCTTTCTTTTTAACAAAAATAACAGGGGCTCCCCATGGAGAAACACTAGGGAGAATAAATCCCTTATTACTCAATTCCTCTAGTAGTTTCTTTAGTTCGACTAACTCTACAGTGGCCATTCTATAAGGGGTCTTCGATATAGGCCTTGATCCAGGAATCAAATCAATGGAAAACTCAACTTCTCGTTCTGGAGGATGTCCAGGTAAATCTTCCGGAAATACATCTACAAATTCTTTCACAACAGGTACATCCTCTATTTGAACATTCCTTTCCTCACCGATAGTTACTTCATTCTCTTCCTCCCCAATAATTGAATTAAGTTGAGCTACTGGGGGTGGGTCTAAATAAGAATTAGGTGGTGACGATTCTGCTCTAAAAATAAGGTGTTCCTTATCATTATCATCAAGAATCGTAACCTCTTTCTTCTTACAATAAATCTTCGCATCATAGTCCGAAAGCCAGTCCATACCGAGGATTATATAAAACTCAATCATAGGTATGACGATGAAATCAGCATATAAAGAAAATTTATGTGCTCTAATGGGGACTGATTCACAAAACTTTGTTGCAACGATACTTCCCTTAGGAGTTTTAACTGACAACTCCCTTATTAAATCAAATTGGAAATATCTAATTTTCTTAGAAAACTGGGAAGATATGAAACAATGCGATGATCCAGAATCAAATAATGCATTTGCTAAACTTGAGGAAACCATTAAATTACCTGCCACCACGTCTTTCGGAGCTTCTACCTCAGCAGTAGTGATAGCATAAGCCTGGCCTTGATCCCTTGGCCTTTTCTGAGGTAAGTTCTCCTGACGCTTAGGACATGCATTTGCATAATGTCCCATCTCCCTGCAATTGTAGCACTGAACGTTGGTAGCTTCCTTCTTCCCCTTGCAATCATGAGCTTGGTGGCCTTTTTCACCACACTTGTAACAGACTCCCATTCCCTTCAGGCAAGCACCGGGGTGTTTCTTCCCGCACTTACCACAAGATGGATATTCAACCTTTCCCTTCTTCCCCTTATTTCCATTCCCAGATTGATCAGCAGGTCTCTTCTTCTCTTGTTTTGCTTTAAAGTCATAAGACTTAGAGAATTCCTTTTCGGTCTTGATAGCACATGAGACAATGTCTTCGTACGATGAAAAGGATTGTGAGACTAATGCTCGACGGAGAAATGGTTTTAACCCATCAAATAAACGATCAATCTTACTTCTTGGGTTGCGAATATAATCTCCAGCATACCTCGCTAACCTTGTAAAGTTAGCCTCATACTTTGTGACATTCTCATCCTCCTTTTGTCTCAGACTCAGAAATTGTCTTTCCATATCTGCTCGATGGTCGCGAGGAAAGTATTTTTCTAAAAACAGATCTTTGAACTCCCTCCATTCCTTGTTTGATACTTCATCATCTTCCTTCATGTTTTGAATCAATGACCACCATTGATCAGCATCTCCAGTGAGGCGGTAAACTGCCATGGTAACTTTTTCCCTTTCACTACTCCCCAAAGCCTGAAATATTTTCTCTAGGGAAAATATCCATTGCTCAGCTACTAAGGGATTTGTACTCCCATTGAACGTTGGTGGTTGTTGTCTCATGAATCGATCTAACATTGATCCTCCACGCTGCGGATCAGGGTGCTCCATACGGGTAAGGTTATTATTCATAACCTGAGTAAGTTGTCCCAGTACGGTGATTAGCTGATCAGCACCAGTTGCATCACCAGCCCCACTATAATTATCTTGAGCAGGAGGGAAATCCCTACATGGAGTGCGTGCATTGATACGGTTTCCATTTCTTCCACTAGGCGCCATTTCTAAAAAAATGGCATAAACTAGATCAGTTTATGCATCAAAATACATAATCCCATACTTATAAAACACTAAACATAAATTGAACTATCTATGGATATAATCCATAATCATAAATATGTTTTCTTTGAAGAAGTATATACTCATAAACCCTTCATAATGATTTGTAAAGAAAGTGAGAGTTATCCTAAGCATATCCCCCGGGAGTGTCGTAACCAAGAGTGCAGCAAGGCCCGTTGTCGTGCACCAGTTCCCGTTCGAGTCTAGCTCAAAGCGGTGTTTTCGGGTTTTACCCCTAGGTACATATGTTCCAGAGCCGCCTCTACCTGCTCGTATCCAGACAGGGATGTATTGCTCGGAAAACTCACAAAGTCTCTACAATACCAAAATTCTAGGAAGTTCTTCTATACTAATCCTCAAAGTTCATCTTAGGTCTATGTGCTCTAATCAGAGTTTATCTAAATCTAGCTTCCAAGCTTTGTACTAAACTTCCTCTGATACCAACTGTAACGCCCCGACCCCAGCTACCCAGAGTCGGTGCATTACTTCGTAACATTGGCATGATCACAAGAAAGATCAAATCCCGAAAGACCGATTGGTTTAGTAGTCTTGGAAACACTAGATATAATCATAAAGTTTTACATTACATTCCAAAGTGAAAAACTACTACAACAACAAAGTCTTCATATCCACACTATTAACCACTCATAATTTCCCTGCAAGTCATTCATAATTTACCTCTTCACTCCCTGGGAAAAATAAAACATAGAAAAGGGGTGAGCTCAAATGCCCAGTAAGGATAACAATAATGTGGAAACTTTCATAAATAAGAATAAACATTTAAGGAAATGTATAACTAAAACAAAAGCCTTTTAAATACAAACTTTCAACATGGTATGGCATAAATAAAATGAAATAATGCCATTTACTTATTCAAATGGATATTCTACTAATCGAATAATCACATGCAAAAATCAATAACCACTTTCATAATGTTGGAATGCATAATGCCAGACTATCATAACCACATAGCCAAGGCCTCGTGCCAAGACTACAAATAAGATTTTGTCAAGGCCTTGTGCCAAGACACTAGTTTGTCTCATGAGAACTACCGATGCATCGAGGAGCTATAGCGGGCTCCACCCGTCACTTATTAAGTCCAATGCATTCCCATATGAAAAGGTTTAAACATAACATAAACATTCGTATTAAAACTAGCATACGAAATGTCAATACTTTCACAATAAACTATGAATGGTATAAAAATAGTACATCCACAGTCAAACATATCACAAAACCTTCAATACAATATAGAAGTTTTGTATCATAATAAATCAACTTCAAATAATCTTAAAATCCATCAAAGGATGTTGACATAGATGAAATCAAAATTCTTTTTAAAGAAATATCTCCTTTTATTTTGAAATCATTTATGATCCATATAAAATAAAACATTTTCTTTGAAAATATTCTTATAAGCTTGTAAGGAAAGCTTTGAAGATTTTATAACGGCGTAAAATAACCGCACCCGCCGTATAAGTTAAAAAAAACATTCTTACCTCAATTCTGTCGAAAAGGTTAAAAAGGACCTTGTTTTGAAAACGACGGAAAGATTCCTTTATAAACCTCTTATAAAAAGTCAAAAAAAGGGTATAAATGAATTTAACCCATATTCTTGTAAATAGTAAAAATGTTTTGAAATACATTTTTAAGAAACATGGATGTGGATGATAAAGAGATCCCAGTAGATTATTACATATAAACAACCTCGGATAATGAAGAGATTGTGAAATAACCCTTACCTTGTACTTTTCCTTGGTTGGGGTAGGTTAACCTCCTGTATAATGGTGAAATAATTGTTATTAAATTATACAAGAATCATATATATTAATATGATATCATATATGATCTTTTAACATTGATTTATTAATAATATCTTAGAATTATCATCGTTTCGGGTGTTAACTTACTCATTTTCTTTTATATGTTTTGTTACATAAGCCATGTTTGTTGTATCTTATTCATATCCAGAATGATATCAAGTCATTAAACATCATTTTTAAATCATAAAATGATAATTATACTTGAATGGATACGATGGAGAATGAATCTCATCGCGTTCGTGGAGACGGTAGTCCGTACGTACGCACGAGCGACAATATCATTCTTTTGATATTAAAATAATATATAAATGAATGGTATATCATATATACAGAATCATTAACATGTTATATTTATTATTTACATGAGTTACACATCATTATTATACCCATCCAAATAATATTATATTGAATAACAATTACACCACGACGTGGAGACGGTAAGCCGTACGTACGCACGTATGGTGACATGTTATTCAAAGGGTGGATAGAATACTGAATATGGTTGTACCATACTTATAATAACATCACAGTATATGTGAGATACTGGAGTTATTATTTTAGAATGGTAAGAACAAAGGAAGAAGAAGTGGAAGAAGAAATGAACTTAGAAAAGGGTGGTGAAATCATTACCTCTTCTTCGGGTTCTTCCTTTTGATTTGATCAAAAGGGCTCCTTAGGTTGGCTTTCTGATCAAACTAAGGCCTCTAGGTTGTAGTGAGGGATGTTGGGTGATTATTTGGGCAGAGTTTGGCCGAACCAAAAGGCTTTGAAGGTGTGATGAAATGAGAAGGAGGAGTGCCCTTTTATAAGAGGGGTGAGGGGCACCTTTGGAAAAGCTAGAAATATTAATTTATAATAAATTCATATTCGGTTTATAAAGGCTCCAAAGTTGACTATTCAAAGGATGAGGTGGGGATAGGTCGAAAACAACTCATCCAATATAATTTAGACAGGTTTGGGTACTTATATTAACCTTATCTTTAAGTATTAACTCTAAGTTAATTAGTTTCACTTTTACAATGTCTCTTTGTATTTTTATATATTATGGTTAATAAACTTACTATATACATCCAAGAGACCCCCAAGTGGTCCATTAATGATTAACCTATCCTAATATAAGTCCCTTGGCCGAACCTTAGATTTTTAGGAATTTAATATCAATTAATAATATAATATTTGTTTTAAGAACTCTTTTATGTCAACTTTGACACTATTCAATAGTTGATTTTTGTGAAACTCATAACAGATTGATTACTTCGAACAAAGTCCACTAAATCAATCCTAATATATCATATTAGCCTAGAAAATTAGTTTAATTCATTAAAAATTTCATATTATATTTATTTGGGTATTTATAATATCAATTATTTTAATTTTTCACTATTATAGTAATTACTGCATCATCATTGTGTCATAAATAAAATAACCTATTTAATGTCTAAAAATTATAAATAAAATATCATTATGTAGGAAAGCTTTTTATCTTTCTAATGAATATTTATAATCGAAAATCCAACATGTATAACCCTATGTAAAAATTGTTGTTCTAAAAGATATATGCTTGTGTCATTTTTGTATTCATTTTGACTTAATTAAAATAAAGTGTCATTATCACTTACAAGTGGATCCATGGGGTCCCAAAATAGACCCAAAGATGCCCATGGTCGACTATGTATCAACCAATAGAGTTAAGACACGTTTTAGGTTAATTTAGTATTATTATAATATTATTTTTTTAACCCTTATTTACCGGATTTACCCTTAACCATGGTAAATAAAATATTTACCGCAGTAATTATTCAAAATGTCTAAAAATAAAAGTTACCTATTTACACAATTTGAACATCCTGATTCCAAATATGGAATCCATTTTTCTAAATTCAAAACACAGAAGTGGCAGAAATTAATTTAAAATTAATTCCCGCTGTCAAAACAAAAAGCGTGTTTTTAAGAGATAATAACAACCAAAAGATTGACACTTGTTTATGTTCGGTTTAATTGTAAAATTATGTCCAATGACCAACATTATATTAAATGGTAAAAATATATTCTAAATATACTTTAAAACTACTAAAATTCATAATTTATCACTTTTAATTATTTTGATTAAAAAAGTTGTTTTTAATTAAAATTTAGTAATTTTCACTATTCATCAAAATATAAAAGTTATCCGAAAAGTACCAAAATTTCACCCTAGGATAATTTCGATATTCCGAAAAAAATGAAGTCCATTTTGAAATATAAAATATATATGATTTCAAAAAGTAGGTATCACTATTTACAACGGCTAGTTTAATTAGTTGTGGTGTGTGTTAGAACTCGAGGTTGCGTACAACACACGCTATCACATTATTCGAAGGGAAACGTACCGTAGAAGCTTGGGGTGTTACACATTAAATGATTTCACACATATTAAAATACACACATTTGTAGAAAAGTGACAGTTTTATAGTCATGAGAATTCTCTCATTGATCTATCAAGTATTTAAATAGTAACCAATTCTATGATTCCAAATGTAATTATCATGACCCGTCCCAATGGGTCCCGCGTTGCGACTCCCCAAACCCACCTCCAATAGGCTAGGGGCTGGTGACTAGTACCAGGTAATAATATCACAAACGAGGAAGGAATTTCATATGTAAATGTACACATGCACATACCTCCAGGACCACAATGGATGAAATTTAAAAACCACTAAGGAACAAAATGAAATTATATATGTATTACCAACAATAAGACTTCAACATAATGTAATGTATGAAAAATTAATTGGGCTAGAATACAATAACACAAAATAGTTTCTCAAACTACAATGTTAAACCTGTAAGAATGAATGGTATTGCAGTAGATGCGCAGCATTGAAGTGACACCACAGCCTGTATGGAATCTCACAAAGCTCTATCGGTTCTTGTTCCACCATGGACTCTGTTAAATGACCACTTTCCTACACAATATATGACATTTGTAGAAAAATCCCATGCATGGGTGAGTATAGAAATACTTAGTAGGATGCCCAAAAACAATAATGCAATTCACAATGTAATTGTATAGTAATATCTAAATAGTATTTTTTTTACATATAATATATGATGAAAAACATCCAGATATACTCAAAACCCTGACTTGTAGAATAGTTGTATGTCACAATGACCCACATACCCACACTAGGATTCTAGTTTAATGATTTCATGAAGAACTCGTCCTTGGATGAATTACGCAATCATGAATAAGATCTCCTTGGATTTATTGTTTTTCTACTATTTAATTTTTTAACATTGAATTTTTTTGTTGGATATGTTGTTTTTGGATTCCCACATGGTTGTTTTTGTTCACCAATCATCCTTTAAATGTGTATATCTTGAAAACTAATAAAAATAGATTTTAGATGAAGCACTCATACAGGATAACTCACACTATGAGTTTGAAATCTCTGATGACATCCATCAGAGATTAACTGTTCATTGGAATGCGAAGCTATAGAGATAGATGCACTAATAGTTTTGATGAAAGAATAGATACAATCATTTAGTGACAACACACACCTAATTAGGAATATTATGATAAAAGAATGATGATCTCTGATAGTGCCTTAATGTATACCATTACTCGTAAGTATTCACCTGCTATTTTGAGAATCAAAATCTAGTATGATTGGTTTGATTGATATATGACTCTACCAGTGGTCATAAATGGAGAGAGGGTAATTATTCAGACCTCATCGAGTGTATTCTTTACTATATATAGAAAGCACTGCTCAAGGGGTAAAACTATTGTAGATAAGATATGGTACCGAATAATTAGTAGAATGTAAAAGGGAGTCACTAACACAAAAAAATGTGTCCGGTATATTGTGTATAAGTTCACAATTCCATGTAAAGAAAGTACATTGTGTGTAGAGGTGTCACATATTGTGTCCTTTGATGTCGGGTACTTCCCATATACAATGAACCACATTGTAAATAGCATATCCAATGGAAAATCTATACATGAAATGAAAAAAAGTAAGATGTCTTGTTATAATGCTCTGGGGAAACTCCGCATACATTGACCATGTGCTCGTATAGAACATCAACCAGTGTCTACCATCTCGTGTATCGGTACATGTGTTTACCCACATAACCAGCCTGGTTTGGCCTTATGTTGGACTATATGCCATGTAATCCACTATGTGTCTATTTATAGTATGATATAAATGATGATACCTATGTAAGTAAACACAGGTAATGTTATAGGCATCAAAATCCATGTTATCACTTTATGCAACATGGAACCCTTGTTGCCGCTGAGCTATCCCCACACCCAGTGTACTTCATAGAACACGTTTTATTCTGTGTGATTTTACATAATCATAGTTTATCATCTAAAAAATTTATTGTTAATTATTCCTTCTATAGGTCCATTCAAAAATTTCAAATATGATGATCCTTGGTCGTACCATCATTGACATATAAATTCAATATGTTTTGGGTGTCTAATCGGCTCCGGAAAAATGTTTCTAATGTCAACATGAAGAACAGTTGAAGAATGATTTCATCTGGACCATGTCAATTATTTTTCCACCATCATCCTCATACCTCCATTGGGGTTTCATGTAACAGCCTATGTTTTTATAAAAATATATAGAAATTCATGTAACATTGTTTTAAGTATATATTTATAACTATCTTTTAAACATAACTTTTCCACTTCTATGTTTTGAATTTCAAGAAAATGTCATGTACAATTGTGTTTTGTATGTTATTTGGAGACTATTGGAAACAAATTGTTTTTTTGGTGAATAGTAAAATAACCTTATTAATAGTAATATGAATATTAATATGACACTAATGAATAGTATGTTGTATTATTATTTTATTTTTTAAGGCTTTAAGATAATAGTATCTTGATTAATTTTTCAATGTGATATAATAGAAGTTATTGTTTTTAAATAAATAATTTTTGAATTAAGTATAATTTTACTTAAAATTTAAAATAAAAATATATATATTTTTATATTAAATAATTGGAGTTCATTTTTGAAAATTACATGTCGATAAATTGTTAGGGTGAATATTTGTATTTTTTCTAAAATGGTTGATTTTTCAGTGAATAGTTAAATATACAGTTTTTTGTATCGTTGTGTTAATGACATCATTAATGTTAAAATAATGATGTCATAAATATGGAAGACTTGTGTATGGTAAAATTAGATGTGAGGTGTCAAACTGGCTTATACCATGGGCAAGCCCATGGTTTTGCAACTACCACTCATGAGGTGTCCCTTGAAAGTTATTAAAATAACACCTCACTTTTCCTATAAATACAAACCCGTCCCTTCATTGAATTCATTCCAAATTCTTCCTAAATAAGGATATGGCCTCCTTACCTTCATATTATTCTTACGAGGTTTCCTCCAGTGACCAAGGTCACATCCTTCATGTTTTAATGGTTACATTACAATGTACGATAATTCTCAATTTTCTCGATTTTCTATTATAGTTCTCTTTTATGTGGTATTACATTCAAGTTTCCATACCATGTTCTTATTTATTTAATATTATTAATCTAATATATATTATGATTCATTTTTGGATGGGTTACGCTTGTCTACTTTATTTTTATTATTTTTTAAAACCACATTGTTTACCCATTATGGTGCCGAATTTTTGTAAGGGATTTCACAATTATTCTTTTATTTTGAGTTCTTTTCTCATTATTTCTTCATATCATCTTATCCATGAGGAATGAAATAACTAGAATCATTTATATTCTGGATCAACTCATTTTAATGGAAAATTCATCGTCATTGATCTTATTTTCTCCCACTTATTCAAAGAATTAATAACATTGTCCGTGATGTGTCGAATTACTGACATCATGGATGATGTGATCTCAATTTCCATTAATTATATCAAGTATGGTCATGAAACCATTTATATAGTTGAACCAGGTTATAATATTTGTGTAATGACTCACCTATGGTTTTCTAAATCTATTGTACTCATGTTTCTAATTTATAAGACACAAAGAGGTTTTTATTATCAAAGAACCACTAAAATGATCTAAATGAACATCAATAATGTTTTAACTTATTAATCTTCCCCATAAAAAATATCAAAATGATAAATGGTATATATTATGGTACTGGAAATATGTAAATACATTTCCATTATAGTTCTAGAATTTCACTTCCAATCATCAAGAACATCCATCATGAACAAATCTTGGAAATCATGTAAAGAATTCACCCAAAAACAGTGCAAGGGAAAAAATACCAATAATTAAAGGGTGAAATAATGTTATGAAATGATCATATAAGATGTTATAAATATGAAACTGTTTATGTAAAATATTAATATCCCTCTTTTAAACATTATACAATAGTTTTAAACAAGTTAGAAGAATGAAAAACCCGAGGTAATGGAATTCTTTACCCGATTTTTATTCTTTGGGTTAACCTTCTACTTCATTATTTATGTGCTACTAAAATTGCTTGTGTGATGGGTTATATTTATGTTATGTTATATTATGTGTATTTATAGTGTATATACATACTCCATCCAATATATAACTTCTCTATTCAATTTAATGTAGTTTATAAGTGGGTTTCTTTTTTAAAAACCTCTTTTAAAATTCGGTTTTACGAAATTCCAAATCCATGTTTTTATGGAATTATTCATGTTGTATGGTTATGTTTTGGTTCTCATGAATTATTCATGATGAAGGGTGGGAACTATATCTCCCTAAAATGCATTGGGTATGAGTATGTAGGATTTTGGCCGTATGGTAACTCCAAGTGTAACTGCGATGGTTACACATAGTAATGTAGCCATGAGGGTTACAAATAATAAGGTAGCAAAGAATGGTTACATGATTATATAAGTAATTCTCCAAGATACCTTTATTATTATATTTATGTTCTCCTGTTTATGTGGATCTTGTGTAAATCTCATGTTACACGAAGTAAGTATATATGTGTGACAAGCATGTCTTTCGAAAATTATTTAATATGTTACAAGTATTCATGGACTAATGTGGTATTTCCATATTTTTCATCCCTTACTGAAATATCATGCGCATCCCATGTTTTTAAATGATTTTCACAGGTTAATGGATGAGTAAGACAAAGAAGGAATCCATGTGGAATGTTGAAGAATTGTTAATAAGTAATGTTTATGTTTTAATGTTTTATATTTTGAAAAAAATACATTTTTATGGTATCCACTCTAAAAAAATGTGTAATGTTATGAATGTATTGTTCTAATTCTCTAAATCTATAAACATGAAAAGATCATCAACATAAAAGGATGTTTTTTCTTGTCAAAATTCAAGATTATTTATGTAATAAGACCGAGTCCTTATAGTTGGTATCATAGGATGGTTTAGATAATGTTTGGGGTTAGGGTGATGTTAATAAAATACCATAAATGGTTTTCACTCTATGTTTAATTAGAAATGTTTTATCATTTAAAGATTAACATGTTGCTTAATCTAAGAAATGTTTGTTCAGAGTGGTTGTCTTTATAAGTAACATGGATGCTGAAGAGGAGAGGCACTGACAGAATGACATCCTTTCGAATCTACATCCCAGAATGGTAGGGATTTGATCTTAGTAGTCTGTGATAGTAATGGATCAGCAAACATAAGGAATAAATGGTGTTGGAATACATAAATGAGAACCAATAGAGGTACCATAAAGGAACAGTACAGATGTGGAACATTTTATGAGACATCATTTTCCTTCATTTAATGGATCTTATGACCCAGTAGCAGCTGAAGGATGGATTAGATCCCTGGAAAAGATATTCGATGTTATGTGATGTTTAGACATTTAAATGTTTAGTCTTTCCATTTATCATTTTGAAGGGGAATCTGATCATTGGTGGTCAATGGTATGAAATATCAGGGGTTTAGAGGATTTTGATGCCGTAAAGTGGGATGAATTTAAAATTCTTTTCCATGGAAAATATTTTCCTACGATGGTGCGACATAGAATGGATAAAAAATTCCATAAATTGAAAGTGAAGGAGGAAGACTCAGTGGATGTGTATGAAGCGAACGTCACCCAACTGGAGAGGTATGCTGCAAATATTATTGTGCATCTTGATAGAAAAATCAATCGCTTTTACTCAGGATTGAAGCCAAGGTATTAAAGGGTGTTGGACACCCGTGAATTCAAAAGTTATGAGAAACATATCTGATGTGATGAGATGGTAGAGATGGAGTATGCTGATGATCATGTGCATTTTCAAAACAAAGAGAAGAAGAGGTCCAGTTAGAAAGAAATGGGTATGAATCAACTAATGAAATCTGATGGTAAGAAAACCAAATTTCTAGTTTGTGAATAGTGTGGCAAGAAACAGCCTGGGGAATGTCTTAGAAAAACTGGGTAGATTTTTAAATGTGGTATGTTTGAACATATAACCCAAGATTGTAACAAAAATGATCGAAAGACTAATCTTGATAAGAAGACTAGAAAAGGTTTTAAATGTGGTGAGTTGGGTCATTATGAAAATTCCTACACAAAGAGAGATCTTAATGATGCAGTGATGACACACTACATGAAGAAAGGTGTAGTAAGATCATTTGAGACTATGTCAGCAGATGTCAGGCCATTCAATGAAGTTGTATGAGGTACTTTTTCGTTAACTCATATTTTTATATTGTTTTGATTGATACAATGTCTACAAATTCCATCATCACTGTGAAATGTTTTGGTAAATTTCAAATATCACCTCAACAAATGAGACCCAAACTTGTTGTTAAAAGACCATGGTGAAATGTTATAGAAATGAAGAATTATAAGAATCATTTTATTGTTGTATATTGAAGGACATTACCTTCAAAACTTGTTGTGTTACACTTAGTTGAGTTTGTTGTTATTCTGGGGATGGAATGGCTTTATGATTATCATGCTAAGATAGACTGTAGAGTGAAAGAAGATGATTTTCATAAAGAGTTTCATTTTGTATACAAGAATGAACCCATAAAATTCATACCATATTATGAAGTTGAGAATCCATTGAAATATAGAAATGAAAGTTATCTTTCTCAAATTGTTGAGAACAAGGAAACTATCCAAATTAATTATGTTCCAGTGGTAAAAGAATACCTTGATGTTTTTCCTGATGAGTTACCCAGTGTCATAACTGATCGAGAAGTATAATTCATAATTGACTTAGTTTCTGATTCTTAGACATTTTCAAAAACCCTATATCGTATAACTCCAATAGAACTTCATGAATTTAAAAATCAGTTGAAAGATTTTCTTGAAAAAGGATTCATTCATCCAAGAACATCACCATTGGGATCCCCGATTTTGTTTATTAAAAAAGAAATATGATTCCATGAGACATTGGATTGATTATAGAGCTTTGAATAACATCACCATTTAAAAAAAGTATCCTTTGCCTCGTATCAATGGCTTTTTGGATCCGCTCTAGAAAGCTCATTACTTTTCCAAGATTGACATGAGCTTAGGATACCATCAGCTAAAGGTGAAGTATGATGTCATCTCAAAAACAACCTTTCGTACTAGATATGGGCATTATGAATTTTTTGTTATTCCTTATGTATTAACTAATGCACCTATTGTATTCATCGATATTATGAATAATGTATTTCATGAATTCATGGATAAGTTTGTGGTTGTATTTATTGGTGACATTATGTTATTTTATAAAAATAATGGGGACCACGGAAAACATCTAAGAGATGTTTTTCACAATTTAAAATAAAATAAACTATATAGAAAATTCACCAAGTTTGATTTTTGGTTGCAATAGATTTCTTTTCATGGTCTGATTATAAATAATGATGAAATAACAATTGATTATACCAAACCAAAAGTAGTTTATGAATGGCCAAGCCCCACAAATACTACAAAGATTTGTAGTTTTCATGGGCTAGCAGGTAATTATAGAAGGTTTGTTAAGATCATTTCACGATTATCTAGCCAGATAACTAAGATAACATGGAAAAGGGTTAAATTTGATTGGACAGAGAAATGTGTTGTTCGTTATTAGAAACTGATGAAGAGATTGGTGAATGCTCTAGTTTTGGCCATAACTTTGTTGAAATGGTGAGTTTTTCATCTATAGTGATGCTTCATTTAAGGTACTTGGATGTGTTTCGATGTAGAATGATCAGGTAATTGCCTATGCTTCGAGAAAACTTCATCTTCATGAGATAAATTATCCCACACATGATTTGGAATTTGCAGTTGTGGTTTTTGATTTGAAAATTTTGAGGATTCATCTATACATAACCAAATGTCAAATATATACTGACCATAAAAGTCTAAAGTATATATTCACATAGAAGGAATTAAAGAAGACACAGAGTTGATGGCTACAACTGATAAAGGATTATAACTGCACAATCAATTAACATCCTAGAAAAGAAAACCAAGTATCAGATGGATTAAGTCGGAAACATATTTCATCATTAAGAATGTTATTCTTGGAACAAGATCCCTTGATTAATTATTTATTGAATTTTTTCATAGAAGTTGTTGGTGTAGAGAATACTTGTGTTTTTTTCAGGTTTCAGTCTAGTCTTCGTTGTCAGACAGAATTAATCAAGCACAGATGGAAGACCGTGAGCTATAGAAAAATGTAGAATTGGTTAAAATGGGTATGTTTCCATAATTTAACCTTGAAAAAGATTATGTTTTAATATTTTATACAAGGTTGTGTGTTCCCATTGATTCTCAGTTGAAAAAATATTTGTTCTGCGAAGCTCATAGTTCTCCATTTTCTGTTCGACCTCAAAGTACTAAGATGTACTGAGACCTTCGGGAGTATTATTGGTGCGATGGAATGAAGAGATACATTGATGATTTTATGGTGAAATTTATGACATTTTAACATGTTAAAGAACAATAGTAGTTACCTAAGGGGATGTTTTAGCCTTTTCCAGTGCCAGAGTGGAAATAGGAGAATGTGTCCATAGACATTGTGGTGGGAGTACCAAAGACTTCTCAAGGTAACAATGCGACTTCTATTATTATTGATCGGCTAACAAAGTCTACACATTTTCATTTTGTTTGAGATACATTGGATTTGGATCATCTATTTTGATTGTACCTCATAGAGATTTTCAGGTTACATGTATTCCCACTTTCCATTGTATCTGACCGAGATCCCAGGTTCACTTCTAATTTTTGGAAGGGACTTCAGAATTCATTGGGTACTGAGTTAAATTTCAGTATATCTTTTCATCCTCCATTAAATGGGAATTCATAATGAAAGATTAAATCTTTGGAGGATATGATTCAAGCTTGTTAAATAGAATATCAAATATGTTGGGATCATCATCTTTCTATAGTTGTGTTTTCTTATAATAACAGTTTCCATTCCAGTATTCAGATGACATATTTTGAGGCCTTGTATGGGAAGTGGTGTCGAACTCCATCATTTTGGGATGAAGTCGGTGAAAGAAAGTTTATTGAGATATAATTAGAAGAAGAAGTAGCTCAGAATGTGAGGATGATCCAACATCACATGAGGAAAGCTTAGAGCAGGCAGAAATGTCATGCAGATAACAGAAGGAAATTCTTCTTTTTTGAGGTAGGTGACCATGTTTTCCTTAAAATTTCTCCTTATAAAAGTGTGATGTGTTTTAGTAAGAAAGGGAAGCTATGTCCACAGTTCATCGGTCCTTTTTAAATCTTCATGAATGTTGGAACAGTTCCATACCGCGTAGCTTTTCCACAGATCTTGTTTCAGGAACACATTGTTTTTCATGTTTTGATGTTGAGAAAGTATGTGCTAGATTAATCACATGTCTTGAGCCCAGAAGCAGTTCAGTTGGAAGAGAAAAGTTCTTATGAAGAGAAAACAGTTCAGATTCTTGATCAAAGGGAACTGATATTGCGGAATAAGGTAATCCACCAGGTAAACGTTTTGTGGAGAAACCACATGGTTGAAGAAGAAACATGGGAGTCCAAAAATACAATGAGGGGAAAATACCCTCAATTGTTTAATAAGTGAATAAAATTGGAAGGACGTAATTTCCAGATGGTGGGGATAATGTAACACCCCATGTTCTTCAAAAAATAAATAGAAATTCATGTAAATTTGTTTTATATAGATATTTATTACATTCCTTTAAACATAATTTATCCACTTCTATATATTTGAATTTCAAAAACTTTCATCTACCATTGTTTTCTTTATGTTATTTGTAGTCTATTGGAACCAACTTGTTTTTTTGGTGAATAGTAACATACCCTTATATATAGTAATATGAATAGTAATGTGACCCCAATGAATAGCATTTTGTATTATTATTTTATTTTCTTAGGTCTTTAAGATAATATCTCCTGATTTATTTTTCAATGTGATATAAAAGCAGTTATAGTTTTTAAGTAATTAATTTTTGAATTTAGTATGATTTTCAAAAAAAAAATTGAATGAAAATTTTTAAAAAATTATTATCAAAAAATGGACTTTATTTTTGAAATATACACGTCGATAAATGATTAGGGAGAAATTTGGGATTTTTTGTGAAAGAGTTGATTTTTCAGTGAATAGTAAAATATACCATTTTTAGTTTCGTTGTGTTAATGATGTCATTAATGATATAATAATAATTTCATAAATCCGGTTGACCTGTGTATTGTTAAATAATATGTGAGGTATCCCAAGTGGATTATAACATGGTAAAATACCATGGGTAAGCCCATGGTTTTTCAAATACCACTCATGAGGTGTCCCTTTAAAATTATTAAAATAACACATCACTTTTCTTATAAATACAAACTCTTACCTTCATTGAATTAATTCCCAATTATCCCTCAATGAATTTCTAGCCTTATTACCTTCATATTTAATCCTCCCAAGGTTTCATCAAGCCCCCAAGGTCCCAACCATCAATTTTAATGGGTTACTCTAAAAGGTAACAAAATTCTCAATTTTCTTCCTTTTCTATTCAAGTTCTCATTTATGTGGTACACTATTCATGTTTCCATACCATGTTCTTATTTTCTTCTTATTCTTGATCTAATCTATATTATGATTCATTTCTGGATGGGTGAACCTTGTCCCATCTATTTTTAATATTATCTAAAACCATGATGTATAGCCTTTAGGCTGACGAATTTTTGAAAGGGATTTCTCAATTATTCTTTTATTTTGAGTTCCCTTTTCATTATTTCTTCATATCTTTTTATCCATGAGGAATAAAATATCCAGAATTATTTATATTATATATGTTCTCATGTTAATGGAAAATTCATAATCTTTTTTCTTCTCCTCTCCCACTTATTCAATGAATTAAAAACATTGTCCGTGTCGTGTCGAATTACCGACATCGTGGATGATGTGGTCTCAATTTCCATTAATTATTTCAAGTATGGTCATGAAACAATTTATATAGTTGAACCAGGTTATAATATATGTTTTATGACTCACCCATGGTTCTATATATTTTTTTAAATTGTGGTTCTAATTTATAAAACAAAATGCAGTTGTTATTTTCAAAGAACCACTAAAATGATCCTAACAAACATTTTTAATGTTTTATCTTATGAATCAACCTAATATTAAACATCAAAATGATAAATGTTATAAATTATGGTAATTGAAATATCTAAATACATATCCCATCAAATTCTGTAATTTCACTTCTAATCAACAAGAACATCCATCATGAACCAATATTAGAAATCATGTAAAGAATTCACCCAAAAACAGTGCAAGGTGAAAAATACTAGAACATAAAGTGTGAAATGATGTTATTAAATGATCATATAAGATGTTATAAAAATTAACATGTTTCTGGATAATATTAATAATAGTCTTTTAACCATTATAAAAGTGGTTTAAACAAGTTTGAAGTATGACAAACCTGAGGTAAGGAAATTGTTTACTTGATTTCTATTCTTTGGGTTAACCTTCTTCATCATTATTTATGTGGTATTAAAATTGTTTGTGTGATGGGATCTTTTTATATTATGTTTTTATGTGTATTTACATTGTATATACATACGCTATCCACTATATTACATCTCTCTTCAATTATATATAGTTTATAAGTGGATTAAATTTTTTAAAACCTCTTTTAAAATTCGGTTTTACGAAATTCCAAATCAATGATTTTATGGAATTATTAATGTTGTATGATTATGTTTTGGTTATTGAGAATTCTTTATGATGATATGTGTGACCTATATCTCCCACCATTGCATTGGATATGAGTATTTTGTAGGGCGACTGTATGGTTACTCCAAGTGTAACTGGGATGGTTACACAAAGTAAGGTAGCCTTGAGGGTTACAAATAATAAGGTATCCAAGAATTGTTACAATATTATGTAAGTAATTACCCAAGATAACTTTATGATTTTATTTGTGTTCTAATTTTTGTGTGGATATTCTGTAAATATCATGTTACACGATGTAAGTATATATGGGTGACAAGCATGTATTTTGAAATTGTTTTTATATGTTACATGTATTCGTGTACTAATGTGCACTTTCCTTATTTTTCACACCTTATTGAGCTATTGTGCTCATACCATGATTTTAAATTATTTTCACAGTTTAAAGGATGTGTAAGACAAATAATTATGCCATGTTAAATGTTGAAAAATTTTCAATAAGTCATGTTCATGATTTAATGTTTTATATTCTGAAAAAAATTGAAATTGTTTTTATGGTATCCACTCTGTAACAATGTGTAATGTTATGAATGTATTTTCCTAATTCTATAATGCTCTAAACATGAAAAGATCCTAAATTTAAAATAAATTTTTATTCTTGACTAAATTCAAGATTATGTATGTAATATGGCTAGGTCCTTATAGTTGGTTTCAGATGATGGTTTAGATAACTTTTGGGGATAGGGAAATGTTAATAGAATATGATAAATGATTTTCACTCTATGTTTAATTTGAAATGTTTTATCATTTAAATATTACCATGTTGCTTCTTATAAGACATGTTTGTTCAGAATGGTTTTCTGTAGAAGGAATAGAGATGCTGAAGAGTAGAGGCACCGACAGAATGACATCCTTCCAAAACTATATCCTAGAATGGTAGTGATTGGAACTGAGCAGTTTGTGACAGTAATGGAACACCTTATGTAAGAAATAAAAGGCGGTGTCATCCATGCAAGATAACTAATATAATTACCACAACATAACATGACAGTAGTGGAAAATTTTATGATAAAACATCCTCCTGCATTCAATGGATCTTCTGACACAGTAGCAGATGAAGGATGGATCAATGCACTTGAAAAGATATACAATTTTATGGGATGTTCACACAATCAAAAGGTAAGTCTTACAATTTATCGTGCTAATGGAATATCTGGTCAGTGGTGGTAAATGGAAAGGAATATCAGAAGTATATAGGATTTTGATTCCGTAAAGTGGGATGAATTTAAAAATATTTTCCCGAAAAATATTTTCCAATGGTTGTGCAACTTATAATGGGGAAGCAATTCCTTGAACTGAAACCGAAGGAGGAAGACCTAGTGACTTTTATGAAGAGAACTTCACCTGACTGGAGAGGTATTCATGAAATCTTATTCTGGATCTTGATAGCAAAATCAACCACTTATACTCAGGATTGAAGCCAATGTATCGAAGGGCGTTGGGATCCCGTGAATTAAAAAGATATGAGAAAGTTGTCTGATGTGTTGAGAGCGTAGAGATGGAGTTTGCTGATGATCATGTGAATTTTGAATCCAAAGTGAAGAAGTGGTCCAGTTTGAAATAAATGGGTTGGTATCAACCAATGAAATCTGATGGTACGAAAACCGAATTTCTAGTTTATGAAAAGTGTGGAAAGAAACACCATGGGGAATGTCTTAAAAAAACTGGTGAGTGTTTTAAATGTGGTAAGTTCAGACATATGGCCTGAGATTATAACAAAAATGATCCATAGACTAATCCTGATAAGCAGACTGTAAAGTGTCTTAAATGTGGTGAGATAACTCATATTAAAATTCATTCCCAATGATAGATCCAAATGATGTAAAGAAGCCACACTAAAAGTATAAATATGTATTGAGATCCTTTGTGACTACGTCAGTAGATGTCGGGCCATCCAATTAATTTATATCAGGTACTTTGTTTGTTCACTATGATTTTTCTAATGTTTTGTTTGATATGGGGTCTACACATTTCTTCATCTATGAGAAATGTTTTGGTAAATTGGAAATATCACCTCAAAAAATTAAGACCCGAACATCTTCTTAAACCACCATGGGAAATGTTATAGCAAATAGGATTTATATGAATATTTTTATTGTTGTCTGTGGAATGACATTACCTAAAAACCTTTTTTTACCCTTAGATGAGTTTGATGTTATTTTGGGGATGGACGGGATTTCGGATTATCATGCTAAGATTGACTGTAGAGCGAAAGAATTTTATTTTCAGAAAGAGATTCAGTTTGTATACAAGAATAAACCCATAAAATTGATATCATATCAGGATGCTGAGAAACTATTGAAATATGAAATGAAAGTTATCTTTCTCATATTTTTGAAAACAATTAAACTATTCAAATTAATGATTTGTTTGTGGTAAATGAATACCTTGATTTTTTTTCTGATGAGTTACTCAGTGTCATAACAGATTGAGAAGTCAAATTCAGAACTGACTTAGTTCCTAATGCTAAGCCAATTTCAAAACCCCCAAATCTTATCGCTCCAATAGACCTTATTGAATTGAAAAATCAGTTGCAATATTTTCTTGACAAAGGCTTGATTCATCCTATAACTTCACCATCAAGAGCCCCTAATTTTTTGTTAAAAATAAATATGGTTCCATGAGACTTTGGATTGATTATAGAGCTTTTAATAACATCACTGTTAAAAACACGTATCATTTTCCTCATATTGATGACTTCTTTGATCAGCTCCATGGAGCATAATACTTTTCCATGATTGACTTGAGATCTGGATACCATCAGCTGAAGGTGAAGGAGTATGTCATCTCCAAAAAATCCTTTCATACTAGATATGGGCATTATGGATTTGTTGTTATGCCATTTGTATTATCTAATGCACCTTCTATATTCATGAATCTTATGAGAAAAGTAATTAATGTATTCTTGGATATGTTTCTGGTTGTATTTATTGATGACATTCTGGTATTTTCTAAAAATAAATAGGAGCATGAAAAACATCTAAGGGTTGTTTATCAAACAATAATGTTTTAATGAATTCTGGATTAGAAGTTGTTGGTGCAGGGAATACTGATGATTTTTTTCAGGTATCAGTGTAGTCTTAATTGTAAGACAGAATTAAGTAAGCACAGAAGGAAGACCATGGTCTATAGAAAAATGATGAATTGGTTAAAATGGTTAAGTTTCCACAATTTAACCTTGAAAAAAATTGTGTTTTATGATATGGAAAAAGGTTTTGTGTTCTTATTTATTCTCAGTTGAGGAATGATTTGTTGTCCGAAGCCCATAGTTCTCTATTTTCTGTTCATCCTAGATTTACTAATATGTACAAAGACCTTCAAGAGTACTATTGTAGGGATGGAATGAACAGAGACATTGATGAATTTACCATGAAATGTTTGAATTGTCAACAGGTTAAAGAAGAGTGGCAGTTACTGAAGGGAATGCTTCAGCCTTTTCCACTACTAGAGTGGAAATGGGAGAATGTATCTATGGACTTTCTGGTTGGACTACCTAAGACATCTCGAGGTAACAATGTTATTTTTTTTATTGTTGATCTTCTAACAATGTATGAACATTTTCATTCTATTTGAGATACAATGACTTTATAAAAACTTTCTCGATATTACCTCATGAAGATTGTCAGGTTACAAGGAGTTCCTCTTTCTATTGTATCTAACAATGATCCAAGGTTCACTTCTAACTTTTGGAAGGGATTTCAGAAGTCGTTGGGAACTGATTTAAATTTTAGTATATCTTTTGAACCTCAATTATATGGGAAATCAGAATGAATTATTCAAAGATTGATGATATGCTTTGATATTGTTCAATAGACTATCAAAGAAGCTAGGATCGACATATTTCTTTAGTTGATTTTTCTTATAATAACAGTTTGTATTCCAGTATTCAGATGGAAAATTTTGAGGCCTTGTATGGGAAGCAGTGTCGAAATCCAGCATATTGGGATGAAATCAGTGAAATAATGTCGATGGGGCCATCATTAGTACAATAAGTGGCTCAAAAAGTGAGGATGATCCAGCAGCACATGTGGACAGCTCAGAGGAGGCAAAAAAGTTATACAGATAACAGAAGGAAAGACTTCTCTTTCGAGGTAAGTGACCATGTATTCCTTAAAATATATCCTTAATATGACCCTAATGAACAGTAATTTGAATTTAATCTTTAAAAAATAATTTTCAAAAAATGGACATCATTTTTGAAATCTACACGTCAATAAATGGTAAGGGTGAATTTGGGATTTTTCTGAAATAGTTGATTTTTTGTTGAATATGAAAATATACAGTTTTTAGTTTTAGTGTGTTAATGACATCATTAATGATATAATAATGATATAATAAATATGGTAGACCTGTGTACTAATAAATAAGATGTGAGGTGTCCCAAGTGGGTTATACCATGGGAAAAAATAATGGGAAAGGCCATTGTTTTGCAAATACCACTCATGAGGTGTCCCTTTAAAAATATTAAAATAACCCCTCACTTTTCTTATAAATACCAACTCTTCCCTTCATTGAATAAATTCCCAATTGTCCCTCAACAATACTCTGGCCTCCTTACCTTTATAGTAGTCCTCCCAAGGTTTCCTCAAGCCCCCAAGGTCCCAACAATCATGTTTTAAGGGTTACACTACAAGGTATGAAAATTCTCAATTTTCATCTTTTTTTATTCATGTTCTCTTTTATGAGGTATAACTTTAAAGTTTCCAAACCATGTTCTTATTTACTTATTATTATTGATCTACTATATATTAGGATTCATTTTTGGATGGTTTAATCTTGACCCCTTTATTTTTAAATGTTTCTAAAACCATGTTGTATAGTCGTTATGCTACCAACGTTTTGTAAGGGATTTCTCATTTATTTTTTTATTTTGATTTCCTTTTTCATTATTTCTTCATCTCTTCTTATCCATGAGGCAAGAAATCTCCACAATAATTTATATTCTGTATCTTCTCATGTTCTTGGAAAATTCAACATCAGTGTTCTTCTCCTCTCTAACATATTCAAATAATCATAAACATTGTCCGTGATGTGTCGAATTACCAACATCGTGGACGATGCGATCTCAATTTCCATAAATTCTGTCAAGTATGTTCATGAAACCATTTATATGGTTGAAAAAAGTTATAATATATGTTCTATGACTCACTAATGGTTCTGAAATTCTTTTTTACTCATGTATCTAATTTATATGGTAAAACGAGGTTGTTATTATCAAAGAAACACTGAAATGATCTTAACGAACATCATTAATGTTTTAACTTACAAATCATCCTCATAATAATAATCAAAATGATATACGGTATAAATTATGGTACTGGAAATATTTAAATAAATTTACATTCCAATTTTGGGTTTTCACTTCCAATCTATAAGAACATCCATCATGAACCAATCATTGAAATCACTTAATGAATTCACCAAAAAACAGTGCAAGTGGAAAAATAGTAACAATAAAAGGGTGATATGATGATATGAAATGATCATATAAGATCTTATAAACATGAAAATGTTTCTATAAAATATTTATAACACTCTATTAACCATTATAAAAGAGGTTTAAACGAGTTTTAAGTAAGAAAAAACCAATGTAAGAGAATTCATAACCTGATTTCCATTCTTTGGGTTAAACTTCTACATCATTATTTATGTGCTATTTAAATTGTTTGTGTGATGGTTTTTGTTTATATTATTTTTTATTATTTTTATTTATAGTATATATACAAACTCCATCTAGTCTATTAAGCCTCTCTTAAATTGTATGTTGTTAATAAGAGGATTTATATTTTAAAAACCTCTTCTAAAATTCGGTTTTACGAAATTCAAAAGCAATTTTATTATGGAATTATTCATGTTGTCTGATTTTTTTTCGGTTATATGGAATTATTTATGATGAAGGGTGGGACCTATATCTCCCTTCAATTCATTGGGTATTAGTATGTTGGGTTCGACCGTATGGTTACTCCAAATGTAACTTCGATTGTTACACAAAGTAAGGCAGTCGTGAGGGTTACAAATTATACATTATCCAAGAATGTATACAAGATTATGTACGTAATTACCCAAGATACCTTTATGATTATATTTCTATTCTCATGTTTGTGTGGATCATGGGTAAATCTCATGTTACACTAAGTAATTATACATGGGTGAAAAGCATGTCTTTTGAAAATGTTTTCATACGTTACAAGTAATCATGGAATAATGTGCTCTTTCCTTCTTTTTCATCCCTTAATGAGAAATTGTGCTCATCCCAATTTTTAAATTATTTTCACAGGTTATTGGATATGTAAGAAAAATAAGTAATCCTTGTTTAATGTTGAATAATTTTCAATAAATCATTTTTATGTTTTAATGTTTTATATTTTGAATACAATGGAAATAGTTTTTATGGTATCCACTCTATAACAATGTGTAATGTTGTGAATGTATTGTCCTAATACATTAATGCTCTAAACATGAAAAGATATTCACTTTAAAAGGATTTTTATTCTTTACTAAATTCAATGTTATGTATATAATAACGTCAGGTCCTTATATTTCATGATTCCAGATCTATAGTTTTGGGTCACTGTGTTTTTAGATGAATTTTAAACTATCTGTTGTTCATAACCCCAAGAATAAAACCAATTTTGTGTGGGTTTAAAAGGGAGAAAAAATTATTATAAAAAATAGAGGAATGAACAGACATCATATTTTTGTAATGGAATTGATCTACTCATGTTAAAATGATCAAGAAATTCAAAATAAACATAATCAAGTCCCCCGAATCCAAACCATCAATTTAAAACCTCCAGTAATAATGACTGAAACACATGTCAACATGTTCATTGGTTGATCCACATTATTTTTAATATAAAATAATAGATAAAAACAATTGAAATAACAACCCCTACCTCAATATATGAAGAATGGTTAATATGATACTATATTTGTTGGGATATGATCTAGATATGAAGTGATCAACGCTTTTTCATTCACCAACATTCATTAATAATTATCTGAGTGTGGATCCTCTGCAAAGATCCCTAGGATTTACAGGTATTTTTATAGGTTAATAAGCCTTACCCTGGGCTTCTGGTTCTCTAATAACAAAACACGTGTCGCTGAATCAAAAATGAATTTAAAATAATAGTAATTAATAATTTATTTTATTTCGCTTAAAATATCCAAAAATTAACTTCTGCAGCTGTGTCGTTAAAGTGGATGTTAGGGCTCACCTATGGTAAATTTGTTTCTTTTAATGCATTGGTGCCAAAAAATTTCTTATCTAGGAAACATTTTAAATGTTATTACAAATTCATAGAAAAACTGATTGCATGTGATATTTAAATGCTTAATTTATTTTTAAACGTTAATAACAGGCACACCAGACCTCAGAATTTGCACTCCGCCGCAAATCCTCATTTCAAATTAACACCATGTATTAGTTGGAAATAATACATAGAAAATATGGGAAATTATATTCTCTCAACCATAGGTATTTAAAACATCAAAAATCCAAAAAATTCCTACAAAACATTATTTGTTTAAAACACATTAATTTGAGCCTACTACTCCAATTTTCAATACTGATGATTCTCATGCTACCACCGAACAGACACCAAGGGAATCACTCACCCATAGAGGATTCAATATTACAAATCATAGATCTCCATGGGTCAATCTGCAAATTTATCTCCATCCTCAATGTCTAGATATTTCATATTCCATGACGTTCGATATTTCATGTACGCACCTCTTTATATGAGTCACATAGACAAAATCATGTACCTAATGAAAATGTAGTTGTAGAGCTAGGCCATATGACACCGTGCTAACTCTATATAGAATTTGAAAAGTGTCAATAGACCACTAGGACTACTTGATAGCAGATCCAAATCTCTACATCCATCATCTAGGTGGGACCCAAATGAAGACATGGTCTCCCCCTTAAACTCCAGAGGTCTCTTTCATATGTGATCATAAGACTTCATCCATTTTTATACATGCCTCATCCTCTCCAAGATGATACGTACCTTCTAATTGGTATCTTGTACCAACTATAGACCCATGAGTGATAACTCTACGTGGTCGGTACATTAAATTAGTGACTGAAAATTTCACCTATTTATATCTTCAAATGATGTAGTACCGATGGTGGATTAAATGTTGTTGTTGTACAGTTTCTGACTCTTTTGTCGAGGCGCGCGCGTCCATACACCAGGGTGCGATAGGAGTGTCTTTCTTTGTGTTTCCCCTCATTCATGCTTTCCAATGGCAGGAGACATCTTCTCCTTATTCGGGGATGTCTGCTCCTTGATCGAAACCTGGATGATGGGATGTCAGTTCTTTCTTCTGTGGATTCCTCCTCGGAACACTTCACCTTGTCTGGGTCTCCCTCGTATATTTAATACATTGTTCGTGAAACTCCACCCAGTGCCATGTTTCCATGAATGCCGGTTAATTACACTACTTTTTTCAGGAAATTCCAAAGGGTCCATTCAGGGCAGCAACCTTCAGTTGGGGAGTAGTCACGTCGAGGCATTAGTAACGTGTCTGAACATTGGGGAATTGGTGTGTCTGTCTTCTGTCCCTTATTATAGGGCATCTCAAGGGCGTGTAATCCTGATACATCCCACATCTATTGCGGGGAATCATATTCCATAGACATGTATCTGAGGTTTTCCTCAGCTTCCTATGTTTAACATAGGGTATACTGCATGTTTAACATTCAGCGGAGACATATCAGTCTGATCAGATCATTAGCTGGAGTGGATCAGATTGAGGAATCCCCACTGAAGGGATACCGATAAAGGGGTCAGCCCGTGGGTGGCTTCCTAGATGCCATGGAGGGAAGTGGAGTGGCACGATCGCACTGGGATGTGGCGGCCCGGGTGAGAATCAGGATAGATGATAGATGGATGAATGAAGTGGAGGGGGGATGAAATGGAACCATCGCAAGAGCGATAGTGAAGATGGTCTTCATCCTCGAAGAGACCTCTTACGTTTCCCCATGGCACGGAATCAATGTCTGTGTAGTTCGGGATGGTGCTGGTGAACCGACATGAAGGCGGAACATGGCCTGATGGGCATCGTCAGCGAACCGATGTGGGTGCGGACCTTGGTCCGATGGGCATCGTCAGTGAACCGACATGAATTTCGACCTTGGTCTGATGGGTGTCATCAGTGAACTGACGTGAATGTGGACCTTCGTCTGATGGTGTGGGGCTCACACACGGGGCTTCCCAGGTGTTAGTGGACCGATGTGAATGAAGTCGGAATGACCAACGAGTGGTGGACTTGAACCTCAAGACGGCTTCCTACGTACCATGCCTTAACATGGATCAAAGTCCTCGTAGTTTAGAAAAAACGGGGGGGCATGGCACATAGAGATGAAGACTTTCTGGGCCAATGATTGTTTGTCTTGATCCTACAGAAGTCTTCATACGTACCACGCCTTGACACAGATCAAAGTCCTCGTAGATCAAATGATATGTGGAATATATTTTAACGTCATGAGGGGTAGGGGTGGACCGACGTGAATGAGGTCGGAGCGACCGGGTGATGGGCAGAACCTCATGGAGGATTCCTATATACCATACCTTATCATAGATCAAAGACCTCATAGTTCAGGTGGTTTTCGTTAGTGAACCGATTTGAATAAAAGACCTTGGTCCGATAGAGATGGAATTAAACCTCATGGAGGCTTCCTACGTACTGTGCCTTGACATGGATCAACGTCCTTATAGTTCATGTGGGTTTCGTCAATGAACCGACGTGATGAAAGGACCTTGGTCCGATGGGAGATGGGATTGAACCTCAGGGTGGCTTCTTACGTACCGTGCCTTGACATGTATCAAAGTCCTCATAGTTCAGGTTGCTCACAACGGCTTACCGTCGGACTGGAATGCAGTTTAACATCATGTTGGACGAATGTGGAACCTGATGTGAAGAAATAATGGGCGGTGGGCTTGAACCTTGTGGAGGCATCCTATGTACCATGCCTTGACATGGATCAAATACCTCATAGTTCAAATGGATGTGTATTTTAACATCTTGGTGGACAGGGGCGTATAGCTTACCATCATGCTGGATGAGGGCATTGCCATGGTCGATGCTTACTCTAAGCCCACGTGAGTCATGCTTGGTGTGAGAAAGAAGATGTAGCAGAGACCTGGCGATCAGGTTGCGAAGGGTGCGTCCGTGAGAAACGAAGAGGGGCTTACATGTTATGCGGTCCATTGTGCAGAGACATACTCCAGGATGGAGGCCTGAAGTGCGACAAAGCACAACGGGAGAGGGATTTGGGAGCAAAGATGAAATGTTCCTCGTTCCCTATCGCACCCTCCACTGGCCTTGGCATTGGGGAAGTACAGAGGTGCATGAGTGCTACCTTCTGCAAGAGAGGCTTGGGGGCTTACACCAAGGTGGTTTCCCTTATCCCATGGACATACGCCTCTTTGATAATGAGGATATCATTCCATATGGAGGGGTGATCCCATCTCTGTGGAGACCAGTGGGCGCAATGAATGTCTGAGCCGGTGGGACCCTATGTGTGAGGCACGAGGTCAGATCATAGTTTAACGTAATGTGTTGAGAATGAGGTTTTTTGAAGTTTAACATCCAATAGCTCAGACGAGGTGGGTTTACTCTGCACCCCTAGGAAATACAGGAATGAAACCCTTTACCCCTTGTGGGAGGGAATGCATCAGCATAGCTGTGGTCAAGGGGGGTCGCATAGCAAACCATCGAAGGGTCCACGTTAGCGTGGCTATGTGAAGAAGAAATATCTATTAGCGTGCCTATGCGAAGAAGCATTAGGAAAAGCAATGCTATGAGTGGTGTTGTCCATGGGACTTTGAAATCACATCGTGCAAACTGGGAGGGTCGCACGGTAAGAGGAATTTCCTAGAAAACGGATGTGCTTCACGAAGTGGAGTGCCTTGGCCTTATCACGGGGTAGGGGTGTGAATGGGAGGTGCTTTGATAAGTGTAATAGTATTCGTGGAGCACTAACTCGTGAAGCAGAGGTGCCTCACGAAGAAAGGTGCTGTGAAGCATTGTGCTTCGTGATGTACATCAACCCTGCCTTGGCATGTGGATCACTAGTACATGATTGGTGTTTCGTGATGCATAAATTCTCCATGACTTCCTGGGTTCCCTTGAGAATCCCCTTCCTACGTGAGTGCCCTTAGGTTTTGCGGAGGGCATCCCTCTCGAAAGAGTGGCTAAAAATGAGACAAGGCGAGGGCATCTCCCGAAGAAAAAATACCTCGTGGAGATCATGATTCCTGGGGAGAAGGGTGCTTCGAGATTCGGGAGTTGAGAAGCCGAAAGGTCAGATTGTCCGTCCTCTGGACTAAGGGGGAGCCCAATATTTGTTAGCAAGGGGATTCATGAAGCAGAGCTCACGTGGAGCGAAGGGCGGACGGTGCTTCGCGGTGGGTCACGAACGTCAACGGGGTTCGCAGAGCATTACCGCCACCTTTGTTTCGTGGCTGGCTCGCGGGCATCAAGGTGTCCGCGGAGCGTTCATTCAACCTTTGTTTCGTGGCGGGCTCGCGAACGTCAGGGCGTTCGCGGGGCGTTCCCACTTCCTTTGCTTCGCGGCGGGCTCGCAAACATCAGGGCGTTCGTGGGGCGTTCCCGACTCTTTTGCTTCACTGCGGCCACGTTGCTCGGATGAGCTCTACGTCGGGGCTTCGTGAGGAAGCGTGCATGCTTCATTTCCTTCTTACCATTGCAATCAATTTTTTGGTACCAACAAATTCCCCCCCCCCTCAAACTTGAAGCTGCGGAGGGATCAAGGGTCGAAGTCTGAGGTAAAATCACCAAAATTATCGGTGGTTCGTGATGCGGACTCGCGAAGGGGAGCGCAGGGATGACAGCGGCCGCGCGTTCTAGATTTCTCGAATTAGGCTTATGGCGTCCGGGGATTGGATAGCCAGCCCAGATTTCCGGGAAAAGTATGAGAGACCTGTCCGGATAAGGGAGTTCTCAAAATAGCTGAATCACAGTTTCTTCAGCATGCTCTTATGTAGGAACAATGCAATGCCAAGGGCACTGAAACCAGTCCAAACAGATGGAAATGGGAAGTGTGAATCACGATAACCAAGATTCGGAACAATGTGGGGATGGCGTGACAATAAAGGAAAAACATTAATCGTGGAGGAGAAACAATATCCTTACTGCGTTAGCCTGAAATGGGGACATCAAATGAGGGTCGACCATTGACCATGTTCAAAACAAGGGACCATATCACAAATGATGTTGATAAATCCTTCGGGGATTTGGCCCAGGATATTAGGAAGACCCTAGGTCGAGAATCCATACTGTTAGGGGGTCATTCCAAACATGACCAGTCATCCGGTACATTGGCCGAGGACGATAGGTGAGCCAATGCGGTATGAGACCAGGCCGTTAGGGGGTCCCTTCAGACATTAAAGGGGATGAGGGTCTGAATAAGGGGCATGCAAAGCATGCAATTTGTAGTGATGGTTTGTCCGAATAGAATCCTACACTCATGTAATGACACCACCATGGTGGGAGTATGCCACATGGCCGCATCAGTTTGATTATGGATCCTTCCTTCTTTGGGACTGGGCCTCTCTAGCGAGGGGGTTTGTTGCTTCCCAATGGGATATTGGGGAATCCTGAACTTGTTAAGGGTAGATTCATAGTTACATGGTCCTCTACAAGGGGTCCGGCTAGGGGTCTGGAAAGGGGAAGAATATGATTAATGATTCCTATGGGCTGGACCCTATGCAAAATACCAGGGTGTCTCTACGTATCCCATGAGGGTGGGAATCAAGCCACCCGTAGTTCTGGAAGTGCATTATTGTCATAGACCAACATTGGTAGGTGAAATCCTCTCTAGCAGAGGCTCTGGTGCATCCCATGGTTAACATGGGGCATCCTGATCTTGCTCAGGGTATATCCATAGTTTAGTGTCGTGCGTTGAGGACATATGGACTCATATAGTTTAACATCATACGATAGGATGTGGAGTGAAAGGGATGAGTCCAGAGAGTATGGGGCGTGGTAGTTATGAAATCGACGTGAATGAGGACTTGGAGTCCAAATCAAACCACGTTCCCCTAGAGGAAACTCTTCTGGTCGAGGGACCAAGAGTGAGGATTAGGCTGGGCCTGAAGTAGAGTGGTCGGGAATTCCGACGTACCCCATGAGGATTGGAATCAAATCATATGTAGTTATGAAGGGTGGCATGGTAAGGTACCCGTGCCAGAGAAAAAGGGGAGTGTGGGCGTGGCCCTTTCAATAAAAGAAGCGGAATTTGATAAATCTTGTTTCTCCTATAAGGTGAGTGGTTTTTTTGTGAAGCGACGGACCTAGGGTAGCAATCCCTGGGGTCTCCACAAGAATAAATCCATGATAGGAATTGAAAAATGGCATGGTATGTGACCAATACCCAACGTGATATCCTCTACAACAAGGTCATCACAATGCATTGTTGTTTTTCATCGTGCGGCAAGGAAGATAATGTCACAGTTTATAGTCGTGTGATAGGACCAAGCATGCATTTTAACATCATTCAGCATAGATGTAGCAGGTACGATTATAGTCAAGGAATGTGTATGGTGTCGTGTGACATAACCGACGTGGATGAGGACATAATCCATCATCACCCCACGCAGTCCCATAGTCAGGGTCCTGAAGGCAGGATGCTGAACTCAAGCTGCACCCAAAGACAAAAGGTCTGGGCATTCCTATGTATCCCATGAGGACGAGAATCAAGCCAGAGATAGTTCGTGGGAGATCATAGTTTATGGTCATTAGTGCTCGGACCAGGGGCGAATGACAACTTTCCAAGTAAGCGTAGACCCCGACCCGATCCCTAAGTCCACGTGAGATAAAATCAGTGTGGGAAACAATGGGGGGAAGAACCATATCGCAATACCCGGAACATCCAACTAGGGGGACTCAGTGAAGATCACCGAATGACACCATTGGCATGGATTTGTTTCCCCAACAAGTAGACGTGCACAGAGGAATAGTACCAAGATTTTCAAAACTCCACTTGGACATGATGAGAATGGAGAAGTTTGTGAATCGTGTAACTGAAATTTTGGGCATAAAGTGGTTGGCATGGCGATGGAGGATAACCGTTAACCATGAAAAAAATAATCTCCATATCACGTTAGCCTGAGGTGGGAATAGAAAACGAGCGTCTACCGTTGATAATATTCGCAACGCGGGATTTTTATCTATTTGTTGTCTGAAACCCTCAAGGGCGTTGTCCTGTAACAGTTGGAGGGCCCTTGGGGGTTGTATCCAGGACATTCACGAGGGTTTCTCCAGGTGTGAAAGATGATGGAAGCCCTTATGAATGGATACACAAATCTTGGAAAGAAGGTGCGGATGTGTCCGAGTAAAGTCTGACATTCCAGGTAATAATCTGGAGTACACATAGGCACATTGGTGAACCGTCAGAAAGGGTCAATGAAACAGCTCGGGAGGGAGTGGTACATGGCGTGGTCATTACATGACCGGCATGAATGAGTACATAATCCCACACCACACCATATAATCCCCTCGTGGAGGAATAGTAGGCCAAGGGGACAAGGTGGGATGGAGGTTTTCTAAATATGTGGCTGGACCCGAAGCATAGACATTTGGGTGGTCCTATGTATCCCATAAGGATGGGAATCAAGATACGCAAAGATCCGATGGGATTCCCAAGGGGGAAAAATATTCTAACAAGAGGTTTATGACGCGGCCGGTAATGAGGACATAATCCCACACCATACCGCATAGTCCTGTAGCAATGAACCTGGTCTAGGAGGCCCGAAAAGGCCAAGGGGCCTGAGGGTAAGCCTTGGTGAGGGAGGCCTGAGGCTGGCCCTCAATCAGGATGGCCTGACTAACATGTAGTTTAACGTCTTGCTGTGAGGACGGGGGGTCGTGTTCCCAGAAAGGCCAAGGGGCCTGAGGTTAGACATCGGTCAAGGAAGCCTGACCTATTTGCAGCTTAACATCATGCAATGAGGACAGGGAAAGAGATAACAGTATCACATTTGGGGAAGTGTACGACATGTCATGTAACCCGACGTGAATGAGGACATAATCCTACACCACGCCGTAAATCCCTTATAGGAGAATCGGGGTCATGGGCCCGACTGCTGGCACTACCCGGAGGGAAGTTTCTCCCTTCGAGATGGGGCAGAACGAATCACTGCACTCGATGTTTGGGACATATCGGGGCCGACCCGAAGATCCAGGACACTGTTGACCATGTCTGAAAAACAGTTTCCCTATGGTGACCCGATATGGGAGAAACAAATGAGCGTCGACCATTGACCAAATTCGCAACACGGGACATGTATCAGTTTGTTGCTTGGAAATCTCTGGGCGCATTGACCCGTATCGGGAGGAGAGCCCTTGGGCATGGTATCCAGGACGTTCTTGTGGGTCCCTCCGGGCAAAAATAGTGATTGAATCCAAGTCAAGGTGTGGGTGAAACATAGCTGTATCCATCTACGAAAGAGGCGAACATCTCATGGGGGACATACAGCCGGGTCGAGGCTTTCCCTACGTGAGTTGGAGCAAAAGTGTGCATCCTACCATATGTCTTGTCCCGAGGGGAAGATTGTTGGCTTTTGGGTAGGGCCAACAGAAGAAATGTCCGGGCGTTCCTACGTATCCCATTAGGATGGGAATCAAGCCATACATAGTTCTTGAAGGTCATGCAGTTTAACGACGTGTGGTAAAGACATGGGAGGATATAAGAATGGGAGTGGGCACATGGTGCGACCCTTAAAATCCTTGTTTGAGCGGGGCTATGAATGCCTACTCCTCGTCATGCAAGGATCCTTGAAGGAAACTATACCCAGGGGAAGTGGAAGAGAAGAGCTCGGGGCTGGGCTCAAGACGAGGCATCTGAGCCTTCCTACATATCCCATTAGGATGGGAATCAAGCCACATGTTGTTCTTGAAGCGCAGTTTAATGTCATGTTGGACGAGAGATGCATCTCATTTGGGGATATGTATGGTATGGTGGGTAACCCGATGTGAATGAGGATGTATCCCACACCACACTGTTCAATCACAAAAGAGAACCTGATTCAATGAAGGCCAAGGGGCATGAGGCTGAGCCTTGGTCAGGGAGGCCTGACCAGCTTGCATTTTAACACCTTATAGTAAGTACGGGTGCCCGAGGCCCAAAGAGGACAAGGGGCCTGAGGATGAGCCTCAGTCAGGAAAGCTTGACCGTCTCGTAGTTTAACGTCTTGTAGTAAAGACGGGGGCCATGGGCCCAAAGAGGCCAAGGGGCCTGAGGCTGAGCCTCGGTCAGGAAGGCTTGACTAGCTTGCAGTTTAACGTCTTACAGTAAGGACGTGGGAGATCTAAGTTTACTGTCATAGAGATCGGACCATTTTTCAGTTTATCATCTTGTAGGATGATTTCGTAGTTTCAATGTCATGTAGAACAGTGTTGTATTTTATGGTCATGCGGGCCAGTAACGTGCAGTTTCGGGTTGTGCGGGACCGTAACGTGCAGTTTACGGTCGTGTGGGACCGTACTGTTTATGGTCATGCATGACCATAATGTTCAGTTTAGGGTCATGTGGGAGGGTAAAGTTTAAGGTCGTTTAGGACCAAAGATTCTTAGGAAAATTACTGCTTGAGGAACTTGGCTTTGGTGGGAGGAGTAATGAGCTCACCATTCGTGGTCACCATGGATTATGCTCCGTTGGGGTAAACCTTATGGATTACGTAAGGTCCTTCCCATTTGGGCTCTGGCTTGGACAGTTTCCTACCGAGGATCATTGGCACTCAATGTTCCAACACTGGTTCACCCTCCAATAAAGATAGAAGGCGAACCTACTTGTTGAAGGCTTTGGCTATCTTATTCTGATGCCTTTCCAGATTCTGTAGGGCATGAAGCCTGTTCTCGCCAGTGCTTCCAATTCAGCTAGATGGATTTCGGCCACCTTATCTGGAGCCTATCGGTCATAGACTACAGCGCGTAATGATGGCAGCAGGATTTCAATGGGTAGGACGACCTCATCCCCATAAACCAGGGAATATGGGGTCAACTGGGAGGAATTGCGAGTCACTGTCTGATAATCCTAGATGGCATTGAGGAGCTTGTCTAGCCAACTTTTCTTATTCTAACCATCCATTTTATGCAGAATGTTAGAGAGAGTTTTTTTGAATGCCTCAATCTGTCCACTTTCCTATGCATGATAGCGAGAGTTATGGTTCGAACGGATATTGTTCTTAGCATACAATTTCTTCAGCTCGGCCGCTCAGAAGTTGGTTCCGTTATCAGTGAGGATAGCGCAAGGGACCCCAAATCAGTGGATGATATTGGAGCTCACAAAGTCGACGATGGAACGAGCCTTGACCTCTTGGAGTGGAACTGCCTCTATCCACATGGAGGAGAAATCCATAGCAGTCAGGATGAACCTACACTGGCGAGTGGTTGCCAGTGGATATGGTCCCACTAAATTGAGTCCCCACACCGCAAATGGCCAAGAGTACTTGGTGGAGTGGAAAGGCTCCAGCGGCCGATGCAGGAAGTTGGCAAGAACTTGGCACGCGGGGCATCTCTTGGATACTCGATTCAATCATGGATCATAGAAGGCCAGAAGTACCCCAGCCTCTGGATTTGATGGGACAGCTTTGGCCCAGCTTGGTGGGCACCATAGGAACTGGCATGAACCTCTTGCATGAAATGAGAAATCTCGACTCCTTGAATGCAACAGAGGAGAATTCCATCGAAGCTCCACTTATAGAAGATCTTCTCAAGACCGGACCTCTCTGGAAGGTAAATTGCTGAATGCGACGTCGGATTCACTCGCGCTCGGCCTGGTCGTCCGGGAGGCAACCATTTTGGAGATATTCGAGAAAAGGGGCCCTCCAGTCAGGAGTGGCCTCAACCGCTGTGACTGATGAACCTGGGATCCCCGACGTAGATGGTTCTGGGGTAAGATGACTTATCCGCAGGCCGTCGTCATCCTCTGGGGTGATGGGGGCAACGACTCTCCAGTGTTCCACATGTATGATCAAATCATCTTTCTCATGTTCTAAGAGTGACATAGCTAAGCAATCCAAAGTGTCAGCTTGACCGTTCTGCAACTAAGGTACATGGGTAACCTCTGGTCGAGAAGAGAACTGGGCCATTAGATGGAGGGTGCACTCCATCAATGGCACAAGCTCCGGCTTCCTGACGACATAGTCGCCACTGACCCGCTTGATTACCAGCTCGGAATCTCCTTTCACATGAAGATACGGAACATCGATCTCGAGGGACAACTAGAGGCCAGTGATGAGAGACTGGTACTTTGCCTCATTGTTGGTGTAGCCTTCTGACAACAAGAATGAGTATTATAGGGCACCTTGCACCGGGGTGATGAAGATGATACCCAGACCCACTCTGTTGATCTTAGGATCATTGAGCCTCCTACCGGTGGGGCTCTGGGAGGCACCGTCGATGTGCATTTTATAACTTGAGATGGCATGATCGACTGAGAGGATCGCCTCATCAAGAAAATCCAGGTCTAGGGATTGATCCACAGAGGTTGGATATGCAGATAAAAATTCTTCCAATGCTTGTCCATTGATGGCCTTCTTAGGCACGAACCTGATGTAAAATTGCTGGAAGATCACCGCCCACCACGCTATTCATCTAGTCAACATGGTGCGGTTCAGGATGTACTTCAGTGGGTCTACCCGAGAGACCAACATTACCTCATGGTGCTGCAGGGAATGCCACAACCTCTGTACGGTAAAAACGAGCACAAGGCAGCCCTTTTCGATAGGGGGGTATCTGATCTCCGTATCGAGAGGCATGTGGCTGAGATAGTAGATAATTCTCTCCATACGCTCATTGTTCTTCTGGGCGAGAAGTATGCCGAGGGACCATTCTAGGGTGGTCACGTAAAGAATCAACGGATTTCAAGAGATGGGTGGCAGAAAAACCGGAGGTTGGAGGAGATACTGGTTGATTTCCTTAAAGGCGGTCCGACACTCTTCATCCCATTTGTAGGCGGCGCCTTTCTTCATGAGCCGGGGAAAGGGCTTACACTTTCTGGCCAGATTCGTGATGAATCGGCCTATATAGGCTAACTAGCCTTGGAGACCTCAATGTTCCCGAATATTTCTTGGGGGAGGAATTTGGCTGATGTACTTGATCTTCTCTGTGTTGATCTCAATGCCCCAGCATCTAAAAACAATGTTGTGAACCTTCCTAGAGGTGACCCTGAAAGCACACTTTAACGGGTACATCATCAGGTGGTGGGAACAGAGGAAACCTAACACTTTCTCAAGGACTTTGTGATGGTCCTGGCACTGGCGAGATTTGACCACTTGATCATCCACGTAGCATTCTACCAGCGTCCCGAGAATCGGCCTGAATAGGTGATTCATGGCCAACTGATATGTGGAAGTTGCATTTTTTAGGCCGAAGGGCATAACCTGCTAACAAAAAGTACCTTGGGGAGACCAAGAGGTAGTGGACTCCTCATTCTCGAGGGCCATCCAGATCTGGTTGTACCCAGAATACCCATCCATGAAAGAGAGGGATTGGAACCCAGTCATGGCATCAATCAATAACTCGGTCACCGGGAGGGGAAAGTCATCCATTTGGCAGTGGCGATTGAGATCACAGAAGTCGATGCAGACTCTGATCTACCCGTTCTTCTTCCTGACAGACAGAATGATGTCAAGCCACTTGGGGTACTAGACTTCCATGACTATGTTGGCTTTGATAATCTTGTCAACTTTGGCCACAACCATGGAACCATGAGAAGGGTGAATCCTTCTGGGAGGCTTCCTAAACCCACGGTGGTTTGTCGGGAGGCCCAGGCAGTGAACGACTACCTGAGGATCTATCCCTGGCATCTCGCCGTAACTCCAGGAAAACACAACCCGGTGTTGTTTGAGAAAGTATACTTTCCACTTCTGCTCTTTGGGGAACATGGCTGCACTGATCAATGTGGGACTTGGATCTACCTCACTACCAAGGTTCACCTGTACCAGTTCATCAACTGTGGTAGAGACGCCTTCCTCAAAGTGGGGGGGAGCATCCTCCTGATCTTCCTCTCCACCCATGGAGGGATTTCCAGCACGGGGAGATGCTTCTGATCTATCAAACCCTAATGGGCAGCTGGTGTTGTCTTGGGCGGCGGTGGTCATCATATCAGAAGACCCATGTTCCACTGAGACCATAACAATGAATGAAGTTGATCATATCACATTGGCCCTTCGGCCGAAGGGGCCACGTTTGATGACATCAAAGTAGTGGTGACACGTTGGCCTGAGTCGGTTGATTCCAACCCAGCGGAAGAGAAACGTATGATGTACTTCCATTTTCATAAGCCTGACATTCTGATACCGCACAGGGGTAGGAGGTTCCGGGATCACCTGAGCCAGGTTGGTGTAGGAGTACAAGGTGATTTTCCACCGTAGGTTGAACATGGGAACATGGCATCATTTCGTACATGAAACAACAAAACACTACCCCATGTCGGGGTACATGGCCTCCAATCTATGGATCGGGAAGATGTAGGCGTCATCTAGGCCTGCCTAGGGATCACGTGTGACTGAGGCGGGTGCATCCTCACTTGCTAGGACTTGCTTATCCTTGCTCTTGTAATAGTTGGCATCCAGATAGCAGGATTCACAATAGGCTAAAGGAGAGTAATCTCCTTAGAGAATGCCTACTCGACCATTTAGTGAGTATTTGAGGCATTGGTGATACGACGAAGGGACCGATGCATGCAGATGGAGCCATGGCCTACCCATCAATGCGTTGCAGGCGGTGTCCAGGGAGAAAACCATGAAATCGGTGCTGGAAATTAGGACACCGAACCGGGTCTTCAGGAGGATCTTGCTGACTGGGGATTTCTCAGTCAAGTCATATCAATTGATTCTGAGGTCGGAGGGAGTTAAATCATCTTCAGACAAACCCAACATTCGCATTGTGTGAGTCGGTATTTGGTTGATCCCAGAACCCGTGTCAATGAGACAGCGGCGGACATCCACTCCATTGAATTGGCCAATGACGTATAGTGGGGGAATATGCCCATGTATGGGAGGGTACTCATCTTCACCGGAGAATGAGATAACTGTCTGGCATTCGGAATTATCAATTGCCTCACCGTGGAAGGCATCCGCAACTGCTACCTCCGTCTCAAACTGAAGGGGGCTCCTTAGGGCCTCAGCAAGTGCTTCACACATTTCAGACGATAGGAGAAGGGCCTAAATCATAGAAAGAATTGCTTGAATGTTGGCCAGGTGCTTCAGGAAATCGTAATTTCGTTCCAAACACGAGCCTATTCTTATAAGAGGTCATTCTGCAGTTGGAGGCATAGCGGGTCCTTCCGGTTAAATTGGCGGCTGGCTAGAACTTGGTACATCCCGCTGCCTACTAGTTGAAGCCTAGAGTGTAGTCGTCGGATTAGGACCAGACAACCAAGATTGGCTTACAGCCGAGCAAGACTGACCGTGATACAGACTAGGCATCTCTTCCTGATCTAGTAGAACAAACGACGATGTAGGTAGATATGAGGGCATCAGATGAGGTTGTTCATGCTGATCTCTATGTTGAGCCTGCAGTCTGGTTTCAGTAGCATGCACGGCCTAACTGAAAGTGCCCACTTACATGCCTCGACGACCTGCGTGGTTGCGGTTCCACTGACGTTGACGTCAGCTGGGGACGTTGGGAAGGTTCGCCTGGCATTCCCCGTCGTCGGGATCCATATAGGGCTTTACCAACTCCACGGTGTTAAACAATGCATTCCCCTCGCTGTTGATTGAAGAATTTTCCAACACTGGGAGGACTCTAGGATGAATCCCCATTTCTGGGGGAATAATGTTTCCAATAGTGCGAGATGACGACGGTAGGGGTGGAGCACATTGCTTCTTCTTGCGTCATCGCTTCTTTACCTTTTGGGAAGAGGTCGGCTGTGATGATGATGCAGATGTACCGGATACTTCCTCTGAAGGCTCTGGCTGATTCAGGCATGCCCTAATGATACCATGGGAATGGACGGTGGTTTTTCGAGCCATCCAGTCGTCGTATTTCTGGGACTCACTGCTGGGAACCTGTTACCTCTCACCTTCGCTGTCGCTGCCGATCTCTGACCTTACTAAGACACCTGATACTTGTGTCGGGGAAGGGCCCAACCTCACTATGTTTTTTTCGACCTGGTCTTGATGCTAATATTTAAACTCATGTCATTGCTTGAGGGTGTTCCCTAGAATCCGATGATAGGGATAGTAGTTGGAGTGATCAGTGAGATTCGCCTCTACCGGCCTTCTTCACTCAGGTAACCGCACAATCCCTTGCTCTAGAGCACATTGGAAGTATCCAGGGACCTGATTCTCGTTGAACGAGTAAGTCTGGTGCCTTCTTTCCAGATAGGGGGCCCTGGGAGCCTGGCCTTGACGAGGGTCCGGAGGGGCCTGCATATGAGGCGGTTCCTGATTGTCTCTCCTAGGTGGTGTTGGTGCATTGCGCGGGAGAACCTGTCGATTCTGAGGCGGACACTACTGGGCAGGAGCCTACACTTGAGGTGGAGGACCTTTACAGGGTTACAGGTCCGGTGCCGCTGGCTGTAATTCTAGCTACCTGGGGGCTTCTAATTGGGCCACCGTGGTGGGTTCGGCTCTGGAATCCCTCCTTGATTGGATCACAAGGGGTAGAAAACTTGCCCGAATAGCCTATTGCAGAGCCTACTCGAAGAGGTCTGTGATGCTGGTCTTTCGCGCGGTGGAGATGAACTGGTATAGGAACTACCGGCGGAGATCCTCCCAGCCGGTCACCGAACCTATAGGGAGATGGTTGTACCAGACTAATGCTTGGCCCTCCAATGTCTACACAAAACATCGGATCTTGGCGGCATCTTGCTGGGCCGGGGTCCCCAGCATGGGGAAAAACCAGGAAGAAAAAATGGGCCAAGTGCTACGGCGGGTCCCTTGTCCCGTTGAAGGGTGAGAAAGTGGGGTTCCCAAAACCCGGGGTGTGGGCATATCATCAACCCACGCGGGATATGGCTTGCCATCCGGTGGGACTGCCACCTACCATGATTCCAATTCATCGAGCCAGGCGATGAGTGCCGCTATAAGATCATCTGGGTGGGGGTCCCTGTCTTGATGGGGATCCATAATCACAAGTGCGTTTCTGAGTTCTTTGACATCGTAGATGGATTCAGCAGCTCAGGGAGTGACTGGCGGAATGGCCTGTGGGGCGGCTGGGGGAACCCGGGCTGGATTCCTCATATTTCACCATCGTTCAGAAGGGTTTTGAGAGACGTATTGCACCCTATTTCCCTGAGTTCCGGCTTCGGCCCTATCTGCGGAAGTAGCATGATCAGGGTTTCTTGGAGGCATCTCACAGGGGGGAAATTATTCCTACCCCTGTTATCCCGGATTGGGATTACCATAGTCGGGTTGCCGCTCTACAGCGCGCTCATCCAGGAGTTCGTCAACCAGTCACTACTGCTCAACAAGCTATTGGCGCAACACGACCTTCTCGGGATCTTCATCCATCTTCTATACAGAGGCCGACATGTTAGAGTTATTGACAGTTCTGATGTGCTCCTTACCCTTACCATCATTTTGACTGAGTACCGGTGACTCGGTGGGTATAGGGATGCCTAAAAGGATCCTATGATAACGGTTAACCCTCCCTGATGGGTCTAGCAGTGGTGGTACACCCTCAGTGGGTAAGTCTCAATTGGGAAATTCAAGATCGTCCTCCGTGTCCACTACTTCATCCATGTGGACCGCGACCCCTCTCGGGGCATGTCCTCAATGTCTCATAACGAATCATACTACCGTTAGATATGACTGAAGAAGAGGGAGGCATATTGTCCCCATCCACGTGTTTGCACATGAGGGGTAGCTTCTCTGATGGCTTTGTGGAGTACTTTGAAACTCTGAACGTATTTCCGTTGAAGGGTGCCCTGGCAGCATAGTGACTCAGGGCGCTGGGCCATAGGGAGTGCGGCCAAATCGATCAGGTGGCATTGCTCGCCGATTCCATCAAAGTGATATCAGCTCCGGGGGTACACTACCCGCTCATAACGAAGGCAGATGTGTGTCGCCCATAGGGTTCGGAAGAATCACCCTACTTCATCTAGGGTAGGGTACGCCGGCGCGCAAAATTTCGGCGCTACCATTAGCCAGAACTTCTCTGGGAAGTGATCCACTACGAGAATGTTCCAGAATCTCCTCGGATAAAACTCAGGGTCTGGACACTTATTTCCCCACTCATCAACTGGAGACGGCTGAGGGACCAGTAGCGGTACCGAGTCGGACTGCTAGGACAGTAAACTGGGCGGCGGAGAATATAGCGAACGGGCTGACTGGCTGCCAAATTATAAGCCACCCTATGATGAGTGAGGTGACCTGCCCAAAAATATCGTGATACTATGGGATGATAGCCATAACTTTTGGCGCAGAAATTGCAGTCACTGGTGATGGGTCACGCCGTTTCCCTATCGTCGTTGGTCCCCAAAATAGCTCTCTATGATATCTGGTAGAGTTAGAGGGCACTTCTGGTGATGATGGTGGTGATTACGGGGCCATAACCTATAGAATCTCCACAATTTATTCTTCATTGATGTACCTGCGGAGAGAGGCATGAATCCGGTGGACTTCGTATTCTGGGAGAACAAGGCTGACACGCCTTGTTCCTGTCCCAGTCCTTGACACAGAGGAGTGGGGATAGGGTTCCATCACTGAGTCACATTCCACGTCAGAATCCGAGAAACGGGCTGTTTTGACCTCCACTCGGGCCTTCCCATGACTATTCTTGTGGCGGCGGGGACCCGCTCTCCTGCCCCTAGATGGCTCTTCGGGACAAGGTTGATTCTCGACATGTACTCTCAGAGCGGCGCAGGTGCCATGACAGAGATGAATCCTGCTTGAGATAAATGGGGTGTGAGGGTAACTGGGGAAAATGTCTAAGGGTACATGGGTAGGACCTCCATGGGTAGCACCCATGTGGGCGGAACCTCTATTGGAACATGCAGGAGCATGGGGAGGACCTCCATGCTTGGTGCGGGTGGAGTAAGGATGACCTTCACCCATTGGGTTTCTGGGGCGAGGAGGAGCATCTCCAGTTGCAGAGAGGATGTAGGGAGGATTCCCACACTGGAGAGGGGCCAGATGGGTGATACCTATACATCGATTGTTGGGGAAAGGAGGATGAACTATGTTCCCTATATGGAGGGTGCGGGAGAGGCTTCTGCGCCGAACATCACTGCCACGGGGCATGTCTTAATTCAGGATGGGGGTAGCATGAGGCATACCTCCATGACAAGCTTCAGATTGGGGAGGGCCCATGATATGTGGAATGGTGGTACGGGGAGTCCCTCCATATGGACTGTCATCACCGCAGTTTGGATCGCGGCGATCACAGCTCGGGCCTCCGACCCTGAGAGCCAACCCATCCCGACCATGGACTGGTTGGGGCCTCATTCCTGGTCGGGTGAAGGAGTACCCCTGCTCAGTGTATGCAGGGACTCCATGATGCATGTCGGCAGTGGCTTGGGCCACAGTATCTGTTGACGTCGACGCCCCTTGACGGGCGTCTTCAGCTCGGGCCCGACGCTAACGTCGGGTCAAACGAGATGGCACAGGTGGTGCAGGGGCATAACCTACCTTCTCCTATGGTAAAACTGGACGGCGGCACTGACCCGGCCGGATGGGGGCCCTTTCCAGGAGCCCTTGGATTGGAACTCGGACCGGGCTGAGCCGGACATCACCCACCTCAACATAGTAAGGTGGGGAGTCATCAAGGCATTCCGAGGACATGCTCCCGAAATGATTGAACGTTGGGGTGGAGATTATGGGCTCCCTATGAGTCCTTTGATCGTGACGTTGATGGTGGGGACTAGATGCCACCAGGTCCAGGTGGGCCATATCCTGAGTTGGGACGACCCCTTCCTCATCATACCTACGTACATGGTTTTTGGTCACCCTTTGTTGGATGGTCTCTGATTGGGAGAGGGGACGTGGTCGTCCCGTATTCACGGATGTAGAGGCCGTCATGACGGCAATAGAGCCACCTGAAGCAGCTGTGCTGGTGTTTCCCCAGCCTCTGCATAGGCGAGCGGGTGGTGATCGTGTCTCCATGGTAGCAACTTGTTTCTTGGGTAGCAGGGAGATCAACTCATCAGCACTGCGAGGAAAAGGATCGACAACCAGTGCCCCAGCGTCATTCCGTCCTCTGTGGTCAGTAAGATGGATCCACGCCAACACATTGCTGAACGAAATGACCCACATGACTACTCCGAAATCTTGTGAGTTTCACGCTAGGCCCGGTATTTGTTTAGCGGGACCCGATGCCAGATATCTGGATCCGGTGACACGTCAATATGTTGATGTCTTGAATGCTACTAATCTACATATTGTGGAGAAGAACTTCACATCGGGTTCACCATTTCTGTTTCTAACGCTTTCACCGGGGTGCGTGCGTCTATCCGCCAGGGCACGACAGGTGCGACTTTCATTGTGTTGCCCCACATTCCCGCTTTCCAAAGGCAGGTGGCATCCACTCATTATTCAGAGATGTCTGATCCTTGATCAAAACCGGGATGATGGGATGTCGGTTCTTCCATCCATGGATTCCTCCTTAAAACATGTCACATAGTCCAGGTCACCCTCATAGATTTAATACGGTGTTCATGATACCCTTTCTAATGCCATGTTTCCATGGACGCCGGTTAATTTCACTGCTTCTGTCCGGACATTCCAAAGGGTCTGGTCAGGGAAGCAACCTTCAGTCGGGGGAGTAGTCACGTCGAGGCTTCAGTAATGTGTCTAAACACTGGCGAATTGGTCTGTCTGTCATATGTCCCTTATTATAGGGCTTTTCAAGGGCGTGGAATCCCGAGTCATCCCACATCCAGCACGTGGAATCATATGCCATAGGCATGTATCTGAGGTTTTCCTCATATTCCTATGTTTAACATAGGGTATGTCGTAGGATTAACATCCAGCGGAGATGGATCGGCCTGATCAGAACACAAGCTGGAGTGGATCAGATTGAGGAATCCCCCTTGAAGGGATTCCAATATCGGGGTCAGCCCGTGGGCGGCTTACCAGATGCCGTGGAGGGAAGTGGAGTGTCACGATCTCACTGGGATGTGGCGGACCGGGTGAGAATCAGGATGGATGATAGATGAATGAATGAAGTGGAGGGGGATGAAATATAACCATCGCAAGGGAGACAGTGAAGTTGGTCTTGAGCCTCGAAGAGACCTCCTACGTATCCCTGTGGCAGGGAATCAAAGTCCGCGTAGTTAGGGATGGTGTCAGTGAACTGACGTGAAGGCAGAACATGGACCATTGGGCGTCGTCATAGAACTGACGTGGATGTGGACCATGGTCTGATGGATGTCTTTAGTGAACCGATGTGAATGTGGAACTTGGTCCGATGGGTGTCGTCAGCGAATCGACGTGAATGTGGACCTTGGTTCGATGGTGTGGGGCTCACACTCTAGGATGCCTGGGTGTTAGTGGACCGACGTGAATGAAGTCGGAATGACCAATGGGTGGTGGAAATGAACATCAGGAAGGATTCCTACATACGATGCCTTAACATGGATCAAAGTCCTCACAGTTTAAGAAAAATGGGGGGGCTTGGCACACCAACAAGGAGACGGTCTGGGCCAATGATTGTTGGTCTTGAACTTTAGGAGGGCTTCCTACGTTCCATGCCTTGACACTGATCAATGTCCTTGTAGTTCAAATGAGATGTGGAATAATGTTTAACATTATGAAGGATGGGGGTGGACCGACGTGAATGAGGTTAGAGCGACCGGGTGATGAGCTTGAACCTCATGGAGGCTTCATACGTACCATTCCTTAATATGGATCAAATACCTCGATGTTCATGTGGTTTTTGTCATTGAACCAACGTGAAAAATGGACCTTGGTCTAACGGGAGATGGGATTGAACCTCAGGGAGGCTTCCTACATACCGTGCCTTGACATGGATCACAGTCCTCGTAGTTCAGGTGGTTTTCGTCGGCGAACTGACGTGAAGAAAGGATCTTGGTCTCATGGGAGATGGGCTTGAACCTCAGGGAGGCTTCCTACGTACCGTGCCTTGAAATGGATCAAAGTACTCATAGATCAGGTTGGTCACAATGGCTTGCCGTCAGACTGGAATGCAGTTTAACGTCCTGCTGGATGAAGGTGGAACCTGACGTGAAGAAATGAGGGGTTGTGGGATCGAACCTCGTGGTGGCTTCCTACGTACCATGCCTTGACATAGATCAATGACCTCATAGTTCAAATGGATGTGCAGTTTAACATAATGATGGATAGGGGCGTACAGTTTAACGTCATGCTATATGAGGGAATTTCCATGGTCAATGATTACTCTAAGCCCACGTGAGTCATGCTCGGTGTGAGAAACAAGAGGCAGCAGAGACCTGATGATCACGTCACGAAGGGTGCATCCGTGAGAAACAAATATGGGCTTAAGTGTTAGGCGGCCCATGGTGCTGGGAATTACTCCATAATGGAGTCCCAAAGTGCAGAAAAGCGCAGTGGGGGAGGGATTTGGGACCAAAGATGAAAGGTTCCTCATTCTCTATCGCGCACTCCACTGGCCTTGATAATGGGGATGTACGGAGGTTCATGGTTTCTACCTTCCACAAGAGAGTCTTGAGGGCTTACACCAAGGTGGTTTCCCTTCTCTCATGGACATACGCCACTCCTATAAGGAGGATATCATCCCCTATGGAGGGGTGATCCTATCTCTATGGAGACCAGTGGGCGTAATGAATGTCTGAGCTGGGGGGACCCTACGTGTGTGGCACGGGGTCAGCTCACAGTTTAACGTCATTGGTTGAGGATGAGGTGATTTGCAGTTTAACGACCTGCAGCTCAGACGAGGTGGGTTTACTCCACACCCCTAGGACTTAAATGAACGGCACGCTTTACCCCTTGTGGGAGGGATGGCATCGGAAAAACCGTGGTCAAGGGGGGGGGGGTCGCAGAGAGAACCATCGAGGGGTCCACGTTAGTGTGGCTATGCGAAGAAATAATAGCTGATAGTGTGCCTATGCGAGGAAGCATTAGGTGAAGAAATGCTACGAGTGGTGTTGTCAATGGGACTTTGAAATCACATCGTGCAAACCTGGAGGGTCGAACAGGAATAGGAATTTCCATAAAAAGGGGTGTGATTCACGAAGTGGAGTGCCTTGGCCTTAGCATGGTGTAGGGGTGGGAGTGGGAGGTTCTTCACGAAGTGGAATAGTATTCACAGAGCACTGCCTAGTGAAGCAGAGGTGCCTCATGACGCACTGTGCTGTGAAGCAGTGTCATTTGCAATGTACAATGACCCTGCCTTAGCATGTGGATCACTAGTACATGATGGGTGTTTCGTGAAGCATAAACGCTCTGTAGCTACCCAGGCTCCCTTGGGAATCCCCTTACTTCACGAATTCCCTTTGGCTTCGCATAGGGCATCCTTCTCGGAAGAGCAGCTCAAAATGAGACAAGGCGAAGACATCTCATGAAGCCAAAATACCTTGTGGAGCTCATGATTCCCATGGCAAAGGGTGCTTCACGATTCGGGAGTTGAGAACTCGAAATGTCAGATTGTCCACCCTCTGGACTCATGGGGAGCCCGTATTTATTGGAAAGGGGCGCCCTGAAGTAGATCTCACATGGCGCAAATGGGCGGCGGGTGCTTCGCGGCGGGTCGTGAACATCAACAGGGTTCATGGAGCGTTACCGCCTCCTTTTCTTCATGGCGGGCTTAAAAACATCAGGGCGTTCGCAGAGCGTTCCCGCCTCTTTTGCACCGTTGAGGGCTCGCGAACGTCAGTGCATTCACAGGGAATTCCAGCCTCCTATGTTGCGCGGCGGGCCCACGAATGTCAGGGCGTTCGCGGGGCGTTCCCTCCTACTTTGCCTTGCAGCTGCCGCATTGCTCGGAGGAGCTCTGTGTCGGGGCTTCGCAAGGCAGTGTGCATGCTTTTTTTCCTTCTTCCCTTTGCAGTCAATATTTTGGCCCCAACATGTACACAAACCCCAATAGTGGTATGTGGTCCTCCAAACTATGAAAAAACTCCACTATACATTCCCACAACATCTCCTCCCAAACCTTAAAGGTTTCCTCTATTTTACCAATTATATAGGGATGAAAAGATGTGCTCAAGTGTAGATGAGTCCCCAATTCCTCATGCAATCCCTTCCACATCTGAAAAGTGAAATGAGGATTAATATCAATGGCTATTGTCAAGAGGATTCCTTAATGCTGAAAAATCTCATTCACATAGATGTTTCTCAAGCTCTCAACATACAATTACTCCATAATAGATTGAATGTTGGATAACATGGTGAGTCGGTCCATGATCACTGCGATAGAATAATGCCCCAAAAAAGATCATGGCAATACAATCAAAAATTCAAATGCTATTGCATCCCACTTCAATTATAGAAATTATAGGGGTGAGCTAATCTCACAAATACCTGGAGCTCAACCTTTACCCGTTGGAACAAATGTAATCGACAAATGAAGTATGATACTTCCTTCTTCATCATTATCCACCAAAACTGAAATAAGTGTTCATGGTACATTTTCTACACTCTAGGATGTTCCTCTACGAGGGATGTATAAAACTCCCACATAACCTCTTCCAGAATTCCTCTTCCACAACTGTTTATCATATAAAAATGATGACATGCTTCCAATCTTGCATATTGTCTTTTGGAGAAATTCATATTAAAAAATAATAATATAAATCCTCACCATTGACATCTTCATGATGAACCTCCATGCATCGTTTTATGATTTTAGTGATAACTACCATCTACCGATGGTATGCAAGATCATCTCCATCCATTAAAGATAAATATTGAGATTCCAACTGATCTAATACCTATCTTAGCATCTAAAAACGCAATATTTGACTAAGAGAATCAACTACTATATTCTGATTCCTGGATGTATAGACAATATCAGTGTAATAATAATAGGAGAACATCATCCAAGGCATCTTCATAAAATATATTTACTAAAATGAGATGATTAAATTTCGGAGATTGTGTTTAGAGATGATTATAAACCACTCACCCATCATGTATTGTATTTGCATCATCAAAATGATGAATATCACTTCCAAATCATGATCATGTGTCTCATAGTTATACTCATTCATCCATAGATGGAATGAAAAATAAGAAATCAATGTCCTTATCTACATCCGACCACATATATGCTTGGTCCTTGATGCATCACAAAAAAACTATTTACTCGACACCTTCATCTAGCACTCTAAAGAATGGTGTGCTTGTCAAACTCTGTCTCAACTGTTGGAATGAATGCTCACACTTCTACATCCATATGAAAGGATACCTCATGTTGGCCCAAGATTTTATCCGGGTTGATATCAGGGATAAGTCTAGAATGAATCATCACTAATATCATTCCATCCAAAGTACATTTTGAATCTCTGCCACACTCCCAGGTGGCTCCCATGATAACACCTCATTGACCATGGATGGTCCCACCGCTACCCCATCTCATGAGATAACATGTACCAAAAATTGGACCTCCTAAATCCAAAACTAGATAATCATGAATTTAGCATAATGATGATTCTCTTAGAGTACGTCTAGGAAAATTCACAGGTGTCTCGCTTGCAACTTTTGTGACGCTGCATACACAAGGATGTCTTCGATGAAGATGAAAACATATGGGACTATGTACAACTGTATGATCTAGTTCATGAGTAGCATGAAAACTATGTTGGTGATTTTCATGATGAAAATAATCACCATGTACTCGTAGTAACTATATCAGCATTTGAAATCCTTCATCAGCGCATCCCTGTCTTGTACACGAAGATGATGATAACCTAATTAAAGGTCAACATTTGAGAACCAAAATTCCGGTTTTAGTATATCGAAGAAGTCATCGATCAGTAGTAGTAGATAATTCTCCCCCACAATCACATATTTTAGGCACCAATAATCGATGAAAAACTTCAAACTCCAATCATCCTTCTTGGAAATCCAAATTGGGGCTACCCAAAATGAAACACTGGTTCTAACAAATCCCTTCCACTCCAAATCCTTTAACTGAAACCTTATCTCTCACCACTCCACGGTTGTCATATGATATACTGATGAGGATATATATGTTTTCATTGGGTGTTAGTCAAGGAGAAATGTGATCTCCTATTAGGGATATGACCTAGGAACATTTTCTATAAGTATTTCCTTGAACTCATCCAATTCATTAAGGAACTGAAAGTTAATAACATCTATTTCTCCAAGGGTAAGGCTAGGAAATAAATGATTGATCATCCATTCATTGTTATGCATGATTCTATTTTATTCATCATATGTATAAATTCAAAATTAATGGAAAATTGTGTCCCATCACTACAGACACACCACAACTTTCACCAAAAGAGGTCAATCTGGGCATGGCCCAAAGATAACCATTCCATACCAAGAACAATTTCATAAGAAATCCAATCTACCTCCATTATATTGCATATGAAACTCTCTCCACCATGGGTAATATCAAGCTATATTAAAAAAAATTTATCCTCAAGTCTCCACCTTTGGGTTTCTCCACGTGCAAGAATAGAGTCAACGGCTCTACCAGAATCACGATGTTTCACACAATATATGTGGAGATGAATGGATGACTTGAACCTGTGAATATAATTATGGTATCTAATGGAAAAAATACAGTAATATTACTTTAGATCATCTCTAGAGTGCCTAGTTCAAACACATCGACAACGTGTAACAACCTACACACTTGTCCTATGTCTCATATATTTCCTAGAGGGCCTGCCTGCTCTACTCTCACACGACATGAGCTGTCCATCCATCATGTACCTACCAACATCTCTATGGTTAGGATACCCTCTACCTAGATGTCCTCTATCTTATCATGATTAGAATCACATCTCAAAAGTCTGAATGTATCATGCCTGAGAGCCCTGGAGTACAAAACCCATATCATGAGTCACCATGTGACATCTCCCACATCCTAATGCTTGTACCTCTTATTGACACCCTTCTGTTGAGGTCTCATCACATGTCTACCTCATGATGACATCCGATAATCATCTCTACCCAACCAACAAGCTCCAAACCACTAAAACCCACTTGATCACTCTAGTATAAGTCATAATTCATGAAGGGACAATGTGAGCTTGGATGTAATGTCTTATACATTGCTAAAAGGTACGAGATCTGAAGTACTGATCAATGTATATATTCATAGTATACCTAGAGAAGATGGTAAACCCTGACGAATATTCATCCACCATAAAAATGGCCTACTAGAGCCAATGAAGCTCATGAATACATATATCTCTCAGCATAACATGAGATAAATCCTCCTTAGAGAGTCACTCAAACTCCATCCACAAAATTTTTTCCTTGTCATGCGTCTGTGGGGTGAAACATCACCATCACCCTAAAACACTTAAAGAAGTTTCGATCCTAATATCAACACATAGTCTCTCAATTACACACTAGACAAATGATATTGGTCAATTCCCCATGAAATTCCATAGTTTCCTGAGGGTTGCGATCACCTCGGAACTATATAATTCTCTGTGTCTAAAACTCATGGAGTAGGCTCTGCCTACACTACTCTTCTACTTGTGTTGTAGGCACCACTATCATCACCACTCATGGTGGTATAGAAGGTGCACCAACTGAATGTAACTCTTATAAAAATAACTCATGAATCAAAGCATCATTACTAAGGGGTCATCCTTGTGATTGGGTTTCAGAATCCTAGCTGGTATGTCTCGTAGAGGAATCCTATAAGAAAAACGTTATGCCACGTTCAATGATTATATATGGATAGCTAACAGAAAAGGATCTAAAAACAACAACCCATTCCTATTTGATTCATGTATAAAAAAAATTTTCCTGCAACATGTCTTCTCATAACCATGTTGTAATGTGAGTTATCAGAGTCCTGATTTATGAATACGTTACTCACCCACACTAACACTTGATCCAATAGCTAGAAAGCCAAACATGAAACATTAAACAATATTCCCTCAAAAAAAGTTGGAGACTCTATGTCCTTAAGGTATAACTAACCACCTATGATACAACTCAATCACAACCATTCCAATGGGGATCGCGCAATGACACCCTAAGCCCGCCTTTTATATTCTTGGGAATGGGGACTAGCATCGGGAAGGAATATCACTAACATGGGAGGAATTTCCTATATTTTTATACACAAACATGCACCTCCAAGCCAAGAAATTATAAAATGTAAATACAACTAATTGAAAAAATTCATGTAAACAACAAAACCCATCCAATAGTGTACAAAAAATGTAAATTGGGCAAAAGTAACTCGGCCAAAATAAAAGCCGACAAAAAAATGATTCTACAAAAACAACGTAAAACCTATAAAAACTAATTGTAATGAGATTTCTACTTGATGAACTTGAACCACATAATCCTTTTAGGAATATCCAAAATCTCGGTTCGGTCCCAATTCACCCAATACTCTCTCAATAGGCCACTAATATACACCAGAAACATCATGTGCGGCGAAAGCTCATGCATAGGTGAATATAAAAATACTCATTTGGAGACCCCAAAACAAAAAATTAATAACAAATAAAATGTAGAATTATCCATACACATCATATTTCTACAGAACTTATATGAAGATAATAATAATGATATAAATGAGACTTAGACCCATAGTCTAGAAGTTAGTCACAACGACACACATTCTATTGGTAGGGATTCAGTCTGAATATTTCACAAAGAACTCATCCTAGAGTACTCGCTCAAAGATTATAAGATCTTTAATGATGTGATTCCGAGAGGTACTTCTCATTGGGAAGGGTCACAAGATAGATTGATTCACTAATACATATAATGAGAGAATATCTAAACTTATTATAGGAAAACACATTTTTGAGTGGGATGATCATGATACATTGATGAAGATCACATACATGTCTTTGAGTAGACAACAAATAATTTGGATCTTCCTAAAATGTTGAGGATCAACATCATGTAGGATTGGTCAGGTAGATAACTGAATGTACATAGGATCATGAATGGATAGAGGATCCTACTTTGGGCATCCCGGAGAAGATTATAGACTCTATCCCAAATGTCCGTCAAATGTGGTCATACCTTTGTAGATAGTAGACGATACCTAGCCTTTAAGGGAATGATAAAGGTGTGAACTAACCAAAATGAAATTTAGCAATGATATGATGGAAAATGAGATCATATCATTTAAAATAAATAACAAAACGGTTAGAGGGGTCACACACCATATCCTCTCACTCCAGTTTTAGATTGTGTACAATGGATCATGTCTAAAAGAGCATGTCTAGTTGAAACTATATACATATGATGATGCAAATTAACACTATGTGTCCTACTACATATGGGATGCTCTATGTACATTGGTCATGTTCCCATACATAGCTTCAACTAGTGTCTACCAACCCATGTATCAGTTTGTAGGGTATGCCGCAAAACCGACATTGTCTGGCCGTGAGGTACATTACATATCACGTAATCCAATCGATGTTTCTGTATCGTATGAGATACATGATGAGTCCCATGAATGGACACCCACACTATTTTAAAAATTTCATGTACTGTTTCATCGCTTTATACAATGTATAACCCTAGAAGCCAATGATCCGGGCAAACAAGTTGTGTTCTTTAGATAACACGCCATATTCTATGTGATTTTCCAAAATAATTATTCTTATTCTTGCTATTTTTTTGATAATCAATGCATAGATTTAACTATTAAAACAAGTCAAAACTGAAGATCATGGTAAATTCAATTGTTTCATTGCTGATTCAGTATGTTTGTTTTGTCTTATTGGATCCAAAAAATTCTTTTGATCATTAGTCTGAAAATGGTAGAAGAACGATTTCATCTGAATCATGTTGATTTTTATGATTCCATCATCATCTCTCCACCACTAGGTCATCATGATTTCAGATCTAAAAGTTAGTATAATTGTGTTTAATGAAATATGTCCAATTATCCTTTATTTTTAACCCCATGAAGAATGTGATGGTCATTTGGTGTTAAAGGTAGAAGAAATTTATAAAAAAATCGAGTATTGAACCTCTTCCTTTTTTTTGTAACGGTGCTGGTCTGATTTCATTATAATGATAAAGGAGAACAATACAAACTTAAAAAAATTCCCAAAATTCCAACCTTGAAATTCAGCCCTCCCGTAAGAACAAACAAACTATGGGTCAAGTAGTTCTTGGGTTGATATGAATTCATCATTAAATCAATGAATGTGGAAATACAATTGATATATCAACCCCTACCAAGATCTCCAATGGAATATGTACTTTATACTCTCATTGGTGGGATGTGATGATTTTATGAAACGATCTACTCATTGTTGCTCGTTGAGAATTCTCCAAGGGTGTCTCCACTCCAAGTCTCTATGGGATTTCTATAGTGTTTTTCAGGTTTATGAGCCTAACAATAGGCTCTTAGTTATGTAAAACCATGAAACACATCGATGATTCATTGAATAAGTTAAAAAAAATATATTATTAATCTATATTATTTCCCTTAAAACATACAAAAATTAACTTCTACAACCAAACCACTCTAGTAAATGTTACAGATCACCTAAGGTAAAGTCATTGAATAGAACAGAACAGAGCCATAAAATTTTTGTTACAAGAATCATTTCAAATTTTATTCAAATTATCAAGAAAACCGTTGGCATATTCAATTTAAAAGATTCATTTATATAAAAAATTTATTCCAGGAACTCTGTACCTCAAGAATCACATGCCATCAAAATGGATGGTCACAAATTAATTCAAAATAATATTAAAATAAATACATGAAAATTTTGTGACATTTTATGAACATGCCTCTTCCCCAGTGGCAGGTCTAATGAAAATGAACTCATTTAAACCATTTATTCTAAATTCCATTCTTAAAAATTTGTACCTATCATTTTCAATAAAAAATGTACATTATGGAAAATAATTCGATTTTTTTTTAGTTAAAACGAAATTTGTAAATTTATAATCAATATTTAAAAATTAACCACAATAAAATGTTTCAATAAAACCATTAAGTTTTACTATTTCCAAAGACCATCACTATGTAATTTAATATCAAAAATTACAAATTAATTTCACAATCAAGTCAAAGAAAAATTTATTTCAAACCATGGCTTCATGTTTTAATCTTTTGGAGTCAAGAGAGAAGACACCTACCTCAAGATATGATTGAAAAATTGAAGAATAACACAATAATATTATATATCTGTGCCTGGATCTCCCTCCCTAAATGCATAAAACTATAAAACAACATAATCATTATCATATAATATGGATCTATTAACATCTTATTATTCATAAGGGAATGGAAATAAAAGGATATGAGATCAAAGGGGAGCATGCAAGAATATAAAATTTTTCGAGATTTTGAAACTCAAATGACATTAAAGTTCATAAATATTACTATTATATCAATGGGAATGTCCACACAAGGGTTTGGAGGAAAATGAAATTGCCACCATGAATGAATTGTCAACTAAAATGATTATTAGGACTATAATAATGTTTGATTGTACATTTTAAGATCTATAACTACACATTGTATGGGTTGGAAAACGTTTTATAAAAATGTAAACTAATAGTGATGAACATACTACCTCATGAATCCCCAGGTAAGGTTGGATTTTACAGATAGAAAAATTGTGCCGCGCCATGAATTTTCCACTATAAAAATTGATTTACGCTCACAATATTTCTCTTCTTAATATGTATAGATTTGAAAAAACGTGTGAAATCAGGAACCTAAACACTACCCATTGTTTTACACTAAAATGTTACCTAGAGGTGTTATATGTTTTCGTTTAAATTTTATAAAAGCATTCACCACTATCGAATCTTACATCTTGTTTCAAAACCCTCAGAAACACTTGAAACTTTCACAAATCATTATATATTTTTATCATATAGAAATAATTGGTCACTAATCTAACACCAAGGTTGCTACATGAGATTTATGGTTTCAAAGGATTCACAGAATCTGGACGGTGGTTTAAATGGTTTCCCATAAGAAAAAAATTCCAGAAAAAGGCCAACTTTCTTAGGGTAGGTCCAATTGCAATGTAATATCTCTATTTCATAAATAACTATAATTTGGTAGATATATTTTCTTTTTAGTAGGGTATGAATTACATGGATTTGAAATAAAGGTAATGGAAATTATTCCTAAGATTTTGTAGCTAAAAACGTCTTTATCATATTAAACATTGATATTTTCATATTTTGTTTTAGATAAATATTTTTCATTGTTAGAAGAGATACATAGATAAATTAAAAAAATGATATTTATGGAAATTGGAATTATGAAAAAAAGTATTATTGAAATTTAATAAATATAGAAACAAATAGATTCAATAATTTTAATATTATGGAGCATATTTCTACAAAAAGGGTAATATATTATGTTATTATTAGTTTGCATTGATAATGGTGTCCACTTAGATTAGCGTTGAGTTTATTACTGTGATGGGAGAAAATTTTTCACATTATTTTTGGGGCATGCGAAACTAGTGGCATATTGGGCCACCTCTATATTTTTAAAAGTAATTAAGGTAGTTATTGGGAATTTTGGTACCTTGAAATATCATCAAGTGTATAGAACCGCCATTTATTGAAATGCCAGTGAAATATGAAAAATGTATTTTTTACACTATATTTTCATTATTTTTTTATTCATTATGGGAGAGAGAATTTAGTTTCAACTAATATTACAATAATATCATTGAGAGGGAATGTTTTTATGTTTTATAATATGATTCAACTCCCAAGCTCATGGTATCTTCCCGATATGAGCATGAAACATAGTATCGAAGTGTTGTGATTGTATTTTAGGAAAGTATACTCTATATAATTCATTATGAATTATTGGATAAGGAAATGATTCAAATTTTTCTATTCATAAAATTAAAAATATAAATGAATCAAATGAAAATAAAATTTTGATATTTATGTATGGATGTATGCTAATATGTTTCATGCAGTAGTGATAAAAATTTAATGTTTATAATTTATAGAAGTATTCTATAATGAGTTTTGTTTTGACACAAATTGAATCATTTTTTTCGTGGGTGTTTCCCCCATTTCCATATTCTATAATGTAATATCAATTAAAATCCAAAACACATTGTGGTAGAAAAATATAAATATCTATGAAGGTTTGATTGAAGTGTAATATGTTATGTATACTATTTATGAGATTATGTATGATCATTTTAGTATACACCCAAATGATGATATAATGGATTAAATGAACATGTTCATACGGTTTTGGAAGAAATGGCCAGACATGAAGAAACTATCAATGATATAAAATCCTGTAGATAATTGTGATAGGATAGTATCCTCATTTTAATATAATAGTTTTTGTGACTGATGATATGGATATAAGGGATATTTCAATGGATATACCTCATAACATTATAATTATATATGGGATGATGGAGAGAGAGGATTATACTATGAATTATGATAATTCTAATGATGATTCATTAAAGTAAATGAATAGTCATTCAATTGAATATGAACCCAAGAAAAACTAGGTTGAAAATATAATTTCATTCCATTCATCACTTATGAATTGATGAATATAAATATTTAATGGAAATAATCATCTCAGTATATGTTAGCATGAAACTGTTTTGATTATTGAATCTATGTTCCCACTAATATTATGAGATGATATAGTGTATTTTCAAGAACAAAGTACTTCCTTGAGGTATATTATATTATAAATACCCTCCATCGTTCAATTGAAATTCATGTTTATATCCAAATTTGAAGTACCTTTTATGTTACGATGGAATTGAGGGTGTCTATGATTGTTGATTTGTTAAAACTAAAATTTTGGGGAAAAACAAGAAGGTATAATAGTTAGAATAAACAATATGGGACAAGTCACACATTTACTAATGACCATGTGAGACCATGATATATAGAAATAAGATCTCAGTATTTTTCAAACCATCCAAATAGAGCTGTATGCCCTTCTGATTTCCCTATAATATTTTTTACATTTGGTCAAGGAACTATTTATTCAATGTTAAAAATCCTACATAGTTATACTGTGAGGTTCTCGTCCTTATAGTAGTGGGTGCACGGTTGGTTCATCATTTTGAAAACTGTTCATCCCACCATTTCAACCTAGTGGGTGATGAATAATTTCATTTTTTACCATATTTAGATTTAAATTTGTAAAATTTTCTTATCTATTCATTTGTATTTGGAAATATCTACAAAAGAGATCTCATTTATATATCCATAGATTGTATTTTGTGTCTTTTCTCCATTAAGACTCTCAATTTAGAGATATCAATCTCAATGGATTCCTTCGGGTAAGTAGTCTATTAAAATTAGTCCATTATTCATTTTTCTATATATAAATTGTGTTATTTCAGTTCAAGATAATATGGCCTCTTTTTAATTTTTTTTCCATTTCCCATGTTTATCAGAATATATTTCAATTCAAGAGATTATACTATATGAGGAATATTCTACGATCCTACTTATGGTGGTCGTGTGGGTTTACAATAATTTAGGTATATATTTATATATATTTGTATGTATTTTTATCACTCACCAATTTTTCTAAAACATTCCATTAAAATGGAAAATATTCCATTAATAAAATGGATTTTAATGACCAATATAATTAATTAGACTTTTTGATATATTATTATTGGTTATTGACCTCAGTTATTAGTAACCCCTTGGGTTAATTTCTCAAATAATTGAACCACCATGAGAGGATATTGAATTGCATACAAATTAACTATTGTATTCGCCCCTTTCCATGTGATTTTATTAGATGAACTATAATTATAGCATGAATTGATTACATTTAGGGAATTGAATACCATATCCTAAGGCTAGGACCATGTATTTTCTTTATTAAACATCCATGACATATTCTATTAACTTTATTCCTAAGATAATTAAGGGGATAATCATTATAGGGATTTACCATGATTGAGATTCCTTATTATTTGAGGTAAAATTAAAAGGATCATGACAAATACCTTTAAAATAATTAAATTGGATTGATTGATTTTTTATATGTATTGGGTGACACATGGGTTTATAAAAGAACACTATTGGAAGAAACATCTAGATATTTCCATATATATGTCTAAGTGAAACATATACTCCCATGTGGACTACAATGGACAAACTGAGGGGGCTAATAGTCATATTCCTAAGTGACACATGGACTACTAATGGTTATTCAAGGATGTACTCAAAGTGTAATTATATATATTACATTAGTGATACATGAGATATCTTAGTGGACATCCATGGTCATACTCAAATAGAGACGATGTTATACCACATTTAGTATTATACATGGATTTTGTTAATGAATTCATATGACAAGATTCTATGGTTATTGGATCATGTTATACCTAGAGTGATACCTAGATTTGATATATGTAATGATATAAACAAGATCAGATTAATATTTTAATAATTTGTTAAATGATTTATAAGATAAGTCTTCCAATTAAATTAAAAATCATGGATTCAATCAGTGTCTTATACCATATGAATTGACTTGTAAGAAGTATCTTGACTATATACCCTCAATAAGTATTCTAGGCTACGTGCTGATACATGATACTTAATTACAAATAGAAAAAGTACTGAATATCTCTTAAAATACTTTCCGACTATGGCGGAATAATATTGCAGATGATGAGTGTCCATGAAATCCCAAACCAATATGGGTTATTTCCTTTTCAAAATTCTTTTACATATTCAATTACAACAAGAACAATGTTATTATTATATAGAAACTATAATTATGGAATTAGAAACCATTGATGGGGGCTACATGAATTTTATCTCACACCATATATAGGATGTCTTTAGTACTTGATTTAATTTCATGACTTTATATATGGATATAGTAATGTTCCCAACTATATGTTTATTACTACATATGAGTATTTGAGAACATGATCAAGACAAGGCTTGTGATCCTTTTTGTATATTTTACATTTTAATCATTTGGAATTTTGATACATGTTTTCTACCATTTAATGAATACATCTTTTGGCATCTTATTAGACAAATGACATGATCTTCAGTTCATATGATATTAGTTATTTATTTTTATATATAAATATCTCTTGGTTGAATATATATCCATTCTTTTATGGAAGGTTACTCAGCCAATAGTGGCACTATCTATTTTTACAACTTATTTAATATTACATTGATTATATTTTGATTAATATTTTTTCTACGATGGTGATACAATATGTTAATATGGAATATTCATCCCATATATGAACTCTAGGACATAATTCATTGTTGGACGTCTCTTGATTTTGGGGATATACTCTTTAGGCCACTTGGATAATAAGGATTTTGGTACTATTCAGTGGAATCGGGGTATGAGATGATACAATAATGTCATAGAGCTTTTATTTTTTTAGTTGTATTTTTTTAAAATAGTTAGGGGATTATAATGAAAATCTTATATGGAAATTAGTTGATTATTTCAGAATATAACCAATGTATTAGAAAAAAATGCAAAATTTCTTGAATGATTTTTTTAATGATTTTGTCAATTAAACATGATTTTATTCTACCATTTTTTGATTCATATAAATTGAGATATAATTATTTATATGATTTTGGGTTCTATTTGGTTTCAACCTGATTAGATGAGGGTATCTAATCACATAAATAAATTTCTGAACCTATTATAATTTACATTTTTGTATTATGCCATTTCCAATAGGAAGAATGTCTTGATTTAATGATGTTGTGATATGAGTCTTGGTTGATAGACGTGTTGATTAATAAATGATTTCAAAGGGAATTGATGAACATTTTTTGGTATATAGAGTGTCTATATAAACCTAAAAACCTTTTCCCAGATTAGGATAAAATATAAACCATAGGAATACAATTTGGGCATGTGGAGTCATGGACCAAGTGTTTCATATGATGGAAAGTGATTTGATGTGAATTATTTTTACTCCATACATGGTTAATGATGAGTATGGTACCTTTTTTAATTGATGTGGTGATCCACCTTGTATATCCATTACAAAAATAAATTGGGAAATAAATTTTATTTATATTGGTATTGGATTTCATATATCTAGGCAAATGAACCAGACCTAACCATATTAGTGTGTATTATGTTGTATTTATTGTATTTATATAATTCTCATGCAACACATATCATATACAAGGAGTAAGAAGAGGTGTTTTATTCGTACATAAGAAGGCATTTACCTATAATATTATAATATATGTTTTTTTTTTGTTTTTTAATACTATTCCAATGTGTGAACTTGAAATTTGTAGGGATATTCAAGTGTGACGTCATATAGTCACATTATTAGAGGGAAACGTTGTCCATGCTCTAGAAATGTTTGGTCAGGGACTACTTTTTTATCCTCTTGTGGGGCCAGCTAATAGACCAGTGATCATACCCGAAATATTTTTCTAGGAATTGTTCCTAAAAGGTATTTGGAATTTAATGAATATTGTTCATGGAACCCCACACCATTCCTTTCCCATTTCAATGTTTATTCATGACTTATAGAATAAGAATAAACAAGTGTTTTCTATGGATGGTATAACACATGATATGAAGTCATGGTGAGAGGCCATGATATATATCCATGAGATTTGCTATACACCTCCAAAGGGTATGGTAAATCACATTATATATATGTTTTATGATTCCACCAAGAGATTGTGGAATGTAATCAATCATAAATGTCATCATCGATAGTTTTCTAGGATGGATTTTAATTAGTCTTGTGTGATTATTTTTATCCAAATACATTTACTATCAATTGAGCCTAAGAGTTCAGGCACTTGGAGAAGGGTGTGTTATATATAGTATTATTTGGACAATTTTAATTAAATCAAATACATATCACCTATTCTGATGGGTGGAAATTTAACTAAAGATACAAGATTTGAGGATGGTCTCAGGTATGACATCTGGTCACATTCAAATTTCATTTAGCTAAACACTATATCAATAATAGTGAATTAGGGGATTTTCATGTATCCTAACCAGAGAGGGGTCAGGGTGGGTGAGAGTCAGGGTGGATAGAAACATATATATGTTACTAAATTAGACATCAGTTAGAAATTTCTTCAATAGCTTCAACACAGTGATGTCTTTTGTGAAATCACATACTATTGTTCCCAGGTAAGGTGCCAATAGTTAGGAAGACATATACATAAGAAACTTTACAACACTAGATACCTAAAAGTTTATATTGTTGATAATAATGGATATTTACAATTTTGGGGTAGAAGTTTTCCTCTGACGGGCCTTTAGAAATGGTCAACAACCACTCCACAAGTAGTAGTTGGGTTAGTTAATTATCTTCATGAAGGTAACTGGATTTTTGAGGGATGAATATTCCAAGGCTCTCGTCATGGCCATGGAAGTTGGACCCCATATTTTTAATGATATTTGAATATATATTCTCAGTGTATACAAGTGGTATCAAATGTCTTCAAAATTGGCCACATATACAAAGTGAAACTGAAACATATGCATATATATTCCATACTATCTGCTATGATTTGTACAATTCAAGTATACTCTAATTTAATATCTTCTACTCAAGATTCAGTAACTTCTTATAGTTTTATAATTTTTTACTATATGGAGATAATTTGTCTAAGAGGTCAATTTTTTGGTTTCATTATGACAATCAATGCATTGGTGTTTATTTGAATGGATGATGTTCGTATGTGAAGTGAGTTCCCCTTGAGGCTAATTGGTGTAAATTTTCGTCGAACCACATTTTTTTAAAGAATTCAAGTATTGAGATCGTTATTATTACGGACCTGTTAGTTTATTTTAATGATTTTATTGATATATATAGTCATAGGGGGACCTTCATATCCCAAAAGTCTGATTAACTAGGCTAAATGGGATGTGTTTTATATCTTACCTTGACCTAAACCATCACGGGGTAGGTTGTATGATATCACAAATTAATATTTTATAACTGTATGATCAGAAGTCACGTTATATAGACTCCCCCTAGTGGTTATTTATTTCAGAGACATATTCATAGAAGTTTTTTTATAGACAACATCCAGTGAGAGCTATAGAGGTCACTAAAAATATTGTTCCAAGAGCATCACCAATAACCAATCATCCATACATGATGGTTAATAATGAGATTATAGATATTAAGAGTGAGATGAGAGATTTTCATTTAAAATTGATTAATCTATCCCTTTACATTTCTGTGGTTTTTTCTAGTTTGTTTTGGATATAGGATGATGGTACCCCTAGGATATGTGTAGATTACATGATATTGAACCAACGAATGGTTAAGTACCAATATTCCATAATGAAAATATATGACCTCTTTGAAAAAATATGATTATATTGGGTGTTCTAGATGATTGAATTTTTATTATGTTATCATCATTAACGTGTTATACCATAAGACATACATTACACAGCCATTCATATATGGTATTGTCTATAAGAGAATTTTTATGTTATTTTTTCTGATGGAAGAGTGATTAATTTTTATGGTATTGATGAAAAAGGTTTTCCAGGATTATCTGGGTTTATTTTTCATCATTTTCATGTATGACATATTGGTGTATTCTCACACTTGACACAACCATTCCAAATACCAATAGATCATATTGGATAAACTTGAGAGAATAATTTATATTCTATGATTTCAAAGTTACACATATGGATGGAGAATATTTTATTAATGTGTAAAATTATCTCATGGATAGAAGTATATGTTTAACAATAGAATGAGAGATATTTAGTTTTATAGAAGCATCCTAAGAAAATCATTGAGATACCGACTTTTGTGTAGTTAGGTGTTTGTTAAAGGTTCTTTATACAATACTTATAATTATTTAGAGAACCCATTGAGGGATTTTCTAAGAAGGGTGTGCTATTTTTATTGTCATACGCATGTGATTCAGCCATTAAAGAGATGAAATATAGATTGAAATTAGAAAGGATAAGTATTTTTCTACTATTAGATCAGAGATATATTGTCTACTTTGATGCATTAGGTTTCATGATTGGCATATTTCAGATGAAGGAGAGATTAGTAGCATAATGGTATTGTCAGCTAAGGCCCCATGAGTGGAACTACTTGAATTATGATCATAAAGTAGAAACTATTGTACATGTAATGAACTATTAAAGGCACTACATATAGGTTGGTACTTTTTTGGTCTTCATAGAAGATACAGTACAATTTTATACTTTTATATAGCATGATATGAATATGATATATTGATGGTGGTTTCAGTACCAAAATCAATTAAATTATATATTTCCTGTATGTTTTTTGATCCAAATGCTGCCAAAAATGTACGTAGATGGAGGAATAATATATAGATAGTTAATGAGGATAGATTCAAGTGGAAGCTATTGAAATTGTTCCCTATGTTGGAATTGGAGGAACTGGACTATATATGAGAGTATTTTATTTCATCCTTAGATGTGACCTAAATCCTTTTATAATTATTGAGGATTAGGAAGCATTTATATTAGGAGGGAATATAATTAGAGGATAGCGTGGACATTCAGGACCATCCTCTTAGTTAGACAATAGGTGGGGATGAAGTTACACATATACAAGGACATATATGGTTTTTAAAATACATGTGTGATTAGACTATGTGAAACTATTATGGTTCATATTTTTTAAGTTAATCCTGACATAAACAGGATCTCTTAGGATTTACATCACCAATACTAGTGAACATGTATAAATATATTTGTAGGTATCATTTTTCATGAGGTGTTACACCTTTTACCAGGTGGCAGAAAACACAAATGACCTAATATATTTTTATATTACGTTACCTTTCTAGAGTTGAAATGTTAATAGATTGTGACGGATTTAATGATTGGGCTACCAAGTTCACCATTAAGAAATGATTACATTTTGGAGATATTTGACATGATCAATTTTTTTCACAATTCATAAAAATCAAGGAGACTTTTTTTAGATTATCATGAATCGATATGGATCCATATGATAGTAAAACATCAAGGAGTCCATCATAGTATTATTACGATAGGGATTCCAGGAACACCTCATGATTTTGGAATGAATTGTATTGAGAATTTTGTACATAGTTTCTTCTGAGCACACCAAACCACCCTTATACTTGTCGACAGTCAAAACAATTGATAAAGGTGTTTGACGGAAAACATCAATAATGGGTCATTGAATTTGTGGGATCTTAGGAGACACACATACACCCTATTAAGTTTTCCTACAACAATATATTTCATGCTACTATACAAATGGATCCATTTAGTATTTTTATGGTAGGACACAAAAAATAATATGTTTTAAAAAATTATACATATTGACCCTTATGAGGCTTTGTACACTATGTAATTCTAGACACCCTTGTTGTAGATAGTGTATAGAGTAGAAGATATTTTTGGACCTAATCTAACATAGGAGAGTACATAGAAGGTTTAGATAGTTCATAACTAAATTGCTACACCATAGTCCATACATAGATCATTCACTAATCACTATTGATAACCATTGATGTTCCAGGATAGGGATCAAGTATTTTTACGTGTATCAATGCGACTATGAAATAAAAGGAATACGAGACAGGGTAATATCTAACCACAATATTTTGTGTTTTTTAGATTCTGTATTGATTTTTTCCAATACCTTATCATTTGATGTTATCTTAGTAGTACCAATCGTGGAACAACATCCTCCATGTAGGCTTGTTGTGCCTCTATCATTTTGACCCCTCTCATTATTTTCATCCCAATGAACTTGAGTTATAGGTTGATGAATCATTTGAGAAAATTAATAATTGTATTGGGGAATATAGAAATATGGTTCTCCATGGTTAGTCTATTCTACTAGTAGGGGTGCTATAAAATCATAGATATATACAAGATGAGACCTGGTCATGTTAGGACTATTTTATGAGCACATTATCTATATTATTTCATTTTTTATGATTCAACATCCTTCATAGAGATATTCAGGTTTGAATTTCATTAAGGCGGGATGTCTCTAAGAACCTTATTATTTCTTGAGATACAAAATCATTTACATTCCACCCATATATTGATTAAAATAATTGTTTATGGAATAATTTGAATATCTTTTTAGGGTAGAAAAAAAGTACGGTTGCTTGTAGCTTCCATGAATCCCATTCCCAATATTTTAGGGAAAATAATGCAGGCCCCACTGCTTGTAGAAACTATACGTGATAGGATACATGATTTATAATAATTGTGTGGTACATAGGTTGAGGGAAACATGTTGTAAAATTGTTTCTCTATCCATGAGGATTGAGGTGCACCATCATCTGTTGAGTTTTTTATAACGGGTTGAGTCATGTTTTTGGAATGGTTAGTAAAACGGTGCCCATTAACATTGTGAGGTACTACTCTATACTGTTTTTAGAATATGTTAGAGTCATTAATTTCACAACTATATAGACAAACCATGACCTCTGGTGATTTTAGGAAAAAATTATTTTCCCGATAATGAATATATAATTTTAAAAACATTCTCATCATTTATTTTCTAATGGAAAACAACTATGGATGATAGGTCCTTTGAATCTCATTCCATAGTTTATTGATTCATTTCTCTATGTAAACATGCAACTGAGATCCTTCAGTATCATTCTATTATTACAAGAAATTACTCTATTCATTTTGTTGTATTCTTCAATTAATTTTGGATCAAGGACTTATTTAGGTGCATTTCAATATTCCATATTTTTATATTTATATTTTATTTATCATTTTTCTCATAATTTGAGTCAAATGATAACCTTATACTAGATAGGTACTCTACTACAGACCTACGATAGGTGGTATGATTATTTTCCCTTAATGTCATTTTTTTATATGTATCCCATTGTTCGGTTCACTTTATATTCTATGTGATACCCTTTAAATGGAATAAAATCCTTCATTAATTTTGGTATGTTTTCCAATGTAATTAATTAGAATAGTGGATAAATAATTAATGTTTAAGTACCATTAATTCAAATCACACAATGAGTGAGTTTCATTATTCATTTGACCACTATATGTATATAATAATCTTTATTTATTTTAGTCATGTAATGTAACCCTATCCATGGGATGTCAATTGATAAATTATAATTTTATTTTTATTTTTTTAACATCAAAAAATTGCATACTATTTCCCTTTGTTATGGACATGTATTTTCATTATTATCAATTACTGGATTCTATTATTGATTTCCATGATATTATAAATAATATGCTAAATCGTCTAAGCTTATTTTATTATTCATTGACCTTATTAGGTGATGTTAAATTGAACTGATCCTGGGGATGAACCTTGAAATAATTAAGTAGTATTTTTTAATAAAATTATATGACATCGTAGAAACATGTGTTCCTATAATAATTCCATAGAAGGACTCATTTGTATACTGCTTTATCTATGCCCAAGTGACACTTGATGTCCCTAGTGGACTTCCGATGATAGGCCTACGAGGATGAATATCAAATTCTCCAATGATACTTGGAATCCTTATGGTGTGGAATGTCATGACATAGAGGGTTGATTCTATTAAGTCCAGGGGTTTTATTGGGACTTCTTGAGTAGAAATCCTGAGACTACCTCTATTGTCTATAATGTTATATCATTCCTCAACAAATTTTTCTTGTATGATGATGATCACCATAGACATGTTTGTTGGGTTCTTGGTTGTTGTTATTCATATGGTGATATTATAATTCTAAAACAAAGTATTACAAGTAAAATATTATGTTATTTATTGATTAACTAATGAAATTATTTATATGATTTGTTTTCCAAAAAAAGAGCAAGAATTTATTTGGTCATTATAATACAATATTGATATTTAGGGTAGTTAGCTCTTGACCATATACCATTACAGGGGAAACTGGGTTATCCGAATTGTCTGAAGAAATAAATTTAAATGGGTGAAGGACAAGTATTTCACTCAATGAAATTTATTCTATGTATGATTTAGGTAGAATAGGACAGGTGTCCATGAAAAATCATATATTTATGGGTTTTTTATGTTCAACCCTAATTTTACATATGATTTTACTACCTTTATACTATTGTTATTATTATATATTCAATGACTAGATTTAATTAGATGCTATTGGTGGGTTAATACTGTGATTTAATCTCACTCTCTATTTGGACCACCTTATATACCCATGAAAATTTTCATGAAAGTAGGTATAGAAAAGGCAGATAAACCTACTATAGTAGTTTTATATATTATGAGGATTGGGGGGCTGTAGGACCTTGATGTGGCTGGTGATGAAAGTTATAGATTGATATTTATGGTATTTTTTGTACTATCATACATCTATTGTACCAATAAATTCATAAATTTTTGGGATTCATTGTAGATAAGAGACCTTTTCATTATTGTATATGAGATTACTTCCCGCTTTTTGTATATGTCAGACCATAGGATCATTATATCTTTTATCAGATGAGGTGGGTTACTGGTCCAATGTTGATTGTTTTCATTCCTCTGTCTTATTAATTGTTATATAACATTATCTATTGGTATGTATGTTTTATAATTTTATTTTACACTCTGGTAAGAGGGAACTATCTCCCCACAATCACTCTCAAGCCCCCCAACTATATTTGGTAGCCTATGATGTTTAGGGATACATGGTTGAGGCCTAGTGGCCAACCAGAATCACGAAACTGTTCGGTGTAATCTAATTCTAGGATGGTACAACATGATTCACCCAAAAAAATAAATAAATTATTAAAAACACAATGGGTTACATAGAAAAAATTATTTACGAAGATGAATGTTCATTTATATAAGAAAAATAGCTCAGAATAAATAAATTTAGATGATATTGGTGATAATAAGTAACTAAATGACATTTTAATTTTGGATTTCATTGGAACAATGTTTTATAGAATGTGTGGGGGTGATAGTTTTGACGTTGGTTTTTTAATAAACAACAATGGGGCATTTGAGGATAATAATGAAAAATTGATATTTGGGTTGATAAAAAGAATATAAATAAATAGTATGTAACATTCTTGAAATCACTCTATGAATCATTAATAATATATAAAAATGTAATCAATTTTTGAAATTTAAAATTTTAAATATGATATTCCATGAAAATTAATTTATATATATATATTTGATGTATAGATCCATGTGGGAGTCCATGTATAAGGAATTTCTAGAATGATCAATAAATTTAATGAAATATATAAATGCATTGATGAGTTTTTATGAGAATTCATAGAAATTATATGGAATATATGGAATATAGAACAAGTAATAATCCACATAATGAAAATAAAAATATATTTTTTAAAATATTTTTTTAGAAAAAGATAAACTCTTATATCATGAAAACCCGTTGGGCTGGTTATTTATGGATACTACGATTTTATAATGAATGAAAAGTAATTTTTTATTGATCTAATGAATTATTATATAATTATTGATGGTAATCCATAATCTATATCTCCATGTAATAATATTTAATTGTAAAGGATATAATTAGCGTGAATGTCACAGAAAATAGAATCCAGAATTATATATAAGCTGTGCTATATTGTTTTCAAAATATTGGTAAAAAAAATTTGTGATCCAAATCTAATAGGTAATATAAGTAATAAGAGAAAAAACATGATGAGAAAGTAGTAATATTAGAATCATTTTTACAGATACTATTTTTCGAGGTAAATGATATATAAAATAACAATGAATTAGTCACCATAGAAGTCATTTATTTTGAAAATAGATTCTCAATGTGTTAGATGAATATGGATCAAATATTCATAATGAAAAATAAAAACCAGTAATAGTTTTTTTATTTTTCTATGAAATGAGGTCTAATCATATAAGAAGGTGTAACAGATATTTCATTCAATACTAAATATGTGGAAATAACTATTATTCAATATGAAATTGGAATAACAAGTATGTTAATGTAATGATTGATATGAAATTTGAAGATTAAACTGGATTTTGGATAGTTTAATAATGATTCATCTAATGTAAATTGTGAAAAAATATATTATCATTCTTATTATCTAAAATGTGATTGGTTTCATTTAGAATTGAATAATTGATATTTCAATGAATATCAGTTCAAATGATACAATAATATGTGGTAAAGTCATACAGATATTTGATTTATTTTTTATTAAAGTACCATTTTATTATTTACTTAACATAATATAAAAATGAGACACATGTAATATAATAATCATTTCCGACCCCATTGCCTTTCATCAGGTATGCAATGATTATTTTTTATTATATTTTTTATTTAATATTGGCCTTCTTGATAATAGTGAGCCTTTAATAAGGAAAATGAAATAATGTGAATTTATGTATGTTTTTTGGTTTTATGGGATCCTGGTATAATATTTTAAATGAATTTATATAATTTTCATGTAATTTCCTGACCCCGGTTACCCAAATTCGGTGCATTATTACATAACATTGGCATGATTACAAGGAATCAAGTCCCGAAGGACTGATCATTTTATCTATCATGGAATATAGATTACATACATTAATGTTATAATACATTATAAAATGAAAGAAAACCATAACATTTCCCACTTTTTAACACATTCATATCCCTTTCTCTATCACTATAGGTCAATCCTAAAATACTTCATCACATCATAGGGAAAAATAAATAGATTTGTGAGATTAGATGCTCAGAAAGGATAACAATATAGCAGAAACATTAATAAATAAGAATAAAAATTTAATGCAATGTATAAGACTAAAACAAAATCCTTTTAAACATAAATTTCAGCATAAAATGGAAAATATAATATAAAATAATTACATTTACTTATTCACATGGATATTCTACTAGTCTAATAATCACATGAAATATCAATGGCCACTTTCATTATGTTGGAATGCATAATGGAAGACTTCATAACCACATAATCAAGGCCTTGTTCCAAGTCTGCAAATATGATTTTGTTAAGGCCTTTTTCCAGGACACTAGTATGTCCCATGAGACCTACCGATGCTTCGATAGGATATAATGGGCTCCACCAATCACTAAATAAGTCCAATACTTTCCTCATATGAAATGGTTTAATGATACCATAAACATTTTTATTAAAATAGAATAAAAAATGTAAATACATTATTCATAAACCATGAATGCTGTAAAAATAAAACATCTACAGTCAAACATATCGCAAAGCCATCAACGTAATATGAATGTTTTCTAACAAAGTAAATCTACTTCAAATAATCTTAAAATCCATCAAATGTTGTTGACATTCATGAAATGAAAAATGTTTCTAGGGAAATAAGTCTTTATATTTTAAAATCATTTAAAATTAATATAATTAAGAAAATAATTTTAAAAATATTATTATAATATTATAAGGGAAGCTTCGACAATGTTATAATGGGGGAAAATAGCATCACCCGTCGTATAAGTGAAAAAAACACTCTTTCCTAAATTTTGTCGAAAAGGTCATAAGGTAACTTATTTGGAAAACAACGAAAAGATTCCATTCAAACCAATTTATAAAAATTAAAAAAAAAATTAATTACTTTAACCCCTAGTCTTGTTAATAGTAAAAATTCTTTTGAATATATTTTTATGAAACATGGATGTGTATGGTAAAGAGGTCCCAGTAGATACTTACAAAAAAAAACCTCAGATAATAATGTGATTGTGAAATAAACCCTTAACTTTTACTTTTCCTCGATTGAGGTCACATTATACTCTTGTATAATAGTTAAATATTTTTTATTAAATTATAAAATAACTATATACAATAACATAATATCATATGTGATCTTCTAATATTTCTTTGGTAATGATATTTCAGTACAATCATCATTTCGGGTTTTAACTGATTCATTTTCCTTTATATCCGTTGTTATGTACGCAATTTTTGTTATGGATATGATGTATCTTATTAATATTCTGAATTATATTAATTATTTAAACGTTATTTTTCATCATTAATTGAAAATTATTCTTGAATGGATACAATGGGGAATGAAACTCGTCGCGTTCATGGAGATGGTAATCCGTACGTACACACGAGCGACAATATCATTGTTTTGATATTAAAATAATATATAGTTGGGTAATATATCATATATTCATAACAATTATCATGTTATATTTATTATTTACATCATTTATACTACTTATTATTCCCATCCAAATGGTAAGGTATTTAAATAACAAACAACACCACGGTGTGGACACGGAAATCCGTACGTATGTACGTACGTTGACTTTTTCATTTATAGGATGGATAGAATAATGAATATGGTTATACCATTTTTATAATAACAGAACTGTATATATAATATACTTGATTTATTATTTTATAATGGAAATAACAATGAATGGGGATGTGTAATAAGAAAAGAACTTGAAAGAGGTGAAAATTTTATTACGTCTTCTTCGAGTTCTTCCTTTTGATTTGATCAGAAGGGAAATATAGGTTTGATTTCTGTGTAAAGGAAGGTTTCTACGATGAAGGGAGGATAGTTTATAGGATATTTGGTGAGGGTTTGGTAGAGCCAAATGGAATTTATGGTGTTAATTTGAGAGAAGGGGAAGTGTCCTTTTATAAGAGAGGTGAGGGTCACTGTAGGAAAAGCATTAAATATTATTTTATAATATAATAATTTTCGGTTTCTAATGTCTCCCAATTGAATTAAATAATTTCTAAAGTGGGGATGGGTTGAAAAACACTCAGCCAATAGGATTTAGAGAGGACTAGGTAATCATATTAACATTAACAATATGATTTAACTCTTAGATATATAGTTTTACCTTTACCATCTCCATTTTATTATTATATTATATGGTTAATAAATTTAATATAAACATCCAAGAGAACATAAAGTGGTTAAATAATGAAATACATGATATTATTTAAATCCTTTGGATGAACCTTATATTTTTAAGAACATGATATCAATTAATAATATAATATTTGTTTTAAAAACTCTTTTTTTTCAATTATGACAACTTTTGGTATTTTGATTTTCAGAAATTCCTAATTGCATTATTACTTTGAAAAAAAAAATTATCAACCCTATCATGTCATATTAAAATATAAAATTAGTGTAATTAATTAGAAGTCTCAAATTAGATTTATTTGGATATTTATAATATCATTTATTTTAATCTTTCTTTATTAAGGTAATTACTTCATCATCATTGTGTCATAAATAAATTTAATTATATAATGTACAAAAATTATAAATAAAATACCACTATGTAGTAAATCATTTTATCTTTATAATTAATAATTATAGTAGAATTTATCTGATTAATAACCCTATAATAAAAATGTTTTATTTCTTAAAATATTATATAACTCTTTTAACACTCCATTAAATAAAATAATAATAAATGTCCAAATCTAATCCAAGTGGACCAAAATATTATTTTTTTATTCATATAGTTTCTTTTGGTCGAATTACACATACGTAATAAAATTATGAAATGTGTTAGGGTAATTATGATGTCATTTTTACCCTTAATTATCCAATTTACTTTTAACCGTGGTAAATAAAACTAAAAAGTTATTATTCACTAAAAATTATTTTCATCTTATTGAATCACATTTTACTTACAGTTATAAACCATGTCTCTCAATAAAATTTTATATATCTTAACTTTTTATAAAATGACTCCCATGAATTACGTTGAACATATATACATTTTATGTATATATTTGAACCTATAATATAATAAAAAACTAATTATTTAAATAAAATGTCAGTTTTAACTAATAGCGCAGTGTTTTTCACTATTCATAAAAAAATTTATTTTTTCAGAACATTACAAAAAATTCACCATAAAATTATTTCAATATTCCAAATACAAAAATAAAGTCAATGTTGAAAGATAAAATTTATAAAATCTTAAAAATTTTCAGTTACTATTCATAACAGCTAGTTTGATTAGTCACGGTGTGTTAGAATCTTGAAGTTCCGTACAATGCAAGCTATTGAATTATTCAAAGGGAAATGTACCTTGGAAGCTTGAGGTGTTACATTGTTCCCTCTTTCAAATAATATCATTCTCAAAATTTCTATAATACTACCGCACAAAATGACTCGGGTGGTTTTTCATCATAAGATAATCTATTTCCCACTTTTCATCTTCCATATTATGGTTTCTCCATATAACTTTAACTAGACGTGTCATTTGATTTCTCAACACGTGTTCTTCGGTATAAAGAATTTTGAATGTCTCTTCACTAAAAGAATGATTTGGTTCTAGAAAAATTTCATCATAGGTGAGTACATGCGTTTTGTGAGGCATTTATTTTCTCAACAGTGATACGTGAATCACATCATGATCATTGGAGAGACTTAGTGGCATTGCTAAATGTTAAGCTAAAACTCCAATTAATTATATAAGTTTAAATGCTCTGATGTACCTGGGACTCAATTTACACTTCTTATTGAAACGTATAACACCATTCCATGGAGGTACCATCAAGGAGACATGGTCTCCTACCTGAAATTCCAAATCATTCCTTCGGTTATCAATATAGCTCTTCTGCCTACATTGGGCTGCTTTGATGTGGGTTTGGATAACCTTCACCTTTTCCATCATTTCCTCAACTAGTTCACAGCATATGAGTTTAATTTCACCAATATCATCCAAACAAGTTGGTGTGCAACATCTCTTTCCATATAACGCTTTATATGGTGCCATCTGAATACTTGAATGAAAGCTATTATTATAGGAAAATTCTACTAGAGGTAAATATTGAACCCACATACCTTGAAAGTCATGTGAGCAAGATATCAACATGTCTTCTAATGTTTGAATAGTCTGTTATGATGTTCATCGAGTTGAGGGTGGCCGGAAGTGCTCAAACTAAGTTCAGTATTCTGTTGTTTCTGAATACATTTCTAAAATCATAATGTAAAAAGAGGATCATGAATAGAAACAATCGATTGGGGTACTACATGATGTCTTTCAAATTCATTAATATATTGTCTTTCAATATGTTCATGTGTTAAAGCTACTCTTATAGCAAGGAAATGTGCTAACATGGTATGACGATTAACAGTGACCCATATTGCATCACTCTTTCTAGGATACATTGGTAGCCTGATGACAAAGTCCATCGTAATATTATCCCATTTCCACTCAGGTATTGGAATAGGTTGCATTAATTAACCAGGAGGTTTCCATCCATCTTTCACATGTTGGAAAACCATACATCTTGACAGAAAATCAGAGACCACCCTCTTCATGTTGCCCCTCAAAAAATATCCCTTAAAATCTATATACATCTTGGGGCTACCAGAGTGTATAGATAAATTGGAGATATAAGAATCATCTTACAATTACCTTTTTAGATTAGGTATATCGGGAACACAAATTATCTTCCCAAATTTCAAAATCCTTTCATAATATATGAAGTCACTCAATCTCCCATCATTCACAGCATTAATTTTCTTTGGAAACTTCACATCATCGGCCTGAGAACTTTTTATCCTTTCTAGTAAATATTTGTTTGGAAGACATTTGAGTAAGTTTTGATGTTTCACCTTCCATGATTATTCCCATATCTATATTCACTAGATCCAAGAAAATAAGATCCCTTTCAACTCTCATCTTGTTCAAAACTCCATGATCATTTCAGTTCAAAGCATCGTACACCTTATTTTCCTTCCCTGGGTGGTAGCGTATTTTGAAATCAAAATCCTTGATTAATTAAAGCCATTTTATTTTCCTCATGTTGAGTTATTTTTATGAGAAAATATACTTTGCCTCATGTGATCTGTATAAATCCACATTTTTCACCATTGAGATAGTGTCTCCATATTTTCAGAGAAAAAATTATAGATACTAACACAAGATAAGGCGTAGGATAGTTTTTCTCATTATTTGTAGTTTTCATGATGTTTGGGCAATAACCATATCATTGTGCATAAGGACACAACCAAGTCCTTTATTTGTTGTATCACTATAAATAACAAACCCATCATTTCCTGATGATAGAGTCAAGATAGGAGAATTGTCTAATCTTCTCATTAATTTTTCAAAACATTATTCACACTCTTTTGTCCAAACAATTTTAACCCCTTTACATGTGAGCTTGGATAATGGGTTTGCTAATCGTGAAAATTTCTAGACAAAACGCCGATAATAACCAGCTAAACCAATAAAAATGTGTACCTTAGTTATACTCATCAGTGCTGGCTATTTATGGATTACCATGGTTTTTAAGGATCAAAAAATATTCTATCCATAGAGACAATAAGGCCACGAAAATATATCTTTTGAAGCAAAAATTAACACCTTCTAAACATCCCATCTAATTAATTTATTCTAATGGATTTTAAAATTTTGTGCATGTGATTTTAATGATCATCATATAATTTGGAGTACAATATGATATCGTCAATAAATAACACTGAATTTTAATCAAGATATACCTTGAAAACTCTGTTCATTAGATCCATGAAAATAGAGGGTGCATTAGTCAGACCAAAAGGTATTACTGTAAATTCGTAAATCCCATAGCTGGTTCAAAATGTGGTTTCCAGAATGTCTTTCTTCTTCAAATGCAACTGATGGTATCCAGAATGAGGGTCAATATTTGAAAAATATTGAGCTCCATGATGTAAATCAAATAAATCATCAATGAATGGTAGGGGATTCTTTTTTATTATTGTTATAGCATTGATCTCCCAATAGTAAATTCAAACCTCATAGATCTGTCTGTCTTCTAATCAAAAAGGATAGGGGCTTCCCATGGAGAAACACTAGAGAGAATAAATCCTTTATTACTAAATTCTTCTAGTTGATTCTTTAGTTCCACTAATTTTATAGTGGCCATACTGTAAGGGGTATTCGATATAAGACTTGAATAAGAAATTAAATCAGTGTAAAACTCAATTTATTATTCTAGAGGATGTCCAGGTAAATGCCCATGAAGCACATCAACATATTCCCACACAATAAAAACATTATCTATTTGTACATTCTTTTCCTCTCCAATTATTATTTTATTCTCATCCCCCCAATAATTGATTTTAGGAGAGCTACTGGGGGTTTATCTAGATAATTATTTGGTGGTGACATTTCTATTGTAAAGATATGCTACTCTTTATCATCATTGAAAATTGTAACCAATCTCTTCTTACAATATATTTTTGCATCATGGTCTGAAATCCAATCAATTCTGAGGATTATATCAAATCCAATCATGTGTATGATGATGAGATCAATATATAAGGATCATTTATATGAACTATTGGGAACTGATTCACATAAAATTGTTGTGATGAAACTACCCTAAGGTGTTTTGACTGAAAACACCCTTGTTAAGTCAAGTTTAAAATATCAAATATTCATAGAAAATGAAAAGTATATGAAAAAATGTGATAATCTAGAGTCAAATAAAGTATTGGATAAACTGCTGGATCCCATTAAATTACATTCCACCACATCTTTCATATGAACAACCTCCGCAGCATGGATCACAAAAGCTTGGCCTTACTCCCTTGGTCTTTTATGAGGGATGTTCCCTTGCTGCTTAGGAAATTCATTTGAATAATTCCACTTTACTCTAAAATTGTAGCATTCATCACTGGCAACCGTTTTCTTCCCCTTGCAATCAATAGCTTGGTGATCGTTTTTACCAAACTTGTAGCAGACTCTCATTCCATTTAGGAAAGCACTGAGTTTTTTTCCCACATTTACTACAAGATGGATATTCAACTATTATTTTCTTCCCCTTATTTCTATTTCCAGAGTGTTCATCAGATCTATTCTTCTCCTACTTTTCTTTAAAGTTGTATGAATTAGATAATTATTTTTCTATCCTAATAGAACATGAGACTATATCTTCATATGATGAGAAGGATTGTGAGAATAATTCATGACAGAGAAATGGTTTTAACCCATTAATTCATCAATCGATAACACTCTTTGCTTTATGTATATAATCTGTGGTATGCCTTGATAACCTTGTAAAGTTAGAATCATAGTTTGGGACATTCTCATTGTCCTTTTGCCTCAGAGTCAAAAATTATCTTTCCATATTTGGTCGTTAGTCACAAGGAAAGTATTTTTATAATAAAATTTCTTTAAAGTATCTCCATTATATATTTTATACTTCATCATCATCCTTTGTGTTTTCATTCAATGAACACCATTGATCTGCATCTCCCCTGAGGTGCTAAAATGCCATGAATTTTTTTTCCATTTCTATACTCCCCAAAAGCATAAAATATTTTATCCACAGAATTTATCCATTTCTCACCTACTAATGGTTTTTTACACCCATTTAAATTTTGGTGGATATTTCATAATTTTGTGGTCTAACATTGACCCTCCGCATTGTGGATCAGGGTTATCCATACAGGTATGGTTATTATTCATAACCTGAGTGAGTTTTCCCAGTATGGTTATAAGCTGATCAACACCTGTTTCCTCACCATCTTCACTATAATTATCTTGAGTAGGATGGAAATCCATACACGGATTACGTGCATTGAAACAGTTTCTATTTCTTCCACTAGGTGACATTTTTAAACAATGGAATGCAGTAGATTAGTTTATAAATCACAATACATAATTCAAATCTTGTAAAATACTTAAATTAAATTGGTCTGTTTACGGATATGGTCCGTAATCATAGAAAAAATTATTTGAGGAAGTCTATAATCACAACCCCTTCATAATGGTATGTATAGAAAATGATAATTATACTAAGCATATCTCCCAGGAGTGTCGTAACCAATAGTGCATAAAGGCTCATTGTCCTGCACTAGTTCCCATTCGAGTATATCTCAATGTGGTGTTTTTGGGTTTTACCCCTAGGTACATATGTGCCAGAGCTAACTATACCTACTCGTATCCAGAAGAGGATATATTTCAGGGAAAAATCACAAAATCATTACAGTACCACTATTCTAGGAAATCTTCTATACTAATCCTCAATGTCAATCTTAGGGTAATGCTCTTTAATTAGAGTTTTTCAAAATATATCATTCACGGTTTGTTCTAAACTATCTCTGATACCAATGGTAACACAACAAATCCGGTTACCCAGTGTCAGTGCATTGTTACATAACATTGGCATGATCACAAAAGGTTGATTCTCGAAAGACTAATAAGTTAAGTAGCCTTGGAAATAGTAGATACAATCTTAAGTTTTACATTGCATTATAAAAAGAAAAACAAATTAAATAGTTCCCTTTTGAACACTTGCATATTACATAGCCTATTTTTACAGGTGAATCATAAAATACATCTTCACATATTGGGAAAAATAAAACATATAAAGGGGTGATCTCACATGCTCAGTAATGATAACAATATTGAGGAATCTTTCATAAAAAATCATAATAATTTAAGGCAACATATAAGACTAAAACAAAATCTATTTAAACATAGTCTTCATCGTTATATGGAAATGAAAAAATAAAATAATTCCATTTACTTTTTCACTTGGATATTCTACTAGTTGATTAATCACAATCAATATCAATATCCACATTCATAATGATGGAATGCACAATACCAGACTTCATAACCACATAGTCAAGGATTTGTTCCAAGACTACAAATAATATTTTTTCATGTCCTTGTGCCAAGACACTAGTTTGTCTCATGATAACTACCAATACATCAAGGAGTTATGGCGGGCTCCAACCTTCACTTACTAAGTCCAATGCATTCACATATGAGAATGTTTAAACATAACATAAACATTCATATTAATACTAGCATAAGAAATGTCAATACATTATCCATAAACCATAAATAGTGTAAAAGTAAAAAATCCCTAGTCCAACATGTCACAAAACCTTCAATACAATATGGATTTTTTTATCATAATAAATCAACATCAAATAAGATTAAAATCAATCAATGGATGTTGACATAGATGAAATGAAATATTTTTTAGAGAAATATATATTTCAATTTTGAAATCATTTAAATGTGATATAATTATAAAAAAATCATTTATTTTGAAAATATTCATAAAATATTTTAAGGGAAGCTTTGATGATTTTATAATTGTAGAAAATAGCCACACTCACCGTATAAGTAAAAAAACACTCGTACCTTAATTTTGTCATAAAGGTCATAAGGTACCTTGTTTGGAAAATGGAAAAAATATTCATCTCAAACCATTTTATAAAATTTAAAAATATGGAATAAATTAAATTAACCCATAGTTTAGTAAATAGTAAAAAAAATTAGAATAAATTTTTAAGAAACCTGGATGGGGATGATAAAGAGGTCCCAGTAGATCTTTACGTATAAACAACCTCAGATAATAAGGAGATTTTGAAATTAACCCTTACCTTGTAATTTTATTTGGTCGAGGGTATGTTATCCTATTGTATAATAGTTAAAACATTGTTGTTAAATTATACAAATACAATATACATAAATATGATATCATATATGATTTTATAATATTTCTTTTTTTATGATATTTCAGTAGTATCATCGTTTCAGGTGTTAACTGAATCATTTTTCTTTTTATGATTTGTTATTTAAGTAATGTTTTTTTGGATAGGATGTATCTTATTCATATTCATAATAATATTAATTATTTAAATATTATTTTTAATCATCAAATGAAAATTATTCTTAAATGGATACGATGGGGAATGAATCTCACCGTGTTGGTCGGGATTGTAATCTATACGTACACACGAGTGACAATATCATTCATTTGATATAAAATTCATATATAATTAGATAATATATCATATATACTGAAACATTATCATGTTATATTTATTATTTACATCATTTATACTCATTAATATACCGATCCAAATGATGAAGTATTTGAAAATCAAACTACACCACAGCGTGGAGACGGTAATCCATACATACACACGTTTGCTAACTTTTAAATTTATAGGATGTATAGAATAATGAATATGGTTGTAAATTTTTTTTAATAACATCTTAGAATATAGATGATACTGGATTTATTATTTTACAATGTAAAAAATAATGATATAGGAGGTGGAAGAAGAAAAGAACTTCCAAGACGTGATGGAATATTTACATATTCATCGGGTTCTTCATTTTGATTTGATTAAAAGGGTCCAATAGGTTTGATTTTTGAGTAATGAAAGGATTCATGGATGAATTTAATTCTTTTTAAAGTATATTTGGTCAGGTTTTGGTCAATATAATTGACATTGATGTTGTGAATTTGAGATAAGGGTAAGAGTCATTTTATAAGAAATGTGATGGTCACTTTAGGTAAAGTATGAAATATTATTTTATAATAATATCATTTTCGGTATATAATTTCTCAAAAAGTAATTATTTAAAGGATAATGTGGTTATGGGTCAAAATACTGTCAAACTATATGTTTTATATAGGCTTAGGTCATAATATTAATTTTATCATTTAGATTTAACTCTTAAATAAATAGTTTGACATTTACCTGGTCTCTTTGTATTTTTTTATTATATGGTTAATAATCATAAAATAAACATCCAATCAAACCTTAAGTGGTTTATTAATGACATATATAATATTATTTGTTCCATTTGGCCGAACATTAGATTTTTAGGAATAGAATATCCATTAATAATATAATATTTTTTTAAAAAACTCATTTATGTCATTTATGACACTATTTGGTATTTTGTTTTTGTTAAATTAATAACATCATTATTACTTCCCAAAAAATTAATTTAATCAATTCAAATATGTCATATTAACCATTAAAATTAGTTAAATTAATTAAAATTATAAAATTATATTTATTATGATATTTATAATATCAATTATTTCAATATTTCTTTGATAAAGTAATTATTACATCATCATTGTGTCATAAATAAATTTAATTATTTAAGGTCTAAAAACTATAAATAAAATACCACTATGTAGGAAATATTTTTATATTTCTAATGAATAAATATAGTGGAATTTATTTTTTGTATAACATTATATTAAATTTTTATTTATTTATTAAAATTTATATTAAACTCTTTTAACTATTCTTTAAATATAAAAATAATAAATGTCCTAATCTAATCCAAATGGACATAAATGAAAAAATTTAATTCATGTGCTAGGTTTTTGTCGAATCGGTCTTATACAATAATATTAGGACATGTGTTAGTGTAATTATGATATCATTTTTGTCATTCATTTCCCTATTTACTTTTTACCATGGTAAATAAAAGTAAAAATTTACTATTCACCAAAAACTTTGTAAAACATATTGAATAAAATTTTAAATACTAATATTAATCGTGTCTCTTGTGTTTTTAATATTCAACTAAAAAAATTGGTAAAATTATTTTTAATACAAATTTGCAAATGCTTCGAGAAGATGGGTAAAAGACAGTAAACAGTTCGATACAATTTTATATATCTAAACATATTATAAAATGACTCCAATGAATTACATTAAACATGTATATGTATTATGTATCTATTTTGACCTATAATAAATTAAAATATAATATCTAATTATTTAAATAAATAGTCATTGTTTAACCAATAACACAATGTTTTTTCACTATACATCAAAAATTAAAAGTTTTCAGAAAAATACCAAATATTTACCGTAATCTAATTTCAATATTATAAATCCAAAAATATAGCCCATATTGAATGATAAATATTATAAAATTTCAAAAAGTGGGTATAACTATTCATTACGGCTAGTTTGATTAGTTGCGGTGTATTAAAATCTTGAAGTTGCATACAATGAAAACTATTTCATTATTAAGAGGGAAACATACCATGAAAGTTGTGGTGTTACCTTCATCCCTCCTTCAAATAATTTCATCCTCAAAATTTCAATAAAACTACTGCACAAAATGATTCGGGTGAGTATTCGTCATAAGTTCCTCTAGTTCCCACGTTGCCTCTTCCATATTATGGTTTCTCTATAGAATATTTACCAGACGAGTTATCCAGTTTCTCATAACATGTTCTCTTTTATCATGAATTTTGACAGGCTCTTCACAATAAGTCAAACCAGGTTCTAGTTCAATTACATCATACGTGAGTACATGCCTTGGGTCAGGCATTTATTTTCTGAACAATGATATGTGAAACACATCATGAACTTTGGAGATACATGGTGGAATTACCAAATGATAAGCTACAACTCCAATTCTTTCTAGAATTTCGAAATGTTTGATGTACCTGGGACTCAATTTACCATTCTTACAGAAACACATAACACACTTCTGTGGTGATATCTTCATGAAAACATGGTCTGCTACCTGGAATTCCAAATCCTTTCTTTGATTATCGGCATTGCTCTTCTGTCTACATTGGTCTAATTTGATATGGTTTTGGATAACCATCACCATTTCCATCATTTCCACAATAATTTCTGGGCCTAAGATTTTTATTTCTCCAACATCATCCCAAAAAGTTGGTGTGAAGAATCTCTTTTCATATGACACTTCACATGGTGCTATCTGAATAATTAAATGGAGGCTATTGTTATAGGAAAATTCCACTGTAGGAAAATATTGATCCCACATACCTTGAATGTCATGTGAGAAAGATCACAACATGTCTTATAAGGTTTGAATAATATGTTTTGATTATACATCAGTTTGAGGGTGGTAGGCAGTGCTCAAACGAAGTTTAGTATCAAGGGATTTCTAAAGACTTTTTTAGAATAATGATGTAAAACATGGATCATGATAAAAAACAGTTGATAAGGGTAACCCATGAAGTATTACAATATCATTAATATATAGTATTTCATGAAGTTCCAGTGGTAAATCTTATATTATATAATGGAAATGTGCTGACTTGGTATGATGATAAACAATAACCCATATTGCAACATTCCATCTAGGTGACTTGGTAGCTCGAGGAAAAAGTCCATCATTATATTATTCCATTCCAAATCAGGTATGGGAAGAGGTAGCATGACTCCTACAGGTTATTTTCTTCCACCATTCACTTATTGAAAAACCATACATCTTTAAACAATATCAGAAATCACTTTCTTGATATTGTCCCACCATAAATGTTCTTCAAATATCAATACATCTTACCACTACCATGTTGTGTAGAGAAATTGGAACTGGGAGCATCATCTAACAATTCCCTTTGTTGATTCAGTATATCAGGAGACAATGTCTTATTCCAATTTTCAAAATCCCATCTTCATAAATAAAGACACTCAATCTCCCCTTATTCATAGCATTAATATTCTTTTGAAACTCAACATAATCATCCTAAGAACATATTATACTTTTTAGTAAAGATTCTTTGGAAACCATTTGAAAATATATTGATGTTTCACCCTCCATGATTATTCTCAAATCCTTTTTCACTAGATCCATGATAAAAGAACCCCTTCCAAATCCCATCTTGTTGAAAACTCCATGATCCTATTGGTTCAAAGAACATTCCACCTTATTTTCATTCCCCGAGTTGTAGTATATGTTGAAATCATAATACTTGTGTAATTCAAGCCATCGCATTTTCCTCATGTTGATTTCTTTTTGTGGGAAAATATATTTGAAACACTTTTTATCAGTATAAATTTCACATTTTTGACAATAGTGATAGTGTATCGATTTTTTCTGAGAAAAGATTATATCCACTAACTCACTATCATGATTAGGATAGTCTTTCTCATGAATATTTATCTATCGAGATTCATAGGCAATAACCTTAACATTCTGCACAAGGTCACAACCACGTCCGTTCATTGATGCATCAATATAAAAAAACCCATCATTCTATAATGGTAGTGTCCAGATAGAATCATTGACTAATATTCTCTTCAGTTCTTCAAATAATTCTTCACACAATGTTTTCCAAACAAATTTTACCCCATTACGTGTGAGCTTGGTTAATTGGTCAGCCAATCAGACAGAATTCTAGAAAAAACGCTGATTATAACCTCCTAACCCAATAAAACTACATACCTCAGTTGTACTCATCAGTTCTGGTCATTCATTGATTGCCTTTGTCTTTGAATGATCAATATATATTTCATATATATAGATAATATGGCCATGAAAATAAATATCTTAATGCTTGAGTTCACACATTCTGAACATCCCATATAATTTATTTCTTCTATGGGTTTTCAGAATGCTGAAAAAGTGATTTGAATGATCTTCATAGATTATGGAGTATACCAGAATATCATCAATAAATACCACTACAAATTAATTAGGATATTCATTGAAAACTTGGTTCATTAGATCCATGAAAATAGATGGTACATTAGTCATCCCAAATGGAATTACTGTAAACTCATAAAGCCCATACCTAGTTCAAAATGTTGTTTTCGGAATGCCTTCCTTCTATACACACAACTAATGACATCATGATCGATGTTTATTCATTGAAAAATATTTATCTCCATGATGTTTGGGGAATAAATCATCAATTCAAGGTAGGGGATACCTGTTCTTTATTGTTATAGCATTGATCTCCCTATAAATAATTCATAGCCTCATAGATTTGTATTTATTCTTAACAGAAATGATAGGGGATCTCCATGGAGAAACAGTAGTGTGAATAAATCCCTTATTAGTCAACTTTTCAAGTTGTTTCTTTAGTTTCACTAATACCACCGTGTCCATTCTATAAGGGTTCTTTGATATGGGCCTTGAACATGTAATTTAATTGTAGAGACCCGAAGCATAACGTACATGGACATTACATTACTTTTGCGGAATACTTAGTACATAACAAAAACACACACACAAGGATCGTAATAGTTTAGTGTCATTGGAAACTCGGAATATAATCTTCTAATCGTGGTGAAAGATCTTCATCATCTCCCATAAAGATCTTCCTTTTTTTACCTAAAACCTTTATTTATATCCTGGGGAAAAGAAAACATAAAAGGGTGAGCTCAAATGCTCAGTAAGGGTAAAAAAAATAAATATCAATCACATTATATTCATAAGAACATAACATTTTGGAAATCATAACCTGAAAATGAGAGCATAATTTAATAACATGGGATAAATCAGAACAGTGAAATGAAATCCCAATAATCATAACATAAAACATGAAACGTTGTTGCAAACAAACATAATCATATAGAATAATTTCTTATTAGTCAAGACTCATTTCCAAGACTATCTTAGTGGACAAATTCCATTTCTCAACCGAGTTCACTCCTCGTTTCAGTCCTGTTTCACTGAACCGGTATAACCTACCGTTCCAGCCACGTCTATCTCATGAGATATAAAATCATTACCCATTGCATTGGAGGGAGATATAGGTCCCACCCATCTCATAATGATACCATTCTTATGTGTTCCACAAAATTATAAACCATACATCATAGCATAACCCATGTAATAAAAATGGGATTCCTAAACAACATGACATCATAAAAAAAATAATATAAGATAAAGGAATTCAAAAAAATAATTACATCACAACATAATCAAATCAATGTAATAATAGGTATAAAAACAGAACCCTTTATTATCTTATATGGAAAATAATTTTGATAAAACACTTGAACTCCATTCTTGAGGAAAATATCCTTTCTACTTCAAAAACATTTTCTTTTCTTAACATGTCATAAAATTTTAAACTAAAAGAAGTTGATTAAAAATAAAATTGAAAACTTGTAAAGGATGCTTCTTGGAAATAATGTTTTAAAAATCCATTCTTGCCGTATAAGTTAAAAAAACATTCTTCTCATACTTTTGTCAGAAAAGTCAAAAAAGTACATCCTACGAAAAATGACAAAAGATTCCTTTCATATCTTTTACTATAAACTCACAAAAGGGTAAATATGGGTTTAAAAATTTTTAGGTGGATGGAAATAATATTAAATATTGAGGAAACATGGATGTGGATGATAAAATACTCCCCAGTAAATACCAATGTATAAACAATCTCGGATAAAAATGAGATTGTGATATTTCCCTTACCTTAGGTCCGATTTTCTTTGTAAGTGTCCAAAACTCCTGTATAATGATTTAAAAATGTTATTTATGTATTCCAGAATTATACTTATTGTTATTATATCATATATGGTCATATTCATAGCTTCTTATTAGTAATATTTCATTACTACTTGTTATTCAGGTGTTCATTACTTTTTGTTCTTATGCGTGTTTCGTCGAATAAATTCTTATTCTTCTCTTTAGGTTATAGATACCTCATTTCCATAATGGTATTATTGAAATATATATCATATTGATTCATTACATTCATTTATATAATCATTATTCTATTAATATCATGTAGAATGAGTCGCATCACATTGTGGAGACGGTATTCCGTACGTACTCACGAGTGATGATATAATTCCTATGATCGTGGAATTATATTGGAGTGTATGTATACTATTTAATAATCAATATAACTTTAAAATAGTTATATATAGTCATTATTTACACCATTATACCCATCCATGTAATGTGGTGGTGGAAAATAGTTTACCCCACGGCGTGGAGACGGTATTCCGTACGTACGCACGCACGGTGATTTCTTTTTCTGTAGGATGGATAGATGGTGAAATATGGTTGCTTCATACTTATAATAACATATCAGTATATGAGTGATACAGATGTTATTACTTCATAATGAAACAACTAAAGATGATGAAGTGGAAGAAGAAATAAAGATGAAAGAATCGGTAACAGACATTACCTCTTCTTTGAAGTGCTTCTTTGAGACCTCCTTTTAGGGCACTAAAATAGGTCTTTGAAGATGACCAGAACCCCTAAGATGTTTCTAGGGAAGTGTAAGGGAGAAATTGACAGGGGTTGGCCGAGCTTGAAGGCTCAATGAGGTGTGAGGAAGAGGGGGAGGAGGTGCCCTTTTATAAAGGAGGAGAGGGGCACCTTTGGAATAACTAAAACAATTGTTTTATTATAAAGTCAAATTCTGTTTTAAATAGCTCCAAATTAATTTATTTCTAAGATATGGTAAGGAGGGGTCTAAATCCTCTCATTAAATAGAATTTAGACAAGTTTAGGTTCCTATTTTAACCTTATCATTTATATTTAACATTAAGTTAGATAATTTTACTTTTACCGTGTCTTCTTGTGTTCATATAATATAAGGTTAATAAACATACTATAAGAAGCCAAAATAACCCCATTTTGTTTATTATTAATATATATAACCTTATATAAGTCATTTGGCCGAACCATAGATTTTTAGGAACAAAATAACAATTACTAATATAATATTTTTTTTAAAAACTATTTTATGTCAATTTTGACACTATTTAGTAATTGATTTTTTAGAAAATCATAACAAAATTATTAGTTCAAAAAAATTTAATTAAATCAATACTAACATGTAATATTAACTTATAAAATATGTTTAATTCATAAAAAGTCTTAAATTACATTTATTTTGGTATTTATAACATCAATTATGTCAATATTTCATTAATAAGACAATTACTGCATCATCTTTGTGTCATAATAAATGATAATTATTTAATCCCTAAAATTTTTATATTAATTCCTATGATGTATATAATTGTATTAGTTTTCTTGAAACTATTAAGGTTCGAAGTTTCATGATGTTTATCCCTAAATTAAAATTATTATACTTATAAGATTGAAGAAAGTGACATGTTGTCACATTCTTTGGTTTTAATAATAATTAAATTATTTTCATGGAAAAAAGTCCATTAAATCAATCTAATACGCCCCTTAGGTGATATGGGTCTACATTTAGTCATCCAATAACATTTTTACCTGTGTTAGTGTGATTTTATAATATTATATTTACCCTTAATTACCTGATTTACCTTTAACTATGGTAAAAAAAATTTACCGTAGTTACTATTCATAATTCCCAAAAATAAAAAGTTGCTTATTAACATAATTTGGATCCACTGATTCCAAATATGGAACCCATTTTCCCAAATTCAACACACAAAAGTTGCAGAAATTAAATTAAAATTAATCCCGTGATTGAAAGAAAACAGGTTTCTCTTTAAAACATTGCAAAAGATTGAATTGATTTATCCTAGGAATTCAAGGTAGAATCAATGCTAATGACATACATTATATTAAATGGTAAAAATATATTCTATTTATACTTTAAAACCATTCAATATTATAATTTAACCATATAAATTATTGCGATGAAAAAAGTTGTTTTTAATTAAAATATAGCATGTTTTTACTATTCATCAAAATATGAAAGTTACCAGAATAATATGAAAAATATATCCAAAGTAAATTTTTATTTCATGATTCCAAAGAATAATTTTATTTTTTCAAATTTAACTTCTAAACATGTCAAAAACTATATTTAAAGTGGGTGCGCCATCAAAAGGCGGCAAAACAGCATTTTTTGAAAAATACTTATTTTACCCGAAAAATTTATTTTGTTCTTATACCATGTTATAGAAAATGTGTAAGACGAATAATAATGTTATAAGATTAAAAATTTAGTTAATAATATTCATAACGGCTAGTTCATAATAATATTATAATAATATATCGTTGTTTAGTAAAACCTGGTATTGCGTACAACACACGCTATCGAGGAAGGTCGCGATTGCGTGTAATGCAATCCAAGTCAGGGTTGCGTGCTGTGAAAGAATCCTTTGTTGTTTCGTATAACATAATCGAACCATATTTCATTTATACATTATATATATATATATATACTCAATGTTGCGTAGAATAACTATTATCAAAATTGTGTGTAACGCGATCAAAGAATAGTGTTGTGTATACTACAAGCTAATACGGTGTTGCATATAGCGCAAGGTAATCTTGGTGTAGCATACAACAGAAGACATCAATAAAATTAAAATAATATTTTTCATAAAATCTCGTGGTGTTACATAAATCAAATTTAAAATCCATTTCTCATTCTGGAGGATGTCCATCTAAATCTTCTAGAAACACATCAAAATATTCTTGCACAATAGGTACGTCCTATATATTAACATTCTATTCCTATCACGTAATTATTTCTGTCACATAACCCCAAATAATTTAATTTAGTAGAGCTAATGGGGTTGAATCTTGATAACAATCAGGTGGTGACGTTTCTTCTCTAAAGATAAGGTACTCTTTATCATCATCTTTAATTTTATCCTCCTTATTATTACAATAGATATTCACATCACGGTCTGAATGAAAATCCATACCAAGGATTATATCCAACTAAGTCAGGGGTATGATTATTATATTAGCAGATAAAGAACATTTATATGCCATAATGGGAACTGATTCAAAAAACATTGTTGTAATAATACTTACCTTATGTGTTTTTACTGACAACACCCATGTTAAGTCAAATTGAAAGTATCTAATCGTCTTAAAAATGGTATGATATGAAATAATGTGATGATCAATAGTCAAATAAAGCATTGGCTAAACATGAGGAAACTATTAAATTACATGTCAGTATGTCTTTTAGAGCTCCAACCTCAGCAGTAGTGATCGTATAAGATTGGCCTTGTAACCTTGGCCTTTTTTTTGGTATGTTCCCTTGGATATAAGGAAATTCCATTTTTTAATTCCACTATAATCTACAATTTTAGCATTCATCATTGACAGCCTCTTTCTCCCCCTTGAAATAATGAGCTTGGTGGCCTTTTTCACTACACTTGTAACAGATTTTCATTCCCATCAGGCATGTAATGAGGTGTTTCTTCCATCATTTACTACAAGATGGATACTCAAATTTTCCCTTCTTACACTTATTTCCATTTTTAGAGAGTTCAACAGATCACTTCTTCTCCTGCTTTACTTTAAAGTCGTTTGAGATAGATTATTATTTTTCACTCTTGATAACACATGAGACAATAAAATTGTATGATGAGAAGGATTGTGAGGCTAATCATCGATGGAGAAATGTTTTTAACCCATCAAAGAATTGATCAATATTACTCCTTGGGTTACGTATATAATCTGTTACATGCCTTTTTAAACTTTTAATTTTAGCCTCATACATTTCTATATTCTCATACTCTTTTTTCCTCAGACTCAGAAATTGTCTTTCCATATCCGCTCAATGGTCATGAAAAAAGTATTATTCAATGAAAATATCTTTAAACTACCTCCATTCCAAATTTTATACTTCATCATCTTCCATTGTGTTTTTATTCAATTACCACCATTGATCTGCATCTCCTCCAATTAAGAACAATCCTCCAGATCAAAATGAGGAAATGACACTCGAGCTCGGATTAGAAGCATGTTGTGGGAGTGACGAATGCCGAAATTTCCTTCAATTTCTTCAAACTCTTCTTCACGCCATCACTAACAAACGATCATAGTAGAAAAATTGTTCATTTTTTTCGTTATGATGAATATTTGTTTTCAATCTATAAACATCCTGCTATAAATACAATTTTGAGGGTGAGGGCCCAATGAACATGTCTTGATCCCACCACAACATCATTGTCGATGTGTTCTTCGAGGGCTGATCAATGGGTTGAGAGAAACCTGACAATGTCACCAACATCCAGCACCAGTAGGTTACTGGCAGCAGCGGGCACACCGGTTGGCCTCGATGGTGGTGGTGGCGCTAACGCACCGCCGAAGGAGTTTTCAGCCCATCGACTGCGGCAGAAGAGGTTGGGAAGTGGCACCCAGCCATCTACATGGAACCGGGGCGGTGCGGCCGCACCGTCTATAGGGGAGGATGTTGCGGCTGGTGAGCCATGCCAGTGCACTTGGAGGGTGGCTGACACCCGTCTGGCCACAGAGGCTACAGTGGCGCACGCCGGCGCAGCTTGATGGGGGAGTCGACCAGATCCTCGGCTGGCCGCATCACTGCGAGCAGGACCTGCTCTTGAGGGTCCCACATGCCAGCAGAATGCACCACGTTGTGCCGTTGGGTTGGCCAAAATCGAATGGTACAACTAATCCTTTCGGAAATCCCAGGGGTGCCTCTACCAAGTGGTAGCTAGGGCTGGCTCTACCAAGGTAGAGCACACTTAGCTGAGTGGACCGCACTAAGCGGGGCGAGCAATAGAGGTTTTTCTGAGAATGCTACGTCATGTGGGCCGAACCGGCCCCTTTGTGGTATAGGCCAGACTACGACACAACAGGTCGTGCCTACCACGGTCCGCCCTCCCCGGCCCAACCCGGGATGGGTTGGGCCCACCGGGTTGGATTGGACACGAGCCCATTTGTACCCAGATACTCCTTTTTAGCCATATCTTGAGAACCATGCTTCCATTTTACGAACCGTCAGTGGTACCAGAATCCATTGATCGAGACAGTGATTTTTTATAATTCACATGAGTATTGGATAATGTTGTTGTTTGACAGGTTTGGATCGAACGTGAATCCTACCGAGCCCTCGGAAAGAAATCACTAATATCATACAGAACGAACGTCTGATTAACGCACCGTTAGTCGCGTTGGGTCCCTTATGATGTGACATAACTACATGATACATTATCGTGGGACTTCCTGGTAGTTTAAGTATCGACCTATGGCGTGAAGAGCAGATCTGTCCGAAATCTGGCGTTCTTAGTGCGGGAACCCTATGTATGGATGTACTTGAAGAATATATAGATCATGTGTTGGTCATCTTCAAATCCTTTGTGAGTTATCTTCATGTCATATGTGGGCCATATTAAGATCTTATGTGGGTCAACATATTCAAATCTGTGGGACTCCTCATGTGTTAATCATGTTTTAATGATCACAAATCCTATTACTGTTAATTAATCTCAATCTTCATTGCACATCTTGCTAATGCTCTTCAATATCAATAATAACTACACATCATGTTTTAATGATAACAAATCATATGGATGTTAATTACTCTCTATATTATTTACAAGTCTTATGCATGATTACAAATCTCACATATATTATCACATGTATATATTTATGATTCATGTTCTCTTAGTCTCTAATGATTAAAATTATTCCATATTCTGCATATTACTGTCTAAGTCCAAATACAGATATTTTTCTAAGTATGGACACACCGTGAAGGACTCACCATGACCCAGACACCGTGAAGGACTCACTGTCACCCAGACACCGTGAAGGACTCACCCTGACCCAAACACCGTGAAGGACAAACCGTGACCTCAACACCGTGAGCTAGACACTGTGACATGGGCATACCATGAAGTTCCTACCGTGAAGCTCATACCATGAAGCTCATACCGTGAACCATATTCCATGAAGAAGAAACCATTTACATAATCACTGTGACACCATTTCTTAACTTTTTGTCAACATTATTTAAATAAATCTAACTGTCATATTTGATGTTTTTAATGAAATTAATGTTATTTAATGATAGTTGTTGGCATGTCACGAAACCGTATCTCATACCTATGAAAAGGGAATCATTAATACTTCCAGAACTCATAGAATATAAGGAAGTTTGAGATGCAGTACACGTGTGGCGTGAAAGTGTGAATATTCAACAGGAAGAAGTTACATACACCCAACTGCACCGTGCTGAACAAGAAGAACAATCCTGAACAAGAAGGAGATTGCATGAATTTCAAAGAACACTCATGAATGAAATCCAATGCCACTGATGAACACACGATGAATCAAGAGATCATTCTCACTCATGTAGAACACAAGCTTAACTACGAAACTCTATTTTTCAATAGAAAAACCAGAGAAAGACTCAGAAGCATTCCTGCTGAATCCAATGAGTCCAGAGCTATATTGATAATCACTAGAGATTTCCAAAATATTATCTATCTTATCTATGTGATTTATTTATTAAATTTCTAGCAGTGTGGTGTACTCTGTATATCTTATACACACATTGTCTATTGTACTGAACTGGAGGATATCAAATCCTCACTCCATATCTCATAATTCTTGTTTACCCACGTCAACTGTGGAAGATGTCCTTGTGTGGCCTAGTCTTTGTTTTCTTTAGGACGAAGAAAAATGGTGGAGGTCCCTGTGTGGCCTAGACATTTTTTTAAACTGTTGTTAACCCCGATTCATGGTGTGGATTAAAATTATATAAATTTGAGAGGATTAAGTCTCTGCTTGAGACTGAACATCTTGTTATATCTGTTGTGCATCATTAGTTTAAGTATAAATTATACTACATATATCTTATTTATTCCACTTCTATTACTTTGAAATAAAAAACTATTTTAAAGATACTTTGATAGTTAAATTAACACGTGTTTGCACAGATTGTAAATCAGTACGCTAGTTTCAAAAGTTAGTTTGATCTTGTCATTAAATTAATTGAGACCTAATCAATCTTTGAGAAACTAAGTGAACATTTACAATCTCTATAAAATCAATACAATTTAACTTATTTTATAAATCGGGGGATTTTAAATGCACAATATTTTAACATAAATTTTAATTGGAACTCAATTCACCCCCTATTGAGTATCCAATCCGGCCATCAATTGGTATCAGAGGGTTTGTTTTTGTTTATGGATTTTTGAAATACTCTGTTTTTCAACTGTGATTTTAGTTGCTTCTTTAAATATCTTAAATTTCTATTAGTTCTAAATTTATCTCATTAAATTATCTTTCTAAAATATAGCTATGGACAATAGAGTAGAGGGTGATGCTAGTAACATGCCACCTTTCTTCAATGGTACAAACTATGCTCAGTGGAAACTTAAAATGAAAATTCATTTAAAAAGTATGGGTTTTGATATATGGACTACTATAGAATCTCAATATAAAATTCAAGAAACTAAAAGAACAACTTGGGATGAACCTACAAAGATTTCCTACAATAATAATTGTAAAGCCATGAATGCCTTGTACTGTGCTCTAGGAGATGAAGAGTTTAACGGAATTTCTTCTTGTAAAACGACTTTTGAAATTTGGGATACTTTGGGTGTTTCTCATGAAGGAACAACTAATGATAAAGAAATGAGATTAAATACTTATACAATTAAATATGATATTTTTAAAATGAATACTGAAGAACCTATTTTTGATATGTATCTCAGGTTTAATGAGATATTCAATATAATTAATTCTCTCAGAAAGGTTGTTCTAGCAATGGAAAAAATTATGATAATCTTGAGATGTTTACCAGACCGATGGAGAGGCACATCTGTTTCAATCAGAGAGTCTTGTGACATTGCTGCTCTACCTGTTAAAGAACTCACTGGTAAGATTATGATGTATGAGGAAGATCTCAAGGTGAATAAAGAGGAAGATGATAAACCAAAGAGAAAATCTGCCGCTACCATGACGACTGCTTCAATGAGTAAGGAGAAAGAAAAAGATCAAATACCAAATGAAAGTTCAACAAGTGAAAATTCAGACTCTGACAGTGATGTTGATATGGCTCAGATATCCAGAAGGTTTAATAAATATTATAGGAAGAAGAAATTTTTCAGAAAATCAAATTATAAAGGAAAGTTTGACAATAAGGTACATTGGAAGAAGGACTAGAAAAATCCAGATAAACGTGATGAAGTTGTTTTCTATGAGTGCAAAAGGAAAGGGCACATTAAAGAAAACTGTCCAAAGAATAAATTCAAAAAGAAATATGATTACAATGATAGTAAGTACAAATAGGATATGAAGGATACCTGGAGTTCTTATGAAGATAGCACAAGTGAATCTGAAATGACTGATTCTGAAAAGAAACGTTCCATCATGTGTTTCATAACAAACACATCTGAGGCAACCTCAGATACTCATGTTTTAAATTTTTATTATTCTAGAGATGATGCAGAATCTGATTCTGATTCTGAAAACATGACTAGTTCGGAATTGTTTGAATACTGTAATATGCTAAAAGAGACATGAAATGAACTTATGGATAAATAAAAATCATTAAAGAAACAACATTCTCTCACTTCAACTGTTAAAACTGAACTTACAATTGAAAAAAAGAAAAATTCTCAACTGTTAAAGGAGAACACTAAACTGAAAATGTCAAATGAGAAACATAAGAATGACCTAGAGAAGTTCAAAAATGGAAAATAAACACTTACTCAAATGATATGAAATCATGTTACACCAAAATACACTACTGGAATAGGCTACAAACTTAGACAGAGACAGATTACCATGAATAGATTTATTCCTAAATCTGGACAGAATACTGCTAGTTCTAGTTCTGGACATTTATTTGGTTCAACTAGTTATTCACATAGTTATAAATCAAATAGAGTTTATCTTTCGAAATCTTTTGATTCTGTATATTATTTGAGACCAATACAAAAATTTTGGGAACTAAAAGCTTTGATTTCTAACATTTCTAGACCCAAGAAGTGCTTGGTACCAAAATCATTTCCTATCTAAATCTGTTTTGTAGGAAATCTACAGGAAGAGTTCCCAAAAGATGACATGGTATTTGGATAGAGCATGTTCAAGAAATATGTCTGGGGATTACTCATGTTTTAAGAGTATAATAAAGGTTGATGGAGGTCATGTCACATTTGGTGATAATTCTAAAGGAAAGATCATCGGCCTAGGAAAAATTGGTAACACTGATTTAGTTTTAATTTCTAATGTGTTATTTGTTGATGGACTTAATTATAATTTATTAAGTATTTCTCAATTATGTGATGAGGGTTTAATGTCAAATTTGAAAATAAATATTGTAATGTTTTTAATTCTACTTTTTTTAGTATTTTCTTCTCTTAGAAATGAAAATATTTATGCAGTTGATTTAAATTCCTTACCCTAGAAAAATGTTACCTGTTTAAATGCTTTTCATAAAGAATCTTGGTTATGGCATAAAATATTAGGACACTAGAATATACACGCACTTAGAAAACTAACTACAAAGAACTTCGTTAGAGACCTACCTAAACTTGAGTTTCTAAATGACAAAGTTTGTAATCCCTGTCAAAAGGGAAAGCAACATATGGTTTCTTTTAAATAAAAGAAAGAAGTTTCAACTTCTCAACCTCTTGAGTTGGTTTACATGGATTTATTTGGACCATCTATAGTATCTAGATTAAATGGGAAGCAATATGTTTATGTCTTAGTAGATGACTTTTCTAGATATACTAGGGTATACTTCTTAGCTCACAAAAGTGAAGCTTGTTCTTAATTTTTAAAATACTCTAAATCTGTAGAAAATCATAGTGGACTTATGATTATAACTCTAAGAAGTGATCATGGCCGTGAGTTTGAGAATCATGAATTTGAATATTATTTCTCACACAATGGCTATAATCATAACTCTTCTGCTCATAGGACACCTCCATAGAATGGTGTTGTAGAATGAATAAATAGATCCCTACATGAAATTGCTAGAACTATGCTTAATAAATATGACCTGCCTATTTAATTTTGGGATGAAGCTATTAATACAACTTGTTATATTATTAATAGAGTCTTAATTAGACCTGTTCTTAATAAAACCACATATGAGTTATGGAACAATAGAAAACCTAAGGTTAGATACTTTAGAGTCTTTGGTTACAATGATTTTATTCTCAATACAAAATATAATCTTGATAAGTATTCTTCTAAGAGTGATGAAGTAATCTTTTTAGGATATTCTTTAACCAGCAAGGCTTATTGTGTTTTCAACCAAAAGAACCAAAAGTGTGGAAGAATCTATTCACATAAAATTTGATGAAACTGATCCACATGAGCCAAAAACCTCTCTTGAAAATCTTGAAGAAGATTTATCTATTCTAGACCTTAATGATAATGTCAATGAACCTGCTATAAAGACAACCAGTTATGGACATATTCCAGAATCTGCTCCTAATGAACCCGAACCTAGATAAGAACCTGAAATTTCTTGTCCTACATTTACAAGATCAACTATAATTCTAAACAATCATCCTTTAGATGCTGTTGTAGGAAATCTTTTTAGAGGGACACAGACTATAGTTTCTCTTAGAAATCAGGTTGAACATCAAGCCTTCTTGTCACATCTTCAACCTAAATACATTGATGATGCTATTAATGATGAATTTTGGTTAATAGATATGCAAGAAGAACTCAATCAATTTTAAATAAATAAAGTTTGGAATATTGTTGAAATGCCTAAGACACTTTCACCATATGAACTAAATGGGTGTTTGGAAATAAAGTATATGAATATGGAAACACAGTTTGAAATAATGATGGGCTAGTTGCACAAGGCTATAATCAAGAAGAATTGATCGACTATAATGAGACTTTCTCTCCAGCAGCCATATTAGATGCCATTTGGATTTTACTTGCTTATGTTGCACATCTAAATTTCAAACTATATCAAATGGAGTTCAAGAGTGCATTCTTTAATGGATATATTTCTGAGGATGTTTTTGTTGAACAACCACCTGGATTTTCAAACCCTCATTTTCCAAATCATATTTTTAAATTATCAAAAGCATTATATGGTTTAAAGAAAGATCCAAGAGCTTGGTATGAAAGATTAAGAACTTTTATAATTTCCAAAGGTTTTACAAAAGGAATAACTGATCCTACTCTGTTTATAAAAAGAATTTCTAAAGTTTTTTTAGTTGTTCAAATTAATGTTGATGATATTATTTTTGGATCTTCAAAAACTACATTATGAACTTATTTTTTTCAAATGATGCAATATGAATTTGAAATGAGTTTAATGGGTGAACATAAATTCTTTCTTGGATTTAAAATCATTCAAAGCGATGATGGAATTATTTTAACTCAAAGTAAATATACTAGAGATCTTTGAAATCGTTTTGGATTGGATATCACAAAAGGTAGTGAAAATCCCATGAGTACCACCTGTAAGATGGATCTTGATGAAAATGGTAAATATGTTGATCAAACCACTAATAGTGGAATGATTGGAAGCCTACTCTACCTGACTGCTAGTTGTCCAGATATTATGTTTAGTGTGTGTATGTGTGCTCGTTTTCAAGTAAAACCTAAAGAGTCACATTTAAATGTTGTAAAAGGAAATTTTCAAATACCTCAATCATACTCTAAATCTAGGACTATTCTATCCCAAAGGATAATCATTTGAATTAGTTAGTTATTTTGATGCTTATTTTGCAAGATGTAAGTTATATAGAAAAAGAACCTCTAGAACATGTCACCTTTTAAGCAAGTCACTAGTATGATGGTGTAGTAAGAAACAAAATTCGGTTGAATTATCTACTGCCGAAGCAGAATACATAGCTACTGGGAGTTTTTGTGCACACTGTTTTTGGATGAAACACACATTACTAGACTGTGGATATCAATTCAGACATGTCCCAATAAATTGTGAAAACATAAATGCTATTAACATTTCTAAGAATCCTGTTTCTCATTCTAGGAAAAATAATATTGATATAAGACATCACTTTTTGAGGGATTATTATCAAAAAGGTGATGTCACTTTGGAATTCATTAGTACTGAATATCAACGTGGTGACATATTCACTAAACCATTAAATTTTTTAAGATTAGACTACATCATACATGATCTTGGTATGATTAATCATAAATAGACAGCTTACTGATCTTAATGTTTAATACTTTACTATATTTTACTTTATGGTTTCATACTCACTGTTTCTAAGTTACTGTTTTATGCTCACAGTCTCACCGTCAGGACTTTCTGCTCCCGGTCTGTCAACTCACTATCTCACCGTGACTATACAGAATGCTCACTGTCTCACCGTGACGACTACCAACTGTATCACCATGATGACTGGTTTTCATCACACCACAATGCCTACTCACAGCCTCACAGTGAATATTATGTTCATTCTTAGTTTAAACAGTATCGCGGTAATGTTTATTTCACAACTATTTGATTTCCCGCATTTTTATGAAGTTTGACATTCCCAAATGATAAAACATAAGGGTTTCATTAGATTCCTTACATGAACTCTCTCCTGAAACTTCACTTCCCTCTCGCCGAACCTTCATTTAATGCCAAGGATGAAGTGTCCATCTTCACCCTCATCTGAGAAGCGCCGCTCTAAGAAACAGAAGAGGATACCGGGGATAGCTCTTGAAGGACCTCTAAACCCAAACCTGGTAAGCCGTACAGTTGTACCTGAAAATGAAGTTCTCCCTGAGTTGTTGTTGTCTATAAGATCTTTAGTTATGAATGTTTTAAGAGAACAAGGATGTCCTGAATGGTTTAATGGATATAATAGACCGATTTACCCGAGATTGGTATGTAAATTCTATCAGTATTTGATGTTTTCCTTTGAGTTTGGAGAAATATTTATGGTGACAAGATGGAAAAATGGACAAAAGTGCTCTTTCCCTTTGAGGCTATGGGTTGCATGCCTAGGGATTCCACATGAAAGAGTTTTTAAAGATTACTAGAGAGACCCTCCTCCAACAACCAACATCTTAGACCTGGAGAATGCTTTGGAAATTCAGACTGGAAGTGGCACCAATCGAAGGGCCATAACTGCTGAATTATAAGGGGAGGCTAGACTTCTATCCAATTTTGTTCCGAATTTAATTAGTCCAAGAAATGGAGATTTTTTTTGATGAAGTATCAGGATGTGTTCCTGATTCACCAATTGAATAATGGCCATAAGATCAACCTTTGTAAGTATATTTTTAACCATATCTATGAGCTAATCAAAGTCACTTCCAAATCCAACTCCTTGTTTTACTAAAGGACGATCTCAGCTATGTTAGTTGCCAAAGGGATGGTTGGACCGAATGATGAAAATTTAGAGGACTTTGATTTCTTCCTATCCATGCCTATCATCAGAAGGATGAAGATTAGCTGGAACCCCCGGAAGAAGCAGTGGGTTGAGGATAATGATCAGTTGTATAAAAAGTTTAATCATGTTGAGTATCCAAGAAGGCCTAAAAATCTGTCTGATCCTGGTTTGGAACCAGATGAAGTGGGTGAGTATTCAGAAGAAGAAGAAGAGGAAGTAACATCTATAGTATCATCTAGAGAAGAAGCTGAAATACCTCCAATGGAAACAACTCCTGTTGAAAAAGAAAGGACTGTTGTCCATGCTGTTATCCCTGCCGAAATACCTCAAGGAGAAGAAGTTGTTGTTAGTTTGAGAGAAGAAGAAGATCATGCTTCTAGTGCGGATGTCAATCCAGAAGCTCATCCTAATGCTGTACGAAAATTGGTTTTTCTTGATTCAGAATAGCAAGAAACCATAGAGGCAGATCCTATTGATGAGGATCTTTCTATTGAGAAAGATGCCTGTCTGGAAGCTCAACCAGTGGAACAATCGGTTCCTGAGATTATTACCTCTGTTGAAGAAAGGATGGAAATTGCCTTTCAGCTGGAAAGGAATGAGTTTGTGGAAGAGATTAGGGATGATCTTGTGTATTTTTTTCATGTTGAGCCTATAGTCTCCGAAATGGAAGCACAATTTGAGTGTGAGGAACCTCAAAACCGTGATATTACAGAAGTTGGTTTTGCTAAAGCTTCTCAACTGTGTATCTCATAATATGTGCACAGTAGATATGAATTCCCAATATTTTATGATGTAAATGAGTCATAGAATCTATATACAACTAAAATAGATATTTCTTCTCTATTTAAACTGAAGTCTGTAGCTCATCCAGAACCAGAACCAGAGCCCCAAACTCAATCTAAATCAGAATCTAAGTCTGAAGATGACTCTGAACCTCAACCAGAATCTGAACCTCTGCCTTTACCTGCACCCTTACCCGAGCATCACTCTTTTGTGACCAAAGATGATCTGAATGTTTTTGCAGAGACTATGTTAGCTAGTGTATAGAAGATCCTATCCACTCAACCTCGTCCAATGACTCAGTTATGAAAAGAAGATGATTCAATTATCATAGAAAATATTATCTTACATATTTAACCAAGGATGATCTGAGAAATTCAAGAAGTCAGAGTAGAGAATAATCTACTGATTGCTGATGTTGCAAATCTGAAAAATATGATAGCAAATTTGCAGAATGTGTTGTCTTTGAGATCAGTGCCTGCTCCTGTTTCTGCCCCTGCACCAGTTTCTACTTCTCTTGAGACATCTGATTCCCTCAATGCAAGGGAGATTGTGTCTCATGTTCATTCATATCTACTTTATTTTGATGAGAATATGGGAAAAAGACACACCAAAATGCTAGAATGCATGTGGGAGCATGTTAAAAATCTGAATAAGCTTACAGATGAATACACTGGATGCCTGAAAAAGTTCTGAAATAGCTCAATGTCCTAACTGAATCTGTCAAGGATTATCCTGCTTCTGGTCAGACCTCCACACCTTCTTTGGATGATTCTATGCTGAGATCCAAAATCAAGGAAGAACATCAGAATGCCTTCAGTGGCTTGGATCTATCTTCTCTGTCTGAAGTGGTTATTAACAGTGATAGGGCATTGGACATGGTTAGGATTCATTCTAAGATATCCAATGATGCTCAACAAGAGATCACCAAGAAAATATATTTTTATCTCTCCTAGATTTTATCTAAAATTGATATGACAGATCACTTTAGGTATCTTGTAGAAATTTTTTGAATCCCTCTGGTGACTCAAGCTTTTAAAACTCATGTTCAGAAACATACAGAGTTCACCAGATTGTTGGACAGATTTATGGAGAATAAGGACGATTATGAAAAGGCTATGCAATTTGGTGGGGAAATCATTACTGATTTCATCAATATTTTGAAGTTGTATCTTCATATGTAGAGTACTGCTATAGTTGATCTAGCTGCTGCACCCCTTATACCTGGTCTACCTACATTAGCCTCAACTACCATGACAGTTAGCCAAGCTCTTTCTCAGATCCGGCCAGTCATTCTTGACCAACCACAACCTAGATCTTCTACGGATCCTACTTTGTATCCATCTATTTTTGAAGGTCTACTCTTACACTCTTTGTCTACCTCATCTATGAATTCTTCTACTTCAGCACCAGCTCCTGATGCTGATAAAGGCAAGGAAAAGATGGATCCCCGAAGAGTCTATGGACTATTTTCTATTTGATGGGATGTCATTTCTTGTTTACTATTTGTAATTCTCCTTTATGTTCAATTCTGAAACCTTTTTAATGAAGACATCATTGTTTCATTTCATTTTCTCTACTTTTTGATAATCCTAAAAGGGGGAGAAAAAATACAAGTATAAAAGGTGGAGAAAACTGCAAGTTTCAGTAATATAATGATTTCTGCTATTCTACTATTCTAGTTTCTTTAATGTCACATTTCATTTTTATTTTGACTATATATGATTTGTGATCATAAAAAAGGTAGAGATTCTTGGACTCATCATGTGTTAATCATGTTTTAATGATCACAAATCCTATTAATGTTAATTAATCTCAATCTTTATTTCTCATCTTGCTAATGCTCTTCAATCTCAATAATAACTACACATCATGTTTTAATGACAACAAATCTTATGGATGTTAATTACTCTCTTTATTATTTACAAGTCTTATGCATGATTACAAATCTCACATATATTATCACGCGTTTATATTAACGATTCATGTTCTCTTACTCTCTAATGATTAAACTTGATCCATATTCTTCATATTAATGTCTACGTCCAAATACAGATATTTGTCTAAGTATGGACACACCGTGAAGGACTCACCATGACCCAGACACCGTGAAGGACTCACCGTGACCCATACACCGTGACCCATACAACGTAATGGACTCACCGTGACCCAGACACCTTGAAGGACTCACCATGACCCAGACACTGTGAGGGACTCACCGTGACCCAGACACCGTGAAGGACAAACAGTGACCTCGACACCGTGAGCTAGGCACCATGACATGGACATACTGTGAAGTTCATACTGTGAAGCACATACCGTGAAGCTCATACCGTGAACCATATACTATGAAGAAGAAACCGTTTACATAATCACTATGACACCATTTCTTCAAATTTTGTCAATATTATTTAAATAATGCTAACGGTCATATAAGATGTATTAATGCAATTAATGTTATTTAATGATAGTTGTTGGCATGTCAAGAAACCGTATCTCGTACCTATGAAAAGGGAATAATTTCTACTACCATAAATCATGGAATATAAGGAAGTTCGAGATGCAGTACACGTGTGGCGTGAAAGTGTGAATATACAACAAGAAGAACTTACATACACCTAAGAGCACTGTGCTGAACAAGAAGAACAATCCTGAGCAAGAAGGAGATTGCAAGACTTTCAAAGAACTCTCATTAATGCAATCCAATGCCACTAAAGAACACATGACGAATCAAGAGTTCATTCTCACTCCTGTAGAATACAAGAATAACTACGACACTCTATTTTTCAATAGAAAAACCAGAGAAAGACTCAGATGAATTCCTGATGAATCCAACGAGTCTAGAGCTGCACTGATAATCACTAGAGATTTCTAAACTCATATCTTTCTTCTCTATGAGATTTATTTATGAACTTTTGAGCATTGTGGTGTCTTCTGTATATATTATACACACAATGTATCCTGTACTAGACTGGAGGATATCAAATCCTCACTCCATATCTCTTAATTCTTGTTTACACACGTCAACTGTGGAAGAGATACTTGTGTAGTCTGGTCATTGTTTTTTTTCCCACAAAGAACAGTGGTAGAGGTCCCTGTGTGGCTTGGACAGTTTTGTAAACTGTTGTTGACCCCGATCGAGGGTGTGGATCAAATTTATATAAATTTGAGAGGATTAATTCTTCGCTTGAGACTAAACCTCTTGTTATATCTGTTGTTCATCTTTAGATTAAGTTTAATGTACACTACATATATCTTATTTATTCTGCTGCTATTACATTGAAATAAAAAACTATTTTAAAGCTACTTTAATAGTTAAATTAGAAAGTGTTTACACTTAATGTAAATCAGTAGGTTAGTTTCAAATGTTAGTTTGATCTTGTTCTTAAATTAACTGAGACCTAATCAATCTTTGAGATTCTAATTGAACATTTACAATATGAATATATTCAATACATTTTAACTTATTTTATAAATTGGGGGATTTTAAATAGACAATATTTTAACAGAAATTTTAATTGGAACCCAATTCACCCCCCTCTTGAGTATCCACTCTGACCAACATAATCCTATGTGTTACATCTACTATAATATGTGGCAAACATTAGTTCTTCTTGATGAAGTAAGATGATCTAGCAATACAGCTAATCATCTATTCATAAATAGTTAATTTATACCGGTGTGAGCTGAGTCTTTACCTTTGTGGTACACTTATTTTTGGTCATCCCTTCCTGGTATACTTATATGTGGTGTTACCTTTGTGGTACTAACCTTTTTGTTGTTACTTTCGTGGAATTCATTCCTTCGGGGAACATTTGTGCTTTGGATAAAGTGTTGGGTCTTATGTTTCCACAAGACTGAGAAGGGTTTACTTTATAATTTAGGTATATATATGTGAATATACCTATGTAGGGATGAATTTTTCTTCATGCTTAATTATAATGATATTGCTCGGTGGTTTATCCTTTGTGGATTTTGAGATACCTTTAGGGGTCTCAGGGTCCTTACTGAGTATGTTTATACACACCACTGCATAGTTTACGCCTCCACCGTGCTATGTCTTTTGAAGATCACATACAACAATGATTGAGGCTGAGGGATCCGGGGCTGGAGGCTGCTCAAAGGTGGAACATAGATGAGGGTTACTACAGAGATGACCTTTCAAGTGTTGTACCTATCCTTCAGGTAGGATCCTTGGTGAGTGTTCACATGAGTGGTTTTCAATTTTACTTATGATTTATTGTTTGGTCTTGTATTATTTCTTATTTACTTATTGTACCCACCCTACTTACTATATTTTTTACTTTGTACTGGTATCTTTCTGTGTGCTTAGGTTGGGTGAGTTTGCAGGTTATATGGAATTTCCTTCCTGGTTTTTGGGATATGAATTTCTGGTGCATGTCACCAGCCCCTGGCCTATGGAAGGCATGCTTGGGGTAGTCACAGAACGAGCCGTCAGGGAAGAGTCATGACACATTTTCTATATCAAATATCAACTATCAAAAAAAATTGAACAGAAAAATAACATAATAATGATAATAAACCATGAAATGAAAAATAAGTACAATAAAAACAAAATAATTCATCTAGTGTTTGATTGGAAAATTTTCATCAAGATTTAACTAAAAGTGATGTGCAATTCCAATAAAATTATATTTAATTTATGCTATATTGAAATATTATTACACAATATATTATTCTTCTTCATACATAGGTATATACATGCTAATATAACATTCATTACATTTTATTATCTTCCAGTTATAAATTTTTAGATAAAAAATCAACTTAGATATCTTTTCCTCAGCTAATCCATCATTTATCAAATTATTGAAATTTAAATCCATTCTAAAAATCCATTCATAACCACACCATTTTTATGTTCCATGGTAATGATTTAATAAAACAAGATAAAAACCAGAATGATGAATATAAGAAACCAACAGACTATAAAAACTAAAACTAATAATGAATAATGGAGTCATAGATTCCAATTTATTTAGGGAACATAATATAATATTTTACAATATGTAGAATAATCTATTATCAAGGATAATTTTTATAATAAATCCAGGGAATCAAAGAAAAAAATTGTTAGAATCATTGGTTAGCCTATCAATCCATTCGAAGTCTATCAGCAATAGACTTCTTCAATAATAACTCACTAGTGAAACTCCCCAATGTAAAATAATATTATGGGTGTGCAATTCATATTATTAGAGAAATATAAAAAATATCTAAATAAATCACTTATATGCCTAGTATCCACATTTAAATGAAAATAAACTTCATGAGAAATAACTAGAATCGATTAAAATTTTTCAATAAATATCATATCACATCAAATTAAATTTCAAAAAATATTCACATTCACATATAATTAATATTAAAATAAATAATAATCTATTACCATTGATCTATAATCTACCTCGAATGAAATAAAAAAGGTTATTCATGATGGTCATATAAAAACACAATGGGAAACAATTTTAATTTTCCAAATGTAATGTTTATCAAATGTCATCTAAGAATTAAAAATCATTAAAAGTTAACTGATATTAAATTTCAAATTATAGATTAAAATTTATTCATTGAAAAAATTTCTAAAACTTATTTCAAACCATTATTTTAAGGAATACCATTTAAACACACATTATAATTATTATGAATACAAAAAATATTTTTTTATGAAAAAAAATCAGAAATCTACACCCATATATTTATTTAATTCAATACCCAATTAGGGTTAAATAAATTAAAAAAAATAATTTCAAAAACCATATTTTACACATTTTAAGAGGACATTACAACAAAAAACCCTTAAAACTAGAACACACATAATTTTTTCCCATATTTGAATTCATAATAAATATTGTTCAAAATATATCATTCAAAAACATTTATATTAATTGAAGAAATTATGGATTTAAAAACCACAATAATAAATGTCATAAAAAAACATTTTAAAAAAACTTACATCAGTTCATTGGCAACAATGATGGAAATAATATTCTCTAATGGTGAATGGTCAAAACATTTTTATACAATTTTTTAAAGTCCTAAAAACATATATAAAACACTTATAATAATATGATTAAATATTCGGAATCATTAATTCCAGATAGGGAAAACCATATTTTAAAATTTATAAAACATAAATAAAGGATTTTAGATAACTAAAATATAGTTTTCATTGAGTTATGGATGATACCATTACATAGTGAAATTAGTTATTTTAAAATTTATAATAAAAAATGATATTATTTCAGAAAATAATAATGTATAAATAGATTATTATTATTGAGAATATGTGAACAATGAATGATAAAAGAAATGTTTTTTCAAAATTTCATTAAAATAGTGTGATTCGGATTAATAATTTTTAGGGAAAATTAAAATTAAATGAAACCCCATTTTTTTGGTAACATGGGACATCGTAGATTCCCTATAATCCATATTTGAGAAGGAACATAATGGGGCTCCCATAAAGTGTAACACATCAGGGCCAATGATCCACAGAGATTGCAGTTGCAAAAGCGAGAACTGGGCTTGAAAAGTTCTCCATAGGAGAGGTGGATAATTAGGAGGACAAGACATCACAATAACGTACTTTTTTGGAATTAATTTTCTCCAAAGGGTACAAACATAGTTCATTTATTAAGACCAGTTCTATTGAAGATAATGCATGGATTTATCACCATTCCCCATGACTATAACCCATTTTTTATGGTTATGTGAGCCCGTACTATGAGGCCAACTGAAACCTCCCCTTTCCGTGCACATTTCAAATTAAAGAGAAGAGAACCTTCTCACTATGATTACCAATTATTTTATGAATATGGAGTATATGCATGATGTTCATGTGAATGGATGAAAAAACATAGTTAACTAGGTTGATCCACCATCCAAATTACAGAAACTAGTTATTCAAATTTGAGATGAGACATGTGATATGATCTAGTAATTCCTTATAGTTCTTCATATTGATTCTACTGGATTATAGGGGGTCTTACAACAATCCATTTAAAAGGATTTATTGTTCATGAATAATAGGAATACAATATTACTCCTCAATCTATATGTACTTTTATAGAATAGGAACATCCATATATTACACTGGATAACATCCATACCACTCCACATGGAATACACCTCTATTGATTTATTGGTGTCCTTAATATAAGCACTAAGAACATTGATTACGAACACAATGTCATCATCTAAAAAGTGGTTAGAGACTATAAAATTTGGGCCCCCTACAACTATATGGAGAAATCGATCCAAACAAAATGCAATAATAAAAAAGTAAACAAAGGATATCATGTATCATAATAAAAATTATTGGGGACTGAGAATACCCTTGGTGAAGACCCCAAAGTAGTTATAAAACCATAATACCATCCCATAAAAAGAATTTTTAATCAGGTGGAGCTATGTTAGTAGATAAATATGTTAACCACCGACTCTGAGAAACCCAAGGTCCTCATGAACTGTAGGATGGACTGCCACACAATATGGTCATACAAATTGTCCATGTCATCCTAGATAATAATTATTCGACAAACAGAAATATTTTTTTTTCACTCAACATCTCCTGGGTGATTCCAATTGCACCCTAAATGGACATAACATTCAAGAAACCATGTTACTACTTTGAGAACAATGTAGGTAAAATAGGGTAGAGCATTCTGGGCAATTGGAGGCAAAGATCTTGTATGATAAATTTACATCCATATCAGAATAAATTTCACGATGGATGAGGGATAATAGGTTTTGGGAATGCGGACCATGGTGGTGGCACATGCCAAAAAATGACGAGGATTGCCACAGAAAATGACTTTCACTACTAAGATCATATTGTACTTGATGAATGGACAAGAAGATTGATTAATGGAACCATGGATGATGTCTGGACTGGAGTATCTCTCTTGATTAAAGGAGCTGATCATCTCCCACACATCATGTTAGATTAGATATATCCTAAAGAGATCTTTTTTAAATAGAGGATACCAATAGAATAATAGAGAAAAACAATTTGAGGGGAAAATGGATTAGAAAACCTACTACCTCAGGGGTCTGTATCTCATGATATCTTTCTCCAATAATGGTTTAGCGGGATGTGAATCAACAAGAAGTTGGACCATACTCATGATGTTATTATATATTTGGGATTATGGGGTATATATAAATAATAAAAAATAAAATTTTATGGTGTCCCTAGTATCTCTATGTATTTTTTGTGGAATATTGTCTCATGATAAATTCTGGATCCGTTTCAGTTCATCAAACATAGTAAGAAGTCCCCGAAATTTAATACATTTTGTGGAACGATCACATCTCCCATCCCACCCAATTATCCCATGAGGTGGAATTGGATATGATTGTCACCACCAAACCATGTCCTCATATATAATATTTATGGATAATAATATCATGGCCACATGTGTGGAAGCAGTGTGATCATGAATTACTCTGGTTCTGTCATTTTGGTTTTTAGTTCTCTTTATGTTCATGGTAGCTCTCTCAAGGACGACGATGATGTTACCCTCTAGGGGTTAGAGATGTGTCTCCTATACCTCATCCCATATCAATAGTGGATGCAACATTTATTTTTTTGGAATGATATTATAGATCTATCTTTAACCACTATGCATATCAATTAACAAATTTGTATGTCCATGTATATAGCTGCAAAAGATAGTGAGTTCATCCATACATGGATAGAATGAAATTGTGCGAATAACTTTTTGAATTCTATAGCTTCATAGACTTCCCTTAATAGGGTTATCTCCATTATTTATTCTCATACACCTAGGTGTGTTAAAATATTTATTAGAGACGTGCATAGAATTATCTTTTTATACCCCTATTTATATTTTCTTTTTCTCATTCTCTCATTTCAATTAATATATTTCTATTATTGTTTTTGATTTGAAATTAGATTAAAGTAATTTTTTGTTTTGTATTATTTCGGATGAAGAAGAACAGTGACCATTGTATCTCCACTTTGATACAATAATACCATATTTTTCATCATCCTCAATGGTATGGTTTTAATGAACTATATTTATCCAAAAACAATATTTACAAAATATTATTCAAAATAATTTAATGGTCACTTAATAGATTGGTGTAATAAATATTAAAATGTGATATTACTAACTAATAATTAAAAAATAAATGGTAATGAATTTAGTAAATATAAATAAATCGATTATTGATATTATAAATTAAAAAAACTAAATAATAGTAAGATAAAATGAGAGAGAATCTATAAGAATACTCCCTATTTTTTCAACAATACCCTTGAAAAAGGTGAATATTACCCCCTCATTATATTAATGTGTGATTAATAGGGGAATAATGTAAAAATATATAACATTAAAATATATGTATAGAATAATATTTGAATAAATTATATCATCAGAACACATCACCCCATGTTTTTATCTCTTGATCTAATAATTAACTGAAATAGTTTTTCCTATATTTGTAGATATCCAAGGGTTAATGTGGATAAATAATATTTCTATAAATTATTTCATAATATGTCTCAAGTCATTATATAGATGAAAATGTTTTCTTTGTTACAAATGTCATCAAATTAATTTTTTTCGTTCTATTTAAAATGATTTTCAGGTCTAAACAGATAATTTTTTTACCAAAATTATCATGGAATGGTTTTTCATAAATCAACTAATATGTAATTTTATGTCTTCAAAATTTTAGGGTACATTATTGTGTGACACATATGTGTCGCACATTGACAAAATTATTTCTTCTCTGAAGTATCATTTTTCTACAAGACATAGTTTCACATAAAATTTCCCAAACTATATCAATTATATGATGAAGATTTATGATCTAAATTGTAATTATCCACTCCCATAATCTATATTTTAACATTACTATCTGTTTCTAACCTTGAAGAAGCACCAATGAGCTTTATTGTTTATGGAAATCCATATTTTAGGTGAAATAATTTTTTTATATCTTATTACCATATTCTATAAATAGATGAATAATTACATCGATGAAAGAGTACATTCAATATCTAGGTAGAAATAAATATTTTATTTTAAAAAAATATCATATTTTCTATTCAATTCATAATTGAAATGAACGTATCAAATGCACAATATATGAATCCAGATGTGTTCTCGATGATATAATACCAACATAATATAAATTATTCTCACCTTACAATGATTTAAATTCAATTTCAAAAAAAAAATATTTATATGGTAAATTAAATTTTTGTGTATACTACAAGAATTTTCTCTAATTTGATAATTTGGAAATAAACTAATTGACTATGTATTAGAATTTTATACTATTGATATAGAAATACCACCTCATTCATCAATTTTTATGTGTTTACTTACTATTAATATTCATTACCTCTATAATTTACCTCTAACTACTTAATATTTCTCATCAATATGTTAAAATGAATGTCCAAAAAAAAACCTAAATTGAATACATGTCTTTACAATATGCATGAAAAGAATCATTCATCACCAATATTTTTTATGAAAAAATTAAGAATTTATAATGGAAGGTATAAATTTATATAACATTCCTATAACATGAAAATTTACTTAATAATATTATTCATGGATTTTACAATCATTAAAATGAATAATGAAAAGTGGGAACCTGGATAAAAGGTTTTTAAAAATAATCCTCAATCATATTAAATATTATTCTTTTCAGCAATTACCTTGATAAAATTAGAGGAATATTTTATAATGTATTTTCTATTCTATTTAAATGTGAAACATAAAGAACAATTAATTTAAAATATTATATTCTAAAATATCTTACGAATAATGTAAATGTTTTAGGAAATCACTCATGGAAATGCTAATGAATAATAATATCATATATTGAAAATATAAAAAATTCAATGCATGTCCAAGTCTGAGATGAATTTTATTTTTAAAAATATATTTTTTCTCATTATATCATGATTTTTCAAATACAAAACCACATTCATGACTCTAATAATTACTTTTTCACATGTTCCATTCAATATTTTTAAAAAGTAATTTAAAAAATGTAATGATAATTATTAGAAACATATTTTACTCTTAGTTTAGTTTAGTAAATAAAGAATCAATTCTAGGTAATGAAACAATAATATAAACCTCTAATAATAAATTAAATGTGGAGATTAAAGTAATAATTAACGAACTAAAATGTTACCTCCCATTTCAATGATGTAAATTAGTTTGTTCTTATAGATTATACATAATCTAGGTTAATAATGTAAAATTTTCCATCTTTTATCTTTATAGGGAATTTCTTATCATGAAAAATGACAACCAAACGTGAATTTAAATTCCATTATTAATTAAAATTGAATGATTAAAGTGAGAGTGAATATCCAATAAAATAATAAAACAAATAATAATCATAATGAATTTGGTTACCTCCTGATAATTTTATTATCATCATTGTCTCAATCAAACATATCTCAGCATCATCTCAACATATATAGGATTCAAAGGATTATTCTGAGCCTTGTTCAATAAATTTCCTTATATTCAAACTATATATATAAGATAACTCTTGTAAATTTTATATTCTAGATAATCCTTTAATACTAACTACACTTACAAAAAAAATTTAGACTGATATACTAGTGATTTTTGAATCTATATGTACTTAATAAAATGATGATTACTAACCATAAATATATTCCATTTTAAAAAAAAATTGAATTGGGCTCTCCTCATCTAGTAGTGGTATGTTCCCTCATCTTATAATTTTTATTCTCAGAACACTTACATTGGGTATCATTTTATAAAATAGAATCTACCATTCATTCATATTCTATTTAAAAATAATCTTCAACATCAGTTATTTTATTGTCCAATTACACAATTTCATCATTAACATTATAAATTTATATTTGCTGCTAAATTTTTATGTTTAACTATCCATATACATTATATAGAATGTGTTACATGCTTTCTATGTTATTTAATGAAAATTTTATGATTATGAATTTTATTCACAAAATTTATGTTTTTAATTTCTATACAACACATGAGACCATTAAATCCACACGGAAATATAATTTTCTTACATTGGTAAAAATATCATTAGTTAATCCTCATAAAGATTTCACATTTTTGTAGAAAAATTGAAGTGAAACTATTGATGGGTTTAGTATCAATAATCATATGATTTTAAAGTTATTATAGAATAATATATTAATACCCTCAGAAAAATAATGTAATTAAATTCCAAATTAATTAGAACCACTTTAATTTTAGAGAATGAAACTACTTGGTTGTTGATATATCTTTTTTATGGACTTTGAATCACTATTGATGACTCCCATATCGGGGGTAATGTTAAAATATTTTCTATATTCCCCTTGTTGATCACTAATTATTTCATGATATTTTCATATGAATGTATATTAGATCGTGCCTCTGAAATTGAATGTTGATATTATAAGTTTAAATATATTCTACAAATTATTCTCTTTGAACATCAACCATCTCGTTCAATAATAAATATGAAAAAGGATACCTTATCTTATACTATTGTAGTTCCTTTTAAAATATTCAAATGTTACTTCATTTTCTTTCTTTTCCATCTCCAATATTACCATTTTATCATGTTTATTTTTCATTCTTGATTTCTCAAGGAAATTGGTAACATTTACACATTTAAAAGTAATGAAATTAAATTTTTCATGCATGTTTACATATAATATTACAAATAAAAACTCATCATGTGTTTTTAATCAGTTTATCAAATATATATCATGATTGTAATTTTTCATTTGAGAGTGAAGCATTCTGATTTATTACGTCATCATTCAAATTCATTATAAAAACACATTGATATTCTGAATATTCACCAGGTTCATTGATAAAAAATTCATATTAGTAATGAATGCAGAAATATTCTACTATAGAAAGTTTACATGGATAATAAATGGATCTCGTTCCTTGTGAAAACCTAGAATATACTAATCATAACAATTCCCTTATATTATTCATGTGTCAATATATATAATTGAATGCTTCATATGTAGTAAAATGAATTGTTTCATGTAATATAATATCACTTTTACATATTCTAATTTTCAAATGATATTATTGAATCATTTCCACTGATAAGTGCAATGAGAATTTGAGTACATTGATTTTATTGGTTAGGGATATTAAAAAAAATTAAATTCCTTTGGCCTTTTAAACTTCTTCCATATAATTTAATATTATGAAGGATTTAACAAATGATTCTATAGAATTTTATTAATTTGTGTATTTTTTATGAAAAATATATATTGTATGTCAATTATCATAAAAATGAATCAATTATATGAAACAAATTTTATACATGACATTTTTTATTTTTGAATAGTTAAGTGGTAGAATACCATTCTCTAGGATAATTTTAAGAAATTACATTAAATGATCATTTATTATTTTAAATATTCCATATTTTTTTCATGACATGGTTGAGGGTTGTGTTTGACATGATAATCCATTCTCCCATGGGGTTTTTAATGAATATTTATCTATATATACATATATATGTATATATATATATATATGTGGGAATATCAAGAGATGTTACAACTTTAGAAAAATGTTGTATAGTCTTCCGACTGCCCTTGGGGACTGCAAGTCCTAACTTTTTATATTTATTCATTAAACATAATAAATAAATACCAAAACATTACTAAAATTAATACAAAATGGTCGTATAAAAATTTGATTTAATTGGTGGTGTCCTAATTAATTTAACTCACTACTTAATTATAATGTTGTTGGGTATTATGAAAGATCTCATGTATATATATATTGATTAGGGTAGGCTCCTTGGTATATATGTTTGAATTTTTTTATAATAATGGATTAATAATGAAAAATATTGATCTAGTGATCATGATTCTATTTGAGTTCAGATTCTTTTCATTTCCGACATCTATGTATTATATTGTATGTCGACTCCCAATTTATATAGTATATTGTCATTTTAATTTGTATATGATACCAGTTTTGAATTTAAATAGTTTATTAATATTTGGATGGTTCATATTATTTTCTATTAATTTATTATTGTTCTTATATGTTTATTATTGATCTATAGTGTATCTTCTCCCAATTGATCTTCATTTAGTTTCTTGATCCTAGTTATCAATCTCTGGCATATAGGGAGGTGTGATTGAGGATCATGGTCAACCATATTAGTTAAAATATTATTGGAACTTGTATAGAATGATAGAAAATTATAACCAAACCAATTTTTTCAATTTTTATTATTTTTTTGATAAAATTAGAGAATATAAAGTTGAAATATTTTGTATATTTACAGGTGTCTCTGTCTCTCCAATCCATTCAAAGGGGAATGATCAATTTACTCCGGATGATATTTTTGTTTATGGTGATTCACTACTATAGTTTTTTATTTATTTGACTTGAGTGATTTATTTATTCTTTAAATTTTTAATGATTTATGATAATTACCACTTTTACCAATATGGATATTTATATATTGTATTCATTCATATTTTGTGTACCATATTATTTAAAATTCAATAGCATACTATTTTTTTCCATTTTTTATGTTATAATTTTAAATTATTACACCTATACCATATATTTTATCACAATTTAACTGTTTAATCCAATGATTTATTAACATCCATGTTACAGTTTTGATGTAAATATTGTAAAAAAAATTCCATATCCAAAAAAATTGTGATTACCCATTTTAATTTATTATGTAATTTTATTTAATAAATATTTAATGGATGAATAAAGAAACCATTATAAAATGGATATTAATATAATATTAATTTGATTATTGAAATGAAAAACATATAGTAAATTGATTGATAATAACATCTCATTATTTATGGATATATGTTTAATGGGTTTCAATTTCATCATAAAGTTGACTGTACCTTCATAACATGAGAATAGTGATCCAAAAAATAAATCCCCTAATACTGTAATCAAAACATATATGTTATTTTCTGCATCACATTCTTATTAGATAAAACTTTCGATAGTGTGTCAAAAAATGATACTAAATTGAATGTTATTGGGTTTCATGTAAATTGGATAACAATATTAATATACATATCATTTCTTCCAAAAATTGACAAATGATTCCCATTTATCTCATCGCATGATTTTCCAGACGGGATTCTTATAGGTCGCTTCTACCAACATTTATGCTTTGTACAATACCCATTTTGGGTATTTATGTGATAATAAGGATGATTTTTAATGTGTCTTTATCCATTTATGTGATTATATATACAAATTTTTGGTGATATCATACTTAACTAATCACCTCTAAAAGATTATAAGTCAATTTTTCATTATATGATCTTTATTTACATTATGAATTAGTTATCAAAATTTACACTGGCATTGTCGTGGTAGTTTTACTATATATAATGAAATTTAATTTTTTTTACCTAATCATAATTTTAAAATTTTTGTATAAAATGGCTTTAAAAAATATAATTGAGATAATTTTCATATAATTATATTTGGAACATTATTAATGATTTTTTAACTATAAATATAAACACTTTTTACTCTTAGTGATACATGTATATGATAAAATCTAGGACTATTTTTTGTTGTAATAAGGGTGATAATTGTTATTCCTAAGATGAATCATTTTTTGGAATTTTTATAATGGAACTATAGTTAAGGATTGATTTCAAAGTTTTCATTATTGTTACTTATAATGAAAATATGAATATATATAGTGGATATTATTTTTCCTATTCATCATTTTCATTTTCAAAAAAGTAATATTTAATGATACTAGTGATGTGTGTAGTTCTAACAAATATTTAATAATCATAACTGCAATTATTTTAGGGTTTATCTTGACTATGGTAGTTCCCATAGTGGTGAATTGGTATTGGTTAATTCATGTGTAATGTTCCTGGGGAGAAGAGTTGTTTTAGTACTACATATATATGGTAGAGAACATTGTTTTTAAAACAACTCAATAGATGGGTGGGGTTTGATGTTATTTCAAGAGCCTGGACTAAGTAAATCATCACTATATAATACACATGTTTAGTGGGATAGGCATGAATTGGGTATGGTTGCATACTTTGATAATCATATGACATATCATCTTTTTTAATTGATGACATAGAATGTATTAACTTATGTTACTACCCATATTGATAAAAATATCTAGTATAAATTGACTAAATGACTATCACATTATGCGAATTACCTAACCACAAGCCTCGATAATTAAATGTTAATCAGTTACCTTTTGCACTATTATGATATCGAAGTTATATGAACCAGAAAACACAATTTCATTGAGTTTAATGTAATGAAATTCACTATATATGATACGTTGGTTGATGATTATACCTCGATAATGTTGACTGACATGGTTTCATAACAATTTTTATATTATTCTACATGACTATTGGTCAAAGGATAATGTGTTATCCATGTGTACATTTAGGGATTATCACTAGAGTAGAGTGACCAATGTATTTAGTCATTCATGTAAGCATGGTATCCATAAAAGAAGAATAATGATCATGCACATTGACCATTTTTGTTGAAGTATTATTTATTTATTTTAGGACTATGATGAAAACCTTCAAGGATGTGAATCAGGAGGAGTTCATGTTTCATCTAAAATTGAATATTATCTATTGAACTTATAATAAATCGTTTTTTTCCTAACTGTTTTGATTCTTAGTATTAGTGCATAGGCCCTTTATACAAAATGATTAGTGCTGATGGAGAGTGTGTTGTGGTATGAGTTTATGTTTTCCAAAAAAAATGTTGAGTTGGGGACCTCTATTGTTGGTTGAATAACATAATTTATGGGAATAAAATACTTATTGTCATATAGAACATGACTATTGAGGATGAAATGTAAATTTTCAAGAGATATTATAGAATCTATTATACATATAGTTTTAGGATTCGTATTTTTGAATGAAATGATAGTTTTTAACCCCATGTAAATTCTACTACTGATTTTAGATATTATATTCAGAATTAGTGTTTATGAGTGATTAAGGAATTGTTACAGTTCAATAATATTTCCTTTATTTCATAGTATAATTATGAAAATTTAGTTATTAATGTTCCAAACCATTAATGAACACATAAAGGAGGGATAAATTTTGGTTTTATTCATAAATTTTAATGTTTTCACTTGGTATTTAAGGTATCATGTTTGGGAAATTAATTATAACCATAAATGATAAACTATACAACATTTATACATGAAATTCTAATGTATATAATTTGATTATTTGCCAAATCTATTATATTTGATATTTGATTCCTCATTAAATGTGATGTTATAAATTCCAAGAGTGAATTTAGAGAGGTAGACCATAAAAATGGACCTTCTTTGTTATAATAAGGTTATTAAGCTATGGTGATTTTTTTATCAGCAACATGAAATGGACATTCCCTATAAGGATAAATGATTTTAGGTGGTAATTATAGAATGTACATAGTATTAGAAATGGTTCATGTCTCAATGTAGGAATTACTAACTTGTTAGTAAAAATTAGTCAATGTGTTTATTATTTTATCCATGAACTGTGGATGGGTGATGGGTAACATCATAGTATACTATCAGTTTAGTGATTCTCATTCCAAATATTTAGACATCATCTTTGTAAAATATGAATATTTTGTCTATAGCCTGAGAAATGTAAAATAAAATCTTTTTTTTGTTTTGGTAGATGGACACAGTGAGTGTTTTATTTGGGGAAACATATAATGATATCCACTAATTTTGGGGTATAACATTTTCTTTTTGAAATTTTTGATCATTATAAACATTTGAATTTTAAAAAAAAAAATGGTGAGAAAATATAAAAAATTTTAACAGGTTATTGGTGACATTTATGTTATCACTCAAGGATGAGAGCTTTCAGAACAATGGATATAGTTATCTTTAGAATGTATCAAGCATTAACTATGGTATATAGTAAATAATTTTCACAGTTTGATGAAATGGATGCTTATATGAGGAGTAGTGGGATTTAAATCATATGTAGTTTTCCCCTAGGTGATAGTGGCCATGTGTCTTTCTGAATGATAGATTAATAGTTTCTTGTCCTAATTATAAAATTAAATAAATATATTATTTTATACATAGATATATTTTTATATTCATGGTACATGTTATAATTTGAATTTATGAAATTCTATGTTTGGGTATTAGGCTAATGGTTGGATTATGATTTTCCATTGGATTTGGAGCTGGTTGTTTTCCATTGATGTGGTGTGGATCATTGAGATTTTGTAATAAAGAGTTTATTTTACATGAGTATCCTTATATAAATTGTGGAAGCCAGTTGGGAATCATATATGTAATTACAATGGGTTGATGTGTGTGTAGTTTACATTTTTTTCAAGTAACTTAATGTGAAATATATAATGACCACTATAACATTTTGATTTATGTTCAACCATTTCAAAAAAAGAGATGAAAAAGAGTACAACCATCATGTGTAATATTTTAAATGTAGATGGAGTATTATTATGAGAATATGGGAATGCATGAGAAACACATTGTAATAGTGGGTAAACTATGGTTTAGAATGATCAATTTGTGTCAAGAACCAATTTTGTGGAACACTATTTAATGGTTAATGAATATAGATGATGTAATAATAATTTCTTATCTTAGATACACCCATGTAATGATTTTCATAGTGTTTCGTTGATGGTTATGAGAATTTTCTTGAGTTTTATATGTAAAATTATGTATGAATAATGTAGATATTAGAGGATCATTGGGAATTTATAAATATAATGAGTCCATTTCAAAAAGAAATTTTATAACCATATTTTTATGTGATTTTCTTCACTAGTTATTCATGGAGATGATGTATTCTATGAATGGGTGGTTATAATGTCCCTAGTTTTTTGGATGGTTAAATGACACAAAATTAATTATAAATTTTCATTTCATAGAATAAACTAATATAAAAATTATCATTGAAATTTATGTTAATTTTTTTAATCATTAAAATGGTGATTTTAAATGAGTGTTATGGCATAGATGGTGTCTCAAATTTTAGGAATAGTTTTAAAATAATTGAGATTTGAAAAAACATTTACAGGACATACTTCTAAATACACATAGTTAGTGGTTGGATAGTAGTAACCATGTGGCTATACCAAGTAACATATTTTGATATATGAAATGGTTTCTCTAAATCAATGATGCAGTTCCAGACAACAATGTAGTCAATGGAGGTTATAACATGGTTATTAAAACCACGAACACAAATTTGCATGAAAAAATTGAAACAATATAGTTTATTAATATTGTGGGATCATGGGATACATATAGTTTTTCTAACCATGTTTCGAGCCCATTTTAACTATAGAGGTGTGGAAATGTCAATATAATTATTCATAAAAGGTTATTCTAATTGTGTTAATGATTCGTGTGGGGTGTTTACATTAGAAATCTTGACGTACATAGTTGGTGCAATGTTAGAAAACTTATGTGGCCACACCATTCACCAAATTAAAAATAATGAAATGAAAATTTCACCCAACAGAGTATATTAATTGACATATAATTTATTTACTCTTATTAAAAAACCACTTATAGGTTTCTCTATTTTTCCTCACCTATAATTAATGATGATATCTCGCACATCCAGAGTTCAAATCGAACACTTTCATTTGTTGTTGTTCTCCCTCATTATAAAAATGGTTCATCCCCACTATATTCACAATTTATATAGATATATTGCATTATATTTTTTTGCAATCTAATATGCTCTATTTTTATGTAATTAATACATTTCTATAATTTCTCTCATTTGAGATAAAATTTTTGTGAGAATTGATGAGTTAATGTAACAGTTTTCCATACATCAAATCCATTATTGTTAATTTATATTATAATCATTATTATCATAATTTTGATATCCTTGGTGAACGTAATACAAAAATTAGAGGTTTTATATCAATATTTAAACTTCCCCATTGGGGAATTTTATTATATAAAAATGATTCCATGTCCTTTAATAGGTTCCTAAACAACCTTTTGAGTTGTGTTGATTTCACTTTTTATGTGAAGGGGATATTTTATATCAATTATATATTGGAAGTTTGAAGAATTCACCTAGATACATATAATTATATATTATTATTCATCAGTCTTCCATTTTCAATGAAACCCTCAATTTTAGTTAAATGAATAAATAAAATTAAATAAATAATATTTTCTCATATTGAAATTTTAAATTAAATGATTTTCTCAATTTCACTTATATGATGAATGAGGTATATAATTGAGTTATTTAATTTTGTCGAGATTTTTTCATAGATTATTTACACCACGTTGTTCTTTGAAAATTTTCCATATTTTTATGTATAATTATGGACCAACCAAAAGAATAAATTTAATAATATGAATTCATGTAATCATACACATCTTTATCACATATATATGAATTGATTAATGAAATAGTGATGATGAATCATATTTTGTGTCTTGGATTTCCCCATGTCATTTTTCAACAACATAATTATTTTATGGTTGAAAAAACTATATTATATTATGATAATAAAATACATGAATGTATTTATTAATTTTTTATTAATATTTTATCTTATTAGTTTTTTTCAATTGAATAAATGATGTTTTTTATATTACTATTCATTTATATATTACCTAACATGTTATACATGGAAATTTATATAATTTTGTAGTTTGTTGGGAATGATGTCCCTTAAAATTAATAAGAGGTTTTTGGTCATGACATCCCATATCATTTAATTTTTTTATATTGAAATATAATTTCTGTATTAAAAATATATTAATCATTACATACCCTATAATTTATTTGATATCACTGGCCATGATTTTCCTTATTTGGTGTATGAGAATAGAGAGATATAATTTTGTGTAATATTAATTATTAATCCTTGTGTCCTATCATATGCATAAAATGTTTATATAAAAATATATGTATATATAAAATATATGATTGCATTTTATGTGATGTTATATCTTAGGATGAAGTACGTATAGTCTATCAGGTGTCCATAAATAACCTGATCCATCTTTTAATATATTTTATCCAATACAAATATTTTAATTACATGTTCAAACAAATACATATAATACTCACTGATTGGATATTCATTACAAAAAAATAGTGGAAACCTACTAATTTTAACTCACACCGTATTTGGGTACCCATTGGGTAACTAATAGATCTAATATATGATGGTATAGACTAGTAAGAGTGACCATCATTCAATTTTATAGAATTTATATTATATTTTGAGTATGAAAGTATAAGATCCGTAACGTTATCATGATGCTAGGGGATCTTAGCTATTGGATATTTATTTGATTATCTATGGCCTGAGTTTTATTATAATAATTCTCTCAATTTATATGGAATATCTTCATTATCATTTATAAATGATAATAGTTTTAGGTTTTGGTTATTAGTTATTTGGAATTTTTACATCAACTATGTTTAATTTATTATGCTTTCACTATGGTAATTATTGTTGAATATGTTATAATATCCTCACTATACCCAAAATTGATCACACACATCTATTCAAAAACTATAGGTATATTTTTGTGTGGGCATGAGGCCATGATTCCAACCATATTTTCACATCTACGAGTGAATATTACTGTGGATGATACAAAAAAATAGTGATTTATGTTATTTTAATAAAAATCATCCAGAGAATAAGAAGAAGGTTAATAAATGGAATGGAGGGTATAACATTATTAAATTCAATATAAAATAAAATGGGAAATATTGAAATCATGGGAGAGGGTGTGGAGAACTCCCCTAGTGCGATATTTGGGAATTTCTAACATGTAAGTTTAAAAAAGTTGGATTTTACAACATAAATAATTAAAGTAATTATTAGAAAAATAAATTACTAATAATTGGGTAAGCTCTCCAACGTTGGATGAATGGTTTCATAATCTATGAAACAACTATGTGGGTATTAGAATATATAAAGAACATACTCGAATGGGTTTCCTATGTAGTTTCTCCTAATCATGCACCAATAATGCCCTATAGAACCTATATAGAATCTTAATTGATATATTTTTTTATAGGAATCATACAACCTATGAAATAACCATATAGTAAAAACCATGACTATTAAAAATTAACTAATAAATACTATGTCTATGTGTATACTTATGGGTCATCACATGATTTCATTATAGTCTTGTATTAACAGTAGTGGATATATGGAATCCATTTGTAATAGACTTCTACCAAGATTACCAAATCATGTAGTGAACAAGAGTTAATCATCCACAAAAGGGAAAATTTATAGATGTAAAATAAAATCATATTCCCTTAAATTTTAGAAAATTAAAGTTGTAAAATTAAAATAATTTTAAAAAATCTAAAATATATCAATCATGATTGAAGTAACACCCCAAGCTTCTAGGGCACACTTTCATTTGAAAAATACAGTAGCGTGTGTTGTACGCAACTTTGAGTTCTAACACACACACCACATCAAATCAAACTAGCCGTTATGAATAGTAATACCCACTAGTTGAAATTTTATTAATTTTATCTTTCTAAATGGACTTAATTTTTGGATTTGGACTATCGAAATTATCATACGGTGAAATTTTGGTATTTTTCTGAAAACTGTCAATTTTTGATGAATAGTGGAAAAACACTGAGTTATAGTTTAAAAGGGAATTTTTATTTAAATAATTATTTATTTTGTTTAAATCTAATTAATGATAAAATAGATACATAATACCTAAATATGTTCAATGTAATTCGCTGGAGTTAGTTTAGAATAATTTTAGATATATAAAAATTTTATTGATCTTTTTACCGTCTTTTACCCACCTCCTAAGGGAATTTGGAAAATCACATTAAAAATAATATTTCCACTTCTGTGAGTTGAATTTCGAAAATCTGAGAGACATGGTTAATATCAAGGAGTAAAATGTGGTTCAATGAGATGAAAATAATTTTTGGTGAATAGTAACTTTTTACTTTTATTTACCACGGTTAAAAATAAATAAGGGTAAAAATGATATTAATATTACCCTAACATATGTCCTAATTCTATTGGAAAAGTGTATCTCGACCAAAAACAACCAGAGGAATAAAATATTATCATTTTGGTCCACTTGGATTAGATTAGGACATTTATTATTATTTAATTGAAAGAAGAGTAAAAAGAGATAAAATCGATGTTTAATTACTAAATAATTTTTAATAAAGAGTTATATATAAGGTAAATTTGATTGTAAATATTCATTAAAAAGATAAAATGATTCCATATATAATGGTATTTTATTTATAATTTCTAGACATTAAATAATTTAATTTATTTATTACACAATGGTAATGTAGTAATTACATAATTAATGAAATATTAAAATTATTGATATTATAAATATCAAAATAAATGTAATTTGAGACTTTTTATGAATTCCACAAATTTTATAGGTTACTTTGACAAATTAGTATTGGTTATATAAATTGTTTTCGAAGTAATAATGCTGTAATGAATTAATCAAAAACAAAAGTGACATGGTAAATGTCAAACTAATTAACTAAGAGTTAAAACTAATAGATAAGGTTAATATAATGAACCAAACCTATCTAAATTCTATTGGTTGAGTGTTTTTCGACCCATACCCACTATAAACGTTAAATAATCCATTTTGGAGAAATTAGAAACTGAATATGAATTTATTATAAAATAATATTTCTAGATTTTCCTACAGTGACCCTCCTCCCCCTTATAGGACCCCACATCTAACCAATTCTTCACAGTTTCAAAGCCTTTTGGTTTGGCCAGCCACGGCCCAAATACCCTCTCAACTTCCTTAACTTCAACCTAGAGACCATAGTTTGATCAGAAAGACAACCTATGGATCCCTTTTGATCAAATCAAAAGGAAGAACCTGAAGAAGAGGTAATGTTTTCACCACCCTCTTTCAAGTTCCTTTCTTCTTCAACTTCTTCATTATTTGTTATTCCCATTATAAAATAATAAATCCAGTATTTTATATATACTGTGATGTTATTATAAATATGGTACAACCATATTCAGTATTCAGTCCATCCTTTGAAAGACATGTCACCATACGTGCGTACGTACGACTTACCATCTCCACATCGTGGTGTATTTGTTATTCAATAAATTATTATTTGTACGGGTATAATAATGATGTTTAATTATTGTAAATAATAAGTATAACATGGTAATGATTCTTTATATATGATATAACTTCCAATTATACATTATATTAATATAAAATGATGATATTGTTGCTCGTGCGTACGTACGGACTACTGTCTCCACGAACGCGATGAGATTCATTCTTTATCATATCCATTCAAGTATAATTATCATTTGATGATTTATAATATTATTTATGGACTTTATATCATTCGGTATATGAATAAGATACAACCTATTCATAAAAAAACATGGCTTATGTAACAAAACATATGAAATAAAACGAGTAATTTAACACCCGAAACGAGGATAATAATGGGATATTATTAACAAATCAATGTTAAAAGATCATATATGATATCATATTAATGTATATGATTCTTGTATGACATAATAAATATTATTTCACCGTTATACAGGATGTTAATCTACCCTCAACCAAGGAAAAGTACAATGTAAAGAGTTTTCATCTCACTCCTTATTCCCGTGAGATTCTTGCCACATTGCCACTATTACCTTTTTGTGGTGTATGTACTTCCCATAATTGAATACTTTGGGTAATACACTTTAATTTATGTGTATTTAATATTCATTGTATGATACTCCTTTCGTGTTCTGTATGTTCGTTTGTTACCAAATTGGTAAGGATTTATTTCACAATCTCTTCATTATCCGAGGTTGTTTATACATAATTATCTACTGGCACCTCTTTATCATCCACATCCATATTTCATAAAAATGTGTTTCAAAAAATTCTTAATATTTTACAGAATATGGGTTAATGTCATTTATTCCCTTGATTGACTTTTTATATGAAGTCTATAAAGGAATCGTTCCGTCGTTTTCCAAACAAGGACCTTTTTAACCTTTTCGACAGAGTTATGGTAAGAATGTCTTTTTTTAACATATACGGTAGGTGCAGATATTTTCTGCCATTATAAAATCTTCGAAGCTTCCCTGACTAGCTTCTAAGAATAGTTTCAAAGTAAAAGTTTTATTTTATTATTATGTGACTTCTAAATGATTTCAAAGAAAGAGATATTTCTCTCAAATAGTTTTGATGTCATCCATGGAAACATTATTTGAAGGATTTTAATCTTATTTGAAGTTTATTTATTATGATACAAATCTTCCATATTGTATTGAAGGATTTGTGATATTTTTTACTGTGGATGTGTTATTTTAATACCATTCATGGTTTATAGAGAATGTATTTACATTTCGTATGCTAGTTTTAATACAAATGTTTATGTTATGTTTAAACCTGTTCATATCAGGAATGAATTGGACTTAATAAGTGACCGGTGGAGCGTGCTATAGCTCCTCGATGCATCGGTAGGTATCATGAGACAAACTAGTGTCTTGGCATAAGGCCTTGAAAAAATATTATTTGTAGTTTTTCCATGAAGCCTTGGATATGTGGTTATGATAGTCTAGCATTATGCATTCAATCATTATGAAAGTGGTTATTGATATGCATGTGATTATTCAACTAGTAGAATATCCATGTGAATAAGTATATGTCATTATTTCATTTTATTTCTGCCATATTATGCTAATGTTTAAGTTTTAAAATGATTTTGTTTTAGTTATATATTTCCTTAAATGTTTATTATTATTTATGAATGTTTTCGCTATATTGTTATCCTTACTGAGCATCTGAGCTCACCCCTTTCTATGTTTTATTTTTCCCAGGATTTAAAGAAATTTATTATGACTAACCTGTAGGGATGGTCTAAAGGGGATATGAGTGTGGACTATGGATACTATATTATTGTAGTTTATCTATTTATTATGTAATGTAAACCTTATGAATGTATCTAGTGATTCCATGGCTACTAAACTAATCGGTTGTTCGAGACTTGATCTTTTGTGATAATGCCAATGTTATGTAATAATGCACCAACTCTGGGTAACTGGAGTTAGGACATTACATTCGGTATCAGAGAAAGTTTAGTACAAACATTGGAAGCTATATTTAGATAAACTCTGATTAGAGAACATAGATTTAAGATGTACTTTGAGAATTAGTATAGAAGAACTTCCTAGAATTTTCGTATTGTAGTGTTTTTATGAGTTTTCTGAGAAATACATCCATGCCTGGATACAAGCAGGTTGAGGCGGCTATGGCACAAATGTACCTAGGGGTAAAACCAGAAAACACCACTTTGAGCTAGAATCTAACAGGAACCGGTGCACGACAACGGGCATTGCTGCACTCTTGGTTACGACACTCCCAGGGGATATGCCTAGGATAACTCTCATTTTCTTTACAAATCATTATGAAGGGTTTATGAGTATATAATTCCTCAATGAAAACTTTTTTATGATTATGGATTATATCTATAAATAGTTCAATTTATGTTAAATGTTTTATAAGTATATAATTATGTATTTTGATTCATAAACTGATCTAGTTTATGCCATTTTTTAGAAATGGCACCTAGTGGAAGAAATGAAAACCATATCAATGCATGAACTCCATGTACTGATTTCCCTCTTGCTCAAGATAATTATAGTGCAACTTGTAATGCAACTGGTGCAGATCAACTAATCACCATACTAGGAAAACTCACTCAGGTTATTAATAATAACCTTACCCGTATGGAGCACCCTTATTGACAATGTGGAGGATAAATGTTAGATCGCTTCATGAGGTAGCAACCACCAATATTCAATGAGAGTACAAATCGATTAGTAGCTGAGCAATGGATATGTTCCCTAGAGAAAATATTTCAGGCTTTGGGGAGTAGTGAAATGGAAAAAGTTGTCATGGTAGTTTATCGCCTCACTGGAGATGCTGATAAATGGTGGTCATTGATTCTAAACACGAAGAAAGAAGATGGAGTATCAAATATGGAATAGAGGGTGTTGAAAGATCAGTTTTTATAAAAAATACTTTCCTCATGACCATCGAGCAGATATGGAAAGGCAATTTCTGAGTCTGAGACAAAAGGAGGAAGAGAATGTCGCAATGAATGAGGATAACTTTACGAGGGTTAGAATGGTATTATGAAGATTATATAAGTAACCCAAGAAGTAATATTGATTGTTTCCTTGATGGGTTAAAACCATCGAGCATTAGTCTCACAATCCTTCTCTTTGTACGAAGACATTGTCTCATGTGCTATCAAGATAAAAAAGGAATTCTCTATGTATTATGACTATAAAGAAAATAAATAGAAGAAGAGATCTGCTGATCAATCTGGGAATAAAAATAAGGGGGAGAAGGGAAAGGTTGAATATCCACCATGTGGTAAATGTTGGAAGAAACACCTCGTTACTTGATTAAAAGGAATGGGAGTCTGTTACAAGTGTGGTTAAAAAGGCCACCAAGCTCGTTATTGCAAGGGGAAGATGGAAGCTACCAATGTCCAATGCTATAATTGCAGGGAGATGAGACATTATGAAAATGAATGTTTTAAGCGTCAGGGGAACTTACCTCCGAAAAGGACAAGGGATCATGGCCAAGATTATGTTATCACTACTGCTGAGGTAGAAGCTCCGAAAGACGTGGTGGCAGGTAATATAATAGTTTCCTCATGTTTAGCAAATGCATTATTTGATTCAGGATCATCAAATTGTTTCATATGTTCCTAGTTTTCTTAGAAAATTAGATGTTTTCAATTTTATTTAACAAGGGAGTTGTCAGTTAAAACTAATAAGTTATGTATAATTGCTACAAAGTTTTGTTAATCAGTCCCCATTAGAGCGCATAAATGTTTCTTATCCACTGATCACATCGTCATACCTATGATTTAGTTTGATATAATCCTCGGTATGGATTGGATTTTGGACCATGAAGCGAAAATTTATTGTAAGAATAAGGAGGTTACGATTTTTGATGATGATGTTAAGGAACACCTTATCAATAGAGCATAAGCGTCACCACCTAATTCTTATCTATATCCACCCCCAGTTGCTCAACTAAATTCAATTATTGGGGATGAATAGAATGAGATGTTTGTGGGTGAGGAAAGGAATGTTCAAATAGAGGATGTACATATTGTGAAAGAATATGTAGATGTGATTCTGGAATATTTTCCTGGACATCCTCCAGAATGAGAAGTTGAGTTTTCCATTGATTTAATTCTTGGAGCAAGGCCTATATTAAAGTCCCCTTATAGAATGACCACTGTGTAATTAGTTGAACAAAGAAACAACTAAGGGAATTGAGTAATAAGGGATTTATTCGCCCTAGTGTTTCTCCCTGGTGATCCCCTGTTCTTTTTGTTAAAAAAAATATGGATCTGTGAGGTTATGTATCGACTACATGGATATCAACGCTATAACAATAAATAACAATTATCCCCTAACTAGCATTGATGATTTATATGACCAACATCATGGAGTAAAATACTTTTCAAAAATTGACCATCGGTTTGGATACCATCGGTTGTGTGTTAAGAAGGAATACATTCTGAAGACAACATTTCGAATAAGGTATGGGCATTATGAGTTTACGGTAATGCCTTTTGGGCTGACTAATTCACCCTATGTATTCATGGATATAATGAATAGAGTTTTCAAGGAATATCTTGATTAATTAGTGGTGGTATTTATTGATGATGTCTTGGTATACTCCAATGTCTACGAAGATCGTGAAAATCACTTGCGCATTTTCCTGAAGACTCTTAGAATACATGAATTATATGGGAAGTTTAGCAAGTGTGAATTCTGGATTTAGGAGGTTCCTTTTCATGGAAATATTTTCTCTAATGAAGGAATCCATGTTGATCCTTCTAAGACCAAGGCAATACAAGAATGGCCATCACCTACGAATATAACTGAGTTACGCAATTTTATTGGTTTATCAGGTTATTATCGACGTTTCGTTCAGAATTTTTCCCGACTGGATAAACCATTAACAAATATCACATGTAATGGTGTTAAATTTGTTTGGACAAAACAGTGTGAAAATGATTCTAAGAACTGAAGAGAATATTAGTAAATTCACTTATATTGACTCTACCACCAGGGAATGATGGGTTCGTTATTTATAGTGAGGCATCGATTAAAGGACTTGGTTGTTTCCTTATGTAGAATGATAGGGTTATTGCCTATGCATCACTACAGCTGAGAATTCATGAGCAAAACTATCCTACTCATGATCTCAAGTTAGCAGCTGTGATCATTGCATTGAAGATATGGATGAACTACCTCTATGGTGAAAAATGTGAGATTTATACTGATCACAAGAGTTTGAAGTATATTTTCTCACTAAAATAACTCAACATGAGGGAAAAAGGATGGATTGAACTACTCAAGGATTATGATTGCACGATACACTACCACCCAGGGAAGGAAAATAAGGTGGCAGATTCTATGAGCAGAAAAGATCCTGGAGTTTTGAACATGATGAGAATTGAAAGGGATCCTATTTTCATGGATTTAGTGAAGATGGATTTGGGAATTACCATGGAAGCTGAAACATCAATAATTTGTCAAATGGTTGCCAAACCATCTTTGCTAGAAAGGATAAAGAGTTCATAGACCGGTGATGAAGAGTTTCAAAAGAAGATTAAAGGTGTGAATGATGTGAGATTGAATGAATTTGGGTTTGAAGATGAAATTTTGAAATTTGTGAAGAGACTTTGTGTTCCCAATATACCTGATCTAAATAGGGAATTGTTGGACGATTCTAATAGTTCCAATTTCACTATACACACTGGATGCAAAAAAAATGTATAGAGACTTAAAGGAACATTTTTTGTGGTACAACAAGAAGAGGGAGATTGCTGATTTTGCATCAAGATATATGGTTTGTCAACAAGTGAATGCTGGAAGGAAACAACCTGGAGGAGTCATGCATAGTCTTCCCGTACCGGAGTGGAAATGGGATAATATTATGATGGACATTGTCATGGGGCTACCAAAGACTCTTAGAATGAATGATTCAATATGGGTCATTGTTGACCGTCTTACCAAGTTTGCACATTTTCTTGTTTTAAGGGATGATTTACCACTTGAATGTCTAGAAAGGCTATATATTAATGAAGTTGTGAGACTTCATGGAGTACCCATATCGATTGTTTCTGATCAAGATCGTTGATTTACTTCAAGGTTCTGGAAGTGTCTTCAGAAATTCTTGGATACTGAACTACATTTGAGCACTGCTTACCACCCTCAAACAGATGGACAATCTGAATGGACTATTCATACCTTAGAAAACATGTTGATATCTTGCTCACTTGACTTTCACAGTATGTGGGATCAATATTTACCTCTCTTAGAATTACCTTATAACAATAGCTTTCATTTGAGTATTCATATGGAACCATATAAGGAGTTATATGGAAAGAGATGTCACACACCAACCTGTTGGGATGACATTGGCGAATGAAAAATTTTAGTCCAGAACTGGTGAAGGAAACGATGGAGAAGGTTATGGAAATCCAAAAGCTCATCAAAGAAGCTAAAAGTAGGCAGAAGAGCTATGTTAACAACCGAAGAAAGGATTTGGAATTTCATGTTGGAGATCACGTTTTCTTGAAGGAATCTCCATGGAAGGGAGTTATACGATTTGGAAAGAAGGATAAATTGAGTTCTAGGTATATCGGACCTTTTTAAATTCTTGAACGAATTGGGGCTGTAGCTTACCGTTTGGAAATGCCGCAAAATCTCTCCAATGTTCACAATGTGTTCAATGTATCACTATTGAAAAAATACATGTCTGACCAAACGCATGTACTCACCTATGAGGAATTAGAACTGGAACACGATCTGTCTTACTACGAAGATCCAATCAGGATTCTTGATACAAGAGAACAAGTATAGAGAAACCGGACGACTCATCTGGTAAATGTTTTGTGGAGAAACCATAAGATGGAAAAGGCAACGTGGGAACCCAAGGAACTTTTGATGAAGAACCACCCAAGTTTTTTCCTGAGGTAGTATTCTAGAAATTTCGGGGATGAAATTAATTGAAGGAGGGGAAATGTAACACCCTAAGCTTCCATGGTACGCTTTCCTTTGAATAATACAGTAGCGTGTGTTGTATGCAACTTCAAGTTCTAACACACACACCACAACCAATCAAACTAGCCGTTATGAATAGTAATACCCACTTTTTGAAAATTTATAAATTTTATCTTTCAAAATGGACTTCATTTTTGGATTTGGAATATCGATATTAGCCTAAGGTGAAATTTTGGTATTTTTCAGAAAAATTTCAATTTTTGATGAATAGTGAAAAACACGGAGTTATTGTTTAAAACCGAATTTTTATTTAAATAATTATTTATTTTATTTAAATTTAATTAAGGACATAATAGATACATAATACCTATATAAGTTTAATTTAATTCATTGGAGTTACTTTAGAATAAATTTAGATATATAAAAATTTTATTGAACTTTTCACCGTCTTTTACCCATCTCCTAGGAGAATTTGGAAAATTCACATAAAACATAATATTACCTCTTCTGTGTGTGGAATTTAGAAAATATGAGAGACATGGTTAATATCATGTAGTAAAATGGGGTTCAATGAGATGAAATTTTTTGGGGAATAGTAATTTTTTACTTTTATTTTCCACGGTTGAAAGTAAATAAGGGTAAAAATTATATTAATATTACCCAAACACATGTCTTAATTCTATTGGACAAGTTTATCTCGACCAAAAACAATATTAGGAATAAAATATTTTCATTTAGGTCCACTTGGATTAGATTAGGACATTTATTATTATTTAATTCAAAGAAGAGTAAAAAGAGGTAAAATCAATGTTTATTTACTAAAACATTTCTAATATAGGGTTATAAATAAGATAAATTCTATTGTAAATATTTAATAGAAATATAAAAAGATTTCCTACATAATTTTATTTTATTAATAAATTTTATACATTAAATAATGTAATTTATTTATGACACAATGGTGATGCGGTAATTAGTTAATTAATGAAATATTAAAATAATTGATATTATAAATATCAAAATAATTGTAATTTGAGTCTATTTATGAATTAAACTAATTATCTAGTTTAATATGACATATTAGGATTGTTATATAAATTTTTTTTGAAGTAATAATTCTGTTATTAATTTATAAAAAAAATACCCAAGAGTGTCAAAATTGTCATAAAAGTGTTTTTAAAAAAAATGTTATATTATTAATTTATATTCAATTCCTAAAAATCTAAGGTTCGGCCAGGAGTCTTATAACATGATTCGTGTATTAATAATGTACCAATAGGGGGTCTCTTAGAGGTATATAGTATGTTTATTAACTATATAATATGAAAATACAAAGTGACATGGTAAATGTCAAACTAATTAACTAAGAGTTAAAACTAAAAGATAAGGTTAATATAATGAACCAAACCTATATAAATTCTGTTGGTTGAGTGGTTTTCGACACATCCCCACCTTAACCTTTAAATAATCCACCTTGTATCCATTAGAAACCGAATATGAGTTTATTATAAAATAATATTTCTAGATTTTCCTAAGGTGCCCCTCCCCCCCTTATAATAGGAAACCACTTATAATAAATTATTCACACATTCAATGCCATTTGGATTGGCCGTACCCTGACCAAATACTCTCTAAACTTCCCTCACATCAACCTAGATTCCTTATTTTGATCTGAAAGCCAACATATGGACCCATTTTGATCAAATCAAAATGAAGAACCCGAAGAAGTGGTAATGTTTTCACCACCCACTTTCAAGTTCCATTCTACTTCAACTTTTTCTTTCTTTTTTTCCAATTATAAAATAATAACTCTAGTATCATATATATACTGTGATGTTATTATAAATATGGTACATCCATATTAAGTATTCTATCCATCCTTTTAATGACATGTCACCATACGTGTGTACGTATGGCTTACCGTCTCCACGCTGTGGTGTAATTGTTATTCAATAAATTATTATTTGGATGGGTACAATAATGATGTGTAATTCATGTAAATAATAAATATAACATGATTATTATTCATTATATATGATATAATATAAAATCATATCTTATTTTAAAATCAAAAGGATGATATTTCCGCTTGTGCGTACGTATGGACTACAGTCTCCACGAACGCAATGAGATTCATTCTCCATCGTATCCATTCAAGTATAATTATCATTTGATGATTAATAATAGTATTTAAGGAATTTATATCATTCTATATATGAAAAAGATATAACCTATCAATAACAAACTCATCTTATGTAACAAAACATATGAAAGAAAACGATTAAGTTAACACCTGAAACGAGGAGAATACTACGATATTATTAACAATCAATGTTAAAAGATCATATATGATATCATATTAATGTATATCATTATTGAATAAAATAATAACTATTATTTCACCATTATAAATAAGGTTAACCTACCCTCAACCATGTAAAAGTACAAGGTAAGGGGTTTTCATCTCACTACTTATTCCAGTGAGATTCATGCCACATTGCCACTATAACCTTTTGTGTGGTGTATGTACTTCCCATAACTGTATTGTTTGGGTAATACACTATAATTTATGTGCATTTACATATTGATTGTATGATACTCCTTTCATTGGGTGTATGTTCGTATGTTACAAAATTTTTAAGGTTTTATTTCACAATCTCTTCATTATTCGAGGTTGTTTATACGTAATTATCTACTCGGACCACTTTATCATCCACATCCATTTTTCATAAAAATGTGTTTCAAAACATTCTTAATATTTTACAGAATATGGGTTAAATTAATTTATACTATTGTTTGAAATTTTTAAAAGATGTTTATAAATGAATCTTTCCGTCGTTTTCCAAACAATGTCCTTTTTATGCTTTTCGACAGAGTTAAGGTAAGAATGACTTTTTTTTACTTATAAGGTGGTTGTGGAAATTTTCCACCGTTATAAATTATTTGAAGCTTCCCATAAAATATTCTAGGAATATTTTCAAAGAAAATGTTTTATTTTACAATTTTGTGACTTTTAAATGATTTTAAAAAAAGAGATATTTCTCTCAAATAGTTTTGATTTCATCTATGTCAACATCCTTTGATGGATTTTAAGCTTATTTGAAGTTTATTTATTATGATACAAATCTTCCATATTTTATTGAATGTTTTGTGATATGTCTGACTATGGATGTGTTATTTTTACAACATTCATGGTTTTTGGAGAAAGTGTTGACATTTTGTATGCTAGTTTTAATATGAATGTTTATGTCATGTTTAAACCTGTTCATTTGAGGAATGCATTGGACTTAATAAGTGAAGAGTGGAGCCCGCTATATCTCCTCGATGCATCAGTATGTCTCATGAGACAAACTAGTGTCTCGGCACAAGGCCTTGACAAAATCATATTTGTAGTCTTGGCACGAATCCTTGGCTATGTGGTTATGATAGTCTAGCATTATGAATTCCATCATTATGAAGGTGGTTATTGATATTGCATGTGATTATTCGACTAGTAGAATATCCATGTGAATAAGTATATGAAATTATTTCAATTTATTTCTTCCATATTATTCTAAAGTTCATGTTTTAAAAGGATTTTGTTTTTGTTATACATTGCCTTAATTGTTTATTCTTACTAATGAACGTTTCCGCTATATTGTTCTTCTTACTGAGCATTTGGGCTCACCCCTTTCTATTTTTTATTTTTCCCAGGATGTGAAGAAATTTATTATGACTGGCCTGTAGGGATAGTCTGAAGGGGATATTAGTGTGAACTATGGAGAATATATTATTGTAGTTTTTCTCTTTATGATTTAATGTAAACCTTATGATTGTATCTAGTGATTCCAAGGCTACTAAACTAATCGGTTCTTCAAGACATGATCTTGTGTGATCATGACAATGTTATGTAATAATGCACCGACTCTGGGTAATTGGGGTTGGGGAGTTACAATTGAGGTTGTTAAAAACTCCCCACATTCATTCAATACCTATATAAAAAGTATCTATTTAGAATAAAATGATATATTAGATCTAAAAACAAAATATTTTAAAATTTAAACATTGTATTGAATTTAACAAATTCTATGAATCATTCTTCTTTATGAAACCTATGATATAATATGAAATTATTTTTATTAAACGTACTTTTTATATCTTTTCCTTCTAGTTGGATGTAGTGGAATCTTTTAAAAACACTGTCAAAAAATATATAACGGTTTCAAATAATTTACAAATGAATTATTATATAATTTTCAATAATATCATCAATTTTTTACTAGTGAAAATGTTTCTTGAAATAATAAACATTTCAGTGATTGTTGAAATAGAATATTTTGTGGTTGAATAGTAATTTATTTTCAATAAATTATTAAATTTTAACGACTCGTTATGATTTTAGTTTTTTAAATTTAAAATATAAATATATATATGATAATTTAAATAATTAATTTCCTTTTAATCATCTTTATAACTAATTTTGATTTGATTTGATTTTTATTCTTAAAACACAATTTTCTAAATATCATTTTTATCTGTATAATGTTTAACATTTTTAATTAATTTAAATAAAAATTAATAGAAAAATATTAAAATTAAATTAATAAATTTTATAACTACCTGTATGAAATTAAATCTATATAATGAGTATCACCAGTCAAATAGATAAAATATCTTCTTATTTTTCTTAAAAATTTTAATTCATGAAATTATATTATTGACATGATTTTTAGAATTAATTTTAAATTAAAGTCCAAAAAATATGTGAATTGAATTTTGAAATAATATTCATATATTCTAAATCATCATAATAAATATTATTTTATAATTAATTGTTAAAATTGTAAAAAATTAATTATCACAGTTATAGATAAAATGGGATTATCGGGGAAGTGTGGGTTAAACATAAATATTTTGGAGTTTTTTCAACTCAAACTTGTTAAAATTACATTCAGTGGGCATATTTAATCAATACGATATTCCAAAATATAATCTAATGTTATTTTGTAGAATTTTTTTTCAATGAATTATCATTTTGTAATGTTATGGGAAATGTCGAAGTGGTTTCCTAAAAGGAATCCTTACCCTCTTATAAAATAGAATTCCCTCAACTCACCTACACACACTTAGATCCATAAGTTTCAATATAAAATATATAAATATATGAATCTATAGTATTTATGGACATTATATATGTTTTTTTCTTACATAAAGTATAATTATATGGTCCTTAAGAGGTGATCGAAATGGGATTTTAGTAAGAGAAACTAATTGACTTCACTAATCTATTTCTTATTACTTATAATTTTATAACCATAGATTATGTGTTATAAATTAAAATATAATAAAAGAATGAGTTAATTATAATTATATTTTATTATGATTAAGGAATAATATTTTTCCATATTCTTCACCATCAAAGGGGAAACAAATTCATCTATCGTGTTTACGATGGATAACTGCCACACAGACTGATGTAATTTTTTTTACATCACTACATCACATGGATAGTCAAAATAATGGAATTAATGAATATATATGATATATATTAAAATATATTAAATTGAAAAAATTAATATATAACCCAATTCAATTACCTTTTACCATATAATATAATGTTATCTTTTCTCATGTGTTTGTACATCATACCATCTCAATGAAGCAACGCGCTTCATTTTCCATGTACATATTTCCAAAATAGTTAAAATGAAATTTAATGAATAAATTTTTTAATTATAAACATTATAATTTTATATTTATGTTGTATTTATTTAATTTTCATAACAATAGGATCTTTGGTGGTACAATCGTCTGGATAAAATGAATAATTTAACACCCGAAATAATGTTAATAAAGAAATACTATTAATTAATGTGTGGTATGATGTTAAAATTGAATCATATATATAATTTTAAATAATAAAATTTTTCTGGTGAAAATTAATATCATGACTAAATATATTATATAATAGTTTATATCATTTTTAACTAAAAGGAAGTGTTAAGTAAAATACATTATCTCAATTCCCTTCATTGATTAAAATTGTAATGGTTTGTACATAATTTTTATTATATGATGTACATAATGTCTCTCTTTCTTGTAATATCAGTAATAAATCAAATCAAATAGATTTTTATGTCTTAATTTTTATTAATTTATCTCTGGGGGATAACATGAAAATTACTAGTTGGTAAGGAATTTCATAACCCAAATTCTTTCCAATAGATTATATTACTCATTTATTTCCATTTATATTATCATATTATGTATAAAAATATATATTTTTTATTTTATATTTAAACTTAATTATTTTATTTTAAATTTTATACACATAATCACTTAATTGTGTAATTTTTTCATCAATGGAATGATATTTGTAAATGTTTTCATCTAAATATCATCTAAATTACATCATATTCGGTAATATAAACCTATTTATTTACACATGGTTTATCTACTTCCCATCTCATATTTTGTATAATGAATATTGTTATAATAAATGAATCTAATGTTTCATTTTATTTTATTCCATTCATTTGCATATAAATTCAGTGATACCATAGTAGTAAGGTATTATACTTCAATATCATATTAATCAATATTTTTTATGCGTTAACATCCAATGTGATTAATTATTATTTTTTAACTAATAAAATAGTTTCATAGTATTCTCTTATATTATCTCAAGATGATTATATGTAATTTAATAGTTTTACCCTCTTTATTATGAAAATTGTTTGGAAAAAAATTTTCCAAAAATTATTTATTTTTTTATTTGTTTGAAAAACATTATCGTCAAAATCCATGTTTTGTAGAATTATTTCCAAGAAAATTTTCTTTTATCTCCTCTAACTATTTTATGTATTATTTTATTATTAATATATTTTAAAAAAATTAAAAGGAGTATTATGGTCCTTTTTTAAACAAGGCAAATTATTTTTTAATATCTTGACCATTTTAGATAAAGGTCAAAAACTATTTGTAATTTTTTTTTACATTTTATTAAATTTAATTAATATTAATACTATATATTGTGTGATATAATTTGGGATTTTATGATTTCTTTTAGATTTATGTGTAGTGTATGGAACAATTTTCTCTAACCATTCACACAACATAGTAAACAGTGAACCCCAATGATAATATTGCTCTCATCATTTTTCACATTGTTGAAAAATTTATGTGCCTCTATGAGAAACTATGAGACACATGAATAATATGGGTTAGCATTCATATTGAAAAATATTTCTAACTTTTCAACATATCTTCGAAACCATACACAAAGAGTACTAATCATTCGAATTTTATGTAAAAATTTCCAGAACACCTTGGTTTTATTAAAATCACCAACACTCAGACTAATATAGTTTCCTTGTATTATGTAGCCTTTTTTAGGATTCATAGGCTACTAAAAACCCTTTCATTTTGAATTGAAGATCAAGAGGAAAAATAAAATTCCATTCACTGTGTGATATATTCTTTGTTTAATATCCACTATTTATCATCTATTTCCCACATTGGAGAAAGATTTTTTTTTAAATTATTGATGTTATAGATATATGATATATATTATATTGATTCATTGGCTCCTCCTATAATGTATTGATCATATATCTTCTATTCGATGATGATTTTAGCTATTAAATCCAAAATGTAGGTATAAGGTATGGAGAGCGTTCATAAATAATCCTTGTGTAGGTTTAATAAAATATATATTCCATAGTATTTATGTTTTAGTATTTCATTTATTTGTTACATTGTGTTTCCTTCTTTTATATTTTTTATTTGATTAAGAGTGTAATGGGAACCCCGGTCAAATTATAGACCATTCATCTAACACATTAGAGACCTTGGAGATTATTATATTAGGCTTGATGGAAACAAATGTGGTTTTCCAAATCTCCAAAAAATTATTATTTTCACATGTGAAAATGGGAAATTGTGATTTTATGTATCCTTAATGAATAGTTTAATTGTGATATTTAATGGTTCTTTAGATTAACCACAGAAGGATAATGAGTTCTAAATCAACTGATGGGAAATATGACATGGAAATAAATTAAGAATTTATAATATTGATAATTATGTGGAATGTAAAAAATATATTCTTTATAATGAAACGATACATAATTTTTAGAATGTATTATAAATTATAAATTATTATTGAACCATGATATGTGTGTGTGTGTGTGAATATGTGTGTGTGTTTGTGTGTTTAAATGTGATCATTTTGGATAGGATGATGTACTAATACTACCTGTTCCTATATGGTGGTAGAGTGATACCTAACGTCCCTTGATGCATGAACAGAAATTGGAGGTGGACATGTACATCATGTACCAATTTATTTTTGTATAATATTAAACATCAATGTTTCTAAGATGTTTGTGCTAGGCTGATTCTCCATGTACCCAATATAATTCTACTTTTTTCATACTCAAATTATCAATGTTAATGGTACCTCAAATGATGCAAAATGGAATTAAAATTAAAATTAAAACAATATGAATCATGAAGTCCTATAATAAATTAAATTATAAAATACCTAAGGCGTATAGATTATACTCAGTCATGGGTTTAAGAATATATGATTAGTAACGGTGTCATCATGGACTGAATGATTAAACTATTAACTAATGAATAATAAATTTTAATAATTATTTATTTCACTTTTTTTCTTTTATTCTCAATATAGTTGTATAAACTTATTCAGATTGTGTATTAATTTACACATCATAAGTTAAGGACTCTATATTTTTACTCACACACTACTCGAGTCACTATTTAGTACACAAATAGGCTTACTTTTTTACAAGAAAGGATTAGAAAAATATTTCAATGATAGGTTAATGAGTTTAGATTTGGGATGGTTGTTTTATGAGAGAAATAAAAAAATATATGGACCCAATGTGTAGTTTTTAGTGTTTATTAATTTTGAGATTTAGTTAAACACCTGATCAATATAAGATGAAACATATATACATCATTGAGTTTCTTCATATTCTCTGTTTTTATATTATCATGTGATGTCTGGCGCTTATTATTTATTTTATACTATTATTTATTATCCACTAAACGAGGCTAATATTAATTTTTAATATATATATTATTCATGTGATTTATTATTCATAAACACTATTTTAGTTCATTTAACACTTTGAACATCATTTCACATTATGATTGTAATTCTTACTTAAAATGCACTATTATGTGGTACATTTTTTAACATCATTTGAAGTACCCAATGATTCATATTATTATTAATATTTTAATTTGATATTTTTGGAAATTTATCTAAACATCAGTATGAACATGTTTGATTCAGGGATCAGTGGAGAATTCATGGAAGAAGAATGGGATATTTTGTGATTAAAAGAAACAATTCAGGAGAAGTCAGATTGGACACCAGCCCCCTGATGAGACTGTGGGGCCCAACATACAGGCCCAATGAATCTCAAATTTCATTGTATTCTAGAATAAATGTATAGGAACAAATAACTATGTATGATCCAATGCTAATTCGGCCTTCATGGTTTCCATTTAGGCGGCCCATGTGAGACATAAATTTCTGGGCCAGATTCTGCGGCCCCGAAAAACAGTCTACTAATATAATCATATCTCCGAAATCATAACTCCAAATGGTACCAAATGTTTCAAGACGTTAGGAGACATCCATGGATTCATTTTATTTTTCAATGGACCACTCTGATTCGTCCATATAGAAGGATTTACAAGCACGTATGTTTGGTGGAAGCAAGCTGGCTGCCACCTCGGGTCAAGGGTGGAAAAGTCTCCTCTCTCATACATTCCACCACCATAGGCCTACCATACTCAAGTGGGATATTTTTTACTATCAGAGACTCGACCCAAGGCTCCCAAAATACATATTTAAGGCAGTTTTGGTAAAGGAGTTTGATAATTTTTTAGCTTTCTTTCATTGTAATGTTCTGTTGCGGTTTTGTTGTCTCAAATTTGTCTTCCACATGTAAGTTGTTTTAATTCATCATTGTTTCTTAATAAAAGTTCTTATAATCTTGTTATTATATTCTTATACTTATAACTTTGATACCATTGGCTCAACGTTTAAATTTATTCACACCAAATCTTGTGAAATTATTCACACAATGGTGGAGTGATCATTTTATTTTTGTTGTTTTCTTTACTTCTCTATATCATCCCACATGAGTCTACTTTACGCTTCCATTGAAACCATAGAATCAATGGAGGGATAAACCACATATGTGTTGATCCAAGGGAGTAGTATGGGGTTGTATTGGATGTTATTTATAACCTCATTAATGTATAATGACTTCTTTAATTAATATTTCTATTTGATGATTTTTAAACTCCATCATTCTTGTTGCATTTAAGCCCACACACATCATGTGCTAACACGAACCATTACCTTGAAGTGCTCAAAACATTGATCCTTAAAGTGTATAGGTGATTAGTATTAAATGGTGTAGGTATTAATACATTAGGTGATTATGTTGTTTTATCTTCTTAAATGAACCCATATCAAATATAAGAAATTGAAATAATTGAAAAGGATATACGTCTAATCCACCCCAAGTTATAAACTAGGATCAACTCATTCAAATAAATTGAATTCACTTATGTCTCTTAGGGTTCTATTAAACCCATCTAAAATCAACCCAATTAGGCCACTTCATATCTAAAAAAGTCCATTGAATGTACATGTCTATAGGTTTCTTCTTAGGTCTCTGAGGATTTGACAACCCAAGCTAAACTACAAGGACCGTCCTACCTTCTTCTCTTTGGTAAATTTGAGAAAGAATCCAAATATGATGCCGTTGCCAGGGACCCAAGATAGTCATCTAAAAACCCATTCTATTCTCCCACATTTCTTCTTATTCTCATCCAAATTCTCTTATCTTTTCCCTTTCTTGTTTTTTTTCTTTTGGCACATGTCCGCCTACACCCGTGATCAATCGAACCATCTAGTTAGGGTAGATAGTCCTTGGGTTGGGAAGTCAAGTACACCAAGGGAACTCTTTACATTATATCCTAATCTTTATAATACTCTAGAGTCCAAAATTGAGCCTATTTCAATGGATGGTATTCAAAGAAACCAACTCATAAACCCGGGTGGGAACCAAAATGGAAACCCAAATGAGGCAGCCCCAAACATGGGGAATGCAATTGATCAAACCATGAATGACTACCTCACACTTTTCTAGACCAATACCCCCTCATGCATTATAAATAACTCCCTAAGAGATTCATACAACATCTTTAAACCCCATGTCCTAAACTACTTCCCGCATTCCATGGAATGGAGTCCGAGATTCCCTACCTTCACATTAAGGAGTTAAATGACATTGTAGAAACCATGTGTCCCCCAGATCAACAAGAATCAGCTAAGATGAGGCTATATCCATTTTCATTAAAGGATCAAGCTAAAAATGGGCTATACAATTTGAGACCATCATCCATAAACTCTTAGTACCAACTACAAAGATAATTCTACAAAAAATAATTTCCCCCCCCCCACAAAACAGTTGCACTTAAAAAGAGTATACAAATTTTTTTGAAAAAGAGGGAGAGTCATTCTATGAAACATGAGAGAGGTTAAAATACACTCTAAAAATGGTTCCACACCATGGTTTTTCTATTCCTGAATAGGTGAGAATTTTCTATGAAGGGTTGGGTCCTGGGAATAAATAAATCATTGACAAGATGTGTAATGGAACCTTTAAAAACAAAGCCCCAAATGATGATTACGAGTATCTAGAAATCCATTCTAAACAAAACCAAACATGGGGAACCTCACCATATTCTGAAAAACCACAAATAACTACTGGAATTCATACACATAGAGAAGAGGAAATACTTAGGGCTAAACATCCATCACTCACTAGGAAGGTTGAAGAGATAGACCATAGGAAAGTCCATGAAATCCAAACTGTTGACATTGTTAGCACAATTTGTGACAAACAAGATCATAAAATAGATAGGTGGCCAACCATTCCATCCATCAAGGATGTTCTTTTAGGAGGACCCCCAATGGATGTAAATTCATTAAACATTCAAAAACCTAAATACCAAAACACCTTCAACCCAAGGTATAACAACATCCCAGGCTTCCGCTGGAAAGATAACCAACAACCTAGCCAACCACCGGGACAAAATCCTTACCCCCATAAGAACTACCAAACCCATAACCAGTTCCAAACTCAACCAATCCAATACCAACAACCATCAGTCAATTTTTAATAAACCAACCCACGAAAAAAATATCCCCCCGGGATAAACCAATCTTCTCAATCACCATCACAAACTTTTCCACAAAGCCTACTAGAAAAACTGTGCAATCAAATGGAATGGATGAACTCGGAAGTCTCTTCCCGTAAACAAGAACTTCAAACCATCAAAACTTGAAAGGCACCCATGCATAATCATGTGGTTCCATCCCCAAATTCAAGGGGAGTGTCAAGTTGCACTCAAACAACTCATGAACAACTAAAGGCTGTAACTGTTTTAAGAAGTGGGAAATCAATTGAGAAACCTGAACAACTAATTCAAAACCCACCTAAAGATTAAAAATTGGATAAAAATTCACATTAACCACATGATCAAGCTGAGGAAACTGATAAAATTTTCAAAGAAACAACTCTTCAAAAAACAACCCCACAAACTGCACCATTTTCTCATCTTATGAGGGGGAAACCCAAGACTGAAATGAGTGAAACATTGAGGTAAATTATCTCACAATTCAAGTTGAACATTACTATTCTCAATGAAATCCAAAACATACCAACCTACTCAAAGTACCTTAAGGACCTATGCACTTTTAAAAGAAAAATTTCACATAAAAATCAAGTCTTTTTGGTTGCTAATGTGAGTACCACCATTAAAGGGACCATTCCTCTTAAGTTTAAAGACCCAGGTTTCCCTTAGATTAATGTTGAAATAGGAGAGAGAAAAGTTGTCAAGGCCTTGTGTGACCTAGGTGCTAGTGTCAATCTCATGCCATATGCAGTGTACTGGCAGTTAGGCCTAGAAGTGATCCAACCCACATCTGTCACACTTCAACTTGATGATCGTAGCATTAGGGTTCCAAAATGGATTTTAAAGGACAGTCTGGTAAAGGTTGAAAACTTCATCTACCTTGATGGCTTTATTGTCCTTGACAACTATCCAAACATAGGAAATAAGGAACAAACCCAAATCATCCTTGGAAGTACTTTCCTTGCAACAATCAACTCTGTTATCCGAGTCTGAAATGGTAACATGACTATCACTTTTGGGAACATGAGTCTAGACTTGAGCATCTATAATGCAAGATCACAAATAGGGTATGACGAAGAAATTCATGAAGTAAACATGATTGGAAGCATTGATAATGAATCCATAGAACATCAAGGAATATTTGATGAATGTTTAAGTTAGGATGAGATTGAATTACTTTGTTCATATGAAGGATGTTTATCTCCTTGGATTTAATCATTTTCAAATTTATCTTATGATGAAGTCCTTTGTCCAACAATTAGTGAAACCTTTCAATAAACCATTTTTATGGAGACCACTCCAAATTTAGTCCCTAAATCTGATCAAGCCAATCTAGTAGATGAAACATTTACATGTGGGGAATAAATCCAATCTAAAAATCTAAAAAAAAAAATTGAACATGATCCAATTTCCCAATCTTTTGCTGAAATTTTGAACCATCCTGATCTTGAATTGAAGGAACTTCCCGCTACACTCAAGTATGCTTTCCTAGGGGAGAATCAAACACATCCAATTGTCATTTCTTCTTCTCTTGAAGCCAATCAAGAGAGGATGATTCTATATGTCCTTAGGAAACATAAGAAAGTCATTGCTTGGACCCTTTCTGATATTCCCGGGATTATCCCAATTGTTGGGACTCATAGGATTGTTCTGGAATCTGATTCAAAGCCATGTCATCAACCTCAACGGCGACTCAATCCTAATCACATGGAGGTAGTAAGGACAGAACTTCTAAAATAGTTAAAATATGGTATCATATATACCATTGCTGAGAGTGAATTGGTGATCCCAATCAAAGTGATTCCAAAAAAGGCTGGAATCACAGTGATAACCAATGAGGATGGAGAGATTCTTCAAACAAGGGTGAGTAGTGGATAGAGGGTTTGCATTGACAACAGGAAGATAAACTCATTCACCACGAAGGACCATTTCCCCTTACCATTCATTGACTATGTCCATGAGAGAGTGGCATTCCATTCCTTCTACTGTTTCTTTGATGGGTACTCAAGGTTTAACCAAATTGATGTCTCCCTAGAGGATCAAGGGAAGACTACATTCACATGTCCATTCGGGAACATTTCTTTCAAACGCATGCCCTTCGGGTTATGAAATGCCCCTGGAACCTTCCAATGGTGGGTGATGGGAATCTTCTCAGACATGGTAGGGTATTTTCTAGAGGACATCATGGATGACTTCTCTGTGTTTGGGAATACATTTGAGGGATGTCTGCAGAATGTGGAGAGAGTCTTGTCAAGATGTGAAGAAAAAAATCTAGTCCTAATGTAACATCCCAAGAAAGTAATGAATAATATATATTTTTATATATGTCTATTTATTAATAATATAGTGTTTTAGTGGCTTAAGACGAGAATAAATCCAATCTTAACCATGTAATACACTAATATTTTTAAAAGATTGTTTTTATACCATTTGATGGTAAACAATTTTTAAATCATAATTTTGACACTTTTATAAGTTCAATTTGTCAAAATAAACTTATTCTTTATGATTGGGACATTGATATTTACTTTGGATAAATTTTTGGTATTTATTTTGACAATGTTCATTTTTTAATGAATAGTGAAAAATACGGCATTTTACCTCAAAACTGCATTTTCATCTAATTTAATTATATTGTTAGATTATGTTTTTAATTTTTTTAAAAGTTTAAATAGAATATATTTTTACCATGTAATTTAATGTTGTTCATTGGGATTAATTTCACTTTGTAATTGGGCATAAACAAGTTTCAAACTTTTCATAGATATTCTTTCTAAAAAACCCGCTATTTATTTTGACAACGAGAATTATTTTTAAATTAATTACTGTAATTTCTGTGTTTGGAATTTTGTAAAATGGATTACATATTTTGAATCATAAGGTCCAAATTATTTAATCAATACTGTTTTATTTTTGGACATTATGAATAGTAACGACGGTAATTATCTTTAATTGTCTTGATTAATTAGTAATCGGGTAGTTAAGGATAATAAAATAATATCATAATAACAACAAATGAATCCCAAAATGTGTTTTAATTCTATTGGTTGTGTAATGGCCGACCATGGGATGCCTTGTGCCAAACTTGGGGACCCCATGGAATCACTTTTGTGTGATAATGACTTTTTATCGTTTTATTTTTAAAGAATGTTAAATATAACAAAGAATGTATCACCTGAGTAAAACATATTTAATTTTGTCTACATAAATCATATATTAATCTATAAATAGTCATTGGAAATCTAAAACGATTTCCTACATCGTTGTATTTTTTTATAATTTTTAGACATTAAATAAATTAAATTATTTATGACATCATGATGATGCAGTGATTACATCATTAATGAACGATTTAAATAAAATGAAAAGATAATGTAAAATCTAAGACATACAGTTGTCAAACACCTATTGGATGAGTATATTTAGAACACTTATCACCTTATAATCTAAATACAACAATGTGGGACCTTTAAAATCCGAATCTCATTTGAAAATAGAGTAACATTTTATACCCTTCCAAGAGTGCCCCTCCTCTCCTCTTATAAAAGGTCACCACCTCTACCTCTTTACCCACACTTCTCAAGCCTTTGTCTCGGCCAATACCAAATCATTCTATATCTCCCTATCCCTCTCTTAATCATATAAGCCTTACCTAATGCATAATGCTCTTCAAGAAACCATTTTGGTTCAAACAAAGAAGATTTACCCGATTTAAAGGTAAAGTCTTCTCTAATGTTGTTTTGTTTTATTTTGCATCTCCGACCCCCAAAAATCTTTTTATTCATTTATTTTGTAATAACACCAATATCATAAATATACTAGGATGTTGTTATAATAATTATTCTAGCTAAACTTACACAAATCTTCATCTATTGATTAATGAGTATACTGTTTCCGTGGATGGAGAATTTATGCCTCACGAAACGATGATTGTTCAATATTCTTCTTACACCTTCAATGGTGTCCAATAAGATGACAATATATTTATATATTATATATAATATGTTTATGTTTTACTTAAGCTTCTGTATTTTTCATTTTTGGCATTCCTTTATGGTTTCCATTATGGGTAAATGTGATATCTTCATTTTAAGAAGTACGGACTACCGCCCAATCAATGTGATTTGATTAGTTAATGACATATGTGGAAAATATAAAGGATGGAGTTAATGATATTATATATGATATTATACTTTAATTATAATATACCTTTATATCATTATGATTCCATTCCATAAAATCCTAAATATAAATGAATGTAGCGTTCATGTGTACGTACGGCTTACCGTCCCCATGAACGGTGCATTTCATTTCATACCTCTAAATGTTATGTAATATTATAAATGCATTATATACTGGACATAGATGATATATATGATATCTACATCATGAATATAACTTTGGATATAATGGATACATGAACAACATGTAATTATAAAGATTTTATTTTTGACTCAAGTACCAATGATCGTTAAAACGACCGTTATTAACTTAAGTAATTACATAGTGTTCATGACATTGTAATAAGTGATATAAAAGTAATAATGATCCTGAAAAAGGTTATTAAGAAAGTATAAATTAACTCATTTTTCTTATTCAGGACGTTAATGAACGATCGAGGCATGTCGGACCTGAGGTATGGGACTTCGTCTCAATCTCCTTTCATTGAGGCATTGTTTGTTTTATGCACAACATTTTTTATACGTTGTATAAAAGCCTTTGAATTTTACTTTTATTCAAAAGGAATATTTTTTATACGAAGAGTTTACTAAATGAAAAAAGGGAATGTTTTTTTGTCGTACTTATGCGGTGACAACGACTTCTTCGCCGCTGTGACCATTATTTGAGCTTCAGCTTCCTCTACAATCCATAACTTTTTTTAATTGAAAAATAAATTCCATGTTTTACTTTTCCATTATTTTGGTATTGAAAATGGTTTTGATATTGTTTTTATTATATCAATGTGTTATTGATACCTTGTTATTGAAATGTGGAAATCTTATGTTTCTGTTATGCATGTTTTATGTGATATGATTATGTTATGGTTCTTGGAAATTGTTTATGAAGACGGGTGGTTCCGTGATAATATAATGGTGGGTGATCCCGATATAGCTCTCCAATTAATTGGTTAACACGAAGGAGTTAAACATTAAGGTTTCTATGAAGATATTTAGGGAATATACTGTGATGGGTATTCCAAACGTAACCATGAAGGTTACTCCCGAGGTAAGAATGTTATTAATGCCTCAAGTTACCTTTATGTCTTATGATTTCTATGATATATTCCTGATTTTATGAAGTATGTTAAAGTGATTATGTTTTATGAGTAATGTATGATTTCATTCATGGACTAATGTTTTCATTTCATACTTTTATATCCCTTACTGAGATTTTTACGCTCATTCCATGTTTTTGGAAAATTTTTCACAGGTCAAAGGAAATGTACATGATGTGATGACAGTGTCAAGGAAGTGTCAAGAAAGAATCCATGTTTTATTTTAAATATGTTTCCATTGATGGAAAAAATGAGTACTATCATTTATGTAACCACTTTTTTTAAATGTGGAATGTAATGCATGTTTTATGATCTAATTCTTTAAAAATATAAATCAGAAAATATCCTCAATGTGTATTCTTGATGTAACTCATGATTAAGTAATGTTTAAGGCAGGGGCCTTAGTGTTGGTATCAGAGGTCGGTTTAGATAACGTTAGCAGTCAAAATTATATTAAATGATTATCAAAAAATATTTTTTTGTATGGTCAAATTGCAATGATATAGAATTTAAAGATTACCATGTTGCTTCATCTAAGACAAGTTTGTTCAGAATGGTTTTCCGCAGAGGAAAATAGTGAAGTAGTGCTAGGAAGGCATACAGAAGGAAATGACCTTCGGAATCAGCATCCTGGGATGGTAGGAATTGGAACTGAATAGTTTGTTGCAGTGATGGAATAGTTGACTCAAGAGATAAATGGTGGTGGTATCCATGCATGAGATCAGCCAGATCAACCGCAGAGGAACATGTCAGTGGTAGAACATTTCATGAGGCCACATCCCCCATCATTCAGAGGATCATTTGACCATGTGCTAGAAGAAGGGTGGATTAAAGAACTGGAGAAGATTTTCGATGTCATGGGGTGTTCAGATAATCAAAAGTTTAGTCTTTCTATTTACCATTTGGAGGGTGAAGCAGATCAGCAGTGGTCGATGGTTAAAAATATCAGGGACACTGATGAGATTGATGCTCTCGACTGGGATGAATTCAAAGGTATGTTTCTTGAGAAATAATTTCCTAAGTTTGTTCAACTTAGGATGGAAAAAAAATTCCTAGAATTGAGGCAAGAGGAAGCCTCAGTGGCTGCCTATGAAGAAAGGTTCACTCAGTTGGCAAGGTATGATCCAAATTTTATCCTAGACCTTGATAGTAAAATAAATAGTTTTTACTCCGGATTAAAGACAAAATATTGAAAGTCTTTCGATTCTCGTGAGTTCAATAGTTATGAAAATCTTGTTCGATGTGCTGAGAATGTGGAAATGGAGTTTTTCAATGATCAAGTGTTCTATAACAACCAGCAGAAGAAGAGACCGAGGTGGCAGGAGAAAGGAATGAATTATACAAAAAGGTCTGACAGTAAGAAAACTATGTTTCCAATTTGTGATAAATGTGGTAAAAGGCATGGTGGGGAATGTTTTCTGAATTCTGGAAAGTGCTACCGATGCGGTAAGATGGGACATAAGGCACGTGATTTCACTGAAAAAGATCAGGGTGATGTTAACACCAAATTTGATTTACATTTAGTGAAATTTTTTAAGTGCAATGAGATGGGTCACTATGAAAACGATTGTTTGACAGAGAGCAAGTGTGATGGGATGCTGTTAGAATACAAGCATAAAGGGGTGGTGAAATCCTTTGCAACTACTTCAGCAGATGTTGGGCCACCAAATGAAGTGGTATCATGTACATTGTTTGTTTTTTTAGATTATGCTAGTGTGGTGTTTGATTTAGGGTCTACACATTTTTTCATCTCTGAACACATTTCTAGCAAAATTTGAATACCATCTCAAGAAATGACTCCTGAACTTGTGGTAAAAACAAATGGGTGAAATGTTGAGGCACAAATAATTTAAAAGAATCTTCTTATCCTTATCCGTGGAATGAACCTACTTGCAACCCTTATTGTTTTACCTCTAGCAGAGTTTGATGTTATCCTGGGTATGGATTGGCTCCTTATTTACCATGCTAAGATTGACTGTAGAGTTGAAGTAGTTTATTTTTAGAAATACTTTCAGTTTGTGTACAAGAATTAACCCTTATAGTTGATAACTTATCAAGAGGTTGCGAAACTTATAAAAGATGGGAATGAATGTTACCTTGCTCATATTTTTGAAAGCATGGGAACTGTTTAGATTAATGATGTGCTAGTGGTAAATGAATATCCTGAGGTTTTTCCTGATGAGTTTCCTGGAATAATACCAGACCGTGAAGTATAATTTATTATTGACTTAGTTCACGATGCTAAGCCAATTTCAAAACCCCCTTATGGAATGGCTCAAATTGAACTTTTAGAGTTGAAGGAGCAATATCAATATTTATTAGAGAAAGGATTCATTCGACCTAGCACATCACCATGGGGTGCTCCTATTTTATTTGTTAAAAATAAATATGGTTCAATGAAACATTTCATTTATTATAGAGATTAGAATACAATCACTATTATGAACAAATATCCTTTGCCTCATATTGATGATTTGTTTGATCAGCTCCAGGGAGCTCAGTTTTTTTCCTAGATTGACCTGAGATCAGGGTACCATCAGTTGACAGTAAAGGAAGAAGATATTCCTAATACCTCATTACATACAAGATATGGCCATTATGAATTTTTAGTTATGCCTTTTGGGCTATCTAATGCACCTATTGTATTCGTGGACCTTATTAATAGAATTTTCCATGAGTTCTTGGATAAGTTTTTGGTTGTTTTCATTGATGATATTTTTGTGTTTTCTAAAAGTAAAGAGGAGAATGAAAGTAATTTAAGGGTTATTTTGAAAACATTAAAAGAAAATAAATTGTATGGGAAATTCAGTAAGTGTGAGTTTTGGTTGCAACAAATTTCTTTCCTTCGTCATATTGTTTATAAAGATGGGATAACTGTTGATCCTGCAAAAACAAAGGTTGTTGAAGAATGGCCAAGACACACAAATGTAACTGAGATTCATAGCTTCCTTGGATTGTCAGGATATTACCGAAGGTTTGTTAGAAATTTTTCATGGTTATATAGTCCAATTACTAAGCTAACTCGGAAGGGTGTTATGTTTATCTGGACAAAAGAATGTGATGATTGTTTTCAGGAAATGAAAAGAAGATTTTTGAATGCTCTAGTTTTGACACTACCTTCCACGAATGGGGTGTTTTTATCTACAGTGATGCTTCATTGAAAGGACTTGGTTGTGTCTTAATATAGAATGATCAGGTAATTGCTTATGCTTCACATAAGTTGAAAACTCATGAGGTAAATTAGCCTACACATGATTTGGAATTAGCTGTTGTTGTTTTCAAATTAAAAATTTGGAGGCATCATTTGTATGGAGTAAAGTGTGAAATATATATCGATCACAAAAGTTTAAAGTATATATTCACTCAGAAATAATTTAACATGAGACAGAGGAGATGGCTAGAATTAACCAATGATTATGATTGTACAATTCATTACCATCCGGGAAAACCAAATAAAGTGGCTGATTCTTTGAGTTGAAAAAGTAATGCTTCATTAACAATGTTGATTTTGGAACGTGATTCTTTGGTTAAGGATTTGATGAAATATGGCATAGAAGTTGTTGGTGTAGGATGTCCTTCTTCTTTGTTTTAGGTATGAGTGAAATTTTCTCTATCATACAGAAATAAGCAAGCATAGAAGCAAGACAGCGAGTTGCAGAAAAAGGTAGAGCTGGTTCAAAAGGGTATGTTTCCTGAATTCAACATTGATAATGATTGTGTTTTGAGATTTTGGAAGAGATTGTGTGTGCCTTGTGATTCACAGTTTAAGAGAGAGTTGTAATGTGAAGCTCATAGTTCTCCGTTTTTAGTTCATCTAAGAGGTACTAAGATGTATAGATATCTTTGGGAGTATTACTGGTGGGACAGAATGAAAAGGGATGTTGCTGATTTTACTTTGAAGTGTTTGACTTTTTAACAGGTTAAAGTAGATCGGAAGTTACCGAAAGGGATGCTTTAGCATTTACCAGTTCCAGACTGGAAATGGGAGAATATATCCATAGACTTTGTTGTGGGAATGCCGAAGAAACCTCGAGGTAATAATTCAATATGAGTTATTGTTGATCGCTTGACTAAATCTGCTCATTTCCTTGCTATACAAGATACTTTTTCCATTGATCAAAGTTCCCGTTTGTATCTTAATGAGATAGTCAGGTTACATGGATTTCCTCTATCCATTGTATCTGACCGTGATCCCAGGTTCACTTATAACTTTTGGAAATTCCTTAAGAAGTAATTGGGTACTGAAATAAATTTTAGTACAGCTTATCATCCTCAATCAGATGGGCAGTCAGAATGAACAATTCAAAAATTTGAGGATATGCTACGTGCTTGTTCGATAGATTATCAGGGATGTTGGGACCAATACCTTTATTTGGGTGAGTTTTCTTATAATAATTGTTTTCATTCCAATATACAGATGGAACCATTTGAGGCATTATATGGGAATCGGTGTCAAACTACAGCTTTTTGGGATTAAGTAGGTGAAAGGAAGTTGATGGGACCGGAATTGGTAGAAGAGTTGGAAGAAAAAGTTCAGCTGATATAGAAACACATGAGAACAGCTCAGAGCTGGCAGAAGAGTTTTCTGGACAACAGGAGGAAGGATCTCTCTTTTGAGGTAGATGATCATGTTTTTCTCAAAGTTTCACCATGGAAAAGTGTGATGCGATTTGGTAAGAAAGGAAATCTGAGTCCAAGGTTTATTGTATCATATGAAATTTTGGAGAGAGTTGGATTAGTTTCATACCGAGTGTCCTTACCTCCGAGTTTATCTCAGGTACACAATGTTTTTCATGTTTCAATTTTAAGGAAGTACATGCCAGATCCATCTCATGTTTTGAATCAAGAGGTAGTTCAGTGGGTAGGGAACCTATCTTATGAGGAACAAATTGTCCAGATTCTTGACCACAGGTAGCAATTGTTGCGAAATAAGGTGATTCATCATGTAAAGGTTTTGTGGAAAACCACGTAATTGAAGAGGCAACATGGGAAACTGAAAATGCAATGATGGCTAAATACCCCCCACTTATTCGATATGTAAATAAATTGCGGGGACACAATTTTCTAAAGGGGGGATGGATGTAACATACCAATTAAGAAATGAATAATATATATTCTTATCTATGGCTATTTATGAATTATATAGTGTTTTAGAGGCTTAGGAGGAGAATAAATCCAATCTTAATCATGGAATACACTAATATTTTTAAAAGATTGTTTTACTGCCTTTTGATGGAAAACCATTTTTAAATCACACATTTGACAATTTTATAAGCTCTATTTGTCAAAATAAACTTATTCTTTATGATTGGGACATTAAAATTTACTTTGGATAGATTTTTGGTATTTTTCTGACAATGTTCATTTTTTAATGAATAGTGAAAAATACTTCATTTTACATCAAAACTTCATTTTCATCTAATTTAATTATATGGATAGATTATATTTTATTGGTTTTAAAGTTTAAATAGAATATATTTTTACTATGTAATCCAATGGTGGTCATTGGGATTAATTTCACTTTGGAATTGGCCATAGACAAGTGCCAAACTTTTCATAGATATTGTTTCTAAAAAACTCACTATTTGTTTTGACAACTGGAATAATTTTTAAATTAATTATTGTAATTTTTGTGTTTTAAATTTCTTAAAATGGATTACATATGTTTAATCAGAAGGTCCAAATTATGTAATCAAGACTCTTTTGTTTTTGGACAATATGAATAGTAACGATGATAATTATCTTTTATTATCTTGATTAATTAGTAATCAGGTAGTTAAGGATAATAAAATAGTATCATAATAATAACAAATGACCCCAAAATGTTCCTAATTCTTCTGGTTGTGTTATAGCAGACCATGGGATTCCTTGTGAAAAACTTGGGGACTCCATGGAATCACTTTTGTGTGATAATGACTTTCTATCTTTTTATTTTTAAAGAATGTTGAATATAACAAAGAATGTATCACCGGAGTAAAACATTTTTAATTTTGTCTACATAAATTATATATTAGAATATAAAAATTCATTTTAAAGATAAAAATATTTCCTACATCATAGTATTTTTTATAATTTTTAGACATTAAATAAATTAAATTATTTATGACAACATGATGATGCAGTGATTACCTCATTAATGAAATATTTAAATAAAATGAAAAGGTAATTTAAAATCTAAGACTTAAACATGTCAAAAACCTATTGAATGAGTATATTTCGAACCCTTATCACCTTATCGTCGAAATACATCAATGTGGGACCTTTAAAATCCGAAACTCATTTGAAAATAATGTAACATTTTATACCTTTCCAAGAGTCCCCCTCCTCTCCTCTTATAAAAGGCCCCCACCTCTACCTCCTTACCCACAGTTCTCAAGCCTTTGGCTCATCCAATACCTGCTCCATTTATCTCTCCACATCCCTCTCTTCTTCCTAGAATCCTTACTTTAGGCAGAATTCTCTTCAAGAAACCATTTTGGGTCAAACCAAGAAGAGTTACACGATTTAAAGATAAGGTCTTCTCTAATGTTCTTTTGGTTTATTTTGCTTCTCTAACCCCTAAACTCTTTTTATTAATTTATTTTGTAACAACACCAATATCTTTAATATACTAGGATGTTGTTATAAAATGTATTCGAGTTACCCTTACACACAACTTCATCTAATGGTTAAAGATCATACTGTTTCCATGGATGTCGAATTTCAACCTCACAAAACGATGATTGTTCAATATTCTTCTAAAACCTTCAAAGATTTCCATTAAGATGAAAATATATTTATATATGATATGTAATATGTTTATGTTTTCCTTAAGATTCTGTATTTTTCATTTTTTCCATACCTTTATGGTTTCCCTTGTGGGTAAACGTGATTTCTTCATTTTAGGATGTGCAGACTACCGCCCACTCAAAGTGATTTGATTCGTTAATTCCATATGTTGGATGTATAAAGGATGTTTTGACTGATATTATATATAATATCAGTGTGGAATTATTATATACCCTTATATCATTACGGTTCCATTCCATAAAATACGAAATAGAAATGAAAGTAGCGTTCATGCGTACGTACGACTTACTGTCTCCATGAACGATGCATTTCATTTCTTACCTCTAAATGTTATGTAATATTATAAATGCATGTATATACAAGATATATATGAAATATATGATATCTAAATCATGAATATAACACTGGATATAATGGATACATGAACAACTTGTAATTATAAAGATTTTATTTTTGACTCAAGTATCAATGATCATTAAAACGACCATTATTAACTTAAATAATTACATAGTGTTCATGACATGGTAATAAGTGACATAAAATAAATAATGAACTTGAAAAAGGTTCTTATGAAAGTAGAAATGTACTGAATTTTATTCATCGGGATGTTAAAGAATGATCGAGTCAAGTCGGACCTGCGGTTTGGGACTTCGTCTCAATCTCCTTTCATTGAGGAATATTTTATTTTATACACATCATTCTTTTATACAGTGTATAAAATACTTTTATGTTTACATTTATTCAAAAGAAATATTTTTATACGAAGCGTTTACTAAAAGACAAAAGGGAATGTTTTTGTTGTCGTACGTATGCGGTGACAATGACTTCTCCGCCGTCGTGACCATTATTTGAGCTTCAGATTCCTCTACAAGCCATAAATTTTTTTAAATGAAAAATAAATACCATGTTTTTATTTTTCATTATTTCGGTATTGAAAATGATTTTGATAATTTTTTTATTATATCAATGTGTTATTGATACCTTGTCATGGAAATGTGGAAATCTTATATTTTCTTTTATGCATGTTTTATGTGATACGATAATGTTGTGGTTCTTGGGCATTGATTATGAAGACGGCTGGTTCAATGATAAACTAAGCGCGGGTGAGACCGATATAGCTCTCCAATGCATTGGGTAACGTGAAGGAGTTAAACATTAAGGTTTCTCCGAAGAGATTTAGGGAATATATTGTGGTGGGTATTCCAACCATAACCATGAGGGTTACTCCCTATGTAATAATTTTATGAATGTCTCAAGTTACCTTTATGTCTTATGATTTCTATGATTTCTTCATGATTTGATGAGGTATGTTAAGTAGATTATGTTTTATGAGTAAAGTATGATTTCATACATGGACTAATGATTTCATTTCTTACTTTTATATCCCTTACTGAGCTTTTTATGCTCATCCCATGTTTTTGAAATGTTTTTCACAGGTCAAGGGAAAGGTACATGATGTGATGATAGTGTCAGGGAAGTGTCAAGAAAGAATCCATGTTTTATTTTAAATATGTTTCTGTTGATGGGAAAAATGAGTACTATCCTTTATGTAACCACTTTGTTTAAATGTGGAAGGTAATGCATTTTTTATGATATAATTATCTAAAACTCTAAACCTGAAAAGATATTCAACATGTATTCTTTAAGTAACTCAAGATTAAGTAATGTTTAAGGCTGGGGCCTTATACCTAAACCAGGAAAAATTCCATTTCTTGTTTAAATATGGACTAGTTCTAGGCCATCTGGTCTCCGGTAGGGGTATTGATGTTGATAAAGCCAAGGTTGACATCATTCGTCACCTTCCATCACTTAAAACTGTCAAGGAGGTAACGTATTTCATAGGACATGCCGGTTTTTATAGAAGATTAATCAAGGACATTAGTTCAATCTCCCATCCCCTTTGTGCTCTGATAGAAAAGGATGCTCCATTTGTTTGGATAGAAAGCTGTGAGGGTTCATTCTCAACCCTGAAATCCTCTCTAACCTCTCCCCCCATCATGAAATATTCAAATTGGAACCATCCTTTAGAACTTATGTGTGATTCCAGTGACTTTTCTATCGGATCTGTGTTAGGACAACATTGTGATAAAACTCCTTATGTCATTCCTTATGCAATAAAATCCTTAAATGATGCCCAAATCAACTACACCACCATTGAATAGGAGTTAATTTCTATTTTGTTTTCCTTAGATATGTTTAGGTCCTACCTCTTAGGATCCCCCATCACTGTGTTCACTGACCATTCTGCACTAAAATACCTCTTCCAAAAAAAAGATGCTAAGGTTAGACTGATTAGGTGGGTCCTTATCTTACAAGAATTTGACCTCAGAATCAAGGATAAAAAGGGCATTGAAAATGACGTTGGTGATCACCTCTCTAGGATGGAATTCAGCGACCACTCAAATAACATTTCTGTGTCTGATAAATTTCATGATGAACACCTATACTCTATGAGTGACTGCCATTGGTATGCTCACATAGACAATTTCTTAGTTACGAGAGTCATTCCAAAATACTTATGGAGTCAAGCTCGAAGGTAATTGCTTTATGATGTTAGACACTATGTGATTGATGAATCATACCTCTATAAGTTCTGCCCTGACCAAGTCATTAGGAGGTGTGTCCCAAAATCTGAACAAGAGTCCATCCTTAAATTCTGTCATAGTGAGGCATGTGGAGGTCACTTTTCCTCTAAAAAAACTTCTTCAAAGGTTTTTCATTGTGTTCTCTTCAATACCACCCTCTAAAGGGACTTCTACACATTTTGTAAAAGTTTTCCTAGGTGTCAACAAGTTGGGTCTGTCACAAAAGGTATCAAATTCCACTCACTCCCATCTTAGTGGTTGAAATATTTGACTATTGGGTGATTGATTTCATGGGTCCCTTCCCAAGCTCTAGGGGATACCTCTACATAATCTTAGTTGTTGATTTTGTCTCAAAATGGGTTGATGCCATTCCCAATAAGTCCAATGATCATCAAGTTGTGATTCTATTTTTGAAAGAGAACATATTTTATCGATTTGGAATTCCTAGGGTTATAATCAGTGATCGGGGAACACATTTCTGCAACTTTCCATTCTCTTCACTCATGTCTAAGTATGGTATTTCTCCTAAACTGTCCACTGAATGACATTGTTAAACCAATGGTCAACCTGATTTAGCGAATATGGATATTAAGAAAATTCATGAAATATTTATCAACCCCTCTAGGAAATATTGGTGTGGGAAACTCTTAGATGCTCTTTGGGCCTATCGAACCGTATATAAAACCATTTTAGGAATGTCCCAATATAGGTTGGTCTATGGAAAATCATCCCATTTACCTATTGAAATTGAGCATAAGGCCTTTTGGGAAATTAATGAAAATGATTATGACCTCTCATTGGCCCAAACAAAAAGGAAATTAGATCTCAATGAACTGGATGAACTAAGGATGGAGGCTTAGGAAAAATCAAGGATCAATAAAGCTAGAGTTCAAGCCTACAAATCTAGGAATATCAAGGTCAAACATTTTGAACTGGGAAAACTTGTGCTCTTTTATAGTTCAAAACATCATTTACACCTGGGAATGTTAAGGTCTAGATGGTCAGGACTTTTTATAGTTCATCATGTGTACCCCCATGGGGTAGTAGATAATCAAGATCCCACAAGTGGTTACATTTTCAAGGTCAATGGTCAAAGGTTAAAACCATTCATTGAATCATTCAATAAACATGAAATATAGGTTGATTTAATTGAGCCAATATATGAATCAGGGAGAAATTAATATATTTTGGATCCATATAAGGCTAGCGACATTAAAAAAAGCACTGCATGGAAGGTAACCCATGGTTTTCAAGTTTCTTATCATTTTTTTTGTTTTAATCAACCTTATATTTTAAAAAACGATTAATTAAACTTTTCTATATTTAAAAAAAAATATATTGTTGACCTATTAATGTATTATGAGTATGGATTGGTATGAAAGGGGAGAACCATATTCATCCTTGTCACATGGTGTGATCCTTGAGTAATGCATTACCCAAAAATTTAAAAAGAAGACCATGTATCATCAGTTTGTTTTATTTTAATGTTTTTGTATGTTAAAATAAAAACACAAAAAAATAAATAATAATATAATAATAATAATAATAAAAAGGGACACGTCTTGGGTCGTGGGTCAAACCCCATCACAACTGGTAAAGCCATGGGGATTCAATCCCAGGACTGAAGGGAGACAGGGGCGCGTGCTTACTACTAACCTATGACTTTTTCTGCTCCCTTATTCTATAATTTTTATTTATATATGATTATATTTTACTTTCATTATTATATAAATTTATATATATAGTTTTTTTGGTTTTGTTTTTCCATTTTCTACTAGCGAACTCTGCAAGTGACATGGATATCATAGGATTAAAATAAAGCAGCAAGAATTTCATCTTCAACCACCAGGTGACTTCATTCCATGATCCTCATTTTCAATTTCCTTTTTGAACTTTCATTCTCTACCTCTACCCCCTTCTAAATTTTCTTTTCTTTTAACACAAGGGAAAATGTTGTTTTATGTTGGGGGGAGATGAAATTAAAAAAATGCTTTTGTGTCAAAAAAATGAATGATTTGAAAAAAATGTGTAAATGAAAGGAAAAATTCCTTTAACTTTGAACATGGTAATAAACATTTCACACTTTGAAACTGAATATCAAATAATTTAGTATGCCCTGATTCTGATTTTATTCCTTGTATAATTTCATGAGTATAGATTTTAGAAGGTGTGGATTTCTGATGTGATATTTCATCATTTATATTTTCATCCAAATAAAAAAAAGATCGCAATGCACGTCCCTTGGATAGTGGGGTATTAGTTTGAGTTAATGGGGTCCCCCAAATAAATAGCATAGGTTTGGTGATCATTTTAGTTCTAATATTAGTATTCATTAAGAAAAATTAAAAAAAAACCATAAATTTGAATTTAGAGCAATGAAATGACCTAATGCGGGGCTTTCGGCACTTGGGGATCGTGACTCCATTGTTGTTTGACCCAGAGTTAGTAATTTTATCTCTATTTTCGGTAATTTTAATTTTTTTTGACTGACTTAACTCAAGATGATTCCCGATTATGTGGGATTCAATTGGTTTTCTATGGTCTTTGAGCCTGGGAGTCATCGGCAATGTCTCGCTACAGGGGTTGAATCTTTTGAGTGCAATTTAAATTACCATGGAAAAATTTCAAAAGATAAAATCAAAAATAAAAACAAAAGAAACAAAAAATATATATAATACAAAATCAATTTAATAATCATCTTAATATTGAACTGTGATTCCACCTAGCGCTACCGTAATTTCCCCCTTGAATCAATATGAACCCCCCATGTCTATTGTGATGGACAACACATCCTCAAACTTAATTGATATTGGATGAAATATGGAAATGAATTTGAATAAAGGTATGGGCTTGGGATGGAGATATGGTAATGAAACTATTTGTATTAAAATATTTTGATGGGTTTCATGAATATTTTGTATAAGGGTTCTTGGTGATCATTGTGTATTAAAATGTTTTTGGAAAAGGGAATTAGAATTTCATATTATTGAGATATATTATTCTCGGGACTAGAAAAACTCAAGTTGGAGGTGTGATTAGCCACTAAATTATGATAATATTATTATATATATATATATACTATTAATGTGATTTATTATTCATAAACACCATTTTATTACATTTTACACTTTGAACATCATTTCACATTATGATTGTAATTCTTACTTAAAATGAACTATTATGTGGTACATTTGTTAACATCATTTGATGTTCCCAATGATTCATATTATTATTAATATTTTAATTTGATATTTTTGTAAATGGGTCAACACTTCAATATGAACATGTTTTATTCAGGGATCAATGGAGAATTCAGGGATGAATATGGGGATATTTTGTGATGAAAGGAAACAATTCTGGAGAAGTCAGATTGGACACCAGCCCACTGATGAGACTGTGGGGCCAATCATAAAGGCCCCATGAATCCCAAATTTCTAGGGATTCTATAAGACATGTATAGGAACAAATAAATCTTTAGGATCTAATTCTAATTCTGCTTCCATAGTATCCATTTAGGCGGACCAAGTTAGAGATAAAGTTTTTGCTCAGATTCTGCGGCCCAGAAAAATAGTACACTAATATAATCATATCTCAGAATAAACAACTCCAAATAGCCCCAAATATTACAGGAAGTTAGGATACATCCAGGTCTCCATTTTATCCTTCTATGGCGCACTCTGGTTCGGCCATCTAGAAGGACTTACAAGCACGTATTTTCGGTGGAAGCAAGCTGGCTGCCACCTCGGGTCAAAGGTGGAAAAGTCTCCTCTCCCTTACTTTCCACCACCATAGGCCTACCATACTCAAGTGGGATCTTTTGTACGGTTGGAAGATCGACCCAAGGCTCCCAAAATGCCTATTTAAGGCAATTTTGGTGAAAAAGTATGATAATTTTTTAGGTTTCTTTCATTTTAATGTTATGCTGCGGTTTTTTTGTCATAAATTTGTCTTCCACATGTAAGTTGTTTTAATTCATCCGTGTTTCTTAATAAAAGTTCTTCTTCTATTATTATTATATTATTCTCCGTATCACATTGATACTAATGGATCAAGGTGTGAATTTATTCACACCAAATCTTGTGAAATTATTCACACAACGGTAGAGTGATCATTTTATTTTTGTTGTTTTCTTTACTTCTCCATTTCCTCCCTCATGAGTCTACTTCTGGATTTCATTGAAACCATAGCATCAATGGAGGGCTAAACCACTTACGGGTTGATCCAAGGGAGTTGAAACTGGCTAGATTGAATGTTATTTATTATATTATTAATGTATAATAACTTCTTTAATTGAAATTTTTAGTTGATGATTTTTAAACTCCATCATCCTTGTTGAATTTAAGCCCACACACTTCATGTGCTAATACGATCCTTTACCTTGATGTGCTCAAAACATTGAACCATAAAGTGTATAGGTGATTAGTATTAAAGGGTGTATGTATTAAAACAGTAGGTGATTATGTTGTTTTATCTTCTTAAATGAACCCATATCAAATATAAGAAATTGAAATCATTGAAAAGGAAATACATCCAATCCACCACAAGTGATAACCTAGGATCAACTCATTCTTTTAAATTGAATTCACTTAAGTCTCATAGAGTTCCTTTAAAACCATCTAAAATCATCCCAAGTTGGCCACATCATAGCCAAAAATAGTCCATATAATGTACGTGTCTATAGGTTTTTCTTTGGTCTCTGAGGATTCGACACCCCAACCTAAACTACAAGGACCGTACTACCTTTTTCTCTTGGGTAAATTTGTGCATGAATCAATTATCATTATTATTTATATGTTGATATATGTTGATGATTTTATATGATAATGAGGGTATAGTTTTACTACAATCCTCATAATACCATAAATTCCAGTTGGAAGCCTCTGGTGTATAGGGTGAGGGAATTGAGAACATGCAGAGAACTAGATTGGTGCACTAATATGTCGCAATAAGGTCAAATAATTACAAATTGTTATCCAAGGAGGTTCTATTTTATTTTAATTTTAGCATTATTTTTTAAATTGTAAAAAATAAAAGAATGATTTGGGACCTGGTCCAAAAATCATGCATGGGATTAGCTAACCTATGATTGGTGGAAAACTAATGTCCCATTGGTGGATATCATGGTTACTTATTTTCATTATTATATATGAAATTTTTTACATAATTAATATTTCACATATTGTGTGATGTCATGATTTACTATAATTTTTCTAGTTGTTTATAATGGAGTAAGTGTTCAGTATGTTCACATAATTATAAAAAAATAGTATTATTTGTGACATCCATCCGAATAAGTACACATTAAAAGGAAATGTATTAATGGTTTTTGGAAATAGAAATTATATTCCATTTTGAGCAGTTTTTGAAGAATGATGCTAAATAATTATATTATAATGTCTAAAAGATATTTAATGTGGAAAATATCAATGGTAAAAAATGTTGCATAAAGGGAAAATTATAAATTTTATTGTGGATTATCGTATATTAAGCATAGACCATGTTAAAATTGGTGGCTGGTAATGAAATATTCCCAATATTAATATATTTAAGTTTATATAGAATAATTTTCTATCTCATCATGTGAACATCACATTTCTAATGTATCTCAATATGTTTTCTTTTTATAGTAGAAAAATTCTTAAATTTATATTCTTATTGGATAGATAATAAGAGTACATTGCTTCAAATATAACTTTAGTAGAGTAATATATGCCTTTATTGTTCTAGGTAAAGGGGAATATGATATGTTTTGTGAAAACCTTTCCCATGTCATGAAATTCATGGAATGAGACCAGAGATGTGATGTGTAGAAATTGTCTGAAATTACCATAGAGCTCCAGTTGCTACACCCTATGAAATTCATCATTGAAGTTGGATCAGAGGCAGTTCTGTTTAGAATTGATTCAATGAAGACAATTCTTGACAATATAGATAATCAATTTTATAAAATTTTCATGATATATAAAAATATCCTTGGACTACCACTGACACTATGATGATTTATTTAGACTAGGAAAAATTAGTTTGAGGGAATGTTATGGATGGATGTTTAGTAGAGAAGTTATTGGATAAATTTTACCAATTATACTAAGACAGGATAGAGTTTCATAGTTTATTTAGTTGATACCATGATTTATTTCAAGGAAGGACAATGATGGTATCTTAAAATACTATAGGTGATTTTTTTTGGTAATTATGGATATTGATAATAATTGGGAAGATATTTTCATGATGAAATTAATTTTAATATTAAGTATATATATAATATATTTATATTCAAAATGTTTTATTATATAGTAAATTAGGATAATAATTTTATGTGAAGCCTAATTCATGATTCAAGTTGAGTACATTTGATTTTTATAGACAATCTATAGGTTCATCCTATGAGGATGGGAAAATTATTTATGTGAACATTCACCATGGCAATAGAAAAATATACTAGATCAGGGAACGATCAATTACTCAGGGTAGTAATTAACCCTTCTTCCACCATTACTGTAGTCTAGGTCACATTAATAGTTAGTAAACCTTACCACTTGTAGAGTTACACAATTTCAAAAGGATGGGGATCATACATAAGTAATGTGTAAACCCAAGAAATATGGTTATTTATGGAGGATCTAAGACAAACTAGAGAACATGAAGGGTGTATTCTACACTGGTCAAGTCAGAATGATTGGGACATACTGGAAATTCTAGTTAGGGGCAGATGTTTTACATTAGAGAAAAATATCCAATATTTTTAGAGTGTACTCATATTGGGGAATACGGAAGGGGGACAGACTAGTTGAATTTGTTTCATCCTTTACTTCTGGATAATGAGGTAGGTCCATTGAATATTCTTCGTAATGTTACTCTAGATTACCCACATGTAATTTATTTATTTATTTAAGAATAATCAAATTATTTTATATCATCTATATTGAGAATGTGTTGAGTCTTACTTTAGATGTCATTTGAGGGATTATGATGATCAATACACCATTGAGTGTACAGAAAAAATAAATAAATCTATATTGTGGGTGCTCCCCTGAGGTTGATGAGTATCATTTTACATTTTATCGTTATGATAGTGATATTTCAAGATATTACATGATATGTATTATGGGTTTGTATGTATTATGATGAGACAACATTTATTGATAACATTGTATATTAAACTTTAAATCAATAGAGGGTTAATTTTAGGTTCATCAATAGGAATAAGATATTAGAGTAATCCATGTGGGAAATTTTCATTAGAAATATGTAGATAACATTTAATATGACTAGATTATATTGTTGGATAGTGGGGTATGTGAAGAATATTATCTTCACACCATTCTTAGATTGGTTTCATGAATTTGTTTTTTAATATATCAAAGGGTTTTAACCGAAGTGATATGTCATGTTTAGAAGGTGTGTCATGTCTAGGTTCATTGTAATTCTATTTGGTCTAATTAAAACATTAAGAGTGATTATAAATTTAATTAATAGAATATTATGGATTAGTTTTTGAATTTTTTCATCACTGACATAATGGTGCACTTCTACTGTCATGTAAATTATGAAAAACATATTGACAACGTTCTTGGTTGAATAAAAAAGAATAGGTTATACCTCATGCTGTATAAGATTCAATTATGGATCCAATTGGTGAATTTCTAGGGTCACAACATCTCCGAGATAGGTGTGATAGTTGTCATGTATAATGTTCTAAGAGTTTTTGTTTGGATAATATGATGAATGATTTTGATAGATGATATTTTTATCATGATATTCTACTGTATTCATCCAAAACATTATTTTATGGAAATTACACTTTTAGACATTTCCATGAATGGTATGAAATTTTAATGTTATGTATCGTGAGAAAATTCAATTCATGATTTCCTGAATCAATTGATTGTTACACCAAATCTGATATTACTCAATGAAAGTGAATAATATACCCAATTTTGTGATGTCTTTTGAATAATGATTCGGTAATTTCTGATGAGGAGTGATTGAGACATTTTGTAATAGTCACGATAGTTGAGGTTCCATGAACATTTTTGTTATACCTATGATTTCTAGATATCATGGTGCTTTATAAAATAATGTTTTATATGTGTAACCTATTGAGATAATGTTTTATTTTTTATGCTAAAAAATATATTTAATATGAATATTTTCATGCGATATTTTAATCTCAGGTAGTTCGTATTTCTTAACACTATGCTGTCATTTTAATTTTTCTATCCAATATTATTGAGAAGGGAAATGGTGTTGTTAATGATTTGATATGAAATAAAGAGTCTTATGATGTCTATGATTCTCTATTTGAATGGATGAAAATGACTTTTCTTGTTTAGATACACACATTGGTTGAATAGGTTTTTGAGAAAATAACACTTATATCATAATTATTTGAGGCCTCTAATATGATCCAAATTAAGAAATGGAATATTATTGAAATAAAATTATTGGACATCACATAAAACATTAAATGTGGGGAGTCATTTCCGATTTCCCTATAGATGATGGATATGGAATCTAGATCCATTTCCATGTTATAGTGACTACATGTATATTATAGATGTTTATGGGTGAGTTTTTTGCATCAAAGTAGGATGTTCACCATGGGAAGACCAAAATATATAATGACATTGAGAGGAAATATTTTTGGATGATAATGAAGAAATAGATTATTGGTTTGTTAAATGATTTTACACATGTTAGTAAGTTAATGATGAGAATAAACAACATTTATATTTTTATTGTTATTTTACCTTTGAAAATGTTTGATTGATGATGTTATCATGGTTTTTTTGATTTTTCATTCAATGACTCCCTAGAATAAATACTCTACATGGTTTATTAATGACCGATTGATGAAGGTGGCATGTTTCATTCCAATTAGAGAGACATTCACAATTGATTATAGGGGGTTAAAATGTTCTAGAAAATGTAAATTTTTATAGGGATCCATGAAGCATATATTTTGATCACAATTATTGTATTTCATCATGATTCTAGAAAGGAATGTATATGGTTCAATGTACTAAGTTGTTTTTGTGTATAAAATTTCAATAATAGATAGATAAACAATCAATTCATTATATTTTGTATTTGTTGGAATATTATTGAATGAATCATTTATTTTTGTGGTTGTTGTGAAAATCACATATCACTGGTTGTTTTTTGTAACATATGTATCCCATTAACAACATCGACAATCCTCCTATAAAAGGGAACTACCCTACCAGGTATCACTATCTACACTACAGAGATGTGGTCTCATACATGGTGAACATCAAGGTTTATGATGAATTCTTAAGAAAAATAAATGTCCCCATATTCCAACACATGTACTTTCAGTTTTCTTCTTCATTTTATCAAGTACACCTTAAGAAAATTCCAAGAAATTAACTCATACTAACCAATACTCTAATATAATAAAACATAACATTATAGGTCCAATTGTGAAGGATAATAATAAATTAACTTTTTCCATGTCAAAATGTGTGATTTAAAATAGTATTTTAACCCTTTAACATTTTAGATTTTATCATTCAACCCCCCCCCCCCGAGATGAACATCCTTGTTGTCGGCACTACATCTCAACCAATGTAGTGACACTACACATAGTAAATTATTGTTCCTATGATAGTAATGCAATATTTAAACCCTATTGATAGAATAAACACCCCACCATAACATATCCATAAGGCTCTAGCTCGCCACATACCACTCGTTCCTTGTCGCTCATATGGTCCCCTCCATGGGTCTGACCAATAATCCTGATAAAGTCATCAGATTAATGACTATCACCGCATGACAAAAATTGTTCTTTTAGTGTTTTTCTTCAATCAAGGAAACCCTAGGAATCATCCTTGTAGTTCACCCATCTTTATCACTACCCTAGGAAATGGATTCATAATTGTGGATTCATAATATTATAGTATCATAAAAATAAAGGAGCAACGTTTTACATGGGTCATATCATTTATAATTTCGAATCTATAATATTATATATATTTTTATTATTCTCCTATAATATTATTTATAAAAATACTACTAATATAGAAGAATTTGATGATTTTATTGAATCAAATTTTTTTTGTCATTATTTTTTTTCAGGAGATGGGTGTTCCAGTGTTATTGGGCATATTTTTCAAGAAGAACACTTTGAATCTTTTTTAGTTAATATATAAGAACTTGGAAAATAATATGTAGATATATGTCATATGGTTATTTATTCCAATGAACTCTTGGGTTTAAAGTGGGTGATCTGGTTTTACAAAGGGTGTTACTGAGATTTCATCACATTATGATTTAGAAGTTGGGAATGTTGGTTCCCATTTCATTCAAACCATTTGAGATTATGAATATCAATAGACTGATGAGGTATTAAATTAGACTTCCAGATTGGTATATTTATCTGCATGATATCTTCCATGTGTCATAGATCTGGAAGTATCACCTTGACCCTTCTTGTGGGATTGATGTTTATAATTTCAATATTGCAGTTGATGTTTCCTTTTCAGAGTATCCAATTCGTATTTTGTATCAACGTATGAGTTTTTTATTAGGATTATATGTGAATATAGTCTGAATTTTGTGGAAGAATTTATGTTTATTGTGGAATTATCGGATAGGTTAGATTATATATGGGCCCAATTGCAGGACATTTTCACATTAGAGGCAAACCGATTCATGTGTGTACCATCAGCAGATGAAATCTTAAAATGTGGCCAGATTGTAAGATCTTTACTTTTGTAGACACATCGTTTACATATCTCATATTTTAACCCTTTTTAAATATATTTTTTATTCAATTTTTGTTGAGAGAATTTGGGAGGGTATTTGATGTAATGGGGGGGGTCATTAGTGCACGATAGGCGCAATGTTTTCTAAATCTTACACCCACCCTTGGGATAATGCGTTTTACATGGGTTGTTCATGGTTTAACAAAAAATATTCATAAATTTTAAAAAATGAACAAATTAATATTAGGGGTTTACTATTTAGGAGAATGGTTTTTCTAACTAAATATCTTGTCCATGGAGCAGTGCATGTGGACATTTAAACATCCTTAAATAATATAAAACATTATAATACCTCATTATTAACATACTGAATCACCCCACTAAGAGTAATATTGTTTCCAAATAATTTTGAAACTCTTGAGAGAATTCATAGGCTTGTAAAACTAATGTAATTTGAAATTTTCCATCATAAAGAAAAAACTACCTCCTATTACGATCCCTTTAACCATAATAATGGTACCAAGACTAATGTTTGAAGATAACAACATGATAATGTAATTAATTTTATTAATGAATGGACATGAGTGAAAAAAAATGAAAAAACACTATGGTGTAGAGATTAAACAATATCTAGTCTCAAAAAAGATATATTTTTTCTAGGAGTCATCATGAACCCAAGGATTATATGGATTACTAAAGAATAATAAATTCAAGAAATTATTACATTCATCATTTTTTCTATTATTTTTAATAAAATTTAATAAAAAATTATAAACATGGTATTATATTAGAATCCAATTGTGGATTCCAACATATTTTATATGATATCCTAATTGGTCCATTGTACACTACCTAGATTGCCATCATGCATGTGGAATATAAAAAAGGAAAAGGCCCCATGATATGTGGATGAATTTGAATTTATTAAAGAATTAGGATAAGGCAATTTTACATTATGTCAATAATTATTAAGTATTGTTACTATCTATTTATTTAGGATTTCATTTTACCCTCGATTCTTATTCAAAATCATATATTTACATAATTGTTCTGGGACAAGTAATCTATTTTGATATTATCATGTTATGTTTTTTCCATATTGGTTATTATTTATTATTATCATTATTATTGATATATTGACTTCCAATGTTTTATTTCTTTGTTAATGATGATATATTATCCCCATGTTCTTTATTAGAGAATCTCTACTACTCAAGGGCCTATTTCATATGAGGAGGGGCACTTAAGGTCATTTACAAAACTTGATAGTGTTACCAGTTTGTGGAACATTGTTTTGGACATTAAATTATTAATTTCTATTCAAAAATATGAAAATAATTTACCTTTTATCATTTTCAATGTAAAATGTAACTTTTCTAGACTTCATAAATAGTCATTAAATTTAATATTCCATCCCAATATTCCATGATTATTTACATAGAAATTTTTTTTCATAATATTATTATTATTTTCATTTCATAATAGTTTTTTTCGATGATAAAGGTTTTGTTTCCCAAAAAATGTCTTTAATAATACTATTATTGTATTTGTATTATTCAATGACAACAAACCTTTATATTACACATACACCACTGAAGATATATTATAGAATTAACATCCTTATTATTTCATTGTATGGTTTATGTGTGGTTTGACCAAGGAATTTATTACATTCGCAACATTGATTAATATTGTACTCATAAATTTTCATTAAAAAAATCAGTTTTGTGGTAATTATATATTAAATAAATGTAAGATATTCATATTCATTATCATATATATTAACATGATTAAACCATATTCAGTTTCAATATATATATATATTTTAATGATATCAAATTTTTGGATAATTATTGAAAAATCAATATTCATTATTCAATATAGGTATTTATTTATAATTCTTATTATTGCTGAATGATATTTATAATTAGATATATAAATAATTCCATGTACATGCTGAGATTTTTGTGGAAGATAATTATATATCCCTTCAATACATTTACATGTCCAGTGAGTGAAATCATTAAAAGATAATTAAATGTTCCATTACAAATAGCTTTAATATATCCCTTTCACAAGGCCTTGATGATATAAATATCATGATTTCAGAGATCCAAACATTCAATATTGACCATTTCCGTCATTGGGATTTGAGTTATTTTTATCCATGATATTATTTTATTGTTTCTGTCATTTGATTTGTTTAGAGACACCCGAGTAAAACAATAAATCAACCACAAGAATGTTTATCAAAATATAACTTATGAATAACTCAATTATAACATCTAAGAGATGTGACCCATGAACCATCTATAAAAAATTAAAATTAACAAAGGAAAAAATTAATATCAACGTACACTGATGAAAAACTTCACCACATTAAAATTAATATCATAATATATTAATGAATAAAAATTCAAAACCATGAATCAATTTGATAAAACATTGGAATCCAAATTCCATGTTCTATTACTAAGTATCTATGATAGAAAATCATTAGTAATAAATGTTGATGGAGAAAACCACAAAAATCAGACACTATTGAGTGGTCAATATCTCAATACAAATAAAAGATAAAAAATCATTGACCAAAATATCATCACGGACAAACATGTCAAGATATTGACAGAATAAAAATATTGTACAACCTCTATAATTGTTAAATATATCTTCATAGAAGAAGAATAACTTTTTTTATAATTTATTACCAAACATAATTATAATCCCTAAATCCTCAGAATAAGAAATTTAAAAACATAAAAAATACTAATCTCTCAATATCCAACTATACCTAGGTTACCCTTTAAGATAATTCAACTAAAAAACCCACTAATTATATAATAAGTGACCACACAAAATAATTGACCATGAAATATTAAATCTTATCAAACTAGTCCACAAAAATAATCATCGCAAATCACCAAATCCCAGAATAAATAGATTTAGGAAATCTCATTTAGAATATAATTTAATGTAAATATTGATCTAAAACTCTAATATATTTGATATTAGAATCTATTTCAATGATAATTACACCTATGAATACAGAAAGTATCCCTATTATTCATTAATATCCTTTTACAATACATATATTAATTATCATGAAATATGAACTCAACTTTTTATTCACTGTAATAATATCAAATGATCCTATAATATATGTGGAAAACATGAAATTATCACATCACTAAAAGAAATACTTTATAAAATAACCAATTTCTAAAATTTGATATTCATTAATACCTTTCACAAAAAGTTGTACACGTAAAATCATTTTGAAATTATTATACGGTCTTATTTTAAATATATTCACAATCCATGTATTTTTATCACAGGACTAAATTTTCTAATATATTTTTTATACTCATGTAAAATATTATCCCGAAATTAATTTTAAAACAATATTACTTTATGAAGTATTTTACTAACATAAAAATCAATCCAAATGATCTATTTAATATCAATCCTCTATTTCATTCAAACACACCTTAAAAATTCCATTATTAAAATTTATTACCATTGAAAACCCTATTATATAATATTTTAAAAAAAAATTAAAGATAAATATTTTTCAAAATATATTTATATAACCCAAGTTTATTAGGAAAAATAATCAGTTTTATGAAATAAAAAATAATATTTAATTGGAAAATATAATAAAAAAATCAACTATAACTACACTACATATAAACTAAAAATCCAAAATATATTATCAGGATTATGGTATAATCTAAAAATACCTTTTCGGAAATAAATAGACGAAATTATTATTACATGAGGAGATAAAGCATATTTATTTATTTTATTACATTGGATGGTAAACCATGTGTCATCCATTAAATAGGATTTATAATGGTAACATACACATCCTAAACTACAAAAAATAGCAAACTAATTATAATAACATGGGTTCTTTTATTGTATCTCCACATAAAACTATAAAACTCAAATGACAATTAAATTTAGAGAAATATTCATAAAGAATACATAATTATAATTAAATATCAAAATAAATTATATAACATAAACAATAAAAATCCAAGATGGATGTCTTGGATAATAAATGAATTTTTAGGATCACTTTGAAGAGATTATTCCTTAAACATTACCACACTCCCCACCTGAGCACAAATGATGAACTTTGTGTCTATACTACTAGGATACAACTCAAATAAGAAGAAGATTTTGTGATATTATTTTTTCCTGATATGAACTTTTCATCTCATGAATGAGGATCACCAGACAACCCATGAGATAACATAAACATGTTTCCAATCCCATTAGGATGGAAACTAGTGTGTGGTTCTCTAAACATAACAATAAATAAATATTTCACCATTGACTAATTATAAAAATATCAGAAATAAAATATCAAATATTAATATAAATAAAAAATGTGGGACATACATTAAACAAACAATTACTGAAAATAAACCTCATGAAATTAATTCAATAATAAAATTACATAAATACCATTAAATTAGCAGACAAATATATAAAAAAACATAAAATATAACACTCCTTCGAATCATGAAGGGAACCTTGGTCACTCTAAACATCCAAAAAACCCACCCAAAATTGTCCAAAAAGTCTTAAGAAAAACCAATTCATTATAACCTATTAGGGAATTACATGATATATATACCCGAAATGGTTTATTCATATGTGAGTGAAACATAAAACAATAGTATTTCACCAAATATTCAACAATGATCCTGTAAAATGATATTTTAGTCTTTCTAACTTCACAAAAATTAAAAATATTGATTTATTTTTCACAAACATGTATATAAAATTCAATATAACATTGATAAAAATTTATAAAAATTATTTTATTTTTATATAAAATCAAATTAATCACTTCTAAAACAATTCATCATTCCAAGTGTCATTTATTAAAAAATACATTATAATATAAAATTATTGAAACACATTATAACTATTAAAATAGTATAATAAAAAAGACTTTTTTAGAAGATATGATATATATAAATATAAAGAAATAAAAAAAAATAAGAATAACATTAATAGGGTGGAATGTATTGCAATTGTGTTATAGAACCAATTTCAATTTGGTGAAATAAAAGAGAAATTCTATATAGTGAATCATTTAGTTAAAAGTGGAATTCATAAACATCCTAGTGATATATATAAGACATACATAGATACAAAATTCTAATATACAATAAATACATTCCATGTATATAAGAAATAGGATACTATAATGTAATATAACTAATGGAATACCCCCAAAAGACTCTAATATGATCGGAGTGATACTCCCTCTAAGAGAGACTAGGAAATATCCCTCCCTAAATCCCTCACTATGAATCACATGACCCCTATTTATGTAATGAAGTCAAGGAGAATAATACCAATCATCAATAAAAATTGAGCAACAAGGCACATCTCACCCCAACCGCTTCGCACCAAACAATAACATTTACATAATTCTATATGAAAAAAATTGTATTTTTCTTGCTTTATAGTTCACATCATACACAATAAATAATAGGTTTCTATGAAAATAAATATATCATTCTTTGATCTTAAAAGTCAATTTGTACCTTAAAATCCACCGATTAAAAAAATTAAAAATCTTATTACAAAATATTCCTTTAAAAACAATAAATTGAAACATCATTTATACCATTTTAAATACAAAAATATTTTTGTTAAAACAAATCAGGAGACAAAAATAAACCTTTAAAATTATTCCCAACCAAATCAGGTTAAAAGAAATTTAAATATATATTTTATTTAAATTTAAATATTTATTTTTTGAACACAAGGAACATAATAAATAACATTGAAATTATAAAAACACCAATATACCATTTTTAACATATAATGAATCTTTCTAAACAATTATAAATCCTATTTGTAATGACTCATATATAATAAATTAAAAAATTAATCAAGACTCTATACCATTTAAATTATTTAACATCAAAAAATAACCCACCTTGTCTCAGTGGAAATCATGAAATAAGTCATCACATTCTACAGAAAACACTCAAATAAGAGATAAGAGACAAAACCATAGTAGTAACACCCTAAAAAACTTATTATAACCACCCCAAAAAAACAATTAACTATAAAAAATAACATCTAATGTTTGGACAGATAAATTTCCATATAAAGTAATGGACAGAGCAATAATAAAATTGGTATATAGTGGATTAGAATAATAATATTACTCAAAATGATGGTGGATAAAATTTAATTTCAATGAATATTGAGTGAGTAAGTACCATAGTATAGAACCAGGTATTTTTTATTGTAGAGGTATATGTAATAGAGGAAAAATATATTTTATTAAATAAGTGAAAATTTAAAAACACATATATTAAATGAACGAGTTATCTTGTGTGATTTGGCTGCACAATTTTGAATATTGTGCACAAACTATATGGATTTTAATTGATTGAAAAATATCACATGTTTTATATTCCATGGTTATTCATATTAATGAACCAATAATTTATAAAATAATCCATATGGGATGTTAAAAAAAATTATTTCCTGGAACCATAAAGCATTCATTCATACAATCTTGCACAAACAATGCATATTATAATTGTAGGACGTCATAATATTTTTTGTGTTTGTTCAGGTTAAATTTCATGATTTCACAGAATTCATGTGACACCAAAAGTGAATAGATGGAATCCCTATGTATGATTCATTAATATGGTTTTCCAAACAGTGTTGTGGTACTACGATATCTATTTTGAGATGGAATACATTCAAGAAAAACATTAAATTCACCAACAGTAAACAAAAAAAATTTATACAGGATATAAATAATTAATATAAAATTAATTAATATATATATATATATATATAGTTACCTAGGAGGTTGTAAAAATAATCATGAAATCTATTTTATAGTAAATAAATATATTATTTTGTATCATTATATGAAGAAATTTTTTATATTATTCTATTCTATGAAAGACATATACATAGTGACTAATCATGACATCACATAACTCTTATAGATGAGGAAGGTACGTAAAGATATTAGAGCTAAGTGAATTATACAATTATAATTATGTGTTTTAATTTTAATTTAATAACTATCGGAAAATATATTTTCAATTATTTAATTACACAACATATAATTATCCAATATAATATTATTAATGATAATGTAGAACTAGGAATGATTTGAATTGTGTATATTTATATTCAGATTTGGTGAGGATTTGTGTTGTATTATTTTTAATAGTTTAGGAAACAAATGGATCATTTAATTTTAATCATGTGTTAAAGATAACTAATATATAAATGTTGATATTAAAGATCAATATAAAGATGTCTACTATAGTATCAAGATTTGGAAATTTAAAATTGAGATGTCGTCCAAAAATACATTTGTAAGGTAAAAATTATGGAGTTTGGATGGTTAATTTGGATGATATAAGATATATTTTTTAGGTATTTAATTAAATAATTTAATGATAATACTAAGTGAGGATTAAAATTTCTAAAAATAAATTTAAATAATGATTGTTTTGTTGAACATATGTATGTATTTATGAAATGTGCTTATTTATAATGAATGAAACATAACAAACATATACTTACTAGAATGTGTGACAATAGACCATTTTTTATTTATTTAAGTACACATTTGTGTTTAATGTATAACTATACATTTATTAGGATGGAGGTGTTTAATTATTGGATGATTGTTCTAATTGTTAAATTATTAGATGTTACATTGTCGTTATGATAAGAAAAGTAAATATGTTAATATAACTAAATGGTATATGATCTGATTAATCAATATAAACTGTATTAAAAAAATAAAAAATATCCTTAATTTTTGACATAAATTATCATAGAGATTAGTTTTTCAAAATAATAAAAGAATATATTCAAAAATAAAACAAACCGCTACGTGAGTACATAAATTTTATTTTTAGGTGAATTTGAACCATGGTAACATTTTTTTATCCTCACTATGGATTGTAAAAGTAATTATTTATTATGAATAGGTAATCATTTTGATGAATTTTGTTAATATAATTGTGAAAATTGAATCTCTATATGTTATTGAAAATAATTCTTGTGATCTGCCATTGATGTGGGATGGAGTTAATATATTGGAAAACGATGCTAAGAATACCCAAGTAACTAAATGGATAAAAATATTTGTTTGATAAATATATGTTTATTCCTCAATGTAACAATCATAACAGTGTTTTTGGAGTTATGTGTGGCTAATGATTTTGTAATTTATAATGGTAACATAATTGGATGATGGATTCCCATAGTATCTAAAATATGGAATAAAAAATATGTGGCATATTTTATATATTCTCTTGGAGTATCACGCATCAGAAGGAATAGTACAGTGAATGATAAAATGTTGGGATTAATGTAGAGAGTCGATAGATAAATATTTCATTTCTACTTTTATGTTTGGTTAACGTAAATCCAATAGTATTATTATAGTAAAATTATTGTAATACTAATATGGTTGTAAAATCAATTAAGAATTATAATTAAATCATTGTAATCATAATTATTAAAAATAATATAATTATATATGATAGATTTATGGTTGAATTATTTTTATATTATTCATGTATGGATTGTTAATATGATAATTTCACTTATGTTTAAGAAATTGAGTGTTGGAAAGTGAGAATGATTCATAATAATTTATGTGTTCTAAAAGAGTAGACCAAATGTTGAAGAATAAAATCAGAGTATATATGAATCTAAAAATAAAATATGAGTCAATTTTTTTGGATTAAAATGATTATGTATATGCTAAAATTACAAGAGGGGGGGGGGGGGGGGCTAATTTTATACATTAAAAAAATACTTTGGATATTTTAAATATGGTAATGTTTAACCAATTTAAACAAATAAATTTCAAATAACCTCTTTGTTCTAAAAACTTGTTAGATTCTAGAAATATTGTTCTAGAAATAAAACATAAGAGAATTTAAAATGGAAAAATATTATACCTTAAATCATATAGAATCTTTCTAATCAGAGTACAAGTACACGAAAGTATAAGATAGTTATACTCTCCTTATTAGTCAAAATGCAGCAGAAATAAAACCTGAAACAATACGAGTAACAAGTATGTAATATTTTAACCCAAAGATTATGGTATCCAACAACCATGGATAATGGTCCCTTGATTTATACTTTCAAGAACGTTTGTCTTACCCACACCAGGGTATTCCCTCGATAAGAATATCAGAGTCTTTCATGATATCCCTCCATGCCCTCAAAATTCAAGGTAGTCGACACCTCTGTCTTCCTTATCAACATAGTCCTCGAACATTATGGTAGTCGGAACCTCTGTCTTCCCATCTATGAAATCCCTCTATTTTATACTACAACAATCAAAATCGAATAAAGAAATATAAACAAGATGTTCAGTATGCACAAATCATGAGAGTCTATCTCTATATATATCACTTCAACAACATCTATTCTCTAGAGTCATAGAACGTTCATCAAAGCACAGTGTTGTAGTGAGCTCGTTCAAAGGATCTCCTATTTATAGGCACATTTCCAAAGGTCATAGCTATCCTCCAACAATAATATTTTTCCTTTAATTTTGGAGGGACATGTACACGTTTCACTCAAACAATGGTTGGTTAGAAATATAATGCATGACATCATTTTATAATAATAACAAGGGAATTTAAAATATGGTTGCTCAACGAAATCCATTTTTCAGTGTCTAAGGAAATATAATATGGGGAGTCAGTGTAAGTAAACCTTCAGAGTCTATATTATAAGGATAATCAGATTATGATTTTCAAGGGATTCAGAATCATAATTCTGTAGACTTTGAAGTATGAATTATATGGAATTCAGCACCGGAATTCTGAGAAATTTAGAGTCTAAATTCTATGGAATACAGAGTCTAAATTGTAAAGAAATTCAAAGTCTTAATTATAAAGAATTCAGAAAGCAAATTCTATGAAATTTTTTTCTGGATTATACTGAATTAGAAACATAAATTATATGGAATTCAGAGTCTAGATCCAATGGAATTCTGAGTCTACATTCAAAGGAACTCAGAGTCCGATTTTAAGAGAATTCGGAGTCTGAATTGCATAGAATTTAGAGTCTTAATTTTAGGGAATTCGGAATTTGAATTCGTATCCTAAAAACAGAATACTGAATAACTATGTATTTATAGGATTCTGAGGTTTTATATGTGAAACAAAAAATTTCACTTAGTAATAAACATTGTTAGATTTAGAGAGACTGAATATATGAACAATGAAAAATAGGTAAGGATAAATTTTCATAGGAAATGAAAATTTTATTCATCAATATAAAACATATGGAAAATAAAATTTTCTTTAGGAATGGGTGTTTGTAATTTTTAAATCATGATGCAATGGAAAATTCATAACGAAAACTTATTGACTCAACAATATCCCCCTTTTTGGAAGTCACAAACATCCTTATGAAAATCAATATAAGAACATGGATATTTTATGGGATTGTAAATGAAAAAATATATCCCTTTACATATGGATCAATGTGGATACGAATAACACCCCTTTAGGCTTTGGAAACACTATTATTTGTATTTTTAATTTCATAAATGAGATTTTTCATTTTCCTTCCAACAAAAATCTTCAATCATGAAAACCCCCCATAGATGAACTCACCCTTGTATAATGAAATGTATTCATTTCTAAGTAATATTTTTTAACATTCCTTTATCCCCCTTTGTGATATTAAAAACGAAATACATGGAATAAAATGAAAATATTACAACAAAAATTTTAGTACTACAAAAATTATGAAGAGAAACTAAAATTTAATTATGGTTCAAAGAACTTATAGAACATGAATATACAACAAGAGACAGGATTTGGAAAATTATATCCTTCTTTCCCCTTGGGCATCACCTTCATTAATATTTTTTATCTCCTTGAGCTATTTGTGATCCTATTATAAATGCTTGAGAAACTGATCATGATCTTATGTTTTCTTCTATAAGGGTTTAATCTTCTCTTCCTAAGACTTAAGATATTCTGCATGAGCCATAAAGACTTCTTCATGCTTAATATGCATCTCCTCTATATCAATTCTGAGATCCTTTTCTCTCTTTTATCTCTAAGAAATAGAGTATAACTTCCCATTAATATCCTTTACTTCTTTCACATGAGAAGTCTATTATAGAGTTAGATTTTCCTCAAAAATATAAGTGAGATACTTGATCTTCACATCTTTGTTGTCAAAAGCATCCTTGACACTTTCCTAAAATTCATTGAAGTTTCACATCTCTTCTATGTTCTTCCATGACATGATAGTAATATTTTTTCAAGATCTTTTATGATATTCATAACCATTGAGAAAATTCTTAATGTCTTCCTCGATACTGACACATTTATCCATAAACACGGATACTGAATATTATTTTTGATTTAATGCATGGTGATGCATCTTGCATCTCAAGTCTATACTGGGGAATATTATAATACTCCCAACTAAAATTTTCCAAGAGTGAACTACAATGTCATGTCCAAGAGAGGTGAATTCTGAATCCGAGACTTTAGTTGGTAAGGATCCATTTTATAATTAAATAGCATTCCTCTTCGATGAAGCATCAACATATTTCTTCATTAAAACATCTTTTCTAGGTGTATCCACAACCACCAGTTTTCCCTTATCAACCATTTGGTGGGATTCTTCTTGATTAGGACATTCATGTTCACTAACTAATAAATGAAATATTTTCCTTCATTAACTTCTTCCTTCTGAGCTCATGCCTCAACATCCTCTGGGTGAATGAAATCGTGATTCATACTATCATTTTAAAACAACATCTTCACATCAACCTCACCCTTGTCCTTTTTATAGGAAATGTAAGATTTGAATACTCGGTATCATAAGTTCTTATATATAATTTTTCAGAAGTATTATCCTTATCATTATAATATTCTACTTTATATATGATATCATCAATATCACCACACCCTTCTTCCTCTTCATATTCTACTTCTTTTTCTTGCACTATTTATCCAACATGATTTATTTCCAGAATCACTAACTTCATTCTGAGATTCTATGGTAACATTTCTACCAAAAATGATTCTGTTACAAGAATATTCTCGAAGTCTTTGTCAATAGTCTTCATAAGGGATTTCACTATCTCAGACTCAGAAAACTCTTCCTTTTCTTATTTTCCTTTTCGTCCTTTTCTTGATTCTCATCAATATTTTCTATCAATTCCTTCACCTCATAAGGATCCAAGACAAAACTAGGCTCCACTACTATATTGTTCTTCTTATATTCTATCAACTTTTCTTCCACTTCATTAGTATGTGTCATTTTTTTCATAGGCTTTGGAGGCGATGAAAGAGTTTCCGTAGCCTCTGGGGTTTTTTCTTTCTATTCTGGATCCTTGGATTTCCACTTTCTTCCATAATTCATAGTTGCTTCATCTTCTTCATGTTTCTTTGTTAAAGTTTCAACTTCCATTTATGATAGATCATAAAATTTTCTGGATAGACTATTAAATCCAATCTTCATCATTATAAGAGTATCATCACTCAAAATCATCACCTTACAATTATTTCACTTATAACTACAAGGAATTTTGAAATATTGATGACAGAGAACAATGATATTTGAAAGAATGACCAGATAAAAAATAATCTAAGACTTCATATTTCTATTCTTTATATTCTCAATATTAACTAGAATATTCATAACCATGTTTATCATTCTTTGGTTCACCATGAAATCAAAAATATTAATATCGCATTTTTTTTGATTATTCATGTGCCTTTTTCTCAGAATTAGAAAACGTTCAACCCATATCCGAAAAATATGATGATTCATAGAGAGATGAATAATTTTTGAAGCCTTCACTTCGTCAAGACCAAGAAGAGATAAAGCCTTTTTCATATAAAAGGATTCTATTAAATTAGGTAGCTTGTGAGAGGAAGATTCAGCATCAACATCATAATGAATTCTTATTAGATTTTATTCAATGTTATAATAAATAGAATAAGTCTTTCCATAGCTCTTGAATGTAAATTTATATCTTCCTCTTTCATTGAAAAAACATATAGTCTCATAGAATTCAACCAACAATTCCGGATATAGCAGATCATGTGCTCTTGGTTTCGATACACAAAAGCTCTCCCAACTATTCAACATGATATTCTTATACACAAATGAATCATAATTTTCATTAAATGATGGATAATCTAACCTTTCACGGTAGATAGTCCAGTCATATATTTCATTAACACTTGACATCACATTCTGAGAAGAGGCTTCATTAGACATTCAGATGTAAGGAAACATTGAAGATCTATAACAACTGTTAAAAAAGAGGGAAAGCTTCATCACATGAATGCTTGAGTTTTGATGTCGGACAACTATTGGGGGTAATTTTATAGGCATTCGAAGTGACGATTCAACTTCCCAGATTGATTAAACAGATAAAATATTCTTTAGAATATATGATGGTTGAGAAGAAAGCTGAAGAAGTATTTTGATGGATTTAGTCCTTTTGAGGTTTTAAGATAAAACATTCAGTTCTAAGGAAAAGTGATTCCAAAAATATTTAAAAGAAAATAGAAAAACCAACTAGTAAAAGAAGATAATGAAAACATAGAAAAGGAAACGTATATTTAATATTTCAAGGAATATTATTCGTAATGAGGAAAATATTTTTAAATATATTTCGATTCCATGATTTCGAGTTCAGAATTGCATTAGACTACAAATATTATGAATACGAAAATTTTGACTAAAACATTTGTCTAAAAATATATGGACAATGAAAATTATTTTGTCAACAAATAAAAATTAACTACAAGGAGATATTTCTTTAACAAAATATTTATTTTAAGAAAAATTTCTATTACAGAAATTTTTTATTCTAGATAATAAGTATATGAACTACCCCTATGAAAACAATTATGATACTATAAAGAGATAGGTCTCAAAAAGAAGTTATCAAAGATGATTCTCTTATGTTTACCATTCCTAACATCTATTTAGTGTATTCCAATATATCTGATGGTAAATATTTTGTGAAAATATCAGCAAGTTGATCTTGGATGATGACAAATTTAAGAATAATATCTCCTTTTTGTTAGTGATCTCTACGAAAGTGATGCACAATATCTAGGTGTTTTTAATGAGAGTGATGTGCGGGGTTTTTACGTAAAGAAACGGCACAAATATTTTGTGTTCTAGTAAAACTCATAACATATAATGTGAGTGTGTGTTGAATCCACTATACTTGAGCACAACAACTTCCAGATGCTACATATTCTACTTCATCTGATGAAAGTGATACTGAGTGTTTAATTTTGCATGAACAAGAAACTAATGAATCTTTTATGAAATTAAATGTTCGGGATGTACTTTTATTATATATTTTACATCCACCAAAGTCAGTAGTCAAAAATCATTATTAAAAAAATCATTTTTAAAAGAATAAAAGAATCCTAGATCCATGGTTCACTATATGTAGCCAGAAAACATTTTCACTTCCTTTAAATGAGATTACATAGGATTAAATTGATATCTTTTACATAAGAATAACTGAAACATTACATTTGTATGACTAACTTTCAAGTAATTTAGGCTTCCTATCATACCTCTAAAATATGTTTGATCTACTGGTTTCCCAGCTTCATCAAGATCATATGAATTTATGTACCAATGTGAGTAAATATACTCTTAGTGTTATAATATCCATAATTTTTATGAATATAATTAATATACTTATGTTTGGATACATATATCCCATTTGGTTTTTTAGAAATTTAAAAACCATAGAAAAATGTTAACTCACCCATCATACTCATTTAAAACTCAGATTTCATTAGATCCACAAATGATTCAGTTAAAGATTGATGAGTTTAACCAAATATAATGTCATCAACATAAATTTGAACATTCAAAAAATTATTCTTATCTTTATTTATAAAATGGGATGGATTAACATTTCCATTAATATTTTTTTTGAAGAAAAATACTTGTATGTCTATCATACCAGGCTCTTGGGGATTGTTTATGTCCATATAAAGCGTTTGTTTGTTTAAAAACATGATTATGGTGTTTTGTATCTTCATAAATAAGAGGTTTTTCAAAATACATCATCTTGAAAATAACCATTAAGGAAAGCACATTTAACAACCATTTGAAAATGTTTGAAATTAATGAATACTACAAACGCAAGTAGAATACAAATAGTTTCATGTCTGGATACTGGAGCATCAGTTTTGTCATAGTCTATTCCTTCTTGTTGATTATATATTATATCAATCAATCTAGATTTATTTATTACTATTATTAAATTTTCATCACACTAATTTCTGAAGACCCATTTTACTCCAATAATATATGTTTCTTTTGGTCAATCAACCAAGGTCCAGACTTTATTCCATTAGAATTTATTTAGCTAATCTTTCATTGCATTTATCCAATCATCATCATCTATATTTTCATTAGGGATTTTTTTCATATTTTGACAAGTAATTCTAGATGTTGTAATTCATTTCATAAGTAACTTCTAGTTCTTACAGATTTATTTACATCACCAATGATACTATCTGTGGGATGATTCTTCAGAAACAACAGATTTGGATTCTTATAACCTGTTCATCAACGTATAGTAGGAAGTCTTCATGGGTAGATGCTTCATAAATATTTTCATGGAAATTTTATTTATCATACAGATCTTTTATCAATGGTTGACAATATTTTTTATAAAAAAAACATCGGAGGATGTACGTTAAGGTTGTTTAAAAACAAAAGGATCAGTTTCATCAAATTTAAAATGTAATATTTTTTCAAAAGTACAAGTTTCTTTATGGAAAACATTATAGGCCTTATAGGTTGTGGAGTAGTCTAAGAGAATACCTTCATCAGATACTGGTGCGAATTTGTGAAGATTACCATTAGTATTCCAAATTAATACCTTACAACCAAAAACCATGAATTAATAATGTATAGGATTTCTACAATTCCATAACTCACAATTATTTTTTTTTAAAAAGTTCTGATCAAAACATTATTTATAGTATAGCAAGAAGTACTATTAGATTCAGCCCAAAAACTATTGGTTATCATATATTCACATATCATGGTTCTTGTTATCTCTTGAAGAATTCTATTTTTCCCTAAAAATCACCATTTTGTTGAGGAGTTCTCGATGATGAGAAGTTATGAGTAATGACTTTTCTACTAAATAATGATTCAAAATAATAATTTTGAAATTCTCATCCTTGATCACATTTAATAGGTAACAATGGATGTTATTTCTCATATTTAACGTGGGATCTAAAACATTTGAAATATGAAAAAGCATCGAATTTATTTGCTAGAAAATAGACCCATGTAAATCTAGTGTAATCATCAACTAAGAAAAATACATAATATTTCCCTCCAATGCTTCTAATTTGTGTTGGACCAAAGATATCCATATGAACTAATTGTAATGAATCAGTAGTTGAGACTTTAAAGATTGATTTATAACATGACATCTATTTCTTGCCATATTGACAAGCACCAAAAACTCTTGATGAATCAATTCTACACTCTGGTAGATCCATAACTAGTCATTTATTATAAATTTTACATAGGTTCTTATGGATTCAGTGTCTTAACCTCTTATTTCAAAACCAATATTGATCTTTCATTTCACTAATAAAAGTTAGATCTTGGATCATATGTTCCTCAATGTTTAGTTTGTATGCATTCTATTGCTTATGGGAAGAATGAATAAACTCTTCCTTGGAATCTTGAAGTAAACATTTTTTATTCTTAAAATTCACAAGATAACCATCATCACATAATTGAATAATTCTAATAAGGGTGTTCTTAACACCCTTAACAAATAAAACCATTGAAATCAATGTTTTCTGAGAAGAAAAATGAAACCTATACCAATAATTTCTCCCTGAACACTATCTCATAATTATAATTTCCCTCCTTTTGTCTTGATAATCTTTTTAATGCTATTTTTGTTACCAGTCATGTGCCGGAATATGTACTATTCATGTAAAATGTATTTCTGTTGGTACTATATTTACTTTTTAGAAAACAAGACTATTATACATTCGGAACCAACACATTATTGGATCCAAATACTTTAGAATGAATGATTTTTGGAATTCAAATTTTCATTCATAAATAAGATTTATGAAAACATAAAGAGATAGTATTATTTAAGGAAACTTTTTTTTGTCAAATTCCCACCATAATGACACTTAGTGCAGAATGGAGTACATTGAGAAGAAAATAATTCTGACTAAAAATCAGTGTTGAATAAGTATAACCAAAACCAGAATTATTCGGTGGTGGCCTAATTTGGGAATACATCATATAAATACATTCCTTACCTAAGATAATGTATTACAAAAACATCCTCAAGTAAAATATTTTTTACTTCAGTATAATAACTATGTTTTTATCAAAAAAACGTTAGATTTAACAGTAGAGTTAGTCTCCAAAACAATTTTTTAGAAATTACTTTTTCACGATCCTTACACAGTTATCCTTGTCAAAATTAACTTCTTTAATATTTTTTTAAATACGTTTGAAATCAAGGGTTTTCTTATCGAGATATTTAGAATGTTTTTATACATCCATAGTAAGATTAGAAATTTTAGAATTTATCATATCATGATTTTTCTTGTCTTTAGAAATTTCATTTTATAGGAGATTTGAAATCCTAGAATCTTCTTCATAAGTAGGTAAATTATTATCTTCATTAGAATAAGTTTAATCAACCTAGGACTCATAATATTTACTATCACTATAATTATAATTATGGGATACATTGGCTATGTATTCAACATTTTCTACCTTATCCACTAAACAATGATTTTCAATTAGTAGCATGGCTAATAAACCAATATTCACTTTACAAGAAGATTTGTAATTTAAGGATTCATCATAAGAGTCTCCAGTACTATCACTCCAGGTGTCATTTTATTTCTAAAAATTCTTAGCCTTACCCTTGTAGTATTTCATTATATTCCTTTCATAATGCTTTTTCTTTTCGGTCTTTTCTCTCAAGCATATGACAATCTGGCCTTATATGAAATGCTCTATTACATTCAATAAAAGAGACTTCAGATTCATTCTTATCCTTTCCTTCATTCTTCTTGTATCTATACTGAAGGTCATTCTTCACAACTATCTTGTTCATACTTCGAGAAAGATTAGCTATTTAATTCTCCGAATGTTCACATTTAGTTGATTCATATTGAATAATAGTCCCCTTATATTTTGATCTTGTAACTCTCTTAGGAGTCTTGGAATTCATATGACTATATATAGTTGTTAAAGAAACACTTTCATTACCATTCTTCTTCTTATTTAGATTAGCATCTCTTTTTATTCTAGTCTCATGTTGAAGAAGAGTTCCAAAAAGCACATCAAGAGTAATCTGAGAGAATTTTCTATTATCATTTACAAATGTACTCTTCATTTCCAACTAATTAGGCATGATATCTATAATCTTTCCAACAAGTGCCTCATCATCTAAAAATTTTCACCCATAGACAATAAACTGTTAACAAAGGTCATAAACCTTTATTTTACCTTAAAATTTTGTTCTCCATAAGGAATGAGAAAACTATTATATTCAGCTCTGAGCATAGTTCTTCTAGTTTTGATCAATTTGGATGTTTTAAAATGAGTGAACTCCAATTTCATCCAAATAAAATTTCCATCTTCACAGGAAGAAATCTGGCTATATATATTACTGGTCATGGAACACAACAATGTATTGCGTGCCTTATAGTTTGGTTGATTTTCTGACTTTTCTTGATTAGTAAAAGTTCTGACTTCCTTATCATAAATCTTATTATATCCATTAATCATTACAAAATTCTCCACTCTAGAATTAGTAATATAAGACTTTATATGATCTCTACAATATTCATAATCCTTCCCATCAAATATAGGTGGTGTAGTAAGTTTAATATTATTAATTTAACCAATATTATTTCCTTCCATCTCAAAGAAAATATCATTCCAAACAAACATTATAGTAATAAAATATTGTAAACAAGGATAAAAATATCCTATGAAAGTAGAATATAGAAAAATGAAATTATGATAAAGAAAAATCATATTGGATTATAAATATTTCTGAGACATCCCCTGATACAAATTGTAGGACCGAAATGATGATGTAGATGCTCAAAATACAAGAAGGGTGAATTGTGTACTTTAAAAATTTGCTTTCGATCTTTTAATGATTGTAATGTTTAACAAAATCAAACAAGGTAAATTAAGAAAACATTTTAATTATAAAAACATGCTAGATTCTTGAAATATTGTCCCAGAAATAAAAATTCGCAGAAGATTACAATGACAAAAATTCTATCTTAAATTATATAGAATCTTACTAATCAGAGTACGGGTAGAAGAAAGTATAAGAAATTTATACTTTATTTATTAATAAAAATGCATCATAAAACAATCATGAAATAGTATATGTAATAAGTATTAAATCTTTTAACCCAATGAGTATGGTATCCAGCAACCATGGATAAAGGTCCCTTGATTTATACTTACAAGAATGTCTTTCTAACCCACCCCCGGGTATGCCCATGATATAAATATCATAGTCTTTAATTCTATCCCTAAAGCCCTCAAACACCAAGGTATTCGTCTCCTATTTCTTCATTATCAAGGAAGTCCTCGAACATTAATGTTGTCGGCACCTCTATCATCCTTTCCCCATAAGCCCTCGACTACACACAACAACAATTAGAGTCTCGCGAAGATATTTGAACAAGATATTCAGTATGAAGAAAGGATGAGAGACTCTCTCTCTATATATATAACATAATTAACATGTAATCTATAGAGTCGCAGAACAACCATCAAAATTCAGTATTATAGTGGGCTCTTTCAAATGAGCTCCAATTTATAGGATCATTTCTAATGGTCGACTCCCTCCTCCAACAATTATATTTATCCTTGAATTTTAGAGGGACCTGTAAACCATTCAGTCAAACAACAGTTTGTTAGAAATAGAATGCAGGATATAGTTTTATAAAAATATCATGGGTAACTAAAATATGGATTCTCAACTAAATCCTTTTTCCAAATTCTAAGGAAAAATAAAATTCGGAGTCTTAGAAAGTAAGCCTTCGAAGTCAATATTACATAGATATTCATATTCTATTTCTCAATGGATTTAGAATCAGAATTTTATTGAATTTGGAGATTGATTTCTAAGAAATTCATAACAAGAATTATAAGGTATTCAATGTCTAAATTCTAAGGAATTCAGAGTATGAATTCTAAGGAATTCGGAGTCTGAATTCTATGGAATTAGGAACCTCAATTACACGGAATTCAGTCCCAAAATTCCAAAGAATTATGTGCCTAAATTCTAAGGAATTATGAACCGGAATTATAATTTATTTGGAGGCTGAATTATATGGAATTTGGAACCTAAATTCTACGAAAATCAGAGTATGAATTTAAGACAATTTAGAGTATGAATTTCATAGAATTCAATGTCTGAATATCAAAAAATTCAGAGTTTGAATTTTAGATAATTAAAAGTCTGAATTTCAGATAATTTGAATTTGAATTTGGATCTAGTAGACAAAAAACACTATATCTAAGTATTTATATAATTCTACGGTTTATGATGTGAAAAAAAAATTTCACTTAGGAATAAAATGGGTATAATTTAGAGAGACTAAAAATAGAAACAATGAAAAACAGGTAAGGATAAATTTACTTGGGGAAGGAAAATTTTTCTTTATCATGATATATATTATGGAAAATGATATTTTCCTTATGAATGGTGTTTTTGATTTTCAAAACATAAAGTAATGGAAAATCCATAAGGAAACCTTATTCACTCAAAAAAAATTACGGTTATATAAAATTCAATAAAAACCCAAAAAATTATATTACATAATCCTGAGTAAAAATGATGGGATAAGTAAATATAAAAAATATATTATTAGAAGGATTTTCATATAAATTTTGATGATTAAAAATATGAATTTGATGATGTTTAAAGGAATGTATGAACTAGAATAAAATTAAAATTGAATCTCATGAATGTTAATCAATAATAAGACTACAAAAATATTTTTCATAAATAATTTGATCTAAATTCATAGTGATGATAATTTTTATTATTTATTGACAATAAATTTAAAATTTGGATATCCTGATTCAATATGAGAGTAGTGAATGATTTATATATGACTGACTATAGATTTTTGAAGACATTGTTGACTTCAGTCACTGTGTTCTTTAGAGGAAATGAATTTTTTTAATTCTTGTTTATGAAATACAATAGTCATGATGTTTGGAGACATGAATTATCTTTTCAAAGTGTCATATATACAGAGAGATGTAATTTAGATATTTTTGAAGTATTTAATGAGATATTGAGTTGAGGAGTATTGATTTCAACCTAGTTGTTTTGGATATAATTTGGTTTAATGGTATTTAATATCCAAATCATTATGTTCTGAGGAATCAATAATGTATTTACAAATTTTTGGGAATAAAATGATATATAATGATATAAAAAGTCAATATAAACTAAAATATTATCTAAATGATGATGTACATATATTGATTACTCATCATTGGTATTGGATTAATTATATAATGAATAATTTCATAAAATCTGTGGATAATTATTATGTAGAAATTCCAATATCCAGTTATAAGTAATTTTAGGAGGACCTCTGAAGACTACATGAACCATGTATAATTCAATTCAAACATATTATAAGATTGTAAGGTAATTGAAATATATGTATTATAAGTATTTTATTATATATTATTTTTAATATTATGTCAATGAAAATTTATATATTGTCTTTTGATAAAAAATTACTTTTATAATAACTTGTGAGAGTAGTGAAAATTTGATTATCATAGCTAGATTTGACCCCAATAAGAAGTAAATTACAAAAAATGGTCCAGCCGTGTAAAATTAGTCTTTGATACACTCCCTTTATATTTTTACTTCATTAAATGATTATATTTTCTGAACTAATAAATTGATCAATAAATATAAATATAGAAATATGATAGAATAAAAATTGGTGTAAAACATTAAGTTACAAAAAGCATTAAAAAATTTCTACATTGATTCAACCCATGGGGTGACTATAAAATATTAATTTAACATTATATGTGTTTTCTCAAAGTCAAATTACAGATATAAAAATTAAATAACTTTACAATTAATGTTTTTAGAATCATTTTTTGTCTCTCAGAGTTTTAAAATATATTTTCATTTAAATCATTTTAGATGATCTCACCACTACCCTAATGTGACTTTTGTTTGAAATGTTTGTCATATTTTTTAATTTTAATATGGTATTAATTTAGATATATTATTTATTCCATGAATTGAATAACTAGGTTATATTTAATGTATCTTAATTTACAAAAAATTATAGTTGTGTTTTTTTGTAATGGAAGAGATATATAGGTTTGAATTTCATTGAATTCATGATATATTCTTAATTACATAATAATTTTTTACAAATTATTTACTTTTAAAAATGGAGACTCATTAAAATCATATCATAATGATATTTTAGTTGTGAAATATTAATTGGGAGTATATATATATAATTATGTTCATAATATGATGATATATTTTTTATTATAAAAATATGTGGCCTAAAAATCATGAGTATAATGTTTTATTTCATTTTAATAAAAACCATTTAAATATTATTTACATTTTTAGAACGAAATATATATTTTTCTTGTAAATTATGATTGAATCATTAGTTATACTATATTGATTATTCGAGTGGTGGATAACATGATTTCATTAAAGGAGTGTATTGATGTTTTAGAGTGATTTTAACATAATAAAAAGGTAGGATGTTTTGAAAAGTCCTTATTAAATTTTTTTGATTTTTATTGTTGATAATTATAATATTAAATTCAATAAAATATAAATATTATTTATTTAAAGGATATTCGTTATTTAGTGTTTTGGATGGATTTTTGTAATCATGGAGTGAATATAGTGAATGACTAGTATATTTTCCAAAATTATGTCATGGTTTATCATGATTTATTTGATGATGTTACAATTATTTTGAAAAATAACTTGATTACTAAATTTTTTCACATACATAAAAAAAATTTGTTAAATGGGGATTATAGTTGAAACTATTCAATGGGAAACATAGATTCATGTTATTGGTTTTTCATAAAAACTAATAAAATAAGATATATGTGGTGAAACATCTACATTGTAACATTTATTTAAAAAAATAGTGTAAATGTTCACTCTTTAAGGATTTTAAATCCCGATAGTGTTTTTAAAAATAACATTGATCCATAAAAAGTACAAACAAAATTTTGCATTGATCATGGCTACAAGGAGAAATATATTTTGAAGGAACACTCATGGTACATTAATGGTTATTTCAATTTTAAGAGTTCTTGATGATGATTATATTGTGGTTTACTGAACACTAGATGATGATGGTGTCTATATATGAATGAATGATTTTAGAAATTATGGTTTATTTGGGATGAAAAGAATTTGATGTTCTTATTATTACATTTAATAGTTATCCAAATAATTACCATCCTATGAATCAGGGAATCAGTCCCTTTTGGATAATGATATTGAAAATATATCTATTTCAAAATACATATCAATTGGGAGATGGTTTTTTTAAAAGTAGGTGTTTTGGAAACCTATTTAAAGAAAATCAATAGATGATTTTTCGGAAAATATATAATGAAAAATGTGTATTTAATGTTGGTAATACCAACGAATTTGATTATACAATTTTTGGAAAATATGATTATATGTAGATAAGAGGGATTATATGAATTTCAAAATGGAAATTTATAAAACAAGTGACTGAAATCAAGGACTATTAGACGAGTTCATTCATTCTATAAACTTATCGAGTTCAGCACATTGATCAATATTATGTATATTTAAAAAAAATTGTTGTAAAATCTTATTTTTGGTTTATAATGCTCGTGTAGTTCAGATAATGGTTTTATCGGTTATTTTGATAGATGATGGTACTGTATTCTCAAATTTTCTGGGCTGTAAACAAAGGTGTACAATGAGTCGGCTCTAAATTTTTACAAACATGTAGTGGGATTATACATATTTTTTCTACAGTAGTGCATCAATATAAATAATTTCCATGGAAATTCCTTGTGTGGGTGATCTATGTATGAATTACATTCTTCTTATGCATTTGATAGTGGTTGTTTTCAACTAACCAATGAACCATATCATTGAGAAGGTTCATTTTTATTTTTCATGCTTTACTTCACCCATGCTTATAATAGTATCTAACTTATATGGGGAAATGGTTGGGAATGGGAACTCAATATACCGATGTGTATGTGTATATTATTTATTAATATTGTGTCTGCTTATATATATATATATATTAATGGATGGATACTATAGTAATCTAGATTTGTTTAGAATGTGATCTATGGACCCCAAATCTATTTTTGAAATGTGATGTAGTTTGTGACGTGTAACGATATGGTTTTTAACACATTATGTTGATGTATCTATATTACCATATCATTTATCAATAAGTATCAGCTTATGTATGTATTCATTTGAATAAATTTCTTGAATGAAATTAATATAAATTGGTTATTTTACTTATGGATTATTTATGACATGAAAATTAATCCCAATATTTGTTATATTATTTATGTTTATTTCTTATGATATTTAAATACAAATGTTTGAAAACAATTTTCATTTCCTACTCAATGATGGTAAATTAGACACATGTTTTTATTATATATTTATAGGGGTTTTATGGTGAGTTCATTCTAGGTAAAATATAGTCACACAGTACACAAGTCATGACCTGTCCTCGGGACCCATGCCGTGACTACCCCAAGCCCTCTTTCCATAGACAGGGGCTGGTGACTAGTAACAAAGGTGTAATCCATATAAAAGGGACAGAATTGCCTTTTTAACCTATAACCTGCACACAGTCTGAACACAAGAAGTAGAGGCAACAACTAAAAATAATCATTAAGTAAAACTGAATACAAAAGTAAGTGTTGAATGGAAAGGGATTGGAGATACAAGCCCATCAGTAAAGCTCAAGTGCAGAAAAGTAAACAACAACTACTGAGTCATCCTCTGGGAATCCCACTTGAAGGGTTGGTACCTATGGGCTCCTCAACACCTCAGGATTGTTTGTCCGCTCTGTGTACATCTCGCCAAGTGGTCCACCTCCGGGTACCGTCCATATCCACAACACTCTGCCTCAATTAGTGCAGTTCGTTGTCTGCAACCAACACAACGATATGCGGGCATTGCCCATGCATGAGTGAGTATAACGATACTCAGTAGCAACCCCGAGACCCCCAAAGGTCACTCAAAATCCATGAAGGATAATCCAGAGAAAAAAGATACAATCCCGAGGTATCAAACAACTGTAATTTGGTATATGGCCATACATATACCTAAGTTATCAAACACAGTTCCACTCCAACTCTCGAGATCAAGAACAACCCAGTCCATACAGGAACGTAATGTCAAAAACATTGATGATAATGATTAAAAGTCAAGAATTAGCTCACATAGGTGTACATCTTTCATATAACGATAGAGATGATCAGTTGTAGCCAATAATTCATCTAAGATATCGAACACACAAAGGATCCTTGTACATAAGTCCTCACTATCGAACCCATATAGTATCCATGTACAGAATTCATCACTATCAAACCCACGTAGGATCCAAGTACAGAAGTCGTTACTGTCAAACCCACGTAGGATCCTAGTACAGAAGTCGTCACTGTCGATCCCACGTAGAATACTAGTCCAGAAGTCATCACTGTCGAACCCATGTAGGATCCTAGTATAGAGGTCGTCACTTTTGATCCCATGTAGGATCCTAGTACAAAAGTCCACAGCACTGAACCCACGTAAGATTCAAGTACAGAAGATGTCACTGTCGAAACCAGCTCTAGAGTTCCCACACACAACACACTCGATTCTGGGGGGGTCCTCCCCTCGAGCCATGTGTTGATACATCAACTATATCAATTCTTGAGTTGATGTATCTCATTGTTCCGTCTCATCAAAAGTAACCCAACACGATAGACGTCCCTTCAATTGAATCCCTGTCTGAGAGTTATTAGCATTTCCTTTCGAGGGGCCCATTTGGATTTACACTCATTCCAAACATGGGTGTTTTCCAATGTTGTCCAAAACTCACATAGAGTATCAAAAAAGGACCTCCTCATCACGTGTATCCCAGTTCCGTAGATGGCGCGCCAATCGAGCATGCGGTCTAGAAGATATTCACGTTTAAGTGTAACGAGCCCGCCCGTCAAGCCCAGTGGACTGGCGGGTTGGCCTGACCAGGTTTGGCGGGTCCGACCCTGCTGGGGGTCGGCCCAGCCTGATGGAGCGTGGCCTACCTAGGGGCCCGGCCTGCTTGGTTCGACCTATTTTGGTTGTCGTCCTGGCCTTGGGGGGCGCGACCCACCCGTGGTCCCACCCCGTGGTTGCGGCCAGGTTCGGCTCGCCTGGCAGCACCGAGCGGCACTACTCCTCCTTACCGCCTGGATGGCTGGTTTTGTACTACATCAGTGGCCCTCGGTTTCGGTCTATGGTTCCTCCGCAAGAGGCGATAAGAGGAGCCACGGTCTTCCCAGCCCAGCCGGCAGGCGGCCGACCAGTTCGCCCTGCAAAGGGGCCCACAGAGTGGGTCGCAGTCTTCCCGCAGCGCGGCGCCAAGGAGGCATCGTGGTCCTCTAGCCCGGCTGGATACTGCGGGCCAGTTCGCTCCGTCTGAGTGGCCTGCACCAAAGGCTACTTTTTCCTCGATGCGGCCGACATGACGTCACTAGTCCTTCACCGCAGTGGCCTGGCCTAGCCATGACCTTCATTCGACACAACCCCATGGTTGTGGATGCTTCCTATGGCATGGTGCGACGACACCGCACCCTTCCAGCTTCGCCTCCATTTACATAACAAAAAACTATCAAGAATCAATGCAGGGTCACCGGCACGTGTTTGTTCAGCACATGCCCTCCACGTAAGGTGATAACAAAAGGCCAAAGTCAAACCGAAGCATAAATCAAGAATGAGGGTATACTTTTATTCATTTAAAATTATATAAAACCCCGTACCTCGATTCAAGGAATGTTTTCAAAGTTGCGGAAGGAGGCGTCATGAAAGTCAGGCATCGCGGATGATAGACGTCATTCCGTCATCATTGGAGGGAAATACGTTGTCATTGTCGACAGTGGTGTCTTCTCCCTTAACAATGAGGTGGAGGAAAGTAGATGGCGTTCTTTGTGGGAGTTGCCACAGTTTCTTGCCCTAGTTGAATATGGTAGGAGAAATCGTGTTGTCGTTCTTCGATTTAATTGGTGTTCTTCATTTGAGGAAGGCTCTTCCTATTTCACCGAGGCTCCACAAATTATCCCAACCAAAAACATTACGCCAACCCAAACATAATAATATAACCCATATTATTTTTCTCACATAATGAATTCAAATTCATTCAAAATAGATGAGCCAAATAATTAATTGCACGTTAGAAAATTATTTGAGAGTGTTTCGGCATCTTAAATTAAAGAATATGGAGGGTTAAAATTAAAATAGAGGAGGTGGAGAGTTTTAAGAGTTAAAAGGGGTGTTTCAAGGGGATTAGAGAGGATCTGTGTTCATGTGGGCCTCACCACACATTATCCTCTTTTGGGAGGTTATGTTGGGTGTGGGCCCCACCTACAACTCAACTTTGGAGAAAATATCCACCACTAAATAAAAATGTGTTACATACAGATTTTTATTTAAATTTAAATATATAATTAGAAACCCCAATTTATAACATCCACTCTTGACCAAACGCAACTGCAGTAAAGGTCTCCTTAAGATAATACTGGCACTGCAAGTTCATCAGTGTCCTTATATTTTGATTCCGAGCACCGGTTCAAAATATTGAAAAACACACATGTACGTTAACTGACCGTACACAAACAAAAGACCGGACAATTATTATTTGTCACGCTCAACCCGCACCAGTCAAGGTTAGGATCTGCCTATGTAAAACATGCCCCAACGAACCCAATGGTCCTCTCAAATTTTAAATCTATGTTACCATTTAGAAGTTATGAATTTTACAATAAAATAATTGACATGTAATTATTTTATTTTCAGCCAAAATATAACTTTTTATGGTGTCCAGTGCTGACCAAAGATAGAATCTTCATAAATAAAGCATAATCTCACAATATTAGTGGTGGTGTTGTAATTTTAATATGAGCTACCATTTGTGAGTTATCAGAATTTGAAAATTAAAATAATTTATTTAATTAATTTATTTAAGGTTATGCAATTTTTGGAATTTCTCAAAGGAAGCACGCACTGAGTAAACATAAGTCACTCCTAGGATAAACCAGTCATCCTGAGAACAATGGACCCCTCTGATTTCTGATCCAAGTAACCGTTTATTATTTATTCCAATTTTTCAGTAAATTTGCTTACGCACGTTAATTTAAGCTTAACAAAACTTCTGAAATTTATTCCTGGAACACTGGTCCTCAGAATCAGATGCAGTCTGAAACCGTGGATGCATCAAATTACATTGAATTTAAGTTAAAAAATTCCTTGAAAATTTCTGGGTCTTTACATTACCCCCACCTCAGGGATTTACGTCCCTATAAAGCTACAACACACACTAGGGAAACAATTATGGGTACTAAGCATGCATATGAGCCTCCTGATCCAATGTGCTCTTCTAATGGTTCTCGTGCTACCTGTGAAAGAAACCAGTGGAATTGACTGTCCATGTAGGACCTTATCCTGGAAATCCTCAATCTCCACTGGGACCTCCGTGAAAGTCGCCTCGTCATCAATGTCCAGCTCCCTATGGTCGATGACGTGGGACGGGTCATTCACGTATCTCCTCAGCTGAGATACATGGAAGACGTCGTGAACCCGGTGCAACTGAGGTGGAAGAGCTATGTGGTAATCCACCTCACCTAACCTACCGAGTACTTTGAACAGTCCAACGAATCATGGGGATAACTTGCCACCTCGGCCAAATCTCCGTAGACCTAATCAAGGTGAGACCTGTAGGATTACATGGTCGCTAACCTCGAACTCCAGTGGTCTCCGTCTCTTATCAGCAAAGGAATTCTGCCTGCTTTGTCCAGTATTCATCCTCTCTTTGATGATCTACTCCTTCTCTATCCTAGCCATAACCATCTCTGGTCTTTCAAGTGCTGACTCCCCTGGGTCAGTCTAGTACAGAGGTGATCTACCATGTCAGTTGTACAGTGCCTCGTATGGGGCCATCCCGATTGTGGAGTGATTGCTCTTGTTGTATGAAAACTCCATTAAGGGTTAGTGATCCTCCCAGCTGCGACCAAAGTTGAGGACACAATCACGAAACATGTCCTTGAGAGTCTGAATGGTCCTCTCAGTCTGACCATCCATCTAAGTATGGAAGCGGTGCTCAAGGGAAGCTGTGTCCCAAAAGCATCTTGTAACCCCTTCCATATCCATTAAGTGAAATGAGCATCTCTATTAGAGACCATAATCTATTGCACACCCTAAAGATGTACGATCTCTTGAATGTAGCGGTGTCCCATGCCCTCTACTGAGCCCTTCTATCAGATCGGTAGGAAGTGGGCTGACCTGGTGAGTCAGTCTATGATCACCCAGACAGAGACGTGTCCTCTAGATGTACATGGAAGTCCCATCATGAAAACCATGGATATCTCTTCCCACTTCTACTATGGAACCTCTAAGTGTTGAACCAATCTTGTTGGAACCTGCTGATCCACCTTCAATTATTGAAAAGTCGGGAATCGAGAGACAACCTCTGCTACTGCTTTCTTCATACCTGACTACTAGTGTTGTCTCAGGTTCAGGTCCTTCTACGAGAAGATATACCACATACAATGGTGGTCCGAGTATATGGTAAAACATTCTCCAATAAGATAGTGCCGCCACATCGTCAAGGTGAAGACCACTGCTACTAACATCAGGTCAGGGGTAGAGTAGTTCTGCTCGTGCAGTCTCAACTGACCAGAACCATACACGATCACTGCTCGCTCCTACATCAGGACACACTTGAGTCTGGTCCCTAGTGTGTCGCAGTAAACTATGTACCCAATGCTCTCCTCCAGTAGCTTCAAGATGGGAGCACTATTCAACCTCTACCTCATCTTCTAAAAGCTCTGCTAGCATCTCTATGACTATAATAAGGGTTGATCATTCTTCTTCAAAGTTGATAGTGGTGCAGCAACTCTCGAGATGTCTGGCGCAAAGGTAAGTCTGTCTGACTCCTGAGTGATCGACTGCACAAACTTATGCATGATTTCATCCAGTTCTACCAGGGTTTTCCTTTTCACCAACCAAGGAAAACCCCATTACAAAATTGTAGATAAACCACAACATTTTTTCCTAATATAGACAATCATTGTATGAAATGTGGTCGCCCAGTCCATACCCAAACTAACGTCGCAAGGCCTCGATGCTTCCAAAAAGAGGTTCCAACCCAAACTCTCACCACAAGGGTTAGATCACACCGTCGGTGTAAGTGTGATTATTAAGTCTCCTCCCAATGGTATCTCTTGATGTGAGGTTCAGGACAATGGATTAACAAGAATCTCTAGGTTAGGGACAAGATTAATGGAAGGAAGGAATGATGGGTACCTGTGTCTATTGACACAACAGCTAGTAGTAGACATAAACCACACCTTAAATCATTATTAGTTCCATTGGGTCACACTCATTGAACACATGAAACAACTCTCTTCCCCTGGCATACAGATCCATGAGCCTAGCGGGGACTACAAAGGCGGGTGGTTGTAACGTGTCAAAATGTTCACCACCTCATGCTTCTCTCCTAGCTCTGCTTCCACCTCTGTTTCCCTATAGATTCATCTGTCCTTAACACTTCCTCTTATTCATACATCTTAGACGCCCAAGTCATTGAGATTGATACTAGTTTCATGCATTGAAACTGTTAACATTCACTGGTTGTATCCGCTCAGCTAATGATCATTCAACCACAAAGGTTCTCTCTAGCACCCTAACATAAGTACGAATGCATAGACGAAAATGTGTTGGCTTAGATATCCTTAAACACACCTCGCTCAGAGTTATGAGATCTAAATCACTTATCGAATCATATTCATTGAGTACCAAGAATGATCGGTATGCCTTGATGAATAATCAGCTACCGACACGTCGTCCTTCCGAAGCTGTATAAGCTCAAGAAAAATCTCATCCAGCACCTCAATCCAGTCCTAACCTCCTTGTGGGCCGGTATTGCCTTTGAACATGAGGGATATCTGGTGCTGAAACACATGTAAGGCACTAAGACTACTAGTGTCCTCTACCGGTTCCTCCGGTAGAGTTTGTTGACCAACGGGCAGTGATATATTTGGCACACTGCCTGAAGGTACCATCTCAGAAAATAGTCCAAGTATCAAAACATCATCATTATGGGGGCCATCCTAATGGTCACTCACTGAAACAAATTAGTAGCTAAGATTGATAACTGCTATACTAGTATCTCAACTAGGTGAAAAATTCTAGTAATCACCTCCATCCAGTCCTCTGTTTCCTGGGAATCTGTCTCGCCTCGAAACCTCAGAGGCCTCTGCCGCTGGAACTCGTGAAACACACTCAGTCAGTGTGCATCATCAGCCTGTGTGGCTGGTGGGATTTTCTTTCCAATGGGTGGTGGTTCTTTTGGTACATCACATGAAGGTGACAACATAGTAAGAGGGCCATACAACGGATCCTCATCGCTCAGTGGCCCATCATCATGTACTATCTCTCAGGAACCCTAGCTAGATGTCTTCGCAGTGGCATCCTAATAAGTAACAGGTGCACCATGGTCAAAAAGTTATACATGGTGAGTTGAATCAATGATACAAGAAAGTAAACTTTTTAAACACACACGCAATCAGTGTTTCCATGCACTAAGTATGAAATCAGAGGTTAGGGTCCTTGTCTATGAATACGACGGCTGCCGCACTAACACTGGACTACCTGGACTAAATACTATACTCAATATTCTAAACACTATTAATTCATAGAGAAGAATGATCAGAGTCCTATGTTCTGTTGTAGAATCGACTCCTGTGATACCAATTTTTCATGACCTTTCCTCGGGACCTCTATCGTGACTACCCCAAGCCTGTCTTCCATAGGCCAGGGGCTGGAGACTAGCAGCAAAGGCATAATCTCGATAAAAGGGAAGGCATTTCCTTTTTAACCTGTAACACACACATAGTCTGAACACAAGCGTTAGAGGCAACAACTAAAAATAAACACTATGTAGAACTAAATACAAAAGTAAGTTCTAAAATGAAAGGGGATGGAAATACAAGCCCCTCAGTAATGTACAACTATAGAATATTAAACAGCAACTACTGAGTCATCCTCCGGGAATCCCACCTTAAGGGTGGGTATATATGGCCTCCTCAACACCTCAGGTTTTTCTATCTTCTCCATGTACATCTCGAAATGTGGTCCACCATCGTGTACCGTCCAGCCCCACAACACTCTGCCTCGATCAGTGATGTCTGTCTTCTGCAACCGACACAATGAAGTGTGGGAGTTGCCCGTGCATGGATGAAAATAACGATACTCATCAGGGACCCCGAGACCGCCGAAGGTCTCCAAAAATCCATGAAGGATAATCCACAGAAGATTATATAGTCACAAAGTATCAAAAAACTCTACTTAGTTATATTCCCATACATATACCTATGATACCGAACATAGTTCAGCTCAAACTCTCGAGCCCAAGCGCAACCCAGTAAACACAAAAAGGTAATGTCAAACACATCAATGATAAGGATTGAAAGTAAAGACTCAGCTCAAACAAGTATACATCTTTCATAGAGCGATATAGATGATTAGTTGTAGTCAGTAATTCACTTAAACTGTCGAACCCACGTAGGATTCTAGTACAAAAGTCGTCACTTTCGAACCCACATAGGATCCAAGTATAAAAGTCTTCACTGTCGAACCCACGTAGTATCCAAGTACAAAAGTCATCATTGTTGTGCCCATGTAAGAATATAGTAAATAATATTTCACTATCAAACCCACGTAGGATACTAGTACAGAAGTCGTCACTGTCGAACCCACGTAGGATCCTAGTACAGAAGTCGTCACTGTCGAACCCTCATAGGATCCTGTTACAAAAGTCGTCACTGTCGAACCCACGTAGGATCCTAGTACAAAAGTCGTCACTGTCAAACCCATGTAGGATCCAAGTACAAAAGTCCTCACTGCCAAACCCATGTAGGATCCAAATACAGAAGTCTTCATTGTCGGACCCACGTAGGATCCTAGTACAGAAGTCGTCACAGTCTAACCGACGTAGGATACAAGTACAGAAGTCATCTCTGTAGAACCAACATAGGATCCTAGTGCGGATGTTATCAATGTCGAACCCACATAGGATCCTAGTACAGAAGTCCTCATTGTCGAACCCACTTTGGATCTAAGTACAGAAGTCGTCACTGTCGAAGCCAGATCTAAGGTTCCCGCACACAACACGCTCGATTCCGGGAGCATCTGCTCCTTGAGCCAAGTGTCGATAAAACAACTACCAAGTTGTTCCGTCTAATCAAAAGAAATCAAACGCGAGAAACGACGAGTCAATCAGACGCCCAGTCTAAGAGTTATTTTCATTTCTGTTCCAGGGTCCCAGTTGAATTATGCTCATTCCAAACCCATCCATTTTCAAATGTTGACCAAAACAGACATTGATTATTTCAAATGGACAGCCTCGTCGTGAGGAGCCTAGTGTCGCAGACGACGCATTAATCAGATGCGTGGTCTAGATGATATTTGAGTTTATGTGTAACGGGCCCGGCCCGTCAACCCCAATGGACTGGTGGGTCGGCCCGACCCGGTTTGGCAGGTCTGACCTTGCTGGGGATCGGCCTAGCCCAGTGGAGCACTGCCTACCCAGAGACCCAGCCCGGCGGGTCCGACACGTTTGAGGGGTCGGCCGGGCCCGTTGCGGTGCAGCCCTCCTGCGGTCCTGGCCCGTGGTTGCGGGCCGATTAGGATCGCCTGACAGCCCCGAGCGGCGCCACCCCTCATTACTACCTGACTGGCAGAATCCGTCAGGTTTTTTCCGGCTCGAGAAGCCCATGGTTGCGGGTCGTGGTTCCTCCGCAGGTGGCACCAAGAGGCGTAGCGGTCTTCTAAGCCCGGCAGGAAGGCAACCAGCCGGCTCACCCTGCAAAGCGTCCCGCAAAGTGCACCACGGTCTTCCGGCACCACGGTGCCAATGAGGCACCGCGGTCCTCCACCCTGGACAGCTACAACCTTCTAGTTCTCTTCGTTCGAGCAACCCGCACCGCGGGACACTGTTTTTCCACGTGGCCATCACGACAGCACCGGTCCTCCACCGCCGAGGCCTAACCTGGCCGCGGCCTTTCATCGCCACCTCCTTTATTCGCCGCCACCTCATGGTCGTGGCCACTTCTTCTAGCATGGTGCGATGACACTTCACCCTTCTGGATCCACCTCCGTCACCAAAACAGACAAACTAACAAGAATCAACAGAGGATCGTCGGGCCCTGTTTGTTCGCCCCGCGCCCTTCGCGTTAGGCGATAACAAAAGGCCAAAGTCAAACTGAATAATAAATCAAGAACAAGGGTATAACTTTATTAATTTAAAATTATAAAAAAACCATACCTCAATTCAAGGTATGTTGTCGATGTCATGGATGACGGCGTCGCGGAAGTCGGGTGTCGCTGAAGACTGACGTCGTTCCATCAACGTTGGAGGGAAAGACGTTGTCGTTGCCGAGGACAACGTCTTCTCCCTTGACGTAGAGGAAGAAGAAAGTAGATGGAGTAATTCGTTGGCATCACCTCACTTTATTTCCCCTGTTTAAGAAGGTAGAAGAAGATGTGTCATCGTTCTTCGGTGGAATCAGCATTCTTCATTGGAGGAAGGCTCTTCCTATTTCACCGAGTCTCCTCCAATTCTCCAATCCAAAAACACTATGCCTACCCAAACATAATAATATAACCCATATTATTATTCACACTTAATGAATTTAATTTAAATCAAATTAGATGATCCATCTAATTAATTTCATGCTAGACAATTAATTGAGAGAGTGTTGGCATCTTAAATTTGAGAAGATAGAAGGTTAACATTAAAAGACAGGAGGTGGAGAGTGTTAAGATTTAAAATTGGGGTTTCAAGGGGAGTTGAGAGGTTAAGTGTTCATGTGGGACCCACAAAACATTATCCTCTCATGGGAGGTTATGTTGGGTGTGGGCCCCACCTCCAACTCATCTTTGGATAAAAAATGACCTCCAAATAAAAATGTGTTACACACACATTTTTATTCAAACATTAATATTTCATTAGAAACCCAATTTATTACTTCCACTTTGACCAAACACAACTACTGTAAAGGTCCCCTTAAGCAAATACCAGCGTTACGTGTTCATAGGTGTCCTCGGATTTTGATTCCGAGCACCAGTTCCAATGATATAAAAACCCACATGTACATTTACTGGACATACCCGAACAAAAGTTTGGAAAATTATTATCAATCAACTTCGCCATGTGCCGGTCATGTTTAGGCTCTACCTATGTAAAAAACATTTCAAAGAACCCAACGGTACTCTCATACTTTCAATCCAAGTTACCGTTTAAAAGTTATGAATTTTACAATAAAATAATTGACACTTAACTATTTAATTTGCGGCCAAAAGCTAACTTTTTCCGGTGGCTTGCGCCAGCTAAAGTTAGTATCTTCTTAAATATAGCATGCCCTCACGAGTTGAGAGGTGGTCTCCAATTTGTAATCTGATCTACCATTTGTGAGTTATAAGAATTTAAAAAATAAAATTATTTATTTCGTTATTTTATTTACGGTTATTCAATTTTTTGAATTTCTCACAGGAGGCCCGTGCCGACTAAACATTAGTTGTGACTAGGGAAAACTCGTCATCCTGAGCGCAACAGTGCCCTCATATTTCTGATCCGAGTAACTGTTTAAGTGTTACTCAACTTTTTCTTTAAAACTACTTATGTGCATTAATTTAAGCTTAACAAAACTTCAGAAAATTATTTTGGGCACACCGGTCCTCCGAATCAGGTGCCATTAGAAACTGTGGAGTCATAGAATTTCCAAAAATTTAAGAAACAAATTTCATTGAAATTTCTGGGTTTTAGAAAACATTTCATCATAGAGTGAGTATTGATTTATTATTATGTTATTTGTGTAGAGTGAATATTCTACTATAGGGGAGTTTATTGGAATAAAAGACATGAAATTGTACAAAATATTAAGTCATATGGTTTATTACATAGGTGGGATATCACATGATATTTTTTTATTTTCTATATTGTTTTTTACCAAATATATTTATATATTTTTCATGTACTTATGATATTTTTTTGACAATTTTCTAATGCTTTTATACTATATTTATATGGTGTATTAATAAAATGATTTTACTTTTTTCATTATTACATTGTTATACCATGTTACATATGGAATATAGATCCACTTACAATGGAATATATGTTTTGTTTTATATTAATTTTTCTAATGTAAAAAGTTATAATACAAATTTTTTAGTGGGATAATTTTGTATTTTATTTGAAAATTAATGAAGCTAAATCTCTTCCCTTTACTACAAGTTTTATCCATTTCTATTTATATCATTATATACATATTAGAAATCTCCCCTAGGGATTTTTTCTTTCCTTTTATAAATATAATATATTTTATGTCACTACAATATAATATAATATAATTTCAAGGAATTTTGGTATTTGGAAAACATGAGGGATTGGTTCATCTAGACAGTGGAAGTAATATATAAATATAAGGGGGTAGTATTATTATATTGGAATAATGATTTCCAAGGGGAAATCGGATTTTTATTGGGGTTACTTTTTTAAATATATTTATTTTTAAGAATCTTAGGAATCATTAATAGGCTTCTATATCTAGGAACCTATATGGAACCATTAATTTTTATATTCTAATATATTCTTATTAAAATATTTTTTTCAAATATTTTTTTATCCAAACCATCATTAATTAATAAATTGTTTTTATTTATTTATTTATTCATTTTTGAAAACTATGTTAATATAAATTATCAATTTAAATATTTATAAAATAAATAATAATAATAATTGTTAATATCATTTCCTATAATTTTAATTTATATGATAATGATTAATGTTCCTAGTTAGGATCGAAGTATCACTGAGAGGGGTAGGGAGTGAATCAATGATATCTTTTTCTTTTTTCTGTTTCCCCATTTTGAAAAAACCTTCACCTCCTGTTACAGAGTTTCTTACCTGCTGAACACACACAACCACATGAACATAAGATTTACATGGTTCACTACTCAACAAGAGTAGCTGCGTCCTTGGTAAAGTATATAAACAATCAAGTTCTGCACATTCCATTAGAAAACAATCCTTTGATGTGGAATAAAATGAGTATGATATACCCTTACACTCGTGTAGCACTTGGAAATCAATCCGCAAGCATGTGTGCACCCTCTTAGAACAAATAGGGAATTATAGTATTTTAGTGCTTCTTTACAATTGAACAGTAGTATTCTTTGAAGTACAAATCTTCCCTTTCCTAGCCCGAAGCCGGAAAGAACTCCCATACACACAATTGAATATGTGCATAGACCCCAAATTTTTCACACAGCCTTTAGGATACCTTGCGCCCAATTCAAATGTCTTGCACGTAAAAATTCTTTTTTGGTGCGAATAACTTTTTCACGTAGCTTCCATTATCGCACAACTTTTTCTCTTTTTGACGCAACTGCCCCCTTTTCGTGAAAACTCTTTTCTTTTCGTGCAGATCACTTAGAGTAAAATTTTACGAGCCCCAGATCTCGGTATTTCTTATATGTTTCGAGCATTAGTAAATGAAATGGGTTCACCTCATATTTATAGGCATTTTTTACCCCACATGAAAAACACTATTCTGCATGTAAAACCTCCTTCAAGTGTGTAAAAACTCTTTCACACAACTTCTTATTTCGCGCAATGCTTTAATATTTCACGCACCTCATGACTTTTCCAATTTTAGAGCCTCTGATATTGAAACACATTTTGTGTGAAAATCATTATTCCTCTATTTCGTGCATCTTGTTGATATTTCACAGAACCTGCTACTATTTCGCGCACCACTTTATTTTTTCGCGCAAAATGCCTAAATTTCATCACACCCCATACCGTGGTCATTTTTCGATGTTTAGAACTAGAAAATGGAGCCACCTTAAACTATGCTTTTGTACCGCCCCCAGAATGTACATTGCTTTGTCATTTCTCTCTTCACTGCTTCCCATAACCATTCTTCAGCTTCCATCATTAACTACACTATTCTGATATGTAACCTTTGATAGATCAACATTAGCATTGTCAGAGTTACAACGGGACGTACTGAAACATCCCATATTCCAGCAACATCATTCCTTGAAATCAAAACTGTATATGATTGGCATAATAATTTCTTCCCCTTTCCTTTATAAGGTTTGCATCACAAGTTCTCCTACCTTTTGATATTTGTGAAATAAAAATCAGCAAAGTATCATTTGATTTCTGTTCCTTTTACAAATTGAATTGATTTATCTTCCTTGGCAATGAAATACAACACTCGTTAAAGACTAACTCTTCAAACATCCTTTTCCATTCAACTTGGTACCACCAATGATTTTATTAAATTTATCATATTATTCTAAAACAAGTATAAATTTTCATAAAATGGATAAAATGATAGTGTTTTTTTTGTTTTAACTGAATATTCATTGTCATGATATTATTTTAATAGAGTAATTTTTTTTGTAATGGGAAAATGTTGTGATTCATAATATTAATATAGTTAATACCTTCACATTCAACACCCATGACAATATAAGAATGAATAAATGATAATGATTCAAAATATTTTGTTTAATATTGATTTATAGGTCGGGTGGTTAATGAACAAATTCCTCAGGTCATAGGTACTAGATAACATCCATTAAAAATTATATTATGGATCTTATCATTAATTTTTAGTTCCATAAACCCAAAATGTTTAGGGATGATGTATAGCTTATATAATATTAATAGTTGAATGATATTTTCCATTAGATATTAGACAGTTACACGTATCATATGTAAAGTAAATTCTCACTATAGTTTTTGTGAATACATGAGAAACACATCGATGCTTGGATGTAATTGTTGAATATGAGAATATGTAGTTATTTATATGGAATGAGATTTTTGGAATTATATTTCGAATATATAACACTAATTATATATTTCAAATAAATGTTCATAATTTATGATGATTATTTTTTGAACAATATTGGTGATTTATATACATCCATATACATTAATCATCATTTCATTCTTCCTTACATGTGTGGGGATAAGGATACCTAGTATATATAGTGCATGGTCAGTTTAAAAGAACCCATTATTAACATGAATGAATATATTTAATATTTCTACATTATTTTTTTTCTGAAGAAGTTCCATTTGGTCAATAATAGTTTTAACTTAGGTATTACATTTGTTGGATCAATTATTGGTCAATGAACGTATTGTTGATATTATTGTTGTATAATAATTTTTCATCATGAAGTGATAATCATGGGTGTATATTTTATGATTATCAAGAAGGAATTCATCTATATTCTTATATGTTAAGGGATCCTTCAGTTATATTTAATTTGTTTAGCTAACTGGTTAATCGTAAATTTAAAATTTTCATAAAACGAGTGTCACGAATGTGTCGATTCATTTATTGTTAGATATTCTATTTGAGATGTCAATAATATAAAATAATACTATTATACTATATGACTCTGGAATCATATTCATTGTTTGTTGGGTAGTTTATTTGTGTTTTACAATCACAACATATATTGGTTTTACAAGAAAATAGTAGATTCTTCTAATGTCGGTAGTCAGCAGAATCTTCATCATTATGAGCATTTTAGATGCTAGACACATTGAGGGAGGAGAGAATGTATTTGTTGATGGGTACTCCACTGATGATAATGGTGATGGATATTATATATGTATATATATATATATATATCATTCAAATATCATCTATATTTTTTAGTAACTAATTGAATATAGAAGAATTCCATTCTATTGTATATAGAAAATATTATTCTCTAATGGGGTTGAAATTTGATATATCATCAAATATTGTAAACATAAATACCCAATTGAGAATTTGAGAGGAAATAAGAACGATATATATATATATTTATAATATAGTTGGAATATATAATAATTTATATAATATTTTTATCATGATTTATACCTTTTGAAACAATTTTATGTGTTGGATATTTGATCAACTTTTGATTGCAAATCGACTACTATATGGTAACTATTTTTTCTACCCTATAAATGGAATATAGTATAAATTTATAATCTAGGGGGATTACTAGGATGGTTTATAATTAATACAACATGAATCTATTTCAATTATATTTGTATAAATGGATACGATAACAATTATGGAAGATAAATAATAGGATCTAAAATAATTAACTCCATTGTTTCATCACTTTTCTTATGTGTTTTTTGAATATTAATTTGGGTTTACTATAAAATAAGTTTTTTAATTATTCATCATGTTATATAAAATGGATTAAAAATATTGTTCCTATAAATTGAATACATTTAACTATGTTCTGGGTGATACAAATTCATTTGGAAGAGAACATCATGTCAATAGTTTTTTATATAACCCTACACTTTCCCATGGGGAAATTCCATATATTTCACATTGGTAGGTGACTAAATTTTTTACACCACCATTTATGTACATATAAAATACATTATTTTATTATGACTACATATCAATATATATATATTATCATTTTAGATAAAATTTTCCTCTATAATATAATAGGTAATGCCACAACCATGTCAACTCATTAAATGATTAGAACTATATGTGGGACATCGTTTCATGAAAAAGGGTGGACTGATCAGGACACAAACTATGTAATGGAGTTAATTTATACTTGTTTATCCATTCAATTATAATCGGAGTTTGTTTCACTAAATAACCTTATTATTTGAGCATTTTTTTAGAGATGTGATTCACATTATAATGATTATATAGGGTTGTGGAGTTACACTGTGACATGGGGCATCACACCATGATATAATCAAACCAAATATTAATATTATGTATTTATTCATCCACCCCAATCATTTATAATAAAATATATTTTTTTTTCTATTCTATTCCATTAAATTAGCTCATTAGAACCAACTAGGTGTATCTCTCTCCTTATTTATTTGGTTTTCTAGCTTTCTATTCCAAGTGTAGTTCATTGTGTTTGGGAATTAATTCATCTATTAATATAATTTAATTTATTTCCATATATTACTTTTGAAGAATTTGTTCTTTCATATTCTGGATTTATTTTATTCTAATAGAATTTATGTGTTCCATGTGATTATATATATTCTCAAGAGGCTATTTGAAAATATTTATATATAAATAAGTGTTTTACTTTGGTTTTAGTTTTAAGAGGGAAAATAGGTTTTTCATTATTGATTTCAAGAGTCATATAGTATTTTTGGAATATTAATTATTTAGAAAAAAATGAGTTTTTTATTAAATGTATTTTGAGGGTTTATACAATGATTTGGTTTCTTTATAATGTTCTTATAATTTTAATATATTGACTGGAAATAAAATATAACAAAAATTATGTTTTAAATGTCAATTTAGATCAGTAAAAGAAAATAATTTTACTTGTTGTTGAGATTACTGTGGTTTTTGAGTCCCTTGTATTGTGTTATGAATTGATTTCAGTTTTAACAATGGGGAGATATTACATGATGGGTTAAATCATTAAATATGTTTTTTTCTTGTTAGTGTTTAACATGGAGACAATTTTTATCATTATGTTTTATTATTAATTATATTTTTATATTATGAAATTTTATTTCCTCATATACATTTGAGAAACATTATAAAACCCTTATATATATTACTATATATCTTGTATAGATGATTTATTTTTGTAATCAATTTATTATAGCTACTGTTATATATTTTAATATTCCTTTATTTAGGATTTGTACTTAGATTGGACAAAATTGATAGTCAAGATTACAATTTTTAGGATCTATATTATGTAATATTTATCCAAGAACTTCTTCTTGTTTCATTACATTATATTTTCTAGTGAGTTTCCAATTATTATTATTCCCATATAATTGATTTTATTTGATTTACCATTTTTTTAAAAAATTATCATTTTAGCCATTCCAATTTTTTGGAACCATGACATCACCATTTCATTCATTTGTAATTCCTCATTTAAATTGTGGTTATTTTATGAGATATATTTTATTTCAATCATTATTTTTTAAATTTAAATTATATTTAAATGAGCTTTCAAAATAATTTATATAAATTCTTTAGTGAGTGTTTTTAGAATTTTTTTATCATGGTTTTCTAATGGGGTTTTATGAATATGTTATAAAAGGATGATTATAGAGTTTTTGTTTTTATCCAAACATAAAATTCATCATTTAGGGTTTTAAAATATATTTTAATCTATGTGATGGTTAAATAATTTTTTAAAAGGTATTGGTTATTTATTTAAAAATGGAATTAAATTATATTCTTATTTATACCAACTAATTATAAATAATTACATCAAACTTTCATTTCAAAATAATATTTATGAAATTTCTGAAATCAGTAATTTCAATGAATCTTTCCTGAAATTTTAAAATCCATTTTAGACAAAAGCCTACTAATAAAATACATTGTGCATGCATTTGGTGATACAATTATTACAAATTTTTATCCACATATTGATCATATTCATTGAGTTATGTGTGTATTCATTGATTATAATGTGGGAATCATGTGGTGACCGTGGGATGGATTGATGTGTTTTCCCATTTTTTTGTGTTTGATGATAATTATTGGTTCATGGCTTTGTTGTCTAATATTTATACTAATTCCTTCTATTACGGTCAATCAAGATTTATTTTATTATAAAAATATTACTCAATATTGTATGTGGATGATAAATAATTAAATTCATTATAATTTTTGTATAAAAATAGAAACATATATTTATTATGCCTCATTTGGGAGTTTATTTTTCTTATGAATCAAATAACAATACCATTTTTAAACTATTTAATTTATTCTCATAACATTCTACTGTATGGACACCCATTATTGGATTCTAAGTACATAAAACACTATTGAATTTTATTATTATGTGTGGGAGAATCATTTCACAATAATGTGTTATTCATAAAAAAGTATTAGTTTATATTTCATAGTGATTTGTAACATAATTCAAAACTAATTATAGGTCAGAAAGAATGTTTTTATGGTCATGTCATGTATAGTCATTAAAAACCACATATGTGATTTTTTTTCAAAATTACTAGGTTTCTAGTGAACACAATTTTTTTTGTGAAGAATAATTACATATAGATACAAATTTATAGTCTTAGGAGGTTTATTTATTAGAATGTTAACACATTATATTTCTCAATATGAGCCTTCAATTACTATTAGTAATCCACATATGAATTTTTTATTTTATTTTTATATAAATAAGTATTTACATTTTTTATCATTATTTATTTATATTGAAAACAATAAGTGATTAAATAAATTTATGTATGAAAAGGGAAAATTAATTAAAATTAAATAGTTAGGTAAAATGGTCTGAATAACCTTTTAGAAACATGGAACATAGTTTTTGAATCATTTTAAGGGGTATCTTAGGATTGATTCATTGTCATTAAAACCATGTATTCATGTCTTCAATTGTTTTACACACATCCTCTAGTTTTTATAAAGACAAATTTCAATAAGAATTTATTAAAATGATTTTTTTTATCCTCCTAATTTAATCAAATTTAGTTTTTTATTCTGATGATTCTATTCTATTTGACTTTGTTTGAATAATTTTTTTATCAAAATATTTTTTCTATATAAGTTATTCAGTGTAAAATTGGGTGATTTAATTAAATATATCTAATTTCAAACTATGATATATGGTTTCATTTTAGATTTATATTTACCTCTATCATGTCTTTTTAATAAAATTGGTGATCACAAAAATAAGTCTAGAAGTTAATTTTTTTGATAGAGTTATATTTTTATTCTTTTTAAAAAAAAATGATTAACTAAAAATAATTTATATATTGTGAACATTATATCACATATTTATCTTTTATAGAAGTTAGGATTATAATTTTTAGTCTATTTTAACAGTTTTAATATTTTTAAAATGAGGTTTAAGGAACTGTCTCATTTTTCATTCAATTAAAAAAATTATTTTTATAGATTTATATAACATTCATGATTTATATTTTCTTTTTTACAATTATTTATTATCAATAATCATTATTTTGATTGGTTATAAATTTATTGATTTGATTCATTTTTATTGTTATCAATAGTACAAATTATGAAAAGGTTTTAGAGAAATCTATAAATTTTATCATTATGGATGAACCATTAGTTATTCACTATTATCATCTTTGTCTAATTAGGATGACTTCTTTGTCCAATTTTACAATAGTCAATTTTATCTAACATCTTATCCACTTATAGACTATATTAATAAATTATTTAATATACGATTATTACAAATTGTCATTATGAAGGCCTATTTTTAATGATGTTGTGGTTATTATGGTTTATAAAATCCCCAATTTCATAGAAACACCTAAAAATTTTAATTTGAATTCCATTACAATATTATTTTATGGATATATATTTTTTATGATCATTTGGTCCATCATTGGGGATTCTATAAGATGAAAAATTTTAAGAACCCGGTTATTATTTTCAGGTACGAAACAATTCATTCCGTACTGTACATAATAAAGAGGAGAAAATAATGTTATTTATAGGAAGAAATGTTTTTACAAGACATGAATGGGGGTTACGCATTGTGTCATAATAGTACATTCCATGTAATGCTAGGGCCATGACCTGTTCATGGTGTGTAAGGTATGTCAACATAATAGTGGGATCTATGTGACTATATGATTTGTATTTTCTATTACAGGCCTTGTATATTTGTTTTGGTAAATAAAATTGGTTGTGTGTTTATTTTTTATTATGTAAAGAACCCAACACCCCTGGTTTATGAAAAACAGTGCCCAAGTCGACCAGAGGTGGATTTTCCTCCCAATTCATCATCCGTACTCTAATTCAAATTTCGTAGTTTGTGTTGAAACCCCTTAGGTGAGTTCTTGATTCATATGAAGCCATTTAAATCCTTTATAATCTAGAAATAATTATCATGGATTGGGTGTTTGTGCTCATTTTTCAGATCTACACTATTCAATGGTAAATTATGGGATGAAGTTAGATGTTGAGACTTATACGAGTATGAGGTAGGTCATCAAAACCCTATCACTAATTGTCAAAAAATTTATATATGTTATTGTACCACATACCCATTTTTGGTGTGTCACATGGTTTAATAATGGAACATTGAGTTTGTTTATTTCTCTCTGAATAATTTATTTATTGTTTGAAGTCATATATTTGGTTTTTTTACCTTGTTTATGAACCATCCCATGGGTGAGTTTCGTTGAATGGCCATTAATATCGGTTTGGCCTAGGATGTATATGAATATTTCCTTATTTTCAATTTATTGGGTTATTAAAAATGATTTTAGATTGTTAATAAATTACAAGGATGTTGAATTGTAATTTAATTGGTTAGGGCATGGGATTATTGGATTTACCCCAAATATTTTTTCATATTCTTGTTTACAAACATTTGGAAGGTTTTTTTCCAACTATGATAATTCACATGTGAGTTGTTTAATGTTAAATGAATTTAATCGTTAAATTACATGTGATTATTATTATATGAAATGATTATATAAATATGAAAAATTAAAAGGGTAAATTGAGATGGGTAAAATATGGATTCATATTATAATGCCTTGGATGGACTCAAAAAGGTAATTATTATGTTATTCCATGAGTGAACGAAAGATGTAGTTGTTGGGATAATGGAGGATTTATTAAAATATAGAGAGAACCATGGATCCAATGAGGGATTGCAATGGTGTTCTCTATTAAAAATGTTTATATATCACTAATAAGATTTTAATTATTCAACACCTAGAGTGTTGAGAGGTTCATGGGAGGTTCACCGGAATGGGTCATGCATTTTTGGTGGAATTTCACCTAGAGTGATACTGGAATTCGAACTTATGAATGTAAAGAATTGGTTCAGTTTATAAATTGAAAATAGGAATGGATGTCTTATGATGTGTATGGAAAGAAAATGCATAGGATTGGATCTAGTATTCAATTCTGTTTATTTATAAGTTTTTCTGAGACATCTTGTGTGATAAATTTTATATAGCAGGTTTTTGGCATAAGTCCAATCCTGATACATAAATATTTCAAGGTAAATAATTTTTTAATGAACATGAAATGATTTTAAAATCAATCCAGTACTTGTAGGATTTTATATATTTGAGTACATTATACATTACTTCATTTATTATTGAACACTACCAATTACATATATTTATTAATATATTTTCATAATCCATTGGTGGTTTCCTACAAGGATATAGTCTCACAACCTCTTTGGGTCATGTTTTTGGGCTCAAGATGATTATATAATTTCATTTCTAGATAAAGGAATGAACGCTTCTATAGGTAATTCATATGGTGTTAGGATAAAGAGAGAATGGGAAAAATATAAGGCTTGTTATTCTTCTGAGTTTCATTTTTTCATTTTATTACTTTTGGTTCTTATATCATGTATTATTATAATGTATCCTTTTTTGGATTCTTTCAATGAACATGTAACGTGTAGTTTAAGATTTTGTATGATACGACGTAAAGTTATTTATATTATCATTCATCCACTATTTTCTCGATTTTATGGTGTTTTTTTATTCTTCATTTTATTTACTATTTTTTTTCTGTGTTACACTCAAGTAATGAAGAAATAGTCTCCCCTCAATAACTCAAAGAACCTATCTACTAGTGGGAAGCCCTTGGAATTTTGGGAGATGCTCTTGAGGCTATGTGGACAACCAGGTATTGGGTAACATTGGTTTGAAACCAGATTCGAGAGGTTACAATATGGTATCAGTGCTAGAGTCCATTTGATATGCCAAAGTGGTTGTCAAACACTTGAAATGGGTTGATTATGTAAATACATCATTAAATGAGGAGGATCATGAATAAATCCTTTATAAGGTTTTATATATACCTCTCCCATCCTGAGGAATTTTCCAATAGGATACCTGATATGTACCAATACACCTATCACGAAAACATTCATATCTATCACGATACATATCACAATAGCATGAAATTAGTAATTCATCAAAATTGAATAGAAATAATGCATGGATTGAGATTTATAATAAGAGTACATATTATGAATGAGATGTAATACCCTCATCTATTTGGGTTTAAACAAAATATAATATCAATAATATTAATAATAGTACCACAATACAAGTGCATCACCCAATGGTAAAATTCAATCTACTATACTTACTCAAAATCCAAAGATAAAAATTCAATTCAATGAAATTTGGATTCTCCCTATACATGTGGAAGATACTCTTAGGAATAACTTATTACCAAATCCAATTTCATTTCAATCTCTCCCCATTATTTTATATCAATAAATAAATCCAAAAAAGAAACCTATGATAATAATTTTTTATCAAATGGAGGTTTCATTCCTCCAAACTGTTGTTTACGAGCCCATATTGAACATAATTTGATGGATCGTGTTTTGACCTTGTATTGAATCATGTTATGATGCGTCACAGGTGTATACCAAATTTTGATTCATAGGGAGTATGGCCCCCCTAGATTGAGAAACAAAATACCATTTATGATATGAATGTGATCTTATTTTGATTCGAGGGGGTTACTAAATATATAATGGTTTTCCATTATAGAACCCACGATTATATGACATATGGGTGACACGCTCTGGTTTTTCCCATTTACGTAGGATGATGTTAATTGGGGGATATTGCATATATACGGTATAAATTCCGTGTACATCTACTTTTCTAGGTAGCTGAGTATCCGAGCTTGTCTACCCGTCTAGGGGTGCATTTCCATGTAGAGTACACAATGTGACCCCTTGCAGTTAAAACACTATGTTGATGTAAATTGATCGACCTTTAAATGCTTATACTGGTTGTGGGAACAGGCATGAAAAATGAGTTTGGTACACACCATGTACTAGTCTTATACACTGTGTACATCGAGATTTTTACACACCAATGCTAGTGGATGTGCACACCCATGTTATAGTATGAGGGAATACAATGTCTTTAGTTACTACACATAATGTAACAATGTTATGGTACCCTTTGAATGACTTTTCATATTTTCATGTTTTTATTTTGATCTCCATTCATTCATGTTGAGGAAGTAACAATTATATCAGACATAGGTGTGGCCCCCAAAACCCTATCACATATATGTAATTTTGGACTTGAGTATTCCAATAGTAAATTTAGCTCACATTTTCTGGCATTTGACGAACATACGATGTAGAGACATGGATGGATTCCATGCTTTTTATCATTGACCATTTAAGAACAAATCTTCATAGGGGGAAATGGTCATGATGTATATGCCACCTAATTCCTCCAATAGATTGTACGGTGTCATCACTCAAGAATAGAATCAAAGAGTTATAGCGCGTGTGTATTTTCATACATTCCACTATGATTATTATTTTCATGAGATGTTGTGGGATTATAGAGACCATGTGATTATGCATCTTGATAAGGGTACACTGTCAGTTATGGAAAATTCTAACCATTTTAATAATCATAATAATTTCACACCTATTTGGATGGATAATGATATATCAAAGGATATGAGATTTGAGAATGGTCTTAGATATGATTAATGATCGTAGATAAATGTCTCAAGGTTTACTAATGTATTTTCTATAGTGAATCATGCATTGATTACATAGAAAAACATAAGGGGATATGGAAGTGTGATATAGGGTGGTTGGCATCGAGATCTGGTACTATCATAACCATTAATATAAAACATAATCTATATCTTTCTTGTAGTGATAATAGTTGTCAGAACATATATTCAGGTTTCCAAATAAGGTGCTACCAGTTTTGTGGAATGGGTATACAATACAACAGTGTACGATAGACCCAGTTGAGTGTCGATTATGCCGCACGATGAGCTATCTATATTAATTATAAAATAAATTTACACTAGTAGTTAGTGGGATAAGGATTTCACCGACTCCATGTCTAGGAATTGCATTAGTAACATCTCATCAGACATGGATCTTGGTTATATCATACCATTCTGGATGAGGTTGTTGTCATGGTCGGGGTAGCTAGACCCTAGATTCTCAACAAGAATAGTGTGGATCAGCTCTTGGTATCCAGGTAGTGTCATAGGGATACATTACAGGTCTCACATATGTAGGGTAGTAGGGCCAACATGATCAGGTTTCTATACCTTCTATAGTCAGGGGTACTATTTTAGTCACCTCTGTTTTATCTTCTTTATTTTACATATAGGGGTTTCACATATTTTCATATATGCTCCTATTGGAGGTGCCTTATGAACATTTTTTTGACTTTGGATGATGTTTTTACGATTGACACTCTATTATGTATTCAAACTGAAGGTGAGAGTTAGTGAAAGAAGTTCCCCCTTGAGTTTTGTGGGTTTCACTTCTCACGGGACATCTATGTATTAGAGATAACAGTCTTCAATTCCATCATCACAATGAAATGGTTATTCCCCTTTCGAGGCATTGTTGATTACAATATAAATAGGGTCCATTTCACATACACAGTGGGGAGTGAGATTTTTATAATGGGGAATGGGATGTCTAGGAAATTTGATATGGAACAGGACATCATCGGTTTGGTGTGATATCTGCTCATATTGTGTGTTTATATTTGGATGAAGAAAACATGTCATATGGAATTACCTCTAGTGGTTGATCATTTAAGGGACATATTTCATGAAAACATTCAGGATTATATTCAATGAGAGAGGTTGAGTTCTCATTCCAGATAGTGTTAGGATCTTCACCAGTATCCAATCTTTTACACAGGATGGCAACGACAGAGTTGCAAGAGAAGAAGAGGTATCTAGAGTATTTAAGGAAAAATGTTTTCATCTAACCCAATACGTAACCATGGGGTTCTCTGGTATATTATGTGAATATATAGACAATACCATCAATCTTTGTGTATATAATAGGAAATTTATCTTGTTGATTGGTATGAATTGGTATCCTCTTTTGAGATCTTGTTATCATAAATTTGGTATCAAATAACCAGACATAACTCTCAAAACCATTATGTGTAGGTATGGTCTCTATGAGTTCATGGAAATGTAATTCTGTATCTCAAAAAATCTGGAATCTTTTGTGGTGTAGATGAGCTGGGTGTTCCATCACTATCTTGTTTCATTTTTTGTTCTTCACAAGAATGATATCATGGTGTATTCTCATAATCGACACATCCATTCCACATATCAATATATCAATTGTGGTAAACTGATTGATATTATTTTATATCTTATGCTCGAAACTTTATAATTCTAGAATGATGAAATTCACATCCCAGGTCACCAAACCTGAGTGACAAATGTATCAGTGGACTAGAGAAGGTGATATCAATAGCTTCCTGGGAGCATCCCATGATTATATTTGAGGTGTGGAGTATTCTATATATTTTCAGTTACTACTAATTATTTATACATCACTTCTGATTTTTAGTAGGTTCTTTTATGGGGTTGACTAATAATTTTTCAATGAATGTATGGACAGATTCCTATGAGATGTCTTTTTAGGTGCAGAATGAGGGATTTACTTGTACACCGATAATTTTTTTACCAATTCCTGGAATGAGATAAAACATATAATATGGCACATTAGGTATTAGGGTATGATAAGTTATTATGAATTGGGATGAAGTCATTGTGTATGAGTCTCAACAGTTGAGGCCACATGAGATGAATTACCCAATGCAGAATCTCGGGTTATTTCTGTTTTCTCTTTCTATATGTTGTAGGAGACATTCCATAGTGGGAGATTATTTTGTGGTGTATATGGACCAAAAAATATTACAATTCAAATTTACACAGTGTGATCAGAATCTTTGGCAGTGAAGGTGGGTGAAAAAACATGAGTATTTTTACTTCGAGATTTCAGAATATCCTCGTGAAGGCAATACAATGACTGATGCAATGAGCATGAGGACTTAGATATAGGGAGTGCAGTAGTCAAGTAAAAAAGACTAAATATATTAAATTATTCTCTATGACTAATTTGGTGGTGCACTATAGCCACAGATACACTTTTCAATCATCCATAAGTGTTACCTCCTTCATACTTGATAGAGTTAGGATGAGAAAGATATTAGATTACGAAGTTTTGGTTCTACAGAAGAGTGTTTCAAGTGAGGACCATCATCCAAGTTTGACTATAGGAGAGTATGAGAACATATAATTACATGGTTGCGTATGGGTTTCTGTATACATACACGAGGATATGACGTGGTATATTTATGCCAATGTATGGGCAGTGCATACTGAAGTCACCATGATATACAGATATTTACATTATCATTAATTGTGTCTAGGAATAAAAAGTTATGTAGTTTGTTTTATCATGATGTTATCCACGTGTTAGTAGGTGAAAGTGGAACAGAAGCGACCATCTAGAAATTTATAACTGCTACCAATTCATTAGTTGAAATTGGATGATGTTTTGATGGATTTCTATATGGGTTTACTGCGTTTTCCTCAAGGTAATAAAGTAGTATGGGTTGATGTTGATAGAATTATGAAGATTCCACATTTCATACTGACATAAGAAACCTTCAGTGTTTATGTGATTTATTTTTTTCATCTGTGAGATAGTATGACTGCATCGGGTCAAGCATTATATATTTCAATATATTAACACCCAATTTACTTCTCATTTTTTTCAATGTGCTATAGTGGAATATGGGTATATGGGGTCTCTTAATCATATTGTACCTCCTTAAAATAGGTGAAATTTTAGATCCCACAATTCAGGTGATGGAGGATATTCTACAATCATGTATCATATATTTTGATGGTTCTTGGGAGAGACAAATTTCCCAAGATGATTTCGCTTATTACAATAGCTTTCATGTAAACATTCATATGTTCCTATATAAGGAATTTTATAGAAGGAAATGTTGATGGCCCATGTGTTGGATGGAGACAGAAGAGGCACCTATGCAGGTACCTCATCTTGTCAAGGAGAGCACTGAACATGTGAAATTGATTCAGAAGAGGATGGACACTACACAATCAAATCCGACATCGTACACCAATCTCTGTAGAAGTCTGTTAGAGTACGTGGATAGGGATTGGGTTTTCACACATGTTGACCCATGTTATTGCCTATTGTTATTTATTTAATTCATGTCATGTTTTAAGACATACATAAGGGTTTTTAAATTTTTTAAGACTCACCTAATGGGTGAGTTTCCTTAACTGATTATTTGGTGTCATTTTGCCAAGGTTGATTATGAGTCATGCCTTGGTCTCCCATTCATGGGTAGTAAATAATTATTGGATATTATAAAAAAATTATATGTTTTTTGAATTGTAATTTAATTAATTAAGTTATGGGATGAATGGTTTTTCCCTTGAACATTTTTTTCATTTTCATGACAGATCATGTTTGGAATGTTTTTCTCCGACTATGAACATGTCCACATGGCATGTTAAATATTAATTCCTTGTAATATTTAAGTTTAAATTTGATGATTCTTAGATTAAATGTGTAATTTCTTACTATACATTAACATCGTAAATATTGACAAGAATACCATTGTCTTAGGTTCAATAGTTATAAATGGGATCATATTACTATTTCACCAAATAACTTGGGTGAACCATGGATTCAGATTAGAATTCAATGGATGGACTCAAAGAGGGCACTCTTATGTTAGGCCTCAGGTGTCCCATAGAGGTAGTGTTATAGCTCATGGAGGATTATTTAAATGTTGATTAAACCATAGATTCATTTCAAGATTCATCATATGGGCTCTATTGAGAATTTTTATATGTCACGAGTTGAGTCTTACATATATCATACCTACAGTGATGCTGAGTTCTTGAGTGGTTTGTGGGAACAAATTTGTTAGATGTTGGAAAAAATGTACCTTGAGTGATACATGAATCTCATCATAGGAATGTCATGGATGGTATAAGGTTAATATTTAAACAATGAAATGGAATGTCTTATGGCACATTTTCTATGCCAATGCACACTTTTCAATTGCGTCTTTACATTTGTATGTTTAGATGGTCTTCTAATCAATTTTATTTGCTTACATTTGTATGGGGGATTTCAGGATTAGTTCATATATTGAAACATTTTCAATTCACGGTATATGAATTTTTAATGAACATGAAATGATTGTTGATGGGTTCCAGTGTATGTAAGAATATTTACCATTTAGAAATTCCTATTTTATGTCATTCATTATTGTACACTACCTGTTATATATATTCACTGACAGATTGGCACAAACAATTGGTGCTTTCCTACTGGGATTTAGTCTCACACAATATTTTGGTCATTTTTTTGGTCCCGATCATATTATATGGATTTTTTTTGTTGATAGGGGTAAGCACCCTTTCACTCGTAAATGATATACAGTTTTGTATCCAAATAGAGTGGGACTACGTTGCGTATTGTGACACATTTGAGTCACTTTTTCCATTTTGAACTTTTTGTACTCATATCTTATATTACTATATTGTAACATTTTTTTTGGGTTTTTCTAGATCATGAAACATGTAGTATCATCTTTTGTATGATATGACATATGATTATTTATATTATCATTCCTCCGATGTCTACTTCTCTTGTCTGATATTACTGCTTCCTCCATTGATTTATTATTGTTTTTGTTGGGTTACGCTCTTCTAATGTTGGCACAGTCTCCCCGCTATATCTTCTAGTCCCATAATACTAGTCGAAGCATATGGTGTTTTGGGAGATATTGATGAGGCCATGTAGCCAATATTGTATGTGGATCCATTTTGTGGCATCTAGATCTAGGATATTATAGTAATCACAACTGGAAGTCACAAACACATCAAAAGAGTACTCAACATTAATAAAAATTCATTTTTTCAATGAGTATGAGATTATTATTAGATTTCTTTGGATTTTTGGTGGAATATTTCTAGAGATACCTTCCATATTTTTCATTTTATGATATTTTGGTTTTTATTTGTCATTATCATTCATATTAGAATTGTATTATCCACCTAGTTTAGATAAATTGATTTTGTATTGATGATATTTGGTGTTGATGGAATCAAAATTGGCGAATCCTTGGATAGATATGTGATAAACTGGGAGGACTATTAAAACTATTTATATTGTATATTGTTGGTGATTCGTGGCATCTTTTGGAAATTCACTCCGATATATTGTTATATGAGTGAGGTTCACTGTTACTATTGATTTAATTTTTTGAATCAAGGAGAGATCAGTTTTTTCTTTGTTGAGGTGTGTTATGAATTTATGCATTAATTATAATTATTTAGGTGATCTGTTATCTTGTCAATTATTATTGTTCTTTGACATTCTATAATTTAAATATTCTTTTTTGGTTTAATAGTTTGTTATTCATAATAGCCATTATTTCGGAATATATTTATTATATCATTGGATATTTTATCAGGACAAGGATATATTTGTGAAATGTATATTCTAATTTTTTTCTATAATCTCACTATTTTTTAAGAACACTAATCTATGGTGAGAAAAATTTTAGTTATCCATTATTATTGACTTTTCTTTACATAACTATCAATTGGTTTTTAGATATAGTTTATTGAAGATGTTTAAAGTATTAATTGATGGAATTTATACGATTATATTGTTCATATTATATACATTTGATAGGGTAATTCTATAGTGGTCTCTATCACTCGTACTGATTAGGTTAAATTATTGGGTTTTTCACCATCAATGTTTCTATGTTCATGAGTGAAATTTGTGGGATGGAAAATCGCATGTGGGGGATTGGGACCCTCCATGTAACTCTTATATTATATATTTTTTAATTATGAATCATTAAGAACATTTTCATCATATTTATCACAATTCCTAATTAATTCATTGTGATGTTATTTAGGATTAGGCCTTGTTTCATCCTTTTTTCATCCCCCTTAATCTATTACCAAAATTTCAATTTTCTCATTCAGAACATAACTGTTGTGGTGGTAAAATCTATGTTTAGTGTTGGTATAGTTGTCAGTTTTTTAGTGACTAAGGTTATATAGGAAATTTATATTTGATTTATATGAAGAAAATTAATGGGGTTTTTTTCATGGATTCATGTGGGTGTTTACGGAAATTGATTTGTTATAAATTCCATAAAATGAATGAGTTTTTTCATTCATTTCCCATTAATGTTAAACATATATGGGAATCAAATTATTTAATTTATAAATGGTTTTAATGAATTCTATACTAGTAATAATCGGGGTAGCTATGGTTTTATTAATTATGTTTTTATGGTTAAAATTTCTAAATTCAATTTTTATAGGTAAATACCTTATGGTATTTTTATAAATTATTTAAAAATTTAACAGACATAATTTACATGTGTTTGAGTTTCTGAAGGGATGAATGGAGTTTTTAAGGATTTTTTTCTAATATAAATGGCTTTTAAAGGATTTATGGTTGTTTTCAAGAAAAATATTGATTTATAAATGTATTTCACGAAATTATTCCATGTGATGGTTTTTAAATGATATAATTATGATTTTTATTAAAAATGGAATATAAAATTTCATTTTTAGTTGGATTAGAACTATTGGTCACCATCTTATAGAAATAGGTTTTATATTTTATTTAAATACACATTGTTATTGAGCCATATATTTTACAAACATTTTGGTGCCTAATTTTCCCCATCTATGATAATTATGTGATACAAGAATTGATGATAGTTATTTTTAAATTTTTTATGAAGTATAAGGTGAGTTGAGATTTAAAAATATATTTTAATATTTATATTTATTATATATTAATTCTGTACTATATTAATTATGAATAATATATTATGATCCATAGTTATCCTAATAGGTGGTTACAATTTCTTTTTTAAAAGCATATTTTACACACACCATGTACTTACCTTGGTATTACTTATGACTTTTATGGATTTATTAAAATTTTTTAAAATAGTTATCTAAATATGGTACATTTATTTATACACATTTGGAATCAATGATCCAAGAACTAGGACATTAGTCATTAATTTTAGCAGCTAAAGAGTTTCACAAGATTTTTATTCATTGATGGATGATGATAGGGTATTTTCACCTTTATGATTGAATATATCACCCAATACTAAATTTTCATTTCTGGAACCTTGACATTAATATTGGTTTTATTTTTTTCAATTATATTTCAGAATGTTTTAGAGATTTATTTATCAATTTAATGGTTTTATTTACCTTTATAATTTTTCTTTTTAATTTTATTTTAAATGAACGAATTTAATGTTGATGCCTTTTTTCAGCTGTATTTTCCATCTTTCTTTATAAATGGGTTTTAATTTTTTTTGAATTGGTGTTTTTTTTATTATATAAAAACATAAATGTCAACATGCCTAGTTTAGATTGATTTTATAATCAATCTATTGTTACAAATTGTTTTGTGAAATAGGAGAGTTGTTTATTTAGAAATAGAAAATGATTTGATTTATATTCAATATAATTTAATATGTGTAAAAAATAATTCAGATAATATTATTAACCAGAATATTTTAAATTGTTGATATATAGAATTTCACATACTATATTATGGAATCCTACATTAGACATTTATATTATAGCCAATGTATTCATAAGTGATTGTGTATGTGTGTTTGAAAAATTATTTTTCTTCTATCAGCACCACATGTATTGATCATGGTCATTGAGGTTCATTTTGATCCATGTAGATATTTGTGTGGATGAGATGGTTACTATGGGTCATATTTTTTTGTATTGTAGCTATAAAAAATATCCATTTATTCACATAATAATAATATATAATCAAAATACGATAGATATTCATTTATTTATATTCCATCAAATATAATTTTTTAATGTATTTTTTTCATTATATATTTAATTTTTGTATTCATGAAAAGCGATGATTAATTTTTTCTCTAATGAATATATGGATATTTAATTATCATGTGGCTGACACTTTTTGATCAACATTCATTTCTTTCAAATTCATTAGTACATTAACATGCTCTTGAAATCTGAAACAGAGACTACTGTGATTTTTGTTAATCTTTTTAAAATGCTTCAATATTTTAAAAATTCCTCTATTATGGATATTAATGGTAATATTTTATGTTTCTTATTGTTTGCGGCTGTTAGTGACTAAGAAATTTTTATCCAATATAATATATAATCTATGTTGAGGTCCACATTTCCGAAAAATGTTATTTTTCCAAAATTCAGATTGAGGTATAATATATACAGAAACAATCGATAATTTCTAAGTTGTTGACCAATTATTGTTCCTCCTGCTAACTATAAGGGAATTCATTCTATAGATATCGACATAGTAGAATTAGTCCCCTTAAATTGAATATATGAAATGTTTTTTTCTTGATGGACACAGAATTTTTGTTTATATGGAAAAGACTCTTTTCATTGTGGTAATAACTTGTATGAGTAATGGCTGAAATGATGTTTTTGGATTTTTATAAAGAACCAGTTTGTTAAATAAACCTATAGTAAATGTTCGAGGGTGAAAATTCAATAGGGGGTTGAAATAAAAGGTTGATGTAATTCTATTATTCAGATGGATTTTGTGCTGTGGATAATTCGATTGTGGAAACTAAGGGCCAATCTAAAATCTATGAAATAAATATTGATAAATCCAATCCATCAATATTTTCAAGAAATCAATCAATGGAATTGGAATTCAGAATAAATTTTTGGTTTTGGGAGAATAAGATATTAGGAAACTCAATAGTGAAAGTGGGAATGAGGTGGGCCTTGAAGGGAACAATCCCCTTAGTGATAGGTTGGATGAGATGGATTCCAAAAAGTATTTTGATTCCAAAACTATGTCATCTTATAGTTAGGAAGTGGAATTATAAAAAGAATAACTTCTATCCTTAAAAAAATAATAGAAAAATTAGACATGACTATTATGATAGTTTCAATAGGAATGTCAGGATATCACATACACATAAAAACTACCCCAATTTACCCAATCCTATAGTTTCAGGATTAACTTGTTAATGTTGTATTTTCATTATAAATCCTACATTTCTATAGATTTTACAAAGGAAATAGAAATTGAAAAGTTAAAATAAATAAATGGAAGTATTATATTATCTAAACCTAAAGAAACTTGTCCGACAAAATAAATGTCAAGAGAAGTCATGAAATAAGTGAAATTTTTCCAAATTCAAAATGGAATCAATTTTTATAGCTATGGTGGATAGTTACAAGGAGATGGTTGATATAAAAAATATATAGGATCTTATCCATTAATTTAAATAGTAGATTCAATAGGAGTCCTTAGTAATCAATGTTCTAATGGAAGTCTCTCATAGAATGTTTGGAAGTCTATTTTGGGTAGATCTGAATGATAAACATGCTACTTGGATAAAAAACCAAAATCATATTTTTATAGATGGGTTTTTTAGGGGAATGAAATTTTGTAGGAATATATATAGTATTGGGAAATGATGGATTACCACACTTAGGACCTCATTAAAAAATCTATAATTGAAGGATGAATCCATCTAATGGTATTTTTATAGATTAAATCATTATATATACTATTTTTTGAAATTGAATTGTTATCTCATATGTGGTTTTATGTTATATTGATTTCATGAAATTATTGGTTTTCTAATTTTCATTAATAGTGCTTCCTAAAAAAATTACATATATTTTAGGAATTTAACTCTATTATGGGGTTTAAATGTTATTATTGTGGTTTGAAAAAATTATAAATTGGGTGTTATTAAAAACTAGGAACTGGTTATCTTCCTGATATAAATTATATTTCCATGAATTGAAGGTGGTGAGATATGAGGTGTGACCTAAAGAGTCATCTCGGGATAATTCATTAAATAATTCCATGGGAATATGAAGACTATAAGAGGCTAAATTATGTAACTATAAATAATTTTTATTTCCCTTTCAGATTGATAATTTATTTGATGAACTAATAAGGGATTAATTATTTTAACTTTTTGATATATTCTCTATGTATCAAAATATTTATTCAAGAATTAACACATTCTTGTGAAGGATTTTCAACGATAATATGGTCAGTTTGAGTATATTTTTAAACTATTTTGTGTGAAATATTCCCGTATATTATTTTAATATTAATGAATACAAAATTTATTCTTTTTAGAGGTTTTTTTTCACATATATGGATGAAATTTATGTTCATACAATGTCCCGATTTGAGAATTATATTCATCATTATTTAATCTTATTATAATTGTGAGATCATTAATTTTATGAAACATTGTGAGAAAGATAGAAAAATATCTGTAAGTACAAATCATTATTTATCAATCATTAATTATTAAATGTAAAATTCATTTAATAATGTTTATGTTAAATTATTTATTATCTATAAAAACACACAAATATATATATGGTGAAGAATAAAGTATATATATAACATGTAAAATATGAAAAATATGAATTTTAGTTATTTCTGATTATGAATATGGAAGAGAAATAGTCAAAATACATTGTGTAATTATTACCGTTACAACATCAGATTTAATGAGGTTAGAACTAATCATAATGGATTTCAATAAAAATAAATTTAAACACCCATAAAATAGGAAATAATATATATTATAACTATAGGTAAGAATATTCCAAATCTTAAAATAAATCTTATAATTAACATAGAAAATAAAAAACAAAATGAGATTGAGTTATGAATCTCCCTACCTTGTTTGGATCTTCCATTCAATTAATATAATACATATATGATGATGTTTAATTTATCTGTTTTCTACTTTATAACCTTATTCATCTAATATTAACAAATTACATGCATTTTTCATCCATATAATAAGTTCTAATATTTTATATAATCATTTTATTTCAATGGTTATTATTTTTTTGTTATTTATTTTAGTGTGGGAATCACAGTTCATTATTTTTACTCTTATGTTGATCATATCTATAAAATTCACGGGAAGTGTATAGTTATTGCTTATGGAGTAATAGATACAAAATATCAATTTTCAAATTTCAATATCATGTTCTTAAATAAAAAACCATGATTCATTATTTTGTGGTTGTAAAAGTTAGAAAAAGAACCACCAATAATGATTAATAAGTTTTTTATAACAGCACTTGAGAATTAGAAATAGAAAAAATAAACAATAATAAAATATATTACTCTTATTTTATGTTTTCATAATCATTCTAAATGAAAATGTTGTAGCATAGTTCATGTAGACTATTAAACCTTCAAGATTATAAGAATTTAATAATTAATTAATTAGTATGAATATAAAATAATAATTTTATACCATCATTAATCAGATTAATTTTTTTCCTTATATAGTTTAAAATAATTAAATCAATTACATGAAAAATGGTATGAAAATATAAATGATAAAACAATTAAAAAAATTAATTTATAAATTGGGACATTGAGTTCCCTCTTGGAAACCTTCTATTATTTAGTGAACATATTCATTAATAATGAGACTATGGAATTCAAAATGTATGGGTGACTATAAAATATCATGAATTGGGTAGATTAATAATAAATAATAACATATTATGATATTATAGAAATATTTGGTTCAATGAATCATTTATAGTGGATAAGGAGTGATATTATTTAATACTCATTTCTTAGTGTGTAATGAATTAAAAATTTCAAGGAATGTGACTCAGAAATTATAAAAATATAAAAATAAATTTGGAATTATTGAATCCTTAAATTTATTTTTCTTGTTCAAGACAAATTAAATTAAATTGTGTATTATGATAATTATATTCTTATATTTACATTTAATTGTTATTCATTATGTCTTACCTGAGTTTATTTTTTTCACACAAAATAAAAATAAAATACCTATATATTTTTATAAACATGATGAATAATATCAAATAATATTTTCTTAATATAAATTCTTATTATTAATTATTTTACATTAAAATAATACAAATATATATAATTTTTATGGAAAAATGATAATTCTTTAACACTGATTGATTAAATTATTATTCAATATATTTCGTTAATTATTCAATAGATGTTTTTTTAAAATATAAACTATCAGTTAGTATGAATTTTAGTAATTAAAAATTTAATGTTGATAATAATAATTTTGAAATATATAGGTTTATTAAAAACATGTGTTATAATAAATAATTTTCAATTGATAACATCCTATAATTTAGTTCAAAGTCCATCATCTTTATAATACATAAGGGTTAGATAAAAATCATTTCATTTATGGGATTTTATTTAGTTACTATGTATCCGGTAGTGATGTTCATGTTTTTTAACTTATATATTAGATGATATTGTACATGACATAGTTGGAATATATTGGCATGGATGTAGACAAGGTAAAATCACAGTTATGATTCCTCCATCCTATCATCATAAAAATATACTTCTTATAAAATATTTTAATAAATTTATGTTGTATTGTACTGACCTTGTGGCCCAAACATTAGACCACTATTTCACCAAAAAATGGAATTAGTAATGATCACTAAATGTAAATGTTTGAAAACTAGATTCATGTGATAAAACTAAACATTATGGAAATATTATACATAAAAAAAGTAACCATATATGTCGAAAAAAATAAATTAGATTCAATAAAAAATAAAAAATAAAAAATATAATTTAAAAAAGTTGTACATAGTGTATTAAATTAAAAAAATTGACTCAATCTATATATTATATGTGTAGAGACCCAAGCTTGAAGTAAATGGACATTACATTACTTTTTGAGAAATACTTAATACATAACAAAAACAGACACCCATGGACTGTAATAGTTTAGTGTCTTCGGAAACATGAAATATAATCTTATAATCATGGTGAAAGATCTTCAACATTTCCTATAAAGATCCTACTGTTTTGTTATCTTACCTAAAACATTTCTTTATATCCTTGGGAAAAGAAAATATATAAAGGGAGAGCTCAAATTCTCAGTAATGGTAAGCATGGAAAAAATCAAACAAGCCGTAAACATTTGAACATAAAAAAACTTGAACATAAATTTTAAACATCATAATCATGAGTTCTGAAATAAATCATGGCAGTACGTAAGGAATAGATCACAATGGAACATCATTCATGATGAAATATAATGGGAAAAAGTCATGTGCTTAAAGGTTTTCCAAAATTACATGCCTTTTTCCCATCATATTTCATCATGAATTATGTTCCATTGTGATCTATTCCTTACGTACTGCCGTGATTTATTTCAGAACTCATGATTATGATGTTTAAAATTTATGTTCCATTCTTTCTTGTGCCACAAAAAAACCTAAATAATTCATCATAACCCAATGAATAAAACGGGTTTCATAAACATCATTCCATTGTGACATAATCCATATAAAAAAATGGATATAATTTTATCAAAAACAAAATAAAACCATGAAAATAATAAGTGTAACGCCCTGAACCCAGTTACCCATATTCGGTGCATTATTACATAACATTGTCATGATCACAAAAGATCAAGTCTCGAAAGATTGATTAGTTTAGTAGCCTTGGAATATCTAGATACATTCATAATGTTTACATTACATCATAAAGTGAAATCTAAAACAAAATCTTGTCTCCACAGTCATATCCCCTTAGACTATCCACGTAGGTCATTTATAAAATACTTCTTCCCATCCTAGGAAAAATAAAACATTGAAAGGGGTGAGCACAGATGCTAAGAAAGGATTACAATATAGCAGAAACATTCATAAATATGCATAAACATTTAAGTCAATGTATAACAAAAAAACCATTTAAACATGAAAATAAACATAATATGGATATTCTTAATTGAAATAATTTCATTTACTTATTCACATGGATATTATACTAGTCGATTAATCACATGAAATATCAATAAACACTTTCATAATGATGGAATGCATAATTCCAGACTGTCATAACCACATAGTCAAGGCCTTGTGCCAGGACTACAAATAATATTTTGCAAGTCCTTGTTCCAAGACACTAGTTTGTCTAATGAGACCTACCAGTACATCATGGAGCAATAGCGGGCTCTACCCATCACTTATTAATTCCAATTCATTCCTCATATGAACAAGTTTAAACATAACATAAACATTTGTATTAAAACTAGAATATGAAATGTCAATACTTTATCCATAAAACAAGGATGGTATAAAAGTAACACATCCACAGTCAATCATATCACAAAACCATCAATACAATATATATTTTTTTATCATAATAAATCACATTCAAATAATCTTAAAATCCAACAAAGGATGTTGACATAGATGAAATCAAAACTATTTGAGAGAAATATCTCTTTTTTATAGAAATCATTTAAAAGTAAAAAAATTATAAAATAAAACATTTACTTTGAAAATATTCTTATAAGCTTTTAAGGGATGCTTTGATGATTTTATAATGGTGAAAAATTTCTGCACCCACCGTATTAGTTAAAAAAGACATTCTTACCATAATTCTGTCAAAAAAGATAAAAAGGACCTTGTATAGAAAATGACAGAAAGATTCCTTTATTAAATTCTTATAAAAAGTTGACAAGAGTATAAATAACTTTTAACCCATAGTCTATATAATATTAATAATTATTTGAAATAAATTTTTAACAAAAATAGATGTGGATGATAAAGAGGTCCTAGTAAATAATTACGTACAAACAATCTCGAATAATGAAAAGATTGTGAAATAAACCCATACCATGTACATTTCCTTGGATGAGGGTAGGTTAAACTCCTGTATAATGGTGAAATAATTTTTATTAAATTATACGAGAATCATATACATTAATATGATATCATATATGATCTTTTAACATTGATTTGTTAATAATATATTAGTATTATCATCGTTTTGGGTGTTAACTTACTCATTTTATTTCATATGTTTTGTTACATAAGTCGCTTTTGTTATGGATAGGTTTTATCTTATTCCTATACATGATGATATATAGTCCTTAAATATTACTTTTAATTATAAAATGATAATTAGACTTGCAGGGATACGATGGTGAATGAATCTCATCCCGTTCGTGGAGACGGTAGTCCGTACGTATTCACGAGCAACAAAATCATTCATTTGATATTAAAATAATTTACAATAGGAGAGTATATTATATATAAATAATCATTATCTTGTTATATTTATTATTTATATTAATTACACATCATTATTATTCCCATCCAAATAATAATGTTTTGAATAACAATTACACCACTACGTGGAGACGGTAAGCCCTACGTACGCACATATGGTGACATGACATTCAAATGATGGATAGAATACTGAATATGGTTTTACTATATTTATAATAACATCACAGTATATAGAAGATATTGTAGTTATTATTTTAGAATGTGAATAACAAAGAAAGAAGAAGTTGAGGAAGAAAGGAAATTGAAAGAGGGTGGTGAAAACATTACCTCTAATTCAGGTTCTTCCTTTTTATTTGATCAAAAGAGCTCTTTAGGAGGGCTTTCTGATCAGATTAAGGACTCTAAGTAAAATTTAGGGAAGTTGAGAGAATTTTTGGGCAGGGGTTTTCTGATCCAAAAGTCTTTGAAGGTATGAATTTGTGAGAAGGGGGAGTTCCCTTTTATAAATGGGGTGAGGGGCACCTTTGGAAAAGTTAGAAATATTATTTTATAATAAATTCATATTAGGTTTCTAATGCCTCGAATGTTTATTATTTAAAGGTTAAGGAGTGTATGGGTAGAAATCCTTTCAACCAATATATTTTAGACAGGTTTGGGTAACTATATTAACCTTATCATCTATATTTAACTCCTAGTTAAATATTTTGACATTTACCATGTCTCTTTGTATTTGTGTTGTATATGGTTAATAAACATTATATATGTAACATACCAAGTAAGTAATGAATAATAGATATTTTTATCTATTTCTATTAATGATTAAGATAGTGTTATAGAGGCTTAAAATGAAAATAAATACAATCTTATGCATGGAATACTCTAATATTCTTAAAAGATTGTTTTACTGCCTTTTTATGGCAAACCATTTTTGAATATATATTTTGACAATTTTATAAACTATGTTTGTCAAAATAAACTTATTCTTTATGATTGGGACATCAAAATTTACCTTGTGTGAATTTTTGGTATTTTTCTGACAATGTTCATTTTTTAATGAATAGTGAAAAATACTGCATTTTACATCAAAACTACTTTTTAATCTAATTTATTTATATGATTAGATTATGTTTTGAATTGGTTTTGAAGTAAAATTAGAATATATTTTTACCATTTTATCCAATGGTGGTCATTGGAATCAATTTCACATTGAAATTAGACTTAAACTGGTGTCAATCTTTTGATACTTATTGTTTTGTAAAAACACTCTATTTGCTCTGGCAGCGGGAATTAATTATTAAATTAATTAATGTGAGTTATATGATTTGAATTTTGTAAAATAGACTTCATTTTTGAATTCGGAATATCAAATATTGCTTAGAGTGAATTTTTGGTAATTTTCTGAAAAACTTCAATTTTTGATAAATAGTGAAACCACTAAGTGGTAATCAAGCAAACTGATTTTTCAGTTAAATGACAGTTTACCACTAATGTGTATTGAATTTTGAAAATCCGACATACATGGTTATCATTAAGAAGTAAAATTTGGTTCAATGAGATTAAAATAATTTTTTGGTGAATAGTAACTTATTAAGTTCTTAATCGCGATTAGTGGTAATTAGTGTAGTTTAAGGTATAAATAATGCTTTAATAATATGAAATGACCTAGACACATGTCCCAACCTTATTGGTTGTGTCATGGCCGACCAAGAAAAGGCATGGGTCAACTTGGGGACCCCATGGATCCACTTTTGTTGGAAAATGACATAAATTACTTTTTATTTAATGTTAAAGTGAAAATGACACAAACATAATATGTTTTACGAAAACAATTTTTAAGTGTGGTTATACAAGTCCAAATTTTGATTATAAATATTAATTGGAAAGATAAAAAGATTTCCTACATCATAGTATTTTGATTTTAATTTTTAGACATTAAATAAATTAAATTATTTATGACATAATAATGATGCAGCGATGACATCATTATTTGACGATTTAAATAAAATGGAAATATAATATAAAATCTATGAACTACACATGGACAAAACCAATTGTATGAGTGGATTTCGAACCCTTATCACCTTATCCACGAATTCTATCAATGTGGGACCTTTTAAAACCGAAACACATTTTCAAATCAAGTAATGTTTCTTTACTTTCCAAAAGTGCCCCTCCTCTCCCCTTATAAAAGGCCCCCACCTCTACCTCATTTAACACACTCTTCAAGCCTTTGGCTCGGCCAACCCCTGTCCATTTGCTCTCTCCACATCCATCTCCTCATCCTAGATGATTCCCTTTGGGCATAATCTTTTCAATGGAAGCCTTTAGGCTCAACTCAAAAGGAGTTACACTTTTAAAGGTAATTCATTCTCTCATGTTCATTTGATTTATTTTGCTTCTCCAACCCCCTAAACTCTTTTTATTTACTTCTTTTGTAACAACACCAGTATCTTAAATATACTAGGATGTTGTTATAAGATTTATTTGAGCTACACTCTCACACAACTACATCAAATGGTTAAAGAACATAAGGTTTCCGTGGATGGCGAAATTCTGCCTCCCGAAACGATGATTGTTCAACACTCATTAAACACCTTCAAAGGTGGCCATTATGATGTCACTATTTTTATATATGATATATAATATGTTTATGTTTTCCTTAAGCTTCTGTTTTTTTCATTTTGGGCATACCTTTATTGTTTCCATTATGGTAAAACACGATATCTTCATTTTAGGAAGTGCGGACTACCGCCCCCTAAAAGTGATTTGATTCGTTAATACCAAATGTGGGATGTGTAAAGGATAAAGTTAATGATATTATATATGTTATTATACTGGAATTATTATATACTCTTATGTCATTATGATTCCATTCCATAAAATATGAAATAGAAATGGAAGTAACGTTCATGCGTACGTACGGCTTACCGTCTTCATGAACGGTGCATTTCATTTCTTACCTCTAAATGTGATGTAATATTATAAATGAATGTATGTACTAGATATATATGACATATATGATATCTACACCATGAATACCATTCTGGATATAATGAACCTTTGACCAAATTAAATACATGTAAGTATAAGAAGTCTATTTTTGACTTAAGAACCAAATACCGACAAAATGAACATTATTAACTTAAAAGATTACATGATGTTCATAACATGGTATAAAAGGAATAATGAAATTGAAAAAGATTCATAAGCAAGTAGAGATTAACTCAAGTTTATTATTTAGGAGTTTAAAGAACGGTCTGGTCAAGTCGGATACGAGGTATGGGACTTCGTCTCAATCTCCTTTCTTTGAGGCATATTTTATTTTATACACAACATTCTTTTATACGGTGTATAAACCCCTTTTACTTTTACGTTTATTCAAAAGGAATATTTTTTATACGAAGCGTTTACTAAACGACAAAAGGGAATGTTTTTGTCGTACGTATGCGGCGAGAACGACTTCTCTGTCGTCGTAACCGTTATTTGAGTTTCGGCTTCCTCTACAAACCATACCTTCTTTTTTTAAAAGAAAATTAAATACCATGTTTTACTTTGGTATTGAAAATGGTTTTCATAATGTTTTTATAACTATGTTCTGTATTGATATCTCGTGATTGAAATGTGGAAATTTTATGTTTCCTTTATGCATGTTTTATGTGATATGATTATGTTATGTTTCTTGGGCATTATTATGAAGACGGGTGGTTCCGTGATAAAGTAAGGGCGGGTGAGCCCGTTATAGCTCTCCAATGCATTGGGTAACGTGAAGGAGTGAAATGTTAAGGTTTCTCCAAAGAGATTTTAGGGAATATACTGTGATGGGTATTCCAAACGTAACCAAGAGGGTTACTCCCTATGTAAGAATGTTATGAATGCCTCAAGTTACCTTTATGTCTTATGATTTATATGATTTATTCATGATTTTATGAGGTATGTTAAAGTGCCTATGTTTTATGGGTAAAGTATGATTTCATTCTTATGTATATATGAACTCATGTTTCCTTTCCATGTTTTTTTTATAACCCATACTGAGTTTTTATGCTCATCCCAAGTTTTTGAAATGTTTTTCACAGGTCAAGGGAAAGTTACATGATAAGATGATAGAGTCAAGGATGTGTCAAGAAATAATCCATGATTTATTTTAAATGTGTTTCCATTGATGGGAATGAAGAATATTATCTTTATGTAACCACTTTGTTTATATGTGGAATCTACTGGAAGTTTTATTATCTAATTCTCTAAAACTCTAAACCCGAAAAGATCCTCAATGTGTAATCTTGTAATAACTCAAGATTAAGTAAGTTTTAAGGCTGGGGCCTTATAGTTGGTATCAGAGGTCGGTTTAGATAACTTTAGGAGTTAGAATTCTATTAAATGATTATCCAAAAATGTTTTTTTTGGTCAAATTGAAGTGATATAGCATTTAAAGATTACCACGTTGCTTCATCTAAGACATGTTTGTTCAGAATGGTTTTCCGCAGAGGAAACAGGGAAGCAGTGCTAGGAAGGCATACAGAAGGAAATAACCTTCCGAATCAGCATCCAGAAATGGTCGGAATTGGAACTGAACAGTTTGTTGCAGTAATGGCGCAGTTGAATCAAGCGATAAATGGCGGTGGTATCCATGCATGAGATCATCCAGATCAACCGCAGAGAAACATGTCAGTGGTGGAACATTTCATGAGGCAACATCCCCCATCATTCAGAGGATCATCTAACCCTGTGCTAGCTGAAGGGTGGATTAAAGCACTGGAGAAGATTTTTGATGTCATGGGGTGTTCAGACAATCAAAAGGTTAGTCTTGCTATTTACCGTTTGGAGGGTGAAGCAGATCAGTGGTGGTCTATGGTTAAAAATATCAGGGACGCCGATGAGATTGATGCTCTTGACTGGGATGAATTCAAAGGTATGTTTCTTGAGAAGTATTTTCCTAAGGCTGTTCGACTTAGGATGGAAAAGCAATTCTTGGAATTGAGGCAATAGGAAGACTCAGTGGATGCCTATGAAGAAAGGTTCACTCGATTGGCAAGGTATGCTCCAAATTTTATCCGGGACCTTGATAGTAAAATCAATCGTTTTTACTCAGGATTAAAGCCAAAATATCGAAGGGCATTAGCTTCTCGTGAGTTTAAAAGTTATGAAAAGATTGTTCGATGTGTTGAGAAGGTGGAAATGGAGTTTGCCGATGACCAAGTCTTCTATAACAACCAGCAGAAGAAGAGACCGAGGTGGCATGAGAAAGGTAAGAATTCTTCAAAAAAGTCTGATGGTAAGAGAACTAAGTTTCCAGTTTGTGATAAATGTGGCAAAAGGCATGCTAGGGAATGTCTTCTGAATTCTGGGAAGTGCTACCGATGTGGTAAGATGGGACATAAGGCTCGTGATTGCACTGAAAAGGATCAAGGTGAAGGTAAGAACAAATTTGATTTACAGTTAGTGAAATGTTATAAGTGCAATGAGATGGGTCACTATGCAAACGAGTGTCCGACAAGGAGCTTGAGTGATGGGAAGCAGTTAGACTACAAGCAGAAAGGGGTGGTGAAATCCTTTGCAACTACTTCAGCAGATGTCGGGCCATCAAATGAAGTTGTATCAGGTACTTTGTTTGTTTTTTCAGATTATGCCAGTGTGTTGTTTGATTCAGGGTCTACACATTCTATCATCTCCGAAACCTTTTCTAGTAAAATGGGAATACCATCTCAAGAAATGACTCCTGAACTTTTGGTAAAAACACCTGGGGGAAGTGTCGAGGAAAAAAGAATTTATAAGAATCTTCTTATCCTTATCTGTGGAAAGAACCTACTTGCAAACCTTATTGTTTTACCTCTAGTAGAGTTTGATGTTATCCTGGGTATGGATTGGCACTCTATTTACCATGCTAAGATTGAATGTAGAGCTAAAGAAGTTTCTTTTCAGAAAGACTTTCAGTTTGTTTACAAGAATGAACCATTACTTTTGATAACATATGAAGAGGCCGAGAAACTTGTAAAAGATGGAAATGAATGTTACCTTGCACACGTTGTTGAAAATAAAGGAACTGTTCAGATTAATGATGTGCCAGTGGTAAATGAGTATCCTGATGTTTTTCCTGATGAGTTGCCTGGAATAATACCAGATCGGGAAGATGAGTTTACTGTTGACTTAGTTCCTGATGCTAAGCCAATTTCAAAACCCCCTTATCGAATGGCACAAATTGAACTTTTAGAGTTGAAGGAGAAATTGCATGATTTATTAGAGAAAGGTTTCATTAGACCTAGCACATCACTATGGGGTCCTCTTATTTTATTTGTTAAAAAGAATGATGGTTCTATGAGACTTTGCATTGATTATAGAGCCTTGAATAATATCACTGTTAAGAACAAATATCCTTTGCCTCATATCGATGATTTGTTTGATCAGCTCCAGGGAGCTCAGTTTTTTTCAAAGATTGACCTGAGATCGGGGTACCATCAGCTGAAGGTAAAGGAGGCAGATATTCCGAAGACCGTGTTCCGTACGAGATATGGCCATTATGAATTTGTAGTAATGCCTTTTGGGCTAACCAATGCACCTGCTGTATTCATGGACTTAATAAATAGAATTTTCCATTATTTCTTGGATAAGTTTGTGGTGGTTTTCATTGATGATATTTTGGTGTTTTCTAGAAGTAAAAAGGAGCATGAAAAACATTTAAGGGTTATCTTGCAAACCTTAAAAGAAAAGAAATTGTATGGGAAATTCAGCAAGTGTGAGTTTTGGTTGCAACAAATATATTTCCTTGGTCACATTGTTTCTAAAGATGGAATAACTGTTGATCCTGCAAAAACAAAAGTTGTGGAAGAATGGCCAAGACCCACAAATGTAACCGAGATTCGTAGCTTCCTTGGTTTGGCGGGCTATTACCGAAGGTTTGTTAGAAATTTTTCACGGTTATCTAGTCCAATGACTAAGCTAACTCGGAAGGGTGTTAAGTTTATCTGGACAAAAGAATGTGATGATTGTTTTCAGGAATTGAAAAGAAGATTGGTGAATGCTCCAGTTTTGGCACTACCTTCCAGGAATGCTGAGTTTGTTATATATAGTGATGCTTCATTGAAAGGACTTGGTTGCGTCCTAATGCAGAATGATCAGGTAATTTCTTATGCTTCACGACAGGTGAAAACTCATGAGGTAAATTACCCTACACATGATTTGGAATTAGCTGCTACTGTTTTTGCTTTAAAAATTTGGAGGCATCATTTGTATGGAGTAAAGTGTGAAATATATACCGATCACAAAAGTTTAAAGTATATATTCACTCAGAAAGAGTTAAACATGAGACAAAGGAGATGGCTGGAATTAATCAAGGATTATGATTGTACAATTCATTACCATCCGGGAAAAGCAAATAAAGTGGCTGATGCTTTGAGTCGAAAAAGTAATGCTTCATTAACAATGTTGTGTTTGGAACCTGATCCTTTGGTTATGGATTTGATGAACTTTGGAATAGAAGTTGTTGGTGCAGGAAGTCCTTCTGTTTTGTTTCAGGTATCAGTGAGATCATCTCTATCAGATAGAATCAAGCAAGCACAGAAGCAAGACAGTGAGTTGCAGAAAAGGGTAGAGCTGGTTCAGAAAGGTAAGTTTCCTGAATTCAACATTGATAGTGATTGCGTTTTGAGATTTGGGAAGATATTGTGTATGCCTTCTGATTCACAGTTGAAGAGAGAGTTGTTATGTGAAGCTCATAGTTCTCGTTTTCAGTTCATCTGGGCAGTACTAAGATGTATAGAGATCTGCAAAAGTATTACTGGTGGGATGGAATGAAAAGAGATATTGCTGATTTTACTGTGAAGTGTTTGACTTGTCAGCAGGTTAAAGAAGAGCGGCAGTTACCGAAAGGGATGCTTTAGCCTTTACCAGTTCCAGAGTGGAAATGGTAGAATATATCCATGGACTTTGTTGTTGGATTACCGAAGACATCTCGAGGTAATAATGCAATCTGGGTTATTGTTGATCGCTTGACCAAATCTGCTCATTTCCTTGCTATACGAGATACATTCTCTCTTGATCAACTTTCCCATTTGTATCATAAAGAGATAGTCAGGTTACATGGAGTTCCTCTCTCCATTGTATCGGATCGTGATCCCAGGTTTACTTCTAACTTTTGGAAAGGCCTTCAGAAGTCTTTGGGTACTGAGTTAAATTTTAGTACAGCTTTTCATCCTCAATCAGATGGGCAGTCAGAACGAACAATTCAGACATTGGAGGATATGCTACGAGCATGTTCTATGGATTATCAGGGAAGTTGGGACCAAATTCTTTCTTTGGTTGAGTTTTCATATAATAACAGTTTTCATTCCAGTATACAGATGACACCATTTCAGGCATTATATGGGAAGCGGTGTCGAACTCCAGCTTTCTGGGATGAAGTGGGTGAAAGAAAGTTGATGGGACCAGAATTGGTAGAAGAGATGGCAGAAAAAGTTCATCTGATTCAGAAGCACATGAGAACAGCTCAGAGCAGGCAGAAGAGTTATGCGGATAACTGGAGGAAGGATCTATCTTTCGAGGTAGGTGATCATGTTTTTCTCAAGGTTTCTCCTTGGAAAAGTGTGATGAGATTTGGTAAGAAAGGAAAGTTAAGTCCAAGGTTCATTGGACCATACGAAATTCTGGAATGAGTTGGATCAGTTGCATACCGAGTGGCTTTACCACCGAGTTTATCTCAGGTACACAATGTTTTTCACGTTTCGATGTTGAGAAAGTATATGCCAGATACATCTCATGTTTTGAGTCCAGAGGTAGTTCAGCTGGAAGAGAACCTATCTTATGAGGAACAACCGGTCCAGATTCTTGACCACAGGGAGCATGTGTTACGGAATAAGTTGATTAAGCAGGTAGAGGTTTTGTGGAAAAACCACATGATTGAAGAGGCAACATTGGAATCTGAAAATGCAATGAGGGATACATACCCCCATTTATTCGATAAGTAAATAAATTGCAGGGACGCAATTTTCAAAAGGGGGGAAGGATGTAACATCCCAAGTAAGTAATGAATAATAGATATTTTTATCTATGTCTATTAATGATTAAGATAGTGTTATAGAGGCTTAAAATGAAAATAAATACAATCTTATGCATGGAATACACTAATATTCTTAAAAGATTGTTTTACTGCCTTTTGATGGCAAACCATTTTTGAATCTATATTTTGACAATTTTATAAACTATTTTTGTCAAAATAAACTTATTCTTTATGATTGGGACATCAAAATTTACCTTGTGTGAATTTTTGGTATTTTTCTGACAATGTTCATTTTTTAATGAATAGTGAAAAATACTGCATTTTACATCAAAACTACTTTTTAATATAATTTATTTGTATGATTAGATTATGTTTTGAATTTGTTTTGAAGTAAAATTAGAATATATTTTTACCATTTTATCCAATGGTGGTCATTGGAATCAATTTCACTTTGGAATTAGACTTAAACTGGTGTCAATCTTTTGATACTTATTGTTTTGTAAAAACACGCTATTTGCTCTGGCAGCGGGAATTAATTATTAAATTAATTAATGTGACTTATATGATTTGAATTTTGTAAAATATACTTCATTTTTGAATTCGGAATATCAAATATAGCTTAGAGTGAATTTTTGGTAATTTTCTGAAAAACTTCAATTTTTGATGAATAGTGAAACCACTAAGTGGTAATCAAGCAAACTGATTTTTCAGTTAAATGACAGTTTACCACTAATGTGTATTGAATTTTGAAAATCCAACATACATGGTTATCATTAAAAAGTAAAATTTGGTTCAATGAGATTAAAATAATTTTTTGGTGAATAGTAACTTATTAAGTTCTTAATCGCGATTAGTGGTAATTAGTGTAGTTTAAGGTATAAATAATGATTTAATAATATAAAATGACCTAGACACATGTCCCAACCTTATTGGTTGTGTCATGGCCGACCAAGACAAGCCATGGGTCAACTTGGGGACCCCATGGATCCACTTTTGTTGGATAATGACATAAATTACTTTTTATTTAATGTTAAAGTGAAAATGACACAAAAATAATATGTTTTACGAAAAAAAATTTAAGTGGGGTTATACAAGTCCACATTTTGATTATAAATAGTCATTGGAAAGCTAAAAAGATTTCCTACATCATAGTATTTTGATTATAATTTTTAGACATTAAATAAATTAAATTATTTATGACATAATAATGATGCAGCGATGACATCATTATTTGATGATTTAAATAAAATGGAAAGATAATATAACTTATATGAACTACACATGGACAAAACCAATTGGATGAGTGTATTTCGAACCCTTATCACCTTATCCACGAATTATATCAATGTGGGACCTTTTAAAACCGAAACACATTTTCAAATAAAGTAATGTTTCTTTACTTTCCAAAAGTGCCCCTCCTCTCCCCTTATAAAAGGCCCCCACCTCTACCTCATTTCACACACTCTTCAAGCCTTTGGCTCGGCCAAACCCTGTCCATTTGCTCTCTCCACATCCCTCTCCTCATCCTAGAGGATTCCCTTTGGGCAGAATCCTTTCAAAGGTAGCCTTTAGGCTCAACTCAAAAGGATTTACACTTTTAAAGGTAATTCATTCTCTCATGTTCATTTGTTTTATTTTGCTTCTCCAACCCCCTAAACTCTTTTTATTTACTTATTTTGTAACAACACCAGTATCTTCAATATACTAGGATGTTGTTATAAGATTTATTTGAGCTACACTCTCACAAAACTACATCAAATGGTTAAAGAACATAAGGTTTCCGTGGATGGAGAAATTCTGCCTCCCGAAACGATGATTGTTCAACACTAATTAAACACCTTCAAAGGTTGCCATTATGATGTCACTATTTTTATATATGATATATAATATGTTTATGTTTTCCTTAAGCTTCTGTTTTTTTCATTTTGGGCATACCTTTATGGTTTCCATTATGGGTAAAACACGATATCTTCATTTTAGGAAGTGCGGACTACCGCCCCCTAAAAGTGATTTGATTCGTTAATACCATATGTGGGATGTGTAAAGGATAAAGTTAATGATATTATATATGTTATTATACTGGAATTATAATATAATCTTATGTCATTATGATTCCATTCCAGAAAATATGAAATAGAAATGGAAGTAACGTTCATGCGTACATACGGCTTACCGTCTCCATGAACGGTGCATTTCATTTCTTACCTCTAAATGTGATGTAATATTATAAATGAATGTATGTACTGGATATATATGACATATATGATATCTACACCATGAATACCATTCTCGATATAATGAACCTTTGACCAAATTAACAACATGTAAGTATAAGAAGTCTATTTTTGACTTAAGAACCAAATACCGACAAAATGAACATTATTAACTTAAAAAATTACATGATGTTCATAACATGGTATAAAAGGAATAATGAAATTGAAAAAAATTCATAAGCAAGTAGAGATTAACTCATGTTTGTTATTCAGGAGTTTAAAGAACGGTCGGGTCAAGTCGGATACGAGGTATGGGACTTCGTCTCAATCTCCTTTCGTTGAGGCATATTTTATTTTATACACAACTTTCTTTTATACGGTGTATAAACCCCTTTGACTTTTACATTTATTCAAAAGGAATCTTTTTTATACGAAGAGTTTACTAAACGAAAAAAGGGAATGTTTTTGTCGTACGTATGCGGCGACAATGACTTCTCCGCCGTCGTAACCGTTATTTGAGTTTCGGCTTCCTCTACAAGCCATACCTTCTTTTTTTAAAAGAAAAATAAATACCATGTTTTACTTTGGTATTGAAAATGGTTTTCATAATGTTTTTATAACAATGTGTTGTATTGATATATCGTGATTGAAATGTGGAAATTTTATGTTTCCTTTATGCATGTTTTATGTTATATGATTATGTTATGGTTCTTGGGCATTATTATGAAGACGGGTGGTTCCGTGATAAACTAAGGGCGGGTGAGCCCGTTATAGCTCTCCAATGCATTGGGTAACGCGATGGAGAGAAACGTTAAGGTTTCTCCGAAGAGATTTTAGGGAATATATTGTGATGGGTATTCCAAACGTAACCAAGAGGGTTACTCCCTATGTAAGAATGTTATGAATGCCTCAAGTTACCTTTATGTCTTATGATTTATATGATTTATCCATGATTTTATGAGGTATCTTAAAGTGCCTATGTTTTATGGGTAAAGTATGATTTCATTCTTATGTATATATGAACTCATGTTTCCTTTCCATGTTTTTTTTATTACCCATACTGAGTTTTTATGCTCATCACAAGTTTTTGAAATGGTTTTCACAGGTCAAGGGAAAGGTACATGATAAGATGATAGAGTCAAGGATGTGTCAAGAAATAATCCATGTTTTATTTTAAATGTGTTTCCATTGATGGGAATGAAGAATATTATCTTTATGTAACCACTTTGTTTATATGTTGAATGTAATGCAAGTTTTATGATCTAATTCTCTAAAACTCTAAACCCGAAAAGATCCTCAATGTGTAATCTTGTAATAACTCAAGATTAAGTAAGTTTTAAGGCTGGGGCCTTATAATATAATCTTCCAATCGACCCCCAAGTGGTCCATTAATAATAAAACTCTCATTATATATGTCCTTTGGCTGAACCATATATTTTTATGAATAGAATATAAATTAATAATATAATATTTGTTTTAAAAACTCTTTTATATCAATTTTGACACTATTGTGTATTTTGTTTTTGATAAATTCATAACACCATTATTACTTCGAAAAAAATTTATATAAACAATCATCATATGTCATATTTACCTATAAAATTATGGAAATTCATATAAAGTCTCAAATTATATTTATTTGGGTATTTATATTATCAATTATCTTAATCATTCATTAATACATTAATTACTACATCATCATTGTTTCATAAATAAATTAAATTATATAATGTCTAAAAATTATAAATAAAATACCATTATGTAGGGAATAGATTTAGATTTATAATGAATATTTATTATCAAATTTATCTTATTAATAACCATACATTAAAATTGTTTTCGTTATTAATCATATATTTTAACTCTTTTAACTTTTCATTGAATTAAATAATAATAAATGTCTTAATATAATCCAAGTAGATATATGATAATATTTTATTCCAAAGGATGTTTTTGGTCGAGATACAATTGTCCAATAGAATTAGGACATGTGTTAGGGTAAGATTAATATTATTTTTACCCTTCATTACCCTATTTACTTTTAACCGTGGTAAATAAAATTAAACATTTACTATTCACCAAAAATTATTTATATCTTAGTAAAACACATTTTAATCCCTGATAATAATCATGTCTCTCTAATTTTTTAAATTCCTCTCACAGAAGTAGTAAAATTATGTTTTATGTGAATTTCAAAATTCTCCTAGGAGGTGGGTAAAAGATTGTGAAAAGTTCAATAAAATTTTTAAATATCTAAAATTATTATAAATAAACTCTAATAAATTTTAATTGAACTTATATAGGTATTATGTATCGATTTTGACTATTATTAAATTAAAATATAATAAATAATTATTTAAAAAAAATCGGTTTTAAACTAAAACTCCGTGTGTTTGTCACTATTCATAAAAAATTGGATGTTTTCAGAAAAATAAAAAAAAATTCACCCTAAGATAATTTTGATATTCCGAATCAAAAAATTAAGACCATTTTGAACGATAAAATTTATAAAATTTCACAATGTGGGTATTACTATTCATAACTGACATTTTTATTTGTTGTGGTGTGTGTTAGAACTCAAAGTTGCGTACAACACACGCTACTATATTATTCAAAGAGAAGTGTACTGTGGAAGCTTGGGGTGTTACATTATCTCCATCTTCAAATAATTTCATCCTCATAATTTCTAGAATACTGCCTCATGAAAATATTTGGGTGATTCTTCATCATAAGTTCCTCAGGTTCCCATGTTGCCACTCCCATCTTATGATTTCTCCATAGAACATTTACAAAATGAGTCGTCCGGTTTCTCAGCACTTGTTCTCTAATATCAATAATCCTGATGGGCTCTTCACAATAAGACAAATCAGGTTCCAGTTCTAATTCCGAATAGTTGACTACATGCGTTGGGTCAGACATGAATTTTATCAATAGTGATACGTGGAACACACCGTAAACTTTGGAGAGATTTGGTGGCATTGCCAAACGGTAAGCTACAACACCAATTCGTTGTAGAATTTTGAAAGGTTCGATGTACCTGGGAATCAATTTAATTTTCTTACCGAAACGTATAACTCCCTTCCATAGAGATGCCTTCAAGAAAACATGCTCTCCTACTTGAAATTAGAAATCCTTCCTTCGATTATCGGCATAGCTCTTCTTCCTACTTTGAGCTGCTTTGATGTGGTTTTGGATTAGATTCACCTTTTCCATCATTTCCTCCACATGTTCTGGGCCTACTAGTTTTCATTCACCAACGTCATCCCAACAGGAAGGTGCACAACATCTCTTTCCATACAACACTTCATATGGTGCCATCTGAATACTTGAATGAAAGCTATTGTTTTATAAAATTCTACCTCGAGGTAAATATTGATACCACATACCCTAAAAGTCAAGTGAGCATGATCGTAACATGTATTATAAGGTTTGAATAGTCCGTTCTGATTGTCCATCTGTTTGAGGTTGGTAAGAAGTTCTCAAACGAAGTTCAGTATCCAAGGCCTTCTGAAGAATCTTCCAGAATCATAAAGTAAAACGGGAATCATGATCAGAAACAATCGATGGGGTAACTCAATGATGTCTCACAACTTTATTAATATATAGTCTTTCTCGACGATCCAGTGGTATATTCTCTTGTAATAAGAAAATTTTATGAATTGGTAAGACGATCAATAATAAACCATATTTCATCGTTCTTTATAGTAGTCTTTGTTAGCACCATGACAAATTTCATCATAATATTGTCCCATTTCCACTGCGGTATGGGAAGATTTTGCATGACTCCTCCAGGCTATTGCCTTCCAGCTTTCACTTATTGACAAACCATACATCTTGACACAGAATCAGCAATCTCTCTCATCATGTTGTCCCACCAAAAAATATCCTTCAAATATCTATAAATTTTGGTGCTCCCAAGGTGTATAGAGAAACTGGAGCTATGAGAATCATCTAAAAATTCCCTTCTCAGATCAGGTATATCAGGAACACAATGTGTCTTCCCATATTTTAAAATTAATTCTTCATACACAATGTCTTTCAGTCTCCCATCATTAAAATCTTTAATCATCTTTTTAAATTCTTCATCATCGGTCTGAGAACTCTTAATCATTTCTATTAAAGATGTTTTGGAAACCATTTGAAATACCATTGATGTTTCACCTTCCATGGTAATGCTCATATCCATCTTCAATAGATCCATGAAAATAGGATCCCTTTCAATTCTCATCATGTTCAAAACTCCATGATCTTTTCTACTCAAAGCATTTTCCACCTTATTTTCCTTCCCCATGTGGTAGTGTATCGTGCAATCATAATCCTTGAGTAGTTCAATCCTTCACCTTTGCCTCATGTTGAGTTCTTTCTGTGAAAAATATACTTCAAACTCTTGTGATCAGTATAAATCTCAAATTTTTCACCATAGATATAATGTCTTCATATCTTCAAAGAAAAAATTACAGTAACTAAATCAAGATCAGGAGTTGGATAGTTTTGCTCATAAATTTTTAGTTGTCATGATGCATAGACAATAACCCTATCATTCTACATAAGGAAAAAAACACATCCTTTCTTTGACGCATAACTATAAATAACAAACCCATAATTCCCCGATGGTAGAGTCAATATTAGAGCATTGAATAATCTTATCTTAAGTTATTCAAAACATTCTTCACACACTTCTATCCAAACAAATTTAACCACTTTACGTGTGAGCTTTGTTAATGCGTTAGCCAATCAGGAAAAATAATGGACAAAATGCTGATAATAACCTGCTAAGACAATAAAACTATGTAACTCAGTTATACTAATCGGTGCAGGCCATTCATGGATAGGATTGTTCTTAGAAGGATCAACAGAGATTACTTCTTTAGAGACAACATGGCCAAGAAAAGAAATGCCATGAAGCCAGAATTCACACTTTCTAACATCCCATATAATTCATGTATTATCCGAGCCTTCAGGATAATGCGCAAGTGATTTTCATGGTCTTCGTAGCTTTTATAGTATACCAAGATATCATCAATAAATACCACCACAAAATCATCAAGATATTCCTTGAAAACTCTATTCATTAGTTCCATGAATTCATAGGGTGCATTAGTCAGCCCAAGAGGCATTAATGTAAACTCGTAATGCCCGTACCTGGTTCGAAATGTTGTCTTCGGAATGTCTTCCTTCTTCATACGCAACTGATGGTATCTAGATCGAAGGTCAATATTTGAAAATATTAAGCTCCATGAAGTTGTTCAAATAAATCATTAATGTGAGGTAGGGGATACTTTTTCTTTATTATTATAGCATTGATTTCACTGTAGTCGATACATAACCTCATAGATACATCTTTTTTCTTAACAAAAAGGACATGGGCTCCCCTTAGAGAAACACTAGGGCGAATAAATCCCTTATTACTCAATTCCTCTAGTTGTTTCTTTAGTTCAACTAATTCCACATTGGCCATTATTTAAGGGGTCATCGATATAGGCCCTGAACTAAGAATTAAATCAATGGAAAACACAATTTTTCTTTCTGGAGGATGTCCATGTATATCTTCTGGAAACACATCAACATATTCTCTCACAATTGGAACATCCTCTATTTGAACATTCCTTTCCCCACCCACAGTAATTTCATTCTCTTCCTCCACAATAATTGAATTTAGTAGAGCTACTGGGGTGGATCTAGGTAAGAATTAGGTGGTGGTGATTCTGCTCTAAAGATAAGTTTTTCCTTATTATAATAATTAAAAATAGTATCCTCCTTCTTATTACAATAAATATTTGCATCATAGGTATGACAATGAGATCCGTAGATAAATAACATTTATGTGCTCTAATGGGGACTGATTCACAAAACACTATTTCAATGATACCTCCCTTAAAATATTTGACTGACAACTCCCTTGTTAAATCAAATTGTAAATATCTAATTTTCATAGCAAACTCGGATGATATGAAACAATGCGATGATCCAGAATCCAATAATGCATTTTCTAAACATTAGGAAATAATTAAATTACCCGCCACCACTTATTTGAGAGATTCTACCTCAGTAGTAGTGATAACATAAAATTGTCCTTGACCCCTTGGACTTTTCTACGGTAATTTCCCCTGACGTTTTGGACTTTTATTTTAATAAGGTCACATCTCCCTGAAGTTGTAGCATTGAACATTGGTAGCTTCTTTCTTCCTCATGAAATCACGATCTTGGTGGTCTTTTTCACCACACATGTAATAGACTCACATTCCCTTCAAGCAAGTACCGGGTTTTTTCTTCCCACATTTAATGCATGATGGATATTCAACTTTTCCCATCTTCCCCTTATTTCCATTCGCAGGTTGATAAGTAGATATCTCCTTCTCTTGCTTTTCTTTAAAGTCATAAGACATAGAGAATTCGTTTTCTGTCTTGATAGCACATGACACAATATCATTGTACAACAAGAAGGTTTGTGAGACAAATTCTCGACAGAGAAATGGTTTTAACCCATAAATTAAATGATAAATATTACTTCTAGGGTTACTTATATAATCTGCAACATACCATTCTATCCTTGTAAAGTTAGCCTTATACTTTGTGGCATTCTGATCCTCCTTTTGTCTCAGACTTAGAAATTGAATTTCCATATATGATCGATGGTCATAAGGAAAATATTTTTCTAAAACAGATCTTTGAAATCCCTCCATTCCATATTTGATACATCAGCATTTTCCTTCGTGTTTTGAATCAATAACCACCGTTGATCATCATTTCTAGTGAGGCGGTAAACTGCAATGATAACTTTTTTCGCTTTAACTACTCCCAAAATCCTGAAATATTTTCTCTAGGGAACTTATCCATTACTCAGCTACCAATGGATTTGTACTCCCATTGAATGTTGGTGGTTGTTTCCTCATGAAGCAATCTAACATTTATCCTCTACGCTGAGGATCAGTGTGCTCCATATGAGTAATATTATTATTCATAACCAGAGTGATTTTCCCAGTATGGTGATTATCTGATCAGCACCAGTTGTATCAGCAGCTCCACTATAATTATCTTGAGCAGGTGGCTAATCCCTACATGGCGTTCTTGCATTGATACAATTTACATTTCTTCCACTATGTTCCATTTATAAACAATGGCATAAACTAGATCAGTTTATGAATCCAAATACATAATTCCATACTTGTAAAACACTTAACATAAATTGAACTATTTATGGATATAATCCATAATCATAAAAACGTTTTCTTTGAGGAAGTATATACTCATAAACCCTTCATAATGGTTTGTAACGAAAATGAGAATTATCTTAAGCATATCCCCCAGGAGTGTCATAACCAAGAGTGCAGCAAGGCCCGTTGTCGTGCACCAGTTCCCATTTGAGTCTAGATCAATGTGGTGTTTTCGAGTTTTACCCCTAGGTACATCTATGCCAGAGTTTCCTCTACCATCTCATATCCAGATATGGTTGTTTTGCTCAGAAAACTCACAAAATCTCTATATTAACAAAATGCTAAGAAGTTCTTTTATACTAATCTTCAATTTCTATCTTAGGGATATGTTCTCTAATCAAATTTTATCTAAATCTAGTTTCCAAGGTTTGTACTAAACATCCTCTGATACCAACTGTAACGCCTCGACCTCAGTTACCTAGAGTCGGTGCCTTATTACATAACATTGTCATGATCACAAAAGATGAAGTCGTGAATGACCGATTTGTTTAGTATCCTTGGAATCACTAGATACATTTATAAAGTTTAAATTACATCATAAAGTAAAAAATACAACAACAACATGTCTCCATTGTCATATCCACTTATATTATCAATACAGGTTATTCATTAAATACTTATTCATATCCTGGGAAAAATAAAACATTTAATGGGGTGAGCTCATAATCTCAGTAAGGATAAAAATATATTGGAAACTTTCATAAATAAGCATAAACATTTAAGGCAATGTATAAATAAAAAAAAGCCTTTTAAAATTGAACTTCAGCATAATATGGCAACGATTAAATGAAATAATTCCATTTACTTATTGAAATGGATATTTTACTAGTCGAATAATCACATGCCATATCAATACACTATCATAATGATGTAATGCATACTGCCAGACTATCATAACCACATTGTCAAGGCCTTGTTCCATGACTACTTATAAGATTTTATCAAGGCCTTCTCCCAAGACACTTGTTTGTCTCATTAGACCTACCAATGCATCAAGGAGCTATAGCAGGCTCCACCTATCACTTATTATTTCTAATGCATTATTCATATGAATAGGTTCAAACATAACAAAAACATTCATATTAAAACTAGCATATGAAATGTCAATACTTTATCCATAAAACATGAAGGGTAAAAAATAACACATCCACATTCAAACATATCACAAAACATTCAATACAATATTGATGTTTTTTTATCATAATAAATCACATTCAAATAATCTTAATTTCCATCAAAGGATGTTGACATAGATGAAAGAAAAACTATTTGAGAGAAATATCTTTTTCTTAATCATATAAAAGTCACATAATTATAAAATAAAAAATTTAATTTAAAAATATTTTTATAAGCTTGTAAGGGATGCTTCGATGATTTTATAATGGTGTAAAATATTCACAATCGGCATTTAAGTTAAAAAAGACATTCTTACCTTAATTCGATTGAAAAGAATAAAAAGGACATTGTTTGGAAAAAGATAGAAAGATTCCTTTATAAAAATTATATAAAAAGTCAACAAGGGTATAAATGACTTTAACCCATAGTATTTAATATAGTAAGAATGATTTTATAAACATTTTTATGAAACATGGATGGGGATGATAAAGAGGTTCCAGTAAATAATTACCCATAAACAACCTCAGATAATGAAGAGATTTTGAAATAAAACCTTTCTATGTAATTTTCATAGGTTGAGGGTAGTTTAACCTCTGGTATAATGGTGAAATATTGCTATTAAATTATAAAATAATCATATACATTAATATGATATCACATATGATCTTTTAACATTGATTTTTTTAATAATATCTTAGTATTATCATCATTTCGGGTGTTAATTTAGTCGTTTTCTTTTATATTTTTTGTTACATAAGTAATGTTTGTTATTGATAGGTTGAATATTACTCAAATATATGATGATATAAAGTCTTTAAACATTATTTTTAGTCATCAAATGAAAATTATAATTTCATGGATATGATGGGTAATGAATCTCACAGTGTTCTTGGAGACGGTAGTCCATACGTATGCACAAGCGACAACATCATTCATTTGATATTAAAATAATATATAATTAGATATTATATCATATATAACGAATCATTATCATGTTATATTTATTATTTACATTAATTACACATCATTATTGTACCCAACCAAATAATAATGTTTTGAATAACTATTACACCACAATGTGGAGACGGTAAGCCGTACATACGCATGTATGGTGACATGTCATTCAAAGGATGGATATAAAACTGAATATGGTTGAACCATAATTATAATAAAAATAAATTATATATAATATACTAGAGTTATTATTTTGTAAAGGTAGTAATAATGAAAGAATAAGTTGAAGTAGAAAAGAACTTGAAAAAGGGTGGTGAAAACATTACCTCTACTTCGGGTTCTTCCTTTTGATTTGATCAAAAGGGCTCCATAGGTTGGCTTTCTGATCAAACTAAGGACTCTAGGTTGAAGTGATTTGTGTTGAGAGAATATTTGGCCAGGGGTTGGCTAAACCAAAAGGCTATTATGGAATGATTTTTAGAGAAGGGGGAGTGCTCTTTTATAAGAGGGCTGAGGGGAACCTTTGGAAAAGTTAGAAATATTTTTTTATAATAAATTCATATTTGGATTCTAACTGTTACAAGGTGGATTATTTATACTTTAAAGTGGGTATGGGTAGAAATAATTTCATCCAATAGATTTTAGAATGGTTTTGGTCACTATATTAACCATATCAATTATATTTAACTCCTAGTTAAATATTTTGACATTTACCATGTGTATTTGTATTTTTATATTATATGGTTAATAAACATACTATAAACTTCCAATAGACCCCCATGTGTTCCATTAATAATAAGACTATAATTATATACGTTTTTTGGCCGAACCAAAGATTTTTATTCATAGAATTTCAAATAATAATATAATATTTGTTTTAAAAACTCTTTTATGTCAATTTTTGACACTATTGGGTATTTTGTTTTTGATAAATTCATAACCACATTATTACTTAGAAAAAAAATTATATAAACAATCCTAAAATGTCATATTATCCTATAAAATTATTTTAATTCATACAGAGTCTGAAATTACATTTATTATGGTATTTATAATATCAATTATCTTAATCATTCATTTATATGGTAATTACTGCATCATCATTCTCTCATAAATAAATTAAATTATTTAATGTCTAAAAATTATAAATAAAATATCATTATGTGCTTAATCTTATTATATTTCTAATGAATATTTATAATATCATTTATCTTATGTATAACCCAATATTAAAAATGTTTTAGTTATTAAACATTGATTTTAACTCTTTTAACTATTCTTTGAATTAAATAATAATAAATATCCTAATCTAATCCAAGTAGACCTAAATTATAATATTTTATTCCTATGGTTGTTTTTGGTCGAGATAAACTTTTCCAATAGAATTAGGACTTGTGTTAGGGTAATATTAATATCATTTTTACCCTTAATTTCCCTATTTACTTTTAACTGTGGTAAATAAAAGTAAAAAGATACAATTCACAAAAAATTATTTTTATCTTATTCAACCACATTTTACTCCTTGATATTAACAGTTTCTCTTGTATTTTCTAAATCTAACTCATAGAAGCGGTAAAATTAATTTTTATGTGAATTTCCAAATTTTCCATGGAGGTGGGTAAAACACGGTGAAAAGTTCAATAAAATTTTTATATATCTAACATTATTCAAAACTAACTCTAATGAATTTAATTGAACACATATAGGTATTATGTATCTATTTTGACCTTAATTATATTTAAAGAAAATAAAAAATTATTTAAATAAAAATTCGGTTTTAAACTATAACTTAGAGTTTTTTCACTATTCATAAAAAAATTGAATGTTTTCAGAAAAATACCAAAAAATCACCTTAAGCTAATTTCAATATTCCTAATCCAAAAAATGAAGTCCATTTTGATAGATAAAATTTATAAAATTTAAAAAATTGGCTATTATTATTCACAGCGTCAAGTTTGATTTGTTGGGGTGTGTGTTAGAACTCGAAGTTGCGTACAACTCACGCTGTTGTATTATTCAAAGAGAAACATACCGTGGAAGATTGGGGTGTATAAATAAGAAAATTATATTTGAAACATAACTATATTAATGAATTTAATCTTATATGGAAAATAGTTTTGAATAAACACATGAAATCAATTCTTGAGGAAAATATCCCTTTTTTCAAAATCATTTTCTATTATCAATATCCAGTGAAATTTTAAAAGAAAAAAATTTCATTGAAAATAATCATGAAATATTGTAGATGATGCTTCATGTAAATAAGGAGTGATGAAACTGTAAAAATTTGTTCATATCGTATAAGTAAAAAAATCCTCCTCGTACTTTGGTAGGAAAATTCAAAAAGTACATCATATGGTAAAAAAATAAATATTCCTTCCATACCTTGTGGGAAAAGTCAAAAAAGGGTTAAAATGGAATTAAAAAAACATGGGAGAATATAAAAAATTATATGGAAACATTTTGAGAAAACCTGGACATGGATGATAAACATAACCCTAGTAAATACTCATGTATAAGCAATCTCAGATTAAAATGAGATAACAAAATTATCCCTTACCATAGGTCCAATTTCTTTTGTATGTGTCTGAAACATCTATATAGTGGGTTTAAAAATATTATTGAAATGTAACAGAACCATTATAATATTTATAATATCATATATGATTCACTTATTAGTTTATATTAGCCGTTCTTTGGTCAATTCCATGTTAAATCATCATTTTGGGTAAAATCTTTTCAATCATCATACGTGATTGGACTTTTTTTATTGATATTATTACTTATAAAATGATTTTCATAATCCAGAATGTAAAACATGATTTATATATTATATATTATCAACATTTAAATATACATGATAGATCTATAAATGGAATAAAATACACCTTTCATGGAGGCGGTAGACAATACATACACATTAATTTTTTTTCGTTTCATTAATAAATTGAATGGGAGTAAATTAAATATTTATATATATATATATACATTATTCTAGTAGAATTATCATGTCATATATTTCATGATTACTTAATATATATACTTTATAATCATTTCCGAATGGTTATCAAGGAAAATGAATCTCATCGTGTCATGGATACTGTAATCCGTACATACACACGAGCGATGATATCATTCTCATAATTGTTCAATAGAATTGGAGTGGATGATATAATATATTATAATTAGTATTAGGTTATAATTACTATATATAGTTATTCTTTACACCATTATACCCATCCAAGTATGGTGGTGGTGGAAAACAGATTACACCACAACGTAGAGACGGTATTCTGTACGTACGAACGCACGAGGAATTAATTTTCCATAGGATGGATAGAAGGGTCAAATAGAGTTATTTCATATTTATAATAACATATTAGTATATTAGTAATACGTATGTTATTACTTTATAAGTAAACAAATAAATAAGAGGATCTAGAAGAAGAAATAAATTTGAAAGAATCAGTAAAAGATATTACCTATTCTTTGACATTCCTCTTTTAAACCTCCTCTTAGGGAACTAAATTTGGTTTTTGAAGAATACCAAGATCACTATACTGTTAATAGGGAACGGTAGAAGAGAAATTATCAGGGTTTGGCCGATCTTGAATGCTCAAAATGGTGCGAGGAGGAGTGGGATGATGTGCCTTTTTGTAAGAGATGGTAGGGGCACTTTTGGAAACCTCTAAAATATTAATTTATAATAAACGCAAACCCCAATTAAAACCATCCTAAAATGACTCAAATACAAATATTATATAAGATTGGTTTGTAATCACATCATATAATAAGATTTAGACATGTTGGTAACTTATTTTAAACCATATCAAATTGATTTATCCTTATATAATCTATTTAATTTTATTTGTGGTAATAAAATTCTAGATTTTAAATTGTTTTAAATATTTACTTATGTATTGTGAATTGTCTTTAATTGGATACTTTTTAAAATTTTAGACCATATAAATTTAAATTTATAATTTTTAAATATTATTGTGATTTTTATACAAATTTATAATATGTTATTTTTATAAAATAACAATAGTGTCAATTTTGACACTATTCAATTATTTGAATTTAAATAAAATCCACGCAAGGGATATAATCTAAAAATAATATTTAATAGAATCCAAACATGTCATATTTACCTTTAAAGTTTTTGGAGAACATTAATTAGTTCATATAATATTTATTTTTATATTTTTTTAAAAAAATTATTTTATATTTCAATCAATAAAATAATTTCTACATCACTATTGTGTCACCATTAATGATAATTATTTAATCCCTAAAATTTTTAAATAAATTCTCATGATGTAGATACATTTATTATATTTCTGGAGACTATCTATATTTTATGTTTTAGGAGTTTATCACTATATTAAAATTATTACACTTATAAGATTTAAGAGAGTGACATGTTGTCACATTCATAGGTTTTACTAATAATTATATCATTTTCCTGGAAAAAAGTCAATAAAATAAATCTATTCCAACCCTTAGGTGATATGGGTAAACTTTTATTCATCCAATAAAATTTTGGTAGGTGTTTGGTTAATTTTATAATTTTATTTTTACCCTTAATTACCCAATTTAACTTTAACTGTAGTAAATAAAAATTACCGTAGTAAATATTCATAATGTGAAAAAATTAACAGTAACCTATTAACATAATTTTACCCATTGAATCCGAATATGGAATCCCTTATTAAAAATTAAAAACACATAAGTTTCAGTAATTAATTTAAAATTATTACTATAGTTAGGAAAATAAGTTTTTAAAAGATAAAATATTATCAAAGATTGAAATGTTTTTACCTATGAATTAAATGTAAAATTAATGGTAATGATATATATTATATTAAATGGTAAAAATATATTCTATTTATACTTTAAAAACATTATATTTTGTCATTTTACCATATAAATTATATTGATGAAAAAATTTGTTTTTATGACAAATTTATAGCATTTTTACTATTCATCAAAATATGAAAGTTACCAAAAAGTATCCAAAATTTATCCAATGAAAATTTTTATATCATGATTCAAAATATGTAGTTTATTTGGTAATATTGAACTTATAAACTTGTCAAAATTATATTTAATATGGGTCCTCCATCAAAAGGCGGTAAAACTGCATTTTTTTAGAAAAATATTTTTTTATCAAAAAATTGATTTTGTTTTCATATCATATTCTAGAAAATGTGCATGATGAATTATAATGTTATAAAAATAAAAATTCAGTTAATAATTTTTATAATGTCTAGTTCATAATATTATAATAATATATCATTTTCTAGTGAAACCTGGTATTGTGTACTACACAAGGTATCAAGGAAGGTTTCCCTTTCATGTAACGCAAGCCATGCCAATGTTGTGTGTAGTAAAAGATTCGTTTTGTGTAGCATATAAAATATGACAAAAAAATATATAATTATTTATTATAAAATATCAGTGTGTTACATTCTACCCCCCTTAAAATGAATTTCTCCCTTGAAATTTTTCGTGGATATAAATGGCTCTCTACTTGAAAATTTCGTTAATAGAAACCCACAACGTAAAAAAGAAATACTAAAACATAATTTTAATAACAAAATTATGAAACAAAACAGTAAAAAAAATTAAATCATCACTGAGTTTCCACATATGAGAACATAGGTGAAAATATGGATTTGGAAGAGATATCTAACCATCATGTTCTGATGAAGAGTGGTAGATAACATGGCTATAAAAAAGACAATAATCACCAAGTCATAAATTTGTGATGGTATAAGGTACCATATAATTAATTTGATATGAGGGTATTATGACAATGTTTTCGGTTTTCCTGAAAATTTCCCTAATTTTGATAAATTTTCGGACAAGGATAAACACTTACTTTTTTTCAGTGTAATATTATCATTGGTCATTCCATGAAAAATTTCCACTTCATCTCATATTGAAATAAATGAAGATTAATTTGTCATTTTTGAAGTTTTAGCAGATCATGTGATATAATGATCGGCCATTCCATCTGTCTCAAAAAAAGGTTAGAAAAAGTTATCAAATATACATAAGTATATTTATGGTGAGATTAACCGTATATGATTTCAAAAATGGACTTATACTTCATCTATCATACACCATAATAAAATAAAATCAATTTCTACTACACAAGGACTTCATGTTTGCTAGTGGTAGGTGATAAAGGCATTTCTCACTTTAGTTTTGGGTTTGATTCCCGCATCCATGTCTAACGCGATGGGTTGTCACTCATCCTAAAAGTTGTCCTTTTTCTAAAACAATACTATAATTTCAAAATGTTCTAGACATAAATATACGATCTGATTTCCATCTTAATCCATTCGAATATTTAAGCATATAAAAAATACTTCTATCCAATTTCATAGTATAAATAAAAACTTTACTAGAGAGGTAAAAATACAAATCATGTGATTACCATCATTTAACCCCCGTATATCATAATATATATCTTGTTTGTCATATTCCAAAGATGTGAATACCTTAATATTATATTTTCTTGAAGCATGAATTTACATAGAACCTTAGTGAAAACATGAATTCTATTAAAAGTTAACTCTTTCCAAATACCAAAATCCCCAAAAATCTATATACTCAATCCATGATGTCGCATTGTCATTATATCAGTCATGATATCAATAATACTATCAAACATATTATTTTCTCCTCAACATTTCATTATGCACATATCATCTTCTTTATAAAAATATTTCAATCACAATTCATGGTTACTGGTACCATACAATTATTGAAAACCAATACATAGATATTCTGGTATTCCATAATACTATAAATGAGATTCCACAAAACTATTCTAGAATCCCGTTATATATACACTTAATCATTCCACCACTTCGTTGTCATAATCAAAATCACCAATTGTGATCGCATGTGACTTCCCATTTTTCTTTTTCTATAAGAGGTTGTTGATGTCGATCTTCATTAACCCTTAGTTTAGGGCATTGGTTAGCATAATGTCTCATTTCCTTACACATGTAGCATTGAAGTGTTGGTGGTGTGTTCTCTGTATTATTTTTTATATTCACATCATTAGCTGCATTTTCCCCATTACTTCGACACTCAACAACTCGATGACCTTATTTTCCACAAGTATAAAATTTTATAGTCCCTTTAAGATAATATGCACCGTGAATCTTTCCACACTTTTACCATAAAGAAACATTCACCTTCTTTTCACCATTGTTTTGAGATTTTTCCTTGAACTCCATATTTTGTTCTTTATCAAAACCATTACATGGATACGTAACACCAACTTCTAGTTCTATCTTGATAGCACAACACACAATTTATTAACAACTTATGAAGGTTCTTTTAGCTAATTCCCTTCCAAGACATGTTTTTAATCCACTAAAGAATCAATCAACTCTACTTTCAGGGTGGTTGATAAAGGCAGAGGCATACCTTGCAAGCCTTTTATGTGTTTCCCCATACATACCAATAGATTCATCATCCTTTTCTTTAAGCACAAGGTACTCCTTTTCCATCTTTGTTCGATGAATACAAGGGATTTTATTATTGAAAAAAATGTTATTGAACTCGTACCATTCCATGGATTAAATTTCATGATGGGTCATTATATTGTTAATTAGAGTCCACCACCAGTCTTCTTCACCTTCAAAACGGTAAATAGCCAAAATGACTTTTTCATGTTCTAAAAATCAAAGTATGGAAAATATCATTTTAATGGTACTGATCCATCGATCATCAAAAAGTTGATCAGAAGAACCACTGATTGAAGGTGGACGTTTCCACATAAAGGACTCAATAGAATATTATTCCCTTCACTGGTCATTTGGATGTCCAAAATTATTCATAGCTTGTGTAAGTATAGTAATATGAATTTTCACTCCATTTATCATAACATTTGGTTTCTTAGAAGGAATATCCTTGTATTTCCTAGTGCATTGATCATTAACATGGGTCTTTTAGGTTCCATCCTTTATCTAAAAACCAAAATGAATACTATGAGAGGCAATAATCAAACTAGTAAAAGAAGATAATCAAGGGGATTAATTTTTATCGCTAACTTCTTAGGATTAATCCTAGGTTATTCATGATAATTATATTAATTCTAGGTCTATAACCTATACGTATACTTAACCTTAGCGACATCCCTAGACATACATTAGAAATATCTCTAGGGATCTCACTAAATGTTTCGCATCCTAGTTTCAAAATGTTAACTAATATTTTCCTTTAATACCAATTGTTGAAAAAAAAAGTTGACATACATGGAAATTACATTACATTTGAGAAATACTTAATACATTACAAAAAAAGACACCCAAGTAACATAATAGTTTAGTTTCTTTGGAAACTTGGAACATAATCTTCTAATCATGGTGAAAGATCTTCATAATCTCCCATAAGGATCTTCCCCTTTTATTTTATTAACTAAAACCATTATTTATATCTAGATAGTATGTAAGTCATAGATAATAAAGGAACATAAATCATGATAAAATAGCATGGGAATAAAACATATAATTGTGGAAACCCATTAAGAACATGGTTTTATTTACATAGTAGCCAAGGCATTGATTCCAAGACCATCATAGGGGACACAGATTTTTACTGAACCAGTTTTACCTACAGTTCCACCCCATTATTACTGAGCCATATTTTCTTGTCATTCCAGCCATGTCTATCTCATTAGATATAAATCATTACCCAATGCACTAGAGGGACATATAGGTCCCACCCATCTCATAATGAAATCATTATTTAATTTTCCACAAAAAAACATAAATCATTATTCATAACCTAATGAATAATATGGTCTTCAAAAACATCATTCCATTATAACATAATCCATATAAAACAATAGATATAATTTCATCATAAAAATAATAAAACCATGTAAATAATAAGAACATTACACTTGAAACATAATCATGTTAAATAAAGTAATCTTAGATGGAAAATATTTTTGAATAAACACTTGAAATGAATTCTTGAGAAAAATATCCTTTCTTCTTCAAAATCATTTTATATTATCAAAATGTTGTGTAATATTAAAAGAAAAAAATTTCATTTATAATAATAATGAAATAATGTTGGGGAAGATTCAAGTAATTAAGGCATTATGAAACTGTAAGAATCCGTTCATGCCGTATAAGTTAAAAAAACATTCTCCTCATACTTTTGATGGAAAAGTCAAAAAGTACCTCATATGGTAAACAAAAGAAAGATGCATCCAAACCATGTGGTAAAAGTAAAAAAAGGGTAAAAATTACATTAAAAATACCTAGAAGAATAGTAATATTTTCATGGAAACATTTTGAGAAAACTAGGACATGGATGATAAACATAACCCCAGTAAATACATATGTATAAGAAATCTCGGATAAAAATAAGATTGTAAACATACCCCTTACCTTAGGTCCATTTTCTTCCATATGTGTCAGGAAAACCTGTATAGTGGTTTTAAACATATTATTATCTTGTAAATAGACCATAATGATATTTTTTATCTCATGTATGATTCACTTATGACTTTATATTACCCGATCTTTTGTCAATTCCAGGTTAAAGTAGCGTTTTGGGTAAAATCGTTTCATTTATCAAACGTGTTTGGACTTCTTGTTCGTGATATTATTACTTATATCCTGATTTAATTAATTTTATAATGTAAAACATGATCTATATTTAATATATATTCATCATATAAATATATATGATAGATGGATAAATGTAATGAAATACATCGTTCATGGAGACGGTAGACCGTACGTACGCATGAACAATGTTTCATTTCCTTAATAAAATGAATGGAAGTAAATGACATATATAAATACATAAATCCAGTAGAATTATAATGAAATATATTTCATGATTACTTATAATATATACTATATACTCATTATTGAAGGGTTAGCATGGAGAATGAATCTCACCGTGTTGTGGAGACGGTAAACCGTATGTACACACGAGTGAAGATATCAATCTCAAAATTGTTGAATGGAATTGGAGTGGATGATATAATATCTCAAAATCAGTATGTGGTTATACTAACAATATATAGTTATTCTTTACACCATTATACCCATCCAAGTACGGTGGTGGTGGAAAACAGATTACACCACGACATGGAGACGGTGTTCTGTACGTAATCAGCACAATGATTTCATTTTTCGTAGGATGGATAGAAGGGCGAAGTAGGGTTATATCAAATTTATAATAAAATATTAGTATATGTGTTATACTGATGTTATTACTTTATAATGAAAAAAATGAGGAAATAGAACAATAAATAAATTTAAAATAATTGGTAAAGGATATTAATTTTTCTTCGACGAGACTCTTCTAAGCCTCCTCTTAAGGAACTATAGTTGAACATTGAATAATACAAGTACCTCTAGTATGTTTCATGGGAAGTGAAAAAAAAATTGGCAAGGATTGGACTAGCCTGAAGGATCAAAATTGTGTGAGGAGGAGTTGGAGGATGTGCCTTTTTATAATAGAGGAGAGGAACACTTTGGAAACCTCTAAAATATTAATTTACAGTATACTTAAAACCCACATAAAAACCTCAAACAATTTCTCAAATATGATGATTCGATTATATATGGTTGTAATCTGATCTACCAATAATATTTAGACATGTTGGTAAATTATTTTAATCCTTATCAACATGATTTATCTTTATTTAATCTATTTAATTTTATTTGTGTTAATAATATTCTAAATTTTATATTTTTATAAATAATTAAATTGGTGTTGTGAATTGTCCATAATTGGATACTTAATAAAATTTTAGGTAATTTAAATGTAAATTAATTATTTTTTAAATATTTTTGTGATTTTAAACAATATTATAATATGTTATTTTTATAATATAACAATAGTGTCAATTTTCAAACTATTCATTTATTTGAATTTAAATAAAATACACATAGAGAATATATTCTAAAAAACTATATAATAGATTCCAAACATGTCATATTAACCTATAAAATTTATGGAGAACACTAATTAGTTCATATAATATTTATTTTAATACTTTTAAATCCATTTATTTCATATTTATATCAATAAAATAATTTCTACATCAGTATTGTGTCATCATTAATGATAATTATTTAATCCCTAAAAATACTAAATAAATTCTCATGATGTATATAATTTTATTATCTTTCTGGAGACTATTTATATTCTATGTTTTATGAGGATTATCACAAAATTAAAAATATTACCCTTATAAGATATTAATGAGTGACATGTTATCACGTTCTTTGGTTTTAATAATCAATAATCATTTTCATGAACAATAGTCCATAATATTAATCTATTCCCCCCCTTATGTGATATTGGTCAAATTTTATTCATCCAAGAGAATTTTGGCAGGTGTAAGGTTAATTTAATAATTTTATTTTTACCCTTAATTACCCGATTTACCATTAAATATAGTAAATAAAAATTATCATAGTTACTATTCATAATGCCAAAAAATAAAAGTAATCAATTAACATAATTTTGACCCTCTTAATCCAAATATGGAATCAATTTTTCATTATTAAAAACACAAAATTTTTAGTAATTAACATATAATTGTTACAGTTGTTAGAAAAAATAGTTTTTAAAAGTTAAAACATTGTCAAATATTGAAATGTTTTTACCTATGAATTAATGTAAAATTAATTGTAATGACATAAATTATATTAAATGGTAAAAATATATTATATTTATACCTTAAAAACATTAAATTTTTTACCATATAAATTATCTTGATGAAAAAAGATATTCTGAAGAAAAATTTATCTTATTTTTACTATTCATCAAAAATATGAAATTTATCAAAAAAAATATCAAAATTTTATCCAATGGATATTTTTAAATCCTGATTCAAAATAAGATGTTTACTTTGCCAAATTGACCTTATAAACGTGTCCAAAATTATATTTAAAATGGGTGCGCCCTCAAAAGTTGTTAAAACAACATTTTTTGGAAAAATGCTTCTTTTATTGAAAAATTAATTTTGTTTTCATATCTCATTATAGAAAATGTGTAAGATGAATTATAATTTTAAAAAATTAAAATTCTCTTAATACTATTCATAACATCTGGTTCATATTATTTTAATAATATATCATTGTTTAATGAAACATAGTATTGTGCACAACGCATGCTATCAAGGAATGTTTCTCTTGTATGTATGGCAAGCCAGGCCAATGTTGTGTGTAGTGAAAGATTCATTTGGTGTGGCATATAACATAATAAATAAAAAAATATATAAATATTTATCATAAATATCGGGGTGTTACAATATGAATACCTAGGAGTTGAAAATAACTAAATTTAAAAAGTCATACACTTCCTCCAATGTATTATTAAATACTTTCCCTTAAACCATTAACTCATATCCTCCAATCAATCACATCAAGTCATATATGGTATCGAATTCACTCATATGTAACCAATCATGGTTGGGCACAAGGACTCAATCGTTCACCCCTATATGCTAATGTTTTCCGTAATTATGTTTAGGTCAAAGGGCTACAATGATGATACTAAATTTCATGATCATATTAGTACAAAAGTATAATAAATTAATAAACATCAAAATTGTAATAATGAAAAATATAATATAAGAAGAAAATTATTTAAATTTTAATGATAAATTAGAAAAACATCAACCAAATACTTTTGTTTGAGAATTTCTTATAGATTTTGACATGGATTTCATTCATGGATGAAATAATTCATTCACATATGAATATAATAGTGAAAAAAATGATGCAAATGACTATCAAATAGTAACATGAACCATGGATTAGTCCCATTCTCCCAATATCTTATGATATAATCAATTCGGAATCCTATAACAGGAAAATTATGTGTTCCTTCCATGCACTTCTAATTCCTTTAGAGGTAGAGAATTGATTCCCCAACAACGTGTGACATATACAAAGTAGGAAAACATCAACTGAGTCCACACAAATCATATCTAGGTGTATATAATAAATAGTGTAAAGATATAAATATAATTAGTGGAATTATATTCATGAAATGATAATAAAATCAGTATCATAATTCTCATGGAATGCTTGGAAAACCATAAATGCCTCAAATAATGCTAATAATGACTAAATAGAGAACATACAAGTGTTTTGGGTCTTGACTGTATGACCAAAGTGTACTAGTCTTTGTTTTCATAAATAGTACCAAAAGGTATACTATCGTGTTTATGTCATAATGATAGTAATTGAAAATACGAGAGGAAACATGGTTTTTTTATCCACATAATTTAAATCCAACCCCTATAATGTAAACATTGCATTCATAAATTATGTGTTTAAGAGTAATCCAAGGGGTACACATGAGTTATTCTACTAAATTACTGTCTAACCAAGATTAATGATATTTTCCTATGGTAAATCGTGATCATAGCTTTACTAGTTCCCAAGGCGATTATCCAACATGGCTTTAATCTACAGAAATATGCAGAACTAATGGAGTCTATCAAATGGATGATAATATCATAAAACATATTAGTTGAATTTTAAATAATTGGGTATAAATTAATGTATAAATAATTTACTATCCAAATTAAATTGTGGGTATTACCCTTAGAAATATTCCTAATTAATTGAGATGATGTATTCTATATGATCATGGGATTCTATTAAGAATCCATGGGTTTTCATGTTTGAAAAATAATATAACAATAAAATGGCCTGTAAAAGAAATTGGAACCTTATAAATAAAGATATAACTAAGTCAATATGACAACCACTCCAAGTAAATAATATTATTTCATACATGTATATAATGTTTTAATTAATAATTATGAAATCAATATAAGGTTTTATATCATAATAACTTTATACCAATTAAATAATATTTTTTTCAAACATTAATTTCAAATTAAAAATATTTCAATTAAATAGTTTAAATAATTTAAAACACATGAGAGAGAAAAAACATGTTAATGGGTGTTTTAGATATTTTAGTATAAAGGGGAACAAATTAATTTACATGAAATACCCTACAAGTGGCTCATATTTATGTCCTTGGTATCTAATCAATATAAATGCATTTAATATGATTTTTGTATCCCAAATTATACAATTGATATAATGAAATGAGAATTTAGGGTAAAGTATGTTTATAATTGATTAAAGGGACGACATTGATAATTATTTATTGTTGAGACATGAGGGAAAATCCATTAACAATTCCTTATGGATTTATGGTATACTTGTCCAATATCATCCCTTTGTTTGTTTTGAATCTAATAAAAATATATGAATAGACAAGTAATCTATAATTGGGCCATATTATCTCTCAAAAATATTTCATAGAATATGGTGAGAAAAACAAATAAAATGTTAAAAAATCAAATATTATCCAAAGAGAAATACAGTACGAATGATAAACCAGAATGGCTGGTGGGAATCATGGGGAAGCTCATCTATGGGTCGATATATGGTTGGTGTTAGATTTTATATATAACAAGTGCGTGTGTCCCCTTATTTTAAAGATAGATGACATTTTTTTCATTTCAATGTGATTCACATCATTAATGAATAGGGTTTCCCCCCCACCAGGAAAAACATCCACATCATAAATGTGATCTTATTAGAACAATTCACATAATGAAATTCATTCACATGTGAATTTGTTCTACACCAAGGTTCCAAAACACTACTACCTTGTTTCAAAAATTGATCATGCCATCCTAAAATAAAATATTAAATGTCTCATGACAAAAGAAAACATAATTAATTATTTTCAAAAAAATTATAGGATCCTTACATCATTTGAAAATGATGGGTTCTTATAGTCTTACCCCATAAAAACAGATCATATGGTTCTCCTTCCATGGGAGGCAATGATTTTCTTGATAATTACCATGTTTAGTTACCAGAGTTGTCTGACTCTCTCCCCTTAGCCTATTTCTATACATGACCATTCTATTGGATAACCTAGACAAGACGACCAATCTTTCATTATGGTGGATTCATGATATAGTAGATGATATAAATATAGTTCCACTCGAATGATGATTCAAAAACTAGTTCCACCTCATTAGGGTAGAAAAAATTAGATTAGTCAGAGTTGTAATGATGTATCTGAGAGGCATGAAACATGTGGTTCATATAACCTAATCTATTTTTTTGGTTCTAATTGATATTCTATAGATCCTAAACTCTCAAAAAAAGGTCAATGAAAACAATATTATCACATACATTTAATCATAAACCATTTATTTCCCTATCTATTCGATACACACTATAATACCCAATACCTTAACCCTATCATTAGATGTCATAAATAATATTCAATATAAGATATGTTCCAAGAATGGGCCATATCCATTAAATTATTGACCAAATTTCTTTTTATAAATTCGCTTTAATTAAACTAGGATTGTGTAGTGATTTGTTCCATACATCTAACCAGAAATGTGGTGATTAGTATTACCTACTTCATAATGTTTCATAAATATCCATTTAAATCGTCACAATAAAAAAGTTATTGTAATCGATCATAGTGAAGTGTATATTTTTTTACCCTAGAACCTCCTAAATCCTAGACACATATCATTATCATTTCATATAATTCTTGTATTGTCTTCATAGACTTACATTCTGTCTATGGATTATATATTGTACTGAAAATCACGGGTATAGCTGACACCCTCTAGAACCGTTGATAAAATTAACCATTTAAAGGGGAATTGTAGTCCGAAAAAATTATTTTTTTATATCCATAAATTCATTGTATTTCCCGAACATATATACTTTTTCTATCATCAAGAGAAATTTTTTCCAGAAAATAATGAAGTTAGATACTTTCATGATCCAAAATATGATCACAGATACCACATCATTACCTTAAGGGGATCTCTACAAATATTTCATAAAGAACATGGTTATGTTTTCCCATTACCATGATGGAATGGGAAACCTCTAAAAAATTCCTTATGGTCACTGGTGCTCTTACAAAACCTGATGACAGTTGGAACACCTAGTAAAAAGATAAAAAATATAAAATTTTATACCAATCAACTAGTATTGGTGATATAGATTATCACAAACCAGGCTGGGTCGCCATCCGAACCGGCACTCGACCTGGTATGTTACATGGCCTGAAGGTCATTCCCGATCCGCATGAGCTGGAAAAAGTGCCCATGTATCAAAACAATACATGGGAACGATTTACCCAAAATAGTAAACAAAAACAACCAACATGATAGATAAACTAAAATTGGAAACTGACAACCAAATCGATCCTTAACCAAAATCAAAATTTTAAGGTTTAGAACTTGATCCAACATCCAAAATGTAATGACAACATAATTGACTAAAACTTGGACTCAAATCTCCAATCAAGAAGAAAGGTGTGACGACCAAAAGCCATAAACACTGAACTAGATAAGAAGACCATCCACAACCCGAACCACCATCGCGGAGCACGATGTCAAAACCTATAATACCGAAGAAAAAAAGTATACATACACCCAATAGTGTATGTATGGTGTGAATGAAGTGCCCATTAGGACGTCACACAATAAAAAGGTTCCACGCAAAAATATTAAATGACAAATACATTTTAAAAATTAATTAAAGCAAAGAAGTAAATGCTGGAATAGTTTTAATGAAAATGAGAATAAGGAAAATAGGTTCAAATGAAACAACCAAAATTAAAAAAAACACACACCCTTACATTTTCAATTAACCAAACTGTCAAATTGACATGGATAAAGTTTCCAATGAGCACTAATATGGGAGATGTCACAAGTGTGTTACCTAGCATGGGTCCCTAGATCATCATGCCTCGGTTAAACGTGGCATAGAAGGCCACGACCCTCAGAAAACGTGGCATAAATGGCCATGCCCCTCAAAAAACGTGGCTTAGAAATCCATGACCATAAAAAGATACTATGTTTAGTTAGTGTTGCAATCCTCAGTCCTGCCAGTGAAACTGGGTCGAGTAACCTCTTGAACACTAGCCCACTAGTCTTGTCCACCCTCCATGCTACCCGAGCTTCCCGCTTGTGCTCAAGTAGCTAAGTGTTCACGTCTTCTGTCATAATTACATACTCAATCCAAAAAAGTCATTATACACGTCAAAATATCGATTTTCTCACTCAAAAGCCATTTGTAATAAGATGCACACTAATAATATCTCAAAACGTAATCTGCATCACATACACAACCAATTAAAAAAACTGCACAAACAAAGAATTCACTTTCATCTTAAAACACACCAGTAAACAAATTTATTAAATAATTTCCACACATGTCGCATGACTTTAAGCACCAAAAACATTTACTGAATTTAACCAAAACAGTTTTTCATTATTAATAATTTTTAAATAAAAAATTCCAAATTTTTTATAAATAAACCTTAGAGAGAAAAACACTACTTTACACACTATACCAACCCAAACCCCCTTACATGACCATACACACACCAGAATTTTTTCCCAACACATTTCACACTATTGGCACAATCTAATATATCTTTTAAAAAGTTTACAAAATAATGGAAAAAAGTGTCACATGATTTTACACACACAAAGTGACTATATATAAATTCAAAACACATTCCAACCTTGATCTCACTCAAATAATATTTAAAGTATGAACTTCACCACCCAACAATTTGATGATATTCCTTAAATCACATGTAAGACACTTTTACACAAACTACACAACCTAATAATCCAAAACCAAATTCACATGATACAAATTTAATGAAGTAACTTGACATCACCCATTAACCCAAATTAAACCTTCTTTAATAAAAATATGCACACAACACTATGCCAAAAATATAGTTCAAAGAAATTTCACAACATAAAATGCTAACCGCAAAATTTAAAAATTACTAACAACTCAATATGGGTTTTGAGAAGAAAACACACACGCAATATAAACAAGCTACCAAATAATTAATATGCATTTCTAACATCAAATAAGATCAATTTCGCACTATGAAAATTAATTATATAATATAATAAATTAATTACACTTGCAAGTTAATTAATCAGAAAATTATTAAGAATGTAACCAGCTTCCTCGGTGTAGGGAAACACGAGACTTCCGTGCGAAATCGTCACTCCACGTCAATCAAACCATGACAACCCAAATTGAACCAAATAAACAACGCAACAGACCAAATATACCAAAATTGAATCAAACCCAATTCAAAACTGTAATAGCACTCAACCATGATTAATCAACAAGCAATCAAAGAAAAACGCACTCACAGCGGGGGTGTAGGAGGTCGCTGGAGGTCGATGGAGGGTGTCATAGTTGCGTGAGGAGGTACAGGGCGACTGTTCAGTGGCGTGAAAGGGTGTGATGAGGCCGGTGCAAGGATGGCCAGTCGAAAAGGTCACTGGAAAAAGGGATGGAAACGCCTGGGAGCTGGAGGTGTGGTTTCGAACATGGGAGTCGAAGGGGAGGGGCACGACGAGGAAGAGAAGGGGTGCCCAAATGAAGGAGCATGGTCATAGGGCTTCACCGGACAGAGTAGGATATGGGAGTATGGAGGCATCGTGATTATGGAAGGAGGGAGAACGAGCTTGGGTTGTTCATGGGGGAAGGAGGTTGCGAGCTTCAGTGCACTAGGCAGGGAGAGCCTGCGGGTAGGGCCCAAACAAAAACAGGGGTAACGAAACCCTAAGGGAATAAAAAAAGAAGAAAAACAATAAAAATTGAATGGAAATAATAATAATAATAATAATAATAACAATAATGAAATTAATAAAAAAACAACAACAATGATAATAATAATAATCTAAAATAAAAATAATAATAACAACTTAAAAAAATTATACCTTCAAGAATATTTATAATGATAATATTATTAATTAAATTTTTAATAATTCTAATGATAATAATTAATAATAATAATATTATTATTATAATTTAAACGAGATTCATTAAATCATTAACATAATTATTTTTATATATTTTTTCTTTGCCACTACTTTAATTAGACTTTATTGTTATTAAATCATTTTATTTAATTATTTAATCATCGAGAAGGGCGTGCGGTGAACCAGGTGAGGTTGGGCGGCGACCTAGGAAAAGTCATGCAGCATCGAACGTTCCCCACCAATGCCTCGGACACCGCAATGCCTAAAATATTCATTTTTTAGAATAAATTAAAAATTTATTCGGGTCTAGTCCGCACTTCGACAATGATTTTCAAAAGAGAGTAAAAATAATTAAAATATTAAATAATTTTTTTTTAGAAATTCGGGTGTGACAATTCTCCCCACTATAGCACTCTCTCTACCCGTAAATCCATATATAAGATTGAATCCCAAATTAGAAAACAAAACCCCCTTGGTGATCAGAAGGAATCCCCAAGAAATACATGTGAAAAGAGGTAACTGCCCCGTGCTCAGAGATAGCGACTCAAAAGAAAACCTCAAGGAACCCGTAAAACACTTTTCACTACGTCACACCCACCCCAGAGTGCTAAAACACCTCCAGTTGATTTCTTAAGGAATGGAAATATCGCACCCACGAAAACCAAATTCAAAAACTGAAACACCTCAAGCATTATTGAACGAAAATCACACCATTTTACTAGAATGGAGAAACATGACCAAACCACATCCAAAGAATTCTCAAATAACCTACCAATGAACCATCTCTAGGAACAAAACTAAATGGTCCAACACGAGAACACCTAATGGGGATCCCCATCATTAAAAACATTCTGATTCCTGAGAAGAGACTAGAAAATTAACACAAGGAGGACCGGGAAGACACCCCACCATCATGAGAAAGGCCAAAACCAACTCGTTCTAGAGACATTTCTGGGAGACCCATCGTGGGTCTCCCCACCATTAGAACTGACAGAGGGTACAAAACCTTGATAATTCTGCATTGGTGACCAAATGCCCCACCACAAGGGGCAGGGAGGGAGGGACCCAAATATCGGGTGTTAAAAACACAACAAAAAAAACCAGCATCATCATGTCCCTGGATGAGCACTATTTTAATTTGAGACCACTTAACCCAATAGACCCCATAAATACCACTAAAAGCGATACATAAGGTGGGATGTAACCCTCAGTTCTTTAAGGTGATGAGATGATCACACCTCCTCATAGCCACGGGAAGCCCCACACACCCAAACTGGTCATTCGGAAAGGAACAATCATTGAAATCAATATAAGGAAATTTTACTTTCAACATCGATGACTGAAATAATGTCGGGGTTCCATACAAACCTGGGGTTCCTGACCACGCGCCAGCTTCACTCTGATTCCTATGGCTAGAGCCCTGATGTTTGAAGTATCTCATGCCTCACAATTAGGTATTGATCATTCCTGAACAGATCTCCTCCTTTTGATGTCACACGCAACCACACTGCAATAGAGAAAACACCAACAAACACAACACATTAAGTCAACCAACTGATCATACAATGAACATTCACAAACAAAAGAGTTGAAATGGTGCATGCACATCACCTTTAGTCACATTGAATGAGAACGATACAACACAAATCAAAAGCTGAACATGACCATTGCTGTTGAGAAGAACATTATATGGAGAGGCACTTCAAGCTGAGTCTTAAAATATTTTTGATTCCTGCAATCGACAGTAGCATCCCCATTTGACTGGGTCTACCACACTAGTGGCCTAACGTAGACCATTTCTTAAACAAAACCAATGAAGGACCAAAGGTAATTTATAATAGTGGCATGCACTGACCACTCTAGGATGCTTCCACCTTTCCCCACTAGAATCTCCTTCACCGTTTCCAAACACAACAATAATACTAATGAGGTCAAACTTCACCCAAGACTATCAAAGAGAATCACACTTCAAGAAATCACCAAACATGACCCTTGAAGCCAATGAAAGTACTACAAAGCTCTTGAAGACACTGGTCAACACTGATAATTCTTAACCGCCTTCACCCTTCCCCACTGGAATTCCTTTCACCGCTTCCAAGGGGAACCTTCAGACGCAACGATGTCAAACATTATACCTGACAACTAAGACAACTCAAAGAGACCAATGCCCCCTTAAACTCCTCTCGTGTTTTTTGTCCCGCAGTGAGAGGATCTTCTTAACAAAAAATGATAACGGATAAACATATCACTATCGCTCAAATCGGAGAGTCCTTATTTTAATCAACTGGAAGGTTGGAAAAAAATGAATTACATGTGGCCGCACATCAATCGCATGTTAAGGCTTTTATAGATGTTGTTCACTATTAAAGAAGGAAAACCATGGACCCAATCAAATTGATCCAATGGCCAAGACGTATTGCATAAAAACTCTAAGCGTGCTTGGGGAACCACTACAAGGGATTCTCGAAGCACATTTTCGATGAAACCATTAACTACACGCTTGCAATCTAACTTACAAATAAGAATTCAAAATCATTAAAAAAATTGATCAAAAGGATTATTGGCTTGAACCATCTCACATCCAACCTTTCAAAAATACAAGGACACACCACATAATCACTGGTTATTTAAAAACACCAAATTTTCCATTAACAAAACATTTGGAAAATAAGCAAAGCTAGTGAGTTTCACAAACACCAATGGTGTACCATGGGGCTTGCACATGAATGTTATCGTGCCACACCAGAACCAACCTCATATCCATCCAGGATATCATCATATCGTTCCATTAACCATATCTCATTCCATATACAGTTATTCATGTGGTTTCCCACGAGAACACCAAGGATCAAAACCAAACCATTCCATTTTTTAGAACCAAAACATTCAACCCACACCATTCAACCCCATACATAATTTCATTATTTTAAGCCATTAATTTGAAAACATTTTCCAAGACCAAAGCATTTTTACTTTAAAAAAAATTCATAATTCCAAAAAAAGGTGACGGACAATGAAAGAAGAGACTAGTTTCAGAAGGTGACTGGGGAATATGGTTGGAGGCCATATGTCAATAACACCACCACCACAGAGGGTATTCTGGGACATCATCCACATCCCCACATGGCTTTCCAGACCCTGCAAGCTCACTAGTACCACTGACCCTGCTTCCTTTTCATTTCCTATAGAAAAGATTAACCACACAGACCAACGATTTAAACAAACCACAACTTACTTTGGTAACTCGAGTACCGCCACGAGGTGTGCTACCCCGAAACCTTATTTGTGGCCATGATGTCGAGTCCCGACAACCGTAACTCCATTTTACCATGACTCTCTCACAAAATAACATGACCCAAGATAGAAAACCTCCCTCTGATACCATTTTGTCACGAACCAGGCCGGGTCTCCATCGGACCTGGTGCCCGACCCGGTCCGCGACATGGCCCGAAAGGTGTTGCGGATCCCCATGGGCTAGCACAAGTGCCCAGGTATCAAAAAAATACATGGGAACAATTTAACCGAAATAATAAACATAAACAACCAACAAGATAGATAAACTAAAATTGGATATTGAAAACCAAACCGACCCTTCACCAAAATCAAATTTTAATGTTTTAAAACTTGATCCAACATCGAAAATGTAACGACAACAAAATTGACTAAAACTTTGACTCAAACATACAGTCAACAAGAGAGGTGAAATGACCACAAGCTACAGACACTGACCTGTATGAGAAGATCATCCACAACATGAACCACCATCCCAGAGCACGATGATAGAACCTAGAATACACAACAAACAAAGTCTACAAACACCCAAATTTGTATGTAGGGTGTTAACCAAGATCCTAGCATGACGTCACCCAATAAAATGGTTCCGCGAAATATTATTAAATGAGAAATAAATTTGCAATTTTAATTATATCAATGAAGTAAATGTTGGAATAGTTTTAATGAAAACTGGATTATGGGAAACAGTTTCAAATAGAACAACCTAAATTAAAACACACAAACCCTTACTTTTTCAAATAACTAAAGTGTCACACTGGAGAGCATAAAGTAACCAATGAGCACTAATATAGGGGAAAAAGAAAGGGTTTTAGCTAGATTGGGTCCTTCTATCATTTTTTCTTGGTGAAACGTGGATTAGAAGGCCACGACCCTCAGAAACTGTGACTTAGTAGGACACGAACCTCAGAAAAGAGTATGATTAGTTAGTGTTGCAATTGTAAATCCTACTAGTGAAACCAGGTCCAGTCACCTCCATAACACTAGCCCACTAGTCCAGTTCACCCTACTAGCTACCCGGGCTTCCTTCTTGTGCTAAAGTAGTTCAGTGTTCAAGTCTTATGTGATAATCACATACTCAAACTAAAAAAGCCGTTACAAACACCCAAACCACCATTTTCAAACACAAAAACCACTTGAAATAAGATGCACACTATGAATATCTCAAAACTGAATCTGCATCACTTACACAACTAATTAAAATGACATCACAAACAAAGGAATCACTTCCATCTTCAAAAAAACTACTAATAGAATTTATTAAATAATATCCACACATGGCCCATGAAATTAAGCACTAAAAACATTTACACAATTTAACCAATAAAGTTTTTCAACCTTAATAACTATTTAATAAAACAGGCCAAATTTTCATAAATTAAACTTCATGAGCAAAACACTACATTAAACACTATACCGACCCAAACCCCCTTACATGACCATACACACACCATTATGTTTTCCAAACACGTTTCACACTATTTACATAATCTTGTATACCTTTTAAAAAGTTTATAATACAATATAAAAAAAGTGACACATGGTTTTACACACACAAAAGTAACTATTTATAAATTCAAAACACATTCCAACATTGTGCGCACTCAGATACTATTTAAAGTATGACCTTCACCACCCACCAATTTGATGAAATTCCTTACATCACATGTAATAAACTTTTACACAAACTACATAACATAATAATCCCTAAACAAAAACCCATTATACAATTTTAATGAAGTAACTTGATATCACCCATTAACCCACACAAAACCTTCTTTTATGACAAGGTGAACACAACACTATGTCAAAAATATAGTTCACACTAATTACACAACATACAAAGCTGTGTGCATAATTTAAAAATCACTAACAACTCAATCTGAGTTTTCAGTATAAAACACACACACAATACAAATATTCTACCAAATAAATAAGATGCAATTAAAACATTAAATAATAAATATTTATCACAATAAAAATTAATTAAATAACATACTAAATTATTTAAACTTGAAAATTAATTAATCAGATAATAATTAAGAGTGTAACCACCTACTTCGATGTAGGGAAACATGAGACTTATGTACGAAATCATCAGCGCATGTCAATCGCACCATGAAAACCCAAATAGAACCTAATAAATAGCTCATCAGAACAATTATACAAAATTGAACCAAACACAATTCAAAACACTAACCACACTCAACATGGATTAAACAAAAACCAATTAATGAAAAACGAACTCACAGAAGGGGTGAGGGAGGTCACCTGGAGGTCGATGGAGGTTGTCGGAGTTGCGGGAGGAGGTGTGGGGTGGCTATCCGGTGGAAAAAAGTGGTGTGGGGCGGTCCGTGTGGGGATGGCCGGTCGGTGGTGTCGCCGGAAAAAGTGGATTTGGCACCTGGGATCTGGAGGTGGGGTGTCGGACATGGGAGTCGAAGGGGAGGGGCACAATGGGGAAGAGAAGGGGGTGGCTGAACGAAGTAGCAGGGGCGTCAGGCTTTGCTGGACAGAGTAGCAGATGTGAGGATGGGGGAGGTACGATGAAGGAATGAGGGGTTATGAGCTTGGGGAGTTCAAGGGGGAAAGTGGCTATAAACTTTAGCACACCATGCATGGAGAGCCCGCGGGTGTTGTACAAACAAGATGAGGGGGGATGTGAAACCCTAATGGAATAAAAAAAAATAAGAAAAACAACAAAAATAAAAGGGAAATAATAATAATAATTATAATAATAATAAAAGTAATAACAACAACAACAATGATAATAATAATGAACTAAAAGAACAATAATAATAATAACTTAATGAAAACTATACCTTCAAGGATAATTATAATGATAATATTATTAGTTAAAATTTTATTTATTCTAATGATAATAATTAATACTAATATTATTACTATTGTCATTAAAACTAGATTCATTAAATCATTAACACACTTATATATATATATATATTTTACAACTAATTTAATTATAATTCATTTTTATTAACTCATTTTATTTAATTATTTAATCATTGAGCATGGCGTGCGGTGAACTGGGCATGGTCGTGTGGTGACCCAGGAAAAGTCTCACAGCTTCGACTATGCCCCACCCATGCGTCGGACACCGCCATGCCTAAAATATTCATTTATTTTCGTAAAGAAATAATTTAATTGGGGTCAGCCACACTTCAACAATGATTTGAAAAATAGAGTAAAAATAATTAAAATATTAAAAAAATTGTTTTAGAAATCCATGTGTGACAATTCTCCCCACCATAGCGCTTTCTGTCCCTAGAAATCCACAAATATGATTGATTTACATAGTAGGAAACGACACCCCCTTGGGGTTCAAGAGGTATCCCCCTAAAAATCATGTGAAAAGATGCAAACACATCGTGCTCAGAGATAGAGACTCAAAAGAGAACCTCAAGGAATCCGTAAAACACTTTTCACTAAGTGTCACCCAACCCATAGTGCTAGAACACCTCCTGTTTATTTCATCAAGAATGGAAATCTCGCACCCACAGAAACCAACATCACAAACCAAAACACCTCAAGCATTATTGAATTAAAATCACACCATTTTACTAGAATGAATAAACAAGACCAACCCGCAATTTAAGATTACTCCAATAATCTACCACTGATCCATCACAATGAACAATACTGAAAGGTCCAACATGGGAAAGCCCAATGAGGAACCCCGCCATTAAAAAAATTCTGATGCCAGAGACGAGACTGAAGAATCGACACGAGTAGGCCCGGGAGGACTCCCAACCGTCAATAGAAAGGCCAACACCAACTCAATCTAAAGGAATTTGTGCAAGACACATCATTGGTATCCACACCATTAGAACTGATAGAGGGTAGGCCACTTTAAAAATTCTACATCGGTGACCAAACAACTCCCCACAAGGGGAAGGGAGGGAGGGGCCCAACTATCAGGGTGTTAAAACCACAACCCAAAAAAACAGCATCTTTATGTCCCTGCATGAGCACTATTAAAATTTGAGTCCACTTAACCCAACAGTATCCATAAATACAACTAAAAGTGATACATCTGGTGGGATTCAAACCTCAGGAATTTAATGTGACGAGATGATCATGCCTTTTCATAGCCGTGGGAAACCCCAAAAACCAAAACTGGTCATTCGGAAAGGAACAATCATAGAAAACAATTTTAGATTTTTTACTTTCAACACCGATGACAGAAATAATGTTAGGGTACCAGACACTCCCGGAGTTCCTAACCACGTGACAACTTCACTCCAATTCTTATTCCTAAAGCCCTGATCTTTGAAACAACTCCTTCCTCATAGTCAAGTATTGAAGACTCCAAAACGGAGCTCCTCCTTTTGGTGTCACACGTAACCACACTACAATAGAGACAACACCAGAAAACACAACACATTAATACATTTAACTGATCATACACGGAACATTTACCAACATAAGAGCTGAAATGGTCCATGTGCATCACCTTTTGTCATAATGAATGAGAACGTGACACCAAAAATCTCACTAGTTCAAAAAACGTTTTTTACGTCACTTATTTTTCATTTTTTACGTCAAGTTTTAACCGATGTTAATACGGAAGACGTTATAAATATTTTTTTACATCGGTTATTTAAAAATCAACATAAAAACATAACATCACAGTGTTTATCATGTCATCTATTTAATAACCAATGTGAAGAATCCTTGGTGGAGTGTTTATCATGTCTGTTATTATATAACCGACGTGATAAACCATTTCCCGGGTGTTATCACGTCAGTTATTCAAATAACCGACTTCATAAACCCTTCCCAGTCCTTTATAATGTCGGTTATTAAATAATCGATGTGAAAACCCAGAGGGTTGGGTTTATGAAATTTTTTATTTAATATCCAACATGATAAACTAGTTCATGGGGTGTTTAACACGGCAGTTATTGAATAACCGACGTGATAAACAACTGGGATATGGTTAATCACATCAGTTATTATATAATATACGTGATAAACCAGTGCAGGGGTGTTTAACATGTAGGTTATTAAATAATCGATGCGATGAACCATGAGATATGGTTTATCACATTGGTTATGTAATAACTGATTTGATAATGGTGTTTAACACATCAATTATTAAATAACCGACGTGATAAACCCCAGGGAAATTGTTTATCACGTCGATTATATAATAATCGACGTGATAAACCATTTACCTAACCTTTATCACAGATGTTATAAAATAACCGACCTGAAAAACCATTCCACCTATGTTTATCAAGTCGGTTACTCAAATAACTAATGTGGAAAACAATTTTTTTAAATAGAATGCAGGCCTCTGCTCTCCCTAGAAACAACCAGAAACCAAACAATGAATTCATACCAGAAAAACAAAAGTAGACCAAAACAAGAACCAATGAAAAATTAAAAGTAAACATTTAAATTTATAACATTTAAAACATACCCCACTAGACAGCCCTCTACCACCCCCTGGACAACCCCTCACCCCACTGGACAGCCCCCACCACACCCTTGGACACCCCCACACACACCTGGACTGCCCCCTGCCTCCTGGATAGCCCCAAACAACCCTGGACATCCCCAAAACTCCCTAGATATCCCCCAAACCCCTGAAAAAACCCCCACCAACATGTATACCCCCTAAGCTCTAGATAGCCCTCCCACAACCCTGAAACTAGACTAAAAAGTTACCAAAGACAGACCAGAACCCCCCTTGAACTGCCCCCGACCCCTTGGATAGCCCCAAACACCTCTGAACATCCTGAACACCCCCTGAACAGTCCCCACACCTCAGTAAACCCACCAGACCCCATGTATACCCCCACACCCTGGAAAGAATGCCCACACCATTTACATCCCTCCCACAGCCCTAAAACAGGACTAAAATGTTACCAAAATCAGACCAGAACCCCCTCACCCCACTGGATTTCCCCCACCACACCCCTCAACCCCCACCCCTAGATATCAACACCACCCCTAGAAATCCCCCCCCCCCTTTTGTATACCCCCACCCCCTGGATAACACTCCCACACCCCTGGACAACCCCCCCACTCCCCTAAAACAGATCAAAGCGTTACCAAAAACAGAACAGAACCCCTCACCCACTGGACAGCCCCCACCACACCCCCACACCTCTGGACTTCCCCCACCCACTGAAATTCCCCCAACACACCAAGACAACTTCCCACCATCCTGGAAACCCACCCCCACCCCTCGACATCCACACCATCCCCTGGACAGCCCCCACACCCCTGGACACCCCCACACCCCTAGACATCCCCCAACCGCTGGATATCCCCCAACACCCCTGGAAACCCCCACCCTCCTAGACCACCCCACCACCAACTTGACAGCCCCATCACCCCACTGAACAGCCACCACCACACCCCTAGACACCCCCACACCCTTGGATGGCCCCGACCACCTGGATAGCCCCAAACACCCCTGGATATCACTACCACAACCTGGACAACCCCCCCCCCCCCCACCATCATGTATACCCCACCCCCTAGACAGCACTCCTACACCCTTAGATATCCCTCCCACACCCCTGATAGATTACCAATAATTACCAAAAATAGACCAGAACCCCCTCACCCCACTAGACTTCCCCCACCAGACCCCTTGACACCCCCACACCCCTGGAATGCCCACCCCAACCCCCTGTATAGCCCCAAACACCCCTGGACAACCCCCACCCTCTTAGACACCCCCATCCCTGGACTTCCCCACCACCCCTGGACAACCCCCCACACCCCTTAACACCCCCACTTACCTATACTACCCCACCCCCTGGACAGCCCCGAAAATCCCCGGACAACCCCTCCCCCCACCCTCTTGGACTGCCCCGCCACCCCTTGGATAGCCCCCCTCACCCCACTGGATAGACCCCACCACACCCTGGACACCCCCACACCCCTCGAATGCACCCCGACACCCTGGACATCCCCACCACACCCCTAGACTGCCCCCCACCCCACCGGACAAACCTCCCACAGCCCTGGAAACCCCCCTAACCCCACAAAACACCCCCACACCCCTGGACACCCCCTGGACAGCCCTTCCACCCTCTTGGAAATTCTCCCACCCCCTAGACTACTACCCACTCTCATGGACACCTAGTACCCCCCCCCCCCCCACACCATACAACCTTCCAACACCCCTGGACACCCGCCGACCCCCCTGAACACCCCCACACCATTGAATCCCCTCCCCCAAATACCACAATCCATACCATAAAAACCATCATAAATAGAACAAAACAAAAATTAGATCAAAATTACACATTCAAATATATAACATTCAAAACTTACACTATCAACATTAAAAAAACTAAATCCAGCCTAAACAACTACCAATTAAACAATTACAAAGACAATATTCAAAATTAAATTTTACTCTACAATCAACTAAAATTCAATCAAACATGGTAAATAATTTAACCATTCCACTTGTAATTGTTTGATGTATTGAGAAGTAAAGGGTTGAGGGTCATCAAATAGCTACAAATTAAAAGGATAATACTTAACATGTATAATGAATAAATCAAATTGTAATATTATGGAATGTTTTAAAATAAAATCTTACAAGGTAAAAGTTCGCAACTGTCCCAGTTGTTATTATTTCATACATAAATCACAACATATAATATCCTCATCCGATGACACCTAGTTTTTCATGAAAATTCTGTTTGAATGAGTGTAAATTCTAATAAAATATTTTTATATAATAAATAATAATTTTCAAATTATAAATGGATATTGACCCTCATATTTACATATTTGATCTTTTCACTCATTTACTTTGTGTTTTTTTAAAGTACACCCATCCCCTATTAGAGAATAATACGAATTGTATAATTTACAATTCATTATAATAGATAAAACTATTCAGAAATTTAAACATAATTTTCCAACATATTCTTAAAACTTTCCCGCACATCACCATGGACAGAGCATATCCAATAAAATGTTTTCTCCCTTGGTAAAAAAACCCCTAACATTCAATGACCACTGATAAAAGAAAATTTAAAGTTAGTGGGTTCTTATGTTAAAAGATAATGAAATATTTTAGAGACACATGTTTCGTACCTCTCACAAAAAGGAATCATCCAACATTGTGTGACTATATTCTGTTCAAGTCATTCATCAATATAAATCATATTTTGTTCCTTATCCAATGCACATGATTCAGGGGAAATCAATTGAGGGTCCATGAATCCATATTCATTTTTCCGCTCATTCTTCTCACAAATTTTATAATGATACCTAATATAAAAGAGACATAAGTATACATTTTTAATAAATATAACGCATGTAAAAGGTGTTAATACTTACATGGAAAAAAATTTCACCACGTTGATGCCCAACTTATCTCCAGTAACAAGCTCCATGATATCAGTTTTCACAATCCCCACAGTTATTTCATGCCCACAAACTTGAGCTTCCATTAGAAACTCATAATGACCCACAAACAAATTTGAATATCTTGGAAATCTTTCACGACTACTAGAATCTGTATCAGATGTCATAACAATTTGTCTTTGTTGTTGTCTATATAATATTCATCTATCATTTATCTATTCCTATAAAAATAAATAGAAAAATATATTAGTTTTCAAATGATAAAAAACGTTAATAAACAAACTAAAATAGAAGATATAACATACACACCTCTATGGAAATGAGTTGAAGAACTATGGATGGGAAAATTAAAAAATGGCCGATACTATGTCCAACTATCGTCACCTCGTCTGTAGGTAATGGTACTCGAGCTGATCTATCTATAATATCCTGTACAGTGACCCTCTGATTCTCTACCTATAATTGTTAATGATGAAATGTATCTCTTATACAATATACGAATTTATATGCAACTATATGATGTTGAGGATCATTAACATAAAACACGAAATAAGTATGAACCTGCGGGAGAGGAGTATGATAAAAAATGGGGTCCGCCGACTAAGGTGGGATAGTGGGAGATACTGGCGGAGGTGGAGGATAAATAATGGGGTCTATAGGGGGAGGTGGAGGAGTCGGAGCTGTAGTCTGAAATTGACTATTCATGTTTGCAAACATAGACTGTACTGACGCTCTAATATTTTCCTCCTTCATCATATTAATATTATGAACTTTATCCTCCAAGGATTATTATTTTTAAATCCTCAATGTTATAAGTTGAAGAATGTGGGAACAATTTTCTTATCGATACACCTGTCGGATATCCTCGTACACGACTAGGATGTTTGGGTATTCCCAATGCTACAGATAAAATATCATGCCTCCAAGCAGCAGTAAATACCCCCTGCATGTTATGCTCATCTAGAGAGTCCTATATTAATTAATTGATTTTTAATGATTGAAATTATATGAAGGAATAGTAAACATTAATAAATAAAATAGATAACTTACAATCCTCTCACCTACGAATCATGATTCTTTCGAAAGATATTGCCCTTTTTTGCCCATCCGAGATCTCTTCCATTTTTCACGTCTAGATGGAGGGGTTGGAGGGGCCACCTCTCAAGAGGTTGAAGACTCAGCTATTAGTTTTTTTAATTTTTCCGCCATCATTTCTTCTTCCAAAAATGCATACCCTCCCCGAGATAAACTACGAGTGTATACATTTTTGGATTGGATCTCCTAATGATATTTCCATATTTTCTGTAAATTAAGAATAAGAAATCAATAACAAAACATTAATAAGACCATTTATATAAGAATGCTTATAACAGTTTACATTTCCCTTACAAAAATGACTGTTTTCTTCTACTTTGAACAAACTTCCTTCATGTATCTTCATCTATAAAAGGATATATACGACAGGGATTTTCATGACTCCTATGACCAAAAACAAATTCATATGAGAGGGTTGATTTGAAATCACTCCATCACCTACCAGCCATCGATATGCATTTCTTCTTAACTCCTCCAGTGTCACGAATATCAAATGTCATATGATAAAGAAGAGGTTAAATATATTATATATACTAGAAACATTTAATGAATAAGCAAACAATAGAAAATGATTATACCAAAATAGTATCTCCCAACTGAGAGATTATCGCTTTATCCAAACTTCTCTAGTAATCATAAAAAAATACTTACTTTTCTCTTACCCTGAGTTGACACAAAAATCTTAAAAAACATATGAATTTTGACCTATAAGAATATCATCCCCATCAAACACCACGAGTGTCCTCTAATCCTGCGTACGGAAATGTGATAATTTTTGTAAATGTGTGAACCCACATTTACCAAATCTTGAACTCTTTGTTTTAATAGGATAACATTAAGAAGATTGGTGAGCATCAAGAAGATCATGTGAATCTCCCTCCCCAGAGGTATGACCAATATACTCATCTCCAGAATCATGTGGTTGATCAACTGATTGATCTATCATTATCCTTTAAATCAAAAAAACAAACCTTATTTCACAAATATACAAATTAATATATTATAGTACTACTGTAATCAGAAAATAGAAAATTTTAATATGTTACGTAATAGTAAACATGGTTAATATGGTAATCATGTTAAACAAGGGTAAATATCTTAAATATGGTCAAGATGGTAAACATGGTAAACACGATAAACCTGGTAAACATGGTAATGTAATTGTCACTGAAAAAAAATAATATATATATAATTTATGTAATGGTAATCATGAAAATGTAAAATAAAATAAATTAAAACAAACAAAAAATTGTATTTAGTTTTTTAATACTTGTTTAAATAATGATAAAACATAGAATATCTAACATTATATGAAAAAATAAATGTAAACAAGAAATAAACAAATGTTACCTGTAATTTTAGGAATGTTCAAATTGATTGTATTCCAAAATTCCTTCGTCGTGATCATTCCTTATAGAACAAACCATTTATTCAACATGCTATCATTATATTCTGTTAATCATTCTATGGATGCATGGATCTCACATAAATCAGCATCTTCATAATGTTCATCCACACCAACTTGTTGTATTTTCACTTGTAAATCAATATCCCAATGTATATCTGATTGATATACTACATAAAAAATTTGTTTTTCATGTGTTGTCATTATAGATGAATCAGTTGTGTCATCCAATCTATTCAGATTAACATGTTTCATTCCAAATTCATCATGTCTGACACTGTTGTTACAGATAAACCATCTACAGTTAAGAAGAAGAACTTTAATTTTAACGTAATCAACCTCCCGTGTGTCTTCAATCACTTCATAATATGCACTTGATGCAGAAATTTGGTTTTTGTCCTTAGCACTTGAAAAATTCATTGCTTCAACAAACACCATTACACCACTATTCTGAACTGCACTTCTCTTGTCCTGATCTTTCGTATGAAATGTATAGCCATTAATGTCATAACCGGACCATGTTGTCACATTTAAACATGGACCACCCACTATCCATTTTAATGTCTTTGATACATCTGATATACTAAGAAAATTCTTTTTAAACCATGACAAAAATGTTTTTTTGTGCTCATTCATAATCCACCTTTCTTTCTTCTTTGGATGACATTGTTTAAACTCGTTAATATGCAATGTGATATACAGTTGATCATCAGCTATGTTATTGAAGATGTATGATTCTAACTTCTTCATCTATTCAGATGACAACGATTTGACTTTCAATCCATGAATACCCTTTCCCTCATTATTAACTCATTCATGGCGAGATGGAGGCAACCCTATGTGATGCACCACAACCAAATAGCTTGTACAAAACTATGAAACCTCCTTATAAATATACATTTGAATAATCGAGGCTTAAGGTCAATATGGATTCATAACATACCATTTCAATATTATCATATACAATTCAAAAGGATACATCCAACAAAGATATAAATGTCAACAAATGATTATTTCTCAAATGAGATGTATCATTAAATGCACCATTATATCAAATAAAAGTTTGAGGAAAATACATTTCCAATTGAAAAATTATAAAAACTACATTCTTTTTAAAAATGTTCGAAGCATTCACATCAATTACCATATTAACAATTTATTTGAAAAAATAATACAACATCATTATAGTCTTTCTAAGACGGATGGGAAATATTCCACGCAATGAAACTGGTAGAAGTTATTGCATCATAATGTGACAATCATGATATTTCATACCTATCAACATCAAGTTCTTCAATTAGACAAAAATTTTTACATATGAAGAATAATCATGAGGCACTTTGATATTATGAAGACACTAACAGTAGCTAATTTTCTCCCTCTTCGATAATGTATGACAAGATGGGGGAAGAAATTGTCATCTTCCATTAGGAGTGGGAGCTAACTACAAACGTATTCCCATTGATATTAAGTATAATCTTGCATTCAACCCATCTTTTATCTTTCATTTAATATCTAAAAATGATCCAATAAATCAATCATAGATATTCTTCTACACGTGCATGACATCAATATTATGTTTAACATCATGATATCTCTAATATGGTAGCTCAAAAAATATTGACCTTTTCTTCCAAATATCTATATCATTTCAATATTTCTGTGTCTTTCCCAACGTAATATCATGTTTTTTCACCCTCTCCAATTATAGATCAGGGGATAATGGTTTTGGAGAAATTTAAAATTCTTGTGATCCATTCAATGCCTTTTTTACTCCTATAAAATAGTGTTCCAAAGGCAATAACAATCGATGAAACATGTACACTATTTTCCACACATGATGCTATTGACAATATGACGTCTATTGCTCGCAAATTGGACATGCTTTATTCCCTTTAACACTGTATCCAGACAAATTTAAATATGCTGGGAAGTCATTTATAGTGAACAAAAGCACTGTATGCAGTTGAAAATAATCCATTTTATAAGATTCATACACCCTACTACCATCCACCCATAAAAGTTTCAAATCATCAATCAACGGTGACAAGTAAACATCAATATCATTTATGGGATGCTTCAGACCAGAGATATTAATAATCAACATGACATATTTGTGATTTATACAAACTTCGGAAGAGAGGTTGTAAATTACCAATAAAACAGTCCGTGAACTATGTGTGATACTGAGGGTTTGGTATGGATTCATTCCATCTGTGCAAAACCTGAGTCTGAGATTTCTAATTTCATTTCCAAATATAGAATACTGCTCATAAATTTTCATCCATTGTCGACAATTAGCTGGATGACATATTTTTCCATAACATAATTGCTCATTATCATTCCATCCTAACCTTTTTGCATCATGTGAATTACCAAATAAACGTTTAAAATGATGAATTATAGGAAGATACCAAAATACCATTGAATGGATCTTTGTAATATCTACATCAGCCTATGATTTTTCTTTCACCTTATACTGTGATGTCCCACATTTAGGTCACTCTGACAAAAATTAATATTCCTTCATATATATTATACAGTCATTCGGACAAGCATGTATTTTCATGTATCCCAATCCCATATAGAATAATATTTTCTTGGACTTATAATGTGATTCTAGAAGATCGTTATCTTTTAGAAGAATGTATTTCATCAATTGTAGCAGCTCTGTAAAACTTCTGTCACTCCATCCATGTTTCTCCTTCAGGTTAATAAATTTTAACACCATCAAAAAAACTGTAAAATCTATACAACTAGGAAATAATGGTTTATTAGCATCACTATATAGACGCGCAACTATCGGTTCTATCTCAGTTTGTTCTACTGCAATATCACAAATCATTTCTTCAATTCCATCGGAGTTACCATCTGGCGAATCATCATAATCATTGACATTCTGTCCAGTTTCACCATCCCAAATCTGAGGTATGTAACTCTGATTAAAACCGTGAAAAATCAGATGATCTTTTATCTCTATACTTTTCAACTTTTTCATATTCCATCATTTCAGGCATGGATAGAAAAAAATTCCACAACTTGTCACATTTCGTTTAGAAAATTCTGAAAAGGCATCAACACATCCCTCATATTCGTTTTTCATTAAATGTGTTGTAAACCAACTTCGACTCATTATCACCTATAAAAATAACAAAATTATACATTTTTTTAAGATAAGAAAAATATGTGTTTATATGAAAAAAATTCATCATTTTAATGTAAAACAATTTTGAAATATAAAACAAATATATGCATATTTAATAAAAATATGATTGAATATGATTTTAAAAAGAAAATATAGTTAGATATAACAGTTTTAAATTCCATGGAATCAATGAAAACCATGGGGCCTCCAATGGTTGATTGAAAATGGAGAAAATGGAGTAAACCTATGAATCAAATCAAATATACAATAAAAACTCAGATGGAGAAAATCACAATGTAAAGACAATCATCACGACACAATGTGTTCAAGATAACTACGCATTTTTGAAAACCATGACATGGTCTCTTCCATAACCCATAATTTTCTCATAGTCGATGACTGGTCAAAATATATATAACCAAATAGAATCATATTGAAATATTAATATCCATGAAACAATACATTCATAATGTCATAATATCACAATCCAGGATGAAAAAGTCAACCCCAACTGACACTTATCCTCACCCCCTTGGACACCCCCTGGACACCACAACCCACTTGGACATCCCCCCCCCACCCCCTTGACATGGCCCCCACCCCTTGGACACAACCTGGACACCACCACCCCCTTGGACATCGCCCCCACCCCCTAAAAACCACCCCTAAACCCTTGGACACCCCTAGACACCACCACCCCCTTGGACAGCCCCCCTTCCCCTGGACACCACCCCCACCCCCTTAGACACCCTTCGGACACCAGCAAACCCTTGTACATCCCCCAAACCACTCAGGACACCACCCCCACACCCTAGACAACCCCCTACCCCTTGGACACCCCCACCCTCATGGACACCACCACACACCTCTTACCCCCTTGGACACCCCCTGGAGACCCCCAACCCTCTGGAAAGCCCCACACGAACAACCCCCAAACCCTCTAGATAGGTCCCCACCCCCAAAGACATCCCTCACCCCCTTATACACCCCACCCCCTTGGACCCCCCTCCCACCCACACACACATACACCCCTGGATGCCCACCTCCCCACCTCCATGGACACCCTGGACACCCCCCAACCCTCTGGACAGCCCCCTGAACCCTCTAGACACCACCCTTACCCCCTTTAACACCCCCTAGACCCCACCACCCCCTTGGACAGCCCCCACCCCTCTGGACAGCCCCCTCCCCTGGACAACCCCCTACCCCTCTAGACATCACTCACCTCCATGGACATCCCCACCCCTCATGGACACCACCCCCACCCCTACCCCCTTGGACACCCACCTGGACACCCCCAACCCTTTAGACAGCCCCACACCTCCGGAAAACCCTGAAAACCCTATAGACAAGCCCCCACCTCCTTGGACAGCCCCCCACCCCCTTGGACAGCCCCCCACCCCATTCAACACCCCCACCACCTTGGACCCCCCTCCCCCTCCCCCCTCACACACACCCCTAAACTGCCCCCCCCCCCCACCTCCATATACACCCTGGACAACACCCAACCCTATAGACAGCCACCCATAACCGTGGGATTTTAACCTCAAGCTACTATTTTTGGCATATCTAGGGATTTTAACGTCACGCTACTAGTTTTGGTATCATCCCATTATTCAAAATGAGAACCACGAAATGTATCTCCTACTAGTCTAAAATTATCTATTATTGAATCAATCTTGTTTTAATAGCATATGAAGACTTATAATTTTTCCCGAAAATAAGCGACATAAAAAGATTATGAATCAACAAAAAGTGATACCCAAAATAGAAACAACCATGGATCCAAAACAAAAATTTCACCATGAAAACACATATATACTTATAAAATAAATCGCACTGGTACACGGAATGGGTGTATCAACATGGTTTAGATATAAATTGTAGTAATATAGGTGAATGAGATCATTAGTTTTCAATGACAACAAATATTACCATAAATGTTGGGCATTCACGAAACAAAAACGAACGAAATAGAGGTATGTGAGGCTTACTGGAATATTGAGAGTTGATCTAATAGATATGGTTATAATAAATAAGATGATGATGGAAAAACGAGGTAAGAGGGTTCGAAATCGATGAATCTTACCTTGTTTAAACAAAAAAATTACAAAATGTAAATATAGACGATCTGAAAAAAAACGAACGAAATAAATTCATGGGAGGCATACCTAAGTGTTGCGAGTGGAGATGATAGATCCGATGGGAGTAAAGATGATAAAAGATGATGGAAAAATGAGTATAATGAAACAAAATCGAAGTGTTGATTCATGGTTTTCTATGTGAGAGAGACGAGTCACTGGTCTATCGATCGAAAAATCAGAAATGAAAATCCACGGGGCGTGATAAAATTTTAAAATTTTTTATAACGTCATTTATTTAATAAATGACGTTATAAAATACTTGGTATTACATTTATAATGTCGGTTATTATAATAACTGGCATTTTAAATGTATCATATACCTCATTTTATACATTAGTTATTTTATAACTGACGTAAAAATGTTGCGTGTTGGTTTTTTTACTTCGGTTATTCTATAACTGACATAAAATACACATCATAAACCACATATTTTATGTCGGTTCTTTTATAACCGATGTTTAAACTGTCGTGTGTTGGTTTTTTATGAAGGATATAGTATAACTGATATAAAAATTTCTGCGAGTTGGGTTTTTACATTGGTTACTAAAAAACCGACTTCAAAAAGGCCACAGATGCCACATTTTTTACGTCTGTTATTTTAAAAATGATGTAAAAAATTTGTTAGATACCTAATAGTTTACATCGGTTATCAAATAACCGACGTAAAATACCCCATGCTTTTCCTTTTTATGTCGGTTATAAATTAACCGCTATATAAAACCAATATGATGGATATTTTATGTGGGTTATGAAAATAACCGACGTAAAAATTTTTCTCTTAGTATTTTTTAGGTCAGTTATAAAATAACCGATGTAAAAAACCACATATCACAGATTTTAACATTGGTTATCTATTAAAGACTTAAGAAATGGTGATATTAAAAACGTTTTCTACACTAGTGTCATCACCTGAACATGAACACTACAGTTTATAAGAACATTATACAGAGAGGGACTTCAAACTGAGTCAGAAACAACATGTGATTCTGGAAATCGACCATAGAATCACCATGTGGCTGGGTCTACCACACCAGTGGCCCAAAATAGACCCTTTCGTACACAAAACCATCAAAGGATCAAATGTCATTTAGAATATTGGCCCACACCGACCACTCCAGGCTGCTTCCACCTTTCCCCACATGAATCTCCTTCACAGTTTCCAAATATAACATTCAAATTAATGAGGTAAAACATAAAACTTGACAATAAAAGTGAACTCAGAATGCATGATGTCACCAAACATGACCCTCATAACCAATGAAAGTACTACAAATCCCTTCAAGACACTGGTCAATACTGATAATTTTGAACCACCTTCACCCTTCCCCGCAGGAATTCCTTTCACCGCTTCTAGGGGTGAACCTTCAGACGCAATACTGTCAAACATCATACATTAAAACTAAGACAACTCAAAGAGACCAAATCCACATTTAACTCCACTTGCGTTTGTCATCACGTTGTGAGAGGATCTGCTTAACTAAATAGGATAAGGGATAAACATATCACTATCGCTGAAAAGATAGAGTCGTTATTTTAATAAACTGGAGGGTTGGCCAACAAAAAATTATTGTGGTTGCACATCAATCTCATGTTGACTCATTATATAGGGTTATCACTAGTCATGATGGAAAACCATATACCCAAACAAATTGGTCCAATGGCAAAGATGTATCACAAGAGAACACTAAGTGTGCATAGGGAACCACTACAAGGGCTTCCAAAAGCTCCTTTTCGATGAAACCATTAACCACACGCTTGCACTCCAACTTACAAATATGAATTCAAAATCAAGAAAAAAATTGGACAAATGGATTTTTGGATTGAAACATATCACATCCAACCATTCAAAAATACAAGGACACACCACACAATCACTGGTTATTTAAAAACACCATATTTTACTTTAACAAAACATTTTGAAAATAAGTAAAGCCAGTGGGTTTCACAAACAACAATGGTGTCCCATGGGCCTCGCACATGCATGTTCCTATGCCACCCCAGCACCCACTTCATATCCATCTAGGCACTCATCCTGTCATTCCATTAACCATTGTCTTTCTATATACACTCATGCATGTGGTTTCCCACGAGAACACCAAGGATCAAAACCAAATCATTTCATTTTTTAAAACCAAAACATACAACCCAAACCTTTCAACCCTCATACATTATTTCATTCTTTTAAGCACTTCATTTGAAAACATTATTCAATACCAAAAAAAATTTACTTATAACCAAAATATCCACAATTCCAAAACAAAAAGGTGAGGGACAATGAAAGAATAAACTAGTGTCAGTGGGTGACTGGGGAATATGGTTGGCGTCCATAAGGTAATCATGCCACCACCACAGAGGGTATTCTTGGACAACGTCCCCGGCCCCACGTGGCATGCCAAACCCTGCGAGATCACTGGGACCACTGACCCTACTCCCATTTCATTTACCCTAGTCAAGATTAACCACACAGACCAAAGATTTAAATATACCTCAACTTACATTGGTAACTCGAATCCCGCTACGAGGTGTGTTGGCCAACCACCTTACTTGTAGCCCGAACGTCGAGTCCCAACAACCTTAACTCAAGTCTACCATGAATCTATCCCAATAGAACATGACCCAAGAGAGCAAAACTCCCTATGATACCATTTTTGTCACGAACCAGGCCGGGTCGCCATCCAACCCGGCAGCTGACCCGGTCTGTGACATGGCCTGAAGGGCGTTCCCGATCCCCACGGGCTAGCACAAGTGGCCATGTATCAAAAAAATTCATGGGAACGATTTACCCAAAATAGTAAACACAGAAAAGAAAAAAGATATATAAACTAAAATTGGAAACTGACAACCAAATAGACCCTTAAAAAATCTAATTTTAGGTTTTTACAACCTGATCCAACATAAAAAATGTAACGAAAACAAAATTGACTAAAACACTGACTCAAACATCCATTCAACAAGAGAGGTTCGGTGACCACAAGCTAAAAACAATGATCTACATGAGAAGACCGTCCACAAACCAAACCAACATCATGGAGCACGATGTCAAAACCAGGAATACACAAGAAACAATGTCTACATACTCCCAAAGGTGTATTTAGGGAGTGAACAAAGAGCCCAGTAGGTCATCACCCAATAATAAATTTCCACGCAAAATTATTAAATGAAAAATATATTTGCAATTTTAATTAAATAAAATAAGTAAATACTGGAACATTTTTAAAGAAAATATGTTTAAGGAAAATAGTTTCAAATAGAACAACCTAAAAAACACACACACCATTAATTTTTCAAATAAACAATGTGTCAGACCGATGAGCATAAAGTAACCAATGAGCACTAATATGGGAGAGGCCACAAGGGTGTTAGCTAGCATGGGTCCCTAGATCATCGTGTATAGGTGAAACATGGATTAGAAGGACACTAACCTCAGAAAACGTTGCTTAGAGGGTCACAACCCTCAGAAAACATGGCATAGGAGGCCATGACCCTCAAAAAATAATATTTTTACTTAGTGTTGAAATCGCCTGTCCTACCAGTGAAATCAGGTCATGTCACCTCCAGAACACAAGCCCACTTGTCCAGTCCACCCTCCAGGATACTCGAGATTCCTTCTTGTGCTCATGTATTTCAATATTCAAGTCTAATTTCATAATCACATAATCAATCCAAACAAAACATTTCACACGCCAAAACCACCATTTGCACACACAAAAGCCATATGATTTATGTTGCACACTAAGAAAATCTCAAAACTAAATCTGCATCACTTACACAACCAATTACAATGACTGAACAGATAATGAAATCACATTCATCTTCAAACACAACACTAACAGAGTTTATTAAATAATTCCCACTTTTGTCGCATGACTTTATGCACAATGAAAATTTACACAATTTAACCAAAACTGTTTTTCACCCTTAATAATTATTTAATAAAACATTCAAAATTTTCATAAATAAACCTTAAAGAGCAAAAAACTACTTTACACACTATACCTACCCAAAACCACTTACATGACCATAAACATACCAAAATGTTTTCCCAACATGTTTCAATCAATTGACATAATCTAATTTACCTTTTAAAATTTTTATAAAACACTAGTAAAAAAAGTGTCACATGGTTTTACACACAAAAAAGTAACTATTTATAAATTAAAAACACATTTAAAAATTGAGCGCACTAAAATAATATTTAAATTATGACCTGCACCACCCAGCAATTTGAAGAAATTCCTTACATCACATGTAAGAAACTTTTACACAAACTACACAACCTAATAAGCCAAAAAAAGAAGCCCATGATACAATTGTAAAGAAGTAACTTGACATCACCCATTAACCCAAAAAAATCCTTCTTTTATGATAATATTCACACCAAACTGTGTCAAAAATATAGTTCACACTAATTTCACTACATAATAAGATAAGCACAGAATTTAAAAATCATTTACAACTCAATATCCATTTTCAACAAAAAACACACACACAATATAAACATGCTACCAAATAATTAAGATGCAATTCAAACATAAAATCAGAATAATTTTGCACGATGAAAATTAATTAAATAACATACTAAATTAAGTAATCTTGAAATTGAATTAATCAGCTAATAATTAAGAGTGGAACCACCTACCTCGGTGTAGGGAAACATGAGTCTTCTAGGCGAAATCGTCAGCGCAAGTCAAACACACCACGCCAACCCAAATAGAACCTAATAAACAAAACATCAATCAAATTATACCAAAATTGAACCAAACCCAATTCGAAACTATAACCGCACTCAACCAGGATTAAGAAACTAGTATTCAATGAAAAACACACTCACAACGGGGGGTTTGAGAGGTCAGCCGGAGGTCAACGGAGGGTGCCAGAGTTGCACTTGGAGGTGCGGGGTGGCTGTCTGGCGGAGCGAAAGTGTGCGGGGGCAGCCGGTGTGGGGATGGATAGTCAACGGGGTCACCAGGAAAAGGGAAGGCGATGTTTGGGAGCTAGAGGTGTGGTGCCAGACTTGGGAGTCAAAAGGGAGGGGCGCGACGATGAAGAGAAGGGGGTGGTCGAACGATGGATCAGGGGCGTCGGGCTTCGTCGGACATAGAAGGAGAGGGGATGATAGATGCGGCACGATGAAGGAAGGAGGGGGAAAGATTTTGGGGAGTTCAAGGGGGATGGACGCTGTGAGCTTCAACGAACCAGGCAAGGAGAGCCCACGGGTGCGGTGCAAAGAAAACCAGGAGGTAGCGAAACCCTAAGGGAATAAAAAAAAGAAGAAAAACAATAATAATAAAATGTAAATAATAATAATAATAATAATATTAAAAGTAATAATAACAAAGAGAATGATAATAATAAAGAACTAAAATAACAATAATAATAATAACTTAATAAAAATTATTCTTTCAAGGATAATTACAATGATAATATTAGTAATTAACATTTTAATAATTCTAATGATAATAATTAATATTAATAATATTATTATTATCATTAAAACGAGATTAATTAAATCTTTAACACACTTATTTTTATAAAATTTTTCTTTACAACTCATTTAATTATATTTCATTATTATTAACTTGATTTTTTTAGTTATTTAACCATCGAGCAGGGCGTGCGTTGAACCGGGTGAGGTCGCGCGATGACCCAAGCAAATTCTAGCACCTTCGATGATGCCCTACACATGCGTCGAAAAACTCCATGCCTAAAATATTCATTTATTAGCATAAAGTAAAAATTTAATCGGGTTCATCTAGCACTTTGAAAAATATTTACAAAAGAGTTTAAAAATAATTAAAATATTAAATAACAAAATTGTTATAGAAATAGGGGTGTGACATAGATTATGATAGATATTTATTAGACCACGGTGAACCATCCAATTAGAATCATAATAATCTGACATAAATTTCTCTAGATATCTGCAGGAACCTAGACATAAATATTGATGTGTAGGTACCCATTCACATCCACGATTCACCTAGGTGGTTTTTCATTCATATTGCACGTCCTCATTTGGAATGTACCATGAGATCTAATAACTTCATCATCATCAATCTATATATATTTAATGAGTTCACTAACATATATGTATGGGTAGGCTTCCGGGGAGGCTCCTAGACCCCTATATGAATCCTATGAAATAAGTCCATCCATATCCACTCATCAATGGACTCTCCATGTGTCTGTGATTGTGTTCTTCTTCACAGATCAACTGATATATAATTACCAATCTAGGTGTATATAAATGAAAAAAATTAAACTAATATATATTTTAATGATCCAAAATCTTATTGATGATTACTACATTGTCAGTTTTGATATATTTTTTTCTTATGTGGTGTATAAAAATCACAATCTTCTCCATGAAAATGAGGATACAATAAGAAATGTTGCGAACAAAAAATTCAATATCAATATATTCATTATGGTAATTATTTTTTTGTGGCATAAAATAATGATACCGAGAAACCATAACATGATAATAAATTTTTACAACCATTCGATGAATGATACATAATGTTTCAAAACATATAATATAGATTATTCGAAGGTCTAGAATAATCAAAATCATCGTTGAATATAATAATTCTTATAGATCCAAAAAAAATATTTCAAAGGATTCTTCTTACATGAATGTCACACCCTTATTATTTAAAAACATAAGAATTTCATAATATAATGAATTTTATGGAAAAAATTACTATAATATTCATTAATTTTAATGAAACTCCAAAATAAAATGAATTTCATGGGTTTCTCACAGAAAATCAAGAAACTCACCTTATCATGGTCAATAGACATTCCTCCCACTAAAATTTTGTGACCATCTATGTGAACCCCATGGATACAGAATCCTAATTTGGAAATATTAGCATAATGATGGATATACATTATCTTATGAGATATAATAATAGGAATTTTGATATGGTCATGTCAATTTTGAGAATACAGTATTATATAATCCATGAAGACTACATTAAATTAATAATGATAAGGGTAAACATCCATTTCATAAAATCTATGAATGTAAATGATTTATTTTTTAGGATGTTTGACATAAATATAATATCATAATATGTATACCAATTAGAATATGTCATGTGAGGAATTTCTATTGACCTAAATAATACTTGGAGATAACCTGATTCCAAATCATTCTTCTATAGAACTCTTAGACATCATAGATAGTCATAATATTCAACAATATTAGGCAGTTGATATTGGTTCATAATTAAATGATGGTTGAAAAAAATTTAATCTACACAAAGTCCAATTTGACCAACCCACTAGATGATGAATATGACATGTGATCCCCATTGTGAAGTAGTGGGTTTTATAAAACCCTTCACAATAAATTCCTCTAGATATCATGTCATAATCAAAATCATAGTAGTAGCAATCTAGTAAAGAGGAATGGATACTAGGGCTGATACTGAGAATATTTCAATAGAGAACCCCACGTCTTGATCAGAGTGTGCCCTATAAAATCACAAATAATTAAATAAATGATCTAATATAATATAGACACAATATATTCTGGATGTATAAACTTAATAACTTTAAAAAACTATCAATATATGTTTCCACTCCACCTAGACCATGAGGATCTAGTACATGTATAACTTCTTGGACACTCATTCACCCTTTTATGTATAGATATCTCCAATAGGTAATAATAAATAATCTACTCAAGTTATCTAATTACAGATATTAGCTATTGGGGACCAAACGATCCTTCATGAGAATTTCATTGGCCCCCAATATCTAAAGGATGAAGGGGTACAACATAAAATTAAATTGACCTACCATTTGGTGAATTTCTTGTACATGATCTCAAACACGAAAAGAACTCTCATTGATGATTCAATGGTCATAATTACACTAAAAACCTGAATCTCAAGAAATATTTTTTCTCAAAAATCATAGAGATTAAAGAATGTGAACTTCATATTTAAAAAAGTGTAGATACTAAAGAAAAGGATACTAATATTGACAATATAACTATATTTGAATTTACACCCTTATACTCAATGAAAAGTTGAACTATATATATTTGGAAATATTCATTAACATAAGGGACAACATTTATACCTAGTGAGTTTGCAATCATCTAGAACAACAAATCCTAGATCATTCCTCCATGAAAATGTCAATGTCGTTGGCCTGTATGACTAGTGGTAGTCGAACATAATGTCTAGAAAAGAGCCAAAAAACCTTCCCTACAATAAATTGTTTATGTGAATCCTTTTCAATTTGGAATAGATTAAATGATAAAAAATTCCTTAATGATACATAATTATACAACATTTATAGCACACAAATGTGTCTTAGTTACACTATTTATTTAAGTGACTATATCTCCAACACCGGTAGAATATAAAAAATTAGTGGCATATATAATATGGTTCCCAATATTCTATCCAGAACTACCATTTCATGAACTATCATATAATCTCTAATTGAGCATAAAAATAACGGTCTCATTAACAATTCAGAACATAATAGCCATTCAGAAAAATACCAAATATTAGATAGCATACTAGATCTCATACTCAACGCATCGTTTTCTATAAATTAAAATTATAATGGGAGTAAAACATGGAATATATATTTAGTAATATGAATAATATATAATTGATATGATCCATGATCTATATATAGGAACTCCATAGCTCTGTCACCTCTTAGTGTTTGTGAAAATTAATATTTTAAGAATTTGAAAAAAATAACTTTCCAATCCATATACCAATTATAGTTTTCCTGAGAAATAATGTCTCACATATTCTTTGATGAATCAAGGTGAATATAAGTGGTGATATTGACTCACCCTTTCAAGAGGCATATCATGGTGCTCAATGATATATTGAACAACCTATATCCATGTTTTAGTGGCCTATGGACCTTAATTCATAAAAAATGTGGGAAGATGTTGCATCTAAAACCTTCATATCCGCTCTTCTATAGTATGGGTAGACCATAGATAACCTGGAATAACACATATAATCATTATAGAACCATATGCAAACATGGTATAAGAAATAATTTTAGAGATTAAAGTAGTTTCCACATGTGGAACTACTATCACTTTGGGTACCACCACCTCAGAAACATAGTCGTATTCATCATCATAGCATTTATAATAAGGAATTAATTCTGGAATGACACCAAAAAAAATAATAAAATACAAAAGATCATTTTTTACATCATTATATCACAAATAAATGAACTGGATAGGTACATGAATTCTCATATTGAAATAAAAAACCACTTATTTCTCAAAATAATTTTCTTATGTTTCATATAAAACAACAACAAAATTCTAGAGATACATCCTAATTCACAATACAAGGGTTCAGTATGGAACATGTTCTCTACTTTCTATTATAATTCTGGTATACAGTTTTTAACATGCATGTTATGGAGTGTAATGAAATTTATCTTCAAATTACTATCTCAATTCAACATTACCCATTTCAATATAAACATATATCACAACATTAATAAAATACATAATTATGATTATCCACACACAGACCAGAGCACACAGAAAGATATATATATATATATTTACCAAGGTTCCTATATATGCATCTATCATTACAATGTTATAATGTAAATGCTTTTTAAAAGGCAAACAATACTACATTTTTTTAAGACATGACTTTTAATACTATTTAAAAATATTGATCACCATTTAAAATTTATATTGGAATACATTATCAATAAATTTAAATTATAATACTTATAATTTCAACCAATTAACATTTCATCTCATGTTAGAAATATTCTAAGAATAAATGTAAATATAATTTCCAAATTAAGGTTCTTTTATCACAGTATATTGGGAAAAACATTTGTTATAGTGTAGGCACTAAAAAATTCATATTAATTATCGATCAATGAAAACATAGAACAATCTAAAATATAACTACTAATCCATAATTAATATGCATGAATAGTATTATAAATATCCAAATAATGAATTGAATAGACCATGACACATAATTCATTATGTTCTAATAATTATGCATGAAGCACTACCTTTTTTAAACTATTTGTTATGGCATAATGCCAAAACATTAAAGACAAAACATTAAATTCCATCATAGGTATTCTAGATTTTCCTCCATATATGGTTTAGCTACTCCAAGGCATAAGCTCATTACCAAATCCAGATACATCATTGTCTAATATATAATAACCAATACAGTATGAAAAAATTAAATTAAACACTTATAATACCCATTAATAATTTACAAAGCCCAATTTACACATGTGTAAATGAAATCAGTAGCTAACAAGGACTCAATCACAACTTCCCAAAATTGGGAGGCTTGTGACTATCAAAAAATGGTCAATGATGGTATTGTGTTGAGAATATACCCTAATTATTTAGGTAGGATAATGTTATAAAAATGAATATATAGAATAAGTGTAATAATGAAAAATAAATCAGAAGAAGTAAATCAACCATATAGTATTGAAAAACAAGCCATGTTGGTATCATTTACCAAATGATGTGTATGTTATTGATATATACACATCGTATTCATACAAGATATAATGAATATATGTATATATGTATAAAAAATAACAATAGACCAAAGAATCTATCTGATTGCAAATAAAATCCTACATTCAATCCTATGATCACATTATCCCATTCAATAATTAATCAATCATCTATGTCATGGATTACCTTTTCAATACTGGAATCCATTATATATATTTTGGTTTAAAAATGGTATCCCAAAAGGGTTTGATCTTTGGTCATTAGTCCCCCACAATCAACATCTATACTTATACAACATGATTATACAAATTTATAATTATATATATATAGTGATATCATGGAGAATAACATTAATTAATTGATAACCAAATCGGTCATGGACTCCACATAGGTTACCTGACAGAACTAATCAAATTCATATCATGCTAGTATTTTCCAAATAGGGAACCATTAAGTTGATATTGTATATATTGTGTTAAAATCATTCTCAATCTATGTAATGATAAATAAGTACAATGTTGAATCTAGGTAATCCAATTCAAAATGAAATCATTAAAGGATATTAGAGTAGTCAAGGTTTCACTGACTATAGAATGTAAATCCATATCAATGTATGTAATCCATAAATCCTACATATGTGTGTCGAAGTTTAATAAAATCACTACATGAAAACCGCCGTTTAGCGGCGGTTTATTCGCGACAGTTTTTAAAACCGCCGCGAAATGCATTTTCGGGCCGTCATTTCGCGGCTGTTTTAAGAACCGCCGCGAAACAACCGCCGCTAAACGTCAAAAAAAATTAAGTATTTTTTTATTTATTTTTATTTTATTTGAGGATTAGCGGCGGTTTTTTAAAAAACCGCCGCGAAATAGTGGCGGTTTCGGTAAAACCGCCGCTAAATGAAATAGAAAAAAAACGTGAGAAACCGCAAAATCACTAAAACGACGAAAACTTTTGATCCGGGTGTCCGTTGAAGCACCACGACCAGTGAAATCAAAGCTCATGAAGAGATTTAGAAGCAAATATAATCAAAACTGTGAGACGGTCTAAGGTGTGGAAGATATTAGAGTTATAAGAAAGTTGAAAAAAGTTCTCCAACATCAAACGGCCATAACATTCTCTCCGGCCGTCCGTTTGGGCTCTACCACATATCAAATCGAAGCCAGCAAAGATAGATACGCAACAGTTCGACCCAAGTATGCTTCTGTCAGGTTTTTCGACCCCCAAAACCCCTCCGAAGGCCTTCAAAACCTCATTTCCGTCACCGGTGTCCCGTCAAACTTCTCTTGAAACAGACCTAACTTTCGATCCACATGTCAGTTTGGCCTCCTCCAACTGCCAAATCATATCTCGTTCCATGAGCTTCAGTTTGACTGGTCGAGGCACCCACATGAACTCCTAGATCATATGTTATGGCCTTTTTAGTGGGTATCGGGTTTGTTATGTTTTTCAGTGTCTCGTTTCTAGCACCCGTTCTCCGTCAGCTTTTTTTAAATGGTCATAACTTCCGATCCGTCTATCCATTCAAACACTTTCACCTTTCAGGTTGAAGAGCCTTTCGGGATCTTTGATTTGACAGGTCGCGAATCTAAAACGGACTCTCGGATCATAAGTTATCTTTGTTAATGTGAGTCCAATGTTTTTGTCTCTTTATGACCGTTTTGACGGGTTTCAACGGTAGCTCTATTTATTACTATTTATTTGGGTTTCCATGACTTTTTGTCTTTATCAATGGGTTTTTATGGGTTATTATGATGGTCATGTTGAATTACTAAGGAGTTTTCCAGAGTTGTCACGTGTTTTCATGCGTTCTCATTTTTTCTAATGTCTCATTCTTTATATGCTTCTCCATCCATTTTCTTGCGTTTTCATGATTTTTCATCCCTTATCACGTCTTTTCATACTTTTTCATGTGTTTCCTTTATTATTTATTATTTATTATTTATTATTTATTATTTATAATATACATTAATTTATTTATTATCTATTATTTGTAACTGGTTATTTATTATTTATTATTTATTATTTATTATTTATATTTATTTATTATTTATTTTTGTTTATTATATATATATATATATTTATTATTTATTATTTATTATTTATTATTTATTATTTGTTATTTATTATTTATATTTATTTATTATTTATTATTTATTATTTATATTTATTTATTATTTATTATTTATATTTATTATTTATTATTTATTATCTATTATTTATTATTTATATTTATTTATTAGTTATTATTTATTAGTTATTAGTTATTATTTATTATTTATTATTTATTATTTATTTATTATTTATATTTATTTATTATTTATTATTTATATTTATTATTTATTATATATTATTTATATTTATTTATTATTTATTATTTATTATTTATTATTTATTATTTATTATTTATAATTTATATTTATTTATTTTTTATTTTTTATTTTTTATTTATATTTATTTATTATTAATTATTTATATTTATTTATTATTTATTATTTATTATTTATATTTATTTATTATTTATTATTTATATTTATATTTATTTATTATTTATTATTTATTATTTATATTTATTTATTATATATTATATATTATATATTATTTATATTTATTTATTATTTATTATTTTCTATTTATTATTTATTATTTATATTTATTTATTATTTATTATTTATTACTTATTACTTATTATTTATTATTTATATTTATTTATTATTTATTATTGATTATTTATATTGATTATTTTTTTTTTATTATTTTTATTTATTTATTATTTCTTATTTATTATTTATGATTTATATTAATTTATTATTTATTATTTATTATTTATATTTATTTATTATTTATATTTATTTATTATTAATATTTATTTATTATTTATTATTTATTATTTATTATTTATATTAATTTATTATTTAATATTTATATTTATTTATTTAATATTTATTATTTTCTATTTATTAATTATTATTTTCTATTTATTATTTATTATTTATTTTTATTATTTATTATTAATATTTATTTATTATTTGTTATTTATTATTTATTACTTATATATTATTTATAATTTATAATTTATAATTTATTATTTATTAATTATTATATTATATTTATTATTTATTAGTTATTAGTTATTATTTATTATTTATTATTTATTATTTATTATTTATATTTATTTATTATTTATTATTTATATTTATTTATTATTTATTATTTATTATTTATTATTTATTATTTATTATTTATTATTTATTATTTATTATTTATTATTTATTATTTATTATTTATTATTTATATTTATTTATTATTTATTATTTAATATTTATTATTTATTATTTATTATTATTGTGTTTATATTTATTATTTATGTATTATTTGTTTTTTCAATTAGTATATATAAGTATATTAAATTCCGTTTATTAAACACATGGCGAGCTTGCTGGAGTGGTAAAGTCTGAAAAATATACAAGAGGTTAGGGGTTCAAATCTCACCAAACGCAGAATTTATTTATATTGCATGTGCATGTGCATGTGCATGTGCATGTGCATGTGCATGTGCATAGTTTCCCGAAATAAAAAAACCGCCGCTAAAAAACCGCCGCGAAAAGTTCTGCGACGGTTTTGAAAACCGCCGCAAAATAGTTTCCCGACGCACGATTTAGCGGCGGTTTTTCAAAACCGCCGCCAATCGATTTACCGGCGGTTTAAACCGCCTCTAAATGCCATTTTTACCGTAGTGAATGGTTAAAAACAAGGTATGCTAGTAGAATAATGTATAATCGATACCCTAGATAATTTTGATAGAATATCACATGCCAAACTCATTGGGTTCTAATAATAGTGTTGAAAGAGTGTCTTGTTCAAATACATAAGATAAATCTATGTATTGTATCAATGGAACATTAGAAACATGAAGTTTTTCATGTTAATAATCAACCTATGTTGAGGATTTCATTTATAAATATGATATTGATATGATTCTAATGTGGGTATATCCATTTGAAATAGGCCCAAAGGATCATGATGGTGCCCTTAATTTACTCCAGACAATCCCTCTCGAATTGATGGATATATTACGTTTGAACACTATAACAAAAAAATGAGTTTCATAGTAAAAACATGAACCTTAAACATAATTAAATAACCAATTGCATGTAAATAATGTTCCAGTTCATGCACATTATACAATATATCACTATAGAATTTCATTTATAAATTAAAAATTATATTAAATGTTTCATTTCACTACTAACTCGATTCAAATTAAATAATAGACAAGTTAAACATACCTTCCAAATTTAATTATGTTAATTAATATAAATATATTAAAAAAAATACAAGAGAGGGAATAGACCGACACCCAAATGGGTGTTCCAGACATTATATTATAAAGGGGTACACAAGTATAACAATTGAACATCCAAAGGGTGGCTATAGTTTTTTTTTCATTTTTCTCTAACCAAAACAAAGGGGTATGTAATTACATTTATATCCCAAATAAAGAAAGTAATTTAACGAAAATGAATTTTATGTTTAAATTGTTATTGAAACTAAAATATAGCAGAGTGGATAAATTTATAAATCCCTGAGATTCGAAGGAAAATTTATTGACCACCTGCATGATGGTGTTAGTGGAATACTCATCTTTCATCTACCCTTTAATGGGACTGAATCAGAATAAAATAGAGGAAAAAATAACACCCTATAATTATAGATCATTATCTCACTCCATAATAGAATAGAATATATCGGGCTAAACCGAAAACTAAATTTTTTTGATAAAATATTTTTTATAGTTTAATCCAATAAGATAAACATTGGTTTTTTATAGAACAAAAAAAATATGAAATAAATTTAATAGGATAATACAAGTAGGTTATCCTATAGTGATTGTATTTTTTTCCAATGAAAAATATCGACAAAATAATAGGGTTCTGTCAATTGTTTTAAATAGAATCCATGAAATATTAATTATATGAATGCGACTGACATCTTGAAAAGATCATGGATCCTCTTACTCTCGGAAAAACTAATTTCCACTCTAAATATGGTCTAGTCATGAAAATTACATATAAAATTTCCATCACAAATTGAATTTTAATTACAACTATGATATATCCCCCAATTCCCTTCATCCCAAAAAAATAGACAAGACTAAAGGTTCTACATCTTATTATAAGATATAAAGACAAAAATAATAATTATTTAACAAAAAATTAAGATCTCCATACTTCAAATGAAAACTATGGGATATTACAAATACACATATATTATCTCTCTCATTACCTACAACAGGACATAATATATCTACACACACAAAAATAAGTATAGAAATGGGGTACAATGAAAACCTAGTATACATTCACCCAATTAATGTTCAAGAGTCTAATTAATACAGACTCCCAACTATGTAATTAAAATAATTTAACATATAAAATTTATAATAGTTTATTTTAATAACATATTAAACCTATGAAGCAAATGAAATAATAAAAAAAAATTATTTCTACAAAAGGTAACAATTCCCCATTCTACACAAATATGAATCATAGATGTAAAAAATATATATAAATATTAAATTATCAATAATTAATAAAGAAACATAAATTCCTACAAATAATCTATTCATTGACCTCTTATTGATCCTCACAAACTTGAGTAAACCTTATATTTCATAGATGATATTTTTTGTATCACACCAAAACATTAAGAAACCCATCCATTGAAAGAACATGAAACTTCAATCCATACATGAAACACTATGTCATTCTTAATACTAATCAAATTCATTAAAAATACCTTTTTTAAACTCTAAACATATTGTACAGAAATATTAATTAAAAAATATTTAAATATAACTAATATAATAAATGAGAAAATCGATTTTAAAAAAATTCTATTTAAAGAACTAAAATAATATTTCAGGGATAATGATTCCCAATCCAATATCCATGCATTCATTTTAAAAATTAAAAAACCATGATTTTTTAAATTTAAAAAACATTAATTATTATCAAATCTTTTTAATGATATTATTTAGTAAATAAAAAATAAAATGAAATATCCCAGAATATCACCATTCACAAAACATGGAATCACAATCCATTATATATTTTATAGGATCACCCAACAATTGAAGATGATCACATGATGATCCCGATAGACTTGATCTGATATTAGTAATTCTGATCTAAGCCCTTAAACCCAAATGACAATAATAGGGGATCGATATACCTTCATTCATGATTTATATTTGAAATTTCAAACCCCATATGAAAAACCAGGAGATATATTTATATAAAAAATAACATTTTAAAAGGTAGTGGAACATACATATTGGATAACATATGACTCCATCATATCCAAAACACAAATCCTATGTTAATTTGATTGGGTATAGTCCAAACATCATCAAATAATGATATAGAGTAATTTATTTTTCTACTTGATAAAATAGGTTCATCAGATGTTTTTTTATTTTATACTATCGTTTACATGAGGAAAAAACTAATTTTAATAGCCATATTTAAAATTTCTAACCTAGATACATGGTCATTTATTGATTTGAGTATAATATGAAGGGTCCATTTTGGTGAAAATCACCACTAAAATATCACATAGTATGGTCACCTATTATTATTCAATAACAATGTACTCCCCAATAACTCATTACCAAACCTAAGAGGTCCTTGTAAACGGTATCATAGACCACGTACCATAACCATGAAGCTTTCAAAACACCTCAAAAAAATTGTCCCATATACCAAAAAAACACAAATGATGGATTACCCATCAAACCCATGTTTTCTCATGATATTAAAACATCAAATATTAAATAAAATATTCATAGTGTGACTTAATCAACTTATAAACACATTATTAGTGGATATATTACAATGGCTATATTTCTTTATTTAAGTGTTTAATATTTTTCATCCAACCTCCTAATGAATTAATTTGTCACAGTAATCACTTTCCCTCAAAAAAACAAAATATATAGAGTGATTTTATATAACCAATTTCTTTATAAAAAAAATAAATATATATATCCAATGATTATATAGTGATTTTATTGATGATTTCCATTACTTTATTTAAAAAAATATTAATTGAATGAAAAAATATTCATCCAATTCGATTTAAATGGATATTATATATCTATTATTGTAAATTTTCCCAATAGTTATACTTAATGGAATGATTTTATAGAGAGTCATTGATTTGGAATATTTCATCCTATTAAATTTTTTACATTTTTTATTTTTATTTTCATACTATATTTTTCATAATTCTATTTAACATATTATTCAAAATAAATTCTCATTTTATTATATTTTATAATATTATTAAATAATGTAATAAATAATTATTCATTTTCGATTCATATTGTTTATGTAAAAAGTTATCAAATATATAGATCACATTGAATGTAAATTAAAACTAAAATATTTGGTTTTACGATAACCCACTTAAAAAAATCAATTCTAGGTGTATCATAACATAGATTAAACAAAAATATATAAATTTTGTAACATTACATCACCATGTTCCAATTCACTTTCTAGCTAATTATGATTTTTACCAAGAAATTTGACTATGTGGCAGCATTTTTCATGACACATAATCTTTATTCTCTATGAAACCAAATAAATTTATTAAAATGGATATAATTTTATTTTTGTATAGATTATAATTTTTTATCGATTTTCATGGAATTGAAATTATAATTATCAAATAGGATATATATAAAATTATATGAAATTTTCATAGTTTGGATGGATGTTTAAGTGGATTATATAAATTCACCTCTTGTTAAAAAATCCCAAAGGGTATTAAATGGATATGTTTCAAAATTTTGTTCCACTGAAACCCATAACACTCTGTTATTGTGATACTTAATATAATTCCACCACTCCATCATTATAAATATAGATATCTTCACCAATTATAATTCATTATTGTTTAATAATTTGTATTTAATTAATATATAACGGAATAATTTAAATATATAATATCATTCTCTAAGATTGATTTTGTCTAAATATATTTTACACTCTAAATTCATTTCAACATTCTTGATTGTTGGATATCATTCTATACATAGCATTGTAAGGTTTTATTTTAATTCAATAGTCGATATATGTGTTATATGATAACTATATAATTTTAATATACTGATACTCTCCTCCTTTTAAATTTTTTATTCATGATATCTACCTATCATTAAATGTATGAATTATATTTTTGGATTAACCTAAAGTTTCTTATGAGAAGCAATGAAAAACATTAGAAACGTAAAAATCTATTATTGAAAGATTATTTATAAATTTTTGGTGAACGTTGTATTTATTTAATAAATAATCTATGTAGCACCACACATATCCCTATGAAAACATTTATTCATGTCTATATAAAATTGTAGGGTGATAATTTCACTCAATGGGTAGTGAAGTATATCAACCATATAATTTGGTCGACCAAAATACAAATGTAATTTTATCCATTAGTGGTCAATTGGAGACCTATGATGATATCCTTTTTTATTATGACAATTATTAATAATTCTATTAGTTATTTCATTATGCCCTTATAATTTTTTATATGATCATAAAAAAATTATATGAATAATCATTCCGATTAATACAGTACAATATCCATCATCTGGATAACACAACAACAACATCATCTCTAAGATCATAATACAATTTAATAACTACTAATTAAATATAAGATTATGTGCATATGTGAATCAATAAAAATATCTTTATTTTTTTATAGTGTGGGTAAGAAACCTATTTATCTTCCAAATCATACTATGCTATCACTGCCGAGATTAAACTCTATAATATTTCTCACCGTTATTTAAAATTTTGTGTTATCCTTTTATGCCTTCTTGGAATACATATAGATAAATGGATGATGAATAACGTTGGTATGGTATGACTTGAAAATTTCTGTTAAACATTTTTTTCAAACCTATTCATATACATGATAAATATTCCTCATTTATTAGTCATCATATATATGATGACCACTTATATTCAACTATAGAAATCTAAAACCTTGTTTTCTTTCCTATGAGGGTAATGTATTGATCTGTCATAATCACTGATCAACTATGACTATATCATTTAGTTATTCTTCATCTTCTTCTATGAGAACATATAATTTTTAAATCATTATTATATATATATATATATATATAACCCAAGTCAAATCGTAACAATATTGAAAATATCATTACATAACATATTTTCACCTCTAACAATATCTCATGCGTCAAATAAATTTTATCTGAGATCATTTTTTAATTGTAAGTAATATATGTCACCTTATTTTTTCATTATAATGTGGGATAATGATTTACATGACGAGGTTCTATATATTTCAAACCCTTTTCTATAATATGGTAGTATGAGTACACATGAAATATCCAATATCCAATTAATCTCATAGAAATTTTCGTTAACATATTATATCAAAGAAATAGTTACTAAAATCATAGTTAAATTGTTTATTGGATTTAAAATCATGAAATAGTACAAAACTTTAATTGATATTCTCAATCACATTCACAAAAAATGCGTATCTATGTGACAATAGTTGGCTCAGACCATTCATTAGTCAATAAAATCATGAGGAGCCATAAAAATACCATTTGTTATGATTTCACAAAAAAATATTTCACTTTTATCTTTTAAAATACAAAATTTATAATTTTGAAAAATGATTTCTATTTCCTTAAGGACATTAAATCAACCCGAAAAAAATCCTTTTCATTAATTTATAGAATATAAGATCAAATAAATAATTAATAATAAAATAAACTTATATATGTTTCCTTTAATGAATTATTCATCAAATTATGGAAAATATATAGTAAATTTAAATTACAAACTTATTCTCTTTGATTTTATATTAGTAGTGTCATGTGAATATGTTAATTTTATGTAATTATTCAATTTCTAACCATTGTTAATGATTTAGAGATTCATAATCTTAAATTATGAAGTATTAACCCCAAATAAATTGATTGTATAATCCATCAATAAAAGGTATATTATAATTTCTGATTATTTTTAATATCAAAATAATTAGAAAATATATGAATTAATCCATTCTTTTTGTACATATTTAAGGCTTGATATCCACATTGGAAAGAAATTGGGAACATAAACCCCCTTTTCAAATTCAATTATATTTTAATCCCTAATTATTTTTATTAAATATTGAAAATTCAATAATTTGAAATTATTATATTTATAGGTCCATGTATGAGTTCAATGGAAAACTAACAATCATGATATGAGGAAAAATAATGAAATTATTTGAGAAATATAAAAATGATTTCATACCCATCCATGATATCATTAGTGTTAATTTTTTTTCCGATTTTAGAACTAAATATACATAAATATTTGATATTAATAAAAATGTTATATAAATAGTTCTATTACAATATGGATCATACCAAAGAGGTTTAGTCAACCCTTAATTCCTCATCAATGTCATGATCCAATCCTAGTGGTATCAAATTTCAATGGTACTATTATCCTTGCTGTATTTTATAAGGGAATATACTGTGGTAAATTTAGAAGTTGTATTATTATTCCAATATGAAATTATAGGATATTAAATTCGACATTCAATCCATAGAAACATTGGTTAATTAAATATTGTTACAATATGCTATATTTGTCTATCGTGAACCACTTAAGTGTCGGATAGTGCGTGGATAGTCACCTCAAAATACTTTTGAATGAGGATGGTTATAAAATAGAAAACATGTCCTTATTAAATATTAATGGATTTAGATCATGAATCAATATTTTTTTCCGTGACCCCTCTTCCTTAGACATCGATGATCAGATGTGGATGAAATTTATGGGGGATAAGGGGTTGAATATGTATATGATAGAAAAATTAGAGATAATATTATTGATTGCATCCATTTGTTCACTTATTATGAAATTTATTCTTTTATTAATTTTATCCAAGTATAATTTGTATTTCATGTCACATAATTCTTTTCTCTAATCCTAGTAAATGATTGGGTTTATCAAGAAACAAAATGAAAATTTAATCATGTTCCCATAATGATATTGTAATGTTATATTCATTAAAATATTATAATATTTTTTTTATATGAAATTAGATTTTTCTATATTTTTATTTATATGATATCTATGCAGAGATAAAAATTCCATGAGTAAATTTATATTAAAATCACCCAAATGATGAATTAATATATTTTTATGTGGTTTATTCTCACAAATATCATGCCTTAAAGAGTTATATAAATTGAATATAATTGGTTAATTACAATTTGGTTTCATCTATAAATCAATATATAATATTTGTCTTGGTGAATTAATATATATATCAAAATTATTTTATGTGAAGAAATAAAAAGTTGTTGGATATATTAATACGATCATTGTTCTAAATGTATAATGGTTATAAAATTCACTACATCATTTCATGGTAAAATTTGGTAGTAGTTTTTTATATGATTATTAAAAATATTTACAGCATATTTTCACCATTAAACCATATCTTATGGGATTTTTTTGTGTAATGTCCCATTACATTATATTGAAATGATTTTTGTCATTGTTGTGAATTTGGTGGATTTTTCTAATATTCAATTATATCAATCATACACCTAAAATATCTTTAAAAATAACACTGTTTATATATTTTTTATATTTAGATCATTTTTTGTCCCATTACTGATATTACCTTATTATTATGTAACAATTGTTTTACATGTTTGTAGTTTAATGTTCATTCCTACAAGGTATTTACCATTAAATCATTTATGACTCTTAACCCCAAATTAATTAGTATAATGTGATTCTATATCATCTATTACAACATTAATAGTGAATCTAACCTATTTTAGGTATATACCATATACTTCTACCATTTTATTTCCAAATCCTAGTTTAAATCCATGAATTAATTAACTGATTGAATTATTTAGATAAAAAAAACTAGATGTGTTTTTTTAAATTATTGTGAACTATTATTTGTAGAAGAAAATATGTTACTATTTCTTTTACTTATGATTAAGGAATTAAATATCTATTTATGTTTTAATAGTTAGGTGGAAATATTTATTAAAATGTTATTTATTAAACTCATAATATTCCATGTAGTAAATTTCATTTATTTTCATAGTGTTATAGACAGTTTTAGTTAATTGATATTATTTTTCAAAAAATGGATAATAGTGGAAACCTATTCTAATTATCAAAACTTTGAATAATAAAAAGATTATTTTATATGATATTGATCCATTACTTGGTAATTTTGGGATCAAAACTCATTTTGGAGTATAATTTTCATTGTTGAATAAATTACTAAATTTAATGATGGTTGTTATTTGGATAATTTGGCATTTGATTTTATATTATGTAATTATACATAACATAATATAGTTGGGTAAGGATATCCATGAGATTTATGGCACCAAAAACCATATCATTTTTCAGTTTATTAGGACAATCATTTCATAGTTCATATTTTTTTCTTACCCAATTCCTCCTTCTTTAAGTATTTTTATAAATCTATAATATTTATTATTGATAATAAATTGAAATATCAAACATCATTAAAATAATCATAAATATGAATAAAAATTACTAATTCAAATATGTTCGAGATTATGGATATTTTTGTTCAACCAATGGCTCATTGTGCTTTATGTTCTTAATCAAATTAAATTGATCCTACAAATTTACAATAAAATTATCTAATTCCAAACAAGACAAACAATATATAACACACATATATTATCCATATTTTAACTTGATTATAGATAATAATTTATAATTAATAATATACTCTGAGAAAACAAATCTTTTGTTTCATTTATTAATATATAAATATGAATCATATTTTACAATTATACATATATTTTTAAATTAAATAATTTCCCAAATGGATCTATTATAGACATATCAGTAAATAATAAATCTTAATGAGATAAATAAACAATATAAGGGGTGAGATAAATATTCCAATATGATATTTAAAATATCAATTTGTTATACAGTATATCTATATATATGAATCTAAAATATTTCTGATTGAAGATCATGAGTGAAATTACCTGATTAAATGATTAGGATCATGGAATCATAAAAATTGATCATTAATATAGATTGTATTATTATAGAACATGACTAGATCATATAACCCAAAAAATTTAATGATGGAACAAATAGAGATTTCATAGAATATCAATATAAAATTATTTTAAAAAATATTGTTTCATAATAAAAAAAATTTAAATCATTGTATTTACATATGAATATGAAATCATAACGTATGCGATGGGTCTATACGAATACCATCATCATATAATAGATATAAATATACCACAAAAAAGTGTACTATAATCATATTAGATGTCCCATATATTTCATATCATTGCATACAATCATAATATAAATCATTAGGGGGATAAATAATTCTTTTTCCAACCATCACATAATAATATATCCACAAATATGGGTTCTTCATGAAATTAATGAAAATAATAAATATATAATAATGAATATAATAATAAACTATTTAGAATGAAATTTTAAAATATCATAATCATTAGATGAAATAGAAATATTTATATCATTATCATTAATATTAAGTAGAAAAAAATATCAAATATAATGGATATTAAATATTTACTAAAAAATAATGTAAATACATTTGTATAAATACTATAGATTCATATGGATAATAGGAAAATGTAGGTTAAATCAATAGAGTATTATTAATGAAATATGATTTTAACATAATTTAGTATATTTTAAAATATATTAATATTTTTACAAGCCCACAATAAATTTTTTTAATAATTATTTAAATAAAAAAAGTACTAATAATTGATCCTTATAAATAAAAATTTCCAAATTTGAAGAAAAATGTTGTGGAATTTAGGTAATGTTATAAAAGATTAATGAAATATATTTTTTATAATTTCCATAATTATTTAGCATAATAATTATAAATGAAATGGTTTCTGATGTTACATCCATAATATATTTAAATGGAAATATATGTGATGTAACTTATATTAGCTATATTAAAGTAATACTGAAGGAAAAATGTACTTGTAGAAATAATAAAAATGGAAAAAGGTAATATCTAAATAAAATCGTGTAAATTGTCCTCTTACAATGACAAGATTTATGATGTAAGAATCATTAAAAATTAATATTGGAGGAAAAAATTTAAATCCATATAAAACTGGGAGATAAATATTTATTGAATCAATGGGTAAGATATTCAAATGATTACAAAAATATATTCACGTAGAACTATAACTCAATGAAAAGTGGTGGGTTATAAATCCCCTTACCATATGTTTTCTTAAAATGTCAGACTCTTAAATCTCTGTGTAAAGAAGTATAATTATGTTAACTAACTATTAAAATAATATTAACATAAATTTAAAAAATTATATTCATTGTTTAAATATTGAATTGATATTTTATGTAAATAATTTTGGTTCCAACAGTTCCAAAATAATATATTTTTTAACTTGGTATTGTTTCTTCGATCCATTATATGTGGTAATGAGTAAATCATCTCTATAATGATGAAATAAGGTATAAAGAGATAAATTATATATTTAAGGATTCCTAAGGATTGTTATTTTTGATTATATGATTATGATTTTTAATTAATCATGTGTGATTCAGATATTTGATATCATTTAATCTTCTAGAAAATGTTATTTTTTTAAAACTAATAATTTTCTATAAAATATAATCAAAAAATTTTACCCAAAATATAATATGAAAATAAATACCATATATAATAATTAGTTATGTTTTTAAAATGCATGATGATAATTTGATAGTATCATTTTATGTATGTGGTCAAACAGAACAAAACATAATCATGATATAATTATTGGATGATAATTTATATGAATTGATTTTATAATGGCTAGACATTTATAGAGGTATAATTATTTATTCATATGTTTTAAAAATTTTAAATTTGATAAAAAATGAAATCGGTTGTGAAGATATATGAAATTCAATGAAAAAGATTCATTGCATAATAAGAAGAACTTCTATTTTTTTCTTTTAAACCATCCATGTTTTTGTAGGACATAAAATTTATTCTTTGAAAAACATGTCACCAAACATGATATATACATTAATAGATGATTATTTGGAAAGATATAATTCATAATAATTGATCCTTATATATGTTTTTAAATAGTTGGAAGATGTCCCATATTAACGATTTTAAATTCTTGTGTTTTTAATGAAACCCACATTCCTTAATCAATAAGGTCAATAAATTTCTATGACATATTACAAAAAAGTAGATAAATAATTAATATAATATTTTCACATTCTCATAAACATATTATATTAAAACAAAATGTGGGATATTTTATTATATTATTCATTATTTTAACAATTTATATAGATTTATCAATTACAATCATATTTAAATTTTTCCCTTCATAACATGTTTATATTTCAAAAAATTAATATTACTATATTACATAATTTTGATATCATATTTCAAAAAAAATCATTTTTTAAAATTTAGAATATTAATATGTGAAACTTTACCTTAAATTGGAAACAAAAAATATATATTACAAATACATTTTTAGAATAAAAATAATTCTCTAACTATATTTTTTACATTTATATAACATGTAATTAATAAATTTTTTTAATGTTGGTTTACTATTTTTCTTACTAATATTAATTATCAGTGGATTTTATTTTTATTATTCAAATTTTATTGTTTCTAATAATACTTTTGAGAAAATTTCATTTCAAACAACCCATTTATCTCCATAATAGTTACATTTTGATAATATCATAAAATGAATATACATAACCACTCCAAACATCCCCATAGTCCACAAGGGTATGATATTCATAGGTGAAATCATCAAATTGTTATTTAGTTATTCGAGTTATTGTATTAATCTCCATTATTTTGAAAATCCCATGAAACACTATTTCTCAATGAGAACTTATTGATATATTACATCAGATGGGGGAGTGGAAATCTACCTACTGATGCAACTTTCTGAATATTATACAATGGAACACGATATAGAATAATTATACTTTGTAGTATTCTATTTTATCCATTTCAATATAAGTTTCATATTTTAATAAATTCTATTTACACTCATGATATTGATGGAAATATTATAAGGGTCACATTACATATTTTGATAATTTAATACAATTAAACAAACTATAGAATGAAATAAATTAGTCCATTAATTATTTTTAGAAAATAAATATCTATTTACATAAGGATGTTATCTACCCAATTATTATATATCCAATGATTATATATTTAGAATAACTATAAAATTGTAGGAATACACTTTTCAAAAATATATATAATCATAAATTCTTCTATTAAAATCATTTAAAAAATTCCTTCATAATATCAATTGTACAGGGAATATATTTCATTAATTTTATAGTTATGATTTTTTGAATGTTTATTAAGGAATATTGATAGTAAATATAATATACTAGTGTAGTCATTTAATATACATGATAATATTTCGTAATTATAATTTTTATAAATATTATCTAAATATGATACGGATAGTGATATTCAAGAAATTCGTTTGTGTTGTAATTGGGATCCAATATCAAATAAATTTTATCTTATTTTAGTGTTGTATTATGTGGGAATGTAGTAATTAAAAATAATAAAAATTTAATAAATATACTTACTAAAGGATTTGATGCTACACCTTGAGTCAAGTAACTAATATAATAAAAAATTGTGATAGTTAAAACATATTATTAATAGTATTAAAACTATTAAAATATTTCATGATACATGGTTTTCAATTGATTTATTTTAATTTCAATACCCTATCATTACCAAAGTCATCCTCACCATCTATTACTGATTTTATATTCTTCGACAGACTATCATCAACATGAATGTGGGATGAACACCCCAATCCATATTATATATTCATCAATTTTAATTATCAATAATTATACCATAAATAAAATTAGTTCTTTAATGTGTACTCCATAATTTTAATAAAATATATTTTAATTGAATACACATGAATGATTAGTTTATCAACATCAATTTGGTTACATTTGAGTATTATCCCTACTATTTCAACATATTAAATATATCATTAATATTTAATAGTTAATAATGTTATATATATAGCTAAATTCTATATATTTGATCTCTCATGTAAATTACCATTTATAATTCATGTTATCTTATGTATGATATTTTATCTGATTTTATTTATATATCAAACAATATTAAATTAATATATTATAATTAGCATACAATATTTCTTAGTGGACATATATTCTAACTATTCTTATCATTTCATTAGTTTCTCATGGTATCATAAAATGTTCAATAAAGGTTTTATCTCTTAATAAATATTATTTCATTACAAGGTTGTAGTTATTTGTTTCTATTGATATATTTACCAAATAAATATTATCAATTTATTTTTAATAGAGATAATAAACTTTTTATGGAGTGTATTAAATATATTATGAAACCAAAAATACTATTTTTAAAATAAATATTAAATTTTCATCTCTATTTATATTTTCATGAAAAGATCATATGAGATATTTTTTTATCATATATTGTTCATTAATTTAAAATTATACAGAATGCATAATTTATTTTCATCCATTGTCCAATAATAACTCGTTTTCTTCTCTAAGTATTTCATCACTTTGTTTATCAAAAGTATGAATTTAATTTATTAACAAATGATATTTTTTCTGTTCCCCCTATTCATTTATTTATTATCTAATTCCACCAGTGTGCATTCATATATATAATCCATGCTAATAGTTATCTAACTATAAAGTCATTATATATATATATCAATATTGTATTTTCTTTCAATGAATCCAATGGTGTATATTTTTTCTGATCTTTATAATATTCATATTATTATTTATTTATATTGAAGTAACTAAAATAAATATTTTTATCATAAATTCCTATTTGGGAATTATTTAATCATTTATTGATTTGTATGAAATTTTTTGACTAATTTTACTTGTATATTTAGACATATATCTATGATTTAGAATAATAAATTATAGAGTTTTAATTTTTAATATTATTTTATGAATTAAAGTCCATTACATAAAATATATTGGAAATGTTTTAATAGTTCAAAAAAATTAATTATTTGAATGTATTCTGGGGAAATTTCACTTTTATGGTTTATTTAAACTTTATGTTGTATTGGAAGTGAAATTTGATTATTCTCATAATTGCACATATTTTATTTTATAATTTCATATTTTTAATTTTACCAATATGTTAGTTTGTGTGAAATTGTCACAGTTTATGGATTTTGTAGTGTTTTAATGTGAATATGACAAATGTGGTATTTTTGTAATTTTATCTCTTTTTTTTACATATATTTGATTTAAAAAATTTCAAAATAATCCAAACAGTCAAATTAATTATTTAGGATTATATAATTTATCATGTATATTTTATCTAATATGACAAATTAATTTATCAAAAAAATTTATTCTCAAAAGATACTCATAAAATGGGCCAAATAATCGACATAGGGTTTTGGATATATTTTATGGTCGAAATTTTTTTCATAATGTACAAAACTAATTGAGTAGAAATTTTTCATGTATTTATAAATAATGAAAAAATAAAATTATTCATAGTTGTTTTCATATGATGTTATAGTTCATGAATGGTCATATAAGCATATGATATTGGTAAATTGGAATACGTATAGTCACCAGTCCTGAAATATCATCTAATGTCATTATTTATGATCTTTTGTACTCATACACAGTGAAACAGAAATTTTTATGGGGATTGAAATAGCCATTACCAATTAATAAATAATTAAAAATTAAAAATTTATCTTTTTTAAATCCCTAACCCTAAAAAATATAATATTATTCAACATTGAAGGGAAATATGGAAACACTTATTCATATGAAAATTTATATCATGTCCATTTAAAGTATTTTTCCATTTTAATTTCTCATTTTCATCAGTTATGTAATGATTTTATATTATAATAATTTTTTATAATTTTAATCAATATTATTATTATTCTTAATATTATTGGCTCATTTTCCCCATTTTTTATTCATCTTCACTTTATCAAAAAAATGTGTAAATATTCTCATTTCATGTTAGAGGGATATAGAAGTGGATTCCATTGGGTTATTGTGTTTTTTAATTGATCTAGGTTTTTAAAAATATAAGCATCCGAGTTGTTGATAAATGTTCTAGAATGTTCCACCACCAAAACTTATTTATCGATTTTCCTCCCCATTTTCACATCTATATTACAACGATTTGATTCATAAGTCATTCATATGATGGTGTATTTTAAACATAAATTAGGGAAGAGTCCACTTTTTTATGAAAATCACATAGTGTAGTGTGATAAAATTAGAGCAAGAGGGTAATAGAGTACAATTTGTGAAATAATCCCTAATAGGGGAGAGTAGATAAATTTAATAACCATGTAACTATCATTTTAATTGTTGTGAACTCAATATAAAAACATATCATTTCAAATGAACTCCGTTATATTTTTATTTTATTCTTAAATAAAAAAATATATATAAGCTTATTTCCCCCCACTCACATTATTAGATTTCTTGCATTATTATATATATTATAGTTGTAATAGTACTCATTGATATTTACTATGTATAAGAGTTATCCTAAACAAAACCACCCAAATTAATTTCAATATTTTTTGTTCATGGGATATTATGAAATATATTGAATTGGTTTTCATGAAAATAATCTAGTATCAAAATTATATCATTCTGTTATTTTTTGATATTTTTTTGTTCTTTACTGATAATCATTATAAATAATTCAAAAAGGAATTATTTATATTCTATTATATTTATGATCTATCATTTTTATTAATCTCATATTATCAAATTATTATTATTTTGAATGTCATCAATGGTCAATATATTTATTATCATTTTTAATATAATTTGTATTATTGGGTTAATGTGACAAATAAGACTAATTAGAAATTTTTTTTCTGTAGAAACATATTGCATTCATATATATATTCATCTTATCAACCCCATGAATTCAATTATTTGAAAAAAAGTTTAGTAAATTATTTTGTAATCAACATATTATATTCAATCGTATATATATGAACATAAGGGATTTAATTTCACAGTATTGTCTCCCCATAATATATATTGATAAGGTTAACCCACTTATTTTTTTCTTCATTCCTGAAATAATACTAATATAAGTCATTTTTTAAGTATTTCATAATCGATTTATCAACATTTCAACAACATCAACTTAACTGTTATTCAAATCTATGAGTGGAATTTTTATTTTTTAGGAAAATAAAATCAATAAAAGAAGTTATTAATCCAAATTAATAGATATAAAATATTGTATTATCATGTTGATATATAATTTTAGGATAATACCATAATAAATAAGAATCAAATTATTTGGATTGATATTATACATTCAATATAAAATGTTATAAATATTTATTAAACTCAATTGTTTTTTTTAATATAGAATACTAGTGGAAAACACAGTGTCCCAAAAAGTGTATCACCGAAAAAATAAGGTAAGTAATTAAATTAAATATTGCGTAGGAATCAATAATTATTAGAATAGGTACTACATTTACATATCTTTTGTATTTGTGTGTATAAAAATATTCATTGTGGTTTATGAAATAAAATAGAATAAATGTAAATAAGAAATATAGACATTAGAGTTCACATGGATACACATAAAAATAATAATATATTAAGATGTACGAGAATCATTGGTCCATTCCTCAAAAAATATATATGATTAATATTTTAATTAATAATAGGTGAAACTTACAATGATTCTCATACATCTTAATATATTATTAATAATGGTCATAATTTACAATATGTGTACTTTCTTTAGTATCATTAATAGTTATTCAAACATGTAACACTCCAGAAATTCAAGGATATCCATGATCATAACCTGAATAATTATTTCATAACCATCACTCTTGCATGATTTTAAAAGAAATTTTTTTGTAATAATATTACAATTCTTTAATTAATATTATTCTCGATATAAATTGAATATATTAAATGAACAAGAACATGAACATTCATTAAAAAACACACATGAGATAATAAGGCATATATCACATGAATGAATGAATATAATGAATAATTATTAAAAACTTTATGATTATATGATGATATATGATATGATAAATATGATTTGTGTGCTACTATTATTTAATAATATTTTTAAATCCATTACACAAGAGGATATAAATTTTTCACCCTAATATAAAGGATTATTACGAGATTATATTTCAATATCCCATTATTGAATCATATTTTTTATCTATCAATTTCATTAATATTGAATTTATAATTACAATATTAATGAAATATAATTATTCATTAATAAAAAATGGTATTTTTTTTAAATTTAATTATTTCTGCCAATGCGATTTGAACTAGTGGTATAGATATTAGTATATCTATTTCTTTTCATTGGGAATAAATTACATCATAAATTTCATTAATGTTACATTATTATGATTTCAATTTATTTTAATATAATTTATTTTATTTACAACTCTTTATGTTGGATTTATTGTTGATACATTCAATTGATTCAATGGTAAATTCTAATCTCATCATAATAATCTATAAAATATTTTATTTTATAATTTCAATCTAATCGAGATAATTTATTCATGATTTTTAGTTAAATGATATTATTTGATCAAGTTATAATAATTTTTTTTCATTCTTCTTATAATAAAATAAAATCCAACTCGCTAGGGAGAAAAATAAGTGTGCATATATTATATGAAAACATTGTATTATTTCTATATTTATTAGAAAATATGTATTCATCCAAATATCTAGATTAAATTATTTTTTAAAAATGATTTCATCCTTTAAAATTGATTTATTAAATAAATTGTAACACATTTTTTACTATTTCAAAAAATTAAATGAATATTTATGTAGTTTTCAAAATAATTTAATTTTGGATTTTCTGAAAAATGTTAAATAATTTTTCTCCCAATTTTGTATTCAAGGTCATTTTATAACATTTTATATTGAAAGAGGAGTGTAATTTTAAATTTTTACAACAAATAAAAATATAATGACACTAATTAACATCTTTTTTTGAAATATTATTTTCCATGTTAAAAATATCATTCTAATGATTTTTTTTTTTAAAATGACTTTATGATATAAAGTATTTAAATTTTTTAATAGTTAATGGTAATTTATGTTAAAAAATTTATTGAAAATTTTATATTATTTAAATTCATTATCAAAGAATAACTTTTATTCTAACTTAAAATGTTATCTATTGTAATGATAAAATCTTTATTCTTCCTCTATATAGTTTATTCACATTTTGGCTAAAGAATGTATGGAAAATCACATTTTTGATTCATTTTTTTATTCACTAAAAATCCATTAAATTAGATTCTTTCCTCTAAGAATTAAAAATTAAATTAAATTTAAATATCCGTTTTATTTATTATGTACAATCATATTTCGTAATTTGTATATCACTTATACATATGGTGTTTTAAATTGAATTTAATTTTAGGGATAGAGAAAATATTGATAAATATGTGACCCTTACTGAATATGGATATTTTATTTTAAGGAATATTGATCCTTGAATGAAATAAATTATTTGATATGTGAGGAATGATTTCAAACAGAGGTGATAGTTGGGTCCCATTATTATATAGAACCCCAATGCATCAGTACAACTAATGATACAAACTTGTAAATATATTAAAAAATAATTTTCAATTGTAGATTAAATAGCCTTATGGTTGTTCTTGATGCTAGGGGTATCATATTCCTATCATAAAAAATCCAATAATTAAGTGGTTATTTCATTATGAAATCAGTTATAATTTTCCATGATATTTTCTCTAAATAATTTTATCATGTTGCATTTTATGTTTACATTATTGAGGAAATGGAATTTTTTTTAGTTATTAACGTTTTTATATTAATTTTTCAATATCCTATAATTTAAATGGAATGTGTTATCAGTTATTTATATTCCACAATGACTATTCGTTGTTTTGTAAATCAAATTTGTTGTGTTCTTAGTAATTTACATTACATTGTGGGGTATTTATCATCCAGATATAAAAATGTGAATTGATCTCAATAAATTACCATTCGATGTTAATTATGAATAATAATTCTTCATAGTTTCTATTGTACATGACCATTATAGAACATTTAGCTGACCTTTATTACGTCTGCATTCCAAAGGTTACCATAATGTTTACTATGATATATATGATGGTATATGTTAGTTAAAATAAATTTATTCATGGTAATATATTATTTTTTACATTTTCTGTCACATGAAATTGTGAGAATGATGTATATATATCTAGATTAACAAGAATAAGAAACTATTAATTCCTTTCTGATTTGATTACCTGTATATTTTCGCAATGTAATTTAGCCTTGTACCAGCTCCTCACTTCCGGGGTTGGGGTCAATACACATGGTATCAATGCATGTTTGGTGGAAACTATGGAAACTATATTTAAAAAAATATATATTAAAGGACATAACCCTATGATATAATATGGGGATAATTATATAAGAACATATAATGGTTTTGAAACAGGAGTATATTATATGGAATCCTCATAGAAATACAAACCTATCTAAATGAAGAATATATATGTGGTATTATAATAGAAACAACTAGCTGTAAAAACCCTAAACCATGTATACAATTATTGACACAAGAATGACATCGTATAGAAAAATGGGGTTTAATACACACCTGTTTTGACAATATCTTAGGATATGCATATGGTGATTCAAATTATATTAACTAGACATTGTTATGGATTTGAATTGTTTATGGAAATATATCTAATATGTTAAAGCTAATCTGTCTTAGATTGAAAATAATTTTTCATGGTTTAGTGATCTTATGAATTATTATGTAGTTTTCCCACTATGATATTTGCAACATCCCCAATTTTGAACTAGGCAGAAGAGAGATGGGATTTAAAAAATTTCATTGTTGGGAAGGCCTTTATTATGCCATGCATCAGAACTCTTCATTTTCTAGGTTTGGGAACTACGAGGTAAATTAATTTCAATGAAATTAAATTAATCAACCTATATTGGAAATTAAAATGGGATGTAAATTAAATGTAATTAAATGGAAAAATGATAATGATTTTTTATTATAATAAATATGTAATTATTATTATTATACATAATTATTATTATTATGGTTTAATATTATTATTAATTTTATAATTATAATTATAATTAATAATTTTTTTCAATTTATGTAGGATTTTTGATAAATCATAAGGATGTATTTCATCGTATCCCTCAGAGACCCACGTAGCACAACCCCTTCCACACTCCTCTACAGGTGTGGTGTACCTGCCCCTCAATCTCCCATTGGAACCACAACCCCTCTTCATTCAAGAATTTTTTCTTGGACTTCCTCCTTGCGATGTGATCCCTTCTATGTCACGACCTCCTCTATCATGCGGCACCACCCCTGTGAAAAAACCATGTAGCTTGTGATCCCCTCTCACTATCATTCAAATTATATGCACCATTATCTCTCCATTCATTTCTAGGTTCACATTAATTAGTTGAGGTATGGTATTTATGCCCCTTCTCCTTCTTCACATTGATTATTTTAATCTCTTTTGGCACCAAGTTGACATTTTTCCAAACAATAGGATTTGGGGTTAATGGTTTTCTTATTTTCATCGTTTCATACATCATTTTGAAGGCCTCTATGGATGTGTTGGTGCATATTCCGACATCCCATTCTAAATGTTAGGTGGTGCCAGTGTTTTCAGTCCTCCAAATTTTATTTTGTTTAATAATTTTTTAATTCTTGTTTTTCATAAATTTATCATATGTGTTTTCGTATTTATGAGTCTCATACCCATTTCTTGTTGTCCTCTGAACTTGGTTGTCTAGTTTCATGTAAATTTGGTAAGTTTTCATCATCTAAGGTAAGGTTTTGACCCAAAATTTCTTTTTTCTCTTGTTTTATGGTTTCCATTGTGTTTTAAATAATTCATATGGTTTTACTTTTAGAGGGATGGTCCCTTTTAAGTGGATTCATGTCACCGAGTCATGGGTGACTCGCCAGTGTGTGCATAGGTATGTAAATATATGTATATGGGATCCCCTGTTATGTGTGTAGTCACCCATGGAAGTGATTTTTCATGTATGGGGATAGGTTTCCCAATTAATATATATATATATATATATTCAGGTGTAGGTGAGTGGAGACATGAATATAAATATAATAACATGTATACGGATCCCCTTTCACATTCCCATTTCCATGAGAGTGTATTCTTAAGTGCTATGTGTCCTAGTTTATGTGTGAAGTTTCACATGCCCAGTGGGTGAGAAACATCATTTAATTAAAAATTATTAAGGTATAATGTTGATGTTTTAGATCCACTTGAGGTAGGATCCAATTCCTGTTACTTTTTAATTTAATGAATACATTTATTAATATCTTTAATTAATTTTAAACTTCACATTGATTAGATTTTACGTAATATAGTAAAGTTTAGATTGAATTAATTTTAATGATAATTGAGTGAGATTTATTATGGATGTATTAAATGTGATAAATGGTAGCTTGGTAATAAATTCAAGGTTTTCTAATAAAACTAATCCAATAGAGGTGCGATGTCTTTGAAAACTGACAGTGATAGATATCTTTATTTTGTTTATTAAATTATTACAATTGAATTAAGATGAATGAGTTATATAATAAATGTTAAATATAATTAAATTAATTTTTCAGAAAAGAAATTACACAATTCAATAATATAACCCCTCTAATGGAGGTTTATTTTATTCTAAACCAATGAGTTGTTATAGTTATTTTTTTTCATTTTTAGATTTGGTTTGAGTTTTCCATATGACTCAAGTTGGTTTTTGTTTTGTGGATAGTTATATTTTGTTCTCTTTGAATAATATAAATTTAATAATAATGCTCTTTTATATCAAATGACAATTTCGAATAAGAATATCCCATGATCTTGACACTTCCATTTTACACTTGACTATCATGAATGAATTTTCAATATTTAATTAAAGTGAATGAATTGGTAAATGGTTTTTGTAGGGTATATGTTTATTGTCCATATTTTTTTGGCACATTAGATGTCATGTATTTTGGATTCTCAGTACAACCATCTAGAAATGCGTTTTTATTTATTAATTAATTTCCTAGGTTATTCAATAGTGCTGGTGGTGGCATTCATTTATGGTGGAACCCGTTCGGGGGGTTCGCCTTGCCTCATGGCCAACCCTTTGGGTGTTCCCTACCTAAATGAAATCTTGAATTTTTAAAAAGGTTACAAATGTAATGTGATAGTTTGAGTTGAATTCTCATCTTAAATAATTTTGTTATCTTGTACTAGTTATTGTCATTATTAATCTACAATTGAGGAATATTTAGGACCTTTGATTTTGATAACATTTTATTGTACATTTAAGTGAAAAACTGTGATGCCGAAGATCTAGTAGTAGAAAGATGATTATAAATATATTCACATAATAATAATAAATTTGTAGTTTTGTTTCACTAGTATTTTTAAATACTACGGGTGATGTTGGATCGCAAAGGGATCATTGAGGACCGACTCGTTGGAAATGTGGCTACGCCATAACTCAGGTGATAATCAACCCCATATGTGTGATACCAATACTAGCTCAAGGTAAAGACATTCATGAGCTATAATTTTTCATTAGAAATATGGCCTTGGATAGGCTCGGTGGGATTGGGTTATTTGAAGCATGTACTAATGCTTTGCCTTTTGGTATGGTCTTGGCCTCCAACACTACAACATGGACATAATAATAATAAATATGTCGTTTTTTCAAGAGAATTCTAAATACCTAGGAGTTAGATATGTTCCCAAAGACATTATCGAGGATGGAACAGTTTGAACAGTTAAAAACACCAACATTTGGGTGATACTCGACTCCTTCTATGTTATATCAACACATGATCTTTATAAATCCATTCACACAAAGATACATGTTCTTTGGAAATATTTACTTATACGGGCTTGGTGGTATTGTTAATTTGAAGGATGTACCGAAGCGATACCTTTTGGGATCTTCTCAGACATGGATTCTACAATGTGGATAGAATGATAAAAAATGGTGTGTGGTTACCCTTGTTTTTTGTGACAACATTCTGATGTCCTATAAAACTCCTTTTTAATACAAATATATGACATGAAGTTAAAGAACATGATCTGGGGTATGTTTCCTTTTCATCTACCTTATTTTTTCTTTCCACTATAATATATAAATATAAATAATAATTCTTATATGAAATTGATCCGATTATCTGGCTTAGGCTAAAGCAGGTGACATGGGAAGGGTTTACTTTTAATAACCCAGACCATGTTTCATGTTTTAATATCTGTCACACCCCCATTTTTTATATGGAAGAATTTTTAATTTAAAATTAATTGATTGGATTGGTTTATAAATAGGTGGGGCCGGCCTTCTGATATTTATATCTCACATCCTAATTGAGAAGACATTACATAGGGGTACACTAGTTGACTTTTCTGGTTTGTGTGATTGTGAATGATGATTTATTTCTCATGTTGTTGAGTTTTTATGTAGTTGTTATGATTCAATTATTGAGCAAGATCTCAGGATGCTCAAGGAGATTTCTTGTGGGTCTTTACTATATTTTCTTTATTAATTCTCTGTGTTGTTAAGCATGCTTTATTGTTTACTTCTTAAATTATGTATCATCACCATGACACGCATTCAGATGTTGTACAATTGGAATTGTCCACTTGAAATAATTTTTTTACTATTTTCTATCACTACATTGTCTAATATTTATTTGTTACATCCAATACTTTGTTTTTCCGATACTCTTTTATACCGTTTTGCAACCCTAATTAGTGGTTATAGTCTCTTCACAATCATATCATGAGACCCTCGCTCCTAGTCGGTAGACTCTTGGGTATGTGGACACATGCCAAAGTTCATGTTACCATCCGTTCTAACCACCAGCATAGCGGTGAGCATGATTTGTATGTGACAAAGTTGTGTCAAAGGTTATTTTCATTTGTCAGACTATTTGGAGTTGGAAGAATCCATACAAGGAATGTGTCGATGCTAGGTTAATAACTGTTCTTGGGACTAATCACCCCAGGTTTGAGAAATGACCTAGTGTCCATTGTTGGAAATTGTTTTTCTTGATTTATGATATAAAATTTTGTATGATTTAACCCAAGTAATTTTTTTGATTTCTACTTCTTAGGAATTTATAATGATTCTGGTATATTAACCTTGGCCTATCAAGTTATGGATGAAGCATTTCATTCATCATATTATCTACATATGAATTCACATGCCATTTATAGTGGCATGCCATGCAGTTTCATTTTAATTTTCTTGTGGATATGATTGAGTGCCTTAATTTTATTCCATGTTTTTTATTTTATTAAATATTATTTTTTAAATACTTGTTTTTAGTGATATATTTAGCATGTTTCCTATTTACTAGAATTATTTCCTTGAATTGTTCATTGGTGCTTATTAGTATGTCTCTGTGATTAAATTTCCATGACATTGTGTAATTTTTTTTGTCTTAGTGTTATCCTCTTGTAGTTACATGATTATCCCATGGGGGAATTAGATAAATCACTTATCCAGTGTTTGTTTAAAAATGGTAACATTATGTTTCTTTTAAAACTTATAAATTTTTAACCAAATGATAAATTTTAATGAATGTAAATGGATTGGGAATAGAATCTATAGTGGTGTGCTCGTTTCAACCCCCATGAAAGTATAAATTTAGTTTCTACTTGAGTTTCCTTGGGATGGAAGTGCTCTTTGTGTCGACCATTGCTTTTAATAAAAAGATACGTCAACATGGGATTTATGGTTGTTAGGTAATATTCATCATTCAAATGTTAAATACTATGGTGGGATGTAATGTTGACCAGATGCTTAATAAGACGACGAAATTATCTACTCTTTAGTTGAATGAGTCTCTAGGTGAAATAGTTTTGATTGGAACCATATCGGGTTTTCAACTGGAAGATGAACCATGGATCTCATCTTAGTAGTTTATATGACACTTTCCTAGTCAATTCATGATGGTGCATTGGGCATTGTGAGACACAAACCAGCTAGCTGTGTATGCTTTTTGCGACTTTTGTGGGTTAAATGATGGTTACATTTTATCTAAAGGCTTCTCTTGGATGAGAAGATCTATGGTGGTATTGTTATAACTTCCCATATTATGAACGGGTCAAAAGAGTGATGGAATTCAGAATTTTCTATTGCTGGGAAGGCCTTTTTTTAAATGATGATCATTGGAAGTCATATTTTTCTATGAGTGGGTGCTGTGAGGATATATAATTCTATAGAAAATAAATAAATTAAATTATTTTAGATTCTAATTTTGGAAGTAAATTTAATATAATTAAATGGAAAAATTAAAATAATTATTTTAATAAAAATAACAAATTAATTATTATAATTAATATTATTATTAGTTAATTATTGTTATTGTGGTTTATTTTTAATATTTATTTTATAACTATAATAATTATTATTATGTTTTTTTCTTTGGTTTTTAGTAAAATCCTATTGAATTATTTTCTTATCCCACTTGGAGATCTGCGTAGTGAACCCCCTTCCCTATCCCCCCAACGTGTGGCTCACCTCCCACTCCAACTCCTCTATGTCACGAGACTTCTCCTCCTTCAATATTTTAAGCTGAAATCCATCCCAACGATGTATTATTTTATTTTCTAAGACCTCATCTACAAATCGAGGATACCCTGGGAAGAAACATTGAATGGCCCAACCCCCTCTTGTGGTCCCTACTTTTATGCCTAGAATTTTCTTCTGATTCATTTATGGTTTCCATTTGATTGGTAGAGGTGTGGTCTACATACCCCTTATCGTTAATAACTTTGATTATTTTAATCTCTTCTGACACCCAGTTGAAATTTGACCAAACCATATGTTTTGGGGTTTTGATGCACCTCACTGCAACCATATGAAAATGCCTTGTTATCACATACTAAATTGACTATTTTGTTCAATAGTGCTCATTGTGGCCTTATCTTGTGGCGAAAACCATTAAGGGTGTTTTCCATACATCACGGACACCCCTTTGGGTGTGCCCCACAAAAATTACTTCTTTCCATCCTCATTAAGTAGTAAATGTAATGTGATAGTTTTAGTTTAATTCCCTTCATTAACAAGATGGTTAGATTGTACAATTTAATGTCATTAATATCCTACCATTGAGGCACCTTTTTGCTATAATTTTTTTTTTATATTTTATTTTACATGAAGCTTCCAAATTTTCATGCCATGTTCTAGTGGTTTGACCTATATTATAATCATATTCACATAATAATAATTATAAATATGTTGTTTGGTTTCCATGGTCATTCTATATTCGTCTGAGTGATACTGGTTCCTAAATAGATTAATAAGGATTGAATCATTGGAAAAGTGGCTACATTGAGCCTTAGGTGATACCCTACCCATTATTTGTGATACTAGGGAAGGATCATGGTAAGGAAATGCACCAATAGATTCTTGGTATTTCTAAATATTTCATTGGACGGATGTGTTGGTGATGGGTAATTTGAAGAATGTTCCTAAGAGATTCCTTTTGGGATGGGCTCAGACTCTAACTCTACTTCTTATACAAAATAATTATAAATATGATGTTTGTTTTCTCTAAGATTTCTAAACACATATGAGTTATAATGGTTCCCAATAGAATTATTAGGGACAAACACATTGGAAAAGTGGATACTCCATGTGTCGGGTGATACTCGACCCCTTCTATGTGAAACTGGGATATGCTCATGGTAAATAAATTCCCCAAGTGATACATGGTCTTTCAAATTATTTCTATAGATAAGCTCAGTGGCATTGGGTAATATGAAGGATGTACCGAAGTGATACATTTTGGGGTGGGATCATACTCAGACTCTACAACATTATCATAATGATAATATGGATGATATATGGTTTCATATATGATTTTTGTCACATTTATAATATCCTATGACTCTCTTTGTTGATACATATATTAGACTGGCAGATATAGAACATGATTTGGGGTTTTTATTTTTTACTACTTTCTATTTTCTGGCCTCTTTTATATATAAATATACATCATACATCTAACAGTTACTCATTCAGATGTTATGTCTTAGGACAAAAAAGATGATATGGGGAGGGGGTACCATTAGGAACCAAAACCAAGTTGCTAGTTTTAATTGTTATTAGACACCATTATTTTATATAGAACTTTTTTTAATTTTCAATCCACTATCTGGATTGTTTTATAAATCCATGGTGCCGACCTACTACATTTTATATCTCACATCCAACTCGGGCCACCATTGCACTGGGCTACATGAGTAGACTTTTCTTGTTTATAGGACTATAGAAGATGATTTATTTCTCATGTTGTGATTTTTGTATCTGGGATTTGGGAGCAAAGGACTAAGCTAGAGCTTTGGATTATCAAAGTGATCACCTATATGGATTTTCTATATATTCTGTAATATTTTTTTGCGTTGTCAATCATGCTATATTTTTTACTAATTTTTGTAACAATCATCACCAAGACATGCATTATGGTTCTGTACTATTAGCATTGCCCACGTTTACTAATAGGTTAAATGTTGTCTTCGCATGTTCTATCTCATATATATTGGCAGATTTCAGTATTTCCTTTTACCTATAATTTATTATACCACTATGAAACTAGGATAAGAGGGTATAGTCTCCACACTATCACCTCTCGATACCCTCACTGCTAGTCAGCAGCCTCTGGCATAGGGGTAGATGCTCCAAAGGACATGATACCCACTGGTCTGACCATCGTCTTAGAGGTGTCCAGAGTAGGTATATGAAATTTTTCTATAAGATAACTATTTTCGTGTATTTGGTCAATTTAAAGAACAAAATGGAATCATGTTAATATTTATTATGAAGAACAATGTGTTCTATATGAGAAAAAAATCAGTATTGTCTTATTGAATGATATTGAGATTATTAATTAACTTTTTAATCAAAATATGATTAAAACATATAATTTAACCAACATCTAGATATATTAATGTATATAAGTATAGATTTTTCATAGGGCTTGAGTAGTAGAGACCTTGATAAAAGAAATATCAAATACATTTTAATCCAAATTTAGAAGGACACAACCAAAATGTGTTACAATTGAATTATAAATTTCTTTTTGTGTTTAATGAAAGGTAATAATGAAAAAATACCAATGGCAGATGATGAGTATGATGGAATGAAATATATCTCACCATTTTTATCCATTAATAGCTCATTTCCATAAAGTTAAGAAATATGGGAATTACATGAGTCAATTTATTCTTCTAAAGGTTGACCCAAGGATGAACAAATATTGTAGGTTGAAATTAAATAGATGATGTATTTTTGTAATAGTATTTTACTATATGAATTATGAAACATGTTATTAATATGTTAATTTTTGATTAATTCCTATCATTATAAACATAAAATTAATAGAATCAATTATGATTTATTATTTTATGTTTGAATATATGTTGAATGTAATAAACATTACTATAAAGGTTTTATAATATTTGAGTCTACCCATAGTAAGGGCAGTTTGATGAAATTTATGGATTAGTATAAAATATATTTTAGTATAAATGCCATTGATTTTTATAAAAAATGTATATTGGTATTGTGAAACTATATGTATTATATTATCATTATTTATATTTTAAGAACAGTCATATTATATTATTTTTTATTATTATTTTTTTACTGATAACCCATGAAAAATGATATTTAATTACTAATTTTAGTTCATGTATGTCCTTTGTATGTTTTGTATCTTTTTATAGTATTTAATAGGCAAGGATATAGGTACATCTTAACATTGTTTCGAGCAAATATCTTTCTGATTTTAATTTGTAGTGTATTTGGATGAAAATATGATAACATTGAATGAATGAGGGTAGTGTAATGTTGTTGCACTGTTAGAGAAAAAATGATTCCTTACCCCATCAAACCGTAAAACTATGGGAAGAGAAGAATTGAAAAGATAACTAATTTTGTGTAATATTGTGTACCGTATTAATAGTAAATGATTACCCCTATAAAATATTCTCATGGTTTGGGTTAATAGTTAAGGAATACTATGTGACCCATACTTGCAAACCATTCATGACTTTTTAAATCACTTGAAAATTATAAATTAATTTTCATAAACATAATTTTAAATAGTAATCAACCCAAACATGGAACATTGTGATTTTTATTTATTCTAATGCTTCCTGGATTGATTACAATCCTTCCTGACATCTTTTATTCATGATTTGAAGCCCAAATTTAAAATATTCACCTCTCCCGATATGTTTTTTCTGTCTGGATAACTTTCATATTCATCAAACATTTTACTCCCATTCTTTTAGTAGTTATTGTTTTGTATTTGAAATATTTTTATATATATAATTTCAGATCTGTATCTACTGTTGTAGATATAGATCAATATCTGAGAGATCATGATTTATTTGATATTTATTTAGAAAATAGTTCAGGATATCATTCAATGTTGATACTACAATAAATTTTCTGGTATTTCTATTAGGTGATCATTTTTCAAAAAATATAGGATTTGGTCTAATATTAAAATCACATAGTAATTATTTTGATTTAATTTGTTCAAATTGTATAATTTCTGCTTTTATTATCAGTTGAATTTCTTAATGGATTAATTACATTGGTGAATTAATTAATTAATGAATTGTGAAATATATTTATTATGGTATAATTTAATGAGGAATTTTTTATGTTAAATTGATATTATGAATGGGATAATTAATTCTAGATTTAATTATGCTATACTGGTATTAGGTATTTGGACAAATAAAAGTGGAATTAATTATGTGATATTGATGTTATGATATGAGAAACATAATTTTTGGAACAATTATGAGATATAGGTATTGCGTGTTTGATTAATTAATTGGGATAATTTTATTGAATGTTGATACTATGAAATGATATCATTAATTATTTTTTGAATTAACTAACAGACATAATATGGTTAATTTTATATTGAATTAATTAATATATGAGATTTGATTAATTAATTAATTATTTATTTAATGCTATACATATGATTAATTAATCGATGAATTTACAAAATTACGTGTACTAATTAATTTTATGAATTAATTTATATAAGACCTTGATGTTTCATAGTGATTATAGGATTATAGTATATTAAATATTGTTTGATTTTATTTTCTGACATATGTAATATATATGAAACACATATGTGTGGGAAATGGATTAGTTCTTACAGAACCCATGTTTGAGGGAGATGTCATTCTATTTTTAATTCCTCTAGTGATCAAATGTATTATATATTTTTGTTGAACATGGACTTCTTCTTATAAATACTCCTTGTGAAGGTCATTGTATAATCCTTTGGTAACTCATAGTAATAAATATGTGTTGGACCTATTCTACTACATTAAAATCCTAATTGTTCTAAGGAATGAATATCCAATCCAAAGTTTTTGGCATTTATTTATAGATCTTGTATGGTTTATTATAATTTGAAATTAAATTGATAATTAAAGGCCAATTTTTTATTGAATTTTTATATTGATTGGGTAATTTAGGATCAAAATAGAGTTGTAGATGCTCATTATTCAAGGGGGTTTGGGGGAATTGTATACATTAAAAAATTACTTAGGAAGTTTTAAAGTTGTTATAAAACTTCCCATTTTTTTCAATTTTAAACAAGGTAAATTCCAAAAACCTCTTAGTTATAATGACTTCCTAGATTTCAAAAACATGTTTCCAAAAATAAAACATAAGAAAAGTGTACAAGGAATATGATAATACCTTAAAATGTATAGAATATTACTAATTAGAGTATACAAGTACAAGAATGTATAAGAAGATTGTACTTTCCTTATTAATCAAAATGCAGCGGAAAACAAACTTGAAACAATACAAGTAACAAGTAAGAAATATTTTAACCCAATGAATATTTTATCCAACAACCTATGATAATGGTCCCTTGACTTATTCTTTTAAGAAATAATATATTCCCCACACTATTGTAAGATCTCGATAAGAATATTAGAGTTTGTATTTCTATCCCCAAAAGACCTCGAACATCAAGGTAGTCAACACCTCTATCTTCCTAATCAAGATATTCCTCTAACATTATGTTAGTCGGCACCTCTGTCTTCCTTACCCTGGAATCCCTCTATTGTACACAACAAGAATAAGAGTCTCATGAAGCAGTATGGAAAAGATGTTCAGTACCCACACGGCATGAGAGTCTCTCTCTGTAGAAATCACTTCAATAACATGTAATCTCGAGAATTATATAATAGTGTTGAGATCATTCAAATAAGCCCCAATTTGTAGGGGAATTTCCAAACAGTCAGAACCTTCCTCCAATGGTCATGTTTTTCTATTAATTTAGGAGGGACTTATACACGTGTCAATAAATAAACTATCCGTTAGAAATAGAATACAACACATCGTTTGATAATAATAACAAGGGTAATTAAAATATGGTTTCTCAACAAAATTTAATTTTATGGCGTCTAATGAATATAATTTTTAGAGTCTAAGAACATTTAGATTCTATATTATATGGATATTAGGATTCTGTTAATCAAGAAATTCGTACTTCAGATTTTGTAATCTTCGGAGTCTGAATTCTGAGGAATTTAGAGTATGATTCTGATGAATTATGTGTATGAATTCTAAGGAATTCAGAGTCTGAATTCTGAGGAATATAGTGTATGAATTCTGACAAATACATCGTCTGAATTCTAAAGAATTCGATGCTGGAATTCAAATGAATTCGGAGTCCTAATTCTAAAGAATTAGGAATCATAATTCTACGTAATTTAGAACTTTTATGTTAGATAATTCATTGTTTTAATTTCAGAGATTTTGGAGACTGAATTTCATAGAATTCAGAGTCTGAATATTGTAGAAATCAGATTCTGAATTTCAGTGAATTTAGAGCATGAATTTCATAGAATTTGGAGTCTGAATTTAAGCGAATTTAGAGTTCTAATTTTATAGAATTCAGAGACTTAATTTCAGTGAATTCGGAGTATGAATTCAGATCCTGAAAAAATACTCAATATCTATGTGTTTATAGAATTTTGAGGTTTTAGATATTAAATTTAATATATCACTTAGTAATAAAAAAATTTAAATTTAGAGAAACTAAAATATGAACAATGAAAAACATGGTACATATATATTTATTTGGGGAAAGAAAATTTTCTTTATTAAGATAAAACTTATTAAGATAAATTTTCCTTGAGATAGAGTGTTTGTGATTTTCAAAACAGGATGGAATGGAAAAAACATATGGAAACTTTATTGACTCAACAATCTCCTCCTTTTTGGAAAGCATAATAACCATTACGAAAAATAATATATGGAAATAGAAATTTTATGGGCTTCTAAATAATAACATATCTCTCTTAACTTATGGATAAAATTGAAAATGACTAACTCCCCCCTAGGCTTTGGAAACAATAAGGATCATAATTTGAATTTCCTGAATGATATTTTTCATTTTCATACATATAAAAATCTTAATAATGAAAACTCCCCTTTAGATGAACACACCCTTACACAAGGAAAGTATTGTTTTTTGACATTCCTTTCCCCCCCTATATGATTTTCAAATAGGAATAAAGTGAATGGAAAATTAATTTGGGACCTGAAATATTAGTACTAAACAGAAAGTAAATATGAAGTGAAACATGAATTTCATTTGGATTGGAAGAAATTGTAAAACTAGAAAATCAAAGAAAATATTGTTTCTCGAAAATATTATCCTTCCTTCTCTTTGGCATCAGTTTCTTCACTACTATTTTTAACTTATTGAACTCATTGGGATCCTCTTTTGAATGCTTGATCAACTGATCCTAATCTTCACTTTTCTTCTCTAAGATTTTTATTTTCTCTACTTAAGCCTTAAGAGATTCAACCTAATCCTTAAAGACTTATTCCTACTTAAAATGTTTCTCTTCTATCTCAATTATTAGATCCCTTTCTCTCTTCCAACTCTAAGAAACCGAGTTTAGCTTCCTATTAAAATCCTTAACATTTTTTTACCGAGAAGTCTGTTATAGTGTTAGATTCTCCTCGATACTGTTACTGAGATCCTTGATCTTCACATCATTGGTGTCAAAATAATCCTTGAGAAATTCATTAAATTCATCAAATATTATCATCTCATCTATTGCCTTCCTTGACAAGCTTGTCATGTTTTTTCATGATAATTTATGAGCCTCATAGCTAATGAGAAAAGTCATGAAGACTACCTCACGTTTGATACACTTATCAATCAACATGGAAACTGAATCTGGTTATTGATTTAATGAATGGGGAAGCATTTGGATTCTTGAGTCTATTATGGGGAATATTGGATTTTTCCCCAGAATATTATTCTAATATTGCACAACATTGTCATGTCCAAGAGAGGATGATTCGGAATCTAAGACTTTGGTTGGTGAGGATTCCATTTTTAATTTAGTGGCCTTCATCTTTTATGAACCACCAACATCTTTCATATTTACCACACGTTTTCTATGTGTATCCACAACAACACGTTTACACTTATCATTTTCGTAATGACTTCTTCTTGGTTAGGAGATTCATGTTCACTATTTGATAATGGAAAAATTATGTCTCCATCAACTTTTTCCTTCTCGGCTCCTGCCTCAACATCCTTTGGGGGAATGAAATCATAATTGCTACAATAATTTTCAGACAACTTACTGACTTATTATTCACCCTTATCAACTTTTCTTTGGGTATCATGTTTTGATCCATTGGATTCTGAAGTTCGGATATATAATTTCTCAGAGAGACACACCTTCTCATGATAATATTATACTTTATTTATTATTTCTTCAGTATCACCACTCCCTTATTCTTATTCATATTCTACTTATTCTTATTTAAATATTTCTTCATCTTGATCTTTTTCCAGAATCACTATCTTTTTACTCGGAGTCTCTGGTAATGGTTATAACAATAACAATTCTGGTACCAGAATATTCTTGGAGGCTTTCTCCGCAGCCATCAGAAGGTATTTCACTATCTCATCCTCATACAATTTATTCATTTTTATCTTTTCATTTTCTTCCTTTTTATAGATTCTCATAAATATTTTCCATTAATGATATTGCCTCAGTAGGTTCTAGGTCAAACATAGGCTCCCCCTCCTTTCTGTTCTTCTTATCTAATATTTACTTAACCAATAATTCATCCGGATATTTTTTTTTCTTCTTTGGATTTGGCGGTTTGGATTGAGTTTCCTTAGCAACTTGTTTTTTTGTCTTCTCATCTGGTTCCTTAACCTTTCTCATTCTTATATCGTTCTTATAAGTTTCATCCATTTTCAGCTTCTTTGGTATACATTCCACATCTGCTTCTGACAGATCATGATATTCATTGGAATGACTATTAAATCCAATCTTAATCCTCCATAGCGTATCATCACTAAAAATAATCACCTTACAGTTTCTCAGTATAGAACTACAAGGAATCATGAAATAATAAATAAAAATGTCAATGATATTTGAATGAAAGGAAAGGTACATCATAATATGAGTCTTCAAATTCCCATTATTGATATATTCATTCGTAACCAAGATATAATTGATTAGGTAAATCATTTTGAGATTCACCAAGAAATATAATATATAGAAATCATTATTTTTAGAGTATCCTTATCTCTTTTCTGGGTATAACCAACCCATGAAACAATTATTCAAGAATCCAATGGTTTTTAGATTGAAGTACTATATTCAGAGTCTTCACTTATGAAATACCAAGGCAATATAGAGATTTTTCCTAATCAAATGAACCTGTTACATTGGTCAATTTGTGAGTACAATACCTAGATTCACCTTTATAAATAATTCCAATCATACTGGCATCCTTGCTATAAGAAATAAAATATTTTTTCTCGTAACTCTTAAAAAAATATCTCTTCCTCCTTCATTGAAAAAATATACACTCTCATAGAATTCAATAATTAACACCGGATACACCAGATCCTGTGCTTTTGGTTTTGATATTCAAACTATCTCCCACTCATTTTTCTTGATATTCTTAGCGATAATGGAATCACACATAGAAAAAAATTCTGATGAACCATCCTTTCTATATAAACCTTCCATTCAGATATTTCTTTTAGAGGAAATACGTTTTCTGAGACGAAGTATTAGCAAAGATTCAGAATTAAAAAATCCTTAAATATCTAGAATATTTTTAAATAGGAAGGGCAATGATAAAATATGCAAGATCTTGGAGTTTGATGCGGGACAAGATATATGGGGCCCTTTATATAGGAAAAAGAGGAGATGGTTCAGCTTCCCAGATTTATCCAACAGTTGAGAGCTTCTTGGAATGATATGACAGTAGAGATGATAAGAGAAGAAGGATTTTTATAGATTACGATCTTTTGAGGTTTTTTTGAAAAACATTCAGATTTAACAAAAAGTAATTCCAATGATTTTGAGAAAAAAATTAAATACCAGCAAGGGAAAATGCTTACGAAGACTTGTGGAAGGAAACATACCTTTAGTATTTCTAGGAATATTATTTGTAATGAGGAATGATTTTTCTCGAAGAACATTAGATTCCAAAGAAATGGATTTCGAAATTTTTTTGACAACAAATATTTTGACTATGAATATTTTTCCAATGATATAATTTAAGTACTAAATAATCAACTATGAAATATTTTTCTATCAAAAAAATTTCATTACAAAAAATTTCCATTAGGAAAAATTATTATTACAGAAAATATTCATTACAAAGAATTTTCATTCTAACTAACAAGAATATGTACTCCCCCTATAAAAAGGATTTTGTTACAATTAGTAGATAGGTTTCAACAAGAATTTTAAAAAAAGGAATAACATACAGTTATCATACCTAAATCCTGTTTAATCATTCAAATCAATATAATGGTAATGATTTTGTTAAAATATCAGTAAGTTGAGCTTGCATTATGAAAAATTAAAGAATGATATCTCCTTTATCATTATCTCTAAAATATACTTTTTCGTCATTTAATGTTCATAATATTTTCAATGAATTTCATTAAGCAATAATGTGGTGGGAACATCCACCATCCATGAACAATGTATTTCTGTTTGTAGTTTCTTTACTTTTTAGAAAAAAAGTGTGATAGAATTTCGGAAACCAAACTTTCTTGGATCAAAAAACGAACGAAAAAAAGATTTTAGGAAGCCACATTTTTTTTAAAAAAATTAGTATTATCAAAACATAATGACTGATTTTCATTCGAGGAACAATTTTTTCCCCATTTTCCACTACACTGACACATAGTACCGAATGGAGCACATTGAGGAACAATATACTTGTTATTAAAAATTGGTTATGAATGAGTATAACCAAAACTATAATTATTCCTTAGAAGACAAATTTGGGATTACATCTTATCAAAATTTTCCTTACATAAGGTAATAATTGACAAAACACTTCCTCAAGGAAAAAATTTCTGACTTCATCATAATAACAAATATAATTTACCCAAAATTGATAGTAAGAAAGGATAAAAATATCCTAAGTATGGAAAATATAGAACAATAAAAAACATCAGAAATAATGCTTATATGTGAATATAATTATTTTAGAGACATGTTTTGATACCAATTATAGGATCGAAATAACGATGTAGATGCTCAATATACAAGTAGGGGGTGAATTGTATACTTTAAAAATTTCTTTAGAACTTATAAAGATGGTAGAAACCTTCAAATTTTTTAATAATGTGTTATAAGGTAAATTCAAAAAACCTGTTAGTTCTACTAACATTCTAGATTCGAAAAATATGATTCTGGAAATGAATGTTAAGAAAAGTTTACAAGGAAAAAGCTTCTACCTTATAGAATATAGAATCTTACTAATAGAAGAATAGAAGTACAATAATGTATTAAAAGATTATAGTTATTTTATTAATCAAAATTCAGTTGGAAACAAACATGATATAATACATGTAACATGTAAAAAGAATTTAACCCAAAGAGTAGGTTATCCAAAAAAAATTATAAAGGACCCTTGATTTATAATTTTGATAAATTATATCTTACCGACACCTGGGTAAGCCCTCGATAAGTATATCAGATTATGTCTTTCAATCCTTGCATGCCCTCAAAATTCAAGGTAGTCATAAAATCTATCTTCCTTATCATGGATGTCCTCAAACATTAAGGTAGTCAACACCTATGTCTTAATATCCTCGGAATCCCTCGATTGTACACAACAAAAATCAGAGTTTCATGAAGCAATCTGGAAAACATGACTAGTATTTACAATGCATGAGAGTATCTCTCACTAGACATCACCTAAACTACATATAATCTCTAGGGTCATAGAATAGTGTTGTGGTCATTCAAATGAGCTCATATTTATAGGCGCATTTCCAACGATCGGCTCCCTCATCCAACGGCCATATTGTTCCTTTAATTTTGGAGGGACCTGTACACATATTACTCAAACAATGGTATGTTAGAAACAGAATACAGGATATCATTTTCTAATAATAACAAGTGTAATAAAAATATGGTTTCTCAACCAAATATAATTTTCCAGAGTCTAATGAAATTAAGTTTCTGAGTCTATGAACATTTAGATTTTAAAATATATGGATATTCAGATTCTGTTTATTAAGGAATTCAGAATAATAATTCTATAGACTTCAGAGTATGAATTCAATGGAATTCGGAGTCTAAATTTTGAGGAATTCAGAGTATGAATTCTGAGTAATTAAGTGTCTGAATTCAGAGAAATTCAGAGTCTAAATTGTAAATAATTCATAGTTCAAATTATAAGGAATTTAGAGTCCTAAATATAATAAATATAGATTATGATTTTTAAGGAATTCAGAGTCTGAATTCTAAGGAATTTGGAAACAGAAATTCATATAATTTAGCCTCTAAATTTCATGGAATTCAGAGGTATAATTTCAGAGAATTAAAAGTTGGAATTTTATGGAATTTGGAGTTTCAATTTCCATGAATTCGGAATCTGAATACCATATAATTCAGAGTCTGAATATCAAAGAATTCAGATACTGAATTTCAGAAAATTCATAGTTTGAATATAAGAGAATTTAGAGTCTCGTATTCTGAGAATTTAGTGTTGTAATTTCAGAGAATTTAGAGTCTAAAATTCAAAGAATTCAGAGTCTGAATTTAGATCCTAAAATCTGAATACTCAATATCTCAATGTTTATATAATTCCACGGTTTTAGATATGAATCCAAATTTAACACTTTGGAATAAAAAGAGTTAGATTTAGAGAAACTAAAATATGAACAATAAAAACTTGGTACGGATAAATTTATTGGGGGAAGGAAAATTTTACTTATTATGTTAAAAATTATGGAGAGAAATTTTCTTTGAGATAGAGTGTTTGTTATTTTCAAAACAAGATGGAATGGAAACATCATAAGAAAACCTTATTGACTAAAAAATTAATGTGGATTAGATTCTCAGATGGGTCAATGTATATATTATGGATTGGGTGCCCTTTAAAAATGAGGGGTTTATGTAGTTATATAATGAATGAATGATAATGTCATATCTGTTTACAGAGGAATTTTATTTATTCCTTAATATGACTTACTATAATATTATCTGACATGAAATTGTTTTAAATGTTGTTTATGGTGGCCTAATGAGTTTTACTCACACTATAATCATAGATCAAGATCTCTACTTGAGTATATTACATGGTTGTGGTGTAGGATAATGGGAAATTTTTTTATGAATGATGGATGATTTGGATGGAGTATAGAAGAGGGAACCTAACATGATTTTGTACCATATTATGGGAGTTTATAGTGTAATTATTTTTTTTTCATTGAGACATTTGGAAAATATTTTATCATCGAAAATATACCATTTAGTTTTGATTCTGTATATCTAGTTTTAGTCACCCAGTGACACTTGTACTAATATATTTACAATTATAAGTTATTTAGTTATTACTTCTTTATTTTTTTCTAGAGTCATTCTGTAAAAATATTTGTCATTGTCTCCCAATGATCATCATATCTGATCCTCACTACTAGTTTATACTCTATGGATTCTAGAGAGGCTCTCCTTAGGACATGTGGAAATCCATCTCAGGGAACTAGTTCTTGGAACCCGGTCTGGTATGTTACAAATTGTAATCAATGAAATGTTTTCTTTTAATTTTTATTTTTATTATTATTTTTGAAAGATTGAAATTTTATTAGGTTATGTCGAGACTTGCAATGAGTTTGTTCATGGAATTTTCAAAGTCCTGTCTGGGGGAAAACACAAGTACCCATGGGGGGATGATGTTAATGTCTTTATTTATAGTTGAAAATTATTTTACCTTGCGTGACACACCTGTTCTGTGATTTGATAATTTGTTTATAATTATTTTTAATATAATTTTTCCATATAGTGGGATGATATTTTGGTTTTCATTAACCATTATTTTCACATGGGATAATTTTTTTACATGCATTTTTCTAAGTATAGATGGAAAACAAATTAAGTGAATGATGCTGAGCATTAACTGTTTTCCATTAATTTGAAATTTAATAAAAATTAGTGACTAATATAAAATGTGTAATGTTAAATTGATGAAATTTATTTGATGAATTTGTAATATAATGAAAAATTTAATTATGGGAATGGTAATAACCTTTTATAATTGTGACCCAAGTGTAGTATGGTCAATGGTAGACATAAAACCATGGTTCTGAACCCATGGAGTGATTTTGGGAATAGTCTAATTATCGCGTTTTTTGAGATTTCCCAATATATACATGTGTTAATGTCTTGTTATGAGTATTAATAAATGGGTTTAAATTTATATAGTTATTCCACTAGTCTGAAGAATATTGAGAGGAATACATGAGGATATGGCTGGATATTATCCTATTGTGGTGGAACCTAAGGAACATATAGTGTTGATTGAGGAAGTATGGGTGCAGCTCCAAGAGAACATCACTCACTTCATGCCATTTTTCGGAAGATACCCATCGAAGGATATGAAAAGGTTGTCTGCTCTGATGAGGGAGTGTCAACTGTAGCACTATCATACATTTACTTAAGTAGGTGGACCTGATTGAAATGATTTATAGAATGAGTCTATCCAGACAATTCATGACCATAATGAATCTCTTACTCAGTAGAGGTTCAATAAAGATTCTTATATGTTATATGGTCTAAATAAGTGATGTTTGGACATTCTGTCTCTAACGGTTTATCTGGAAGCTATGAAATAAAAGTAATTTCAAGATATGTTTTGGAGAACATTAATCCAGACATAATAATACTTTAGATAGTAGCTAACTTTATGATATTTACTTAATGGAATAGGTTTGTGATATTCTATATGGGTCACTTAAAATATTTATAAAACAATGTTCCAGATATTTAGGGAGACGAGGATACTATGGAAAATCATTTTCTGGATTTACTAAAGATTGAAATTAAGTTCTGGTTAAATATCATTAGATTATGGATCTTTCTAGAGTTGGTAAATTAGGCTCTCATATCATAGAAAATCATGAATTAGGCTTCTAGTTGAATACATGTAGATTCTTCTATAAAAATAAGAAATATGTCCATTTAATGTAGTAAAAATCATTATGGGAATTTATCCTAGATCCATTGAAATAAGAGAATCCACGAGGGAAGTTTGATTACACATGACCTTAACAATGTGGTTTTCCACCATTTTGGAAGAAATAAACACTTCCACCAACATTGTCATTGACTTCCAATATATTTCTCAAGATATGATAGAATGTGAAATCTATAGTGGTTTTCATGTGACCGACATTAAATTGTTAGTGATGGAGGACCAACCTAGAACTAGGGTGTGGTAATTGGATCTATTACACCGAATCAGTCTGATATATATAGCTATAATAGAAATGTTGGTAGTGGTAGTGTATATGGTTCTTCGAGGAAATAATTTCAATATCAACAGAGTAATATAACTTAGGGGAGTAATATGAAATCACAGGGAAGAGAAGTAGGATAGTTTAATGTGGTGTATTATACACTTGGGGATATAGAGAAGGGACCATCAATAGTGATAGAAACTATGCTGGTATATTTTACATTATCTTGGGCCTTATTTGATACATGTAACACAAATTTATTTTATATATTCCAAAAAAATTAATGGTTTGATCATGATGGTGATTTTTGTGAGACACATTATGGGTATGAACATGATATTACTAAATCGAGAAATCATATGTTGTGAGTGCAAGGGTGTGACCTTCACATCCTATATGGGTAGAAAGTTAGTTCGCCAAGTATATTTAGATAACTAGGTAGTCTTAGTAGGGCCCATTACTTTGGAACAGCTAGAGTTCACAAAGACAAACACAAGTCTATTGTTGGATGAAGGATATATAAGTTGAGGTGTCATTCCACCTATGGTGAACATGACTATAGAAGTGTTTCCTGAAGAATTAATAGGGATTCCACCAGAGAGAGATGTTTAATTTTTAATTGAACATATTTGAGGAGATTAGAAAATATATATTAAAACATACATAATGGAAATGTTAGAGTTTCAAATTATCAACACATTGTCGGTGGATTTGAAGGATAAGGGTTTTTTTTTCTGAGTACATCTCATTAGGGATCACTTATTTTATTTTCTAAGATGGATGATGGGGGGTATTCACTGGTGTTTCGATTATTGGGTGTTGAAATGGATAAGTGTAATGAACCAGTATCAACATCCATCTACCAATGATCTCTTTGACAAGTTGAGAGGAGCTTATGTATTCCCAAATATTGAATTGGTATTGGGTTATCCTCATCTATGTGACCAGACATCTGATATATTGAGGATGCATTTTATAATTAGGTGTGTATATACGAGTACGACTTAATTATGATTGGTTTGAGGAATACACTAGTATCATTTATAGACATAATGAATATAATGAACCATCCAAATCTAGAACATTTTGAGGTTGTGATTCTGGAAAACATCTTGGTGTACTACATGACTTATTATGATCATTCCTAACAAATGAACAACATCATGATTATGAGTAGAGAACATTTTATATATTCTAATCTTACTATGTTCTAGTTCTAGAATTAATATGTTCACTTCTTGGGACACATCATGGAGAAGAAATGAGTTTTAGAAGACAAGTGGAGGTTCATGCAGTCGTATCTTGGGAGAATCCTATAACATCTTTGCATGGGTACCACACACTTTTACTCTATGTTGGTCAGTCATATGACCTCATGTGTGCTTCCCCATATGAAATATGACGACAACTACTTGAGAGGATCTTATAAGTCAATCATGGATATTCTATATCCTCTTTTGTAAGTATAATACAACAACACAAAAGAAAACAACAACATAAATTATATAACCACAAAAAACCAATAACTCATGATGTTAAATATATTAAATACTACATCCAAGTAAATAACAAAACCTACTATGATACTATATGTGACTTATTTCTAAAATGATAGCCCAAATAAAGATACTAAAAGCAATTGAGCAGGTCTTGAAATCTGTATGGTTACCTAAATCATGGGCCATCACTTCTCAACAATCTAATATAGGGCCTTTTCCCATAATCTATCCAATATCCATGAAAAATATCCGGGTAACATTAAGGAATCCTGAGTAGGTTCCGAGTATAACTAAGTAGGACACCACCTACAGAGTGTCAAAATAATTTAGTAAATAACATTTTAATGTTGTTATATAATGAAATTAATTCAATGCATAAGAAAATATTAATCAAATTATCAATTAATCACCATTTACCTATATAGACCACCAGGATCAATAAGACACCCCTACCTAAATATATTCCCTAGTCCACATCAGGTATGAACAATGGCAGTTATTAATTTCACCATTCATTTGAAAAATAAATTCATTTACCATTTCTTTTTCAATTAAATATTTAATCCAAAATGTACCATAGTCATGTGCCATTGTTATGGTTATATAATTCCATGTTAAATACTCAAATATAAAATCATACACATTTTTCAGTCGTGATGAGTGCAATTTCAAACACCCCATATCTCAATTAAACGTCATTATCCTTGGGGTAGAACTCCATGTATAATGACCCAAATCTCAATTATACATAATTATAATCTGTGTAGAACATCATGTATAACACCCCATATATCATCTATTCAGATAGATCTATCATTGTTCTAGAAAACCATGTCTATCACCATATTTCTCAAATGTGAATATATATCACTAGTGTAGATATCCATTCCTAACTCCTAAAATCTCAACAATTTTTCTATATCAATGTTTGCTATGCTTAGATCATCACGTATTATATCCAATTTCCCCACCAATATAAAACAACATTTATCATTTTTATCAGAATTAACCACCACAATTTCTATTAATTAATACACAAATAAATTTATAAACAATTTTCATTAAATTTTCTAATTAAATAACTATTTCAATTTTCATTAATCATATCAATAATCTATTATCCATTTCACATATTCAACTTCCAATAATTAATTCACCAATTAAGTATTATAAATTACAAATCCAAAATGATAGAATAAATTCAATAATTGGTTATACCCAATTTTTCAATGGAAAAAAATGTTAATTATTCAACCAAAAAATGAACCTTATTAAAAAATTAATTTCCTAATACAACCATATCAATTACATCGTAATTAATTTCTAAAATTAATTATTATTTCAAAAATAAATCTATCACATAATTAATTCTAAAATAAAATATATTTTTCAACCATAACTAAATAACACATTTTCTAATTATCTCAATTAATTAATCTTCTACACTAATTAATTTATATTGGAATAATGGTGCATTCTGAGTTTTTTTATTGTAGAATAAGATAATTAATTTGAAAATCAATTTTGAGTATATGAGATTTGTGATTAGATAATTAATTATTGGAAATAATTTTGGTTGAATTCAGAAAGATGGATTGGGACACTAAATGTGGAATAATGATAATAAATTGGTGGATTAACTATAAATGTTTTGAGTCATATCCTTTATGATAAATAATTGCTGATATAATTATCATATTTTCTAATTTTAATTTAGAATAATGAATAGGTGACTATTTTTGTTGTATTGAAAATATAAAATGGGTAATCAATTATTGAATTTATTAATAAAGAATGACATGGTAAATTAATTTTTGAATCAATTAATGAATTTTGATTAATTAATTTCTAAATTAATTATTGGATGTTGTTGTTCATAATTGTGATAAGGGGATTAGTTCATTTTAATAATGATTCTGATATGAGGTGTTATACGTGATGATTGAAACCCAATAACAAATTATATAAAAATTGAATGATATTTGGGGTGTTATTCATGGTGATCTATAGTAATGGTGTGACTTCATAATAGGAAAATGGGTTTCCACACCTAGAATTCTACACAAAAAATAGATATATCTATATTTATTAGACTTTTGGCCTTTAAAATGTTGTTATATTCCAATGATAAAATATTATAAGTGATATTTTGGGCCATGGAAATAACATTTTACACCAATTTTGAGAATTTAAAATTGATCCTACACTAATGATAAATATTTATGTTTTGGAATTGGGGTATTTACAATGTCATTTTAAACCCTTAGCATGGTTATTGGACTATATAATACATTATTATATATTTAATTGACAAAGAAATTGTTAGAGTTGTTAGTTTTGTACTATTGTATTTCATTTTTGACACATGATTTTTTCAATGGTATTTCATATTTTATTCATTTTTAGATACTATATTTCTTGCATTGAATATCATGAGATATTGGTTTTGTTTATAGTTATATATGTTATCACTATTGTTGGTTTCTGTCATATGGTTTGTTACTCTAATTAAAATGGGTATACTCCCTCCATGCTTTACATATCTCGAAGTCACTACTAGTCAATATCCTATAGAATACCAGGATGTTAACCTAACGTCATGTGACATACCAGCATGCGGTACCAGTGTGGGCCCCCCGGGTTGGGCCAATATAACGTTGTATTGGTGGTCCAATATTATTTTATTCTTGTTTTGTTATACTATTTGGGAATGGTAGATAGGATACAAAAAAGATTCAGGTTGTGGAAATGATATCATTCCTGGAAATAGAAAATACTTGTATAGAGGAAAACCCAAGCACTATGTTTGGTATTTGTGTTTATTTTGTATAGTATTTTATATGAATTTTATTCCACCTCGGGGGAACACTTGTTTTGAAGAGGGATTATTTATTTTCAAAGTGAATGATTATTGAAATGTGTCCTAGTAAGGCACTTGTGTTTAATCTTCATTTATCCTTCAATGCACATAGAATTATTTTGTAACATGCATAATTTTTTGCACTATTAGGAAATGAGGTTTGGTTATTTTTATGAAAGCAAAATGTTTTCCCTTTTTTGTTATATTAAATTGAAAATGATAAATAATATGAAACTAATAGTGTAATAATGATGAAAAATACAGTTAAATGGTCATCAATATGAGATACATGATATGAGAATACATTTTGATAACCAGGACCTTGGATTTTTATGGTTTAGTGTAGCGAAGGATGCTCAATTGTGACAGTGTCGTGGAATTTGGGGTTGGGGCTTATTATGAATTATTTTACTCATAGAAAAGTTTTATTTGGGTGTGATATGTATACTAAGATTTGTGTTAGGATTTGTAATGAAAAACATCCTTGATAATGTTGGTTGGTAGGATAATCAAGAGGCATAACTCCAGATGATCATCAATTGGTGGAACATGTGGCACTCATTGTGTCAGGTGAGGAAGAATAGGAGAAGATGCACAATAAATTTTATCACATCATGTAAATCATGGTAAGAGACCCATGATTAGGTGATATGAAATTGTATGACATGGAGAAATAGTTTCAATTGTACCACCCTCTGACATTTACTAGATAGGGTGGAATAAAGAGAGATAAATTTTGGGTCGACTCAATCGAGAGGATACTTGATTATATAGAGGATCCTATAGAGACGATGATCATGTTTTATGTTTATATTATATGAGTATTACCAATGTTATATTGGGTAGTTCAAGAATTAAATGGACATAATTAGTTTATTATATATACAGAAATTTTGGAGAAGTTACTTGAGCACTATTACCCAGAGATATATGGACCAGAGAGAGTAGTTGAGTTCATGATATTGGCTCAGGGGAGAATCTCTATTATAGACTATGGTGGTCGCTTAACAAATTTGATGTTCATTTCCACAACATTGGTGGGAAAAGATACTATATCATAAAAATTATGTCAGTATGGACTTGAGAGTCAAAATCAGTCCCATTTGAAAATATTCAGGCTAAAAATTTTATTTGAAATGATGATTCGGGATGTCATCTCAGAGGAGAACAAGAAGGATGATTACAGTGGAATAAAAGTGGTTTCTTCTGGACGATAATAAGCCACATATTACAATAGAATAAGGATACTTATGTGAACATTATCTTGAGTAGTGGGAATTAGAGTGTCCTATCAGGGTGTATTAGTTACTCAAGACTATACCAATGATATTTTCCATTAGTGTGGTAAAAAGCGACACATTCTTGAACGTGTTCTATAACAACCAATGGAGTTATGGTTTGACAAAAAAAATTTACATCTACCAAGGTTCTTTTGATACTTAATGAAGATAATTAGAGATGGATGATCTATACAAAACAATGGTGTGGGAAGAGGATCTTCACCACCATACCATTCTGGAATACATAGATCATCTGTCCAAGAATGTAGAGGTTGATGATATGGTTCTTCTCAAAAGAGAACCAATACCCAATTTTAGAAATAAATGATGAAGGGTTTCAAAGACCATTGTTTGGGGAATTACACATGTAAAGATGAACTATAAACAACCCAACCGTAACCCGTTGCAGTAATATGATTCATAAAACAAATGAAAAATATGAAAATCCTTTTTACCGAAGTGAGACCAAAGAAATGTAATATAGAGGAAGAATACTAGAAATCAAACTAACCATAGAAGATAAATAAACATGATATAAAAATTACTAAAATACACCATGATCCATCATATTTGTTCTCCACCACCACTAGACATCTCAACAACTGAAGAAGTAGTACTAAAAACATGTTATTCCCTACTTTTTTCCACATCATAAATGATGACATCTATAAAAGAATGAAGGTGAAAAAGAATAGGTGAGTATAAAACATAGTAGGCTTTCCCTAAATTCATCCCAACTTATTCCCCTAGGATATAAGAGTTTGAATCATTTCTATAAAATATTGTATATATTAAAATTTATTAAAATAGTTTATAACTAAACAAAAACACTTCTCAAATCAATTTATAATTAAATACAAAATAATACCATGTGAATTAATTTTACAGGAAGCAATAATCCATGTAAAATATTTTTTTAACCCTTAAAAAACATTTTTAAAACGAAATTGGAAATCAAAATAACTTAACATACAAAAACATCCATAAATTCATAAATCGTTATGATTGATCCATACTCGTGACCAGTTTCTAGATGATCCAACGAATAGTCCGAAGGAAATTATCCCTTATGTGCTATTTATCCTTTTTCATGAGGCACATTGTCATATATTAACTATTTACAATAATTCAATATAATATGCAGACCATGATTCCCAATAACCCAAACAAATTTCTATTAATTTTATAAATTTCAATAAAAACGGTCCTTTATTGAAAACATTCCAACCATCCAATTTCAAAACGTTAAAAAAATTTAAAAAAAGATATATAAACATGAAATGATAAAAATAAATATTTTTTACAAAATTCTATTATATAAATAATTTTAAAATCCACATTTAAAAAATAAAAATAGTGTTTTCCCAAAAAACCCTAAATTTCCATGTCTTCAACCACCTATTAATAAATCTTGAATGACTTTTTCCGAAAAGAAAAGAAAAATTAATTTTCATCAAAATCTAAATTTTAATGCATTCCAATCAATTATATAAAGGTTATTTGATAGTGATTCCTACAACCTCACTCATTTTTATGAAAAATGATAATGGTGAAGATCGCTCAAGAATCCATGTCAAGATTCCAAGAAAATTCCCAAGATATCCTACCCTATCATGTGAAATAGTAGGTCTAATAATATATTCTTTTAGAACTCTTATATCTAACACAAAAATGTGTATATCTAAGAAACATATATGAAATAAGGAGTATATCTATCAAACTATGAAGATAACTGTGAAAAAATCCACTTACCACAAAATTTTCCAAAGATTCTCCAAGTAACATGCTTAGATGGATTATAGAAAAATGGGAGATCCAACATATTCTATTATGGGTGATAGAATTTGTTTTATGGTTTACATGAGTTGATAAAGATCAAATATATGACTAAACCAAATTATATACACAATGATATGGAGTTTTCCCCTTGCACAGTTTGGACACATGGATTGTCCAAATCGTGTGATGACTTTGCAACCCATTTTTCATTACCCAAAACCATCAAAAATTTCCCCATATTCTCCTCCAACATACCATATAAATGTTAAACATATGAAAATCATCAAGGATGTGTAACATAGTAGAGACCATGGATTATACATTCTCACCATCATTGGTTTTTTGGTCTTCGAAAAGCTGAAATAAATCATTTCCATGAAATAGTAAGGGCCATTTCTATTCCATTTCCTTATCTTGTCCCCAAGTAACTTCTTGAATCTGACCATGTTTTCATAAAACCCACACTATAATGATTCTTTTTCCATGAAATAATTTCCCTTTCATATCCACAATTGGTACTGGGATATGTACCAATGAAGCATCCAGTTCTAGGTCAACGTGCTCTAATCTAATCACATGGTTAGGATAATTCAAATATTTCTTCCACTGAGGTACGTGGAAGAAATTGTGTATCAAACTAAACTATGGTGTAAATTCGGATTGATAAACCTCCTGTCTATCCAAATATAGTATCTTGAGTGGTCCAATGTATTGGGCAGATAATTTTCTCTCCATCTTAAAGTGGAAATGTCTAAAACATAGAGATTTCCTCAAGAACACATGATCTCTCACTGCGAATGCAAGTATTGTTTAGAGATGATCCATATTTGATTTATTTTAACTCTGACCCATATCCAGTCACTATCTGATCAACTGGATCTTCTATACCATTTCATGGACGTGGATCAGGCCAAAAAACTAAGTCCCACATGTTTCCACCAAAATAAAAGGAGAAATACAAGGAAACCCAAACAATGCTTCGAAAATAACCATATTTATTGATGGATGATAGTTTTTATTATATGAGAAATACACTAAGGGAAGATTATCTTCCAATAAGACTCTAAAATATATTACAGGAGCCCTGATTATGTCTTCCATAATCTGTATAGTTCTTTCTTATTGGCCGTCTGTTTGAGGCTGATACATCGTTCTTATAGTCAACTGAGAACCCATGGATTTCTGTAAGGATTTAAAAACAACTAGATGTGAACCTTAGATCTCTATCTATGACTATCAAAACATGTATACCATTTAACTTTACAAATTATTGTATATAATTTTTGTACATATCCTCCAACTAATGAATTTCACTAATTATAACGAAATGGGATAACTGGGTGAGATGATCCCCTATCACTCATATGGAATCATGTTTCTCAATTGTTCCTTGGAATCATGTTCCAAAACCATATCTATCTACTCCCATTTCCACACTATGAATGGTAAGGACAACAAATGTTTAACAAGAAACTGAATTTTGGACTTAAGTTACTGAAAAATTAATTACATTGATGGAAAATAATCATCTTTTTTCATCACACCGTGCCACCAAAACTTCATATTAAATGTCTTATACATCTTACGTATCCATGGATGTACAACCCATCTCTAATGGTGGTAGGGATGAAATTGTTTCTTCTCACATGTAATAGGTAAAACCATATGATATTATTACCCCAAAAATGAAGTCCTATAATTTTTTTATCACTCAATTCTCTCCCCACCATTATGATCCGTATTCACAAGAAAACATTATGCATCAGATGTATGCTCCTCTTTAACAATTTTTATCAAATTAAAAACTAATGTAACTGTTAAAAAAAGGACATCATCACCTAGGATTTCATATACCACATGCATATCCACTATTACTGACATCAATAACCACTCCACCAAAGAATACATTTCCAACTAAGGATATAAATTCCTACTTAATGAATCAGCCACTAAATTTCTGTTTCCCGGTGTATACATTAGGTTGATGTCAAACATATGGAGATACTACATCCTCTTATTTTTCCTTATATTGTAATCCGATTATTAGAAAATGTGTTTCACGCTCTTATGATCGGTGAACAAAGTGAAATTTTTGATAATGATATTGTGTTGACATGTCTTTAATGAATTAACAGCAGATTCTAACTCCAAATAATGTATTGGTTATTTCTAATCATGCACTCTCAAATGTCATGAACTATATGAAACTACATTTTATCCCTTCATGAAACACATCACATCCTAGGAAACACATCATCATAGTAAACCACATATCCCTATCCTGGTTGTAGAAAAACCAACACAGTTTCTAATGACAGATAAACTTTTAGATATTGAAAAGAATATTTAAGTCTTCATTCCACTGGAAATGAAAATTTTTCATTTTCAATGATATCATTTGTGACGTTATTTGATGTATTCCTTGAAAAAAATGGTTTCAATACCTATTGAGACAATGAAATATTCGTATCTCGAAATCTTTTTTTAATACTTACTAGATATTACTAAATCAATATATTCAGGATCCTTTGAAACACATTTTTAACAAATGAAATGCACTAAAAAGTAAAACTCATGTATCCAAATATTACACATAGATATTTTGGCATATAAACATTTATATATCATGATTTTTAATATTTTTACCATTTCACCCTCATGCTCATCACTTGAACTTGAATACATAATGATTTCAAACAAAATCAAAAAGAAAAAGTGTCGAGATATCATTGAAATATCCATTTTATCAAATCCATGAAGATAACTGGTGCAGTCATTGTAACGAATGGCAGGAATACATATACAATGTGGCTATATCTTCAACTCAAAGCTGTATTCAGAGTATAATTCCTCCGAACTAATAATTGTTGATATCCTGGTAAAAATTAAATTTTTTTGAACTATTGAATTCCCCTTAATTAGTTTAACATATCATAAATAATTTCCCATGTATACCAATTATTTATCATAACTTCATTAAGCATATGATAATTAATGAATAAATAATGAGTTCCATATTATCTCTTCATAAAATAAATAGTTGTTACCCATAGAGACAAATTTTTCTATATGAAACATTTTCTTGCAATATCTCCCAACAATTATTTAATCATCCTTAAATCAATAAGTTTAATTATATAAGATGGAAGGGAGATAGGACTAGTCCTCAGAATGTGATTAATCATAATCTCCATTTCCCTTATAGGTTTTATCCTATAAGACTTTTTAGGAGTCACATCTTGAAATTGACACACGGTTGTTGAAAATTTCTATCCTAACTATCTTTCATCTATTCTAATTTCAATACACCCATATGATAAGAGATCATTCCAATTGATTGTTCCATCATCCTTATTGAACCTATTTTTTAAACCGTTTTTCCTTTGAAGGGATGCATGACGGTGTCTTCTGTAGTTAATGTAATCGTCCTACTATAATAATCAATGTGATCCTTGTATGATTTTATCGAATACATTCATTATTTTACATCAAATAAATCCATCTCAAGAAATGAAAAATCTCATTTCTTCAAGACTCTGTCAACTATTACAGAACATGATCTACAAACAACGGCTTGGTATTAAATTTCACTAAGAGGGGTTTGTAGTTTTATCAGAGAATGAATCATTTAAAGATTCAAAGTTAGAAAATAAGTATTATGTGAGGAAATGACGTTATGATATCCACCCATATCAGACAATAAATTTATAATTGTAAAATTTGGTATAATTGTTCCTCGCATCATAGATTATCCATCCATATCATCTAGTGTCCCCTTATCTAATAAATATAACTAATTTTTCGATAAACACTGCTCTTTCTTCCCAAATGAGATTTCCATTATTGAAGATTCATGCTATTTTTAAAATCACCTTCCCCAGCTCTACTCGGCTGAAGGCATTGATTCTTCTAACCCCACCATATTTAAGAATATGATTTTAGTAACCCCTGACAAGTGTCCTAATCAATTGGACATAGATCACTATGACAATATCAACGAAGATGTACCATTTTTTGGAAGTGTGGGAATTATTGAGGTTCCGTTGTAATCACTCTCTTTATTTGGTCAAATGAACCACACTAATATCATCCTAGCATGCCCTTTGGTTTAGGATTAATATTTATTGATCTAGATGTTTTACTTGGACTCTAATTGAAATCAAAAAAATAGGTGTCCCCCTTTCTTTTTCTCAAATCTGTTTTATTCCCACCGTTCCCTATAGAAATACCCATGATTCCACCTACCATATCCCTAATTAACTCCTGATCATACACTAAAAACCTATTTACCATCTTTATATAATGTATTATACAATGTACCTCAATATTCAACCGAATCTCATGGATTAGTGTCCAATTTAAGATATGTGACATCAATATCACACTATCTGCAACATCATGTGAAAAAATACTAAATTCATGGATATAGCCACAGATTATGTAATAGAGATGTTTTCATGCTTCATGCTAAAATAGTGATCTCTTCCCTACATTATGAAAAAATTATGATTTAAATGTTTTAAAAACATTCTTCTAATATTTATCTACTCAATCCCTGATACAATCGAGCATGAAATTAAAAATCCCACCAATAGTGTGGAAGATCCTCCAACATATAGGTTTCTAGTTTGGCATTCGTGTCCACTAGTTTTTTGATGAACTCAAACATTCTATTCATAATGTTCATCCATTCCACTACACTATCTAGGTCCATATCTTCCCGGAAGATGGGTAAATTCTTCTCTTGAAACATGATTGTGTGCTCTACTAATCATGGATCCTCCCATCGGTTCCACGTATTCACAATGTGGGATTCTTTGAATATACATATCAATAGATTTTTGATTCACCTATGGATGAGGAAAAACCATACATTCAACATCATTTTCTGGTTGGCTTCTACATCACCTATTGGGTACTAATTTTTAAACAAATAACACATTCTATGAGTCTCACACTTCTAGAAATTTATTGGATAGGAATATAATATTATATAAAATCAATTTCACAATATTTCATTCATTATATATACATTTTTGAAATCAAGACACAATATATTTTGAAAATAAAATAATTTTTAAAATACATCAACTATTTCATTTTCAATGCCCTTCATCTGAAAAAAAAAATCTTTATATTTTAAAAAAATTAAAAAACCGCTCTCAATCCTCGATCATTAGTCAAAATGAGATAAGAAATCCAAGTGGGAATTCATTTATCTAAAATTATTGTGATGAAGGTCTCATTGGTTAAACCCATGAGAATGATACTTCAATATCCTATATATGTTTCAAAAATAGTTTTGTACCGAACTCACTTGTAACATGATGTTCCTCATAAAAAGGTTAGCTGAATATTTTTTTCTCTATATTTCAAGTCCAAATTATCTTAGCCATTTAAAAGAATACCCCCAATTAAATAATATAGATAAATTTCAACTTCTATACCAAGGAAACTCAAGACTACTTGTTCCACAATGAAGGGACCAATCAGATACAATTTGTAATGACCTCTTAATTCTTTTTATCTTGAGAGTACAACAAGTCATTACATGGCCATATGGAACAATCCCAAGACACAAATATATGGAAATAAAATAAAAATATTATTAAAATATAATTCGATATAATTTAATATTTTATGTATAAACTATAAACCAACTAACCACAATTCATAGCAGTTATATGATTCATGAACAAAACAATGAAAAAACACAATATATTTTATTAAGAAGTGTTGCAAAAAAAATATAGTGGATGAAAACTAAAAATTAACCTAATAGTATAATATAACTCAGCAATACACAAAAATAACTAAAAGTCTCCAGGATCCACCGACATCATGCTCTACACCACCAGACAGGTCAATAACTCAAGAAGTATTGCTAAAAAGGCTTCACCCTATATTTTCCAACATCCAAGAAGATGAAATCTAAAAAAGAACCGAAGTGGAAAAGAATGAGTGAGTATAAAACCTAGTAGTACATACCCAATGTCACGACCCGCCCTCGGGGCCCATGCCGTGACTACCCCAAGCCCGCCTTCCATAGACCAGGGACTGGAGACTAGCACCAAAGGGGTAAAATCCTGATAACTGGGAAGGCATTGTCTTTATTAAAGAAAACAAGCACCACAGAGTACAAGCGGAAGCAAATCACTAAGTACAAATGAAATGTTGAAAAGTAAATGGGCTAGAATTCAATCCCAAAAGAAAGTACGACTACAACTGAACAAAGTACAACAGTAAAAAGTCAACATCTGGAAGTAGGAAGAAGCTCCTGGGTTATCCTCCTCAGATCCTACCTGAAGAGTAGGTACAGATAGCCTCCTCCACGCTCTCGCCCGTCAACCTCCTCTGTGAGTCGTCACGTCGTGTAGTCCACCTCTGGGTACTGACTCGTCGTGTAGCCCACCTCCGGCTACCATCCAGTCCCCGAACACTCGGCCTCTGTCAGCATTGCTCGTCGTCTGCAACCAACACAACGAGGTGCGGGCATAGCCCGTGCAGGGGTGAGTATAACGATACTCAGTAGGGACCCTGAGACCCTCAAGGTCTCACTAAACCAACAAGGATAACCACAAAGAAGATCTCAACAGATAACCTCTACTTAGGTATATGCCCATACATATACCTAAGTTATCAAGTAACCCATTTCAATCATGATGAAACACAAGGATTGTGAAATCAACAGATAACCACTACCCAGGTACATGCCCATACATATACCTAAGTTAGCAAGTGACCCATCTCAATCATGAGGTAAACACAAGGTCAAAAGTCATAGCTCAAACCAGGATTTTCATTATCGAAACCGTAACTGCTGAAGATCTCCGTCTCTGGAGTGTACAGTGGTCCTGTCACGACTCTGAGGTACTTCTCACTAACCTAAGACTGCTGAAGTACTCCTTCTGTCGAGTACCACGGGTCAGCCACCGAGACACAGTAGTGCTTCCCACCGAGGTATGTCACCTAAACACAGTAGTGCACACCCCCTAGTAGCCTGCTGAGGTACTCTCCGGACGAGTACCGCAGGTCTCCACTGTCACACAGGTAGTGCTCCGTCCGCCATGGGTCTGCACCTAAGAAAGTAGTGCTCCGTCCACTGTGCTAGTCGACTCACTCCAAGTCGAGTCGGTCAAGCAGTCGTCAGGTCTCAGCCAGCTACACGGTCTCCGTACTCCGCATGCTCGTCACTGGGAGGGTCCACTCCAAGAGCTACAGGTCGATACTCCAAGTATCTCAAAGTCCCACGAAGAAGTATCTCAATGGACCGCCTCGCCATAGGGGTCTCAACGCAACAGACGACACGTCAATCGGATGCCTGGTATTTGAGTTATTAGCCTTCTCATCCCAGGGGCCCGGTTGGTTTCGTGAGCGAACCAAACCCGGCAGTATCTCAACTGTACCCTGAACTCTCATAGGGTATATTCAAAGGGACCATTTCTCAACGAGATCACCAATGTCGCTGACGATTTGTCAAACGGACGTTCTGTCAGAAAAGTATCAGCTTTTCCGTTCTAGGGGCCCGGTTGGATTTCGGTGCGATCCAACTCGGCCACTATTCATCTTCATCAAAATCTCGGGCGGAGGATGCCAAAAGTTCTGTATCGTCAACAGGAACACATCGCAATAGACGGCGCATCAAACGGACTCCTGGTCTGAGAGTTATTGGCTTTTTCGTTCCAGGGGCCCGGTTGGATTTGGGTGCGATCCAACCCAGCCACTATTCATCTACATCCAAAACTCGGGCAGAGGATGCCAAAAGTTCTGTATCACTAATAGGAACTCAACAAAGCTGATGGCACGTCAATCGGACGTCCGTAGCTCAAAATATGAGCGTTTCCGCACCGAGGGCCCAGTTGGTTTCGTGTACGAACCAACCCGACCGAACTCAAAGTAATCTGAAACTTTGAGTGCGATATACCGAAAAGACCGTCTCGATCCAAGGATCGTGTTGCCGCTGATGGCGAGTCGTTTGGAGGCCCGTATCCCACGATACGAGCATTTGAATGAAAGTGGTCCGAAATTGGGGGGTTGGGCCCGGGCCGACCCCCCTGGGTCGGCCGAACCAGGTCGACCCGGCCCGGGCGGCAACCCGGCCCGACGACCCAGCCCAGCTCAAAAAATCCGGCCCGGCCTGCGGCGCGGCGGCGCGGGCCGGTGCGGCGGTGCGGTCCGGCGCGGCGGCGCGGCCTGGGCGCCGCATGTGTGCCGCGCGCGGGGGGAAAAGCCCCCCCCCCCCTTTGTGAAACCGTGAAACCTTAATTGGGGCCGCTTGAAGACTCGGTCGGGGGAATTAATTCCCCTGGTCTCCACTGCCTGGCCGGCCCGCACTGGCCGGCCGGTTCCGCCAGCAAGGACCGGCGACGACCGGTCCTTCCTTCGCCGACAGCGGCGGCCCGGTGCCGGCCGCCGGTCATCTTGCTCCGCCGCGGCCCGGAACCGGCCGCGGCCTATGCACTCCGGCGCGATGCGACGACACCGCTCCCCTCCGCCACATCCCCGCTCCGGCCGCGGCGCCTTCGACTTCCTTCGACGCGACGCGACAGCTTCGCGTTCTTGTATTTCTTTCCACGGCGCGGCGCGATGGCACCGCGCAATACTTGCCACAAGATACCCGTGTGGTGCGAAGGCACCACGCCTTCTCGTATCAACCTCAAGAAACCATCACGAAAAAAAGGAGGGTCGGACGTGTTTGTGCGGTCCGACCCCCTCGTGTTATTCGATAACAAAAAGGGTTTTAATCCACAATTATCACCAAGTTTGTATTCACGAACAATTAAATAAATAAACCCCTACCTCATAATTGTCGTTCGTTGACGATCTTGGAAAAAAGGCGGATATCGATTCATCGATTGTCGTGTTCGTCACACACTCTCAATTCTCACGCTCATGCGTCGGAAGGAAGAAGGGCACTCGTCGTTGGTGGACGAGCGTTTGGAGGTGACGTCGTCGTTGACGACGTTCTTCGCAGGTGACGTCTTCTCCTTTTATGCGGATGAAGGTCGTTAGAGATGTCACGGGCGTCGCATCCCTTCCCTTGCCTCGGTTGAAGAACGATGAAGAAGATGGCGTCGTCGTGCTTCAGTGGAGGAAGAGACATTCTTCGTGTTCTTCGTTGTAGAGAAAGAAGGACTCAGGATTTCCTACGCTTTTTTTTCTAAGGCTTCCAATCTCACTTAACCTAGAAACCTAATAAAATAATCCCTCCCATTATTTTATTAACACATGCCAAGCTTTTCAAATTCCAAAATTCAAATAACTTCATTAATTTAAAATGTGTTGGCATGCACTTAAGAGGGGGATAAGTTCAAGAGTTAAAGGGAGATTAAATGGGGGTTTAGAGGGGTTAGGAAAGTTAAGGAATTTCAAGAGGTGGGGAGGGGTTCATGTGGCCCCCACCCTTTCAAATATCCACACATGGGAAGTTGGATGGATGTGGTCCCACCACCAACTTCCCATGGGAGAAGTTAACAACTTAACATGAAATAAAATTGATTTAACAATTTTATTCACTTTATTTAATTATACCCAAAAAATTAACTTCTTCTCCCGCACAAACGCATCTACGGTAAAGGTTTCCTTAAGCGATTACCGGCGTTGCGAATTCATCGGTGCAATCGGATTTTAATTCTGAGCACCGGTTCAAAAGATAGAAATTCCCGCTCGCTCGTTCACTGAACGTACCTGAGCCAATCTTCGGAAATTAATTCCGGGCACACCGGGCCTCGGAATCAGGCGCCGTCAGAAACTGGGTTCTTGTAAAATTCCAAAAGAAATTAAGAAAAAAAATTCCTTGAAATTTCCGGGTCATTACACCCAATGACATCCACACTCATTCCAATATAATAATAGTGTGAACAAAATTTATATGAAATATATTATATAAAATAATTTCTCAAACTAGTTTATAAATAAAAATATACACTTTTCAAAAAATTAATAACATAATATAAATTAAATCAATGTGACACATTTTTATTGAAATTTATTCTCCATGTAAACATTTAAATAATCATTAAATTCATTTCCTGAAATATACATGGAAAAATAATAATGTCCACCCAATAACAATGACGAAAAATTATTCCATCGTTATGAAAGTTCCATACTCATCAGTGGTTTCTCATCAATATACTAAGTAATCACAAGGTAATTATCCCCCATGTGACATATAATATTTGGCCCAAATAAGATTATTTCATTTCAACCATTCCAAGAAATTCAATATATTACCGACACAATGTTTTCCAAAAACGAAAACCAATTTCAAACTATTTCACATGATTCCATAAAAGAGGAATTTAATTAAAACATTCCAACCATCCATTTTAGAAACAATATATAAATTTAAAAATATATAATTCTACTATAAATTTTAAAATAAATAAATTTTACCAAATTCTATAATATTATAATTTTAAAATCATAATTTAAATAAAAAAATGGTTTTTACAAAACACCAAATTTTCCACATTTTCTATAACCCATCACAAATTATGGTTTAAAAATTGTACAATAGAAAAAAACATTTTATCTTTCATAAAAAAATTTAATTCATTACAATCATATCTAGAAATGGTATACGGGAGAAAGCCACCAACCTCTATTTTTCATGAAATTTGACAACAAACAATGAACGATCATGAATCCAATTCAGGATTCCAAGAAACCAAATAATATCTCCCCCATATTAGGAAAACCCCCATAAAACCCATATTCTCCATAAAAAATCTTGTATATAACCAGCCTATCTACAGATGTATGATAAAAATAATAATGAATGAGTATATCAATGAAACCATGATGAAAATGATGACGAAAGAGCACATATGTCAAGAGTTTTCCTTTTATTCACAATAGAACGTGTTTAGATCACTATAATATTTATGGGAGAACCCCATTTTCTATATAGGGGATAAAAATTATAGTAAGGGATGATTAAGGTGGAAGAATATTAGCCATATAGAAGAACCAAATTACATCCTCAAATATAGGGAATTAGTTTTGGCCATGCACGGTTTGGCCACATGATTTGGACAAACCCTGTGCTGATCGTGCATCCCTTTTTTCATTACCTAAAAACCCTCCAAAAGTACTCCAATGTCTCCCCCAATGTCCTATATTACCATTAAATATATCGAAATCATTAGGAATGTGATACATAGAAGAAACATGGGTTTTTACTAAATAGTTACTAATGATCTAACCTATGTGCTTTTCGATTAGTGTGGTAAGAAGGGACACATTTGTAAACATTTTACAAGACCACCAGTGGAGTGATGGTCATAAAGAATGTTGTTACATATTAATAGGTTCTTCAAAAACCCTATGAAGTTAATTAATAATGGGGGAGCTATACAAAACCAAGGGTTAAGAAGGGAATCTTATGCACCACAAAATTCTGGATTCATGAGATCATCCATCCTTGGAGGAAGAGGCAGTGGATATGGTTTTTCTATGAGGAGTTCCCATATCATCATAGTGATATAACATATGGGAGTATGAAAACATCACAAGGAAGAGGTGCATGACAGTTTCATGCAATGCAGCCAACAGTTGTGGATAGTGAGGTTTTCCCATTAACAACGAAATGTACTATTTTATTAGCCTACACATTATCTAGTGCATTATTTGATATTGACTCCTATTAATACTTTATACATAAAAAACATGTTAATTGTTTGATCAGGTATGTAGATTTTTTGAGTGGTATAATAAACAATGATACACTGTTGGGAGTATGATCAAGATACATCTACTTATATAGAAGATATTCTATTGAGACCATGGAGTATTTTTCCCTATGATATATATATTATTTATATGTTAGACATCAATCTAATTATTGGGATAAAATGGATTGTAACATTCCTATCAAACATTTATCGTTACCAAATGATTTTTGGGTTTATGTCTCATAAAGGTCAAAACATCATATTCCATGGAATGTGGGATAACCATGCAGGACGACCCAGGCAATTTACTCCACAAATGTGATAGCTCCCAACCGATGTTCCTAGCCTGTTACGTGATAAGGGAGGTGTACTAAATGATATTACCCAACCTATGGTTGAGAAATATTAGGATGAGTTTGTAACGTCCATGACCTGGAATCCACTAAACCGGTGCACCGAGCCAGGTGGTTACATGACCTTAAGCGCACCTCCATGTACACCAAATGCTGCCGACTAGCAGGGGTCTATGGGGTCATGTGGGGAGAGAATACCCCTTTTTTTACCAAAGTAAGACACAATAGAAATAATATAAATTGAGAAAACAATATCCAATAAACAAGTAACAAGTATATCAATCATTTCCATCAATAAATATGTCATGTCATACTACACATGCAAGAGTGAACAAAAACCCAAAATAAAGACCACGAACACAATCCCCAAAACGGTCCCGCCTCCAAGTCTGGATCATCCACAAAGTGCTACCAATGCCCACTCAACTATCTAGAAAGGTCCCTTGACCTTCTCCTGTCTTGCAAACATGAAGTCTGCTCGGGTACCCAATGGCAGCCCGAGAAGGCTGTGAGTGCAACTCAGTAGGCCACCACCAATGATGTCTACAAAATATCCAGTATAAACATGTAGTTCATGCAAAAGGAAAATGAATGATAATTTCCATTTAATTAATTCATGTTCCATTAGCCAATTTTTGAGACAAAGAAATTTCCACTTCCATTACCATTCATTATAAACCAAATATCATCACTCACCATCTCATCACATTTCCATGACTTAATCAAATATATTATGTCAGATGGGTATAAGGCCAACAATCACACCCAAGAGGGTGCTCACATCATTATCATATCTCACTAGGACTAACTCCCTCATAGCAACCATATCCTTACCTCGAATCATCAGTCTGGGTGGATACAACCATTAGGAGAAAAGACCCTCAGTCCCCTTTGCTAACCCATGCATTTAGCGTGGATCTTAGAACCTTAGTCTTAGCTCAACCCGTGTGTATTGATCTTCAAGTCATACCCCACTCCCCGAATCCATGTTCACAAGATTATATATATGTGATCATCAACCATCCAAACCATTTCACTTTAGCAAACACTAATCACAACACCCCACATGGGAATCCACAGCATGACTTAACCCATTAACACATTACCATTACACACCATTTAACCATTCACCCAATTCACATGTGTTATGCCTAACTCTCTAAGCATTTAGAAATAGACCCATAACCTATAAATTATGGTATTTAATTAGTTTTTCACATTAACCCATTTAAACTATTCTTAATTTCCATGATTCAAACATTCATGCCAACATGTTTATCAAGGGCTCTACAATTCACTACAACATGGTCACTTGTTTAATAATAGTCCCTATAACCAGGAAAAGTCAGCACATCCTATGGATGTCCATAAATTAGTTCATGTCCTTCACAACACATCCCATGGGGATCGTGAGGGTTCCCATTATCCATTTTAAACATCATTATTACCAATCATTCCTAGTTTATTAAAAACATGACCAAGGGGAACCAAGAACACAACTAAACATGCGCAAATACCCAAATATCCATGGGATATAGAATGTAGACCACATAACTTGAAACTGTGGTTGAACACACTCTCAATTGAGTCCATAGACCACGATCAAAACAACCATTGGAGGTTCAACCTAAAACTCACCCAAAAGATAGGGTTGTTGAGCATCAGAACAAGAGGAGAGAAGATGTAAACCCTAAACCAATAAGAGAAGCAATGATGGGATTAGCCTTACCCTGAGCTTCGATCCGCAACCAACGTCTCTATAAACAACCAATAATAAAAGTAGAACCATCCATGAGATGCTTGGGTCAGCCAATTTCATCACTAGGGTTGAGAGGGGATGAATGGAAGAAAATCCCGAGTTGGGGTTTAAAAGCCCAGAGTGGAAAACTTGTAATTTCTTCCAACATTAAGAGGCCACATGGTTTTTCCACATGGTTTGACTAACCATGAAAAAACTGTGTGCATGATACTATCTAGAAGAGGAGGGTTTCATGGATTTCCTGGCCAGGCCGCACAGTTTGGCCCGGTCGTGCGCAAGTCGTGCGCCCTTGCCTATCTTGCCCAGTTTTCCTTTCTTTCATGCCCTGAGCCCTCGAAACAACCCCAAGGCATGTCATACATTAAGAAGACATCCCTTGAATCCCGAAAGAAGGGATTCAACCAAAACATAATGAAAACATACCATTCCAAAAATCGGGATCTTACAACCTCCCCACCTTATAACAACTCATCCTCAAGCCAGTTCCCAAGCCTCATTGGTCCACCGAAGAGAAGTGTTCGGGCCAATGAGCCCTCATATCTAATTCCCGCTCCCAAGTTTCATCCTGAACATTCCCATGCTTCCATAGTAATCGAACTAATGGCACAACTGTTCTTCATAGGACCTTTCCACTATGATCCACCACATGAACTACATGCTCCTCAAAGGATGCATCAGCCTCAAGCTCCACATCCTCAACATCAAGCACATGAGATGGGTCAGGGTGATACCGTCGAAGCTGCGACACATGAAACAAATCATGCATCCCACCATTCCGCTGTGGAAGATCAAACCGGTAAGCCACTAGTTCAATTCTCTCCACAATCTCAAAAGGTCCCACATACCTGGGTGCCAACATTCCCTACTTTCGAATCCAATGGAGACCCAGCCTTGGCTACACATGAATGAACACTTTATCACCCATCTCAAAATCATGAGGTCTACGCCTCCGATCTACATATGACCATGCAACTGCACTATTTCCCAAACATACACCTCACCCAATTGGTCGACTGTAAAGGTATCCTTAATCAGTACGAAATGAGCCACATTCATTAACTGATCCACAAAACCCAAATTGCATCATTATTCCGCGGTGTTATCAGAAGACCCACGACAAAATCCTTTGTTACATAATCCCACTTTTATTCTGGAATGGGAAATGGATGCAACAAACCACCTGGGCATTACTGCTCAACCTTCACCTGCTAATAGGTAACGCACCATGCCACAATGCCCGCAACTTCCTTCTTCATTCCAAGCTGACAATACTGCCTTTGGTGATAACGGCACATCTTGGTCAAACCAGGATTCACTACCCACTTTGATTCATGGAATTCACGCATCAACAATTCATGCACAAACTTTGGCACAACCACACGATCAAGAAAACGAACAACACCATCCACGTTGACGACCCAACCAGAATATATCTCCCCACCATTAAGCATTTCTTTCATGATCAAACACTATAGATCATCAAGACAACCTTACGTAACTCGAATCAAATGCATCGACTCCATCGTTAAGGAAGAAAGGGTGACCTGACCACTCTCCTCCGGCACATCCAAGTGCGTCTCTACAAAAAAGGCCATCACCTTCCACTTGGTGCTGGACTCATGAACTGCCTAATTCTGACCCTTCCTGCTCAGAGAATTAGCAACACTATTTCCCTTTCCCGGCATGTACACCAATTGAATGTCAAAAGACTAGAGATATTCAACCCATCTTCTCTGTTGAAGATTCATATCTCATTGTGAGAATATGTTCATTAAACTCTTATGGTCGGTAAACACAATAAATCGTTCTCCCAAAAGATAGTGCCTCCAACACTTCAAGGTGTACACCACTGCTGCCAACTCAAGGTCATGAGTGGGATTGTTCAAATCATGGGGTCTCAATTGCCTTAACACATAATCCACAACCCTCTCATCTTGCATCAACACAGCCCCATGTCTGACTTTGGACGCATCAGAAAACATGATGTACCTTTTACCCGGCTTAGGTAAGATCAAGATAGGTGTGGTCGTCAACCACTTCTTCAATTCCTGGAAGGAATTCTCAGAAGCCTTAGACCATTCAAACCGGATTCCATTCTTGGTCAAGCCTGAGAGTGGTGCATCAATGCAAGGGAAATCCTGAATGAACCTTTGGTAATACCCATCCAAACATAGAAATCTCTGAACTTTTGAAACACTCATGGGCTGCTCCAAAGATACAAGAGCCTACACTTTCTCTAGATCCACTAACACACCTTCCTCCATGATGATGTGACACAGAAAATTCACCTTACCTATTGAGAATTGACACTTTGATAGCATGTCATATAGCCGATGCTCTCTTAGCTTACACAAGATGATATCAAGATGTTGGGCATGATTGTCGTGAGTTTTCGAGTACACTAATTTATCATCAACAAAGATTACCAAAAACCGATCTAGAACAGGATGAATTATCTGGTTCATCAATACCATAAACACCGGTGGTTTATTTTTCAATCCTAAAGGCATTACAAAAAACTCAAAAAACACATACTGACTCTGAAAAGTTGTATGTGGTACGTCAGAATGGCCCACCCTCATCTGATGATACCTTGACCTCAGACCAATTGTAGAAAACACTGATTCGCTACTCAACTGATCAAATAGGTCATAAATTCTTGGAAGATGGTACTAATATTTCATCGTCATCTGATTTATCGTTCGGTAGTCAAAACACTGCCTCAACGATCCATCATACTTCTTTGAAAAAAGCATTGGAGATCCTCAAGGAGACATAATAGGATGGATACACCCCTTACACTCCAACTCTTCAATCTAAACCTTCAGTTCCTGGAGTTCTGCCGGTGCCATTCGGTATGGCAGAATGGAAACATGATCTTTTCCTGACAGCAACTCGATCGTGAACTCGACATCCCTCTAGGGTGGTAACCCTGATAAATCCTCTATAAAAACATCCCAAATCTGATCCACAAAAGGAGGGAAATATGATTTCTCCCCTCCCTCATCATCATAAAAAATGAGACATTTCACATGATCCATGTGTCCACTCATCTATTGACAAAACAGCCCTGCACGCCCTCCTTGAATATCCCATTCACCACTGTGGACATATGTGTCACCCTCAACCGACCTGAGCGATAGTCTGTCATGATAAAAGTCCATGTGTTCCAGATACGACACCAACCAATCCATTACCATGATTATTCCAGACTCTGACATCTCAAGAATGAACAAATGCCATGGAAAATGATACCCACCAATTTCCACAGAATATCCCTTGCATAGTATGATATCCACATCCCCCACCCCAACGGAGTGTCAATTGACATAAGTCCACACAGACTCTCCCCAGGTGAACCCAACACTAAAACAAGTTGAGAAGGGATAAAAGATTGTGTGGCACCTGTGTCAAACAACGCACTTGAAAAAGTAAAATATACCAGGATCTTACCTCGAACAGTCGACGGTTCGGCTTCGCCATCACCAGGCACAAACTGAACTGCTTGAAGTTGACATGCCCCTCTACCCTGGGCTCCTACCTAAGTACCCTCTACTACACTGCCCTGTTGGCATGAGCGATCATGCCCTGGAGTCCCACATCCGCCGTCCCTGCCAGTACAACGTGTGGAGCTCCAACTGCCATCCTAATATATGGAAACTGATCCCCTTCTCATATTTGGTACCTGCCATCCACCATCATACACACCCACCTACTGAGGTTTCCTACAGAATCTTTTCAAATTTCCCATCTTGTCGCATGAACAGAACTCAGCTAGAGGTCGAGGAAATTGACCACACATATGGCCCGACCTACCGCACTGATAGCAGAACACCTAATTTCCACTCTGAGAGACTTTCCATATCTTCCAGCCACATTGCACACTTCCGCCATGTTGTGAGCTCTCATGACATCTCTTCCGACCCTCGGTAGCTATACTATTCATCAACCCCACTAGCACCATATGCCCACTACCCGAATCTCCCTTCAAGTTTCCTTCCGAGATCAATGCCTGATCTATTAACTCTGCAAACCTCTTCAAACAGAATATGTTTACTTGAGACCTAATATCATGTCTCATCCCATTCTATAAATAATTTTCTACCACTACTTCATCCCCTACTAACACTGGGACAATGTGTCTCAAATCATTGGAGTGACTAGCATAGTCCATCACCGATAGTGATCCCTGAGTCAGCCTCATAAACTCTAAATCCCACTCTTGCCTCAATGTCTCTGGATACTAATTCTCTAGATAATTTTCTTGAAAAACCTTCCACGAAATTCCCGCAGCCTGCTCGATTTGAGCCTGAATGTCCCACCAACCCCTTGCCCTGCCCCAAAACATATAAGTGGCCATAGTCACTCACTTTTAGAGAGGGTTCTCTAGATGATCCAGTATTGTCTGGACAGACTCTAACCAGAACTCGGATGCCTCTGGCCCACCCTCTCCGATGAAGTTCGGAAGGTGCTGTAACTGGAACTCCCTAGTCAGCTCAAACATAGGAGAAGTAACCCGCCCTCGATCCTTGTCCATCATCTGCATAAGGCGATTCAAGTTCTCCCAGAACTATTCTTCTCTACCTTCGTGGATCACCACATTTTCTTGCTCCACTACTAGAGGAGTGTTTTCAGCCACATCCTCCTATTTCCCAACTGGTAACCGATGTCGTGGTGGAATTTTTCTATAATTCCAAGCATGAGATTTAGAATGCATACCATAAAACATTCATGACTCCATCACAAAGGACTCTTTAAAAGCCACAGAAACCCAATTTTCATACACTCACCCAACAACATTTTCAAATTTGTTTCAAAACCTATTATTCCATTAAACATAATTTACTGTTCATTCATCCTAACCCACTTGGGTTATTTCAATCATTTCATCATTTCTGGATTTTGTGGAATGCATAATGCACCCTACCTTCCTACCTCACACACCCAACCTGTGTGTGTGCATAACAGAATGCATGTCACCTATCTCCCTAGGTCCATACAATTATTAATGAATGAAAATAATTGTCCCGTTAAGGCAATGAGCCAAATATCATAAAACAGTCACTTCAAACCACATGTGCATCACCCAATGGTGAAATATCATCAACTCTAACAACACACAACCAAGAAAAACAATTCCCACTCAGGGTGACTATGGTTTCCCCTGTACCTGGGTTAGCTACTCCCAAGAAAAATCTCATTACCAAGGCCAAACATGTCTTAAACCTTGGCTACCAATCCCACAAAACAAGACCTCAGAGAAGGAGAAGAACGACCCCCCTCTAATACCACTTTGTAATGTCCCCGACCCGGAATCCACTAAACCGGTGCTCTGAGTCGTGACGTTACAAAACCTTAAGCGCACATCCCCGTATGCCAAAGGGTGACGACTAGCAGCGGTGCTCTATGGGTTCATGTAGGGAGTCTATACCCCATATTTATTAGAGTAAGGCACAACAGAAATAAGCCAAATATCAGAAACAGTAACCAATATACAAGGAACATGTATATCAACCATTTCCCACAAAAAATATGTCATGTCATACTACAAGTGAAAGAGTGAAAAAAACACAAAATAAGGATGATTACCACAATCCCCATAATGGTCCTGACTCCAATTCTGGATCGTCCACCAAGTGCTACCCATGTCCCCTCGACAATCTAGAAAAGACTTTTTGCCTTCGCATGACCATAAAAGATGAAGTGTGCTTGGGTACCCAATGAAGGATTGAGTAGGGTGTGAGTACAACTCAGTAGGCCACCACCAATGGTGTCTACAAAATATCTAGTATAAACACGTAGTGCATGCAAAATTAAAATTAATGATAATTTCCAATTAATTAATTTAGTTTCCATTAGCAAATTTTTGATCCAAAGTCGTTGCCACCTCCATTCCCAATCATTAAACACCATATATCATCTTCTCTATCTCATAACATTTCCATGGATTAATCACATACATTATGTTACATGGGTCTAAGACCAACAATCACATGCAAGAGGGTGAACACATCGTTATCCTATCTCACTAGGAATAACCCCCTCATAGAAACCATATCTTCACCTCGAAGCCTCAGTCAGGGTGGAAGAAACCATTAGGAGAATAGACACTCAATCCACTTTCCGAACCCATGCATTTAGTGTGGAGCTTAGAACCTCAGTTTTAGCTCATCCCGGGGGTGTAGATCCTCAAGTCATACCCCACTCTACGAAGCCATGAGCACATGCTTATATATAAGTAATCATCAACCATCCAAACCATTTCCCATCGGAAAACAACATTCACAACACCCCACATGGGAATCCATATCATGCCTAACCCCATTAACACATTACCATTTAACACCATTTAACCATTCACCCAATTCCCATGAGTTATGCCTAACTCACTAAGAATTTAGTACTAGACCCATAACCTTTCCATTATGGTCTTTAATCAGTTTACACTTTAACCCATTTAAACCGTTCATCATTTCCATGATTCAACAATTCATGCCAGCATGTTTATCAAGGGATCTACAATTCACTACAATAAGGTCACCATTTTAATAACATTCCCTAAACTCAGGAAAAGACTACACATCCCATGGATGGCCCTAATTTAGGTCATGTCCATCCCAGAACATCCCATAGTGATTGTGAGGGTTCACATTAGCCATTTTAAACATCATTATTACAAAACATTCCACTCTTATTTAAAACATAACCAAGGGTAACCAAGAACACATCTAAACATGCTCAAATAACCAAATAACCATGGGATATAGCTTGTGGACCACCTACCTCAAAAATGCGGTTGAACGCACTCTCAATAGATTCCTTATACATCGATATGACCAACCTTTGGACCTTCAACCTAAAATACACCCAAAAGATAAGGTTTTAGAGCTTCAGAACAAGAGTGAGAGAAGATACAAACCCAAAACCAAAAAAAGAAGGAGGAATGGGATTAGCCTTACCCGGAGCTTCGATCTGCATCCAGCGGTGCTCTAAATGGCCAGGAATCAAAGGAGAACAACTATTTGGAATCTTGCATCAGCCATGTTCATCAGTAGGGGATTAGAGGGGATGAATGGAGGAAAATACGGAGTTGGGGTTTAAAAGTCCATAGTGGAAAACTTGTAATTTTTCCCAAATTTAGGAGGGCGCACGGTTTGTCTGCACGGTTTGTCAAACCATGCACAAACCGTGTGCATGCTAATTTCTAGAAGAGGAAGGTTTCATGGTTTACCTTGGCAGGACGCATGGTTTGGCCTGGTCATGCGTATGCCTTGAGCCCAAGCCTGTCTTGCCCAATTTTCCGTTCTTTCATGACTCATGCCCTCGAAACACTGTCAAGGCCTCTCATACATTCAGAAGACATCCCATGAAGCCCGAAACAAGGGATTCAACCAAAACAAATTGAAAACAAACATTTCCAAAAATCATTATCTTATTGAGTTTCCTAATTACATCATATGACTACCACCTGAATGAGATGTTTAATTCAATATTGAGCACATGTTTTGGGATGATCTTGAATATATTCTACTATAACAAATAGAATCAACATCACTTCAATACCTCAATAATCAACTAGAGGATCTGGATGATATGGTGTTTATACATCCAAGTATATTACATTGGGGACAACCTATATTTTTATAAAATAAATATGACATGAGTTATTAGTATAATATTGATTACTATAAGTTGTAAAAATTGTCTATGAGTAATTGATATCCTCTTTTGCATATAGAAGATATGGTTGACTAGGTAAAATGAGATTGTGTGTTCTCCCTCAATGACATTAGATTGGATTATAATCAACTAATTTTTATGAAGTATGATATATAAAGGATAAAATTTATGATTAAGTGTATCCTTTGTGAGTTTTTCATAATTTTTTTTGGGTTTAAATACACATAAAAAAGATTAGGGACTTGAAGAAAAAAATATTCCAGCCATACCATTGTATGTTTTTGGTGGTGTTCTTGGATTATATTTTGGGGTACTCCATGACTGATGAGGATCAGGCCTAACATCATGACATTTTTTTGTTCACTGATACAATATCAGTTATAACCCTTGATATTAATGATCCAATTTCGGATTCACTGGGTACACTTCATATGATACATTATCTCAGAGAAAGTTGTTTTTGTGGACCTAGAAAATGATCAGATATTTTTTTCCTTGGAGAATCCTATGAATGTGTTCGATATATGTATCTTTTGTGGGATATCTAGAAATCATTAGATATGCATCTAGAACATTTTATATTGGAATCACCACTTTCAGACCTGACCATGAAGAAAGTAATGGTTGAATGGATGGATACTTATGAGAAACCCATCAATGATTTGACTAAAAGGCCAATATATGCAATGATCATGATCTTACCAGATATAATTGAGTAGTATATGATATGTTGTGACACTAACAGAATTGGAAATAGAGTTCTATTTATGCCTGTATATTGAGTCTTGGTTTACGGTTCTCGACAGTAGAGACCCCATAAATGGAACAACCCTATACATGATCTTGATATTCCATAAGTGGATTATGATCCGATAGATTGGAGAAAATATATGTTTTGTGAATGGTTTATAGGGTTTACCAATCACACCAACCTAAGGTACATCATTTTTCATATAGGACTGAATATTTGGCAAAAAATATGGATTGAATATAGGAATTGTTTTAATTATGATTAGGAAAATATTATTTGAATGTTAAATATTGATCCTAATGTTTTATTCATGTAATCTAGGAATTAGATAGTTTATGAGTCTATTTCAATGAGGGTGATGATGGATTTACTGACTGAGATGTTTTTGGTCATGAACTAGAACAAGGAACAGATGACACATGCAGTAGTAATGGTCAAGTCTACCCTTTTCTGATGCATTTAATTCAGGAAATATGAGGAACTATATTTTTTGAAAATGATGGAAAACATTAATGGTGGGGATTGAAAATAAAATTGGATCAATGATTATGATGAGATCATCTATGTTTGGAATCTTGTTTTTGAGCATACAAGCATGAAAGAGGAGCTCATGTGGGATTTTCATGTGTCAAAGTGGTCTGTACATCCAGGTGTGACAGAAATGTTTTCTAACCAGCAATGTAATTTTTGGTAGCCATCATGATATAATAAATAATAGGGTTTCAAGGACAGTGTTAGACATGCCAATACCTGAAGGTAAAAAATCATAAACCGTAAAGATTCCAGTAGTCATTTTCCATTCCATAATAGAAGTGGGATGTCATGAAAATGGATTTTGTGGTGGTTTATCAAAATATTACAGGAAATAATGTTGCTATTTTGAGTTATTATCGATCAACTAACGAATGTATGGAATTACATTCTTATTTTTGAGACATTATCCGTGGAGGAGCATAGATATTTTTAGTTTCTAGAGATTGTAAATTTGGATGCGGTTCTGTGGACTATAGTTTCATAACATGAGTCATGATTAATTTCAAGCATGTATAAGGGTATCATAAACATACACAATACACAAGTATAATTTAGTACACCTTTCCACCCCTAGACAGATTGGATGAAGGTTCATATTATACATGTTCTTGAATACATGTTCCATGAATGTGTGGTTTACTTCAAATGATCATTGTGGATGGACATTAAATTGTTGTATTTTTCCTAAACAACAATTATAAATAAATTATATTGATGTATCCCTGAAATTATCTTTATTGTTGTCCATGAAAATCGTTGCTATGTTGGATAGGGGAAGGACATTTATATTTTTTTGGACTGAGTCTCCTGTATGATATATTTAAGAACGTTCATCTAATTGAGGTGTATATAGAAACATCTCAGAGTAAGACGAAGTCATACTCTAAAAGAAAGAGATGAACCATAGTAATTTTAGTGGGTGATACTGTATTCTTTTTGGTGTCACATATTTTAAGTCACTATAGTATATTGTGATAGCAAAAGTTGGTGCCCATGTTTGTTGGATGGTTAAGGACGAGGAGATATTCTAGCCGAGGGTATACTAATGAGATCATTCATATAAATATAACAATATGCATGATGTTTTATATTTATTAATTCATTAAATGTATAATCCTAACATGTCACGTGTGATTGAGATATAGGATGTGGATAATATGATTGGTACATCCTTTGAGTTGCATCTGAGGCATGTGTTGGATCATAGTGGGATTTTTTTTCGGTACAGATTGTGCAAATATTTCATTTATTGTGCCTACATGGAATATAAAACATGAATCATGTGAAAGGGAAGAATATATGGGGGCATTGTAGTCTAATATTATTAAGTCATAATCATATAGATTCTTCAAAATATAAATTGTGGATGATTCGTTATAATGCGGGATGATTTATTGATCCCATATCTTTCAGGTATTTTTCTTTAATTATTATTTTTTCTACCTTAATAAACCAATTTTTTATAAAAATTTCCCTTTTTGAGAAAATTATCGATGTTAGGAGATGTATTATTTTTGGAAATAATGTATTGTTGGTATAAATGTGTTTAGCGTTTAAAATAGGTTCGGGGTGATTAGAGAGGGTTTGAATGTGGAAATGGAAGGAGAGTCAACTAAAGAACATTTAAAATTCATATAAGGGAATTAAACATCATGTAATTGTTCAAAGGTTTTAATTAAGTATATATGAGGTGAAATATGTTAACATTGAAACCAATAAAAATAATTTCATGACATGTAACTTGATTACACACTATATAAATTCCAGACAAACGTTGTTAAATATTTTTTATAGGTGAATTACTCATTTTATGCTATTACACTACTCATTATACCCTAGTGTCTTTATGATGATATTGGAGGCCCTCAAATAGATCATAGGCTTTCCCCACCACTATTCATTATGAATCTGAAAGGGGATTTAAAATTTCTACCACTTGGTATGTTCTTTCTTCTCATTGAGATTTAAATCTTTATTTCCCACCTACTTCCAAATAAAAAAAGTATTTTTAACCAATGATGGATAAAAATCTAGATATTAATATACTTAATAAATGTTTTGATTGATCTAGAATTTATTATTTGGTTAAATCTCTATTTTTTAGTGGATTATTGACTAATCTTCTTGAAATTGAAGTTTCTTCCATTGGTGAGTATAATAAAAAAATTGACAGGTTCTCTAACGGTAATATCCCATTATCATTATTCAGAAATATTAAAAATTGAATAATTGATAGATTTGTTTATAAATTGAATTAAAATAATATAAATTATTAATTTGGTGAATTATTTAATTATATAAATATAATAATGTGGTTTTTAATAATAAACAAAAAGGGAAATTAATCGTGTGATATTGATGAGTGATCCAAATAAGTAATTGGGAATAAAATACGACATATATGAATTGTATGTTTCAATAATTTTTTAGTTAATTAATATATTGAATTTTGATATTGAGAAATGGTTAATTAATTTTTCAAATAATTAATGTGTGGTTTATATATATGTCCAATATTGTGTAATTATTATATATGTATATGGATAATGGTAACCTGGATATTCAGGCATGTATTATTAATGGTAGAATTCTCATTCAATTTTTTACTGTAAAATTGTGAATGGTAACATGGAATATCTTCAAAGTATTATGAATGGTAACATTATCATTCAATTATATATTGAAAATAGTACATGGAAAAAATGTGAATTTGACCATGGAATAATTAATGGTAAAATGGTAATTCAATTGTGATAATTGTCTAATGGAAAAATGGTAATTCATTTTGAGAATTAATGAATGGTAACATTTTCATTCAATTGTGAAAAAAATCAAGATAACATGGTTATTCTGGTGTGTGAATCGATAATTCGTATCTTGGTCACTAAGTTGTGAAAAAAAAATGTTAACAAGGACATTCAAACACATAATATCCCTTGAGAATAGTTCATGATTCAGCATGGGCTGAAAACCTATTGTGATGCTTATAAGGACCTAGCCCTAAAACATTACATAATCTTGAATTAAATGAATAAATCACATTGAGTATTTTTTTCAGGTTTATATTTTTATAGAATTTTGTCATAACTAATATATTTCAATTGTTACAAACTAGACACTTCTACTTAGTTTCCGTTTTTTCATAAAATAAAAACTCTTAAAAAAGAAACATGACTAGTTCCATGTTTTAGACTACATGACTTTCCATGATCCCATCCATGACCCTATTCCACTTTACGTCATGTGAAATTCATTTTAAAACATGGGATGAGGATAAAAATCTTAGAATGTAATACAAAAAGAAGAAAACTATTAGTTTTTCAAATAAAAACAAGTAAACCATGAATACTTTTACATAAGTAACACTTTTCACCATAATGAAGTAGTAAATACTCTTACCTGAAAAAAAGATCAGTACTTACCATTTTGTGACATAAATATTACCCATATATAGAAAACATAACATATAAATTTTACTTGGAACATAAACAAAGTTAAATGGAATAACCATACGGTCGACTTCTACACATGTCACTAAATGAAATAGCCATATGGATGACTCCCATACCCAATGCATTTGAGGTTTTAATGTAACCACATGTCCTGCTATTCACGGCACCACCAATCATTTGGTTTATCACGTAACCACCCGTCATATGTCCATGTACCATTATAAAATCATAAGACTTAAAACAAATATAAAGGAAAGAATACATTTCCACATATCAATCACAATATATCACTTAAATATATTGATATAACAAATCCATTATCAAATCATTTTCAATACCAAAATATATAATAGAGTATATGATATTAATTTCCTTTTAAAAAACATTACAGCTTGTTGAGGAATCCAAAGCTCAAATAATAGTCACGGTTGGGGAAATGTCGTTGTCACCGCCTACATTAAAAGAAACATCCCTTTAGTTCGTTTAGTAAAACCATTCATTGAAAATTATTCCATTTAAATGAAATTAACAGTAAAAGGTGTTTATACAGTGTATAAAATAATGTCTTGTGTTAAAACAAAATATTCCCCAATGAAAGGACATTGAGACGTAGTCCCTTACAAAGACGATATCCATAGATTAAGGATAAATCGATTACATAATTATGTGTGAATAATATAAATAAACTAAACATATGTGGATTTTAAGTGTAAATCAATCATAGTTCATCCACACATATTAATAGCTCAATATAATCAAGAAGTGGAGGGTTAACCCAAAGATTTGAAATTGGGTTAAAAAGTTCCCTGACAGATATTTGACATCCTAACGACGTCACATTAAAATTCAGAAACTGAGTTGATGAGAGATAAAAATGGTATCTCATCACTTGGACATCATATTTACAACAATAAGGATATATATGAACATATCCCAGCATAAGAAGATGTAAATTAAATGACCTAAGAAAAAAAGTCTTTTAAAAAGATGAGGGTGAATGGTTCCCCTACCAATTTGGGTAACACTCAAAACATACATCCCATGAAAGAACGATCATACAATGAAGATTTGAATAACCATAAATTGGTTTATATTACACAATTAATAAAATCATGGGCAGTAAATACAACACATAAAAGTAAATAGTGGCAATTGTAGCATGAATCTCATGGGAATAAAAAGTTAGATAAAAACCCCTTACCTCATTTTAATAAATAGAGTCATATGACCAAAAGATAATTAACACCATATAAATCTCAGAATACCATAAATATAAATATAATAATGATAATATATGTCAAATTTCAGTACACAATACACCACATGAAATAAATAAGTGGCGAACAATGCAAATCTCACAGAATTAAAAGTGAGATAAGAAATCCCCTTACGAAAACTAGGCAGCCTAACGGCGCCGCATAAAAATTCCAAAAAAATGAGTGAAGAGATAAAATAGGTTCTCTAATCATATTAAAATAATAATTACAGTAATAGGAATATAAAAGAACATCCCCAACATATGAATGAGGATCTTAAAAGAAATTACATAAAAGCGATTAAATAAAAATTAAGAGAGAGGTAGGATCCCTTACCTCAAGTCTGACATGTTCTCATTCGTTCTTTAATCTCACGAATAATAAACTAAAGTTAATTTATACTTTCTTATGAACCTTTTTCAACTATATTATTCCTTTTATATAACTTATCACCATGTTATAAACATTATGTAATCATTTTAGTTAATAATTTTTGTTTTGTCGATATTTGGTACTTGAGTCAAAAATGGACTTCTTATAATTACATGTTGTTCATGGGGTAAAAAGTTCATTATAACCAGAATGATATTCAAAATTTTGATATCATATATATCATATATATCAATTGTATACATATATTTATAATAGTACATTACATTTACATGTATGAAATGAAGTGCACCATTCATGGAGACGGTAAGCTGTACGTACGCATAAATGCTACTTCCATTTCTATTTCATAGTTAATGGAATTAAAACATAATGATACATAGTAGTATTATAATTCCAGTATTTTAAAATATATAATATCATTAAACCTATCCTTTATACGAACCACATACGATATTAACGAGTAATATCACTTTGAGTGGGCGGTAGTCTGCACTTCCTCAAATGAAATTATTATGTTTAAACATAATTAAAACAAATAAGGGATTGATATATAACGAAATAATGAATAAAAAAAATATAACCATAATATATATCATATATAAATGTAGTTACATCATAATGGACACCATGAGAGGTGTTAAAATAATATTTAACAATCATCGTTCAGTGAGGCGGTAATTCGTCACCCACAGAAACAGTATGTTCTTTTACCATTAGACGGAGGTGTGTATAAGTGTAAGTATAATCCTTATCATAACAAAATCCTAGTATATGAGGATATTTTTTTATTATGGGGTCTAAAAATAATAATATAGTGGTTAGTGAAGAAGGACATTAAAATAAAGAAACTCGAGAGAAGAGATTACCTCTAAATCGGTAACTCTTTTTGATTTTAGCCAAAGGCTTCCAAGGAAAGACTTTTTCCCAAAGTGAGGATTCTATGAGTAAGAGAGGGATGTGTAGAGATAATATGAGTAATGTTTAGATGATAAAAGGTATTTAGTTGTGTGGATAAGGGCGTAGAGGTGGGGGCCTTTTATAAGTTGGAGGAGGTGCACTATTGGAATGTCATGAAATGTCACATTATTATGAAATGTTTTTTGGATTTTAAAGGTCCCACAATAATTTATATTAAGGATAAGGTGATAAGGGTTCTAAATACACAGATAAAATATTTTTTTGACATGTTTATGTTTTATATTTTACCTTATCTTTTTATTTTATATAAATCGTTCATTATTGAGGTAATCATTGTATCATCATAGTGTCATAATAATAATTTATTTATTTAATGTCTAAAAATTATAAACAAACACCATGATTTATGAAATATTATAATATTTCTACTGACTATTTATATTATAAGAGATTATTTATTTAAACAAAATTAAAATTGTTTTACATAGGTGTTACAGAGTGTGGTTATATTTTCCTTTCATTAAAAATAATATAGTAAAAGGTCACTATCACACTAAAGTGATTCCATGAGGTCCCTAAGTTGTACCAAGGATATATATTTTAGTCCATGACACAACCAAGATGTTTTGGACACTATTTAGGGTCATTTTATATTTTTATGATATTATTTTATTACCCTTAACTACCCAATTACTAATTAATCACAATAATTGATGATAATTATCGTCGTTACTATTCATAATGTCCACAAAAAAGTGTCTTAATTAAATAATTTGGACATCATGATTACAAATATGGAATCAATTTTATAAAATTACAAACATAGAAATTACAGTAATTAATTTAAAAATAATTCTCGTTGTCAAAATCGAAGATGAGTTTTTAAGAAGTAAAATTTATCAAATGATTCACTTGTTTATACATCCAATTGAGATTTGAAATTACTTCCAATGAACAGAATTGTATTAATTTATAAAAAATTATTTAAATTACACTTTAAAACAAATTAAAAAGACCGTTTAACTATATAATTAAATTATATGAAAAATCAGTTTTGAAGTAAAATGCAGTATTTTCACTATTCATTATAAATGAACATTTGTCAGAAAAATCCCAAATATTTATCCAAATTATATTTGATATTACAAAGTAAAAAATGATTTACATTTTAACACATTTAAAACATATGAGTTTCATTAATTAATGTTATAATTAATTCCCATATTCAAAACAAATACTATGTTTTTAAAAACAATATCTATCAAAAGATTGACACTTGTTTATGTCCAATTTCAAAGTGAAATTAATTCCAATGACCACCATTGGATTAAATGGTAAAAATATAATTCAAATAAACATTAAACTATATTAAAAATATAATATAACCATATAAATAAATTATATTAAAAGGTGGTTTTGAAATGAAATACAACATTTTCACTATTCATTAAAAAATGAACCTTATCGAAAATATAACAAAAAATTACACAATGTAAATTTTGATGTCCCGATTATAATGAAGGATTTTAATTTTCCAAATATAACATGTAAAATTGAAAAATAATAGTTTTATATAGGTTTCATCATAAAAAGCAGGTTAATCAACCTTTTAAAGAACATTAGAATATTTATTCATAAAATCAAATTCACTTCTTATTTTAAGACTCTAACTTATAATGGATAAATGTAAAAATATTTAACAAACATATATAATCATTTTTAGTTACTTCTATTCATTCCCACAATTACAACGTCTAGGCGTTAACTAACATTTAAAATAATATTATTATATTATCAGTGTGAAAAGTAAGATGTCAAAGAAACTCATTTTTGCTTATTGGGTATGCAATCAATCATTGTATTCCATTTAAAGAAATATTAAAATATTATTCACAAATATTAACAAATATGAAAATGTCATATTATTTGTTTACCTGGGATTTTACATCCTTCCCCCCTTTTTTGAATTGTGTTCTCACAATTTTAAAATTGGGCTTGGAAACATCATTGAAATCCCCACATTGAAAAAGGTGTAAATTAAATTATCACTCTAATAGAAAGAAATAAAAGTAAAACAATCACCCGAGACAAAAGATATTATGATTCCATGAAAACAAGGATATGGAAGAGAAATAAAGGGTGATGTTATGATGGAGAGTGATAGAAAACATGTTTAGGAAAAAGTTATCCACCAGAAAATCACAAACGTGTGATGGGTTAAACGGTATTTAATTCCTCAGTAGGAAATGTTAACAGAAAACATTTTTTTAAGTTACTTTCATTGAGAAATTTCTTTTTAAGCTTAAGTAAACCATAAGTAAACATAATTACTTTTCATGAATACATTCATCTCTTACTATATTTATTACACACACTCATATTTTCTCCAAAAGATTAGTATTTAGGATGAATTGTTCACATTAAGAGTGCTATAATCAACTTCTTGAGAAAAACCTAATCCAAAATAGAGAACTATATATTTCCCATGTCTTTAGACCTTTACCAAAACAGAAATTGTTAGAATGAGATCAGATAGTACCCAAAAAGATTATCTTTAACAAAAGGAAAAAATGACTCTTAATCTCCAAAATTTTCAAACAAAACCCAAAGTTCAACAAATACCATTAAATAAAATACATTCCTTAAAATTCTTCAAAATTAATCCAAAAAAAATATTGATGACCACATCTCAAAAACATTTAATTACATATTTTTCCAAGATAAATCTTAACATTTATCTCCAAATTACATAATTTACTCCAAAATACTCATATTGAAAAGTAATTATCCTAATCACATATTCTATATGATATTTTAATAATTTTAATAAATAAACCAAAAGATCATATGTCCACAATAAAAACATAGATTCTTCAAAACTAAAATTTCAACCATTATTCCAAAATTGAAATCCCATATTATTATATCTTCCTTAGGGATATATTGTTTCCAAAAAAGATAGAAAATCTTTTACAACAACCTTTATCACATAATCACCAAATTAATTTTGTATAATATGTATATCCATTTGATAAATAAAATTCCCAAAATCAACTTATTCTTGTTCCATAAAATCATTTCACTAAAATAATAAATAATAAAAAACAGGGACTTGATGTAGGCTAGTTGTAGGAGACACACCCTTGTCGCCCTTTGGTTGTGGTTTCGATTCCTGTGGCCTTACCAGAAGCAACGGGTTGTCACCCATCCTACAGGTTGTCCTTTTTTAAAAAACTCAAAAAAACCATAACATGTTTTAACCTCAATGGTTTCTTTATAACTCTCATTTTCATTCCAATTCATTGTGATCTAAACATCATAATTCTGGATGTGTTATTTTACCACCACACGATAAAATAAAATGATCCAAAAAATGAAGAACATAATACCTTGATCCTGGTGTCCAATTAGTTTCATCGTCATCTTGTTCACGTAGGTAGAATATCCATGCATCACTACAATGATTTAGATATCGTTCAATATCATATGCTTCCTCCATACAAATATACCTTGTACAACATGGTCATATGGGTGTTCATAGAAAAATAGTTTTGGAAAATAATCATGTATGACATATAAATTCAAACCATCTGATAAAACATGATTTCAATAAAATATTCAGACAAAATTTCAGTTGAAACATTCAATTAATGGTCCTTTTGAAATAACATAGATATGTGCTGAGGGACTATGTTATAAAAGAAAATAGAAATAGTTTGTGCAAGGGTCTCTGTTTTCAACACCTTTTTTAAAATCATAATAGGCTTCAAAAACTTGTGTTAATGTAAAATATTTAAAAATTCCATGATAATATTTACCTTTCTTGAAAATATGAGAATATTGTGAAAATAGGATTTTTCTAAATACAACCCATGATCTACGATTATAATGAGGTATAGTGGAGGTGTTTGATATCTCAATCAACTTCTTTCAAGTGAGATGTATGCTAGAAAATGTTTCACAATTATTCGAACATGACTTTTAAATAATTATTACAAGCATGTCCTCAGGAAGAGAAAAGAATATCATTTGAAATCATCCACCTTCCATTTATAACTGACATTAATTGTTCTGAAAATGTTATAAAACAATTATTTAACTGAAATAAAAGACATAAGGACTAACCATGTGTCTAACGAAAACTCATAATCCCTAAAGCTGTCTAAACTGACCTCGGATACCAACTATAAGGACCTGGCCTTAAAACAATACTTAACCATGAATTAAATGAATAATTGACATTGAGGATCATTTTAGGTTTATAATTCTAGAGAATTATCCCATAACTTTAACATCACAAAAGATACAAAGTAGACACTTCTACTCTGTTTCCATTTGTGCATAAAATAAATACTCTTAAAAAAGAAACATGACAAGTTCCATGATTTAGACAACATGACTTTCCTTCATCCCATCCTTGACCCAATTCCACTTTATGTCAGGTGAAAAACATTTTCAAAACTTAGGATGAGCATAAAAATCTCAGTATGGAATACACAAAGAAAAAACTATTAGTTTTTCAAAACAACAAGTAATTCATGAATACTTTAACGTAAGTAATACTTCTCACCTTTATGAAGTAGTAAATACTCTTCACTGAATAAAAGTTCACTAATTACCCTTTTTTAACCAAAATATTACCCATATAAATTACACAAAACATATAAAGGTAACTTGGAACATAAACATACATAAATTGAATAACCATATGGTCGACTTCCACACATGTCACTAAATAGAATAGCCATATGACCAACATATATACCCAATGCATTGAATGTTATAACGTAACCAACCATCCTAGTATTCATGGCACCACCCATAATTTGGTTTATCACATAACCACCCATAAAATGTCCATGTACCATTATAAAATCGGAAGACATAAATCAAATTTAAAGGAAAGAATACATTTCTCCATTTCAATCAGAATATATCACATAAATATATTGATATAATAAATCCATTATCAAAACCATTTTCAATTACAAAATAAATAATAGAGTATATGGTATATATTTTATTTTAAAAAATAATATGTCTTGTAGAGAAATCCAAATATCAAATAATACTCGTGGTGGAGGAAAGGTCATTGTCACCGCGTATGTTAAAAGAAACATTCCTTTTTGTCATTTAGAAAAACACTTCATATAAAAATATATCCTTTGAAAGAAATAAAAGTTAAAATTTGTTTATACAGAGTATAAAATAATGTCTTGTATTAAAACAAAATTTTCCTCAATGAAAGGAGATTGAGACAAAGTCCCTTACAAAGGAGATATCCTTAGATTAAAGATAAATTAATTACATAATTATGTGTGAAAAATATAAATACACCCAATTTATATGGGTATTAAATGTAAAACAGTATGAGGTCATCCACACATATTCATATAACAACTTAATAAAGAACTAGGGTTTAACCCAAATAATTGAAATTGGGATAATAAGTTCCCTTACAAATATTTGACAGCTTAACAACGTCACTTTAAAATTTAGAAATTGATTTGATGGGAGATAAAAAGAAAATCTCATCACATGGACATAAAATTTACAACAATAAGGATATATAATAACATATACCTACATAATAAGATGTAAATTAAATGACCAAACAAAAAATAAGTCCATTAAAAAGAAGAGGGTGAAAGGTACCAATACCCATTTCAGTATCATTCGAAACGCACACACCATGAATGAAAGATCATACAATGAAGATGTAAATACCAATAAATTAATTTATATTACACAAATAATAAAATCATGGGAAGTAAATAGACCACACAAATGAAAATAGTGGAAAATGTACGATGAATCTCATGGGAAAAAAAGTGAGATAAAAACCCCTTACCTCATTGTAATCAATCGGGTTGTTTGACCAAAATATAATAAACACCAAATAAATCATAGAATACCCTGAATATAAATATAATCAGGATAATATATATCAAATGGAAGTACAAAATACACCACATGTAATAAATACATGGCGAACAATGGAAATCTTCTGGAATGAAAATTGAGATAAGAAATCCCCTTATGAAAACTCGACAGCATAACGACACCACATAAAACATCCAAAAAATGGATTGATGAGATAAAATAGGGTCTCTCATAAAATGAACATAAAATTTAAATTAATAATAATATAAAAAATCTTTCCCCAAGATAATAAAGATGATCTTGAAATAAATGACATAAAATAGAGTACTTAAAAAGAAATAGAGAGGTAGGACCTGTTACCTCAAGTATGACTTGTTCTAGTTCATTCTTTAATCTCTTGATTAATAAAATAAAGTTAATTTATACTTGGTTAAAAAACTTTTTAATGTCTATTATTCATTTTATATCAATTATTACCATGTTATAAACATTATGTAATCATTTAAGATAATAATGTCTGTTTTGTCGATATTTGGTACTTGAGTCAAAAATGGACTTCTTATAATTACATGTTGTTCATGGGGTCAAAGGTTCATTATATCCAGAATTATATTCAATATTTTCATATCATATATATCATATATATCTAGCATATTCTTTTATTTATAATAGTACATAACATTTAGAGGTATGAAATGAAATTCATCGTTCATGGAGACTGTAAACCGTACGTACGCATGAATGCTACTTCCATTTCTATTTAAAACTTAATGGACATAAAACATAATGATGTATATTAGTATCATAATTCCAGTATTTTATCGTATATAATATCATTAAACCTATCCTTTATATGTACCACATATGGTATTAACGATTCATATCACTTTGAGGTGGAGGTAGTCCGTACTTTCTCAAATGAAAATATAAGGTTTAAACACAATGGTAACCATAAATATTTTCTATATAAAGGAAATACATAAGAATAATGAAAACATAAACATAATATATATCATATATAAATAAGGTTCCATCATAATGGCCACCATTATAGGTGTTCAAAGGATATTGAACAATTATCGTTTCGTCCTGTAATTTGCCACCCACAGAAACAATATGTTCCTTAACCATTAGATGGTGGTGTGTGTAAGTGTAAGTATAATCTTTATCATAACAACATACTCGTATATTGAGTATAACGGAGTTATTATGGGGTCAAATAATAAGAATATAGTGGTAAGTGATGAAGGACAATAAAAGAAAGAAACTCAATAGAAGACATTACCTCTAAATCTGGCACCTCTTTTTGATTTGAGCCAAGGGCTTACTTGGAAAGAATTCCACCCAAAGTGAAGATTATAAGAGTAAGAGAAGGATGTGAAGAGAATGATTGAGAATATTATGGATGATCGAAGGGCTTGAATGGTGTGGGTAAGGAGGTAAAGGTGGGGGCCTTTTATAAGAGGGGGGATTGGAATTTTTGTAATGTCATGAAATGTTACTTTATTAGGAAATGCTATTCATATTTTAACATTCCCACAATGATATATTTTAAGGACAAGGTGATAATGGTTTGATGAAAACCTATCCAATAGTTTTTTGACATATGTATTTCATAGATTTTACATTATATTTTAATTTGATTTAAATCATTCATTAATGAGGTAATCACTGCATCATCGTGGTGTCATAAATAAATTTATTTATTTAATGACTAAAAATTATAAAAAACACCATGATGTAGGAAATCTTTTTAGCTTTCAAATTACTATTTATATTTTAATATATCATTTATGTAAAAAAAATTAAATTTGTTTTACTTAGGTGTTACATATTTTGGTCATATTTTACTTTCTTTAAAAATAATATAGTAAAAGGTCATTATCACAAGAAATTGATTAAATGGGGTCTCTAAGTTCTCCAAAGGCTATCCATGGTCATACATGACACAAAAAAAGAGGTTGTGGACACTTTTTGGGTTAAATTTATATTATTATGATATTATTTTATTACCCTTAACAACAGAATTACTAATTAATCATGATAATTAAGTATAATTACCGTTGTTACTATTTATAATATCTAAAAAAAATGCGTCTAAATTACATAATTTGTAACTTATGATTCCAAATATGGAATAAATTTTATTAAATTCCAAAAAAAAGAAATTTTATTAATTAATTTAAAAGTAATTTATGTTTTCACAACCGAAGACGAGGTTTTAAAAAGTAAAATTTATCAAAAGATTGACTTGTTTTTACATCCAATTGAAATATAAAATTACTTCCAATGAAAAAAAGTGTATTAAGTGAGAAAAACCTAACTTAATTACTCTTTCAAACCAATTTAAATTACCATATAACTATATAATTGAATTATATGAAAAATATGTTTTGATGTAAAATGCAGCAATTTTCAATATTCCTTAAAAATGAACATTTTTCAGAAAAGCATAAAAAAATTAGCCAAAGTAAATTTGATATTACAAATTAAATAATTATATCCATATTACCAAATTCAAAGTATATAAGTTTCATTAATTAATTTTATAATTAATTCCCGCTGTCAAAACAAATAGCGTGTTTTTAAGAAACAATATCTATTAAAAGATTCACACTTGTTTATGTCCAATTTCAAAGTGAAATTAATTCCAATGACTACCACTAGATTAAATGGTAACAATATATTTCATCTATACTTTAAAACCAAATAAAATGATAATTTATCCATATAATTAAATTATATTAAAAGGAGGTTTGGAATTGAAATTCAACATTTTCACTATTCATTAAAAATTGAACTTTATCGGAAAATAACAAAAAATTACTCAAAGAAAATATTGATGTCGGGATTCTAAAGAAGGTTTTTATTTTGTAAATTATAAAATATAAAATTGACAAAAAGTATTTTTAAAAACGGTTCGTCATCAAAAGGAGGTGAATCGACCTTTTAATGAAAATTATAATATTTATTCTTAAAATCGAATTCATTTGTTTTTTTAATCCTCTAACATTTATTGGATAAATGTAAATTTTTTTAACAAACATATATAATCATTTTCTAGTCAGTTCTATTCATTCCATCCATTACAATGGCTAGCCGTTAACAACCACTTATAATAATATTATTATATTATTAGTGTGCGACGTAAAAGTTCAAGGAAAATCGTTGTTGGATATTGGGTACGCCATCAAACATTGAATTTACATTAAAGTAATATTAATATTTTATTCAAAAATATTAATAAATATGAAAATGTCATATTTTTTATTTACCTAGGACGTTACAATGCTGGGGTATATGGGACCATGTGGTTTATGTGATTAGATAATGATTAATTAATTATGTTATAAATTATTTAATGTAGTGTAATTACTTATATAAAATATTCCAGGAACTATTATCTCACTATATACATTTTTAGACACCATTGGGGGTGGAATATATAATTGTACACACACCATATCTAGGTTACCTTTTGTGTACCAGAATTGACTTTATTGTTGTTGTATAGGTAAATAAAAAATTCCATATGATAGATAGCTAGTTTTGAGATAGAGTGTGCATGATTGAACCTAGAATGGTTCGGTACATATGTGAAAGTTGTTGGTGTCTTTATTTTTTATTTCCATTTGAGACACATGGAATATATTTTTTCATATATTTCTTCACTTTAGTTTTATATTGTACTTATTATTTTTATCGAATGATTTTGAAATTTCTTATTGAAATATATTTCTTCCAATTTTTGTAATTATTTTATCTAGTGTATCACTATGATCAATTATGTTATATTCTCTACATGAATGACTTATCAAACCATCACTGCTTTTCACCAGATTCTAGAATATGGGTAGGTTTTTTAGATGTAATGTGATAGACTACCATAGGGAACCAACAGGTGGAACCTGGTAAAGAATGTTACATAAACCAATTTTTTAATATATAGTGATTTCTAGGATTATATGGATATTATAGAAGTTTTTTCCATGAACTTTAAATATTTTTATAACATATTATGGGATTGAGAAGAAATGTGATAATGTTTGAAATAATGGAAGCATGGGATAATTAATTTTAGGAGGTGATGAATCACCTAACATCAGTTCAGATATAGATCCCACCCAAATGAGGGTAGAAATATACATTGTATTGTGATGCTTCATCAATTATTATTAGATATGTGTTGCTACTGGAGAATCATATTTTGTTGTATGGGCCTCGATAGCTATGGACACATCAAAATGGACTACCCTATTCAAGACCCCATGTTTCCATCAATTGTATATGATTTAATGGGTTGTTGTCATTATATGTTGACCAAAAATCATAATGTGTATAATGAAGAATATATTTTTAAAACATGATTATAATATTCTGTAGAATAAATTCATAGAGTATATGACGTCATTTTACTTTGACCTAAAACATATTATTGAGAAGTGAAATAGTATGGATCACACATAAAACATGACATACTCAGACAGTTCAATAGAATAGTGTTGAGTGAAAAATGAAGACCATGCTAGCCAAGATTCATGTGACAGTTTAAGAGATTCCCTAGAAAATGACTCTCGTATCAATTTTATTGGATTATATACATTTGATATGTATTAGAGACATGTAGGTAGAAGAATCAGAGTGTAGAAAAAGAGGGAAGGCCTCAAAATTGGGATGTCGTCTTTGGATTGGATAATATATATGTATGAGATCGTCAATGGAAGAAATTGGGATATTTTCCCTACAAGCCTCCAAAAATAGATAATGAGTGAATTGCATGACTTAAAGTGGATAGTACATCTATATGAGACCAAAATTTTCCATGACCTTCAACTAATATTTTTGTGGCAATTCATTAAAAAGGAGATAGAAGGCCATATTACGTGATGCTACACATGTCCATAGGTATAGGGAAAGAATCAATCACCTGGAGGATTACAACAAACATTTCCCATTCCAGAGAGAAAGTATGACGATCATAACATTTGTTTTGGGCGGGGGTCTCATTAAGACACCAAGGAATAATAAAACTATCTGAGTTTTTGTTGATAAAATGATTACATTAGATCATTTAATTCTCATACATGAGACTATGTCGATTGAGTAGTTGGGAGATTTATATGAACATGAGATATTATATATTCATAGGGTTGTAAAAAATATAGTTTTAGACCATGAATCATGCATTACATCATGATTCATGTAAAACATAAAAAATATCTTTTTTTGACTTTTTTATTTTATTTTCCAATTCTACACACATACTTATGGTTCATTTGAATGAATGATAAAGCATCCCGAGGATATGTTGATGGCTTGTTTTCTTTACATCAGTGTGTCCTGGGAGGATCACTTGGATTTTTTGATGTTATCATAAAACAACATTTTCCATGAAAAAATTCAGAGGGAACAATATGATGATCAATATGAAAGTCCAAACAAATCACCATTGTATTGTACGAGGGTAGGTGAGTTAGATTTAATGGGACCGAGTCTCATATAAGAGATGTTAGATTAGGTCTGGTTTACATAGAAGCCTATGGATATGACCGTGAGTATAAATATTTAATATGATGATAATCCGAGATGACACGTAGAGTATAAATATTGTGATCATGTATTCCTTTAAGTGTCACCTTGACTCTGTCACCAAAGTATATATAGAGAGGGAATGTTGGGACCCAATTTTGTTAAATTTTATGATGTTCTAGAGATAATTGGTCTTGGGTAATACATATTAAAACTAAAAAAAATTCTATTCATGATGTATTTATTATGGCACAACATTGGTGGTATCACTCTAACCCCTCTAATTATAAAAATGTAGATGATATTGATATGGAGATACATGCATCGTTGGAGTATAATTTGTTTTTTATGTTGGATCATAGTGAAAATATGTTACGAGGAAAAATTGTGTTGATAGATCATGTATTGTGGAAACATATTCATGTTCAAGAGGAGGCATGGAACACGTAAGAATATATGCGGGCCTAGTGAGACAAACTTCTTTTACTCGGAATCATAGTGAAAAATTTGCAACCCAGCGTAAAAAACCATGTAATCATAGATTGAGGGTAATTGCATGGTTGGTACATTTTTTATCAATCTATGAAACCTCTTAAGAGTAATAATGTACTCTTATAAATTTGGTTCATATTTTAAGATCATCTATATGGAATATCATGCTTCTATGGCCATAGAACTGTGAATTTATTTTAAAATAACCTAGCATTTATATTTTTATTTACCCAAACCCCCATTTTAATGCCAAATAGACCCAAAATATGCCCATTATGATTTCTTCTAATTTCAGATATTCTGGAATTGATTCCATGCATCCCCCAACAAAATTTCATTATGACATAGAGCCTAGAAAAATGACCTACACAACTAATATTATGTGAGTTCTATCCAGCTATATTTTTCATTAATCTAATGTCTTTATCCAATTATTTTGGGGTGTTTTCCTCTTATATTGGGTTATATTTTGATCTATAATTGTATATGTAGATCTAGAATTATATATATAGATATATTTATTTTAGTGACTTTGATTAATTTGATCTTTATTTAAGGAATATAACTAGATCACATTTGACTTCGTTACACAACTGAATTTTTGGGGATTTTAATTGAGTGGTCATTCCTTAATGAATCAATGTTTGAGGAATAATTTTAAAATATAACTGTTATGATTTGGAATACGTTTATGAAAATGTTATAATTTATACAATTTTTTTTCAATTGAATTTCATAATAGAAATAATTAATTTGGTTAATTAATTAATTTAAAAAATGTGAAATTATTTGATTTGGGGATAATTAATTAGGGAATTGATTATGTGAAATTGATGATATGAATCTATTAATTTAGTATGGAATTAATTGTGCGAAAATAATATTATGGTTTGGGATAATTAATTATGGAATTATTTATTTTATATGGATGTTACGAGATAAAATAATTAATTGGTGGATTAATTATGAGATATAGGGATTATATGTGTGAACAATTAATTGGTGAAATATTTATTGACGAATGAAATTATGAAACGATATTATTAAATAATTCTTGTGTTAGCGAAGGGACTGAATATGGTTAATTATATAATGGATGATATTTTATTGAATTAATTAACATGGTAGGTATAATTAAATAATATATTAATTAACTAATGGACATAGATTAATTAATTTTATTATATAATTAATGTAATATTGTGATGGTTTATAGTTTTAACAACATTATTTTTATTAAATAATTATTTTTTGTATTTTTTGATCTAGGAAATACTTGTGTTATATAGATGTGTAGTATATCGTCTTCTGATTTGAAATCCCACATGTGTGGGACATATTATATAGATTATGAAGCCCATTATGATAAATTATATGATAAAAAAGTGTGGGGCACGGCCTAGTGATTAAAAAGTTAATGTTTTCAAGACATAGCCTACTACATTTGAATCATGTTTTAATAAATATGTGTGGGGAAATAGCTTTCGCTTCCAGTGACCACAGGGTCATAACAATAAAATTCTTGAACCAAATTGATGGAATATTAATGGGGATTCAATAATAAGTATTTTAAATTGAAATTAATTGGAAAATGATAAATTAATTATTTAATGAATTATGAATTTTTGATGTGAAAGTGTTTAGCCTATAGTATGGGACAAAGAATGTAGTGAGAAATGCATGTCCCCAAGAACCTGGGGGTTTATGTAGTTATATAATGTAGAAATGATAATTATTTTACAAATTAATTTTTAATTGTATTTAATTATTTACATAAATTAATGAACTATTCTATGACTCGATATCTTTTTAATGTTGTTGGTGGCTAATTAATGAGTATTAATCACTCCCTACTCGAGTATCTTGATCGCTACCTGAATAGTTTTCATAGTTCCAGGACTGGTTGTGTAAATGACTTTCTGTTATATAGAAGATTGTTTTGGAGCATGGTTCAGGGAACCAAATATGATTTGGGACCCTCTTAGTTGAGACACAATTTTATTTGTTTTGTATTTACATTGAGTCACTGGTAATGTACCTTATTATTCCTACCATCCATTAAATTTTGATTATGCATTTCTTGTTTGTGTTAAACTATGATACTAGTAATTTTATGTTTACAATTATATTTTTTAAATATTTTTTTCTTATTTATTCTGGGGAATTTCACTAAAAAATATTATTCTCTCCCAATGACTAACATATCTTCCCCTCACAACTATTTGGTTTCCTCCCGGGTATAATGAGATAAACCTTATGTCATGTTGTGGTCTGGCTCGAGGCATCGTTATGTGGCACCCGAGACAAGATGGTACATCCATCCTAATTTTATTTTAATGGTTATTGTAATAATAATACAATAGTTTTGGGTAAATGAAAAATTTATGTTTGAGGACAACCCATAATATCTGTTAAAGACACATGCATGAACACATGACAAAATTAAAATAAGTGGTTATTGAATACCATTTTACTACATAATGTCTGGGTTAATATGTATCTAGTTAAATGATTTTTAATGAAACGATTAATGATAAAACAATATCATGAAATTAGATTTATGATATAAATTTTTATAACTACATAATATATCAATATTAATGTTTGAAAATTGTTAGAGAATTATAGAAATAAGTTTCATTTTGTTATCGGCCTTACAATCAATTAAATTCAAATTTTAGTACTTCATCTATAAAAATCATTTCAAAATTATGATTTCTTTGAGTAAGTGATTTCATAAATTCAATATGATGAAATTGTGTTTATATAAATATATCATGTAATTATATTTCATTATTTATCTTACAATTTAAAAAAAATTTGTTAGTCATTAAATTATAATGATGTTGAAAAACTTTTACCATAAAACAAATGTTTCTGATGAATCATATGGAATTTCAAATCATTACAGATTTATGGTTTTGAGCCCCATGAAATTCCATTGATCATTCAAATTATTCTTATCAATGTAAAATATCACTCCCTATAGATATTTACCATTTTCAACTATATCCATATCATTGCATTCCTATGATATCCTCTTACATAGAAACCTAATAATGACTTATTCTAGAGGAACTTTATACTTCATTTCCTTTATTGATAATTTTATGTTTAAAAAAAAATTATTCAATGTGGTTTTCAAAAAATATATTTTTAAAATATTAAACCCATGGGTTCCAGTTCTATGATTAAATATTCTCGAACCCTATTATTTAATTAGGAGCGAATTTAAGATCCTAAAATTCAAAATGAATATAACATCATTTAATAGAATATATGGGACACAATAACTATAATAAAAATGAATATAACCCATAGAGAAATTAAAATATATATCTATTAAAAGAAATTTAATTTTATTTAATATGTTTCTTTATACTAAACAATGAGTTTATTTCATATATTGTGTTTCACAATTGTCCTATTTGTTAAAAAACAATATAATATTTATATTTTATTTAATATGATAGTTATTTTCCTTGATTTAGTAATGTATGGAATTAATATTGTTAAATATTTTATAAAAATTTAATTTTTTACGGATTCTATTTGTTATATATTCATTATATATAATAATATAAAATATTTAAATGGAAAATATGTATTTTTTGAAAAAATAATTTCATAAAATATGTTTTAGTCACCCATGGGCCACATAATTCAAAATAAATTATTTACAATTATAAATATCATTTTGGTGAAAATATAGTTTATTTAATAAAAATTAATACAAAAATTGGATTAAGGTTAATTTATGGTATTTTTCGGAGAGGATTCATTTTCCATGAATAGTAAAAAACACATATTTTAAATTAAAACTACATTTTCTTTTAAATAATTAATAATGATAAACTATATTTTGAATATTTTAAAAGGAATATTATTTAAAATTCATAAAAATGAATCAAAATTATGTCATTTTTATTATTTATATTATATATATATATAAATTTTTAAACTTTTTTAAAATTTCATTCTAAATCCATTTTTTATCATCATATCTGAGAGATTTAATTTAAAATAATAATTTCAAATTATGACTATAATATTAAAAATTATAGATAAAATAGTTATAATAATTAATATTAATAAATTATAATATTTTGAACCAAATGTTATTACGAAAATTAAAAGTGATTGTATTAAAATTTAATTACCATTGTTAACGTAAAAATGGGTTTACTTGAGAGTTATAATAAAAAGACAACGGGAAAAAATTATGGTTCACTCTATTATTTTATGAAATGAAAAATGTATCCTCACCCCATTGTTGTAAATGGCCGCACCTATCATCCCTTATTCACATATTTCAAGTATTTTAAAAGGCCAAAATGTAACCACATGACGACTTTACTTCTCTAAACTCAACCTATAATATAGATTATATCCATAAATTCTCTTTTTGTATGATTTATTGAAAACCATATGAGGGTACCCGATGAAGTGATAATGTTCATCAACGAGTGCCTTTGTTTTACTTCTTTATAAACCTCATTCAGTTATTGTTAAACACTTACTATATTATAACATCACTATCCTACATAAAATTATATATATATATATATTTATTTAAATAAATAAAACAATCTATACTTCCACAAAATGGGTTACAAAATCACCATTCATGTGTACAATGGACACCCACCTTGCAAATTGTTGTTGTTCCTTCTTCCACAACCACATATCAATGTTTAGTATGATTATTGATGTAATATATATATATAAATGATATTTATAATTTTATTATAACTTATTAGTTACAATATAATATATATCTTCTTATAATCCATTCAGTGAGAGATATAATGATGTCGCTCGTGTGTATGTTGGACTACAACCTATAGATACAATATAGGTTTTCATTCACTAATGATACACATTGATGGTGATAAATATAAATTTTGAAACATTATTTTATATTCAAGATATAATTATGATATTATCAAATTAATTATAATTCAATAATAATATATATATATATATCATTTTTTCCGTCGATTTCAATAAAATATACACGATAACCTCATTTGTGTACATGTCTACTACCACCTTCATAATGTGATGTGACTCTCTTTTCATCAAAATGTCACATTTAGGATATATATACGTATATAATAAATTATATAACTTATTATGATGATATTATGTATTTTATATTTAATATATTCTTTCGATAATGACATTTGAAAAATGAAAATGTTATTCATTCGTATGTACGATCAAATGTCTCAATGATCATAAGAAATGTCATTTTTATATAACCATCTGTAATGATTAGTTATAAGGAATTTTTTAAATATGTTAATTATGTCATCATTATTATTATAAATGAGATATTACTATATATTATCCAAAATAACCAAACAAATTCATAATAGAACACACATGGTAAATCAAAGTAATTAAACCGAAAACAATGAATAGAATGAAATATTATTTATAAATTTTTGATAATTTGATCACTTCTAATATTATAAACATTATTATGGTTATTTTATAAGTTAATAAATTTTTTAAATGATTGTAAATCATTTTTTGGGTTTTCACTGAAATTAAATCTAAATTAATGTATTATGTCTCAATTTCCTTTTATTGAGGAACATTTCTATATTAAACACAAATTTATTTTAGATTGTGTATATAATACCAATTTTCTTTTAATATAATTATTTTTTAAAAAATAATTATTTCAGTTTAAATTTGATTTATTTTTTCCAAGGAGGTTTTACGTAAGAGTTAATTAGTGGAAAATAATATCACAACTCAATTTCTTTTCATTGTGTAATATTATATCTTTATTATAGTAAATATAAACTTTTTTTGATTGTAATGATTTTTTAATATAAATTATTGTATTTTTAATTATTTTATATTGATATATAGTATATACACATAACATATTCATTTAATAGTTTTCAATTTAACTTTATGATCATTATACAGATTTTTTTCACAATCACATTGTAATCCAGATATGTTATTAATGAATTTCTGTTGAATGAAATTATTTGTTCAATGAATAATGAAACCATTTCCTCTTATTATCATACTGTTATTTAGGATATTTTCCTGTAATAATAAAATTATTCCACTATTTTCTATATCTGTTATGTTACAATGTGTTTTAATAATATTCAATATCATTTCTGTTGACGATTGTAAATATGTTTTCCTTCAAAAACTATGATTTATTTAAATGACATAAAAATTATTTAACATTTTTAAAATAAATTTTTTATTGAACGTTTAACCTTATTAATAAATAAAAAATAATTTAATGAATATTTATAATTTTATCAAAAAATAACGTTGTATTTTTGATGAAAATGTGAGAGGATCATTCTTTTAAACAAGGGAATTTCTTCACCTTTTACATTAAAAAGTTTATTGTTTATAAATTTTATGGATTGAATGGGATTTCCAAATTTTATTGCTTTCCTATCATTTAATAGTACATTGAATGTTTACAAATATAATTATAATGAAATTTTTTTAAATTAAATTATAAATTAAATAAATTTTAAAAAAATCCATATGAAAATGATATTTATCATAATAAAGATTCTAAATACATTATACAATATTTTTATTAATCATTGAAAAACACATTATTCTTATTGAAATGGGTATGTGTTGTATTTATACCAACTGTCTTCAACATCTAGATGGTTTATGATCATTTTGACTATGGAAAGTATTTATTTTAATTTCCACGATAAATAAGTTTAGAATAATTAATATTAACTTGAAATAATCACTATAATATTCCCATTATACATTAAATTCCACCCAACTAACCATATATTATTTATGGAATTTTTTTTCCTAATTTTTTTATCTTTTATACATAATTTGTCTTAAATTGAAAATTATTTGATACAATTGGGAAATAATGATAAATTAAAATCCTTTAATAAATATAAATAATTGATTTATGATAAATGAAATCATGAATAAAATTTAAAATTTTATATAAAAATAATTAATCTGACAGGAAGTGACCGGTGGGGATTTAAATTATGTTTACCGTCACTGGATCATTAGGTCTCATGAGGCATATCAATTACCGTTGGATTAAAAAAGGTTTAACTATATTTTAAACCATAAAATGAAAAATTCTAATGTTTTAAGCATAATGTGCCTAAAAAATGATGTCACTTAGTTATGAATAAACATCATTAAGAGTTCAAATATTATCAATAATGTTATTTTATCTATAAAATTATCATTGAAATCATTTCATTTTTAGTTTATTAATAAAATTAAATATGTTTTTTCTTAATTAAATGCCCATATATATTATTCCATATTGTTTAATTTAACTAGTATCTATTCTAAATTATTTACATTAACATATTGATTATTCATTACCTAGTTATTTATTTTTAATGTGTTATCAGTTATTTACCATTCCAAATTTATTGTTCACTATGTAGAAATTTAACTATAATGTTTTCTATATTATTTTACACACAATATTGATTGTAATTATTGATTCATGATATCATCATATTTACTTCATCCACACTGATATTTTGGGCATCACCATTTATTTGATTCCATTTATAATGATTACATGGATTTAAATATGAAAAATATTTTTTGATACACTAGATAAAATAAAGTTATTCGACAGAAATAAATTATTTTTTAATTTATGAATTACATTTTAATGAGAGACTCATGTATGTATCCAGTTTTCCTAGACTTAAAAAAAATTAATTCCATATGGATGATATTACATATATTATATTCCAATGTAAAATAGGGAGAACCCATCAAAAGGTAACTAGGGTTTGGGTAACTATAAAAAATTTATTTAAAATAACATTAATCATATTTTAGTTCTTTCAATATATCGATTACATGGATAATATTTTGTTTTATTTTTTAATGTGCTAATTATTTTCAGGATGTTTGTTTTAAAATAGAGTTAATGAGGCCTATATATTTTACTTTTATAATTTATTTTGTCTACATTCCATTATTATTTTTAGTGGTATCACTAATTGGGAATCATTATTTATAATTAATTTTATTAAAATAAAACACATTTATTTATTAATAATAATTTCATTAGTATTTATTTCCCCAATTAATTTATTATTTGAATAAAAAAAATTATAAAATAAATATGAAAAGAATTATTTATTATCTGTTATCAATCCATATTTTAGTAGTAATAAGGCCTATTTTAATTTGGGATACCCAAAAAAATGATTGCAAGTTTGGTTGTCTGGTTTTATTTTACTATTTATCAGATATCATTAATCTGAATTGGCTCTCAATTATATGATATGATATGATTTAACTACATGTTATACATAATTAAAATATGGGAATGGTATGTCATATAAATACACAGAAACCTCATATGAGAGACATAAATGTACATGAGATCAGTTTTACATAATTTCGAATTGATATTCCATTACATTAATCCATATTAATTATTAAAATAGTCATATATAACTCGGAAGTAACATCCATATTTTAAAAAACTCAAAACCCATTTCCATGATGTTATAATTTGAAAGACATTATCACAATAATAGAATTCAAGATTAATAATTTAATAGTCATTAAAACATTTATGTATACTATGATTTATCGGGAAATTATCTTATATAGATATTACCTACACTAGTATATCACATAGAATATTTCGAATATATATAATATCATCAAAAATTATCTCAACATATCAATGTTTGAATTAAAAATACTCAAAATTCATCATATGATTTCATTTTTATAATGTTTTTGTAACATTAATTTTATAAATAATAAAGTATATTTGAAAACTGATCCCAACACCTGATGATGTCAATAGACAAGGACCATTTAGTATCTTTTAATTAGAAAATAGTCCTTTTAGATATTCAATTTTTTTGAGGTTTATGTAGAATTATTATATTAATTTATATATTTAACAAAACTTAAACACCACTATAAGAAATTGATGTGAACCATTGTTCATGGTCATGGGATAATTATATGGGTGTTCTATGAATACATGAAACATCAGTTACATATAACATAGTAATATGATCTTGAGTAGAATACTCTCAAATTTAACAGAAATAATATGAAATTTTAATATGATCTATAATAGCCCTTATTGTGTTTGGCCCCAAGTATTTCATATGTATCATAGTGATGAAATAGGTAATAAAATTTTCCAATATCCATAATATTATAAAGAAATTACGAATAAATACATTGGGAACATATCTTTTATCCTTATATATTGGGAATTCTAAAAATCTGAAAAAATAATTTTGAACCTGACACATCACATTTTCCCAGCAATAATTATATCATATATAACAAAACATCACCTTACATGAATGATTTTTAGTGAATATTGATATATAAATATCATAGAATAGATATATTTTCACATTTAATATTGATAAATCACTTAATAGTTTATTAAACTCCATAAAATCATTATGAATTATGATAAAATTTGGTTATTTAATAATACTCAAATATTCTATATTATATTATATGATATTGTAATCTTTTTATTATTTATTAAAAATATATTATAAATAATGATGGGTAACAATATGGACTAAAAATAATTTTTCATATTCTATTACAATACCCATCACCAACCTTTGCTAGATATTTAATAATTAAAAAATTAATACCTTTTTAGAGATGAGATTTAATGGGGTTTTCAACTAAAATTATGACTCCATTGTTCTATTTACTAAAATTAAAAATATATCACAATAATAATACCTAAGTAGTAATAAGAATAGCATCATCACCATAATATGATAATTAAAAATAAATATTTATTTACAAAACATGTTCTCAAGGTATATCTCACATCCCAATATAAATTGATAACATATCAATATAATATGCTCTAAGATGAAATCCTCCCAATATAAATAATAATTTGGAAAATAATTTTCTTCAAAAAACATATAAATATTCATAAGCCTCTACAGTATAATTTTTCATTGAATATCAAAAAATACCATTCCATGATGTTTCATAATAAAGACAAACTTTTTTACAAAATAGAAGGGAAAATCTATGTTATTTAACCAATTTCCACATAATGTACACAAATAATTATTTACATTATTTATTCTAATGGAATTTTACACACATGCATTAGATTGTTTTATGGATTTTCATTCCAAAAATCATTTCAACAAACTAAAGATTATATAATATTTAGAAAATGAAACATCGTATTTATGTTATGAAAATTTGTCTTCGGAATTCTGAGAAACAAATTCGTTAAATGTTCAGTAGATATACCATATATAAAAAATTTATATACAATCAAATATATATTTTTAGAAAATTTGATATTTTTTAAATTTCCCATATAACTGATTTTTATAGAACGTCATGATGTATTTAGAAATGAGTACCATGATCCTTATAAATCAATGAATATATTATAATTTAATTTATAAATTCCACTAAAAATATATAAATATAACCCTGAATAATATATTTGAAAATTTCATAAAATCAATATATGGGCGTTAGTCATCCCAAAAAGAATTACTATAAACTAGTAATGATCATACCATATAAAAAATGTTTCATTTTGGATATCATTCATCATAACATATAAAAGATGACATCCCTAACACACTATATTAAATTAGAGAATGTGAAAATTATAATTAACCTATTTTACAATAAAATAAAATTTTCAATGTTGACTGGAAAGAAATCATATTTTTAGGGAATGGATCTATTTTTCTAACATATTAAATGGGTTTATTTTAAGAAAAATGTTTTTAATTCATAATGACATTCCATGTTTGTTATATAAATTAATGTTTAATAATGATTTATTTAATTGAATTTTTTTGATTTAATATCATATTTTAATATTTTTAATCAACATATTGATAATTACTATCCAAATATTTAACTTATGATCATCTAATAAAAAAGTACAAGTGTTCCAATAAACATTCTTTTAAAATTGAACCACATTTTGTCACTTCATCATAATATTTGTGATATTTGTAATAAATAAACATTAATGAATCTCTTAAAATTCAAAATAAGAATTATAGTGGCACTATTCATACCAAAACACCAATCTTATTGTCTATAATTACAAATCAAAAGGATATTTCTCTCATAGAGGGTATTCTTCATCACAAAAATATTTTTTTACATTTTCATTTTCCAACTTCATTATGTAATAAAAATTTATATATGATAAAAATACTATCTCCCATGTTATTATATTTTTTATTGATAATTATATATTTATCCATATATGACTAAATTAAATGGGAAGCAATACTATCTCTTTTGTGTATGGTAAACTATTACCTCGTGAATAAATAAATATTTGTTTACAAATGTGTAATAAATAATTATTAGGGGATCTAATGTGATATTATAAATATTAATATTGTTTGGCAATAAATTTTAAACCTATATGAAACCATTATATTTGAGGATAAATAATGTTAAATCTATGTGATATATTACCTAATGTATTTTTCCTCAATTGTTACTCCATTGAAGGATAATTTTATTACACAATTTTTTTATTTGTTTTATATACTACACATGTTATTTATTTGACCATAATATATATTATTTTTGAAGTCTAAAATTCCAATTTATTTTTTATCTATCAAGTTTAAAGATTGAAATTTTTCAATGTGGTGTGAATTTATATTACAATATATATTAATTCATGGACACCTCTTATTTTCTTTAAAGGAATATTATAATTTATCCTTCATAAGCTATATTTATTTATTTAGTATTTGGATAAAGAGTAATTTCCATATTTTCCTCCAATCATTTCTATATATGGATCCTTAACTATATTAATGCTTAACTATTTTATCTTTTGATCAGTTATGTGGTTCTTCTATGTCTATATATTCGAATAAAAATTATAAGAGTATTATATTGAATTATATGATATAATAAATTCATTCCATGTTATGCAATATTTTTTTGGATCGGATAAAATAAATAATTGTAATGTTTTTTGAAAGGATCATTTTCTAATTTCATTACAATAGTAAAAAAGAATGTTTTGTTATAAGATATTAGGTGTTAAGGGATTCTCACTCCACTATAATAATTTTATTCTAATTATCTTCATATAAATGTTATGAATAGTTCTCATTTGGAAAAATAATTAAATTATATTTTAATCATTCACTTCAACAAAATTTTGTTGAAAAAATAAATTTTTTCATTTCTAAATGTATATTTATGCTGAATTTATGGTCATTATTTATCTCTTTTAAATTTTGTGAAAAAATTTTCACTACAAATACTCACATTCTTATGGTAAATTGACATTAGATTTCATATAATTAGACATTTTCTTTAAATCATGGATATGATTATTTAAAAAACTGTGTACTATTTCTTCAAATAGTTTATTACAATGAATTTATTTGATCGACCGGGGAAATATTCATATTATGTTTTATTTAATAAATAAAATAAATTTTAAATATAGAATATTATATTTTTTTTGAAATTGACAATTCAATATATGAGTGATGCATTGTAAATGTGGTCACTGGTGGGGCATAAATCTTAAAAGACTCGTGATTTATCAATTTGTCTCATGATTGAGTCTATTTGTATAGACTAAATATACGGGTTTTTTGTGTATACATAACAATCAATTAAACTATATATGAAATGATATTTTTATATGTATATCCAGACATTTGAGGTAATTATGTCCAATATTATGGATTTCCATAACAATGAATTATGTTATTATTATCACTGTTATAATTGCAATAATATTATACATGGATTAATTTAGTTATCACCATATGAATTAAAGGTAGTTATTTAATGTTTTTTACAATTATAGATTTATTGTGACTTTTTTTACTCTTGATATATTTTTCTGTACATAACTGTTTTAAGTCATTTTTGATTAGTAATATTATTTTTTTACTTTCACTGAGAAATGAACAATAATTATATGAATTAGTATATGGATTTAAAATATTTTTCATTATTTTTATTTATATATAATTTCAAATATAAAATTGGAAGCATGTATATATGTAGATCGTAAACAATACTAACCTGATCAAACCTTTATGATGTGATCCCCAATATATTTGGCTCGTATAATAAATTAGAATCTGAACATGTGTCACTAGAGTCATGGTTCATAATGATCTTTGAATTAAGAGACATATTCAATGATTTTTATTCCAAATGATGTTTCTCAATGAGTTAACTGATTTTTGGAAATGGATACTTGTTAATTATATTTAATTGATTGAATCCTCGATAAAAAATATATAAATTGACTATAGAATCCACATTATTCATACATAAAATAGGTTCTCCCCATGGTGAACCATGTGGATAAATGAAAAAAAAATTAAATAAATAAAATAGTTTCTCTATTGACTCATATTACCACACTATATCTATTTTATATGGCCTCTTGGATATTTTATTCTCCAGAATGACATATTAATAGATAAATCAACAACATGATATAATGTAAATACATGAAATTCATCAAGAAATACAAAAATATATTATTCTACAATGGGTTACACATCTATTATAAAAAACAATTTAACCTTAATAGTTTTAATTATATACAACTTTTTCATGTCTATTTCATTAGGATGGAAAAATTATAGTATTTCATGAAAAGATCTAGGTAATGATTTGTTCCATACATAATGTAATTCCATTTATGCCTCATCATTTAAAACTTATATGTCTCTATAAAAAATTATTAATTGATACTTTTAGTTATAATTAATCACCATAATTTAAACAAATCATCCACATGTTTGATGATTTATTTTTAATGTAGTCAAAATCCTTGAATGTTAATTTGATGTCATTAATAAATATTTTCCAAAATATAATTAAAAATATTTTTATATAATAGAAGGATTATATTTATTATTTAGATTGTGGAGATCTGAAATATTTATCCCCTTGATATATTTATAGAAATCTTGTGGTGAAGTAATATAGGATAATTAATGAGATATTGATCAAAATATATAATAGTTGGCACAAGCCCTTGGTGGTATATTTATGATGTCATTCATTTTGAGTTCATTCTTTTTGGTATCATTTTCTATTCCCCATGTGAACATGTGTTTCCATTTTACTTTTGTTCTTTTTTATTGTATGTCTATATATTAATTTATAAAGAATAATATGGTTATATATATATAATATCATTTTTCTAGGATTATTCCATGTTATCAATCATTATATACAATCAATTAATGAACATCAAATCACAGCATTTATATTCTATACTTATTTCCTTATAAAATCATGAATAATATTATTTATCAATTGTGGATTATCATATAGTTATTTCAATGTATAATTTTATTTATGATCTAATATAAGAAATCATGGTATTATAATATTCATGTATGTATCTATTCTAAATAGTTAAACAAACATTTATTTTCGGTGATCTAAAATCACTTATCCTTCATTAAAAAAATGTTCAACCAAATACAATTGTCATTTTTATAGGAATTGGATGTTTTTTAAATCAATGAACCACTTAATAGAATCCATGAACTCCCCATGTATGGATGAACAATTAAGGGCATAGTTTTGGAAAATACGGATCATTTCCTAGGAAACCATTTGTGTGGGTTTTAAACTCGTAAAGTAATATTAGAACTCTTAAATCGACATACACCTTATTGTTAAACCTCAATCAAACAAAATTACCTGTAAATTGATTTTTTGTCCAGGTGCTCTTTTGAGGATTCCAATTCACTTTAAACCCCAATCGATGTGAACATATGATTTGAAGGAAGGATTTTACCCCTCTTCTAGTATGTAATATAATATTATTGGATTCCTATGTATAATATATCTCTATTTTAATATAGAGGGGTAATTTTACTCTTTTTTTAATTGTTTAGATTTACACCTTAATTTATATTTTTCTTTTAGATCTTTGTCTAATTTAATGGTCCTAGATCATCTGTGTCATTTTGATTTCGAATTTTTCATACCAAATTTGGAATTTTGATTAGAATAATCTTCATTAACAAAATTATGGTGTGTGATATAATTTTTAATTTCCATAGTATTGATTCTATTTGATTGAACTTAATGTTGATATTTCAATTTCTTCAATTTGAATATGAATTTTTAATTGAATTAATTAATTTGTTGTTTAATGTTTTTATGAGATTGGTAGAATAATAATTTTATGAATTTAATTGATTAATTTGATTATGTAATTTATGAAATCTAATACGGTGTGTGGATATGATTTAACTAATGATTAGTAAATTATTCGTGTTTGATAAATGATTTTATGAAATTGGTAGAATAATGAATTATGTGAATGAAAGTTATACGGTTTATGAATGCGGAACCATGAGAAGTGATATTTATGTATTTGTAGTGGAATGGGAACTAATGCTCCAAATAAAGAATAGGTCTCGTACTACCCCTCCATGACCCGATATATATATGTATTGTATGAGATTTGTGAGTTATAGGACATAGACTATTGATCCATAATCCCATGATGTTACAGACTATTACTCTATTCCCGTATTAAAAAATGTGATATTGGAATTTATTAAGTAATAAAAAACAATGATATAATGAATCTTGATCACCCATTGGTTAATGGTTCAGTCTATAGAAAGGAAAAAGCAGGTATTGTTGGATTGGGTGATATCCATTGGGTTGAGTTGTACTCATATACTAATGAGGACACCTGATCAGAACTCATATAGAATATATTTATTCATTATAAGATAATAGAAATAGCATTATGTTAGTTGGATGATTAGTTATTTAAGATGGATTATGGAATAGGGAAACATATATGAGGTTATTTCCATATTGGTTATTTTTTAATATGCATTTTTTTATTTTACAATTAACATTTATATGGAATTACATTTCTAAAGCTATGATTAGTGATCGGTTTTTAAGGTTATTGTATTGTCATGTGAGGTTTGTATTTATTAGTTTTTGTATTATTATGGTCATTTGTAATTATAATTTGTATATCTTTTATCATTTTCCTTTATATTAATGCTTTAATAAAGAGGTTATATAATCAACATGATATATATTAGACCCACACTATTATTTAAAATCCTATGATGTACTGGAATTCATGACTGAGGTCATATAACTAAAATTTTTAGGGAACATAAATGTGTCACCCTTATCAGGACATTAAAAAGAGGTTTCAAAGGGTTTTATTTTATATTCTGTTGACCTGAAATTTATAAGTGGTAGGTATTAGACCAGGTTGCTCTACACCGTTGTCTAGTTGTTATTCCTGGGAGAATACAACCAATGATTACGAGGAAAAACCACGTACCTAAGGTTGTATTGTTGTTTTAATTGATTTGTAAAACACGTGAATGTTAATTCAACTCAATTGATATCTTTGTTTTGTGATGTTACTACTTTCTAATATTTTGATTCATGAACCAGAACTGTACAATAATATAGAATATAAGAATTTGTCTAGAAACTTCAAATTTAATGGGGCATGCATCCTTTTAGACATGTACTTAAAATAATGTTATGAATTGTTGTTTCGAAGAAAATTATTTTAATTATTTTATTATTTTTAAAATGAAATGTTTCATGATATGAAAATGATAATTTTAAATGAAGATTAATTTGTAAAATTAAAAATAATTAAATTCGTATCCAATGAGAAAAGGGAATTATAAATGTGGTTTCCCCTATGTTAGACATGTAATGAATGATGGATGGTTGTGTGTAGCGATATTTGCTCAATTTTGACAATGTGATGGTTATGGGGGATGGAATGTTTTAAATTTATGAGAATATATCTCATTAAATGGTGTTATTTATTAATTATTTATTCTAATACATGTGTTTGGGATTATAAAGATATGACTCCATAGTTATTCATGTTAATTGGATGATAGGTGGATATAGCTGGAAATGATAATATAGGGGTGGAACATAAGGAATTGATAGTTAATGGTGAAGGTTGGAGATACATGTTTCACGAGATCATTATATGGTTTACATTGTTTATCGAATGGGACCCAGGGTAGGTTGTGAAAAAAATGTATTTTATAGCATGATACATCAAATTGATGCCCTATATATCCTTCAATTGAGGGAGAAGAACTAAGGTAGTAGGTTTTTTTTGATATAGTATGTTCAATATATTATTAACCATTTATGTGTCTCCTATGAATAAGAGAGGAAAATTCATTTCTAACATGTTGTGATGTTCATCGATGTGGTTGTCAGAAATTTAGACTTCATAATATTGATTTTATAATGTTTTATTGAAATTCTTTTAGGATATGTGTATGGAACTCTTTTACCTAGATACAATCATGAAGAATAGAAATGTATAGATTATATGTTTGACCTAGTGGGTAATGTCCTTGAAGGAAAATGCTGGTATCTTCAATTTTTTTGAGTGTTTTCTTACTTTTTTGGGAGTACATAGTATAAGTCCTCGAACATAAACCTCACTTAATATTGAATTAAATTAATAATTCACATTGAGGATATTTTCTGGATTAGAGTTATATAGAATTAGATCATAAATATTAAATCTTAAAAAATTACACATTAGAAACTTCTACCAAGTTCCCTTTTTTTATAAAACATGAAATATTAAAGAAAAGAGTCGTGTTTAGTTCCATGTTTAAGAAAACATGTCTTTTACATGATCCCATCCGTGACCCTATTCCACATTATGTCCTGTGAAAAACATTTAAAAAAACATGGGGTGAGCCTAAAAATTTCAGTACGGGATACACAAAGAAGGAAAACTATTAGTTTTTTCAAAACAACAAGTAAACCATGAATATTTTATCAATGTAATAATTTTCACCTTTATGAAGGAGTAAATACTCTTCACTGAGTAAAAGATCATTACTTACCCTTTTGTAACCAAATTATTACCGTTAAACCCATATAAATAACACATAACATATAGAGGTAACATGGAACATAAACATACATAAATGGAATAACCATACGGTCGACTTCCACACATATCACTTAATGGAAGAGCCATTCGTCCGACTTCCATACCCAATGCATTGGAGGTTATAACATAACCACCCGTCCTGATATTCACAACACCACCCTTCATATGGTTTATCATGTAACCACCCGTCAAATGTCCATGTACAATTATAAAATCATAAGACATAAAACAAATATAATGGATAAAAAACATTTCCACATTTTGATCACAATATATCAGTTAAATATATTGAGATAACAAATACATTAACAAATCCATTTTCAATAACAAAATACATAATAGAGTATATGATATTTATTTCATTTTAAAAACATTACGTCTTGTTGAGGAAGACAAAGACCAAATAATACTCACGACGGCGGATAAGGTCGTTGTCACAGCATATGTTAAAATAAACATTCCTTTTTGTAGTTTTGTAAAATACATCATATAAAAATATTCCCTTTGACTAAAGTGAAAATAAAATGGTGTTCTATACCGAGTATAAAATAATGTCTTGTATTAGAACAAAATATGCCTCAATGAAAGGAGATAGAGACGAAGTCCCTTACCCCGTGTCCGACATAACTTGATCGCTCTTTAATCTCCTGAATAATAAACTAATGTTAATTTATAATTGCATAAGAACCTTTTTCATTCTTATTATTCCTTTTAGATCACTTATTTCCATGTTATTAATATTATGTAATAATTTATGTTTATAATGATTGTTTTGTCGATATTTGGTTCTTAAGTCAAAAATGGACTACTTACAATTACATGTTGTTCGTGTGGTCAATGGTTTGTTATGTCTAGAGTGATATACCTGATTTGTATATCATATATATAATATATATCCAGAATATACATGTATTTATAATAGTATATAATATTTAGAGGTAAGAAATGAATTGCACCGTTCATGGAGACAATAAACATTACGTACGCAGGATGGCTACTTTCATTTATATTTCATATTTAATGGAGTAAAATCATAATGATATAATGGAATAATTTAATTCCAGTATAATATCATATATTATATCATTAAATCCATCCATTATACGTCCCACATACGGAATTAACGAAACAAATCACATTGAGGGGGCGGTAGTCCGCACTTCCTAAAATGAAATTATCGTGTTTACCCATAATGGAAACCATAAAGGTATGCCATAAATGAAAAATAAAGAAGAATAATGAAAACATAAGAATAATATATATATCATATATTAAAAGGTAAACATCTTAATTTCCACCATTAAAGGTGTTAAAAGAAGATTGAACAATCATCGTTTCGTGAGGCAGAAATTCACCAACCATAGAAACAGTATGTTCTTTTACAATTAGATGGAGTTGTGTGTATGTTTAAATCAAATATTTATCATAACAACATCATATTATATTTAATATACTTGGGTTGTTACAAATTAAAGTAATTAAATGTGTTTAGGTGGTTGGAGAAGCAAAATAAAACAAAAGAACACAAGTGAGGATAATACCTTTAAATCAGGAAACTCCTCTTGGTTTGAACCACAAGGGGTTTATTAAAGAGATTTCTGCCTAAGGTAAGGATTCTAGGATGAAGATAGGGATGTGGAGTGATATAATGAGTATATATTTTCTGATCCAAAGGCTTGAGAGGTGTGGGTAATGTGGTATAGGTGAAGGCCTTTTATAAGAGGGATGAGGGGCACTCTTGGAAAGATATAAAATGATACTTTATTATATAATGAGTTTTGGATTTTAAAGGTCCCGAAATTATATATTTCGAGGATAAGGTGATAAGAGTTCTAAATAAACCCATCTAATAGGTTTTTGACAAGTTCAGGTATTATATTTTACATTATCTTTTCATTTTATTTAAACCGTTACATAATGAGGTAATCGCTGCATCATCATGGTATCATTAATAATTTAATTTATTTAATTTCTAAAAATTATAAAAAAAAATATCATGATGTAGGATTTATTTTTAGTTTTCTAATAAATATTTATAGTCAAAAATATGACTTGTATAACCCCATGTAATAATTTTTTAATAAAATAATACATGTTTGTGACATTTTTATTTTAACATTAAATAAAATGTTATTAATGTCATTTTTTTACCCTAGTGGATCCATGGGGTGCCCAAGTTGACCCATGGATTGTCTTGGTCTGCCATGACACATCCAATAAGGGTAGAAGATGTTTCAAGGTCATTTCATATTATTATAAAATTATCTTTACCTTAAATTACACTAATTACCTTCAATTGCAATTAATAAAACTTGAAAGTTACTATTCACCGAAAAATAATTTTCATCCCATTGAACCACATTTTACATCCTAATGACAACCATGTATGTTGGATTTTTGAAATTAAATTCACAGAATTAGTTAAGTTTAATTTAAACGCAAAATCAGTTTTTTAACTACCACTTAGTGGTTTCACTATTCATCAAAAATTGATGTTTTTCAGAAAAATTCCAAAAATTCACCCTAAGATATATTTGATTTTACGAATTAAAAAATGATTTAGATTTTACAAAATTAAAAACATATAAGTTGCATTAATTAATTTTATAATTAATTCACATTGTCAAAACAAATAGCGTGTTTTTATGAAACAATATATATCAAAAGATTGACAGTAGATTAAGTCCAATTTCAATGTGAAATTAATTCCAATGACCACCATTTGATTAAATGTTAAAAATATATTCTAAATTAAATTTAAAACCACTTCAAAATTTTATCTTATCATATAAGTAAATTATATAAAAAACGGGGTTTGAATTAAAATAAGACATTTTTCACTATTCATTAAAAAATGAACTTTATCAAAAAAATACTAAAAATTTACACAAATAAATTTTGATGTCCCGATTATAAGGAAGATTTATATTTGGTCCAATAGAATGTATAATAGTGACCAAAACTATATTTAAATAGGGTTATCCATCAAAAGGTGATAATTCGTCCTTTTAGTGAATATTAAAGTATCTATGCCTAAAATTGAATTCCTTTCTTATTTTAAGCCTTTATTATTTATTGGATTAATGTAAAAACATTTTACAAACATATATAATCATATTTTAGTTATTTCAATTCATTCCTGCCAATACAGTGGCTATGTGCTAACTACCATTTAAAATAACATTATTATATAACTAGTGGGCAACGTAAGATTTCAAAAAACTCGTTGTTGCGTATCAGGTACGCTATAGAACATAGAAACCCCTTTAAATTAAATTTAATAATTAATTTCAAAATATAATTAAATATAAAAATGTATTATTCTTTATTTACCTGGGATGTTACATCCATCTCCCCTTCTGGGAATTGTTTCCTAGAAAATTTATTCACTTATCAAAATAAGTGGGGGTATTTATCCCTCATAGAATGTTTAGATTCCCATGTTGCCTCTTAAACCATATGGGTTTCCCACAAACCCTATACCTGGTGAATGGCCTTATTCCACAACATTTTCTCTCTTTGGTCATGAATCTGGACTAGTTGTTCTTCACAAGAGAGATTATCTTCCAACTAAACTTCCTCTGGGCAGAAAACATGAGATGGATCTGGCATATACTTTCTCAACATCGAAACATGAAAAGCATTGTGTACCTGGGACAAACTTGGAGGTATAACCACTCGGTAAGCAACTGATCCAACTCTCTCTAGAATTTAATTTGGCCCAATGAACCTTGGACTCAGCTTTCCTTCCTTACCATATCGCATCACACTTTTCCATGTTGAAACTTTGAGAAAAACATGATCACCTACCTCGAAAGAAAGATCCTTCCACCGGTTATCTGCATAAATTTTCTGTCTACTCTGAGCTGTTCTCATGTGCTTCTAAATCAACAGAACTTTTGCTATAATCTCTTCTACCTATTCTGGTCCCATCAACTTCTTTTCACCTACATCATCCCAAAAAGATGGAGTTCAACATCATTTACCATATAATGCTTCAATTGGAGCCATATGTATACTCAAATGAAAACTGCTATTATATGAAAATTCAACCAAAGAATGATGTTTTCCCCAACTTCCCTGATAATCCATCGAGAAAGCACGTAGAATATCCTCCAAAATCTGAATTTTCCTTTCTGACTGCCCATCTAATTGAGTATGAAAAGCTGTGCTAAAATTTAATTCAGTACCCAATGAATTCTGAAGGCCTTTCCAAAATTTAGAAATGAACTTGGGATCACGATCAGATACAATGGATTGGGGAACTCCATGAAACTTGACTATCTCTTTAACATATAACCAAACAAGTTGATTTTGAGACAATTTATCTCAAATAGGAAGGAATTGAGAAGATTTATTCAATTGATCAAGAATAACACAGATTGCATTATTACCTCGAAATTTCATCGGTAGTTCGACAACACATTCCATGGATATATTTTCCCATTTCAACTCTGGAAATGGTAATGATTGATGCATCCCTTTTGGTAACTTCCACTCTTCTTTAACCTACTTCACAGTAAAATCGGCAATATCTCTTTTCAATCCATACCACCTGTAATACTCCCACAGATATCTATACATCTTAGTACGGCCAGGATGAACTAAAAACGGGGAACTATGAGCCTCAAATTAACAACTCATTATTAAACTGGGAATCACAAGTCACACATAATATCATCCCAAAACTCAAGATATAATCATTATCAATGTTAAATTCAGGAAACTTACCCATCTGAACTAGCTCTATCTTTTTCTGCAACCCACTGTCTTTATTCAAGGCTTTCTTAATTCTGTCTGATAGAGATGATTTCACTAACACTTGAAACAAAATAGAAGAACATCCTACACCAAAAACATCAATTCCATATTTCATAAAATCAAAAACCAAATGATCTCTTTCCAAATATAGCATGGTTAATGAATCATTACTTTTTCTACTCAAAGCATCTGCCACTTTATTTTATTTTCGTGGATAGTAATGAATTGTACAATCATAATCCTTGACTAATTCCAGCCATCTCCTCTATCACCTATTCATTTTTGTCTGATTGAATATATAAATTAAACATTTGTGATCAGTATATATTTCACACATTACACTATACAAATGATGCCTCCAATGTTTTAAATAAAAAAAACATTAGCTAATTCCAAATCATGTGTAGGGTAATTTAACTCATGAGTTTTCAACTGACGTGAAGCATAAGCAATTACCTGATCATTCTGCATAAGGGCACAACCAAGTCTCTTCAATGAAGCATCACTACAGATAACAAACTCACCATTCCTGGAAGGAAGTTCCAAAACTAGAGAATTCACCAATCTTCTATTCAACTATAAAAACAATCATCACATTGTTTTGTCCAGATAAACTTAACACCCTTCCAAGTTAGCTTAGTCATTGGACTAGATAACTGTGAATAATTTTCAACAAAATTTCGGTCCTAACCTATAAAACAAAGAAAACTACAAATATGGGTTATATTTGTGGCTCTTCTCCATTCTTCAACAACTTTTGTTTTAGAAGTATCAACAGTTATGCCATATTTTAAAACAATGTGACCAAGGAAATAAATTTTTTGTAACCAAAACTCACACTTGCAGAATTTTCAATACAATTTATTTTTTTTATGGATTAAAAGAAAAACCTTAAATGACTTTCATGATCCTATTTACTTTTAGAAAACACAAAAATATCATCAATTAACACAACCAGAATCTTACCACCTGGGTCAACATAGCAATCACTGTAGTAAACTGTTCAATTCTGATTCTGACCATCTCAGTATGCTGATTTAGAAGGCCATTTCCCTCTATATGCCATCACAAAAAAATATTCTTTGTTTCCTTTATGAAATACCATTCTTAAAAGAGAAATATCATAGGTGGAGCAACATGGTAATCATTTAATTCTATATCATTTTAATCATACTATAAATTAATTTAAAATTTTAACAATTTTTTAACTCCTAATGTTGTCTAAACCGACCTCTAATACCAACTATAAGGCCTCGGCCTTAAACCTCACTTCATATTGAATTAAATGAATAATTTACATTGAGGATCTTTTCAGGTTTATAGTTTTAGATAATTAGATCATAACTATTACATCTCAAAAGATTACACATTAGACACTTCAACAAAGTTCCCTTTTTTACAAAACATGAACTCTTAAAAAAAGAGTCATGTATAGTTCCATGTTAAGGACAAAATGACTTTTCCTTGATCCCATCCTTGACCCTATCCCAAATTATGTCCTATTAAAAACATTTCAAAAAAAAACATGGGGTGAGCATAAAAATCTCAGTAAGGGATACACAAAGAAGGAAAACATTTAGTTTTTCAAAACAACAAGTAAACCATGAAATTTTTTTCAATGTAATACTTTTCACATTTTTGAAGTTGTAAATACTATTCACTGAGTAAAAGATCATTACTTACCATTTTGTAACCAAAATATTACCATAAAACCCATATAAATAACACATAACATATAGAGGTAACTTGGGACATAAACATACTTAAATGGAATAACCATACGGTCAACTTCCACACATATCACTTAATGGAATAGCCATGCGGCCAACATCCATACCCAATGAATTATAGGTTATAACTTAACCACCCATACTAGTATTTACCAAACAACCCTTCATATTCTCTATCATGTAACCACCCGTCAAATGTCCATGTACCATTATAAAATCATAAGACATAACACAAATATAATGGAAAGAAAACATTTCCACATTTTGATCACAATATATCACTTAAATATATTGATATAACAAATATGTTATAAAAACCATTTTCAATACCAAAATACATAAAATAGTATATGGTATTTATTTCATTTTAAAAACATTACGACTTGTTGATGAAGCCAAAGACCAAATAATACTTGCGGTGGTGGAAAAGTTCGTTGTCACAACGTACGTTAAAATAAACATTCCTTTTTGTCACTTAGTAAAACAAATCATTGAAAAATATTCCCTTTTACTGAAATGAAAATACAATAGTGTATTATACAACGTATAAAATAAAGTCTAGTATTAGAACAAAATATGCCTCAATGAATGCAGATTGAGACGAAGTCCTTTACCTCATGTCCGACTTGACTCGATAGCTCTTTAATCTTCTGAATAATAAACTAGTGTTAATTTATAATTTCTTAAGAACCTTTTTCAAGCTTATTAGTCCTTTTATATCACTTATTCACATGTTATAAACATTATGTAATCATTTAAGATAATAATGTTCATTTTGTCGATATTTGGTTCTTATGTCAAAAATGGACTTCTTACAATTACATGTTGTTCATGTGGTCAATGGTTAATTATATCCAGAGTGATATTACTGATTTGGATATCATATATGTCATATATATATATCATAAACATGTATTTATAATATAACATAACCATTAGTGGTAAGAAATGAATTTCACCGTACATGGAGAAGGTAAGTCGTACGTACGCATGAACGCTACTTTCATTTATATTTCATATTTAATGGAGTAAAATCATAATGATATAAATGTATATTATAATTCCACTATAATATAATATATAATATAATTAATTCCATCCTTTATAAATCCCACATATGGCATTAACGAATCAAATCACTTAGAGGGGGCGGTAGTCCGCACTTCCTAAAATGAAATTATCGTGTTTACCCATAATAGATATCATAAAGTTATGCCATAAATGAAAAATACAGAAGCATATGGAAAACATTATAATTATATATATCATATATAAAAAGAGTGACATATTAATGGCCACCATGAGAGGTGTTAAAAAAATATTGAACAATCATCGTTTCGTGAGGAAGAAATTCGCCACCCACAGAAACAATATGTTTTTTAACCATTAGACGGAGGTGTGTGTAAGTGTAAATAAATTCTGTCTCATAGAAACATCCTAATATATTTAAGATACTTGTGTTGATAAAAAATTAAGTATTAAAAAGAGTTTAGGGTTAGGATAAGAAAAATAAAACAAAATAACACAAGTGAAGATATTACCTTTAAATCGGGTAACTCCTCTTGGTTTGAACCAAAGGGGTTTCTTGAAGAGATTTCTGCCTAAGGTAAGGCTTCTAGGATGAAGATAGGGATGTGTAGTGATATAATTAGTAGATCTTGGCCGAGTAAAAGTCTTGAGAGGTGTGGGTATGGTGGTATATGTGGGGGCCTTTTATTAGAGGGAGGAGGGGAACTCTTGGAATGTTATAAAATGTTACTTTATTATATAATGTGTTTTGGATTTTAAAGGTCCCAAAATTATTTATTTCGAGTATAAGGTGATAAGAGTTCTAAATACACCCCTAAAATAGGTTTTTGACAAGTTTAGGTCTAATATTTTACATTATCTATTCATTTTATTTAAATCGTTAAATAATGAGGTAATCGTTGCATCATCATGGTGTCATAAATCATTTAATTTATTGAATGTCTAAAAATTATAAAAAAATATCATGATGTAGTAAATATTTTTATATTTCTAATGAATATTTATAGTTAAAATTATGACTTGTATAACTCCATGTAAAAATAGTTTTAGTAAAACAATACATGTTTGTGACATTTTTATTTTAACATTAAATAAAAAGTTATTAATGACATTTTCTTACCAATGTTGATCCATGGGGTCCCCAAGTTGACCCTTGGAATATCTTGGTCGGCCATGACACATAAAATAAGGGTTGGACATGTGTCAAGGTAATTTCATATTATTATAACATTATATTTACCTTAAATTACACTAATTAACTTTAATCACGATTGATAAAACTTGAATGTTAATAATCACCAAAAAATAATTTTCATCCCATTGAACCAAATTTTATATCCTAATGACAACCATATATGTCAGATTTTTGAAATTTAATTCACAGAATTGGTATAGTTTCATTTAAACGAAAAATCAGTTTTTAACTACCACTTAATGGTTTTACTAGTCATAAAAAATTGAAGATTTTCAGAAAAATACCAAAAATTCACCATAAGATATATTTGAAATTACGAATTCAAAAATGATATCTATTTTAAAAAATTCAAAACATATAAGTTGAATTAATTAATTTAATAATTAATTTCTGTTGTGAAAATAAATAGCGCGTTTTTATGAAACAATATATCTCAAATGATTGACACTAGTTTATGTCCAATTTAATTTGGAATTAATTCCAATGACCACCATTTGATTTAACTGTAAAAATATATTCTAATTTCACTTTAAAAAAAATCAAAAAATGATTTAGTAATATAAATAAATTAGATTTAAAAGAGGTTTTGAATTAAAATACAACATTTTCACTATTCATTAAAAATGAACATTATCAGAAAAATACTAAAAATTTAGAAAAAGTAAATTTTGATGTCCCGATTCTAAAGAATAATTTTATTTGGTCCAACAGAATTTATAAGAGTGACTAAAACTTTATGAGGGTTAGACATCAAATGGTGATAATTCGACCTTTTTGTAAAAACTAGAGTATCAATGCCTAAAATTGAATTATTTTCTTATTTTAAGAATTTATATTTTATTGGATAAATGTAAAGAACTGTAAAAACATATATAATAAAATTTTAATTATTTATATTCATTCCCTCCAATAAAATGGCTACATGCTAACTACCATTTAAAATAAAATTATTATATTACTAGTGTGCAATGTAAGATTTCAAAGAAACGTGTTGTTGCGTATCACGTACGCTATCGAACATAGAAACCCTTTTAAAGTAAAATTAATATATATTTTGAAAATATGAATAAAAATTAAAATGTATTATTCTTTCTTTTACAGCGATGTTACAGATAGTTCCTCTACAATGATGAATTTTCAGTATGATCTTAAATGTGAGATTAAGTACCATGTTAAAATCATTTCGATGGGTAAGTATTATAATGAATTGAATTAGGATGTCTGTTATGAAGTGAAAATAAATGAATTTTTTAGTGAAATTAATGTGGATTATGATATCGTACAAGGAGGTCTGTCTTCTAATAGCAGAAAGTGTCTCTATCAAAAAATGACAATAAGGGGACTAGAAAATATAGTGGATATGGAAAATGATCCTTTAATGAAAGATGTAACTGAATATAAAACCACTATTGTGGTAGGTTGAGTCACCATCATAGAGAATATCCCCAATCACCATATCAATAATGATCTTATGCTACGTGGGGTCACATATAGAGGCATTGAAGAAAACAACATCTGATGGTTAGGGATGGATGATCCAGTCGTTGTTCGAGATGTAGAAGTGGGTCTTAAAAAACATATATATCAATTATTAGTTGTTCTTATGTATGTGGGGGAAGAGGTGATGGATGTGTCATGTTCGGGAAATAATGCATGTATTATAAGGATTTTACAACTTAGTGGAGTATAACTGTATCATAAATAATAAGGGAAAAAATTACATATAGTTTATCTAACATTTATGGATAGTAGGTTTAGACTATTGGTAGTCATCCAAAAAAGATTATAGTATTTGTTTTACTAGTTCTGTATTTTTGATACATTAGACAATCATTTTTTATATAATGCCAACATGTGAATGGTTTGAGTCTGATGATTTAAATTTTATGTGGAATTATTATAATAAACACGCAATATATGAGTACATTCTAGTGACATATTTACGTAAGGGGTGATATCCTAGCATTGGGGAGTATTATTTTCATAGGATATTTACATTCCTGATATTTCAAGCTTCAAATTGAATTCAGTTATGTATTGGTCAGTATTATGTCAAGACCATAATAATTGTTATTGAATAAGATTGATATTTTCATATCTTCAATGGAATTTTTGTCTTCGTCATGTAGAGTGGGATATTTTGGTAGGCTTTATAAGCCAGTTCATTGAAAACTGGGGGACCTCACCAATAATATTCCGAGTATTTTTTTAGATGATGTTTTTAAGGATTGAAATCATTTCATCCATTATTTACTGATTATAAGGTCTATTTGTCATTAATATCCCAATGAAATCACATTAGAGCGATGATAAGATTACATTTAAAATCATGCATGGAGCTAAACTAGTTTAGAATCATTATAAATAATGGAACCAACACTACATCATGAGAAAAAAATCAGATTGATGATCTGATGGGTAGGTATTCAATCTAAATGGGTACATCACCATTGGGTTTTCATATATTTTTTTAATAAGTATCCTATTGAGACCTTGAATATATGGGTTGAACACCATAATATGAAATGGATTACAATGAAAAACAATATCCTCATCCATGTAACTATGATCACATTATGATGCTGAGAATAAATTGTATATTCTATTAGATAAATATTATATTGGGGTATAAATTGTTGAGAGTTGTGAAATATTTTATACTACAGAATGCATTAACAAAAAGGTATGTCCATTATGATATCATTGTGATGTTATTTGGTCCAAACATCATACAAACTATGCTTGTGTAATTGATGAAATAAATCATTCACTATTAATATATTTGGTTTTTTATTTTTGGAATACATATTATTGCACTTCATGATTCACGATAATCATGAAAAAAATAGTTTAATCCTCTTGAGTACATAGATATAGAATTGGATATATTCAATGTTATCTACATGAAATCTCTGGATCAAAAGGGAATATTTCATGATTCACATCATATAAGAGTATGGTATTTTAGTGTCCCTAGAGAAAGCTCCAAATGTGGTTTCCAAGTGGTAGATAAATAAATTTCTTTATATCTATAGATTTCATATTTTATAGTGTTTTTATTTGGGGATTATCCTCAACTTTTTCCACCTAAAAGAACCACTTCTAGCCTTTACAAACAAGTGGTTATGGTAAGATTGGACTGGAGCATGTGGGGATTCTATCTAGGAGTTGATGAACTCTATGAATAATAAGAAAATATTGACATGACACATAATAGGTGAGATGTATACCATGTTTTACAATTATTATTGTATAATATAGGGACAATTATTAATTTAGGGGATCGAGTTATTGCATATGGGTCATGTATTTTGAGTCCACATTAATATAATTACCCTTGGCAGACCCTTGAGTTATCATTCAATATTTATTAATTTATGCGTTCATGAAATTATCCATTGGGTGAAAATTTTACTATGTATACTGACAAGAAACATGATGTATATATTTTCCTAGTGATATTATAATCTATATCATTTAAGATTGGTTAAATATAAGGTATCTGGAATTTGATCTATTCTATAATGCAATGAAGGTAAATAGAGTTGCTGATTTTCTGAGTAGGAATACAAATACTTAGGATGATTTGGATCCATTTCAGAGTGGATGATGTTGAACTCATTAGATGAGAGATTTATTTTTGTTCAAGAGGTATGAGAAAAAAATGACTCTTATATTTATATATTGATTCAACAAATCTTATCTAGAGCTTGGAGATGTTACATGACTATATAGAGTGTATGGAGAAATCTTATTTCCTTCAATGTGGGGAGTCACATTCTGGTTGGAAAATAGATGAAGATGCTATCAACCATGTCCATAATAGTGTGGTTTTTCCTACGTGTATGTGAGAGGAGATAATGAGTGATACTCATTATCTATAGTTTGTGGTGTATCCTAGTTTTACCAAAATTTAATATGAAATATATCATTTATGTTAGTGTCCAATCATGAAAAGGAAATTTCAGGGTCTGTGACATGTTGTTAAACCTTTCTATCAGTGACGGTTGAGCATTACAGACCTAGTGGTTCACTACAGTCATATACCATTCGAAAAATAAAATTGTGATGTCATTAAAATGGACATCACGATGGGGATTTTGAGGATGACTTGATTAAATGATGCAATTTGGATTATTGTGTACTGATTGTCGAATTTTGGTAATTTTTTGATATGGGATATATTCGATGTTGATAATTTGGAGTACATGTAATTCTGAGAGATAATATTATTATTCATGGAACCATAGAGTGTTGTTTTTGAAAATGATACATGGTTTAATTCATTAATCAGTAATGTAATTAAGAAGCATTTGAGTACCCATGTATTTCTGAGTATGGGGTTCCACCAGTAAACAGATGTGAATTCAGAAAATAATAATCAGATATTGGAGGATATGATATGGGCATGATTTATTAATTTTGGTGGATGATAGGAGAATAACATTTTTCTCATTATTTTTTCCTATAACAATAGTTATTAGTATATTATTTAGATAGAACTATATATGTAACAAGATGGTAATCCATGAAAATTCTCTATATGCTAGATGGAGGAGGGTGAGTTTATGTTGTTGGGACTGAGTCACATGTATGAAGTTTTGATGATGGTTTAATTGATTCATAGATATTTGGTTAAAACTAAGAGTACACAGAATTCATATTCTAGTAAATAGAATTGACCCCTTGAGTTAACATTTGATGTCAGTTATTCCATTATGTGTTTCATAGATTGGGTTACATTATGATTTTGTGGTAGGAGAAGTTGATGTCCAAATTTTTTAGATCTTTTCAGATTTTTTATAGAACCAAAATAATGGAATATCTAATTCTTATTCAACATATTTTTTTTATTGTGCTAGATTTATTTCATGTGTCACGGTTTCCGTAGTATCTCACCAACCATTATTATTTGATTGATGTTTATGATGATTAGTTTGAGGCTAATGAAATAATAGAGAGGCATCTGATTCATGTTTCTTATCATAATGAAAATGTTTATTATGGTAATACAATGATTATATTGTAAGAGTTTTTGGGGTATAGATTGGTTTTTGTGGAAACACATAAGAGGGACGCTACTATATGGGCTTAGTGGCCTTTAATTTTTTCCATTGAATCTTAAAGACAAATGGGAGCACATCTTGAGGAAAATCAATGATAAATTTTAGAGATTTTATGATCCTGACAGTTATTAATATTCCTATTACAATGTTTATGTTACTATTTGACCCCTTATTTAGTTATTACTTAGTTGCGTTTTCACTTTAGCTTTTTAAGGTGAAACTATATAAATATTTAAGCACATGGGACTATACAGATTTGGTTCATGGATAGGGATCACAATACAATTTTTCCCAAGAATCATTATACCCCATTTAAGATGAAAAAGATATAGAACACTATTATCTAATGGTGTGGACAAGCCGTGAACCGACCAACCCCAAAACCATGCACCATAACATATTGGGGAATTTTATAGTTGGAAATACACTGGTCAAGTTGTGGTCCACATAAGAGAAACAATGCACCTCCCAATGCATGGGTGAATATTTAAGGAGAAAAATTTTGTAAAATAATATCTTATACCATGTAAATATTGAACACTAGTTTCCAAACCCCTCCAAAACATTTCAAAATTTATATACACCTTTATTTGTAGTCATAATCTCTATATGTTAACCATATTAAGTTTTCTTCACATTAAGAAACACTTGGGTGAAATCAAAGCCTCATCGATCATCGTATAGTGTGAATTAAAGGTTGTGATGATGGATTTTACACCTCATTAAATATGTAATATCTTACTTTTATTTTATCATCTCCCATGTATGCTGTTTAGTTTTAAGAGGAATGATTTTTTCTCAATTTGTGATATTTTAGATCCTTGTTTTAATGGATCTCGTAATGTTGGAACATGGTCTTATGTATAAGGAATCAATGTTTTCCCCATTATCACTTAAATCATTCCTTATCAAATATAGGGTTTTAATTTGGATAAATTTATTCTATCAACATGAACTATGTTGTCTCATTTTCTATTCCCATGTTCTTCATTTTATTTCGATGAATGTAATTGTGATATTGTAATTCACACATTGTGAAAAAAAATTATATAAATTAATTGGTTGATTAATGGTATTGTGAAATTGAATAAATTGTGTGTTTATGATATTTATTTATTCATGGGATAATAAATTTGATGGAACCACATGAGATGAACTAATATGATTGAAATTGGGATTTATAAAAAAACAATTTTGATAAATTCATTGATTTAATTGGTTTAATTATGAAATTTTGGAATCATTGATAAATGGTTTGAGAATGTGGAACAATGAGATGTGATAATTGGGACGAATTTATAGTTTATTTACTATTCTTCCAAATACCCAGGGGGCCACCACCTCCCTCTCTCGGCCTCAATATATATATATATATATATTAATATATATATATATATGTCTCTGTGTGTGTGTGTATTTCATGTGATCATTGAATTTGGGGATAGAGATGAATAAACAAAATAAACAATTCGTAGAAATAATAGTACTCTAGGAACCCATTACATGAGTGTTGAATTGTAATAAATCAAATAATAACACACTATGGCGGAATTTAATGTGATATAAATTTGGTGGTTTGTTTTGAATCAAGAAAGACCGAATTAGTTAATATTGCTTCAGGTTTCCACATGATCAAGAAAACCACAAGGATAATTAAAGAATAATTTACTATCAAACCTCTTTATATTATCATTTTTACTTTATTCTGTATACAACCACATAAATTTTTATATACTACATATTTTTAGAAATCATTGGTGGTAGCCTACTGAGGTGTACACACACCCTAAACATTCTTCTTAAATGATAACTGAATAGAATTAATTTTTTACTTGAAAGATTAATAAAAAAGGATTTAAGATAGATAGCTATGTTGGGCTTTGTGATTATGCATAGATGAGCGTTCCATACATGATATCGACACCCTCTTAGAGAATTTTTTACAATGCCATTTTTTTTTCTTTGACATTTGAATATTTTAAGTCCTGAATAATCTACTACTATGACAAATAATAATATCTCCATGTTTTGATATTATCAAGTAATTTATTAAATTATTGGTTATGAATTACAATAGTTATTTATTATTATCATTTATATATAATATTTTTTAAATATATTTATACATTAATAAATAAGTTATAGTATTCCAATGATATATACTATACCATTTATACTAGTAGTATGTCTGTAGAATATGTGTATGTGCACATGAGGTCATGTAACATATCGTCTTGGTCACCAAAATGAGGAACAATGGCTGGTATGTTAAACACAAGATCTGAGATTTTGTATTTAGGGTCATTAAAATTGATTTCATATAAATATTATTATAAATTATTAGACTAAATTTAGAATAAACAATTTAGAGAATTAAATTCAAATAATCAAATCGAAAAATAAACAATCATTTATTCAATTTTAAAAGAATTGATATGAATTAAAAAAATATTAGATATATAATAGGAATCATATTTATCATTTTATAACTTCACTTATTATCATATGACATTTCATCTAAAAGATAACTAATTTTGGGAATATAAGAAATTCTAATACATAGAATGTGTATTTGAATTTATTGATTAATATATATATTAAATATACTATTACAACTTGATTTTATATGATTTATTAGGTTTCTACTGTGGATTGTTCACCAAGGGAGAATTATTGAGTAATTATTTGTCTTGTTTTTCTAGTATTACATAGAACAGTGTCCCCATACTCTGTGGAGACACCCCTTTATCTCATCATTTTTATCCATGTTTATCAATATAGGTAGTGTCCCTATTTTGAATTATTTAAATATTTGAGTACAATTTAATGACATAGATAATTATTGGAATTTGGTAATTTTGTTTTCAATCATGTTCATAGTCTACATTCTTTCTTGGTAGTGATGTTTTAGATGTTATAAATATCATCTATGAAAAGTTAATGGAGATTTTCTAAACTATCATTCAATGTTTTATTGAACAATTAAGGGGTGTTGTGTAATAACCATTATGGGAAATGAAATAATCAATAATTTTTATAACATTATATAATTTTTAATGTAATACAAGTTATCAAGTTTTCTTATCCATGGGTGAAAGATTCAGTGTGTCTTGAGCTTACTATAATAGAAAAAATAGAATCACTAGGATGGTTTGTCCTATACTTGTTTGTATCATCTGGACTCATCAAAGCTAATTTTTTGTCATTCTCTTTCCATCCCCATGTATTTTTTAATCTATGCTTCTAAGGGACACATTTTATTATTTTTTCAAATATTCATTTTTTTGGGACATTGATTCTCACTATTATCTTTTCATAATGACATCCAAGAAGATTCACATTATTTACATATATTAATCTTTTAGTGATCCCATCATACATTATTTTGTTCCTATATTTTTGTGGGGATAACTATTTCCATCAAAGAGGTTGTAGAATTTAGTGATTACTTTAGAAATAATCGTATATATGAAATATATAGTGCTCATCATGATTCACCATTGTCCATATTATTAAGGTAGGATATTATAGAGAATAATATTTTTAATTTTGATCTTGTGGTTATAGAGGCCTCAAGGTTTTTGGATTCCTTGGTAATAATTCTTGTGATGTCCCATGGATGGTGGTACTCAAAATGTTTTATCATAGATCATAGTTTAAAATCATTCCAAAATGGATACAACAACGTCCTAACTAGTTGGGTTTTAGGAAATTTGATTCGATTAATTAATTTTTTATCCCTACTTTTATTCCATGTGTTTTGAAATCTAATAAAATATGGAATATTTTAACAAAACTGGGATTTAAAATATACTATTTATGTTGAGTCATGTTATTGAAAAACAAAATTTCCTTGGAGGAAGAAATCATATTTCCCCTGAACAATATATAAAAATTATTAATAGTTTCTTTAGGAAACAACAGTCATATCTTAATTGAACCATTAATCTATTAGTGGTGGAGAAATGAGTGACATCTATAAATATGATATTAATTTTATTTAGATGCAATGAAAAGCATAATATAATTTTATATACATATAATATGTTGGAATAAGATGATTATTGGTGATAAATTATTTTAAAAACTAAATATTATTATGATATATATATTTGGAATTGAAATTATTTTATGAAATTATTAAATGAATAGTATTTCACTGGGAAATAATGAGTTATATGGATTTTCTTTTTCATATTTAATCAAATAGATGCTGAAACTATTGAATTATATGAGGACAAATTAATAATATTGTAGAGATATATTTATATTTATTTATGAAATAATAATTTTATGTAAATTCATGTATGAAATATTACGTCAACGACTTTGAAATAAAATAGTCTCTCAATCCATTTTTATAATATGAGAAAATAGTGGAATTTGTCATAAACCTGATAATATATTATTAATATATTATTTTTATCTAAAATAAATAAATAAAATTGGATGGTTGATCACCACGTAGAAAAATAAACAATAAATTACATGAAGGGAATGATACAATTTCTATAGAGAAATAATTATTGAATGAAATACCTATATGAATACATGAATATCAACGGTTTGTATTTGATGTATGGGGATATAGAACATCAAGATCTTGTTCGAAAAGTAACGTGGGAAGCCCAACATATAGAATGATTTAATTTTATGGATACATGACTATATTTCAGTCAACTACTAAGGATTCCATGGAATATAACTTATAAAAAGTTAAAAAAGAAAGAATTTATATGAAATTTATATGATGGAAGTTTAAATCCCATGTAATTTCGTAGAATGTACATCGATTAAAAACTCGATGTAAACTAATTTTTTAAAATTATATATTTACATACTCTGTTATATTATTTATGTATCATATTACCATTGAATCTTCCCTCGATACATTTACAAATGATTTTTTAGTTAAAAATATTTTATTAATATTTTTTAATTAGGAAAATATTTTAATATTTATATTATGGTTCACAATGGATTCTTTGTTTTAATAATTTATTTTAATTCCCATGATTATTTTTTTATAATTAATCAGATGTATTGTATCAAAATCTATAATGAATGAATTAATTTATATGTTGAAGTTAATATTGTATATTAGGAGGGAATATACTAAATTTTTATAGGATTCACTGCATTCCCTTGGTAATGAATATAACCACATCGAAATATTATATTATTTAAATTATTTGTGAAAAATAACATCATTTATATCATATAAAAGAGATATACATTTTGAAAATATATTTTTAATGGGGTTTCAATATTATTCTAAAATATTTTCTAATAAATTTACAATATTTCAAATTGATATTGAAATCATAATATCTATTTAAAATATTACTAATTAACAACCGATATCTACTGCAACACCTCCAAACAGATTCCCCTACTGAGAATGTCCATAATGACCTCTCCTTTGACCACCATGACACACGACACGATACTTGACGCCTCCTGTGTAACCCTAACTCAACATCCCTTACATCTACATTATGCCGTGACACCCCACTACGAACCCCCTTACAATATCCCTTTTTTAATAAATTTATTTATTATTGTTATCACATTATTATTATTATTATTATTTTATCTCATTTTAATATAATTATATATTATATAATTTCATTTTATTTTATCTTTTTATCAACATTGTTTTGTGCTTCACATTTCCCGAAATCCCTTTTCACTTTTACGTTTGTTTTTTACTTTTATGTAAATCATGTCATGAATGACTATTCCCAATTCATTATTATCACATTATTATTAATATTATTTTCACTTGTATAAAAAAATCAACATATATAGTTTTTAATTATATATATTATTAATTTTCATAACTCATGTATTTATTTTAATGAAACCTCTCATATGTTTATTTAATATATATATATATATATATCATATTTTCATAAATATATAAAACCCAACTAATTTTAATATAATTATTCATATGATTGTTTAAATATTTATTTTCATAAATAAATTTTTTTAAATTTTTTACAATGTAGGTTCATTAAAATATTTTATATTGATATTACAAAAATCCATATTCTTAAATAACAATAATAAATGACATGTATAATCTCAAAATAAAATTATAATTTTATAGTAATAATATATTTATATTATAATAATAATTTTATTCCAAAATTATATCATAATTTCAAAATAAAAAACAAATAAACTATATCTATAAATAATGTTCATTTAAAATATTCAATTAAATAATAATTTTGATAAAAGTATATTCTATTTAATAAAAGAATTTATATAATCAATGTTAAATAATTTTTACTTTTAAAATAAATATAAAATTTTTAAAATAATTAAAATAATTAGTTTTAATTATTATTCTAATGAAAAACATCTTAAAAATGTATAAATTATAAAAACATCATTTAATAGAATATTTTCTTTAATAAAAATAGATTTAGAATTGTTTGGCTATTAATAAATTCCCCCAAAAAGGAATTGTGTCCTCACAAATTATTTCAACAAACTAAAATCAATTATGAATTTTCATATTATTAATTATGAAAATTATGACTGCTAGACTCTACTTGTTAGACGACAACATCTAATCACCAAATTATTCTAGACTGTACCTCTGATACCAATTATAAGGAGCCAGCCTTATAAATTAAAAATCGGAGGGGCTTTTACCCATCTAGGTTATGGGGAAAAGATACATTCTTATTGTTTTGTATGAGTTGCAGAAAAATTAAAATTTAAATAACAAAAAATATGACATGCTTTAACATAGCAAGAGAAGCAAACACATTCAGAAAACTCTATTTGACATATGAACAATAATTATAAGGAGGAGTGAGCATTAAATATTCTTATTTCTGGGTATAAAAAACCCATCGATAAATGACTTTTAAAATTATCCTTGGGAATTAAATTAAAAAATACATAAATAATTTCCCATTTGATATACAACTTCAAATTACTTATGGGTTTAAAAAACTATGCCTTTTTTTAAAATACTTATTCTTAATTGTTTTTAAACATAATTTAGTTTTTTTAAAATCAATATGCAAGCTTTGAAAAACTGAACACTATTCTGAGGTATCCTGAATCACTGAAGGCTGTCTGGGCCTGCCCACTCAGCTTCACTATCTGATTACCTTCCATATTTACAATGATCAAGTGCTATATTTTAAAAAAATGTTTTTAGCATGTTTTACTTGTGTATATTTTTTCACTGTAACTTTTAACATTAAATTCATAACACTACAAAGAATTTCACATTAAGAAATATATAAGTATGTATATATATATATATATGTATTAATGAATGTATGTATGTTTGTGAAATTTCATAACACTTGCGAGTTTGGTTACAAACAAAACCCCTATAATAAACCTTTGCATAATTTGTCCATGTATTCCATCCCATTTCAACGAAATACTTTTTCCATAATATATTGTAATAATTAGTTACATTCATCTCATAATCTTATAAAGGAAAAAACACCTTCTATAACATCATTTTGATTATTAATTTTGGAAATAATACATAAAATTTTAAATGAACTTATTTTAAAAGCAATAGAGGTTGATATAATTCATAGACCCATGTCAATGATTATTTAAATATGTGGAATCCAAAATTTTAGATTGATTTATTAATATACTATGTGCATTTTTTAATGTAATGAAAAAACAAAAATACAATTTTAACACATCATCAATGATTTCAACCATGAGTAAATTGCAGGTATGTTGTTGTATAATATTTTGATAATATTTTTAGCCCATATCAATAAATGGTTTTTTGTGCATCACAATCATGAACTAATTAATAAATATATCTATATATTTATATATTCACTCAGAAAAATTTCAAGCAATAAGAATATAACCTACACTAATAATTCGGAATGCAATATCATATGCAACATATAAAATTATAAGAGAATAATTATAAAATATTAAAAATTCTTGTTTAATTTAAAATTTTGTGATTTCACAATAAAATTTCCATTATTTTAATATTATATAATGATGGTAAGCACACATACATATATATTGAGACACAAAATTTTATGTCTTAAATTTTAATAACTATAGTGTTGAAATAATTTTAGGTATAGTAATACGATGTAGTATATGTAAATATTTTTTATGTCTAGCATTAACTTCTATAATCACTCATTCAAAATTATTATAATTCTGAGTGATTGCAATGAATATAAGTGCTAATATGAACTTCTACTTGAAAGGGTTCATGCATATTAATCTTAATTATATAAATCCATATTATAAAATAAAAACCCTAATAGAAAAATAATGTAAAACTAAAGATGTGGTTTTTAATGTAAAAATAATTAAAAAAAATAATTAAAATTTGGTAAAATAATAATCAATTGTTTAAAGTATAACTAAAATACAAAAATTTAATTAATGAAATAATATCAATATATACCATATAGAATATTTGGAAAACATAATTTAAATAATATTCATTCCCTCGGTTTTGAAAATATATAAGCATTTGGTTTGAAAAAACAAACTCAAACTAATCAATAATTTAATTTTAAAAGTGAGATTAAACATGAAGGATCAGGATATCTACCTTACTAAAAAAAATTCAATCATCAAAATAAATATTAATTCATTTAGAAATATTAAAAAGAATAACCAGAAGAATACTAGGTTCATTAAGTAGGATTATGCCTACCTCATGCATGTGTACCTAGGGTAGGAAAATGGGGAGTAACTGGATATGGGCATCGTTCATTTGATCTGGAGGAGTTCATCCTTCTGTGAAAAAACCCCACTTATCAATATACACACCACATTATGCATATACTAGACGCCTTTTGGAAACAAAAAATGATAAAAAAATGGATAATAAATGAGATTCGATTCCAAAACCGATGATTCCAATGTTTAAATAATTTTATTATTATAATTTCATAATAAAGAAAAATGTATAATTATTAATATAACATAAATAATGGACCAAAATAAAATGAAAACATATATTTGTCAAAAGGTTTATAGTGTAGTTATTAAATTAACCATAAACAGTCATGTGACAATGAATTCATCTTCAATAATCTAGATACCTAAAACCAAAGCACTATTTCGGGGAGGAAAAAGGGACTCAAAACAAAGCCGTATACCTAAAAAATATCTAGAAATAATAATAGCAGTAATCGACTCTGATCACTCTCGATTGGAAACCCAAAAACCTTGTCACACTTAGATCAGTCTATACCTCTCAGATCCATTTGACTCAACTCTTACGAAGAAGATTCGTCACATCCTCGACTTCTCTCTCCCAGCGTCATGCCTCTATCCCAGACGCCCCTGTAGAACGTGTCCATTTTGGCCTATCCTTTAATTCTCTTTCCTCGGGACACGACACTTGACACCTATTGTGAAACCCTAACTTGGCCTTCATTACCTGTACATTGCGCCATGACACCCCACTACGAACCCTATTAAAATATCAATTTTATTATATTTCATTTTTATTATTATCTCCATATTATTATGTTTATATATCTCATTTTAATATAATATTATATTATATCATTTCATTTAATTTTATTTCATCTTTTTATCAACATTATTTTGTGCATACCAATTCCCAAAATCCCTTTTTTCATTTACATTTGTTTCTGACTTTTCTGTAAAGAATGTCACAAATCACAATTCACAATTCATCATGATCACATTATTATTACTATTTTTCTCACATTTAAAATAATAAAAACATATAAGGTTATAATTCTATTTATTTTTACTTTCCATAATTCAGGTATTTATTTTTATAAAACCTCTAATATGTTTATATAATATATATATATATATATATCATATTTTCAAAAATATATAATACCCAAACAAAATTTATATAATTTTTCATAAGATAGTTTAAATATGTATTGGAATAAGTTAAAAAAAGTGCATTTTCTTTACAAAGAATAATCATTAAAATATTTGATATTGTTATTACAAAATATAATACTTTAAAATAATAATTTTTAATGACATGTATAATCTCAATATAAAATTATAATTTTATAATAGTATTTGATTAATATTATACTAATAATTTTATTCAAAACTAATATCATATTTTTAAAATCAAAAACAAATAATATATATCTCAAAATAAATTTTATTTAAAATATTCTATTAAATTAATATTCTGATAAAAGTATATAATTATGACTACTAGACTATACCACAAAGATGAAAACATATATTCTTTAAATTAGTCTATATTATTCCTCTGATACCAACTATATGGGCCCATCCTTATAAATTACATAGTAGACAACATTTTACCTATATATATTCTAGAGAAAAGACAAATGATTAAAAATTTATCGTAGTTGCATAAAAATTCAATTAAAAATACCAAATAATATGATATGCGCTAACACCGCAAGGGATGTGAACTTCTTTAGAAAAATATGTTTGACTGTGATAAATAATGAAAATAAATGGTGGGAATTAAATATGCCTAGTGATGGGTTTAAAAAAACCATCCAATAATAAATTTTTAAAATATTATTTTGAAATTAAATTAATAAATAAATAACTAAATACTATTTTTTATACTACGTGAAATTAATTAGAAAATTAAAAGACTATGTCATGTTAGAAAATACTTAATCTCAATATTTCAAAAACATAATATAGTGTTTTTTTTAAAAATACGCAAGCTTTAGAAAACAATGGACTATTCTGAGGTTTGATGAATCTTTGTTGGTTATCTGGGCCTACCCACTTTTCTAAGGATGGATTCACTAACCATTATCCTTCCATATTTATAATGATGAAGCACAAGATTTTTTAAAAACGTATTATTCTTTCTTTACTTATGTATATATTTTCAATATAGTTTTTTACATTGAAAACATAACACAACATTGTATTTAAAATTAGAAAATATATAAGTATATATATATATATGTTTGTATGTATGTATGAAGGTTCGTGAAATTTTACAACATCTGTGATTTTTGTTACTACAAAATCACCAATCATAAAACAATACAAAAATTGTCCACAAATTCCATCTTTTTTCCAAGATATACATTTTCAATAATAGATCATAATTTTAGTTACAATCGTCACATAAAATTATAAAATAAAAAATCATCTTCTATAATATCCACATAATTATTATTTTCGGATCTAATACATAAATTTTGAATGAACTTATTTTAAATGTAATATATGTTGATAAAATTCATAAACACATGGAAATGATTATTTAGTTATGTGACATCCATAATTTTAGTTTGATATATTAATATCCTATGGGCATTGCTATTGTAATGTGATGATAGAAAAAATATAAAATTGTAACACTACATCCATTATTTCAACCATGATTAAATTGCATGTATGTTCTTGTATAAGATTTGGATATTAATTTTAGACCATATCTTTAGATGTTTATTTGTGCATCCAAATCAATCACTAATTCACAAATGCAACAATATATTGTTAAATAAATATATAATTTCACTCAGAACAATTTCAAGAAATGAGAATATAATTTCCACTGAGAATTTTGAATGGAACATTATTTGCCACACATAAAATTATAAGATAATCGTTCAAAAATAATAATGATTCATACATGATTAATATAAATTTGGGTGTTTTCATGATAAATTTCTCATTCATTTCAAATTTTAAAATGATGGTGTGTGTGTGTGTGTGTATATATATATATATTGAGACTTGAAATTTGATATCATAAAATGTTATAACTATAGGGTTGAAATAATTTCATGTATATTAATACGATGTATTATATGTTAATATTATTGAAATATATCCTTACCTTCAATAATCATTAATTCAGAATTATAATATTTATGAGAGATTGTAATGAATATAAGTTCTTATATGAACATCAACATGAAGGGGATCATGCAAATCAATCTTAATTATGGAAACCCATCTTTTAAAATAAAAACTCTAAAAGAAAAATAATATCAAAATAAAGATGTGATTTTTAATATAAATATCATTTTGAAAAATAAATTAAAACCTCATAAAATATTAATAAAATGTTGGATGAATAACTAAAATACTAAAATTTATTTAATTAAATAAAATCAATATATTCCTTATAGAATATTTTCGAAACACAATATAAATAATATCCTTTGCCTCAATTTTAAAAATATATAAGCATGTTGTTCGAAAAATAAAACTCAAACAAATGAATAAATGAATTCTAAAAGTGTGATTAAAAGAGAAGGATCAGGATATACCCCTTTCTATATAAGTTCAACCATGAATATAAATACTAATTATCTTACCTATAATAATAAAGATGAACCAGAAGAACACATGGTTCAGAAAGGGGAATTATTTATGCCACAAGAAAGCGGTCGAAGGGTAGGAAAAGGGGGAGGAACTGGACGTGGGCAGATATCCTTCCAATAGATAGTGTTCATATTTCTATGAAAACCTCCACTTATCTATATACACGCCACATCAAGAATATCTGAAAAACCTGGTGGAAAAAAATTGCGATAAAAAAGTGGAAACTAATTATGATTCTGTTCAAAAATAAAAGAGGGGAATATTTCAATAACATTCTGATTCTAATATAATAACAATGAAACACAGATACACCTTAATTGGATAAAATTAATATAACAATATCAAATGAAAACACATATCTGTCAAAAGGTATACATTGTAGTTATTAATTAAACCATAAATAGTCCCAAGATAATGAATTCAACGGCGAAAAATAAGATACATAATTACAAAATAATATTATGATGAGGAAAAATGGAATTTATATAAATAAGTATACCTCAAAACATATCTTGAAATCAAAATAGTAGGAATTGACTCAGATCATACTCGATTAGAAACCTAAAATGCTTGCATCACTTGGATCATTCAACACCACTCAGATCCCTTGGCCTTGACTCTTGCGAAGATGACTTTCCACGGACTCGACCTCTCATTGTCAGCATGACACCTACGTCCCGGATTCCCCTACTGAACATGATCATTACAGCTTATCCCATGAATCCCTTACATCGCGACGTGACACCCGACTCCTCCTTTGAACCCCTAACTCAGCCTCTATTACCTATACATTATGCTGCAACGCCCCACAATGAACCCCCTTAAAATATCCCTTTTTATTTAATTTTATTTATATTATTATCTCCTTATTATTATTTTTATTTATCTCATATCTATAAATTATATATTTTTTAGTTTAATTTTATTTTGTTCTTTTTATAAACATTATTTTCAGCATCCCATTTCACAAAATCCCTTTTCCATTTTACTTTTGTTTTTGACTATTATGTAAATCTTGTAATGGATCACTATTCCAAATTCATCATTATCACATTATTATTACTATTTTTCTGACTTTTACAATAATAAAAACACATAAAGGTTATAATTAGGTATATGTTTATTTTTCATTATTCATGTATTTATTTTTATAAAACCATTAATATGATTACATAATTTTATATATATATTTATATATATATATATAATATTTTTAAAAATTTATAAGACCTAAATATTTATAAAATAATTATTCATATGATATATTAAATATGTATTGGCATATATTATTATATTGAATTTTATACTATTTAAAATCATTAAAATATTTGATAATGTTATTAAAAAATATAGTACTGTAAAATAATAATTTTAAATGACATTTATAATACAATATAAAATTATAATTTAAAAATAGTAGTAAATTTATATTATATTAATATATTTATTCAAAACTAATGTCATATATTTAAAATAAAAAACAATTAAACTAATATAAAATTATTTTTCAATTAAAATATTCTACTAAATAAATTTTTTTATAAAAGTATATTCTATTTAATAAAAGTATTTAATCAACCAATGTAAAAGGATTTTCAATTTTATAATAAATGTAAAAATTATAATTATATTAAAATAATTAATTTCAATTATAATTTTAATGAAAATCATCTTAATAATGTTTAAATTATAAATAAATTCATTTAATATATTATTTTTATAGTAAAACAAAAATTAGAATTTTTGGGCAGTAACAATAATACCCCCTGAAAATAATTGTGTCATCACAATTAGTTTTATCAGACTGAAAACAATTGTGAATTTCTATCTTCCGGATTATGAAAATTATCACGGCTAGACTATACAACATAGATAACAATAACTAATTTCAAAATTTTCCTAGACAGTTCATCTGATACCAAATATAAGGACCAACCTTACAAATTACATAGTAGAATACCTTTTACCTCTCTAGGTTCTGAAGAAAGGATACATGCATTCAAATTTAACAGAGTTTCATCAAAAAAAATTGAACAAAACATATGATGTGGTCTAACACCGAAAAAAAGTGAACGCCATCGAAAAACTCTATTTGACCTGTGTAAATTAATTAAAACAAGGGGTGAACAATAAATATGTCATGTGAGGGTTTTAAAAAAACATTTGATAAATAATCTTTTAAAATATGAATTGAAATTTATATAATAAATACATGAATAAATACCCTTTTTTATAAGCTACTTAAATTTAATTACGACTTTAAAATACTATATAGTTTTAGAAACACATATGTTCAAAATTTCATAAAAATTATCCATTTTTTTTCTTAAAATAATATAAATCCATCTGAAAACAAAACTCTATTATGAGGATACATGAATTGCTACAGGATGTCTAGGCCTAACCAATAAGCGAAGGATGAGTTCACTCCCCAATAACCTTCCATATTTACAATGATCATGCACCAGATTTTCATAAAAGTTTTTAAGCTTGCATTATATATGTATATACATTGACAAGAGTTTTTAACATTAAAAATATAACAATGAATTGTATTACACATTACAAAAAATATAATTCTGTAAATATATATATATATATATGTATATGTATGTAGGTTAAATTTCATAACACTTGCGAGTTTGGTTACTACAAAAACCTCTATCATAAAATTTTTCAAAACATGAACACATATTCCATCCTTTTTACAAGAAATTTATTTTCAATATTTGATCATAATAATTAATTACGTTCATTAGATTAATTTATAAAGGAATAAAACCTGCTATAATATCTTGGTAATTCTTAATTTCATAACTATTACATAAAATTTGAATAAACATATTTCAAATGCACTGGAGGTCGATATAATGCATAGTCACCTGAAAATTATTATTTATATTTGTGTTGCCAATAATTTTTTTGTATATATTAATATGCTATGAATATTTTTTTGTAATGTGATGATAGAAAAAAATTGTAACATGCCATCAATCATTTCAACCATGAGTAAATTGTAGGTAAGGTGCTGCATAATATTTTCATGTTAATTTTAACACACATCTATACATGATTTTTTTTCCACCAAATTAGGCACTAATTCATCAATTAAACTAATTATATTTAAAAATATATATATAATTTCACTAGGACCAGTTTCAAGGAATGAGAATATAACAATCACTGATAATTTTGAATTCATGATCATATTTCATACATTAAATAATAAGATAATCGTTAAAAAAATAACAATTCTTCATTTCGTAATATAAATTTTTGTGATTCTGGATAAAATTTCCATTCCTATCAAATTAGAGATTGAGAAAAAAATAGGAACTCATATAATCATCATATTTTTAGTGATTCGTGCATATTTATCTCAAATAGAGAAAACCCGCTTATAAAATAAAAACTATAACAGAAAAATAATTTCAAATTATAGATATGTTTTATAATATAAACATCATTTACAAATACAAATTAAAATTTAATAAAATAATAATCAAATGATTGATGTAGAAATAAAATTAAAAAATTTAGTTTTGAAAAAAAATCAATATATCCATTATAACAGATTTTCAAAACACAATATACATAATAAAAAACATCCCTCATAGAATATTTTTAAATCATAATATAAATAATATCCCTTACCTATGTTTTAAAAACATATAACAATGTTTTTTGAAAAATCAAATTCAAACTAATGAATAAATGAATTCCAACTGTGAGATTAAAAGTGATGGATCATGATATCTACCTTACCAAATAAGTTCAACCATGAAAATAAATATTATTTCCCTTGGAATAAAAAGATGAACTAGAATAACAAATGTATTAGGATATAGAAATATGTCTAGCTTGGGAAAGTGGACCAAGGGTAGGAAAAAAGGAAGGAATGGGACTTGGCTAAACTACCTTCCAATAGAAGGAGTTCTTCATTCAGTGAAAACACCCACATATCTATATAAACACCACATCAAGTGAATCTAAAAATCCTTGTAGAAACAAAAAGTGATAAAAAAACTAATTGAGATTTGGTTCAAAATAGAATAGGATGAAGTTTCGATCAATTTATTATTATAATATAATAATAATGAAACACACATATATATATTAATCAAATAAAATTAACGAACCAAAATCAAATGAAATCACATATTTGTCTAAAGTTACATAGTGTAGTTATTAATTAATCCTTAAAAAGTCCCACGAAAATGAATTCTGGGGTGAAGGAAAAGATAAATAAATCCAAAACACTATTTTAGGGAGGGAAAAGGGACTCATAACAATGAATTATACCTCAAACATGATCTATAAATAAAAAAATTGGGGAATTGACTCAGATCTCCCTCGATTGGATTCTAAAACTCAAGATGTACATGGATCAGTCGAGACCACTCAGATCCCTCGGCCACAACTCCTGCAAAAACAACTAGTCATGGTCTCAACTTCTCCTTGCCAGCGCGATCCCTCCAGCCTGGATGCCCATAATGAGTTTGACCATCGTGACCTCTGCTTCGACTCCATTTCCTCACGATGCGACACCCGACCCGTCATGTGAAACCCGAACTCGGTTTCCATTACCTAGACATTGCGCCATGACACCCCACTACGAACCCCCTTACAATCTCCATTTTACTCTATTTCATAATTATTATTGTCTTTTAATTATTATTATTATTTAACTCATTTTAATATAGGTATATATTATATAATTATATTTCATTTTATCATTTTATCATCATTGTTTTGTGGTTCCCATTACTGAAAATATGTTTTAACTTTTACTTTGGTTTTTTACTTTTGTGTAAAGCATGTCACGCATCACTATACCCAACTCATCATTATGACTTTTTTATTATTATTATTTTCACTATTAAAATAATAGAAAACACATATAAATTATTATTATATATATTTATAATTTTTATATGAAATGTATTAATTTTTTTAAAACCTATCATATATTTATTTAATGTATATATATATATATATATATTATTTTCCTAAATATATAAAACCCAAATATTTTTAATATAATTATTCATGTGATTGTTTACAAATATATTTTCATAAATTAAAATAGTTTATTGTTTAAAAAAATAATGTCTTTAAAATATTTTATATTTATATTTAAGAAAATAAAAATTTATGATAATAATTTTATAGGTTATGTATAACCTCAATATAAAATTATAATTTTATAATAGTATCAGATTTAAATAATATTTTTATTTTCATTCAAAACTAATATCAGATTTTGAAAATAAAAAAATAATAAAGAATATGTATAAATAATTATCATTTAAAATATTCTATTAAATAACAATTTTGATAAAAGTATTTTATATTTAATAAAATTATTTATTCTGAAAAATTAATAAAATTTTTACATTTACAATAAATTTAAAAATTGTACTTATATTAAAATAATTTATTTCAATAATTATTTTAAATAAAATCATCATAAATATGTTTAAATAATTAAAAAATTAATTTAATAAAATATTTTTATAATAAAACATAATTTAGAATTATTGGGATTTTATAAATGGTTGAATGGAATTTATGGATATTTTAATTTGGTAATAAACTGTTATTATCAATATATAGAGGAATGAACATCAATATTTTTCCATTTTTTCTTTCTCCATTAACATTGAAATAGCCTATCTAGGAGAAGTTCACTTGAATGTAATAATAGGTTTTTTGGAATCCAAGTGGGTGGTATGATTGGTGACGAAAAATAACAAATTGGGTCATAAATGGAATGAATGAACTCATAGAGATGTGGGATATATGATTGTGTATATTCCATACAAATCACTCTTATCAGCATCATTTGACTTATCTGTAATGACTCAACAACTTGGAAGCAGGTCGCCTCTACACTGTCTATGGTATCATTACTTTGTTCCATTTCTACATAACTCATTTTCATTGAATACATGTGTTATGATTCATGAGATGTGGAATCTATCTGAAAAAATTTAGAGGAATATGTCAATGAAATTGAAAAAAATCATGTCAAATTAGATGTTTAAAAACAAAATAATCTGACACATGACATGAAATATAAGAGATTTTGTGAATTTATTACTTTATATGTGTGTACTGAATCACCTAACCCATCAGAAATATCACAATATAGTTAACCTTTATAGTAATCACAACTCTGTTCCGCTAACAATGAGTCATTAATCACATTTCATTCAAGTGGTTCTATGAGTGAACTACATGATCACTGAAAACCTACAAGATGAACAAGCTTAAAAATAACTAGGAAAAATAAAATTTAATTAAAAATATATTTTTTAAGGATTATTTTAGAGTTTTATAAAGAAATGTAGGTCTCATGATAATATCTCATTAATTTGGTCTCACAAAATAGCCACGTGGATTGGACTTTCACTCAGTTCTCATGGAGGGTCTGTGAAGGGGTCATTTGACAAGGGATAATAAAAGGTTATCTGAATATTTGGAGTATATGGTGAATGAGTGCCCCATCATTCCCTTATTTATCACAAATTAAAAAGAATAAAAATATCCACCTTTAATATTAAATTTCTTCCAATAAAATAATTAGTTGAAACCAAAACACATGGGAGATCATTTAAATTCCATAGAATTTATTCCTTATCCACGTTGTCATTGCTCCTGAGGGGGGGGGGGGGGTTATTTTCCAACTCTTACCAAATGAGAATCTTGCAATATAAATGGAATAAAATACCAATATCTTGGGTATTATATTACATAAAATTCAATGGAAATGAGTGTGTCCAAATCATGTGAATCACTTAAAATCCTAAAGGACACATGACCAAATAACCATCATAAGTTCATGTGAATGGGGCATTCATAATAGATTATCTAATTAATATAATAAGAATTTATTTTTAAAAGATTATTTATTCATGTGTATGAACCCATTACCCACACTAATCCTGAAAAATATTCCAATAATGTTTATCCATGTCACAATGCATGTTATTTTCATAATAACTATGTAACACCCCAAGATTTCATAGTGTGTTAGTTCTTCAAAATAATTCAATAACTTTCACTACATGCAACACAAAGTTCAAGCACACCATGACTTACCAAACAAGCCGTTCAAAAGAGGTTATGAATAGTATTAGATAAATTTTAATGTTTATATAATCCTTATAATTTTAGAATCCATATTATGAGTTTCTTAGATATAATGCAAGAACAAATTCATTTTCAGTATTGCACTTTTATCAACTTTAATAGTGAACCCTTTTTAAATACTATATTTTAAACTTTTTGACTAAATGGGGACACCAAATTTTAAAATGAAACATCCCAAGCTTCCACGGTATGCTTTCCTTTGAATAAAACAGTAGCGTGTGTTGTACGCAACGTCGAGTTTTAACACACACCACAACCGATCAAACTAGCCGTTATGAATAGTAATATCGACTTTTTGAAATTATATATATTTTATATTTGAAAATGGACTTCATTTTTGGATTCGGAATATCGAATTTAGCCTAAGGTGAAATTTTGGTACATTTCGGATAACTTTCATATTTTGATGAATAGTGAAAATTACTAAATTTTAATTAAAAACAACTTTTTTAATCAAAATAATTAATAGTGATAAATTATGAATTTGAGTGGTTTTAAAGTATTTTTAGAATATATTTTTACCGTTTAATATAATGTTGGTCATTGGACATAATTTTACAATTAAACCAAACATAAACAAGTGTCAATCTTTTGATAGTTATTATCTCTTAAAAACACGCTTTTTGTTTTGACAGCGGGAATTAATTTTAAATTAATTTCTGCCACTTCTGTGTTTTGAATTTAGAAAAATGGATTCCATATTTGGAATCAGGATGTTCAAATTGTGTAAATAGGTAACTTTTATTTTTAGACATTTTGAATAATTACTGCGGTAAATATTTTATTTACCATGGTTAAAGGGTAAATCCGGTAAATAAGGGTTAAAAATAATATTATAATAATACTAAATTACCCTAAAACGTGTCTTAACCCTATTGGTGGATACATGGTCGACCATGGGCATCTTTGGGTCTATTTTGGGACCCCATGGATCCACTTGTAAGTGATAATGACACTTTATTTTAATTTAGTTAAAATGAATACAAAAATGACACAAGCATATATCTTTTAGAACAACAATTTTTACATAGGGTTATATATGTTGGATTTTAGATTATAAATATTCATTAGAAATCTAAAAAGATTTCCTACATAATGATATTTTATTTATAATTTTTAGACATTTAATAATTTATTTTATTTATGACACAATGATGATGCAGTAATTACTATAATAGTGAAAAATTAAAATAATTGATATTATAAATACCCAAATAATTATAATATGAAACTTTTAATGAATTAAACTAATTTTATATGATAATATGATATATCAGGATTGATTTAATTGACTTTGTTCGAAGTAATCAATCTGTTAGGAGTTTAAAAAAAATCAACTATTGAATAGTGTCAAAATCGACATAAAAGAGTTCTTAAAACAAATATTATATTATTAATTGATATTAAATTCCTAAAAATCTAAGGTTCGGCCAAGAGAGTTATATTATGATATGTTCCTCATTAATGGACCACTTGGGGGTCGCTTGGATGTATATAGTAAGTTTATTAACCATATTATATAAAAATACAAAGAGACATTGTAAAAGTGAAACTAATTAACTTAGAGTTAATACTTAAAGATAAGGTTAATATAAGTACCCAAACCTGTCTAAATTCTATTGGTTGAGTGGTTTTCGACCTATCCCCACCTTAACCTTTGAATAGTCAACTTTGGAGCCATTAGAAACCGAATATGAATTTATTATAAATTAATATTTCTAGCTTTTCCAAAGGTGCCCCTCACCCCTTTTATAAAAGGGCACTCCTCCTTCTCATTTCTTCACACCTCTAAAGCCTTTTGGTTCGGCCAAAATCTGCCCAAATACTCTCCCAACATCCCTCACTACAACCTAGGGGCCTTAGTTTGATCAGAAAGCCAACCTAAGGAGCCCTTTTGATCAAATCAAAAGGAAGAACCCGAAGAAGAGGTAATGTTTTCACCACCCCTTTTCCAAGTTCATTTCTTCTTCCACTTCTTCTTCCTTTGTTGTTACCATTCTAAAATAATGACTCAAGTATCATTTATATACTGTGATGTTATTATAAATATGGTACAACCATATTCATTATTCTATCCACCCTTTGAATAACATGTCACCATACGTGCGTACGTACGGCTTACCGTCTCCACGTCGTGGTGTAATTGTTATTCAATATATTATTATTTGGATGGGTATAATAATGATGTGTAACTCATTTAAATAATAAATATAACATATTAATGATTCTGTATATATGATATACCATCCATTTATATATTATTTTAATATCAAAAGAATGATATTGTCGCTCGTGCGTACGTACGGACTACCGTCTCCACGAACGCGATGAGATTCATTCTCCATCGTATCCATTCAAGTATAATTATCATTTGATGATTTAAAAATGATGTTTAAGGACTTGATATCATTCTGGATATGAATAATATACAACCTATCCTTTACAAACATGTCTTACGTAACAAAACATATAAAAGAAAACAAGTAAGTTAACACCCGATATAATGATAATACTAAGATATTATTAACAAATCAATGTTAAAAGATCATATAAGATATCATATTATTATATATGATTCTTGTATAATTTAATAACAACTATTTCACCATTATACAGGAGGTTAACCTACTCCAACCAAGGAAAAGTACAAGGTAAGGGTTATTTCACAATCTCTTCATTATCTGAGGTTGTATATACGTAATAATCTACTGGGATCTCTTTATCATCCACATCCATGTTTTCTTAAAAATGTATTTCAAAACATTTTTACTATTTACAAGAATATGGGTTAAAGTCATTTATACCCTTGTTTGACTTTTTATAAGAGGTTTATAAAGGAATCTTTCCGTCGTTTTCAAAACAATGTCCTTTTTAACCTTTTCGACAGAATTGAGGTAAGAATGTTTTTTTTAACTTATACGGCGGGTGCGGTTATTTTCCGCCGTTATAAAATCGTCAAAGCTTTCCTTACAAGCTTACAAGAATATTTTCAAGAAAATGTTTTATTTTATATGGCTCTTAAATGATTTCAAAAATAGAAAGAGATATTTCTCTAAAAAGTGTTTTGATTTCATCTATGTCAACATCCTTTAATGGATTTTACTCTTATTTGAAGTTGATTTATTATAATACAAAACTTCTGTATTGTATTGATGGTTTTGTGATATGTTTGACTGTGTATGTTCTATTTTATGCCATTTATAGTTTATGGTGAAACTATTGACATTTCGTATGCTAGTTTTAATCCGAATGTTTATGTTATATTTCAAACTTTTCTTTAGATGAATGTGCTAAACAAGTATGTTCCGGGTTGGGGACCGGTAAAAGTAAGCCCTCCAGGTTGGGGACTGGTAAAAGTAAGCCCTCCAGGTTGGGGACTGGTTAAAGTAAGCCCTCCAGGTTAGGGACTGGTAAAAGTATGCCCTCCGGGTTGGTGTCCGGTTATTAGAGGCACTCCGGGTTGGTGTCCGGTTATTAGAGGCACTCCGGGTTGGTGTCCGGTTATTAGAGGCACTCCGGGTTGGGTTCCGGTTAGAAGTAACCCCTAGGTCTTGGGATGATGCCTAGACAATGAAATTAACGTTTGACATTATGCATTTCAACATTATGAAAGTGGTTATTGATTTTTGCATGTGATTATTCGATTAGTAGAATATCCATGTGAATAAGTAAATGACATTATTTCATTTTATTTATGCCATACCATGTTGAAAGTTCATATTTAAAAGGCTTTTGTTTTAGTTATACATTGCCTTAAATGTTTATTCTTATTTATGAAAGTTTCTTCTATATTGTTATCCTTACTGGGCATTTGAGCTCACCCCTTTTCTATGTTTTATTTTTCCCAGGAAGTGAAGAAGTAAATTATGAATGACCTGCAGGGATTTTATGAGGGGATAATAGTGTGGTCTATTGAGAAATTATGTTGTTGTAGTAGTTTTTCATTTTATAATGTAATGTAAAACTTATGAATATATCTGGCATTTTCCAAGGCTACTAAACCAATCGGTCTTTCGAGATTTGATCTTTCTTATGATCATGCCAATGTTATGTAATTAATGCACCGACTCTGGGTAACTGGGGTCGGGGCGTTACAGTTGGTATCAGAGGAAGTTTAGTACAAACCTTGGAAGCTAGATTTAGATAAACTCTGATTAGAGCACGTAGACCTAAGATGAACTTTGAGGATTAGTATAGAAGTACTTCCTAGAATTTTGGTATTGTAGAGATTTTGTGAGTTTTCCGAGAAATACATCCCTGTCTGGATACGAGCAGGTAGAGGCGGCTCTGGCACAAATGTACCTAGGGGTAAAACCCGAAAACACCGCTTTGAGCTAGACTCGAACGGGAACTGGTGCACGACAATGGACCTTGCTGCACTCTTGGTTACGACACTCCCGGGGGATATGCTTAGGATAACTCTCATTTTATTTACAAATCATTTTTAAGGGTTTATGAGTATATACTTCCTTAAAGAAAACATTCCTATGATTATGGATTATATCCATAAATAGTTCAATTTATGTTAAGTGTTTTATAAGTATGGGATTATGTATTTTGATTCATAAACTGATCTAGTGTATGCCATTGTTTAGAAATGGTGACCAGTAGAAGGAATGAGAACTCCAGAAATGCACATGATCCAAAGAGAAGGAAGGATCATATCTTTCATGGTCTTAAGCTAGAATTTATAAGAGAAATAGTCTCCCATGTATTATCATCATATGAAGAAATAACATCATGTGTTGATAAGATAAGTAAAGAGTTTACTGAGTCCTATGGCTTTGAAGGGAAGCAAGAGAAGAAAAGGATGGAAGAGAGAAAGATGGATAAAGGGAAGAGGGAAAAGAAGAATTTTCCCATATGTGGTAACTGTGGAAAGAAACACCCTGGAACATGCCTGAAAGGAATGGGAGTTTGTTATAAGTGTGGAAGAAAAGGGCACAAAGTACGTGACTGCAAGGGTAAGAAAATGGTTTTAAATGTACAATGCTTCATTTGCAAGGAGTTTGGACACTACGCGAACCTATGTCCCAGTCATCAGACTATGCCGCAAATGATGTTATTGGATAATAATCAAGTTATGATACTACCACAGATGAAGATGAATGATTAGAGTTCTTATGTTGATTATGTCAATTGAGTGTTGTATCAACAATGTACTTGTTATAATAATTATGGAGTATATAAGGATTGTATTGCAGTACTATTTCATTAAGGACTTGAGATTGTGTGGAACAAAGAAAAGTGACTCAATAGCAGGATAAATTTTTGGAAAATATATGGTTGAGAGAATGATAAATCATAATATAGTTCTGATACTGAGGTAGTGATTTTGGATAAATTATATTGGATATTCTTGACTACCTTGGAACTGATTAATGATTTGTATATTCCATCATTGTTGGGGTTTAAAACATTTTTGGATTAATGAAGTATATCCAGCATTCTATATGGAATAAGAGAGCATGAATGTAATCAACAAGGAATATGGTAATACATGATGAAGGTATTCATATGATATTATAGGGTAAAAAGGATCTATATTATGTTTACCTTCCTTATAAATGTTATACTGTGAGTTTGGACATAAGTATTTTGGATAGTTCTAGTTTGGATTATTTTGGATTGCCATAAAAGGACAACCCGGAGGTCGGGCGGCAACCCGTCGCGTCCGGCAAGGCTGCGAGACTTGAACCCGCAACCGAAGGGCGACAAGGGTGTATCACCTACCACTGGACCATGAGATGTCCTGGATTAAATAATGTAGTTTTTATTAAAAGATCATATAGATGAATTATAAATTCGTTTATTTTGGAACCCTATACGAATAGTGTAAATAGATTTTTTTTTACATTCTATTATCTTTTAGAGTGAAAGATGAGTTTGTGATAGAAATTTATTAATGGATAAAACTCTAATTATAAAGTCAGTATATCTCCTTATGATCTTAGCCAATCTCATAAATAAATTCCTCAATATTAAGAAAAGCAACTTTGAACAAAAATGTTTTCCTAGATGGTACCTTAAATCATCACTAATTTATGGCTTTGGGATTGTTGGCCTTTTCATAGCAATGTTCTCTACCACTCTCCATCAGATAATTGATGGTTATATTTTTCTTCAATATCCATATTTTCCAACATGGAACCCTAGTAAGTGTTATTTTCGGTAATCTTCATACTTTCGACTCTTTATTTTAAATAGAGGCCTCGTTAATTCATTTTTCGATGTGGGATTTCAACTAAGATATTTTGAAACGTCAAAAATGTGTTATCCCAATACCATATATTTTGTTGAACCGATGGTACTTCAAATCATCATAGATTGATGAGTTTAAGGACCTCAATTATACACTTGTTTGTGATTGATGACCTTAATCACTACCTATAAATATTTACGTTTTTCCTCCGATTATATGTCTCTAATTGCCACCAATGTTCTCCTAATCAAGATCATAATTTGGTGGTGACCCTTTCATTTCTCTTTTCCTCATATTAAGACTAAATTTTAGTAACCCAATTTCCGATGTGGGTTTTCCCACATATATATTATCTATTTTCAACCATTTATTTTCGAAGAACAATTTCAAATTGCGAGGACGCAATTTATTGAAGGAGGGGAGAATGTAACACCCCAAGATTTCATAGTGTGTTAGTTCTTCAAAATAATTCAATAACTTTCACTACATGCAACACAAAGTTCAAGCACACCATGACTTACCAAACAAGCCGTTCAAAAGAGGTTATGAATAGTATTAGATAAATTTTAATGTTTATATAATCCTTATAATTTTAGAATCCATATTATGAGTTTCTTAGATATAATGCAAGAACAAATTCATTTTCAGTATTGCACTTTTATCAACTTTAATAGTGAACCCTTTTTAAATACTATATTTTAAACTTTTTGACTAAATGGGGACATCAAAATTTTAAAATGAAACATCCCAAGCTTCCACGGTACGCTTTCCTTTGAATAAAACAGTAGCGTGTGTTGTACGCAACGTCGAGTTTTAACACACACCACAACCGATCAAACTAGCCGTTATGAATAGTAATATCGACTTTTTGAAATTATATATATTTTATATTTGAAAATGGACTTCATTTTTGGATTCGGAATATCGAATTTAGCCTAAGGTGAAATTTTGTACATTTCGGATAACTTTCATATTTTGATGAATAGTGAAAATTACTAAATTTTAATTAAAAACAACTTTTTTAATCAAAATAATTAATAGTGATAAATTATGAATTTGAGTGGTTTTAAAGTATTTTTAGAATATATTTTTACCGTTTAATATAATGTTGGTCATTGGACATAATTTTACAATTAAACCAAACATAAACAAGTGTCAATCTTTTGATAGTTATTATCTCTTAAAAACACGCTTTTTGTTTTGACAGCGGGAATTAATTTTAAATTAATTTCTGCCACTTCTGTGTTTTGAATTTAGAAAAATGGATTCCATATTTGGAATCAGGATGTTCAAATTGTGTAAATAGGTAACTTTTATTTTTAGACATTTTGAATAATTACTGCGGTAAATATTTTATTTACCATGGTTAAAGGGTAAATCCGGTAAATAAGGGTTAAAAAATAATATTATAATAATACTAAATTACCCTAAAACGTGTCTTAACCCTATTGGTGGATACATGGTCGACCATGGGCATCTTTGGGTCTATTTTGGGACCCCATGGATCCACTTGTAAGTGATAATGACACTTTATTTTAATTTAGTTAAAATGAATACAAAAATGACACAAGCATATATCTCTTAGAACAACAATTTTTACATAGGGTTATATATGTTGGATTTTAGATTATAAATATTCATTAGAAAGATAAAAAGATTTCCTACATAATGATATTTTAGTTATAATTTTTAGACATTTAATAATTTATTTTATTTATGACACAATGATGATGCAGTAATTACTATAATAGTGAAAAATTAAAATAATTGATATTATAAATACCCAAATAATTATAATATGAAACTTTTAATGAATTAAACTAATTTTATATGATAATATGATATATTAGGATTGATTTAATTTACTTTGTTCGAAGTAATCAATCTGTTAGGAGTTTCAAAAAAATAAACTATTGAATAGTGTCAAAATTGACATAAAAGAGTTCTTAAAACAAATATTATATTATTAATTGATATTAAATTCCTAAAAATCTAAGGTTCGGCCAAGAGAGTTATATTATGATAGGTTCCTCATTAATGGACCACTTGGGGGTCGCTTGGATGTATATAGTAAGTTTATTAACCATATTATATAAAAATACAAAGAGACATTGTAAAAGTGAAACTAATTAACGTAGAGTTAATACTTAAAGATAAGGTTAATATAAGTACCCAAACCTGTCTAAATTCTATTGGTTGAGTGTTTTTCGACCTATCCCCACCTTAACCGTTGAATAGTCAACCTTGGAGCCATTAGAAACCGAATATGAATTTATTATAAATTAATATTTCTAGCTTTTCCAAAGGTGCCCCTCACCCCTCTTATAAAAGGGCACTCCTCCTTCTCATTTCTTCACACCTCTAAAGCCTTTTGGTTCGGCCAAACTCTGCCCAAATACTCTCCCAACATCCCTCACTACAACCTAGGGGCCTTAGATTGATCATAAAGCCAACCTAAGGAGCCCTTTTGACCAAATCAAAAGGAAGAACCCGAAGAAGAGGTAATGTTTTCACCACCCCTTTTCCAAGTTCATTTCTTCTTCCACTTCTTCTTCCTTTGTTGTTACCATTCTAAAATAATGAATCAAGTATCATTTATATACTGTGATGTTATTATAAATATGGTACAACCATATTCATTATTCTATCCACCCTTTGAATAACATGTCACCATACGTGCGTACGTACGGCTTACCGTCTCCACGTCGTGGTGTAATTCTTATTCAATATATTATTATTTGGATGGGTATAATAATGATGTGTAACTCATGTAAATAATAAATATAACATATTAATGATTCTGTATATATGATATACCATCCATTTATATATTATTTTAATATCAAAAGAATGATATTGTCGCTCGTGCGTACGTACGGACTACCGTCTCCACGAACGCGATGAGATTCATTCTCCATCGTATCCATTCAAGTATAATTATCATTTGATGATTTAAAAATGATGTTTAAGGACTTGATATCATTCTGGATATGAATAATATACAACCTATCCTTTACAAACATGTCTTACGTAACAAAACATATAAAAGAAAACAAGTAAGTTAACACCCGATATAATGATAATACTAAGATATTATTAACAAATCAATGTTAAAAGATCATATAAGATATCATATTATTATATATGATTCTTGTATAATTTAATAACAACTATTTCACCATTATACAGGAGGTTAACCTACTCCAACCAAGGAAAAGTACAAGGTAAGGGTTATTTCACAATCTCTTCATTATCTGAGGTTGTATATACGTAATAATCTACTGGGATCTCTTTATCATCCACATCCATGTTTTCTTAAAAATGTATTTCAAAACATTTTTACTATTTACAAGAATATGGGTTAAAGTCATTTATACCCTTGTTTGACTTTTTATAAGAGGTTTATAAAGGAATATTTCCGTCGTTTTCAAAACAATGTCCTTTTTAACCTTTTCGACAGAATTGAGGTAAGAATGTTTTTTTAACTTATACGGTGGGTGCGGTTATTTTCCGCCGTTATAAAATCGTCAAAGCTTTCCTTACAAGCTTACAAGAATATTTTCAAGAAAATGTTTTATTTTATATGGCTCTTAAATGATTTCAAAAATAGAAAGAGATATTTCTCTAAAAAGTGTTTTGATTTCATCTATGTCAACATCCTTTAATGGATTTTACTCTTATTTGAAGTTGATTTATTATAATACAAAACTTCTGTATTGTATTGAAGGTTTTGTGATATGTTTGACTGTGTATGTTCTATTTTATGCCATTCATAGTTTATGGTGAAACTATTGACATTTCGTATGCTAGTTTTAATCCGAATGTTTATGTTATATTTCAAACTTTTCTTTAGATGAATGTGCTAAACAAGTATGTTCCGGGTTGGGGACCGGTAAAAGTAAGCCCTCCAGGTTGGGGACTGGTAAAAGTAAGCCCTCCAGGTTGGGGACTGGTTAATGTAAGCCCTCCAGGTTAGGGACTGGTAAAAGTATGCCCTCCGGGTTGGTGTCCGGTTATTAGAGGCACTCCGGGTTGGTGTCCGGTTATTAGAGGCACTCCGGGTTGGTGTCCGGTTATTAGAGGCACTCCGGGTTGGGTTCCGGTTAGAAGTAACCCCTAGGTCTTGGGATGAGGCCTAGACAATGAAATTAACGTTTGACATTATGCATTCCAACATTATGAAAGTGGTTATTGATTTTTGCATGTGATTATTCGATTAGTAGAATATCCATGTGAATAAGTAAATGACATTATTTCATTTTATTTATGCCATACCATGTTGAAAGTTCATTTTTAAAAGGCTTTTGTTTTAGTTATACATTGCCTTAAATGTTTATTCTTATTTATGAAAGTTTCCGCTATATTGTTATCCTTACTGGGCATTTGAGCTCACCCCTTTTCTATGTTTTATTTTTCCCAGGAAGTGAAGAAGTAAATTATGAATGACCTGCAGGGATTTTATGAGGGGATAATAGTGTGGTCTATTGAGACATTATGTTGTTGTAGTAGTTTTTCATTTTATAATGTAATGTAAAACTTATGAATATATCTGGCATTTTCCAAGGCTACTAAACCAATCGGTCTTTCGAGATTTGATCTTTCTTATGATCATGCCAATGTTATGTAATTAATGCACCGACTCTGGGTAACTGGGGTCGGGGCGTTACAAACTAGATATAAATAAAATACCATGTCAAATAATGGATAAAAATATTTCAGAGGGGACATTATGAAATCACTAATATACTAGAGGTAAACTCAAACATTCCACAATTAATCATGAGGCCCTTGACAAGTTGTCTTCTTGTTTTCTCAGGAGCATGCCAGTATGTCTTTTTCATCCTTCCAAGGGACTTTCACATGTCCATTCATTTATGTACAATCCAATCAGTAACATATAAAAGTAGGTTTATTTTCAATAAAAATTATTATTTATACCAAAAACACCAATTAATGGTCACTATATACCTCATATACATAGAGGGTGATTTTCTATGACAACACTCCCACAACATCATGACATCTCCATCCTTGCGAAATAATGAAAAAATTTAAATATATTGAATCTTCATATATAGATATCATACCTTGATGGTCATGAGATTGAATTCATGTAACCTAGAAGATTGCCATTGAATCCCAAAAATCCCTCTTTACATGATTCCACAGTCTCAAGAATGACTTCATATGAGCTATCATTGATCATGTGAAGTTATTTCCATAGGCATCCAGATTTCAGAAGAATCCTATACATAATGGAAATTCCCTGTGAAGGATCCTTCAAATTTTTACAATATCAAAATAAATACGTTTGACTAGTGTTGGGACAAAAATTGGAAAAGGAAGAACATTATTGTTGTATAATTCATCTTGTGGGGCCATGAAAAACCCATGGATGGATCATGCAAGGAATGTGACACCAATGTCCATCTACATACTACATCCAAATTCTGAGTGGTTTGCACCGCACAAGGATCAATATAATAATGTTGATGTGTCTAATAAATAACTCCCCCATCATTATAAAAAATGTATAAATGATCAATGAAACTTGAGATAATAGGATTATAAATCTCAGAGAAGCTAATCACACAATTATAATGATTTTCTTCTAGTTGAAATCACAGGAAAACCTATGGTTCAAAATCATGCATGTCAACTCCATCATGTGAAACCTTTAAGACTTGATAACAATGGTCAATCGTAAAAAACATATAAAATATACGTTAGAGAAAATACTCAAAGATGGGAAAAATATGTGAGGGAAATATACAAATATTCTCATGATCATCACATGAGTCAACCAAATGATGAAAAAACACACAAAAATATTTTTCAAATAATGAGGCGCACCACTAACATGCTATTTAGATCAAGGTATGCCCCTTGGTTATATTAATGAAATTCACATAAATCCATCTAGTCATTCCAAAAATGCCTTATGAATCTTTTTGGCTTTCTATTCTAATAATTCAAACCTCTATGAATGTCTCCCATGTTATGTAGATATAATAGGATTGGTCGGTTATGTATCGTGATGGAACTATGAAATTTAATCCTACATAATGAGACATCATATGAACATGTTAGACATAATCTCACGATGTCATATTGACAAGTTATATAGACCCTTTAACACCCCAAACATGAACACATTAATCATATAATGTCCTATATATAATACATCATTGATCATGAAATTTCCTCTTGATAAGTAAATCAGATTATTGGACATCCTCCGAACAAGACCACAACATCATAAAATTTTTGTTAGCCAGGCACGCAGTGAAACCAGGTCCTGACCAATCATCGTAAGATAAGACATGAAGGAAAAAAACATTTCACTAATATAATCAGGCCATCTAATGAAGACACCAGGGGAAATTATAACATAGTTAATTTGATATATACGGATAGCCTTAGTGTGTAATGCTTGATAAATGAAATAAAAATACTTCTACTATATTAGGGGATCATCAATGAAGAAGCCCTGATCAACTGAACTATATGAACATTATTCCATCAATAAATAGTGTACATTGGATTCCATCCTATGTCATATGATCAATTGGGAATCCATGCTAGTTTGTGTCCATCCATTTATCTGACATTCCAACCACTGAGACCTTATGAATCCCTTGTGATAATCATTATGCATCATCTTCTAGTGGATTGAAAAGAAAATTGAAATTTTATATCTCTAATTCCGACAGCTACAAGGATTAATTGGATGCCTTCTTATGAATTGATCTAAAATGGGAATCCACCTCAATGTCGGAACCACTGTATATGAAACATCAAAATAATCTTAATCCAGTATCTCCTATAGTATGAACATTATATATCACACAAAAGAATCTTGATATAAAAATGTAAAATTGTTAATCCAAATCAAATTGAAATCATAGAAATTTAATTCATTTAATGACTAGGATATATAGGATTCATTATAATGGCCTAATCACCATTGAAAACTCACCGGTATGTTAGTAATTATATAAATGTGAAAGTACAACCGTTTGGACCCAATCACTAACATAGGATGATCACTTGTGATCATCCACATGTGGATTGACAAGGATACCTCAGTGTCTTAGACCTGATCAAACAAAATTACAATAAATTATATTCCTACATAACTAGGATACATTGTATTCATTACTAAGGTCCAATCTCAAATTGGTACAAATATTGGTGTGATTTCCTTCATTTATCCAACATTAAAACCAATTGACCCAATAATTCCCATAGGGAGATAATTATGCATCATCCACTAGAGGATAGGGAAGGAAAGTAAACTCTGATGAATCTGATTCCATCCATAAAAATGATACACAATATGTATATTTATGGTCTAATGTCGAATGGTAATACACCATAATGTGATTCCCTTTATGTATCTGAAATTCCAACAATTGGGACCCTATCATTCCAATGGGATGATCAATAATTCTTATCAATCATCATATTTAGAATAAATCCATAGTATGTATGACATGATCAAACTAAATAATGGGAACTATGATTCCTTGTATTTACAGAATAAAGTGGATCCCAACCAATGTATAGAGATAAAATGTTAACCCACCACAATATGATCCTCTTTATGAATTTGAAATTCCACCCATTAGTATGCAATCACTCACAAGGACTGATCATTCAGTATCATAAAATATCCAACCATGATAGAAACTAAACTATTATGAATCTAATTCCTATAATAATAAGGAAATTTAGGATGAATTATTAAGGACTAATATCATTTTGTAATACACTTTTTTCATTCGCTCTAGGTCTCTAACCTTATTACAATCGGGAACCATTCAATCCTTTGGGATGATCATTAATCCTCACTTGATTGTATAGTAATTGAGAAACCTCAGTCTGTAATAACTAATCAAATTAGACAATAAAAAATATGATTTATACCGTAAGCAAGATAACTATGATGAATTCATATTTTTTGAGATGAAATTGGGATCCACCATAGAGTGATTCCCTCTTTGTCTTGGGAATTCCAACAATCATGACCCAATAACTCCCACGGATTGATAACTATTCCCCATCCTCAAGTAAATTATGAAGGACACTAAACTATTATAATAATGATTAATTTCCTAATAGAGAGACATATGATTCATACTTATGTCTCAATTTCAATATTAAACTTCTAAAAATATCTCCCAGTACATATGTATATCATTCATATGATGTGATATTAATCACATTCTATCACTTCTTCACATATTGAGAAGGAATCACATTTGTTTAATGAGTTACAATTATCATATGATTCACTTCCTTAATTTATAGTATATTGGGAAACCATATGGAATATGCCCAAATAAGTGGAACAATATAACTACTCCCATATAACTTCTCCCATACCCTCAAACTATGTTCCTTCATTTATTACCATTAAAAGTTATTTTAAGTTGTATTAGATTGAAATATTATAATTTTTAATGTTTTTTATAATTAAGATAAATATGATTCCTTATAATAGAACAATACATCCCTAAATATAAATAACATCAACAGTTGGTGATTTTTTATATTTCAATGTTATATAGAGTCAAAGGGAAAATATTTATCCAATAATGGGGAATTGATGAAGAACATCTTATATATACATATAGGCTCATTAATAAGGCCACCATTAGACATAATTGGATTTAATAATCAATTTATTTATTAGTGTATCTAATCTCAAATCGGGATAAATAATATGATATGATATAGATCATAAATTTTGTTGAGAGTCCCATTATAGGAAATAATTTTCCATCAAAAGGGTGTTATGATCTCGACCTCACATCCACTCACCCAATGAGATTCCTTTCTATACATTGGCCCTGAAACCCCAATTGGATTCTTACTTATGGAAAAGAGGTCAGTACAATGTTATGAATGTGGTATCAGTTGAAAGAATACATAGAAGATAAACATGAATGTGTAAAATAATGACAATGATTAGATATACATAACCTTTCCACCAAAATCAAAGAATAAGATAGATTTACCCACCATTTATGTGATCCTGTCATGTGGAAACAAAAATCATGTCCCCGACATGAAATCATTTGACCATAGAATGTTTTTCACAAAATAAAAATGATGGATTACCCAATTTTCTCATTACAATTTTTCTCTATCCAAAATGGTTATAAGAATAATATTTTTTAATAGATTATTGAAAAATAAAAATAATCATATATCTCAAATCTTTTCAAAAATACCTTGTATATTATCTTTCAACTCATAAAAGCCACACCTATCCTCTCTCCACCATAAATGAAAACATTTTTTTTAAGTTGACTTATCAAAATCACATTTCAAATTACAATCATTATTTCTAGAATAAAAATATTGGATAGAAGTTAATCCTAGCATTGATTTTAGTGAAATATATGGTGGATAACATAATAAGTGGTAACATTCATATAAACAAATTTCATTTTATCTTAATTCACATATTATTTTTTTATTTACAAATTGCTATATAAAAAACTCTGTATGATACATAAATTTATATTTTTTATATTAATTGTGTGTCCGAAAACCACCTCCAGTTCTATCAAATGTGTTACTAAATCATCAATCATGTGTACGGTGGACTACCAGCTCCCAAACCGATGCCCTTCGGTTTTTAAATTACCACCCTTCCATGATGGAAATAATGATGTCTATATTTTTTATATATGTTATATATTATAATAATTTTTAATGTTTTATAATTATTATAAATGGGAAACCTATATATATTATATTTTATGGTAATATGATAACATCATTTATGTGTATGGTGGCCTATCACCTCACAATGTGATGTGATTCATTCATGCTACAAATATAATGTACTAATCATTGTTTTAAGATTATATGGAATATATATGACATAAAAAGTATTCTAGAATTATAATATATCATTTCATTTTTCTTATATTAATCCAAAAATAAAAAGGAAACCACATTACTTCACACGTATGACCATAAAACTCCAAGAACGGTGTATTTTTGATTCTATCAAAAAAAGTTAAAGGTTTATATAAAATACATACATATTAAATATATTTTTTAATTACATAATTGTGATAATTCCACAAAAAATGGATCAATGTTCCATGTAACATGATAAAAATAAAAAATCATAAAATTTATTAAAAACAAGAAGTTAGCACACTTCACATATAATTAATATTGAATTTTTAATAAGAAGGTAATAATAGGTCATATAAAAAAATATTTTATTATATAATATATTATATTCCAATAATAGATGAATAATAATGTTATATTTAATATATAAATGAAGTAAATACTGACAATAAGTGATTTCTAGTATCAATTTTATTTATTGGAGAGATGTAAAAATTCACCTCTTGTTTTTTGGGGTGTATTTTACTCCTATATAATCTTGTATATCATAAATACAATTATTTTAATGATATTTAATGGTTAATATAATGTAATTGTTTATTTGGGTTATTATTTAAAATATTACTAAAGTAGTAAGGGATTTTACTCTAAATTTAGCTACATTATGACATATGTTCTATTATAAACCAATATTACATTACACGGTTTTTATAGAACATGTTTAAATTTTAATATCATAATTTTTTATACTACACATATTTAAATGTTTCATTCGATTCTTGTGATCGATTGGTTTTTTTTATCTTACTTTGGTATATGACTATGATGCCCTGGCATTGTCTACATCACTAGGGAAAGCAGTTATCAAAATAATGGTGAGTGGGATGTCTAGTCTAGTAGAGTGTGACATGGGCATCATGGGAACTTTGGATTGACCTCCACGATTTCCAATATCTTAAAGGAGTATCTGGTATTATGTTATGTTGGATTTAATTTTGTAGTGGATCAATTTAGGGATTTCATACCTGATAATTTTTCTAGATTATCTTCCCAGAGAGAGAGTGTGTTAGAGATTATAATAGAGTATCTTATAGTAGCATCTGAAGATTACATTTCTCGATTTAGGATGGAACCAACAGAGCATCATGATAACAAATGGTAGTAATATGATTTAAAAGAAGAAAAATTTATACAGATCATTACAACACATTAGGGTTTGATGATCCATTTCAATAAGAAGGAGGATGAAACCATACATCTATATGTGGATTATAGAATGTTTATCAATTTATTGTCATGCACTGGTATCCACATCCTTAAATAGATAATCCATCTGGACAAATATGAGGAGTTAGGTTATTATCTATGATCGAACTAATATTGGGTTATCATCAGGTGCACATAGGGCCATCAGACATACCACGTACAACATTCTGTAAATGGTGTGGTCAATATGAGTACCTAGTTTGGTCCGACATTCTTACGAACATACCCAATTTTTAATAGATCTAATGAATATGGATTTCCTTCACAATATATATTATTTAGTATTAATTTTTTGGAAGAAATCATGTTATATTCTCATACTCATTGAGACCACGATAAAAACTATAAGATCATTATGAGTACATAGAGAAAGCATCATATTTATTCCCATCCAACTATGTTTGACTTAAGGTCTGATAATGTTCTCTTCTTAGGTGATATTATATCAAAATAGATAATCTCTTTTGTCCCAAAAATTATAGTGCTATGGTTTCTTGGGAGCAGCCTAAGAATGTGTCTGATATTATGATTTTCATGGGGCTAGATTGATATTAAATTATTTTCATATAAGACTTATCATGAATTTATTTACCTTTTACTTTTAATATGATGAAGGGTGTCACATTTCAATGGTCAAAAGTGTTCGATAAATTTTTTTAGGAGTTCAAAAGGAGGGTTGTCTCAGCACCAATTCTAACTCTTTTTGATCTACGAATATGTTTTATTGTCTTCTGTGATGCATCAGTCTTCGGTCCCAAATTAATGGTGATTCACGAGGATAGATTTGTTGCATATGGTTTTCGATAGATGAGGCCTCATGAGTGAAACAACCCGATGAGTATCTTGATCTAGCAACAGTTTTAAATGCCTTACATTTCTGGAGTCATAATATGTTGAATGAGTGCTTTGTAGTGTTCATGGACCACAACATCTTCAAATATAACGGTTTATAGAATTCCATGAACCTCAGACATCATATAAAGGTATATTATCTACAATCATTTTATTTTGAGCATTCTTACACACATAGAAGGGATATGTGGTTGTCGATATTCTATGTCGGAAATATCAATCAATGGTTATGAAGTGTTGTAGTGATTAATGCATGTTAGTTGACCATTTCAATATGCTTCTTCTAGTTTTTTATGATAATCAAAATCATTATTATCTCTCATATTTGGCAATAAACAATTCTATCATTGAGAAGGTGAAGAGTAAAAAGTTTTTTGATACAAATGACATGGTTCTCCATGAGAGTATATCACTAGGAATATCATCTGGACTTCAATATGATGTATCTAGACATGTGATGCTATTATTGGGGGATTTGGATGAAACATAACATTATATGTTTTATCACTTGGTGTTCCACATGTCAGCAGCTGAACGCAGTGAAGTAGGCATGTCCTTGCATGTTACGACCACTTTCAGACCCATAATATAAATTTGAGAAGTTCTTGTATACTTTTATTCAATTTTCATAGCTCGCCTAGAAGAGGCGACTCTGTATAGGTTTTTATTTACATATTTAACAAATTGTTTTACATTATACATATATGGAAGACATTATGAATCGATGAGATTGAGAGATTGTCTATCTGTGAGATCATAAAACAACATGGCGTTTTAGGTACTATAATTTTATATTGGGATTATTTTTTCAACTAATGGTTCTACGAAAGAATTTATTAAGTCTATGAGAACATAGGTGTTTCTAAGAATTTTTTCACCCTCATTCCAATGGAAAATTTGAACATATTTTACCTATTCATGAGGATAAGTTATCAGAAATTGTTCTTGTAACAACCTGCCCTTACCTCATTGGATTGAGGAGGCGGTGATGTTTACTTGGCCTTATGTGACACCACCAAGACGCCAAAGGCTGGCAGTAAATGCCGAAAGGGTTTCAAGTAAAATTGGGAGACGATTTACCCTTTATGAAATAAACACATACACAAACCATAGGTAAAAATTCATTATATGATTAAAGAACAAATGAAAGACCAACAAAAACTTCATTCAAATCAAACTACATCAAGGTACAGAACAACGAAATACCAAACTAATAATCAATGTACATAGCGGATGAACAATTCAAGACTTACCAAAGACACTACAACTCCATGCTCCATAAGCTCCAAGCTCTATAATATCTACCAAGCATCCTCACAAGCCTCTATCAAATAAATGATTTACCTTTACCTGTTCCCCATAGCACGACATCTGCAAAAGCACCAACGTGCCAAAGCTGGGGTGAGTATAAAACTCTGTAGGATTTCCCCAATGACTTCACTACTCACACCACTATGATATAAGAGTTAGCCACATTTATATAAAATAGTTCATATAATTTATTTTCTAAAAAGAAATTTATAACTAAATTTAAACAAGTTTCCAAAACCATTCATAACCAAAGGTATTCCAAGAGGAATTGAAAAAAAATTCAGAAAGTTATGTTTTTAGTAAAATAACCAAACAAGCTTTAGAACCATTTCACAAAATCCTTATTTGGCATACCCAACCATTCGACAACCCATGCAACCAACCATGCATGCTACGTTGTGACAGTTCCATACTCATGAGCGGTTTCTCATCGATCTATAATGTCATCACATGGTAATTGTACCTGGTGTGCCATTACACCTTTGGCACCGAGCACAAGAAAATATTTCAACCTAGCCTCGTACAAGTTGTTACCATGTGCCATTAAACATTTGGCACCAATCAGAAGGTCCTTTTTAACCAATCTCCATACATGAAATATGAACACCCAACCCATATTCCCATAAATCAAGCCAGAAAATCTTTTCAATAAAATTACCTTATCATTGAAAACCATTTCCATTAAAACCATTTCAATTCCAATCCATTTCAATTTCAAATCATTTCAACAAAACTCCCTTTTTATTGAAAACCAATTCCATCAATGTCATTTCAATCTCAAACCATTTCAATAAAACATCATATTTATTGAAAACCGACTTATCATCAGGTGATCTACAATTTTAGAAAATCCATAATTTTAAATCAAGATTTTAAATTCGACCACCAAATCACATTGCACAACAATTCTCCCAGATTTCGTAATCTCATCAAAAACATAAATCATAACTAACGAAGATTTATTCTATGAATTTCACAATCTAATACATTATAATAAACCAATATGAATCTATAACAAGCAATTCTAACAAGAGGGGTCGATAGTGAATCCACCTACCTTATAGTTTTAGTCGAAAACCACAACGAACGATGAACGCACAATAAGACTGGGTCGATTCTCAAAGAATTTTCCATAGATCTATTCTCCTAACACAACCAAGACCAAATATCATCATATATGACATCCACACCCTTAGATCTTCCCATAATGTTCATAGATCTAAGAATCCAATCGAATAAAAGAAGTATATCTAAGTAGATCTATGAAACTGATCAAGAACAATCACATACCTCAAGAATCTGGATTCGATTCACCAGTGAAGCCTTTAGATCGCCTCCATAATGATGGGATAGCCCTCTATGATGTTAGGAGAAGAAAAATCCTGAGATAGTGCTGCATAGGAGCATTAACGAGGCACTTAGAGTAAAAAACGAGTGATATCCACTTATTTAGAATCTCATTTTAGTGGCAGCATGGTTAGTTCACACGGTTTGAAAAACCTTGCGCTAACCGTGCATTAGATACAGCCTCGGCCACCCATCATGCACAGTTTGGCTGCACGGTTAGACAACCTGTGCACTGACCGTGTGAGATCTACTACCTCCGATACCCACTGTCCAAGGTTTGGGTGCACGCTTTAGACAAACCGTGCACCACCCATGTGGCTTTACCTTTTCCGCAAAACATCATCCCAAGTACTCCTGGCTATCCCATTCAACACCCTTAACTATAAAACCATGAAAAGCATCAAGTAAGGGTTACAAACCTGAATCTGGGGTTACTACATTCTCCCAACCATTATTCATTTCGTCCTCAGAAAGTAGAAAACCTCCAGCCTACTGAAATATTTTCGGCAACTGCTCTTTCATTTTCTTTTCATGTTCCCAAGTCTCTTCCGGAATCTGACCATTTTCCCATACAAACTGCACTAGAAAGATGATTTTTTCATGCAAGACTTTCTCATTCCTATACAAAATATGTACCAGGATATGTATCATCGAATCATCCGGCTATAGGTCAACATGATCCCATCTAATCACATGGTCAGGATCAGGTTGTTACTTTTTCAACTGAGATAAATGGAACACATTATACACTGAACTAAATCGTGGTGGTAATTCCAACCAATATGCCACCTCTCCAACCCATTCTAGTATCTCAAAAGGTCCAATGTATCTAGGAGATAACTTGCCCTACTTCCAAAAACAACAATGTCGAATCCTTGGAGAGATCCTCAAGAAGACATGATCATCCACAACGAACAACAACAGTCTTTGATGGTGATCTGCATAATATTTTCTGATGACTCTGAGTCTTATTTATCATATTTCGAATGAAATGAATATTCTCTATTGTTTCATGAACAACTCTTGTCCCAACTACTGATGTTTCACCAGTTTTCACTCAGCATAGTGGAGAAAGACAAGGACGCCCATACAATGCTTCAAACGGAGCCATGCCTATCGATGTTTGATAGCTATTACTGTATGATAACTCCATTAAGGGTGTATTCTCCTCCCATGAACCACCAAAATCCATTACACAAGACTGCAAAATATCTTCCAATGTTTATACCGTCTGCTCAGATTTCTCATCCGTCTGAGGATGATACGTCATGCTCATAGTCAACTGAGTCTTAAGGGCTTGCTGTAATGAAATCTAGAAATGAGATGTGAACATCATATCTCTATCTCAGACTATAGACACTGGTACACCATGACTCTTTACAACTTCATAGAAATATATTATTGATATATCTTCCACCATATGGGTCTCACAAATAGGGATGAAATGTGCCGAATTGGTTAGATGATCCACTATCACCCAAATCGAATCATGTTTCCCGACCATTATTGGAAGACCTTTAACAGAATCCATTGCTATCTGATACCATTTCCACACTAGATAGTTAATGATTGTAACATATTATCTGGTCTCTGATTCCCTACTTTAACCTACAACAAGTTAAGCACCATGATACAATCTCGGCCACCTTTCTTTTCATGCCGCTCCACCAAAACTGGATCTTCAATGCCGTATACATATTTTGTGTTTTTGGGGGTACAACCCATATTTAATCGTGATAAGAATGAAATAGTTGTTCCTGGAAAACCATAGGTACAACCATCCAATCTCTGAAACACAAAACTGAACCCCCATCATGTTTACAACCATCTATAGTCTCCCAACATTTGAGTTTTGAACTCACAACCAGTCATTCTGTATCAGATGTTATTGCTTCATTGATCATCATTACTAAATCAGGAACAAGTGTAGATGAAAATAAAACATCGACATCACCAATTTCATCAAATTCCATATGCATTTTGGCTAAGATCGACATCAACTGCCATTCGTCTGATGCTTCTTTCTCGAGCTGAGCGTATGAATTTCTACTCAATGCGTCAGCCACTAAATTTTTTTTCTGGGTGTGTACATCAATTCAAAGTCAAACATTTATAGATACTCCATCCATATACTTTTCTTGAGATTAAGATATAACGATGACCAAATAATTTTCATCCTTTTGTGATCCATAAAGATAGAAAATTTCTCACCAAATAGATAATGTCACCAAATTTTCAAAGCATGGACGACAGTAGCCAACTCCAAATAATGTATTGGGTAATTTTTATCGTGCACTATCAACTGTCTTGAAACATAAGAATCCACATGATCTATTTTCATGATAACTCAACACAGCCCTGAACTTGAAGCATCAAAATACACCACATACCCCTGTACTGATTCTGGTAAAATCAACATAGGTGCCGATGTATGCTGAACTTTTAGTTTATGAAAGGATTTTTGACATTCTTCCATCCATTGGAAGATGTCATTCATCTTAGTAAAAGATGTCATTAGTGAATCTAGTCATGTAAAATCACAAAAAAGTGTCGGTAGTAACCAACTATACCACGAAAACTGTGTTTGTTGAGCACATTCTTCGGTGGTTTACATGAGATAACAGTTTCTATATTTTCAGCATCAACTGAGATCCCTTTCTCCTAAATGACATGGCCAAGAAAACGTACTTCCTGTATAAATAAATCAAACATTGATAATTTTTCATTCAATATATGATCTCTCATGATTTGTAACAATGTTTCCAGGTGCACCTCAAGATCAACCCTTGTTTTTGAATAGACCAAAATATCATCCACAAACACCAGAACAAAAGAATCCATATTTCCCTTAAATATCCAATTCATCAAATCCATAAATACCAATAGTGAATTCGTTATACCAGAAGGCATGACTACATATTCATAGCGAACATGTTGGCTTCTGAAAGCTGTCTTTGGAATATCCTTCTTCCGAACTCGCAATTGGTGATACCCTGATCGCAAGTCAATCATGGAAAACTACTATGCTCCCATTAATTAATCGAAGAGGTCATAAATGAGCAGAAGTGGATATTTTTTCTTTATCTTAAATTGTTTAATGATAAAAAAATAAACAAACTACCGAAGAGTTCTATTTGCCTTTTTCACAAACAAAACTGGTGCTGCCCACAGAGACGTACAAGGCCGAATGAAACCATTTCATTCCATCTCCTCTAACTACAATTTCAATTCCCGTAACTCTGTTGGTGCCATCCTATAAAATGGAAGGGAAATAGGACTAGTCCTCGGAAAGAGATCAATCATAAACTCCACTTCCCTTAGAGGTGGTATCCTTATGAATTTCTTGGGAATGCAATTTGGAAATTTATCCACCACACTTGGAAAACTATTTTCCTCAATCTCTTCCAATGATGCCAATGTCAGCACTGAAAATTTGTACGAGATTGTTGCCTCCATTGGTTCAAACATTCTCTTTGCACCATTCATTACCATCCTCTCTCCTCTGATGATATGGTTGATGCCGTTATTTATTGTGAAACTAACCGTTCTCGTATAATAGTCGATGTGAGCTGTAAACATTGTCAACCAATCCATAACCAGTATTATGTCATAGAAATCCATGTCTACTATCGATAAGTCCCATATTAACTCATATCCGTCAACAGTTTTAGAAGATTGTCTACACACAAAGGCTTTACATTCTCTTTCACAAGGGGAGTTTTTAGTTTCAAAACAAAAATAATCATTTCCAGTTTTAATTATAGAAAGTCCACAGCACGAGAAGAAATGAAGGAATGGGATGCACCCATATCAAAAAACACTTTCCCAATGGTTGAATTAAGAAGAATCATCCCTCTTACTGTAGATGGATCAGCCTGATTATAGAACATCATCTGCTCAGCTCCATACAATTGCTTCATCACTGCACTATTCTCCTTGTTGTCTTGCTGAGAATATCCTAGTTAATGATTTCTGGTATTTCGAGAGTCACCATGGCTAGCAATATTATGCTGACGAGACTGATTCTGTTGTCCTCATTCTGTCGAAGCATATGATGCTTGCGATGCCTGAGAAGTGTCACATGCACCTAACCTCGGAGCATTCCAACAATAGAGCTGTAGATGCCTCATCTTGTTGCAATTATGACATGCTCTAGGTTGTGTCATACACTCTTTCTTTACGTAGTCAGTAGAACCACATTGATGGCAACCTACTTTGCTCTAGTGTATTGGATGAAGGTTCACTGATCTCACAGTTTGATAGTGATTTCTACTTGCACTGTGGAAATAGGTGTCCATTTTCGTCTTGTTCTCAGAGGATGGGTTCCCACCATTTCCCATAGGTATCATCATTCCATTCCCTATCGATCTCGAGATATCACGTTCAACAACAGTCACTCTGTTAACCATATCTGTATAATCCTTAATATAGAGCACCACAATCTTCGATCAAATCTCTTGTCTTAGCCCCTATTTAATGATGTTTTCCTTAAATGAAGCACTTTACACAACCTCTGGTGAAAAACTTAAGAAATTCAAGAATTTATCCACTTACTCTGTGACCGAGAGGCTCTCATTCTTCATGCTAAATAAGTCTAATGTTTTCTGCATCCTGAACATGTGAGGATAGAATTGTTTGTTGAAAAATTATTAAAAATCCTCCAGTGTAAGGCCTTCTTCCAATTTAGCCTGCACCGCTAAATCCCACCACTGACATGCATGATCCCCGAGCATATATGTTGCCAACATTACTTTCATCTCTACTGGAGTTCTGATGAAATTTATGACACGAGTCATCCTATATAGCCACTCCTCCTATGTTTCAGGTTTAACATCCCCCTGAATGTTTGGTGGATTATTCTATATGAACTCGATGGTATGATATACATGCCTTGGTTCATTCTTCCATTTCCCCATATCCAAAACATGAAAAGCCTAGAAAATTCTTTGACCAGCTCTTGGTTGACACGTGGTTCTGGTACAACCACATTCTCTACAGCCTCTTCGGGTTGGTTTCGACCATGCCTACAGAGATCCATTTTCTAATCCAAAAACAAACTCCATCAATCTCACTCTCTAACAACTGATGGATTAGCATTTCAAATTCTATCCCACTAACTATCACAACATTGTTTTCCAAAAAATCCTTTTTCCCATGTTCAATAATTTGTGAAAACACTTTACATGATTATGAAAATCATTCCATTTTCAAAATACACCAGATACCATATTTTCAAAATATTTTACATGAAAACAATTTCTACATTTTTCAAAAAATTTAACCTTGCCCGAAATCCATACTCATTCATCACAATGAGATATGAAATCCTTGTAAGAATTCATTCCTCTATAATTCATTTCATGCTTATCTCATTGGATAAACTCATGACAATGAGATTTCAAAATTCTAGAAGTGTATCCAAACACTTATTTACCCAACTCCCTGGTAACATGAATTATCAGCGTAAAGGGGTTAGCTACATCCATATATACTATACATTTCATGTTATGACAATCCTAATGTTGTCTATGATTTCCACCCAAGGAATAGACAAAATTGAATTTCAACTCCATGACAGAGAATATCGATGACTCATTGTTTGGCAAGGAGTGAACAAGCTGATACCATTTGTCACACCCCTCCCCTACATTATTGGCTTGAGGAGGCGGTGAGGGTTACATGGCCGTAAGAGACATCTCTAAGGCACCAAAGGCTAGAAATAAATGCTGAAGGGTTTGATGTACATGGGGGGTTATTTATCATTTAATAAATAAACACATAAACTAACCAAATCCAAACACTCATTATAATGGAATGAAAAAATTAATGACCAATAAACACTTCATTCATATCAAACTACATCATGGTACACTACATCAGAAGACCAAACTAAGCATCAATGTACACATTGGATGAACAAAAATAGACTCTCAAAATACACTACAACTCCATGCTCCACAAGATCCAAGCTCCACAACGTCTCCCAAGCATCACCACAAGCCACTAGAAAAGAAATGCTTTACCTTTACCTGTGTCCCGGAGCACGAAATCTGTAAAAAACCAACGTGGCAAAGCAGGGGTGACTATAAAACTCAGTAGGTTTTGCCCAATGACTTCTTTACTCACGCCACTAGGATAGAAGAGTTATCACATTTATGTAAAAACAGTATATATAAAACATTTTCTCAAAAGCCGTTTATAACTAAATATAAAAAAGATTCTAAAACCATTCATAACCAAAGGCATTCCAAGAGCAGTTGAAACCAATTTTTCCCAACAAGTTATTTTTCTATAAAAATAACCAAACATGCTTTAGAACCATTTCACAATATCCTTATTTGGAATACCCAACCATTCAAAACCCTTGAAACCAACCATGCATGCTACGTTATGACAGTTCCATACTCATGAGCGGTTTCTCGTCGATCTACAAAGTCATCACAAGGTAATTGTTCCCCATGATCCATTACACCTTTGGCACTAAGCAAAATTCATATTTCAACCAAGCCTCGTACATGTAGTTTCCATGTGCCATTAAATGTTTGACACTGAGCATAAGGTCCTATTTCAACCAAGCCTTGTACATGTAATATGAACACACACCACATATTCCCATCAATCATGCCAAAACACCGTTTCTTTAAAAAAACCTTTTTATTGAAAAAAATTTCCATTAAAACCATTTCAATTACAAACCATTCCAATAAAAACCCCCTTTTTATTGACAACCAATTCCATCAAATTCATTTAAATGTCAAACCTCAATAAAACACCCTTTTATTGAAAACCCACCTTTCATTAAACCGTATACAATTTCATAAAATCCATAATTTAAAATCAACATTCTAAACTCAACAAGCTAAATCACTTTGCAGAACAATTCACCAAGGTTTGAAAATCTCATCAAAAAAATAAATAATCACTAAAATAGATTTATTATAAGAATTTAACCATAAAATCCAATAAAATAAACCAATTTTAATATAAGACTATCAATTATAACAATAAGAGTTGAGAATGAATCCACCTACCTCAAAGGTTTCGACGAAAACCCCAACAAACAAAGAACAAACAAGAAGACCGGGTCGATCCTCCAAGAATTCTCTATAGATCTCTTATCCTAAAACAACCAAGACCAAATCACATCATATTTTTCATCCACACACATAGATCTACCAATAACGTGGATAGATTGTAGAAAACGAGTGAAGATGACTAGAATATATATGTAGATCAACGAAACCGATCAAGAACGTTCACATAACTCATGTAACTGACTTCGATTCACCATGATAAGCCTTCAGATCACCATCAGAACGATGGGAGAACCCACTTTTACCTTATTAGAAGAAAAATATTGAGTTACGTCCACATAGGAGCATAAATGTGGCACATAGAGGAAAAATGAGTGAGATCCATTTTTATAGGACCTCATTTAAGTGGCCGCACGGTTAGTTCGAACGGTTTGAAAAACCATGCGCTATCTATACATTAGTTACTTCCTCTACCACCCTTCTCGCATGGTTTTGCCACAAAGTTAGACAAACCATGCACCGATCATGTGGGAGAAACTGTCTCCAAAACTATCTATGCAAGGTTTGGCCGCATGATTTAGACAAATCGTGCGCCGCCCGTGCGACTTCCCCTTTGCCTCAAAACATCATTGCATGTTCTCACGACAATCCCATTCAACAACATTAACTTTAAAACCATGAAAAGAATCAAGTAAGGGTTACATACCAGAAACTGGGGGTACTACAATTCTTTATTTCATAGGTACTTATGAGAATAATATCTCTCTCATTGAGTTCACCAATAACAACTGCATTCAAGAAACAATTTAGATGCCTCCATTTGAAGCACTATATTGTAAGAAACGATGTTCAGCCCTATGATGGATAAATGAAGGTGAGGCAGCCCAACTAGGTAAATGTAACATTTTGGAGACATACTAGTAGGTTTAGATGATTACCAATCATAATTATAATGTTCAATCTAGATATAGATCATATACCGATTGATGCCAATGACATCTAGAGTTCGCGGTCGGGGATCGTGTTTTCTTCAGGTATGACCTATGATCACATATTGTTACGTAGGGTAGTTTGATAATCAATAGAGAGTCAGGATGATAGCCATTCAATTGATACTACCTCAATGTTATCATTCAATGAAATATATCTTCCACATTTCAATGCTTCACCAAAAACATTTTTACCCATCTCATACTTTTTATCCCATGGATGTTGAGTTGGATGGTGAAGTTACCATTTTGGGGTATTTAGTTTGTATCATTAACCAGATAACAAAGGATCTTTAAGGATGATCATTCCCTCTAGTACATGTGATATGGAAACAAAACTACATTAATGAAGTGTCTTTGGAAAGGAAGTCTGATGCACGTGCCCAATTTCTAGAGTTATTATCGTACATTATTTATATGCCCTTGTAAGGTTAACTCAGGGATGAGTAACGTTAAGGGGAGAGAATAAAAAAAACCATTTTTTGACACAGGTATGGATAATTTAAATATCATTCTAATTAATTATTTTGGACCCATTAATGATTACTACTACATTAGTGATGTCTCATAGTATGTTTGGGGATTTTTTGGATCCTAAATAATAACTTTATGGGAAAACAATGTCATGCACATATTTTGTAGTAAATGATGTGGGTGGTGCCTTTTTAAATAGAGCCTTACCGCATGGTTGGAACATGGTTCCCCAAATTTTTCATCCTAACCATGATATTTCCTTTTTTCCATGGTACTTGTGCATTTTTTTCGCATGTTTTTAAACAATATGTGAACAAATTATGCGCAATCATTTTTTGGGTAATTTTAATATTTTTTCCTTTATGATCTAGTTAATCCTCGTGATTTCTTATAATTTATATTCAGATGGGTCAACTGATTTTTTTCTCATTTTGAGATCTTTGATGGACTAAGGTAGGTATTGAATGATATCCTTCATCTGATATACGATTGAGATTTCATTCATCGCATTGGATGTGCAACGATACATACTTGATTCCCATTTAGCTATTATTATCCTCTCATTATATTGATATAGTTATCATGTTGTGAGTATATTTTTCTTTATTATTATATCTAATATGTTCTAAGTTGAATGATAGGCTGATATCTAAGGAGGATAGTTGTACGGACCTATGGTGGTTGGCCTATAACTCATCCCCCAAGATCATGGATTTTGTATTTTTTCATGTGGGTTCCATCAATTTCATTGTGTGTCATTAACAGAATTTATATGTCATTCTTACATTAATTACAATAATATGTTTATGATCTTTTTAAATATGTGACTACATGCTAGTAAGTACACCCAAAACAATAAAATCTCTTGTAGAATGATATATCATAATTGAATTTTTTATTGTTTTAACACTATTGATCCATAATTAATGTCTGCTCATTCATTACCACACTAATGATATAAATATGTATAATAATAGATTTTTGAGTCATTAAATATTAAATGTAATGTACTATGTCACATTCTCTTGAATCGCCTCACAGCCGAGATGAAATGTAATTATTTTATTCTTGTTATAAAATTGTCTATATTTGTATGTCGATGACTTGGCTGGTCTAATTGAAAAATATTAATAGGTTTCATGTATTTAGATACCCTTACCATGTCAATAGAAGGTTTTAGAGTGAATCATAACTATTGAATATGAATTACATGGATTTATTAATGGATTTTACGATTCCTGGTCTTATATCAGAAATTAGTGAAAAGTCATGAACCAAATGAAATATTATGTGATCTCGTTATCAAATAAGAGAGACCTAACTCGATCTCACATTTTATTCTTATTAGGGAATTCCATGAGCACTGAATACCCCAATAGTATTCTTGAATTCATCTTTATTACGTTTATACCCACCTGGTTATTGATCCGTGTATATTCTTGGGCTCCCTATATGAAACAATATTATTGATCACATAGTACTAAAAGATTCCTTGGATATAATCAATAGATCCATCTTTTACGAATTAGGTTACATGGTTACATCCCATAAGACATTATCACTGTATATAACCATTTTACCTGGTAACATCACCTTAGACTCTATAGGAATCATATTTTTTTAGTGCCTTGGAACATGCCCCCTGATTTAGAATCAAACCCTTTTCCAGGATATAGTCATTACTGAGTTAGAGATCCTTGAGGTATATGATTCCTTGGTTATTACTTGTAAATTCATTATTATATATCATTAATGGTTTCCTCATTGCATCTTAGAATAACTGCTATTATCAAAAATAAACATAGTTATAAACAAGTATCAATCTAATAATGATTGGTTACAGGCTGAGATAATGGTCGAGGGTTGAAGCCGGAACATGGGTATATAGTTACATTATACTACATTATAGTATATATATATACTCTATTATATTCCTTTACATGAGAAAATTTCCTGGACACCGTTGGTGGTGACCCACAATGATTTATCTCACACCTTTTATTGGAGTCATTTGGTACAAGGTGTATATTACATGAATTCAGGTGTTGATAAATGATATCTACAGTGTACGAAACTTGATTGGTTATGGATTAGGGAAGAACTTGATAATATATGATCAAGACAATTCTAGATATGTATATGATGATCCATTATTTTTCATTATACTTCGGGAATATGTTTTGAATACTATCACATATCAATGTTTTCACGTTTTCATGATATATGACATATAATAATCAATTATTTCAGTTAGAATAATTATTATTATTGTTGTCCCTATTTTATTTTATGCCTCATGTTTACTCATATTTATTTCACTATTTACCTCTTCCTATATTATCCTATATGCTACACGTGGGTAATGGGGGCATAGTCTACCCATAAGCACACCCAAGACCCTCCATTCTAGTCAGAATCCTCTAGAGTTTGAGGAGATACACTTGAGTCCATGTGGCCTTCAAGGATTGAGGCACATATAAGGTGGAATATGGGATTGGGACGTCATAATATGTTCCTACCATATAGTAATTCATACAAATATTATATCTCAGATAATATCATATGTAATTTATCATAATCCTCTACTACATTTAGTTGACAACAAATTTTGTGATAAAGATTTTGAATTCGATGTATTCCACCTAAAAATTGTTTGTGATGTGTTGCATTAAATCACCCAATACCATCAAACCCCCCCCCCCCCCCACTATCGCCTCTTCCTCAAGTCCACCATATTTCCACCTTTACCACCCATTGAAGATCATAAATCATTAATCAACCTCAACTGTGAATATTACTCTATGGAAGTATCACGTCTTCATTGATCTGTTAGACAAAACTATACCACCATCAAATTGAAACATGATGAAAACTTATTATTAATGAAACTATATCAATTGAAAGGGTCCATACGAGTCTCCAAACATGATCAAATGCAAGAAAAAAAAACTCATCTCCAAAATAATATGCATTTTTATGAAATATTAAAAGTGTCTTCCATGAAAACCAATTCACTAAACACTACCTCAGAAAATAACCATCTTTCCAAAAAACATCTTTCAGAAGATCTATATAAAGAAAAAAAATTCACAAACATTCAAATGAGGGTCAATTTCTCTATCATTATGTAGAATCAATAATCAATTTTCATATGGTGATCAGACTTCAATATACATAACTTATAATGATGACTCATCACATAACTAGTCATGATAAAATATTTTTCTTAGAATCTTATTTAGCTATCATCATTAAATCACCAGGATAAAAATGATAATCCTTGGTAAAACAAGAATATATTTAGATGTGAGTCAATATAGCCATGGAACCTGGTAAACCATTTTGATATTATTTGTGTACAAATTGGTTACTTTCAACATCTTACTCACCATACAGAGTTGACTGGAAGGTTATTTAAGTAATCATTTAAATATAAATCGCCTTCAACACCATCACTATAATCCATAACCTATGATATGGTGTCTAAAATAATTATATATATATGTGTGTGTTATTAAACAAAACCCAAAAACACATTTAACTCTAAATTCAACAACAAAGACAATCCTCTAACTGATACCACTCAGTCAGGACAAAGCATACCAATTCCCTTATTGGTCTTTTGGTAAGCTGAGAGTGACACAAAATTCCGACCTCATATATTAAAGGGCCTAAAAACAATCATAGGGTAGTTTTATCACACATATCAGAGGCCATAGAATAATGAAATATATATATACTCAATCCCTAAATTTACCAAAACACAGAAAAATTAATGAATTATACTAACCCAAGAGAAAATGTTCTAATAAAAACCATCAGTAATATCTATTTAGATCAAAAAATATATAAAAAGTATAAAATTGTAAAAGTATATTCTAGACTAGAAAAAAAATGGATCAATAACCAATGAAATTATGAGGTGTAAATAATTTATCATTAAATCTAATACCAAACAACTCTTAAGATAATCCTTGTCATGGAAATCATGACCATCAATCATGTACTTATATCCACCTAACTTGTTAGAAATAAATTTTCAAGATCCTATTATTCAACATCGACTATAAATATCTGAAAATAACTTAATAATTGTACCTGACAACCGTTAAATACATTCTTATAGTTTAGAAACTCAATTTATATCATCATCAAGAGAAAATACACTTCAATTAAAATTCAAAATAATTCCCAATTTATTTATCCCAAAATATGTACATTAAAATATAAATGCTTGTAATTATGACATGGGTTCTTATAACCTAAACAATTAATATATTATTACTACCATTAAGTCATGGTATATGTTAAGTGAAGAATCACTACAATTAATACACAATGGAATAAATCAATTCATCTTCCAAATTCATGTTGATAAACCTGGAAATACATCTGATATCACCGAACACCAAACATATTTCAAATTGATGAATCAGGTCAAAAATCAAATAATAAATATACTTTTTGTTTTTATTTTATTTCATAACTCTTAATTTTGAATTAAATTATAAAAATACTAAAATTTCATATCCATAAACCTCTGAATTTCTAAATACAAATATTAAAAAAGATATATCAATAACATAAATCATTCTCATATTTATATCTTCCATCAAGATTACATGTAATAACAAAACAAAGGAAGAATAAGGATTCAATCAATAATATATTGTTATACTTTCAAATTCATTGTCACTATTATATGTTTATAAACACCATCAAACATTGAAAAAAATATAAGGTACACATAAACATGATGATACACTATGTAATTTATATGATTTACCTACTATTATATTATAGTTTATTGAATAGGAAAAATAATTATATATATTGAATTGTGAAAACATCCATTTTAATAATTATTTGATGAATCATTTATAAAAATAAGAACTCTTTAAAACTGTCAAACTATAAAATGAATATTTAAAATAAGTCTAAATTTTTATTTCTTATTACAAAATTAGTTATATTATAAAATAGATTCCATAAATTGATATGTTCATTTAAATTACATTTTACAAATTTTACTAAATTAAATTTTAAAACCGCATTTCATTTTGGTTTTCAAAATCATGAAATTAATTTCAAAAATATTTTAATACTATAAACAGATATTATGATAATGTAGTTTCAGTAAAACTCCATACCTTTTCAAAATACCCAACTAATAATCAATTTGTAAAAAAATAAACATTTCGTAACACAAACCAATATGGAATTCCAGTTGTTAATGAATATATCATTATAATAAAAATCTTTTACATTATTAAATTTATGTTTACAAAATAGTTTCATCATTCAGAAATACTAATTGTAACCTTTTGACATAAACTAAATGTGAATGGTTCTATATATACTTTTATAGAATATTGGAAACAACAGGCTTGGGTTTTAAAATTGTAATGAAATTATTTTACTATATCATTATATAGTGATTTTGATTATATTAACTAATAGGATGTCATCATCATAATATATATAACAAATTCATAGTGATCATATTATGTAATATTTATTCAATAAATTAAAATTATATGTAAGACAACATATATTCTCAAAAAAATGAATAATTCTTAATATGAGAATATAAACCTAATAAATTAAATTAAGATGATTTACTATTAAATATATTTATGATGAATAATATGGTACAAAAAATAACAAATTATCTATCACCATAAATAATTATATCTATAAAAACAATAGAACCAATGATTAGTTAATGTTATCCTTGTAATCACATATACAAATAATAAGACACTATATATCTATATGTGTGTGTGTGTGTCAAATTTATTTTATTTAATAAAATATTCCTTTTGATTACAACAAAAAAATAAAGGAGGTGATTTGATATAACATCCATGTTTGATAACATAGTATTACATAATATTATTCATAAATGGAACTATATTTTTACTTAGATTAAATCCATGTGATCCACATCAATGATACATCCCAATTATGTAATGATAAATTATAATGATCCTTACCTGAATCTAGATTGATTATTAAGTCTCAGAAACCCATACTAGTCAGAGATTATTCTATAAATAAGTTTTTTGCGATTTTTATTGGAATTTTTATCATTTTTATTAGTGAATTATATTATCTAAATAACAAAAATACTTATTCCAAATAACATAAATAATCTAGAAAAATGTTCTATCTTCATGGCCTATAATTACTGTATGGAACATGAGTCACAATGCTACAACCACAAGAGATATAACTAATACAAATTAAATTGAAAATTCTATCTCAGGTCTAGGAATCATGTTGATAATGGATTTATCTGTTTAAAAATCTAAATCCAAATAATTTATAAATCCTCAATGGCTAATCAATAAATCATTATTTATATTTTTATACAGAAAAATATTTGTCTACTGAAAGATGACATAAGAATATTAATAATTGAAAATTGATATCACATAATAAATAAGTTAATTATAGAAGAACTGGAATGTAGAGTTTGAAACCTTAATAGACTCAAAATAATGGTAATTAATAATTGGGACTAAATCCTTGGATATTATTTGTGGAACAAGTGATATACAGAACACGAAGTATAACCACTACTAACAAGTTTTACTATTAAGCAGAAATTTTTCATATTACAACAATGATACAAATTAATCCGTAGTTATAAAATATCTTATAATGTATATATAGTACTGTAAATAGATCAAATTATTGGATTCACGTACATTGAATAAACTATTCAATTATTGAGAGTAAAGTAATCTTTAGAATTCCATCATTGGTTTCTAATATAATTATGATATAATGGGTGAATGCATACATATTTCTTTTCATTTAAGTATAAAAACGTGAAGAAATTAGAAAAATGTAAACCATGTATAGTAAATGGCTTATATAAAATTTATTCATTGATAACAAATACATACAACCAATAAAAACCTATATCTGGTGGTTCTATACTTCTACGACTTACATAGAGTAATCACCTGGTTTAAAATATCCTAGTCTATGACATTGATAAAGGGAGAAAATATTGTGACTATAATAGATATAAAATAATCTAACATAGAAAAATTAAATAGGATGACATTAATAATGAATGTTTATCCATTCAAAACTATATTTAGAATAAAACATGTCATTACATATTGGAAAATCCTAGAGTCCCTCCATGGGAATATAGAAAAGGGTACAACGTGTCACGACCCGCCTTCACCAAAAGGAGGGAAGGGTCAGCAGATTGCTAGGCCCTTCCTTGTTTAAGTTGAAGGAAAGATAATGACCCCCGAAACCCGCCTTCAATAGGTCCCGGAGTGGTGACTAACACCAAGGGTATAGAAAATTCTTGCAAATGGAAGACATTACCCTTTTTATTTTATAGGATCGAAAGATAAGGAGAAGAAAACCCAACAACACCAAGGTAGAAAGAAAAGTAAAGCCAAAAGTAAACTATTCCCACATGCATGTTTCAAAAGTGAAAGCCACAAAGTGCAAAAAGGTGACTACAAGGTAAGTACCAAAAAGGAAAAGAAAACAACTACAACTGCTCCAAAAGTCCGAGCTAGTAAGGTCCTGTGTGATCCCCGAAGTCCTCCTGGAAACCTGAAAGCAGTTTTATATATGTAGGGTGAGTATACAAGTACACTCAGTAGGGAAAACCAAGACTCTCGTGCACAAGTGGGGGAACGTACTAAAGTCCCGTGAGAAAAGAGTAAACCAAACACCTAATAAGGCAAACTATCCATCCCAGGCCTCACCAAGGCTCACTCCCCAAATAATGCAAGTCAAGTAATGTATATAATAAGTGCACATCGATCTTTGGGTACCCCGTGCCACTTTCCCACTGGTTATTGATACATCCTACGCATCGGACCAATCCCGCCATTCTCACCGCAGTCCCACTGCCACACCCGCCCGCACACACCTGGGCTCCAACCACATGCAGTCCCACTGCCGAATCCCACCCGCACACACCTGGGCCTCAACCGCATGCAGTCCCACTGCTGAATCCCGCCCGCACACACCTGGGCCACAACTGTCACATGTAACCATGCCTGCAAACACCTAGGCCAGAACAACCACCGCCACGCCCGAAGACACCTGGGCCTCATCCCGAAGACACTTGTGAAACCACCTGCCGCACACACGTGGCCAACCACCACAACACCCCGCCCGATGGTTCTTGGGCTAATAATGGACTTCAGGCCATCACAGCCTGCCCGAAGATAATTGGGCTATCCGGGAAAGGGAGCAGAAAAGGAGCTAATAACCAGCCACTAAGAATAGCATTGGGAAAACACCCTTCCCCCATAAATTGGGGTGTTCGGCACTGAGTGCTCAACTAGGGTGGGGCGCGAATAAGAAACACAAATCTACAAGTATAGATATAGGTAACAAACACTCACCCAAAGCTTAGGTTTTCCTAGCCAACCTACAGAACACAACACCACTGCGTCCGAGTCACAGTTCACGATCCCTGCCCACAAAACCATTTGTCTCATTCATGTTTCACGTTCAGTCAAATGTTCAATTAATTTTAAGCACTATTGGGCAACTACCATAAGCATAACCAAGGAAAGCGTCAAAAGCAAGGATCAACCAAAACACTCACACCCGGTTCTGTCAACAGAGGATCTCTCCCCAATTTATGATATCAACAAGTAACCACTCAGATTTAAAACTCACAACCACCGAATCCATATCAACAGGGGATACCATCCCCCAAATTCACACAACCACTGAGATTATAAAAGAACTGGGGATCCCATCCCCTCCCACATTTCCAGCAATCGGTACGAAAGTAAAACAACCAACTACCACTACCAACACAAGTCAGGGATTTTCAGATTTAAACGACTTAACACACTCCATGATTTCAAATTCCGTGTGTTCTAGCCGGGAGTTATCATAGAAGGGTTGATCCTGGTGCTTTCAATTATTCAGCCGGATATACGTGATTAACCAATTTCACAGCAGGATTTCACAATTTCAGCAACCCATTTAAAACATCATGAGGGGATTTATCAGTGCACATAAAACGATCACCAACGGCCTCGTTTTTCAGAAAACACAAACCAGCACAACTAAAAAGGATGATCACAAGATAAAGCATAAACAACGATCACAACCCCTTCCCTTTCTTTCTTTAGAACTTCGTTTATTATCTTTATTAATGTTCAGTTCAACCAATTCCATAGGAACAAAAATAACGCCCACCCCGCATGATACACAAAAGTGAGAGACGAGAGAAATTCCCTACTTGTTGATAGATGATCGACATTTAGGCCGGGGGCGCGGAACTTTACGGATAACGATGCGGCGGTCCCGATGCACCAGAAGAGCCATGATCGAAGAAGGGGGAAACCACGGCCTAACCCTTAATTTATAAGAGCCGGGGACGGTTGAGGTGAAAACGCGAAACAGCGTAAGACGTGGAAGTCGTGGGTTGACCACGCGGCTTGACTCATCATTAAAGGTGATGAGTGGTTTAAACCGACTCATGAGTCGATTCAGTATCTAATTAAAACTTTTGTGAGTGTTACTGGAACAACTTGGCAAGGCCGGGTGACGTCGGCCGGTTCCGCCGATTGGTCACACCGATCGGTCTCACCGATCGGTCGCACCGATCCGTCTCACCGATCGTTCTGACCGATCGGCACCCCTTAAGGATCCGGATTTTGGCAAAGGAAGGGACCAAGGGGGATCTGGGTCATCACATCAGATACCTCTTAAACGATTCTTGTCCTCGAGAATCACAACAAACTAGAAGGAAAGAGAGGGTCTGAACAACCATCTCCGAAATATACCTCTTAGGAGTGAACCTATGCTAACTAAAAACACTCCCCTTTCAAGAACCAAGCAACATACCACGCCAAACCGCCCGGTCATGTGGGTTTGGGGAGTTTCCCTCCCCCATGTCAAGATATTATCTGCTTTGGGCGGCAATGACTCGCCCGCATGGGTTTAATCGCATCCACCTTAATGCGTCTTGATTAGGGGTCGGGTTCCCTCTTCCCTTTAGCCGGGGCTTCTCACACACAACAGAGGAAATAACCCAGTACATTTCATAGCCAAAAGTCAAACGTTCTACCACAACAGGTACAAAAGGAACAAAGCTCAAAACAACTCGTGGTATTGGGCACACATCTGTGCTTCCCTCTCCCACGTACTCTCTTCGAGCCCGCCATGTCTCCACAACACACGAACCAAGGGAATAGCTCGCCCACGAAGCACCTTCTCCATGCGATCCTCGATCATCACTAGTTTTTTCACAAAGGTTATGTCGTCCTCGATGTCCAGTTCACCCCAATCAAGGACGTGTGAATCATCGTGCAGATAACGACAGAGCTGGGATACATGGAAGACATCATGTATCCTTAGCGGCGGAGGTAACGCTAGCTGATAAGCCACTTTGCCGACCCGTCGTAACTCTTAGAAGGGTCCGACGAATATGGGGGAAAGCTTACCCCCCTTGACGAACCTCCGTTGCCCACGCCGCGGGGAGACCTTCAAGAACACGTGGTCTCCAACCTCGAACTCCAAGGGCCTTCTCCTGGTATCAGCATACGACTTCTGCCGGTCTTGGGCCGCCTTCATCCTTTCCCGTATGAGCTGAATTTTCTCTGTTGTGTTCTGCACCACCTCCGGGCCAAGGATGCCTTCCTCTCCTACTTCGGTCCAACACACAGGTGAACGGCATGGCCTCCCGTACAAGGCCTCAAACGGGGCCATACCGATGGTAGAGTGGTAGCTATTATTGTAGGAAAACTATACTAGAGAGAAGTATCGCACCCATGACTCTCCTGAGTCCAGAACACATGCCCGTATCATATCCTCCAAGGTCTGGATGGTTCACTCCGTTTGTCCATCTGTCTGGGGATGGAAAGTAGTGCTAAGGCGTAGCTGGGTGCCAAACGCATGCTGCAATCCTCTCCAGATTCGCGAGGTAAACCGTGCATCCCTATCCGAGACTATAGACCTTAGAACTCCATGCAACCGCTCCACCTCATCTACGTACTTTCGTGCCAAAGCATCCACAGTACTTGACTCCCTGATTGCCAGAAATTGAGCCGATTTCGTCAACATGTCCACCACCACCCAGATGGCGTCACACCCTCCTTGGACCTTGGGTAGCCCCGTGAAGAAATCCATTGAGATGTCATCCCACTTCCACTCGGGAACAGCTAAAGGATGCAGTAGGCCGCCTGGAACCCGGTGTTCATCCTTCACTTGCTTACATACTAAGCATTTAGCCACAAATTCTGCCACCGCTCGCTTAACTCCGGGCCACCAGAACTGCCTTTTCAGCCCCTAGTACATCTTGTTAACTCCTGGGTGCACCGCTAGGGGTGAGTTGTGGAACTCACTGAGAACCTTGCCACGCATCACTCTTGGAACAAACAACCTTTTCTGGAAAAGCATCTGGTGATGACCTTCCTCTGTCAATTCTCATGGAGCATCGCCCTGGTCAACCCGATCACGCATCACTTCGCACTCGGGGTCTCCCCACTGAGACTCCTCCACTACTCGAAACAGGGATGACTGCACTATCATCTGATATAGGCAGCCTCTGCCACAATCCATCTTCTCATCCTGGTGTAAGGCATCCAACTCCTCCATTGCCTTCCAGGCATTTACCGACTCTCGGACCGCATCCTTCTGCGTCCTCCTGCTCAAGGCATCGGCCACCACATTGCCCTTTCCCTCAGTATAAGAGATTTCAAAGTCGTAGTCCTGGAGGAACTCCACCCATCTCCGTTGTCGCATGTTCAAGTCTCGCTGGGAGAAGATATACTTTAAGCTTTTGTGATCTGTGAAGACCACAAAACATTCCCCGACGAGGTAGTGCCGCCATAACTTTAGCACAAAAACGACCGCTGCAAGCTCCAGGTCATGGGTGGCGTAGTTACACTCATGGGGGCATAGCTGCCTGGACCCGTAAGAGATCACCCCTTGTTGCTGCATCAACACGCATCCCATGCCCTGTCCTGAAGCATCACAAAATACCACATAGGCCATCCCTTCTTCTGGTAATCTCAACACTGGGGCACTAACCAGCCTTTCTTTTAGGTAGCTGAAGGATGACTCGCATTGCTCGCTCCACACGAAAACCTGGTCCTTCTTTGTCAAAGCCGTCAAAGGGGCTTCTACTAGGGAGAAGTTGGGTACGAATCTCCGGTAGTAACCTGCCAGTCCGAGGAAACTCTGGACATCCACCACATTCTTGGGTTCTGCCCAAGAAACAACTGCCTCAACCTTTGATGGGTCGGCTGCTACCCCCTGCTCAGACACTACGTGCCCGAGGAAGTGCAATTCTCGTGCCTAGAACTTGCACTTTGACAACTTCCCGTAAAGATGGTGCTGTCAGAGGACTTCCAAAACTGTCCTCAGGTGCTCTGCATAGTCCTTCTCTGACCTTGAATAGATCAGGATATCGTCGATGAATACCACCACAAACCGATCCAGGTACTCCCGAAAGATGGAGTTCATAAGCCCCATGAACATGACCGGGGCGTTCGTAACACCAAAGGGCATGACCACGAACTCGAAGTGCCCATACCTGCACCTGAATGCTGTCTTCGGGGCGTCGCTATCCTTCACCCTCAGCTGGTGGTACCCAGACCGCAGGTCGATCTTCGAGAACCATCCTTCCCCTTTCATCTGGTCGAAAAGATCATCTATCCTTGGAAGAGGGTAGCGATTCTTGATCGTTACCCGATTCAGCCTCCTGTAGTCGATGCACAACCTGAGGCCACCATCCGCCTTCCTTGCGAACAAGACTGGAGCGCCCCACGGTGACGCCCTTGGACGAACATAACCCCTCTTCATCAGATCATCAATCTGTATCCGCAACTCCCGTAGATCCGAAGGTGCCATCCGGTAAGGAGCCATCGAGATTGGACGAGAGCCGAGATGCATGTCTATCCCGAACTCGATATCACGTCGAGGGGGTAGAGTCGTCACCTCCTCAGGAAAGATGTCTATAAACTCACGGACGATCTCTGGCACTTCCACCATTTCCGCATCTACTGAATCTACCGTCAGCTCGGTCAATAGGGAGAGGAGAGGTTCCTCTCTCCTGTTTCCCTTCGGACAGTTCCGCTCGCCGGTGAAGGTAACACATTGGCCGTCCAAACCAGAGAACACCACCCTTATTTGGAAACAGTCGATGACGGTGCCCAATGAAAATAGCCAGTCGATGCTTAGGATGACATCGTACGGCTGAATCTATAGCAGAAGGAGATCCCTAACCGACTGATGTGGCCCTAACATCAGTCTACATCCCCGACAAATGAACACCAAGTCGGTCTGACCTCCAACTGGTGTGCTCAACACCAGGGGAACTGGAAGTCTCTCGACATCTAGACCAAAGGAACGGACTAGACTGGGTGCAACGAAGGAGTGCGAAGCTCCGGTATCGAACAAAGCATAAGCAATAGTGCTAACACATTGATCGTACCTCAAACAACCTCTGGCCCTGTTGGAACTGTTGCCTCTGCGGCGTGTAACTGTCCACACCCATCTCCCCTGCCCCTCGGCTGTCAGCCACCTCCCCGACCACGCCCTGGTCGAGGTCCCAGGGGAGCGCCCTGAGGTCGGCCTCCCCCTCCTATGTCTGCCTGTGGAGGAGCGGGAGCTCGCTATCCCTGCTGCTGCTACCGAAAGGGTCTGGCTGGAAATTGCTACTGCAGCGGATGCTGGGGATGACTGCCACTGCTGTACTGCACCCGATCGGGGCACTGACTCTGGAGATGTCCATGTCTCCTGCAGATGAAGCACCGTGGTCCCGAGCGTGAAGAGAAAGAACGTGGGTCAGGGGATCGAAACTGAAAATGCTGTGGTCTGCTCCCTGTGGGTCGGAACGTAGAGGGTCCCGATGCTGGAGGCCTGGTGCTGACGGCCTTCCCCTTCGATGGTCCCAGCTGGATTCCTTCTCGTGACACTCCGCCCAGAGCATGCATCCTTTCCACCACTTCGGCCTTCTTATGGACCTCTAAGTACGTCGGAAGGGTAAAGGGGGTAACAGCATACTGGAGGGAGGGTCGGAGCATCTCCTCCAAACGTCTTGCCCGAGACTCCTCATCGGGAAAGAGGTCCCGAGCAAAACGTAGGAGGTCCTTGAACTTGATTCCAAGTTCCCTCACGGACATGCTCCCCTGCTGGAGGGAGAGTAGCTCCTGCCTCTTCTCCGCCTTCATTGTCGAGGAGAGGAACTCCTCCCGGAACTCCTTCTCGAAATCCGCCCAAGCAACCTCAGACTCTTTCCTATTCCCCAGGTGAAGCATCCACCACTGACGTGCCGCTCCTCGCATCTGGCTAACAGCCAGAGGAACCCAGTACTCGGTCGGGGCCCGAATCAGGCCGAAGGCTATAACTAGCTCCTCTAGACAGCCTTCCGTCTTCATATCGGAGGTGCTGCCCTCATACTTCTCGAGGGCCTGTCGCTGGAAGGCTCAAAGAGTCTTCTGCCACTGGTCGTCCTCTTCCTCTCGATAAGCTCTCTGCCGATTGTCCAAAGTAGTCTCAGGGGCCTCGATCTCCTGTACAACACATGGTCGCCTTCCAGGTGCCATAGCTGCAAGGTAAACAAGGAATGCCAAAGCCCATGTAGTGCAGAATATCTTTCTTAAAACTTATTAAGATTTAATTTATTCTTAATTCCCATGACATCCCAGAAACACAAGAACACAAGTCATTATGAGGCATGTACCTTTCCTAGGGTCTCTACCCTGCAATCAGTGTGGCCTCACTTGGTCGTTCAGTAGGTCCAAATCCCTTGAATCGGATAACGGGGGCCCTAAAATCTCGTGTCCTAGCCGGTCTTCCCTGGCCTAATTCACACTCCAAGGTCACCCAACATCGTTGCCTTACCATCCCATGCAATCCTCATTGTGCCTAACTCCAGACTCCGTCCTATCTCTCAACCATCACCTTTGATACCATTCTGTCATGACCCGCCTTCACCAAAAGTATGGAAGGGTCAGCAGATTTCCAGGAACTTCCTTCATTAAGTTGAAGGAGAGATAATGACCCCCGAAACCCGCCTTCAATAGGTCCCGGAGTGGCGACTAGCACCAAGGGTATAGAAAATTCTCGCAAATGGAAGGCATTACCCTTTTTATTTTATAGGATCGAAAGAGAAGGAGAAGAAAACCCAACAAAACCAAGGTAGAAAGAAAAGTAAATCCAAAAGTAAACCATTCCCACATGCATGTTTCAAAAGTGAAAGCCACAAAGTGCAAAAAGGTGACTACAAGGTAAGTACCAAAAAGGAAAAGAAAACAACTACAACTGCTCCAAAAAGTCCGAGCTAGTAAGGTCTGGTGTGATCCCCGAAGTCCTCCTGGAAACCTGGAAGCAGTTTTATATACGTAGGGTGAGTATACAAGTACACTCAGTAGGGAATTCCAAGTCTCTCGTGCAGAAGTGGGGGAACGTACTAAAGTCCCGTGAGAAAAAAGTAAACCAAACACCTAACAAGGCAAACTATCCATCCCATTCCTCACTAAGGCTCACTCCCCAAATAACGCAAGTCATGTAATGTATATAATAAGAGCACATCAATGTTTGGGTACCCCGCGCCACTTTCCCACTGATTATTGAGACATCCTATGCATCGGACCAATCCCTCCATTCTCACCGCAGTCCCACTGCCACACCCACCCGCACACACCTGGGCCACAACCACACGCAGTCCCACTGCCGAATCCCGCCCGCACACACCTGGGCCTTAACCGCACGCAGTCCCACTGCTGAATCCCGCCCGCACACACCTGGGCCACAACTGTCACATGTAACCATGCTTGCAGACACCTAGGCCAGAACAACAACCGCCACGCCCGAAGACACCTGGGCCTCATCCCGAAGACACTTGGTAAACCACCTGCCGCACACACCTGGCCAACCACCAAAATACCCCGCCCGAGGGTTCTTGGGCTAATAATGGAATTCAGGCCATCATAGCCTGCCCGAAGATACTTGGGCTATCCGGGAAAGGGAGCAGAAAAGGAGCTAATAACCAGCCACTAAGAATAGTGTTGGGGAAAACACCCTTCCCCCATAAATGGGGGTGTTCGGCACTAAGTGCTCAACTTGGGTGGGGCGCGAATATGAAACACAAAGCTACAAGTATAGATATAGGTAAAAAACACTCACCCAAAGCATAGGTTTTCCTAGCCAACCTACAGAACACAACACCACTGCGTCCGAGTCACAGTTCACGACCCTTTCCCACAAAACCATTTGTCCCATTCTTGTTTCACGTTCATTCAAATGTTCAATTAATTTTAAGCACTACTGGGCAACTACCATAAGCATAACCAAGGAAAGCGTCAAAAGTAAGGATCAACCAAAAGACTCACACCCGGTTCTATCAACAGAGGATCTCTCCCCAATTTGTGATATCAACAAGTAACCACTCGGATTTAAAACTCACAACCACCGAATCCATATCAACAGGGGATCCCACCCCCCAAATTCACACAACCACCGAGAGTATAAAAGAACAGGGGATCCCATCCCCTCCCACATTTCCAGAAATCGGCCCGAAAGGAAAACAACCAACTACCACTACCAACACAAGTCAGGGATTATCAGATTTAAACGACTTAACACACTCCATGATTTCAAATTCCGTGTGTTCTAACCGGGAGCTATCATAGAAGGGTTGATCCTGGTGCTTTCAATTATTCAGCCGGATATACGTGATTAACCAATTTTAGAGCAGGAGTTCACAATTTCAGCAACCCATTTAAAACATCACGAGGGGATTTATCAGTGCACATACAACGATCACCAACGGCCTCGGTTTTCAGAAAACACAAACCAGCACAACTAAAAAGGATGATCACAAGATAAAGCATAAACAACGATCACAACCCCTTCCCTTTCTTTCTTTAGAACATCGTTTATTATCTTTATTAAGGTTCGGTTCAACCAATTCCATAGGAACAAAAATAACGCCCACCCTGCATGATACACAAAAGTGAGAGATGAGAGAAATTCCCTACTTGTTGATAGATGATCGACATTAAGGCCGGGGGCACGGAACTTTAAGGATAACGATGCGGCGGTCCCGATGCACCAGAAGAGCCACGATCGAAGAAGGGGTAAACCACGGCCTAACCCTTAATTTATAAGAGCCGGGGACGGTTGAGGTGAAAACACGAAACCGCGTAAGACGTGGAAGTCGTGGGTTGACCACGCGGCTTGACTCATCATTAAAGGTGCTCATTGGTTTAAACCGACTCATGAGTCGATTCAGTATATAATTAAAACTTTTGTGCATGTTACTGGAACAACTTGGCAAGGCCGGGTGACGTCGGTCGGTTCCGCCGATTGGTCACACCGATCGGTCGCACCGATCGGTCTCACCGATCGGTCGCACCGATCCGTCTCACCGATCCGTCTCACCGATCGGTCTGACCGATCAGAACCCCTTAAGGATCCGGATTTTGGCAAAGGAAGGGACCAAGGGGGGTCTGGGTCATCACACAACGAGTTAGTAAAATAATACAACCCATTTTAATAAGTATTTAATAAGTCTTAATATTGAAATAATTTATAACATGTTTTCTCATAAAACTATGTTCTAATAAATAGTACCATATTTAAGATTATATAATAATATTACAAAATATTCCAATAACTGAAAAATTTATAATCCTATAATATGTAATACATTAAAAGAATAAATTTTTATTATTTAGAATATATTAAAAGAAATTATTTCGACATTCTTAATATAACATCAAAATGATATGAGAACTATGATTACGTATAGAGATACACAATACCATTTACTATTATTTTATAAGTCAATAACACGATATAAAAAATAAATAACATACAGGTCAAGAAAATGTATATCATTAATAATACAAAAAAATAAAAATAATTTTGATGTATTTATATAGTGAAATTACGGTTATAAATAAAAATCAATAAGATCATTTTGATATTATTTGATACTACATAATCAAAATTTAATATAATAAGGAGAAAATGTAAACCCCTCCAAATATTATTACCTAAAAAGAAAAATGAGGAAATGATATAGTCCATTCATACATCATGTCTTATTGAATTGTATAGGTGGTCCATTTATAATAATAATTTGGTCATACATATGGTAGTTCATGAAAATGATTGGTTAAAGCATACCCAGGGAAAGTGAAAACACAATCTTAAATTTTATAGTTGGTTTTAAATTTATAGACAATAATTACAAATGGAATTAATTGTTTTAATGTGGTAATGACTACTACACTTTTAAAAACAATTTTTGAGATACATTTATAAAAAAATTGAATAGATATAAGTATATATTTTATTCATAATGTTTCATGATCCCATTTATTGGATCAAGGTGTTCTAAATAATTATGTTGAGTGTGAATGAAAATACATTCCTCTGATATTCATAAGAAAATAGACTAGCATCTTATAAGAATATCACACAAATTGGGTGTGGTTATAATATTTAATTTATACACATTAAATCCTCCATGTACATAAAAATTTCATAGAATAAATTAAATTTTACAATCCCAAGTGGAGAAAATGAACGTAACAGCCTTAGTAAATAAATTGAGTGAAGAAAAATATATATTTTACAAAAATATAAAAGGGAAAAATATATAACTAAAATATAGAGTTCCAACCGAAAAACATGTGGAGATGAAGATTATTATATGTTTCTTTGGTAGTGATCGTGTCATATGATCAAAATCCCTATGTACTACTTAGATTTTCTTAGATAAGACCTTTCAGGGTCTCTATCAATCAATTAAATTTAATAATAATAAATGACACATGTGGAAACATGACTTACTAGTATTTTAATTGATAACTTGTAAGAATAAAAAATAACAATAAGAGAGTAATATAAATAATAAGTTAGCTTAACACATAATATATAACAGAAAATGATACCAAATAATATATTCTCATAGAGGGAACAATATAGATTTTGATAGGGAGATAAGAATATCACTACATTCATACATAACTATGGTTGAAATGTATATCCACAGATCCAATAGTTATTGTTCTCTAGGTCCTATCAGTACAATATATACCAAACTATAATATGACGAAGGGCATGCACCTCACTGTATGATTCCTCTATCAAAGGAGTACAGACCACATTGGAGGACCCACTCTATAATATATTGTAATGATAGTGGAATACCAACACATCCAATATAGTTTGTACACATATATATGTATGTAGAGTATTAATCCAACCAATATAAAGGATATTGAATAAAAGTTCCTTAAGTGAAATTTCCTCTAATGTGGGAGTATTAAACCATGTATCAACTCTAATAAAAATGAATCGACTAGAAAATTATGTTACTATCAATGATTTAGTGCTGACTCAATCACACTATCACATTTCAATTTTTTATGTAGAAAAAAGGCTACCAACGGTTCAAATAAGAAAATCTACTCATGAAGGACTATTTGTGGATCTAATTATGAGTCCAATAGAAAGATGTATTGTAGGTATAAAATTTTAGTAAATATAAAATTTGTATCTCTTAGTGTACATGGGCTATTGTGTGAATTCCATGCATAGTGGTATCCCAATATTATATTTGTTATGTAAATATATATATATATATATACATATTGTGGTATTACCATCATTTTATGCTAGAAAAAAAGTGATCCCAGAAATGTACCTCTCAAACACTTCTGGGAAGGCATTCTTTTTTAATATTACATATATGTTTTAGGATACTTAATTTACTACTACTCATGTCACAACGCATTGGTATTATCCATAAATAAAAAATATAATTATACAAAAAAATTATTTTCAGTGATAATTTGTGATGCACAATAGAATTAACGAATACATTTTAAGTCACACTTATAACACATAATTTAAAATTAATTTTTAATATTCTTATTTTATCATATAATCATCAATTTTCGAAATATTTTAACAAAATTATCTGTTGGTAAATTTTTTGTATTTTTAGAAAATGTTTTATTTTTTTAATGATGTCTAGAAAATACTAAATTTTAACTAAAATCTTTATTATTATATAAATTTTTTATAAAGATAAATTATATTATAGATTTTATTTAAAGTAAATTAAATATTTATTAAATAAATTATGGAAGTTATGGGCATTGAAATAAATATCATAATGATATTCGATATAATTACATATCAATATTTTCAACATTTAATATTTATAAACACCCTTATCATCACATATGAGGGATTAATAATAAATTAAAATTTACCAGATTTTGAATATGAATTTGTAAAAATGGAATTTAAATTATGAATCAATGGGAATTTATTATTTCTAATATGTTAATTTTAATTTTTTAATAAATTTAATAGTGAAATCAATTTAAATTATATATCATTATTAAGATAAAAATCAATTTACCATTAAACAAACATATATGATAATAGATACATTTTACTATAAAATTTTCTTCAAACTATTTTACCTCCATATTTAGACTACTATAATTTATTAATTTATAATTTCCCATTTTTGAAACATTTCCTTATGAAAAAATATGGGTCACAAAAATTCATTTAAGATAAACCAAATGTGTCATCTACACTATCTGGAAATTGACACTCATTCTTTGCTCATCTTCACACTATCGAAACAAATTGAATCACCAATTAGTGACCCAAATCACATCCAAAATTCCATTCCCTAGTCAAATAATACTTATTTTATAATTAATTCCATCATTTAAATATAATAGTAAAAATCTATGGAGGATACCCGATAGATATGTAAATTTCTTCAATGAGTATCATTATTTTATTTCTCTCTCCTTATCCTTTAATTCCAATTATAACTAGACTACAAAATAAACACAGAATCATAATTGTACTATGATGTTGTTTTCTTATGATTATGACCAAAAACAACACAAAAATACATTATATGGTTTATCAAATCATCATTCGTGTATACGGAAAAATACCCCCTCACAAACTGACACAATTCACATTTAAATTACCACATCTGAATGATGGGAATGAATATGGATATAAATTTAATATATGATGTTTGTAACATATTTATAAAAATTATTAATTGTAATATATATATATATATTCATTTTTTATGACATCTTGTAGTGGATACATCAAGATTTCTCATGTATACTGTGGACTACCACCTCTCGAAGTGATGCTCTTTACCTTTCACAAAATAATCTCATAGATATATTTGAGGGTTATATAGAAGTATAATATTAATATATAAATTTAACAATATATAGACACCACAATATAATATTTATGTGAACCATTTTTCATGGTCATGGGATTATTATACGGATGTTCCATCAATACTTGAAACATCATATACATACAACACATTAATATGATCTTGTGTAGAATTCTCTCTAGTTTTTAAAAAAAATTATATGAAATGGTAATATGATCTTTAATATCCATTATTTTGTTTGGCCCCTAATATGTCATATGTATTATAGTGATGAAATATGTTATGAAATTATCCAACTTCCACTATATTATAAAGAAATTATTAATAAATACATTGTGAATATATCTTTTATCATTATATATTGGTAATTCCAAAAATCAAAAAATAATAATATTCAACCTCACACATAAAATTTTCCCACCAATAATTCTATAATATATAACAATACATTACCTTACATGAATGATTTTTTTTGTGAATATTGAAATATAAATATCATAGAATATATATTTTTTTACCTTTAATATTGATTAAATACATAAAATCTTATTAAACCCCATAACATGATTATGACTTATTATAAAATTTGGTGACTTAATATTACTCAGTTTTTATACATTCTATTATATGATCTTGTTAACATGATATTATTTATTAATACTATATAAAAAATAAGGTTGGGTAACAACATGGAATAGAAATAATTTTTCATGTTCTATTATAATACCGAACACCATCCTTAGCTAGATACATAACAATTAAAAAAATTCACCATTTTTAGTGATAATATTTAATGGTGTTTTCAACTGAATGTATGACCCCATTTTTGTATTTCCTCAAATGATAAATTATATCACAATATAATACTTGAGTAGTTATAATAATATCCGCATCCCCATAATAATACAATTCAAAATAAATATTTATTTCAAAATACATGATCTCAATGTATATCTCACATCCCACTATATATTGATAAATTATCAATATAATAAGTTATCAGATGAAATCATAAAAATAATTCGTAAGTTGAAAAATAATTATCATGCGGAAAAATATAAATATTCACAGGACTCCACCATATAATTTTTCATTGAATCACATAAAAGACCATTCCATGATGTTTCACAATAAAAACATACTTTTTTACAAAATATAAGGGAACATTTATGTAATTTACCAGTCTTCACAAAATTTACACAAATAAATCTTTACATTATTTTTTCTAATTGAATTTTACTCACATATGCATTAGATTGTTTTATGGATTTTCATACCAAAAATTATTTCAACAAACTAATGATTGTATAATATTTAGAAAATGAAACATCATATTGATGTTAGGCCAATTGGGCTTGGGAATTCGAAGAAAGACATTATTTAAATGTTAAATATATATACCATAATTAAAAAATTTATTAACAATAAAATATAATTTTTTTAAAAAATTGATATTTTCCAAATTTTCCATATAATTGATTTTATATAGAACATAATTTTATATTTACAAATTAGTTTTATGATATTCATAAATCCACAAATAAAATATAATTTAATTAAATAATTCCACAAAAAAATATATCAATATAACCTTGAATAATATATTTTAAAATTTAATAACAACATAATATGGTCGTTAGTCATCCCAAAAGTAATTAATATGAACTAATAACCATCATACCATATAAAAAGGTTATTTTTTGGATATCATTCAACATAACATATAACAGATGATATCTTTAAAACACTTTATTAAATTATTGATATTGAAAATTATAATTAACCTATTTTTTAATAATATAGAAATTTTAATGTTGACTAGAATAAAATAATAATTTTTGGGAATGAATATCAATTTCAAACATATTAAATGGGTTATTTTTTAGGAAAAATGTATTTCATTCATAATGTCATTCGATGTTTGTTCTATAAATTAAACATTAATAATGAATTATTTAATTTAAATTTATTTATTTTATATCATAATTTAACATTTTTAATAAATATAATGATAATTACTATCAAAATATTTAACCTAATATATTCTAATGATTTATAAATTCATTTCATAAAAACCATTTTTTCCTTATGTTTTGTGGATTTATTTTTTTTGTTTACTTTCCTAATTATTTTAATTTTACATGATACAATGTATACGATATTTTTAGTTAGAGAAATTGATAATACATAAAAAAAATCATCATAATTTTCCAACACTATGACAATTAAAAAAGTAAAAATTGATTACTAATGTTATGGTCAGAATGGGTTTAGTAAAAGGTTAATAAAAACTGATAAGGGGTTAAATTAAACTAAAAAATTCATAAAAGAAATTAAATCGTCTTAGTTGTTCCAAAAACATAATATAAATAATATATAATACTTTTATGGTGCATTTTTTCAAGAAATTTTCTCAAATTTATTTATTAATATGAAAAAGTATAAGTGTTCCAATAAACATAATTTTAAATGTAAACAACCTTTTGTCACTTCATCACAATATTTGTGATATTTGTAATTTATAAACCTGAATGAATCTCTAAAAATACATATGAAGATTTATAGTGGCATTATTCATACCAAAAGTCCTATAATATTGTCTATAATAACTTTTCATATAGATGTTTCTCTCATAGAAGGAATTATTCTTCCCAATCATATTTTTTACATTTTATTTTACCATCGTCATTATGTACACAATATTTATATATAATAAAAATAGTATCACCCATATAAATATATTTTGTTATTGATAAATATATATTTATCCACAAAATCTACATTAAATTGGAAACAAAAATATTTCTTTTGTGTATGGTAAACGACTACCTTTGGAATAAATGAAATTTGTTTCAATCATCATCTAACATGGATAATCATAATAATGAAAAGAATTATACTGTATAAACATTATCAAGTAATAATGCAAATTTAAATATTATATTTTATTAAAAACCTTACCCATTCACAAATTAATGAAATTGTATCTTATTTTATTTAAACAAACAAACTACCATATCCTAGATAGATATATATTAATTTTTCATTCAGAACATCAATGAATCATTTAATGAATTTATCAAATAAATAAAATATATATAACATAATTATTTATATGTAGATGATATAACTATAAACAATCAATATGAAATATAATATTTTTGATAAAATAGCCACGAGATATGGAATCATTTTACACCACAAACATTGTAAAAAATGAATATTTGTTTACAAATGTGTAATAAATTATTATAAAGGGATCTGATGTGAAATTATAAATATTAATATGGGTTGGTAATAAATTAAAATCCTTTTTAAAACAACTGAATAGAAGGATTAATAATTCTAAATATAATGTATATTTAATTTAATGTATTGTTCCTCAATTTTTACTCAATTTAGAGGTATTTTTATTACACACATTATTATTTTCATTTGTTGTATATAATACACATTTTATTTTTTAACTATAATATATTTTATTTTTGAAGTCAAAATTTCATTTTTTTTTATTTATCAAGGTTAAAGTTTTAAATTTTTTCCACAAGGTGTGAATTTATATTTCAATACAATTTTATTCATGGATAACTCTTGTTTTCCCTAAAGGAATATTATAATTTATCCTTCATAGGCTAAATTTATTTTTGTAGTGTTCAGATAAAGAGTAATTTCCATATTTTCCTCCAATCATTATTATATTTATATCTTTAAGCATATAAATGCTTATATTATTTCTATTTTGATAAATTATGTGGTTATTCTATGTCTATATATTCTAATAAAATTTACAAAAGAAAATTTAACTGAATTATATGATATATTAAATACATTTCATGTTATCCATAATTTATTTGGATGGGTTGAAATGAATAATTATAATGTTTTTTGAAAGGTTCATTTTCTAATTTCATTACAATAGTCAAAAAGTATGTTTTTTTATAAGAGATATGGTGTTATGGGATTCTCACTCTGCCATAAACATTTTTTTTCTAATTATGTTCATATAAATGTTATAAATAATTTTAATATGAAAAAATAGTGAAATATTATTTTAATTTTTCTCTTCAAAACTTATTGTTCAAAAATTAAATTATTTCATTTTGAAAAAAAAATTTAGGATAAATTTATGGTCATTATTTATCACTTAATTATTTTTGGAAACTAATTTTTACTAGAAATACTCAAAATCTTATGGTACATTGACAATAAATTTCACAAAATTATAAATTTTCATTATATCATCGATATAATTATTTCGAAAACTCTTTAGTATTTTATCACATAGTTCATTACAATGAATTTATTAGAATGACTGGGGAAATATTCAAATAATGTTTTATTTTATAAATAAAATCAATTATAAATATATAATATTTTATTCTTTTGAAATTGATAATTCAATATATTATTGATGCATTGTAAATGTGGTGACTGGTGGGGAATGAATCTAAAAAGCCCCAGGATTTATCAATTTGTCTCACATTTGAGTCTGATTGTATAGCCTTATTATATATGTGTTTGGTGTATACGTACTAATCAATTAAACTATAAATGAAAAGATAATTTTATATGTATATCCGTACAACTATGGTAATTATTTCAAATATTATAGATTTCTATAATACCGAATTATGTTATTATTATCACTGCTATAATTTCACTAATATTAGTCATGGATTCATTTAGTTATCACCATATGGATTAAATGTAATTAATTTCAGTTATTTACCATTATTGATTTATTATGAATTTCTTAGTCTTGATTTATTTATTTGTATATAATAGTTTTCAGTCACTTTTTATTAGTAATAATATTTTTTTACTTTCACCTTGAAATGAACACGAATTATATGAATTAGTACATGGATATAAAATATCTGTCATTAATATTATTTATATATAATTTCATATGTAAAATTATAAGCATGTATATATGTGGATCAGAAACACTAATAAACTGATCAATCCTTTATGATGCGATCCCCAATATATTTTTCTCATATTATAAATTAGAAGTTGAATATGTGTCACTAGAGTCATGGTTGTTAATATTCATTGAACGAATAGAAATATTCAATGATTTTTAATCCCAGTGATGTTTCTCAATGAGTTAACCAATATTTGGAAATGTATACTTGTTCATTATTGTTAATTGATTGATTCCTCTATAACAAATATATAAATTTCTTGTAGAATCCTTATTATTCATACATAAAATAGGTTATCCCCATGGTTAAACATGTGGATAAATGCAGATAAAATTAAATAAATAATATATATTCTCCATTTACTCATATTACTCCACTATATATATATTTGATATGGTCTCTTAGATATTTTATTTTCTAGAAAGTCATATTAATAGATAAATCAACCTCACGACATAAGGTAAATACATGAAATTCATCAAGAAATTAAAAAATATATTATACAACGTGTTAGTCATATATTATAATTTTTTTTATCCCTAATAGGAAAAATTATATCCAAATTTTCCATGTCTATTTCATTAGGATGAGAAAATGATAGTATTTCATGAAAAGATCTCGGTAATGAAGGGTTCCCTACAAAATTATATTCCATTTCTACTTCATCATTTAAATCATATTTGTCTCTAAAAAAATTATTAATTGGTACTTATAGGGATAATTAATCACCAGAATTTAAATAAATTATCCATAAGTTTGATGATTTAGTTTTAATATAGTCAAAATCCACGAATGTTAATTAGATTTCACTATTATATATTTTCCTAAATATAATTAATATTATATTTATATAATAGATGGATTATCTTTATTATTTATAATTTGGGGATACTAAATATTTATCCCCTTGATATATTTATAGATATCATGTGGTGAAGTATTCTAGAATAATTAATGTGATATTGATCAAAATATTTAATATTCTGGAACATTCCCTTGGTGGTATAGTTATTATGTCATCCATTTTGAGTACGTTTTTTTGTATAATTTTTAATTCCACATGCTATCATGTGTTTCCATTTTAATATTGTTAATTTGTATTGTATGTTTATATATTAATTTATAAGGACTAATATGGTTATATATATATATCTCTATAATATCATTTTCTTTGTAGGATTATTCTTTATTATCAATCATTATACACAATCCAGTAATGAGCATCAAATCACACCATTTATATTGCATACATATTTCTGTGTGAAGTCATGATAAATGAAAATTTTTAATTGTTGAGTAACATATAGGTATTTTAATTTATATTTTTCTCTTTATCTAATATAATATATCAAGGTATTATAATGTTCAGGTATGTGTCTATTGTCCTATGTTCACCAAACTTTTAGATTCGATGAACTAAAATTAGTTATCCATTTTCCAAAAACCATTCCCCAAAATACAATGGTCATTTTCATAGGAATTAATTATTTTTCCAACCATTAATCACATAGTAAAATCCATGAACGCCCCATGTATGGATTGAAAATTAAGGGAATAGTTTGGAATAAATATGGATATTTACTCAGGATACCATTTATGTGGGTTTTAATCCCCTTAATGTTATATTATAACTCTCAAATCTATATACCTTTTATTTTTTACCATCAATCAAACAATATTTCATGTAAATAGTTTTTTAGTCTAGATGATATTTAAAGTATACGAATTTTCATTAAACCACATTTAAAGGGAAAAAACTATCTGGTGGAAGGTTTTTACCCCTATTATAGTAAGCAATATAATATTTTTGGATTCCTCTATATCGTATGTCGCTTTTTAAAAAGAGAGTGATCATTTTCCTCATTTTTTTGTGGTTTAGATTTATACAATAATTTATATTTTTCTTATAGATGTTGGCCATATATAATGGTCCTAGATCATCCTTGTCATTGTCATTTCCATTTTTTTTATATCAAATTGTGAATTTTTATTGGAATAATTTTCATTAACAACATTATGGTGTGTGGACTAATTTTTAGTTTAGATAGTATTGATTTTTTTATTAAATTTAACTGTGATATTTCAAATTATTTAATTTCAAAATAAATTTTTAATTGAATTAATTAGTTGGTTGATTAAAGTGTTCATGAAATTTTTAGAATAATTATTTTATCCAGATAATTGATAAATGTGATTATGAAATGTATTAAATCTAATATGGTGTGCAGAAACGATTTAACTAATTATTTATAAAGTATTCATGTTTGATAATTGATTTTATGAAATCAGTAGACTAATGAATTATGTGAATGAATGATAAATGGTTTATGAATGTAGAACCTTGAGAAATTATATTTATGTCTATGTAGTGGGATGGGAACTACTGATACAAATAATTATGGGGTGTCAGACTACCCCTCCATGCCCCCATATATATATGTATTGTATGTGATTTCTGAGTTGTTGGACATGGACTACTAATCCAAACTCCCATGGTGTTCCAGACTGTTACTCTATTCCCCTATTTTATGAATGTGATATTGGAATTAATTAAGTAATAAAAACCCATGATATAATGAAACAGAATAACCCATTGGTTAATGGTTTAGTCTATAGAAAGGAAAAAATCAATTATTGTTAGATTTGGTGATATCCATTGGGTTGAGTCGTACTCATATCCTACTCAGGACACTTGATCAGTAATCAAATAGAATATATATATTCATTATAGGATAAGAGAAAGATCAATATATTAGTTGGATGTGTAGTGATTTAATATGGATTATAGAAGAGGGGAACCATACATGTGGTTTTGGGCATATTGTGTATTTTTTAGTATGTATTTTTTTATTTGAAAATTAACATTTATATGGAATTACATTTCTAAAGATAAGATTAGTGTTAGGTTTTCAAGTTGTTTTTATTGTCACATGAGGTTTTTATTTATTCATTTTTGTATTATTGTGGTAATTTTTATTTATAATTGGAATATCATTTATCATTTTATGCTATATTGATGTTTTGATAAAGAGGTTATATTATCACAGTGATATATATTAGACCCACACTATTTGTTGAAATCTTCTGGTGTATGGGGATGCATTCCTGAGGTCATATAACTAACCTTTTTAGGGAACATAAATTTGGAACCCCTATGAAGACATTAAAAAGAGGTTTCAAAGGGTTTTATTTTATATTCAGTTGACCTGAAATTTATAAATGGTAGGCATTAGACCAGGATAACTGAAGAGATGGTTATGTTCTTATTCCTGGGAGTAGATAACCAATGATTACGGGGAAAAACCATGTACCTATGTTTTTCATATTATTTTCATTGATTTCTAAAACATGTGAATGTTATTTATACTCATTGATAAACTTGTTTTGTAACATTACTACATTATAATTTTTTTATTCATGACCCAGTTTTTTAAAATAATATAGTTTATAATAATTAGTATAGGAATTCCAAATATTATGGGGCATGCATCATTTTTGGCATGTAATAAAAATAAGGTTATGAATAGTTGTTTCAAAGAAAATTATGTTCTTTATTTGATTATTTCAAAAATTAAATGGTTCATGATAGAAAATTGATTATTTTAGATGAAGATATATTTTTTAATTTGAATATAATAAGATGGGTATCCAATGAGAAAAGTGAATTATAAATGTGGTTTCCCCTATGTTAGCCATGACATGAATGAAGGATGGTTGAGGGTAGTGATATTTTATCAAATTTGAAAATGTGAGGGTTATGGGGGATGGAATGTTTTGAATTTATGATAATATATCTCATTAAAATGTTTTATTTATTTATTATTTGTTCTAATACGTGTGTTTGGGATTGTAGAGACATGACTCCATAGTGAAATGAGTTGATTGGATGATAGGAGGATATGGCTGGAAATTATCCTCTATGGGTGGAACATAAGGCCTTGATATTTCTTGGTGAAGGCTTGAGAGACTTGTTTCATGAGATCATTATGGGGTTTATAGTGTTTATGGAATGGGACCCAGGGTAGGTTATGAAAAATATGTCTCTCCAAGCATGAGAAATTAATGTGTTGCACCCTCTATCCTTCCATGGAGAGAGAAGAACTGAGGTAGTGGGGTTTATTTGATATATTATGTTCAATACATTGTTCACCATTTATGCTTCTCCTATGAATAAGAGACAAAAATTCAATTCTAACATGTTGTGAGGATCATCGAAGTGGTTTTCTGAAATTTATACTTTCTAATATTGATTTTATAATTTGGAATGGAAAATCATTTAGGATATGTGACTGGAACTCTTTTAATGAATGACAATCATGATGAATAAACAAGTAGAGATTATATGGTTGACCTATAGGGTAATGTCATAGAAGGACTATGATTTTATCTTCGCTGATTTTGAGTGTGTTGTTACTGTGTTGGCAGTAGATAGTTCCTCTACAATAAATAATTTTTATGACGGGCTTAAATGTGAGATTAAGTACCATGTTAAAATCATTTTGATGAGTAAATATTCTAATTCATTGAATTAGGATCTCAATTATGAAGAGAAACTAAATTATTTTTTAGGTGAAATTAATTTGGTTTATGATATTTTACATGGAGGTTCATCTTCTAATAGCAGAAAGTGTCTCTATAAAAAAATTCAAATATGGGGACTTGAAAATAGATTCGATGTGGAAAATTATCATTTACTAAATGTTTTTTTTGAATATACTACCAATAATGCGGTAGGTTGAGTCACCATCATAGCGAATATCCCTAATCACCATATCAGTAACGAGCCTATGCTAGTATGTGTCACATATAAAGGAATTGAATAAAACATCGTATTATGGGTAGGGATGGATGATCCAGGCATTTTCATAGATGTATAAGTGGGTCTTCAACAATATGTATTTCAATTAGTAGTCGTTCATATGGACGTGGGGGTAGAGGTGATGGATGTGTCATGTTAGGGAAATAATTCATGTATTATAATACTCTTACAGCTTAGTGGAGTATAATGGTATAATATAGAATATGGGAAAAGTAATGGCACATAGTTTATCTAGAACAGGTGGATTGTATGTTTGGACCATGGGTAGTCAGCCGGAAGATTAGTTTAATGTTTGTTTTACTAGTTCTACATTTTTTATACTTGTGACAATCAATTTTTTATATAATGCCAACATGTGAATGGTTTGAGTCTGATGATTGAAATTTTGAGTGGAATTATAATAATCAACACACAATTTATGAGTATATTCTAGTGACATCTATTTATGTAAGGTGTGATCTCTTAGCATTGGAGAGTATTATTTGTCTTAGGATATTTATAGTCATGGAATTTAATGTTTCAAATTGAGTTCAGTTATGTATTGGTTAGTATTGTGCCAAGACCATAATAATTGTTATAGTATAAGGTTGATCTTTTCATCTATTCAGTGAAATTTTTGTCAACATCATGTAGATTTGGATATTTTGGTAGGATATATAGGCTAGTTCATTAGAAACTATGGGAGATCACCAATCATGTTTTGAGTATTTTTAAGATGACATTTTTAAGGAATGAAATCATTTCACTCATTGTGGCCTGGTTCAATGGTTTGTTTCCCAATAATATCCCAAGGAATCTACTTTAGAGTGATGATAAGTGTACATTTCATCTCATTCATTGAGCTAAACTAGTTTAATATCAAACTCTCTAATGGAAGCAACACTACAACCTGAGATAAAAATTCAGATTGATGATCTGACGGGTAGGGATTTAATCTAAATGAGTACATCACCATGTGGTATTCAAATATTTCTAATAAAGAGCCTATTGATACCATAAATATATGTGTTGAACAATATAATATGAACTAGATGATAGTGAAGAAACATTATCCACATCCATGTAACTATGATCTCTTTAATAAGATTAGAAGAAATTGAATATTCTACAAGATTTATATGATATTGATGTATTATTTGTTGAGAGTTATGAAATATTTTATACTAAAAACTACATTCAAAAATAGCTATGTCCTTTATGATATATTTGTGATGTTATTCGGGTCATAGATCATAAGAACTATGCTCATGGAATTGATAAACTAAATCATTCATTATAAATATATTTGGTTTTGTATTTTTATAATACATATTTCTGTACTTCATGATTCAGGATGATCATGAAAAAAATAGTTTAATCCTCTTGACTACAATAATATCTAATTGGATATACGTAATGTTATTTACCTATCAATCCAAGATCCAAAGGGTATATTTCACGAGTCACATAATATAAGAGTATGGTTTGTTAGTTTCCCTAGAGAAAGATACAGATGTTGTCTCCTAGGAGTAGATAAAGAATGTTCATCATATCAGTAGATTTCATATTTTATAGTTTTATTATCCATGGGTTATCCTCATCTTTTCCGATTTATAAGAACCACTTAATGGATTTACAAACAATTTGTTATTGTAGGATTTTACTAGAGCATGTGTGGATTCTGTCTAGGATTTGATGAACTGTATGACTAATAATAAAATTTTGACATGACACATAATAGGAGAGATGTATACCATGTTTTATAATTCATATTGTAAAATATAATGAAATTTATGAATTTATTGGATCAGGTTGTGGCGTATGGGTCATGGATTTTTAGGCCACATAAATATAATGACCCTAGGTAAAACCTTGAGTTAACATTGGATTCTTATTCCTTGATGTGTTCATGAAATTATCCAATGGGTGAAAATTTTACTATGTATACCGACAATATAGGATGTATATATTTTCCTAGTGATATTCTAATCTATATAATTTAAGATAGGTTAAATATATGCTATCTGGACATTGATCTATCCTATAATTCTATGAAGGTTAATAGAGATGCTGATTGTTTTAGTAGAGAGACAAATACATTGTATGATTTCGGTCTAGTTCAGAGTGCATGATGTTGAAATCCTTGGATGAGAGTTTTATTGATGTTCCAGAGGTCTGACAAAAAATGACTCTTTGATATTTAATATATTGATTCCACAAGTCTGATATAGAACTAAGAGAGGTAGTGTAAATATCTAGAGTGTATGGACAGAAGTTATTTCCTTGAAGGTGTTGAGTAACATTATGATTGGACAATAAATGAAAATGCTATCAACCATGTCCAAAAAAGTGTTGTTGTTCCTATGTGTATGTGAGAGGGGATGGTGTGTGAGATTCATTATCTATAGTTTGCGGTGGATCCTAGTTTTACCAAAATTTTATATGAACTATACCATTTGTGTTAGTGTCCAATCATGAAAAAGAAATTATAGTGTTTGTTACATGTTGTTAAACCATTCTATCGGTGAAGGTTGAGAATTACAGATCTAGTGGTTCCCTACAGTCATATATCATGTAACGTCCCTGACCTCTCCGGCCCATTCCATTGTCAAAAAGAGGGTCATGAAGTATTATGGATGGTAAAATAAAACATTCCCACACTTTTTAGAATTTTGAGTACACGTTGTGTAGCCAATACTACACGACGTGTAGTCCCTCCCCACGTACGCATTACCCTCAAATCATGTGTTGACCAGTCAACGGCCATGTGCCATGTTGTATCCGTGTCCTTTTCATGTAAAATAAATGAGTACACATCATGTATCCAATAATACAAGTCGTGTAGTCCCTCCCCGCATACGCGTTACCCTCAAACCATGTGTTGATCAGTCAACGACCACGTGCCGCATTGAATCTCGTGTTGGAAGCCGCATGGTGACCGTGTGAAATGGCTGGGTACACACCGTGTACCATAAAGTACACGAAGTGTACTTCTGTTTTTCAAGCCAATAAAAGGAGGGGTCCAATCCTCCTTTCAACTCACTCATCTCCTCCCCATTCCTCTGAGCAGAGCTCTCCCAAGGGAATCAAATGTGCTTTTTCATCCATAACATATTCATCTGAGCTCCACTTTACGATCCTTAAGTGGCCACATGATCGTAACGATGAGTCGAAGCTTCTGAGCTTGGATGTTTTGCTTTCCTTTCGGCCTTTCCTTCCCAGATTCCACCTAAGGAGGTTTTTCCAGGTTTTTTCAGATGAAACGGACACCGACAGACATCTTCTATAGATTGATCCGGGGGAGCGTTGTGATCGGAACATATTGAGTTAGGGATATTACCTATGTCTCTCTAATTAGTGTAACATGCGGTGTGGGAGTCCTCTTGTCTACGTAAAACACTTCTGAACTAGTTTAATGAATATAATAACTGTCTTATAAAATGGGGTTAGGAAGTTTGTGATTACTGTTACATTATTTTATCTCCTATGATATTATGTTGTGAATTGAATAGACATATGCCTACTGAAAATCATGGTTGTTAGGGGTATTTTCTTGAGCAATTAAATGTTTCCCTATCATTCTAGACTGTTTTTTGGAATGGAACTTTGTTGAATGTGGAATTTGGTTATTCACATAATGTTGGCTGATTTAAAATCTAGAACCCTTGTGTGATCACCCTAGTTGAACAAAACGGAATAATGAACATGTGGGTGTTGTCGTGGATACATGGTTGTGAGGCCCAATTGTGTGTGGGTAGGATACGTGGTTATGAGGCCCACGTGTGTGCGGCGGGATACGTGTTTGTGAGGCCTAGGTGTGTGCGGACATGATACCTAGTTGTGAGGCCCAGGTGTGTGCGGGCAGGTTACGTGGTTTTGAGGCCCAGGTGTGTGCGGGCTGGTTACGTGGTTGTGAGGCCTAGGTGTGTGTTGGCAGGAAGAGTGTGTTTGCATCAGGACGTTTGTCATTAGGAAGAGCATCTAACTAGTGGGAAATGGTGCGGGGTACCCAATACTCTTATTCTTATATACTACTACCTGTTGTGATTGTGTTTTTGGTGAGTGTGGCTGGTGAGGTTGGGTGGATAGAATTCCATTCTAGGTTTCTTCTGTTGTTCTCATGGGACATTAGGATGTCTCCCCACTTGTGCATGACAGCTTTAGGTTTCTCTACTTAGTATACTTTTATTCTCACCCTATGTTTACTTTCAAGACTTCCAGGAGGACTACCAGGGCCGTGCAAGACCCTACTAGTGGGGACAATTGCAGTTGTTGCAATTGTTGTACTCTTGTTTCATTAGTATTGTACTTTTGAGATTTCTTGAAGTTGTAAATTGTTTCAGAACTATTTAAGCATGCATGTGGGATTGGTTTGGGATTATTTATTTGTCTTTCCTCTCTTTTTCATTTGGTGTTTGACTCATCCTATATCCCGGTCATAAATAATAAAAAGGGAAAAGAATCCCATATTTCTGAAAACTCATACCCTTGGTGTTAGTAGCCAACCCGGGGCCTACTGGAGGCTGGACTCAGGGGACATTATCTCCCATTCACCATTTCCAGCTCAGGAGGGGCATCTTTGGTGGGAGGGGGTCATGACAGAATGGTATCAGAGGTGATGGTTGAGAGATAGTATGGATTCTGGAGTTAGGCATAGTGAGGGTTGCATGGGATGGTAGGGCAACATTGTTGGTTAATCTTGGTGCGTGACATAGGCCAGGGAAGACCGACTAGGAAATGAGATTTTAGGGCCCCCCATGATCCTATGCAAGGACTTTAATCCTACCTAACGACCATGTGATACTACATTGATTGTCGGGTAGATACCCTAGGTAAGTTACATGCATCATCATGATTGTGTTTTACATTATTTGGGTGTTCTGCGTAAGAAATTGAATAAAATGATAAAATGAAACCTTGAGAAATTCCTTGCTACTTGGGCTTAGGCGATCCTTGTTTACCATACAGCTATGGCACCTGGACTTCGTCCCCAAGTGACTCAGACAGCCGAGGCCCAGCAGATTCAGGCGGTCGATCATTTGAGGATTGACCAAGCAGAGGAAGATGACCAGTAGAAGAGGAATCTCCATTATTTCTAACAACAGACCCTTAAGAAGTATGAGGGTAGTACTTAAGATATGGAGATGGATGGGTGTCTTGAGGAGCTAGGGATCACTTTTACATTAATCCTTGCTCCGAGGGAGTTCTGGGTTCCCCTAGCAGTCAGTTAGCTGAGAGGAGCGACACATCAGTGGTGGACACTCTACCTCGGAGATAGGACAAAGACAGAGGTTCCGTGAGCTGACATTGAGAAGGAATTATTAGAGGAATTCCTTTCTTCCATGATCAAGGCGGAGAAGCGGTAGGAGTTACTCTCTCTTCTGCAGGGGAGTATGTCAGTACAAGAGTTGGGGACCATTTTCAAAGATCTCCTATGCTTTGCTCCAGATCTCTTTCCAGATGAGGAGTCTCGGGCGAGACGTTTAGAGGAGGCGCTCCATCCTTCGCTCCCATATGATTTCAACCCCTTCACCCTTCCGATGTACATGGGAGTACAAAAGAAGGAAGAGGTTGTAGAGAGGATCCACTCATAGGGAGGTGCACCACGTGATGGGATCCAGCTAGGTTTGTCAAAGGGGAAGGCAGTCAGCAGCAGGTCTCCTGCGACGGGACCTTCCAGGTTCAGGCCAGTGGGGAGAAGGCTCCAGTAGTTCCAGTTCAGATCTTCAGGTCCTCGTCCCTTTTTCACGAGCCCAGGACCGAAGTTTTTTTCTTGTGGAGGTTTCGGGGAAATTCAGAGTCGGTGCCTGACCTGAGCTCAGTACGGTGGAGGTGGGAAGGTTCAGTTCCAACCTCCGCTGCACCAGTTGCTGGCGAGGCCCTTCCAGCAGCAGGAACCTGCTCCTCCGAGGGCAGACATTGCAGGAGGAGGCTGAAATCTGGGTGCTTCACAGGGACATCGACCAGGACGTCATCGGGGAGGTGGTCGTCATCATAGAGGCAGAGGAGCTGGGCATGGACAGTTTCACGTAGCATAGTTGACAGCTCTGGCAGGACAAGAGGTGGTGCGAGGTACGATTTGTTTGTTTAGCACTCTCATTTCTCCTTTGTTCGATTCAGGAGGTTCGCACTCCTTTGTTGAACCTGGTCTATCCCATTATTTGGGAATAGACGTAGAGTGTCTTTCCATACCACTAGTGATTAGTACTCCAGTTGGAGGCTAGAACAACGTATCTTGTGTTTTCTGTGGATGGGGGCTGACGTTGGGACCACATCGATCTAGTGGAGACCTTCTTCTATTACATATGCAGCCATATGATGTTATTGTAGGCATCGATTGGTTGTTTTCCATTAGTGTCGTTATCGACTGCTTCCAAAGAAGGGTCATGTTCTCTGACGTGGATGGGAAACGTGTAGATTTTGTTGGATAGAGTAGCTACCAGGTGGGAAGACGTCATTTGGAGCATATCCTTTTCTTTTTTAGGCGGGTTATCAGTGGTTCCAGCTAATACATAGATGATGGATGTCTCGGAGGTTGTTGGGGAGTTCCTCAATGTTTTCCTCGAGGAGGTTGTGACTCTACCCTCCGACGTGATGTTGAGTTCAGGATATAATTACAGCCTATTGTCCATCCGATTTTGATGAAACCTTATCGAATGGAATCTTCACAGTTGTTGGAGTTACGGATTCAGATTGACGATCTGATGGATAAGGGTTTTGTTTGACCCAGTGTATCGCCATAGGGTGCTTCAGTTTTGTTCGTATAGAAGGCAGATGGTGATCTAATGCTATGCATTGACTACCGAAGGTTGAACCAGGTAACGGTCAAAATAGTTACCCCTTCCAAGGATAGATGATCTCTTCGACCAGCTGAGGGGAGTAGTTTGGTTTTCTAATATTGATCTACGATCTATATATCATCAGGTATGGGTGAAGGATAATAACATCTCAAAGATGGCTTTCACGTGCAGGTATGGGCACTTTGAGTTTGTAGTGATGCCGTTTGGAGTTACAAATTCCCCAGATGTGTTCATGGGACTTATGAACATGTATTCCGAGAGTTTCTGGATCGGTTCATCTTGGTGTTTATCAATGACATTCTGATCTACTCAAGATGAGAGGAAGAGCATGTTGAGCATCTCAGGGTAGTCTTAAAAGTCCTTCGACACCACCAGCTTTATGGGAAATTGTCGAACTGTAATTTCTTGACATAAGAAGTACACTTCCTTGGGCACTTAGTATCTCAGCCTGGAGTGTCAGTGGACCCATTGAAGGTGGATGTAGTTTTTCATGGGCAGCACCCAAGAGTGTGGTAGAAGTTAGTAGTTTCTAGGGGTTATCAAGTTACTATCGTAGGTTCTTTTCAGACTTATCTCGAGTTTCTACTCCATTGACAGCTTTGACTACTAAGAACCATGTCTTCCTAAAGAGCGAGCAGTGCCAGAAAGCATCCGACAACCTGAAGGAGAAGTTGGTCAGTGCTCCAGTACTCCGGTTTCCAGAGGAAGGGTTGTTGTATGAGGTGTTTTGTGATGCTTCTATCCTTGGTTTGGGGTGCGTACTGATGTAGAAGAAGGGTGTGATCTATTTGGAGTCAAGGATGTTGCGCCCTCACGAGTATAACTATTCCACCCATGACCTGGAGCTTGTAGTAGTAGTGTTCGCACTGAAGTTGTGGCGACATTACCTCTTTGGGGAGCGCTTTGTGGTCTTCTCATGTCACATAATCCTGAATTATATCTCCTCTCAGCGTGACCTGAACATACGACAGTAGAGATGGGTCGAGTTCCTCGATGACTATGACTTCATGATCTCTTACACTGATGGTAAGGGAAACTTTGTGGCTGATGCCCTGAGCAGGAAGTCACATAAGGAATTGGTTCAGGAATCCGCTGATGCTTGGAAAGCGATGGTAGAGTTGGAAGACTTGCACTTGGATGCTATGGTAGAAGGTGTTAGAGGCTATTTGTTTCAGATGACGTTGCAGTCCTCCTTGTTGGAGCAATTGGAATAGTCTCAGTGGGGGGGCCTCCAAAGTAGAAGTGATGTGGGATCACATCGATCAGGGGAATGCTCCAGAAGGATGGTCAGAAGACAGCCAACATCATATTCTTTTTCATGGAAGTATTTTTGTTCTGGAGGCGATGCGTGTGGGAGTTCCCCTGAGTTCCATTGCACAGCCTTGGCGGTACATCCAAGAGTTTAAAAATATATCGAGGCATAAGGGAACTGTTTTGGTGGCCCTGGGTGAAATGGGAAGTGGCAGAGTTTGTGGCTAAATTCCTAGTGTGTCAGTAAGTGGTGGCTGAACATCGTGTTCCGAGTGGTTTGTTGCATTCATTAGATGTCCCCGAGTGGAAGTGGGATGACATCTCGATGGAATTTGTCACAGGACTACCCAGATCTCAGGGAGGTTATAATACTATCTGGGTGGTGGTAGATCGTCTGGAAAAATTGTCTCACATCATATAGGTTAAGGAGTCGGGCCCAGTAAGTACCTTAGCACAGAGGTACGTAGATGAGGTGGTGCATTTCCATGGAGTTCTGAAGACTATCTTCTCAGACCGGGATACTCGGTTTACCTCAAGAGTCTGGAGGGGGTTACAACATGCTTTTGGCACCCATCTATGCCTTAACACTGCTTTCCTCTCCCAGACTAATGGGCAGATAGAGTGGACTATCCAGCCGTTGGAGGACATGCAGGGAGCATGCGTTCTGGATTTCAGAGGATCATGGGTACGACAGTTGACTTTAGTAGAGTTTTCCTACAACAACATCTTCCACTCTACTATTGGAATGGTATCGTTGAGGCTTTGAATGGAAGACCATGTCGTTCACCCAATTGTTGGGCAGAGGTTGGTGAGACAGGTGGTCTTGGGCCAGAGGTAGTGCAGAGCACCATAGAGAATGTCCAGCATGTACATGAGAGGATGAAAGCGATTCCGGACCGACAGAAGTCTTATGCTAATCATTGGAGGAGGCCCTAGGAGTTCGATGTGGGAGATAATGTGTTCTTGAAGGCTTCCCCTCGACGGGGGCAGCAGTGGATTGGGAAAGGGAGAAAGCCATAACCTGGGTTCATCGGACCTTATGAGCTGCTGAGGCGAGTCAGCGAGGTGGCGTATCCCCTAGCCTTTCCACCTAAGTTGGAGAAGATTGATGACGTCTTCCACATCTCCCTGCAACATCAATAATTACAAAACGACTCTCACATTATCGACTGGGGAGAGTTAGATATGGGAGACGACGTGACCTTTGAGGAACGACCAGTCAGAATCGAGGATCATAAAGTGAAGGTGCTCTATGGACGAACCATTCCATTTGTTTGTGTGTTGTGGACGCATAGCGGCCACGAGGAGAGCACTTGGGAGCGAGAGGCTCAGATGCATGCTCAGTACCCGGAGTTGTTTTGACTTGGGTTTTCTTTGTTCTTCTATGCTTTGTTTTGATGATATATATTATACCTTTGATATATGGAATTCTTGGCTTGTCAGTTATGAGAGCTTTTCTTTCCTTGTTCTCGGCAAGTGTGTAATATGTCCGGATGTGTGGGAAAACGAAAAAACATGATCCTTAATTGAGACGTATTAATGCGGATGCGATTGAACCTATGTAGGCGAGTCAGTTCCCCCTAAAGTAGATATTATATCGACATAGGAGAAGGAATTTCCACAAACCACATGTTCGGGCAGTGTGTTGGTTGTGTGGTGTTGGGGGTAGTGCAAGTTGAAAAATCATAATGTATGAAAGTGGGAAGACCCTATTCATAATCGAGATGCATTGATGAGGATGCGATTAAACCTGTGCAGGAGAGTTAGTGCTACCTAAAGTGGATAATATATCGACATTGGAGTAGGAATTACGAACACATATGATATAGGGTAGTTGAATAGGTTCCTGTTATAATGAGGGACCTAAGAGGTATCTTGTTGGGTTCCTCTGGGTTGTCTTTTGAATTCTCAGGGACGAGAATGTTTTAAAACGTATCTGATGTAATGGACTGGACCTATCCAGACCATTAATATGTCAAAAAGAGGGATGTGAAGTGTTCTAGAGTGTAAAATAATATTTTCCCACACTTTTCTGAATTTTGAGTACAGGATGTTTAGCCCATACTACATGTCGTGTAGTCCCCCCCCCCCCCCCCGCGTACGCGTTACCCTTAAATTGTGTGTTGACCCGTCAATGGTCGTGTGTAGTGTTGGAGTTGTGTTCTCTCCATTTGAAATAAATGAGTACAGGTTGTGTATCCAATACTACATGTTGTGTAGTCCCACCCCACGTATGCGTTACCCACAAACCGTGTGTTGACCAGTCAATGAACGCATGCCGCATTGAAGGCCGTGATGGAAGCCGCATGGTGATCGTGTGAAATGGACGATTACATGTCGTTTACCACAAAGTACACACCGTGTACTTTTGTTTTTCACACCTATAAAAGGAGGGGTCCTCTCCTCCTTTTCAACTCACTTCTCTCCTCCCTATTCCTCTGAGCAGAGCTATCCCAAGGGTCTCAAAGGCTCTTCTTCTTTCATAACTTCTTTGTCCGAGCTCCAATTTACAATCTGTCAGTGGCCAAGGGATCGTAACGACAAGGCAGAGCTTTTGAGATTAGATTTGTTTCTTTAATTTCGGCTTTTCCTTCCCAGCTTCCACCCGAGGGGGTTTTGCATGGTTTTTCAGAAGCGACGGACGCCGACGGGCGTCTTCTAAATATTGATCCGGGGCAGATTTGTAATCAGAACCTGTTAAGGTATGGATATTACCTCTGTCTCTCTAATTTTTACAACATGTGGGGTTGGTGTCCTCTTCTCTACGTAGAACACTTTTGAACCGATTTAATGAAGATAATAACTAGCCTATATAACGGGGTTGGGAATTTTGTGATTACTATTACATTATTTTATATCATGTGATATTTTGCTGTGAATTGAATAGGCTTATGCCTACTGAAAATCACGGTCGTTGGGGGCCTTGGATTGCACAATTAAATGTTTCCCTATCTTTATAGACCATTTTTGTGAATGGAAATTTGTTGAATGTGGAATTTGGTTAATCATGTAATTTTGGATTATATAAAATATGGATGCCTTGTGTGATCACCCTGGTTGAAAAAAATGGAATAATGAATATGTGGGTGTTGTCTTGGATACATGGTTGTGAGGTCCAGGTGTGTGCAGGCGGGATGCATGATTGTGAGGCCAAGGTTTGTGCAGGAAGGATACGTGGTTGTGAGGCCCAGGTGTGTGAGGGAAGGATACGTGGTTGAGAGGACCAGGTGTGTGCGGGCGGGATACGTGGTTGTGAGACCTAGGTGTGTGCGGGCGGATACGTGGTTGTGAATCCCAGGTGAGTGTGGGAGGGATATGTGGTTGTGAGGCCCAGGTGTGTGTGGGAGGGAAGAGTGTGGCAGTGTCAGGATGTTCACCATTAGGAAGAGTTGCTAACTAGTGGGATATGGTGAGGGGTACCCAATAATATTAATCTTATATACTACTACCTGTTGTGATTGTGTTTTTGGTGAGTGTGGCTGGTGAGGTTGGGTGGATAGAATTCCTTGCTAGGATTCTTCTGTTGTTATCATGGGACATTAGGATGTCTCCCCACTTGTGCACGAGAGCTTTAGGTTTCCCTACTGAGTATACTTGTTTTCTCACCCTACGTTTACATTCAGGTTTCCAGGAGGACTACCAGGGCCGTGCTGGACACTACTAGTCAGGAAAGTAGGAGTTGTTGCACTTGTTGTACTCTTGTTTCTTTGGTAATTTACTTTGGAGCTTTCTTGTACTTGTACCTTGTTTCAGAACATTTTAAACATGAATGTGGGATTGGTTTGAGTTTATATACATGTCATTCCTCTCTTTTTCTTTTGGTGGTTGACTCATCCTATTTCCCGATATTAAATAATAAAAAGGGAAATTCCTCCCATATTTGTGAAAACTCATACCCTTGGTGCTAGTTGCCACCTAGGGGCCTACTGGAGGCGGGACTCGGGGGGTCATTATCTCCCTTTCATCATTGCTATCTCAGAAGGGGAATCATTGGTGGGAGGGGGTCATGAAATAACATTACAAAATCAAATTCTAATGATATTATCATGGACTTTACGATGGGTAATTTGAGGATGTCTTGATCGAATGATGTAATTGTGATTCTGGTGTACTAATTGAAGAATGTTGTCCATTTTTTTAATATGGGATATATTTAAGGATGATAATTTGGAGTACATGTAATTCCGAGAGATAATATTTTTATGCATGGAACAACAGAGTGTAGTTTTAAAAAATGACATATGGTTTACATCATGATTCTAGAATGGAATAATGAATGATTTGAGTACCCATGTATTTTTGAGTATGGGGTTCCACCAGTAGAGATATGGGAATTTAGAACATAAAATTCAGATATTGGATGATATGGTATGGGAATGATTTATTAATTTTGGTGGATCATAGAAGAGTAAAATTTTTCTCATCATGTTTTCCTATAAAAATAGGTATCATTATATTATTTACATTGAACTATATATGTAACAATATGGTAATCCATGAAAGTCCTCTATATGATAGATGGAGGATGGTATGTTTAGGTTGGTGGGACTGAGTCTCATGTATGGTGTTTTGTTGAAGGACCAATTGATTCAAAAATATTTGGATTACACAAAGAGTACACAGAATTCATATTATAGTCAATGGAATTGACCCCTTGAATTTATATTGTATGATCAGTTATTCCATAATGTGTTTCATAGATTGGGTTACTTTATGATTTTGAGGTAGGAAAAGTTGGGGTCCAAATTTGTTAGATCTTTCCAAATTGTGGATAGAAGCATACTGATGGAATATCGATTTCATATTCCACATATATTTTCTTATTATTCCTGATTTATTTCATGTGTCACAGTTTCAGAATTATCTCCCCAACCATTCGTATTTGATTGATGTCAATGATGATTAGTGTTAGGTTAATGCAACCATAGAGGGGTATCTAATTCATGTTGTTTATCATAATGATAATGGTTATTATGGGAATAAAATAATGATATTGTAAGAGTTTTGGTGGTATATATTGGTTTTGGCGGAAACACATAAGTGGGACGCTTCTATATGGAGATTAGTGGCCTTGAATTTTTTCCATTTAATCCTAAAGACAAATGGGAGCACATCCTTAGGACAATCAATGATTAATTAATGAGATTTTAATATCCTGACATTTATAAAAATATCTATTATAGTGTTTAAGTTACTATTTTACCCATTATTTTGTTATTCCTTAGTTGTTTTTTTTGTTTATGTTTTTAAAGTGAAATTGTATAAATATTTAAGTACATGGGGCTATTCGGAGTTGGTGCTTTAATATGGAACACAATAGAAATTTTCCCAAGAAACAATATACACCATTTAAGATTAAAAATATGCAGAACACTATTGTCTAATGGTGTGGACAAGCCGTGAACCCACCATGCCCAAAACCATACACCATAACATATTTGGGAATTTCATAGTTTGAACTAGACTGGTAAAATTATGGTCCACATAATAGAAACTATGCATCTCCAAATGCAGGTGTGCATATTTTAGGAGAAAAATGTTGTAAAATAATATCATATACCATGTAAATAGTAAACACATGTTTCCAAACACCTCCAAAATTTTCATAATTCATCTCTCCCACGATTTTTAGTCATAATCTCCCTACATTTGCCATAATAAGGTTTCCTTTCTTTAAGAAACTCATGGGAGAATTTTCAGGCTCCTCAAACCTCATCTAGTGTGAATCAAATATTGTGTTGATTTATTTTAAACATCATTCATTATGTAATATCTTATTTTTATTTTATCATCTCTCATTTATCCTGTTAATTTTTAAGAGGAATGATTGTTTCACTATTTGTGATGTATTAGATCCATGTTTTAATGGATCTTTTAATGGTAAAAGATGGTCAGATATATAAGGCGTCGATGTTTTTACCCATTATCACTTAAATAATTCCTTATCAAATATAAGGTTTTTTATTGGGATTAAATTCTTCTATGAACATGACCAATGTTTTCTAATTTTCAATTCCCATGTTCTTCATTTTATTTCGATGAATGTAAATGTGATATTTGAATTCACACATTGTGACAAAATAATTAATTAAATAAATTAATTGGTTGATTAATGGGATTGTGAAATTGAATAAATTATGTGTTTATGATATTTATAGATTAATGGGATAATGAATTTGATAGAACCACATGCAATGAACTCATATGATTGAAAATGTGTTTTATAAACATAACATGGTTGGTAAATTCATTTTTTAAATTGGTTGAATTCTGAAATTTGTGAATGATTGAAAAATTAGTTGATAATGTATGATAATGAGATGTGAAAATCGGGACTATGTTATGGGATAAGGACCATTCTTCCATTAACCCATGGGGCCACCGCCTCCCGCTTGATGCCTCAATATATATATGTGTGTGTGTGTGTGTGTAGGTGAATGTATTATGGTGATCGTTGAATTGTGGGATAGAGATGACTACAATAAATAAAAATTTCGTAAATAGAATATTACTCTAGGATCCCATTACATTAGTGATTAATTGTAACTAATAAAATAATAAAACACGATGGTAGAATTTAGTGTGATAGAAATTTGGTGGTATGTTTTGAATCAAGAAGGACCGATGTAGTTAATGTTGCTTTTGGTTTCAACCTGATCCCAGAAAACCACAAAGATAATTAATGAATAATTTAATGTTAAATTGATTTACATTATCATTTTAACTTTATTCTGTATCCAAACACATAAATTATTATATACTATATATATGTTAGACATCATTGGTGGTGGCCTACTGAGTTGTACAGACACCCAAATCATTCTTCCTAAATGATATCTGAATAAAATTCATTTTTACCTGAAATTTTAATAAAAAAGGGTTTATGATAGATAGATATGTTGGGATTTGCGATGATACATAGATGAGAGTTCTATACCTAACATCGGGACCCGCTTAGTGAACTTTTTACAATTCCATTAGTTTTTATTTTGAATTTTAATCTTATAACTCCTGAAAAATCTAATACTGTGACTAAAAATAATATCTCCATGTTTTGATATTATCAGGTAATTTATTAAATTATTGGTTATGAATTATAGTAGTAATTTTTATTATCATTTAAATATAATAAATTTTTTTATTATTTTAATACATTAATAAAGAGGGTATCATATTCCCATGATATACATTACACTCTCTATGATAGTTTTATATCTCTAGAATATGTAGATGTGCACCTGAGGTCATGTAACATATACACTGGGTCACCAAAATGTGGAATCTAGGTTGGTATGTTACACAAAAGATCTGAGATTATGTATTTAAAGTCATTAATATTTATTTCATATAAATATTATTAAGAACTTTTTAACTAAATTATGATTAATAAATTTATAGAAAAAATTTTATATAATCACATAGAAAAATAAATATACATTAATTTAATTATAAAACAATTTATATGAATTATAATAAAACTAAAAATTAGTTATATAATAGGATTCATATTTATAGTTTTATTACTACGATTTTTATCATATGGAATTTCATCCAAAAGAAAACTAATTATATGAATATAAAACATTCTAATATATAAAATTTATATCGAGATTTATTTATTAATATATATATTTAATATAGTTTTGTAGCTTGATTATTTTTAATTTATTAGGTTTCTTCCATGGATTGGTCACTAAGGGAGAATTATTGAGTAATTCTTTGTCTTGTATTGCTACTATTACATAGAATAATATCCCCATTCTCTTTCGAGACACTCCTTTATGTCATCATTTTTATCCATGTTTATCAATATAGGTAGTGTCCATATTTTCTATTATGTGGAGATTTGAGTAAAATGCACTGACATAGATAATTTTTGGAATTTGGTAATTTTGATTTCAATCATGTTCATAGTCAACATTATTTCTTGATTGTGATGTTTTAGATGTTATAAATATCATCAATTAAATGTTCATGGTGATTTTCTAAACTATTACCCATTTTTTATAGAAGGATTAAGGGGTGTTGTGTCATATCTATTAAGGCATATGAAATAATAAAAAAATTATACAATTATATAATTTTTAATGGAATACATGTTATCATGTTTTCTTATCCATGGGTGATAGATTTAGTGTGTCTTGATCTTACTATAATAGATAAAATTGAATCACTACGGTGGTTTATGCACTACTTGAATGTATCGTCTATAGTCATCCAAGTGAATTCATTTTTTGGTCATTCTCTTTCCATCCCGGAGATTATTTTTTACATATATGCTTCTAAGGGCTACATTTAATTCATTTTTCCACTATTAATTTTTGAGGGACATTTATTCTCACTATTATCTTTTCACAAAGTCATCCATGAAGAAACACATTGTTTTCTTCTTTTTACTCTTTTAGTGATCCCACACACAATTATTTTTTTCCTATATTTTTGTGAGGATAAAGTTCTCCATCAAATAGGGTGTATAAATTTGTGACTACATTAGAACTAATCAAATCTATGAAATATCTTGTGCTCTTTATGATTCACCATTGTCCACATCATTGTGGTAGGATATTAAAGAGTATAATACTTTGAAATTTAACCAGTGATTTGATATTCCTTTTTAATTATTCTTGTGAAATCCCATGGTGGGTGGTACTCAAATATATTTTTCATGGATCATAGTTGTAAATCATTCCAATAGCGATGCAACAATGTCCTAGCTAGTTGGGTCCTTATAAATTTGATTGGATTAATTTCTTAATTAACCCAACATTTATTCCATGTGTTTTGAAATCTGATTAAATATAGAATATATTAATAAAACTCGGATTTATAATATATTATGAACATTGAGTCATGTTTTAACAAACAACATTTCGTTTGTGAAAAAAAAACAAATTTCCCCATAACTACATATAATAATTATTAATAGTTTCGTGGGGAAACAACACTCATATTTTAATTGAACCATTAATATATTAGTGGTGGGGAAATTGGTGACGTCTCTAAGTAAGATATTAATTTCATTTAGATACAGTGAAAAGGCTAGTCTAATTTTCTGTATATATCATATAAGAGAATGTTATGATAAATGGTGATCAATGATTTTAAAAACTAAATATTATAATGATATATAAATTTATAATTGAAATTATTTTATGATATTATTAATTAAAAAATATTTCCTTGGAAAATAATGACATTCAATAGATTTTTTTTAATTTTTATCAAATAGATGGTGAATCTATTACATTATATGATTCCAAATTAATAATATTGTATAGACATATTTCTATTTATTTATGAAATAATATTTTTTTATATTTTCATGCATAAAATATTACTTCAATGACTTAGAATGAAATCAGTCTCTCAATCCTTTTTTATCGTATGATAAAATATTGAATTGTGTCATAAAAATCATTATATATTATCAATGTCTTATTTTTATCTAAAATCAATAATTAAATGTGGATGGTTGATCAATATGTATAAAATTAAAATATAATTTACTTGAAGTCAATTAATCAATTTCTATAAAGAAATAATTATTGAATGAAATACCTATATGAATACATGTATATCAACGATGTTTTTTTCATGTATGGGGATATAGAACATCATGGTCTTATTCAAAAAGGCATGTGGGAATCCAAAAATATAGAATGATTTAATTTTATTGATACATGACTATATTTGATTATACTACTAAGGATTCTATGGAATATAACTTCTAAAATGTTAAAAAAGAAGGGATTTATATGTAATTTCAATGATGGAAGTTTAAATACTATGTAATTTAATAGAATGTACATCAATCAAAAACTCAATGTAATGTATTTTTTTAATTATAAATACACATACTCTTTTATTTCATGTATGTATCATATTACCATTGAATCTTCCCTTGATATATTTAATAATGTATTTTCAGTTAAAAATATTTTATAAATCTTTTTTAAATATGAATCTTTTTGTTATATTTTTATTAAAGTTCACGAATGATTCATTGTTTCAATCGTTATTTTCATTACCATGTTTTTTTATAATTAATATGATAGATTTAATATAAATGTATAATGAATAAATTAATTTATATGTGGAAGTTAATATAGTATATTAAGAGGGAATATACTCATTTTTTATAGAATAAACTACATTCCCTTGGTCATGTATAGAACCACATCCAAAACATACATTAATTAAATTATTCATGAAAAATAACATCAATTATAACATATAGAAGAGAAATGAATTCTAAAAATATATTTTAATGGGTTTTCAATATTATTCTAATAGCTTTTCTAATAAATTTCTTATACTTCCAATATATTATAAAGTAATATTATACATTGAACATATAACTAATTAAAAACTAATATCTAGTGAAACTCCTCCGACACAGATTCCCTTACTAATCATGTTAGTAGCAGTCTCTTCTTTGACCACCTTGCCACGTGACACGACACCCGATGCCTCCTATGTAACCCTAAATCAGCCTCCCTTACATCTACATTCTGTCGTGACACCCCACTATGAACCCACTTACAACATCCATTTTTTATTAAATTTCATTTTTATTGTTATCTCATTATTATTATTTTTATTTACTTCATTTAAATATAATTATATATTATATCATTTCCATTTATTTTGTTTTTTTATCCACATTTTTTTGTGCTTCCAATATCCCAAAATCCCTTATCACTTTTACATTTTCTTTTCACTTTTCTGTAAATCTTGTCACAAATGACTATTCACAATTCCTCATTATCACATTATTATTATTATTCTCACTTGTACAATAATAACAACATATAAAGGTTATAATTATATATATTTTTAACATTCATAAGTCATGTATTTATTTTTATAAAACCTCTCATATGTTTATTAAATATATATATATATATATATCATATTTTCGTAAATATATAAAACCCAAATAATTTTAATATAATTATTCATATGATAGTATAAATATGAATTTTCTTAAATTAATATAGAGTAATTTTTACATTTTAGTTTCATTATAATATTTTAAATTTATGTTAACAAATAAAATACTTTAAAATAATAATATTAAATGACATGTATAATATCAACATAAAATTATAGTTTTATATTTATATTATATTATTATTATATTAATATTTTTATATAAAATTAATATCATAATTTTAAAATCAGAAACAAATAAACTATATCTATAAATAATTTTCATTTAAAATATCAATTACATAATAATTTTCATAGTAGTATATTCTATTTATTAAAACTATATATTCAATCAATGTAAAATTATTTTTACTTTTACAATAAATTTAATTATGATACTTCTATTAAAATAATAACCATGAATTATTTTTTAATTAAAATCATCTTAAATATGTATAGATTATAAAAAAAACATCATTTAATTGAATATTTTCTTTACTAAAAATAGATTTTGAATTGTTTGTTTGTTAAACTATTCCCCCTGAAAGGAATTGCATCCTTGCAATTCTTTTCATCAGTGAAAAATCAATTCTGAATGTTCAAATTCAGAATTATGAAAATTATGGCTACAAGACTCTACTTGTTAGAGGACAACATCTAATCTAAAAATTATTCAATATTGTTCCTCTGATATGAATTACAAGGACCCAGCCTTAAAAATTACATAGTGGATGAGCATTTAGCCATGTAGGTTCTGGGGAAAAGATACATACATATAGTTTTATATGAGTTTTAGAAAAATTAAAATTAAAAGAAAAAAAAGGATATGAGATAACACCGCAAGAGAAGAAAATACCTTCACAAAACTCTATCAGACCTATGGACAACAATTAAAAAGAGGGGTAAGCATTCAATATACCTAGCGAGGGGTATAAAAAACCCATCAATAAATCCCATTTTAAATTAGGCTTGGAAATTAAATTAATAAATACATAAATAAATACCCTTTTTTATATACTACAATAAATTAATTATGTCTTTAAAAAACATTTTCATTTTATAAAATACTTATGCTCGTAATTTCTAAAACATAATCATGTGTTTTTTCGAAAACAATACACAAGATTCTGAAAACTGAACACTAATGTGATGTAATATGAGACACTGAAGGCTATCTGTGCCTACCCACAAAGCTCCACTATCATATTACCTTCCATATATACAATGATCAAGTGCTATCATTTCTAAAAACGTTTTAATCATGATTTACCTGTGTATATATTTTAATTGGACTTTTTATCATTTAATACATAACACTACATGAATTAAACATTATGAAATATATAAGTATGTACATATATATATATATATATATGAATGTATGTATGTATGCTTCTGAACATTCATAACACTTGTGAGTTTGGTTTCATCCAAAACCACTATCATAATCGGTTGCATAAATTGTCCATGTATTCCATCACATTACCTAGAAATAAATTTTACATAATAGATCATAATAATTAATTAGATTTATAGAATAATAATTTGAAGGGAAAAACATCTTCTATAATATATAGATGATTATTAATTTTGGAAATAATACCTAAAATTTTAATGAACTTATTTTAAATGTAACAATGGATGATATAATTCATAAACACATGTCAATGATTATTTACATATGTGACATCCAAAATTTTTCATTGATATATTAATATGCTATGGGAATTGTTTTTGTAATGTGATGATATAACCAAAATAAAATTGTAACATGTCATCAATCATTTAAACCATGAGTAAATTGCAAGTATGTTGTTATATAAGATTTTGATATTAATTATTACCCGTATCTATACAATATTTTTTTGGGAACATAAATAAATATATTTATATATATATATATTCATTTAGAAAAATTTCAAGAAATGATAATATAACCATCACTGATAATTTTGACTGTAATATCATATGGAGTATATAAAATTATAAGAAAATCATTTAAAGATAATAATGATTATTCCATATTTAATTTAAATTTTGGGGATTTCAGGATAAATTTACCATTATTTTAAAAATATATAATGATGGTAAACACACACACATATATATATATTGAGACATGAAATATGAAGACTTAAAATGTAATAACTATAGGGTAGAAAAAAATTTAGGTATAGAAATACGATGTAGTATATGTAAATATTATTGATGTATAACATTTCCTTCTATAATCATTCATTCAAAATTATAATATTTTTGAGAGATTGCAACAAATATAATTTCTTATATGAACTTCTACATGAATAGGTTAATTCATATTAATATTAATTATAGAAATCCATATTATAAAATAAATACTCTAATAAAAAATATTGTAAAATTAAAGATGTGGTTTTTAATATAAACATCATTTAGAATAATAAATTAACAATTTTTAAAATAATAATTAATTTTTTAAAGTTGAACTAAAATACTAAAATTAAGTTAATGAAATAATATCAATATATCCCATATATAATATTTTAAAAACACATTATAAATAATATCAATTACCTTAGTTTTGAAAATATATAAGCATGTGGTTAGAAAATACTAACTCAAACTAATCAATAAATGAATTCCAAAAGCGAGATTAAAAGTGAAGGATCAGGATATCACCCTTACTAAATAAGATCAATAACGAAAATAAATATTATTTCATTAAACTAGAATAAGAATATGAACCAGATGAACACTAGGTTCAAGAAGGAGGATTATGCCTACCTCATGAATGTGGACCTAGGGTAGGAAAAAGGTAAAGAACTGGACATGGGCAAAGTTCATTCAATCTGGGGGAGTTCATCCTTCTATGAAAAAACCCACATATCATTATACAGGCCACATACAGAATATACGAGAAGCCTTTTGGAAAAAAAATAGTGATAAATAAAGTGGATATTAATTGAGATTCGGTTACAAAACTGAAGAGGCCAATGTTTCAATACATTTCTGATTATAATATCATAATAATGAAACACATATAATCCATAATAGAATAAAACTAATGGACCAAAATAAAATGAAAACATATATATGTCAAAAGGTTCATACTTTAGTTCTTAATTAAACCATAAATAGTGTTGTGATAATGATTTAAACTATAATAAACTAGATACCTAAAACCGAAACACTATTTCGGGGAAGAAAAAGTGACCCAATAAAATACCCAATAAAATTTAATATAATTATTCATATGAAGTTTAAATATGTATTGGAATAAATTAAAATAGTGCAATTTATACAAGGAATATTAATTAAAATATTTGATATTTTTATTACAAAATTTAATAATTTTAAATAATAATTTTAAATGACATGCATAATCTCAATATACTATTATAAATATATAGTAGTATTTGATTTATATTATATTATTAATTTTATTCAAAACTAATATCGTAATTTTAAAATCAGAAAGATATAATATATATCTTGAAATAATTTTCATTTAAAATATTCTATTAAATAACAATTTTAATAAATTTATATAATATTTAAATAAACTATTTATTCAAAAAAATCAATTAATGATTTTTTAGAATAAATTTAAAATTTATACTTATATATAAAAGATTAGTTTCAATTATTATTTTAAATAAAATTATATTAAAAAGAATAAATTATAAATGAATTCTTTTAATATAAAAAAGTTTAGTAAAACTAAATTTAGAATTGTTGGGTTGTTACATTATTCCCCCTTAAAATGAATTTCATCCTCCCAATTCATTTCATCAGACTAAAAAAAAAATTATGAATTTAATGATTCATAATTATGATTAGTATGACTGCTAGACTCTACCACTTAGATGAAAACATATAATCTTTAAATTAGTCTACATTATTCCTTTGATAATAATTATAAGGACCCAGCCTTACAAATTACATAGCAGGGGACCTTTTACCCGTATATGTTCTAGTGAAATGTAAAATACATAAAAATTTATCATTGTTGCAAAAAAATTAAATTAAAAAGAAAAAAATAAATGATATTTGATAACACCACTTGTGAAGTGCTCTTCTTCATAAAATTCTATTTGACCTGCCGAAAATATTTAAATTAAGGGGTGAGCATTAAATATGCTCATTGAGGGGTTTAGAAAAACCATCAATAAATCTATTTTTAATATATTATTTTTAATTAAATTTATAAATACATAATAAATACCATTTTTAAATACTAATTGAAATTAATTAATGAATTAAAATACTATTTCATTTTCGAAAATACTTATGGTCAATTTTTCTTAAACATAATCTAGTGTTTTTTTGAAATAAATACACAAGCTTCAGAAAACAATAAACTATTCCGAGGTAAAGATGAATCTCTGAAGGTTATCTTGGCCTACCGACATAGCAAAGGGTGTGTTCAAAAACCAATATCCTTCGATATTTACAATGATAAAGCACTAGATTTTCTAAAAACGTTTTATGCTTTCATTACTTGTGTATATATTTTTACTAGAGTTTATAACATTGAAAACATAACAATACATTGTATTACGAATTAGAAAATATATAATTATGTATATATAAATATATAAATATATATATATAAATTTTTGTATGTTTTAAATATTATAACACATGTGTGTTTTGTTAATACCAAAACCCCTATCATAAAACATTACAAAAATTGTCCACATATTCCTTCCTTTCTCCAAGATATAAATTTTCCATAATATATCGTAAAAATTAGTTACATTCATCACATAAAATTGTAAAATGAAAAAACTCCTTCTATAATATCCAATTAATTATTAATTTTGGAACTAATACATAAAATTTGAATGAACATATTTTAAATGTAATGGAGGCTGGTATAATTTATAAACAGATGGAAATACTTATTCAGTTATGTGAAGTCCATCATTTTAGTTTGATATAATAATATCATATACGCATGATTTTTTGTAATGTGATGGTAGAAAAAAATGAAATTGTAACAATATATCAATTATTTCATCCATGAGTAAATTGTAGGTATGTTCTTGTATTAAATTTTGATATTAATTTTATCCCATATCTATAAATGTTTTTTTGTGCATAAAAACTATGCAATAATACATAGATGAAACTATATATTGATAAATATTTATTTTTAATTTCACATGGAAAAATTACAATGAATTAGAATATAACCACCATTGATAATTTTGAATGCCACATCATATGCCACACATAAACTGATAAGAAAATCATTCAAAAATAATATCAATTCATCCTTGATTAATATAAATTTTCGTGATTTCATGATAAATTTCACATTCATTTCAAATTAATTAATTACTGTAAATATATATATATATATATATATATATATATATATTGAGACTTGAAATTTGATGCCATAAAATGTAATAACTACATGGTTGAAATATCAGTTATGGTAATACGATGTAGTATATGTAAATATTATTAAAATCAATCATTACCTTCCATAATCATTCATTCATAATTATAATATTTATGAGAGATTGTAATGAATATAAGTTCTTATATGAACTTCAACATGAAGGGGATAATGAAAATTAATCTTAATTGAGAAAACCATCCTATAAAATAAAAAATCTTACAGAAAAATAATATCAAAATAAAGATGTGGTTTTTAATATAAATATCATTTAGAAAAAAAATTAAAACATAATAAAATAATAATAAATTTTTTGAAGAATAATGAAAATTCTAAAATTCTGTTAATGAAATATGTTCAATATATTGCTTTTATCATATTTTCAAAACAATAAATAAATAACATCATTTGCCTAAATTTTAAATATATATAATAATGTTGATTGAAAAATCAAACTCAAACAATTGAATAAATGAATTCCCAAAGAGATATTAAAACTGAAGGATCATGATATATCCCTTTCTAAATAAGTTCATCCATGGGAATAAATATTAATTCCCTTACCTTGAATAAAAAAGAAGAACCAGAATAACACATAGTTCATAAAGGAGGATTATGTCTGCCTCAAGAAAGATGACTAAGGGTAGGAAAAAGGTAAGGAACTGGACTTGGGCAGAGTTCCATTCAATAGAAAGTGTTCATCATTATATGGAAACAACAACTTATCTATATACACGCCACTTCAATCATATCCAAAAATCCTTGTGGAAACAAACAAGGATAAAAAAGTTGATACTAAATAAGATTCAGTTCAAAAACAGAAGAGGTGAACGTTTCAATCAGTTTTTTATTATAGTATCATAATAATGAAACACACATACAAAATAATTGGATAAAATTAATAGACCAATATCAAATGAAAACACATATATGTCAAAAGGTCTATAGTGTAGTTATTAATTAAACAATAAATAGTCTCGAGAAAATGAATTCAGTGGTGAAAAACAAGATACATAAATTCAAAACACTATTATGTGGTGGAAAAAGGGACTCAATATAAATAATTATACCTCAAAAAAGATATGGAAATAAAAATAGTAGGAATTGACTCAAATCTCCCTCGATTAGAAACCTGACACCCTAGCCTCACATGGATCAGACGACACCACTCAGACCCCTTGGCCCTGACTTTTTCGATGATGACATGCCACAACCTTGACTTCTACATGTCATCACGACACCTCTGACCCAGATTCCCCTGCTGAGAATGATCATTTTGGCCTATCCCTCGACTCCCTTACCTCACGATGTGATATCTGATTCCTCCGGTGAACCCCTAACTCGACCTCTATTACCAATACATTACACTACACCACACAACTCTGAACACACTTACAATCTCCCTTTTTATTGAATTTAATTTTAATTATTATCTTACTATTCTTATTTTTATTTATCTCATTTCTATATAATTATATATTATATAGGTTCATTTGAATTATTTTCATCATCATCGATTTGGGCATCCCAGTACACAAAATCCCTTTTCACTTTTACTTTTGTTTTTGACAATTGTGTAATGTATGTAATGAATCACTATTCCTATTTCATCATTATCAATTTATTATTACTATTTTTCTCACTTTTACAATAATTACAACACATATAGGTTATAATTATGTATATTCTAAATTTTCATTACTCATTTATTTATTTTTATAAAACCGTTAATACGATTACATAATTTATTATATATTTATATATATATCATATCTTCAAAATTTATAAAACCCAAATAATTATAATGTAATTATTCATATGAAATTTTAAATATGTATTGGAATAAATGAAAATAGTCCATTTTATACTATGTAAAGTAATTAACATATTTTATATTGTTATTACAAAACATAATACTATAAATTAATAATATAAAATGACTTGTATAATCTCAATATAAAATTATAATTTTATAATAGTATTACAGTTATATTATATTAATAATTTTATTTAATACTAATATCGTATTTTGAAAATAAAAAACAACTAAACTATATATATAATTAATTTTCATTTAAAATATTCTACTAAATAACAATGTTGAAAACATTATATTTTATTTAATAGAAGTATTTAATGTAACAATGTAAAGGAATGTTTACTTTTAGAATAAATTTAAAAGTTATACTTATATTACCATAATTAATTACAATTATAATTTAAATGAAAATCAAATTAATAATGTTTAAATTATAAATAAATTCAGTTAATATATTTTTTTATAATAAAACAAAATTTATAATTTTTGGGATGTACCATTAATACCCCATGAAAATAATTATGTCATCACAATTCATTTAAATAGACTAAAAACAATTCTAAATTTCCATATTTAGGATTATGAATATATTCATGGATAGACTATAAAACATATAAAACAACATCTTATTTCAAATTGTTTCTACACCGTTCATCTGATAGCAATTATAAGGGCACAGCCACACAAATTACATAGTTGAGGACCTTTTAACTATCTAGGTTCTAGAGAAAAGTCATATGCTTAAATATTTAACAATGTTTCATAAAAAATAAAATAAAAATAACAAAAAATATGATGTGTGCTAAAACATCAATAAAAGTGAACAACATCAGAAAACACTGCGTGACCTTTGTAAAATAATTAAAACAAGGGGTGATAAATTAATATGTCATGTGAGGGGTTTAAAAAAACATTTGATATATCATTTTTTATAATATGATTTGAAATTGATTTAATAAATACATGAATAAATACAGTCTATTATACACTACTTGAAATTAATTATGGATTTAAAATACAATATCATTATAGAAAATACTTAAGGAAAAAAATTAGTAAACATTATCCAGTGTTATTCTGAAAATAATACGCATGAATCTGAAATCAAAACCCTATTACGAGAACACATGAATCATTGAAAGATGCCTAGGACTAACCACTATGCCAAGGATGAGTTCACTCCCGAATAACCATCCATATTTACAATGATCTAGCAACAGATTTTTAGAAAATGTTTTAAGCTTGTATTTCTTTTATATATAAATTCACTAGAGTTTTTAACATTAAAAATATAACAATGAATTATATTAGACATAAAAGAATATATAATTATCTACAAACAAACATATATATGTATATGTATGTATGTGAACATTTATAAAAATTTCGAGTTTGGTTACTACAAAAACCCCTATCATAAGAATTGGCATAAACTGTACACATATTCCATCCGTTTTCTAAGAAATATGTTTTTTATATTTGATCATAATAATTAATTACGTTCATCAAATTAAATTATAATTGAAAAAAACTTTCTATAATATCCTGTTACTTCTTAATTTTAGAACTATTATATAAAATTTGAATAAACATATTTCAAATACAAGAGATGTTGATATAATGCATAAACACATGAATATTATTATTTACATATGTGATGCCAATAATTTTTTTATATATATTAATATGCTACCCATATTTTTTTTTGTAATGAGATGATAGAATAAAATAGTAACATGACTTCAATCATTTCATCCATGAATAAATTTCAGGTAAGGTAGTGCATAATATTTTGATATTAATTTTAACCCACATCTGTAAATGATTTATTTCCCATGATATCAGGCACTAATTCATCAATTCAATTAATTATATATAAATATAAATATAATTTCACATGGAATAGTTTTATTCAAAGATAATATAACATTCACTAATAATATTTAATGCATGATCATATTCCATACATTAAATTATAATAGGATTATTCAAAGATAATGACAATTCTTTCATTCATAATATAAATTTGAGTGATTCAAGATAAATTTCCCATTACATTAAAATTACATAATTATGATCAACATATATATATTTATATTAAATTTGTTGTCTTAAATTGTAAGAACTACATAGTTGAAATAATTTTTTCTATATTAATATGATGTACATTATGCAAATATTCTTGAAGTACAACATTACTTTCCATAATCATTCATTTATAATTTTAATATTTATGAGAGATTGAAAAAAATAAGTTCCTATATGAACTTCATCTCTAAGTGATTCATGTATATTAATCTCAAATAAAAAACAACCCTCTTATAAAATAAAAACTATAACAAAAAAAATAATGTCAAAATAAATTTGGGGTTTTAAATATAAAAATCATTTAAAAATACAAATTAAATGTTCTTAAAATAATATTAAAATTATTAATGCATAAATAAAATACTAAAATGTAGTTATTAAATAAAATCAATATATCACTTATAACATATTTTCAAAACATAGTATACATCATAAAAAATATCCCATTTTTCATATATTTAAAACATAATATAAATAATATCTGTTGGCTAAGTTTTGAAAATATATAACCATGTTTTTTGAAAACATAAACTCAAAATAATGAATAAATAAATTACAAATGTGATATTAAAAGACTGGGATCATGATATATCCCTTACAAAATAAGTTTGACCATGAAAATAAATATTAAATCCTTTGGAATAAAAAAAGATATAGAAGAACAAATGGGTAAGGGAAGAAGATTATGTCTGCCTCGAGAAAGTGGACCACGGTTAGGAATAAGGGAAGGAACGAGACTTGGGAATAGTACCTTCCAATAAAAGGAGTTCATCCTAAGTGAAAACACCCACTTATCATTATAAACACCACATAATGTGTATCCGATAATCCTTATGGAAACAAAGAATGATAAAAAAGCAGAAACTAATTGAGATTTGGTTTAAAAAACAGAAGAGGCTGAAGATTCAATCAATCAATGATTATAATATCAAAATAATGAAACACATATATATCTTAATCATATAAAATTAACAAACCAAAATCAAATAAAAACATATATTTTCCAAAAGTTCCATTGTTTATTTATTAATTAAAAATTAAACTTTCATATGAAAATGAATTCTGGGGTGAAAAAGGATACAGAAATCCAAAACACTTTTGCATGGAGGGAAAAGGGACTCAAAAAACAAATGTCTACCTCAATCAATATCATGAAATCAAAAAAGTGCGGAATCAAATCAAATATCCCTCGATTTTCTACTAAAACCTGAGATGCACAAGGATTAGACGACACCACTCGGATCCCTTGACCATGACTCATACAAAAACATCTTGTCACAATCTCAACTTCTCCCTGTCAGTGCGATGCCTTCATCCTAGATGCCCCTATAGAGTTTGATCGTCGCAGTCTTTCATTAGACTTCCTTTCCTTGTGATGTGACACCTGACACCTCATGTGTGACCCTAACTCCGTCTACCTTACCTATACATTGCACCACGACACGCCACTACGAACCCCCTTAAAATCCCCTTTTTTATTCAGTTTCATTTTATTATTGTCTTATTATTATTATTTTTATTTAACTCATTTTAATATATTTATATATCATATCATTTTATTTCATTTTATCTTTTTATCAATATATTTTTGTGGATCCCATTTCTCAAAATCCCTTTTCACTTTTACTTTGGTTTTTTGACTTTTGTGTAAATCATGTCACACATCACTATACCCAATTTATCATTATCACATAATTATAAATATTTTTTTCACTTTTACAATAATAACAACACATATAAATTAAAATTATATATATTTTTATTTTTTTATAGGTGATGTATTTATTTTTTATAAAACCTGTCATATATGTCTTTAATATATATATATATATATATATATATTCCAAAAATATATAGGACCCAAATAATTTTAATATAATTATTCATATGATAGTTTATATCTGTATTTTCAAAAATTCAAATAGTTCAATCTTCTACAATGTAAAGTCATAAAAATATTTGATATTGATATTTAAAAAATATAAAATTTTAAAATAATAATTGTATATGACATTTATAACATCAATATAAAATTATAATTTTATATTAGTATTAGATTTATATAATATTAATAATTTTATTGAAAACTAATATCATATTTTAAGAATAAAAAACAAATAAACCATATGAATAAATTAATTTCATTTAAAATATTCTATTAAACAAAAATTTTGATAAAAACATATTATATTTAATAAAATTATTTATTCTGAAATGAAAAATAATGTTTTCATTTAGAATAATTTTTAAAATTCTATATATATTAAAATAATTAATTTGAATTATTATTTTAAAGAAAATAATCATTAAAATGTTTAAATTCTAAATAAATTCATTTAATGGAATATTTTTATAAAAAAACATAATTTAGAATTGTTTGGCTGTTGTAAATGGTTGAGTGGTATTTTTGGAAATCTTTATTTGGATATAAATTGTTATTTTCATTGTAAAAGGGAACGAACATTAGTGTTTTTCCATCTGTTCTATCTCCCTCAAAATTTAAATATCCTATCTAAGAGAAGTTACCTTGAAATTAATAATTGGTTTTTCTGAATCCATGTGTGTTGTATGATTGGTGACGAAAAATAACAAATTGTGTCATAAATGGAATGGAAGAACTCTTGGATATGTGGGACTTATGCTTTTGTTTATTCTTTATGGATCACTCTTATCAAGATCATTTGACTTATCTGTAATGAATCAACAACATGGAAGAATATCACATCCACAATGTCTATGGTAGCATTCCTCTTTTCCATTTCTACATAACTCCATTTCATTGATTACATGTGTTATGTTTCATGAGAGGTGTAATCCATCAAAATAAAATTTAGAGGAATATGTGAAAAAAATTGAAACAAATCATGTCAAATTAGATGTTTAATAGCCAAAGAATTAGACACATCCCATGAACAATAATGGAATTTGTGAATTTATTACTTCATATGATTGTAACAAATTACCTAACCCATAGAAAATATCACAATATAATTAACAATTATAGGAATCACAACAGTTTTCCTCTAACATGTTAACATTAATCACATATCATTTGAGTGGTTCTTTAACTGAACTACTGGATCATTGAAAACCTACATGACGACGAAGCTTCAAAAGGCCTAGGAAAAATATCATGCAATTAAAAATATTAAAATTCTAGGTTTATTTGAGTGGTTTATAATGAAAAATAGGTTTCATGATAATATCTCATGAATATGTTATCACAAAATAGTCGTGTGGATAAGAAATTCACACGGTTCTCATGGATGGTCTGTGAATGAGTCATTTCAAAGAGGATAATCATAGATATCTTTATTTTTGGAGTATATGGTGAATTATTCCCCCATCATTCCCTTATTTATTGTGAATTACATAGAATAAAAATATTCACCTAGAATATTAAATATCTTAAAAGAAATTTTATAGAAGAAACCAAAACACATAGGTGAGAATTTACATTCCTTATAATTTATCCCTTATCCACATTGTCATTGCTCCTGAGGGGGGGGGGGGGGGTTAATTTCCAACTCCTACCAAATGAGTATCATGGAATATAAATGGTAGAAAATACCAATAGCATGGGTATTATATTCCATAAATTTCAATGGAAATTATTATGTCCAAATCATGTGGATCTTTTGGAATCCTAAAGGAAACACGAGAAAATAACCATCCTAATGTCATTTTAATTGGAAATTCATAATATATTTTCTAAATTATATCATAAGAATTTATATTTATTAGATAATTTTTTCATGTGTATCAACCCATTACCCTCACTAAACTGGAAAAATATTCCAATAATGTTTATCCATGTCACACTGCATATTATTTGGAGGAAACTAGCTATCATTCAAAACCCATGTCAAATAATGGATAAAATTATTTAAGAGGGGGACATTATGAATTCATTAATCAATTATAGATAAACTCAAACATTCCACAATTCACGGTGAGGCCCTTAAAATGTTATCTACTTTTTTCTCAAGAGATTTATAGTATGTATTATTCATCCTACCAAGGGACTTATACTTGTCCATTCATTTATGTACTACCCAATTAGTAAAATATACTAGTAGATTTATTTTCAATAAAATTATAATGTTTACCTAAAATTCCCATTAATGGTCACTAAATTCCTCAAATCCATAGAGGGTGATTTTCCACGACAACACTCGCAAACATCATGAGATATCCATCCTTGCGAAATAATGAAAAAATTAAAATATATAGAAACTTTATATAGAGATATCATACCTTGATGGTCATGCGAGAGTATTAATATAACCTATAATATTGTCATCAAAACCCCAAAAATTCCTCTTTACCTAATTACAATGTCTCATGAATGTCTTCATATGAGGTATCATTGATCATGTGATGTTATTTCAATATGCATTTTGATTTCATGAAGAATCCAATACATACTAGAATTTCCCTATGGAATATCCTTCAATTGTTTACAATGTCAAAAGAAATACTTTTGACCAGTGTTGGGATAAAAAAATTGGTATGGGAGGAATATTCTTTCTATATAATTCATCTTGTGGGTCCATGAATAACCCATGTATGGATCATGCAATGAATGTGAAACCAATGTCTATCTACATACTACATCCTAATTCTGAGAGGATTGCGCCGCACAAGGATCAATATAATAATTGTGATGTGTCTAATAAATACCTACCCCGTCATTAAAAATAATGTATAATGGATCAATCACAGAAGAGATAATTGGATTATGCTTCTCATAGAAGATAATAACAAAATGATAAAGGTTTTATTCTAGGTAAAATCATAGGAAAACCTATGGTTCAAAATCATGCATGTCAACTCTATCATGTGAAACCTTAACGACTTGATAGCAATGTTCATTCATAGAAAACATATAAAATATATGTTTAAACAAATACTCAAGGATGGAAAAAATGTGTGGAAAATATAAAAATATCCTCATTTTCATCACATGAGTCATTCAAATCATGAATAAAAACATGAAAAAATTTGTCAAATAATGGTACACACCACTAACATGCTATCTGGATCAAGGGAAGTCCCTTGTGAATGTCAATGAAAGTCACCCAAATCATTCTAGTAATTCTACCAACACTATAGGAAGCATTTGGGATTTCTATCCTAATAATTCAATTTCCTCCATGCATGTCTCCCATGTTATGTCGGTATAATAGGATAGGTCAGTTATGCATCATGATGGAACTATGAAATTTCATCCTACATAATGATACATCCTATGAACATGTTAGACATAATCTCATGATGTCCTATAGAAAATTTATCTAGACCCTGTAAAACACCCAAAACATGTACACATTTATCATCTATTGTCCTCTATATAATCCCTCATTGATCATGAATTTTTCTCTTGATAATTAAATTAGACACCAGGGGAAATGATAACGTAGTCTATTAGATATTTAATGGTAGCCCTAGTGTGTAATCCTTGATCAATGAAATGAAATTACTTACACTATTTTAAGGAATCATCAATGAAGAAGCCCTTATCAATCAAACTATTAGAACATTATTCCTTCCATAATGATTGTACATTGGATGCCATCATATGGAATGTTCTTAATTGGGAAACCACACAAATTTGTGTCCATTCATGTATCTATCATTCCAACCACCAGGACCTAATGAATCCCATGTGGTGATCATTTTTCATTATCTACTAGAGGATTGAAAAGGAAATTAAAATTTTATAACATTAATTCCTACCATTACAAGGATTCATTGGATGGAATCATATGTCTTGATCTGAAATGGGAATCCACCTCAATGTTGGTACCACTATATACGGACAATCATAATAATCATAACCCTGTCTATCCCATAGTATGGACATTGTCCATCATACACAATAATTTTGAGATAAAAACCTAAAATTGTGACAACAAATCAAACATAAATAAGAGAAATATAATTCATATCATGACTAGGTTATATATAATTCTTTATAATGTCTCAATTACCACTGGAAAATCACCTTCATGTTAGTTAATCTTTAAATAATAAAATAATAAAATCAGGACCCAATCACTCCCATAGGATGATCACTTGTGATCATCCACGTGTGGATTGACAAGGATACCTCAGTGTGTTTTACATGATCAAACTAAATTACAATAAATTTTATTCCTACATAACTAGGATACCTAGTATTCATTACTATGTGTAATCTCAAATTCATACAAATATTTGTGTGAGTCCCTTAATTTATAAAAAATTAAAACCAACTGACATAATAATTCCCATAGGGTGATAATTATGAATCCTCCACCCGAATATTGGAAAGACAATTAAACTATGATGACTCTGATTCCATCAATAATATGAAACAGAAGATGTATATTAACGGTCTAATGTAGAATTGTATTACACCATAATGTGATTCCCTTTATGTATCTGAAATTCCAACCATTGGTACACAATCTGTCCCATGGGATGTTAAATATTTATAATCAATGATCATATTGAGAGGAAATCCTCAATGTGTAAGACATCATCAAACTGATCAATGAGAACTATGAATCGGATTCCATCGTATTGATAGAGGAAAAATGTTAATCAACCATAATGTGACCCCCTCTATGAATTTGAAATTCCACCCAGTAGTATGGAATCACTCTAATGGATTGATCATTATGTATCATCAAATTTCCTTCCATGATGGAAAAAAATTATAATGAATATAATACCTACAATGATATGAAAATTTAGGAAGAATTATTAAGTACTAATATAATTTGGTAATCCAAATTTTCCATTTCCACAATGTCTTTACCCTTACTACCATCAGGAACCATTCAATCATTTGGGATGATCATTTATCCTCACCTTCTTGTATATTGAGAGAGAAACCTCAGTGTGTAATCCCTGATCAAATTGGACTATATAAAATATTATTTATACCATAACCAAGATATCTAGGATGACAACATATTTTTTGAGATCAAATGGGAATCCACCATAGTGTGATTCCATATTTCTCCAAGACATTCCATACATTGTTACCCAATAACTATCTAGGATTGATAATTGTAACCCATCCTCAAATGAATTATAATGGAAACTAAACATTGATAATAATGATTAAATCCTTAATATAGAGACATATGATTCATCTTCATGTCTTGATATCAATATTAATCATATAATGGGATCTCAGTGTACATTTGTTCTGCATTAATAAGATGTGATATCAATCATATCATATTCATTCTTCACACATTGAGAAGATATTACATTTGAATCAAGAGTTACAATGATCGTATGTTTCACTACATGAATTTAGAGTAACTTGGGAATCCTTAGTTCATAATCCCCAATCAATGTCATGATATAACTACTCCAATATAATTGAATGCAACCTAGGGAAATTTCAACTTTAGTGACTGAAATATGCTTAATTTTATTCCTAAAATGGCCTTCATAATAAGTAATCATCATTGAGTATTGATCATGATACCCTCAAACAATGTTCCCTCGTTTATTACTATTAAATATGATGTTAAGGTGAATTAGTTTGAAATAATATATGTTTTTTAGTTTTTTATAAATATGATAGATAATATTCTTTATAATAACACAATATCATCACTAAATATTATTCACATCACTAGATTGTGAAATTTTGTGTATTTCCAGGTTATATAGAGTTAAAGGAAAAACATATATCGAATAATGGGGAATGGATGAATAACATCTTATAGATACAAATAGGCTCATTAATAAGGCAAACATAAGGTATAATAGGATTTAACAATAAATTTATATATTAGCATAAATAATCTCACATATGGGATAAGGAATATGATCTCAAAAAGGGTATAAATTTACATGAGAGCCCCAAGAAATTAAATAATTTTCCACCAAAAGGGTGTTATGATCTCAACCTCACATCCACTCATCCAATGAGAGTCATTGGAATCCATTGGGTTTGAAACCCTGACTGGATTCCTACCATTGGAAAAGAGGTTGGTAATATGTTTTGAATGTGGGAGCAGTTGAATGTATACATGGACGACAAATATGAATGGGTAAAATAATTTGAATGATTAAATATACATAACCTTTCCACCAAAATCAAACAATAGGATAGATTTACCCACTATGTGTGTGATCCATTAAAGGTGAAACAAAAATCTTGAACCTGACATGAAATCATCTGACAACAGAATCTCTATCACAATATAAAAATGATTGAAGTCCCAATTTTCATAATACCATTTTTCTTTATCCAAGATGGTAATAAGAATAATATTTTTTAATATATTAGTGACCTATAAAAAATCATATATCTCAATTATTTTTAAAAATACATTATATATTATCTTTCCACATAAAAAGGACACACCTATCCTCTACCAAATATCAAATCATTTTTTGTTTGAAGATGTCTTTTCAAAATCACATTTCATATTCAATTCCTTCATTATAGAATACATTGTTTGGATAGAAATAAATCCTATCATGGATTTTAGTGAAATATATTGTGGATAACATAATAAGTGGTAACTTTAATATTAACGAATCTATTTTTTTCTTAATCCACATTTTTTTTATTATTTATTAATTCATATATTAAAATCTCAGTATGATACATAAATTTATATTTTTTATATTAATTTCATTACATAAAACTACTTCCACTTCAATCCAATTGGTTACTAAATCATCAATCATGTGTACGGTGGACTACTAGCTCCCAAACTGATGCCCTTCGGTTTTTACCTTACCACCCTTCCAGGATGGAAATAGTGATGTTTATATTTTTTATATATGGTATATATTATCTTTTGTGGTTATATTGTAAAATAATTTATGTGTATGGTTGTCTATCACCTCACAAAGTGAAGTGATTCATTCATGCTACAAATGGAATGTATTAATAATTGGGTTATGATTATATAGAATATATAGGACATAAAAATTATTCTAGAATTATGATATATCATTTAATTTTTCTTCTATTAATCCAAAAATAAAATGGAAACAACAATCCTTCATACAGATGACCATAAAACTCCAATGACTGTGTATATATGTTTCTTTCCCAAAATTTAATTGATTAAAAAAATACAAACATATTAAATTTATATTTTAATTACATCATAGTGATAACTCCAAACAAAATGGATCAATGTTCCATGTAACATGGAAAACGTAGAAAATATTAAAAAATATTAAAAACAATTAGTTATCACACTTAACATATCATTATCATCAAATTATCAATAAGTGGGTAATAATAGGTTGTAAGAAAAAAAATATTTTATTATATATCATAATACATTACAATAATAGATTAATAATAATGTTATATTTAATCTATATGAGTTTATAATGAATATTAATGAATTAAATACTAAAGGGAAGTGATTTCTAGTATCTCTTATATTTCTAGGAGAGATGTAAAAATTCACCTCTTGTTTTTTTGGTGTATTTAACTCGCATATAATATTTTATATCACAAATAAAATTATTTTAATGATATTTAATGGTTAATATACTATAATTGTTTTTTTGGATTATGAATCAAAATATACTAAATTAGGAAGGGATTTTTATCGCAATTTACCTATATTATGACATATGTTCAATTATGATCCAATATTCCTCTACAATGTTTTTATAAAACAATTTTAAATTTTAATATCATAATTATTTATACTCCACATATTTTAATGTTTCATTGGATTCCTGTGATGGATTGGTTTTTTTGTTTCTTACTTTGGTATATGACTATGACATCATGTTATTGTTTACATAACTAGATAAAGTAGTTATAAAAATAAGGGTGAGAGGGATGTCTAGTCTAGTAGATCGTGACAAGAGAATCAGGGGAAATGTGGATAGACTGAACTGATTTCCAATATCTTCACGAAGGATCTGGTATAATGTTATGTTGGATTTACACTTGTAGTGGATCATTTCAGGGATTTCATTACAGATGTTTTTTGGATTACCTTCCTAGAGAGATAATTATAGATTATGATAGAGAATCTTATTGTAGCATCCCATGTTTACATTTCTCCATTTAGGATGGAACCAAAATAACATTATGATGACAAATTGTTGTAAGAGTATTTAGAGGAAAAATGATTTATACATAACAATACAACGTATTGGGGTTTAGTGATCCTTGTCAATAAGAAGGGGGATTAAAACATACATCTATATGTGGACAATAGAATGTTTATAAATTTATTTTCATGAACGAGTATTCAAATCCTCAAATAGATTATCCTTTTGAAAAAATAGGTGATTCTAGTTTGTTGTCTAAGATCAAACTAATATTGGGTTACCATTATGTGTGAGTAAGGCCATCAAACATAGCACATACAACATTTTGTAAAATTCATGGTATATATGAGTACCTATTTAGGTCATAAAATCTTAAGAACAAATGCATTTTTTAATAGATCTAATGAATATGGATTTTATTCTCAATATATATTATTTAGTTTTAGTTGTTTTGGATGACATCATGGTATATTCTCACACTCGTGGAGACCATGAAAAAAACCTTATATTCATTATGAGTACAAAGAGAGAGCATCAAATTTTTTCCAACCTAACAATTTCCACTTAAGGTCTGATGAAGTTCTCTTCTTAGGTGATATTATATCAAAATCGATAATCTCTTTTGTCCCCTAAAAGGATAGTTCTATTGATTCTTGGGAGCATCCTAAGAATGTGTTTTATATTAAGCTTATCATGGGGCTAGATGGATAATAAATTAATTTCATATAGGACTTATCACAACATTCATCACCTCTTACTGGTATTACAATGATAGGTGTCACGTTCTTATGGTCATAAGTGTGTGATAAATCCTTTTTGGAGTTCAAATGGAGGGTTGTCTCGACACCAATTATAACTCTTTTGGATATATAAATATGTTTTATTGTATAATGTGATGCATTAGTATTTGACTTCAATGTAGTGGTGATTCACGAGGATAGATTTGTTGCCTATGGTTATCAATAGTTGAGGCCTCATAAGTGAAACAACATGATGAGTGTCTAGAGCTTGCAATGGTTTTTAATTCCTTACATTGTTGGAGTCATAATATGTTGGATGAGTGATTTGTTATGTTCATAGACCACAAGATATTAAAATATACCGGTTCATATAATTCTGTGAACCTCATACATCAAATATTGGTAGAGTATCTAGAATCCTTTTATTTTGAATGTTCGTACACACATAAATGGGATATTTGGTAAAATATGTGCAAAAGTTGAAATCTGAATCAATGGATATGAAGGATTCTTATGATGAATGCAAGTTAATTGAACTTTTCAATAATATTCTTCTAGTTTTTTATGATAATCAAGAGCATTATTATCTCTCATATTTGGAAGTTACCTATTCCATCATTGATAAGGTAATGAGTAAATTGTTTTTAGATCCAAAAGGCTCGGTTCTCAATGTGAGTATATCACAAGATAACCCACCAATTAATTGTCTGTAGACATAGATGACATCTTATATAATCATGGACATTTATAGGTTCTTAAATATATGAGTGATGATTTAATGAAACAGTCTGATGCTTCTCAATATGAAGTTCATCCAGACCTGTAGATGATGTATTGAGACATGTGATGATATTGTTGGGGGATTTGGTTGAAACATAACAATGTAGGTTTTCTCACTAGGTGTTCCAACTATTATCTAATGAACTCAGTGATGTAGTCACGTCATGGCATGTTACAACAACATTCAGACCTAGAATAGAAATGGGAAGAAGTTCTTGTGGACTTTTAGTCAATTATCTTAGTTCCCCTAGAATAGGTGACACTGTATGAGTTTTTATTTATTGAATGAATAAATATTTGTACACAATAAATATCTATAAGAAATTATGAATCGATCATATTGAGAGATTTTTTGTTTGTGCGATCATAAAACTAAAAGGGGTTTCATGTAATATCATTTAAGATAGTATTTTTATTGAACTAATGGTTCTAGGAAGTATTTATTAAGGATATGGTAACATTGTTGCTTCTATGTATTTTATTTCACCCTCATACCAAAGGATAACTGGAATAAATTTTACCTGTTCAAGAGGATATAAAATTAGAATGTGTTCTTGATTTCATAGGTACTTAGGAGAATAATATACATTTCAATGAGTTTACCAATAACAACAGCTTTCAAGAAACAATTTAGATGTATTCTTTTGAAGCACTATATGGTAGGAAATGATGTTCAACCCTATGATGGATAAATGAAGGTGAGCCATCCCTATTAGGTAAATTTCACATTTAGGAAATATCTATCTAGGTTTAGATTATTTTGAATCATATGTCTACTTTTAAATCTAGATATAGATCTTATACCGATCAACACCAATGACATCAAGGGTTCGCGGTCGGGGATCATGTTTTCTTTAGGTATCACCGTGGTTCACATATTTTTAAATACAGTAGTTTGATATTCAATAGAGAGTTAGGTTGATTACCTTTCAGTTGATACTACCTCAAAGGTATCATTCCATGAATGAAATATTCTACATTCCACAGATTCACCAAAAAAAAATTACCCTTCTCATACCTTTTATCCTAAGGATGTTGAGTTGGATGGTGAAGCTACCGTTGAGGAGTATTTAGTATATATCATTGAGTAGAGCACAAAGGATATCATAGGCTAGTTAGTCCCTCTAGTACATTTGTTATGGCCGCGAAACTACATTAATAAAGTGTCTTTGGAAAGGATGTCTGATGCACAAGCCCAATTGCAAGAGTTATTATCGTACATTATTTCTCTTCCCATGGAAGGTGAGCTCGGGGACGAGTCATTTTAAGGGGGGAGTATGCAATAACCCATTTTTTCAATCAGGTATGAATCATTTAAATATCATTCTAATTCATTATTTTGGACCTAATAAATATTTATAATTGTTTAGTGATGTCACATAGTGTGTTTGGCGATTTTTTGGATCCTAAAACATTGGTTTTTGAGATAATAGGTTCTTGCACATGGTTTGTAGTAAATGATGTGGGTGGTGAATTTTTAGATAGATCCTTACCTCATGGTTGGAACATGGTACCCCAAATTTTTCATCCTAAACATGAGATTGCCATTTCTCCATGGTACTTATTCATTTTTTACACATGGTTTGATAAACAGTGCGAACAAATTGTGCACATTGTTTTTTTGTGTAATTTTTCTATTTTTTACATTATGATCTAATTAAGCCTCCTCATTTCTTATAATTCATATTAATATGGGTTAAACTTTTATTATTTCACTTTGATACCATTGATAGACTACGGTAGGTATTTACTGGTATCCTTCATATGGGATATGATTGAGATTTCATTCATCACATTGGATGTGAAACGGTACAAACTTGATTCCTTTTTATCCATTTTTATCCTCCATTTCTTTTGATATAGTTATCATGGTGTGAGTATTTTTTTCAATTTTATTATATCTACTTTGTTCTAAGATGAATCATAGGCTGATAACATAGGAGTATAGTTATATTAAACTTATGGTGGTTGGCCTATAACTCATCCCTCAAGTTCATTGATTTTGGATTTTACCATTCGGGTTCCACTGATTTAATTGGGTGTATTTTATAGAATTTATATGTCATGCCTATATCAATTACAATAATATGTTTATGATACTTCCAAATATGTGATTAAATGTTATTCATTACACCCAAAACTAAAAAAAATCTATTGTATGATGATATATCACAATTTTATTTTTAGTTTTTTGACAAAATTGATCCATATTTCGGGTGTTCTCTTTAATTTACACACTAATGATATAAATCTGTATAATAATTGACATTGAGTCATTATGTAGTGAATGTAATGTACCATGTCACTTCTATTTGAACCATCTAATGAATGATGAAACACGTCATTAATTTATTCATGTTATAAATTTTAATGTATTAGTATGTCTATGACTTGGCTGGTCTAATTGATAAATAATAATAGGTTTCATGTCTTTAGAACCACTTACCATGCCATTGGAAGGATGTAGAATGAATCATAATTATTGAATATTCCTTAAATGGATTTATTAAAGGGTTTTATGATACATGGACTTATAACACAAATTAATGTAATGTCAGGAACCAAATGAAATATTATGTGACCTCGTTACCAAAAAAGAGAGACCTGACTCGATCTCACCTTTGATTATTATCAGGGAATTCCTTGAGCACTCAAGAACCCCAATCTGATTCAAGAGTTCTTCTTTCTTATGATTATACCCACCTAGTTATTTATCCATGTATTTTCTTGGATAACCTATATGAAACCATAAGATTGATCACTTAGTATTAATGGATGCTTTGGATATACTGCATAGATCCATCATTAAAAAGTAGGTTCCATTGTTACATCCCATAAGAACATATAACTCTATATAACCATTTTACCAAGGAATATCACCTTGGATTATATAGGAATCATATACTGTAGTGCCTTGGAACATGATCCATAAATTAAAATCATACACTTTTCTAGGATATAATCATTTCTGAGTTGGCGAGCCTTGAGTTATATGATTTCTTGGTTATTACTTGGAAATTAATTATTATATATCATTAATTGTTTCCTAATTCAATCCTTCAATCTTTACTATTATCAAAATTATACTTAGTTATAAACTAATAACAATTAAATAATTAATTGGTTACAGGCTGAGATAGTGGTCGGGGGTTGTAGCAGGAACATGGTTATATAGATATATTTTACTACATTATAGTATATATATATATACTCTATTATATTCCTTTACATGAGATAATGTTTTGGACACCATTAGTGGTGACCCACTATGATTTATCTCAAAACCTCTATTGGAGTCGTTTGGTACATGGTGTGTATTAGATGTATTTAGGTGTTGATAAATTATTTCTACCACATAGGACACTTGATTGGTAATTTTTAGGAAATAACATGATAACAGATGATCAGGCCATTGATTTTGATGTGTATGATTGTCCATTATTTCTCTTTATACTTCTGGAACATGTTTTGAATACTATCGCATATCTGTGTCATCCAGTTTTCTTGATACAACACATATAATCATAAGTTCTTTCAGTTAGTTTATTTATTATTATTGTTGTCCATATTTTCTTTTGTGCCTCATGTTTACTCATATATCTTTCACTCGTTTCATATTCTTATATTATTCTTTATGCTACACAAGGGTAATGGTGGTATATTCTACCGATAAACACACCCAAGGCCCTCCAATATAGATGTTAGCCTCTAGCGTTTGAGGAGATACACTTGAGTCCATGTGGACCACTAGGCCTAAGGAACCAATTAGGTGGAATATGGATTTGGGACTTCATAATATATGCCTACCATATAGTAGTTATGACAAATAACATAACCCATATAATCTCATATGTAGATTTTTCGTAAACCTCTACTGCATTTAGTTGACATTAAAAATTTTGAGAAATCTTTTGAATCCTATGTATTCCACCTATATATGGTTTGGGATGTATTCCATAAAATTATCCTATGCCATAAAAACCTTCAATTATGGCCTCTTACTCAATTCCATCCAAGGTACACATTTACCAACCATTGGTGATCAATAATCTTGAATACACCTCAACCGTGAGTGTTACTCTATGAAAGTATCATATTATCATTGATCTGTTACACAAAACCTTACCACCACCACATTGAACCATGTAGAAAACCAGTTATGAGTGAAAACATATCAAATGAAAAGGTCCACATGAGTCCTAATACATGATCCACTGCAAGAAAAAAAATTCTCATCTCCCAAACAATATGCATTTTTAAGAAATATTAGAAGTATCTGCAATGAAAACCAAATAAACACACTCTGCATATGAACATCATCATCTTTTCAAACAATATCATTCAGAAGATCTTTTTAAAGGAAAAAAAATTCTCCTACATCCAATTGATGGTCTATTTCACTCTAATCACATAGAATCATTAATCAATTATCATATATTGATTATACTTCAATAAAATTAACATATAAATATGAACCATCACTTAACTAGTTAACAAAAAATAATTTTCTTAGTATATTATATTGTTACAATCACTACATCATCATGAAAAAAATGATATTCCATTGTATCACATGAATATATGTGGATGTGAGTCAGTATTTCCACAGAACCTGGTTAACCATTTTGATATTATTCGTGTACAAATGGGTTACATTCAACATCTATCTTATCATACAGAGTTGAAAAGAATGTTATTTTAGTCATCTTTTAATGATAAATCGACTTCAACACCATCACTGTTATCCATTACCTATGATATGAAGTATAAAATGCTTATATCTATTTCCATATGTTCATAAACCAAACCAAAAACACATTTAACACTATGTACCATTACAAAGGCAAACCTCTAACTTATAACACTCAGTCAGGAGAAAGCGTACCAATTCCCATCATGGTCTTGTGGTATGCTGAGAGTGACACAAAATTCTGACTTCATATACTAAAAGGCATAAAAACAATCATAGGGTAGTTATATCACACATATCAGACGCTATAGAATAATGAACCTATATACATACACAGTCCATAATTATACCACAGCCATAAATAATTAATAATTTATAATAACCCACGAGAAAAAGTTATTATAAAAACCATAAATAATATCCATTTAGGTCAAAAAATATATCAAAGGTATAAAATTGTTAAAGTATATTCTAGACTATAAAAATGGATCAATAACCAATGAAATTATGAGGTGTAAATCCTTTATCATTAACTCTAATACCAAACAACTCCTAAGATCATCTTCACCAAGGAACTAGTGACCATCATTCAAGTAATATTATCCACTTTAGTTGTTAGAAATAATATTGTTCAATCCTAATATAAAAATTCAACTTTAAATATCTAAAAATAACTCAATAATTATATAAGACAACCCTGTCATACATACTCATAGACCAAAAACTAAATATATATCGTCATCAAGAAAATTACCCTTTAATAATAATTCAAAATGGTTTACAATATATCTATACCAAAATCAGTACATTAAAACATAAATGATTTTAATTATGACATGCATTCATATAACCTAAATACTATATATATTATCACTTCCATTATGTCATGGTATATTTTAACTGAATAATCACTAATGTTAACCCAAAATGGAATAAAATAATACATGTTCCAAATTCAATTTGATAACCTTAGAAATTCATCAGATATGACCGAACAACAAGCATATTTCAAATTGATGAATCTGAACAAACATTAAATTATAAGTATAGGTCTAGTTTTTATTTCAATTTACAACTATTACATTTGAATTAAATTATAAAAATACACAAATTTCATATCAATAATACTCTGAATTTTTAAATCCAAATATTCCAAAAGATATATCAATTACATACATCATATGCATATTCATATCTTTCATCATGAATACATGAAAAAAAACCACCAAAAAATAAGGATTCAATCAACAATGGATTCTTATACATTGAAATTCATTGTCATTACTATAAGTTTTTAAACACCATCAAACATTGTATAACAGTCTATGGTACTCATAAACCAAATGATATACTATGTAATTTATATGATTTAACTAATATTATCTTATAGATTATTGAATAGGTAAAATCATTAAATATATTGAAATGAGAAAATATTCATTTTATTAATTAATTATTGATTCATTTAAAAAAAATATTAACTCTTTAAATCTTTTAGATTATAAAATGGATTTTTAAAATATGTCATAATGGTTATTTATTTTTACAAAATTAGTTACATTATAAAATAGATGCCATGAATTGATATTTTCAATTAAACTCCATTTTAATAATGTCACTGAATTAAATTTTAAAATCCCATTTTATTTTGGTTTTCAAAATCATGAAATAAATTATAAACATTATTTCTTACTATAAAAACATATTATAATAATGTAGTTTCAGAAAAACTCCATTCCATTTCATAATACCAATCTAAGAAATAATATGGAAAAGAATAAACTTTTCGTAGCAGAAACCAATAAAGAATTATAGTTTTTAATGAATATATCGTTATAATAAAAATATTTTACATTATAAAATTTATGATTAAAAAAAGTATCATCATTCAGAAATTTTAATTGTATCCTTTTCACCTAAACTAAATGTGGATGGTTGTATATTTACTTTTATAGAATATAGAAAACAAAAGGCTTGAGTTTTAAATTTTTAATGAAATTATTGTACTATATCACTATATAAGTAATATGTATTATAAGAACTAATTGGATTTCATCATGATAATATATATAACAAATTAATAGTCATAATTTTATTTAATATTTATTTAATATTATAAAAAGAGATGCATGACAACAAATATTCTCCAAAAATAAATATGAATAATTCTAAATTTGATAATATAAATGTAGTCAAGTAAATTTAGACGATTTTCTATTAAATATATATACGATAAAAAATATGGTAAAAAAATTAACTAATTTTCTATCACCATAAATTATTATATCTAATAAAATAATATAACCAATGATATTTTAATGTTATCCTATTAATCACATTTATAAATAATAAGACACTAAATATATATATATATATATATCTCTCTCTATGTTTTTGTGTGTGTCACATTTTTTTATTGAATAAAATATTCATTTTTATTACAACAAAAATAATATGAATAAATAATAAAGGAGGTGATTTGATACGACATCCATGTTTGATAACATCGAATTACATAATATTATTCATAAATGGAACTATATTTTGACTTAGATTAAATCCATGTGATCCACTTCAATGATAAATCCCATTAATGTATTGATAAATTATAATGATCCTTACCTGAAATTAGAGTGATTATGAAGACTCACAAACCACTACTAGTCTGAGATTATTCTATAAATAAGTTGTTTGTGATTTTTATTGGGATTTTTATCATGTTTATTATCAAAAGATCTTATCTAAATAACAAGATTACTTAATCCAAATAACCTAAATAATCTAGAAAAATGTTATATCGTCATGTCCCATAATTGGTGTATTGAACATTAGTCAAAATGCTACAAACACAAGAGATATAGCTAATACAAATTGATATGCAAATTCTATATCAGGACTTGGAATCATGTTGATGATGGATTTATCAGTTCTATTTAAAAAAAATATCCAAATAATTTATAGATCCTCAATGGATAATCAATAAATCATAAATAATATTAATATATAAAAAATATGAGTCAATATAAACCTAACGTAAGAATTTTATTAATGGAAAATAGAAATCACATAATAAATACGTCAAGTATAGAAGAATTGGAAAGTGGTGTTCGAAACATTAATTGTCTCAAAATAATGAAAATGAAAAATTCGGACTACATCCTAGGATATTCTATGTGGAAGATGTGATATAAGGAACATGAAGAATAACCACTACTAACAACTCATACTAAGAAGTATAAATTTATCATATTACAACAATGATACAAATGAATGCATAGTTTTCCAATATATACTAATGTCTATTAAGTACATGAAATAGAACAAATGATTGGATTCATGTTCATTGAATTAATAGTACAATTCTTGAGAGTAAAGTGATCATTATAATTCCATCATTGGTTTCTCATATAATTATGATATAATGGGTGAATGCATAAATATGCCTTTTCATTTAAGTACAAAAACCTAATGAAATTATAAAAATGTAAACCACACAATGTAAATGTCCAATATTAAATTTATTCATTGATAACAGCTACATACAACGAATAACACCCTATATCTAGAGGTTCTATACTTCTACGACCTACATAGAGTAATCACCTTGTTTAAAATAATGTAGTTTATGACATCGATAAAGGGAAAAAATATTGTGCCTATAATAGATTGAAAATAATCTAAAACACAAAATTTAAATAGGACTATGTTAATAATGAATTTTTATCCCTTAAAATCTATCTCGGGAGTAAAAAATTTCATTATGTTTTGGAAAATCATGGTGTCCCTCCATAAGAATATAGAAAAGTGTACAAGGATTTAGTAAAGTCATACAACTAAATTTAATAAGTATTTAATAGGCCTTATTATTGGAATAATTGATAATATTTTTTCCCATAAACCTATTTTCTAATAAATAGTACCATATTGTAGTTTTTATAATAATATTATAAAATATCCAAATAATTCAAAAATCTATAATCAAATAATATGTAATACATTACGATAATAACATTTTATTATATATAATATACTAAAAATTTGTATTTAAACAATGTTAATATAATAACAAAATTATATCATAACTATGATTACATATAGAGATACACAATACCATTATACGATTATTTTATAATTCACAAACTCGATATAACAAATAAATAACATGCAGGTCATGAAAATGCATATCATTGAATATATAAAAAAATAATTTTTTGGATGTGTTAATATTGTGAAATGACTGATATATATAAGAATAAATAAGTTCATCTTGTTATTATTTGATACCACTTAATCAAAATAGAAATTATAAAGAAGACAACAGAAACCCAACCAAATATTATTTAATATAAAGAAATACGAGGAAATGAAATTTTCCATTCATACAACATGACCCTTTGAATTTTATAGGTGGTCCATTTATGATAATAATTTGGTTATACATATGGTAGTTCGTGAACATGATTGGTTAACTCATACCCATGATAAGTGCATACACAATCCTGGATTTTTTAGTTGGTTTTTCATTTAGAGACATGAATTGCAAATGGAATTAATGGTTTTAATGTTGTAATGTTTAATACAGTTGTAAAAATTATTTTTGAGATAAATTTATAAAAATGATTGAATATATATATATGTATATATTTTCATATTAATGAGTCATAACCCCATTTATTGAAGTAATTTTTTGTAAATAATTAGGTTTACTGTGATAGAGAAGCCATTCCTCCGATATTCTTGTGGAAATAGAAAAGCATCATATAAAAATATTATACAAATTGGGGGGTTATAATATTGATGTTATACACATTCAAACCTCTAGGTACATGAAAATTTTATATGATAAATTATATTATATTATCCCATGTGAAGACAATGAACATAACAACCTTAGTAAATAAATTAAGTGAAGAAAAATATATATTTTTAAATAATATAAAATAGAAAAATATATAGCAAAAAAATGGAGTTCCAACCGAAAAACAAGTGGGGATGAACATTCTTATCTGTATCATTGGTACTGATCATGTCATATCATCACCATCCTTAAGTACTACTTAGATTGACTTAGAAATGAACATACATGGTCTCTATCAAATAATTAAATTAAACAATAATAAATGACACATGTGGAAAGATGACTTACTAGTTTTTTATATTGATAATTTATAGGAATCAAAAATATCGATAAGAATGTAATATAAATAATTAGTTAGCATAACCCATAATATATAACAGAAAACGATACCGAAATATATACTCTCATAGAAGAAACAATATAAATATATATTGGGAGATAAGAAGATCACTATATTTTCACATAACTGTGGTTGAAATTTATGTCCATATATCCAATTGTTATTGTTCTCCCGGTCCTAGAAGCATAATATATTCCTCACTTTAACATTACATAGGGAATGCACCTCACTAGATGATTCCTCTGTCATGGGAGTTCTGACCACAATGGAGGACCCACTCCCCAATAGATTGTAATGATAGTGGAATACGAACTCTTCTAATAGAGCATGTACACATAGATATATATGTGTACTATTGATCCAACGAATATAAAAAATATGGAATAACTGTTCCATAAGTGTAATTTATTCTAATGTGTGAGTATTGAAACTAGTATCAACTCCAATGATAATGCATGAACTAGAAAATAAGTTAAATATCACTGATGTAGTAAAGACTCAGTCACACTATCAAATTTCATTCTCTAATTTAGAAAAAATAATACCATCTGGTTCAATAATAAAATCAACTCATGAAGTACTATATGTGCATATATTTATGAGTCCAAAAGAAAGAGAGATTGGAGGTATAAAATTTGAATAAATGTAAAATTTGTATCCCTTAGTGTACATGGGAAATAGTGTGAATTCCATGTATAGTGGTATCCCAATATTACACTTGTAATGTGAATATATATATATATACCCTGTGTGGTATTACCAGCATAGTATGATAGACAAAATATGTGCCCAGAAATGTACCTCTAGAACACATTTGGGAAGGAATTGTTTTGTAATATTCTATATAGGATTTAGGATACCTAATTTAGTACTACTCTTGTTATAAAGCATTGCTAAGATCCATAGAAATTAAATATAATTATTTAAAAATAATTTTATTTTAATTGATAACTTGTGATGAACACTAGAATTAATGAATAGATTATTCAATCACACTTATAACACATAATTTAAAATTAATTATTAATACTTTTATTTTAACATATATTCATTATTTTTCAAATTATTATAAAAAATATTATCTGTTGGTAAATTTTTTGGATTTTTTAAAAATGTTTTATTTTTTTAATGATATCTGAAAAATTATAAATTTCAAATGAGATCATCATTTTTATATAAACTATTTATAATGTTAAATAATATTATAGATTTTATTTAAATGTAAATTAACTCAGTAATAAATAAATTAATAAAGGTATGGACATTGGAAGCAATATCATAATGATATTCGATATAATTATATATCAATATTTTCAACATTTAATCATTATAAACCCCTTTGTCATTACATATGAGGGATTGATATTAAATTAATATTTTCCATATTTTGAATATGAATTTTTCAAAATGGATTTGAAATTTTGAAATAATGAGAATTTATTATTTCTAATATGTTTATATTAATTTTTTTTAATAAATTTAATAGTTTGGACAATGTAAATTATTTATCATTGTTAATGTAAAAAATGATTTACCAAGGAGACAAAAATATATGACTAAAGATAAATTTTACTATATAATTTTCTTAAAAATATTTTACATCCAAAATCAGACCACTTTAATTTACTATTTTATAATGGTACATTTTGGATAGATTTCCTTATTAAAAACTTTGGATCACTCAATTCATTTCAAAGAATCCAAATGTGTCCGCTCCACTATCTTGAAATTGAAACTCATTCTTCACTCTTCTACACACCATCGAAACTAATTGAATCACCAATTAGGGACCCAAATAACATACAAAATTCCAAACCGTAGTCAAATAAAACATATTTGGGAAATAATTCCATAATTTAAAAGTAATAGTATAATCCTATGGAGGATGCATGAAAGATATGTAATTTTCTCCAACGAGTATCATTATTTTATTTATCTCTCTATATCCTTTAATTCCAAATATAATAAGAATATTAAATAAAAACCCGAATCATAAATGTAGTGTGATGTATTTATGTTATGTTTATGAAAAAAACACAAAAATACATTATATGGTTTATCAGATCATCACTCGTGTATAAAGAAAACTACTCCCCCATGAATTGATACTATTCAGGTTACAATTTCCAAATATGAATGATGGGAATGAATATGGATCTAATTTTAATATATGATGATTATGAAATATTTATAACACATTATTAATTAAAATATATATATATATTCTTTATTATCACATCTTGTAGGGGATACATCAATTTTTCTAATATATTCGACGGACTACCTCCTTAAGAAGTGAATCAGTTTACCCTTCACAAGTTTTTTTTACATATATAGTTGATGAAAGTGATGATGATATACATAAAAAATTATTATATTTTGGAATAAATTATAAATATTGAATTAAATATATATTTATAAAATTTATTTTAATTAATTTTCAGTCACTTAAATATTATAACACTATTCGTGTATGACTAGACTAATGCATTCACATAGTAATGTGAATCTCTTTAACCACTAAAAAAAATCACATATATATATATATAAGTAAGTTAAATTATTTTTATTCCATTATATCATTTTCATATATTATTGAAATATATAATATTTGAATGATCTAAATAATTCATAATGAACCTTGAGAGAGAAAATTACAAAATTCACACCCGTAATAACTAAAAATAGAATATTTTCAAAGAATAAATAATAATAAATTATAAAAGAAAAATATATGATATTATAAATAATAATATGGATATTTTTTAAGTTTATTTTAAAAAACAACTATATATGAATGAAAAGTCAAGTTCATTTGAAACAAAGACTTGGTCAGGGGATTTTTTTGTCAATTTACATTCAATAGATAATTATTTTTTTGGAATGTATAAATTACATTTTAAGTGTTGTATATAATTCCCCCATGAAATGTAATATCGGCATAAAAACATGATTTTTGGTATTTGACGTATCACATTGAATTATCTCACCTAATGAGATTTGACATCAAAATTGCGTTGTTCTAAACGTTATTGTATAATCTACTTCCGTTCATGATTGTTAACATTATATTCATATAATAACATATTTATAATTATTTTCATTATAAATTTCATTTATATTAAAAATAAATATCAATTACAGATGGATGTGACTATTTCCTACAAATTATATCAATAATTACATACGTTGATAACATTGAATGTTATTTTAAGAAATACAGAAATTTTTATAAATATATATCCTTCTCTCAATACTATTATATGACAATATGGAATAATGATTCATGAATTTATTTTATTATTAAAAATATGGGGAGTGGTTTGGACCTAATCTGGTGTGGGGGTCCCCCATAATATTTCTTCTCTATGATTTGGTGGTTATCATGAAACAACATAATGGGAAAAATTAAACAGTAATTCTCTTAACATTTTTAACTATCTCGTGAATATATATTTACAATATAGTTTTTAATGTTTTTGCAATAAGAAATATAATAGTTAATCATTTCCTATATTTATAGTTTAGATATTTTAATTCCAATGATTTTTTCTATGATATTATCACATAGATGTTTTTCATTCCTAGTTTATTTTTTAAATTCCATCTGTATTATATTATTTATCTGTCTATAATGATTTTTATGTATAAATTGACACTATAATGTTATTCTAATGGAATTTTTATTTAATTATTTTATCTTCCATATTTATTATGTTTAAAAATTCATGATATATTTTGTTTTAAAAACCCTTATCAATCGTTTGGAATCACACATATATATTTTTTCATTTCAATAGGGTATAAAAATTAATTCCTTGGATTAGTTTCAAGGATTTATAACATTTAGGCTATTATATATTATGTTTCACTTTCCTTGAATATTATAAATTGGGTATCATGTATATCTGTTTCTATTCTAATATTGATAAACTATTTGGTTCTTGGGGATTAAACTCATTATATATATTCCTATGTAATAACATAAGTCACTAGCTCAAGACTACTGGGGTCAGGGTCATTGTAGTTTTTGTCATAGATAGGTTTAGTGGAAACATTGGGAATTAGATTTAGGAAAACCTAGATTATAGAATTAAAATATATGATAAATTATGAGTATATGTATATTAATACCTCATAATTATTTGTAAGGACAATATTATTTGGATATTCCAAAGAATGCATCCTTGAATCAATACTACAAGTGTATGTGATAAACTACCCCCTAAAAAATAAGATAAATATTCATCTTTTTTTAATGACTCTCATGTTGGAAATTGTGATGGTAACTATGTTTATATACGATATATATTATGTTTTTGTGTATTTATTTTTCATTAATTATTTTAGAGCACATATATTTACAAATTAAATTTTTTGTAAATATGATAATATCGTTTGACAAAGTGTGAACTACTACCCCCTCAATGCTATATGATTCATTAAAACACTACATGAAATGTATTAAGGATTGGATTAGTGACCTCAAATTATATGTATTATATAATATTGACAATATAATTATAATATACATATATATAAGAAAATTTATTTCATTCTTTCAACACAATAATAAAAATGAAAAAAATGTTCATACGTATGTACCACTTACCGTCTCCAATAACTGTGTATTACATTTCCGATATCGATATTTTATAGATTAAAATAATAATAATATACAAAAAATACCTGATATTTATATGATGGAATAAATTATATAAATTGTGATTCAATTAGAAGGACTATAGTTATGAGAAATAATGACACTTGCAAAAAAAACAAAGCCAATAATACCCCACGTGAGACCTTAACAAAGTATTGTTATCAAGATGGTAATATATGGTCATAATAAAAACATATATGGTATTTTATATAATAATATGGTATTTTAAAAGATATATAATAAAATTATTTTCATTATAAAATATTTTTTATGGAGTATGATGAGATTAAAGTAACAAGGTAATTAAATTTTAACTAAATTTTTATTTTCATGAGATACTGTCACGACCCATTCCCTAGGGCCCGTGTCATGACTACCCCAATACCACCTTCCATAGGCCTGGGGCTAGCGACTAGCACTGAAGTCATATTCCCTAAAACTGGGAATTCATTGCCTTTATAACCAGTAACACACAAAACAAGGCACACATCAAGATAGAAATTCAAGTAAAATGAATAGTAAACTGTGTAAGGACAATAAGTAAAAAGGGGCTAGAATACAAGCCCATATAGAATTTACATGGTAAAAATGAATGTAAAATATAACTGATAGGTGGAAATTAGACTCTGGATCATCCACCATGGATCCTACATGAAGGTTAGGTACATCTCATGAATGATTGTATCTGCAGTTTGCCTCGTCTAACGTCCACCTCTGAGCTACCTCAAGTCCTGGTACCCTTGTCCTCAGTCAGTACTGTCTGTTGTTTGAACCAAACATAATAAATTTTAGGCACAGTCCATTCATGGGTGAGTATAACGATACTTATTAGGGACACCAATACCCTCAAGGTCTCAAAAAATCCACAAAGGATAATTCGCAAAGAAAGGATACAACTAATAACTCTACTAAGGTATATTCCCATACATATACCTAAGTTATCATTTAAACCCACCTCAATCATGAATAAAACACAGAATCCAACTCTGATGCCCCATGATAATCTTATACACTAAGGAATTAATACCAAAAAAACAAGTACCACATATTTACGCCAAACAGAATAATATCAACTAGGTATTGTCATAAAGAAAAGTACCACACAGGAACAAACTTAGTTCACACAATTTATTACATAAGTACAGTAGTTGAAATTATTAGATATAACTACTAAATAATATTACTCTATTTAGAGGATCTCGTGTGGATCCACACCAGATTGCTTTGTGCTGATACAAACAGGATCACTATGTCATGATCCACACATGATTGCAGTTCATTCTTCACGTCACAACCAGCTACTGGGTTCTCGCAATAGGCTTGCTCGTCCCTAGGTGGGTCTTCTATTCAAGCCAGTGGTTTATACTCTAAATTCCATGAAGACTCAAAATAATGTCTCTCAATGTACTTCCCTTTCATAGGGGTCTCAACACAATAGACGATGTGTCAGTCAGACACTCGGTCTACGAGTTATTCTACTTTTAGTCCTAAGGGCCTAGTTGGATTTGTGATCGATTCAACTCAACCATTTCCCAACATTATCCAAAACTCAAATGGGATATACCAAAAGGACCATATAACTCCAAGGTTTACGACACTGCTAATGGTTCATCAAACGGATGTACAATTCCAATGTTATGGTCATTAGAGTGAAAAGCATGTAACTGGTCTGGGACCAATCCGACCTGGCCCACTAAATCCGGCCCGCCCCATTGGGTATGTCCCAACCCACTGGGTCTGGCCCAGCCCGCGTGGAGCGGCCTAGCCAGTTGGGAGGTCCGACATGCAACAAGGGCCGCGTGGGACCACGAAGGTAGTGAAATGCCGCAAGAGAGTGGTGGGGGGGGGGGAGGCCACAGGGGGTCGAAAGGCCGTGGAGGGCCCTGAGGCCGATGTACGGTGCGGAAGGACCTCATGTGCCACTAGGGGATGGATGCCACTGGTGCCACAGGGAAATGTGAGGCTGCGGGTGCGATTGGGCGATGCGAGACTACGAGTGTTGTGTGTTGGTATGAGGTCGCGAGTGACGATGGGGGGCACGAAAGGCTGCAGAGGATGTGGCTAAAAGAGGTTGTGGATGGCAGAGGCCATGGGAAGTGGAGTCCATGGGCGGTGGAGGCATCATGCCTTCATCAGTTGCTGGCTTGACATGTATTCCTTCATTCGTTTGCTTCGTCAGGGTTCTCGAGTTCCACTAGTTCCAACCACCGACACTAGTTGCCATCAACATTGCTATGATCACAAAATGATCCAAAAAATTTGTGGAGGGGTTGGGAAATATTTTTTTGTCCCATACACTCAACATTAGGGAGGTAGAATACGACTTAAGAAAGTTGATTAATTGTGATAGGAAATTTAACATTGTTAAAATTAAAAACATACACTTACCTTGGATGATTATTTATAGAGATTGTGATATGGAAACGATGAAGGCGAGGAGAGTACCAACGATAATTGCTTCTACAGTCACACATCCGAAGTTAGTTTTAATTTTATCCATGTTCTTCAATTCCTGAGTCTTTTTATCGTTGGAGAGCTTTCTACAAAGTTCTCCAATTATCTTTTTCCAACCTAAAATCCCCTCCCAAAAATAGAGGTTCTAATAAAAAAATATGTTTGTCCATTTTTAATTTTTTTTCAAATATTATGTTAGATTAATTAATTAAAGGATAGTTTTCATAATTATATTAGAGAGTTTAGATGTTTTTCACCCATAATGAGGGGTTCAGGTGGTCCCCACCCCCAATCGTTGAATTTGGGGTTTTACTAGCTTGGGTGGTCCCCAAAACCGAGCATTCAAGTTGGGTGGTTTTAACCCCTCGTGGTCCCCACCTCCATATCCATCACATGGGACGTTTATTAGAAATAAAATAAATGTTTGTTTAAAATTTTTTTCATTCCCACAAAAAACCCCAAAAATTATGATTCACCCTCAGCCTACTACGATTGAGGTGAAGGCCCCGTTAAGAAAATATTGGTGCTGTGAGTTCAATGGTTCCCCCATATTTCAATTCAAAGTACTAGATCAAAATATAAAAAACCCACTCATACGATAAGAAAACACACATGAAAAAACGTTCATAAATTCATTATGGGCACACCGGGCCTCAGAATGACATGCCATTAGTTTTTCTAAGAATTTTAAAATTCCCATATATTAAAAAACATTACATAAATATTTTGGGTCTTTACATTATCTCCACTACATATATTTACGTCCTTGTAATACAGAACACAAAATAAGGGAACAAATGAGGGTATTGAGCACGAATCTGAGCCTCATGCTCCCATGTGCTTTCTTGGAGGTTACCGTGATTTCAAAGAACACGCACTAGAGGTGTCGACAAGCCACGAAGGACCTGCTCCTATCAATCCTCAATCTCTACTGGAACATCCCTAAAATTCAACCCATCATCAACATCCAACCCACTATGTTTGATGATATTAGATGGTTCATGGATGTATCTCCTCAGTTGGGATATGTTGAAGACGTCGTGCACCTGATGCAACTAATTTGGGAGTGCAAGGCGGTAATCCACTTCACTAACTCTACTAAAAACCTGAGAAGGTCTGATGAAACATGAAGATAACATGACGCCTTATCCAAATCTCTATAAACCTCATTGGGGTGAGACCCATTGGAATACATGGTCTCCATCCTAGAACTCAAATGGTCTCAGTCTCCTATCGGCATACGACCTCTACATGCTCTGTGCAGTCTTCATCTGCTCCTGGGTGATTTTCACCTTCTATGTGGTAGCCCGAACCATTTCTGGTTGCACGAGTGCTGACTCCCCTCTGTCAGTCCATCACAAATGTGATATGCACGGTCTCCTATACAACACCTCAAAATTTTACTTCCCAATGGTGGTGTGATAGATTTTTTTGTACGAAAACTCCATCAAAGTCAAGTGATCCTCCCAGTTGAGACCGAAGTTGATGACGCAAGAACATAGCTTGTCCTCGAGGTTCTAAATGGTCCGCACAGTCAAACCATCAGTCTAAGGGTGGATGGTGGTGCTCACATTAAGTTGCGTCCTAAAAGCCTCCTGAAACGACTTCCATATCCGAGAAGTAAAACATACATCACGATTGGAGACAACTGTAAAGGGTAATCCATGTAGCCACACAATATTTTTCATATATAGGAATCCAAATCTCTCTACTGATCCATGCTCTATGATCGGTAGGAAGTGGGTCAACTTGATTAGTCGGTCGACGATCATCCAAATCAAGTCATGACCACAGGATGTAGATGGATTTCCTATCACAAATTCCAGGGATATCACATCCCACATCCACTCTAGGACCACCAAACGCTTATCCAAGACTCTTGGTACCTGATGCTCTACTTTCACTTGATGAAAAATGATGCACCGATAGACAAAGTCGGAAACTTCTTTCTTCGTTCCCAACCACCAGTTCTGACGTCGACGATCCATGAACATATTCACCATTCCTGGATGTACCGCTGTAGGGGATGTGTGGAACTCCTTTATCACTTCCTCATGAAGTGACACTAGTACCATGGTATTTCCTCTGAAATTGATTACATTCATCCCGCCTTCATGAAATCCATCTAGTGAATGTCCTATTGATATCTGAGCATGTCGAGCCTCGCAATCAGTGTCCCCTTGCAGCGCCTCCCTAAGCCACTGATGAAGGGGGGGGAGTGACTGTAAGAGATTGAAGGAATGCTGCTCCATCTCGATCCAAAAAGGATATCTGCATTTTGGAAAGCGACTTTATTGCCTCACCTATAAGTTTTATACCAGATCTCCAGCTGAGTGAATCTGCTACAATGTTCCCCATCCCATGAGTATAGACAGTTTCAAAGAAATAGGACATGAAAAACTCATTCCCACGTCGTCGTCTTAGGTTCAGTTCCATCTTCGAGAATATATACATGAGACTCTTATGATATATGTACACAGTAAAATTATCACCCATCAAATAGTGTTTCCACATCATCAAGGCGAAGACTAATGCTGCTAACTCCATGTCATGGGTAGCATAGTTCTTCTCAGGTTGTCTCAGCTTTTGAGAACCAAATGTGATCACTGCTCGTTCGTGTGTCCGGACACATCCCAGCCTGGTCCTTGATGCATCACAGTAAACTACGTACCCTACGTCCTCCTATGTAAGCCTAAAGATGGAGGAATCTCTCCATCCACACAAAGGGTTGCCCCGTCTTCATCAATGCTAAATGTGGTGTTGCAACTCTAGAGTAATCTGGAACAAATCACTGATAGTTACTAACCAAACCTAAGAAACATTGTACCTCCATCACAATCCAGGGTTGCTTCCAAGAAAGTACCACCTCAATCATCACTGGATCCACTGCAACTTTATCATATGAGATGATGTGTCCTAGAAAGTGAACCTATCAAATCCAAAACATGAACTTCAAGAGCTTTCCATAAATATGGTGACCTCGGAGTGTATCGAGTACTACCTGTAAATTATATGCATGATCCTCCTTAGTATCCAAGTATATAATAATGTATTCTATGAATACTGTTACAATTTGATCAAGGTATGGCTAGAAGATCTTGTTCATGAGTCCCACGAACACTGATAAAGAATTGGTTACACCGAATGGCATAACCAAGAACTCATTTTGGTTGTACTGACATCTGAAAGTCATCTTCTGCACATCCTCATCTAGTAAACTAAGCTTGTGATAGCCTGATTTGAGGTCTATCATCAAGAATGACAGTGATCCCTTCATCTGATAAAATAGGTCTTCAATCCTCGGGAGTGGGTTCTTGTTCTTCACAGTCAGCTAGTTTTGGAACCAATAGATAAAAAAAATTCTCATGCTCCCATCAGATTTGATGGTGGGAAAAAATCAGGGAATCCAATGGAGAAACACTTGGTCGTCTGAATCCATTCCCCAGTAAGTCCTCTTGTTGTTCCCATAGCACATAAAGATCCACCAGAGCCATCCAATATGCTGGTGTAGATTTTGGTGTCATCATAGGGTAAAAGTCAATGTAAAATTCCACCTCTCTAAAAGGAGGTAGACCCATAACATCCTCAGTAAAATAATCCACGTACTTGTCCACCACTACAGGATAGCTCAGACTCTCCAAATCTGCCACTCTAAAGATAATGCAGGCCAACAAATGAGTGATCGACCTCAAAGTCCTCCAGGTAAGTCCTTTCTGTGCTGAAAAGGCTCCCTTCACGCCAGTGAAGGTAAACTTGTTCACATCCATGCAAAAACACTGCACCTTTTTCTATAACAGTCAATATGATCATGGACCGTAGATAACCTTCCATACCCACGTTGACGTCGTAAGGCCTCGACGCCACTCCTAAGAGAATCCAGTTTTAGATCTCATCTCTTAGTGTAAGCTTGAACTACTGGCACCTATTCGTTATTGTCGAATCCACTCCCATATGAGTCTATAGACATAAAGATCTAGGCATCAACACCGTTGGAATCTCTCAGGCCCAAACGAGGGTAATAGCAATAAAATAATGACTTAAACCTGTGTCTATAAGTACCGTTGTTAAGATGGAATAGACACAGATCATACCTCTTATTATCTCCAGAGAACTACGATCATAGGCCTTATCTACTTGGAGCTAAGCTCGCCCCTATCCAACTACTCCCTCCGGTCAGGCGGTGGACCTCTTGGTGGTTGTGGCGGTAAAATCACAAATCGTCTCTCACCGCCAGCTGCATGACCAACTACCCTTCCACGTCTTCCATCCCCCTGCAGACCTCCTCGGTCAAACCTCTGTCTCCACATAGGTGGTCGTTCGACCATATTCTGATCACTTTTATGGTTAGTCGGACAGTCACGATCCATGTGACCCTGGCCACCACATGCGTAACACTGCCTGATCCTTGCGTGACTAGATCTTGCTGGGGATCCCCACACAACTGACCTTAAATACTGTGGTCATCCACTTGTTGGTCTGGTCCTCTTATTCCTCTATGTCATCAATCTTCTTCCAGCTACAGAATACACTGCTATGTGATAAATGATAGTGGGTCTCACTGGTGGTGATTACTCAACAAGGAAAATTTCCACTAAAAGGGCTATCTCTAACACCCTCTACTACGTCGGGATGCTTTGTGAGATCCTCGAAGACCTGATCTCCTGCATGAGTCCTCGCACAAAGGTTAGATCCCTGAAGAATGGGCCCCACAACATATCTGTGGAGTTGAATGTGTGGTATGTGAAACTCGTTGAGTACAGAGCCACAGTCATCATGCTCTGCTGCAGATGATGTAGCTCATGAATGCGCAATGCATGAAGATTCACTAGAAAAAACTCTACCCGAAGTAGGCTCTCAAAGTCTTCCTAGGGAAGTTTCACCTCGTTGTTAGCCTGGTGCATCAAGCTCCACCATTTTCCCACTTCGGCCTTTAGAAGTTTGGCTGCAAGGATCACCATGAGATCAGCTGGTCTCCCTACTAGTCTAAGGACTCACACCACAGCCCCCAGCCAATCCTCAGCCAACTTTGAGTCCTTATCTCCCCCAATCCGTGGTGGACTCTACCACATGAACTATTGAAATGCACTCAAGCAGTGTGCACCCTCCGATGATGGGGCAGGTGGCATCGGTGGCCCAACGGGTAATGGTACCGCTAGTGCGTCCACTGGTTCCTCTACTGGAAGAGGGCCCTGCATCGAGGTCTCGTTGCTTGGTGGTCCATCAATGTATACTCCTCTCAGAACCCTAGTTGGATGTCATTGTGGAGGAATCCTAAATACAAATAGGTGTGCCACAGACAATATGTTATACATGGTTAGATGACACAAAGAGGTTACAAAGAAAACTCCTCAAAACACACACACAATCAGTGTCTTCATTCACTAAGACATAAATTAGAAGTCAAGGTCCTAGTTTATGGATGCGTCAGCCACTGAAACAACTATGGATCCCCTAAAATGATAACCACACTTAATACACTTAACAATATATCCTTTAAAAAGAAATATTAGAGTCTTATGTTCTACGGTTGAACCGACTACTCGGATACCAATTTCTCAGGACCCGTCCCTTGTTTCCCGTGTCGCGACTACCCAATGTACACATTCTATAGTCAAGGGGAGAGCGACTAGAACCAAAGGCGTATTCCCTAAAAATGGGAAGCCATTTCCTTTTTAACCATTAAAACACAAAACCAAGAACACGACAGGATACAAACTCAAGTAAACTGAATAGTAACCAGAGTGAGGACAGTAAGTAAAAAAGGGTCCATAATACAAGACCAATTAGAAATTACAAACAAAAAATGAAAGTACATGATAGATGATTGGTGGAAAGCATCTCCTAGATCATCAAAAACCGAATCATACCTGAAGGGATGGTATAACTCACTAATGGTAGTCTCTGCCGTTCTCCTAGAATAATGTCCACTTCTGTGCTACCTCTTATCCTAGTACCCTCATTCTCAGTCAGCACTATACATCATCTACAATTAATAAAACAAAGTGTGTGAATATCCCGTATAGGGGTGAGTATAACGATTCTAAATAGGGACCCCGAGACCCTCAAGGTCTCACAAAATAGACAATGAAAAAACCATAAAGAAAGGATACAACTGATAACTCTACATAGGTATATGCCCATACATATACCTATGTTATCAAGAAAACCCATTTCAATCATGAGGAAATCACCGAGTCAAACTCCAAATCCCCAAGATCAATTGATCCAAAATGGAACTAATAAAACAAAGGCAAGTAACACATAGGTACTCCACATTGAAGAATACCACCAAGGTATTATCACGAAGGAAAGTACCACACGGGTACAGACTCTGCTCACACAATGTATAACTTATGTATAGTAGTAAAAATGATTAGATGTGACTACTAAATCTCCTTACTCTGTTAAGTGGATTTACTATTGTCCCACACCATATTGCTCGGAGCTAACCCACATAGGATCGCTCGGTGCTGACCCACACCGGATCACTCGGTGTTGATCCACACATGATCTCTAGGTACTGTCCCACATAGGATATCTCTCAAGTTTTCACATCATAGCCAGCTACTGGGGTCCTTCACTAGGAATTCTCGTCTCCTGTAGGGTCTTTACCTCATGCCACTGGTCAATACTCCAACATCCAGGATGTCTCACAAAGAAGTATCTTAAAGGATAGCCACATCATAGGGGTCTCAATGCAATAGACAATACATCAATCAAACAAATGGACTATGAGTTATTGTCCTATTAGTCTTGGGGGCCCCATTGGATTCGTGCTTGATCCAACCTGACCATTTCCCAACATTATCCAAAACACCAGTGGGATATTCAAATGGGACCGCCTTGCTTCTTGGTTTACAACACCGATGATTGTTTTTCAAACGGACGTCCTGTGCAAAATTTATGGTTGTTAGAGCGAAAAGCTCGTAGCTAGTCTGGGTCTGGTTCGACCCGGCCTAGGCTTACCTGACCCGGTTTTGGGCATCCCGGATCGTTGTGCTTGTCCCGAACTGTTGGCTCAGGCCCAACCCACGAAGGGAAGTCTGGTAGGTCGTGAGGGCTGTGAGGGACCGTAGAGGCTATGGAAGGCTACAAGCGGTGGTGGAGGACATAGATGGACGCGAGGCCACAGATGGATATAGAGGGTCGTGAGGCCATGGGGTGGTGTAGTGAGACAGCGGCTGCCACAGGGGGAGGAGGCCGCGGTGCCACTAGTTGGTGCTAGGTCGTGTGCAAAGCGGGGGCGGTGCAAAAGGCTGTGACGGTGGTGGCCACGGGAAACTTTGGCCATGGGTGGTGGTGGCCACGAACGGCCGAGGACGCGGGCAGTGAGGGATGTGAGCTGCGAAGGTGTCGTTCTATATTCGGTGGCAGACTGCCCTTTCTTTGTCGCCTTCATTGCTGTTCTCGGGTTCCATCGGTGCCAACCTCCGGCACCAGTCACAGTCACCATCGCAAAGATCACACTAAATATCCACATGATTTGTCAAGGGGTGAGGATATGTTTCATTTCCCTGTAAACACCATGTTAGGGTAGTAACATACAACTCAAAAAATATGATTCAATTTGAGAGGGAATTTATCCTACTGCATTAGTGGTGAAGGTATCTTTAAGAGAATATCGACGATGCGAGTTCAATGGTGTCATCTGATTTCAATTCTGATCATCGGTTCAAAAGATACAAAAACCATCTCATACATTAACTGAACGAACGTGAATTTGTTTTCAGAAATTCATTTCAGGCACACTGGTCCATGAAATCATGCGCCATCAGTTTTCACAGACTCATAAAATTCCAAAATATTAAAAAAAATTACACATAAATTCATGGTCTTTAATGATACATGATTTTTTAACCACATATTTATTTTGAGTACTTTGTATACATCACAATAATTTATTTTATGAATCTAATGAATATATTTTTTGGTATTTCCATATAAATTTTATTACATTTATTTCATGTGTTTTTTGTTTAAAATGTTTCAAAATAGATAATGAAATTTTGTTTCAATTTTTCTTCCTTGACACACATGCCATGTTATGAACCAATATTTTTCCGTGAGGTTTTCATAATTCCTATTTAATGGTATATCAGAAAACATAATATATTTATCATATTATACTAATAATTTTATTTCATTTTAATACATGGGGATTATGGTTCAATGTTACAATAAGGTAAGAGTTTATTGAAACAATATCAACATTTTTAGAGATTATTTATATTTAGGAGTTATTTTTTAAAATTTTATGATACATCTCATATGATCATTTATTAATTTTTTTTACCTATATATACTGAATATATATCCATGTATTTATACATTTTTTATATTCATTGGTATTTATGACTCTTAGGAAATAATTTCTTTGAAATCCCAAATTTTCCATTTCTTCAGTGGGAAATTTTTGTTCATTCAAAGCCATGTTTTCTAAAAAGGATTTGAATGATTATTATATTAATATCCTATGATAAATAAATATAAATTTGAATTGTTTTTAATTTACCAATTTTATTTAAATAATTTTTTTAATTTTTAAATTAGTCATTTTTCTAACCATCTTACAATGAAAAATGAAAATTCTTTTTAGCTTGTACGACATGTAGATACTTTACCGTCGTCAATTATATGGAGATTTATTTTTTATGTTATAATAGAATAATTATTAAGTGTTTTTTAAATATATTTTCTTAGAAATATTTCTGAAACTATTTTTAGGATCCTAAACAATTCTTCCATGGATAGATGATCCCAAAATTTTTTCAATTCATCCTTTATATGTTTTCTTGTTTATTTTATTGAAATTTATTTTAAAAATGATATGCAATTTAAGAATAATATTTTAATAACGATAGAATAATTTAATATTTATTTTTCATAAAAATTATTTTGAAAATTATTTTCCATCTAAGAAAACATCATTTGGCATTTCTCATTCATTTAACAGGAAATGATTCATTGTATAAATTAATATTATTTATTATAATGTTTTATTGTTTTATAGAATGATGTTTATGATTTTTTTTAAAACTTCACATGTTTTATTTTTATGAAACCTTCTTATTTTAATGTCTTTTGACATTATAATATAATTATGAAACCTGTTTCTTTTTTCCAATGGTTATGGTACGTGATCATGTTTATTAGGGCCCTATAATTTCATAGGTTATACTATATTTTTTTTATTTTTTTTCAGGTGAATTTATGATTTAATTATGAGATGGGTGGGATATATATCATCCTATAATGCATTAGGTAATGACAAAAGTTTTTTTGTGCTCAAAGTGTACATAGAAGGGATTCCCATAACTGAAAGAAAAGGGACATGGGAGGACATCCCAATCGAGAATAAATCGGAAAAATTGGGAGGAAATTGAAAGCATGAAAACATCATGTTACATGAGACAACATCAAAAACCTAAAGCAGGTGAAGGTTTATTATCATACGCCTAACATTCTACTATGGCCTTGGTATGTGTGTGCACACAATTACATGTCTTATTCTTCAATTATACATTCATGGTTCTTCTTCAATATTTATATATGATTCATTTATTATTATATGAATGTATTTTTTACATGATTCAGGTTTCTTATATTTTTTATAAATGGAATGATAATTAAATGATTTTTAGCATGTTATCATGTCATTATGATCATTCTATTCTTATGAATTTCATTTATTTACCATTAATGATCATTTGAGTCACCCATTTAATTTTTTTCCCTTCCCCATGTTATGTTGAAATTTTTTTAAGTAGAAATAATACTAGTGAGTATCATTTTAGGAATCTCTATTGATATTACACTAAGATAGAATACTTTTTATCAATTTTTCTAATGTAAATAATCTAATACATTCTTTGGGAGACTATTTAGTGTCTTTTTATGTCATCTAAAAATGTGATATGATGACTATGTATATTAATATTGGGTGGTTATATCATATTTAAATAATGACCATCATTCCCCATTTAATTACATTTTAATGTAAGTTCACATATATCTTTTATTGTGACCAATTCCCAAAATCAATAACTTGGAAAAATATTTGGGAAATGCAATGTAACAAAATCACTCACTAATCCATTTTAATTATATGATTGAATTCGTAATGGTGAAATTTTCCCCAATGACTATGAATGATTCCATTTTTAATAATTTTCATCCCATTGGGATTATAGATTATCCTAAGTTAAGTGGGTGTATGTTTATAGTGTTGGTTCATATGGTGGTTCTATATGGTTCATTACTAAATGGAATTAGAGTGTATTATTTTCAAATATGGCCTCAATTTGTGAGAGTAGTTGAATTATTGTCAGGGGTAATAGTATAATTGATATAGAACTATTAGGTCATATGATTTAGGTTTGTGGAAGTTCATACAATGCTTTTATATACATTAGGTTTGAGATTCCATTGGTGTTATGGTGATTTCATTTAAATTTTTTATTTTAGGTAGGATTTGTTTGAAATATTTACAGTCAAAATGATGTTACACTATGTTATAATGTGTTTTGGGGACACTTATTGTTTAATTATTCAAATTTGTATCGAATTGTAGGGGATTTAAACTATTCATGATTACAGAACATTGTCTTAAAATGTGTGAACGTACTTTTTGGACCAATTTCGATAACAACTAGTGAAACTCAAATGGTTGATGATTCTCTTGAAATTTTTGTATTCCAAACCATAACTCATGGAGGAAATTTTTACATTGTGATGTTATCATTCATTAGATATGTTTTATTCTTTATTGTCTGATTGAATTTTTATATGGATATAAATGATTAATTTTAGTTTACGAAATTAAAAATTCTAGATTAAAAATCATATTCTATGATTTAGGGGAGGTTCTATTAAGAAAAAATGTATTAGGTAGCTTTTGGTATTTTTATTAAATGTTTTTTACCACAATGAATTTTTTTTTGAGAAAAACATGATTTTATTATTATGTATGGTTTAAAAAATCAATGTGTTATGATATGTTTTAGAAGACTTTTACTGTGAATTTAAAATGGGATTAGTGACCTTTTTTGGGTTTCATTGAGATTATGTTCGATTGAGTGGTCTTTTTTAAGAGATTTGTTATTATTGTTTAACTTATCATATTTTTTATTATCCACATTATGATTAAATATAATGTAGTTTGATAGAGTATACTTTTTTATCATTTTTTATAATTTATTTTCAATTAATATATAATTATATATTAAATTGAATTTCTTAGTTATCTATCATATTTATGAAAGAGTTTTTCCCCTCCTCAAAGTCTCTTCCAAGACTTGTAATGGAGTGGTCATTACTTGTGCTTAACATCTCATGGATAATGAATGATTGTTTATCTAATGATATCCTCCCATAATCTGTGTTGATATAGGATCCCATGTGGTGAAATAATCATTATATTTGGTTGATGCTATTTTTTACCTTCTGAAAATATTGACTTCTACTAGAGTGATGTAAATAATTTCATTATTATAATGCTTGAGTTTTATGTGGTGGGATGATACAATTAATTCCAAACAATTTGAGGCTCCGATATTGGGATGTTTCATAGAAAACATCATTCAATATATTCACCAAAATATTTAATTTTCATGATGGTGTGGATGTATTTATTTATTCTCATGGGTGATCAGTAAGTTTGTATCTATATTGAAGGCTACAATATTATAGAACACATATCTTCAGACTTTTTTAAAGATGATTCCTTGAATGTGAGGATCTTTAAAAAAGGTATCTATCCAGATCTATTTTCATCACTGCTTCAGTCTATCATAACAACCTATATTGAAATGGTTTATATAGTTGACATTATTGAAACAATAATATAATGAAAATCTAGAGTATTATTTGATTCGATTTTTGACAAATCCAGTAAAGGTGATCTACGTAATGAGAAAATGGTATAAGAATGAAATGAGGGGAGTATACCATATTTAATACCTTCCATTAATATTTTTAAAAGAAAATGAATATAGTGTGTTCTAATTCAGGGATTTCTATTTGTATTCTATTTTCATATCCACTATCACTAACTTCTCATCATCATTCTAGTAATGCTAATCACATTCAGTGGTTTTTGTGAATTGGCCAGTCATTGATATGAGTATTGATAGAACTATACCATTTCTAATCATTTGTCTTCATTTTCTGTTCCATTACATTGTTAGAAGCATAAAATCATTTTGGTTGGATCCTATATAAATTTTCTTTTATGTTAGGGACTTATCCCACCATATCGATACAAATATACTATGTATAGTGAAATAATGTTTGTTTGATGTAGTTTTTTTATATTTGGATTTGATGAATCCTAGTAAAATATGTTTTCATTTTATACATATATGTTATATGGATGATATATGGATTCAATTCGTTTTAACTATGGTAATAATTATAATTTCTTATGTTCTGAGAATATTGTTAGAGATATAGTGTGTATATTTCCCTCAAGAGAACCATGGGATTCCTTCCATGAATTTATCCCCAAATTACTCCTGACATATGATTGTGAATTATTTTTGGTATCATTCCCTTCCATGATTCAAAATGATAATGTTTGGATACGTTTCGTGTTTATTGGATTTTTTCCCTGGTGATCGGTATATTTTCATGTTAATTTTTTATAAATATGTTGTTTCTTGGCATTTATTGATCTAGATTTCATTGTTAATGGAATTGTTCCCCTTCATTTTTTATCATTCCTTTTTTCATTTATCGTGTCCATTGATTAAAATATTTTTTGTATTGAAAATTTATGGGATACATGTTTTATGAATCTCAGTGATTTAACTTTATTTATGGAGTAATTATTTTGGATGACATTTATTCGGATGTTTTATCATTGGTCTCTAGTAACCTTTTTTTTCTGGAGGTGGTGTTTTGATTTTTTTTCAATGATTTCAATTTTTGATTAAGGGTGATACTAAGAGTAGTTAGTGGTCATGATGACCATAATTTCAGATAATACCATGGACATGGATATCCTAAAGCAATCATGTTTTAACAATTATTTATTTTAGTGATGTATCTTCTTCTAAACAATCCTAATGCACATTATTTTGTTGAGTTTCAAATATTTTTAATATTTGTTATCCTGAGGAATTGTTGATTCATACCTCATATATTCTTTTTCATGGGTTGGGATATTCTCATAAAATTTATTTCATATTTGAAGAAGGTTATTGTGGTATTTTTTTTATTTGACATTTAATCAAACATTATGGGGAGGAAATTAGAATTTTGTGGTTCTTTTTAAACCCCAATGTTAAAAATTATTATTAGTAATATTTTTGTATTTTTTCTGTCCATTTCGTAGTTTTCCAATATTAATATTTTTTATTTTTTGGATTCTTTTCATGGGTGTGAGTTTAAGGAAAATATACTGAAAACTAATCAGTAAAAACTATTCTTCGGGGGTACTGGTTGAATAGAAGAGTGAAAATTATGTACATGGTTAAATAAATCATATGTAAAAAATATGTATCTTCTTGTGTATTATACAATTGAATATTAATTATCAGTATTTGGTGTGGAAAATATAATGAGAATACCAAATGTACTTCTTGGTTTCGTGTATTCCAATCGTTTACTTTTAAATTTAATTATTTTTTATATCCCAGGACTCCACCATTTAGACCAGATAATGAAATTTCAAACCATGGGATCTAACTCTAACATGAATCACTTTTTAGTTTATTTGGAGGAATTTTTGGGAGTTTGTCCATCAAAAACAATATGTTTGAGAAAATTTTATCACATATTATTTTTTTTAATTTTTTTACTCAATCTTCCTCAATAAATTGTGGTTAGGTTATTACATATCCCAAGTCATAGGATACTATAATATTAATATTTTTTTCTATTATTGTTGTTTTAAATCCATGGTTTTTCATGATGATGTATATCATTTAATGTTAATAGATCTCACCACATGATGTAGGTATTTATATATCATTAGAATTTATTTCGCATTTCTACTCATGTATTCATTCCCTATTCATTATTCCCATTGATGATTTTGGTGTGGATTATCTAGATTTTATAAAAAATACTTTCTTATATTTTTAATGATTTTATGGAAAAAATTTGTGGTATTTTTTATTTTAATTTGTCATTATTTGTATGTTTGTTCCTTATGTGGCATACATGGTCGATAAAATTTCAATGTTGAATATTATGATAATTTTTAATAATTTTTTTATGAACCAATATTTTTTATAATGAAAGATCTTATTATTGTATGAAATGCAATACATTTTTTAAAGTGTTAATTATTTTATAATTAGATAATGATTCCCTTATTTTTTGGGTGTTCCATGGTGGTTTTTAATAATATTAATTATCTTTTAATAAGGTTCATGAAGTGTATTTAAAAATAATTAACAAATGTAACAGTTATTGTCAAGGAAAGGAAATCCTAATTATAACATTGGATATTATATTATTTCAAAACATAACATAACCATGTTGACCCACTTGAACTATTGATGATGCTTTTATATCTCCATGTGAAGAAATTTTTTAATTCTTTCCTGGAGTTCTTATATATTGGATTTATTTCCATGGGATTATTGTCAATTGGGGTGTATATTATATTCATATTTTTATTGTGTATTCTAAATTATTAGGTGATGCATTTTTCATTTTTTGGGTTCCACGTACCATTACTGTTACATGAGGTATAATGAGTTAACAAGTAAGAATTAGGGCATCATTTTCCAATCCATTTGAGATTTATATGTAGTTATATCCGCTAGTTGTATGTAACACATTGATAATGTGTTTTTTACTGAGGATATTGGTTATAATAAATATTTTCATAGATTTATTCCAGTTATATAACTAGTCGTAGGTCTTTCTATATAGGGACTGTGTGGTCCAATTAGTCATTATTGTTTTTAATTATGTGTTAAATCATATTTTATAATTCACGGGTCATATAAATGTGTTTATTCATTATTCATATATTTTTAAATTTTATGATATTGATTTGTTATCCTTTCTTTGATTCATTAGTTCATTTAGGTTTTAACCCTGAATTATGGATAATGTTATTCTTTTCCTTTACCATCAACAATCATTTACATTTTTACACTTGTAGTAATTTATTCACATTATGTTTTTGTGTTTTTTTTCAAAATCCAAAATTGGAAAACATTCCATGTGATAATATTTACACTAAATATTTTGAAATGTTTTAAACCAATGGATATAATATATTGAATTGTATAGTTAGTTAAATGGTAAATGAGTTTTTCTTATTTTTTATTCAGTATTTTGTTAAAAATATACATTTAGGAAATAGATTTACAAAATTTCACACTCTTATAAATCACATCATTAATGATTTTCTTATTTTTATTTTTTTTAATGGAAATGAAAATCCAAACTTTTATATCCCCAATTATTAAATACTATTTTATTATTATTTTATAAAATTAATGAAAAAAGTTAATATTCAGATCCCAATTGGTAACTATTAGTGGAATTATACCAATATCATTAGGAAATACATATAATTGTTTCAATGTTTGTTTTAGTTTTTTAAATTCTGAATTTCTTATTATTATTCACTGAAGGACATGTATTTTTTGGGGTTTTATTTCCAAATAATTATTTATTTATGGTTTTACACTATTTTTTATAATATATAGTATCTTGAAAGCATTAAATTTCATATTTAAATATATGTGATTGCCTTTAGAATATATCCTTATCTATATATAATAATTCATTGTTGGGATGTTTTTGTTTTTGTTCTTGTGGATGAAACCAACACTAATAGTAATGTATATTATCCCTGATGATTTTTATATGCTCGATCATATCACTAATGCTCCTATTTTATTTCCTGGTATGGTTTAGGAATTAGTATAAATTAAAAATAGGGTTGGATTCTTAAAAGGATATATTGATAACCTTCTCAAACCACTACAAACATTATCATGTATAGACTCGTAGGAAAACAAGGTCTTTTGATTAAATCTACATGGTCCTATGATGGTGGTCGAAAAAATATTTTTGTTAACTAGGCATGATTTTCTTTAAATAATAAATCTCATGAACTTTAATAATTATTTCATACAAAAAATTTGGTCCCATATGTATTGTAGTTGTTTGTTTTGAAAAGTTTAATGTTAACCCCCAAGTTATCGGATACATAGCTACGAATAATTCCATTATAATAGTGGACTGATAGATTTTATTATAAAAAAATTAATATATGGAATATGATAATATAATATTTATTTGATATCCAGTATGTAGGATCCTTTTTCATCCCTTGAAACCAACATAGATTTCCTAGTCTATCCATTTATTAAGGAATTGAACACTCAACTCATTCATAAAAATGTCCTAAAATAACTTATAAACTATTACAAAACTATAGAATTAACCCTTATCTATAGTATATATAAATCATCAAGTATTGAATATAATTAAGAGTGATATCATAAATTTAAATTCACTTTAAACACACAACTATACACATCTCCATAATTATATGAAATTGATTTTTCTTAGTATATCGATCAAGAAACTCTCAGATAGTATTTTGAGAGTAAACTATACTTATAATATCAATCATAAAAATCATTGATATATATTCTCACTTCCAATAAGTGATATAATATTAATGAATTAATTCTGGTTGGACTTGATGCTCAACCGTAGACTACAGATTAGTGATGCATTGAGAAATAAAATCATAGGCATTTTCTCATTATATAGTCCCTCATGAATTATGGACAAAAATATATAAAAAATTATACACACCAATATATACTGATATAGGGAGTATTAAACTCCCTCATATAATTTTTTGGGACTTAATGTGATCCACTATAATTCCTTGGAAAAGGATGACAAGGTTTCTATTGTTTGAAAATACATATTGTGCGCCCCATTAGGATATCTGGTCAAGTTGAACATCATGGTATGTTTTTCAATATTAATTCCATCAATGAAATATATAGGGATATTTGGAGACACAAAAATCAATTAAATGTTAGACTCTCATCTCTCCTTCACTAGGGAGAATTATAATGAGACTCACTGCTCCAAATACTATTTCACTAGGTGAAAGCTAAATTTCATGATGTCATAATATTCCATGATGTTTTAATATCATACTAAAATATATTTTAGTCATAGTCATGTATGAACTCTTCATAAAACTCATGTCGTATATAGATTTCTCTCTTGAAAATTACTATCCGAGACTCAGGTGGTCTATGAAACTATATGATGATCATGATAATGAATAAAAAACCATTACATATTCCAAAAAAAAATACAAATTATTCTATCAATAATGGAAAATAAATGAATTTATACTAAAATGGTATTAATTTTATATATTTTTAATCAACCAATACATTCTTAATTATCAATGAACACTTGATTATTGATAAAGGGGAATAATTGAACACTATGTACTCTAAAACTCCATTTGGATGTATAAGAATAGTTGAACTGACCATCCTTTGACTAAGCTCCCCAATGTAACATTCCACTACTCAATCTTGTAGAATGAATTATCCTTTAATTTAATAGAATTTAACTACTATTTAATCCTAAAAAATTATAGCTGAAAAATATATGAGTTCCTAGAAATATGACGAGAAATATTTACCTATGATAAAAACATAGATGTATCCCAAGCCACTAACTCTATGTTTGTTATGTACATGGGTACACAAGGTTCACTGATACAATTCAAATAAATTGAACCATATAAATCCAAAACTAGAAAATTGATAACATAAAATATCACTAGTTATAGAATATTATTTATAGGACCACCTCAAATACTCAATGGGATTCTTCTCTAATGATGAATAAATTAGAATATAATCAGTGATGATAACCAGAAATTATTCCCTCAATGTCAAAAATATTCGATTAGTATTTCATAGGAAGTCATTTGGGGAATTCTTTACATAAAAAGGAACAAATAGAAAAAAAAAATATTTACATAATGACAATATTATTCCACCTTCTGAATATCCTTTAATGAACTCCCAAATGGTTGTATCCATTAATGACATTAATATTTAAGAACAAACATACATAGTTTTATCTAGTCAAAGTGGTCATTAATCCATTTAATAGAATCTATTTGTATTTTTTTAATTCATGAAATTATAATCAATGAATAACCAAAACATTTATTCTACCCTGATTGTGAAATAAAATTCATATTCTAATGAGGACACAAATGTATTGAAAATATCCTTAACCAATAATTCATTTAACTATACCGCACCTAATAAATCTTAGTAGGGTCCACTTGATATTTTATTAAAGATATAATTTAGAAAACAAGGAGAAAAAATCGAAATCAAATCATTGTAAATGGTAATATTTATAGAACACACTCATTTAATAGATAAATGTGGTCATTCAAAGGCACTAGAATGCATGTATCTGAATAACCCACTAATCATGGGCTCAATGAATCTAACTATTAGGAGATAGTTTTTATCTTCCAATAGACAACACCGAATCACTATTATATTATTTCATTGTCACAACTAAATGAGAATATAATCGTATCCTATTATTTGTAACCAAATTTATTATAGTGTCATTATATTTAAGAACATACCATGTATAGCTAGATTATACCATTAATGTATCTATAGGTATTCATTTAATCCACTATGATAATACATGTAAATATCTCTATTCTAAAAATACATTCTTGATGTTTACATACAAGAAAAATAGTCAAATCAATTCATGTATTAATCTATGGAAAGAATTTATGTTTTAAATTCTTTGTAGGAATATCCCAATACTAAACAAGGGGAATGATATTGAATAATTAAACATGAATTTGTCAACAATTACAATTTATATAGAAGAGAATAATAATATCAAAACTCAAATCATAACATGTGTAGCCTAAGCATACCCCCACGTGATTCTATCTAACAATTTAATTGACCTCCAACACTTTATGTCTCGTTTCTTCCACCTTATGGTTATGGTAGAAGTAGTCCACTGTGACATCCTCCATATATATCTCTTTCATCATGGGTCATGTCAACGCCACCTCCTCGGGACCATCTTGACTACACTTGGTCAATACTGAATAGTGATACCACCTGGGTCATGATTGTTTTCCCATGATATTTTCATCTCATTATAAGTATAGATGTGTAGTCTGAACTGATACCCCACTACTCCTTGGAGAATACTAGTCATGAGTGACACCATCTCATCTATAAGGATCCATATCATTTTCAGTATGCTAACAACTTCTATATGCGAATATCCACCATTTGAAGGCTCATTCATGTCATGAAAAATGATTATTATCTACAATGATTAATATTTATGTGACCTGTGTGAATTTAAATTAATTATCATTCACTAGATCAATCAGATTCAAAACATGTTGATGGAAATAATGATGAATTTTTTATGGTTTGTCTACTCACCTCTCATCTGGTGGAATAATTTTTCTATAATCATTTTGAGTGACTTAAACATGAATTGTACCCTATACATAATCCATATTACATGACTTGTCATAATCATATCACATTCTAAGAAAAATATCATTTTGATGAGAAGGTATAATCCTACAAATAAAAAACCAATACCATTGTATGCCAATTAAATATTGGGAGACAAATTTAGAACATAATGAATGTTAATATACCATTAAAAATGATATATGAACCATTGGTTTCACTAAAATATTTGTTCGATTTTTGAAGGCTGAATGTAGTTTGATATAGTATATGAATATAGATACATTGAAAACCACACAATCAGAGTGCTCCTTGTCTTTAAGACCAAACACGATGCACCATAATATTTTTTCCATACATTCTCAAACTGTCCATCAATATATTTTTTTCTATAAACTATTCCTTAGAATAAGCTCCCTTTAATACCACATAGTCAAGACCCCACATAACAGTGCCCTACTTTATCTTCTTTTAAGCCAATATTAACACCCCAACACAACATCTAATTGGCCATGAGATAAAAATTTTCACAGAGTTATTATATTACACAATTATTAAACCTTTTCATATTGACCACACACACACACACATAACTCTAATTTTTACATGACCAAGAATGATTAATAAAATTTTACAAACATTAGAGGCACCAATGAATTTATCAATTATAATAAAAATTTTGTGTACAAAAAAATTTGATATATTAAATTTGAAAAATAAATTCCATACTTGAAAAAAAATGATCCCCTACCAAAAAAAATATCAGAAGGATAATCGTACTCATTGAAATCAATATCAACCACCTGATGTGATCTTCTACACTGTGTACTTCTATTATTCATTATTTTTTTTACCATTGTCAATATCATACAGTACAGTATCTATATAAGTTACAACAATTTTTTGGAAAAACCCATCTAGTGGTGAGTATAAATAATCCTTGTTGGAAACTCTTTATAAATAAAATCAATAAAGATAAAGTGTCCAGTCCTCTGACATGATTAGAAAGAAAATGTAACCCAACTACTAATATTTTCATTATTGAAACATAATGAATTGTGAATGTAATCAATTCATATTCAGATCCATCTAAGGATGTTACAACAATCCACATCCCTTAATGTTAGTACACTCCCAAATGCTATTATGAAAATTTAAAATTAAATAGAACATAATAGAGGATCTATGCATCATTGAATGATGAATCAATTAAGGGATTAGAAACTATAATTGAGGACCCACTCCCAACAAATTATTAAAGTCAATGGTGTACAAACAAAAAAGATAGAGGAACAATGCTCATATTTGAATGCAGTGTACCAACCCAACTTATAAACAATCTATTGGTCAATATCACCCAAATATAATGTTACTCTATTAAGGGAGTTGAATCAGATGATCATCGTCTATGATTATGATTGATTATTGATATAATATAACAATAAAAGTTGTTATAACCTATCACCCACTCCATCAATTATCTTATAACAGATGATGAAATAGGAAGAGGTATTTTATAATGAATTATTTCTCATAATATTGAAATCTCATATGTTTAATTTTCATTAGCAAAAAGGATATATGGGTGTTATATCATTCAAAAATATTAATTCTCAATTTCCATTGGATTTCATGTCCTATAATTCAACGACCAAAATCTAATCATGACCAAGAGTTCATCTTAACATAAAAAATTAATAACCATGGTGTGTGGTATGATCCGCATAACATGTAAGACTATATAGGGACTCAAGAATATACCTCTTGAATGAGGATCTATAGAATAAATATTTTAATAGTACATGTCAATTAGTAGATTATTATTTTATTAGTACGTGGTGTTCTTGGAGTGTACTCCGTGAACAAAGATCATCTACATATTCGTAGACACATGACATGTTGTTTAGGATGCAAGAAAAAAATAATTATCTCATATGGAAACTCTGACATATATAAAAGTATATTACATGATGTTTGATTTTTTAAAACACTTGGCATGTATTCTCAAATTTCACAGACTGTGATGTCTTCATCCCTGATCATCAAATATCAATTGATCACCGCCAAAATATCACCCAATACAACATTCAAGTAATTAATCTCAATTAATCATTTCCAATAATTTATTTCTCAATCATTTGTTTCCAGAAAATACATTACCAAAAATTTAATGTTGTTCATCAGAACAATCACTTATATTTGGGGCACTTAATATCATTTTACACTAGTGTTCACGTAATTGATTACTAATAAAGTTTTATCGGATTATTTTTCTACATTCAAACAATACATTTGAAATCCCTATTCTAATAATTATTTAAACTAGACATATAGTTAAATTGATGGATTATAATATGATGAATAAAAATACTTATATTAAGAAAATAATGGAAAAATAAATAATTTAAATTTAGTAGTTGTGAGGATAAAATAATAAAATAATCATAAATTTGGTAAACATAACAACACATGGGATTCTAGTAAAAATTATCAAGGTTTTTTCAATTGAAATAATTTAACCTAAAAGGACATGAATTGAAAAAATAATGATATTGGATATTATAAATATTATAATTTTTTTCATCTAATTAAGGAATACTATGGATGAAATTCTGAAAAAAAACTCCCTCCCTAATGTTCAAGTTCATTGATTATGAAAGAACAATTAAACACTACTTTTATTGGAGATATCCAATAACTGCATTGTTCATCCATAAAACTCCCTTTATGGAATATCCATGGATCATTACCACTGTTGTGGACTTCCCATTCATTATAAATCTTTATTTTTTATACTACTATGAAGAAGTGTAACACCCTAAGTTTTTAGAAAGATAAAACTAAGTTCGATAGCGTAATAGACACAGAAACACAAAATTGAAAGATGAAGTATTTATTTAAATATGATTATTTTATCAATGAAATTATATTTTAAATATGAATATTATTAATAAATTTATTATATATATATATATATAAATACTACTAATCATTAATTTATTCATAAATTCTAAAAAAATATTCACCCAATTTTTTGTATTGATTCTCCACTTGTTAATATATGATTTCTTAAAATTAGATTCATATTTTATTTTATAAAAAATATATTATAATAAATATCTATAATATTCGGACATTTTATTTCAAAATAATCACTGATTTTTTGTTTTCATTACATACAAATTAAAAGAAAGTGAAAATTTTAGATTTTTGATACGAATATTTACTTTTCATTGGATTGTTAGAAATATGTTTTTCTTTAATACAATAAATTATTTGGATAAAATGATTCCATTAATCATTAATGTTACATTACAGTTACATAGTTATTCATAATTTATTATTTATTTGTTTAATTTAATTTAAATCTTATTTATACAAGATTTTAGAATATATTTATTTTCTTGTTTCAAAACACTTATATATGGAAAATGTTTTCAATGGAAATATTTTCCAAATTTTAAATAATTTAAAAAAAACCCTAAGAGGGAATGATATGAATTATATATATAATAAATATATCTAATTAATAATTAAAATAAATATAATGAATATTATTTTTTATAGACATAATCTAAAAACATTATTTCCTATAGAATATTGATATTATAAAAAAACTCATTATGATGATGTATATGATTTTTATATTATCCCACTTCAACAAATTTATATTTAGAAAATGGACTTCATATTAAAAATCATTATAATTACTACTACGTAATAATGCCTACTAAATTTATGGATAATATAAATAGTAAAAATATTAAGTATTTATTACCATGATAAAAGAAAAATAGGGTAAATATGGGTAAAAATTTAACAAGGACCATAAACAAAGTAAACCTAGTACTATGCATATTTAAATTTTAATTTTAAAATATTAATAATAATATTTTTTATTAATAATAAATGTTAAAAAAATGAATTTGAAAAAAATTGATGTCTTATAACAATTATGTTTTGGTAATATATTTTATTATGAAAGACACTCATTTTGATTATTTAATGAATTTTTAAATAAATGGACATGTTGACTAGGTAATAAAATAGAATACTAAAAATTAAATAAAAATAATAAATATAATGTTATGATGTCAATTATAATGACTATAATGTTTCAAAAATAATTATGTTAAACAAATGGTAATTTTAAATTACATTATATTATAATTTAATATTTTAAATTCTTAAATATATATATGAGGATAAAATAAATATTATTAATTTGATACATCAAGTAGAAATTATTCAACCATGATTTTTTCATAAATTTCGGAGACTGTCAAATTTTAGTCAAAATATATAATCTGGTATCAATATATGGTAGGTACTAATACATTCATAATGACCCAAATGTGATTCAATAAATTTAGTAATTTGTTTTGAAGATATAATATATTCATCCACACAAAATATTGTGATTATCATGTCATTTGATTAATTTTATAAAATATTTATGAATGATCCAAATCATATACTATATTTTATTATTTTAGAGAAATTATATATGATTGATGCTCCCTTCAACATCACCAACTATAATATTTTTATGATATAAGACCTTTTTAATATAACATAATGAAAAACACACCTCTTTTAAAAAAATTGAAAATATTTGGGAAGGTTTGTAGGTTTGATTGTTATATTATACTACGTTTGAAACCTATGTTTGATAAATAATAAGGAATTCACCTATTGTTCCAATATAAATTTTAACAAGATCCCATTACACATCACACAAGAAAACTAGTTTCATTCCCTTTATTTACCCTCTACTAGTTATTGTTATCACATGGTTACCCTAATATTTCACAAAGTTTATCCCATGCTTTTGAATTTACCCTCTCATCGTAATGGATCACCCTCTCTTTTTTTAAGAACCCTTTTAATGTTATGCATATGCATATTATTTTTTTTATTTATTATGTATTTATAAATACCTATTGAAAAAGTATATGTTAATGAGTTGATATAGCCCTTTCACAACAATTATTCCCTCCCATTATCTGGTATGTACACCTTCTTTGCTGCTGAATTTATCTAGTGGTTTTATGTATAAAATAGTTGGGGCCTCCCCCTCTTTATTTTATTTCCCAATATATATATATATATGTATATGATTGGTAACCTCAGGTTATTATTTTTTCATGTTCATATAAATACCCATGTTTTTAATTTATTTACAAAAAATGAAAAATTATTTATACCCTCTAATTATAAATTGAACATAAGCTTTTACTATTTAATAATTATCTCGTTGAACTATTTCTTCAAGTATACTCCTAATAATATTACGTCTTATGTCTAATTACTAATATTTAAATTAGTTCTTGAATATCTCATTTAATTTCTTTATTATTTATAAATTATTACACATCCCTTTCGATCTCATTAATACCTCAAATGAACATTTCTGTCCCCCCTACTTTGTAGTTGAAATATCACTCCATTATTCAATTAAGAAAAATTATATTGTGAATACCCATTCAAATTTCTTAAAAATGTGTTCACCTATATGAACATATAATCCCATTAATGGGGGAATACATGTATAAAATCAACATTGCATTTTTATTAGATTAAATGATTGAAATTTTTTCTCATATATATTATCTATGTGGAATTATTATTCATATAAATGATATGATTATGATTAGTGTGATAGACAAAACTCCAAGGCATTGGATATTATTTTATTCTCATGATATAATATTTAGTGTATAGGAGGTTATTTAATGGACATTAAATTATGATTCATAAGTTTTTAACCTTGAAATATGTTTTCAATGTCTTGTATAATGTACTTTACAAATTTTTCTTTTTTTATCATGTCATCATGTTACATAATTCCTTATTGTTCATGTTTATGATTTTCACCCCCTTTTTGTTCCATTTAATTTCTTTCTTCTAAACATTTAATACTATATTCCTTATATTATACTTTTATATTATCTTACTAGTCACTATTTCTCACCCCTTTATATGTACATCCCTTAGATATGACATATAGTTTTAGGGTACAGATGATTTTTAAGAGAATGATAAGGATTTTAAAAATAATATTATTGTATCAAATGTCCATGATGTCTATTTATGTTTCTAATTCTCGTACACAGTGTAATTATATATATTTTGGTTATTATTATTTGTAAATTTATGTAATAAATAATAATTTAAACATTTATAATGACACATGTTACCATATTTTGTACCAATGGATCATTTAGTAATTTGTCGGATTCAGATTAAGAAATTATACTTAATGTATTAAGGATAAAAATAAACTAAATAATTAATATCAAAACATTGATATTGTATACATCATGTATTTTTGAGGAAAATAATTCTTTATATGGACAATAAATTTTGATGTAGATCAAGAAAAAATATACTTATGGGTATCATTCAGAAGAACCAAATTAATCTATACTCAATCAGGACCTTCTGCATGAAATTGGGCCTTTATGAAAAAAAATTATGTTACTCAAGTATTTGATTTTGTATATTCATAAAGTCAATAAAAACCATTATTAAGGTAACAATAATTCTTTTTATAAACTATGTTAAGAAATATATCATAGATAACATATATTGAAGCCAAAAATTTTATATGATTATGAAATAAATTCAATTTATATTTTATTCTTTCAATGTTACTTTTTTACTAGTTATCTATTTAATTATATCAAATTAATCATCTATAGTTGTCATCATGTTGTAGGCAATGGATTGTAATATGAATAATCATGTGATCAACAAATCTGATATGAATTTTAATGCATTCCCAAATATTTTCTTAAAATGATGGGAGATCAGGTCAGATATGATATGATAATAAAAAATGATCTATCATAAATCACTATCAACAAAAATCATTAATTTGAATGTATAAGGAATTCAATTAAGGTGAAAAATACATCTCGAATAATATTATCTAATATAGATGATAATGCAATAAGGATTGCATTTATTATGTGTGAAAAAATATGTAAATTTGTATGATGGGAAATTATTAAAAAATAATTTTTTTTATTTTAGAAAAATAAGGAATAATTTATCATGATTATATTTTAAAAAATAATAGTATGAATGAATTGGCCAAAATAAAACATTCATAACTATTTATTGGATTATTTCGTTTTCTAGAGAATTTGGGAATTATTGGATTCATTTCTTAAATCCATGGAAGAAATATTATCATTCGGAATGACCTAGGATATGGAAATTATTTATGTGTAATGTATTGAGTGTTTATTCAATGATATTTTAGAATTATGTTTTTTAATATGTTTTAAAAAAATATGGATAAGAGAATCAATAAATATATACGTTTATACACCCAATTGATTAAATTTGTGGATTTGAATAAAATATTTAATAGTAATGATATCTTATAATAGTTATTTAGTGATAAATTTACATTCTAGAAAACACATTAATGAGTGATTGATAACCATTAATAAATTTTTATAATGACAGGAATAATTATAACTAAAATTCAAATTGGGATTTAATTAAATGTATCATTTCATATTATTATTCTTAAAAACATGTGAACTTTTTTTGTTCTATTATATCCTATAATATTTAAAATACAGTTAGGAATATATACCATTGATAATATAGTTGTTGAACATTGATATTTTGATTAGTATAGATATAGGATTTTGATAAATCCAAAACAATTGGAATATAAATAGATAGTCCCAACCAGTAGGACGGTAACCAATATAGCTAATTTTGAAGATTTTCTAGAGATGAATACATCACATGTTTTTCCCTCGGACAAGACTAATAATAGATCTAATAACCTATGAATTGGTGAATATTATAGTGGTATATGTTCATGAAAGTTTTGATCAGAACCCAAAAAATGTACACTAAACAACCCCATGAAAATATAACCATCATGTACCTTAAAATTAAAGAATGTTCTCCTATATTAACGAGATATTTATAAATATCATAATATTATTAATATTAATATTTTATTTTCAATAAAATAATAATCATATTTTCATCATATTTTTATTTATAAATTATATGGATTCTCATGCAATAAGACATAAAATGTTCAAGGTATGTTTCATGTCAAGGGGTTTCCTCATAGCTGGCATATGGATTGGACAAACCATGAGGCCAAACCAAGAGGACCATTTTTCTAGAAAATAAACCATTGATCACTTAATGATATAAATGATTAAACCACATTTTTTCCCTTTCTTTTTTCCTCCACATGTAACAACTCTATCCAATATTCATCTCTCCATTTATAAAATATATGGATCATAATAACTCACCCATTCATTGTCCATTACAATTTTCATTAGAAGCAACAATTCCATAATGGAAATATCTATGATCAGTATGATTTTATTTGAAGGTTATCCTTCAATCCATTATTCACTTTTAGTCTGACTCATTTTACTTATTTTTGGCCGGTGTATTGTTTCTCTCATTTCATCAAAATAATACCAAATAATAACTTTATATCAGATGTGTGAGTCATCCTCAGTTAAATTTATGTGACCAATGATCATATTAATAATTTCATCAAATTTTAAATAGTTAAATGACTTTCCACTCATTAGAAATTTCTTGAAACACATTTTTTGTTTTATAGAAATAATAATTATTTGTTGATCTATGTTACAAAATCATATGGTGAAACCCATCCTTGGGTCATTAGCGTGGTTTATATCCACCACCTTCGGTGTTCTCATCTTTAATGGATTTTGGGTCTTATCTTAAATGGGTAATTACTTTTATGAGATGCATATGTATTAAATGAATTAAATTATTAAATGAATTACATATATGTTATTCCTTGAGTTTCATACCTCAAAACATATATTTTATTTCCCATGAATGATCGTTCTTGTTTAATTGAATGTACCTTATATTAAATTTAATCAAACTTGTGATTTTTTAAATTAATATACTCAATTCCATAAATCATTTCTTTCCACATATTCCATGAAATGGGACTTATACATAAATCTTGTATAATTCCATATTCCGGATTCCTATGAAATATTTTAGTGGTTGAATTGAATTATTTTTGGGAGAATCTTTCCATCTTTGTTTATATAACTAGTACTCACCCGTGTGTACGCACGACATTTTGGATGAATTGTTTTTATTTAATAAGATAATTTTATTTGTAAAGGATACTAAAAATAGTAATGTTGAATATTTTTAATGAAAATGTATTGGTGAATAATAATGGGATATGAGTGGATAAAATATGGACACACCATTAAAATTATTGAAAAAATAAAACTGTAAAAAATAAATTTCTAATTTTGGAGAAATATTGCGAATCAATTTCATCTAAATTCAAGTTATGTGTATTGGCCATAATGGGTTATCACCCGTGCTTCACTTCCCTACAGGCCATCACATGATTTAGCCAAAACAATTCTAACATGGTTCATAGAAATTATTTCCAAAAATGATAACATAGTCCATAGAAAAAGTAAAGTATGTCGTGTAATTTTAGTGAAAAAAGAAATAATATATAGAAGTGGATTTTCCAATAAAAAATGTGATTTGGGTAGATGAATAATTTGAATACATAATTACAAAACCCAATCATTAAATGAAACAGAATTTATGATGTTGATGTTTGTAGAACTTTTTTTAGCTAAATGAAGTTGTACTCTCTATTCTGAACAAACTGTTTTTTCAATATGTCTTCAACATCAGAGTTATCATGCAAATCCAATTAGCAGGTGAAATAAAAATAATGTAGATTAAAAAATAGTAATGAATTTTTAAATATGAATATTCAATTTACCAATGAAACATAAAGATAAAGTGTCTAGTCTTCTGACATGATAAGAAAGAAAATTTAACCCAACTACTAATATTTTCATTATTGAAACATAATGAATTGTGAATGTAATCAATTCATATTCAGATCCATCCAAGGATGTTACAATAATCCACATCCCTTAATGTTAGTACACTCCCAAGTGCTATTATGAAAATTTAAAATTAAATAGAACATAATAGAGGATCTATGCATCATTGAATGATGAATCAATTAAGGGATTGGAAACTATAATGGAGGACCCACTCCCAACCAATGATTAAAGTCAATGGTGTACAAACAACAATGATAGAGAAACAATGCTCATATTTGAATGCAGTGTACCAACCCAACTTATAAAAAATCTATTGGTCAATATCACCCAAATATAATTTTACTCTATTAAGGGAGTTGAATCAGATGATCATCGTCTATGATTATGATTGATTATTGATATAATATAACAATAAAAGATGTTATAACCTATCACTCACTCCATCAATTATCTTATAACAGATGATGAAATAGGAAGAGGTATTTTATAATGAATTATTTTTCATAATACTGAAATCTCATATGTTTAATTTTCATTAAAAAAAGGATATATGGGTGTTATATCATTCAAAAATATTAATACTCAATTTCCATTGGATTTCATGGCCTATAATTCAACGACTAAAATCTAATCATGACCAAGAGTTCAGCTTAACATAAAAAATTAATAACCATGGTGTGTGGTATGATCCGCATAACATGTAAGACTATATAGGGACTCAAGAATATACCTCTTGAATGAGGATCTATAGAATAAATATTTTAATAGTACATGTCAATTAGTAGATTATTATTTTATTAGTACGTGGTGTTCTTGGAGTGTACTCCGTGAACAAAGATCATCTACATATTCGTAGACACATGACATGTTGTTTAGGATGTAAGACAAAAATAATTATCTCATATGGAAACTCTGACATATATAAAAGTATATTACATGATGTTTGATTTTTTAAAACACTTGGCATGTATTCTCAAATTTCCCAGAGTGTGATGTCTTCATCCCTGATCATCAAATATCAATTGATCACCGCCAAAATATCACCCAATACAACATTCAAGTAATTAATATCAATTAATCATATCCAATAATTTATTTCTCAATCATTTGTTTCCAGAAAATACATTACCAAAAATTAAATGTTGTTCATCAGAACAATCGCTTATATTTGGGGCACTTAATATCATTTTACACTAGTGTTCAGGTAATTGATTACTAATAATTTTTTATCGGATTATTTTTCTACATTCAAACAATACATTTGAAATCCCTATTCTAATAATTATTTAAACTAGACATATAGTTAAATTGATGGATTATAATATGATGAATAAAAATAATTAAATTAATAAAATAATGGAAAAACAAATAATTTAAATTTAGTAGTTGTGAGGGGAAAATAATAAAATAATCTTAAATTTGGTAAACATAACAACACATGGGATTCTAGTATAAATTATCATGGTTTTTTCAATTGAAATAATTTAACATAAAAGGACATGAATTGAAAAAATAATGATATTGGGTATTATAAATATTATAATTTTTTTCATCTAATTAAGGAATATTATGGATGAAATTCTGAAACAAAACTCCCTCCCTAATGTTCAAGTTCATTGATTATGAAAGAACAATTAAACACTACTTTTATTGGAGATATCCAATAACTTCATTGTTCATCCATAAAACTCCCTTTATGGAATATCCATGGATCATTACCACTGTTGCGGACTTCCCATTCATTATAAATCTTTATTTTTTATACTACTATTAAGAAGTGTAACACCCTAAGTTTTTAGAAAGATAAAACTTAGTTCGATAGCGTAATATACACAGAACACAAAATTGAAAGATGAAATATTTATTTAAATATGATTATTTTATCAATGAAATTATATTTTAAATATGAATATTATTAATAAATTTATTATATATATATATATAAATACTACTAATCATTTATTTATTCATAAATTCTTAAACAATATTCACCCAATTTTTGGTAATGATTCTCCATTCGTTAATATATGATTTCTTAAAATTAGATTCATATTTTATTTTATAAAAAATATATTATAATAAATATCTATAATATTTGGACATTTTAATTCAAAATAATCACTGATTTTTTGTTTTCATTACATACAAATTAAAAGAAAGAGAAAATTTTAGATTTTTGATATGAATATTTATTTTTCATTGGATTGTTAGAAATATGTTTTTCTTTAATACAATAAATTATTTGGATAAAAAGATTCCATTAATCATTAATGTTATATTAGAGTTACATAGTTATTCATAATTTATTATTTATCTGATTAATTTAATTTAAATCTTATTTATACAAGATTTTAGAATATATTTATTTTCTTGTTTCAAAACCCTTATTTATTGAAAATGTTTTCAATGGAAATTTTTTCCAAATTTTAAATAATTAAAAAAACCCTAAGAGGGAATGATATGAATTATATATCTATTTAATATCTCTAATTAATAATTAAAATAAATATAAAGAATATTATTTTTTATAGACATAATCTAAAAAAATTATTTCCTAGAGAAAATTGATATCATAAAAAAACTCATTATGATGATGTATATGATTTTTATATTATCCCACTTAAACAAATTTATATTTAGAAAATGGACTTCATATTAATAATCATTATAATTACTACTACGTAATAAAGCCTACTAAATTTATGGATAATATAAATAGTAAAATTATTAAATATTTATTACCATGATAAAAGAAAAATAGGTTAAATATGGGTCAAAATTTAACAAGGATCATAAACAAAGTAAACCTAGTACTATGCATATTTAAATTTTAATTTTAAAATATTAATAATAATATTTTTTATTAATAATAAATGTTAAAAAATGATTTTGAAAAACAATTTATGTCTTATAACAATTATGTTTTGGTAATATATTTTATTATGAAAGACACTCATTTTGATTAATTAATGAATTTTTAAATAAATGGACATGTTGACTAGGTAATAAAATAGAATACTAAAAATTAAATAAAAATAATAAATATAATGTTATGATGTCAATTATAATGACTATAATGTTTCAAAAATAATTTTGTTAAACAAATGGTAATTTTAAATTACATTATATTATAATTTAATATTTTAAATTCTTATATATATATATGAGGATAAAATAAATATTATTAATTTGATACATCAAGTAGAAATTATTCAACCATGATTTTTTCATAAATTTCGGAGACTGTCAAATTTTAGTCAAAATATATAATATGGTATCAATATATGGTAGGTATTAATACATTCATAATGACCCAAATGTGATGCCATAAATTTAGTAATTTGTTTTGAAGATATAATATATTCATCCACACAAAATATTGTGATTATCATGTCATTTGATTAATTTTATAAAATATTTATGAATGATCCAAATCATATACTATATTTTATTAATTTAGAGAAATTATATATGATTCATGCTCACTTCGACATCACCAGCTATAATATTTTTATGATATAAGACCTTTTTAATATAATATAATAAAAAACACAACTCTTTTAAAAAAATTGAAAATATTTGGGAAGGTTTGTAGGTTTGATTGTTATATTATACTACTTTTGAAACCTATGATTGATAAATAATAAGGGATTCACCTCTTGTTCCAATATAAATTTTAACAAGATCCCATTACACATCACACAAGAAAACTAGTTTCATGCCTTTTATTTACCCTCTACTAGTTATTGTTATCACATGGTTACCCTAATATTTCACAAAGTTTATCCCATTCTTTTGAATTTACCCTCTCATCGTAATGGATCACCCTCTCTTTTTTAAGAACCCTTTTAATGTTATGCATATGCATATTATTTTTTATATTTATTATGTATTTATATATACCTATTGAAAAAGTATATGTTAATGAGTTGATATATCCCTTTCACAACAATTATTCCCTCCCATTATCTGGTATGTACACCTTCTTTGCTGCTGAATTTATCTAGTGGTTTTATGTATAAAATAGTTGGGGCCTCCCCCTCTTTTTTTTTATTTCCCAATATATATATATATATATGTATATGATTGGTAACCTCAGGTTATTACTTTTTCATGGTCATATAAATACCCATGTTTTTAATTTATTTACAAAAAATGAAAAATTATTTATACCCTCTAATTATAACTTGAACATAAGCTTTTACTATTTAATAATTATCTCGTTGAACTATTTCTTCAAGTATACTCATAATAATATTTCGTCTTTTGTCTAATTACTAATATTTAAATTAGTTCTTGAATATCTCATTTAATTTCCTTATTATTTATAAATTATTACACATCCCTTTCGATCTCATTAATACCTCAAATGAACATTTCTGTCCCCCTACTTTGTAGTTGAAATATCACTCCATTATTCAATTAAGAAAAATTATATTGTGAATACCAATTCAAATTTCCTAAAAATTTGTTCACCTATAGGATCAAATAATCCCATTAATGGGGGAATACTTGTATAAAATCAACATTGCATTTTTATTATATTAAATGATTGAAATTTTTTCTCATATATATTATCTATGTGGAATAATTATGCATATAAATGATATGATTATGATTAGTGTGATATACAAAACTCCAAGGCATTGGATATTATTTTATTCTCATGATATAATATTTAGTGTATAGGAGGTTATTTAATGGACATTAAATTATGATTCATAAGTTTTTAACCTTGAAATATGTTTTCAATGTCTTGTATAATGTACTTTGCAAGTTTTTCATTTTTTATCATGTCATCATGTTACATAATTCCTTATTGTTCATGTTTATGATTTTCACCCCCTTTTTGTTCCATTTAATTTCTTTCTTCTAAACATTTAATACTATATTCCTTATATTATACTTTTATATTATCTTACTAGTAACTATTACTCACCCCTTTTTATGTACATCCCTTATATATGACATATAGTTTTAGGGTATAGATGATTTTTAAGAGAATGATAAGGATTTTAAAAATAATATTATTGTATCAAATGTCCATGATGTCTATTTATGTTTCGAATTCTCGTACACACTGTAATTATATATATTTTGGTTATTATTATTTGTAAACTTATGTAATAAATAACAATTTAAACATTTATAATGACACATGATTCCATATTTTGTACCAAGGGATCATTTAGTAATTTTTCGGATTCAGATTAAGAAATTATACTTAATGTATTAAGGATAAAAATAAACTAAATAATTAATAACAAAACATTGATATTGTATACATCATGTATTTTTGAGGAAAATAATTCTTTATATGGACAATAAATTTTGATGTTGATCTAGAAAAAATATACTTATGGGTATCATTCAGAAGAACCAAATTAATCTATACTCAATCAGGACCTTCTGAATGAAATTGGGCCTTTATGAAAAAAAATTATGCTACTCAAGTATTTGATTTTGTATATTTATAAAGTCAATAAAAACCATTATTAAGGTAACAATAATTCTTTTTATAAACTATGTTATGAAATATATCATAGATAACATATATTGAAGCCAAAAATTTTATATGATTATGAAATAAATTCAATTTATATTTTATTCTTTCAATGTTACTTTTTTACTAGTTTTCTATTTAATTATATCAAATTACTCATATATAGTTGTCATCATGTTGTAGTAAATGGATTGTAATATGAATAATCATGTGATCAACAATTCTGATATGAATTTTAATGCATTCCCAAATATTTTCTTAAAATGATGGGAGATCAGGTCACATATGATATGATAATAAAAAATGATCTATCATAAAGCACTATTAACAAAAATCATTAAGTTGAATGTATAAGGAATTCAATTAAGGGGAAAAATACATCTCAAATAATATTATCTAATATAGATGATAATGCAATAAGGATTGAATTTATTATGTGTGAAAAAATATGTAAATTTGTATGAAGGGAAATTATTAAAAAATAATTTTTTTATTTTAGAAAAATAAGGAATAATTTATCAGGATTATATTTTAAAAAAGAATAGTATGAAAGAATGTGCCAAAATAAAACATACATAACTATTTATTGGATTATTTCGTTTTCTAGAGAATTTGGGAATTATTGGATTCATTTCTTAAATCCATGGAAGAAATATTATCATTCGGAATGACCTAGGATATGGAAATTATTTATGTGTAATGTATTGAGTGTTTATTCAATGATATTTTAGAATTATGTTTTTTAATATGTTTTAAAAAAATATGGATAAGAGAATCAATAAATATATATGTTTATACACCCAATTGATTAAATTTGTGGATTTGAATAAAATATTTAATAGTAATGATATCTTATAATAGTTATTTAGTGATAAATTTACATTCTAGAAAACACATTAATGAGTGATGGATAACCATTAATAAAATTTTATAATGACATGAATAATTATAACTAAAATTCATATTGGGATTTAATTAAATGTATCATTTCATATTATTATTCTTAAAAATACGTGAACTTTGTTTGTTCTATTATATCCTATAATATTTAAAATACAGTTAAGAATATATACCATTGATAATATAGTTGTTGAACATTGATATTTTGATTAGTATAGATATAGGATTTTGATAAATCCAAAACAATTGGAATATAAATAGATAGTCCCAACCAGTAGGACGGTAACCAATATAACTAATTTTGATGATTTTCTAGAGATGAATACATCACATGTTTTTCCTCGAACAAGACTAATAATAGATCTAATAACCAATGAATTGGTGAATATTATAGTGGTATATGTTCATGAAAATTGTGATCAGAACCCAAAAAATTTACACTAAACAACCCCATGAAAATATAACCATCACGTACCTTAAAATTAAAGAATGTTCTCCTATATTAATGAGATATTTATAAATATCATAATATTATTAATATTAATATTGTATTTTCAATAAAATAATAATCATATTTTCATCATATTTTTATTTATAAATTATATGGATTCTCATGCAATAAGACATAAAATGTTCGAGGTATGTTTCATATCAAGGGGTTTCCTCATAGCTGGCATATGGATTGGACAAACCATGAGGCCAAACCAAGAGGCCCATTTTTCAAGAAAATAAACCATTGATCCCTTAATGATATAAATGATTAAACCACATTTTTTCCATTTCTTTTTTCCTCTACATGTAACAACTCTATCCAATATTCAGCTCTCTATTTATAAAATATATGGATCATAATAACTCACCCATTCATTGTCCATTACAATTTTCATTAGAAGAAACAGTTCCATAATGGAAATATCTATGATCAGTATGATTTTATTTGAAGGTTATCCTTCAATCCATTATTCACTTTTAGTCTGACTCATTTTACTTATTTTTGGCCGGTGTATTGTTTCTCTCATTTCATCAAAATAATACCAAATAATAACTTTATATCAGATGTGTGAGTCATCCTCAGTTAAATTTATGTGATCAATGATCATAAAAATAATTTCATGAAATTTTAAATAGTGAAATTACTTTCCACTAATTAGAAATTTCTTGAAACTCATTTTTTGTTTTATAGAAATAATAATTATTTGTTGATCTATGTTACAAAATCATATGGTGAAACCCATCCTCGGGTCATTAGCGTGGTTTATATCCACCACCTTCGGTGTTCTCATCTTTAATGGATTTTGTGTCTTATCTTAAATGGGTAATTACATTTATGAGATGCATATGTATTAAATGAATTAAATTATTAAATGAATTACATATATGTCATTCCTTGAGTTTCATACCTCAAAACATATATTTTATTTCCCATGAATGATCATTCTTGTTTAATTGAATGTACCTTATATTAAATTTAATCAAACTTGTGATTTTTTAAATTAATATACTCCATTCCATAAATCATTTCTTTCCATATATTCCAAGAAATGGGACTTATACATAAATCTTGTATAATTCCATATTCCGGATTCCTATGAAATATTTTAGTGGTTGAAATGAAATTTTTTTGGGATAATCTTTCAATCTTTGTTTATATAACTAGTACTCACCTGTGTGTACGCACGACATTTTGGATGAATTGTTTTTATTTAATAAGATAATTTTATTTGTAAAGGATACTAAAAATAGTAATGATGAATATTTTTAATGAAAATGTATTGGTGAATAATAATGGGATATGAGTGGATAAAATATGGACACACCATTAAAATTATTGAAAAAAGAAAACTGTAAAAAATAAATTTCTAATTTTGGAGAAATATTGCGAATCAATTTCATCTACATTCATGTTATGTGTATTGGCCATAACGGGTCATCACCAGTGCTTCACTTCCCTACAAGCCATCACATGATTTAGCCAAAAAAATTCTAACATGTTTCATAGAAATTATTTCCAAAAATGCTAACAAAGTCCATAGAAAAAGTAATGTATGTCGTGTAATTTTAGTGAAAAAGAAATAATATATAGAAGTGTATTTTCCAATAAAAAATGTGATTTGGGTAGATGAATAATTTGAATACATAATTACAAAACCCAATCATTAATTGAAACAGAATTTATGATGTTGATGTTTGTAGAACTTTTTTTAGATAAATGAAGTTGTACTCTCTATTCTGAACAAACTGTTTTTTCAATATGTCTTCAACATCAGAGTTATCATGAAAATCCAATCAGCAGGTGAAATAAAAATAATGTAGATTAAAAAATAGTAATGAATTTTTAAATATGAATATTCAATTTACCAATGAAACATAAAGATAAAGTGTCTAGTCTTCTGACATGATAAGAAAGAAAATGTACCCCAACTACTAATATTTTCATTATTGAAACATAATGAATTGTGAATGTAATCAATTCATATTCAGATCCATCCAAGGATGTTACAATAATCCACATCCCTTAATGTTAGTACACTCCCAAATGCTATTATGAAAATTTAAAATTAAATAGAACATAATAGAGGATCTATGAATCATTTAATGAAGAATCAATTAAGGGATTAGAAACTATAATGGAGGACCCACTCCTAACCAATGATTAAAGTCAATGTTGTACAAACAACAATGATAGAGGGACAAAGCTCATATTTGAATGCAGTGTACCAACCCAACTTATAACAAATTTGTTGGTCAATATCACCCAAATATAATGTTACTCTATTAAGGGAGTTGAATCAGATGATCATCATCTATGATTATGATTGATTATTGATATAATTTAACAATAAAAGATGTTATAACCTATCACTCACTCCATCAATGATCTTATAACAGATGATGAAATAGGAAGAGGTATTTTATAATGAATTATTTCTCATAATATTGAAATCTCATATGTTTAATTTTTGTTAACAAAAAGGATATATGGGTGTTATATCATTCAAAAATATTAATTCTCAATTTCCATTGGATTTCATGTCCTATAATTCAACGACTAAAATCTAATCATGAACAAGAGTTCAGCTTAACATAAAAAATTAATAACCATGGTGTGTGTTATGATCCGTATAACATGTGAGACTATATAGGGACTCAAGAATATACCTCTTGAATGAGGATCTATAGAATAAATATTTTAATAGTACATGTCAATTAGTAGATTATTATTTTATTAGTATGTGGTGTTCTTGGAGTGTACTCCTTGAACAAAGATCATCTACATATTCGTAGACACATGACATGTTGTTTAGGATGCAAGACAAAAATAATTATCTCATATGGAATCTCTGACATATATAAAAGTATATTACATGATGTTTGATTTTTTAAAACACTTGGCATGTATTCTCAAATTTCACAGAGTGTGATGTCTTCATCCCTGATCATCAAATATCAATTGATCACCGCCAAAATATCACCCAATACAACATTCAAGTAATTAATCTCAATTAATCATATCCAATAATTTATTTCTCAATCATTTGTTTCCAGAAAATACATTACCAAAAATTTAATGTTGTTCATCAGAACAATCACTTATATTTGGGGCACTTAATATCATTTTACACTAGTGTTCACGTAATTGATTACTAATAATTTTTATCGGATTATTTTTCTACATTCAAACAATACATTTGAAATCCCTATTCTAATAATTATTTAAACTAGACATATAGTTAAATTGATGGATTATAATATGATGAATAAAAATACTTAAATTAATAAAATAATGGAAAAATAAATAATTTAAATTTAGTAGTTGTGAGGGGAAAATAATAAAATATTCTTAAATTTGGTAAACATAACAACACATGGGATTATAGTATAAATTATCATGGTTTTTTTCAATTGAAATAATTTAACATAAAAGGACATGAATTGAAAAAATAATGATATTGGGTATTATAAATATTATAATTTTTTTCATCTAATTAAGGAATACTATGGATGAAATTATGAAAAAAACTCCCTCCCTAATGTTCAAGTTCATTGATTATGAAAGAACAAATAAACACTACATTTATTGGAGATATCCAATAACTGCATTGTTCATCCATAAAACTCCCTTTATGGAATATCCATGGATCATTACCACTTTTGTGGACTTCCCATTCATTATAAATCTTTATTTTTTATACTACTATGAAGAAGTGTAACACCCTAAGTTTTTAGAAAGATAAAACTATGTTCGATAGCGTAATAGACACAGAACACAAAATTGAAAGACGAAATATTTATTTAAATATGATTATTTTATCAATGAAATTATTTTTTAAATATGAATATTATTAATAAATTTATTATATATATATATATATACTACTAATCATTAATTTATTCATAAATTCTTAAAAAATATTCACCCAATTTTTGGTAATGATTCTCCATTCGTTAATATATGATTTCTTAAAATTATATTCATAATTTATTTTATAAAAAAATATATTATAATAAATATCTATAATATTTGGACATTTTATTTCAAAATAATCACTGATTTTTTGTTTTCATTACATATAAATTAAAAGAAAGAGAAAATTTTAGATTTTTGATATGAATATTTATTTTTCATTGGATTGTTAGAAATATGTTTTCCTTTAATACAATAAATTATTTGGATAAAAATATTCCATTAATCATTAATGTTATATTACAGTTACATAGTTATTCATAATTTATTATTTATCTGATTAATTTAATTTAAATCTTATTTATACAAGATTTTAGAATATATTTATTTTCTTGTTTCAAAACACTTATTTATGGAAAATGTTTTCAATGGAAATTTTTTCCAAATTTTAAATAATTTAAAAAAACCCTAAGAGGGAATGATATGAATTATATATATATTTAATATCTCTAATTAATAATTAAAATAAATATAATGAATATTATTTTTTATAGACATAATCTAAAAACATTATTTCCTAGTGAAAATTGATATCATAAAAAAACTCATTATGATGATGTATATGATTTTTATATTATCCCACTTCAACAAATTTATATTTAGAAAATGGACTTGATATTAATAATCATTATAATTACTACTACGTAATAAATCCTACTAAATTTATTGATAATATAAATAGTAAAAATATTAAATATTTATTACCATGATAAAAGAAAAATAGGTTAAATATGGGTGAAAATTTAACAAGGACCATAAAAAAAGTAAACCTAGTACTATGCATATTTAAATTTTAATTTTAAAATATTAATAATAATATTTTTTATTAATAATAAATGTTTAAAAAATGAATTTGAAAAAAAATTGATGTCTTATAACATTTATGTTTTGGTAATATATTTTATTATGAAAGACACTCATTTTTATTAATTAATGAAATTTAAATTAATGGACATGTTGACTAGGTAATAAAATAGAATACTAAAAATTAAATAAAAATAATAAATATAATGTTATGATGTCAATTATAATGACTATAATGTTTCAAAAATAATTATGTTAAACAAATGGTAATTTTAAATTACATTATATTATAATTTAATATTTTAAATTCTTATATATATATATGAGGATAAAATAAATATTATTAATTTGATATATCAAGTAGAAATTATTCAACCATGATTTTTTCATAAATTCCGGAGACTGTCAAATTTTAGTCAAAATATATAATATGGTATCAATATATGGTAGGTATTAATACATTCATAATGACCCAAATGTGATGCAATAAATTTAGTAATTTGTTTTGAAGATATAATATATTAATCCATACAAAATATTGTGATTATCATGTCATTTGATTAATTTTATAAAATATTTATGAATGATCCAAATCATATACTATATTTTATTATTTTAGAGAAATTATATATGATTGATTCTCACTTCGACATCACCAACTATAATATTTTTATGATATAAGACGTTTTTAATATAATATAATTAAAAACACACCTCTTTTAAAAAAATTAAAAATATTTGGGAAGGTTTGTAGGTTTGATTGTTATATTATACTACGTTTGAAACCTATGTTTGATAAATAATAAGGAATTCACCTCTTGTTCCAATATAAATTTTATCAAGATCCCATTAGACATCACACAAGAAAACTAGTTTCATGCCCTTTATTTACCCTCTACTAGTTATTGTTATCACATGGTTACCCTAATATTTCACAAAGTTTATCCCATGCTTTTGAATTTACCCTCCCATCGTAATGGATCACCCTCTCTTTTTTTAAGAACCCTTTTAATGTTATGCATATGCATATTATTTTTTTAATATTTATTATGTATTTCTATATACCTATTGAAAAAGTATATGTTAATGAGTTGATATAGCCCTTTCACAACAATTATTCACTCCCATTATCTGGTATGTACACCTTCTTTGCTGCTGAATTTATCTAGTGGTTTTATGTATAAAATAGTTGGGGCCTCCCCCTATTTATTTTATTTCCCAATATATATATATATATATATATGTATATGATTGGTAACCTCAGGTTATTATTTTTTCATGGTCATATAAATACCCATGTTTTTAATTTATTTACAAAAAATGAAAAATTATTAATACCCTCTAATTATAACTTGATCATAAGCTTTTACTATTTAATAATTATCTCGTTGAACTATTTCTTCAAGTATACTCATAATAATATTCCGTCTTATGTCTAATTACTAATATTTAAATTAGTTCTTGAATATCTCATTTAATTTCATTATTATTTATAAATTATTACACATCCCTTTCGATCTCATTAATACCTCAAATGAACATTTCTGTCCCCCTACTTTGTAGTTGAAATATCACTCCATTATTCAATTAAGAAAAATTATATTGTGAATACCCATTCAAATTTCCTAAAAATTTGTTCACCTATAAGAACAGATAATCCCATTAATAGGGGAATACTGGTATAAAATCAACATTGCATTTTTATTAGATTAAATGATTGAAATTTTTTCTCATATATATTATCTATGTGGAATAATTATGCATATAAATGATATGATTATGATTAGTGTGATAGACAAAACTCCAAGGCATTGGATATTATTTTATTCTCATGATATAATATTTAGTGTATAGGTGGTTATTTAATGGACATTAAATTATGATTCATAAGTTTTTAACCTTGAAATATGTTTTCAATGTCTTGTATAATGTACTTTCCAAATTTTTCTTTTTTTATCATGTCAACATGTTACATAATTCCTTATTGTTCATGTTTATGATTTTCACCCCCTTTTTGTTCCATTTAATTTCTTTCTTCTAAAAATTTAATACTATATTCCTTATATTATACTTTTATATTATCTTACTAGTCACTATTTCTCACCCCTTTTTATGTACATCCCTTAGATATGACATATTGTTTTAGGGTAGAGATGATTTTTAAGAGAATGATAAGGATTTTAAAAATAATATTATTGTATCAAATGTCCATGATGTCTATTTATGTTTCTAATTCTCTTACACACTATAATTATATATATTTTGGTTATTATTATTTGTAAATTTATTTAATAAATAATAATTTAAACATTTATAATGACACATGTTTCCATATTTTGTACCAAGGGATCATTTAGTAATTTGTCGGATTCAGATTAAGAAATTATACTTAATGTATTAAGGATAAAAATAAACTAAATAATTAATAACAAAACATTGATATTGTATACATCATATATTTTTGAGGAAAATAATTCTTTATTTGGAAAATAAATTTTGATGTAGATCTAGAAAAAATATACTTATGGGTATCATTCAGAAGAACCAAATTAATCAATACTCAATCAGGACCTTCTGCATGAAATTGGGCCTTTATGAAAAAAAAATTATTCTACTCAAGTATTTGATTTTGTATATTCATAAAGTCAATAAAAACCATTATTAAGGTAACAATAATTCTTTTTATAATCTATGTTAAGAAATATATCATAGATAACATATATTGAAGCCAAAAATTTTATATGATTATGAAATAAATTCAATTTATATTTTATTCTTTCAATGTTACTTTTTTACTAGTTTTCTATTTAACTATATCAAATTACTCATCTATAGTTGTAATCATGTTGTAGTCAATGGATTGTAATATGAATAATCATGTGATCAACAAATATGATATGAATTTTAATGCATTCCCAAATATTTTCTTAAAATGATGGGAGATCATGTCAGATATGATATGATAATAAAAAATGATCTATCATAAATCACTATTAACAAAAATCATTAAGTTGAATGTATAAGGAATTCAATTAAGGGGAAAAATACATCTCAAATAATATTATCTAATATAGATTATAATGCAATAAGGATTGTATTTATTATGTGTGAAAAAATATGCAAATTTGTATGAAGGGAAATTATTAAAAAATAATTTTTTTATTTTAGAAAAATATGGAATAATTTATCAGGATTATATTTTAAAAAAGAATAGTATGAAAGAATGGGCCAAAATAAAACATACATAACTATTTATTGGATTATTTCGTTTTCTAGAGAATTTGGTAATTATTGGATTCATTTCTTAAATCCATGGAAGAAATATTATCATTCGGAATGACCTAGGATATGGAAATTTTTTATGTGTAATGTATTGAGTGTTTATTCAATGATATTTTAGAATTTTGTTTTTTAATATGTTTTAAAAAAATATGGATAAGAGAATCAATCAATATATACATTTATACACCTAATTGATTAAATTTGTGGATTTGAATAAAATATTTAATAGTAATGATATCTTATAATAGTTATTTAGTGATAAATTTACATTCTAGAAAACACATTAATGAGTGATTGATAACCATTAATAAATTTTTATAATGACAGGAATAATTATAACTAAAATTCATATTGGGATTTAATTAAATGTATCATTTCATATTATTATTCTTAAAAACATGTGAACTTTGTTTGTTCTATTATATCCTATAATATTTAGAATACAGTTAAGAATATATACCATTGATAATATAGTGGTTGAACATTGATATTTTGATTAGTATAGATATAGGATTTTGATAAATCCAAAACAATTGGAATATAAATAGATAGTCCCAACCAGTAGGATGGTAACCAATATAACTAATTTTGATGATTTTCTAGAGATGAATACATCACATGTTTTTCCCGCGAACAAGACTAATAATAGATCTAATAACCTATGAATTGGTGAATATTATAGTGGTATATGTTCATGAAAATTGTGATCAGAACCCAAAAAATGTACACTAAACAACCCCATGAAAATATAAACATCACGTACCCTAAAATTAAAGAATGTTCTCCTATATTAACGAGATATTTATAAATATCATAATATTATTAATATTAATATTTTATTTTCAATAAAATAATAATCATATTTTCATCATATTTTTATTTATAAATTATATGGATTCTCATGCAATAAGACATAAAATGTTTTAAGGTATGTTTCATATCAAGGGGTTTCCTCATAGCTGGCATATGGATTGGACAAACCATGAGGAAAAACCAAGAGGCCCATTTTTCAAGAAAATAAACCATTGATCCCTTAATGATATAAATGATTAAACCACATTTTTTCCTTTCTTTTTTCCTCCACATGTAACAAATCTATCCAATATTCAGCTCTCCATTTATAAAATATATGGATAATAATATCTCACCCATTCATTGTCCATTAAAATTTTCATTAGAAGCAACAGTTCCATAATGGAAATATCTATGATCAGTATGATTTTATTTGAAGGTTATCCTTCAATCCATTATTCACTTTTAGTCTGACTCATTTTACTTATTTTTGGCCGGTGTATTGTTTCTCTCATTTCATCAAAATAATACCAAATAATAACTTTATATCAGATGTGTGAGTCATCCTCAGTTAAATTTATGTGATCAATGATCATAATAATAATTTCATCAAATTTTAAATATTGAAATGACTTTCCACTCATTAGAAATTTCGTGAAACACATTTTTTGTTTTATAGAAATAATAATTATTTGTTGATCTAGGTTACAAAATCATATGGTGAAACCCATCCTTGGGTCATTAGCGTGGTTTATATCCACCACCTTTGGTGTTCTCATCTTTAATGGATTTTGGGTCTTATCTTAAATGGGTAATTACTTTTATTAGATGCATATGTATTAAATGAATTAAATTATTAAATTAATTACATATATGTTATTCCTTGAGTTTCATACCTCAAAACATATATTTTATTTCCCATTAATGATCATTCTTGTTTAATTGAATGTACCTTATATTAAATTTAATCAAACTTGTGATTTTTTAAATTAATATACTACATTCCATAAATCATTTCTTTCCACATATTCCAAGAAATGGGACTTACACATAAATCTTGTATAATTCCATATTCTGGATTCCTATGAAATATTTTAGTGGCTGAATTGAATTTTTTTTGGGAGAATCTTTCCATCATTTTTTATATAACTAGTACTCACCCGTGTGTACGCACGACATTTTGGATGAATTTTTTTTATTTAATAAGATAATTTTATTTGTAAAGGATACTAAAAATAGTAATGTTGAATATTTTTAATGAAAATGTATTGGTGAATAATAATGGGATATGAGTGGATAAAATATGGACACACCATTAAAATTATTGAAAAAATAAAACTGTAAAAAATAAATTTCTAATTTTGGAGAAATATTTTGAATCAATTTCATCTACATTCAAGTTATGTGTATTGGCCATAATGGTTCATCACCCGTGCTTCACTTCCCTACAATCCATCACATGATTTATCAAAAAAATTCTAACCTGGTTCATAGAAATTATTTCCAAAAATGTTAACAAAGTCCATAGAAAAAGTAATGTATGTCGTGTAATTTTAGTGAAAAAGAAATAATATATAGAAGTGGATTTTCAAATAAAAAATTTGATTTGGGTAAATGAATAATTTGAATATACAATTACAAACCCAATCATTAATTGAAACAGAATTTATGATGTTGATGTTTGTAGAACTTTTTTTAGCTAAATGAAGTTGTACTCTCTATTCTGAACAAACTGTTTTTTTAATATGTATTCAACATCAGAGTTATCATGAAAATCCAATCAGCAGGTGAAATAAAAATAATGTAGATTAAAAAATAGTAGAGAATTTTTAAATATGAATATTCAATTTACCAATGAAACATAAAGATAAAGTGTCTAGTCTTCTGACATGATAAGAAAGAAAATGTAACCCAACTACTAATATTTTCATTATTGAAACATAATGAATTGTGAATGTACTCAATTCATATTCAGATCCATCCAAGGATGTTACAATAATCCACATCCCTTAATGTTAGTACACTCCCAAATGCTATTATGAAAATTTAAAATTAAATAGAACATAATAGAGGATCTATGCATCATTGAATGATGAATCAATTAAGGGATTTGAAACTATAATGGAGGACCCACTCACAACCAATGATTAATGTCAATGGTGTACAAACAACAATGATAGAGGAACAATGCTCATATTTGAATGCAGTGTACCAACCCAACTTATAAAAAATCTATTGGTCAATATCACCCAAATATAATGTTACTCTATTTAGGGAGTTGAATCATATGATCATCGTCTATGGTTATGATTGATTATTGATATAATATAACAATAAAAGATGTTATAACCTATCACTCACTCCATCAATTATCTTATAACAGATGATGAAATAGGAAGAGGTATTTTATAATGAATTATTTCTCATAATATTGAAATCTCATATGTTTAATTTTCATTAACAAAAAGGATATGTGGGTGTTATATCATTCAAAAATATTAATTCTCAATTTCCATTGGATTTCATGTCCTATAATTCAACGACTAAAATCTAATCATTACCAAGAGTTCAGCTTAACATAAAAAATTAATAACCATGGTGTGTGGTATGATCTGCATAACATGTAAGACTATATAGGGACTCAAGAATATACCTCTTCAATGAGGATCTATAGAATAAATATTTTAATAGTACATGTCAATTAATAGATTATTATTTTATTAGTACGTGGTGTTCTTGGAGTGTACTCTGTGAACAAAGATCATCTACATATTCGTAGACACATGACATGTTGTTTAGGATGCACGACAAAAATAATTATCTCATATGGAAACTCTGACATATATAAAAGTATATTACATGATGTTTGATTTTTTAAAACACTTGGCATGTATTCTCAAATTTCACAGAGTGTGATGTCTTCATCCCTGATCATCAAATATCAATTGATCACCGCCAAAATATCACCCAATACAACATTCAAGTAATTAATCTCAATTAATCATTTCCAATAATTTATTTCTCAATCATTTGTTTCCAGAAAATTCATTACCAAAAATTTAATGTTGTTCATCAGAACAATCACTTATATTTGGGTCACTTAATATCATTTTACACTAGTGTTCACGTAATTTATTATTAATAATTTTTTATCGGATTATTTTTCTACATTCTAACAAATACATTTGAAATACCTATTCTAATAATTATTAAAACTAGACATATAGTTAAATTGATGGATTATAATATGATGAATAAATATACTTAAATTATGAAAATAATGGAAAAATAAATAATTTAAATTTAGTAGTTGTGAGGGGAAAATAATAAAATAATCTTAAATTTTGTAAACATAACAACACATGGGATTCTAGTATAAATTATCATGGTTTTTTCAATTGAAATAATTTAACATAAAAGGACATGAATTGAAAAAATAATGATATTGGGTATTATAAATATTATAATTTTTTTCATATAATTTAGGAATACTATGGATGAAATTCTGGAAAAAAACTCCCTCCCTAATGTTCAAGTTCATTGATTATGAAAGAACAATTAAACACTACTTTTATTGGAGATATCCAATAACTGCATTGTTCATCCATAAAACTCCCTTTATGGAATATCCATGGATCATTACCACAGTTGTGGACTTCCCATTCATTATAAATCTTTATTTTTTATACTACTATGAAGAAGTGTAACACCCTACGTTTTTAGAAAGATAAAACTAAGTTTGATAGCGTAATAGACACAGAACACAAAATTGAATGATAAAATATTTATTTAAATATGATTATTTTATCAATGAAATTATATTTTAAATATGAATATTATTAATAAATTTATTATATATATATATATATATAAATACTACTAATCATTAATTTATTCATAAATTCTTAAAAAATATTCACCCAATTTTTGGTAATGATTCTCCATTCGTTAATATATGATTTCTTAAAATTAGATTCATAATTTATTTTATAAAAAATATATTATAATAAATATCTATAATATTTGGACATTTTATTTCCAATTAATCACTTTTTTTTTGTTTTCATTACATATAAATTAAAAGAAAGAGAAAATTTTAGATTTTTGATATGAATATTTATTTTTCATTGGATTGTTAGAAATATGTTTTTCTTTAATACAATAAATTATTTGGATAAAAAGATTCCATTAATCATTAATGTTATATTACAGTTACATAGTTATTCATAATTTATTATTTATGTGATTAATTTAATTTAAATCTTATTTATACAAGATTTTAGAATATATTTATTTTCTTGTTTCAAAACCCTTATTTATGGAAAATGTTTTCAATGGAAATTTTTTCCAAATTTTAAATAATTAAAAAAACCCTAAGAGGGAATGATATGAATTATATATATATTTAATATCTCTAATTAATAATTCAAATAAATATAATGAATATTATTTTTTATAGACATAATCTAAAAACATTATTTCCTAGAGAAAATTGATATCATAAAAAAACTCATTATGATGATGTATATGATTTTTATATTATCCCACTTCAACAAATTTATATTTAGAAAATGGACTTCATATTAATAATCATTATAATTACTACTACGTAATAAAGCCTACTAAATTTATGGATAATATAAATAGTAAAAATATTAAATATTTATTACCATGATAAAAGAAAAATAGGTTAAATATGGGTAAAAATTTAACAAGGACCATAAACAAAGTAAACTTAGTACTATGCATATTTAAATTTTAATTTTAAAATATTAATAATAATATTTTTTATTAATAATAAATGTTAAAAAAATGAATTTGAAAAAAAATTGATGTCTTATAACAATTATGTTTTCGTAATATATTTTATTATGAAAGACACTCATTTTGATTAACTAATGAATTTTTAAATAAATTGACATGTTGACTAGGTAATAAAATAGAATACTAAAAATTAAATAAAAATAATAAATATAATGTTATGATGTCAATTATAATGACTATAATGTTTCAAAAATAATTATGTTAAACAAATGGTAATTTTAAATTACATTATATTATAATTTAATATTTTAAATTATTATATATATATCTGAGGATAAAATAAATATTATTAATTTGATACATCAAGTAGAAATTATTCAACCATGATTTTTCCATAAATTTCAGAGACTGTCAAATTTTAGTCAAAATATATAATATGGTATCAATATATGGTAGGTATTAATACATTCATAATGACCCAAATGTGATGCAATAAATTTAGTAATTTGTTTTGAAGATATAATATATTCATCCACAAAAAATATTGTGATTATCATGTCATTTGATTAATTGTATAAAATATTTATGAATGATCCAAATCATATACTATATTTTATTATTTTAGAGAAATTATATATGATTGATGCTCACTTCGACATCACGAACTATAATATTTTTATGATATAAGACCTTTTTAATATAATATAATGAAAAACACACCTCTTTTAAAAAAATTAAAAATATTTGGGAAGGTTTGATTGTTTGATTGTTATATTATACTACGTTTGAAACCTATGTTTGATAAATAATAAGGAATTCACCTCTTGTTCCAATATAAATTTTAACAAGATCCCATTACACATCACACTTGAAAACTAGTTTCATGCCCTTTATTTTCCCTCTACTAGTTATTATTATCACATGGTTACCCTAATATTTCACAAAGTTTATCCCATGCTTTTGAATTTACCCTCTCATCGTAATGGATCACCCTCTCTTTTTTTAATAACCCTTTTAATGTTATGCATATGCATATTATTTTTTTATATTTATTATGTATTTCTATATACCTATAGAAAAAGTATATTTTAATGAGTTGATATAGCCCTTTCACAACAATTATTCCCTCCCATTATCTGGTATGTACACCTTCTTTGCTGCTGAATTTATCTGGTGGTTTTATGTATAAAATAGTTGGGGCCTCCCCATCTTTATTTTATTTCCCAATATAAATATATATATATGTATATGATTGGTACCCTCAGGTTATTATTTTTTCATGGTCATATAAATAACCATGTTTTTAATTTATTTACAAAAAATGAAAAATTATTTATACCCTCTAATTATAACTTGAACATAAGCTTTTACTATTTAATAATTATCTCGTTGAACTATTTCTTCAAGTATACTCATAATAATATTCCGTCTTATGTCTAATTACTAATATTTAAATTAGTTCTGGAATATGTCATTTAATTTCCTTATTATTTACAAATTATTACACATCCCATTCGATCTCATTAATACCTCAAATGAACATTTCTGTCCCCCTACTTTGTAGTTGAAATATCACTCCATTATTCAATTAAGAAAAATTATATTGTGAATACCCATTCAAATTTCCTAAAAATTTGTTCACCTATAGGAACAGATAATCCCATTAATGGGGGAATACTTGTATAAAATCAACATTGCATTTTTATTAGATTAAATGATTGAAATTTTTTCACATATATATTATCTATGTGGAATAATTATGCATATAAATGATATGATTATGATTAGTGTTATAGACAAAACTCCAAGGCATTGGATATTATTTTATTCTCATGATATAATATTTACTGTATATGAGGTTATTTAATGGACATTATATTATGATTCATAAGTTTTTAACCTTGAAATATGTTTTCAATGTCTTGTATAATGTACTTTCCAAATTTTTCTTTTTTTATCATGTCAACATGTTACATAATTCCTTATTGTTCATGTTTATGATTTTCACCCCCCTTTTGTTCCATTTAATTTCTTTCTTCTAAACATTTAATACTATATTCCTTATATTATACTTTTATATTATCTTACTAGTCACTATTTCTCACCCATTTTTATGTACATCTCTTAGATATGACATATAGTTTTAGGGTACAGATGATTTTTAAGATAATGATAAGGATTTTAAAAATAATATTATTGTATCAAATGTCTATGATGTCTATTTATGTTTCTAATTCTCGTACACACTGTAATTATATATATTTTGGTTATTATTATTTGTAAATTTATGTAATAAATAATAATTTAAGCATTTATAATGACACTTGTTTCCATCTTTTGTACCAAGGGATCATTTAGTAATTTGTCGGATTCAGATTAAGAAATTATACTGAATGTATTAAGGATAAAAATAAACTAAATAATTAATAACAAAACATTGATATTGTATACATCATGTATTTTTGAGGAAAATAATTCTTTATATGGACAATAAATTTTGATGTAGATCTAGAAAAAATATACTTTTGGGTATCATTCAGAAGAACCAAATTAATCTATACTCAATCAGGACCTTCTGCATGAAATTGGGCCTTTATGAAAAAAAAATTATGCTACTCAAGTATTTGATTTTGTATATTCATAAAGTCAATAAAAACCATTATTAAGGTAACAATAATTCTTTTTATAAACTATGTTAAGAAATATATCATAGATAACATATATTGAAGCCAAAAATTTTATATGATTTTGAAATAAATTCAATTTATATTTTATTCTTTCAATGTTACTTTTTTACTAGTTTTCTATTTAATTATATCAAATTACTCATCTATAGTTGTCATCATGTTGTAGTCAATGGATTGTAATATGAATAATCATGTGATCAACAAATCTGATATGAATTTTAATGCATTCCCAAATATTTTCTTAAAATGATGGGAGATCAGGTCAGATATGATATGATAATAAAAAATGATCTATGATAAAGAACTATTAACAAAAATCATTAAGTTGAATGTATAAGGAATTCAATTAAGGGGAAAAATACATCTCAAATAATATTATCTAATATAGATGATAATGCAATAAGGATTGCATTTATTATGTGTGAAAAAATATGTAAATTTGTATGAAGGGAAATTATTAAAAAATAATTTTTTTTATTTTAGAAAAATAAGGATTAATTTATCGGGATTATATTTTAAAAAAGAATAGTATGAAAGAATGGGCCAAAATAAACCATACATAACTATTTATTGGATTATTTCATTTTCTAGAGAAATTGGGAATTATTGGATTCATTTCATAAATCCATGGAAGAAATATTATCAGTCGGAATGACCTAGGATATGGAAATTATTTATGTGTAATGTATTGAGTGTATATTCAATGATATTTTAGAATTATGTTTTTTAATATGTTTTAAAAAAATATGGATAAGAGAATCAATAAATATATACGTTTATACACCCAATTGATTAAATTTATGGATTTGAATAAAATATTTAATAGTAATGATATCTTATAATAGTTATTTAGTGATAAATTTACATTCTAGAAAACACATTAATGAGTGATTGATAACCATTAATAATTTTTTTTAATGACATGAATAATTATAACTAAAATTCATATTGGGATTTAATTAAATGTATCATTTCATATTATTATTCTTAAAAACATGTGAACATTGTTTGTTCTATTATATCCTATAATATTTAAAATACAATTAAGAATATATACCATTGATAATATAGTTGTTGAACATTGATATTTTGATTAGTATAGATATAGGATTTTGATAAATCCAAAACAATTGGAAAATAAAAAGATAGTCCCAACCAGTAGGACGGTAACCAATATAACTAATTTTGATGATTTTCTAGAGACGAATACATCACATGTTTTTCCCTCGAACAAGACTAATAATAGATCTAATAACCTATAAATAGGTGAATATTATAGTGGTATATGTTCATGAAAATTGTGATCAGAACCCAAAAAATGTACACTAAACAACCCCATGAAAATATAACCATCACGTACCTTGAAATTAAAGAATTTTCTCCTATATTAACGAGATATTTATAAATATCATAATATTATTAATATTAATATTGTATTCTCAATAAAATAATAATCATATTTTCATCATATTTTTATTTATAAATTATATGGATTCTCATGCAATAAGACATAAAATGTTCGAGGTATGTTTCATATCAAGGGGTTTCCTCAAAGCTGGCATATGGATTGGACAAACCATGTGGCCAAACCAAGAGGCCCATTTTTCAAGAAAATAAACCATTGATCCCTTAATGATATAAATGATTAAACCACATTTTTTCCCTTTCTTTTTTCCTCCACATGTAACAACTCTATCCAATATTCATCTCTCCATTTATAAAATATATGGATCATAATAACTCACCCATTCATTGTCCATTACAATTTTCATTAGAAGCAACAGTTCCATAATGGAAATATCTATGATCAGTATGATTTTATTTGAAGGTTATCCTTCAATCCATTATTCACTTTTAGTCTGACTCATTTTACTTATTTTTGGCCGGTGTATTGTTTCTCTCATTTCATCAAAATAATACCAAATAATAACTTTATATCAGATGTGTGAGTCATCCTCAGTTAAATTTATGTGATCAATGATCATAATAATAATTTCATCAAATTATAAATAGTGAAATGACTTTCCACTCATTAGAAATTTCTTGAAACACATTTCTTGTTTTATAGAAATAATAATTATTTGTTGATCTATGTTACAAAATCATATGGTGAAACCTATCCTTGGGTCATTAGCGTGGTTTATATCCACCACCTTCGGTTTTCTCCTCTCTAATGGATTTTGGGTCTTATCATAAATGGGTAATTACTTTTATGAGATGCATATGTATTAAATGAATTAAATTATTAAATGAAATACATATATGTTATTCCTTGAGTTTCATACCTCAAAACATATATTTTATTTCCAATGAATGATCATTCTTGTTTAATTGAACGTACCTTATATTAAATATAATCAAACTTGTGATTTTTTAAATTAATATACTCCATTCCATAAATCATTTCTTTCCACATATTCCAAGAAATGGGACTTATACATAAATCTTTTATAATTCCATATTCCGGATTCCTATGAAATATTTTAGTGGTTGAATTGAATTTTTTTTGGGAGAATCTTTCCATCTTTGTTTATATACCTAGTACTCACCCGTGTGTACGCACGACATATTGGATGAATTGATTTTATTTAATAAGATAATTTTATTTGTAAAGGATACTAAAAATAGTAATGTTGAATATTTTTAATGAAAATGTATTGGTGAATAATAATGGGATATGAGTGGATAAAATATGGACACACCATTAAAATTATTGAAAAAATAAAACATTAAAAAATAAATTTCTTATTTTGGAGAAATATTGTGAATAAATTTCATCTACATTCAAGTTATCTGTATTGTCCATAATGGGTCATCACCCGTGCTTCACTTCCCTACAATCCATCACATGATTTAGCCAAAAAAATTCTAACATGGTTCATAGAAATTATTTCAAAAAATGCTAACATAGTCCATAGAAAAAGTAATGTATGTCGTGTAATTTTAGTGAAAAAGAAATAATATATAGAAGTGGATTTTCCAAAAAAAAATGTGATTTGGGTAGATGAATAATTTGAATACGTAATTACAAAACCCAATCATTAATTGAAACAGAATTTATGATGTTGATGTTTGGAGAACTTTTTTAGCTAAATGAAGTTGTACTCTCTATTCTGAACAAACTGTTTTTTCAATATGTCTTCAACATCAGAGTTATCATGCAAATCCAATCAGCAGGTGAAATAAAAATAATGTAGATTAAAAAATAGTAATGAATTTTTAAATATGAATATTCAATTTATCAATGAAACATAAAGATAAAGTGTCTAGTCTTCTGACATGATAAGAAAGAAAATGTAACCCAACTACTAATATTTTCATTATTGAAACATAATGAATTGTGAATGTAATCAATTCAGATTCAGATTCATCCAAGGATGTTACAATAATCCGCATCCCTTAATGTTAGTACACTCCCAAATGCTATTATGAAAATTTAAAATTAAATAGAATATAATAGAGGATCTATGCATCATTGAATGATGAATCAATTAAGGGATTAGAAACTATAATGGAGGACCCACTCCCAACCAATGATTAATGTCAATGGTGTACAAACAACAATGATAGAGGAACAATGCTCATATTTGAATGTAGTGTACCAACCAAACATATAAAAAATCTATTGGTCAATATCACCCAAATATAATGTTACTCTATTAAGGGAGTTGAATCAGATGATCATCGTCTATGATTATGATTGATTATTGATATAATATAACAATAAAAGATGTTATAACCTATCACTCACTCAATCAATTATCTTATAACAGATGATGAAATAGGAAGAGGTATTTTATAATGAATTATTTCTCATAATATTGAAATCTCATATGTTTAATTTTCATTAACAAAAAGGATATATGGGTGTTATATCATTCAAAAATATTAATTCTCAATTTCCATTGGATTTCATGTCCTATAATTCAACGACTAAAATCTAATCATGACCAAGAGTTCAGCTTAACATAAAAAATTAATAACCATGGTGTGTGGTATGATCCGCATAACATGTAAGACTATATAGGGACTCAAGAATATACCTCTTGAATGAGGATCTATAGAATAAATATTTTAATAGTACATGTCAATTAGTAGATTATTATTTTATTAGTACGTGGTGTTCATGGAGTTTACTCCGTGAACAAAGATCATCTACATATTCGTAGACACATGACATGTTGTTTAGGATGCATGACAAAAAATAATTATCTCATATGGAAACTCTGACATATATAAAAGTATATTACATGATGTTTGATTTTTTAAAACACTTGGCATGTATTCTCAAATTTCACAGAGTGTGATGTCTTCGTCCCTAATCATAAAATATCAATTGATCACCGCCAAAATATCACCCAATACAACATTCAAGTAATTAATCTCAATTAATCATATCCAATAATTTATTTCTCAATCATTTGTTTCCAGAAAATACATTACCAAAAATTTAATGTTGTCCATCAGAACAATCACTTATATTTGGGGCACTTAATATCATTTTACACTAGTGTTCACGTAATTGATTACTAATAATTTTTTATCGGATTATTTTTCTACATTCAAACAAAACATTTGAAATCCCTATTCTAATAATTATTTAAACTATACATATAGTTAAATTGATGGATTATAATATGATGAATAAAAATACATAAATTAAGAAAATAATGGAAAAATAAATAATTTAAATTTAGTAGTTGTGAGGGGAAAATAATAAAATAATCTTAAATTTGGTAAACATAACAACACATGGGATTCTAGTATAAATTATCATGGTTTTTTCAATTGAAATAATTTAACATAAAAGGACATGAATTGAAAAAATTATGATATTGGGTATTATAAATATTATAATTTTTTTTCATCTAATTAAGGAATACTATGGATGAAATTCTGAAAAAAAACTCCCTCCCTAATGTTCAAGTTCATTGATTATGAAAGAACAATTAAACACTAATTTTATTGGAGATATCCAATAACTGCATTGTTCATCCATAAAACTCCCTTTATGGAATATCCATGGATCAATACCACTATTGTGGACTTCCCATTCATTATAAATCTTTATTTTTTATACTACTATGTAGAAGTGTAACATCCTAAGTTTTTAGAAAGAAAAACTATGTTCGATAGCGTAATAGACACCGAACACAAAATTGAAAGATGAAATATTTATTTAAATATGATTATTTTATCAATGAAATTATATTTTAAATATTAATATTATTAATAAATTTATTATATATATATATATATAAATACTACTAATCATTAATTTATTCATAAATTCTTAAAAAATATTCACCCAATTTTTGGTAATGATTCTCCATTCGTTAATATATGATTTCTTAAAATTAGATTCATATTTTTTTTTATAAAAAATATATTATAATAAATATCTATAATATTTGGACATTTTATTTCAAAATAATCACTGATTTTTTGTTTTCATTACATAAAAATTAAAAGAAAGAGAAAATTTTAGATTTTTGATATGAATATTTATTTTTCATTGGATTGTTAGAAATATGTTTTTCTTTAATACAATAAATTATTTGGATAAAAAGATTCCATTAATCATTAATGTCATATTACAGTTGCATAGTTATTCATAATTTATTATTTATCTCATTAATTTAATTTAAATCTTATTTATACAAGATTTTAGAATATATTTATGTTCTTGTTTCAAAACACTTATTTATGGAAAATGTTTTCACTGGAAATTTTTTCCAAATTTTAAATAATTTAAAAAAACCCTAAGAGGGAATGATATGAAATATATATATATATTTAATATCTCTAATTAATAATTAAAATAAATATAATGAATATTATTTTTTCTAGACATAATCTAAAAAAATTATTTCCTAGATAAAATTGATATCATAAAAAAACTCATTATGATGATGTATATGATTTTTATATTATCCCACTTCAACAAATTTATATTTAGAAAATGGACTTCATATTAATAATCATTATAATTACTACTACGTAATAAAGCCTACTAAATTTATGGATAATATAAATAGTAAAAATATTAAATATTTATTACCATGATAAAAGAAAAATTGGTTAAATATGGGTAAAATTTTAACAAGGACCATAAACAAAGTAAACCTAGTACTATGAATATTTAAATTTTAATATGGTATCAATATATGGTAGGTATTAATACATTCATAATGACCCAAATGTGATGCAATAAATTTAGTAATTTGTTTTGAAGATATAATATATTCATCCACACAAAATATTGTGATTATCATGTCATTTGATTAATTTTATAAAATATTTATGAATGATCCAAATCATATACTATATTTTATTATTTTAGAGAAATTATATATGATTGATGCTCACTTCGACATCACCAACTATAATATTTTTATGATATAAGACCTTTTTAGTATAATATAATAAAAAAAACACCTCTTTTAAAAAATTGAAAATATTTGGGAAGGTTTGTAGGTTTGATTGTTATATTATACTACGTTTGAAACCTATGTTTGATAAATAATAAGGAATTCACCTCTTGTTCCAATATAAATTTTAACAAGATCTCATTACACATCACACAAGAAAACTAGTTTCATGCCCTTTATTTACCCTCTACTAGTTATTGTTATCACATGGTTACACTAATATTTCACAAAGTTTATCCCATGCTTTTGAATTTACCCTCTCATCGTAATGGATCACCCTCTCTTTTTTTAAGAACCCTTTTAATGTTATGCATATGCATATTATTTTTTTATATTTATTATGTATTTCTATATACCTATTGAAAATGTATATGTTAATGAGTTGATATAGCCCTTTCACAACAATTATTCCCTCCCATTATCTGGTATGTACACCTTCTTTGCTGCTGAATTTATCTAGTGGTTTTGTGTATAAAATAGTTGGGGCCTCCCCCTATTTATTTTATTTCCCAATATATATATATATATATATATGTATATTATTGGTAACCTCAGGTTATTATTTTTTCATGATCATATAAATACCCATGTTTTTAATTTATTTACAAAAAATGAAAAATTATTTATACCCTCTAATTATAACTTGAACATAAGCTTTTACTATTTAATAATTATCTCGTTGAACTATTTCTTGAAGTATACTCATAACAATATTCTGTAACACCCCGAGATTTTATGAAAAATGTTATTTTAATTTCATTAACGTCTTATGTTGTATTCTACACCAAGATTACCTTTCGCTATACGCAACACCGTATTAGCTTGCAGTATACGCAACACTATTCTTGGACCGTGTTACACACAATTTTGATAATAGTTATTCTACGCAACATTGAGTATATATATATATATATTAAATGTATAAATGAAATATGGTTGGATTCTGTTATACGAAACAATGAAGGATTCTTTCACAACACGCAACCCTGACTTGGCTTGCATTACACGCAATCGTGACCTTCCTCGATAGCGTGTGTTGTACACAATACCGGGTTTTAATAAACAATGTTATATTATTATAATATTGTCATGAACTAGCCTTTATGAATAGTATTAACTAAATTTTGAATTTTATAACATTATTATTCATCTTACACATTTCTAGAACATGGTATAAGAACAAAATAAATTTTTCGGGTAAAATAAGTATTTTTCAAAAAAATGCAGTTTTGCGGCCTTTTGATGGCACACACACTTTAAATCTATTTTTTGACATGTTTATAAGTTCAATTTGACAAAATAAAATTCTTCTTTGGAATCATGAAATAAAAATTTACTTTGGATAAATTTTTCATATTATTCTCGTAACTTTCACATTTTAATGAATAGTAAAAACACGCTATATTTTAATTAAAAACAACTTTTTTCATCGTAATATCTTATGTGGTTAAATTATAATATTTAATGGTTTTAAAGTATAAATAGAATATATTTTTACCATTTAATATAATTTATGTCATTAGCATTGATTTTACCTTGAATTCGTAGGTTAAATCAATTCAATCTTTTGCAATGTTTTAAACAAAAACCCGTTTTTATTCGACAACGGGATTAGTTTTAATTTAATTTCTGCAACTTCTGTGTATGGAATTTTAAAAAATTGATTCCATATTTGGAATCAGTGGGTCCAAAGTATGTTAATAAGCTACTTTTTATTTTTGGGAATTATGAATAGTAACTACGGTAAATTTTATTTACCATAGTTAAAGGTAAATCGGGTAATTAAGGGTAAATATAATATTTTAAAATTACCCTAAAAAATGTCAAAATCCTATTGGATGACTAAAAGTCGACTCATATCACCTAAGGGTCAGATTAGAATCATTTAATGAACATTATTCCATGAAAATAACTTAATTATTATTAAAACCAAGGAAAGTGACAACATGTCACTCTCTTAAATTTTATAAGTATATTAATTTTAATTTAGTGATCAACTTCATGAAACTTCGATCATGAATAGTCTATAGAAAGCTAATGAAATTATCTACATCATATAAATTTATTTATAATTTTTAGGGATTAAATAATTATCATTAATTATGACACAATAGTGATGCAGAAATTGTTTATCTAGTGAAAAATCAAGAATAATGTTTTTTTTAAACTAATAGTGACCATAAAATGAACAAATACCTAACCAAAACTTATTGGACATGTAAATGTAAACCATAAGCATACAATGGTCGAATATTTGACCATTTGGAGCCTTATAAAAGCGATTATGACACTTATATTATTTTATTTTAAATGATGCCAAAGTTGTCACCTTCATAATATAATAAATATAACAATTTAAATGTTGTGATTTTAAGATGATAAATTCGAGTAAAAGTATTATTGTGAAAGGTAATATATTTATCTTCATCATAGAATTTTATTTTAAATTTTATACAACAAATAAGTATATTAAATAATTATACAAAAATGATGTAGTAATTATTTTATTAAGAGATAAACCAAATAAATAGTTTTAAAAATAATAAAATAAATATTATATGAACTATTTAATGTGATACACTAATTTTATAGATACATATGACCTTTTATTAATATATTAAAGCTTTTAGTTCGAAAATATCTTCTTTATATATTTTATTTAAATTCAAATAAATGAATACTGTCAAAATCGACACTATTGTTATTTTACAAAAATAACATATTATAAAATTGTTTAAAAATCACAAAAATATTTAAAAATTATAAATTTATATTTATATGGTCTATAATGTTATAAAGTAAACAATTATGGAAAATTCACAACAAATAAGTAATTATTTGTTATAATTTAAAATTTAGAATTTTATTACCACAAATAAACTTAAATAGATTAAATAAGGATAAATCAAAATGATAAGGTTTAAAATAAGATTCAAACATGTCTAAATTTGATTGATTGATGAGATTACAACCCTATCTCATATAATATTTGAATATGAGTCATTTTTGGAGGTTTTTATGTGGGGTTAGATTTATTATAAATTAATATTTTTAAGAATTCCTAAGGTGCCCCTCTCTTCCCTTATAAAAGGGCACCTCCTCCCCCTCCTCCTCACACCAAATTGAGCACTCAAGCTCGGCCAACCCCTGCAAAAATCCCTTCTACACTTCCCTAGAATAGTCCTAGAGGTCCGGGTCTTCTTCAAAGACCAATCTTAGTTCCCTAAGTGAAGGATTCAAAGAAGCGTTCCAAAGAAGAGGTAATATCCATTACCGATCTTTTCAATTTCTTTCTTCTTCAACTTCTTCTTCTTTAGTTGTTTCATGATAAAGTAATAACATCAATATTACTTACATTCTGATATGTTATTATAAATATGAAACAACCCTAATTCACCTTCTATCCAACCTACGGAAAAATGAAATCACCGCGCGTGCGTACGTACGGAATACCGTCTCCACGCCGTGGTGTAATCTATTTTCCACCATCACTTTATAAGGATGGGTATAATGGTGTAATGAGTAAGTATTTATGATTATTATAAATTAATATTGATACTGAAATAATATATATATACTCCAATACAGTTCCACGATCATAGGAACGATATCATCACTCGTGCGTACGTACGGAATACCGTCTCCACGATGTCATGCGACTTGTTCTAAATGATCATCATTACATAGTAATTATATAAATTGAATGAATAAATATTATATATGTTTCACTAATAACATTCTGGATATAAGGTATCTATAACCTTAAAAGAAGAATAAGAATGTATTCGGCAAAACACGCATAAGAACAAAAGGCAATAAAGACCCGAGTAACAAGTAACAATTAAATATTACTATCAAGAAGCTAAGAATATGACCATATATGATATCATATCAATATGTATGATTCTGGAATAAGTCAATAACATTATTTAAACCATTATACAGGAGCTTCGGACACGTACAAAGAAAATTGGACCTAAGGTAAGGGAAATATCACAATCTCATTTTTATCCGAGATTGTTTATACATTAGTATTTACTGGGGTGTATTTTATCATCCACATCCATGTTTCCTCAATATGTAATATTATTTCCATCCACCTACAATTGTTTAAATACAATTTTACCCTTCGGTGAGTTTTTAGTAAAAGATATGAAAGGAATCTTTTTTCGTTTTTTTTCATACGAGGTACTTTTTGACTTTTCGACAAAAGTACGAGAAGAATGTTTTTTTTAACTTATACGGCACGAACGGATTTTTACGGTTTTATAAAGCCTTATTTTCATGAAGCTTCCTCCAAAATATTTCATGACTATTTTCAATAAAATCTCTTCCTTTTAAAATTTCATGATGTTTTGTGAAAAGAAATTGATTTTGAAGAAGAAGGATATTTTCCTCAAGAATTCAATTCAAGTGTTTTATCAAAATTATTTTCCATCTAAGATAATAAAGGGTTCTGTTTCTATCCATATTTTTACATTGATTTGACTATGTTGTGATGGAATTATGTTTATGAATTCCTTTATCTTATATGAATGGTTTTATGATGTCATGTTGTTTAAGAATCCCATTTTTATTACACGGGTTATGCAATGATGTATGATTTATGATTTTGTGGCACACATAAGAATGGTATCATTATGAGATGGGTGGGACCTATATCTCCCTCCAATGCATTGGGTAACTATTTTATATCTCATGAGATAGACATGGCTGGAATGGTAGGTTACACCGGTTCAGTGAAACAGGACTGAAACGAGGGTTACTCGATTCAGAAAGGGACTTTGTCCACTAAGATAGTCTTGGCAATGAGTCATGACTAACAAGAAATGATTCTCTATGATTATGTGTGTATGCCACAAAGTTCCATGTTTTATGTTATGATTATTGTGATTACATTTCACTGCCATGATTTACCCCATGTTATGAAATTATGATCTCTTGTGCAGGTTAAGATTTCCAAAAGTTATGTGCCTATGTATATGATGTGATTGATATTTCTTTTGTTTACCCTTACTGAGCATTTGAGCTCACCCTTTTATGTTTTCTTTTCCCCAGGATATAAAGAAAGGTTTTAGGTAAAAAAAAGGAAGATCTTTATGGGAGATGTTGAAGATCTTTCACCACGATTAGAACATTATAGTCCGAGTTTCCAAAGACACTAAACTATTACGGTCCTTATGTGTGTGTTTTTGTAATGTACTAAGTATTCCGCAAAAGTATTGTAAAGTCCACGTACGTCAAGCTTCGGGTCTCTACAGTTGGTATCAGAGGAAAGGTTTAGTCAACCTTTGGAAACTAGGATGCGAGAACTTTAGTGAGATCCCTAGAGATATTTCTAAGGTATGTCTAGGGATGTCTCTAAGGTTAAGTATGCGTATAGGTTATAGTACTAGAATTACGCTAACGATCATAGAATTAAACCTAAGATGTTAGATATTGAAGTTACTCCCCCTTTATTATTATTTTTTCCTCTCACACTATTCTTTTGGGTTTTAGAAAATGGCTGGAAACAAGATGATTCACGATAATGGAGGATATGATAGACAATGGAATGATATTCTTCATAATGAAATGGGATTTGGAAGTCCAAACATCATTATTATGCCGAATCAGCAATCTCATAAAATGATCAATAAAGTAAAATTTGGTAAGTTTCCTGACCCGGCTAATAAGAGAAAGATGGAGTTTAATGATGATCATAGAGGAAAGAAAGTTCAATTTCCCCTATGTAAATCATGTGGGAAGAGGCATCAAGGATAATGTTTCAAAGGAACTGGAAGATGCTTTGGGTGTGGAAAAGAAGGACACAATGCAAGTAAATGCAAAGGAAAAGGTTCAGTTAACAACATGGATGAGGATAATGGTATTGCTACGACATCAACAATGGTTAAATGTTTTAAATGTGGAATGTACGGGCATTATGCAAACCAATGCCCTAAGGGAAAGTCTCATGAAGATAATCAGTATGGTCGTATGGGATTTATTTATGTGGATGATGATAAAGAGACTACAAATGATATGTGAGATGAAAGAATTGTTGAAGCTCGGTCAATGGTTTAAGAATGTAGTGGAATGATTACATGTTTATCATGTGTAATGTTGTATAAGTAATCTCATGACACTATGGAATAAAGAGACATGTAAGGATTGTTACATTGTTGTCTGTTTAATGTTACCAGTATCCATGAAAGGTTATTCAGATATTTTTGGAATGTAGATGATATGCGCATAATGAATGGATAAGGAGAAAATAAAATGTTTGATAGTATTAATGAGCTCATGACTGATATAAGGAGAAGGTTATATCATGGTTTGAGTATATTGAATTTTTGGATTTTGGTATGTGGAAAGAGTTAACTTTTGACAGCATTCATGTTTTCACTATGGTTTAATGGGTATTCATATTTTTCAAGAGAATACATCATTAAAGTATTCACATGATTGGAATGTGACCAACAAGATATATGGGGGATAAATGATGGTATTCACATGCTTGGTTGGCGACATTTCAAGTAATCATTTTCTTTATACTATGAGCTTGGACCGAGGTATTTTAGATAAGCCTAAATATTGTAATGGATTATGTTAACCATAAGTTAGTATTGTTTAAGTATAGAACTTTTTTTGATATTATTTATGTGATGTTATAGTAATGTAGTTTTAGAAAAAGGACAACCTGCAGGACGGGCGACAGCCCATCGCTTCGGACAAGGCTGTGGGAATCGAACCCACAACCGAAGTGCGACTGGCCTTTATCGCCTACCACTGACCTATAGGAAGTCCCTGTTTAGTAGAAAACTAGTTTTATTATATTAAGCAGTATGATATGTGAAGTATAAGTTCAATTTAGGAACCATATATGATTAATCTCACTATAGATCGACTTATGTATATAATTTTTGCTAACCTTTTGTTTGAGACAGATGGAATGACCCGTCATTCTATCACATGATCTGCTAACACTTCACGAATAACAAATTCAACTTCATTTATTTAAGAGTAGAAGTGGAAATTGTTCAAGGCATGAACAACAGTGAGATTGTACCAAAATAAAGTAAGTATTTATTGTAATTCAAATTTTCAACTTTAGGGAAATGATCTTGAAAACCAAAAATGTTGTCCTAGTGCCCTTACATCCGATGAATCAGATGGTACCCTAGATCATCACAAATTTATGGCTTTGTGATTGCTAGCTTTTCCATAGCCATGTTCTCTACCACTCTCCATCAGAACATGATGGTTAGATTTCTCTTCCATATCCATATTTTCACCTATGTGGAAACCCAGTGATTAGTTTATTTGGGCAACTGTTACGTTTCATACTTTTTTTTTAAAGATAAGTTTGGGTATTCCTTTTTACGATGTGTGTTTCTATCAAAGAAACTTTCAAATAGTAAACCATTTATACCCCCGACGAATTTCGAGGGCGAAATTCATTTTAAGGGGGGTAGAATGTAACACCCCGAGATTTTATGAAAAATATTATTTTAATTTCATTAACGTCTTATGTTGTATTCTACACCAAGATTACCTTGCGCTATACGCAACACCGTATTAGCTTGCAGTATACATAACACTATTCTTGGACCGTGTTACACACAATTTTGATAATAGTTATTCTACGCAACATTGAGTATATATATATATATATTAAATGTATAAATGAAATATGGTTGGATTCTGTTATACGAAACAATGAAGGATTCTTTCACAACACGCAACCCTGACTTGGCTTGCATTACACACAATCGCGACCTTCCTCGATAGCGTGTGTTGTACACAATATCGGGTTTTAATAAACAATGTTATATTATTATAATATTGTCATGAACTAGCCGTTATGAATAGTATTAACTAAATTTTGAATTTTATAACATTATTATTCATCTTACACATTTCTAGAACATGGTATAAGAACAAAATAAATTTTTCGTGTAAAATAAGTATTTTTCAAAAAAAATCAGTTTTGCCGCCTTTTGATGGCGCACCCACTTTAAATCTATTTTTTGACATGTTTATAAGTTCAATTTGACAAAATAAAATTCTTCTTTGGAATCATGAAATAAAAATTTACTTTGGAAAATGTTTTCATATTATTCTAGTAACTTTAACATTTTAATGAATAGTAAAAACACGCTATATTTTAATTAAAAACAACTTTTTCATCGTAATATCTTATGTGGATAAATTATAATATTGAATGGTTTTAAAGTATAAATAGAATATATTTTTACAATTTAATATAATGTATGTCATTAGAATTGATTTTACCTTGAATTCGTAGGTTAAATCAATTCAATCTTTTGCAATGTTTTAAACAAAAACCCGTTTTTATTCGACAACGGGATTAGTTTTAATTTAATTTCTGCAACTTCTGTGTATGGACTTTTAAAAAATGGATTCCATATTTGGAATCAGTGGGTCCAAATTATGTTAATAAGCTACTTTTTATTTTTGGGAATTATGAATATTAACTACGGTAAATTTTATTTACCATAGTTAAAGGTAAATCGGGTAATTAAGGGTAAATATAATATTTTAAAATTACCCTAACAAATGTCAAAATCCTATTGGATGACTAAAAGTCGACCCATATCACCTAAGGGTCAGATTAGAATCATTTAATGAACATTGTTCCATGAAAATTACTTAATTATTATTAAAACCAAAGAAAGTGACAACATGTCACTCTCTTAAATTTTATAAGTATATTAATTTTAATTTAGTGATAAACTTCATGAAACTTCGAACATGAATAGTCTATATAAAGCTAATGAAATTATCTACATCATATAAATTTATTTATAATTTTTAGGGATTAAATAATTATCATTAATTATGACACAATAGTGATGCAGAAATTGTTTATCTAGTGAAAAATCAAGAATAATGTTTTTTTAAACTAATAGTGACCCTAAAATGAACAAATACCTAACCATAACTTATTGGACATGTAAATGTAAACCATAAGCATACAATGGTCGAATAGTTGACCATTTGGAGCCTTATAAAAGCGATTATGACACTTATATTATTTTATTTTAAATGATGCCAAAGTTGTCACCTTCATAATTTAATAAATATAAGAATTTAAATATTGTGATTTTAAGATGATAAATTCGAGTAAATGTATTATTGTGAAAGGTAATATATTTATCTTCATCATAGAATTTTATTTTAGATTTTATACAACAAATAAGTATATTAAATAATTATACAAAAATGATGTAGTAATTATTTTATTAAGAGATAAACCAAATAAATAGTTTTAAAAATAATAAAATATATATTATATGAACTATTTAATGTGATACACTAATTTTATAGATACATATGACCGTTTATTAATATATTAAAGCTTTTATTTTGAACATATTATCTGTATATATTTTATTTAAATTCAAATAAATGAATAGTGTCAAAATTGACACTATTGTTATTTTACAAAAATAACATATTATAAAATTTTTTAAAAATCACAAAAATATTTGAAAATTATAAATTTATATTTATATGGTCTATAATGTTATAAAGTAAACAATATGGAAAATTCACAACAAATAAGTAATTATTGGTTATAATTTAAAATTTAGAATTTTATTACCACAAATAAACTTAAATAGATTAAATAAGGATAAATCAAAATGATAAGGTTTAAAATAAGATCCAAACATGTCTAAATTTGATTGGTTGATGAGATTACAACCCTATCTCATATAATCTTCGAATATGAGTCATTTTTGGAGGTTTTTATGTGGGCTTAGATTTATTATAAATTAATATTTTTAAGAATTCCTAAGGTGCCCCTCTCCTCCCTTATAAAAGGGCACCTCCTCCCCCTCCTCCTCACACCAAATTGAGCACTCAAGCTCGGCCAAACCCTGAAAAAATCCCTTCTCCACTTCCTTAGAATAGTCCTAGAGGTCCTGGTCTTCTTCAAAGACCAATCTTAGTTCCCTAAGTGAAGGATTCAAAGAAGCGTTCCAAAGAAGAGGTAATATCCATTACCGATCTTTTCAATTTCTTTCTTCTTCAACTTCTTCTTCTTTAGTTGTTTCATGATAAAGTAATAACATCAATATTACTTACATTCTGATATGTTATTATAAATATGAAACAACCCTAATTCACCTTCTATCCAACCTACGGAAAAATGAAATCACCGCGCGTGCGTACGTACGGAATACCGTCTCCACGCCGTGGTGTAATCTATTTTCCACCATCACTTTAAAAGGATGGGTATAATGGTGTAATGAGTAAGTATTTATGATTATTATAAATTAATATTGATACTGAAATAATATATATATACTCCAATACAGTTCCACGATCATAGGAACGATATCATCACTCGTGCGTACGTACGGAATACCGTCTCCACGATGTCATGTGACTTGTTCTACATGATCATCATTACATAGTAATTATATAAATTGAATGAATAAATATTATATATGTTTCACTAATAACATTCTGGATATAAGGTATCTATAACCTTAAAAGAAGAATAAGAATGTATTCGGCAAAACACGCATAAGAACAAAAGGCAATAAAGACCCGAGTAACAAGTAACAATTAAATATTACTATCAAGAAGCTAAGAATATGACCATATATGATATCATATCAATATGTATGATTCTGGAATAAGTCAATAACATTATTTAAACCATTATACAGGAGCTTCGGACACGTACAAAGCAAATTGGACCTAAGGTAAGGGAAATATCACAATCTCATTTTTATCCGAGATTGTTTATACATTAGTATTTACTAGGGTGTATTTTATCATCCACATCCATGTTTCCTCAATATGTAATATTATTTCCATCCACCTACAATTGTTTAAATACAATTTTACCCTTCGGTGAGTTTTTAGTAAAGGATATGAAAGGAATCTTTTTTCGTTTTTTTTCATACGAGGTACTTTTTGACTTTTCGACAAAAGTACGAGAAGAATGTTTTTTTTAACTTATACGGCACGAACGGATTTTTACGGTTTTATAAAGCCTTATTTTCATGAAGCTTCCTCCAAAATATTTCATGAATATTTTCAATAAAATCTCTTCCTTTTAAAATTTCATGATGTTTTGTGAAAAGAAATTGATTTTGAAGAAGAAAGGATATTTTCCTCAAGAATTCAATTCAAGTGTTTTATCAAAATTATTTTCCATCTAAGATAATAAAGGGTTCTGTTTCTATACGTATTTTTACATTGATTTGACTATGTTGTGATGGAATTATGTTTATGAATTCCTTTATCTTATATGAATGGTTTTATGATGTCATGTTGTTTAAGAATCCCATTTTTATTACACGGGTTATGCAATGATGTATGATTTATGATTTTGTGGCACACATAAGAATGGTATCATTATGAGATGGTTGGGACCTATATATCCCTCCAATGCATTGGGTAAAGATTTTATATCTCATGAGATAGACATGGCTGGAATGGTAGGTTATACCGGTTCAGTGAAACAGGACTGAAACGAGGGTTACTCGATTCAGAAAGGGACTTTGTCCACTAAGATAGTCTTGGAAATGAGTCATGACTAACAAGAAATGATTCTCTATGATTATGTGTGTATGCCACAAAGTTCCATGTTTTATGTTATGATTATTGTGATTACATTTCACTGCCATGATTTACCCCATGTTATGAAATTATGATCTCTTTTGCAGGTTAAGATTTCCAAAAGTTATGTGCCTATGTATATGATGTGATTGATATTTCTTTTGTTTACCCTTACTGAGCATTTGAGCTCACCCTTTTATGTTTTCTTTTCCCCTGGATATAACGAAAGGTTCAAGGTAAAAAAAAGGAAGATCTTTATGGGAGATGTTGAAGATCTTTCACCACGATTAGAAGATTATAGTCCGAGTTTCCAAAGACACTAAACTATTACGGTCCTTATGTGTGTGTTTTTGTAATGTACTAAGTATTCCGCAAAAGTATTGTAAAGTCCATGTACGTCAAGCTTCGGGTCTCTACATATTCTGTCTTATGTCTAATTACTAATATTTAAATTAGTTCTTGAATATCTCATTTAATTTCCTTATTATTTATAAATTAATAGACATCCCTTTTGATCTCATTAATACCTCAAATGAACATTTCTGTCCACCTACTTTGTAGTTGAAATATCACTCCATTATTCAATTAAGAAAAATTTTATTGTGAATACCCATTCAAATTTCCTAAAAATTTGTTCACCTATAGGAACAGATAATCCCATTAATGGGGGAATACTTGTATAAAATCAACATTGCATTTTTATTAGATTAAATGATTGAAATTTTTTCTCATATATATTATCAATGTGGAATAATTATGCATATAAATGATATGATTATGATTAGTGTGATAGACAAAACTCCAAGGCATTGGATATTATTTTATTCTCATGATATAATATTTAGTGTATAGGAGGTTATTTAATGGACATTAAATTATGATTCATAAGTTTTTAACCTTGAAATATGTTTTCAATGTCTTGTATAATGTACTTTCCAAATTTTTCATTTTTTATCATGTCAACATGTTACATAATTCATTATTGTTCATGTTTATGATTTTCACCCCCTTTTTGTTCCATTTAATTTCTTTCTTCTAAACATTTAATACTATATTCCTTATACTATACTTTTATATTATCTTACTAGTCACTATTCCTCACCCCTTTTTATGTACATCCCTTAGATATGACATATAGTTTTAGGGTACAGATGATTTTTAAGATAATGATAAGGATTTTAAAAATAATATTATTGTATCAAATGTCCATGATGTCTATTTATGTTTCTAATTCTCATAAACACTGTAATTATATATATTTTGGTTATAATTATTTGTAAATTTATGTAATAAATAATAATTAAACATTTATAATGACACATGTTTCCATCTTTTGTACCAAGGGATCATTTAGTAATTTGTCGGATTCAGATTAAGAAATTATACTTAATGTATTAAGGATAAAAATAAACTAAATAATTAAAAACAAATCATTGATATTGTATACATCATGTATTTTTGAGGAAAATAATTCTTTTTATGGACAATAAATTTCGATGTAGATCTAGAAAAAATATAGTTATGGGTATCATTCAGAAGAACCAAATTAATCTATACTCAATCAGGACCTTCGGCATGAAATTGGGCCTTTATGAAAAAAAAATTATGCTACTCAAGTATTTGATTTTGTATATTCATAAATTCAATAAAAACCATTATTAAGGTAACAATGATTCTTTTTATAAACTATGTTAAGAAATATATCATAGATAACATATATTGAAGTCAAAAATTTTATATGATTATGAAATAAATTCAATTTATATTTTATTCTTTCAATGTTACTTTTTTACTAGTTTTCTATTAAATTATATCAAATTTCTCATCTATAGTTGTCATCATGTTGTAGTCAATGGATTGTAACATGAATAATCATGTGATCAACAAATCTGATATGAATTTTAATGTATTCCCAAAAATTTTCTAAAAATGATGGGAGATCAGGTCAGATATGATATGATAATAAAAAATGATCTATCATAAAGCACTATTAACAAAAATCATTAAGTTGAATGTATAAGGAATTCAATTAAGGGGAAAAATACATCTCAAATAATATTATCTAATATATATGATAATGCAATAAGGATTTCATTTATTATGTGTGAAAAAATATGTAAATTTGTATGAAGGGAAATTATTTAAAAATAATTTTTTTTTATTTTTGAAAAATAAGGAATAATTTATCAGGATTATATTTTAAAAAAGAATAGTATGAAAGAATGGGCCAAAATAAAACATACATAACTATTTATTGGATTATTTCGTTTTCTAGAGAATTTGGGAATTATTGGATTCATTTCTTAAATCCATGGAAGAAATATTATCATTCGGAATGACCTAGGATATGGAAATTATTTATGTGTAATGTATTGAGTGTTTATTCAATGATATTTTAGAATTATGTTTTTTAATATGTTTCAAAAAAATATGGATAAGAGAATCAATAAATATATACTTTTATACACCCAATTGATTAAATTTGTGGATTTGAATAAAATATTTAATAGTAATGATATCTTATAATAGTTATTTAGTGATAAATTTACATTATAGAAAACACATTAATGAGTGATTGATAACCATTAATAAATTTTTATAATGACAGGAATAATTATAACTAAAATTAATTTTGGGATTTAATTAAATGTATCATTTCATATTATTATTCTTAAAAACATGTGAACTTTGTTTGTTCTATTATATCCTATAATATATAAAATACAGTTAAGAATATATACCATTGATAATGTAGTTGTTGAACATTGATATTTTGATTAGTATAGATATAGGATTTTGATAAATCCAAAACAATTGGAATATAAATAAACAGTCCCAACCAGTAGGACGGTAACCAATATAACTAATTTTGATGATTTTCTAGAGATGAATACATCACATGTTTTTCCCTCGAACAAGACTAATAATAGATCTAATAACCTATGAATTGGTGAATATAATAGTGGTATATGTTCATGAAAATTGTGATCAGAACCCAAAAAATGTACACTAAACAACCCCATGAAAATATAACCATCACGTACCTTAAAATTAAAGAATGTTCTCCTATATTAACGAGATATTTATAAATATCATAATATTATTAATATTAATATTGTATTTTCAATAAAATAATAATTATATTTTCATCATATTTTTATTTATAAATAATATGGATTCTCATGCAATAAGACATAAAATGTTCAAGGTATGTTTCATATCAAGGGGTTTCCTCATAGCTGGCATATGGATTGGAAAAACCATGAGGCCAAACCAAGAGGCACATTTTTCAAGAAAATAAACCATTGATCCCTTAATGATATAAATGATTAAACCACATTTTTTCCCTTTCTTTTTTCCTCCACATGTAACAACTCTATTCAATATTCAGCTCTCCATTTATAAAATATATGGATCATAATAACTCACCCATTCATTGAACATTAAAATTTTAATTAGAAGCAACTATTCCATAATGGAAATATCTATGATTAGTATGATTTTATTTGAAGGTTATCCTTCAATCCATTATTCACTTTTAGTCTGACTCATTTTACTTGTTTTTGGCCGGTGTATTGTTTCTCTCATTTCATCAAAATAATACCAAATAATAACTTTATATCAGATGTGTGAGTCATCCTCAGTTAAATTTATGTGATCAATGATCATAATAATAATTTCATCAAATTTTAAATAGTGAAATGACTTTCCACTCATTAGAAATTTCTTGAAACACATTTTTTGTTTTATAGAAATAATAATTATTTGTTGATCTATGTTACAAAATCATATGGTGAAACCCATCCTTGGGTCATTAGCGTGGTTTATATCCACCACCTTCGGTGTTCTCATCTTTAATGGATTTTGGGTCTTATCATAAATGGGTAATTAATTTTATGATATGCATATGTATTAAATTAATTAAATAATTAAATGAATTACAATTATGTTATTCCTTGAGTTTCATACATCAAAACATATATTTTATTTCCCATGAATGATCATTCTTGTTTAATTGAATGTACCTTATATTAAATTTAATCAAACATGTGATTTTTTAAATTAATATACTCCATTCCATAAATCATTTGTTTCCAAATATTCCAATAAATGGGACTTATACATAAGTCTTGTATAATTCCATATTCCGGATTCCTATGAAATATTTTAGTGGTTGAATTGAATTTTTTTGGGAGAATCTTTCCATCTTTGTTTATATAACTAGTACTCACCCGTGTGTACGCACGACATTTTGGATGAATTGTTTTTATTTAATAAGATAATTTTATTTGTAAAGGATACTAAAAATAGTACTGTTGAATATTTTTAATGAAAATGTATTGGTGAATAATAATGGGATATGAGTGGATAAAATATGGACACACCATTAAAATTATTGAAAAAATAAAACTGTAAAAAATAAATTTCTAATTTTGGAGAAATATTGCGAATCAATTTCATCTACATTCAAGTTATGTGTATTGGCCATAATGGGTCATCACCCGTGCTTCACTTCCCTACAAGCCATCATATGATTCAGCAAAACAAATTCTAACATGGTTCATAAAAATTATTTCCAAAAATGCTAACATAGTCCATAGAAAAAGTAATGTATGTCGTGTAATTTTAGTGAAAAAGAAATAATATATAGAAGTGGATTTTCCAATAAAAAATGTGATTTGGGTAGATGAATAATTTGAATACATATTTACAAAACCCAATCATTAATTGAAACAGAATTTATGATGTTGATGTTTGTAGAACTTTTTTTAGCTAAATGAAGTTGTACTCTCTATTCTGAACAAACTGTTTTTTCAATATGTCTTCAACATCAGAGTTATCATGAAAATCCAATCAGAAGGTGAAATAAAAATAATGTATATTAAAAAATAGTAATGAATTTTTAAATATGAATATTCAATTTACCAATGAAACATAAAGATAAAGTGTCTAGTCTTCTGACATGATAAGAAAGAAAATGTAGCCCAACTACTAATATTTTCATTATTGAAACATAATGAATTGTGAATGTAAGAAATTCATATTCAGATCCATCCAAGGATGTTACAATAATCCACATCCCTTAATGTTAGTACACTCCCAAATGCTATTATGAAAATTTAAAATTAAATAGAACATAATAGAGGATCTATGCATCATTGAATGGTGAATCAATTAAGGGATTAGAAACTATAATGGAGGACCCACTCCCAACCAACGATTAAAGTCAATGGTGTACAAACAATAATGATAGAGGAACAATGCTCATATTTGAATGCAGTGTACCAACCCAACTTATAAAAAATCTATTGGTCAATATAACCCAAATATAATGTTACTCTATTAAGGGAGTTGAATCAGATGATCATCGTCTATGATTATGATTGATTATTGATATAATATAACAATAAAAGATGTTATAACCTATCACTCACTCCATCAATTATCTTATAACAGATGATGAAATAGGAAGAGGTATTTTATAATGAATTATTTCTCATAATATTAAAATCTCATATGTTTATTTTTCATTAACAAAAATGATATATGGGTGTTATATCATTCAAAAATATTAATTCTCAATTTCCATTGGATTTCATGTCCTATAATTCAACGACTAAAATCTAATCATGACCAAGAGTTCATCTTAACATAAAAAATTAATAACCATGGTGTGTGGTATGATCCGTATAACATGTAAGACTATATAGGGACTCAAGAATATACCTCTTGAATGAGGATCTATAGAATAAATATTTTAATAGTACATGTCAATTAGTATATTATTATTTTATTAGTACGTGGTGTTCTTGGAGTGTACTCTGTGAACAAAGATCATCTACATATTCGTAGACACATGACATGTTGTTTAGGATGCACGACCAAAATAATTATCTCATATGGAAACTCTGACATATATAAAAGTATATTACATGATGTTTGATTTTTTAAAACACTTGGCATGTATTCTCAAATTTCACAGAGTGTGATGTCTTCATCCCTGATCATCAAATATCAATTAATCACCGCAAAAATATCACCCAATACAACATTCAAGTAATTAATATCAATTAATCATATCCAATAATTTATTTCTCAATCATTTGTTTCCAGAAAATAAATTACCAAAAATTTAATGTTGTTCATCAGAACAATCACTTATATTTGGGGCAATTAATATCATTTTACACTAGTGTTCACGTAATTGATTACTAATAATTTTTTATCGGATTATTTTTCTGCATTCAAATAATACATTTGAAATCCCTATTCTAATAATTATTTAAACTAATCATATAGTTCAATTGATGGATTATTATATGATGAATAAAAATACTTAAATTAAGAAAATAATGGAAAAATAAATAATTTAAATTTCGTAGTTGTGAGGGGAAAATAATAAAATAATCTTAAATTTGGTAAACATAACAACACATGGGATTCTAGTATAAATTATCATGGTTTTTTCAATTGAAATAATTTAACATAAAAGGACATGAATTGAAAAAATAATGATATTGGGTATTATAAATATTATAATTTTTTTCATCTAATTAAGAAATACTATGGATGAAATTCTGAAAAAAAAACTTCCTCTCTAATGTTCAAGTTCATTGATTATGAACGAACAATTAAACACTACTTTTATTGGAGATATCCAATAACTGCATTGTTCATTCATAAAACTCCCTTTATGGAATATCCCTGGATCATTACCACTGTTGTGGACTTCCCATTCATTATAAATCTTTGATTTTTATACTACTATGAAGAAGTGTAACACCCTATGTTTTTAGAAAGATAAAACTAAGTTCGATAGCGTAATAGACACAGAACACAAAATTGAAAGATGAAATATTTATTTAAATATGATTATTTTATCAATGAAATTATATTTTAAATATGAATATTATTAATAAATTTATTATATATATATATATAAATACTACTAATCATTAATTTATTCATAAATTCTTAAAAAATATTCTCCCAATTTTTTGTAATGAATCTCCATTCATTAATATATGATTTCTTAAAATTAGATTCATATTTTATTTTATAAATAATATATTATAATAAATATCTATAATATTTGGACATTTTATTTCAAAATAATCACTGATTTTTTGTTTTCATTACATACAAATTAAAAGAAAGAGAAAATTTTAGAATTTTGATATGAATATTTATTTTTCATTGGATTGTTAGAAATATGTTTTTCTTTAATACAATAAATTATTTGGATAAAAAGATTCCATTAATCATTAATGTTACATTACAGTTACATAGTTATTCATAATTTATTATTTATCTGATTAATTTAATTTAAATCTTATTTATACAAGATTTTAGAATATATTTATTTTCTTATTTCAAAACACTTATTTATGGAAAATGTTTTCAATGGAATTTTTTTCCAAATTTTAAATAATTTAAAAAAACCCTAAGAGGGAATGATATGAATTATATATATATTTAATATCTCTAATTAATAATTAAAATAAATATAATGAATATTATTTTTTATAGACATAATCTAAAAACATTATTTCCTAGAGAAAATTGATATCATAAAAAAACTCATTATGATGATGTACATGATTTTTATATTATCCCAGTTCAACAAATTTATATTTAGAAAATGGACTTCATATTAATAATCATTATAATTACTACTACGTAATAAAGCCTAATAAATTTATGGATAATATAAATAGGAAAAATATTAAATATTTATTACCATGATAAAAGAAAAATAGGTTAAATATGGGTAAAAATTTAACAAGGACTATAAACAAAGTAAACCTAGTACTATGCATATTTAAATTTTAATTTTAAAATATTAATAATAATATTTTTTATTAATAATAAATGTTAAAAAATGAATTTGAAAAAATATTGATGTCTTATAACAATTATGTTTTGGTAATATATTTTATTATGAAAGACACTCATTTTGATTAATTAATGAATTTTTAAATAAATGGACATGTTGACTAGGTAATAAAATAGAATACTAAAAATTAAATAAAAATAATAAATATAATGTTATGATGTCAATTATAATGACTATAATGTTTCAAAAATAATTATGTTAATCAAATGGTAATTTTAAATTACATTGTATTATAATTTAATATTTTAAATTCTTATATATATATATATATGACGATAAAATAAATATTATTAATTTGATACATCAAGTAAAAAGTATTCAACCATGATTTTTTCATAAATTTCGGAGACTGTCATATATTAGTCAAAATATATAATATGGTATCAATATATGGTAGGTATTAATACATTCATAATGACCCAAATATGATGCAATAAATTTAGTAATTTGTTTTGAAGATATAATATATTCATCCACGCAAAATATTGTGATTATCATGTCATTTGATTAATTTTATAAAATATTTATGAATGATCCAAATCATATACTATATTTTATTATTTTAGAGAAATTATATATGATTGATGCTCACTTAGACATCACCAACTATAATATTTTTATGATATAAGACCATTTTAATATAATATAATGAAAAAAACACCTCTTTTAAAAAAATTGAAAATATTTAGGAAGGTCTGTAGGTTTGATTGTTATATTATACTACATTTGAAACCTATGTTTGATAAAAAATAAGGAATTCACCTCTTGTTCCAATATAAATTTTAACTAGATCCCATTACACATCACACAAGAAAACTAGTTACATGCCCTTTATTTACCCTCTACTAGTTATTGTTATCACATGGTTACCCTAATATTTCACAAAGTTTATCCCATGCTTTTGAATTTACCCTCTCATCGTAATGGATCACCCTCTCTTTTTTTAAGAACCCTTTTAATGTTATGAATATGCATATTATTTTTTTATATTTATTATGTATTTCTATATACCTATTGAAAAAGTATATGTTAATGAGTTGATATAGCCCTTTCACAACAATTATTCCCTCCCATTATCTGGTATGTACACCTTCATTGCTGCTGAATTTATCTAGTGGTTTTATGTATAAAATAGTTGGGTCATCCCCCTCTTATTTTTATTTCCCAATATATATATATATATGTATATGATTGGTAACCTCATGTTATTATTTTTTCATGGTCATATAAATACCCATGTTTTTAATTTATTTACAAAAAATGAAAAATTATTTATACCCTCTAATTATAACTTGAACATAAGCTTTTACTATTTAATAATTATCTCGTTGAACTATTTCTTCAAGTATACTCATAATAATATTCCGTCTTATGTCTAATTACTAATATTTAAATTAGTTCTTGAATATCTCATTTAATTTCCTTATTATTTATAAATTATTACGCATCCCTTTCGATCTCATTAATACCTCAAATGAACATTTCTGTCCCCCTACTTTGTAGTTGAAATATCACTCCATTATTCAATTAAGAAAAATTATATTGTGAATACCCATTCAAATTTCCTAAAAATTTGTTCACCTATATGAACAGATAATCCCATTAATGGGGGAATACTTGTATAAAATCAACATTGCATTTTTATTAGATTAAATGATTGATATTTTTTCTCATATATATTATCTATGTGGAATAATTATGCATATAAATGATATGATTATGATTAGTGTGATAGAAAAAACTCCAAGGCATTGGATATTATTTTATTCTCATGATATAATATTTAGTGTATAGGAGGTTATTTAATGGACATTAAATTATGATTCATATGTTTTTAACCTTGAAATATGTTTTCAATGTATTGTATAATGTACTTTCCAAATTTTTCTTTTTTTATCATGTCAACATGTTACATATTTCCTTATTGTTCATGTTTATGATTTTCACCCCCTTTTTGTTCCATTTAATTTCTTTCTTCTAAACATTTAATACTATATTCCTTATATTATACTTTTATATTATCTTACTAGTCACTATTTCTCACCCCTTTTTATGTACATCCCTTAGATATGACATATAGTTTTAGGGTACAGATGATTTTTAAGAGAATGATAAGGATTTTAAAATTAATATTATTGTATCAAATGACCATGATGTCTATTTATGTTTCTAATTCTCATACACACTGTAATTATATATATTTTGGTTTTTATTATTTGTAAATTTATGTAATAAATAATAATTTAAACATGTATAATGACACATGTTTCCATATTTTGTACCAAGGGATCATTTAGTAATTTGTCGGATTCAGATTAAGAAATTATACATAATGTATTAAGGATAAAAATAAACTAAATAATTAATAACAAAACATTGATATTGTATACATCATGTATTTTTGAGGAAAATAATTCTTTATATGGACAATAAATTTTGATGTAGATCTAGAAAAAATATATTTATGGGTATCATTTAGAAGAACCAAATTAATCTATATTCAATCAGGACCTTCTGCATGAAATTGGGGCTTTATGAAAAAAAAATTATGCTACTCAAGTATTTTTTTTGAATATTCATAAAGTCAATAAAAACCATTATTAAGGTAACAATAATTCTTTTTATAAACTATTTTAATAATTATATCATAGATAACATATATTGAAGCCAAAAATTTTATATGATTATGAAATAATTTTAATTTATATTTTATTCTTTCAATGTTACTTTTTTACTAGTTTTATATTTAATTATATCAAATTACTCATCTATAGTTGTCTTCATGTTGTAGTCAATGGGTTGTAATAAGAATAATCATGTGATCAACAAATCTGATATGTATTTTAATGCATTCCCAAATAGTTTCTTAAAATGATGGGTGATCAGGTCAGATATGATATGATAATAAAAAATGATCTTTCATAAAGCACTATTAACAAAAATCATTAAGTTGAATGTATAAGGAATTCAATTAAGGGGAAAAATAAATCTCAAATAATATTATCTAATATAGATGATAATGCAATAAGGATTTCATTTATTATGTGTGAAAAAATATGTAAATTTGTATGAAGGGAATTATTAAAAAATAATTTTTTTTATTTTAGAAAAATAAGGAATAATTTATCAGGATTATATTTTAAAAAAGAATATTATGAAATAATGGGCCAAAATAAAACATAAATAACTATTTATTGGATTATTTCATTTTCTAGAGTATTTGGGCACTATTGGATTCATTTCTTAAATCCATGGAAGAAATATTATGATTCGGAATGACCTAGGATATGGAAATTTTTTATGTGTAATGTATTGAGTGTTTATTCAATGATATTTTAGAATTATGTTTTTTAATATGTTTTAAAAAAATATGGATAAGATAATCAATAAATATATACGTTTATACACCCAATTGATTAAATTTGTCGATTTGAATAAAATATTTAATATTAATGATATCTTATAACAGTTATTTAGTGATAAATTTACATTCTAGAAAACACATTAATGAGTGATTGATAACCATTAATAAATTTTTATAATGACAGGAATAATTATAACTAAAATTCATATTGGGATTTAATTAAATGTATCATTTCATATTATTATTCTTAAAAACATGTGAACTTTGTTTGTTCTATTATATCCTAGAATATTTAAAATACAGTTAAGAATATATACCATTGATAATATAGTTGTTGAACATTGATATTTTTATTAGTATAGATATAGGATTTTGATAAATCCAGAACAATTGGAATATAAATAGATAGTCCAAACCAGTAGGACGGTAACCAATATAATTAAGTTTGATGATTATATAGAGATGAATACATCACATGTTTTTCCCTCGAACAAGAATAATAATAGATCTAATAACCTATGAATTGGTGAATATTATAGTGGTATATGTTCATGAAAATTGTGATCAGAACCCAAAAAATGTACACTAAACAACCCCATGAAAATATAACCATCACGTACCTTAAAATTAAAGAATGTTCTCATATATTAACGAGATATTTATAAATATCATAATATTATTAATATTAATATTGTATTTTCAATAAAGTAATAATCATATTTTCATCATATTTTTATTTATAAATTATATGGATTCTCATAAAATAAGACATAAAATGTTCGAGGTATGTTTCATATCAAGGGGTTTCCTTATAGCTGGCATATGGATTGGAAAAACCATGAGGCCAAACCAAGAGGCCAAACCAAGAGGCCCATTTTTCAAGAAAATAAACCATTGACCCCTTAATGATATAAATGATTAAACCACATTTTTTCCCTTTCTTTTTTCCTCCACAAGTAACAACTCTATCCAATATTCAGCTCTCCATTTATAAAATATATGGATCATAATAGCTCACCCATTCATTGTCCATTACAATTTTCATTAGAAGCAATAGTTCCATAATGGAAATATCTATGATCAGTATGATTTTATTTGAAGGTTTTCCTTCAATCCATTATTCACTTTTAATCTGACTCATTTTACTTATTTTTGGCCGGTGTATTGTTTCTCTCATTTCATCAAAATAATACCAAATAATAACTTTATATCAGATGTGTGAGTCATCCTCAATTAAATTTATGTGATCAATGATCATAATAATAATTTCATCAAATTTTAAATAGTGAAATGACTTTCCACTCATTAGAAATTTCATGAAACACATTTTTTGTTTTATAGAAATAATAATTATTTGTTGATCTATGTTACAAAATCATATGGTGAAACCCATCCTTGGGTCCTTAGCGTGGTTTATATCCACCACCTTCGGTGTTCTCATCTTTAATGGATTTTGGGTCTTATCTTAAATGGGTAATTACTTTTATGAGATACATATGTATTAAATGAATTAATTTATTAAATGAATTACATATATGTTATTCCTTGAGTTTAATACCTCAAAACATATATTTTATTTCCCATGAATGATCATTCTTGTTTAATTGAATGTACCTTATATTAAATTTAATCAAACTTGTGATTTTTTAAATTAATATACTCCATTCCATAAATCATTTAATTACAAATATTTCATGAAATGGGAATTATACATAAATATTGTATAATTCCATATTCCGGATTACTATGAAATATTTTAGTGGTTGAATTGAATTTTTTTTGGGAGAATCTTTCCATCTTTGTTTATATAACTAGTACTCACCCGTGTGTACGCACGACATTTTGATTGAATTGTTTTTATATAATAAGATAATTTTAATTGTAAAGGATACTAATAATAGTAATGTTTAATATTTTTAATGAAAATGTATTGGTGAATAATAATGGGATATGAGTGGATAAAATATGGACACACCATTAAAAATATTGAAAAAATAAAACTGTAAAAAATAAATTTCTAATTTGGGAGAAATATTGCGAATCAATTTCATCTACATTCAAGTTATGTGTATTGGCCATAATAGGTCATCACCCGTGCTTCACTTCCCTACAAGACATCACATGATTTAGCCAAAAAAATTCTAACATGGTTCATAGAAATTATTTCCAAAAAAGCTAACATAGTACATAGAAAATGTAATGTATGTCGTGTAATTTTAGTGAAAAAATAATAATATATAGAAGTTGATTTTCCAATAAAAATTGTGATTTGGGTAGATGAATAATTTGAATACATAATTACAAAACCCAATCATTAATTGAAACAGAATTTATGATGTTGATGTTTGTAGAACTTTTTTTAGCTAAATGAAGTTGTAATCTCTATTCTGAACAAACTGTTTTTTCAATATGTCTTCAACATCAGAGTTATCATGCAAATCCAATCAGCAGGTGAAATAAAAATAATGTAGATTAAAAAATAGAAATGAATTTTAAAATATGAATATTCAATTTACCAATGAAACATAAAGATAAAGTGTCTAGTCTTCTGACATGATAAGAAAGAAAATGTAACACAACTACTAATATTTTCATTATTGGAACATAATGAATTGTGAATGTAATCAATTCATATTCATATCCATCCAAGGATGTTACAATAATCCACATCCCTTAATGTTAGTACACTCCCAAATTCTATAATGAAAATTTAAAATTAAATAGAACATAATAGAGGATCTATGCATCATTGAATGATGAATCAATTAAGGGATTAAAAACTATAATGGAGGACCCACTCCCAACAAATGATTAAAGTCAATGGTGTACAAACAACAATGATAGAGGAACAATGCTCATATTTGAATGCAGTGTACCAACCCATCTTATAAAAAATATATTGGTCAATATCACCCAAATATAATGTTACTCTATTAAGGGAGTTGAATCAGATGATCATCGTCTATGATTATGATTGATTATTGATATAATATAACAATAAAAGATGTTATAACCTATCACTCACTCCATCAATTATCTTATAACAGATGATGAAATAGGAAGAGGTATTTTATAATGAATTATTTCTCATAATATTTAAATCTCATATGGTTAATTTTCATTAACAAAAATGATATATGGGTGTTATATCATTCAAGAATATCAATTCTCAATTTCCATTGGATTTCATGTCCTATAATTCAACGACTAAAATCTAATCATGACCAAGAGTTCATCTTAACATAAAAAATTAATAACCATGGTGTGTGGTATGATACGCATAACATGTAAGACTATATAGGGACTCAAGAATATACCTCTTGAATTGGGATCTATAGAATAAATATTTTAATAGTACATGTCAATTAGTAGATTATTATTTTATTAGTACGTGGTGTTCTTGGAGTGTACTCTGTGAACAAGGATCATCTACATATTCGTAGACACATGACATGTTGTTTAGGATGCAAGACAAAAATAATTATCTCATATGGAAACTCTGACATATATAAAAGTATATTACATGATGTTGGATTTTTAAAAACCCTTGGCATGTATTCTCAAATTTCACAGAGTGTGATGTCTTCATCCCTGATCATCAAATATCAATTGATCACCGCCAAAATATCACCCAATACAACATTCAAGTAATTAATATCAATTAATCATATCCAATAATTTATTTCTCAATCATTTGTTTCCAGAAAATACATTACCAAAAATTTAATGTTGTTCATCAGAACAATCACTTATATTTGGGGCACTTAATATCATTTTACACTAGTGTTCACGTAATTGATTACTAATAATTTTTTATCGGATTATTTTTCTACATTCAAACAATACATTTGAAATCCCTATTCTAATAATTATTTAAACTAGACATATAGTAAAATTGATGGATTATAATATGATGAATAAAAATACTTAAATTAAGAAAATAATGGAAAAATAAATAATTTAAATTTAGTAGTTGTGAGGGGAAAATAATAAAATTGTAACACCCCAAGATTTCATAGTGTGTTATTTCTTCAAAATAATTCAATAACTTGCACTACACGCAACACCGAGTTCAATTGCACCATGACTTACCAAAAAAAAAGGCATTAAAAGAGGTCATTAATAGAATTAACTACATTTTTAACTTTATATAATCCTTATAATTTTAGAATCCATATTATGAGTTTCTTAGTCATAATGCAAGAACAGATTCATTTTCAGTATTGCACTTTTATCAAATTTTGATAGTGAAACCTTTTTAAATACAATATTTTAAGCTTTTTGACTAAATGGAGACATCAAAAAATTTATAATGAAACATCCCAAGCTTCCACGGTACGCTTTCCTTTGAATAAAACAGTAGCGTGTGTTGTACGCAACGTCGAGTTTTAACACACACCACAACCGATCAAACTAGCCGTTATGAATAGTAATACCTACATTTTGAAATTATATATATTTTATATTTTGAAATGGACTTCATTTTTGGATTCGGAATATCGAATTTAGCCTAAGGTGAAATTTTGGTACTTTTCGGATAACTTTCATATTTTGATGAATAATGAAAATTACTAAATTTTAATTAAAATCAATTTTTTTAATCAAAATAATTAATAGTGATAAATTATGAATTTGAGTGGTTTTAAAGTATATTTAGAATATATTTTTACAATTTAATATAATGTTGGTCATTAGACATAATTTTACAATTAAACCGAACATAAACAAGTGTCAATCTTTTGATAGTTATTATCTCTTAAAAACACGCTTTTTGTTTTGACATCGGGAATTAATTTTAATTAATTTCTGCCACTTCTGTGTTTTGAATTTAGAAAAATGGATTCCATATTTGGAATCAGGATGTTCAAATTGTGTAAATAGGTAACTTTTATTTTTAGACATTTTGAATAATTACTGCGGTAAATATTTTATTTACCATGGTTAAGGGTAAATCCGGTAAATAAGGGTTAAAAAAATAATATTATAATAATACTAAATTACCCTAAAACGTGTATTAACCCTATTGGTTGATACATGGTCGACCATGGGCATCTTTGTGTCAATTTGGGGACCCCATGGATCCACTTGTAAGTGATAATGACACTTTATTTTAATTAAGTCAAAATGAATACAAAAATGACACAAGCATATATCTTTTAGAAAAACAATTGTTACATAGGGTTATATAAGTTGGATTTTAGATTATAAATATTCATTAGAAAGATAAAAAGATTTCCTACATAATGATATTTTATTTATAATTTTTAGACATTAAATAATTTATTTTATTTATGACACAATGATAATGCAGTAATTACTATAATAGTGAAAAATTAAAATAATTGATATTATAAATACCCAAAAAAAATATAATATGAAACTTTTAATGAATTAAACTAATTTTATAGGATAATATGATATATTAGGATTGATTTAATTGACTTTGTTCGAAGTAATCAATCTTTTATGAGTTTCACAAAAATCAACTATTGAATAGTGTCAAAATTGACATCAAAGAGATCTTAAAACAAATATTATATTATTAATTGATATTAAATTCCTAAAAATCTAAGGTTCTGCCAAGATACTTATATCATGATATTTTCATCATTAATGGACTACTTGGGGGTCTCTTGGATGTATATAGTAAGTTTATTAACCATATTATATATAAATACAAAGAGACATTGTAATGGTGAAACTAATTAACTTAGAGTTAATACTTAAAGATAAGGTTAATATAAGTACCCAAACCTGACTAAATTCTATTGGTTGAGTGTTTTTCGACCTATACCCACCTTAACCTTTGAATAATAAACTTTGGAGCCTTTAGAAACCGAATATGAATTTATTATAAATTAATATTTCTAGCTTTTCCAAAGGTGCCCCTCACCCCTCTTATAAAAGGGCACTCCTCCTTCTAATTTCTTCACACCTTCAAAGCCTTTTGGTTCGGCCAAACTCTGCCCAAATACTCTCCCAACATCCCTCACTACAACCTAGAGGCCTTAGTTTGATCAGAAAGCCAACCTAAGGATCCCTTTTGATCAAATCAAAAGGAAGAACCCGAAGAAGAGGTAATGATTTCACCACCCTTTTCCAAGTTCCTTTCTTCTTCCACTTCCTCTTTCTTTGTTCTTACCATTCTAAAATAATATCTCCAGTATCTTACATATACTGTGATGTTATTATAAATATGGTACAACCATATTCAGTATTCTATCCACCATTTGAATAACATGTCACCATACGTGCGTACATACGGCTTACCGTCTCCACGTCGTGGTGTAATTGTTATTCAATATATTATTATTTGGATGGGTATAATAATGATGTGTAACTCATGTAAATAATAAATATAACATGTTAATGATTCTGTATACCATCCATTTATATATTATTTTAATATCAAAAGAATGATATTGTCGCTCGTGCGTACGTACGGACTACCGTCTCCACGAACGCGATGAGATTCATTCTCCATCGTATCCATTCAAGTATAATTATCATTTGATGATTTAAAAATGATGTTTAAGGACTTGATATCATTCTGGATATGAATAATATACAACCTATCCTTTACAAACATGTCTTACGTAACAAAACATATAAAAGAAAACAAGTAAGTTAACACCCGAAACGACGATAATTCTAAAATATTATTAACAAATCAATGTTAAAAGATCATATATGATATCATATTAATGTATTTGATTCTTGTATAATTTAATAACAATTATTTCACCATTATACAGGAGGTTAACCTACCCCAACAAAGGAAAAGTACAAGGTAAGGGTTTATTTCAAAACCTCTTCATTATCCAAGGTTGTTTATACGTAATAATCTACTGGGATCTCTTTATCATCAACATCCATGTTTCTTAAAAATGTATTTCAAAACATTTTTTCTATTTACTAGAATATGAGTTAAAGTCATTTATACCCTTTTTGACTTTTATAAGTGGTTTATAAAGGAATCTTTCGGTCGTTTTCAAAACAATGTCCTTTTTAACCTTTTCGACAGAATTGAGGTAAGAATGTTTTTTTAACTTATACGGCGGGTGCGGTTATTTTATGCCGTTATAAAATCTTCAAAGCCTTCCTTACAAGCTTATAAGAATATTTTCAAAGAAAATGTTTTATTTTATATGGATCTTAAATGATTTCAAAATAAAAGGAGATATTTCTTTAAAAAGAATTTTCATTTCATCTATGTCAACATCCTTTGGCGGATTTTAAGATTATTTGAAGTTGATTTATTATGATACAAAACTTCTATATTGTATTGAAGGTTTTGTGATATGTTTGACTATGGATGTGCTATTTTTATACCATTCATAGTTTATGGTGAAATTATTGACATTTCGTATGCTAGTTTTAATACGAATGTTTATGTTATGTTTAAACCTTTTCATATGGGAATGCATTGGACTTAGTAAGTGACGGGTGGAGCCCGCTATAGCTCCTCGATGCATCGGTAGGTCTCATGAGACAAACTAGTGTCTTGGCACAAGGCCTTGACAAAATCTTATTTGTAGTCTTGGCACGAGGCCTTGACTATGTGGTTATGATAGTCTGGCATTATGCATTCCAACATTATGAAAGTGGTTATTGATTTTGCATGTGATTATTCAATTAGTAGAATATCCATGTGAACAAGGAAATGGCATTATTTCATTTTACTTTTGCCATACTATGTTGAAGTTCAAGTTTAAAAGGCTTTTGTTTTAGTAATTCATTGCCTTAAATGTTTATTCTTATTTATGAAAGTTTCCGCTATATTGTTATCCTTACTGGGCATTTGATCTCACCCCTTTTCTATGTTTTATTTTTCCCAGGAAGTGAAGAAGTAAGTTATGAATGACCTGCAGGGATATTATGTGGGGATATGAGTGTGGATTATGGATACAATATGTTGTTGTAGTAGTTTTTCGTTTAATGATGTAATATAAAACTTTATGATTATATCTAGTGTTTCCAAGGCTACTAAACCAATCGGTCTTTCGGGATTTGATCTTCCTTGTGATCATGCCAATGTTACGAAGTAATGCACCGACTCTGGGTAGCTGGGGTCCGGGCATTACAGTTGGTATCAGAGGAAGTTTAGTACAAACCTTGGAAACTATATTTAGATAAACTCTGATTAGAGCACGTAGACCTAAGATGAACTTTGAAGATTAGTGTATAAGAACTTCCTAGAATTTTGGTATTGTAGAGATTTTGTGAGTTTTCCGAGCAATACATCCCTGTCTGGATACGAGCAGGTAGAGGCGGCTCTGTCATAGATGTACCTAGGGGTAAAACCCGAAAACACCGCTTTGAGCTAGACTCGAACGGGAACTGGTGCACGACAACGGGCCTTGCTGCACTCTTGGTTACGACACTCCCGGGGGATATGCTTAGGATAATTCTCATTTTCTTTACAAACCATTATGAAGGGTTTATGAGTATATACATCCTCAAAGAAAACATTTTTATGATTATGGATTATATCCATAAATTGTTCAATTTATGTTAAGTGTTTTATAAGTATGGGATTATGTATTTTGACTCATAAACTAATCTAGTTTATGCCATTGTTTAGAAATGGCACCCAGTAGAAGGAATGATAACTCCAGAAATGCACATGATTCAAAGAGAAGGAAGGATCATATCTCTCATGGTCTTAAGCTAGAATTTATAAGAGAAATAGTCTCCCATGTATTATCATCATATGAAGAAATAATATCATGTGTTGATAAGATAAGTAAAGAGTTTACTGAGTCCTATGGCTTTGAAGGAAAGCAAGAGAAGAAAAGGATGGAAGAGAGAAAGATGGATAAAGGGAAGAGGGAAAAAAAGAATTTTCCCATATGTGGTAACTGTGGAAAGAAACACCCTGGAACTTGCCTGAAAGGAATGGGAGTTTGTTATAAGTGTGGAGGAAAAGGGCACAATGTAAGTGACTGCAAGGGTAAGAAAATGGTTTCAAATGTACAATGCTTCATTTGCAAGGAGTTTGGACACTACGCGAACCTATGTCCCAGTCATCAGACTATGTCGCAAATGATGTTATTGGATAATAATCATGTTATGATACTACCACAGATGAAGAGGAATGATTAGAGTTCTTATGTTGATTATGTCAATAGAGTGTTGTATCAACAATGTACTTGTTACAATAATCATGGAGTATATAAGGATTGTACTGCAGTACTATTTCATTAAGGACTTGAGATGGTGTGGAACAAAGAAAAGTGACTCAGTAGCAGGTTAAATGTTTGGAAAATATATGGTTGAGAGAAAGATAAACCATAATATGGTTCAGATACCGAGGTGGTGATTTTAGAATAATACATGATTGATTTGGATAAATGATATTGGATATTATTGACTACCTTGAAGCTGATTAATGATTTATATATTCCATCATTTTTGGGGTTTAAAACATTTTTGGATTAATGAAGTATATCCAGCATTCTATATGGAATAAGGGAACATGAATGTAATCAATAAGGAATATGGTAAAACATGATGAAGGTATTCATATGCTATTACGGGGTAAAAAGGATCTATATTATGTTTACCTTCCTTATAAATGTTGGACTGTGAGTTTGGATAGAAGTATTTTGGATAGTTCTAGTTTGGATTATTTTGGATTTCCATAAAAGGACAACCCGGAGGTCGGGCGGCAACCTGTCGCGTCCGGCAAGGCTGCGAGACTTGAACCCGCAACCGAATGGCGACAAGGGTGTATCACCTACCACTGGCCCACGAGATGTCCTGGATTAAATAATGTAGTTTTTATTAAAAGATCTTTTATATGAATTATAAATTCGTTTATTTTGGAACCCTATACAAATAGTGTAAATAGAATTTTTTTACATTCTATTATCTTTTTGAGTGAAAGATGAGTATGTGGTAGAAATTTATTAATGGATAAAACTCTAATTATAAAGTAAGTATATCTCCATATGATCTTAGCCAATCTCATAAAAAATTCCTCAATATTAAGAAAAGAAAATTAGAACAAAAATGTTTTCCTAGATGGTACCTTAAATCATCACTAATTTATGGCTTTGGGATTGTTGGCCTTTTCATAGCCATGTTCTCTACCACTCTCCATCAGGTAATTGATGGTTAGATTTTTCTTCCATATCCATATTTTCTTACATGGAACCCTAGTATGTGTTATTTTCGGTAATCTTCATACTTTCGACTCTTTATTTTAAATAGAGGCCTCGTTAATTCATTTTTCGATGTGGGATTTCAACTAAGATATTTTGAAACGTCAAAAATGTGTTATCCCAATACCCTATATTTTGTTGAACCGATGGTAATTCAAATCATCATAGATTGATGAGTTTAAGGACCTCAATTATACACTTGTTTGTGATTGATGACCTCAATCACTACCTATAAATATTTACGTTTTTCCTCCGATTATATGTCTCTAATTGCCACCAATGTTCTCCTAATCAAGATCATAATTTGGTGGTGACCCTTTCATTTCTCTTTTCCTCATATTAAGACTAAATTTTAGTAACCCAATTTCCGATGTGGGTTTTCCCACAAATATATTATCTATTTTCAACCTTTTATTTTCGAAGAACAATTTCAAATTGCGAGGACGCAATTTATTGAAGGAGGGGAGAATGTAACACCCCAAGATTTCATAGTGTGTTATTTCTTCAAAATAATTCAATAACTTGCACTACATGCAACACCGAGTTCAATTGCACCATGACTTACCACAAAAAAAGGCATTAAAAGAGGTCATGAATAGCATTAACTACATTTTTAACTTTATATAATCCTTATAATTTTAGAATCCATATTATTAGTTTCTTAGTCATAATGCAAGAACAGATTCATTTTCAGTATTGCACTTTTATCAACTTTTGATAGTGAAACCTTTTTAAATACAATATTTTAAGCTTTTTGACTAAATGGAGACATCAAAAAATTTAGAATTAAACATCCCAAGCTTCCACGGTACGCTTTCCTTTGAATAAAACAGTAGTGTGTGTTGTACGCAACGTCGAGTTTTAACACACACCACAACCGATCAAACTAGCCGTTATGAATAGTAATACCTACATTTTGAAATTATATATATTTTATATTTTGAAATGGACTTCATTTTTGGATTCGGAGTATCGAATTTAGCCTAAGGTGAAATTTTGGTACTTTTCGGATAACTTTCATATTTTGATGAATAGTGAAAATTAGTAAATTTTAATTAAAAACAATTTTTTTAATCAAAATAATTAATAGTGATAAATTATGAATTTGAGTGGTTTTAAAGTATATTTAGAATATATTTTTACAATTTAATATAATGTTGGTCATTAGACATAATTTTACAATTAAACCGAACATAAACAAGTGTCAATCTTTTGATAGTTATTATCTCTTAAAAACACGCTTTTTGTTTTGACAGCGGGAATTAATTTTAAATTAATTTCTGCCACTTCTGTGTTTTGAATTTAGAAAAATGGATTCCATATTTGGAATCAGGATGTTCAAATTGTGTAAATAGGTATCTTTTATTTTTAGACATTTTGAATAATTACTGCGGTAAATATTTTATTTACCATGGTTATGGGTAAATCCGGTAAATAAGGGTTAAAAAAATAATATTATAATAATACTAAATTACCCTAAAACGTGTCTTAACCCTATTGGTTGATACATGGTCGACCATGGTCATCTTTGTGTCAATTTGGGGACCCCATGGATCCACTTGTAAGTGATAATGACACTTTATTTTAATTAAGTCAAAATGAATACAAAAATGACACAAGCATGTATCTTTTAGAAAAACAATTGTTACATATGGTTATATAAGTTGGATTTTAGATTATAAATATTCATTAGAAAGATAAAAAGATTTCCTACATAATGATATTTTATTTATAATTTTTAGACATTAAATAATTTATTTTATTTATGACACAATGATGATGCAGTAATTACTATAATAGTGAAAAATTAAAATAATTGATATTATAAATACCCAAAAAAAATATATTATGAAACTTTTAATGAATTAAACTAATTTTATTGGATAATATGATATATTAGGATTGATTTAATTGACTTTGTTTGAAGTAATAAATCTTTTATGAGTTTCACAAAAATCAACTATTGAATAGTGTCAAAATTGACATCAAAGAGTTCTTAAAACAAATATTATATTATTAATTGATATTAAATTCCTAAAAATATAAGGTTCTGCCAAGATACTTATATCATGATAGTTTCATCATTAATGGACTACTTGGGGGTCTCTTGGATGTATATAGTAAGTTTATTAACCATATTATATAAAAATACAAAGAGACATTGTAAAAGTGAAACTAATTAACTTAGAGCTAATACTTAAAGATAAGGTTAATATAAGTACCCAAACCTGTCTAAATTCTATTGGTTGAGTGGTTTTCGACCTATCCCCACCTTAACTTTTGAATAATAAACTTTGGAGCCTTTAGAAACCGAATATGAATTTATTATAAATTAATATTTCTAGCTTTTCCAAAGGTTCCCCTCACCCCTCTTATAAAAGGGCACTCCTCCTTCTAATTTCTTCACACCTTCAAAGCCTTTTGGTTCGGCCAAACTCTGCCCAAATACTCTCCCAACATCCCTCACTACAACCTAGAGGCCTTAGTTTGATCAGAAAGCCAACCTATGGATCCCTTTTGATCAAATCAAAAGAAAGAACCCGAAGAAGAGGTAATGATTTCACCACCCTTTTCCAAGTTCCTTTCTTCTTCCACTTCCTCTTTCTTTGTTCTTACCATTCTAAAATAATAACTCCAGTATCTTACATATACTGTGATGTTATTATAAATATGGTACAACCATATTCAGTATTCTATCCACCATTTGAATAACATGTCACCATACGTGCGTACGTACGGCTTACCGTCTCCACGTCGTGGTGTAATTGTTATTCAATATATTATTATTTGGATGGGTATAATAATGATGTGTAACTCATGTAAATAATAAATATAACATGTTAATGATTCTGTATACCATCCATTTATATATTATTTTAATATCAAAAGAATGATATTGTCGCTCGTGCGTACGTACGGACTACCGTCTCCACGAACGCGATGAGATTCATTCTCCATCGTATCCATTCAAGTATAATTATCATTTGATGATTTAGAAATTATGTTTAAGGACTTGATATCATTCTGGATATGAATAATATACAACCTATCCTTTACAAACATTTCTTACGTAACAAAACATATAAAGGAAAACAAGTAAGTTAACACCCGAAACGACGATAATTCTAAAATATTATTAACAAATCAATGTTAAAAGATCATATATGATATCATATTAATGTATATGATTCTTGTATAATTTAATAACAATTATTTCACCATTATACAGGAGGTTAACCTACCCCAACAAAGGAAAAGTACAAGGTAAGGGTTTATTTCACAACCTCTTCATTATCCAAGGTTGTTTATACGTAATAATCTACTGGGATCTCTTTATCATCAACATCCATGTTTCTTAAAAATGTATTTCAAAACATTTTTACTATTTACTAGAATATGAGTTAAAGTCATTTATACCCTTTTTGACTTTTATAAGTGGTTTATAAAGGAATCTTTAGGTCGTTTTCAAAACAACGTCCTTTTTAACCTTTTCGACAGAATTGAGGTAAGAATGTTTTTTTTAACTTATACGGCGGGTGCGGTTATTTTACGCCATTATAAAATCTTCAAAGCTTTCCTTACAAGCTTATAAGAATATTTTCAAAGAAAATGTTTTATTTTATATGGATCTTAAATGATTTCAAAATAAAAGGAGATATTTCTTTAAAAAGAATTTTCATTTCATCTATGTCAACATCCTTTGACGGATTTTAAGATTATTTGAAGTTGATTTATTATGATACAAAACTTCTATATTGTATTGAAGGTTTTGTGATATGTTTGACTATGGATGTGCTATTTTTATACCATTCATAGTTTATGGTGAAATTATTGACATTTCGTATGCTAGTTTTAATACGAATGTTTATGTTATGTTTAAACCTTTTCATATGGGAATGCATTGGACTTAATAAGTGACGGGTGGAGCCCGCTATAGCTCCTCGATGCATCGGTAGGTCTCATGAGACAAACTAGTGTCTTGGCACAAGGCCTTGACAAAATCTTATTTGTAGTCTTGGCACGAGGCCTTGACTATGTGGTTATGATAGTCTGGCATTATGCATTCCAACATTATGAAAGTGGTTATTGATTTTGCATGTGATTATTCAATTAGTAGAATATCCATGTGAACAAGTAAATGGCATTATTTCATTTTACTGTTTCCATACTATGTTGAAGTTCAAGTTTAAAAGGCTTTTGTTTTAGTAATTCATTGCCTTAAATGTTTATTCTTATTTATGAAAGTTTCCGCTATATTGTTATCCTTACTGGGCATTTGAGCTCACCCCTTTTCTATGTTTTATTTTTCCCAGGAAGTGAAGAAGTAAGTTATGAATGACCTGCAGGGATATTATGTGGGGATATGAGTGTGGATTATGGAGACAATATGTTGTAGTAGTAGTTTTTCGTTTAATGATGTAATATAAAACTTTATGATTATATCTAGTGTTTCCAAGGCTACTAAACCAATCGGTCTTTCGGGATTTGATATTTCTTGTGATCATGCCAATGTTACGAAGTAATGCACCGACTCTGGGTAGCTGGGGTCCGGGCGTTACAAAAATAATCTTAAATTTGGTAAACATAACAACACATGAGATTCTAGTATAAATTATCATGGTTTTTTCAATTGAAATAATTTAACATAAAAGGACATGAATTGAAAAAATAATGATATTGGGTATTATAAATATTATTATTTTTTTCATCTAATTAAGGAATACTATGGATGAAATTTTGAAAAAAACTCCCTCCTGAATGTTCAAGTTCATTGATTATGAAAGAACAATTAAACACTACTTTTATTGGAGATATCCAATAACTGCATTGTTCATCCATAAAACTCCCTTTATGGAATATCCATGGATCATTACCACTATTGTGGACTTCCCATTCATTATAAATCTTTAATTTTTATACTACTATGAAGAAGTGTAACACCTTATGTTTTTAGAAAGATAAAACTAAGTTCGATAGCGTAATAGACACATAACACAAAATTGAAAGATGAAATATTTATTTAAATATGATTATTTTATCAAAGAAATTATATTTTAAATATGAATATTATTAATAAATTTATTATATATATATATAAATACTACTAATCATTAATTTATTCATAAATTCTTAAAAAATATTCTCCCAATTTTTGGTAATGATTCTCCATTCGTTAATATATGATTTCTTAAAATTAGATTCATATTTTATTTTATAAAAAATATATTATAATAAATATCTATAATATTTGGAAATTTTATTTTAAAATAATCACTAATTTTTTGTTTTCATTACATACAAATTAAAAGAAAGAAAATTTTAGATTTTTGATATGAATATTTATTTTTCATTGGATTGTTAGAAATATGTTTTTCATTAATACAATAAATTATTTGGATAAAAAGATTCCATTAATCATTAATGTTACATTACAGTTACATAGTTATTCATAATTTACTATTTATCTGATTAATTTAATTTAAATATTATTTATACAATATTTTAGAATATATTTATTTTCTTGTTTCAAAACACTTATTTATGGAAAATGTTTTCAATGGAAATTTTTTCCAAATTTTAAATAATTTAAAAAACCCTAAGAGGGAATGATATGAATTATATATATATTTAATATCTCTAATTAATAAATAAAATAAATATTATGAATATTATTTTTTATAGACATAATCTAAAAAGATTATTTCCTAGAGAAAATTGATATCATAAAAAAACTCATTAGGATGATGTATATGATTTTTATATTATCCCACTTCAACAAATTTATATTTAGAAAATGGACTTCATATTAATAATCATTATAATTACTACTACGTAATAAAGCCTACTAAATTTATGGATAATATAAATAGTAAAAATATTAAATATTTATTACCATGATAAAAGAAAAATTGGTTAAATATGGGTAAAAATTTAACAAGGACCATAAACAATGTAAACCTAGTACTATGAATATTTAAATTTTAATTTTAAAATATTAATAATAATATTTTATATTAATAATAAATGTTAAAAAATGAATTTGAAAAAAATTTGATGTCTTATAACAATTATGTTTTGGTAATATATTTTATTATGAAAGACACTCATTTTGATTAATTAATTAATTTTTAAATAAATGGACATGTTGACTAGGTAATAAAATAGAATACTAAAAATTAAATAAAAATAATAATTATAATGTTATGATGTCAATTATAATGACTATAATGTTTCAAAAATAATTATGTTAAACAAATGGTAATTTTAAATTACATTATATTATAATTTAATATTATAAATTCTTATATATATATATGAGGATAAAATAAATATTATTAATTTGATACATCAAGTAGAAATTATTCAACCATGATTTTTTCATAAATTTCGGAGACTGTCAAATTTTAGTCAAAATATATAATATGGTATAAATATATGGTAGGTATTAATACATTCATAATGACCCAAATGTGATGCAATAAATTTATTAATTTGTTTTGAAGATATAACATATTCATCCACACAAAATATTGTGATTATCATGTCATTTGATTAATTTTATAAAATATTTATGAATGATCCAAATCATATACTATATTTTATTATTTTAGAGAAATTATATATGATTGATGCTCACTTCGACTTCACCAACTATAATATTTTTATGATATAAGACCTTTTTAATATAATATAATGAAAAACACACCTCTTTAAAAAAAATTGAAAATATTTGGGAAGGTTTGTAGGTTTGATTGTTATATTATACTACGTTTGAAACCTATGTTTGATAAATAATAAGGAATTCACCTCTTGTTCCAATATAAATTTTAACAAGATCCCATTACACATCACACAAGAAAACTAGTTTCATGCCCTTTATTTACCCTCTACTAGTTATTGTTATCACATGGTTACCCTAATATTTCACAAAGTTTATCCCATGCTTTTGAATTTACCCTCTCATCGTAATGGATCACCCTCTCTTTTTTTAATAACCCTTTTAATGTTATGAATATACATATTTTTTTTTATATTTATTATTTATTTCTATATACATATTGAAAAAGTATATGTTAATGAGTTGATATAGCCCATTCACAACAATTATTCCCTCCCATTATCTGGTATGTACACCTTCTTTGCTGCTGAATTTATCTAGTGGTTTTATGTATAAAATAGTTGGGGCCTCCCCCTCTTTATTTTATTTCCCAATATATATATATATGTATACGATTGGTAACCTCAGGTTATTATTTTTTCATGGTCATATAAATACCCATGTTTTTAATTTATTTACAAAAAATGAAAAATTATTTATACCCTCTAATTATAACATGAACATAAGATTTTACTATTTAATAATTATCTCGTTGAACCATTTCTTCAAGTATAATCATAATAATATTCCGTCTTATGTCTAATTACTAAGATTTAAATTAGTTCTTGAATATCTCATTTAATTTCCTTATTATTTATAAATTATTACACATCCCTTTTGATCTCATTAATACCTCAAATGAACATTTCTGTCCCCCTACTTTGTAGTTGAAATATCACTCCATTATTCAATTAAGAGAAATTATATTGTGAATACCTATTCAAATTTCCTAAAAATTTGTTCACCTATAGGAACAGATAATCCCAATAATGGGGGAATACTTGTATAAAATCAACATTACATTTTTATTAGATTAAATGATTGAAGTTTTTTCTCATATATATTATCTATGTGGAATAATTATGCATATAAATGATATGATTATGATTAGTGTGATAGACAAAACTCCAAGGCATTGGATATTATTTTATTCTCATGATATAATATTTAGTGTATAGGAGGTTATTTAATGGACATTAAATTATGATTCATAAGTTTTTAACCTTGAAATATGTTTTCAATGTCTTGTATAATGTACTTTCCAAATTTTTCTTTTTTTATCATGTAAACATGTTACATAATTCCTTATTGTTCATGTTTATGATTTTCACCCACTTCTTGTTCTATTTAATTTCTTTCTTTTAAACAGTTAATACTATATTCCTTATATTATACTTTTATATTATATTACTAGTCAATATTCCTCACCCCTTTTTATGTACATCACTTATATATGACATATAGTTTTAGGGTATAGATGATTTTTAAGAAAATGATAAGGATTTTAAAAATAATATTATTGTATCAAATGCCCATGATGTCTATCTATGTTTCGAATTCTCGTACACACTATTATTATATATATTTTGGTTATTATTATTTGTAAATTTATGTAATAAATAATAATTTAAACATTTATACTGACACATGTTTCCATATTTTTTACCAAGGGATCATTTAGTAATTTGTCGGATTCAGATTAAGAAATTATACTTAATGTATTAAGGAAAAAAATAAACTAAATAATTAATAACAAAACATTGATATTGTATATATCATGTATTTTTGAGGAAAATAATTCTTTATATGGACAATAAATTTTGATGTTGATCTAGAAAAAATATACTTATGGGTATCATTCAGAAGAACCAAATTAATCTATACTCAATCAGGACCTTCTGCATGAAATTGGGCCTTTATGAAAAAAAATTATGCTACTCAAGTATTTGATTTTGTATATTTATAAAGTAAATAAAAACCATTATTAAGGTAACAATAATTCTTTTTATATACTATGTTATGAAATATATCTTAGATAACATATATTGAAGCCAAAAATTTTATATGATTATGAAATAAATTCAATTTATATTTTATTCTTTCAATGTTACTTTTTTACTAGTTTTCTATTTAATTATATCAAATTACTCATCTATAGTTGTCATCATGTTGTAGTCAATGGATTTTAATATGAATAATCATGTGATCAACAAATCTGATATGAATTTTAATGCATTCCCAAATATTTTCTTAAAATGATGGGAGATCAGGTCAGATATGATATGATAATAAAAAATGATCTATCATAAAGCACTATTAACAAAAATCATTAAGTTGAATGTATAAGGAATTAAATAAAGAGGAAAAATACATCTCAAATAATATTATCTAATATAGATGATAATGCAATAATGATTTCATTTATTATGTGTGAAAAAATATTTAAATTTGTATGAAGGGAAATTATTAAAAAATAATTTTTTTTATTTTAGAAAAATAAGGAATAATTTATCAGGATTATATTTTAAAAAAGAATAGTATGAAAGAATGGGCCAAAATAAAACATACATAACTATTTATTTGATTATTTAGTTTTCTAGAGAATTTGGGAATCATTGGATTCATTTCTTAAATCCATGGAAGAAATATTATCATTCGGAATGACCTAGGATATGGAAATTATTTATGTGTAATGTATTGAGTGTTTATTCAATGATATTTTAGAATTATGTTTTTTAATATGTTTTAAAAAAATATGTATAAGAGAATCAATAAATATATACGTTTATACACCCAATTGATTAAATTTGTGGATTTGAATAAATTATTTAATAGTAATGATATCTTATAATAGTTATTTAGTGATAAATTTAAATTCTAGAAAACATATTAGTGAGTGATTGATAACCATTAATAAATTTTTATAATGACAGAAATAATTATAACTAAAATTCATATTGGGATTTAATTAAATGTATCATTTCATATTATTTTTCTTAAAAACATGTGAACTTTGTTTGTTCTATTATATCCTATAATATTTAAAATACAGTTAAGAATATATACCATTGATAATATAGTTGTTGAACATTGATATTTTGATTAGTATAGATATAGGATTTTGATAAATCCAAAACAATTGGAATATAAATAGATAGTCCTAACCAGTAGGACGGTAACCAATATAACTAATTTTGATGATTTTCTAGAGATGAATACATCACATGTTTTCCCTCGAACAAGACTAATAATAGATCTAATAACCTATGAATTGGTGAATATTATAGTGGTATATGTTCATGAAAATTGTGATCAGAACCCAAAAAATGTACACTATACAACCCCATGAAAATATAACCATCACGTACCTTAAAATTAAAGAATGTTCTCATATATTAACAAGATATATATAAATATCATAATATTATTAATATTAATATTGTATTTTCAATAAAATAATAATCATATTTTCATAATATTTTTATTTATAAATTATATGGATTCTCATGCAATAAGACATAAAATGTTTGAGGAATGTATCATATCAAGGGGTTTCCTAATAGCTGGCATATGGATTGGACAAACCATGAGGCCAAACCAAGAGGCCCATTTTTCAAGAAAATAAACCATTGATCCCTTAATGATATAAATGATTAAACCACATTTTTCCCTTTCTTTTTTCCTCCACATGTAACAACTCTATCCAATATTCAGCTCTCCATTTATAAAATATATGGATCATAATAACTCACCCATTCATTGTCCATTACAATTTTCATTAGAAGCAACAGTTCCATAATGGAAATATCTATGATCAGTATGATTTTATTTGAAGGTTATCCTTCAATCCATTATTCACTTTTAGTCTGACTCATTCTACTTATTTTTGGCTGGTGTATTGTTTCTCTCATTTCATCAAAATAATACCAAATAATAACTTTATATCAGATGTGTGAGTCATCCTCAGTTAAATTTATGTGATCAATGATCATAAAAATAATTTCATCAAATTTTAAATAGTGAAATGACTTTCCACTCATTATAAATTTCTTGAAACACATTTTTTGTTTTATAGAAATAATAATTATTTTTTGATCTATGTTACAAAATCATATGGTGAAACCCATCCTTGGGTCATTAGCGTGGTTTATATCCACCACCTTCGGTGTTCTCATCTTTAAAGGATTTTGCGTCTTATCTTAAATGGGTAATTACTTTTATGAGATGCATATGTATTAAATGAATTTAATTATTAAATGAATTACATATATGTTATTCCTTGAGTTTCATACCTCAAAACTTATATTTTATTTCCCATGACTTATCATTCTTGTTTAATTGAATGTACCTTATATTAAATTTAATCAAACATGTGATTTTTTATATTAATATACTCCATTCCATAAATCATTTCTTTCCACAAATTCCAAGAAATGGTACTTATACATAAATCTTGTATAATTCCATTTTCCGGATTCCTATGAAATATTTTTGTGGTTGAATTGAATTTTTTTGGGAGAATCTTTCCATCTTTGTTTATATAACTAGTACTCACCCGTGTGTACGCACGCCATTTTGGATGAATTGTTTTTATTTAATAATATAATTTTATATGTAAAGGATACTAAAAATAGTAATGTTGAATATTTTTAATGAAAATGTATTGGTGAATAATAATGGGATATGAGTGGATAAAATATGGACACACCATTAAAATTATTGAAAAAATAAAACTTTAAAAAATAAATTTCTAATTCTGGTGAAATATTTCAAATCAATTTCTTCTACATTCAAGTTATGTGTATTGGCCATAATGGGTCATCACCCGTGCTTCACTTCCCTACAAGCCATCACATGATGTAGCCAAAAAAATTCTAACATGGTTCATAGAAATTATTTCCAAAAATACTAACACAGTCCATAGAAAAAGTAATGTATGTCGTGTAATTTTAGTGAAAAAGAAATAATATATAGAAGTGGACTTTCCAATAAAAAATTTGATTTGGGTAGATGAATAATTTGAATACATAATTACAAAACCCAATCATTAATTGAAACAGAATTTATGATGTTGATGATTGTAGAACTTTTTTTAGCTAAATGAAGTTGTACTCTCTATTCTGAACAAACTGTTTTTTCAATATGTATTCAACATCAGAGTTATCATGCAAATCCAATCAGCAGGTGAAATAAAAATAATGTAGATTAAAAAATAGTAATGAATTTTTAAATATGAATATTCAATTTACCAATGAAACATAACATTATAGTACTCATTAAATTGATTTTTCTAGATTTGCACAGTATACCAAACATAACATTACAATTACTTGAGAAATTTCATCAATGCAAAATAAAACAATCTATTACCATTTAGACATGGTGTTGAAATAAAATAAACTATTTTTGGTATTGTATATTATACCGAACATAGCATTGATAAAAATTTTGACATATATCATCATTGCATTGTATAACAAATAGTTACCATTCAATCAAGTTGTTTATATTCAACATGGTGTTGTAATAAAATGGACTACTATGGGATTGTACATTATACAAAAACAAGAAAGCTTTAAATAATAGGTAGAGAATAAGAAATATAATATTAACAATTATTTGAAAAAAAAATTATGCATGTTCCGTAGACGTATGTACAACACCTAAATAATATAATTCGAAAAAATTATATTATGAACAAAAGATAGAGGATCATAGATAGAATTGGGTACTCTGTGTATGTAATGAAATAGATATATAAATAATATTGAATACCAAAAAAATAGAAAATATTCACTTGTTCCAATAGAGTAAATGATCCAGTGCTTTAAAAATTGAATCAAAAGTCATAATTTGAATAAGTTAAAGAAACTGTTAACTGAAAAAAATAAAATGACCTACTTCATGATAATATTACCCTGCTCATGTATTCTATGATGGTGTATTTTATCAAAATATTACATTACTCTAGCTTGTCACTCTATATGTAGGATATTTACCTTACATTAATTTTGATTATATTAAATATATTGAAATCATAAATTATTTGTAGAGAATTTTTAAGTAGAATTGGATTAAATATGTAGACAATTAAAATAATAGAAAAAATTAAGTATAATCACATTGTATCATTTCACTGAATCTTCAAAATCCATATCTTGTGAATCATTTAACAATATTTGTACATAAATAATGACAAATTATCAATATAATCTGTAAGAATTATAATAAATACAAAGAGAAGAACAAATTATGAAGGACATTTGACATATTTTCAAATCTTATAAGGGTGTATACCTCTAGAATGTGACCAGTTCCATTATTTCATTAGGGGTATTTTTCAAATGATAAAAAGAGAAATAATAACCTTGATGTGAGCATAGATCATACCGAACTTCTATCACTCCCTCCTCATGGATCAGTGGCATATATTGATGGTTTTTCTCCTTATACAACTGAGGAGGATTTAAGATAATTTTTTGGAACAATTGGAGAAGTAATTAATGTTAGAAAAACAGATGAAAAAAAGTCACGAAAGAGAATGGGTGTTTCCGACGCTTTCGCCGGGGCGCGCGCGCATCCGTCCGCGGAGGAGGGGGACGCGCGGCTTTGTTGCCCCGCATTCCCGCTTTCCAAAGGCGGGCGGCATTCGTTCCTCGTTCAGGTACGTCTGCTCCTTGATCGAAACGGGATGATGGGATGTCGGTTCTTCCTCCTGTGGATTCCTCCTCAGAACTCGTCACCTAGTCCGGGTCTCCCTTATAGATTTAATACGTAGTTCGTGAAACTCTTCCCAGTGCCATGTTTCCATGGACGCTGGTTAATTACGCTGCTTCTGTCGGGACATTCCAAAGGGTCCAGTCAGGGCAGCAACCTTCGGTCAGGGGAGTCATCACGTTTGAGGCATCAGTAGCGTGTCTGGATGCTGGGGTGCCTGGCATGTCTGTCTGTTGTCCTTGATCACAAGGCTTCTCGAGGGCGTGGAAACCTGAGGCATCCCACATCGAGCGCGGGGGGTTACATGTCATAGACACGTACCTGAGGTTTTCCTCAGCTTCCCGTGTTCAACACAGGGTATGTTTGCAAGATTAACGTCTAGCAAAGACGGTTACGCCAAAGGCGTTCCATCCGAGGTTTTCCTCAGGCATCTCATGTTTACCACGAGGTAGGTCGCGAGTTTAACGTCTCGCGGAGACGGTTGAGAATGGGATGGGACCATCGCAGGGGTGGTGACGACGAAGTTGGGCTTGAGCCTTAAAGGGGCTTCCTACGTATCCCCGTGGCAGGGAATCAAAGTCCGCGTAGTTCGGGATGGTGCCGGTAAACCGACGTGATGGTGGACCTTGGTCCGATGGGCATCGTCAGCGTACCTACATGAGAGTGGACCTTGGTCCGGTGGGGGTTGGGCTTGAACCTCTGGGAGGATTCCTGCGTACCATGCCTTGACATGGATCAAAGTCCTCGTAGTTCAAATGATACAGTTTAGCGTCATGCGGGACGGTAATGAACCCTGACGTGAATAAACGACGGGTGGTGGGTGTCGGTGAGCCGACATAAGTGAGGGACCTTGATCCACTATTGTTGGGCTTGAACCTCGTGGAGGCTTCCTACGTACCATGCCTTGACATGGATCAAAGACCACGTAGTTCAGGTGGGAATGGGTCACAACGGCTTACCGCTGGACTGGAATGTAGTTTAACGTCGTGCTGGACGTAGGTAGAACACGACGTGAATTGGGTGATGAGTGGGCTTGAACCTCATGGAGGCTTCCTACGTACCATGCCTTGACACGGATCAAAGACTTCGTAGTTCAAATGGTTTGGTCGCAATGGCTTACCACTGGACCGGGATGTAGTTTAACGTCATACTGGACGGGGGTGAAACCCGACGTGAAAGACGGGTGGGCTTGAACCTCGTAGAGGATTCCTACGTACCATGCCTTGACATGGATCAAAGACCTCGTAGTTCAGATGGGGGGTTTGTCGGTAAACCGACGTGAAAGCAGACCTTGGTCCGCTGATGGTGGGCTTGAACCTCGTAGAGGCTTCCTACGTACCATGCCTTAACATGGATCAAAGACTTCGTAGTTCAAATGGGGAGTAGACCTTGGTCCACTGATGGTGGGCTTGAACCTCGTGGAGGCTTCCTACGTACCATGCCTTGACACGGATCAAAGTCCTCGTAGTTCGGATGGTGAGTAGACCTTGGTCCACTGATGGTGGGCTTGAACCTCGTGGAGGCTTCCTATGTACCATGCCTTGACACGGATCAAAGTCCTCGTAGTTCGGATGGTGAGTAGACCTTGGTCCACTGATGGTGGGCTTGAACCTCGTGGAGGCTTCCTACGTACCATGCCTTGACACGGATCAAAGTCCTCGTAGTTCGGATTGTGAGTAGACCTTGGTCCACTGATGGTGGGCTTGAACCTCGTGGAGGCTTCCTACGTACCATGCCTTGACACGGATCAAAGTCCTCGTAGTTCGGATGGTGAGTAGACCTTGGTCCACTGATGGTGGGCTTGAACCTCGTGGAGGCTTCCTACGTACCATGCCTTGACACGGATCAAAGTCCTCGTAGTTCGGATGGTGAGTAGACCTTGGTCCACTGATGGTGGGCTTGAACCTCGTGGAGGCTTCCTACGTACCATGCCTTGACACGGATCAAAGTCCTCGTAGTTCGGATTGTTTTGTCAGGGTCGGTGCTCACTCTAAGCCCACGTGAGTCATGCTCGGTGTGAGAAACAAGAGGTTGCAAGGACCTGACGATCACGTCGCGAAGGGTGCGTCCGTGAGAAGCGAAATGGGGCTTACGCGTTGAGCGGCCCATGGTGTTGGGACTTACTCCAGGATGGAGGCCCATGGTGGGCTTGAACCTCGTGGAGGCTTCCTACGTACCATGCCTTGACACGGATCAAAGTCCTCGTAGTTCGGATTGTTTTGTCAGGGTCGGTGCTCACTCTAAGCCCACGTGAGTCATGCTCGGTGTGAGAAACAAGAGGTTGCAAGGACCTGACGATCACGTCGCGAAGGGTGCGTCCGTGAGAAGCGAAATGGGGCTTACGCGTTGAGCGGCCCATGGTGTTGGGACTTACTCCAGGATGGAGGCCCATGGCGCGACGAAGCGCGGGAAAGAGGGACCTTGGTCCGACAGTGGGAGGTGCCTCGCTCCCTATCACGTCCTCCACTGACCTTGGTAGTGGGGAAGTACCGAGATGCACGGGTGCAATCATCCATACCAAAGGTTAGGGATTTACGCTCTGAGGCGACCCTTCCCCTGCGAACATACACCACTCCGACAAGGAGGATCTCATTCCATATGCGGAAGAGTTCCATTCCTGTGGAGACGAGTGGTGTAATGAATGCTCGAGCTGGGGGGACCCTTCGCGAGGGAGACGAGGTTGGGTCACAGTTTAACGTCATGTGTTGAGGACGTGGTGCTTGGCATTTTAACGTCCTGCAGCTCGGACGAGGTGGGTTCACTCCACACCCCTAGGGCTTACATAACCGGTACCCTCTGGTCCTTGGGGAAGGGAAGGTGTCGGTAAGGCCATGGTAAAGGGGGGTCGCGGGAGGAACCATCGAGGGGTCCACGTTAGCGTGGCTATGCGAAGAAGCAATAGCCGTTAGCGTGCCTATGCGAAGGAGCATTGGGCGAAGCAACGCTACGGGAGGTGTTGTCCATGGGACTTTGAAATCACATCGTGCAAACCTGGAGGGTCGCACGGAAGGAGAAATCGCTAAGCAGAGGAGTGTGCTTTGCGAAGTGGGGTGACTTGGCCTTAGCATGGGGCATGGGTGGAAGTGGGAGGTGCTTCGCGAAGTGGAACAGTGTTCGCGGAGCACTGCCTCGCGAAGGAGTGGTTCGCGAAGCAGGGTCCTGCCAAGAAAAGTGCTTCGCGATGCATAGTTATCCTGCCTTGGCATAGGGATTACTAGCATGGGTTGGGTGTTTCGCAAAGCATGAGTGCTCCGCGGCTGCCCGGGTTCCCTTGGGAATCCCCTTCCTTTGCGAACGCCCTTGGGCTTCGCGAAGGGCATCCCTCTCGGAAGAGGGGCTCAGAACGAAACAAATCAGAGTCGTCTCGCGAAGTAGAAATACCTCGCGGAGCTCATGATTCCCGGGGCAAAGCTTGCTTCGCGATTCGGGAGAGGAGAAGCCGAAAGGTCGGATTGTCCGTCCCGTGGACTCAGGGGGAGTCGAGTATTTATAGGGAAGGGGCGCCGCGAAGCAGGGCTCGCGCGCCGCCTCTGGAGCTTCGCGGCGCGCTCGCGAACGTCAAACGCGCTCGCGGAGGATCACCGCATCTGGTGCTTCGCGGCGGCTCGCGAACGTCAAACGCGCTTGCGGAGGATCACCGCATCTGGTGCTTCGCGGCGGCTCGCGAACGTCAAACGCGCTCGCGGAGGATCACCGCCTCTGGTGCTTCGCGGCGGCTCGCGAACGTCAAACGCGCTCGCGGAGGATCACCGCCTCTGGTGCTTCGCGGCACCGCCAGGGCTGGGGCGCTTCGCGGAGGGGCTTCGCGGCTGTGCTTCGCGGCTGTGCTTCGCGATGCAGCACGCCGGCTGTCTTTTTCGTTCCTTCCTTTCGGGCCATATTTTTGGCGCCAACAAATGCCCCCCCTCAGACTTGGAGCCGCGGAGGGTGAAGGGTCGAAGTCTGAGGGAAGATCGCCAAAACTGTCGGTGGTTCGCGATGCGGCATCACGAAGGAGGCCCGCGATGCTCGTCGGGGCCGCAGATCCGGACGCGCCGCGATGCTCCGCGCGGGTGAGGCGCGCCGCGATGATCCGGGTTCGGCGTCTATAAATAGGGGGTCCGCCCTCTTTTGTCTTTACGCGCCTTCCTTGTCTTCTTGCGCTCTCGGTTTCGCGAAGCTCCGCGTACTCCGCGACAGCTCTCCGCGAATCGAGCTTCGCGGCGAACCGCGAGTCTCTGACTCTGCGTCCGCGCCAAGCGAATCTTTGCGTGCCTGCCTTGGCCGGACTTCGCGGTTTGATCTCGCGACCGATCTTCGCAATCCATCTTCGCGACCGAGCTTCGCGATTCATCCGGAAGAATCCTTTTCCGAGGGCCAGAGTTAACATGGCTCATCAAGAAGCTGTGCGGGAAGTGCTTGCAGATGCTGCTCGCCGGGATGAGATGGCCAACCGCCCGGGCTTGGGGGAAATGGTTCGCAGCCATTCAGACCACACTTCTCTGACAGATCTGCTGTCGGAAGGTCAGAAGGACTATCCACAGTGCAAAAAGCTGCCGTTGTACGGCTTTGGGCTGAGGGATGATGTCTTCATCCCTGAGGCGGGAAGGGATGAACCAGCTTGTTGGTTCAGGAGCACACCGTGCCAACACCAATGGTTCAGGGCGGCCGATGGTCACGCGCGGGAGGATTTCACACCCGTCACCGCCGATTGTCTCTACAATCATGTGAACGACATTGACGGGAGGCCACTGCAACCGGAGACGTCCCCTCCTCTCTACCGCACCATGCTGAAGGCGGCTCTGCAGGATCCGAAGAAGGGATGGTCCGATGAGTGGGACCTGCGCCAGGGAGGCAATTTTACCGACGACTGGGCCTGGGCCTACTGGGTAGGCGCCTCATGCGAGGAGTTCGAGGCTGAGCTGAGGAGAGTGGGATTGTACGAGGCGGCATGGGCCTCCCAGTTCCACATTTACCATCCAAAGCAGCTGATGCCGGAACTGCTGAGTAGATGGTCGTCCAGGACCAACACTTTTCATCTGCATCACGGGGAGGTGGGCATCAGCCTGTGGGATGTCCACCAGGTTTCTGGGGTCCCGATCTTGGGGGCCATGTACGACGAGTTCCTCCCCGTCGTCGGCGTGTGGGAAGATGCGGAGCAAATGCCGCGACTGGCGTCAGCGCTGATGGCGTTTGTCCCCGCGGATGACAAGGAAGCAGTGAGGGACGTCCACTTCAGAAGATGGTTCAAATGCTTCCTGAACTTTCCAGAGAATCGAGAGTTCCCTCCAAGGCCTCGGACTTGTCCGAGGGCAGCCCAGCGGGGTAAGGGGCACTCGTATTGGCGGGTTTTGGAGGACAGCCAATGGAAGACTTGGGGCTTCAGCGTCAGCACCGAACAACAGCCAATAGTTAGGCTGGCGGCGTTCATCGCGGCCCTCATATGTGGGTGGATCCTACCAGTGAGAGATACAAGCATGGGGGTACGGCCCAGCTCGTTCATCATGGCATCGATGCTGGCCATGGGGCAGCGGATCAACCTGGGGATCCCGATGCTCGCCAAGCTATACAGATTGCTGCGACGTATCAGCGAGGGCAAGAAGCTGCCAAGAATATGCGGGCCCTTCCACCTCCTGTATGAGTGGATCGCGGCGCACATCAGGGGGATTTACGAGTATCCAAACCCCATTTCGCCGCCGGGATCAGACTTTCGCCCTTCCATCCTGAACGCAGTTGGGAGCTTCCCATTCAAATTGGCCGTTCCGATGGTGCTGAATAGGGTGTGGCGGGCGGACGAGTTCAACTTTCATCCCTTTCCACTGCCGACGGGAAGGCTTACCGATGATGGACGGGGAACGGAAGAGCATCGGGCTTACCTCCTGGCCTTCCGAGGTGGCGTTTTGGTGGCTCGGATAGATCGTGAGCCAATCTGTGAACCATACACCCCGCACCGTTTTGCGAGGCAGTTCCGGTGCCTCCAGCGGCTGTCCCCGCAGGTATACTGGGAGGTGCGTCACGAGGAGCACCCGTGTGTGATGAGGCAGCTGTGGCTCATGTTCACACGTGAGGATGGAAGGATGCAGATCACATTGCCTCCACCCACCGCCGCCTTCGGCTTAGTGAAGGAGTACGCCATCAGCTGGGAGGCTGCTTATCCCGGGGAAATGCTGAAGCAGCCAACGATCCGGGTTGGTGACGGTGGGCCTCCTTTATCTCGAGGTCGGGGTCGGAGGGCAGCTAGGGCCGCCCGCGGCAGCGGGGCTGCCGTGGCAGAGGGACCCGCACCGGCCGAGGGCATGGCAGCAGCGGCGGATCCGGTGGTTCCGGGAGAGCAGGGTCATCCAGAGGGGCGGCCACCGAGGGGATTCCGTCGGATATCCGCTCAGGCTCCGGGGAAGCGGCTGCGTCACATTGACATGGCAGAAGATGCTGTCTTTCCGGAAGCTTGGGACGTCTGGGACGTCAACCGGCAATTCCTCAGCCCATCTGAGGTGTGGGCCCACCTGAATCGCCTCGGGATGAGACTGCCGGGCATAGGCCCAGTCCGGGCCGGATTCATGGTGTCTCCGGCGGAGGCGGAGCAATACTTGAACGAACTGGAGGATTACATCCACTCCAGCGGTGCCCCTCGCCCGATGACAGACCGGGTGAGGGTACTGTTGAATCAGACGGTCCCTCCACAGATATCGGCTGCCGACCTGAGGGAGCGCTTCCCCTTGCCGGAGGAATCAGGGGGCTCTTCTCGGGAGGATGAGGCGGGAGGAGGGAGCCCGTTGGAGGAGGGCGAGGTCGGAGACCGAAGCTCAGAATCCGATGACTCCGCGGAGGCTCTCGAGGTAGTATTCCGAACCTCTCTTCTTACGATCTGTTATTGAATCCATACGGACTTCTCACAAATGTTTGGGTCATGCAGGAGGAACTTGTTCGTAGGCCTCGTTCTCGCTCCTCGGCGGGTGACGATGCGGGGCCTTCAGAACCCGCGCCTATGGCTGCGTCCAGTTCTGCACCTGGTGGAACCGGGGGGTTTGAGGTGGCTCCTCCGGACTCTCCGGGCCTTCCAACAGTATACGGGGGGCCTCGTCTTGGAGTCCCGTCGGTACCGGCCCGGGAGCAGTGTTCGGAGGTTGATCTTCGTAAGTCTCCTTCACCAGTCTCTTCGTTGCCATACGTGGGCCATGCCAACTAACGTTTATGTCTCTTTCTCTCTTTCTGTCATACAGTTCTCCGACTGGCGTGGGCTGCTGCAGCGAGGCTGGTTGGGATGTCTGGCGGCGTCCCTCCCAGGGGCATGCCGGTGATGGTGACGATAATCCCTTCACCTCCTCCAGCTGCGGTGCACACCATCACTGGTGGGACCACCAGTAGGGCCATACCTGAAGTCATCGAGGTGGACTCTGAGGAAGAGGATCAACCGGTCAGTCCCAGTCCTGTCGTGCCTGCGCCGGCGTCAGGCGTCGTACCAGACTCAACACCAGATGCGGATCCCGCTGAGGAATTCCTGCAGGCATATCCCGCGTACGAGCCTGCTGACCGCGCGGATTGGGACGAAACGGCCTCTGATGAGGAAGACAGCAGCATAGTCCGTCGCCGGTCGTGGAAGCTGATCACGCGCTTTATCAGGGACACCCCCCAGGTGCAATGGCTGGCCGAAATGGATAGGCTCCGCTCGCGGTTGCGCGAGCTGTGTGCCGGGGGAGTGGATGCCCAACGCCCTCACGCGCTCGTCCGAGACCTCATGGCTGAGAAGATCCGGGAGCATGATCGTGGGCTGAGCGTGGGATGGCAGCGGAGGAAGGCGACCAACATTAGGAAGCTCCAGGAGGCTGAAGGCGAGGCCCAACAGATGCAGATCCGGGCCAACGAGCTTTCAGCCACTCTCAATGCGCAGTCTGAGCTGGTCTCACACTTGAAGGCTCAGCTAGCGGAGGCTGAGGAACATATGGGGCAAACCTCTGGAAGGATGGCTGTCGTCCAGGCCGAGGTGGAAAGGGCCCGGGCCAGGGTTGACGGATTACACCCCGCCGCTGCTGAAGAGGAGCGGGAGTTAAATCAGCGGCAACAGGCTCTGGACGCCGCAAGTCAACGGGTGGCGGAGCTGCAACGCTCTTTCGACGGAGTCAACCCGTCCATGGGGGAAGTCAACCCCCGAGTATTGTAGCGAACCCGAAGAAACTTTTATTAACACTTTTGTGCTTCAATTCTTCCTTTCTCCTTTGTTTTGAGCTCCGTAGCACGCAGGATTTCCACTGTTGAATTGTCTTGTTGCATCCCTACAATGTTTGCGGGACGTTTGACGACAATTCCCTCAAACCAGCCCAGATTCCCGAAAGATGGGGAAGGCTTGATCGGAGGAGGAACTTCCGGGATAGCCGAATTACCGTTTATCCAATGTGCTTGTATGCACGATTGGGGCAACACCAGGGGCGCTGAAATCAGTTCAAACAGATGAAAATGGGGAGTGTGAATCACGATGCCCAAATTCGGAATACTATGGAGGCGGCGTGACAATAAAGGACAACCGTTAGCCGTGGCGGAGAAACGGTATCCTTACTGCGTTAGCCTGAAACGGGGACAACAAATGAGCATCGACCGCTGACCGTATTCGCAACGCGGGATTTTATCAATTTGTTGTCGATTAATCTTTCGGGACGTTGGCCCAGGACAGTTGGTGGACCATAGGTCAGACATCCTTACTGTTAGGGGGTCCTTCCAGACATGACCCGTCTTCCGGAACATTGGCCCAGGACGGTAGGTGAGCCGATGCGGCATGGGGCCAGGCCGTTAGGGGGTTCCTTCAGACATGAAAGAAGACGAGGGTCCGAATAAAGGGCACGCAAAGCGTGGAATATGGAGTGATGGTTTGTTCAAACAGAATCCAACACTTCAGTAGTTACACTACCGTGGTGGGTGTACGCCAGATGGGCGCATCGGTCTGATCCCGGATCATTCTTTCTTCCAGATAGGGCCTCTCTGGCGAGGGCTGGAAATGAGGAGGAATAGGATTTTGCGATTCCTGGGGCTGGACCCTAGGTGAAATGCCTGGGTGTCTCTACGTATCCCATGACGATGGGAATCAAGCCATACGTAGTTCTGAAAGTGCAGTTTAACGTCATGCAGGACGAGGAGCAGCCTGACTGTGTTGGTACACATCCAGCCAAAACTACTAAGCCCACGTGAGTCGTGCTCGGTGTGGGAAACAAGCAGTAGTGGTGGGAATTTCCCGACGCAGAGAGGGGCAGGTGAGGGCAAAGGGATGCTCGGTGACTACCGGCACAATGACACTAACATGATCATTCAGCGCATCTAGATGCGCGAAGAGAAAGAGCCGAGTATGATGGAGTTCATCTTGGACATGAAGGAGTGGAAATGTGTGAATCATGACGCTCGAGATTCGGATCACGATGGTGACGGCGTGGCGATAGAGGACTACTGCTGACCATATTCGCAACACAGCATCCTATCGCGTTAGCCTGAAATGGGGACAAACAAATGAGGGTCGACCGTTGACCATGTTCGAAACACGGGACCATGTCACAAATGTTGTCGAATATCCGCAGGGGCGTTGGCCCGAAACGATTGTAGGGCCCTTAGGTCCAGCATTCATGGAGAGCCCTTAAGCTTAGTATCCACGTCGTCCGAGGGTCCTTTTGGATGTGGAAGAGGATGAGGATCCAAATAGTGAGCTCACGAAGCTTGGTCATGGGATGAGGGGAATGTCCCTGTGAAAATCCCATGCTTCGGGCTTTTTGTCAAAACACATCTGAATACGTCAACGAAACGTATTAGAGAGGGAGAAGATTCCTTTCCCTTGGGGAGATCTTAGTTTATGGTCATAGACTTCGGACCATGGATTGGAAAAAGGGGATCAGGGGACGCATGACATCACAACCTGACGTGAATGAGCTCGAGTCGAGGGACCGAACTCAAGGGTTAGGCTGGACCCGCGGGGAAGTACCCGGGCGCTCCTACGTATCTCATAAGGATGAGAATCAAGCCATACGTAGTTCTGGAAGGTGGCAGGGTAAGGTACCAGTGCCAGGGGAAAGGGGAAGTGTGGACGTGGCCCTTGCACTAAAAGAAGCGGAATTTGATGTATCTTGTTTGTTCTTTGAGGTGAATGGTTTTTTTTTGTGAAGCGACAGGCCTAGAACTGTAGGTCGTGATGTCGCCACAAGAATCAAGCCGTGATGAGCGTTGACAAATGGCATGGCGTGTGGCCAGTACCCAACGTGATGTCCTCTACAGCGAGGTCACCACAATGCGGTGCCGTTTTTCGTCGTGCGGCCAGGACGATAATGTCACAGTTTAGGGTCGTATGATAGGACCAAGCATGCATTTTATTGTCATGCAGCGCAGACGTAGCAGAGACGATGCTAGGCGGGAAATGTGCGCAGTGTTTATAAAACACATTTGACAGAGACATGATCCCACATCAAATTGTACGCCATCCGGAGGTAAAACAGGGGAAGAGACTGGCTTCCTGAATGGGTTGTACCCAGAGACAGGGCGTCTGGGCGGTCCTACGTGTCCCATGAGGATGGGAATGTGAACGTAGTCCCGAATGGGTCTTAGTTTATGGTCTTAGAGCTCGGACCAGGGAGTCCCGAAGGACGCCAGATTGCAGCTTTGTCCCCCTAACATGCAAAGGTGCACTGAGGGATAGCGCCAAAAGTGTCGAGATTCCACCTGGACATGATGGGGTGGAAAATGATGTGAATCATGCAACCAACATTCAAGGACTGAAGGGGCTGGCGTGACGACAGAGGATTACTGCTGACCATGTTCGCAACACAGCATCCTGTCGCGTTAGCCTGAAATGAGGACTAACAAAACGAGCATCGACCGCTGACCATATTCGCAACGCGGGATTTTATCGATTTGTTGTCCGTAAACCTGGAGGGCGTTGGCCCGTATCGGTAGGAGAGCCCTTGGGCGTAGTATCCAGGCCGTTCTTGGGGGTCCCTCCGGGTGTGAAAGATGATGGAAGTCCGAATAGAGGGGAACACGAAGCTTGACAAGTGGAAGGAACTTGACCAAGTTGAATCTGACACTCTTGGTCCTAGACCAGAGTACTCTCAATACATGGGTGAACCGCTGCGGGGAGCCAAGGGACTCAACCTTGAGGGTGATCGAGAGATGGCAGATTCCCAGGGGAAGGGGGGCATGATGCCCACAACCTTGTATCATACCTACGCACCCCCCGCTGGAGAGGGATGGACCAAATGGTCTAGGTGACCGGGAAATCAGGATATCTCCCAGAGGTGGGGCTGGACCCGAATCTTAAACATCCAGGTGGTCCTACGTATCCCATTATGATGGGAATCAAGCCACACATAGTTCTGAAAGGGTGCCTTTTAATGTCATGCAGGACAGGGGATAGGAGGACTGAACCTCAGAATGGGGCGTGCGTGGTGCAACTATTGCGTACCCGACATGAATGAGGACGTAGTCCTACACTGCGCCACGCAGTCCTGTGATCAGGGTCCTGAAGGCAGGATTAGAGGGGTAAATTTGCTGAACTCAAGCTGGGTTCAGAGACAAGGGGTCTTGAACGTAGTTCCAGATGAGGGTCTTAGTTTATGGTCTTAGAGCTCGGACCGTGGATGGTGACAACTCCCAAGTAAGCACAGAGGTCAACCCAATCCCTAAGCCCACGTGAGATAAACTCGGTGTGGGAAACAAGGGGGGGGACCCTCATTGCAACACTTGGGGCATCCATTAAAGGGGAGTCAGCAGAGAGTTCCGAAGGACACCTTTGATGTAGCTTGTTCCTCAAACGCGCAGATGTGCATGGGGGAAAAAGTACCAAGAGTCCCGAAATTCTACTTGGACACGATGAAGTGATGAAGGGTGTGAATTGTGTACCCGGCATTTGGGCTTAATGGGTTGGCGTGACGACAGAGGAAAACTGTTATCCATGAAGGAAACACAGCGTCTGTATCGCGTTAGCCTGAGGTGGGAGCAACAAATGAGCATCGACCGCTGACCATATTCGCAACGCGGGATTTTATCGATTTGTCGTTCGAAACCTTGGGGGGCGTTGGCCCGTATCGGTAGGAGAGCCCTTGGGCTTTTGTATCCAGGCCGTACTTGGGGGTCCCTCCGGGTGTGAAAAATGGTGAAAGCCCTGATGCGGGGATACGCAAAGCCTGGAAAGCGGGCGCGGATGTGTCCGAGTAAAGCTTGGCATTCCAGGTAATGAACCAGAGTACTCTTAAGCACATTGGTGAATAGCCGAAAGAGGGATCGACGAAACAGCTCAGTGGTGCGGGAAACATGGCGTGGTCACTACAAGACCCTTGTAAATGAGGACATAATCCTACACCGCACCATATGATCTCTTCATGGAGGAAGGATGGGCCAAGGGGCCAAGATGGGATGAGGATTCCCGAGAGATGGGGCTGGACCCGGATTTTGGACATCCAGGTGGTCCTACGTATCCCATTATGATGGGAATCAAGCCACACGTAGTTCTTGAAGTGCAGTTTAACGTCATGCGGGACTTGGGTGGGGAGTAATATACTCCTGAGCAAGGTGTATAGTATGGCGAAAAACCGACATGAATGAGGACGTAGTCCTACACCATACCGTACAATCCTATAAGATAGGTCCTGGGCCGCGGCCTAGAAAGGCCGAGGGGCCTGAGGCTGAGCCTCGGTCAGGAGGGCCTGACCGGTTTGTAGTTTAACGTCTTACATGAGGACGGGGGGCCAGGGGCCCAAGGAGGCCAGGAGGCCTGAGGCTGAGCCTCGTAAGGGGAGTTGTACGGCGTGGTACATGATCCCGACGTGAATGAGGACGTAGTCCTACACTACACCGTACACTCCGGGTGAGGAATCGTGGGCTGTGGTCCCGATCACTAGCACCACCTGGGGGAAGTTTATCACCTCAGGATGGGGCAGAATGAATCACTGTTGACCATAGTCGAAACACAGCGTTCCTATGGTGACCCGCATGGGGGCAACAATTGAGGGTCGACCGCTGACCAAATTGGCAACGCGGGACTTGTTTCAATTTGTTGCTTGAGAAACCCTCAGGGGCGTTGGCCCGTATCGGTAGGAGAGCCCTTGGGCTTTGTATCCAGGCCGTTCTTGGGGGGGCCCTCCGGGTGTGAATCCATCCACGAAAGGGGAAAACACCTCCAGGGGGGAATGTGCAGCCGGGTCGAGGCTTGCTCGACGTGGGCCGGGGCAAAAATGTGCACCCTGCCGTGTCTTAACCCGAGGGGAAGATTTCGACTTTTGGGCTGGGCCAACAGACGAAATGTCTGGGCGTTCCTACGTATCTCATAAGGATGAGAATCAAGCCATACGTAGTTCTTGAAGGCCATGCAGTTTAGCGTCATGCGGTAAGGACGTGGGAGGGTAGAAGAACGGAGCGGGCGCATGGTGCGACCTTTACAATCTTTGCGTGAGTGGGGTTGCATGAGCGGGGCCAAGAAGGCCGACGCCCTGCTACACAAAGATCCTCCAAGGAGACCATTCCCAGGGGGAATAGTGGAAGAGAGAAGCTTGGGGCTGGGCTCAAGACGAGGCGTCCGAGCGTTCCTACGTATCCCATAAAGATGAGAATCAAGCTGTACGTAGTTCTTGACATGCAGTTTAACGTCATGCGGGACAAGGGGTATCTCGTTCGGGGATGTGTGCGGCATGGTCATGATCTCAACGTGAGAACGTAGTCCTACACTGTACCGTACAATCCCGTAAGAGGGTAAGTCGGAGAGAAACGAGGGGGGCCTGGGGCCAGACCTCGGTGGAGACGGGGCCAGGGGCCCAAAGAGGCCGAGGGGCCTGAGGCTGAGCCTCGGTCAGGAAGAACTGACTGACTTGCAGTTTAACGTCTTGCAGTGAGGACGGAGATACAGTTTAAGGTCATGCGGGACCAAGTCGCAGTTTAGGGTCGTGCAGGACCCATGCAGTTTAATGTCGTGCAGGACCCTCTTGCAGTTTAGGGTCATGCAGGACCATCTTGCAGTTTAGGGTCATGCGGGACCATCTCGCAGTTTAGGGTCATGCGGGACCATCTCGCAGTTTAGGGTCATGCGGGACCATCTCGCAGTTTAGGGTCATGCGGGACCATCTTTTGCCCTAGGCGAAGTATCGCTTGAGGAATCTGGCATTGGTGGGAGGGGTTACACGCTCTCCATCTGTGGTCACCAAGGAGTAAGCTCCATTGGGGTAAACCTTATGGATGATATAAGGCCCTTCCCATTTGGGTTCTAACTTGGGCGGCTTCCTTCCGGGAATCATTGGCGCTCGCAGGGCCAGCACCAGGTCACCCTGTAGAAAAGAGCGGAGACGAACCTTCTTGTCAAAAGCTCTTGCCATCTTGTCCTGATGCCTTTCCAGATTGTGCAGGGCACGAAGCCGGTTCTCGTCCAGTGCCTCTAGCTCAGCTAGACGGATCTCGGCTACCTCATCTGATGTCTGGTGATCATAAACGGCCGTGCGTAGCGACGGCAGCTGGATCTCAATGGGTAGGACGGCCTCAGCTCCATACACCAGGGAATATGGGGTCACCTGGGTAGAGTTGCGAGTCGTCGTCCGGTAAGCCCAGAGGGCGTTGGGGAGCTTGTCCGGCCAACTCTTCTTGTTCTGTCCAACCATCTTCTGCAGAATGTTAGAGAGGGTCTTGTTGAACGCCTCGATCTGTCCATTTGCCTGTGCGTGGTAGCGGGAGGTATGGTTTGACCGGATGTCGTACTTAGCGTACAATTTCTTCAATTCAGCTGCTCGGAAGTTGGTGCCGTTGTCAGTGAGGACGGCGTGAGGGACCCCAAACCGGTGGATGATGTTGGAGCTCACAAAGTCAACGACGGAACGGGCCTTGACCTCTTTGAGCGGAACTGCTTCTGCCCACTTGGAGAAGAAATCTGTAGCAGTCAGGATGAACCTACACTGGCGGGCTGTTGCCGGCGGGTACGGTCCCACTACATCGAGTCCCCATACCGCAAATGGCCAAGAGCACTTGGTGGGGTGGAGGGGTTCTGGCGGCCGATGCAAGAAGTTGGCGTGTACTTGGCACGCGTGGCATCTCTTGGCGTATGCAATACAATCGTGGATCATGGAGGGCCAGAAGTACCCTAGCCTCCGGATTTGATGGGACAGCTTCGGCCCAGCTTGATGGGCGCCACAGGAACCGGCGTGAACCTATTGCAAAACTTGAGGTATCTCTACTCCTTGGATGCAACGAAGGAGGACACCATCAAAACTCCGTTTATAGAGGGTCTGCTCAAGACTAGGGCCGCTCTGGAGGGTAAATTGAAGTGCGCGGCGTCGGATTCGCTCGCGCTCGGCCCGGTTGTCCGGGAGCTGACCATTTTGGAGATACTCGACAAAAGGTGCTCTCCAATCAGGGGTCGTTTCAACCACTGCATCCGACGAACCCGGGACTTCCGATACGGAGGGTCCGGCGGTGAGATGACTTACCCGCAGGCTATCACGGTCCTCTTGGGTGACGGGAGCAATGACTCTCCGGTGGGCCACGTGTATGACCAAATCATCTTGCTCGGGTTCTGCGAGCGATGCGGCTAAGCCAGCTAGGGCGTCCGCTTGGCCGTTCTGCGACCGCGGGACATGGGTAACCTCTGGCCGAGAAGAGAACTGGGCCATCAGGAGGAGGGTGTACTCCAGCAACGGTGCAAGCTCTGGCTTCCTGACGACGTAGTCACCATTAACCTGTTTGATTACCAGCTCAGAATCTCCTTTCACATGTAGATGGGGTACATGGATCTCGAGGGCCAACTCGAGGCCGGTGATGAGAGCTTGGTACTCTGCCTCGTTGTTCGTACAACCTTCTGACAGCAGGAAGGAGTACGGCAGGACGGATTGCGTCGGGGTAATGAAAACAATACCCAGACCCACTCTGTTGAGCTTGGGGTCGTTGAGCCTTCTACCGGTGGGGCTCCAGGAGGCGCTGTCGAAATGCATTTGCCAACACGGGACAGCGTGATCGACCGAGAGAATCGTCTCATCGGGGAAATCCAGGTCCAGGGATTGATCCGCGGAGGTTGGATGGGCAGCTAAAAAGTCTGCCAACGCCTGTCCCTTAACGGCCTTCTGAGGCACAAACCTGATGTCAAACTGCTGGAGAATTACTGCCCACCGCGCTAGTCGGCCAGTCAGCATGGGGCGGTTCAGGATGTACTTCAGCGGATCCACCCGAGAGATCAATTGCACCTCGTGGTGTTGCAGGTAGTGTCGCAACTTCTGCACGGCGAAGACGAGCGCAAGGCAGCTCTTTTCGATAAGGGAATATCTGACCTCCGTATCGAGAAGCATGCGACTGAGATAGTAGAGACTGTTCTCAGTGCCCTCGTTATTCTTCTGGGCGAGCAGCGCGCCGAGGGATCTTTCCAGGGCGGTCACGTAAAGGACCAGCGGCTTTCCAGAGACGGGTGGCATCAAGACCGGAGGTTGGAGCAGGTACTGCTTGATTTCCTCGAAGGCGATCCGACACTCCTCATCCCATTCGTAGGCAGCGCCTTTCTTCATGAGCCGAGAAAAGGGCTTACACTTGCCGGCCAGGTTCGCAATGAATCGGCGTATATAGGCTAAGTGGCCTTGCAGGCCTCGAAGCTCCCGAATGTTGCTCGGGGGAGGCATTTGGCTGATGGCCTTGATCTTCTCCGGGTCGATCTCGATACCTCGATATCTGACAACAAAACCCAGAAACTTCCCGGAGGTGACTCCGAAGGCACACTTCAGTGGGTTCATCATCAGGTGACGAGAACGGAGGAAACCGAACACTTTCTCAAGGTCCTTGAGATGGTCCTGGCGCTGATATGATTTGACTACAAGGTCGTCCACGTAGCATTCCACCAATGTCCCGAGGATCGGTTTGAATATGCGATGCATAGCCCTCTGATAAGTGGCACCTGCATTTTTTAAACCGAATGGCATTACCCGGTAGCAAAAGGTACCCTGGGGAGCCCTGAAGGCAGTGGACTCCTCATCTTCGGGGGCCATCCGGATCTGGTTATACCCGGAATATCCGTCCATAAAAGAGAGGGCTTGGAACCCGGCCGTGGCGTCAATCAACAGCTCCGTCACTGGAAGTGGGAAGTCATCCTTTGGGCAGTGGCGATTGAGATCGCGGAAGTCGATGCAGACTCTAATCTGCCCATTCTTCTTCCTGACTGGCACAATGTTGGCGAGCCATTTGGGGTACTGGACCTCTTTGACGAACTTGGCCTTGATTAGCTTATCAACTTCAGCCTCAACCATAGCGCCATGGGAAGGGTGCATTTTCCTGGGAGGCTGCTTAAACCCACGATGCTTTACCGGGAGGCCCAGACGGTGGACGGCCACTTGGGGATCCAGTCCTGGCATCTCATCGTAACTCCAGGAAAACACATCGCGGTGCTGTTTGAGGAAGTCTACATACTGATGTCGCTCCTCGAGGGACATGGCCGCACTGATCAATGTGGGTCTTGGATCTGCCTCGCTGCCAAGGTTCACCTGCACCAGCTCATCAACCGTGGTAGAGACGCCTTCTTCAAAGGCTGGGGGAGCATCCTCCAAGTCTTCCTCCCCAACCGGGGGGGGGGGGACTTCCCGTGACGGAAGGCGCTTCTGGGCTCTCAAAACCCGAGGGGCAGCTGGTGCCGACTTGGGCAGCAGCAGTCATCACATCAGGAGACTCACTCGTCGTGGAGACCATAGCAATGAATGCATTTGACCCTATCCCATCCGGCCTTCGGCCTAAGGGGCCACGCTTGACGATATCAAAGCAGTGGTGACGTGTCGGCCAGAGTCGGTTGATTCCATCCCGGCGAAATAGACACGTATGGCGCACCGCTGTTGTCATGAGCCTGACATCCCGGTACCGTACAGGGGTAGGAGATTCCGGGATGACCCGAGCCTGGTTGGTGTAGGAGTACGAGGTGATTCTCCGCCGTCACTTGGACGCGGGAACATGCCTTCCTTGCGTACCCGAAGCAACAAAACATTGTCCCATGTCGGGGGTCGTGGCTTCCAACCGGTGGATCGGGAGGATGTAGGCGTCGTCCATGCTCGCCCAGGGATTACTTGCGATTGGAGCGGGCTCATCCTCGCTGACCAGGATCTTCTTGTCTTTGCTTTTGTAATAACCCGCATCCAGATAGCGGGCCTCACAAAAAGAAAAGGGGGACGCGTCTCCTTGGATCACGCCTACGCGACCGTTGAGCGAGTACTTAAGGCACTGGTGATACGATGAGGGGACCGCAGCATGCAGATGGAGCCATGGCCTACCCATCAGTGCGTTGTAGGCGGTGTCCTGAGAAACAACCATGAACTCGGTGCTGGCAATTAAGCCACCGAACTGGGTCTTCAGGCGGATCTTGCCGACCGGGGTTTGCTCTGTCCTGTCGTACCCCTGAATCCTGAGGTCAGAGGGAGTCAAATCACCTTCAGACAAACCCAGTTTTCGCAACGTCCGGGTCGGAATTAGATTGATTCCAGAACCCGTGTCAACAAGGCAGTGACGGACTTCCACACCGTTAAAGTGGCCAGTGACATACAGTGGGCGAATGTGCCCCTGTATAGGAGGGTCTTCGTCTTCACCAGAGAACGAGATAACCGCCTGACATTCGGCGTTTTCAATCGTCTCGGTATGGAAGGCCTCCGCGGCTGCCACTTCCGTCTCGAACTAGAGGGGGCTCCTTAGGGCCTCGGCAAGTGCCTCGCGCATCTCGTATGACAAGCGCAGGGCCTCAAGGATGGAAAGCCTCGCCGGAATGCCGGCTAAGTGCTTTAGGACATCATACTTGCGTGCCAAACGCGAACCTCTGCTTACAGGGGGTTTTTCGGCATTTGGAGGCATAGCGGGTCCTGCTGGTTGAACTGGCGGTCGGCTAGCACTGGGTACATCCTGCTGCCTGCTAGTAGAAGCCTGGGGAGTAGTCGCCGGGCTAAGGTCGAACAGCGGGAGCTGGCCCGTCGCCGGGCGAGACTGGCTGTGATACGAACGAGGCGGCTCTCCCTGATCCAGCAACACGAATGGCGGTGGAGGTAGAGCCGAGGGTGCTGAATGGGTCTGCGCGTGCTGAGATCTGCGCTGAGCCTGCTGCCTCGTCTTGGTAGCGTGCACGGCTTGGTCACAAGTGCCTGCTGACATACCTCGGTGACCGGCGCGATGGCGATTCCGCCGACGTTGACGTCGGCTGGAAACATTGGGGCGGTCTGCCTGGGGTTCCCCCTCATCGGGGGTCATATAGGGCTTTACCAGCTCCACGGTGTTAACCGAAGCGTACCCTTGACTATCACTCGAAGATTCATCCACCGCTGGGCGGATTCTGGGGGGAATGCCCATTTCAGGAGGCATAAAGTCGCCAAGAGTGTGGGATGACGACGGCACTGGCGGTGCACGTTGCTTCTTCTTACGTCGCCGCTGCTTGCCCTTTTGGGTAGAGGTCGACTGTGAGGACGATGCTGAGGCACCGGCTGCTTCTTCTGAAGGTTCCGGCTGCTTCAGGCGTGCTCGGATGATACCCTGGGCACGGACAACAGTTTTTCGAGCCATCCAGTTGTCGTATTTCTGGGACCCGCGGCTAGGGACCTGCTGCCACTCACTCTCGCTGTCACTGCCGATTTCTGATCCCGCAAAGACGCCTGCCACCTGCGCTGGCGCTGGGCCCAGCTTGACTATGTTGTTGTTGACCTGGTCCTGAAGCCAGTCTTTAAACACATAGCATCGCTTGAGGGTGTGCCCCAGGATCCGATGATAAGGGCAGTAGTTGGGGTGATCAGTGAGATGCGCCTCTGCCGGTCTCCTGCACTCAGGCAGACGCACAATCCCTTGCTCCAGAGCACTTCGGAAGTAACCAGGGACCTGATTTTCGTTGAACGAATAGGTATGGTATTTTCTTTCCGGGTAAGGAGCCCTGGGGGCCTGATCCTGTCGAGGGACCGGAGGGGCCTGCCGAGGGGGCGGCGCCTGGTTGTCTCGCCTAGGTGGCGGTGGCGCGTTGCGCGGGGGAACCTGTCGGTTCTGAGGCGGTCGCTGCTGGGCAGGAGCCTGTGCTTGAGGTGGAGGACCTCTGCGGGGTTGCGGGGGGTGGTACCGCCGGGTAGCAATTCCAGCTGCCTCGGGGCTTCTATTTGAGCCACTGCGGCGGGTTCAGCTCTGGCGGCCCTCCTGGCTAGGATCATTGGGGGCAGCAAACGTGCCTGACTAGCCTGTTGCAGGGCCTCCTCGAGGCGCTGGGCCTTATCCGAGAAATCTCTGAACCCCCCAGGGTAATTCTGGGTAATCAAGGAGGGTACCAGCTCTGTCTTTACGTTCCCCACACACATCGTCAGTAATTGCTCCTGAGTCAGTGGCATATCGAGAGAATACGTAAGTCCTTTCCACCGGGCGATGAAGTCCGCAACCCGCTCATCAGGCCTCTGTTTGCACTTAAAGAGGTCCGCGATGCTGGTCTTCCGCGTGGTGGAGCTGAACTGGTACAAGAACTGCCGGCGAAGATCTTCCCAACCGGTCACTGATCCGATGGGGAGCTGGCTGTACCAGACGAATGCCGGACCTTCCAACGTCTGTACAAAACATCGGAGCTTAGCGGCTTCTTGCTGAGCCGGGGTCCCCAACATGGGGCCACACCTGGAAGAGAAATGAGCCAAGTGCTGGGGTGGGTCCCCTGTCCCGTTAAAAGGCGAGAAAGTGGGGTTCCCAAAACCCGGAGGCGCGGGCATATCATCCACCCACGCGGGATAAGGCTTGCCATCGGGTGGGACCGCCACCTGCCGTGTCTCCAATGCCTCGAGGCGGGCTGTGAGTGCCGCAATAAGGTCCTCCGGGTGGGGGTCCCTGTCTTGACGGGGATCCCTAACCACAAGCGCATTGCCAGGTTCTTCAACGCGGTAGACGGCTTCTGCTGCCCGCGGGTCAACTGGCTGAATGACCTGTTGGGCGACTGGGGGAACCCGGATTGGGTTCTTCAGATTGCCCCGTCGCTCAGGGGGGTTTGGCGAGACGTATCGCGCCCTCTTGCCGTACGTTCCGGCTTCCGCCCTGTCCGCGGCAGTAGCATGATCAGGGTTGCCCGGAGGCATCTCACCGGGGGGAAATTGTTCCTGCCCCTGTTGTCCCGGCCTGGGATTACCATAGTCGGGTCGTCGCTCTGCGGCGCGTTCAGCCAAAAGTTCGTCGACCAGCCTCTTCTGTTCAGCAAGCTGCTGGCGCAACGTGGCTTTCTCAGGATCTTCGTCCGTTTTCTGCACGGAGGCGGACGGGTCGGAGTGCTTGGCTATTCCGACGTGCTCCTTACCCTTGCCAGTGCTTCGACCGAGCGCCAGTGACTCGGTGGGTACAGGGAGGCCTAGCAGGTTCCTTTGATGACGGGTGACTCTCCCTGATGGGTCGAGTAGTGGCGGTACGCACTCGGGTGGTAAGTCCCCATCAAGGAACTCAAGCTCATCTTCCTTATCCACAACGTCGGCCATGTGGACTGTGACCCCTCTTGAGGGCATATCCTCAATGTCGCATAGCGAATCAGGCTGTCGTAGAATAGGGTCGAAGAGGAGAGCGGCATAGCGTCCCCAACCACGGACTTGCACATGGGGGGTAGCTTCCCTGACAATCTTGAGGAGTGCCTTGAAACTCTGAACGCATCTTCGTTGGAGGGCACCCTGATGACCGGGCGACTCGGGGTGCTGGGCCACAAGGAGCACCGCTGCATCAATCAGGCGGCACTGTTTGCCAATCTCCTCGAAGTGCTCCCGACTCCTGGGGTACACTACCCGTTCCCAACAGAGGCGGAAGTGCGTCGCCCACAGGGTCCGACAAAGGCATCCCACTTCTTCAGGGGTAAGCGACTCGGGTATGCGGAAATTCAACGCTGCCTCGGGCCAGAACTTCTCTGGGAAATAGTCCGCTGCAAGAATACTCCAGAAGCTCCTGGGTTCATCCTCGGAGTTCGGCCCTACATTTCCCCACTCATCAACCGGGGGTGGCTGAGGGACCGGTAGCGGCACCGAGGCGGACCTCTGGGATAGCAAACTCGGCGGCGGAGAATACGGCAAGCGAGCAGACTGGCCACCGTACTCTGGGCCTTCCTCTGAAGAGCATGGTGACCTGACCACGATGTCACGATAGGACGAGCTAATAGCCGCTACTTCGGGTACGTGAATCGCCGTTACCGGTGTCCGGTCATGTCGTGGCTCTACCACCGTTGACCCCCAAAACAGCTCCTCGGGATCCCGGGTAGAGGAAGAGGGCGCTTCGGGCGACGGTGGCGGTGACTGCGCGGTCGAAACCTGCGGAATTCCCAGGATTTCTTCCTCCTGGATGTACCTGCGGAGAGAGACGGGAATCCGATGGACCTCAAATTCGGGGAGAACGAGGCTGACGCGTCTGGTTCCTGCCCCAGTCCTTGATATGGAGGAGCTGGGAGAAGGTTCCATCGCTGAATCGCATTCCGCTTCCGAATCGGAGAAGCGGGCAGGTTTGATCCCCCCCTGGTCCTTCCCAAGATTCTTCCCGTGGCGGCGACGACCCGCTCTTCTGCCCCTGGGTGGCTCTTCGGGACAGGGTTGACCCCTATCAGGCAGCCCTGGGGCGGCGCTAGCGACGTGGCGGAGAGGGACCCCACTTGAGACAGCCGGGGCGCGAGGGGCACCAGGGCAAATATCAAAGGGTACATGGGGAGGACCTCCATGAACAGTACCCACGTGGGCGGGGCCTCTGTTGGAACCGGCAGGAGCATGGGGAAGGCCTCCACGGTCGATGCGAGTGGAGCGAGGCTGACCTTCACTCCTCGAATTGCTGAGGCGAGGAGGACCTTCGTCAGTCGCAGAGAGGACGTAGGGGGGACCCCCACGTCGAAGGACCGGATGGACGATGCCTTCAAATGGATGGGCTTCATACCCTGTACAGCGGGCGCGGGAAGTGTTTCCGCGCTGAGCATCACTGCCCCGGGGCAGGTCTTCCTGCAGGATGGGGGCGGCATGAGGCATGCCTCCACGACGAACCTCGGAGCGGGGAAGGCCCACGCTCTGTGGAGTAGTGGTACGGGGAGGACCTGCATCACCGCGGGTTAGCTCGCGGCGATCACTACTTGGGCCTGCAACCCGAAGAGTCAACCCGGCCTGCCCGCAGGGCGGTTGGGGTCTCGATCCTGGTTGGGCGAAGGGGTGCCCCTGCTTAATGTAGGCGGGGGCCTCGTAATGTACGTCGGCGGTGGCTCGGGCCACTGTAGCTGTCGACGTGGACGCGGCTAGGCGAGCGTCCTCAGCCCGGGCCCGGCGCTGACGTCGAGTCAGGCGGGCCGGTGTAGGTGGCGCAGGGACATAGTCCGCCTGTTCTTCCTGCGGGGCCGGACGGCGGCGCTGACGTGGCCGGACGGGAGCTCTCGCCTGGGAGTCCCGGGTCAGGGCCCTGAGCGGACTGAGCCGGACAACACCTGCCTCTTCAGCATAAGGCGAAGAGTCGTCTAGGCGTTCCGGGGATAGGCTCCCGAAACGATTGAATGTCTGGGTGGGGAGCGGGGGCTCCCTGCGCGGCCTGTTAGGGCGGCGTTGACGGCGGGGCCTGGAAGCCTCCAGGTCCAAACGGGCCATATCCCTGGTCGGGATGACCCCTTGTTCCTCATACCTGCGCACGAGGCTGTTGATCACCCTTCGTTGGATGACCTCTGATGGGGAAAGGGGACGTGGACGTCCCGCCTCCCGCGACGTGCCAGCGGTCGTGGCGGTAGTGGCGTCATGTGGGGTGGCCGTAGTGGTGTTGCCCCTGCCCCTGCGCGGGCGAGGAGCGGATGGTGACCGCATAGAAACCTGATTCCTGACAAACGAAGGGATCAACTCATCAGTACTGAGAGGAAAGTGATTGACAGCCAGTGCCCCAGCATTCTTCCATCCCCATGTCTGTGAGAAGGATCCACGCCAACACGCTGCAGAGCGGAGCGCCCCACGTTCTACTACCCCGACTTCCGGTGAGTTCCACGACAGGCCCGCCATTTGCTTGGCGGGGCCAGGCACCGGATACCTGGATCCGGTGACACGTCAATCTACCGGTGTCTCGAACGCTACTAATCTCCATGCTGAGGAGAAGAATTTCACGCCGGGTTCACCATTTCTGTTTCCGACGCTTTCGCCGGGGCGCGCGCGCATCCGTCCGCGGAGGAGGGGGACGCGCGGCTTTGTTGCCCCGCATTCCCGCTTTCCAAAGGCGGGCGGCATTCGTTCCTCGTTCAGGTACGTCTGCTCCTTGATCGAAACGGGATGATGGGATGTCGGTTCTTCCTCCTGTGGATTCCTCCTCAGAACTCGTCACCTAGTCCGGGTCTCCCTTATAGATTTAATACGTAGTTCGTGAAACTCTTCCCAGTGCCATGTTTCCATGGACGCTGGTTAATTACCCTGCTTCTGTCGGGACATTCCAAAGGGTCCAGTCAGGGCAGCAACCTTCGGTCAGGGGAGTCATCACGTTGGAGGCATCAGTAGCGTGTCTGGATGCTGGGGTGCCTGGCATGTCTGTCTGTTGTCCTTGATCACAAGGCTTCTCGAGGGCGTGGAAACCCGAGGCATCCCACATCGAGCGCGGGGGGTTACATGTCATAGACACGTACCTGAGGTTTTCCTCAGCTTCCCATGTTCAACACAGGGTATGTTTGCAAGATTAACGTCTAGCAAAGACGGTTACGCCAAAGGCGTTCCATCCGAGGTTTTCCTCAGGCATCTCATGTTTACCACGAGGTAGGTCGCGAGTTTAACGTCTCGCGGAGACGGTTGAGAATGGGATGGGACCATCGCAGGGGTGGTGACGACGAAGTTGGGCTTGAGCCTTAAAGGGGCTTCCTACGTATCCCCGTGGCAGGGAATCAAAGTCCGCGTAGTTCGGGATGGTGCCGGTAAACCGACGTGATGGTGGACCTTGGTCCGATGGGCATCGTCAGCGTACCTACATGAGAGTGGACCTTGGTCCGGTGGGGGTTGGGCTTGAACCTCTGGGAGGATTCCTGCGTACCATGCCTTGACATGGATCAAAGTCCTCGTAGTTCAAATGATACAGTTTAGCGTCATGCGGGACGGTAATGAACCCTGACGTGAATAAACGACGGGTGGTGGGTGTCGGTGAGCCGACATAAGTGAGGGACCTTGATCCACTATTGTTGGGCTTGAACCTCGTGGAGGCTTCCTACGTACCATGCCTTGACATGGATCAAAGACCACGTAGTTCAGGTGGGAATGGGTCACAACGGCTTACCGCTGGACTGGAATGTAGTTTAACGTCGTGCTGGACGTAGGTAGAACACGACGTGAATTGGGTGATGAGTGGGCTTGAACCTCATGGAGGCTTCCTACGTACCATGCCTTGACACGGATCAAAGACTTCGTAGTTCAAATGGTTTGGTCGCAATGGCTTACCACTGGACCGGGATGTAGTTTAACGTCATACTGGACGGGGGTGAAACCCGACGTGAAAGACGGGTGGGCTTGAACCTCGTAGAGGCTTCCTACGTACCATGCCTTGACATGGATCAAAGACCTCGTAGTTCAGATGGGGGGTTTGTCGGTAAACCGACGTGAAAGCAGACCTTGGTCCGCTGATGGTGGGCTTGAACCTCGTAGAGGCTTCCTACGTACCATGCCTTAACATGGATCAGAGACTTCGTAGTTCAAATGGGGAGTAGACCTTGGTCCACTGATGGTGGGCTTGAACCTCGTGGAGGCTTCCTACGTACCATGCCTTGACACGGATCAAAGTCCTCGTAGTTCGGATGGTGAGTAGACCTTGGTCCACTGATGGTGGGCTTGAACCTCGTGGAGGCTTCCTACGTACCATGCCTTGACACGGATCAAAGTCCTCGTAGTTCGGATGGTGAGTAGACCTTGGTCCACTGATGGTGGGCTTGAACCTCGTGGAGGCTTCCTACGTACCACGCCTTGACACGGATCAAAGTCCTCGTAGTTCGGATTGTGAGTAGACCTTGGTCCACTGATGGTGGGCTTGAACCTCGTGGAGGCTTCCTACGTACCATGCCTTGACACGGATCAAAGTCCTCGTAGTTCGGATGGTGAGTAGACCTTGGTCCACTGATGGTGGGCTTGAACCTCGTGGAGGCTTCCTACGTACCATGCCTTGACACGGATCAAAGTCCTCGTAGTTCGGATGGTGAGTAGACCTTGGTCCACTGATGGTGGGCTTGAACCTCGTGGAGGCTTCCTACGTACCATGCCTTGACACGGATCAAAGTCCTCGTAGTTCGGATTGTTTTGTCAGGGTCGGTGCTCACTCTAAGCCCACGTGAGTCATGCTCGGTGTGAGAAACAAGAGGTTGCAAGGACCTGACGATCACGTCGCGAAGGGTGCGTCCGTGAGAAGCGAAATGGGGCTTACGCGTTGAGCGGCCCATGGTGTTGGGACTTACTCCAGGATGGAGGCCCATGGTGGGCTTGAACCTCGTGGAGGCTTCCTACGTACCATGCCTTGACACGGATCAAAGTCCTCGTAGTTTGGATTGTTTTGTCAGGGTCGGTGCTCACTCTAAGCCCATGTGAGTCATGCTCGGTGTGAGAAACAAGAGGTTGCAAGGACCTGACGATCACGTCGCGAAGGGTGCGTCCGTGAGAAGCGAAATGGGGCTTACGCGTTGAGCGGCCCATGGTGTTGGGACTTACTCCAGGATGGAGGCCCATGGCGCGACGAAGCGCGGGAAAGAGGGACCTTGGTCCGACAGTGGGAGGTGCCTCTCTCCCTATCACGTCCTCCACTGACCTTGGTAGTGGGGAAGTACCGAGATGCACGGGTGCAATCATCCGTACCAAAGGTTAGGGATTTACGCTCTGAGGCGACCCTTCCCCTGCGAACATACACCACTCCGACAAGGAGGATCTCATTCCATATGCGGAAGAGTTCCATTCCCGTGGAGACGAGTGGTGTAATGAATGCTCGAGCTGGGGGACCCTTCGCGAGGGAGACGAGGTTGGGTCACAGTTTAACGTCATGTGTTGAGGACGTGGTGCTTGGCAGTTTAACGTCCTGCAGCTCGGACGAGGTGGGTTCACTCCACACCCCTAGGGCTTACATAACCGGTACCCTCTGGTCCTTGGGGAAGGGAAGGTGTCGGTAAGGCCATGGTAAAGGGGGTCGCGGGAGGAACCATCGAGGGGTCCACGTTAGCGTGGCTATGCGAAGAAGCAATAGCCGTTAGCGTGCCTATGCGAAGGAGCATTGGGCGAAGCAACGCTACGGGAGGTGTTGTCCATGGGACTTTGAAATCACATCGTGCAAACCTGGAGGGTCGCACGGAAGGAGGAATCGCTAAGCAGAGGAGTGTGCTTTGCGAAGTGGGGTGCCTTGGCCTTAGCATGGGGCATAGGTGGAAGTGGGAGGTGCTTCGCGAAGTGGAACAGTGTTCGCGGAGCACTGCCTCGCGAAGGAGTGGTTCGCGAAGCAGGGTCCTGCCAAGCAAAGTGCTTCGCGATGCATAGTTATCCTGCCTTGTCATAGGGATTACTAGCATGGGTTGGGTGTTTCGCGAAGCATGAGTGCTCCGCGGCTGCCCAGGTTCCCTTGGGAATCCCCTTCCTTTGCGAACGCCCTTGGGCTTCGCGAAGGGCATCCCTCTCGGAAGAGGGGCTCAGAACGAAACAAATCAGAGTCGTCTCGCGAAGTAGAAATACCTCGCGGAGCTCATGATTCCCGGGGCAAAGCTTGCTTCGCGATTCGGGAGAGGAGAAGCCGAAAGGTCGGATTGTCCGTCCCGTGGACTCAGGGGGAGTCGAGTATTTATAGGGAAGGGGCGCCGCGAAGCAGGGCTCGCGCGCCGCCTCTGGAGCTTCGCGGCGCGCTCGCGAACGTCAAACGCGCTCGCGGAGGATCACCGCATCTGGTGCTTCGCGGCGGCTCGTGAACGTCAAACGCGCTCGCGGAGGATCACCGCATCTGGTGCTTCGCGGCGGCTCGCGAACGTCAAACGCGCTCACGGAGGATCACCGCCTCTGGTGCTTCGCGGCGGCTCGCGAACGTCAAACGCGCTCGCGGAGGATCACCGCCTCTGGTGCTTCGCGGCGCCGCCAGGGCTGGGGCGCTTCGCGGAGGGGCTTCGCGGCTGTGCTTCGCGGCTGTGCTTCGCGATGCAGCACGCCGGCTGTCTTTTTCGTTCCTTTCTTTCGGGCCATATTTTTGGCGCCAACAATGGGTATTGCTTTTGTAATGTTCAAAACAAATAGTTTATATTTTAAGGCTATAAAATAGTTGAACGACACTCAATTTCAGGGTAAAAAAGATTAAATGTTCAACATCTCACTCAAAGAATCAATTATTCATTAGTAATGCTCCGAAAAAATGGATTGTTGTAGATATGAGGAAGTTTGTAATTGGTTGGCACAGGAGTGAATGATGTTTATGTGTTGAAGGATTTGCAGATATCCGACCGTAGTCGTGGTTTTTTATTAATTGAGTACTACAATCATTAATGTGCTTGATATTCGAGAAAAAATAGTCAAATCCACTATTGAAGCTTGGAAATTATTCTAATACTATGATATGTGATAATCGAATAAATTCAGTTTCTTATTCTTCTTTTAAAGTTAACTCTATTTATATTGATAACATACCCAGGAACATTAGAAAAGATCAGTTAAATAAATTATTTTAACATCATGGAAAGATCAATAAGGTGGGTTTTCCACTGAAAAAATCAGGGATAGAAGAGAAATGATACGTTTTTGTTCATTTTTCAGATCAGTGCAGTGATGCTGATGTTATTAATCACACAAATATTTATAAAAATGATGGTTATTATGGATTCTTGTATTATCCATGTTGTTAAAATTTAATTTCAATTCTGTTTAACCTAAATTTTTTTAAAATAACTTATATAACTTACTACTTATGGTAAACAACAACTTTGAAAGTTAATGAATGATTATAATATTTCATGTTCAAACAGGATCTTGAAAATAAGATGTAGTCTACGTCCACCTAAGAAATAAATAAGAAATACCCAAATATCCATATAAAAAATGTATCTAAAATTAGGAAAACAACTACCGATTTAGTGAAACATACCTTAAGGAAAGAAAAGATATTTAGAAGCCCATACCTTCTACCCAACTAAAAATAACGTCATTAAGTCCTCACAACATTCAATTATCCAATAAAACATGATCATAATACATTTAAATGAACACAAAACTACACAGCCAAAAAAATGGAAAATGAAATCAATGCAATGTAATTCTATATTCCACTTCTATGAAAGGAGTGATGGGTATTAAGATCCATTTAATATATTACCTGAAACCACCTATAACTGACATCATTAATTCATGACACCAAACACATTCAAATATCCATTCATATATGAGCATAAAACATTTTAAGGAACACAAAGATATATTTTCAAAAAATCATCAAAAGGAATAAGAAATCAATGATGTATAATTCCATATTTACAAATTCTAAAAGGTAATATTAGTTTTAAGATCCATTTCATATATTGATTCAACCAAGTATAAAAAGACCCATTAGTAGATAAGAAAAAACACATAATGATAATAGGTTAAATGATATTTGAATTTGGTATAATTAAATCCTCATTAATAAAAATCTTCTTAACTAGGGTATCTTAAACACATTGATACCCTCAACGTTTACATCCACTCCTTTAAATTTGTTTTAGTGAGACATATGCATTTATCAAAATTAAAAGGATTAAAAAATAATGTGATTGAATAGTAAGTGAAAGAAAATAATTTTGTAAAATGATTAGTTTATTCTATTATATACTGAAAATGATAACTCCTAGAAATCTAGTATTCTAAATAAACTAAATTGATGATAAAACGTGAAAATAAATTGGTGAAAATATGTTTTTCAGGTTATATTAAAAAAATTAATCAATAAATATTTGTTGAACAATAGAAATATAGGAAATAATTGGTAAGTTAGAGAATGAATCATCTATAATGGAAATTACTTAAAAACAAACAAAAAAGAGAACAAATTCATAGATTATTTAAACATCGAACATGATCATTAAAATATGATGAAGGCTACATCCACCTAAAAAACACCCAAAACACCCTATAGAACATGTATATGAAAGTGGGAAAAGAACTAAAGTGTGAGAAAAACATACCTTTATTGATGCATAGATCCCCAGAAACACATACCTACAACCCAACTACAAATAACACGATTAATTCATGATAGAAAACACATTATAATCTCTATTAAAACATGAGCTCAAAAACGTTCCATGAACACATAGTTATATAACCAGGATAAACACTAAAATGGAAATGAAATCAAAACTGTATAATTTCATATTCACCTTTAGTGAAAGGCATGCTTGGTGTTATGATTCATTTAATATATTTATTAAACCAATGTTGAAAACATCAAATGATAAAAAACCGATAATATGGAGTAAAATATTTTCATTTGGCAAATTTATAAACCTGATTCATACAAATCAGCTTAACCGGGGTATCTTTAACACATTGATACCCTCTTAGTTTACATCCACATCTGTTAATTTGTAATGTAAAGCCATCTTCAGTTAAAAAAATTATATGAAACACCCAAAAAACCTATAAAACATGTATTTCAAAGTTGGAAAATAACTACAGAGTTATCAGAACATAACTTTAGGGATGAAAAGATCCTCAGAACCCCATACCTATAACCCAACTGAAAATAACACCATTAATAAATGACAATAAACATATTCATGTCTCCATTAATACAAGAGCTAAAATCATTTTCATGAACACATAGTTATGTAGCCAACAAATACAGAAAAAGGAATACAAAATCAACACTGTATAACTCCATTTTCACTTACTATAAAAGGAAATATTGGTGTTATGATCCATTTTATATGTCAATTAAACCAACGATAAAATAATAAAATTATGAAAACACAAATTGATCATAGGTTGAACGATATCAGCACTTGGTAAAATTATGAACATGATTTATACAAATCTGCTCAAACAAGGTACCTTAAACACATTGAGACCCTCCACGTTTACACACTCCTGTAAATTTGTAATGAAGATCCATCATCATTTATAAAAATTACAATGATTCAAATCTAAAGGAATTGATCTATTATAATAGAAAAAAATCATACAACAAACTGCTTTCTTATGCTATTTTATGTTCAAATACTAACTATTGGAAATCAGTTTTCTAAATAAAAAAAATTGTAGAAAACATTTAAAATATAATTTGGTATTAAAACATGTTTTTCAAGTTAGTTTAAATGAATTAATCGAGAAATATTTGCATTACAAAAGAATTATAAGCAATCTTAAAACAAATATGTATACAAAAACTGTTATGTATAAGAAATATACAAAGAGTTAATTATATACAATATAAAATCCTAAATCAGAAAAAAAAATCAAGTATAAGAAAAATCTGAAAAAAATTATGTATGGAATTATTTTTAGAAATCATTAATACTAAAATAGTTATATATAAGTAATTTTAAATTCTTCATGTATAAGAAATATAAAAATAATTTCAAATACTAGAAAATTAATGAGACTAAATGAATTTTATGATTTAATTATAGAGAAAATGAAAATAAGTATTACAAATTCACATTGAAAAAATCAGATGTAGTTGGAAAATCAGTATATTAGAGAGAACTGAATAATTATCCAAAAAAGTATGAGAACAGACCTACTGTGAAGAACTATATTGTATAACAATCTGGAAAAATCGGTTGAACTATGTGAAATTGATAATTACAAAGCAGAAAAAAACTATTACGGAGAAGGTATAGAGGGAAGAAGACCATATGCATGATGCAAGATCTTATTTAATACGGTCTTAGGAAAAACATTACCCTTCATCAAATTATGTAAAGGTAATATAAGAATTATTTTAAATGAAAATAGCACATAAAGTTGATGGTGAATGGATTCGTGAAGTGGGTGAGAGGAGTGATTTACTATGGTAGAGCTCCGAAGAGACTGATAATTCCTGGAATCCACAAAGACGGTGATGGATTTAGATACCAGGAGGGGAGGTGTTTAGTTGTATTGAGCACCATGTGAGGAGTAGACTCTTGGAATTAGGAGGAAGAGCTCATAGGAGTCGAATAAGATAGTGAAACATGTGATATGGGACACCGACCATGTGTTTCTGTAATAATAATGGGATATGACTAGATTCTCGAGATTGAGCTGCAGAAGTAGAGTTTTAAAATGGCAAGGAGGATGGGGGAAGTAGTATGCGGGATGAGCCGGACAAGGGATGGAAATACCAAATTCAGAACCCTAGGAGTAACCCTATAATTTTTCAAGGAATAGTGTGAGGGGATTCACATATGGATGGTGGAGACTCTTACGGAATAACGCTACGAGGAATATAGTCAAATTACGGGAGGAAGACGCTGGAAGACGGAAACCCTAGGTGCGGAGATGGGTCGAGATATGGCATAGGTCGTAGTCGATTTTCAATGGGTACATCAGGTGTTGGATTAGAAGTTGGAGGGGTAATTGGTAAATGGTTAGCTAAAGTTAGTGATATGGATAAAATTGGTGGTGACACATAAGAAGGGTAACACCATATAATATATTTTAATTGGTGACATGAAATTAAATAAATTCCATACCTTGTTTCAGTAACCTATTAAAAAACCTTTCTAAATTTGTTATTGATTTTTTTTCTTGTGAACACGTTTTTCCATCCATTATTATTATAGGAATTCGTATAAAATGAACTAGAAAATTTTACCTCCATGATAAATCACATGATTAGACCTTACTTATATATTTTGTAGTCGATTTTTTATCCCTTTCATACATGATATGAATTTCTTAGGTTCCATGATTTGGGAATTCGTCTTAGGTTGATGTATGTGGTATCGGTTAGATGACCATTTAGGAGATCGATACAAGATGTTTACTATTTATTTATTAATTTCTATGAAAATATGGTTATCTAAAAATCTCATTTATTTATTTCATGAAAGAGATCTGTCAAGAAAATTTGGTTTCCTACTAACTGATATTGATATATCTTTCCTTGTTTGCGGACAATTTGGTACCTGAGTAAAATTCATGATTTTAGATAAAGATAAAGGGAATTTAACTACTACTGATGAATGGAAGATTTTTGACATTAGGATGGAGCAAGAGGCATATGATCACATATTTACTAGATATGTTTGTATTATAAGTTTTTCCCTTTGTTTATATTTCTCTAGAACATAGTATATACTTGTATCACTAGTCCCCAATAACCCTAATTTTTATGAACACATCTCATTCAATCATGATTATCTTTTATCTCTATTACTATTATTTAGAATTATATAGTTACCTAATTCTTATGCTTCATTTATTTCTCTACTGACTCTTCTTCCTAAATACTTTTATTCATACCCTCTATATTATCCATTGTATACTATTTCTTCACACACTAATCAATGAGGGGTTAGTCTCCCAACAGACACACTCTAGTACCTTTCTATTATTCGGTAGCCTCTGGCATCCGAGGAGGTGTAATTGAGGTTCAGTTGCCACCATATCATGGAAAAAGCTAGTGGAACCCAATGAGAGACTGTACAAATTGTTTTCAAAGACTTAATTTGTATTGTAATATTATTTTATGATTAGGGGGTATGATACTACTATGGTGTTTTTTCATTGTAAATAGTCGTGTTTGAGAGTTCTCAACACTTGTAAAAGGAAACGACCATGTTTAAAGGGATGATATTTCTGATATGATGTTTTCTATTACAGAAAATTCATATTTCACCTATAGTTATTACAATATATTTTATTATTTATAACTATATTATATTTCACATTAATCCTTGTCTGGGTTTTGGATTAATAATATATTACATGTATCATTATGGGCATTTAATTATTGACATGCCATGCATATGCCTTGTCATGTACATTTCATTTCTATTATATTTCAATAATTATTTAATCCAGACATATAGTTAAATTGTTGGAATATTATATGATGATTAAAAATTCTTAATATATGGAAATAATGGATAAATAATGAATTTAAATTTTGTAGTTGTGATGGGAAATTAATAAAATAATCATAAATTTGGTAAACATAACAACACATGGTATTCTAGTATATATTATCAAGGTTTTTTAAATTGAAATAATTTAACTAAAAGGGACATGAAATAAAAAAAATAATGATATTGGGTATTAAAACTATTATAATTTTTTTCATCTAATTAAGGAATACTATGGATGAAATTTTGAAAAAAAATCCCTCCCTAATGATCAAATTCATTGATTATGAATGAAAAATTCAATATTACTTTTATTGGAGATATCCAAAAACTACATTGTACATCCATGAAACTCCCTTTGTGGAATATCCATGGTTAATTACCATAGTTATGGACTTTCCATTCATTATAAATATTTAATTTTTATACTACTATGAAAAAGTTTAAAACTTTATGTTTTTAGAAAGAAAAAACTATGTTCGATAGCGTAATAGACACGGAACCGAAAATTGAAAGATGAAATATTTATTTAAATATGAAAATTTTATCTATGAAATTATATTATAAATATGAATATTATTAATTAATTTATTATATATATATAATGTAATACTAATCATAAATTTCTTCATAAAATCTTAAAAATTATTCACCCAATTTTTGTAAATGAATCTCCATTCGTCAAAATATGATTTCATAAAATTAGATTCATATTTTATTTTATAAAAAAATATATTATAATAAATATCCACAATATTTGGAAATTTTATTTCAAAATAATCACTGATTTTTTGTTATAATTACATCGAAATTAAAAGAAAGAGAAAATTTTAGATTTTTGAAATGAATATTGATTTTCCATTGAATTGTTAGAAATATGTTTTTCTTTAATACAAAAAAATTATTTGTATAAAATGATTCCATTAATCATTAATGATATATTATTGTTACATAATAATTCATAATTTATTTTTTATCTGATTAAATTAATTTAAATCTTATTTATACAAGATTTTAGAATATATTTATTTTCATGTTTTTAAACACATATTTATGGAAGAAAATTTCAATGGAAAATTTTTCCAAATTTTAGTTATTTAAAAATAAACCCTAAGAGGGAATGATATGAATTATATTTATAGATTTAATATCTATAATTAACAATTAAAATAAATATAATGAATATTATTTGTTATAGACTTAATCTAAACACAATATTTCCTTGAAAAAATATATTTCGTAAAAAAAACTCATCATTATGATGTCTATGATTTTTTTGTTATCCCACATAAAGAAATTTATATTTAAAAAATGGACGTCATATTAATAATCATTATAATTACTACTACGTAATAAAGTCTACTAAATTTATGGATAATATAAATAATAAAAATATTAAATATTTATTACCAAGATAAAAGAAAAATAGGATATATATATGGGTAAATATTTAACAAGGACAATAAAAAAAGTAAACCTGGTACAATGAATATATATATTTTAATTTTAAAATATTAATAATTATATTTTTTATGAATAATAAATGTTAAAAAAATGAATTTGAAAAAAATATAATGTATTTTAACAATTATGATTGGGTAATATATTTTATTATGAAAGACACTCATTTTGATTAATTAATGAATTTTTAAATAAATAAACATGTTAACTATGCAATAAAATAGAATACTAAAAATTAAATAAAAATAATAAATATAATGTTATGATGTCATTTATAATGTCTATAATGTTTCAAAAACAATTATGTTAAATAAACTATAATTTTAAATATAAATTCTTATAATTTAATATTTTAAATTCTTATATATATGTATATGAGTATAAAATAAATATTAGTATTTTGATACATCAAGTAGAAATTATTCAACCTTTATTTTTTCATAAATTTTGGCGACTATCAAATTTTAGTCAAAATATATAATATGGTATCAATATATGGTATATATTAATACATTCATAATGACCCAAAAGTGATGCAATAAATTTATTAATTTGTTTTGAAGACTGAATATATTCATCCACACAAAATATCGTGATTATCATGTTATTTGATTAATTTTAGAAAATATTTATGAAAGATCCAAATCATATAAGATATTTTATTATTTTAGTGAAATTCTATATGATCGGTGCTCACTTCGACATCACCAACTATAATATTTTAATGATATAAGACTTTTTTAATATAATATAATGAAAAACTCGTCTCTTTTAAAAAATGGAATATTTTTGGGAAGGTTTGTAGGTTTGATTATTATATTATACTACGTTTGAAACCTATGTTTGATAAATAATAAGGAATTCACCTCTCATTCCAATATAAACCCTTACAGGATCCCATTACACTTCACACAGGAAAACTAGTATCATGCCCTTTATTTATCCTCTATTATTTATTGTTATCACTTGGTTACCCTAATATTTCACAAATCTCATCCCATGCTTTTGAATTTACCCTCTCAATGTAATGGATCACCCTCTCTTTTTTTTATGAACCCTTTTAATGATATGCATATGAATATTTTTTTATATTTATTATGTATTTCTATATACCTATTGAAAAAATTATATGTCAATGAGTGGATATACCCCTTTCACAACAATTATTCCCTCCCATTTTCTTGTATTTACACCTTCTTTGCTATTGAATTTATCCAGTGGGTTTATGTATGAAATAGTTGGGGCCTCCCCCTCTTTATTTTATTTTTCAACACATACATACATATATATATATATATATGATTGGTAACCTCAGGTTATTATTATTTCATGGTCATATAAATTCCCATGTTTTTAATTTATTTCCAAAAATTGGAAAATTATTTATAACATCTAATTATAACTTGAACATTAGCTTTTAATAATTAATAATCATACCCTTGAACTATTTCTTCAAGTATCCTCATAATAATATAACTTCGTATGTCTAATTACTAATATTTAAATTGGTCCTTGAATATATCATTTAATTCCCTTATTATTTATAAATTATTACATATCCTTTTCGATCTCATTAATCCCTCAAATGAACATTTATGTCCCCCTACTATGTAGCTGAAATTTCACTCCATTCTCCCCTTAAGAAAAATTATATAGTGAAATCCCATTCTTATTTACTAAAAAATTTATTCACCTATAGGAACATATATTTCAATTAATGGGGGAATACTTGTATAAAATCAACATTTCATGTTTATTAGATTAAATGATTGTAATTTTTTCTCATATATATTAATTATGTGGAATACTTATTCATATAAATGATATGATTATGATTACTGTGATAGATAGAACTCCAAGCCATTTAATATTATTTTATTATCATGATATAATATTTATTGTGCGGGAGGTTATTTAAAGGACATTAAATTATGATTCCTAAGTTTTTAACCTTGAAATATGTTTTCAATGTCTTGTATAATGTTCTTTCCATATTTTCCTTTTTTGTCATGTAAACATGTTACATAATGACTTATTTTTCATGTTTATGATTGTCACCCCTTTTTTGTTACATTTAATTTCCATTTTCTAAACATTTAATACTATATTCCTTTTATGATACTTTAATATTAACTTACAAGTCACTATTTCTCACCCCTTATTATATACATCCCTACGATATGACATATAGTTTTATGGTAAAGATGATTTCTAAGAGCATGATATGGATTTTAAAATAATATTATTGTATCAAATGTCCAAGAAGACTATTTATGTTTCTATTTCTCGTATACACTATAATTATATATTTGTTGTTTATTATTAATTGTATATTTAAGTAATAAATATTTATTTAAACATTTATAATGACACATGTTTCAATAGTCTGTACCAAGGTAACATTTAGTAGTTTTTGGTATTTAGATTACGAAATTATACTTAAAGTATTAGGGATAAAAATAAACTAAATAATAAATAACAAAACATTGATATTGTATACATCATGTAATTTTGATGAAAATAATTCTCTATATGGACAATAAATGTTTTTGTAGATCTGGAAAAAATATACTTAAGGGTATCATTAAAAAGCACCACATTAATCTATACTCAATCAGGACCTACTTCGTGAAATTGGACATTTCTGAAAAAACTTTTTCTAAGCTACTCAAGTATTTGATTGTGTATATTCATATGGTCAATAAAAACCATTATTAAGGTAACAATAATTCTTTTTATAAACTATGTTATGAAATATATCATAGATAACATATATTGAAGCCAAATATTTTATATGTTTATGAAATAAATTCAGTTTATATTTTATTCTTTCAGTGTTAAATTTTTACTAGTTTTCAATTTAATTATATCAAATTACTCATCTATAGTTGTCATAGTATTGTAGTTAATGTATTGTAATAGTAATAACTAAGTCAACAACAAATCTGATAGGAATTTTTATGCATTCCCAAATATTTTCTTAAAATGATGGGATATCAGGTCAGAAATGTTATGATAATTACAAATTATCGATCATAAATCACTATTAACAACACTCATTAAGTTGAAGGTATAAGGAATTCAATGAAGAGAACAAATAAATCTCAAGTAATATTATATAATATAGATTACAATGCAATAAGGATATCATTTATTATGTGTGAAAAAAATAAGTAAATTTGTATGATGGGATGTTCTGAAAAAATAATTTTTTTAAAATTTTTGAAAAATAAGTAATAATTTATTAGGATTATGTTTTAAAATAGAATAGTATGACATGATGTGATAAAATAAAACATACATAACTATTTCATGGATAATTTCGTTTTCTAGAGAATGTAGGAATTATTGGATTCATTTCTTAAATCCAAGGAATAAATATTATAATTCGGAAAGACCAAGGCTATGGATATTATTTATGAGTAAGGTATTCAGTGTTTATGCAATCATATTTTATAATTCTGTTTTTTAATATGTTTTTTAAAAAACATATGGATAAGATAATCAATATATTTATAAGTATATACTCCCAATTGATTAAATTTGTGGATTTGAATAAAATATTTAATAATAATGATATCCTATAATAGTTATTTAGTCATAAATTGACATTCTATAAAACAAAATAATGAGTGATTGATAACATTTAATAAATTTTAATAATGACTGGAATAGTTATAACTAAAATTTATATTAAGATTTAATTAAATGTATCATTTAATATTATTATTCTTAAAAACATGTTAACTTGGTTTGTTCTATTATATCTAATAATACTTAAAATACAGTTAAGAAAATATAACATTGATAATATAGTTGTTGAACATTTATATTCTGATTAGAATAGATAAGGGATTTTTATAAATCCAAAAAAAAATTAGAATATAAATAGATGGTCCCAACCAGTAGGATGGTACCCAATATAACTAATTTTGATGAGTTTCCAATGATTAATACATCACATGTTATTCCCTCGACCAAGATTAATATGAGATCTAATAACCCATGAATGGGTGAAAATTATAGTGGGATATGTTCATGATCATTATGATCAGGACCCAAACCATTTACACCAAAAAATCCCATGAAAATATCACCATCATGTACCTTAAACCTAGGGAATGTTCACCTATATTAATGAGATATTTATAAATATCATAATATAATTAATATTTATATTATATTTTCAATAAATTAATAATCATATTTTAATCATATTGTTATTTATAAATTATTTGGATTCTTATGCAATAATACATAAAATGTTCGAGGTATGTTTCATATGAAGGGCTTTCCTCATAGATAGCATATGGATTGGAAAAACCATGAGGCCAAACCGAGAGGCCCATTTGTTTAGGAAAATAAACCATTGATCCCTTAATGATCTAAATGATTAAACCACGTTATTCTCCTTTATTTTTTCCTCCACATGTAACAACTCTATCCAGTATTCATCTCTCCCCTTATAAAATATATGGATCATAATAACTCACCCATTCGTTGTCCATTATAATTTTCATTAGAAGCATCAGTTCCATAATGGAAATATCTATGATTAGTATGATTTTATTTGAAGGATATCATTCCATACATTATTCACTTTTAGTGTGACACATTTTCCTTATTTTTGGTCGTTGGATTGTTTCTCTCATTTCTTCCAAATAATACCAAACAATAACATTATATCAGATCAGTGAGTCATCCTATGTTAAAGTTATGTGATGAAGGATCTTAACTATAATTTCTTCTCATTTTAAATAATGAAATGTCTATCCACTCATTATAAATTTCTTGAAAAACATTGCTTGTTTTATATAAATAATAATTATTTTTGATGAACTATGTTACATAATCATAAGGTGAAACCCATCATTGGTTCGTTAGCATGGTTTAAATCCACCACCTTCGGTGTTCTCATCTTTAAAAGAAGTTGGGTCATCTCTTAAATCGGTAATTACTTTTTTAGATGAATTTGTATTAAATGAATTACATATATGTTATTCCTTGAGATTCATACCTCAAACCCTATATTTTATTTCCCATGAATGATCATTCATGGTTAATTAAATATACCTTATATAAAATTTAATTTATGTTGTGATTTTTTAAATTAAGATACTCCATGCCATAAATAATTTCATTCCATTTATTCCATGAAATTGGACATATACATAAATCTTGTATAATTCCATATTCCAGATGCTTAAGAAATCCTTGAATGGTTGAATTGAATTTTTTGTTTGAACAAGCTTTCCATCATTGTTAATATAACTAGTACTCACTCGTGCGTATGCACGACATATTGGATTAATTATTTTTATTTAATAAGATAATTTTATTTGTAAGAGATTCTAAAAATAGTAATGTTTTATATTTTTAAATATATATTATTGGTGCATAATAATGGGATATGAGTGGAAAAATAAGAACACACCATTAAAATTATTGAAAAAAGAAAACATGTAATTTTTTTTTATAATTTTGGAGAAATATTGTGAATCAATTTCATCTACATTAATGTTATCTGTGTTGGCTATAATGATTCATCACCCGTGCTTTGCTTCAGTACACCCCATCACATGCTTTAGCCAAAAAAATGCTAACATGGTTCATAGAAAATGCTTCAAAAAATTCTAACACGGTCCACAGAAAAAGTAACACATGTCGGGTAATTTTAGTGAAAAAGAATTAATGTATAGAAGTTGTTATTCCAATTAAAAATGTGATGTGTGTAGATGAATAATTAGAATACATAATGAAAAAACTCAATCATTAACTAAAACAGAATTTATGATGTTTATGTTTGTAGAACATTTTTTAGGTAAATGAAGTCGTACTCTCTACTATGAACAAACTGTTTTTTCAATATGTATTCAACATTAGAGTTTTCATGCAAATCCAATCTGCAGGTGCAATAACAATTATGTAGATTAATAAGTACTAATGAATTTTTAAAAATGAATATTCAATTTACTGATGAAATAGAACATTATATTACTCATTGAATTAATTATTCTACAATTGCACAGTATACCAAACATAACATTACAGTAACTTGATAAATTTCGTCAATGAGAAATATAACAATCTATTACCATTTAGACATGGTGTTTCAATAAAATAATCTTTTTTTGTTATTGTATATTATACCGAACATAGCATTTAAATAAATTGTGACCTATATCATCATTGCATTGTATAACATATAGTTACCTTTGAAACATGTTGTTTCTATTCAAACATGGTGTTGTAAAAAAATGGACTACTATGGGATTGTAAAATATAAATAACCAATAATGCTATAAATAATAGGTAGAGAATTGGAAATGTAATATTAACAGATATTTGAAAAAAAATAATGCATTTTCCATAGACTTATGTACAACACCTAAATAATATAATTCGAAAAAATTATATTATGAAAAAAAGGAAGAGGATCGTAGATATAATTGGGTACATCGTGTATGAAATGAAATAAGAATATAAATAATATCCAATACCAAACTAAATAATAGAAAATATTCACTTGCTCCAACAGAGTAAATGATCCAGTGCTCAAAAAATTGAATCAAAAGTCATACTTTGAATAAGTTAAAGAAACTATTAACTGAAAAAAATAAAATGACATACTTCCTGAAAATATTACCCTGCTCCTGTCTTCCATGATGGTGTATTTTTTCAAAATATTACATTACTCCAGCCTGTCACCCTGTATGTAGGATATTTACCTTACATTAATTTTGATTATATTTAATATATTGAAATAATATATTAGTGGTAGATAATTTTGTAGTAGAATTGGATTAAATATTTTATATGTGAGGAAGTATTTAATTAGTTGGGGCATGAGTGAATGATGTTCATGTGTTGAAGGATTTGCAGATATCCTTCCATAGTTGTGGTTTTTATTTAATTGAGAACTACAATCATGAATGTTCTGCATAATCGAGGAAAACCAGTCAAATAATGAATGATTAGAATATTCTGTGTTCAAACAGGATCTTGAAAATAAGATGTAGTCTACGTCCACCTAGGAAATACCTATGAAATACCCAAATAGCCCTACAAAAAAATGTATGTGTAATTGGGAAAACAACTACCGATTTATTGAAACATACCTTATGGAAAGAAAAGATATTTGGAATCCAATAACTGCCACAGAGCTACAAATAACATCATTAAGTTCTCACAACATTCAATGATCCAATAAAATATGATCTTAAAACAATTCAATGAACACAGAATTACCCGGCCAAAAAAATGGAAAATGGAATCAATGCTATGCAATTCCATATTCCTCTTCTATGAAAGGAAATATGGGTATTAAGATCCATTTAATATGTTACCTGAAACCACCTATAACTAACATCATTCATCTGTGATACCAAACACATTCAAATATCCATTCATACATGAGCATAAAAAATATTTATGAACACAAAGATACATATCGAAAAAAACCAAAAGGAAAACGAAATCAATGATGTATAATTCCATATTTACAACTTGTGAATGGTAATATCGGTTTTAAGATCCATTTCATATATTGATTCAACCAAGGATAAAAATACCCATCGGTAGATAAGAGAAAACACATAATGATAATAGGTTGAATGATATTTTCATTTGGTATAATTAAAATCCTCATTAATAAAAACTTCATAACTTGGGTATCATGAACACATTGATACCTTCAAAGTTTACATCCACTCCTCTAAATGTTTTTTGGTGAGAAATATACATTTTAGAAAATTACAAGGAATAAAAAATATAGGGATTGAATTGTAAATGGAATAAAATATTTTAGTAAAATGATTAGTTTATTCCATTATATACTGAAAATGTTAACTCCTAGAAATCTAGTTTTCTAAATAAACTAAATTGATGATAAAACATGATAAATAAATTGGTGAAAATATTTTGTTCAGTTATATTAAAAAAAAATTAATCAATAAATATTTGTTGAACAATATAAAAATAGGCAGTAATTGGTAAGTCGGATAATGAACCATCATCAATGTAAATCGCTTAAAAACAAACAGAAAAGAGAAAAAATTCATAAATTATTTCTATGTCGAACATGATCTTTAAAATAATATGATGGCTACATCTACCTTAAAAACACCCAAAACACCTATTAGAACATGTATGTGAATGTGGGAAAAGAACTACCGAGTTAGAAAAACATACCTTTTTTGATGCATAGATCCCTAGAAATCCATACCTACAAACCAAATGAAAATAACACAATTAATTCATAACACCAAACACATTATAATATCCAATCAAACATGAGATCAATAAATTTCCATGAACATAGAGTTATATAACCAAGAAAAACACTAAAAGGAAAATGAAATCAACACTATATAATTTCATATTCACATAATGTGAAAGGTATGATTGGTGTTATGATTCATTTCATATATTTATTAAAACAAAGTTGAAATCATCAAATGATAAAAAAACAAAAGAATAATATGGAGAACAATATTTTCATTTGGTAAAATTATAAACCCAATTTATTCAAATCTGCTTAATCTTGGTATCTTATACACATTGATACCATTTTAGTTTACATTGAATTTTGAATATTTGTAAATTAAAGCCATATTTATTTAAAAAAATTATATGAAACACCCAAACAACCTTTAAAACATGTATGTGAAAGTCGTAAAATAACTACAGAGTTAGCAGAACATAACTTTAGGGAAGAAAAGATCCCCAGAACCCCATACCTAAAACCCAACTGAAAATAACACAATTAATTAATGACACCAAACACATTCAATTCTAGATTAATACAAGAGATGAAAACATTTTCATGAACACAATGATTTGTATCCAGCAATTACACCACAAGGAAAACGAAATCAACACTGTATAACTCCATTTTCACATACTATGAAAGGAAATATTGGTGTTATGATCCATTTTATATGTCAATTCAACCAAATACTAAATAAGAAAATGATGGAAACACAAATTGATAATAGGTTTAATGATATCTGCTCTTGGTAAAATTATGAACATTATTTATACAAATCTGCTCAACACTGGTACCTTAAACACATTGAGACCCTCCATGTTTACAAACTTGTGTAAATTTGTAAAGGAGAGCCATATTCATTTAAAAAAATACAAGGATTCAAATCCAAAGGCATTGAACTGTTAGAATGGAAAAAAAATCATACAGCAAATTGATTTGTTATGCTATATTATGTTCAAATACTAACTACTATAAATCAGTTTTCTAAAAAAACTAAATTGTAGAAAACATGTAAAATATAATTTGGAAATAAACCATGTTTTGAAAGTTAGTTTAAATGAATTAATCGAGAAATATTTGAAACACAACTAAATTATAATCAATATTAAAATATATATATATATAAGAAAACTGTTATGTATAAGCAATCTACCAAGAGTTATGTATAAGAAATATGAAATATTAAATATGAAAAAAAATCATGTATTAGAAAAATATGAAAACAAATATGTATAAAATTCTTTTGAGAAATCATTAATACTAAAATAGTTATATATAAGTAATTTAAAATTCGTCGTGTATAAGAAATAAAAAAAATAATTTCAAATACTGTAAAATTAATGAGTCTAAATGAATTTTATGGTATAATTATAGAAAAAATGAAAATAATTATTACAAATTCACATTGAAAAATTCAGATGTAGCTAGAAAATAAATATATTAGAGAGAACTGAATAGTTATCCAAAAAAGTATGAGAAAATACCTACTGTGAACAACTATATTGTAAAAAAATAAGGAAAAATCGTATGAACTATGTGAAATTGATAATTAAAAATTAGAAAAAAATATTAAAGAGAAGGTACAGTGGGGAAAATAACATATGCATGATGCAGGATCTGATTTAATATGTGCTTAGGAAAAAATATTACCCTTAGTCAAATTCTATAAAGGATATAGAAGAGTTATTTTAAATGAAAATCGCACATTTATTTGATAGTGAATGGATTCGTGAAGCGGGTGCGAGGCATGATTTACTAAAATATAGCTTAGAAGAAAATAATAATTCTTGGAATCCATGTAGACAGTGATGGATATTGATTCCAGGAGGGGAGGTGTTTTGAGGTATTGAGCACCATTGGAGGAGTAGACTCTTGGATAAAGGAGGAAGAGCTCGTAGGAGTCGAATAATACGGAGAAACCTGGGAGATAGGATGACGACCATATGTTTCTGTAATAGTAAAGGGATACGACTATATTCCTGAGATTGAGAAGAATAATTAAAGTTTTAAATTGGAAAGGAGGATAGTGTCACTAGTATGCGGGATGATCCAAACAAGGGACGGAAATACCAAAGTGGGAACCCTAAGAGTTACCCTATAATTTTCCATGGAAAGTTTGAGGGGATTCACATTTGGATGGTGGAGAATCTCACGGAATAATGCTACAGGGCTCATTGTGGAATTGTGGGAGGAATACGCTCGAAGATGGAAACCCTAGTCGGTTAGATGGGCCGAGATATGGCATAGGTCATAGTCGATATTCAATGGGTACATCAGGTGTTAGATTATAAGATGAGGTGGTAATCGGTAAATGGTTAGCAGAAGTTAGTGACATGGATAAAAGTAGTGGTGACACATAATCATGGTAACACCAAGGTTTAGTAGATATAATAGATTTTAATTGGTGACAAGAAATTAGAAAAATTCCATACCTTTTTTCAGTAACCTATTAAAATGCATTTCAAATTTTTTTGTTGAATTTTTTTCTTGTGTGTGTGTTTTTCCATCCCTTGGTATTATAAGAATTATTATACAATGAACTAGAAAATTTGACCTCCAAGATAAATCACAAGATTAGACTTTCATTATATATTTGGTAGACCATTTTTTATCCCTTTTATAAATGATATGAATTTCTTAGGTTCCATTATTTGGGCATTCGTCTTAGGTTTATGTATGTTGTATCGGTAAGGTGACCATTTAGGAAATCGATACAAGATTTTTACTATTTATTTATTCATTTCTATGAACTTATTATTATCGAACAATCTCATTTATTTATTTCATGAAACAGATCAGACAAGACAATGTGGTTTCCTACTAACTGATATTTATATATCTTTCCTTGTTCGTAGACAATTTGGTCCCTGAGTAGAATTCATGATTTTAGATAAAATAAAGATATGTTTCCTACTTCTGATGAATGGATTATTTATGGAATTAGGATATAGTATGAGGCATATGATCACACATTTACTAGATATGTTTGTAGTTAAAGTTTTTATATTTGTTTATATTTCTCTAGAACGTAGTATATACTTGTCTCACTAGTCCCAAATAATGATAATTTTTATGAACACATCTCATTTAATCATGATTATCTTTTAACACTATTACTATTCTTTAGAATTTTATAATTACCTATTTCTTATGCATCATTTATTTCTCTACTAACTATTCATCCTAAATACTTTTATTCATACCCTCTATATTATCCATTGTATACTATTTTTCATACACGAATCAATGAGGGATAAGTCTCCCAACAGACACACTCTAGTACCTTTCTGTTATTCGGTAGCCTCTGGCATTCGAGGATGTGTACATGAGGTTCAGTTTCCACCATATCATGGAAGAAGCTAGTGGAACCTAATGAGGGACTGTACAAATTGATATCAAAGACTTATTTTTTTGTACTATTATTTTATGATTGGGGGTAAGATACTATGATGGTGTTTATTCACTGTAAATAGTCGTGTATGAGAGTTCTCAACACATGTAAAAGGAAACAACCATTTTTCATGGGATGATATTTCTGATATGATGTTTTTTATTATAGAAAATACCGATTTCACCTATAGTTATTAAAATATATTTTTTTATTTACAACTATATTATATTTCACAATAATCCGTGGCTATGTTTTGGATTAAAAATATATTGCATGCATCATTATAGGAATCTTGGGATTGACATGCCATGCATATTACTTGCCACGTAGAATTCATTTCTGTGATATTTCAAAATTTTGTTAAACCGTAAACTTTTTATTAGAAATTTTGCAATATTTCATGATAGGTGGTTTTGGTAAAATTTTAATTATCTCACTAAATATGTATTTTATTATCATTATTCAATAATATAATTTATAATTTTTCCCTATATATCATGTTTTATTTCTTCCTTCTTATGTAGTATCTTGTCAGGACTATATTACAAGATTATGTTTATTAACATGTGTAGTGTTAATTTTGGAATGTATTATGTTTTAATATGTTAGATTTATAATTTATGATATTTTCAACCAATTAACAAAACTTATTCTTATTTGGTGTGTAATAAAACTTCTATATCTGGGGTTAAATGGGTTGACATTCATCATTTGTTAGATGTATAAGATTTTTAGTTATTGGAAAATATTAAACCATATATGTGAACCCATATAATTTCACTATATATATGTTGGTGAAATTGTATAATTTTTTAACCTGTTGAATATTTTTTTAGTTAGGAACAATGTTGTTTCAATAATATGGGATCCGATAACAAGTTGTAAAGTGTATAAGCATTATATGAATAAAGATGTGGTAAACCATATAACGTAACCTTATGTTCTAAGCATTATAATTATACAATTTTGTTAATTGATATTTTTTATATGGATGTTCCATTAATTTGTTTCCATTATAAGGATTTTTTATTCATTCACTTCAGTAAAATGAACAATGTGGCTAAATTTGTAAATTCAAAACTGGACTATGTAGGCCAGTTGGGGCATGCTGCATTAGAATAGAAACACTGAGGCTATTTTAAAATCTTGTATTTTTAATATATATGGTTTCATGTTGATGAAACTAATATTCCCTAACAATACCCAATAAGGCCACCACACAATTGTTTTTCTTTATTATTAAACATCATGGGGTTATGTTAATACTTAGTAGTCATAGATTTTTAATGGTTTCTATTTTTCTGTGTCCTCTTACATTAATTGTACCAACATTACTAATATGATACATTTAGTTTCTTCTATATTGTATTATGTGATAAATTATTTAATTAATATTCCAACATTACATAATTATTAATTTTTTTAATGATTTCAATTGAAATTATATCTAATAAAAACATGTTTTAACATTAATGATCAAATATATGATGTGAAGAATGAGGTTTGTGTGATAAACACCATTCATAAAAAATGTTGTACACTATGTCAATGTTGTTTAAAGGGACATTTTATGAAACTTTACAATTTTTTTTTCTTATTTCCGGTAATTTTTTATCAAATATTAACCATGAAATGCCTAATGACTTAAAAAGAGTGTCAGTTAAATTCTAAAATTGAATCATTATGAGGTGTTCATATCATTATATCGTTTATAAATATGGTTTAGATACCATATCGAGTTCTACCTAGAACTATAATGTTATTTTATTCTGTAGGATTCATTCCATTTATATTCTTCTATTTAAATCGTAATAACATGATCCTAGTAACCTCTCATAGTCATGACCTCAGAGTTTGAGTCTATGATTCCTTCTTCAAAACGGGGATGTAGCATTTTAGAAATTTCCATCATAACATTAAATCACTCGATAGTTTCCTACATGAATTTTCCATTGTGTGGTACAGTTTTGTTTAAATATACTTGTGTAGGTATATTATTTTTGTACCAACACACTTGTTCTGGTGGCTAGTTATTGACTATTTTTCCCTTACAAATAGTCTAAGATTATCATATTGCGTAGTTCTAGAGGGCTACAATTTCGTAGGAAATGGTCAAATTCTTAGTCATCTCTGGGTCCATTTCCATAATTTTCAGTGATTAGGAATTATGATGTCACCGACGTGTTGTACATTCATACAAAGTAATACAAAATGAGTTTAGATCTATTGTGTGAGGTATCTGATAGCAGAATTAATATAGATGCTAAGACTATACACACTAACATGTGTGTGTCATATTCTATTGTCATCGTAGGGTAATATGAATTGATGTACATGGTACCAAAAATTTGGAAAAATCTTTTAGTTATGGAGTTTTGTTTTGGGTAATCACTGAGCCTTGATTTTTTACTATATGAATTCCAGTCAGATCCCGAGTATAGTTCCCATGGAATATAAAACATAATGTAATTGAACCTCACAATTGGTGCGAGTTTGGTTTCATATTTAGGGGGTTCCTCACGGCTGGCACATGGGATGGAAAATAAATGTGGGCAAACCTAGAGTCCCATTTTTTCAGGTTAATTAACATTGAAACCTTAATAGTCTAAATAATTAAACCACAATCTTCTCATATCCTATTTCAACCTAAAGTAACACCTCCATAAACCATGGATATCTCCCCTGATTAAACATATGGATCACAATAACACCCCCATTTATCATCCATTTCACATTTCATTGGAATAATTAGATTCCTACTAGTAATCTTTGTGATCAGTAAACTTCTATTTAATGTTTTTTCTTCCATCCATTATTCCCTTTTAGTGTGACTTGTTTTCACTATTTTAGGGATTTGAATAGTTTCATTAATTTCATTAAAACCATACCAAATCATAATTTTATATTAGATATGTGATTAATCCTTAGTATAAGGTAGGTGATCAAGGATATTACCCATAATTACTTATCTTTTTAAATAATAAATCATCTTTCCACTCATTGAAAATATATGGAAATACTTCGTTCTTGACTAAATAATTAATTATTTTTTCCCCATGAACTATATTACCTCATCATATGGTGAAACCCATCTTTGGGTTGGTCTCTATATTTATATACACCCCTTTGGTGTTCTCAAATTTAGTGGAATTTGGGTCATCCCTTAAATGGGTAATTACATCATTGAGATACATCTTGTTTAAATAAATTATATTATAAAATGAATTACATATATGTCTCTTAATGAGTTACATGTACCACACTATCTATTAAATTTTACATGCTTGATCATTAGTGTTAAATTTCATTTAACTTGTATTTAATTTAAATTGTTATTTTTTAAATTAATATAATCTATTCAGGAAATTAGTGGCTTCCATTTTATTCCACTAAATGGGACTTATTCATTAATCATGTTCAATGCCATGTTCTTAATGCTTAGGAAAAATATTAACGGTTGGATTGAATTTTCTATGTAGAAAATCTTTATATATTTGTTTATTGAATTTTAATTGGAGACTTATTATTTGATATATTCCAACCCATTCTCATTAATCTATTGGCATTTATTTCACTTGTTTAATGCCATGATCCCTATCCATAAAATGTATGTCATTTATAATTATCCTAATTTTATTAATTTGGATAATTTCCTTTTATTTTATCATTGGGACTTTATTTGATTTAATTTAATTACATTGATTCCATGCCTTTTCTTCTTCCTGGGATGGTATGTCTCGTCTACTATATGCCAAGAGTGAAATTGGATCCTGAATCAATGATTCCATAGATGGACTCACTATGCCAAGTTGGATCAACATGACACTCCAGGAGTGATACATTGGATCACAAGTGAAGGGATCACTTTGTGGATTTCATATACTCAGGAGTGACACTGGTGCCCTAGATGATCAACTAAATATGGAACCTTTGGAATTATGGATACACCATTAATTGGTTGATAAATGGTCCCTATGTGATATATTTGAAAAAATATCATATTTCACCTTGTATTGAGTGATAAAATTGATGTTTTATGAGATAACATGGATTGACTCAAGGATATTGGTTATAATGATATTCATATATTGATCATTGGGATTCATTATATCACCTTGTACAAGTTGAAGACTCCACCTATGGAAAATAATGATTGGTTTTTTCTCCAATTAACTTGTGATTTCTTCCATTGGGAGTGTGAGAATTATTATATTATGAAATCGTCAATGTGACCTCAATCTAAAGAAAAACGTAGCTACCTCATTTTATTTTGGGTTGATTATTTTTTTCCAAAAAATGGAATCTTAATATGACTTTCTTAGGTACAATGTTTTTGATATCTAGAAAATTTTAAAGATGGTTGTATGAGTTATAATTCAATTTAGGATTCTGAGATGAAGTTTTTATTATTTATTTTTTCTTTGGTATGCAATTATTTTTATGGAACACTATCATTTATTTATTTCTTGAAATGGATAATCCTATTACCAATGGGTTACATCCTACTGATATTTATATCACATACCATTCTCATATGTTATTTGGAACTTCAGTGGACTTCATGATTGTAGTTATAGATTAATGTAATTGGGATTCATATGATTCTTGAAAGGCATATAATTTTATGATTGAGAGAATAGGGCATATGATTGAGCTGATTTTCCAGATACATAGAGTAGTAGATTATTTAATATTGTATATTATTTCATTAAATAGTATATTATTGTATCCTAAGTTACCTTAACTCTTATTTTGTGTATAAAAATATCATGGAATCATTATTATATTTTGTATCTACTATATTTATTCATCTTCTATAAGTTATCTATTAAATTATCATGGTGTATTTATATACACACACTAATCTATGATTCTATTTATTATTAAAGTATTTATTATTCATTTTTATTACTGTGGGCATTCTAATTTATGAAAGAATAGTCTCTCAAAAGACACCCTAGTTCGTCGCTTCTAGTCTGCAACCACTATCATTTACAGAGTCAAACATGAGGATCCATAGAAAATTATCCTTGGGAAATGGTAAGTGGAACCCAATGTTCTACCCTATAAGAAATAAGGAATTAATATACATATATCTATGGAATAAATTCACTCTAATTGAGTGGAAGGGGTTTCATACTTTAATAAGTATATATCCCATGGAAATATATGATCACATCAGAGAAGTGGAATAACGACCAGTAGACCCACCTAACCTATATCATGACATTATGTGTCCCACTTATCACACTTGAATAAGTACCTAAAAACCCCTTATATGTACTCAATCTAGAGTTAGTACCATTGGATAATTATATTTCATGTGTGGAGAAATATTTGACGATGGTAGATCATAGAGATGATGTAAAATGAAATAAAAAAATCGCAACATGTCAAAGTGCTATAGAGATATCATCAGATTGAAAATGTTTTGTGGGAAAAAGAAGAGGTGTTGAAACAATGTTAACATCACAATTTTAGTGTATGAGAGGAATGTTGTGAGGGTGAAATTTAATAAAGGGGAATTATTTTAGTGACCAGAGTTGTTAAAAATTATATTCGACTTGTGATTTAATTATTTGAAATTTTTCATATTACTGATATAGAAAACACATGAAGTTTATTTATTATATTATATCATATTGTATTTAAAATACTTTTAAAAATGATAACTATTGATAATATATTCATTGAATAGTTATATTTTAATTAGTATAAATATTGGGTTTTTTAAAATCCAACATATAATGAAAAATGAAGTGACGAAATCAAACCAAAGGGTCATTCCATTTGAATCCATTTTATCAAAAATTCAAAGGCATATAGAATCAATAGTCTTTACACAAGGCTAATTCCATGCTAATATCCAACATCGTAAGATTATACCACTCATCTGCATCAGTAAAAGTATAATTTTATTATAATAGGAATGTTAAATTATAAAAAAATGAAATCCACTCCCATTTTTGTAGAATCTATGAGATATACCATGGGGAGGATTTTTAGTTATTTGTATATATATATTCCAAAATGTATGTCTAAGGGATATAGAATCAATGGTCATTACCCAAGGACAATCCCATGAAAATATTGAATAAAGATAAAATAATATTTTCATAAAAAAGAAATTGTTAGTTTAGAAAAATATTATTTTATCTTTATTGGATTTTTTTAAACTACAATTAGGAATTCTACAAAAAAATTAGGAAATTTAATGGTTTTGAAAACATTTTTTTAAGAGTTTACATCACATCTGCATTAGTAAAATTATTTTATTTTTATGATAGGACTGTTTATTTATAAAATAATGTAATCCACTACCAACTTATAGAAACCATGAGATATACCATGTGAAGGTTTTCTTTGTATTATATATATATATATATATATATATTAGAAAATGTATTTTTGAGAAATGATAAATAATTTCCCACACATTTTATATATAAACCTAACCATGATCCAATTTATCTTCTTTCTAAATTCTCATATTAAATAATAAATATCCCCTCCACTATCTATAGTCCAATAATGGTTCCTCTGATATCTCAAGAATATATTCATAACGATTTGTGATCACCTCATTTTAGTAAGGGATTTGACTCCTATCATGTCCTTCCAGTAACCTCTTTGAAATTTTGATTGTTAGTTTCTATTTGGGGTTATTTTGTTTTTTACAACATTAATATTACCACCCCTATAATTATTAATTTATGAGAGGATACTAAAACAATCAGGAATCTCTCTAATATACATTTATATTCCCACATTATGTAGTGTAAATTTAACTGTGTTTTTTCATGCCAAACTAATATATATATAATACCAATTCCCAATTACCGTCATGCATATTATGATTTATACTATTATACATCTTGATTGGGACATAAATGTTTTTTACACACTCTATGGTAGTTGAAAATATATTATTATGAATGAAACCATGTTGAATGATCTATGATTCACATTTAATCATGACAATGAAATAAATTTTACAGGTTCAACCAAGATTATATATCTATTTAATGCACTGGATAATTTTATAATTTAATATTATATCATGAAAGAGTTTATGGAGTGATCCTAATACATTATATGTTTTTTACATAATTATACATTATTAATTTTCCTTGATCTATGTTAATGATGCATTGTTTTATGTTATTTTGAAATTTTTAGTATTTCATTATGTTATCATGCTTTATCATGCCTCAATGTTTGTGGTTATAATTACGACTCATTTTCCAAATTAATATACATATTTACTAAAATTTTATTTCTTATTAATGTCATTCCACCAAATCTTCTTTAATATACTTTACAGATATCCTTTTACAATTTATATACAGAGGTTATCCCATGAAATTTTAATTTCATGCATGTTAAGGAAGTTTTCAATATAGTTATTTATTAGTGCTATATGTTTTTATCTAATCAATATAAATTAAAAATATACAATACTTATCAATTATCATGGGTTTATTTTTTTATTTTTTATTTTAAAATTATGTAACTAATATGTACTAATGTAAAGGGTTGTCCTAGTGTATGATGTGGGGATAAACCTAATTATTCTTGAGTTGATCTGTCTAATTAAAATCATTAAAATCATTGATACTAATTTTGATTTATTATCTCATTTATATTCTGAATTATTATGTACACATTGGGAAACCGTATTATTGGAAAAATTCATTTTTGAATTCCAGATGATTAGTGAAAATTTGGATCATGATTTATTGGATTGAGGTATATATAGACATTTTTTAGAATAAAAACCTAATTGAGAATGATGATCCTATGTTTGTTGATATTTCATCTGCAGGATATGAGAAAAGATTTTATGTATTTTTTTATTTCTTATGTTATTTTTGTTATTTTTTATATTGGAGTGTTTATTTATGTAATGATCTATGTTAATCATTTGATATAATTTTTGGATTTTGGATATTAATGTATTGTGATTTTTTTAATTTGTTTTCATCATGTTACTATATGATAACCATTTTGTATTTAGTCAAAACATTAATAATATATTTTCATTTTTATGGGGATTATGTGACTTATTAGAGTCCTATTCTACATCATTATTCTCAAAAAAATATATATAGTGTGTTTTTTAATTGATGAAATTATAGTATTAATAAATCCATCAATTGATAAAAAAATTCATTTCCTTAATTTATATTTTCTTTTTCCCTTGTGTAAATGTAATATGAATTCTTAAACTCTAGATAATGAATATTGAAAAAAAATTCATGGTACAAATTTAATCATATTTAGAATAATGTATCATTTTTAATGAATTGTAAAAAATACCCATTTGTTTAAAACTAAAAGTTTTTTGATAAATTATATAATTTTAATGATAATATATTCCTAAATTTTAGTTATAGGTTAAATAATTATACATGAATTAAATTTATTAAAATTATTATAATTAAATCATCATTATACTTGATTTTAGAATAAGTTAATTTTTATGTTTGAAAAGAAAATTTATTGAAAGTGTTTTGAAAATATGCAAATGTTCAACATTGAAATTTGATCAAAATAACCCCTAATGTAGAATGATTCAAATATATTTATCAATTTTATATTAAAAACTATATATTTATTTTCACATGATAAATATTCAATGTCATATTGTCAGAGTAAAATAATCATTTCAATGAAAATTTTCATTTTCTAGAAAACTTATTTTCTTTGTACATGCATGTTTTATTTTAAAATCATCCAATTATGTGAATTTAATTTTCTTAAATGGACTCAAAATTTTAAATAAATATCATTAATATTAAGAAATATGTTCAACTAATTATTTCTAACATTTAAATAGTAACCATAGTAATACTTTATTTCTTCAATAAATGAAAAAGAGAATAATTATGTATAAATGTAATTTAAAAATGACTAGAAACATTTTATACCTACGACTATGAATATTTTTATTTTTATTTAAAAATATAAAAAATTATTCATTTTTGGGATAAGTTATTTATTATTATAAGATTAATTTCATAAAAATTTAAATTTGGAAACATTGAACCATAAATTGATGTAGGGGTAATATATAAATTTAATCAATAAATTTTTTTATTAATGAAATTTCAAAATAGAGGATATTTATATAAATATTATTATTATTTTTCATAAATAAAATATAAATTATGATTATAATTTTTTGAAGTTAATTGAAATTTTTATTATGGGTAGAAAATAGTAATAAAAAAATACCATCATTCATAAATAAATATTTATTCTATTTTAAATAATAAAATTAATTTATATAGGAAATTATATTGATATAACAGATATTATATTTTTAATAATAATTTCTAAATTATTCAACGTTCAATTTTTCATATTTTTTTGAGAAAGTTGAATATTTAGGTAAAAATTAAATAGAATTTAATTATACTGTGAGTATAACGACCTCATAATGCTCAAAAAGTGGTTTAAAAAATTCAATAAATTTTATACACGAATCACTAATAATTTCTCTATTATTGTAAATCTGTATATATGTTAATTTAATAAATTAGAAACATATTATAAATCCTTTAAAACATAAATTATATTTTATAATTTTATAATTAAGTTTTTATAAACATCACTCGCATCCACACCATATTGGGTAATATTTTAATTATTTTAGTCTTTGGAATTATAAAATAAAATAAATTGGTATAAACAATTGAATAATCATTGAAAAATATTTTTTTAGATTATTTTATTTTATATAGTTCAAAACCATTATTTTTGGAATAATATTGAACTCCTTTTTCATTTCCCCTATAAAACCACCAATGAGAACATTTATAAACAAAAAACCATGGAGTACATACATAATTTTTCATACACTATCTAGAGTCCTCCCATGACACCCCCAATAACTAAATATGATCCTACAATGAATTTGGTATCACCCTTTCAATATAAGGGTTCTCATTCTCTTCATTTTATTTTAGAGACTATTTTTGTTGTGCCTTATAATATCCATTTGTTCATATAATGGTTTATTATTATTAAATTATTTTAATTAAATTATTATTTATATGTTATTATAGAACACACTTAATATCATTTATCCCTATAATGAATCATAATTACACGTTTTATGCTGTAAAAACTGGTTATGTGATTTTGCATTCAAAAAATGAAGAGCCTCTCTCGATTCATTTTAATTGAAGCACCATAATTTTATTTATCCATGTGAATATAAATTTATTTATTTTTAAATACCTTAAAATGGTACTGATACTTTCATCAATAATATATAGTGACTTGAAATATTTTTTCCCGCTAATTATACAAATTACCGAACCCATTATTATTACATACTATTCTCAATCTCTTCTTTATTCATTAATATTCATAATATAATACCTTTTATACCCCATTAATAATGGTGGAATATTTTTTTTCATAACCCCATTTCCTAAATAATGATTTATATATTATGATATTCATATTTCAAACAAATTAATCCCTCGCATTAACATGAATGTTCCCTGTTATACTACATAAATTTCACTACTATTTCTATGCAAAACTAATGTGTATTGAATTCCAAAACTGATTTCCAACCAAGAGTGTGGAAATTTAAGAAGGTATACTTATATAATTTAAAAATTCCATGTATATAATCAAAGTCATAGTTCTTTGGGATTATATTTCATTAAAAACGTTCTTATATATACAATATATGTTGATCAGTTAGGCATGAACTATATTTTATTATGATTGGAATCCCCCAGGTACTATTTATGTCTCATTGTTTGATTTATTTTCATTAGGACTGTTTATCCTAAGAAAAAAATGTTGATATTTTTTTTCCTTAACTAATGTATATAATTTAATTTTTAATAGTTTTACAACATTTCACATGTTTTTATTGTGTCACCATGATATATGATGCCCTATTGTTCATTGTTTCTATTATCACCCATTTTCTAATCTAAATTTTTATAATATAACAGGTAATAATATTTTTATTTTTTCCGTCATTTATTTCAAATTATAGGTTTTATATCTCACGCTGTCTTTTATTTATGGCCCTAGATTATTCAAAGAATTATTAGAGGATTAATGCTTTGTTATAGCATGTTAAGTATTTTTTTCAAGAATGTTTTGGTATTAAATGTGCAAGATATTGTTATATGTATCTATTTACCAAATACACTACACATCTTCATATTTTGTGTTTCATTGTGTAATATTTAGTGTAATAAATCATACATTATTGTTTAATATAGACATAGGTAGTCATACTAAGGTTTTTTTCCCGGAAATTCATAAATATATTAATGATTACTGTCACTTTTTTAATAATTTAAATGAATTTAATTATTTAATTTACTTTTTTTCATTACTTGTTTGTTATTTCAAAAAAATATAATCATAATACATATATGACATAAATCAACTCTTCGGTAGACCCCACATTATGATACTAATGATGATCTTATATGTCACTTATGAAACTCTAATAAATTGAAGATCAACTATTACAAAATGATGCAATCAAGGGTGATTATAATTTTAAAATATTTCTAATATATCATTTTTCAGTCCCTGCAACACACATAATACAATTCCTATATATGATTTAAATACAAAAAATAGTACTATCCACGTGGCATCGACATAAAAATTAAGTAATTCTAGAAATTGTTTTTAGAAAGAAATAATTTAATATGGATTTCATTTAAAAACATCACACACATTAATATTCGTAGATAATAATGTTAATAGTATTGAAATATACATGTAATGTGATAAACTATTAGAATATTCTTTTTGAACATAAAAAATCTCCCGACCTTCCAATCCCATCCAACACATCATAACTGAAGCACTTTATTGTCCAAAAGATGAGAATATTTTATTGAACTATAATTAATTTAGATTTAGATGAAAGATGAGATTGTATCATAGATTGTACTAAAATTATAGGAATTTCAATTACTATCTATCATTGTGAACCAAATGGGTTAATATGTTATACTTATTATCGTATTCATGTTTCCCAAAAGGGGATGTAATATAATATTAATTCATTGTGTTCCCATTCCTTCCCATGGTTGACTCTAATAAGTCTATATATGGGTTTATGTGTTAAAATAAAATTTTAAGACCCCATGACTATTTAATCTAACATTATTCTTCTAATATATTTGTTGATAATTTTAAAAATAATAAAATTAAAATAAAAACATTTTTAGCACAATCCTCAAAAAATAAGAAATTGAAAATGACTATCATAGAATGAAACAGCATGGTATGAGATAAATAAATTTAAATGATACACCATACCATTGATAAAATTCATTTATTTATCATTCATAAAATATGTTAATGTTTATAAAATATACTTTGAAAAAAGAAGGCATGTGTATTACATGTGGTTCTTGATTATCATTTGTGGATATGGGGACAAATCACAAGATCAATGTTGATATTTTCATCTCTATATGATCCATAGAAACCCCTAAGAACCATAAAAAACAAATAAATTAATTTAAGATCATTTCCTTTTTAGAATATCTATCGATATTATTGTATGGTACTCCATTTCATATTTTGAAACACTAATTATAATGTTTTTTCTAAATTAAATTCCCATAGACTTCAGTTATATTTTTAAGTATTTTTTGTGAAATTGAAAATTAAACAATTGGAAATTTATTCTTTCATTAAATAAATTTTTAGATTAATTTATTTATCGAATCATGTATTTGATTAAAGAATATAAATGTGATTATAAAATTGGTATAACATGGGGAAATAGAATTTAGTAATTCTGATTATGAAATTGGGGAATAGTGGACCATTAAAATATTAAATAAATGGGGATGTGTAATTAGACAATTAAGGTTTTTATACAATTGTGGGGATTAATAGAATTATGGAATTGAATTGTTGAATAATTGAAAAATTGGATGATTACTTGGAATAAAGTAATTCATGGATTTACTTTTATGGGTTAATAAATTATATTGTTAAATGTTTACTTTTAGTTAAATGTTGATATTTTTTCATATTATTCCTTATAATTCCTATATGGAATTATTATTATTTAATAAATTGATAATGTTAACTTAAAGCAGCATGTTTTATGAGGATGTTAATGATATATAAAATTGATGTATATTAAATTGGGATTTGTGAAATATTATTATATTATTTACATATATCATATTGATCTAGGGGATTTGGACTATGTATCCAAATACCCAAAGGTTTGAATGAATTAACTATAATGAATTTGGATCCAAATACCCATATGTGACATTTTGGTGTGGGATAGGGACTGTAGATCAAAATACCCATGTTATATAGTGTGCGTTGGACAGTAACTAAGCCTCCAAATACCCACTTGATATTGACGTGTGGGATAGGAAAATATGATCCAAATACCTAATGGGAGCTAGACCTGATGTTCTGCTCCTATGATATTGGAATCGTATTGTGCCTCCAATTGTGATTATTATTAATTATGATGAAATGATAAATGATAATAAGGGTATTATGTTATTTGATATCCATTGGGGACAGTTCATACTCTGGTATGATATGAATTAGTTATTAATAGTTTTTGTATCCTCGTTTTATCGAGGTATTATATTATTAATTAATGAATATTGAAATGTGATAACATTTTTAATCATAAAAGTTACTTTACTGTGTATTAAATTCATTCAATATTTTTAATTTGAGATTGTTTAATATTTTTTTAGTGGTGACCTACTATGGTTTACATAATCCCAAAATGAGATTCCTAGTCTGCACATGAATAAATATAATTTTTTTAGGATGTTATAAGGGAATGAGCCCTTTGTTCGGTTATTGTGTTGGTATGGATCATGAATGAGGAAATAATCATTGAATTGATAATTTCATGGCGATTTGATTGTTTCATTATTATAGATTTTTAATTCATTCATTTATTGTAATTGGGATGAAATATCTACTATTTTTTATAGGGTATGGAATTCATGATTAAATAGCCATTTAATATAGTTTTGTCTGGGTATTCATTATATATATTGGCTATTCTTATTCTAGTAACATTTTTATTACTCTGATAAAGATGGTATAATATCCAAAAATATAATATTACACTATTGATATAGTAAAAACAAATTGACATATGGGAAGGTGATCCTGAGGTCATATGACCAACCGGCATGGGCCAACATTGTGTAGCCCCGCATATGAGACATTGTGTAGTAGTATTATAGAATATTTTTCTTTTCATTTATTATTTATTCCAATTTGTAAATGTAAAAGGGACTCTATGAAGTGTCGAGAATTGTTCATTATATCATTCTTGGGATTATATTACCAATATATATGTGAAAAATCAGGTACAAAATGTGTTGTTGTTGTTATTGATGTGTGCTCATATCATTGAATGTCATTTCACCTCATGTGATACGATTCTATTTTATGATATTTGCTAACTTATAAATTCTGACGTGATATGGCCAAAGAGTTGAGTATGAATGCATCATTTTAGGCACTCATGATTTATAAGGAGGTGAATAATTTCTAGTGAGGCATATAACAACATGTTTCTGTTATGATATTGAAATTGAATGGTTTTTACATGATTGTGTATATTAACATTAAATGGTTCTTAATATAGAATTTAATGTTGTAAAATCATAAAGAACTCAAATAATTCTCTTTCAAATTATAAATATTAAATTATAATATGTTTATAGTTTGTTTAAAATGACCTATATTTAGGATGGTTGAGGGTTTTTATAGTTCCTTCGTTTGGACCAAGTGGTAGAAAATGGAGATGGGTTATTTTATCTACATGTGAATCCCTCTTGATAGAGGTACCAATGTTGAGTTATGTGGCCTAAAGAAAGTGTTTGTATTTATACAGTTATTCTGCAATGATTACATTATTTTGACAATATAGTCGAATTATATTTATTGATGTGATCCTATGGTACTAGTACCTGGTCAATGATAGTTCTCAGTGAGGGATCCATAGAGTATTACAATGAATACATTACTCTATTCATGCAGTTTATAGAGAGTTGCCAAAAATGGGTTTGGAAGAGAAAATATAAAATAACATGAGATTTTTAGTTAGAAAATCCTATGATATTAACCAGAGAGTGTAGACATTAGAAATTGGAGTTCTATATTCAATCAATCATTACTATATATATATACATATATTTAATCTCCTATTAGGAGTGTCTATTTGTTTGATTATATGTTAGGTGAATTATTGATGTTATGGTGGGATGATCATGATCATACCTTGTATGATGATTTTATGGTCTTTAATTTCTTTTTTTTTTGATGATATGGGATAAACTTTATTATGAGACACTATGAAAGGATCGGGTACTCGATATCATTTGTTTGAATCAAGGTATTATTTCATTGATGAACTATTCTATTCATTTCAATTACTTGCACTACTTTAGTCTAGCACTAGTTCGTATGATATAGAGACAATAAATAATGTATAAGATGAATATAAATTTCGTATTATGTCTATGGTTATCCGTTTTGGATTAAAATGTAGTTTTTTTTGATTTTTTATATCATGCTCTAATATCATAGTGGAACATGATCAAGGCGTCCAGTGGTGGAAATTTATTTATTTTTGATTATCACAAGTTATATCTTTCTAGGATAAGAAGTATTGTTAAAATAACTATGAAAAAATAATTTGAATAGTGGAAAGATATTAGGATCTATTACTCGTGATATAACATAAGTTATTTTAACTAGTGTGTTATGTTGGGACACATTTGTATACATTGTCCTTGACCATAGGTAGAGGGTTATAATTTGGCAGGATGGGAAATATAATGAAATTATATAAGAACCTAGGATATATGAGTAATTTGGAACAAACATGAAAAACCAAAGTGTAAAAACAATTTCATCCACCCAACGGTAGTATAATGTTGTTGATTACCTGAAATGAGATCACTTGTAGAGTCCATATCTATCTTATGTGTAAGCCTTTAAATGTCATAAAGAAATACAGCATAGAACCTATGAAATGTAGGTTTTATAAAATCTTATTTCACTCAACCCATTACCCAAAAATATACTAGAATCTTGGGTAGTTAGCTCCCAAATTTCTATAGATTTTTACATGAATGACCCTTCTTGATTCCCACACATGATGGTTAAATTCATTGTCCCGATTAGGATACAAAAAATTCACTCTTATGTGATTAATTTTTTTTTTGATCTATGTAGGAAAATAACTAATCCATATATTCAATTAGGTTGAATCCTTTCTTATTAATTATGTTGATAGCCCATATAAAATAAAACACCCAACCTCTATACAAGAACCCTTTCACAAGTGGATGTACCTAGACCAAACCCTAAATGGTGTATCGATTATCATAACTACTCTCACATACTCAACATCGAAGATTAGAACATTTTCTAGATGCATATATATAAAATAAATATATGAATCATTATAAAATTTGGAACTGTAAAGTGTATAATCTATTTTAAGAGTTACTCTAAATGTTGATGGTCTACCCTAGCTATCCCCAAATTGAATGCTAAAATACATAAAATTGTAATTCTCATATTTCATGATAATCATGACTTATTTTATGTTTACCCAATGTTATTCTTGATAAATGTTTCGAGCCAGTATCACATTCTAGCAGTGACAGTCAATTTGATCATTTAATAGGACATTGAATATTTTTGTAGATTGAATTTAGAGTAGTGCATAATCAGTTTATATTTCAGCCTTAACATATACATAGGACTTTTTTAGGAATATTTTATGTCTTATATGAGTTCATCATGATGTCATTTAGGGTCATGAATGCACCAGCTATGTTTAAGGTCTTGATGAACTGAATCATCTGTCCTTATAATGATATATTTGTTGTCATATTTTTTTTATGAAATCGTGGTGTACTCTATGCCTCATGATGTTAATTAACAATATCATAAAATAATCATCAATACACTAAGAAAACATATATTGTACACCATTATATCTATGTGAAAATTCATTATTGATCAAATAAAAATCAGGGTTCACATCCTCTAAGTGGAAGATGTGTCAGTTGAACTAGAAAAGGTGTAGAATGTTATTTTATGGGATAATACCAATAATTATATTGATATCCACTACATTATGATATGATCAATATATTATTGAATCTTCTCCCAAAAATTTTCCAAATTATTTGATCTAATTTTTTTATCATGAATGTGATTATGTAGGAATGGTTGATAGAATTTGATATTTACTTCAAATAGTTTAATAAGTTATTGACTATGGTACCGATATTGATCCTACCTGAGACAGATAAAAAGTATATAGTTTTCATCTGAGGCCTCTGGGATAGGTTATTGGGAATTTTTTGTGTAATTATATTTATTTTTAGAGTATGGGTGACAATAGTTTAGTCTACATGGATGGAACTACCCTATCCATGTTATAATGTTAGCTTATTTGGATTAGGATTTTTAGTGGTCATGGAATTATCTATTGGGAGTGAAGTTTAATGGGTATACCAATTACAGTAGCCTAAATTATAAATTTTAAAAATGTTATTAGTATCTCTGGATAAGTACGTAGGTTGAGAATATGTAGTCATTTTATTTTAGGATATAATATACACATCCGAAGGAAAATAGTGTTACTGATAATTTGATCTAGAAAAATCAGACTTAGGAGGTTCAGGAGCCTAGTGATGAGTGAAAAAATATAACATTGTTGGATAATATTAAGTTTTTGGTTCATAATGGTTTATATAAGATAACCCTCATATCATTTTAAGTGGAGTCTAAACATCTTATCCAGATCCATGAGAGGTAAAATGAGGATCCATATTTTTTTCCCATCAGGGAATGCCTAGACGAAGGGAAGACACATACTGAATATAATATAGAATATTAGTATATCATCTATGCTATGATTTAGGTTATTGTGCCTAAGAATAATTGGGATGATTTAACAAAGAAATTTCATGTCTTCAATTGATAAGTACATCCGGGTTTCGCCAAAAAGTATTGATACATATTTCAAAATTATTATTGCCTTTCTAGTAAAAAACATTTCAGGGTTTATCACACTATTCTACATGTTCAAATAGTTGAATTATGATATTCAATGTCCTAGTGTATTGCTGAGGTCAATTACCATTTCATAATGGAATTGGAATTTTTTTTACCATAGACATTGTGTTCGGTATCCCGATAACGCCTTAGAGGAATGACAATATTTTGGTTGTTATGGACTGACTAAAGAAAGTAGAAAATTTCAAGCTAATATGTGATACTTTTTAAGTGGATTATCTACAATTTATTTAAATTCAATATATAGTACATCTACGTGCAGTGTCATGAAGTATAGATTCAGACCTTGAATCAAATTTTAATTTTCACTTGTGGTATAGATTTTATAAGGAACTATCTATAGTGGAATTATTGAGGAAAAAATTATAACCATAGATAGATGTGATGTAGGAATATATTGTAAATATTCCTGAGGATATGATAATTGAACGTGTCTACACAATATTGTGTCTTCAGATAAACATCTTGAATTTTTTGAGATCTCTTATTATAATAGATATAAAAAAACTAATCAGATTAAACCATATGAGAATATTTTATTGTAGTCAATTCATATCAACTATATAATTTATTGTTATAGATTATATAGGGTTTATTGGATAGAGTATTCTATATGAAACATAAAATTAATTTGAACCGATTTATAATCCTATAGTTATGGATCAATACATAATGAAATTATATGCTAATAGCCATCGACGACCCCTAGAGGATACATGGGTTCACCAGGTATTACATTGGGTGTATCCTAATGTGAGATACCATTTTATTCATATATATATGGAAGTTTGAGTACATGTTTAGTGAACCATTTGAGGTTTTTTATGGAATCAAGATGGTGGTGTTCCAATTGGCTCTTCTACAGAAGTAAAATTCAACTCGTGACATTTTTCTTGAGTCATTACTTTAGTGGAATAACTCTGACACATATCATGTGGCCAACTTGGATGATTTTGATATTGAGAGATATATTTTCATTAAGTAACATCATATATGTGTCTTGAATAATAATGAGAATGTGTTTTGGGAAAGGTATATATTAATAGTTCATGAAGCGTGGAAACATGTCATTGTTAAAGAGGGATCATGGGAAGGAAAAGAGGATACGTGTATTAGTGACCCTATATATATAACTCGGAATCATTTATATTCTAGGAAGGAAAACTCAATGATGAGATTTTGTACGGTAAGAAGATTTTATGATCTTACCTTTTAAGAAGATTTATCAATCTTGTTGTAGGGTACACATTGACATTGCTTTGAGTATATCTTATTTTTATTTTATAGTGTGTGAGTATTTGTGAAATTTAGATGTTTTTTGATGTTTTTTGGGAAGTTCATCTTTACATCACAGTTTTCCCAAACTTTATTCCCTACCCCTACAAACAGTACAACTCCAGATAGTTGGTTATTTCAAGGTAGGAACACTAATTGAAAAACAGTGCACCCACTTAGTAGAAACCATGTATCCCCCTAGGAGGAGGCACATGGTTAGGGAAAACCTTTTTTCCCAAATATAGAATCTATGCATGTTTAATTTTAATCACCCATGAATTCATTAGAAATATCTAACCCTATTCATATATATCTAAATATCCCAAATAAATATATCCCAATTTAATTCATTTTTAGAGGAACACATATAGATTACAAGTCATTCCAATTCATGTTAATGATGAATATAGATTTTTTATGAATCCTCACCTCTCCGGATAAGAGATTCTTATCCCATTTGGTTTCTTAGAAATCTAATATCATTCTCTCATCCTTTAATGTGATGTTTTCCACTATTAGTATTTATTAATGATTTATTAATCATTTATAAAATATTGTATACCATGGATTTTGGTTTTGGATTTATATAACATTATCGATCATGATCTTTGTTTTTTTCCTTAATTTTGGATTACCACTACTGATTGTTCATCATAAATCATGAGGTGGGTGATACAAATTCTATATTGATGGTTATAAATTTCTATTGACTTTATGAGTTGGGGAATATAAATTTTTATATTTTGTTATTTGATCATTAATTTCTTAAATTATTTTTATAATTATTTTAGGGAATCATGGAATTGATTAATTAATATTCCATGATATTACGAAATTATTTGAACATGGTTAATTTGAACTGGGTAAATTTTTATTATGGTGTTAGTGAATAATATGACATTATATTGATAAATTAATGGCGTTGTATAAATTTTTAATTAATATATATTGTTTAATTGGTGAATAGATGAAATCATGGAGTGTATTTATTAATTGAAAGTTTAATTGGCTGATTAATGGGAATAAAATGGGGTTTTTATTAACTAGTAAGGGATAATTATATATATGTTTTAATGTTGATAATTGGTTTAATAGTTATTTTGTTCATATTATTTAAAGTGAATGAGATAATGGATTAGTAATGTTGTGATAAATTGAAATGTTTAAATGAAAGAATATTTTTTCAAGACAAGGTTATGGTTGCATATCCTTGATGTATATAAAATTATTGTTTTCATGATATTGTGATATTTGATAAACATTTAATATTGATGTGTGGGATATGGACTGAGGTTGAAAATACCTATATGTATTGATCAATGTGGGACATGGACTATGAATCCAAATTAAAATTTGTGATTATGAGTTTCTATATAGAGACTAAGTATCCAAATACTGATGTGATATTGAGGAGTGTTATGGGTATTGAGGCTTTAAATACTCACATAATTCATGAAGTGATGTTATAAGCCTAGGAGATTGACATTGGACTATGGTTCCAATTGACCATTTTATGAATTGTTATGAAATGATAAATTAAAATCAAGGTATTGTGATATGGTTAATTATTAGTAGATATATAAGAATAATATATGGGGTGAAGCATCTATAGATTGTATGGGTGTCTACATAAATAAGTAAAATTATTTATAATTACAGAATAATGAAATGTGATAATTTTTTACATTTTCAGTATATAATATTTATTATAAAACTATATATATTATTCATGAATTTATATAATTTAAATTCCAATGGTGGTCCCATAGTGAGTTTACACAAGCTATTCTCATGAAGCCTAACTGTTAAAGAAATAGACATCGTGTTGGATGGCCATGATAAGGGTAAGAGAAATATGTTTTATGGATGAGTTGGGAAGGAACACATATAAGGGAATAGTACATGGATTTGGGAGACTCTTGGGAGTGTAACTGTGTCTTTATTTTGGATATTAATTTAACATGTTGAATATACATGTATTGACAAAAATATTTTTTTGGTTGCAATAATGTATTCTTGTTTTATTTATCATGTTTTACTATTTTTTCAGGTTATTGTATATGTCATTCATGTACTCTTATTATATTTATTTTATTTTATTGCAATGATAAGTGGGTATTGTTCGCATATGTTATATATTAGACCCTTTCTAATAGTCAGCTACATCAGGCATACGAGGATGCATTCTTGAGGTTATGTAACAAAATAGATCTTGGAACTAGAGAGTGGAAACTACAGTTGGATGTTCTACATAATATGAGATACTAAATTGATAACCATAACAAATATTTGAATAAAAATCTCAAAAATAGAACATATATAATATATCATATATACAATACAAAAAATTAAGTATTAATAATCCCTAAATATTTTCTATATGATCATAAATATTTATAAAAGTATATATAGAGTAACTCTATATTATGACATAAAATTTTCAATTCTAAAAATTTTCAATGATGAATGAATTTAAATAAAATCATATAAGAAATAATGAATAAAATTAATAAAAATATCCCAGATTAAAAAATGGATTTCACCACATAGTAATGAAATACCAACAAAAATAACCTGGAAAATTAACAGAAAACATGTACAAAAAATATTAGAATGAAAATATTGATAGGATTTGTGATCATTATGGATTCAATAATGAAATATCTATGGATACACAATTGAATAAATTTTATAAATAAGGATAAATATGGATATCAATATAAATATTGTAAGCTCCTCCTTGTATCCAAGGGAATGATTATATGAGGGGAAATGGAAGACATAAGTGGATTAGAGGTGATATTTAAAAAATGACAGAGCATAAAAAAATATTGGGCACACCACATGGAATGTGGGTGTACCACCATTTGTATAATGATATTAAATTGATCTCCTTGTATTTAGGGTCATTTTATAATTTACTAGGTTAATTTTTTTTTTGTTAAAATGAATGTGATACCATCCTGGTTCCCAAAATGAACTCCAAAACTAAAATTAATATCCTATGCCTATATAATACAACCATAAATGATTTCTAAAACATGTAAAATTGAGTCCAAATTCTTTAAAAGAAACCAAAACATTGGACCATAGTTATAATTAAATTGAATTCATAATTTAACCCTCCCTAAATTTTTACAAGGAAACATAACTCACAGCAACTGGGTTACATATCATTAAAATTCAGTTACTTATTCAAACTATCAATCTTTTATTTTGGAAAATGATTTGGAATTTTTTTACCTACTTAAAAAATTAACATAATTATAGAAACACATTCCATTTACACATTTTACTACATGATATTTTATATAAATATCAATTAATAACAACCTAATAATCATGTGGTCAATATTATTTAAAAAATATTTAATAAAATTTCAAAAAAAACTAAACCAAAGTATTGCTAGTTTTATTCTTGTTAGTGTGTTTTAAAACCCCATTGATATCTTGAAACATTGTATGATAACCATAGGAATATATAAATGGAAGTGGTGACCTATAAATTTCAATGACATCAAAGAATGATAATATTGTGATAAATTTTTTATAATTTTAACATAAATAAATGATTATAGTAATGATACCAAAATGATTGAAAATTATGGGGGTGTAAAATTATTTAACCCTAGTGCATACCTTCTAACAAATCCCCCCAATTAGTATCCTAGAAATTATGACTAGATAAAATAAAATGTTCTTCCCATGGATTGGAATGTGAGATACACAATCAATGACTGTGATTCCATTTCACTAAATATTAAGAATGTATGTGTGGGTAACTATGTGGCTATGTATTTTAAGAATATTGAAGGAATTCAAACACTAGATGGATGGATTTTCAATAAGAGAGTTATGGATGATAATATCATCAGTCTCCACGAAATCTAGAATAGTGTTTCTCTATCATGACATGAAGAGACAAGAAATAATCTCCAATGAATCTGGCTATAAAGAATTGAAAAATCGTAGGGGAGGATAAGGCTGACATAACCTAGTCCTACATACCTCGTATCACACCACCACCTAACATATTAGCACTGAGAAATTAACCATCAACATTCTTCTTGGGACCCATTGGGTGAAGTGAGCAACTGACTTGATGCCCATGTCTATCACTGCTGGAGGGATGTTGGGACTGGTAACCAACCTTATGTGGCGTCAAATAGGTTAATTCCTACCATTATTTAAATATCAATGTGTACCACACCCTTGAAATCATATCGTTTTTTGTGCATGTAACAACATAATTTTTGGAACTATATTGATAATTCCATATTCACCTACCACTTTCCACATGAACAAGGATTGAGTATTCATATCTAGGCCATTATTTCCCATATTATGAAACCATATTTCATGAAATGGATCATCTGAATTCTTGAATGATAAAGTGAATATCAATTCACTGAAGCATGACCACACTATTTTATCCCAACCCCCCCCCCCCCCCCCCCCCCCCCCGCTGAAGAACATGAGATCTGTGGTCCTCCCCATACTCTCCCTATAAAAACATCAAATATAATCTATATGGACACCCATAGTATTGACATTATCATTAGTGGGTATTAAACTGTTTCAAATTTACCTTAAAAGAATGTAATATTTAGAAGGTATTTATCTTCACCAAAGGGTTCGTCCCCAAAAATCATTTTTGTCTCTTAACAGTTTGATCCAATGATAATCATTAATATTTAATATACATGAATTCTATGAATTGAATACACAATTTTCATGTTCATCATTGATATTAATAAAATACAAAATTTTCTACTAACTACTATTCTTGATGGCCGTAATAAATATCGAGGACATGATACATGGTAGATGTATATATTTGTAATTGTAAATCCAAGAAACCATTCTATAGAATTGTCCCAATTATGATTCCAAAATTAAATGTCCCATACCCACACAATCTATCTAGAGTAAGGATGAAGTTTCATGATATTGGTAACAATCATGCTCCATAAGGTGGTGGAGTGTCATGTCGATTCCCCCCATTATTGTTATATTTATCCTCTATGAACCTTCCCCACTGATATAAGGATTAAAATATTTGACATGCATGATTTTCATGCATTCCTGGTGGATTCCTAGATATTTTCGTCATAATGATACACCCTTTTTCCATGGTTTGGATATCCTTAACCATGAGGCCCAATTGTAATTTCTATTAAAATTGATATCCTAGATAAAAGAAACAAGGATTTTATTAATATTAAAAATCACACCATTTGAGAATTTAATGGTAGTGAGTACATGAATCTATAATTTGTTAAGGATTAGGTTCACTAAAGTAATCATACATCCAAACCTATTGAACATGGTATTCTATATTGTGAAATGACCATTAATTCAAGAGACAATATATTTGAAGTTGAGGAAACACATCCATACAATAGAAAAATGGGTTCCTAGGTATTCGATTGGTTAAAAAACCATGTATTATGTTAAATTAGTTACATGAAGTTATTTTTCAGTTATCCAAGGATTATATTCTTATGTAAAACGTTCACTTTGTTATGTTATTATTTTGGACCCTCCTAGGAAAATAATACTATATTATTATGTTGACCAATAGAATGGATCACATGTTTACATAGATGAATTGAAACATGTCATACGAAATCATGATGATCCGGATTTAGTTTGTTCTTGGCCTACACAAGTAGAGAGAAATAATACATCCTCAAATGCTCATATTTATAATTTAGTTGAAACATTCATTGGACGATATAATGAAGCTCTGAGAGATAGGGTCCCCTTATCTAAGACCATGATATGTCTTAAAGAATCCATGGACCATCCCCATGAATTGAACAACAATCCATGAGGAGTTGATACACCTGATAATCAAGAATGTGTCCAAATTGGGAAACTGCTTTCTCACAAGAAAATTGGTGATAAAATTACATTATATTAGATAATATGACTAATCCATATATATATTTATGGCCATGTTAGATTCATGAATCTTAATGACATGTTATTGAAAAACCACTTGTGCCAAAGTTATCTCACCCTCTATAGGCCTCCCACTCACAAATTCAAGTTTTTCATAAGAAATTAAATTGGGGAGATAAGAAGAAATACTACTGTTGATCACCATTGAAAGGATTTTATAAAGAATGAAACACATACTCGGTGGACTATAATGGTTGACCGAGGTGACATCATTGTTTTTGGAATTAAAACCAGAGAGGTATCACATACAATATGGGGATAGAACCTTCCCTTGAAGAGTTCCATGACTTCTTCAACCATATCTCACTTCACTAAATCCCATAAATCCTTGTAAGATTCTCTCGGGAATCAATCTGGTCTGAGGAACTCATTGGATTAATAATCATCATTGCCTCATTTATCTAATTATCATCAAAAACAATATTGAAAATACCATTTTCTTAGATAGAAATGTGATTTTTATCACCTTCATGGGATCCTTGTACCATCTATGATATAATTATGACATGTGTGGGTAAGAACATTCAAGGTGGCCTATGATGTTTGACTCAACCATGGTCCCAAATGTGTCCCAACCATTAGTAAATCAAACAATATTAAAATTGATTTTGTTTCTAACAGTCCAATGTTTTTTCTTTAATACAAATAACGAGTTATTCTCTGTTACGATGTACCTCCTAAATCCATTCAATACATGATTGTTCATGAAACACCCATTCCTCCATTAAAATTATCTCGTCTAAGCTAGAAATCTTACTTGAAAGGATTACCAATCAATTAATCACAAAAATGAATTCCATATTGATCTACATAGAATCGATCTTCTTTTTAAAAAATATTAGTTCATTATGAATCTGTGTTGTATTTTGATCAACACAAGAGAGACTCATTTATGTATACAAGAGTTATTATTAATAGAAATATAACCCAAAACATGTATTGTATTGCACCAAGATTCCATTATATCTTGTTGATAACACGGTTGGTTGGGCCATAATTGGGCAAAAATGTTGCATACCCCTAGTTTCTACTTTGGAGAGAGAGAGTGACGAAAATGGGGGAATGATCAGATAATATACATGTATGATGTGTGAAATATGTATTGGAGAAGGAAAATACAACCTCGACATAGGAATGTCACTGTTCAAGGTGACACTAGGTGGGTCGACCTCCTTTTTGATTGTTACACAATTTATACCTATCATTGGTAAAGACCATATCCACGAGACCCATTTGATACATTAAATGATAAAAACCCATACTGGTAAAGTGAGAAAAATCACATCTACTACACTTCTCTAAATTATCTTTTATAATGGTGTAAAAACCACCTCCTAGCCATGGTGTGTCTCCCCGGTTGAATGAATCATGATCTTTCCATATCTAGTTAGTTTTCTGGGCATCACAACTATCACACACAAGGTAAAAAAAATTGATGTCGGGAACTAGTATATTATTTTGGTGGTACTCCTATCAGAACCCCTACTAGTATTCACTATTGTATAAAAATTCCATAACATAATGAAATATTGGTTATTAGGATTATCATGTATGAATGGATTCAATTTAATTATCAAGTCAAATTTTCTATTTAATGGGATACTACATGGGTTCCAAGACTCCCACAAAAAAATATTTATTGGACTCCAATTCAATAGCTACAAAAGATTCTTCGGCCCTAACACCTAGGCCTTGAGCATTTGAGAAAATAATTGGAATCCATTTGGTTAAGGGGTTATTGGTTCTGGTAGCAAGAATAATGGTCCCAATTTCTTGACAATAATGGACGAGATTAATTTTTTTGGATTGTGATCTTGTTCGCTTTGAGAAATTTTGTAGATATGGATAGAGTGATCTTAATTAACAAAACTTGTTGAGGAATCCAACAGATTCATTAGAGTTATGTTTTTTGAGGGGTATACAAAATAGAGGACCCTATGGTATGTGGAACATCATTAATTATGTATAAATAATAGGAGACAATATGAAAATGAGGTAGTATCCTAATAGGACATATTGTAATAAAAACCATCATTCATGAAGGACGTAAACGGAAAGGAACAGTTAAATATGTCGATAAATTAAAAATATGTTTACCTCTCGATTTTCTATTGTGGTGTTCAAAAGAATCATTTAGATAACTTGCAATGTCCAGTTCCATGAATGCAACCACAACTAAATAGGGTGTAATAGGACCATGAAAATAGTGGGGGATCCAATACCTATTGAATTAAAGGTATCCTTTGATGTGAAGTATAGGGGATGGAAAAGGCACTCCTATTTGATGGAAACAATTTAATCAGGCTAATGATGGTGGAGAACTCTTTTTGTGGACCACTGGAGGCAGACTGTCCTTATCCACTTGGAGTTTAATTCTATAAAAATGTAGGGAGTTCCATTAAAGGATACAAAAGATGAATAATCTAGGTACAAAGGGTAATATTTGATGTTGGGACTAGAAAAATAGTACATAACATTTAGAGAGATCTTGAGAAAAATAATGATATATGTAAATATATAAAAGCAAGTATTCACCAATGAGGACACTTTTATACACAAGGTACGATCATCTACATAGTGAAATCTCCCCATGGAGTAAAATATGACCCTCATTAAATCACAATTCAGATATGTAGGGGGAATACCCTATAATTTAACCCACAAATCAAATCAATATGAATATATTCAATGATGAACATCCATTGACCATAATAAAAGAACATAACTCCACCATCCCATCAATCTAGGAGCATTGAAACAATATTTTATGTAATAAGTTTTTTATTAAATTACCCCATAGAAGGATTTATGATTCAGTTATGTGTCCTAGCCAAGTGAATCCAACCCACATGACATTAACTTGTTGTGAAAATATGGAAGATGTGGTTTTTTATCTCCAAAACATGCAACCCGTTTCCATTTGAGGAACTCAGTCGCCTTAGATAAGGTCTCATGTAGAATGTACATGGATGTTCAGGGACCATCCATATCCCCAAATGGAAGATCGATGTAGACCATCAGAAAGGAAGGAGATTGAGAGAATAGTTTAAGGAAGTATAATAAATCCTTATAAGTGTCATAATTTCATTCCACTATTAAAGATCTCGAAAAAATGTGGCTCATCAAATGCTGAGGGATGGTTGATGATGGGACGCGATCTAAAACTACTTGAAGAGAGGATACATACTACCTTATGGATACCATGAGAAGAATAATGGTCGAAAAAAATGTATAATTCGAATGTGCATTGGAGGAGTTCAAGATAGATAAAGAAACTGTTTTCATAAATTAATTTTATGATCCAAAAAATATCATATAAAAATATAATGAAATCATTAAATAGAAGTATCATGAAAAAAAAACGGTTGAAATGAATAAATAACATGGTATCATATAATTATTTCAATATATGAGCAAGTAAAAAATATATAAAATTAATTTATCATAAGAAAAGTATAATAGGAATGATAACATCACACGATGGATATTTTTCCAATAATGTGTTATGTTTACTCGCTAATCCCATACATAATATACCATGATACAATAACCGTACACAATTCATTAAAATTCCATATAGGTTCTTTTATAAAAACATTTACATGATTATATTTTAATATAAATGGAAATAAATCATATATGATAAACAAAATAATTACCCATGGAATGATCTGGGTTTCATAACCTTTCCCCTATCATAATCAATGAATTTATCATAAAAACAATTTTAATATAAATAATTTATTATACTACCGAATAGAAGGAAGATATAATGATCTCGTTATTTATGTAATATAACAATATAAATAATTTATAATAAATACATAATAGAAATGCTTCTCAATATTGATGGAAATTTATTAAAAACATATCGGTAAATATTAATGTAAGAAATACCCTTTTCACATTGATGTAAATTATCTATAATATATATATTTTTTAAATAATAACATAAATAATTACTATTATATAAACCATGGGAACATATAATGGAATATTATTATCATTGATTGGTAATAATTGTGGAAAATTCATTCCATAATATATAAATGAAAATAAAACATTTCATTCATAGTTAAAAAACAACATTTGGGAATTTACATAAAAATTCCATTTTAACCATTTTATAAAAAGTCAAACAATTGTGTACACTACATTAATAAATATTTTTAAATTATTTAATATATTATTTAAACCATTTAAATAAAAATAATTTCATATATTATATTAATTCAACATCTAAATGATGATTTAGGATTAATATTACTTACAAATAATATTTTTTATGATAAAATATTGATTTTGGAAAACAATTAAAACAAAAATATAAACAAAACTCATTAGTAGTGTGCAATAAATGTGATTTTATTCATGAAACTAATTATATTTTTTCACCCAAATGAACATTTAAAATACAAAATCATAAAAACAACATTGATGGTATCATATAAACATTATCACTTAGATAAAATTTGTATTAGTAGAATTTGATGAAATATATTTATATAGATCTAAAATATTTATTAATTAAAAAAATAGATATATAAATATTCATTACTGAGGAATTAAATTCACTATACAAGGAAATCCTAGATATCTACATCAAACATATCACATGAAAAAGTGATGGATACAGATAAAACACCTATAAATACATTAATTTTATTTTTGTAATAATGAATCAATGATGTAATTTTATGAAAATTTGTAAATAAATTGGTAAAACTATAATATAGATTAAATCGATTTATATAACCATTAATAAATAATCATTACATAAAAAGTATAGGGATATAAAATTATAAACTACTTATTGAAATTTGAGTTAAAAAAACCCATATAACATGATTACATTAATATAAATCTTATTAGATAATGTAAATATAATTTTCACATGAAATACAACGAATTATGATGTTTTACTTATATATTATTCTGTATATGATTTATATACACAATATAAAAGAAATTATATTCATAGAAACTATATATGCCTATATAATGTGAAATTTAGATGAAACCCCTTAACTGTTGCCTAAATCATCACGAGAAACCTCATAATTTTTGGGAGAATGGAAATATATAAAATTTTGTGATATATATTATTTTAATAATTATAAATAATTCATTTATAAGATATATATATACACTAAAATTTAATTTTTCTTTATAATAACTCATAAAAGTAAATTATGGAATATAAATAAAATAATTTTTTTGAGGAGGAAGTATTATGTAGTTAAATTGATGGTTTAATTTTCCATTTGATAGAAGAAGTGATTGATATATTCCATTAAATAAATATAATTGAAAAATAATATATGGTCGATGTTTTTTTATAACATCATTAATGAATAATATTTTATGGTGCTCGAACAAAAAAATTATGTAAAACATTTAGTTAAAATTTATACATATTCTATGAAAATCGAAATTACTATACACTTTTATCCCACTAAGGATGGTATTATACCTAAAAAATAGGTATTGAATGAGTCAAGGGATGATAAAAATATATTTAAGTTTTTATTTACTAAACATTAATTCTTTCAAAGTGTGATGGAATGGAAAAATTTCATGAAAATGGTTTATTTATTATATTGTATTGTTGAAATAATCTAATAAAATTATTTTTTAAAAAGTTTTAGACAATTTATTTACACATATAATTTTTGTACACCATGTTAACCCCTTTTCACAATTAATGGGATTACGAAGCTTCTACTCTTTATGGAAATATTTAGTTAAAATAAAAGAAATTTGTTACATAAATGGAATAATATATATATAGCTATATAATCCTATTTATTAAGATTCGTTTTTCACAAAAAAAATTAAATCATTCAACAGTCTATTAGTTATTATAATATATCATTAGTCTGATTTTATAAATACTGATTTTTGTTCCTTTTTAATAATTAATTAACGAAAATTACATTCAAAACATTACTTTCACATATATATATCATGTTATGTTTATATGAAAAATTTCTTATAAAATATTTATTCATTAAAATTATTTTAGAATTCCTATTTTTAGTATAATTTATTTAATTTTTAATTTATTTGAATTATTAATAAGTCATAGATCCATAATAATAAAAAAATAACTTTTTCATTATGAAAATTGTAACAAAATTACCATTCTATGAATCATTTTTCCATGAAAATTACATTTATAACAAACCTTATCGTCGATTTATCCATTTTTTATAAATTTAATGATATTGAAATCGATATAATGACATGTTTCACATTTCAATTATGAAAATATTTTAAATGTAAAAATAAAAAAAAATACGAAAAAATTATTCCCAATTTTTCAAAAGATGAAGTAAATGTTCAATATAAACTCATCGTATATGTAAAATAAACATCGCTAGCTTAATAATTAATTAATATTGAATTAAGTCGAGAATTTTCATTGCATATCTATTAATATTTAAGGAATTAGAGAATTTTTTCATATCTATAACATAAAACCTCAAATTTATAGAAAGTGGATTATACATAAATATTATCATTTTCCACCACAATATAAAACTTTTTTATATACAAAAAAAATTTCTTTTCTTGATAAAATTATTCTTAACTTATCCATTTTTATTACGGATCCATAAAACATGTGGATGAAATTTTATTCACATGGGATGGGAAAAAATCATAATAAAGGCTATAAAATAATAAATGATATTGTTTGTCCATGAACATTTTAAGATAATGAAATCATTATCGCAAATACATTTTTTTCATCCATAAAACAAAAAATATTTATCTTACCTCATGAAATCAATAGATTCATACAAGACATTATATAAATCATGAAACATATAGGTAACTTTTGGAATCAATATCCTTATTATATTGTCTCTTTCACTACTATATAGGGATAATCTTTCAATTTTTCATATAAAACACCCTTCATAGTATAATCCCTAAATCTCTTAGGCGAAACATTAACATTTATATATATATCATTACCCAATGAATGTAGAAGTATTTATCATCTCACCATCTATCTATTTATCAAATAGACACACATATACATATATAAATCCCATTAACCATAATATAATCAAAACACATAAAAATTTCATAAAGGAAAAATAACATTTCAGCTTTGAAATCACATTTCATCTTTACATGTTTCTCACCCATAAATGAAATAAAATTATATTAAAATTAAACGGTAAAACTATAATTTAAACATACATATATAATTGTTACATAAAATAGATAAATTTCATTCATGACATATATCGTAAATAAAACATTATATTTTATTTAATTAATCAATCAAACTTTAAAACGCATTGAAAACATTTAAAAAGAATATTTTTGAATTAATGTGTCCAATAACACTTCGTAAAATTTAAAGGAATAAACTTTTTTAAACAATATTTTACATATAAAAAAATAATTAAAAACATTTTTATATCATGGAAATTAATAATAATGATTTATTAGAATAAATCATTTAAACATTGTAAAAGATGTTTTTGTGAAAAAAACTAACCACTTGAAAAAAACAAGAATAAATTTTTTGGTGAATAAAATATAAAATAATTATTAAAATTTCATTAAAATAAATTATTTTCTGATAAAATATTTCAGAAAGGGTTGTATACATACCTTATAAGACAATAAAGGTACATGACATCATGATTTACATCAATGAATGGGGAGTGATAGGAAATCCATTTCAAATAACCTATCATTCTATATAGAAAAATAAATGAAATAATTATTTGTGACATATATATGTACAATCAATATAAGTACATATTCATTGAAAAAATCATATGTCATTCACACATATTCATAGAATAAAATACCATTTATAGGCTTATTTAACTCTGTTAATGGAAATTGAGTTACGATTTACTAAAAATTGAGTCAGACTCACCACATACAACAATTATGTCCATGATTAATAAACTTATTTAAATTTATATTTACATGTAAAAATTTTTCATTTTTATTAATCATTTTATATCAACTTTTATAATTATATAATAATAATATAATTAATTATGGTTATATAGGATGTTTTGTTGATATTTGGTAGTTGATTCAAAAATGAACATTGTTTAGATGTCACTATTCCATGTGGTCATAAATCTAACATATCCATAATATAAATCATGAAATCTTCTTCCCATTTATAAATTACCCATTCATTCAAAATCAAACCATTTGTTACAGTTATGAAAAATGAACACTATTTTATTAATGGAGACGACAGCTCGTACGTACGTATGAGTAACGTTTTTATTTTCCATTTTTCATTATGAAAATAAAGTAGTTTTTATTTTTCCTTTTCGTAATTATAATAACATTATTATCATCATAATATTCATTTAAATATAATCATAAGTACCATACTTGTGATGTGGTAAATAAAAATTATTAACATCTCTTCACAAAGATGATAATTCACACGTAAGAACGAATGACGTTATTGTGTTTACGTGCACAAAAGGTAAGAAAATAATTAAAATATTATTATTTAAATAACAATTTATTCATTTATTTTAAATATATATATAAATTCCATCATTATAAGAAATATTTTTAGAAGGTAATGAAAACAAAACAAAATTAGTTTGTAGATGTGATAATTCACACACACAACAAGACTATTAATTTCACTCCCTTTTGATGGATACAAACATGGATTTAAGGGATAACTTCTCAGTATAATTAGGATAATGTAAATATTATTTAATCGTATATAGAGAGGAATTTGAGGAAGTGTAAGAAGAAATAAAATATAACCACTAAAAAACTATACCTCTTCTTCAATTGACCACCTTTGAAAAACACCATAACATCTTTTAATATTGTGTTACTTCATTACTAAAACCTCAAAAACATATGGATGGATTCTAGGAATTGTATTAGAAAGATATTTGATAATAGAAAAGTATTAGTATATTATTGTTTTAGATATGAATTGGTTCCCTTTTATAGGAGAGTTGAGGTGATAATAACTTAAAATATAAATTTATTGTAAATTTTTTTACATTTATAAAGTTCCAAAAATCATTTATTTCCAAATATACGATTATTTTCGGTCATATACTAATTATCCAATTTAAATTAGAAATGTTCTGAATATTTTTTTATACTTATTTTTTAGGATTAACCCTTATTTTACCTTTATTATATTACTATAATGACATGTTATTTACTGTTTGTGTGTAAATGTAAATTGATGAACAAGAAATATAAGAATAATCTATTTCTTTTAGGAAATATTAAAAAATATCCTAACTATTCGGTTTAATTTTATATTTTTATTAATTTTATAGAATTTAATAATCTATTTTAAATTATATGTTTTGAATTATGTCAATTTTTACACTATTTACGATTGTCACTTTGTTTTAAAAATCATAACAACTAAATTACATAGAAAAATAATACATTAACACAATCCAAACATTTCATAGTCATCTATAAAATTCATGGATTACATGAAATATTAAAAATTAAATTTATTTTAATATTGACTTTTTTATTCCATCATTCAGAAGGCAATTAATGCATCATCATTATTTAATTATTAAATCCAATTATTTAATGTATATAATTAATAAAGAAATATTCATTCATAAATTCATCAAATATTTCTAATGAATATTTACATTCAATGATATCTCTTATATAATCAATTATTATATTTATTTTAATAATAACATAAATTTTTATAATTTCAATGTCAAATTACATACATTGACCCTAAATGGAATAAATAAAAAAAATTAATTAAATTACACTTTAAAAAAATTATAACAAAAACCTACCAATATAAAAAAAGTGGATGAAAAGGTAGTCTAGAATTAAATTGCTATATTTTAAACTATTCATTAAAAAATAAAATTTATCATAAAAATACTAAAATTCATCCAGTTAAAATATTGATATCTCACTTCTAATTAATATGATTATTTTGAAAAATAGATCATTTAAAAGGGGAAAATATATTTACAATGTATTCTTCATAAAAAGGTGGTAAAACTATAAATTTCTTAATGATACACCTCTGAACTGAAAAAATGAAATTTTTATATATTATCTGGAAAACATATAAGGTGAATTTTATTCATTTAATTGAATATATAACACATATTTTTATTTAAATAAAAATATATAATGTTTGATGTGATTTTATAAAAACTATTATTATCATTTAAATATGTTTTCATAAAAACACATCATTTATATTCAATTGGATTTTATTTCTATTTTTAATAAATCTGGTATCATGTGAATCACTATATAAACATGTGAAAACCATATTTTTTATAATTTAAGGGATTTTATTCATTCCTTATATTCCAACGGATTGGTTATAATGGTAACATTTAAATATTTATGTTTACATTTAAATTTAAGCATGATATAACATATCATGTATGCTAATGATCATGTTTTTCATTCTTAAAATATGGGATGTTACATCCTCCCCCACATTAAAAAATTTAATCCTTACAATTTGATAATTTGGTTGGTAACTAGGGTATGAATATTCGAAATACCTTTATTACAATCCCATATCAAAAAATGTTAATAAAATATCCACATTAAATGATAGAAAGTTATTTAAAAATGTCACGTGAGACAACACAAAATAGGGATCTATGTTGGATAACAAGGATATGGATGAAAAACTATCAATCAGGTTCTAATGGAGAGTAGAGAAAATTATTATTAGTATAATGTTAGCAATCAGAAAACCATAAACTTATGATGGGTAAAATAGTAATTCAATTCATAGAATAAAATCAAAATGGAATTTTCTTTTGTGTGTAAAGATCATTTTCATAAATTTAATAAATTATTTCACTACATAGAATATGAAAATAAGTAAACATATGTACTTTTAATATAGATTGTGTTTTATTAAACGAATTCCATACAAAAAAACTCACCATTTACAAAATTGATGACTATTTAAGGTGACATAGTGACACATGAAGCACAAGAATCAACATTTAGAGAATCACATAATAAACAACAGATAAACCATACATTTTCCCAGTAATTAGAAATTACCCAAAACCAAGGTGTTTTGTATAACTTCATATAATCTCCTAAAAATAATACATTTTTAAGTAGAATGACTACATTTAAAATCCTAAATTCAACAACAATACCCAACTTCATAAAAGACCATTCAATAAAAAAAATTCAATAAAATTTCTCAAGATAATCTATAGTATGATTGATACTAAAAAATCATAATGATTTTTTCACATAGTTTTCCTGAAAAAATTCATGAAATTTATCTACCAAAAACATCGACTAATTTTAATTTTTCATAATGAATAACAATTAACATAATAACAAATTCTCCGTGAAAAGTTAATCATTTCATAATTAAAAAATCACCCAATGTACAGAATAAAAATAATAGTTACTTTAAAAATAAAATTCAACCATTAGTCCTCTAATTAAATCCCACAATATTTTATTTTCCTTAGACATATAATGTATTTAATATATTGAATTTATTCCAAAAAAAATTAATCACATCATTAATAAATCATTTTCTATAATAATGATATACCTTTGAGAGAACATATTATCTATAAATAAACCTATTTTTAATCCATAAAATCATTTATCTAAAAATAATAATTCATAATTACTATGTACTTCACTTATACTTGATGTAGGAAATAAATCCCAGTCGCACTTCAGATGTGTTTTCAATTCCTAAAGTCTTGTCTCACATGATGGGTTCTCACAATGTCTGCATGCTAGATTTTTCTGAAAATATTTATTTTTATAAAATTCCAAAAAATGATATAAAACATAAAAAATAATCATAATATTTTTTAATCTCAAACATAAATGTAAGCCTTTCAGTTTTCTTCCAAAAAATAATAACCAATAATTATCTCCGAAATAATTTTATCTGAAAAAAACCATTAATCACCTTAAAATTTTGAAACATAAAGTAAAAAATGGATTTATAGTATATATAATATAATATCAACATTACAATTATAAACTCATATGATATCCATATTTATATAGAAGACATCATAATCCCTAAGGACATCTGAACTGACATCCCAACTATAAGGCCATAGCCTTAATCATTACATATTAATGAGTTATTTATAGAATTTAAATTGAAAATCTTATTTGGTATTGTTTTTTTTGAGAATTTTGATATAAATATTACATTAAAACTCAAATGTATACAATGTTTTTATAACTAATATAGTATATATTCTATCTGAAAATATAAAACATTTTTAAAAATAAACATTATTTCATTTGTTGATTAAAATATTCTTTAATAATTCATTTATCATAGATGTCCTTAATCCGTGCGGAAGAAATTTCAAAAATAAGATATTAGAAAAAAAATCTCATTATAGGATGTAAATTAATAAATGAAACTTTTAGTCCAAAGAAAATTATAAAAACATTAAATCATTTTCACAAAATTATACTTTTCAGACATAAAGCATCATATTATTATCTTACCTCATGAAATGTTAATATTCATACTCAACATCCAATAAATCATAAAAAATAAAGGACAAATTTATCATCAATTTCATAATTTATTTGTATCTTCCATATCTACATAGGGATTAACCTTCATGGTTATGTTTTCCAATACCATTCATTGAATATTCACTAAATATCTTAAGACAAACCATAACGTTTACCTCCATCTCGTTACCCAATGCATTAGAAGGCTATCATGGGCTCACCCACCATAGTATAATCACCAAAACACCTATATATAAACATATTTCCCGAGAACCATAACATAATCCTAACACATTAAAAATTCATAAATGGAAAATAACATTTCCATATTAAAATCACATTTCATCTTTTCAAGCCACACACTCATTAATGTAGACAAATTATTTTAAATTTAAATTTTCAAATAATAAAGTAAACATCCATATATAATTATGATATAAAAGAGTGAAATTAAATTAATGTTTTATATTTTTAAAAAATCCATGTTATTGATATAATAATTCCAATTTTATGATAGATTTAAAACATTTTAAAAGAACATTTTTAAATCAAACTGTCTCATACCACATTGATGTTTTTAATGTAATTAACTGATTACAACATTAATTAACATATAAATATATTCTAAAAATCCATTTTAACATAATTTAAATTAATTACAATTACATAGAATTAATAAATGAATATAAATATTAATATGATGTATTAGTTTAATGTAATTTTACCAAATGAGAAAATTTTGAATAAAAATAATTGATGAATAATATAAAGAAAATTGTTAATGACATTAAAATATATTAATCAATGATTTAAAATTTCAAAAAGGGTTTTATATACACATTATAGTACAATAATAGTACATAATATACATATATGCCTCACAAAATGAGATTTAGACAAAGTCCCTTATAAAGATCGTATCGTTAGATCAATGATAAATAAATTACATAATTATGTGAGATATATCAAAAAGAACCCAATATATATGTATATTAAATGTAAAAAATTTAATAGTTCATTCACACATATTCTTGGAAAAACAAAACCAATGACATGTATATATACCTCAATGAATGTAAATTGTGTTAAGATTTCCAATACCATTAGTCTGAATCGTCACGTATAATCATTATGATAATGAATAATATAATTTTGTAAATTTTTAATTTCGTGTTAATAATTTTCATTATTATTATGTTTTTATATTCCTTTTTACAATTTTAGATAAATTACATAATTATTTATGTTCATATTTTACATTTTGTGGACATTCTGTACTTGAGTCCAAAATGAACATCATTTTGTTGTCACTAGTTTATGTGGTCATAAGTACATCATATCCAGAAAAGTATTAATGAAATAATAATCAACTTTATACATTAATAATATAATTTTAAATCAAACATTTAATTATGTGTATGAAAATTAAACAACATTGTATTAATGGATATGGTATATTGTACGTGAACAAGAATAACATTTTCATTTTTCATTTATAATTATGGAGATAAGGTAATTATTATTTTATCTTAAAAAATGATGATATTATTATTATCTATATATTAATCATTTAAATATACATATATATATATCATACAAGTGATGTGGTGGATAAAACAGATTGACTTCTTTTTGTGGGTTGATAGATCACACGTACGCTTGAATGATATTATTGTTTTTAGATTCATGGAAGGTAAAAACTGTATTTAAATTTTTTTATTTTACATTGATTAATGTTTCATGAATATTATAAATCATGATAAATTACATAATGACATCCAATCCTGATAGATGGTAATGAAAAAAAAACTAAATCTATTCGTGGAGGTGGTAATTCACACACATACACATACGATTAATTACTATAACATTTGATGAATGTATATAAAGATTTTGAGGATAAAATCATAGTATATTGTGGATATTGGAGTCATTATATCATCTTATAAGGATAATGATATTATTATATGGAAAAATAAAAAAACAATAACACATAAATATAATACATCTTCTTCAGTTGATCACATTTAATGAACACCTTAATATCTTTAAGGATGGTGTTATTCATAAAATAAGGCCTCAGGAACATGGGGAGTGATTTTTGGAAGGGTTTTAAGAAAATATTCTCTAATCCAAAATGGTTTTTATGTTTTATTTTATGATTATGAATATATCTTTTATAAGAGGGGTTATGGGAACTTTTGGAAACTCTGTAAAAATTAATTTAATATAAATATATTTTTTGATTATAAGGGAACAAACAAATTTATATCAAATATATTATAATTTTGAATCATATAACCAATATCTAAATAGAAATAAAAATGTTATTAATATTATTTAATCTTTATTAATTTTTTTAACCCTTATTTTACCGTTTTAAATCTTACCATGATAACATATTATTTATATTTTGTTTGTTATTTTAATTACCATAAAATATAAAATTGACAAAAAAGTGTAATGGATTAAATATTAGGGAATATCCAAAAAATGTTGTTGCATCTTATATTTTTAGGAATTTTATAACACATAATAAACTATTTAATATTTTAAGTTATGAATTATGTCAATTTTAACACTATTTGTACCTGAGTTTTTTTCCAAAACTCATAACAACTTGATTCCATCGAAAAAAATAATTTTACACAATAAAAAATTTTCATAATCATCAATAAAATTCAATTATGACATCAAATATTTCATATAATTTTTTTTACATTTATAATATCATTTTTTGATTCCATCATTAACAAGGCAATAACTGCATCATAATTGGGCTATTATTGAATTTCATTAATTAATTAATAAAAAAGATAAAAATTTATCATTATTTCATATATATATTAATATATATAATTACAATTTATATCCAATGATACCACATATATATATTTATAATGTTTTTTAGTAAGTGTATACTTGTTTATAGAATATTTTCAATTCAATTTTTTTAAAAGTAATAACTTTCATAATCACTCACCAATGGAATAAAAATAAAAAAGTTTCAATACATGGGGTTTTTTTGTCGAACATGAGTCATACCATATGAATATGACACATTTTACTGTAGTTTTATATTATTATAATTTATTTTTACCCTTATTTACTAGATTTACATTATAATCATGGTAAACAAATAATTACTAAAGTTTCTATTAATATTAGTACCTATTCAAATAATTTGAATATTCTGATTCTATATATGGAATAAATTATTAATCATTCTAATAATATTATTTTCAGAAATTTTTTTAAAATTAATCATCGATGTCAAACGGTTAAACATGTTTTTTAGAATGAGTAAAAAATCCTCAAATGTTTGATATGTGTTTATGTATAATTTATTTGTTAAATTACATAAAAAACAATCATTGAAAAAAATGATAAAAAATTATATTCATTACTCTTTAAAATCAATTAAAATATTTATCTAACTATATAAAAAAATTAGATGAAAATGCATTATTGAATTGAAATCGAGTATTTTGAACTATTCATTAAAAATTACATTTTATTATAAAAATACCAAAATTCATCAAATTTTAATTTTGAAATCCTAATTATAAAGAGAATTTTTTTTAGGAAAATAAATCATGTAGATGTGAAAAAAGAGATTTAAGAAAGATTCTCCATCAGAAGGCGGTAAAACTGTATTATTTTAAAATTATTATTTGATCCAAATAATTAAATTTGTTCTTATATCATATATAAAAATAAAATTAGATTATTTCTAAACAATACATTGAATATATAACATATATTTTTAATTAAAAAACATCCATAATGTGTTATATGATTTTTAAACATAATAATTCTCATTTAAATATGATTTAAAATTAACACGTTCTTTATATTAAATTGGTTATTATTTCCATTTTGAGAATTTGGTAACAAATTAATCATTCTATAAATATGTGTAAACCATTTTTTCATAATTCAGTTTATATTACTCATTCCCACCATTCTAATTGTTAGACTATAATCGTAACATTTAAATAATAATATTTAGTTGTTCGTTCAATCTCGATGTAGCATATCATGTAAACTATTCAACATATTGTTTATTTTATAAAACTACAGATGTTATACTAAATAAATGTTTTTCACATAACCATTAGACTTTTTCATATACATTTAATCCTTAATTTCCTAATTTTACATTATTAGGCTGCCAATTATATACTAATGTTACTCTTTATAATGACTATAACAGACAATGGCCTATATATTAAATTTATACATAATGATTCCAACTAATTAATACATATTTAATGATTTAAAATATTCAGTGATCATATATAATTAGACGATTATAACATAAAATTCAATGAAATATTGTTTTCAAGAAAAAATATATTTGTATGTATACAAATAATTGTTATCCAAATTCATGATTAAAATTCATTCTGTAAGATATAATTGTAATATGATTAACCTATTATAGGTTTTTATGTTCAATAAATGATAAAAATATAATTTTAGTTTGTAAATTCTTTAAAATATAATAAAATTATCAAAAAATAATTGTTTTTTTACTTTTCAATGAAAATATATTATTTTAAGAAAAATCATTGAATTAAACTATAATATAATTATAATGTTTTAATTAAAATATTTCATCATTTTATGTAATATATTTTTTTGTACATTTTAAAAAAATTTATTCTATGATTTTGACATAAAAATGTCCATTTTTGATGAAAATATAATTATAATGATAAAAATGGGTTTATATAAAATTTAGAGCTTTTTTATTTAATGCTAACTAATTCATTCATATAATGTATGTAATTTTGATAATAGATTTTATGTATTTAATACTATTCATACCCACTTATGTAATATCAATGGTTAACAATCATTTATAAATTATAATATATTGTGGTTCGTTATGGTTCAGTGTTGTTTGATGTATATTCTATCATATATACTTTAATTGTAAATTTTTTTAGTCAATTATTCTCCACAATTTATAAATTTCATCCTTAAAATTTTAGAATTAACATAAAAATCATGGTTTTAACATTTCAAAATACCTTTATTGAAATACTAGAACATAAATAGTGTTAATAAAATATCCTCTTAAAACATGGGAAATGAAACAATGAATGTCATCAAAAATCTAGGTAACCCTGTATGATAATATTAATGAGATGTAGAAATATGAACATGTATGTGAAACATAAATCCCTTTTATATGTAGTGAGTTCTAGAGAAAATTTTTAGTATATCATTAACTATAACATAAAATAAATCTGTTATGGTAGAAATTACTATAAGTTCATTTTAAATGAATGTAATAGAAAAAATCACAAATGGATTTTTCCCTATAGTTAAGACATTACATTAACTGAAATATTTAGAGAATTAGTAATAATACATACATTACATGTAAACATTCTTCATTTAATCAATATTGAAAATAATTTAATTATTTTATTTTAATTATGAGGATTAATAATGATGTGGTTCATAAAACAGATTAACTTCTTTTCTTGGGATGATAGATCACACGTACGCTTGAATGATATTATTGTTTTTAGATTCATGGAAGGTAAAAACTGTATTTAAATTTTTTTATTTTACAATGATTAATGTTTCATGAATATTATAAATCAAGATAATTTACATAATGATAACCAATCCTGATAGATGGTAATGGAAAACAAACTAAATCTGTTCATTAAGGTGATAATTCACACACATACACATACGATTAATTACTATAACAGTTGATGAATGTATATAAGGATATTTAGGATAAAATCATAGTATATTGGGGATATTGGAGTCATTATATGATCATAGAAGGATAATAATATTATTATATGGAAAAATAAAAAAGCAATAACACTTAAATATAATACATCTTCTTCGGTTGATCACATTTAATGAACACCTTAATATCTATAAGGACGGTGTTCTTCCTAAAAGAAGGCCTCAGGAATATGGGGAGTGATTTTTGGAAGGGTTTTGAGAAAATACTTCTCTAAACCAAAATGGTTTTTATGTTTTATTTTTTTTGATTATGAATATCTCTTTTTTAAGAGGGGTTATGGGAACTTTTGGAAACTATGTAAAAATTAATTTAATATAAATATATTTTTTGATTATAAGGGAACAAACAAATTTATATAAAATATATTATAATATTTTATCATATAACCAATATATAATTAGAAATATAAATTTTTTTAATATTATTTAATCCTTATCATTTTGGTTTAACCCTTATTTTACATTTTTAAATCTTACCATGATAACATGTTATTTACAATTTGTTTGTTATTATAATTACCATAACATATCAAATTGACAAAAAGTGTAATATATTAAATATTAGGTAAATCCAAAAAATGTTGTTGCATCTTAATTTTTTAGGAATTTTATAACACATTATAAACTATTTAATATTTTAAGTTATGAATTCTGTCAATTTTAACACTATTTGTACCTGAGTTTTTTTTCCAAAACTGATAACAACTTTATTCCATGGATAAAAATAATTTTACGCAATAATAACATTTCAAATTCATCAATAAAATTCAATTATGACATCAAATATTTCATATAATTTTTTTGCATTTATAATATCATTTTTTGATTCCATCATAAACAAGGCAATAACTTTATCATAATTGTGTCATTATTGAATTTCATTAATTAATTAATAAAAAAGATTAAAAAATTATCATTATTTCATAAATATTTTAATATATATAATTACAATTTATATCCAAAGATACCACAAATATAAATATTTATTATTTTATTTAGTAAGAGCATACTTGTTTATAAAATATTTTCAATTCAATTTTTTTGAATGTAATAACTTTCATAATCACACAGCAATGGAATAAAAATAATAAAGATTCAATACATGGGGTTTTTTTGTCGAACATGAGTCATACCATATGAATATGACACATTTTAGTGTAGTTATATATTATTATAATTTATTTTTACCCTTATTTACTCGATTTACATTTTAATCGTGGTAAAAATATAATTACTATAGTTTCTATTAATATTGGTACCTATTCAGATAATTTGTATATTCGGATTCTATATATGGAATAAATTTTTTATTATTCCAATAATATTATTTTCGAAAATTTATTTAAAATTAATCCTCGATGTCAAAAGGTTAAAAAAGTTTTTTAGAATGAGTAAAAAATCCTCATAAGTTTGATATGTGTTTATGTATAATTTAAATGTTAAATTACATAAAAAACAATCATTGAAATAAATGATAAAAATTATATTCATTACTCTTTATTACCAATTAAAATAATAATCTAACTATATAAAAAACTAGATGAAAATGCATCTTTGAATTGAAATTGAGTATTTTGAACTATTCATTAAAAATTACATTTTATTATAAAAATACCAAAATTCATCAAATTTTAATTTTGATAACCTAATTATAAAGAGAATGTTTTTTAGGAAAATAAAACATGTAGATGTGAAAAAAGTGATTTAAGAAAGCTTCTCTATCAGAAGGTGGTGAAACTGTATTATTTTAAAATGATTATTTTATCCAAAAAATTAAATTTGTTCTTATATCATATATAAAAATAAAATTAGATTATTTTTAAACATTACATTGAATATTTAACATATATTTTTAATTAAAAAACATCCATAATGTGTTATATGATTTTATAAACATAATATTTCTCATTTAAATAGGATTCCAAATTAACACGTTCTTTATATTTAATTGGTTTTTATTTCCATTTCGAGAATTTGGTAAAAAATTAATCATTCTATAAATATGTGTAAACCATTTTTTCATTATTCATTTGATATAACGCATTCCCACCATTCCAATTATTAGACTATAATCGTAACATTTAAATAATAATATTCAGTTGTTCGTTTAATCTCGATGTAGCATATCATGTAAACTATTGAACATAGTGTTCATTTTATAAAACTATAGATGTTACACTAAATAAATGTTTTTCACATAATCATTAGACTTTATCATATAGATTTAATCCTTAATTTCATAATTTTACATTGTTAGGCTGCCAATTATATACTAATGTTACTCTTTATAATGACTATAACACACAATGGCCTATATATTAAATTTAGACATAATGATTCCAACTAATTAATAGATATTTAATGATTGAGAATATTCAGTTATCATATGTAATTAGATTATTATAACATAAAATAAAATGAAATATTGTCTTCAAGAAAAAATATTTTTGTATGTATACAAATAATTGGTAACCAAATTCATGATTAAAATTCATTCCGTAAGATATAATTGTAATATGATTATCCTATTATCCGTATTTATGTTCAATAAATGATAAAAAAATAATTTAATTTGTAAATTCTTTAAAATTAATAAAATTATCACAAAATAATTGTTTTTACTATTCATTGAAAATATATTAATTTTAGAAAAATCATAGAATCAAACTATAAGATAATTTTGATGTTCTAATTAAAATATATCATCATTTTATGTAATATAATTATTTGTACATTTTCCAACAATTTATTCTATGATTTTGACATAAAAATGTCGTTTTTGATGAAAATATAATTGTAATGATAAAAATGAATTTATATAATATTTAGATCTTTTTTGTTTAATGCTAACTAATGCATTCATATCATGTATATAATTTTGATAATATTATTTATGTATTTAATACTATTCATACCCACTTATGTAATATCAATGGTTAATAATCATTTATAAATTATAATATGTTGTGGTTCGTTATGGTTCAGTGTTGTTTGAGTATATTCTATCATATATAGTTTAATTGTATATTTTTTTAGTCAATGCTTCTCCACCATTTATAAATTTCATCCTTAAAATTTTATAATTAACATAAAAATCATGGTTTTTACATTTCAAAATACCTTTATTGAAATACTAGAACATAAATAGTGTTAATAAAATATCCTCTTAGAACATGGGAAATGAATTAATGAATGTCATCAAAAATCTAGGTAACAATGTATGATAATATTAATGAGATGTGGAAATATGAACATGTATGTGAAAGATAAATTCCTTTTATATGTAGTGAGTTCTAGAGAATAATTTTTGTATATCATTAACTATAACATAAAATTAATCTATTATGGCAGAAATGACTATAAGTTCATTTTAAATGAATGTAATAGAAAAAATCACATATAGATTTTTCCCTATAGTTAAGACATTAAATTACCTGAAATATTTATAGAATTAGTAATAATACATACATTACCTATAAACATTCATCATTTAATCAATATTAACAATAATTTAATTATTTTATTTTAATTATGAGGATAAAAAAATGAAATTGTTGATCATGATGAAAAAAATCAACTTTTAAAACTTCTAATACTCCAAAAAAATAAAATATAATATTTCTCATATATAGAAACATTAAACAATTTTTTTCTCAAATGTATGCAAATATTAAAAGTAAATAATATATGTTACGTAAAAATATACATAAAAACACCATATGTAAAATTGAAGTAATTCTACAAATATAAATCAACAATGTAATTAATAACCTCAATATTAATGAATTAATTAATTTTAGTGGCTATATCATTTTTTTGAATTTATATACCGAAAATATTTTTTAATAAACTTATATAATCATTTTTTGTTAATACTATATTTTTTATATACTCAACCCAATAAAACGGCTCCATAAATTTCATTAATCACAAAAAAATCACAAAATAAATATTTCATGACCCTATAATAATTTCCAAAAATTTAATTAATATTTTTCATTGGAATCTATTTTTTTGTAAAAAAAACATACTGAACAAGACATCACAAGGGTTAATTACATTTTATACACCCTTATTTTTATTTAGTTTTTTGTCAAGTCATGTGGTACTGTTGGATGTGATGTAGTGTCACCCAACCTATGTGTTTACCATTTTTTAATAATATATTTATCTAATTAATTTTTCATTCTCAAAAATATTAATAAAATTATTAGAAATAATACTAACCAACAAATCCATTTTTAACACTATGGTTTTCGAGAATAATTTTTTTCACAAAATAAAATAAACTAATTTTTCAATTATCACATTAATATCATTTAAAAGATAGTACATGATGGTTACAAATACCATTAAACATAATTAAATAAAATTTAAATTCATTGACCCACCAAAAAAACATTTTTTACTCAACCCATACAAAACCAAATTTTTATATAAACATTATGGTTTCCCAAAATACATTTTATCATGATATAATTGCATATATAAAACCCCATAAATGGGTATATATTCTTGTAATCATTGGATATACCTAAAAAATATTTATCATCTACCCTTATGGATTCTTCCATACTATTAAGGAATATTCTTAATTTCTGACATTTTATTACCTCCTTCATCATAATAGTTTAAAAGTAATTGTGAACTAAAAAACAATATCTCTTAGGAGTGTCAATATATTGGTGTATTAAGGGAATTGTCATCATGAACTAGAATGATCATTGTTATTTATTAAAAACAATATTTTTTGGGTTATTACCCCTTGATGAATTAGTTCTTTATCCACATACATGGGTAGTATCCATAGAGGGATGTAGTACTAGGAAAATCAAATAATATCTACCTTAAAAACATTAGGATATCTTCAAGAACCATGATGGGCTACCATCCAACCAGACAGTTGACCTTGATAGTGTTATTTATTGAATAAAACTCTTGATCTCCTTAAGCTATAAATAAATGTCATTAAATACAGGGAAATCATTGGGAATGATTTCATGCTTGAGAATAGAAAAAAACTAATAAAAATTAATATCCTAAAACTACAAAAAATCCATGGAATATCATAATACATCATCTGTAAAAAAATATCTTTTTCAAACCAATTACAGTTATAGAAAATCATAAAATCAAAATGGGTACACACAACTAGACTATCAAATCCTTTAAGTGGTTTATGATTCAACACCCCATTACACCACCACCGACACTCGAATTTTTTTTGAAAAAAGCACATAGATCCACCATATCCATCACATGAAACCTTACCATTACATGCGTGAAGTATAATAATGAATATATAACATAGATGGTGTATATTTGTAGTGATCCAAATTCACAATATAAAATGAAAAATATGGATTCCAAGCATTGAGTGTGTATGAAAAAGTCATGTTCTTGTTTTTATAATAAAATAATATTTAATATATATATATATATATATCATTTATTGTAATAAAAATTATCAATAGGTTAAAAATTATGAACAATAACCATAAAATCAAAACCAATGTAAATTCCAATGTAATAATACTTATTTTATTATTTAGATGTTCATACTCTTAATTATCACAATCTCAGAAATAATAGTACTTTTTAAACCTATAATCCTTATCAAATGAATATTGGGTTTTTTTAATGTGAATCCTAATTTTTGATATTGGGAGATTTTCTTACTAAATCACCTAACATAATAGCTATAGTAATCCAACTATGAAACCTATGATAACCATGTAATCAATTTAATTATATATGTCTCATGGACCACTTCTGAAATAATAAAATACACATCAATTCAAAAAAACATAAAAATATCCATTTCTAATATGAAAATAATTATTAAATCCTTACACACTCTTAAAAATATGAAAAATATGATTCACACTACCCACACAATTTCATTATCACATTAAAAAAAATAATTAAGCATAGTAAAATAACAAAAAAATTCTTTAAGCATGTAATCATATTTTTATTTCATGGAAATAACTTATGACCATTGAGAATACATAACCTCTCCAAAGAGAGACCATATAAAGGAAATATAATACTCCATTAATAAAGATTCATCCCAATGAATCTGTATTGATCAAAAAAACTTAAAACCCATACTAGTGAAAGAGATCCCATAATATAACCAAATAGAGACAAATATATTTGGAGAAAATAAAAAACGAGAGTCTTAATTTCTGTTTTATGTATGAATGCACAGCAAAATCACTAATATATTGAAGTAAAATGGAGAAAATAAGAGGGGTTAAGATCCCATTATGAAAGGAATACTGAATGAGGTGAATTATAGGTGATCTTTCATTTATATTGACTTGGGATTGTTTACTAATTTTTTTCAATTTAATGTTTTGGATTGCCTCACGGTTTCACCAAATAGTTTTAAAAATTGTTTGTCGACCTAGTGGAATGCCTCACTATGAAGTAATATGCCCACACTATTTTCTTAGAGGAGTAACAAATCCATGTGCATATCTGTGCGCCTTTTATGGAGCCACTATCCTAGAAGAACAATTATCCATATATAGCCAAATGATAATACACTAGTCCACGAGACTTGGACATTGAAACTATCTAGGGTGGATTATTTCACATGTCCTGGTCTTTGGTTTCTACTATTCATTCCCTTTACATGAACTTACCATTTTTTGTAATTAACCCCACCATTTAATAAAAAACATTCCAATAAATATAATAATTATAGAGAAATATAAAATCATATATACATCATAAGAACACAATAAATGTAAAAATTAATACAACCTTAAAAAAAATTCCCTCATAAAGAAAAATTGATGTTTGAACAGTGAATAAATGTTGATACCACTCTTAAACTAATGAAATTTTCCCCCATTCCTCATGTTTGTCGTTTCTATACTACCAAAGATTTATTTAAAGTTGTATGTATTTCTCCTAATACATATTCTATATAGGATCCCAAATCATCTTAGGTCTCTAAAACACAGAAAAATGATATTCCAAAACAAATTATTCTATGATAAACGTGTTGAAAGGATTAATACATTGCTTACTAAATTTTTTCACATGGAACAAAAAAAATTCTATTTCAACTGATATAGAAATGATATATGGTATGCCACCTCACCCATTCCATTAGTAATCTCAAAAGATCTAATATATATCGATGTTGGATTACCTTAATATTCCAAACATTTGTTACCAAAGAATGTGACACCTTTAAATACACATGTTCACCGACATCAAACTCTAATTCCCATTTTTTTGAATATTCTATGATCTATACAATAATTTTTACTTCTACAAAAAATTCATGATCAATCTAACATTTTCAATTTTTCAATGTATCAATACCTATCCATAAACAACATACCCACTACAACTTAGCCCAATCCAGACCTACATGATAGAACAATGAACTCCTCATAGTGATCCATTATTATTGCGGGTTAGTAAAAATTTGGACATGGAAATTCAACCATCCCCAAATTTTTCACCCATTAGCCTCTAAAATAATCATGATTTCATGGATGATGACTTCCATAACATGGTAATATAATTTGGTCTTACAATTTGTTTGAGTATGATATGACATTCTCAACATGGATTGATATCATAGTTCCATATTTGGGACTTCTGAATATTTAGTATTAAAATAGTTGTCTTTATCCCACAAAATAGATTACAGGACCCCATGAGTCCTTAATATTTCCTGAACATTCAAAACACTCAAAACATCCACATTGGATGACACCATGGTTGGGAAAATAGTGGCTAAGAATTAGGTAACACCATAGAGAACAATTTTAACCCGGATAATCAACCATAACCAGTAAATAAAATTCCCATAAAACAAATAGTAATCCATGGAATTGGATAATCCAATATCAATATCAAAATTGTACACCAAAACAGTACACATTCTTCATAAACAAAAATAACCAAAATGATAAAGGGAAGACAAAAAACATAATGGGGTATGAGGGATAACACACCATTCCACAACCACAACCCACCGCCTATGAATGAACTACTAGCACAATGAACCCTCCTCACTATTACAAGGGACTTTTCTTTTACATAGGTCAAACAATATCATTATATACATACAAGAGAGGGTGTAAGTAGGGTATGAGCCAATTTCACAATATGATACCACAAAAATAGATATCTTGAATTAACATTGGATGAATAATATATATCGTAGTAGTTAATTAAAAGGAAGATATAATTTTTTATAATATATTATACGAATAAATAAAATAAAGTATAAACAAAAACAATATGAATGGAATTCATAGAATATGCCTCATAGGAGATCCCTAAGGAAAAATGGTTAGCATGGTCATAGTATCCATATATTGATATTTATCATATCTCACAGACATGATAGTTATGCTCTATCCTCTAATCCCTATAAAAATGATTTTTTAGTTATTTTTTAACATGAATCATTGTTTGGGATATATACACTCAAACCTACCGACTCACATTAAAAATGAGACCCATACTACCAACTAAGATATCAAGTATTACTCAATTCTCAATTAAATTTTCTATGTCATATAAAAACCCTATTATATTTTTTCAAATACATAAATTGAATCACACATTAAGAACATCTATTTTCAAAAGGAAAATCATTATTAAATCCACATTGAAACAAAACCTCATATAAACATGATTTTAACCACCCAAACATTTTCCAGAACCATTTGACAATTAAAATCAAGAATAAATGAAACATAAAATAATTATAATTAATGTATCCACATACCTCTTACATGGAAATCACCAAAACCCAGTTAAAACCCACAATCACACTATAGATAGACAATATATAGGTAATATCACAATACCTTCTTAAATATTATATAAAAATAATTAATATATAACCGACATTATTTTCAAATCATTAAATGATAATGAGGACGCATGACAAAAATTAATGATAAACGATAATAGAAAAAGAGAAGGAGAGTTGTACATGATAATTTGTTTATGGATATACACCCAATTAACCAAATTATTGAAAATGAAGGGATACAATATTAAGCAGGAGGAGAAAATGGGGATATGAATATTGATTAGGGGTTTATTGGGGGTGATTTGGGGATAAAATTTGGAGGGTTGGTTTACTAATTTAAATATTTTTAATGATATGTTATTCAACTATGTTTTCCATTAGAATTTAGAAATATGACTCAAACTATGTAACTCATCTTTCCTTGAGGAATTATTACTATATGGTTTCATCAAGGGGAAAAATTTCCATATATCTAGTTGTATTCATCAAAATAAAACTATATTGTAGTTTTATTTTTAGCCATATAGGGCTGAAAGGCCATTCATTTGGTTATGCAACCTAGGAATTTCAATTTTAATTGGCACACAGTTTCCAGAAGGATAATGTTTAATTTCAATTAATCATACAAAAAACCTTTTCCTCCTATAATACATATGTAAAAAATAATCATTACTAAAAAATTACAGGGAAATACATATAAAAAATGAATATCCAATAATAAATCTGAAAATTCATCAACAGAACACTATAAATATGACAGATGATATCCTACTTTTGGTTATGTCCGGAGGTGGTATGAAGATGTTTTCTAAATCAAATCCCTAAAAGTAATAAACCCTTTTTGTGATTCTATTTATATGGAAAAATCTTTTATAATCTTTATTACATGTTTTTTACATAAACATCCCATATTTACAACCCAAGGATTGTTAGTCCTAGTGCCTATGGAAAATTAATCACATAAAAAATCATCAAAAAATAAATCATATTAAATTATTTTTTGTAACCATTTGTGAACTTCTAAATATATTTTTATCGCCTAATAATGTATATGATAACCTATGTAATACAAAAAAATAGTGTTGTTCACAAAATCATAGTATGGGTGTACACATGATAATGAGGAATAATATGTTATTGATAATGATAAGGATCATGAATAATAACTTGGTATCATAACATAAAAAACCTGGTAGAAAATTATCATGGACACATAAGAAATTGGAATAAAACAGTATTATTAAATTTGTATAAATCAGGAAAAACTCCCAATACAATATCAAATGGATGGGAGATTTTGGTAATGAATTAGTTTTACCCTTTAATCACATACAAAATGTATAACGAGATACAAATATACTCAAAATATTGAAGTAATATATTAGTACATCCATCATAATAATTAAACTAATATGTGTTGTATAATATTAAATATGTGATAAAATATAAATAAATGAATTACCCATGGAATGAAATTATCTTTCTAGTCCTAACTCATTCCATATTTAAGGGATGTTTCATAAATAATGTATTAAACGATCTTAAGGGATTTATTACACAATAAAATTAATGGATAATGATTATGGTATATATTTAAGAAAAATATATAATTATGTTATCTGTTATAAAAAATATAAAGGGATGTATTCATTGAGGAATAGGTATTTAAATGAAAACATGAAATATTTCATTAGAGAAATACCATTTTCAATTTGAAATGGATTCATTAAAATATAAAAATTTAAAAAATACTATAGAATTTATTTTATATTAAATTAACCATTAAAACAAATATGGAATGATTCAAATAATTTATCATTTATGATTGTATTGAATTCCTATCATGACCTATATGTTAAAATAAAAGGGTTCCCTAATTTTTTTTAAAATAATTAAAAAATGTAAAACATTCTATATAGATATATATATATATTTATTTATTTAAATATTTTTTCCAAAATTAAAACATTATTAAAAATTTCATTTTAATATTATTTTATAAATTTAAAAACATTACTCAAATCCTATTAATCATTTTATATACATTTAAGGGTTGGATTCCATAAATAAATGAATATTAAAGATCTCTTTTCGTTAGAAAAAACAATCTTGGTGTTTATTTATTATATATGGGTAGAAACAGAAATAAAACATATAAGAAAAATTCATAACCATATGAGAATAAAGTAATTGTGGATAAATAAAACAAGACTATATTATATACAACTAGTAACCTTGAATATTAAAAATCCTAAGGGGGGAGGAATTATATTTTAATTGAAACCGTTTTCTACATTAGTATAACTCAAATAAATATTTCACTGGAAAACAGTGCATCATATGTATCTGTAATTATAAATAATTAAATTATTTAATATTCCAATATTAATCCATGAGGTAATATGTACACCATAATTGGAAATCAAAGGGAATAATATGAAACATGTCTCAAGAAATATATATTGAGATAGAAAACCCTACATAGATCATAATTTTTTTCAATAATTAATAAAATATGTGATTATATTAGAAAATTTAAATACATAAAAACAATTGCATGTAAAAAATAAAAAATTATATATCTATTCACAAATAATCATTACTTAAATAAATAAATGAATAATATTTATTACTCATTGAATGGAAGTTGAGTTAAAAATTCTTTATTTCATAGTATCATTTATATAAAGTACACATATATTACATATAAATAATTATAACAAAGAATTCATTCAATTATGAAGGATTTGTGATATATTATATAAAATTCTGTGTATATAAATTATATGATTTAAAATATGAAAATTGCATTAAATTTTCTAAATGAAATGAAATTTAAGATAAATCTGTTACCTTGTGTCTGACTCCTCATGATAAATCATGACCTCTTTAATAAGTAAAATATTTTCATAATTTATTTTCATATTTGTATTGTTAAATATAATTATTCAATTTATTTTATTAAATAAAATTATATACACATTTTCTTCCAATTAAATCTATGTCATACTATTTATGGTAATTTTCACTATTGTAAATTTGATATTTCTACGTTGATGACAGTCAAAGAGTTTATTTATTAATAGTCTCTACAATAATATTAATAAAATAATTAATGTTTTTGTAAATCGATTATTCATTTAAATCAAACCATTATTGATTTTTATAATAATTATCCAAGTTACAATCATGCAGAATGTAGGAAATAAATACACATGTGTAGCATTCCAAATTTTCAATGATTGTGATATAATGATGGTATAAAATTTTGGCCTTTTATGAATTAAAATTATATAAAAAATAAAAAATATTTCATTACATTAAATTTTTATACCATCCATGAGATATGGTGATGAAACATTAATCACGCCTATTAGGGGAGGTAGTCATCCACACAGAAAAAATAACATTATTATAAATTTTTAGCTATATTAAATTTTAGAATATAATTTATAAATAATCATGATATAATGATATTTATTTAATTTATATTGTGTGTGTGTGTGTTAAATCCATAATTATAACATACCAATAGATGTCGTTCTGGAACACAAATTACATTGATTTGCAAGGTGATAGTCATCCATACACATGAATGATGGTCTTATTTCCCATTTTATTTAATAGATGATGAATATAATTATTTAAATTAACAAAATATCATATCATTATATGAGAGATACCAATGTTGTTATATCATAATGGATTAAAAAATATTTGTGGTGGAGGAAGTTGAAATAGAATAAAAACACTAGTTTCATATATACAAATATTCATCAAACAATCTCCATAGATTTACCCATAAGACATTATAGAGTTATTATTATTCATAAAAATGTCTATTTATTCATCGTAGTGATATTATTAATGGAATTATGTAATAATTAGATAAAATATGTTTTTTATGGGTGAGTAAAATTATAGATTAGATCCTTTTATATTTTAGGGGTGGGAACATTAATAATTTAATTGAATATTATATTAATATATGCTACATATCTGAAAAAATAAACTCCAAAATGAGATTTATATATAACACATTTCAATGAAGGATCTAAATAATCTTTTCATGAAAAATTTATAAATTTATTCTATGTTCTAAAATATTCATTTATTTAAACCCTCATTAAATTTTCAATGAAAATTACTATGATTATGATTTTCACAGTTTTTGAGGGGAAATATTGAAAATATAGAAGTAAAATTTTTAAATAAATGGAATTTTGTAAAAAATTCGAACCATATTATAATTAGTTGAATGAATTGAATATTTTTATAAATTTTTTAATATTTTATAAATAAAAACATTTTAAAAACATTTTTAATGTAATTTATAGTGTGACTTGTTTAATTTGACATTGAGAATAACCCAATAGATATTGAATAAAATAATTATCCGTACATAGATCCATAATATTAAATATATATCAATACAATTTTTGGGGAAAAATTATTTGATAAATTATGTTACATTATATATTTTTCAAAAACCATTATTTAATTTATAAATCATTTTTATAAATACTTCTTCAACATTCAATATTAATTTGTGGTATAAAAATTAAAAAATATATATATTTACTATCCCCTCCACACAAGGTATACCAATCCTATATCGGTAATCAGATAAGAGATATAGTGTCCCTTAAATCCCTCCTCCAGTAGGCCCCAGGTTGGTGTCTAGAACTGATGGAATAATAAACACATCAATAAGAGGGATTACCTTCATTGATAACATAGGAATAAGGGAGAGATATGATAAACACCAACCACATATTTAACTAACTCCAATATAAAAAAAACAGAACATCTCATATTTAATGTCATTCATGAACTACTACAACAAAAAGAAAACTATGTTTGTGAAAACAAAAGTAAACATGAATGTGACCAAAAAGCCCATACATCATCTGAAAAACCCAAGAAAGTAGTAACGAAAAAATATCAAACACTCTCTAGATGACCTGATAAATAATTCATATATATGTATGGTGAGTATAACATTATTCTCATTAAAAACTACCGAGGATTCTCTCTTGAATATGTTAATGAAATCATACTAATGAATAGTGCACAAAAACTGAAACTAACAAAGCACATAAACATTTATACTATGTTTCCCACCACAACATGGATACTCTCACAATGTATATAATACTATTAAATATAATATAAAATTTTATGTGCACCATTCTACCAGTTCCCCACTATGTTACTACTCTTCAAAAATATCACACGTCCCTAATAAATCACTCAAAAAGGCTATCCTGCAATCACCGGGGTAATGAACCACAAAATGAAACTCATGCATGACACCACCCCATCCACACAACCCATAGTATCCTGGAAGTATCCCAGAGACAACATATCCAGAATTACATATAAATCACGTTGGTTATTATATCACAAGCCAATACAACATATACAATGGGTCAGGATCCTTGTGACATCATAGCCTATAAATTTTATTCCTATAGTTTCCTTGGAGAAGAAAATATATAGAATACATTTGTGTGAAAAAACAAAAATCTATTATAGACCACTACACAGATATATTAAAAAACAATAGTCATTAATACCATCATAAATAACTACTGGGATAATAGAGTAGGGCTACATGGGGTAGTCTTTCATCCGTCCTACAAACAGGATGTTTGAAAAAACACACCTCTTGTGCTAAAATTCATAGTTGTGTAAACATCCCTAACCAAATGGTTGTTGTAGCATAATGAAACACAAAAACTAAAGGATAAAATATATATGAGAACCAAAACATGGTAATATCATAGTGTTATAAATAACTACAACAAACATCTCCACAACTATTGTCTTTCAATTCGAAGTCCAGATATATAATAAGAAAAAATCCATTTAAAGTGTTACATTAAAAAACCATACTCTTTATAATTAGTTTCAATATTCAATAATTAATTATTTAACCAATAATTTACCATTAAAATTTTCCACAATACATTTAATTATCCTCAAAACAATGTTCCATTTTAGTCCAGGCATAAGAAAACTGAGTCCATGTAATCACATAATTAGAAAATCAGAATTGCATCCCCATAAGTTCTATCTCCATTTGGTAAACATTTATTCATTTATAAACAACATTAACTTATATAATACATGTTATTCTAGGAAAACATTATAAGACAAAAAAAAGTGATTAACACGATGTGTAGATGAACTACCCATCTAGTATTTGTCACCTATAAAAGATGGGTTTTGTTGGGGATGTTTTCCTATAACCAAATGTTTGTACATAAATTAAAAAAACTATAAAATATTTAATCATTGAACACCTTATTATATTTTTTCAAAAGCATTCATGACAATAATGTAATAATATCCTATAGTTTTCGTATCATTACTATTGTCACTATAGATCCAAACTATTATGATAACATTTATGTGATAAGACAATATTATTAAAAATAGTTATATGTTTAGATGTCATACCATGATGGAAAATATATTATGTAGACCATCAGTTGTGAGTAATCTTAAGAATATGAGAAAACTTCTTGTGAAGTTGTCACATGATAATATCAATGATAGTGGATTATGAGAACAAACTATCCATTAAAAAATGCACATGTTTTGGTTTCATAATATATTCCTATATTAGAGCATTCGTAACGTTACATAGACTTTAGTATTATCATTAATATTATTCACGACTCACACACATTGTCTTATGGATGAAAACCATCACACCATATGTTGGCGGGAAGTAGGGTGCATTGGGTGCATCACGAGTAGCATGTTTTTAAGGGATAAGTCAAGGAAGGACTTGTCCCTTCTATTTAGGAATGTTTATATATCATCCATTTGATTGAAATAGAGTAGGTGCCCTAAAATCCATGGCTTTGGTGTATCAACAAGTTTATTTTATTTAGTCAATGAATGGTGAATCTAGCATATAGATTGTTGACTCTATCATGAAACATTTTTTAAGAGATATTTTGAATAAGGTATTATATTACACAATAAGTGTTCATATGTGGATGTCATTAAATAGAAGATATGTTCATTCACTTGGGTACCTTTTCCCCATCCTGGATAATAACAATTGTCTCTAGGTCGACTGCCTAATGCCAATGCAAATGAATCCTGAAGGGTAAAAAAACAAGTGTTTATAGTGGTCTCGATAAAATTATATTTGAATTTAATTAATGGTATAAATATTATTCCATATTCTACGGAATAATTTTATTAAAGTTAAAATGAGGGAATAAATTAAATAAATTTTTTTCAATACATTGTGAATAAAATATATTTTTTTATTTTACTGAACATTTAGTAAATGATTATTTACTAGTATGTATATAAAAATTTTAATTATGAGAATAAAATAATTTATTTTGGTGGGAAATAAATGGTAGACGAGTTCGAATGGAGAAAGACTGTGTCCGTTGATAAATTAATTATTTAAAAGTTGTTAAATGATAATTATCTAGTAGGAACAATAAATAATAATAATAATAATAATATCATTAGGTGGAACATGATTACATTACTGGTTCCATTTTTGACAAGATGGAGCTTTACAAATAATGGCGTTGTAAATGTTATTATGGGCTAAGGGTTTTCTATAATAGTTATTATTTCATTTAATTATTATTTTTTCCATTAAATATTTTAACTAAAACTCCATGACGATTAATAGGCAGGTACATATATTGTTCCAAACCCCCAGTGACAAAAGAATTGTTTAGAGAAACATTTCCACTCCAGAATCCTCTCATATCTCCCTCTCTATAATATGATATGTTCTTCAAGACTGTAGAATTATAGATCAATAATTACCAACACAAGAAATTTTATTCACAATACTAACACCGGAAGAATGAGTGTAGTTGTCCAAAATCCAATAAAGCATGTTTGGATCACTGCCAAAGGGATTCTAATTTGGTTCCTCATGAGCACAGTAATGGAATTTTTAAAGCGTCATTCGAGATTATCTACTATCATAAATGAATAATGTACCAAATACCCATGTATTCAATTTGATAAAAAAATAGAAAATTAATTATAAACATGATGTGAATGATCTAATTTATTAGAACATGTGATTTCCTACTCTATTTCTAAATAATAGATATTATAATGTAGATATTGGAATTTATCTTTGTATTGATCATGAATTTTTCAACAAATACGTAAAACAATTCCCTCCCAACAATCATGATACTTTATGTCTTGATCCATCAAGTGGTTTTAGAGTGGGATCATCATCATTTATAATTATATAGTTTTCATTAATGATTTACCCTTTGATAATTTAGTTTTTTTGTTAGAGTTTTAGTCATTTTATAATCTGAATTTCAAGATATGTTCGTCCATTATCATTTCTCACAAATCAAATATTAAAATACTATTTTTGGACTAAAATAAAATAATGGATCTCTTTATGATACACCATTGATTCTATCAAGGTAACGTGACATTACACATCGTGTATTAGGATATATATATACTGTGCTGATCTATACAAATTGTGTAATCCAGATCACACACCCTATAGATGTTTTCCATGCATCAGGATTAATTCAGAAATTACTAATTTCATTTTCATTTATTACATGTGGGGTAGTTTATTTCGACACTTAATGTTTATCAGGATAAATAGGCACAAAATTATTGGATTTCATGTTGGGTGACCCACTGGACATGACGTGTAGTCCATTCAGGTCAATGTTCAAACTGTTTATTTGACACATGAATATTCCAAATGTTAACCATGTAACATAAGAATGACATGATATGTTTCCCATTGTACATGTCGTGTAATCAAATATTTATCACGTATGCCTCACACATCAAATCCCTAGGTGTGTACATAAGATAAAAATGTGATATAAGAGCACATCTTGTAGTAATAACTACATGCCATGTACTTTGCACAATTACACAGAATTAAAACTTAAATTTCTTTTACTCACCAAATTAAATATCATGTAGATTAAAATGGGTTTTCACCATTTTACCTCTATGTATATCGATGAGAATAATAGGTAAATTCATAAAAATGGGTAAGATAAAATGATTTATGATTTATTTATAATAATTAAATTATTCAAGAACAATTTATCTTAGTAATAATGATTAATGAATTGAATTATAATTTTATTCATTAAATAATTCATTGCATATGTGAGGATGATTAGGATCTAGAGCATACCTTTGTATGATATTCGTTCCGTTTACAATTATTTTTAATTAAATTATTGGCACGTGAGCCATCTCTCCTCATTAATATGTAAGGAATATGTGTTCATGGGTTTCATTATGTAAACCCTCTTTTTACCACACACCTATGTGTGAGTATTAAATGATATGTAATGGATGTAGCTCCAATGAATGTAGATGAGGATCATGTTGGTGGTGAGTCGAAACCAATCCAAGCGGATAAAAGGGTGGACATGTGGAAAGCTATAATCATGTGTATTATACTGTTTGATGATATTTCTACCTATGTCAGAAATTACATTTTCAACATCTAGATAATCTAACCATTAGAATAAATCATGACAATTCCATTAAAATTATTTTATTTCCATCAGTTTCAGGGTTTTCCATTATGGATTTATTATGGAGACTAAAAAATAATGAAATAACAGTTAATTAATATGGAACTACAATAAACTGGGCTTATAAATTAAAAATATCAAGACATGGTTAATCACATATGTAATTTACACCTAATAGTGACAATCATGTGATAAATATTATAAGTCAATTAACTCATAAGAGATAAAAATCCATCAATAAAGTATTAATTTTTCCTAAGCCTCACATTACTTTACTAAGGGAAAGAAAAATATAACTATGGATTTGACCAACACTTGTTGGGACATGAACTTTTATACATGAAGCTCATATGAATGTTTTGGTTGAAATACCTAGGTTACATCAAGAGGAGTAGCCCTAGCTATACATGGTGTAAATTTAGAGGCATGTTTTGAGGAAATCCATGTCAAGATTTTATTATTGGGGAGTCCATGCAATGAATCAAGGTGATGTAATAACGCAGTTGGCAAATAAATGCATACAAAAATACCTTTAAATTCCTTGACCATCCCTTATTGGTGTTATTTGATATAGAATTTGGATCCTTTAACCCACCCTATCCTATAAAATATAAATTTTTATATCAATGGTGAAGGATATTGGGACTTGATAAAATAAGGGGTGACATAATATAATTAATTGATCATTTCTCAAAAAATTAAATCATGAATTTACTAATTATCCAAACACTTAATGGATGAATAAAAAATGACAAGATCGTCAACTACACTATCACAATGATCAATACTGGACAAAGGCAACTTCTTCCAAGGTAGTTACTTCTAGAAATGGTTTAGACACCTCTAAATCATTATACACCATGAATGGAAATATTATGTGTTGGAGGCCTCATTACATGATCCACCGGCCTAAGAGGTGAGTGATGAAGAGTTTATGGTCGATGAAAAACAAATGACAAAGATGATGAATGTACAATGTTTTATGTTATCTTAAATTTTTAGTAAACTCATTAGGTATCATGAAAACATGGATTCATATAGCATGCTTGAGATCATCCATTGTCATTACCAAGAGAGAGAAAGATACAAAAATAGATTTCCAAGGCACACATTCAATGTTTTCTTGGTGAAGGTTCCTTAGTTGGGCCTCACATAGTCATTCTCATTGGCTACATTTATAACCTTTAAGTTCTTGGTTTTAAAATTCTATAATAACTTGGTACCGATCAAATTCTCACATCACAACTGCAATGAATCTCCAATTTTCCTATGAATGTAAATATGAAAAAAAAATTACATATAATCTTCTAGAAATTCTTATCCTCCGATTCCTTTTAGATAAATTCATGAAGGGTAAAAATCCTTCTTCCCTTATGGAAAATAATAGGAAAGGGAAGGCTAGGATAATTTTTCCCAAAGCATCTCAACACCCTTCAAGGAAAAAGAAGAACAAAGGGGATATAAGAATCATGAATATTATTATTCTATATGTTCCAAGAAGGGTCACAAGAATAAAAATGAAACCCAACTAAAGAATCATGGTATAAGATTGGGTTCAATTGTTATCGAGTGAAATTTTTATATTTCTAAAAATTGGATTTTTGATATGGAATTTGGTTCGTTAATATATATCAATATAAAATAAAAGTGCATATTCATGAAAATTGACCAAGTGGAGGTAGTTATTAGAGCATCCAATAGAGCTAGACATATTTTTGTAGTTGTTAGGGACTACCACCTTATGTTGCCGAATGGGATGATTTTTGTTTTAAAAGTTTGTTATTATGCTTCTTCAATAACAAATATCATTATTTATATATTCAAACTTGAGGTATATGGATTTATTTTCTTTATTGAAAATTAATGTCTACTCTTTTATTAATTTTGAATTAGTTTTGGTAAGGTTCATTTATATAATGGTATTTATTTTTAGTATTAAATAGTCCACATAATGGAAATATATAATTGAGCTACGTCACTTTTCTAATACCACACCCAACATTGACATCAATATATAGGTCATGTAAATTATAAATTCCTGAATTTGTTACATCAAGAAGAATATTTAGATTCATTCGAACAAAAACCACTCTGTGTATGTCACTCATTTTTACAATGCAAAATGTCAAAATACACTCCTTTTGGGAAAGGTGGAAGGGCCAAAGAGAGTCCTGAATTGGTTCATATAGATGTTTTTGTTCCATATACAGTTTAATAAAGGGTTGGTTACTCATATATCATATCATTCACTATATATTGTAGTAGATATAGATATATCTACATAATGAGGAATAACATAAATTATTTTGATAAGTTCAAGGAATAAAAGAATCTTGTTGAGAACCATCGTAGTAAGAATATTATGATACTCTTCATAGACCGAGGTGGAAAATAAAGTAATCATGACATCATTGATTATATATGGGAGTTTTGGATGCTATCCCAACTCACTCCTCCGTACACACCCCGTTGGAATGGTGTATGTGAAAGAAGGAACCACACCTTGTTGGATATGGTGAGATCAATACTATGTCATTAAATAATTCCATTATCCTTTTGGGGATATGGGCTACAAAAATTAACACACATACTAAACCAAGTACTAACTAAATAGATAAATGGAATTCCATATGAGAATTGTAGTTGATGAAAATAAATGTTATCCAATATGAATGTGTAGGGAAGCAAAGAATTTGTTAAGGCCTCTGTAGGTAAAAAACATACACCATGAGTAACATGGTGTACCATTATATGATATCCCAAGTATACAATGGTATATTACACATATGACCCCTCAAAAAATGATACAGTATACAAAAACACTATATTCATTGATATGTACAATAACCCTATAATAGAGAGTGTGTGATAGATATACAACAATAAAGATGAGACTCGAGGAACATTATAGTTTGTATATGATAAAACTTCAAAAAGTCCCATGGGATAATGATTTTGATTAGAGAAACATGTTCCGCGTAAGAGTGCAAGAGGGGGTTAGTGAACTGGAACAATGCGGTTTTCTAGTTAATGAGGATGGTGACTCATTATTAGTTGATAATACTTATCCAATAAATGTCCTGGATGAATTTTGGGGCATATATATTTCCATGTGGAAAGATGACATGAGTTTTAAAATGAATTTCATGTAACAAAACCATGTTTTTATTTTTGTAGATCCTCCAGTAGATGTAATGCCTATTGGTTGCAAATGGGTTTTCAAGAATAAACAATACATAGAAGAAAAAATCCGTACCTATAACGCATGACTGGTTTCAAAAGGTTATAAATAGTATCATTTTATTGATAATTATGAAACTATTTCACTAGTTTAAATGATAAAATCCATCAGAATTCTACAAGACATTATCTCTAACCATGACTATGAGAATAGTAAAATGGATGTCAAAACAGCCTTCCATTAAAAAGAACCTTCTAGAAGTAGTATATATGATTGAACCTAATGATTTTATGAATCAAAAGGATTGCAATAATATATGTAAGTTGAAAATAAAACATTTATAGAATAATGAAATAACTCATGTCATGGAAAATTCATTTTGATGAAACCTTAATGAAACACTGTTTTATAAATAATGAATGTGTGTCATGTGTCTAACAACAGTTTAGTTGGTGTGAAGTCTTTTTTCTAATAGCATATGTTGACGATAACCTACTTATTTGATATGAAATACCAATAATAATGTATTTTATGGCATGGTAGAATAAATGATTCCTCGTGAATGACATGGAGAAAGGCATCATATATTCTTAAGATCAAGATCAACAATGATATATCAAAAGACTTCTAGGACTATATCAAGGTACATATATTTATAGGATACAAAAAATATTCAATATTAATCAATCCAGGTAGGGATTGTTTTCAGTGTCAAATGACATTCAAATTTCAATGAAAATGTGTCCCAATAATTTAACATTACCGTTAATACATTTCCAAACTTCCACACTTTGATTTAGTGATGAAATCTTTCCTTCTATATGTTGGTAAGAGGTAGAGTGTATTGGGTGTGTCACGATGAAATATAATTAATGAATTTGTCACGAAATGATATTACCTTCAGTTTATTGATGTTGAAATATCTTCCCTTAGATTGAAATTGATTTATCACCCTGAATTACAAGAATATGGTATAATGATGAGTTTATTTCTAGTAGTACAATAATGAAATATCAAACATATAAGTTGATGAAACTATAATGAAGACTTCTGAGTATGATATTATTACAAAGAGATTTTATTACATTGTGTGTGTTCACATGAGGATTTAATCATTACAAATTTAAATTATTTCCCATGGGTTCCATAACCCTTTTATCAATATTAATATAAGAATTTAGGCATTCCTCCCTAATTAAATCAAGAAAGAATCATATAGGGTCACACACCCTAGGTTTCTGGGGGTCTTGATTAAGTTTGATTTTAATTTTGTTATTGGATTAAATAATATTCTCAAGATTGAGGAATAATTTTACACATGATACATTGATCACATAAATTAAATACATAATTATTCTCCAAATTGTGAATAAAATATATTTATTTATTTTATTAAAATATAATTAATATTTATTTATTAGTTTTCAAAATGAAATATGTATTTAAGATAATAATATATATTATTTGAATTCCCAAATAATGGAATATGATTTCATAAGGTCCAATACAATTTCTGTAGATAAATGAATTATTTACTAGTTGACAAATAATGTTTTTCTTGTTGGTGAAATAAATAATAATACTATAATCATTATCTGGTATGAGACTTCATTTATGTTTCTGTTTTGCGCATGTTTGATATCAATAATTAAAGGTGTTGTTATTCTTTTTAGGGGGAATCAGTTTTCTATGATAGTTATAATTTCATTTGATCATTATTTTACAATTAAATATTATAATTTAAATCCCATGTTGATTAGTAGGTAGGTAAATCTATTGTGCCAATCCCCCATATAATTGATAATATTTTAGGAAAAAATTTCTCTCAAAACTCTAATCATCTCTCCCTCTGATGAACAAGGATTGTTCTTCAAGATAGAATAATGACCGATCAAAATTGATTGACTCAAGTCAATAGGATTTCTTCTCTAGTACCCCATGAATTAGGTGAATTTTTCATAAACTGTTGAATCATATTTCGATAATTGATAGAGGGATTATACATATGATAATCATGCGAAAAACTAATGAGAACTGGAAGGCTCATTCCAGAAAATGAATGATCATTAATTATGAATGTACCAAATATGTAAGTATAGAATTTTGTCAAAACAATTAACATAATAATTATAAAAATGATGTGAATGATCCACTTTATTAGATCTTGTCATTTTATAATCATTTTCAAAATCATAGATTTTAATCTATGGATAATGGAATTCATCATCGTATTGTTTTTGGGTTGTTCATTGATAACTAAAAGTGAAAACAAGGACCCTTACATCCTTCATGATTCTGCTATATCTGGATCCTTCAGTTATACTCATACATTCACAAGAAGATAAACTCATAAAGAACATGGTATTCACCATGCACCTTTGTTTCACATGGATGGATGGAATCCACATCCTTCTTTATAATGATGGGGTGGAAGGAATGTAGATAAATAATTACATGGTCACTGACCAATTAACTAATTCAAACAAAAATCCAACATTCATAATAATCTGTATGCCTTACATTAACATGTTATGTCATCTCAGGGTTCTTATCTGACCCCACATACATATCATGGTGCATCTCAACACCCCAAGTGTAAATTGTTTCCAGATCAACCAGGAAACCCCACCCCTCATACCCAATCACCCATACATTATCATCCATATTAGGATCACAACACATATATGCCTCCCTGCCCACACACCCCGTTTTCCCTCCATGACCATCTATACTTGACTCACAATATATATGGGACTCCCTGCCCCACATGTAAAATCCAAGATATTCAATGTAAATTTTTTTAAAATTATATTTATATATTGGAGTTTGTATTTTTTGACGGTACGTTATTTGGATGCATGGAGAGCCTAGAATGTCTTCCTGAATTTTCTTTTGTACATTCAGTAAGTGTGTGAGCTGGTTCTTGTATCTTTTGAATCGGTGCTCGGAATTGAAATATGAGGGCACCGTTGAACTCACAGCAGAAATAGTTGCTTAAGGAGACTATCAACATGGATTTAGTTGGTCATGGGAGGAATATAATTTTATTACCACTCATGGGAAAATAAAAATAATGTTGAAATAAAAATTTAGAAACATTTTTTGTTTATTTTTTTAATACTTTTGAATTATTAGTGGGGAATACCCGATCGCTTCAAACCCTTTTTTTAATTATGCCTGTCCCCCAAACATTTAATGAATTTATTAAATGAAGTCATTAAACCTATCAATTAAAAATATATTCTCTTCATCACCTTGATTGGGCTCTTGGTTTTTGCTGGAGAGAAAGCTTGTTTGAGGATCTTGCGGGAGGAAACCCCCTATAGAGGATGAACTCTTCTCCTTAGATGAACATTTCTCCAACGAAGAACTCTGTCGAAGGATCTCCAATGAGGAAGGATTCAATGATGATGAACTGATGTCCCTCTTTCCCTCTCCTCACGAGCATCAATGAATCTTCGAGGTAGTGATTGTTTTGTTTGTATACCCCTTACCATATTCTTGTCGTTCCTCTTGATTTAAGAACTAAAATGGTGCATGCTACTGTTATAACGATGAGTGCATGAGCCAAATTAACCCGACCGAACCCTCTTCTACCTTTGTGGATGTTGGTGTGCATCGTGCTTTATTTTAGGGTTGAGTGAATCTCGACAGTGGTGGTCTTGAATTGATGGCGAAGTTCATATATGAGTTTGGATGTCTTCAGAATTATGATCGTGCCACCAGGGTGCACCCGGTAACCTGGGGAACATTGCCAGCCAATGGTTCTGGTCGGCCGTGATGACGGCAGTGGTGTGACCGCACTGCTGGAGGAGGGTCATGGCCCATCGGCCTCGGTGAAGCACGGACGGAAGCCAGCGCACGACCGACTGCGTGAAGGAGGTGTTGGTGCTTTTTTGTGTCGTCGGGCTTGTAAGGGACACGACACGAGGCCACAGTGATGGAGGGAAGGGGGGGATTGCAGTCGGCTGCCGGAGGTGGTGTGGTGTGAGACCATACTGTGGAGATGGGTTTTCTGTCTGGCCAGCCGAGGAGATGAGTGGGCCCCTCGGTCCCCATGTGAGAGCCGCCAGCGCCACATGGCAATGGCCGATTGGCCACCCAACCCTAACGGGCCATCCACTCAGCATCCTAAGGGGGAACCACCCCCTATGGTGGTGGCTAGGGAATACCCACCATGGGGAAACCATGTTGTCGACTAGTCGCGGGCCTCCTGTCGGCTGTGGTGGTGGGTCAGGCTACGCCGGAAGGTGAGACTAAACCTAGCGGGCCAAGCCGAACCTAGCAGGATGGGTCAGATCTCGTGATCAAGGGCAGACCTAGAGTCGTACCTGGGTCGGGTCGTCTAAGGTCAGGTTGGGCCAGTTCAGACTAGTTGTGGACTAGTTTCAACCCCTTTCTTCTCTTTCGACCATAACATGAGCTATGAGTGTCCGTTTGACAAACTATCTATGGACCTTAAAACAATGGATCAATAAAGTCCTTTTGGAATAACCAATGTTATTTTTGGATAATTTTCGGGTACAACTACGTTGGATCGAACATTAATCCAACCGGGCCCCCAAGACTAAACAAGCCAATAACATACATACTGGGAATTCGTTTAATGCATTGCCTATTGCATTGAGACACCTATTACATGGAGGTACATTGAGGTTACTTTTTCGTGGTACTTCATGGCTATTGGAGTATCGACCTATGGCTTGAAGATCGGACCCTTGGGAATCACGCGAGCATAGTGTGGGAACTCTGTGGCTGGTTGTAACATGATAAATGGATCCTATATGGGTATGTGCCGTAGGATCCTATGTGGTTCTCTACATTGGGATCTTATGTGGGTTTATGTTTCAGGATCCCACATGGATCTTCTCTAGGAATCCACGTGGGACTACTCTTGGATCCTATGTGGGTCTACTATACTAGGATCCTATATGGTCCTGATGAGTTAGGATTCTACATGGGTCTACCTCTCAACGATGTATGATGAATAATTAGTTACATCTAATCATCATTACTACCTTACATATGATTTACCTGGTGTGATATGAGTTCTAATATTTGTGGTGAACCCATTGTGGTTCTTCTCTATGTAGTGTTACCTAAGAGGTAATCACCTGTGCGGTTTTACCTTCATTGTACTTCTTCCTTCATGAAAAATTGTTCTTTTAGCATAGGTGATGGAGCACTATGTAATCTTGAAAACATAGTAATAAGTATGATCATACACCTATGTAAGGATGGTAGTTAATTCGTACCTTGTTATAGTACTCATACATTATAGGTTTATCCTTTGTGTAATCTAAGAGTACTTTTGGGGTCTCAGGGTCCCAATTCTGTATCGTTATACTAACCCTTCAATGTGATATGCCTACACTTTGTCATGACTTCTGCAGATGAAGAACAACATTGGTCGAGGTGAAGGGTGACAGACAGGAGGTAGCTCGGAGGTGGACTAAGATGAGACGTATCACAGGGGGGAATCGATCAAGAGATATACCTACCCTTCAGGTAGGATTCCTGTTTGATGATCCAGGAGTCGTTTCCCTTTCAGTTTTACATGTAATTTCTGTTGGGCTTTTATACTGGAATGTACTTTCCGTACACTTTTTACTATAGTAGTTACTTGTTGGGACTCCTTGTATTGTTTTCAGACTGTGTGTGTTGAGGATATAAAGGAAATGCTTTCCCGATTACTAGGATATTCCTTTCGGTTCTAGTATCTAGACCCTATTCAATGAAAGGAATGCTTGGGGTGGTTAGGGCATGGACCCCGAGGATGTGCCGTGAAAAATTGGTATCAGAGGAGTTGGATCTACCTTTGAACATTGGACTATGATCTTTTAACAGCAGTAGTGTTAATTTTTACAAGTGTGGTTATCAGTTTAGGGAATCCAGTGATGGTGCAGCAGTAATCACTTCATACACCAGGACCCTGACTTCTGGGTTTTGACTAAGTGCATGAAAACACTGATTTCTTGTGTGTTTTGAGAAGGTTTTTGTGATCTCTTTGAGTTAGCTAACAAGTTATAACTTATTGACCATTGTTCACCTGTTTCTTTTCAGGAAGTCTCCACATAAATAGCCATCATAGGTTCCAGGAAGAGTGTGTTGTGACAACCAACCGAGCGACGATGCCTTGGGGAAAGACCTTTTTTCAGTATAGTCACCAGTGGAGGAACCAGTGGTACCATTACCCATTGGTCTACATATTCCACCAACCCTAGTAGTATAGAGTGCATTCTGCATGAGCATGTTGCATGAGTTCTAGTTTCGGAGCACCCCCAAGTTCAAGGGTGAGACGGACCCACAGGTGACTGAGTATTGGATGGAGGCCATGGTGAGAGTGTTCCGACTGTTAGGGACAACAGATGATCTCATGGTGATCCTTGTAGCTAGACTTATAAAGGCAGTAGAAGCCATATAGTGTATATTTATGCTTCAGGTTCAGGATGCGGTGAAACTACTCTGTGAAGACCTTGAGGACCTATTTCGTGGAGAGATGGAGGCCATGGTGAGTGTTTTCTGACTGTTAGGGACACCGGCTGATCTCATGGTGATCCTTGTCACCAGTCTTCTAATGGAAGTAGAATCCATATAGTGGATATTGATGCTTCAGGTTCAGGATGTGGTGAAACTACTCTGTGAAGACCTTAATGGCCTATTTCATGGAGAGTTTGTCCCAGTGTCCCATCACGCAGTGCACATATTGGAGCTTATTCATCTTATTCTGGGCAGCATAATTGTGGCTTAGTACTTAGTGAGGTTCACTAACATCTCGTGATACTACACTAATATGGTTCAATTCCAATTCATCAGGGCATGAACCATTGAGTTGGGACTCATGAAGGATATTATGGTTTCGATGATTTGTATTAGCATCCCGAAATTGGATGGGGTTTAAGAGAGAGCCCTTTTAGCGGAGTATTTTATTGATAAGAATTCATCAGTAGTGAGACCCCCCACTGGGTGTCACGTAGTGGAGTCTTCTGCATTAGGTAGCATTTTTATGTCACAGTGGTCCAAGAGGACCAGACCTACATTTGTACAACCGTAGTAATTAGGGTATCTTGCGTGAGGAACTCGATATATAGGCAATTATGCAAGGAGTTAGCAGTGTTATGCATGCGAAGGGTAGAGAAACATGGTTTGTGATTGCCCGACCTACCATACGAATGATTATTAGACAGTTGAAGAACCGCCCCAGTAGAGACGGAGGTTCGACTGAGGATTTCATTCGAGAGTAGGAAGACGTGGCATAGGAGATGGTCGTACAGCTGGTGGTGGGAGACAAATTGAGGTGTTGTCGCCACCACCATCAGGTGGTCCACCCTGACCACTGGGAGCAGGTAGATAGGGGTGAGCTCAGCTCTAGGTAGTAGAGGCCAACGACCACGGTGCATTAGAGATGATACTAGGTACGATCTTTGTCTAATCCACCATAACTATAATACTTATAGACACAGGTTCCAATCATTCTTTTATTGCCACTACCATTATTCGGATCATGGAGATTCTGGTGCAGTCATATGCTCAATCATTAGGGTAATAGTCTTCTATGGGAGAGGATTCCACGATTACCCACTAGTGCCCATAGTGTGATCATACTCGAGGAGACTTGGGCATCGGTTGGGATATTCTAGTATTGGCGTCAAGGCCATATGATGTTTTTCATGGGTATGGATAGGTTATCTATAATCCATGCCCAGATCAACTGCATTAGGTGAAAATTGCAGTGTATCCGCGAGGATGGGACTAGTTTTTCCTTCAACAGTGAGAATGAAGCCTTTGTAGCACATGATAGGCTTATCCAAATGAGAGTGAAGTGCATCACTCATTAGTGGGGTAGCCTTACCCTCAGAGTGGTTTATGTGGAGAGTCTGAGCTATCCTGTAGTGGTGTACCAGTACGTAGATTTCATCTTGGATGAAGTTTTGGGTCTACCTCCTCATTGGGAGGTGGTCTTTTATATTAACATGTACCCTAGGACGACATCGATATATACGCTAGCATATCATATGGCTTCCATGGAGCTTCGTGAGATGTGGGTAAAGCTGGTGGACTTCCATGGGAAGGGGTTCATCCGACACAATGTCTCTCTTTAGCAGCCCCAATTCTGTTTACCATGAAGGCGAATTGAAGCATGAGACTTTTTGTTGACTAACGGTGCCTGATCCAAGTTACTTTGAAGAAAAAGTACCAAGTCTCTAGGATTGAATACCTATTTGATCAACTTATGGTAACACGATGGTTCTCGAAGATAGACCTCATATCAGGCTGTCACCATCTAAAGTATGAGAAGAGGAAGTGTAGAACATGACTTTCATATGTCGGTACGTCCATTGTGGATTTTTTGTCGTTCCATTCGGTATGACAAATGCTCCAGTAGTGTTCATGTGACTAATGAACATGATCTTTCAGCCATACCATGATAGCTTTGTAGTAGTCTTCATCGATGACATTCTGATCTATATAGTTACTGAGGATGAGCATGCTTATCATTTACACGTAGTTATAGACTCACACCAAGAGCACCAGATTTATGGAATGCACATGAAGTTCTTGTTCTGGTTCCTAGAGGATCACTTTCTAGGACATGTCATCTGGGACTTTGAAGATGTGGTGGATCCAGTGAAGATTGAGGTAGTACTTGATTGTGAGCCACCAGGGAGTGTGATGGAGGAACAAAGAATAATTAGTTTGTCTGGATACTACCGAAGATTTGAGCCTGATTTCTCCATATTTCTATAACCTTTATAAGTTTTTATGAAGAAGTGGAAACCAATCATGTGGTCGGAGAGATACCAACGGTGTTTTCAGGATCAGAGGAAGAGGCTGATTATTGCCCCTAACATGAGGCTTCCTTATGAGGTTATTGGGTATTTAGTCTACTGTGATGCATCAAGGACTGGGCTCAGATGTTTCCTGATGCAGGAGTAAGAAGTTATCACATATGGTTCTCAACAATAGTGACAACATGAGAAAAAATATGCTACCCATGACCTTGAGTTTACAACAGTGGTCTTCGCTTTGAAGATGTGGTGGCTTTATCTGATGGATGAGTGTTTTATGGTCTACTCATACTACCAGAGTATCAATTATATCATATACCTTAAGGACCTATAAATGATACATCGACGTTGGCCTGAGTTCCTCCAAGACTATGAATTTGAGATAGTGTATACTCCTAGGAATGGGAATGTTGTTGTAGATGCACTAAGTAGGAGATCTGGTATATATATGCTAGGTGAGGCGACAAAGTTTCTACTATTTTAGCAGGTATCCTTTGTGGATCGAGATAGAGAATCTTTTCTTTACCATCTTATAGTCACTCCCCCACTCCTTCAGCGAGTCAGGGAGGCGCAACATGGGGACACTGACTACAAGGCTTGATGTCATTAGATATCCATAGGATATTCACCTGATATATTTCATGAAGGTTTGGAACACTTAATCCTTTTAAAAGGATGTAACATGGTACCTGTGTCGCTTCAGGTGGAAGTGTTGAGTGAGTTTCCCACATAACCTCTATCAGTACATCCATGTGTGTTGATGATGTACCAGGACCTCTAACGACAGCACGAGTTTCTTGGATTGAAGAAAGCAGTAGAAATGTTTTTCTCTCTGTGCTTCATTTATTAGAAAGTGAAGGTGAAGCATCAAGTACCAGCTGTATATTTTTAGCCTTTAGAGGTCCCAGAGAGTAAGTGGGATATAATATCCATAGACTATGTGATAGGACATCCACATACATCTAGGGGTCATGTTCTTATCGGGGTGATCGACAATCGACTCACCATGTCAGCCCACATCCTACCAATTAGGGATCAGAGTTTACTATATATATATTGGAACCACTATATTTTAAGATATTGTGTTTCTACATAGAGAAAACTCTATGAATGCCTCCAATAATGATGTATGTTTGACTTCCCAAATATGGAAGGGTTTGTAGGAGGTATTCAGAATGCAGCTTTTTTTGAGCATCACCTTCCATCCTCAGACGGATGGCCAAACTGAGTGGACAATTCAAACCCTTGAGGACATGCTACGTGCTTCTGTCCTTGACTTCGGTCATATCTAGGGGTATCAATTGCCTTTTGTGGATTTTGCATACACCAATAGCTATCACTCCACCTTTGGGATGGAAGGCTCTACACTGCTGACTTTGCAAATCACCATGGTGTAGGACTGACCTAGGGGATTTAGCGCTTATGGTACAAGAGATGGTACGGGCCACCCTAGAGAAGGGGCAGATCATTTCAGATGGATTCAGACTACACAGAGAAGGAAAAATTCTTATTCCTACAGGATACATATACCCATGGATATCGAGGATGTTAACCACGTCTTTCTACGGGTCTCACCCCGGTGAGGTTTGTGGTGACTTGGACAGGGCGGAAAGTTATCTATGAGGTTCATTGAACATTTTAGGTCCTCAGTAATGTTGGTGAGGTGGAATACCACCTAGCACTTCCCCCTCAGTTTCCTTGGGTGCATGGCATTTTTCATGTATCCCAGTTGAGTTGATACATGAATGATCCTACTCATATTTGACATCGATGATGGGGAGACGTTTTTGAAGGTTCTAGTGGATATTTAAGATCTATATAAGAGAGTCATTCATGGGAAATGGATACCGTTGGTGCGTGTATTTTGGAAACATGGGAACCTCCATGAAAACACATTGGAGCGGGAGGCTCAGATTCATGCTCAGTACCCCAACTTGTATTCCTATTTTTTTATGTGGCTTTCAGGGATGAAAATAACTAAGGTGGGGAATATGTAATGACCAAGAAATTCCGTGTAATTTATTTAAAAAATATATAAATATTTGAGACTTCAATTTCAGATGGTACTTGATTCCGAGGCCTGGAGATCCTGAAATGTTTTTCTAATGTTTATTAAGTATTTTCAGTAAGCATGTGAGCAGGTTTTTGTTACTTTTTAACCGGCTCTCAAAATTTAAATCTAATGGCACTGTTGATCTTGCGGAGATTGTAGTTTCTTATGGAGACCCTCACCTCAGATGCATTTGGTCGTGGTTGGAAGATAGTATTTTCTACCCATCATGGGAAAATATAAATATGTGTAAATAACAATTAAAAAAATTTAATTTCATTTAACTTTTGAATTATTTTGAATTATTGGGGGGGACCACCCAATCTCTTTAAACCTTTTTTTAGTTTTTCCAAACCCCCAACATTTAATGACATCATTATATGATGTCATTAAAGCTATCAATTAAGGGGAACACTCTTCATCACCTTGATTGGGCTCTTGATTTTTGCTGGAGAAGAAGCTAGGTTGTGGATCTTGCGGGATGAAACTCCCCTTAGAGGAAAAACTCTTATCCGTCAATGAACATTTATCCAACGACAAACATCGTAAAAGGATATACAATGACGAAAGTCTTCAATGATGACAAACTGATGTCTTTATTTCCATCAATTCACGGACGGCATCAAATCTTAGAGGTAGGGATTGTGGTCTTTGTATACCCCTTAACCTGTTCTAGTCATTCTTATTGATTTAAGAACAACTATGTCGTTTGCTACTATTCTAATGTAGATTGTGTAGGACAAACGAACATGGACCAACACCTCCATAACCTTTTTTATTTTGGGGTTCATCAAGGCTTGTTATCTGGTTGAGAAAAAACTGACTATTATGGTCATTATTAGATGGTGAAGTCTGTAAATGCGTGTGGGAGTCTTCGGAATGAAGATCAGGACACTAGGGAGAACCCGGTGACATGAGGAATGTATTCGGAGACTGGTATCAGTGACTAAAACTAGCATGGCTTGGGAGCGGGGGCGGCACGACCGCGCCGCCGGAGGAGGTTTGCGGGCTATTGGCTGCTGCATATCAAGGGCAGCATCCAGACGCGTGAAGGTGGTAGCAGCGCTTGTCTGTGCCGCCCGGCCCATAGGGGGGGAAGTTGGCACCCAACTCAAACTGCTTGGTCGTTCGAGGTACCTAGCCCCCCCTAGGAGGCAGTATGGGCTGAACCCACCGTGGGGCAGGCATGCTGCGGGTAGCCCAGCAGGATGAGCCGGACCCATCAGGCTGGGTCAGATCTTGTGGGCCCGGTCAGACCCAGGGCCTGACCCTGGTCGGGCGGGGTCACTCTGACTAGGTTGGACGAGACCTGGATGAGCTTCAACCCCTTTCCACTATTTCTCCCATAACATGAGCTTCAAGTGACTGTTTGAAGGAATGTCTACAGTTCTAGAAACCTTGTATCAATACGGTAATTTTGGTATACACCAAGTTTGTTTTGTATAATGTTGGTCTATCATAGGGTTTGATTGAAGTAAATTCCAACCGATCCCTTGGGACTAAAAAGGACAATAACATACAGACCGGGAGTCCATTTGATGCACCATATATTGCATTGAGACCCCCATTATGTGGAGTTCCTTGATGATAATTCTTCATTTGAAATCATTGATGTTGGAGTATCGACATGTGGCTTGACGAGCGGACCCTCCTGCAATCAAGAATGATTTGGGAGGGAACCCTCTAGCTATCTTTTTCATGAGAAAGAGATCCTATGTGGATCTATGCCTTGGGATCCTACATGTGTCTATGATTTAGGATCGTACATGGGTCTATGATCCAGGATCCTACATGGATCTGCTCTAGGAATCCATGTGGGACTACTCTATGATCCTACGTGGGTCAGTTGTACTAGTATCTTATATGGGTCTCCCTCATAATGGAGTTATATGATTCAGTACTTAAATCTAATAAACATTACTACCATAGCTATGCTATACCTAGTGTGAGATGAGTTCTGATCATTATGGTGAAACCGTTGTGGATATTCTTTGTTTGGTGTTACCTAAGAGGTACTCACCCATGTGGTGTCATCTTCGTGGTAATTCTTCCTTTGTGGACAGTTCTGATTTTGGATAAGGTGTTGGATCTATGTGTAATCATGTCAAATTATGTATATGTGTCTTCATACACCTACGTAAGGGTGGTTGTTACTTCATACTTGTGATTTTACACATACTTTTGTGGTTTATTGACTGTGGATTCTGGGAAACCTTCGATGGTCTCTGGATGCCTACTGAGTATCGTAATACACACCCCGACATAGGCTATGACCTAAAATTGTTGTGTCCCATGCAGATGACATACATCATTGATCGATGTAAAGGGTGACGGACATTAGACTGCTCGGAGGGGGACTTACATGAGACGTACCACATGGATGACTTGATCGAGAGTTTTATCGACCATTCATGTAGGATACCTGGTGGACGATCAATGAGTTGTTTCCATGTATGTTGTACCTGAACATTCATTTCGGCTTGTATATGTGCCCTTACATTTCAAACAGTTTTTACTAATGTAGTAACTTGTGGCTAATCCTTGTTGTGCTTTTATACTATGTGTGTTGTAGGTTTTAAAGGAAATTCCTTCCCGATTAATGGGATATTACTTTCATTTCTAGTCGCTATCCCCTAGACTTTAGAAGGCGGGCTTAGGGTGGCCACGACATGGGCCCCGAGGACAGGATGTTACACCACATAACACAATATCCATAATTGATCAAACATCCCAGCCTCACATAACAAGCATCAAGAATCATTCAAAGCATCCTAGCACTTTTCCATAAATCAAGGCATCCAGGCATTATGCAAAATGATCTCTCAGAACTCTAAAGCACAAGGAACATTCCCTTTATATGTAAATGGTAGATCGAGGACCTAAAATGGTATTATCTTTTATTACCCAACTAGTTATTATTCCATCCTGAATTATCAAATTTATTATTTAGAGGTTCTAGCTATGAGAATCTTACGAAACTAACTACCAAAAAATATCAAAAATTAATTTAAAATTAATTTTAGCAGGCCAAAAAATCTTATATCAACAAGAATCATCACGATTGAGGTTCACTAACAAACCCAAAAAAACCATGCACACATGCATCAATTTTTTTTCGTCAAATTAATAAAAAAATAACATAATCTAGATTCATTAAATATACCACTTTAATTACATTATCCAACTAATTACTAATTAATTATAGATTTATGAACATTACCAATTTACATTAATAACAACATGCCAATCCAATCATGGAATATGTATCCAACTATCCTGAAAAACAAGATGCAACACGTTATCATGGTACCAAGTAGAAATGTTTATATGCGACCAAAACCAAATCATTAATATGGTGCAAAACATTATACAGATAACATCACTTTGATCACAGGGTATAAAGCATGAAAACTTCATTATTTCACGTAAATAAATTGAGAATAAATCACCCCCGAAATCTCAAAATGGTATTTGTTGTTCTTATTTTGAGAATGGACCAAACAACTGATATCCAATCACTCCTCCTAAAATAATAGTATTCATCCAATGTATCCTTGACAGAACCATAACAACAACCCCCATGAGAATATCTATTAGAGATATGGATAAGAAAACGCAATAAGATGACATGAAGATAAGAGAGGAAATGTGATTCAATCAGGATAAACCGTTATAAATAAATGTAATAAGGTAACGAGGATCCTCATAGATAACCACACATTGATGATAGAAGCACAAGGATCGACCCATTGAATTGAATCTAAAATTAGGAAGAAGATGGTTGAAATACTCCAATAATGTAAAACATAACTACTATATCCATAGGGTTTTTGAAAAACCTATGTGGCATAAACTTGTAACAAATATTGAGTAAAGGGGAATTATAGGATAAGTAAACCCCTATTATTTATTGTAATCCTTATATGTCAGTTTTTCAAAAAAATTGTGTCACATATTAATTATATTTTAATTTTTATGCCCTGAACTATAACCCTATATGTAATCCTTCCCTTACTTCCATATCATAGAAATTGAACCACTCTAGACTTCCTGGGAGAATCCTCTAGACAACTCAGACTTTAGAAACACACTAAGAATCAATCCAAGTATATACAAACTCATAAATTATATACATCGCAAAACATTCCCTTCCTATATAATAAAATTAAAACCTAGAGATGAATATAAAAGGTTCATTAGAAAAGTCACACAATGATATACCTATAAAATATCTGTCCACCAAAATATGACAACCACCTAACTATGGGGAGAATAAAAATGAACGCAATAACCAAAATAATCTCTTAAAAAGTCTCACATAGTATATACCTAAAAATTGAGATCAAGAAACAATAACATGAAAAGGGGAATATATCCCACAGTATTGATAAATCTATAAAACAATAAAATGAATTTAGGTACAAGATAATTGAAAAACACTAAATTGTTCGGGGTAATGAGTGTTTATATATTCGTCAATTAACCATGTAATATCATTTCTGCCTCAATTCCACCAAATGACCCAAACTAATGTGACCACATTCCGATGAAACAACTTCGTCTATAGGTCCTAGATCTATTAAAACCATTCCTAGAAATTTTCAACATCATAAATATCAATTAAACTACAATTAATGATGTGAGAGTCATCGCAAAGTTAAAAATAGTGATGAAAAACAAGAAAAAAATCATGATTATTTCTCATCCTCGGTTAAGTGCTACACTATATGCAATAACTCCATCATGAGACAAGACCTCAAAAGGGTCAAGAAACAATGGATAAGGCTTACTCCCATGACTAAACCATCACTACCCATGATGGGAATCACCTTTAGGATCACATGATCCCAAACATTGAACTCCATAAGACTCAACTAATTATCGTTGTGAGGTTTTTGATGACCCTATGCTACATTCATCCTCATTTGGAACACCTAAAAAATAATTATTGCATTTTTTACCTACTCTAACAAGATATTTTATGATTCTATAACACTATTCTAAAACATAGTATAATGTGATGATAGGAAACATAATTATTTTACTGGTTTCAAATTGATGGTGGAGTGAAAATATTTGTTGTAGGACAACTCTATAAAGGTAGGGGCCTCATACATGAACCACCAAAATACATGACAGATGAATGAAACATGTATTCATGGTTATTTATGGTACTCTATATCTGACAACCCATTTTTAGATGAACATTTTTTCTAAAAAATAATAGGGATACAAGAGAATGATGGACACCAATCCACACCCTGGATGTAAAATGAGATTCTTCATCAGAAATAGCTGCCATTGAGACTCTGTGGAGTCTCACCACCACCTCAAGATACAACCTCGAAATTCCTCCATTGATCATGACTCCATGATCACTATAATGTAGGCTGATATCTAAAAATGACCCACTACCTCCCATAAAATACATGGCCTCTTCTATCATGAGGTACACTAGTAAAAGATTCAAATGATATGTCTTCACATATCCAATGAAAAACATTCAATGGCTAGTGAAAACCACTGGGAACATAGTGCATGGCCTTCACCTTTTAGAAGAACAATCATCAACACAAAAACTTTTCAACACCATGTTTCAACCTAGGGAACCAAAACAATCCCCTCAAACCTCAGTACATCTTTTTTATTTTTTGGATATACCAGTAAAGGTGTGCTATAAAACATTACATGAACTATCTCATGCATCTAAAAATGAATTAAATGCCTTCTCTAAAAACACTTGGAGTGGTTCATTATAATAAAAACCACCAAAGGCCCCATCACAAACAACATAGTCTCCCAAAACATAAACATAAACATTACCCAACTATGATTCCCCTACTTACTACACCCGCGATGATTGCACCATCATCTAAAAAAGATAACCCCTTACCCGACTTCTCCCATATCATGATGCAGTGTTGAACATTCCTCCATAACTCTCTTGGAATTTCATGATACTTTTACATCATGACTACAACACATTCAACTCAATACATCATCTATAACATTTTAATTTTTATGTCTACATAAAATCTCGATGTCATAATCATTTTAGAACTCCATACTCCAACACGGAAGCATGATCAAGTCATGTTGTTAGAAAAAATACATCATGCTCTTATGATCGATGTAGAAAAAAATCTCACCTATGTAGTAATGATTCTACAACAATAGGTAACAATCCAAAACCACAATCACATGATAGTGGTATGGTTGGTTAGGCTAATAGGGATGTAATATCCAATGATCATACAAAACAACCTCACTATTCAAAATCTTATCACAACCAAAACCACGATGTGCAGCTTCACCGAATACATGAATCTAAAATCCTATGAATAGAATAAAATGCACATGAGTACTGTACAACCTCTCTTTGTGATACTCAATGTCTATCTAACACTGATCATCTGATAGGAATGTCTTGTCATTTCTTCACAATTTGTTAGATGATACACAACCCAATATAATTATATTACTATCCTCCTGTAATATCTATCAATACTATAGAAATTTTACATCTCCCGTAATGTTTAAATGGATTCCTAAGACAAAATTTCATATAAATTTTATTGATTTAATGATACTCCAGGCTTGTATAAAACATAACCCAAAAAATGGAATTCTCTAGGCCAAAACACACACTTATTCAACTTCCCAAAAAAACATTTTACCTTAGAGAACAATCAAAATGGAAAACAGATGTTCTATATTCTCATCCATGTATGGAGTGTAAACCTGGATTTCACTGATGAAAACCACCATTATCATATCTATGAACTAATGGAACACATCATTCATTGACACAATTAACAAAACTAGATTATTCATCACACCAAACAAAATAATTACAAACTCATAATACCGATGATGAGAATATAGAAATTCCTTGAGATATCCTCATCCATCACACACATCTTATTGAATTCATAATAAAAATTAGTACTTGAGAAAAAACATAAAACCATCAAATTATTGAATAAATCATCAATCAAGAGGTGAGAATAGAAGATCTAAAATGTCATTTGGTTGAAGAGACAATAACTGGTACGAATCCACAGTCTTCTTTCAAAATTCTATAAAAAAACCCTTGCACCTTTGGGTGTAACACTAGGATGAAAAAAACTACACTACAATAGGAAATCGATATTTATATAAATCTCTCACAACTAAGATCATAACATCATATATGGAGAGATCGAGGTCTGAGAAATTACTGATAGTTCATTAATCCAATACACGATCTATCGTTGAGGAGGTAGTGGTACTACCACCTCTGGAAAGGAATCAGGGTACTCTCCTACCACCCTATGAAACACTCAATTTATTATTTCTAATGATATCAGCATCAGATCATTCATCAAAGATGAGATAGGTGAAACACACCTCTATCCCATAAAAGGGTCAGTATCTCCAACAAACACTAAAGGATCTCCATCATCATCATCAATGAATTGAACCTTACACCAGATGAAATATATGATAGAATTCCCAAATATAAACAATCCATTTGAAGTATGATTTTATATGGGTGTATCCATAATTAATGGAAATCATTACAGGCGTGGGGCTACACCAGAACTAGATCACATTTTCTACAAAATTCAATGATATCTGTTCTACCTCCAATTAGTGTAGTCAACACCAGTGGAATTGGAAGTTTCTATACCTAAATTCATAAATAATTGACAAGGAAGGGTGGTACGAAGAAGTGCATAACTCTACAATACAACCGGGCTTGAATCCATGTATAAAACAAGGAATGGGTAACTATAAAAACAAATTGATCACCTAACACAAGAAACACTAGAGAATAATGATGACCACGACCTACTCCATAACCAGTCTAACGCTATTAACGACCACCTATATGGAAGTTTTTTTCACTGCAGGAAGTGGGAGAATCTTGGGGCTATCCGCTTCCAAACCTAACAACTATCATATGATTTCCAACTATATAATCTAGCTTCTACTTCCACTGATAAGGAACATAAAGCAGAACATCTTGCTCATGCTGACTACTCAAAAAGGTAGATCACTCATTCAAAAGATGACCATGGAGGACCCCAGGACACCCTGAGAGGGGAGGGGTGAATTAGGGTGTCAACTTTTCTTCTTAATGTTTTGGATCTTGTTCTCACATTGGTAATAACTACTTAAAACTATAAGATGGATATGATCAGCAATGAAACATTCAAATGAAAAGATATAACAGAACATTTTTACTTGGTTCACCACTAAGGGCTACATTCAAGGAGCATACGCCGTCAAGATTCCATTCAAACCAAATTCCAATAATCTTTACTAGTTTTGTATTACAATGTTTCGGGAATAGTCAATCTGTCCCAGGCTCACTGTCTTTACAAAAGGTTCGGGGATAGCTCACTACGTCCCTCAGGTCACTCCCATTGACTCCCCCTGGCTCACTATCATTGGTGAAGTCACGCTCTGTTTAAAGATGTGAAGGTCTCTTCAATAGATTATCATTTAATTATTTGTCTCCTGTTCAGCATGCTACTTTTCTTGCGTCGAGGTTCAGAGTTGATGCCCTTTTCAGTTCAATCCTTCTTCTTTAGTGCAATCACTGAATGCACTAGATCCTCTTGTCTTTGTTTTCCTGGATCACAACCACATAAGTGATTTCTCAATAAATGAAGATCATCATATGTGTAATTATCAGAATCAGTACTCCATGTATGCATGAGATCATGCATGTCACATTTAGATTTCCTCTTTAATGTCACTTTGTGCCGAAGGCATCGGGTAATATTTCAGCTTTTACGCAGATCCAAAAAGACCAGCGGGCTTTAGAAATACCTAGCGTGCTTCTCCATGCCCGGCACACAAGTCCCAATACGGCGCAAAAGTCTTCGGTGCACATGTCCAAACTGGCGCGCAAGTATCACCAAACCACCTGTGCGACATTTCCTTCCTCAACTTCTAATTGGCGCGACACACTTCATTTCTCGCCCAAACTGCCTTGGGCGCGCAACCAACAACCGGTGAACAGCTTCAAACACTGGCGCACAATTCTACCTGCACGACCACACACTACATGCGCGACTTCCACACCTGCGCAATGGGAGATATTATTTTTCTATGTGTTGAACTCCGTGGAAAATGAGGAGGGTTGGTCTAGAATTTATAGGCATTTGGTCAACCTGCGCGGCAGCGTGCAAGTCACCCCTCGGTGTGCAAGTCTCGGCACGCATCTCATCTCCCCTTGCCTCTGTCGCACAACTCACTTGCGCGACCCAACCAATACTTGTGTGACCTTCTTTTCTTTGCCATATTTTGAAGTTCTGTTCTTGAAAAACAATAGGTGCGCAAGTTTCCAATCCTTCTATGAAACAGCGCGCAAGTCTCTACATGGAGCGCATGTTACTTGAGCGACCAACCCAACACTTGCACGACCCTCTTTCCATTGTCATTTTTTCATGTTCTGATATTGAGAAACACTAGGCGTGAAAGTTCCCTTTTCTTCAAGTACACGGCGTGCAAGTCTCCTTGCCAAAAACAGTTTTATCCATTTGCCGATTTTCAGGCCCAAAAATTTGGCAAACACTAGGAAACGGCGTGACCTTGTATCTGCTATTTTTGTGCCCCTCTAGATCATCCATTCCATTGTCGACATTTCTTGAATAAACCATGTATCATTATCCACAGTCCTTGAACTCGACATGCCACCTTGGAATCTCCTTTGTCAACAAATTTTTATGTCGTTTTTTTGCTTTGTAAACATGCACGATCACCTCAAAAGCACTTCTTCTTGGTGATATTTATCCTTCAGCAAATCTTCTTCTTTTATAACAAACTCCACTATCGTGATATGTATTCATTGAAGGCGTGTCTTTAGCATCATAATCTTCTATGACAATTTGATGTGCATGGCCATCTCATAATTCCATTCCCCGAACGACAATCTTAGAATTACAATCACTTGAACATTGTCTTCTTCTTCAATTGTCATGATCTACTTCATGCAAAGAATATTATTCAATTATCCAAGAAGTCTCTTTCATGGATCTCATGCAATCATGAGTAATTGCCTGGTCTTCATCAAAAACCCATGGTTCTCATGCAATAATGAGTAATTCCATGGTCTTCATCAAAACCCATGGTTCTCATGCAATAAGGGGGAATTACATGGTCTTCATCCAAGAGCCCCATTCTTCTTTAATCATCCTCATATGGATTTCACCTCACATTCTTCATTATTGTGAACAATGTATCACCTTTGACACATGTTCTTTGGACTTATGATCAATACAACAATCATCTGAATTACCAATCCTCCAATTTATCGGAGTACTTCTTGATCTCCTTCATTTTGATCTTAATTGTCAAATATTGACAACAAATAAAACCTTATACACAAATTGGTTCCAACAGACCAAAACATACATATGAAAAACAACTTTTTAATAACATGGAATATTCTTGGGAGAATAATCCCCTAGAGAAAAGATATTTTGAGTTTTTATAATTAACCTCATCTGATCAGAAAATGTTATATACCTAAAATTAGTAACCCTAGACCATATATTTGCTTTTTGATGATTCTTGAGGACTCTCCTATTGTAAATATCATGATTTGGGTAACACACCCTTGATGACCTATTATATATCCATCAACATGAGATATGTCATTAGCATAAACATGACGACATGGTTCTAAATTTCTAGGCACAAAGCCTCCCAAAAATGTCCCACCCAATATTATTCATCTAGAAAATGGTTAGAAGAATATCATAGAAGGGTACTATATTAGATTGAAAAAACTCACCCACGACATCTACCTTTTGGAATGGAATGTAGCTCCTGTGTATTGGAATCATTCAAGGTTGAATATAGAAACTCGGCTCTGAACTTGACTCCAAACTCCTCCCACGAGAAATCCTTCATTATCATTGAGTAACTATAACCATAACTACCTTATTTCAACAACAATATTGTCCCAACCAATGATACCATGGGGTACTTCGACGAAAATATCGAAATGAAAAATATTGTATCATCATCCAACTGTTATTCTATAAATATATCTAAAATGGATCCCTTTTACATCAATACTCTGACACTCACTCTCTTGGAGTGGAATCCTTAATGTGTCGTTATGATCAACCTATTCTATATAGTGATCTATATGCAGAACATGTTGATCTTATTCTGCGTGAAGATAATGTAGATGTTTACATGATCCGATGCATACAAATGAAAATACTGTTAGGGAACCTAAAATTAGAATATGTTAGGTTAAAAAATTAATTAGATATTTCATTTTATTTATTTTATATCAAAATATATTCATATTTACCCATTCAAACATAGGCAGAAATATTAATTATGCATGATCCATTGATAGGTCTTTGACCTGAAACTAGTATCAATTTATTTAGTATCAACTATAAAAATACCATTCAATGCAGCAGATCTAAGGGGAGCCTAAATTACCATGTCTCATCCACTATTTATTGTTTACAATAATAGATAAACATAGAAGACACTATATCCCTACTATCCCATGCCTAATCCAATGTGCCTAACTACAAACTTCATCATATCCTCCAACTAGACCTCTAATACCGTCTTTTCTTAACCCCCTCGAATAATGTGTACCCTTGTTATTCCACGAATTGGAGAGGTTATATAGTGACCACCATGTCCTGCCTTCAGTAGGACCTTGATTGGAAACAATCATTGAGTGTATAATAAACATGAAAATTGGATTAATTACCCTTTATGAGAATGTATGTGGAATATAAGGATATGATAGACAACAAAAAACTCTTACTAAAACACTAATATTTATGAATATCAATGTTGAAATATGTTATGTTATGACACAAATACTGTAATGAAAAAGAAACTACTAGTAAAAAAAGTAACAAAAAGATGACAGTGACCCCAATTCCAAAACTGCTACTCAAAACCCCCATGCTAGGAGAAAACATCATTATCTCCAACCTTCACCAACAGACCTAAAAATATTTTGTATTGGTGATGGGTGATTAGTAATGTATACTCAGTAGGATCCTCCTTGTCGACTCTCATGATAGTGGTTATGAAATAATTGTATTGGATAGTAAAAAATAATTGAAAATAACTCATCACGTCAATTGATGTAATATGGTTCTAGACAATCCATAAGTAATATCTTCAAGTATCTCATACAATAACATGAAATAAATAATATTAAGTGTACCCCACCACCACTGCCCGACTAGTTTGCTGCTCTATACCAACATCGTATGGCATGAACATCTCACTCAAAGAAGGATTTCATTTTGAAACCTGAGCGAATAACCACAACATATACCTCATTTATCATACCACCACGTCCATGTAAAAAAAACTATCCCTGTAGTTTCCAAGATCCACCACTGGCTGTATAAAATTTATCATACCAGAGGTATTTTATATCAAACCATCATAGTCTATACATTGAGTAAGGATACTCAATCAATCATGTCCTATAACTGTCATACCCATAGTATATGAGATAAAATTATATCCATAATATATTGGGTTGAAATAAACACAAGCCATTGCATTCCATTACAAAAAAATATGGGAATAATAACTATCGTTCATACCAGCACAAGTAAATATGAATAGAAGATAGTGGGGAGAGAGGTGGTAGTCATGTATCCATCCTTCCATTGAGATGCTGGGGAAACACCCCTCGCGAGATCAAAATCCTTGTGGGGTTAGTTTCTGTAATCATCATGGTGGAGTATAATATAGAAATAGAAAAATTTTATAATATAATATAATCTACAACCATAATATGGGCATATACTAGTACAATAATACACAACTTCATAGATATCTCAAACTCCAATATTCTGCTACTATGTCCATATATCCTATAAAGAACATAATCATTTAATGGAATACATAAAATTAAATTATCACATTATCATATGTTTTAAATTATATTGAATAATTATATAGTTAACCATGAATAATTTCCATATTACATTTAAATAATATCACTAAATTGTTTTATGCCCTCCTCGAATAAGCAATATATGTCCATGTCTTCTTAGAAATAAAACCTCAGCATTCAAACTGAGAATCCACCAACCTGAGGGGTTAAAAATTTATTCATTTACTAACAACATTAATTTATATATTACTAGGTATTCATGGAAATTAGTATATGCTTCCATACACAAGGTAATTAAAATTATATGTAGATGAACTACGCATCGAGTCGTTGCAATCTATTATAGAAGCATACAATCATCTAACACCATGACAAAAAAACAAGAATGAATGTCTAATACCCCACATATCATTGCCTCAATTATAAATAGAGTAAACAAAACCATATTACTAAAACATTAGGGAAGTTAAATAAGATAAACAACAACATGACTCACAACCATGTAACTGATCCCAACACGCATCCAGCTTTCACAACAACTTGTAAATCTAGCTTCAAATCATTTTTTCATCTTCTACGGAATCACCATAACCACATGAATATCCCAATAAATATCATAACTCTAGGAATCAAATGATACCAAAAAACATAGCCTCTTCAACCCTCATACCACCTCAACCATCCTATATCAACCTTTCTAGGCTCACAACAAAATCATGCATCCCCACCCCACATACCACAAAATCCGTCCTTGCTCTACCATCCCAGGCTCACTACACCCTAGGGCCTCTCCACACCACATAACACAATAATTTTCCAGACTCATCCATTCTAGGCTAACATCACAATCATCAAGAAACAAACAAAACAACCAGGCTATTTTCCCTAAACAAGTAAATACATCCCTCACATTGAATAATATATTATGGCTCCAAAGATAAAGTCTCATTGAATTTACAAGAAAATGGGAATAGAATTCCCTATGAAAGAATTATATTCTTGCATACAACATGTTCTTATTCCATCATGAATTAACTGATTTATTAATCATAGGTTCCATCTATAGAAAACCTAAGTGCCAAGCTATCATAATATATCCAATATTAATTAACAATTAATTTAACATGACATTAATTCTTATATCAACAAGCATAATCCCACCGCAACTACATTAATAAAATTAACAAAAATTTAAAAATTCCATCAATTTGATTTTCATCAAATTTAAACAACAATAAGAATACTAATAATTAAACACACCTCTTTAATTCTATTATGCAATTAATTACTGATTAATTTGTGCTTTACGTTCTATAAAAATTTCCACATCAAACAACATGATAATCCATGAAGGGAATAAATAACACATTATCATGATAATCAATAGAAAAACAATTATCATGGTACAAATCATCAACATCTATATATAAATCATTCAAATTATTTAATATGGTTCTAATGAATATTAATTTAATATTATTGTCATCCTTTTTGATAAATCATAAAAAAATCTACGATTCAACATAAATAACTAGAAAAAAATGATTTCATGCATCAAGATGGTATTTGAAATTCTTTGCATGAGAATGGACCATGCGACATATCTCTTATCACCCCATATATAATAACAGCAACCATTGGAGGACACCATGACACAACATCACCACCACTGACCAAGAGAAACTCTATAAGAACATGGGTGATATAACATAATTGAATGGAGGGAATAAATGAGAATAAATGATGTTGAAATGTGAGGAACCACTATAAAATAAACGTTTAAATCCCTATAAATATCCACAAATCCCCATGAATCAATGACATATGTCGATGGTTCAATCCTCTCGATAGGAACTCAGAACGATGAAGAACAGTTATGTCATATGCATAGAATTAAGAATATATTCTATGTATCCATATAGATTTTTAAAGCCTAAAGTGGATGAAATATGTAAAAACATACATCATTTGGGATTTACATGATGTGTAATCTCTTTTAACATTGTTTAATCCCTGGATTTTGGTTCTCACCAAACTAGATGTCTCCTCCCTCTTTATTTTAAAACCATAATCTATTACATGATGTAAAATAATTCCCTTGACTCGGTCTCTTTGAAATTGTACCAATCTAGACTTTCTTCAAGCCTTATTTGGGGACCTCAATCCTCAAAAACATGAAAAAAGTATGATCCACATGGATTTTAGAAATTACAATATTTATAATAATTAAATTACAATTACAAATAAATAAATTTCAATAATGACATAATTATTCACTCATATGGACATTTAAAATAAGAAATACACGCATTATTGTACCTATTTCAAGAATTTATAGATAGTAATACAATGTGAAATTAATTTTTAACATATCAATACATAAAAAATATAATGTTAAAAATAAAAGCAAAATTGAATTATGATTCCATATTTTCAAATCATGAATGGACATTGCCAAAACCCACTCATAAAATAGGCTGAATGAAAACATTATGTTAATTATTTCTTTCTCTAAGTATTTTTTAGATTACTTATCCAAATTACACAATCCTCAGTGGTAATTATAATGTATTTTTAGTAATAAAATTTGAAAAAGATAATAAGGACTTATTTAAATAATATTTATTTTATATTACAAATATCATATTCTTAATATTTATTCAATATAACTAGAATAAAAGAATTTAATATGAGAACATAAATTCCAGTGAATTTCATTTTTGAAAAAATATTATTTATGATAAAAATACTTTTTACCATACTCAAGTGTAACATTAATTCCAAAGACAATAATTGGGTTAATTTTGTTAAAAATTTAATAATAGAATTTTGAAAAAAAATTAAATCATATTATTTTTCAAATTAATACAATAATGGAAAATATACATTATATTAGAAAGCATATTATTTCAAAATTCATTTGAAAATCAACAATTTTATATAAATTGAAACGTTTCACCATTAGATATATTAGATATGATAATTTCAAAAAATTACTTTATTTATATTAAATAAAATATCTAATTAATTTGTAACTAATTAATATATTTTCTTTAAAATATAATGAGAAATAATATTTTATGAAATTGAATTTTTATGCATATAATGGTATTTTTAAAATTTACTACTCAGTTCCTAAGAAATAATTTATAATGTTTTTTTTATTGGATATATATTTACATAAATTTAATAATGTTGAAAATACTATTCATATAATCAAATTGAATGACTATATTATAAAAGTAATATTTAATAAATAATATTTTTATGGTGTGTTTAGACTCCAAGTAAAATGTTTAAAAACAATTTTACATAGTTTTATATTTAATATTTCGGGGTTTTATGTTGTCCCATCCGTTAATTATTATTATAGTGACTACATAAATGTGATCTTAGTTATAAATTTTATGACTTTATATAATACCATTATTTAAATCACACATAATATAAATTTTGAAATGAAATTCCATTTTAAATGAAGGGAATTTGAAATTTGAGGTTCATTGAAAAAATATTTCTCTAAATTGGATAAAAATATTGGTAAGGAAAAATATACTAATGGTTTTGAAATAAAATTTTGGTAAAATAATGAAGATTAATATGGAAAATTGTCAATATAACATTAATTTTATGATAAAAATATGTTCTAGGAGAAAAGAACATTGATAATCAGAAATAAAATTAAAAATATAATATTATTCTTTCAAAATTAGTTATATATATTTAATAAAATATATTAAAATATATAATATTATCATAATTTATAAAATTTAATCATAAATTTAAGTTAGTATGTTAATGAATGTTCCCCATAATTTCTTCTTTTCTTCTAAAAAATTAGTATTTGAGATGAATTTTTATAGACTCTACTGCAAAAATCAACTACTAATAGATCCAAAAATATATAATATAATGAAAATATATTCATATTATTCATAAAAATAATTATAATTGTTATCCCCATGAAATTTAATACCTTAAATGAATAATATATTTTAGTAAAATAATTTCATAATAAAAATAAATTTTCATATTAAATATTTTCATGATCATACGTATCAAATTACATAAATAACCTCAATATTATTGATTTTTAACCTAAAATTTTTGAAAAATATATCACTTTTAATCATAAAATATACTTTCATTTTAACTAAATTAATGTTTTATGAAATCATATGATTTTATAAACAATAACCCAAAATAATTTCATGAAGTGTAATTAATTTCCTGAATATATGCACTTTGAAATGATTTGTTCGTATAATACATATCAAAAAATCAACATAATATTAAATTATGTTGATTAATAACTTATATAAATAAATTTCATTGTATTGTGGATAAAACATAGGCTAGTGGTAAGTGATGCACCATGGTTTCCCTCCAGTTAATGGTTATATTCTGGTGTCCTTTCATTAAATGACCAGTTGTTACCCATGGTATGGGTAGAATTATTTTATAAAATCATATTATTATAATTCCTATAATGTTCTAATAATTATGATAATAAATAGAAATAATAACATTAATAATCAAATCTCTTTTTAATATTTAATATTTTCTATAATTGTTTCTACAAAACCCATCAAAATTTATTGACTACTATTACATTAATATCAAATATTTGAATAACCTAAATAGTTTCCAATACAATTAAATTTACTTCTAAAAAATATTGGAATTATTCCTAAATTATATTTTTTACTATAAACCGTACTACAAAATGGTAATATTAACAAACATGTCTTACAAAATACACATATTCAACTTTTAAATATATAACATAAAACTATGAAAGTCGTAGCTATTAATTAAATATTTTGACCAATAATAAGCATATAAATTAAAGAATCATTTGGGTTATCTAATTCCACTATGTAATAGCATATTTTTACCTTTTTTCTATTCTCCAAATATTTATAATAGTCTATAAAGAAAATGCTAATTATTCCAATCATATCTCTCGATATATTCAAATGAAGTTTGATGTAATTCTATAAACATGTGAAATCAAAATAATGGTTTAGATTTACTTATATAAAACATTATGGGGATATTACCCCAACATTCATTTTTTTGAAATTCACATCCACTTGTAGTATTCATACAGATATCCAATCCTTGGCAACCCCCATAATATATCCTCACCAAAACACTACATATTTATCATATACATGGAATAATACCAATGTTTATATACTAAATTTTTTATATATAAATCCCCCAAAATATGTTTACCATAATTTGATTCGAATTATATTTACCTGAAGCATGTTACACATATTAATTCATTATTTTTAACATATAAATTCAAAAAATTAAACAATAATATATTGATGCCTATGGAATTTATAGGACTAGGTATATAAAAATTTAAAATAAAAAAACATAATGTGTTTGTTTTTATTCCCGTAACTGAGTGAATAATATACATTTACCTATAAAAAATAAATTTTATAACTTTGGTAATATATAAATTTTTTGGGTGATCTATAATTCCTAATATGGGAGTAATCCTAGTAATGAGTAATAACAGGATATCATAAAAATGAAGAATTTTGAGCAGTCCTAAGGGAGCATAACAGAAGAAACATGGTGACATATTATTATAAAATAATATAAAACTATATGTAGTATATTAAAATAACATATCATATGATATGTATAAAAACCTAAATAATATCCCATTGGTTATAGAGTCCCATAATAAAATCAATTTACTCCAAAATCCCATAGATAACCTTACATTATTATAAAACATGACCAAATAAATTTGCGAAATATGTTGGATCTCTGATCATCAAAATTTTATGCCTATGTGTTATATAAAATGGAAAAAAATTAAGTAATATACTGTTGAATTTCCATTGGAAGTAAAAATGTTTCATATTCTTCTAACATGTCCGAATTAATGGAGATTTCATAAAAATTTCATTAAAACAAAATATGGAATGTATTTTCCAATGAATGGATGATATAATGAATATGATATAAATTTAACACATATATTTATAATTTATAACCAATATGAAATAGTAGATGTTATTTCATTATGAATGTTTTTTAAAAACACCAAAAAGAATGTTTTATATGGAAGATACCCATTTCACATTTAAATGACAAATTTAAAATAAATAAATTTGAAATGTAATATAAATTTTTTATTGAAAATATACTTAGGGACATTAAATTTAATCATAAAAGAATTGATATATCATTATGTCGTAAAATTTTTTTCTGGCTATATATGATTAAATAAAATATCTCTTTCCTAATTTTGTAACCAATATATAACACTACCATATTCAAAAATTGATTTAAATATTCCTTTTAAAGAATTATAAAAAAATTAATCATGATTTATAAAATCCAGAATAAATTATTATTTAATATTAAAAACATATATAAATCATTTTAGGGAAAATATTGACATGGATGTGAAAGATTAAAAAACTAAAACAATATACAAGATCAATATTACCTATAAAAAACATTGATGATGATTTGTAATTAAATATTAAATGAAATGGAATAAAAACATGAAAATATACTACTGATAATTGGATAATTATATATAATTTATTCAAGGAAATAATAATATATTAGTTTCCATAATATAATATTGAATATTAATAATTTTGTAAGGAAAGGGTATTGAAAAATAAATCCATTACAAATTTGGTATCATTCAAATTAAATGTCGTTTGAATGAATAATATCATAAGAATATTTAATAACAATGTACTAAATGAAGTTGTTTTCAAAAATTCATTCGTGAGTCACTATGTATTCCTTATAAGGAAATAATGGTGCATGGAATCAAATTTGTCACAAAACTAAGTGATTGAGTAAATGAAAAAAGTTGTAGAAATTAGAAATTATGAAGTGATATTTAATCCATGAAGTGAATATTTGTGAAATTATAAATAGAAAAATAAAGTTTAAATAAATAAAAAAACATTTTGAGATCTATTACCACACAATGAAGGAATAATAATGAGGTGAAAGTATAAGTATAAATAAATGGAAGGAAATTGATTAAAGAAACATCTTACCATATAATAAATTTTAAATATAATCCCGCTGGAATAATTAAAATGAAATGTAACATAAAATATTATTTTTCATGATATATTCCTAATATTATATATAAAATTTAATTCTTATACACCAAATCAATTAAATGAGGATCAAAACATTCAATTATACCTCAATGATTAAAAACTGAAACAAAATCCATTACTTTGAGTCCAACTCATCATGTACATTCTATAAATCCTTTATAATAATTTTATGTAAATTATTTAATTTTTAATAATATTTCAAAACTAAATTATTACAATTATTTTATTTAATATCATGTTAAACACATTTAGGTAATCAAATATGTACAGTAAATATTTTTTGGATATTTGGCTCATATGTTTAAAATGGCATTGGTTATTTGACAATAGACAAAAGGGTTATTTTTAAATGATCTATAAAATAATTAGTATGACATGGTAATTTTTTATAAACCTTAATTATAATTTAAAAAATTAAATTTATTGAACGTTATAAAAAATATTCTATTTTAGAGTCATTGATATAGTAGGTCGTATGTACACATAGGTAATGATTCCATTTTTCAACGACCATATTGGAAATAACGTTTGTATTATATTGAATTCAAATAAAATTAATTATATTATAAATTAAATATTTTATCTTTATAGAAACATATATATACCATCCATGTGATGTGGTGATGAAAAAGAAATCCCAATGCATTGAGGAGGCTGTAATCCACATGTATGCATGGATCAACATATATTTTTCAATTAAATGAAAATTTAAAAATATGGGTGATAAAATCATGTAAAATAATGATAAATATTTTCTATATTTTATATATATACATTAAATCCATCCTAATTATATATATATATATATATGATATAGTAATGGAATAAATAATTATATCATTTAAGAAGGTGGTAGTCTTTTGTATGAATAAATCACGGTTTTCATTCTCATTTAATTGATGATGAGAAATATTAGGGTATAAAAATACAATAATTAAATATTTATGTATAATATGTACATATAAAAATATATCAATGTAGTTTATGAAATTAATTAGTTTGTGGAATATGAAATCAGGCAAAAAAAATCAATTAGAAGCTATAAATATTATTCAATAAACTTCATTTATTTAAACATTAACCCATATATAGTGTTAATTATTCCAATAATAATGATATTAAAATGAGGTTACAGATTATTGGAATGTATTTTATAATTATATTAAAAAGGATACTATTTATATGTTTGATAAAGTGAGGAGATGATTTTCACTTTTATAACTAAGGGGATGTGAACATGTGGAATTTTTTAGTGTATTAAACTTATAAAATTATTAATTCTAAAAATTAAATAGAAATGAAATATTTAAGAAATAATTTGAAGATCGATTGAATTATTTTCAGGTAATTTAAATTTTGCATTTTGACAATATTTTCCCATTATAATATTTTTGACTACATGATGACCCTTTTTGAAAATTACCATGATAAAAAAAATATAAAAATTTCAAGAAAAAATTTATTAATAAAATTATAAAAATCAGACCATTAGTATAACATTATTGATAATCATAGAAATATAAAAATAATTTTTATGAATATAATATTTAAAAAATATATCTTAAAAAAATAATTATTAATTATAAAATATATTTAATGTTATTTTTAAATGTATTAATTTCATTTCACATTTAAAATAACATTAAAATATATTGAATTCAAATATTCATTTTAGACATCTATAAAATGTTATATTTATATATATAATTAACGTAACAGAAAAATTGATTAAACTTATATTACATTTAATATTTTTATTATAAATTTCATCTAAATTTTGTTTTCCAAACCAAATAGAACCAATTTATTACATATTTTAAACATATAGAGATAATAAAATAAAGATAATTCCATTTTAGAACATTCCATTAATAGAATAATAAAATTTTAAAAATAAATTAAATATTTAACAGTGATTTTCTATTTTCAACTAATTTGTTGAAATAAAAGAAGTCGACTCAGAAAATTGGATTAAGGTGCTTTCTAGTGTCATTTATTCCATATTTAATTAGTTTTAAAATTATAGTACTAATTTACCCTGACCTTGATGATAAATATTCAATATGTTTATTATTCTTACAGAAAAAAATTATTTGCTACATATTATACAGATATACTCCTCTGATTGGAAATTTTTTATCCTCATTTCAAGATACAATTTCTGTAATTTTTATAATTTATTAATAGATTAAATGAATAAATTTGATGAATATTTTTATCATAACATCTACTTTGTAATTATTAAAATATTTTTTACCATTTTAAATTATAATATTCCTTTATAATAATATATTTGGATTATTATTAATCATAATTTTGTAATGATATTTTCAAAAAATCCTTAGTATAATTTCATTTTGGGTATAATTGAAAATTAAATAATTTCTATAATAAATAAAAGAAATTATCACAATTCATTGAAAAATAATTAAAAATATAAAAAATAAACCTAATCTAATTTTTAAATTATAATTTTAATAAATAATATCATTTATATATATATAATTTGAAAAAATGAAAGAAATTAATAATAATTATTTCTCAATGATTGAAAAAAGTAATTTGTATCAATAGTCTCAACAGAAAAATGACATTACTAAATATTTAGTGCCTATTTATGAATAATTAATTGAAAAAATTGTATTTTGTAGAATATATATATATATATAATTATAATACTATAAATTATATACATACCTTTTAATTTAACTAATGTGATAAAATGTTAATATTTAAATTATAATAAAACATTTTCTGTATAAGATCTATTTTCAACTCCATATACACAAATGTAAATTTTTCTTATTTAAAAGCATGTGGTGTTACAACAATGGGTTATAAAATCAATTACATATTGTTAATCTATATAGGATGTAACATTTTTTTAAAAATATAATATCCTATCATACATGTTTATGTTTGGTTTTAAATATTAAATAAACCACGCAAAATCCAAAATATAAAAAATAGAGCTACCTTGTATTGAGTACTTGATGATACAATGAAAAAAATATTTATAATAGATACTCCAATTCAATGTTTTCTACCCAATGTATTTACATTATTGAAAACCTATTTTCAATTCATTAATTGTCTGAATAGAAATTGGTTTTCTTTGTAGATTATTATTGATACGTTATTTTTGTTAAATTGTAGAATATAATTCAAAATACAATGATAAAGGGAAAAAATTTATACATTTCCAAATATATTTTTTATATATAATAAACTCAATTTTAATTTAATTAGTGTTAACCCATAATTAAAAAAATCCCAAATTTTAAAAAAGATCGAGAAAGCATTATAAAAAAAATGAAAAAATCTAAGGTACACTAGCAGGTCAATTAGATGAAATAAAAGAAAATAGGTGTAATGATATATTTTTTTCAGAATAAAGAAACCATAATTCTTGTAAATATTAATGAAAAATAAAATCGGTGTTCTTCATTACTCGATGTTCACCCATCATTCAAGGACACAATTATTGGAAATTTTTGAACCCCACAGACACTAAAAGTAGAACTGTAACATCCCAAGTAAGTAATAAATAATATATATTTTTATCTATGACTATTAATGAATTAGAGAGTGTTTTATATGCTTAAAATGAAAATAAATCCAATCATATGCATGGAATAATCTAATATTCTTAAAAGATTGTTTTACTGCCTTTTGATGGAAAACCCTTTTTAAATCAAATTTTTGACAATTTTATAATCCATATTTGTCAAAATAAACATATTCATTATTATTGGGAAATTGAAATTTACATTGGATAAATTTTTGGTATTTTTCTGACAATGCTCATTTTTTAATGAATAGGGAAAAATAATGCATTTTACATCAAAACTGCTTCTTAATATATTATATTTATATGATTAGATTATCTTTTAAATTGGTTTTAAAGTTAAATTAGAATATATATTTATACCATTTAATACAATGGTGGTCATTAGGATTAATTTCACTTTGGAATTGTGCATAAACTAATGCCAAACTTTTCATAGATATTGTTTGAAAAAACCCGCTATTTGTTTTGACAACGGGAATTATTTTTAAATCAATTATTTCAATTTCTGTGTTTGGAATTTGGTAAAATGGATTACATATTTGGAATCAGAAGGTCCAAAATATTTATTTAAGACTCTTTTCTTTTTGGAAATTATGAATATTAACGATGGTAATTATCATTAATTATCTTGATTAATGAGTAATCGGGTAGTTAAAGATAATAAAATAATATAATAATAATAAAAAATAAAAACAACATGTGTCCTAAGGATACTGTTTGTCTCATGTCCAACCATGGGATGCCTTGTTCCAAACTTGGGGGGCCCATGGAATCACTTTTGTGAGAAAGTGACTTTTTATCCTTTTATTTTTAAAGAATGTTAAATGTAACAACGAATGTATCACCAAAGTAAAATATTTTTAATTTGGTATACATAGATGATATTTTAGACTATAAATATTAATTGGAAATCTAAAAATATTTCCTACATCATAGTATTTTTTCATAAATTTTAGACTTTAAATAATTTAAATTATTTATGACATCATGATGATGCAGTGATTACCTCGTTAATAAAAGATTTAAATAAAATGAAATGTTAATGTAAAATCTATGACCTACACATGTCCACAACCTTTTAAATAGGTGTATTTCTAAACCTTATCACCTAACCCTTGAATTATATCTATGTGGTACCTTTTGAATCCGAAAATTTTTTTCAAATAAAGTAACATTTCTTTACTTTCCATGAGTGCCCCTTCTCTCCTCTTATAAAAGGCCCCCACCTATACCTCTTTACCCACACTTCCAAAGCATTTGGCTCGGCCAACCCCTGACCATTTTGTCTCTACACATCCCTCTCTTACTCCTTGAACCCTCACTTTGGGATGAAGTCTTCCCAAGGAAGCCTTTGAGATCAAACCAAAGGGAGTTACCCGATTTTAAGGTAATGTCTTCACTTGAGTCCTTTTGTTTTATTTTGCTTCTCCAACCCCCTAAAATCTTTATATTCATTTATTTTATAAAAAATAATGTATCTTCAATATACTATGATGTTTTTATAAAAAGGATTCGAGCTACACTTACACACACCTACATCTAATGGTTAAAGGACATACTGTTTCCGTGGATGGTCAATTTATGACTCCTGGAATGATGATTGTTCAAAATTCTTTTAACACCTTCAATGATGGACATTAAGATGTCACTATATTTATATATGATATATAATATGTTTATGTTTTCCTTAAGCTTCTGTATTTTTTATTTTGGGCATGACTTTATGGTTTCCATTATAGGTAAACGCGATATCTTCATTTAAGGAAGTGTGGACTACCGCCCCCTCAAAGTGATTTGATTCTTTAAATACCATATGTGGGACGTACAAAGGATGGAAATATGATATTATATATGATATTATTCTGGAATTATTATATACCTTTATATCATTATGATTCATTTCTATAAAATATGAAATAGAAATGAAAGTATCGTTCATGCGTACGTACGGCTTACCGTCTCCATGAACGGTGCATTTCATTTCTTACATCTAAATGATTTTGTAATATTATAAATTCATGTTTATACTAGATATATATGATATATACACCATTATTATAATTATGGATTTAATGGATACATGAAAAACTTGTAATTATAAAGGGTTTATTTTTTACTGAAGTACCAATGATCGTTAAAACGACCGTTATTAACTTAAATAACTACATAGTGTTCATGACATGGATATAAGTGATATAAAAAGAATAATGAACTTGAAAAAGGTTCTTAAGAAAGTTGAAATTAACTCATGTTTATTATTCAGGACATTAAAGAACGATCGAGTCAAGTCGGACCCGAGGTGTGGGACTTCGTCTCAATATCCTTTCATTGAGGAATATTTTGTTCTATACACAACCTTGTTTTATATGGTGTATAAACCCCTTTGAGTTTTACATTTATTCAAAAGGAATATTTTTTTACGAAGCATTTACTAAACGACAAAAGGGAATGTTTTTTTCTTACGTATAAGGAGACAACGACTTCTCCACCACCGTGACCATTATTTGAGTTTCGGCTTCCTCTACAAGCCAAACCATTTTTTTAAACAAAAATAAATACCGTGTTTTACATTTATTTTATTTTGGTATTTGAAATGGTTTTCATTATGATTTCATATCAATGTGTTGTATTGATATCTTGTGATTGAAAGGTGGAAATGTTATGTTTCCTTTATGCATGTTTTATGTGATACGATTATGTTGAGGTTCTTGGGAATTATTATGAAGATGGGTGGTTCTGTGATAAACTAAGGGCAGGTGAGCCCGATATAGCTCTCCTATGCATTGGGTAACGCGAAGGAGTGAAACGATAAGGTTTCTCCGAAGAGATTTAGTGAATATACTGTGATGGGTATTCCAAACGTAACCAATAGGGTTACTCCCTACGTAAGAATGTTATGAATGCCTCAAGTTACCTTTATGTCTTATGATTTATATGATTTATTCATGATTTGATGAGGTATGTTAAAGTGCTTATGTTTTATGGGTAAAGTATGATTTCATTCTTCTGTATATATGTACCCATGTTTCCTTTCAATATTTTCGTATTCCCTTACTGAGATTTTTATGCTCATCCCACGTTTTTTGAAATGTTTTTCACAGGTCAAGGGAAAGGTACATGATATGATGATAGTGTCAAGGATGTGTCAAGAAAGAATCCATGTTTTATTTTAAATATGTTTCTATTGATGGGAAAGAAGAATAATATCTTTATATAACCACTTTTTATATATGTGGAATGTAATGAAAGTTTAATGATCTAATTCTCTAAAACTAAAAACCCGAAAAGATCCTCGATATGTAATCTTGTTATAACTCAAGATTAAGTAAGGTTTATGGTCGGGGCCATATAGTTGGTATCAGAGGTCAGTTTAGATAACTTTAGGAGTTAGATTTCTATTAAATGATTATCCAAAAATATTTTTTTATGGTCAAATTTAAGTGATATTGTATTTGAAGATTACCATGTTGCTTCATCTATGACATGTTTGTTCAGAATGGTTTTCCGTAGAGGAAACAGGGAAGAAGTGCTAGGAAGGCATGCAGAAGGAAATAAACTTCCGAATCAGCATCATGAGATGGTCAGAGTTGGAACTGAACATTTTTTTGCAGTAATGGTGCAGTTGACTCAAGAGATAAATGGATGTGGTATCCATGCACGAGATCAGCTAGATCAACCACAGAGGAACATTTCAGTGGTGGAACATTTCATGAGGCAACATCCCCCATCATGCAGAGTATCATCTGACCCTGTGCAAGATGAAGGGTGGATTAAAGCACTGGAGAAGATTTTAGATGTCATGGGGTGTTCAGACAATCAAAAGGTTAGTCTAGCTATTTACCATTTGGAGGGTGAAGCAGATGAGTGGTGGTCGATGGTTAAAAATATCAGGGACGCTGATGAGATTGATGCTCTCAACTGGGATGAATTCAAAGGTATGTTTCTTAAAAAGTATTCTCCTATGGTTGTTCGACTTAGGATGGAAAAACAATTCCTGGAATTGAGGCAAGAGGAAGACTTAGTGGCTACCTACGAAGAAAGGTTCACTCGATTGGCAAGGTATTCTCCAAATTTTAACTGAGACCTTGATAGTAAAATCAATCGTTTTTACTCATGATTAAAGCCAAAATATCGAAGGGAATTAGCTTCTCGTTAGTTTAAAAGTTATGAAAATCTTGTTCGATGTGCTAAGAGGGTGGAAAAGGAGTTTGCCGAGGATCATGTGTTATATAACAACCAGTACAAGAAGAGACCAAGGTGGTAGGAGAAAGTGAAGAATTCTTCAAAAAAGTATGATGGTAAGAAATATATGTTTTCAGTTTGTGATAAATGTGGAAAAAGGCATGATGGGGAATGTCTTTTGAATTCTGGAAAGTGCTACCAATGTGGTAAGATGGGATATAAGGCTCGTGATTGCCCTGAAAAAGATCAAGGTGAAGGTAAGACCAAATTTGATTTACAGATTGTGAAATGTTTTAAGTGAAATGAGATGGGTCACTATGCAAATGATTGTCCGACAAAGAGCTTGAGTGATGGGAAGCAGTTAGACTACAAACAGAAAGGGGTGGTGAAATCCTTTGCAACTACTTCAGCAGATGTCTTGCCATCAAATGAAGTTGTATCTGGTACTTTGTTGGTTTTTTCAGATTATAATAGTGTGTTGTTTGATTCGGGGTCTACACATTCTTTCATCTCTGAAACCTTTTCTAGTAAAATGGGAATACCATATCAAGAAATGAATCTTGAACTTTTGGAAAAAACACCTGGTGGAAATGTTGATGCAAAAAGAATTTATAAGAAGCTTCCTATCCTTATCTATGGAAGGAACCTACTTGGAAACCTTATTGTTCTACCTCTAGTAGAGTTTGATGTTATCCTGGGTATGGATTGGCTCTCTATTTACCATGCTAAGATTGACTGTAGAGCTAAATAAGTTTCTTTTCAGAAAGACATTCAGTTTGTGTACAAGAATGAACCCTTACTGTTGATAACTTATCAAGAGTCCAAGAACCTTGTAAAATATGGAAATGAATGATACCTTGCACACATCGTTGAAAATAAAGGAACTGTTCAGATTATGATATGCTAGTGGTAAATGAGTATCTTGATGTTTTTCCAGATGAGTTTCCTGGAATAATACCAGATCGGGAAGTTAAGTTTACTGTTGACTTATTTCCTGATTCTAAGCCAATTTCAAAACCCCCTTATCGAATGTATCAAATTGATCTTTTAGAGTTGATGGAGAAATTGCAAGATTTATTATAGAAATGTTTCATTCGACCTAACACATCACCATGGGGTGATCCTGTTTTATTTGTTAAAAAGAAAGATTGTTCAATGAGACTTTGCATTGATTATAGAACCTTGAATAACATCACTGTTATGAACAAATATCCTTTGCCTCGTATCTAGGATTTGTTTGATTAGCTCTAGTGAGCATAGTATTTTTCAATGATTGAATTGAGATGAGGGTACCATCAGCTGAATGTAAAGGAAGCAGATGTTCCGAAGATCGTGTTCCGTACAATACATGGCCATTATGAATTTGTAGTAATGCCTTTTCAGCTAACCAATGCACCTGCTGTATTCATGGACTTAATGAATAGAATTTTTTATGAGTTCTTGGATAAGATTGTGGTGGTTTTCATTGATGATATTTTGGTGTTTTCTAAAAGTGAATAGGAGCATGAAAGACATTTAAGTGTTATCTTGCAAACCTTAAAAGAAAATAAACTGTATGGAAAATTCAGAATGTGTGAGTTTTGGTTGCAACAAATTTCTTTCCTTGGTCACATTATTTCTAAAGATGGGATAACTGTTGATCCTGCAAATACAAAAGTTGTGGAAGACTGGCCAAGACCCACAAATGTAACTATGATTTGTAGCATCCTTGGTTTGGTAGGATATTATAGATGGTTTGTTAGAAATTTTTCACGGTTATCTAGTCCAATGAATAAGATAACTCGGAAGGGCGTTAAGATTATCTGGAAAAAAGAATGTGTTAATTGTTTTCAAGAATTGAAAAGAAGTTTGGTGAATGATCCAGTTTTGGAACTACCTTCCAGGAATGGTGAGTTTGTTATATACAGTGATGATTCATTGAAAGGACATTGTTGCGTCCTAATGCAGAATGATCAGGTAATTGCTTATGCTTCACGATAGTTGAAAACTCATGAGGTAAATTACCCTACACATGATTTGGAATTAGCTGCTGTTGTTTTCACTTTAAAAATTTGGAGGCATCATTTTTATGGAGTAAAGTGTGAAATATATATTGATCAAAAATGTTTAAAGTATATATTCACTCAGAAAGAGTTATCCATGAGACAGAGGAGATGGCTGGAATTAATCAAGGATTATGATTGTACAATTCATTGCCATCTGAAAAAAGAAAATAAAGTGGCTGATTCTTTGAGTCGAAAAAGTAATGTTGCATTAGAAATGTTGCATTTGGAATGTGATCCTTTGGTTAAGGATTTGATTAACTTTGGCATAAATGTTGTTGGTGTAGGAAGTTCTTCTGTTTTGTTTCAGGTATCAGTGAGATCATCTCTATTAGATAGAATTAAGAAAGCACAGAAGCAAGATAGTGAGTTGCAGAAAAAGGTAGAGCTGGTTCAGAAAGGTAAGTTTCCTGAATTCAACATTGATAATGATTTTGTTTTCAGTTTTGTGAAGATATTGTGTGGTAATTGTGATTCACAGTTGAAAAGAGAGTTGTTATGTGAAGCTCATAGCTCTCTGTTTTCAGTTCATCCTGGTAGTACTAAGATGTACAGAGATCTGTGGGAGTATTACTGGTGGGATGGAATGAAAAGAGATATTGCTGATTTTAATGTGAAGTGTTTGACATGTCAACAGGTTAAAGCAGAGCGGCAGTTACCGAAAGGGATGCTTCAGACTTTACCAGTGCCAGAGTGGAAATGGGAGAATATATCCATGACTTTTATGTGGGATTACCGAATACATCTCGAGGTAATAGTGCAATCTGGGTTATTGTTGATCGCTTGACTAAATCTACTCATTTCCTTGCTATACGAGATAATTTTTCCATAGATCAACTTTACCGTTTGTATCTTAAAGTTATATTCAGGTTACATGGAGTTCCCCTCTTCATTGTATCTAATCGTGATCCCGGGTTCACTTCTAACTTTTGGAAAGGCCTTCAGAATTCGTTGGGTACTGAATTAAATTTTAGTACAACATTTCATCCTCAATCAGATGGGCAGTCAGAACGAACAATTCAGACCGTGGAGGATATGATATGAGCTTTTTAGATGGATTATCAGGGAAGTTGGGACCAACATCTTTCTTTGGTTGAAATTTCATATAATAACAGTTATCATTCTAGTATAAAGATGGCACCATTTGAGGCGTTATATGGGAAGCAGTGTTGAACTCCAGCTTTCTGGGATGAAGTGGGTGAATTCAAGTTGATGGAACCAGAATTGGTAGAAGAAATGGCAGAACAAGTTCAGCTGATTGAGAAACATATGAGAACAACTCAGAGTAGGCAGAAGAGTTATGCAGACAACAGGAGGAAAGATCTAACTTTTGAGGTAGGTGATCATGTTTTTCTCAAAGTCTCACCATAGAAATGTGTGATGAGATTTGGTAAGAAAGGAAAGATGAGTCCAAGGTTCATTGGACCATATGAAATTCTGGAGAGAGTTGGATCAGTTGCATACCGGGTGGCTTTACCTCTGAGTTTAACTTAGGTACACAATGTTTTTCACGTTTTGATGTTGAGAAAGTACATGCCAGATCCATCTCATGTTTTGAGTCTAGAGGTAGTTAAGTTGGAAGAGAACCTATCTTATGAGGAACAACCGGTCCATATTCATGACCACATGAATCAAGAGTTACAAAATAAGTTGATTAATCAGGTAAAGGTTTTGTGGAAAATCCCCATGATGGAAGAGGCAATATGGGAATCTGAAAATGCAATGAGGGATATGTACCCCAATTTATTCGATAAGTAAATAAATTACGGGGACGAAATTTTATAATGGGGGGAAGGATGTAACATCCCATGTAAGTAATGAATAAAATATATTTTTATCTATGCCTATTAATGAATTATATAGTGTTTTAGAGGCTTAAAATGAAAATAAATCCAATCTTATGCATGGAATCCACTAATATTCTTAAAAGATTGTTTTACTGCCTTTTGATGGAAAACCCTTTTTAAATCAATATTTTGAAAATTTTATAATATATATATGTCAAAATAAACATATTCATTATGATTGGGACATTGAAATTTACATTGTATAACTTTTTGGTATTTTTCTAACAATGTTCATTTTTTAATGAATAGTGAAAAATACTGCATTTTACATCAAAACTGCTTTTTAATCTACGTTATTTATATGATTATATTATCTTTTGAATTGTATTTAAAGTTATATTAAAATATATTTTTACCATTTAATCCAATGGTGGTCATTAGGATTAATTTCACTTTGGAATTGGGCATAAACAAATGCAAAACTTTTCCTAGATATTGTTTCAAAAAACCTGCTATTCGTTTTGACAACGGGAATTATTTTTAAATCAATTATTGCAATTTCTGTGTTTGTAATTTGGTAAAATGGATTACATATTTGTAATCATAAGGTCCAAATTATATAATTCAGACTCTTTTATTTTTGGACATTATGAATAGTAATGATGGTAATTATCTTTAATTATCTTGATTAATGAGTAATCGGGTAGTTAAAGATAATAAAATAATATCATAATAATAAAAAAATGACCACAAAATGTGTCCTAAGGCTTATTTTTGTCTCATGGCCGACCATGGGATGCCTTTTTCCAAACTTGGGGGCTCCATGGAATGACTTTTGGGAGAAAGTGACTTTTTATCTTTTTATTTTTAAAAAATGTTAAATGTAACAAAGAATGTATCACCTAAGTAAAATATTTTTTATTTTGTCTAATAGATGATATTTTAGACTATAAATATTCATTGTAAAGCTAAAAATATTTCCTACATCATAGTATTTGTTTCATATTTTTTAGACTTTAAATAAATTAAATTATTTATGACATCATCATGATGCAACGATTACCTCATTAATAAAGGATTTAAATAAAATGAAATGATAATGTAAAATCTATAACCTACACATTTCCAAAACCTATTGGATCGGTGGATTTCGAACCCTTATCACCTTAGCCTCGAATTATATCAATTTGGGAACTTTTGAACCCGAAAAGATTTTTCAAATAAAGTAGCATTTCTTTACTTTCCAAGAGTGCCCCTCCTCTCCTCTTATAAAAGGCCCCCACCTCTACCTCTTTACCCAAACATCCAAAGCATTTTCCTCGGCCAACCACTGCCCATTATGTCTCTCCACATCCCTCTCTTACTCCTTGAAGCCTCACTTTGGTCATAAGTCTTCCCAAGGAAGCCTTTGAGCTCAAACCAAAGGGAGTTACCCGATTTTAAGTTAATGTCTTCACTTGAGTCCTTTTGTTTTATTTTGCTTCTCCAACTCCCTAAAATATTTTTATTCATTTCATTTGTAACAACTCCAGTATATTCAATATAATAGGATGTTTTTATAAGAAGGATTCGAGCTACACTTACACACACCTACATCTAATGGTTAATGGACATACTGTTTCCGTGGATGGTGAATTTATGTCTCCCGAAACGATGATTGTTCAACATTATTTTAACACCTTCAAAGTTGGCCATTAAGATGTCACTATATTTATATATGATATATAATATGTTTATGCTTTCCTTAAGCTTCTGTATTTTTCATTTTGTTCATACCTTTATGGTTTCCATTTTGGGTAAACGCGATATCTTCATTTAAGGAAATGCGGGCTACCGCCCCCTCAAAGTGATTTGATTCGTTAAATACCATATTTGGGTTGTATAAAGGATGGAACTATGATATTATATATGATATTATACTTTAATTATAATATACCTTTATATCATTATGATTCCATTCTATAAAATATGAAATAGTAATGAATGTAGCGTTCATGCGTACGTACGGCTTACCGTCTCCATGAACGGTGCATTTCATTTCATACCTCTAAATGATTATGTAATATTATAAATTCATGTATATACTGGATATATATGATATATACATCATTATTATAATTCTGGATATAATGGATACATGAACAAATTTTAATTATAAAGTGTTTATTTTTGACTCATGTACCAACGATTGTTAAAACGACCGTTATTAACTTAAATAATTACATAGTGTTCATGACATGGAAATAAGTGATATAAAAGGAATAATGAACATGAAAAAGGTTCTTAAGAAAGTAGAAATTAACTCAAGTTTATTATTTAGTACATTAAATAACGATCGAGTCAAGTCGGACCCGAGGTATGGGACTTCGTCTCAATCTCCTTTCATTGATGCATATTTTGTTTTATACACAACCTTATTTTATATGGTGTATAAACCCCTTTGACTTTTACGTTTATTCAAAATGAATCTTTTTATACGAAGCGTTTACTAAACGATAAAAGGGAATTTTTTTGTCATACTTATGCAGCGACAACGACTTCTCCTCCGCCGTGACCATTATTTGAGATTCGGCTTCCTCTACAAGACATACCTTTTTTTAAGAAAAATAAATATCATGTTTTACATTTCATTTATTTTGGTATTGAAAATGGTTTTCATTATGTTTTTATATCAATGTTTTGTATTGATATCTTGTGATTTAAAGGTGTAAATGTTAAGTTTCTTTTATGCATGTTTTATGTGATACGATTATGTTGAGGTTCTTGGGCATTATTATGAAGACGGGTGGTTCCGTGATAAACTAAGGGCGGGTGAGCTCGATATAGCTCTGCAATGCATTGGGTAATGTGAAGGAGTGAAATGTTAAGGTGTCTTCGAAGAGTTTTAGGGAATATACTGTGATAGGTATTCCAATCATAACAAAGAGGGTTACTCCCTACATAAGAATGTTATGAATGCCTCGAGTTACCTTTATGTCTTATTATTTCTATGATTTATTCATGATTTGATGAGGTATGTTAAAGTGATTATGTTTTATGTGTAAAGAATGATTTCATTCTTATGTATATATGTAACCATGTTTCCTTTCCATATTTTTATATTCCCTTACTGAGCTTTTTATGCCCATCCCATGTTTTTTGAAATGTTTTTCACATTTCAAGGAAAAGGTACATGATATGATGATAGTGTCAAGGAATTGTCAAGAAATAATCCATGATTTATTTTAAATATGATTCCATTGATGGGAAAGAAGAATAATATCTTTATGTAACCACTTTATTTATAAGTGGAAAGTAATGCATGTTTTATGATCTAATTCTCTAAAACTCTAAACCCGAAAAGATCCTCAATGTGTAATCTTGTAATACTCAAGATTAAGTAAGGTTTAATGCTGGGGCCTTATAAAAACCTATCTGGTAATTTCCATCAATACACTAAAAAATATAAAAATATAACCCATGGGGTATGAAAAATATAAAATATGTCCATTAAATTATAACAAAAATAACAATTTCATTTCTTGGTATAGCACAAGGAGGTCGATCATCACCAAACCAACATTATCAGATCATTGAAATCGTCATAAAACTAAAATCTCAAACCAAAAATACATAGATCTTAAACATCCACATTAAAGCAAAAATTAAAATCCCAACATGATTCGAAAATTATATATTATAACATATAATAAAGTATCTATAGTTTCTAAAAATTTAAACCATGTTAAGAGAAAAGACATTTGATTAAAACTTTATTACCACCTCCACAATAGTTTATTAGAAATGAATACCATAATAAAATATTGAGAGATGATATATGTCAAATATTATATAAGGATCATAAAATAGAAAAATAATAATATAGATATCATGTATAAAATTTGGGATTACTATATTCTATTTACGAACCCACATAATTTTACAAAACAACAAATAAAATAATAAAATGAAAAAACATCCAATAATGAAAAAGCCTATCGATCTACCGATGGAAAATTACAGAAACTAAAATAAGTGCTTTTTATCTATAAAAAATGGTCCAATTATTGTACATATTGAGATAATTATTATGATTAATCTCTACTAAATGTTGTTATATGGAACTAAAATCATGGAGATCATATAGGGGCCTTAGTTGAATAGGAAAAGAAAGGCGGCTCCTGGAAGGAATCTGAACCGACTAAATGCTGGGAAGAACAAAATTATTAAAACAACAAAATATCTAATATATAAAACAACATATATTAAGAAAATGTAATAATTTTGTCAATATAAAGGATATAGTAGAGGACGAATTGAAAATATGGAAGGAATTAATGACTGATGATTCAATCTGGGAGAGTAATGTGAGAAAAAGAATCCATGACAAGGATAAAAGGGATTGACGTTGGAATTTATGTAAGTTTTTTATGAAAACTATTTTTTCCATTTTTAATAATATATTTATTACAAAAGAAACATCCCTGGAGAAGAGAATTCAAATGTATAACCATATATTTCCATGAGCGAAACCAATGAGACAAAAAAATTCCATTAGTTGATGTAATTTTATGATCATGAGAAAGATATTTATACTGATTTATAAAAGGAAAACTTGACAATTCATGTTATTATTCCATAATGATATATTGTTTACTTAATATTATGTTAAATAAATTCATCGGAGGCCAAAATACATACCAACAAATAGAAAACCCAATTACAAACATTTATATCTATAGAGAGAAATATTTTAATTTTTTATGGGTGGACATGTAAATTGGAGACACACATTTTACCGATGGATTTTAGGATTTGGAATGATATAGTAAATTTCAAATAGTATCTTGTATTAAGGATTAGGAAAGAAAAGGGATCAATCTATCAACTTTTTAAAAAATGTGGAATGAAATAAAATGGATGTTTTATAAAAGGAACAATAAAATAGGATCAATAATGAAAATGGGTACATAAATTAAAATATTACCAATGATATACATAAAAGATAATTAACATGATGTAGGTTAGAAAATATTCACATAATTTACCAAAATAAATTAAATGTTTCAATGATAATTTGATTGATTAATATTGAAACAAATTGATAAAAAAGTGTACAATTAGGAATAGTGATATTATTAGTCATAAATGAGATAGGTTCGGGAATATTATAGTTAAATCCATACCACATCACTGGATCATTAAAATCATGTGGTTTTAAAATATTTTTCAAAAATTAAAAAATATGGATGTCGTATTTATGTATAAACTTATGTGATTATTATAATCAATAAACACAACTAAAACTAATATTTTATTTCCTGGAATATTAGACACGGTATTATTTTTAATATAAAAATTAGTGTTTTATTTAATCTGATGTGTATAAATATTCTATTTTTAGTAATATTTGGGAGTTTAATTACTCATAATATTTTAATTCATTTCTCATAGAATTTGATTTGATATTTGGAATGTGTTTGATCTCTTTATATATATAAACTATAATATTTTAAGATATTCTAATCTCATTTTATATAAATAATGATATAATATCATATATAATTGAAGAGATTATTTCAAACTACATAAGATAATGAAATATCCAGTATGTTCTTTAAAATATAATAATAGTGTATTTTTTAATAAAATAGTTATTGAAAAACATAAAATTAATTATATTTAAATTTTATATGAATACAATGATATATTCCTTGATGATTTTTGTTATTATTCCACATATAATGAGGTGTAATTTAAAACTAAAATGATACTAGATGATTTTATAATACCATGGGCCACATATAATAGGATTCATAATGAATTAGAATAATAAACGAATCAACTATGTCATAATAATCTGGATTATTTAACATTCCAATGTACGTTATAATATGGAAATCATGTCTTCTTCTATATAATGAAAGATATGAAAATATATATTTTTATTGATTATAATTAACTTCAAAAGATCAAAATCATTAAAATGAATCACATACCACATATTAAGGAGATTATCAACCAACATAAAGTGGATTGATATTTCTCAATGGTAGGCCTCTGATCATGATATTATCAATTACAGTTGAAAAAATAAGATATATATAATACAACATTCTATGTACTATATTGAAACTTTATGTTCATAGTGACCCCATTAAGACATATATATTTCACAATAGCCCTTATTGAATTATTAAATATTTTAAATAAAAAATAGGAAATGATTATAGATTAGAATATAATGTATTATATTATCAAGGTTGATTTTCATGCTCAATTTAGGATTAAACTATATACATAATGAATACAGAATTTTCCTTACTTATTTACTTTATATTAAAGATGAACATATAGAGGGTAGCACCATAAATTTTCTACCTTAAGAATGTGCATATATATATATATATATGGATGCTTAAAAAATCTAGTTTTTGATGATTTATCTACACAATAATTATTAATTGATATATATATTTTTCATAAAATAACATGATATTATAAATTTTTTTTTACAAAATTCATAAAGATTTTATAATACACTATAGAATCTAACATGAAATGGTATAATGTGACTATAGATTTATGAAGGTGAATAAATATTCTAGGATGTTATGGAGTGACTGGATAATGGATACATACCAAATAATTCATGTATTACGTATGGGGTTTTTTATATATAATGACACTTCAAACTAATTTTCATGTTTTTTTTCATGGATGTTTTTAGGGTGATATATTAGGACTCATTTAAAAAATTGTATCATGGTAAATATTACCCATATCATGATCTATAAATAGTAGTTGGAATATTTGTTTTATTAAAAAGAATTATCTAAATGTTGATAAATGCGAAATATATAATTATTGTAAATTAATAATTTATGTCTTCACGAAGAATGAGTTTCTTAGTGATATTGTAAGATTTGATGATGTATTATGACTACACAATGCAATATAATTCTTAGAAGGAAATTGAAACATCATGATATTTTTGAAGGTGATAATTATGTATTATAGCGTTTGTGACCCACAAAACTAAAAATAAAATACCACGAAGTATTGTTATTTATATATGAATGTTGTATCATAGTTGTTAAATAATGTTGTCTGAATATGTCTCTAAAAATAATGATAAATAAATTCATGTTATACAATATATTAATATAATTATTAATGATGACAAATCATTATATTATTTTCAATGTTATATTATGGTTAAAAATTAGATTCCATTAAAAAATATTTTGAATTTATTTTTTGGAGATGATTATATATTTAAAATTTGGATCATGTAAATATTTTACTAAATAAATATATGAAAAAGATTTAAATCAAAACACCGTTATTATCATTGGTTAAATTGTTGATAATTTTTTTCAAAATATTTGTTTTCTTGTGAATAGATAAATATAATGATTTTTAACCAAAAACTACTATTTTAAAAATATTATTATTTTTTTAAAATGGATTAAATGTTTCATTAGTTTGATTAAATTTTAATTTATATATTAATTTTGATTATAATCAACAGTATGTTTCTATTTAGTATTCATACAATTTTTTTACATAAAAAGAGATTTTCTGGAAATCTACATTTATGTGCTCAATTTTTTTTATTAATAATATAAATTATCCAAATTGATTAATTTTTGTAATTATATAAATATATAATATATTCAAAAAAATTGTCTGTAATTATAAAATTTTCATAATGTGGCACTATAATAAGAAATTTTTTATTCTTGAAATTGTACTATAACTAAACAGGTTTTGACATGTTCATTAGGCTTATTATAATATAAATGAATGGAACATATAGATCCTGAATATTTTAATATAGAATCTATATTTTTAATCATGTTGTTCAAATTTCCTAAATATGAATCATCTATTTATGGTCTATATAAATAGTATCAATGTAATATTTTACAACATTATAAGAGGTAAATTACTTAAATCAGGATAAAATAATTGTTAATACCGCAATATTTTATCTTATATTTTATTATATTAATTGTATTAAAAATATTCAACTTCGGTTTTAAATTAATTTTTTTCATGGGAAATTTTCCATGATAAAAACCTCAATAGTATTTAAAACATATAATGTTACAAAATGTCACTCTTATATTTGTATATATGTTTTGTATTATCAAATTGGAAAAATAGAAATAAACATACAAATATAGATATATATATTTAGATGACAATAATTATTATCTTGATATTAATTTATTTTTATTTTTTTAAATTATATAACTTTTTTAAATTATTATACATCAATGATACATTATTTATATATTTCAAAATAATATTATATATCTGATTTTGAAACAAAATAATATTAACTGAGTGATATATACTGTTCAATGACCTTTTTTAGATAAATACATCATGATAGTGATGTATAAATCTATTATAATGAAATATAATTTTTTTATTTATTTTTTTCCGGAATATTAAATGAATAATTTCAACATTAATATTTATGATTTTTTGTCAAATAATATTATTTTAAATTATTAAAAATTAATATAAATCAATAAATATTAATTGTTGGATACTATATCTTTTAATTATTAATTACATTGAAATTGTTGATTAATTTATAACTTTATATGTTAAATTATATAATTTTATTAGTGAAAATAATTTATGAAGGTTAATGATAAAATAAAAAACTATGGGGTTTGTCAAAATGATAATGAATATAACACCATTTAAAAGGTTATAAAATGAATTTTTTATGTATTTTTAAACTCCTAAATGTATATATTTGAATACATAGAAATTTATTTAAAATTTAACTTAGATAATGGCCTCGGGATATATTAATCATTTAAGAAATTCCAAATATTCCCCTCCACTCAACTATAAATGGGAAACTCTCAATTCTATTATCCATGAAAAAAAGAGCCTTTTTGCTTGTCCAACCCATATTTTCTCCCTTATAAACACCATTGGTCAAATTATATAGGTTCTTGTATTCCCAAAAGACTAATCATATGATCCTAATGACAATATCTAAAGTGGTTCCTTCCGAGAAGAAGTAATTTTCATAACCACGTGATTTTATTTTAATAAATTTTTTCCCCAACATAATTTTTATTTTTAGAAAATAAAAAATTCATAATAATATATATAAACTAGAATTTTATTATGATTCTAAAACAACCTTTATTAACCATCATTTTTTTGAATGGGAGGAGAAAATATCACATGTGTGTGCATACTGATTACCGTCACCATGTATAGATAAAAATAATTTCTCATTATCATCATTTAATGATTGTTATTATGATGGGTTTAATGATTAAATATTATAATTATGAAATTATTCTTCTTCTTGAATTATAATATCATGTCTACAATTTTACCGTCCAAACAATGGTAAATGGATGACGTCGCTCTTGTATATGTGTGAACTTCCACCACCATTAAGGGATGTGATTATTTTTTTGTTTATTTTTTACATGTATGTAAATGAAAATTGATTTCACGAATATATATTATTTATAGTATTTAATAAGTATTTTTTAAAGGTTATTAAAATATAACATGTCTTTTGTTCAATCCTTTGATATATTGAAATGATTCTCATTCATACATATAACTATTCTTGTCCATGAATGGTTTTATTTATTTTCACACTAATAGAATATATGATGTTTTAATTAATATATATTATAGATATATGTTATATATATATCATTATTAAAATTCATGATGTTATGGATTTGTGATCAGTAAAATGGACAATAAAAAATGAAACAAAACATACCTTAAAAAAGGCAACACCCAGAAATGTAATTTTAAAAATTAATTTTTAATAAAAGGTTGATAAAATATTATTTGAAAAAAAAATATTCTATCCTATATATGATTAATTAACATGAATTTATTTTTAACTATTAATATGTAAATAATGGGGTTGAACATATATAAATAAATACATTCATTGATGGGTGTTTTTAATCAATTTTTTTTATATGGTTAGGATCTTACACTATAATCTCATTTATATCGACAATGATTCTGGATAATAATTCCATTTATGATATAATATGATATATCACTCAATAATTAATTTTTTTAACCAATGGATATTTAATGATATAAAAATTTCAATTATTTTTTTCACCAAAATTAATTAAGACACTAATAATTTATATTTATTTAAAATCAACATTATTTCTTCCATTGGTCAACAAACACCATACTTCTAAATATAATTTTTCTTAATTGTTTTCTAACATGTGCTTTAATATTATCTTATTAGTTATTAATTTTATTTTTTTGAATGATTTTCTAAAAATAAATTAAAAATTACATATATTGATTTTTTGAATAATCTACTCAATAATTTTTTTCTGAAAATCCGAATGTAATATTTTTTTCTAACATATATATAATGAAAAGAATTTATCACCAACTATAACAATAGATGTTATGAATATTGATATTAATTATTAGACTTTCCACATTAAAAATTTTTTCTCGTACTTTTTTTTAATGATGATATATTAAAATTTATTGTCAATGTGGATATGTTATTTTACACTAGAACATTTTCAGTGATATTTTAAATGAAGTTTAGTATAAGATGAATTCATTTACAGTTAATTATTATTTAATCTGTATTTGTTCCAATTATACAATTTTTACTATTTTGGTTGTATAATTATAAAGTTTTTTATATTTTTGTAAAACCAATTTAATATCTATTGGTTATGATATGATTATTATGAAATCCATTTTCTATGTAGGGGTTATAAGGTGACTATATGACTAATATTTTGTGATTTTATGATCGTATATATATTATGTTCATTATGTGGTTCATACTTACATTATATAAATTTAAAGGTGGTTATGTTATAACCAATGATGGTGGACATGATATAATCAAGTATTGGTGGTCTGGTAATTATATATACCTCTATCTCATTAGAGAAATATGGATAAGTGTCAAGGTAAATATTGTTTTAGAGAACCACATATTAATTTTTAATTGTTATGTGTTGATATAACATTCAAATATGTTAGTTTATTTGAGGACCTAGATTTTTTAGAATCTCATTACAGATTATCATGTACCTTCACGAAGTTATCAGGGTTCTCCATTTTCCCATTGATTATAAATGACTTATAATAAATAGGGTGGAGTCATATAATGGGGAATTCTGGGATTTGTTGGGATTTTGTATTAACAAGTTTATTCTACAGACTGCAGGATGATTTCATTCCGATTAATAGTGTTAGAGGATGGGAAATTATTATTGGGTGACTGTCCTGAAATGGGTCACACTGTTAAAGGATACATGTCGTTAATGTCAATATCAGGTTGTTTATGATTTAAATGATGATGTTTTAATCAATGGTGATGGGTTTTTTTGTTTACTTAATAAATATGTAATCGATGATGTTAATAAAAGTTTCATGTCAGGTAATTCCCCTATAATGTGTTCTTTAATATACCTCTTGGGTTTTCATTTCTAATTCCACATCCTATTTTCATATTCACTCAATCCAAGACTCTTTTACCATAATTTTTTATGATAGAAGTCATCCAAGATCAATCATCTCAATGTTCCATCTTACTTTCAAATGTGGTGCATCTCTCTGGGTATGTTATGATTACGATTCAACATTGTTAGGGATCATAGTATCATAATTGGGTTAAATTATAATATATTTCAATAAAAATTTTGGTTATATATTTACCTATTCCCTTATCTGCTATGTAATCTTGTTTAGTAGGTATTCCATTATTTTTCATGGTGATGTGATATTTTTATCATGAGGTATATCATTTCCTATTCTATGAAGATACATTTTGTTTCTAATTGGATCAATATTGTTATTAGGATTGGGTTATAGGATCTCTGTTTGTGTTTTTAGGATATGAATTAGGTGGATTCTATTGTAGGAATTTGTTATCTATGCATTGAGTTAGGTTGTTTCATCTCTTTCCTATGGTAATAAGCATGATTTTATCATGCTTTATAAATTGACTAATCAAAATTGAATGAAAATTATGTATATTGAAAAGTGTTTTTTTAAGAGACAGTTTTCCATGACCTTTGTTAAATAAAAATGATATGGGTAATTTTAAAAAGCTAAAATTGATTTTGGAAAATGAGAACAAGGGTATCATTGGGTACTTAGATGAAATGATTATCTTGATTCCATAATATAGGTTTTATTATTATCAAGAGGTTTGATCATAGGTATTTCCTCTACTTTCAAGGTTTATTTATTAAGGGTACCGATATTTACATTGATGTTGGGATTACTTATGGTTTATTTTAATCCTTCCATGGCCTGTGTCTTTTTACATTCATTAGGAATATTGTTTATTTTTTTCCAAGTAGGCTTCTAGTATATCCTATCATGATCCCAGGTACAATGGAATGTGATGTTGACTATGTTTTTAGCTACTTTGATTTTTGGGATAGCCTTGATATGCATGTTATACCTATTATTATTTTGAATTTTGTAAAAGATAAATGACTAATCATTCCATGTTTTATTTATTATAATCTTCATGAATTGATTTGAAGTGAATTTATATGGAACCCCTTATAGGGATCCTACTGAGCCTATTTTGTCAAACCCTTTGGAACTCCTTGGTGGAGAATATAACTTTTTATCCCATCCATTGTATACATAAAAAATGTACTGTAGTGAGGAAGTGATGTTCATGCCACCTGTTTTGGGGCTTCTAGTTGTGATATTATGGTAGTTCATCTACACAATATAATAGAGTTGTTGTTTAGTGACGTTCTATTTAGTTGGACTTATTTTTAATGAATTCAATACATTTCAAAATGTTCATTTTTTAGTCTTTTAACTATTATGTCACACACACACACACAGATATATATATATCTTTTCTATTCCACTGACTATTTCATTTAGGGTATTCACATATTTGACGTGTCTTATAAGGTTGGAATGAATTATTCCTTATAGAGTGTTGTTAGGGGACTAAATGATTGGTGCCAACTCAGTTGGATCAGAAATACCCATTGGGTATATTACCGAAAAGGTCAGGTTATAGTTTTGAGAGTAACCAGGTTCAATTTGTGACAATTGGGTATCAAAGGTGGGTTTTCCTTAATAATACTAATCTTGGGTTGTCTGTTAGGATGAAGATTATATTTCAAGCAAATTAGAGGGGTGCTGTCATGAGTTCTTGGCTTGATATTGTTATAACCTAGTTAAAGATTCCATGGGAAGTTGGGATGTGTGTCTTTAGTGTTGGGTATTGTTGTACTTATCATTTTCTACATATTGTTTTTCTATGATGAACTAGTATGTGTTATACTGTAAGATGGTTTTTATGTTTAATTTTATAGTACTTTTCATCTCAAACATATACCATGAGTTCTTTAAGAGGGTACAACTGATGCTCCTCAAGGTAATCCACCAATCTATCAGAATCGTGTTGAGACTATCCTATAGGTTGTCTGTGATGTTCATTAGGATGTAACAAGAGTTCATAACACAATTTCTGAGGTAGAACTATTAGCTGGTGTAGAGAGATATCAATCACTAGAATATTGGTGCGAGAATCCAACATACATTTAGGTAATGAATAAACATGAAGAGGCAGATGACTAGCTAGATAAGCTCGATGAAATATCCATATTTTTGGGAGCACCTAAAAATATTTGGGTAATAGTTTCATTATAAAGGCTTGAGGGTTACGGTAATAGATTGTGGTATTGAATGGTCAAGGAAAGAAAGCTAGTGGATTTTGCTGGGATGGTTTTAAAAACTATTTTATTATGGTATTTTTCCAAGAATCCATGATGTTGGAAGATTCATTCATATTATTATCTTTAAACTAAGGTTATAATTTGGTGTAGGCATACACAAATATATTTTCTGAGCATGTATCTTTTTTTCTAAACGTGGTTATTAATGTCCAGATAAATGATCAAAATTAACTTAAGGGTTTGCAACCAGATATATAATTGCATGTGTTCATGTAGAAACATTATACCCATCAGTAGATGGTAGAATGATCTATAAAACTAGAAATAGATATGGTAGGAAATGTTGGTTTTCCAATCCATCTCTTCCATGTAATGGCAATTTAGTGGAGTGCATATGAAGAAACTAAGTGGAATGATCATTATAGAAGCAGTAGGGGTGATTCCCATAAATGTGCTTCTTATGAACTGTATGTTATGTTAGGAAATGTTCTATGAATTTTTTTTCAATGTAGAAGGGGAGGACATAAATTTAATTCATGTCCTAAGCCTGCAACGTTGTGCAATAGTTGTAGACACATTGGTCACTCATATCACATTTATCCAGATATGACTACACATTTTTATGGTTAGGGCATGTTGTCTTTAAGGAAAAATGTGGGGCAGTTAGAAGCATCAAAAACTATGTGGCACTATCTACAAGACTCTGATTGAAGAATTTTCACGTAATCGATCGGTACCATGTGAAAGTCGATGTTTGTTGGACAACAATGACATGTACAATCCTTATTTAGTCATCGGTATAAATTTATTTATTTTATTCTAGTTACTCTCAATATTATATATATATATATATATGTTTAGTTGGTATTCTTTAAAATCTAATGGTACATATTTCCATTATAATGGAGTTAGTGAAACCTCTCATTAATTGGAATGATCATGGGTTTCTTGTGACCTTGTTCCTTAATAAATTCCAAAACAAAGTTCATATTGGATTATCTCATTCTTGATCAAGATCAATTTGATATAATCATCGGTTTATATTAGATTATATTTCATTGGGATGTGGATGATTCTTATCATCAGTGTCTAGTTTTTCTTATTACTAATGTGATTAACCATGTATTTTTGGGGGAGTGGGACCCTAGATCAAGACATTTAGGGCCTTCCCACCTAGAGATCATGAGGTATATACATATTTTTTATTTAAGAACAATGACATCTATCATATTCTTGATCTTAACATTGTCATTCATGACTTTGATGTTGTTTCCCCAAAAAATTATCTCGCATTCCACTAGAGTGAGATATTTATTTTTAGATTTACATACTACTGGGTACATAGAGGATATTAATACCATCTTATCACATGTAACCAGTAGATCTGAAAATATCAAGATTCAATGGGATTACGTGTTGAAAAAGGTTTGGTTATCCTAATCATTTAACATTGGTAAGAACATGTTCTATTTGATAAGAAAAATGATTGTTAATTTCGGTAATGTGTGGATTATAAAAATGTGAACAGGTTGATTATTATGAAAAAATTCCATTTTCAACGTGTGGATTATTTGTTTGATCATTTAAATTGAAAAATGAGGATTTCATATGTTGATCTGCAGTTGGGTTATCATCATCTCCATAGTTGGGTGTCCGATATACTAAAGACGACATTTTGGAGTAGTTATGGCCATTATGAACATATCCTAATGCCTTTTGTTATGACTAATGTACCAATAGATTCACTGGAAATGATGAATTATATATTCAATAAATATCCTGATGATTTTTTTTTTATTTTTTTTAATTTAATCGATAAATCACGTTGTCGATCTTTTCAGGTTTAGTGTTTTAAATAATTAGTATGTAACTATTACATTACATCTCAAAAATTAAAAAGTAGGCACTTCTACAGAGTTTCAATTTTTTTCATAAAATAAAAAATCATGAAAAAAGTGTCATGTATAGTTCTATGTTTTATATAGGATGACTTTTACTTCATCCCATCATTGACCATATTCTTCTTTAAGTCCTATGAAAATAATTTCAAAACAAGGGATGAGCATAAAAACCATGGTAATGGTTATGCAACAATGAATGAAAACAATATTTCATCAAAACATAAGTTTTTTAAAATTCCTCATGAGATCATATTATTTGTGAATAAAACATTTTAATAAAAAATCATAAATGTATCTTCTGGAATCCATAAAATTATTATGTTTTATCTTTCACAGCTACATATGGAGTTAGATTTAGATCCCTATTTGAGTATATTCCCAAATTCCCTTAGGAGAAACAATCATGTTTACATCGATAATATTCCCCAATGGATTAGAGTGATATCTCAGGATCACACACCATTGGGTTATCACTGATCCAATCGTATACATGAACAATTCCCAAGAACCACAACATATTCATAACATATAAGACAAATATTAAGAAAATATAACATTTCTAAATTTCATTAAAAAATATATCTTATAAATATACTAACATAAAAAATCCATTATCAAAACCATTTTCAATACCAATATACATAAGAAGGTTATATGGTATATATTATCCTCTTAAAAACAATATAGATTGTTAAGGAAATCATAGATCAGATAAAACTCACGGCGGTGGAAAAGGTCATTGTCACAAGTTAAGTTAAAAAAGTCACATTCTTTTTTGCATTTTAGTAAAATTTCTCATCGAAAAATATTCCATATGAATGAAATAAAAAGCCAATTGGTTTTATTCATAGTATGAAAAATGTCGTGTATTAAAAAAAATAAGACTCAATGAAAAGGGATTGCGACGATGTCCCTTAGCTCGTGTCCTACTTGAAATGTTTGTTCTCTAATCTCATGAATAATAAACTAAATTTATTTTTTAATTTTTTAAAAATCTTTTTCAAGTTTATTATTATTTTTATATCACATTTTTTCATTTTATAATCATTATTTAATAATTTATGTTAATAATATCCATTTTGTTGATATTTAGTACTTGAGTCAAAAATGAACTTCTTATATTTACAAGTATTCTATGTGGCCAAAAGTTCATTATTAACATAATTATATTAATGAATTATATATCATATATATCATATATATCCAATATATATATTTATTAATAATATTACAAAACATTTGGAAATTGGAAATGAAATGCACCATTCATGGTGACTGTTAGTCGTACGTATGCATGAACACTACATTCATTTATATTTCATGCTTTTAATGGAATGAAAACATAATGATAAATAAGTATATAATAATTATTGTATAATATAAAATATAATTTCATTAACTCCATCATTTATACGTTCCACGTATTGTATAAACGAGTCTTATCCCATTGAGGGGGCGATAATATGCCCTTCCTCAAATGGAATTATCACGTTTACCCATTATGGAAACCATAAAGGTATGATATAAATGAAAGATAAAGATTACTAGTGTCAAGATAAATATAATATATATAACGTATAAATAAATTACCACCATAGTGGCCACAATAAGATGTGTTAGGAGAAGATTGAATAATCATCATTTCATGAGGCAGTAGTTCGCCGTCCCCAGAAACAGTATGTTCAATACCAATTAGATGGAGGTGTGTGTAAATTGTAGTTCAAATATTTCTAAAAACTCTATTATATTTAGGATACTGTTGTTTATATAAAATAATTTAATAAAAATAGTTTAATGGGTTGGATAATTACAATAAAAAAATAACTTAAGAGAAGACATTACCTTTATATCAAGTTACTTCCATTGATTTGATCTAAAACTATTTCTTGAATTGCCTAATGCCCAAGGTAAGGATTCTAAGAGGTATCATGGGTTTTATTTGGGTATAGTTAGGTCGAGCAATGAGGTTTTAGTGTTGTTAGTAAAATGTTAGAGGTGATGGATTTTTATAAGGGGGATGATGGGCTCTTTAGAAAAGATTGAAAATTTTATTATGTTATATAATGAGATTCCATTCCTAAAAGGTCCTAAAGTTATTTAAGTTGAATATAAGTTTACATTGGTCCTTAATAAAATCATCCAATAATAATTGGAAAGGTTTTGGATATTTTTTCCATTTTTATAATATTATTTACGTAAATTATTCATTATTGAGGTAAAAATTTCATCATAATTGTTTCATAATTAATTTTATTTATTGGATGTATCAAAATTATAAAAATATACCATGATTTAGAAAATATTTTTAGCTTTCTAAGGAATATTTATAGGGAAATATATAAATTATATAACCCCACATTTAAATTGTTTTAGATAAATAATACATGTTTAGGATGATTTTTTTACATTAAATAAAAAGTTATAAATATCAATATCTTACCCAAGTGTCATTAAAAGGAAAAAAGTCTCATCATAGGATTTTATGGATTGGCCATTACACATGCAATAAGCTTATGAAATTTTATAAAGTAATTTTATATTCTTATAATATTGTTTTACCTTGAATTACCCTATTTAACTTTCACCATGATAAATAAAAGGTAAAAGATTCTTTTTCTAAACAATAATTTTAATATAATTGAATCAAATTTTACATAATAATAACAACTATGTAGGATAGATTTTCAATATTCAATTCACAGAAGTGGTAAAAATTTTATTTCAATTAAAAAGATAGTTTTTGACTACTACATAGTGTTTTCATTAATAATCAAAAATTGATGTTTTTTTAAACAAAATATAAAAAATTCATCCAATGTTGCATTTGATCTATTGAATTCAAATGATATTTATATTTTAACAATTTTAAAAAATAGAAGTGGGATTAATTAATTTAAAATTCATTCATGTTGTCGAAATAAAAATTGTGTTATTAAGAAATAATAACTATCAAAAGATTGACACTTGTATATTTCCTAATTCAAAGTGAAATTATTTGTAATGCCGAAAATTGGATTAAATGATAAAAATATATTCTAATTACACATTAAAACCAAATAAAAAGATAATATAACAAAATTAATAGAAAAACAAAATGGTAGTTTTGAATTAAAATACAGTATTTTTCACTATTCAATTAAAATTGTATTTTGTTAGAAAAATACTAAATATTTAACCAATGTAAATTTGGATATCTCTAATCTAAATAATATTTCTATTTTGTCAAATATAACATAGAAAAATAACCAAAATTTAATTTAAAAAGGGTTCACCATTAAAAGCTAGTAAATCGACCTTTTAAATAATATTAGAGTATTTATCCTCAAATATATATTCATTTACATTTTATGCCTGTAAATTTTATTGGATAAATTTAATAATATTTAAAATAACATTTATAATCATATTATTGTTAAGTATATTTATTTTTTCCAATAAAATAGCTTGGCATTAACTACCATTTAAAATATGATTTTATAATTATTTTTTAGTATGACTCAGCTTTGTGTGTAACATTAGACATCAAAACAACAAGTTGTTATGTATCGGGTACTCCATATATCATAAAATCCCATTTAAATTAATAATTAAAATTTACTTCCAAAATATTACTAAATATGAAAATTTATAATAAATTATTTACAATGAAGGTTACATCCTTACACCTTTTGGAAACTGCATCCTCGTAGTATTTATTCTCTTATCAAATAAGTGGGTTTATTTATCTCTCTTTGAATTTTTAGATATCTAAATTTCCTCTTCAACCATATTGTTTTTTCACCCATTATTTTCCTAATGAATTACCTTATTCTGAATCACTAACTCTCTTCAGTTAATAATCTTCACTGGTTGTTCCTCATAAGAGTGATTCTCTTCCAACTAAACTACCTGTAGGCTCAAAATATGAGATGGATCCGGAATATACATTCTAAACATTGAATAATGAAAATAATTGTTTACCCAGGATAATCATGGAGTTAAATCCAATTTTCAGGAAAACTGATCCAACTTTCTCTAGGAATTCATATGGTTTAATGAACCTTGATCTCTACCATGTACTTTTAAGGAAGCATCATTATTGATAACAAACTCACCATTTTTTGGAAGGTAATACCAAAACTGGATCATTTGACAATATTCTTTTCATTTCCTGAGAATAATCATCACATTCATTTTTCCAAAAGATCATAACATCTATTCGAGTTAATGTAGTCATTGGGATTTCTAACAGTGGAAAAGTTTCAACAAACCTCTAGTAATAACATGATAAAACAATAAAACTACAAATCTCTGTGATATTGGTAGGTCATTTCCATTCCTCAACAACTTTTGTTTTCACAATATAAATAGTTATGCTATTTTGTGAGACAATGTGACAAAGGAATGAAATTTCTTGTCACCAAAACACACAATTTCATGATTTCCCAAATAGATTATTATCTTGTAATATTTCAAATAAAACCCTAAATTACATCAATATTCCACATTACTTTTGGAATAATCCACATTATTGTCAATAAACACAACCACAAATTTAGAGAACCAATGCTTGACGTACATGGACATTACATTACTTTTTCAAAATACTTAAAACATATCAAAAACAAAAACACAAGGACTGTAATTTCTTACTGTCTTTGGAAACTCATAACATGATCTTCTAATCGTGGTGATAGATCTTCAACATCTCCCATAAAGATCATCCACTTTTTTTTCATACTTAAAACCTTTCTTCATATCCTGGGGAAAAGAAAACATATAAAGGGTGAGCTCAAATGCTCCTCAAGGTTAAGCATGGAGAAAATAAAACAAACCATATACATTTTAACTTAAAAACATTAACACAATGATTAAACATCAAAATCTTGAGCAATGACATAAAACATAGCAGTACATAAGGCATAGATACAAAATCATGATAAAATAGAATGGGAATAAAACATGTAATTGTGAAAAAACATTAAGCACATGATATGATTTCCATAGTAGCCAAGACATTACTTCCAAGACCATCTTAGTGGATAAACTCCCTTTCTGAATTGAGTTCACTCCTCATTCCAGTCTTGTATCACTGAACTGGATTAAATTACCGTTCCAGCCATGTCTATCTCATGAGATATAAATTATTACCAAATGTATTTTAGGGAGTTATAGGTCCCACCCATCTCATAATGAAATCATTCTTACTTGTTCCCCAACATGAAAAAAAATCATTCATCATTACCCAAAGTATAAAATGGGTTTCACAAACATCATCCCATCATAACATAATCCATAAAAAGAAAAAATGGATATAATTTCATCAGAAGAAAATTGAGACCATGTAAATCATAGAGAAATTATACTTGAAACATACACATATGAAATAATACCATCTTATATAGAAAATGGTTTTGATAAAACAATTGAAATGAATTCTTGACGAAAATAACCTTTCTTCTTCAAAATCATTTTTTCTCACAAAATGCAATGAAATTTTAAAAGAAAAGGAATTCATTGAAAATATTTATTAAATATTGTAGAGTAATATTCATGAAAAAAGTTGTTATGAAACAGTAAAAAGATGTTCATGCCGTATATGTTAAAAAAACATTCTTCTCGTACTTTTCTGGGAAAAGTCAAAAAGTACCTCGTATGGTAAACAAAAAAAAGATTCCTTATATATGATGTGGTAAAATTAAAAAAAAGCTACAAATGTCTTTAAAAATATTTGGAAGAAATTTTACCATTTTATGAAAAAAAATTAGAACATATGGACATGGATAATAAACATAACCCCAGTAAATACTTATGGATAAGCAATTTCAGATAAGAATGAGATTGGAATAATTATCCCATACCTTAGGTCTGATATGCTTCGTACATATCCGAACGTCCGATATAATTATTTAAATAATGATATTTAATTATTAAAGAATCATATTCATCGATATGATATCATATATGGTTGACTAATGACTTTATATTACCAGTTCTTTTGTAAATTCCATGTTAAAGCAGCGTTTTGGGTAAAATCATTTTATTTATCGTACATGTTTGGACTTGTTGTTCTTGATATTATTATTAATTATATCATGATTCACTTACTTCCAGAATTTAAATAATTATTTATATATCATATATATTCAGTATATATATGTATAATAGATAGATGAATGAAATTAAATACACCATTCATGGAGACGGTGGACCGTACGTATGCAAGAACGTTGTTTCCCTTTCCTTATTGACTTGAATGGAATTAAGTAGATTCCATACATATATATATATATATAAATAAATCCAGTATAATTATTTTTTAATATATTTTATTTTTACTTATTATATATAGTTTATAATCACTCTTGAATTGTTAACATGGAAAATGAATCGCATCGCGTCGTGGAGACGATAATCTGTACGTACGCACGAGCGATGATATCATTCCCATATTTATTGAATGGAATCAGAGTGGATGATATAATATCATAGAATCGATATGATTTTATAATAATCATATATAGAAATTATTTTCACCATTATACCCATCCAAGTACGGTGGTGGTGGAAAAACTGATTACACCACGGCGTGGAGATGGTATTCCGTACGTACACACGCACGATGATTTCATTTTCTGTATGATTGATAGAAGGTGAAATAGGGATGTTTCATATTTATAATAACATATCATTATATATTAAATACTGATGTTATTACTTTATAACGAAACAACTAAATAATAGGATGTATAAGATGAAAGAAACTTGAAAGAGTCGGTAGAAGAGATTACCTCTTCCTCGACAAACGTCATTTAAACATCTTCATAGGGAACTAGAGTTAGACTTTTTAGAAGACCAGAACCTCGATGAGATAACTAGAGAGGTTGAGAAGAGGAATTTGAAGTGTTTGTCTGAGCTTCAAGGTTAAAAAGGGTGTGAAGAGAAGAGGGAAGGGGTGCCATTTTTATAAGGGATGAGAGGGGCACCTTTGGAAAAACATAAAATATAATTTTATAATAAAGTCATATTCATTATCTAATAGCTGAAAATTGATTTATTTAGAAGCTAAAGTGGAGAAGAGTTTAAATACAGTCAATTAATAAAATTTAGTAAAATTTAAGTTACTATTTTAACCATATCATTTAGATTTAACTCTAAGTTAAATAATTTAACTTTTACCATGTCTTCTTGTTTTATTACACTATATGGGTAATAAACATACTATAACAAGACAAAAGAACCCCAAGTGGTTAATTATTAATATATATATCCTTATATAAGTCATTTTGACGAAACATATATTTTTTAGAAAATAATAACAATTAATAATATAATATTTTTTTTAAAAACTATTTTATGTCAATTTTGACACTATTTGGTAATTTATTTTTGTGAAACATATAACAACATGATTAGTTAGAAAAAAGTTAATTTATTCAATTATAACATGTCATATTAACCTATAAAATTAGTGTGATTTATAAAAAGTCTCAAAATTCATTTATTTGGGTATTTATATAATCAATTATGTTAATATTTCTTAAATAAGTTAATTAATGAATCATAATTGTGTCATAAATAAATTAACTTATTAAAAGTCCAAAAATTATAAATTAAATACCATTATGTAGGAATTATTTTTATCTTTCTAATGAATATTTATAGTCTAATTTATCTTATGTATAACCCTTTTTAGTTGTTAAAAATTTATTTTAACTATTTTAAATCTTCATTAAATAAAATAATAATAAGTTTCCTAAAATAATTCAAGTGGACCTAAAGGGTAATATTTTAATCCTAAGGTTTTTTTTGGTCTAATTAAACTTATCCAATATAATTAGGACATGTGTTAGGGTATTAATAATATGAATTTTACCCTTAATTACCATATTTTCTTTTAACCGTGGTAAATAAAAATAAAAAATTACAATTCACCAAAATTATTTTTACCTTATTGAACCACATTTTACTCCTTGATATTTACCATGTCTCTAGTATTTTTTAAATTACACTCACATAAGTGCTAAAATTATGTTTTCTGTAAATTTTCAAATTCTCTTAGGAGGTGGGTAGAAGATGATAAAAAGTTCAATAAAATTTTTATATTTATAAAATTATTATAAAATGACAACAATGAATTAAATTGAACTTATATAGGTATTATGTATCAATTTGGACCTAAAATAAATTTAAATAAAATAAATAATCATTTATAAAAACATTCGATTTTTAAATAGTAACCGAGTGTTTTCAATATTTATAAAAAATTGAAGGTTTTCAGAAAAATACCAAAAATTCACCCTATGATAATTTCAATATTAAGAATCCAAAAATGAAGACCATTTTGAATGTTAAAATTTATAAAATTTCCAAAAGTGGGTATTACTAATCATAATGACTAGTTTATATAATATTTTAAAAATATATCTTTGTTTAGTGATACCTGTTATTGCATACTACACACGCCATCAAGGAAGGTCGAGATTGTGTGTAATGCAAGACAAGTCAGGGCTGGATGTAGTGAATGTTCCCTTTGGTGCTACGTATAACATAATCAATACATATTTCAATTATACATTAAAAAAATCTATACGTAATGTTGCGTAGAATCATTTCCACAAAACGAACTTGAAATTGTGTGTAACACGAGCCAAGAATAGTGTTTCATATACTAAAAGATAATACAGTGTTAGTATAGTACAATATAATATTGGTGTGCCATAAAATAGAAGATATGAAATAAATTAAAAATATATATCTTATAAAATCTTGTGGTGTTACATTCTACCCCCTTAAAATGAATTTCACCCTCAAAATTTGTCGGGGTTATAAATGGTTTACCACTTTAATTTTTCTTTCATAGACACCAATATCGTAAAAAGGAATACTTAATGTTCATTTTAAAAAGGGAATTTAGAATCATAACAGTCACCCAAACTAACTCACCACTGTGTTTCCACATACGACATCATAGGTGAAAATATGGATATGGAAAAAAAATATAACCATCAAATTTTGATGAAGTGTGGTAGATGACATGGCTATGAAATGTCCAAAAATCACAAAGCCATAAATTTTTTATGATATAAGGTACCATCTGATTCATCAGATATGAGGGCACTAGGAAAACATTTTTGGGGTTCAAGATAATTTCCCTAATGTTGAATAATTGTTGAATTAAAATAAATACTTATATGATTTTGTTACAATATTAATGTTGTTTGTGACTTGACCAATTTTAACTTTGTCTCTTAAAGAAATTATGTTTAATTTGTCTTCCGTGAAGTGTTACCAGATCAAGCGATAGAATGATAGGTCATTCCATCTGTCTCAAACAGCAGGATAGTAAAAGATATTAAATATATATATGTCTATATATAGTGAGATTAATCATATATGGTGCCTAAAATGGACATATACTTAATATATCATGCCTTTTAATATAATAAAACTAGTTTCTACAAACCAGTGACTGTGATAAAGGCATGTCGCACTTCAGTTGTGGGTTCGATTCCCACAGCCTTTTCTGACGTGACGGGTTGTCGCCCGTCATGCAGGTTGTCCTTTTTCTAAAACTACATTATAATAACATTCCTACAATAAAGTAGAAAAAAGTTGTAGCCTTAAACAATACTATTTCATGTCTAACATAACTCATTACAATATTTATCCAAAATACTTTTGTCCATTCTCATAGTATAAAGAAAACAATTAATAGAAATGTCATCTACCGAGCATCTGAATACCATCATTTATCCCCCATATATCATACGATATATCTTGTTGGTCAAATTACAAACATGTGAATACCTTAATCATGTATTCTCATAAAAAATGAATACCCATTAAACCTTATTGAAAAAATGAATGCTGTAAAAATTTAACTCTTTCCACATACCGAAATCCCAAAAATTCTATATACTCAATTCATAATATCACTTTTTCCTTATATTAGTCATGAGGTTATTAATACTATCAAACATTTCATTATTTCCATATCCTTTATTTATATGCATATTATGTGCTTTCCAAAAAATAGGAATAACCTTTCATGGTTACTGGTACCATTCAACATATACTTTTAAAACTCATGAAAAGGAAACATTGTAATAATCCTTAGATTTTTCTTTATTCTATAGTACCATTCATTATTCTTGATAAACATACAATCATTAAACTACATTCTTACACCACTGACTTAGCTTCATCATTTCATCCATCTCATATATCATTTGTTTCCTCTACATCATCATCCACATAAATACTACCCATATGACCATGCTGATACTCTTTGTGAGATTTTCCCTTAGGTTATTGGTTTTCATAATGCCTGTACATTCCACATTTAAAAAACATAAACATTTTTGATGTCTTAGAAATACCATTATCCATGTCCATGGTGTTAACTGATCCTTTTCCTTTAGAATTAAAATCTTTGTGTCCTTCTCCACACCAAAATCATCTTCCTGTTCCACTGAAATATTCTCCCTTTTGCCTCTTCACACATGATTTACATGAGGGAAATTGAACATTATTTCCACTATGATAATCATGAAACTCCATCGTTCTCTTATTATCTGAGTAGGGTAACTTACCAAAGTTGAGTTTATTGATCATATTATGAGATTGCTGATTAGGAATAATAACGATATTTGGACTTCCAGATCCAATTTCATTTTGTTTCTCATGAAGAATATCATTCCATTGTCCATCATATCCACAATTATCGTGAATCTTCATGTTTCCAACCATTTTCTAAAACCAAAAAAGAATAGTGTGGGAGGCCTAAATCATTATCAAGGGGGTGTAACTTTAATATATGACATCTTAGGTTTAATCCTAATATTTTTACCATAATTATAGGACTATGATCTATACTTATACTTAACCTTAGGGACATCCCTAGACATACCTTAAAAATATCTATAGGGATCTCACTAAAGTTATCGCATCCTAGTTTCCAAAGGATGACTAAACCGAACCTCTGATACCAACTGTAGAGACTAAAAGCTTGATGTACATGGACATTAAATTACTTTTGCAGAATACATATTACATAACAAAAACAAACACACAAGGACCATAATAGTTTACTGTCTTTGGAAACTCAGAACATACTCTTCAAATTGTGGTGAAAGATCATCAACATCTCCCATAAATATATTCCACTTTTTTTCATACCTAAAACCATTATTTATATCATGGGGAAAAGAAAACATATAAAGGGTGAGCTCAAATTCTCAGTAAGGGTAATCATGGATAAAATAAAACAAACCATATACATTTGAACTTAAAAAACATGAACATAATGTTTAAACATCAAAATCATGAGCAATAACATAAAAAAAAGCAGTACATAAAGCAAAGATACATAAATCATTGTAAAATATCATGGGAATAAAACATTTAGTTGTGGAAAAACATTAATCACATGATATGATTTCCATATTAGCCAAGTAATTATTGCCAAGACCATCTTAGTGGACAAAGTCCCTTTCTGAATCAAGTTCACTCCTCATTCCAGTCTTGTATCATTGAACTAGATTAACTTACCATTACAGCCATGTCTATCTCATGAGATATAAATCATTACCCAATTAATTAGAGGGATATATAGGTCGAATCCATCTCATAACAAAACCATTCTTACATGTGCCAAAAAGTGAACATAAATCATTCATCATTACCCAAAATATTAAATGGGTTTCATAAACATCATCCCATCATAAATAATCCATACAAAGAAAAAATTTATATCATTTCATCATAAGAAATTTTTAACCATGTAAATAATAGAGAAATTATACTTGAAACATACAAATAAGAAATAATTCCATCATATATGGAAAATTGTTTTGATAATACACTTGAAATGAATTCTTGAGGAAAATATCATTTCTTCTTCAAAATCATTTTTATTTCACCCAATTCTATATAAATTTAAAAGAAAGGGATTTTTTTGAAAATAATAATTAAATCATGTATATTAAGCTTCATGAAAATAAGGTTTTTTTAAACCATAAAAATTTGTTCATGCTGTATAAGTTAAAAAAAACATTCTTCTCGTAGTTTTGCAAGAAAAGTAAAAAAGTACCTCTAATGGTAAACAGAAAAAAGATTCCTTCCATACGATGTGGTAAAAGTAAAAAAAAGGTAAAAATGACATTAAACATACATGGAAAAAAATTAAACATTTTATGAAAACATTTTGAGAATATATGGACAAGGATAATAAACATAACCCCAGTAAATACTTATGAATAAACAATCTTGTATAAGAATGAGATCTGAATAATTATCCATTACCTCAGGTCTGATATGCTTCGTACTTATCCAAACACCAAGTATAATAATTTAAATAATGCCATTTACTTAATATAGAATCATATTCATTTTTATGATATCATATTTGGTTCACTCATGTCTTTATATTACCCATTCGTTTGTAAATTCCATGTTAAAGTAGCGTTTTAGGTAAAATCGTTTTATTTATCGTACGTGTTTGGACTTGTTGTTATTGATATTATTATTACTTATATCATTATGTACTTACCTCCAGAATGTAAATAATGATTTATATATCATATATAGTCAGTATATATATAAATATATATATATATATAATAGATTGATGAATGAAATGAAATACACCGTTTATGGAGACGGTAGACTATACGTACGCATGAACGCTGTTTTCCTTTCATTATTGACTTGAATGGAAATAAGTAGATGACATTCATATATATATATATATACTGTAGCATTATTTTTTCATATATTTCATTATTACTTATTATATATACTTTATAATCATTCTTGAATTGTTAACATGGAAAATGAATATCATCGCGTCGTAGAGACGGTAAACCGTACATACGCATGAGTGATGGTATCATTCCCATATTTATTTAATGGAATGGGAGTGGATAATATAATATCATAGAATCATTATGATGTTATAATAATAATATATAGTTATTCATTACACCATTATACCCATCCATGTACGGGGGTGGGGGAAAAACTGATTACACCACGGTATGGAGACGGTATTTCGTACGTACGCACGCGCGGTGACTTCGTTTTCCGTAGGATGGATAGAAGGTGAAATATGGTTTTTTAATATTTATAAAAACTTATAAGTATATAATTAATAATGATATTATTACTTTTTAATAAAATAACTAAATAAGAGAATGTAGAATAAGAAAGAAACTTGAAAGAGTCGGTAGAAGAGATTACCTCTACCTCGACGCACCTCCTTTAATCGTCTTCTTAGGGCACTGGAGTTGGTCTTTTGAGAATACCAGGAACTATATGATATAACTAGGGAGGCTGAGAATAAATATTGGCAGGGGTTTACCGAGCTTCAAAGCTCAAACGGGTGTGAATAGAAGAGGGAAGGGGTGCTCTTTTTATATCGGAGGAGAGGGACACCTTTGAAAAAACATAAAATTATATTTTATAATAAAGTCGTATTCGGATTGTAATAGCTCCAAATTGATTTATTTCTAAGTTAAAGTGGGGATGGGTTGAAATAATATCAATCAATAGAATTTATAAAATTTTAGGTTACTATTTTAACCTCATCATTTAGATTAACTCAAAGTTAAATAAATTACCTTTTATCGTGTCTTCTTGTTTTCTCACACTATATGGTTAACAAACATACTAAAACATGAAAAACTAATCCAAAGTGGTTCATTATTAATATATATATCCTCATATAATTCATTTATATGATCCTTATATTTTTAGGAATATAATAAAAATTAATAATATAATATTTGTTTTAAAAACTATTTTTTGTCAATTTTGACACTATTTGGAAATTGATTTTTGTGGAAATAATAACAACATTATTAGATCATAAAAAGTTCATATAATCAATACTAACATGTCCTATTAAGATATAAAATTAGTTTAATTTATAAAAAGTCTCAAATAACTTTTATTTGGGTATTTATAACTTCAATTTCTACTAATATTTCATTTATAAATTAATTCTTGCATCATCATTGTGTCATAAATAAATTAAAATATTTAATGTCTAAAAATTATGAATAAAATACAATTATTTAGGAAATTATTTTATCTTTATGATGAATATTTTTAGTCGAATTTATCTTGTTTATAATCCTAAATTAAAAATGTTTTAGTTATTAAACATTGTTTTTAACTATTTTAACTCTTATTTAAATAAAATAATAATAAGTGTCTTAATCTAATACAAGGGGACCAAAAGATTAATATTTTATTCCTAAGGTTTTTTTTTGGTCGAATTAAACTTATCCAATAGAATTAGGATATGTTTTAGGGTAATAATAATATCATTTTTACCCTTAATTATCCTATTTTATTTTAACCATGGTAAATAAAAGTAAAAATTCACTATTCACCAAAAAATTATTTTTATCTTATTGAAAAACATTTTACTCCATGATTTTAACAATGTTTCTCAAATTTTCAAAATTCCACTCACAGAAGCGGTAAAATTATGTTTTATGTAAATTTTCAAATTCTCCTAGGAGGTGAGTAAAAGAGGGTGAAAAGTTCAATAAAACTTTTATATGTCAAAAATTATTATAAAATGACTCCAATGAATTAAATTGAACATATATAGGTAATATGTATCAATTTTGACCTAAATAATTAACATAAAATTAATAATTATTTATATTAAAATTCTTTTTTTTATAATAACCGAGTGTTTTCACTATTCATAAAAAATAGAATGTTTTCAGAAAAATACCAAAAAATAACCCTAGGATAATTTTGATATTTAGAATCAAAAAATGAAGTCCATTTTGATAGAAAAAATATATAAAATTTCAAAAATTTGGTATTATTATTCATAATGACTAGTTTATATAATATTTTAAAAACATATCTTTGTTTAGTGAAACCCATTATTGTGTACTACACACACTATCGAGGAAGGTCGTGATTGCGTGTAAAGAAAGACAATTCAGGGTTGAATGTAGTGAAACCTCCCTTTGGTGATTCGTATAACATAATAAAAAATTATTTCATTTATACATTAAAAAAAATATATACTTAATGTTGCGTAGAATAATTTCCACAAAACGAACTTGAAATTCTGTGTAACACGAGCCATGAATAGTGTTTCTTCTACTGCAAGCTAATACTGGGTTGCGTATAGAACAAGATAATCTTGATGTACCATACAACATATGATATGGAAGAAATTAAAAAGAATATATCTTATAAAATCTTGGGGTGTTACAACAAAATTATCCAAAAAAAATCTATTCATTTTATTCATGAATACCGTAGGAGCATTGGTTCAATAAAAATGCATAAATAAAAAATCATAATGGAAATATTTTGTATGAAACAAAGACTTTAGAATGTCTATTTCCATAACATAAAATTGATGTTACCCCAACCTCAAGTCAATATTTGAAAAATACTGAGCTCCCTGGAACTGTTCAAACAAATGATCGATATGAGGAAAAGAATACATGTTCTAAACACTGATGTTATTCAATGCTCTATAATCAATGAAAAGTCTCATTGAAACATATTTATTTTTAACATACAAGATATGATCTCCCCATGGTGATGTCCTAGGTCTAATTAAAACCTTATATAATAAAAACCTTCAATTTCTCAATTAACATTAAATTTTTAATTTCAGTGATTCGATAAGGGGGTTTTAAAATTGTATTAGAATGTAGAATTATGCAAAAAAGTAAATTCAACTTCTCGATCATGTATTATACTGGGTAACTCATTAGGAACAACATAACAATACTCATTTACCATTGGTATGCCATTAATCTGGAATGTTATTTTGTTTTTAACAACATGTTAAAGGTAACATTCATTTCCATCTTTTACAAGTTTCTTAGATTCCTGATTTGTTATCAAATGTAAGGGTTTATTACTATACACAAACTGAAAATCATTCGAAAAAGAAACCTCTTTAGCTCTGCAGTCAAAATTATCATAATAAACAGAAATCGAATCCATACCCAAACTATCATCAAACCCTACTAGTGGAATGACCATAAGGTTTACAGGTAGATTCTTTTCGCACAAAATGATAGAATGGTTCTTATAAATCATTTTTGTCTCAGCATTTCCCCTGGTGTTTTTACGATAAGATCATGATTAATATCATGAGATAGAATTCCAAATTTACAAGAAAACTTCTCTGAAATTAATGAATGTGTAAACCCTAAATCAAACAACTCATTGGAATAATCTGAACAATCAAAAAGTGTACCTGAAACAATATCATTTGGTGGACCAATATCTAGAAAAATATTTTCAATTGAATTGTAAACCCATTTCTTCTTGTAGACTTGCGGATTTTCCTCAGTTGACTTCTTGTTGGATACTCATATTCCTAATGACCAATTTCATTTCACTTAAAACATTTTACTGACTATAAATAAGATTTTTCCATACCATTACCCTGATATTATTCAGTGAAATTACGAGCCTTATATCACATTTTACAACATCAGTAGCACTAAGCAAAATTAAAAAGTCATTCTCCAGCATTCTTTTTACAAAAATTTGCACGAACTATAAAGATAAGTTTCATACCATCAATTTTTTTAAAGAGTTCTTCCCTTCCATCATCCACCTCCACCTCATATACTATAGTTAGTCAAAGAACAACCGATCATCAAAAAAATCCATTTATACCTTCTAAGCACACCAAATTATTTTTCATAACATTTTAACCAATGAGAAGCTAAATCCCTTCGATACATTGGATTTAATACATAGTAAAAAATATTTGATTTTACTTTCAATATCATGTTTGAAATTAGGAGCTTACCGTGCCAGTCAAGTGAAATGTTTTTCATAAGCAGCAACTTAGTCCCCCTCTTGCCTCAATTTCTGGAATTATTTCTCTACCCTATGATGAACCTCTATAGGAATATATTACTCAAGAAACACACCACTGAATTAATCCTAATAAAAAGAATGAATCTCCTCACTATACATAATATTTTTCACCATCGGCCTCCACTGATCAACTTCTCCTTCAAAACTGTAAACAAAAAGACTGACTTTTTTCTATTCTGAACACCCCATGATAAAAACAAATCTTCTCTAGTGATTTAATCCACCCTTCAGATTGCACATGTTTTGATGCTGGCCTAAATGATGGGGGATGTTTCCTCATGAAATTCCACACTAGAACCATGTTTCATTGTGGTTAATCTGGTAGATATCGTCCATGGATACCTCCACAATTTATAGACTCAGTCTAATTTTCCATCACTATGACAAACTGTTTAGTTCACATTCTGGCAATCTTAGGTTGCTGATTTGGAATGTTTTCTTTCTCTTGATATCGTCTAATCACAACTGTCTTGTTTGTTATTCTGAAAACCATTCGAAACATAAAAATATTGTAGGTTAATCTACATGGTAATCTATAAATGATATATCATTTCAATATTGACATAAATCAATATATGGAAATTAATTTAACAATATTTTAACTCATAATGTTATCTAAATTTACATCTGATACCAACTATAAAGACCTGGACTTAAAACATTAAATAATCATTAATTAAATGGAAAACTCTCATTGAGGATCTTTTCAGATTTAGAGTTTTAGATAATTATGCCATTAATATTATATTACATCCAAAATTTTAAAAACTAGACACTTCTACATAGTTTCCATTATTTCAAAAAATAAAATCTTGTCAAAAAATGCGTCATGTATAATTCAATTTTTTATAAATTATGACTTTTCCTTGATCCCATCCTTGAACCTATTCATCTTTAAGTCACGTGAAAGAACATTTCAAAACATGGGATGAGCATAAAAAGCTCAGTAAGGGTTATAAAATAAATATAGAAAACATTTGATCATAAAAACATAATACTTTTAACATAAGTCATGAAACCATAATATTTATTAATAAGACATAGTAATCACAAATAATAAAGTTGATTGGTTGCATCCATAACATACAAACGTTGTAGCTTTCCCAACTACGTAGGGAGTTACATTTGGAATACCCATCACAGTATATTCAATAATTCTCTTAGGAGAAACATTCATGTTTACCTCCGTCACATTCCCTAGTTCAATGGTGAGATATCTCGGGATCATTATCCATAGGGTTACCCTAGAACCACTCTTATACATAAGCAATGCCTATGAACCAAAACATAATAATAACACATAAGACAAACATAATGGAAATATAATATTTAAAAATTTCAATTAAAATATATCTACAAATTAATTGACATAAAAAATCCATTATGAAAACCGTTTTCAATACCAAAATATGTAAAAAGGGAATCTGGTATCTATTTTCAACTTAAAAACATTACAGATTATTAAGGAAGCCATAAATCAAATAATACACGTAGCGGAAGATAAGAATGTTGTCACTGCATATGTTAAAAATGAAACATTGTTTTTTGATGTCTATTAAGATTACTTGTGAAAAAAGAATTCCATTAAATGAAATTAAAATTAAATTTTGGTTATACACTGTATAATAGAATGTCATGTATAAAACAAAATATTCTTAACAAAAGGAGATTGAGACGATGTCACTTACCTCATGTCCGTCTTGAACTGTTCATGCTTTAATCCCCTAATTAATAAACTAAAGTTAATTTCAACTTTATTAAAAACCTATTTCATGTTTATTGTTCTTTTTATATCACTTATTTTCATGTTATAAACATTATGTAATCACAAAAGTTAATAATGATCATTTTTGTCGATATTTGGTACTTGAGTCAAAAATGAACATTTATTTTTAAATGTTGTCCATGGGGTAACAAAATAATTATTTCAAAATTTATATTAATGATTATGATATAATATATAGAATATATATCCATTATATTTATTTATTTATAATAGTACATAACATTTGGATGTAATAAATGAAATGCACTATTCATAAAGACGGTAAGTTGTACATACGCATGAACGCTACTTTCATTTATATTTCATATTTTGAATGGAATGAAAACATAATAATAAATATGAATATTATAATTACAGTATAGTATAATATAAAATTTCATTAACTCCATCATTTATATGTTCCACGTATGGTATGAACAAGTCATATCACTTTGAGGGCATCATAGTCTACACTTCCTCAAATGAAATTATTATGTTTACCCATTATGGAAACCATAATGGTATGCTATAAATGGCAAATAGAGAAGAATATAGGAAATATAAAAGTAATATATATAAAATATAAATATAGTTCTATCACATTGTCCACTATAAATGGTGGTAGGAGAATATTTAACAATCATTGTTTTGTGAGGCGGTAGATCGTCATCCAGAGAAATAGTATGTTATTTACACATTAGATGGAGGATTGTGTAAGTATAGTTTGAATACCTATAATACCAAAAAAAATATTTTAAGGATACTTGTATGTTTATTAAAAAAATAAATATATATATATATTACTAGGATGGAAAAGTATGAAAAAAAGATCTTAAGAGAAGATGTTATCTTTAAATTAGGTAACTTCCTTTGGTTTGAACCAAAAATATTTCATGATGTTCATTATTCCTATGGTAAGGATTCTAGTTAGAATACAGGGATCATGAATGATAATTTCGGTAGATGTGGTATGATCCAAAGGGATTGAAATTTGTGAGTAATGGGTTAGAGGTGATGACTTTTTATTAAGGGGTGGAGGGGATCATTATGAATTTTTGAATATATATTTTTATTTTTTCATTATTTTAGATTTCTAAAGGTCAAAAACATATTAATTATAAAGATAAGATAAATATTCTTCAAAAATAATCATCCAATAAGAATTGTATAGGTTTTGGGTATTTATTTTATTTTTATAATTGTATTTATTTAAATCATTCATTAATGATATAATCACTACATCATTATTGTGTAGTAAATAATTTTATTTATTGGATATCTAAAAATAATAAAAAAACTAACATGATATATGAATTATTTTCATCGTTATAATTATTATTTATAGTAAAATATATCAATTATATAACCCCAAATTAAAACTATTTTAGCAAAATAATACATCTTTTTGATATTTTTATTCTTACATTAAATAAAAAGTTTTTAATATCATTATCTTTCCCAAGTGACATTCACAGAACAAATTTCTAACCCAATTATTTTCATAGTGGGACATTAGTCATACAGTAAGGTTAGAACAAGTGTTAAGTTAATTTTTTATTATTATAATATTGTTTTTACTTGAATTACAATATTTATCTTCAACCGCGGTAAATAAAACTCAAAAGTGACTATTCAAAAAAAATTATTTTCAAAATTTTTAACAACATTTTACATTCTAATAATAAAAACATATGTTGTATATTTTTATTTCAATTCATAGTAGTGGTAAAATTTTATTTAAATTAAAAAGTCTGTTTTTAACTACTACTCAGTGTTTACATTATTCAACAGAAATTGATATTTTTTGGAAAAATACCATAAATTCATCCTAAGATATATTTGATATTCAAAATTCAAAAATTATGTATATATTAAAAAATTAAAAACATATATGATAGATTAATTAATTTAAATTTTTTTTGTCGAAACAGATATCATGTTTTTAAGAAATAATAACTATCAAAATATTGAAACTTGTTTATGTCAAATTTCAATGTGAAATAAAATCCATGAAAAACTTTGGATTAAATTGTAAAAATAATATCTAATTACACATTAAAACCAATTAAAAATATAATATATCCTTAAAAATAAATTTGATAAAAAGGATGTTTTGAATTAAAATACAGTTTTTTCACTATTCATTAAAAAATGAATTTTAACAAAAAATACTAAAAATTCACCCAAAGTAAATTTTTATGTCCTAAATAAAACTAATAATTTTATTTTGTCAAATATAACATATAAAAGTGACCAAAAATATATTTAAATATTTTTCTCCATTAAAAGGCTGTAAATCGACCATTTAATGAATATTAGAGTATTTATGCTTCAAGATAGATAAATTCACATTTGAATCCTCAAACTATTATTGAATAAATTAAAAAAAAATTAACATATATGTATTATAATAGTATATTTAGTACTATTTATTCCCATCAAAAAAACTTCTTGGCATTAATTACCATTTAAAATAATATTATATTATTATTTTTCAGTATGACTCAGCATTCTGTGTAAAATTATAATTTAAATAAGATCGATGTTGTGTGTCAGGTCTTCCATATAACATATCATCCCATTTAATGTAAAATTAATATTCAACTTAAAAATATTATTAAATATGAAAATATATAATTCTTTATATACTTGCGAAGTTAAAATCTACTATTCTAATATTTCTAGAGACATGTACGAGATACATTGTGTTTTGAGATTATTCTGGTACTGTTTAGGGATGTGTTCATCTTATATGGTGACCACGTGTTAGCTTTCAACTCTTATTAGATTTGAACACATGAAAATAATTACCCCAATGAAAATTTAGAGGATATAACAATCATGGATGTGCTTAAATGTTATAATCAATATCTCTCTTTGGGAGAGGTTCACTATATTATCAGATCATAGAATTATGAGAAATATTTTTTCTAAAAAACACATGAATCACAAACAGGAGAAGTTTGTATAATACCATAACACATTAGACATCAATATCAATTTCACCTCAAGAAAGATAAATATTGATGTAGATGCTCTTAAAAGGAATATACCATCACATGATGTTTTGTAATTAAAGTAGGAGTAGAACTTCATGGAGATTTTCTCATTGATTTATAATGATTATCATTTGGATGATTAAGATTGGGTTCTAACTGGTGTCCAGTTATCATCATCTATGTTAATGTTTATTTTTCAAAGACAATAACAAGATGCGGATTTTCTAACGACATGAAAAATCCATTATAGTGGGCAGACTATTTCTTTCTTGTCTATTTAGTCATATGATAATCATTAGTTTGGGAGGTGGGTTATCATAGTAAAATTTATAAAAATTTCTGTGTTTGTTACCAGTCATATCGATTAATGGTAGAATCATTGATGAACAAAGAATATGTATTATGACACTTGAAGGTGATTCTAGCGAACATGTATAAAGAGTCACATTGTGGAGTTTGTGTCTCATTGTTACACTACCAACTGATAAAGTCATATCACATGAAACCTTATGGATTAATTACAACTCATTAGGTTTTCATTTGGAAATGGGACAATATATCCATGAATATTTTTTTGGATTACCGTGAACTCCTAGATGGTGGATTTGTATCTAGGTGGTTTTTGATCAATCGATTAATTATGTTCATTTCATCGTAATCAAGTAGACAACTATATTTGAAGATATGGGTAAGTTGTATGTTCAAGAGACTGAGACATTACGAGGGAGGTCTTCAATGATTGTTTCTAACTTGGATGCTAGTTTTACCATGAGGTTCTATAAGAGTATTCCCAGGGAAATTAAAATTCATGTCATGTTGATCACATATTACCATCCACAGATAGATGGTTAGGCATAGCATGTGATTCAAAACCCAAAGTATATGCTATGAGCCTTTGTCTAGGAATCATAGTTGTTAAATTGATAGCCATATAGAATTTTTAGAGTTTTATAATAACATTTATCATTCATCAATCATAATGTATCCCATTGAGTTACGTTATGGTCGTCCTGGTATATTACCTCCTTGGCGGGATGAGGTGGATGAGGTGGATTGAGTATCATTAGTTGGACTATGTTTGGTTTAAGAAACATTAGAAAATATTTAGTATGTGAATTTGTGTATGGGTACAACCAATAGTTGACAGAAATATTACACATATCGAAGACATTTCCATTTTGTGTATTCCTTATCTGAATGAGTTTTTTGAATGTTTCTCCTCGTTTAGGACACCTTTGAATTATTATGTAGGAAAATTGTCTCCATGATATGTTGAACTTTTTGTGGTCACTAAGATGATCAGATATGATTATAATTTTTTAGTATTGTCGGTTCAGTTGATGTGTATTCATGATTTTTTCCACATGCCTCAACATATGATATATCATCATGACCTCTCTCACATTCTAATGTGGGAAAAAATTGATTTAGAGGTAGATATTTCTATTTTGAAGAAATTAGTTTAGAACACAGACACTAAAGTGGATGTCATGCACGGTTTTTCAATTTTGTTGATCATATTTTTATGGAGAAAAGGATTAAATTCTTTTCAGACAATGGAATGAGGGTGTTCATGAGGAAACTTCAACCTTATCTTCTTTTAGGAATTACATATTCCACATGACTTCCCCATGAAACAATGTTTTTATAGGGTGGAGTCTTGGACATCCGATTACCTGTCTATCAATTATGTTATTGACATTATCATAACTATACATTTTCCTAACTTATTTAATGAACCAATAAGGAATTGGGAGGATACCAATAATGGTGATGTATGATATTTGTTTGAATTTCTACACTATGCAACTTTTTCTACAGGTTGAAAAAGGATCGCACCCTGGGTATATGTGATACATGAAATGTAATGGTTTCGAATTTATTTTGTGAAATAGTTCATTATGTGAATGGTTAAATATCATGAGATTTAGTTTCATAACATGTATGTTTTCAATAACATATTTTAAATATGGAGAGATGGTTTTGTCAGCGTACATAAACAGTGTGTAATTCAAAACGTGAATTTGAGTTTCAATTCATTATATTACATTCGAAGGTAGGTTTGAGGATATATCTCAGGATTTTGGTTCCCATTATCCCACCATCTTTATTTTTCTCTCAAAACTAGTATCTTTTTCAGGTAATTCATTGATACATCATTCATTCCGTATCGATTTTCTACATGTTCCATATTCATTGTTTGTGTGGTGAGTCTGTCGAGGTATGTTATCATTTATATTTCTCTATATTAGAGAATATGGTATCACCTTAGTGTTTCATTATGATATCATTCAATCTATGTTGGGGTTATATATTACACTATTCGAAGACACATTTTGTGTTCCCATTTCAGAGGTCAATCCATTTTTGGTTGTTGTACGATGGACTTTTTTTCTTCATTTATATGGATTCATCTTCTCTTTCAACCCTTTTAATTTCCATTTAGTTAAATATTATGATGTAGAATATGTTATATTTTTATTGCTGGTGTAGCATGGCTATGCTGACGGTGGATTCCGATGTGGGTATGTGCGACACGAGAATTGAGGTTGGTGGTTATTTCTCTATTTTATGTTAATAATACTTATTTTCTATTGCTTTATCAAATTATTTATTAATTTTGAAAGACTATTTGTCAATATTAGAAAATGTTTTTTTATGATTAATGAGTTTTCCTTGGTTTTTGATAAATGAAAAGGATAAGAGAATTTTTTAAAAAGTGTAATTGATTTGTGGAAATGAGAACATGGGTTACCTTGAGAGCTAATGTGGATGGAATAAACGGGGTAAATCGTCTAGGTTTTTGAATATAAGATGGTTTTCTCATGGTTATTTCCTCTATTTCCTTATTATGTTGTTCTTGGGGGCATATATCTTTATTTGGGGGGGGGGTTTACTCATGTAATATTCCTCTACTTCCTAGGCATGTGTTCTTGGAACTGCATTTTTCACATGATATATTTTTGTACAAGTAGTCTACTAGTGTGGTCTATAATGATCCTTGGTATGGATGACTATGCTTCTACTTTAATTTTTAAATTCATGGAATTCTATGTTAGCCTTTGTATTCATGTTATAACTGTTATTTTTTTAAATTTTAATAATGGGAAATGATTACTAGGTTTTCTATAAAAATATTTTACATATTAACATGAAATGTTTTATTAAAAATAAGCATACATAATTTTTTTAGAGACTATATATAGAATACTTGGGAGGTATCATATTGAGAATGTTAACACACAAACTGTACACATCCTCAGTGGTTCATAGAAGTTTGTATGGTATACATTGCATAGAAACGTAAGGCACCATAATGATGTTATATGTTTCATGTTAGCCAGTTTTGGTTTGTTGTTGGTGATATGGGTGGATTTCAACCATGATATCTCATGGAGTAATTTTATAGTTTTTTCTATGTAGTTGGAATTGTTTTAATATATTTTAATACTGTTATAGTTGTTCAATTATGATATCATTATACTATTAAAACATTGTATTCCTTTATTATTCTGATTTCTATATTGATTCTATGGATACATATATGCAATGTGTTTCAATAGGTTTAGTGAAATCATACCCTCGGGTGTGTTGTTTGATTCCTGTGTTCTTGTCACTATACTATGGGTATTGAGAACTCTCATCGTTTTTGTAATGCAATGTGTCAGATGCTAGGTTTGAGGGTAACCCTGCTCATTTTATTACACATTCATTTTCAATAAGATCATTTTTAATCTTATATTTCATGTCTATAAGGTTTTTTGTGATCCTTGTTATCATTTCCATATCATTATACAAGGAACTTATTATCATGTCCACAAGATTATGTGTGTATATAATTTCAAGTCCATTAACTGCAATGTGGGAATGATTTTATGTATATTACTTGATGAGTACGAATATTTCAATTTATATGATGCTTAAAAATTTATCATCTTATATTTATTCCATTGAATCATGTCTTATGAAAATTATATGATCTGATGTGTCATAAAAAATTTATTACATAACAATTAATGAATTATATACTAAATTGATTTAATTCATGACTCAATATTATGATATAAGATTTGTAGGGTATGATTTTCAAATAACATGATCGTGTTCTTATAAACATATTCATAATATATACTCAAGTTAACATTTATCACACCTTATATTATTGTTAGTTAGAATTTTTTCCCATCCTAGTTTAGGTTAACATTTCCCCATCTTTTGAAGAATGTTTTAACTCATGATATTTCTATGGGGAGATATATTAGTAATGATAATAATTACAGACATGTATGAGTATATTATTTATTTTTCTGTCCAACTAAACAAAATAGATCTATAAGATTATGGTGTTGATAGTTTTGTAATGTAGTTATTTCTTATCTACAGACATCAAATATCTATGTATGAAAAGTATGGTTAACTATAGTTGGAAATATAAAATGGTGGAGTTATATTATTAAAACCTAGATGAGATATCTTTATTGAGAACCCTGAGGATAAGTATATGTATAAGAAATAATCCAAGAATATTTTAAAACATATTGAATGACATAAAATAAAAAAGGCTTCATATATATGGTTTCTAAATTTATTATTCCTATAAATGATTTTTCATGATTATGTGGTTTCCAATAATGATTATTGTATCTCATACTAGGATTTTTGGTTTTAGTAATTAGATGGATTAGAAAATTTGACTTTAATGATGAATACAGTGGTCAATAAAATAATATTAATCACAAGAAACCAATTAATATAAGATATGGAATGTGAAGTCATAAGATTATTCCAAATCAGTTATCACATTGTATGAATAAAAATCCCAATTATGTTGAGTTTCATGAATCCAAAAATAAGAGATATATCTAATTTAATAATTATCATTGATGAATTAATCATTAGCATCCATTATGTCTAAAATGTTGGACGATCCAATCATGTTGTTTTATTATAGGATGATGACAATTGTTTAAGAATGTAAAATAATTACACAATGAATGAAATTTCTAAGTAAAAAATAAGAGTTCAATAAAGGAAAATGAATTACATATGATGGTATCCTTTATAGTTCAACAAATAATGTATGAAGAATATGATAATTATCTTATCCAATTATCTATTCCATGTGCTCACTCCCATAACAATGATGTACCTATTCTATTCAACTCATTGTTTTGAAATTGTTGAAGTGAATATGTTTTATTATTCAAGAATTATATCAATTATATTTATGTAATAATAATAATGTAACATATATGTATTTTGTTAATTTTTGGGGTTCTTGTGGCTTGTTATATTATTTTTATTAACCATATAATATAAAAATACCAAGAGACATGGTAAATGTCAAATTATTTTTCTAAAAATTAATTATAAAATATTTGGTTATTATGGTTACCTAAACCTATCTAAAAACTATTTTTGAGTGGTTTTCAACCCATCCCCACAATTTCCAAAATATAAATTATTTTTAATCCATTATAGACAGAAAATTATTTTATTATATAATAACATTTCAAGCATTTCCTAAAGTGTCCCTCACCTCTCTTATGAAAGGGTACATTTCCTTCTCTTAATTTCAAACTTCCAAAGACATTTGGCTCAGAAAAACCATTCCAATATATCCTCCCAACATCCCTCATATCTTCCTAGAGTCCTTACATTGATTAGAAAGCCAAACTATGGATCCCTTTTGACCAACTAAAAATGAAACACTAGAAGAAGAGGTAATAATTTCAGCACCCTCTTTCAAGATCTTTTCATCATCCACTTCATCATTTTTTATTGTTTCCATTCTAAATTATTGTCTCAAGTATCATATATATATATATTCATCGATTTTATTATAAAAATGGTACAACCATATTCATTATTCTATCCATCATATAAATGAAAATTTCACCATACGTGCGTACGTACGGCTTACCGTCTCCACGTCGGGGTGTAGTTTGGTATTTAAACAATTTATTATTTGGATGGGTATAATAATGACTATAAATAATGTAAATAATAAATATAACATGTTAATGATTATGTATATATGATATACTATCCAATTACATAGGATTTCACCATCAATATAATGATTTTGTTTCTCGTGCGTACATATGGATTACGGTCTCGACGAATGCGATAAGATTCATTCACCATCACAATCCTTAAAAAAATTTATTTTATGATTAAAAAATCCTTACGAACTTTATATCATTTTGTATATGAATAAAATACATCATATCAATAACAATCTTGTCTTACATAACTGATCATATAAAAGAAAAACGAATCATTTAACACATGAAACGATGATACTACTAAAATATTATTAACAAAAAAATATTAGAGGATAAAATATGAAATCATATTTATGTGTATAGTTATTTTATAATTTAATAACAATTATTTAACTATTAAACTTGTGTTTAACATACCCTCGACCATGGAAAAGTACAAGTTAAGTGTTAATTTCCCAATATCTTTATTAACTGAGTTTGTTTTTACATAAGTATATACTAGGGCATATTTATTATCCATGTCCATATTTCATAAAAGATTTTTCAAAGGGAATATTTTTAAGGTACATATTACTAAAACATAATTTTAAATGATTTACAGATTTATTCTTCTATACCATTCTCATTAATATTCATGTTTTCAATATTATTTTGATGATTTTTTTATATAAACATTAATGTATTAAAATCATAATTCCTTTATAAATTTTCAAATAAGTATGTGACCTTTTGATTTAGAACTATAATTTAAATTACTTCCTTTTTAAATTATGTGACTTTTAAACGATTTCAAGATAAAGTGATATTTCTCTCAATGATTTATACTGATCATTTTCAACTATTTCAACATCCTTTACATGATATTATTCTTGAACAAGGTTAATCTGTTATACAAATTATCTATATTGTATTGAAGGTTCTATGATATGAATGACTGCGGATGAATTATTTTTATAAAATTCATTGTTTAAATATAATGTACTGACATTTCGTATATTAGTTTTAATAAGAAAGTTTGTGTTTTGTTTGAACCTTATCATATGAGGAATGCATTGAACGTAGTATGTGATGGGCGGAGCTCGTTATAGCTCATCGATGAATTAGTAAATCTCATTACACAAACTAGTGTCTTCGAACAGGGGCAGGAAAAAATATAATTTGTAGTCTTGGCACTATGCCATAACTATATAGTTATGATGTCTGGCAATATGAATTCCATCATTATAAAGTGGATAGTTACATTGCATGTGATTATTCAACTAGTATAATATACAAGTGAATAATGAAATGGAATTATATGATTTTATCTTTTCCATATTATGTTGTTTTTTATGTTTAAGAGGCTTTGGTTGTAGTCTTAAAAATTTCCTTAAATTTTTAGGCTTATATATGAGTTTTTATGATATATTTTTATCCTTACTGAGTATCTTAGATCACCCTTTTATATGTTTTATATTTATAAATATGTAAAGAATTATTTTATAGCTATCCAATAGAGATATTCAATGGGATATGAATGTTTTCAGTGGATACAATGTTGTTTTTTCATTTTATAATGTAATGTAAAACCTATGAATGAATCTAGTATTTCCAAGGATACTAAATTGATAGGTTGTTCGGGACACGATTCCTCGTATCATTTTAGTGTTATTTAATAATGCAACAACTCTGGTTAATGGGGTTTAGGACGTTACAGTTGGTATCATATGAAGTTTAGAACAATCCTTGGAAACTAGATTTATAAAAACATGGATTAGAAAATGCTACCCTAAGATAGACATTGAGGATTATTATAGATGAACATCCTAGAATATTGGTACTATATAGATTTTGTGAGGTTTGAAATAAATAAATCAATGTATGGATATGAAAAAATAGAGGCGACTCTAGAAAATATTTACCTTGGGGTATAACCCAAAAACACCTCTTTGAGCTGTACTCAAATGGGAACTGGTGCCTAAAAAATGGACTAGATACCATCTAGGATACAACACTCCCTGGGGATTTAAATAAGATAATTTTCATTATCATTATAGACCATTATGAAGGATTTATGAGTATATACAACTTCAAAGATTTTATTTTGTGATTATGTATTATATCCATATACTGTTAAATTTATGTTAACTGTTTTACGAGTATAGAATTATGTATTGTGATTCATAACCAAATCTAGTGTATGCCATTTTTTATAAATGCTGCTAAGTATAAGGAGTAAAAACCATTTCAACCCATGTGATCCATATAGGAATTTCCATCCTGTAAAAGATAAATATAGTGGAGTTGCTGATGCAACTAGTGTTGATAATCTTATCGCCATACTGGGACAACCCACTCAGGTTATTAATGATAACCTTACCTGTATGGAGCACCCTGATCTACAATGGGCATGATCAATATTAGAATACTTCGTAAATAAGCAATGTCCAATGTTCAATGGGAGTAAAAATTCATAAGTATATGAGGAATATATAAGTTCCATTGAGAAAATATTTGATGCTTTGGGGAGTAGTGAAATGGAAAATGTTGTCTTGATAGTTTTTCACCTCATGGTAGATGCAGATCAATGGTGTCCATTAATTCAAAACACAATGGAAGATAAATAAATATAGTACATGGAATGGTGGGAGTTTAATGATATTTTATTATAATAATACATTCCTCATGACCATCGAGTGGATATAGAAAGACACTTTCTGACATTGAGGTAAAAAGAGGATGAGAATGTCGCAAGGTATGAGGATCACTTTACTAGGATAGAAATGTGTAGAACAGATTATATATGTATCCCAAGGATTATGATTGATCATATCATTAATGGGTAAAAACCAGTTCTCTGTCGAGCATTAGTGTCAAAATTCTTCTCATCATACGATGATATTTTATCATGCACTATCAATACATAAAAAATAATACTCTATGTCTTATGACTATAAAGAAAAGAAAGACAAAAATGGATCTTATGAAAAGTATGTAAATGTAAATAATTCGATGATGAGAAAATTGGAATATCTATCCTGCAGTAAATGTTTGAATAAACACTCAGGTAATTGCCTCAAAGGAATGTGAGTCTGTTACAAGTGTGGTGATAAAGTCTATCATGCTCTGGATTGCAAGGGGCAGAAAGAGGCTATCAATGAGGAATGCTACAATTGTAGTGAAAAGGGGGATTAGGAAAATAAATTTCCTATGTTCTAAGGGAACATATATCAGAAAAGGCTAAGGGATCAAGGCCATGCTTATGCGATCACTACTGCTGAGGTTGAAGCTTTGGAAGACATGGTGGTGGGTAATTTAATGGTCTCTTCGTGTTTAGACTATAATTTATTTGATTATGGATCAGCTCATTGTTTCATATTTTCCAAGCCTGCTAAGAAAACTATATATTTTTTCAATTTGAAATTATAAGGGATTTTTCAATCAAAACACGTAAGGGACGTTTCATCGCAACATTGTTTTTTGAATCAGTTCCCATTAGGGTATATAAATGTTCTTTATTAGCTGATCTTATCATGAAACCATTGATTGAGTTTTATATAATCCACATAATAGATTGACTTTTAGACCATGATGCGAAAATTTATTGTCAGAAGAAGTAGGTTATAATTTTCGATGATGATAAGAGTACATTATCTTTAGATCAAAAATGTCATCACCTAATTCTTATCTATATCAACCCCTAGTAGCTCTAATAAATTAAATAATTTGGGATGAAAAGAATGAATAATCTATGTGTGAGAAAAATATTGTTTGAATTGAGGATGTACCTATTGTGCAAGAATATTTCGGTGTGTTTCTTGAGGATTTACCTAGACATCCTCTAGAATGTGAAATTGAGTTTTCCATTGATTTTATTCACGGTTCAAGGCCCATATAAAATACCCTTTACAGAATGTCCACAGTTGAATTAGTGGATCCAATGAAACTACTATAGGAATTTAGTAATAATTGTTTAATATTACCTAGGGTTTATTCATAGGGTATCCCTGTCCTTTTTGTAAAGATGAAAGATGGGTCTTTGAGGTTTTAAATTGACTATAAGAAGATCAGTGCTATAAAAATAAAGAACATGTATCCCATACAACTCATTGATGATTTATTAGATCAACTTCATGGAGCAAAATATTTTTCAAAAATTGATCTTTGATATGGATACCATTAGTTGTGTGTGACGAAGGAAGACTTTCTGAAAACAACATTTCAAACTAGGTACGTGCATTAGGTGTTTACAATAAAGCCTTTTGGATTGTCTAATGCACCCACTTTCTTCATGGATCAAATGAATATAATTTTAAAGGAATATATTAATGAATTTGTAGTGGTATTTATTGTTTATATCTTGGTATACACAAAATACTATGAAGATCATGAAAATCAAAGGCACCTTTTCTGAAAACCATTAGAAGAAATCAATTATATGGTATGATATAAAGTGTGATTTCTAGCTTCATGAATTTTTTTTCTTATCCATATTGTCCCTAAGGATGGAATCTCTACTGATCCTTCAAAGAACAAGGAAATCCAAGAATGGCTATCACCGACTAGTATAACTGAGGAACACAATTTTATTGGTTTAGTGGGCTATTAACAGTGTTTCATCTAGAATTTATCCTGCTTGGCTAACCCATTAACCAAGATCACACATAAAATTGTTAAATTTGTTCAAAAAAAAGATTGTGAATAATATTTAGAATAACTGAAGTGGAGATTAATCAATTATTATATCTTGAATCTACCATCATAGAATGATGGGTTTGTTATTTATAGTGATGCTTAAATGAAAAGAAATTGTTTTTCCCCATGTATAATGATAAAGTAATGAATTTGCCTCAGGACAACAAAAATTAATTATAAAAACTATCCTACTCATGATCATGACTTATCAGCTGTATTATTTTCTTTGAAAATATGGAGGCACAATATTTATGTTGAAAATTGTGAGATTTATACTCATCTCAAGAGTTTGGAATATATTTTATCGTAGAACGAACTCATAATGAGGGAAATATGATGGCTTGAACTACTCAAGGATTATAATTTCACAATACACTGTCACCAGGGGAAGGAAAAAAAGGTAGAAGATGCTTTGAGAAGAAAGGACCATGGAGTTTTGAACAATAGGAGAGTTGAAAGTGATCCTACATACATGGATATAATACTGATTAATATGGGAATAACCATGGATGGTGAAACATCAATCATTTTTCAAATTGTTTCCAAACCATCTTTAAATGAAAGGATAAAATGTTCATATACTAATGATGATGAATTTAAAAGGAAAACTAATGATTTGAATGATGGGAGATTGAGTGAATTTATATATGAAGATGATTTTTTTTTTGAAATTTGGGAAGATACATTATGTTCATTACATGCCTGATCTAAAAATGTAATTGTTGGATGATTCATAAAACTCTAGTTTCTCTATACACTATGGGAGAACCATTATATATATATATATTTGAAGGAACCTATTTTTTGGGACAACATTAGGAGTGAGATTTCTGATTTTGTGTCAAGTTATATGGATGGTTATTGAGTGAATTATGGAAGGAAAGATCCTAGAAGTTTCATACATCATCTTCCCATACCTCAGTTGAAATGGGATAATATAACGATGGACATTGTCATGGGGTTACCAAAGACTCCTGTAAGGAATGATTCATTATGTTTCATTGTTGATCATCTTACCAAGTCATCATATTTTCTTGCTATAAGAAATGATTAACCACTTGAACATCTGTAAAGACTATATATTTATGAATTAGTAAGACTTTATGGTGGAACACTATTGATTATTTTTTATCGTTATCCACATTTTACATAATGATTCTTGAAAATTCATCAGAAGGACCTGTATACTGAATTTTTTTTGAGAAATTCTTACCACCTTCAAACCGATGGACAATCAGAATGGGATATTCAAACCATAAAATACATGTTCAGATCTTTCCCACTCTACATTCAAGTTATGTGGGATCAATATTTACCTCTTGTAGAATTTTTCTAAAATAATAGCTTCCATTATTGTATATAGATGGCACAATATGAAGCGTTATATAGAAGGAGATTTCACAAACCAACTTATTGAGATGATGTTTGTGAAATAATACTCGTAGGCCCAAAAACATGTTGAGGAAATAATGGAAAAGGTGAAGGTTATCCCAACCCACATCAATGCAGCCCAATATAAGAAAATGATCTATGCTGATAACCAAAGGAATGATTTGGAATTTCACGTAGGAGACCATGTTTTCTTAAAGGTATCTCCCTTGAAGGGTGTCAAAAGTTTGGGGAAGTTGTGTAAATTGAGTCCTAGTTACATCAAACCTTATAAAAATCAAGAATGAATTTGCGTTATAGCATATCGTTTGGATATTCCTACATGTGTCTCCAAAAAACATGATGTGTTCCATGTATCACTGTTGAAAAAATACATGTCTAACCCAACACATGTACTCACCTCTGAGGAAATTGAACTCAAACCTGATCTGTCTTGTTGTGAAGAGCCTTCCAATGTTCTTGATAGTAGAGAACAAGTTCTGAAAAAACAAGACGACTCATCTGGTGAATGTTTAATGGAGAAACCATAATATGGAAGAGGCAATGTGGGATCCTAAGGAACTTATGATGAAGAACCACCAATATATTTTTATGTAGTAATATTCTAGAAATTTGAAGGATGAAATTTTTTTATGGAGGGGAGAATGTTACACCAAAATCTTCCATAGTACATTTCCCTTTGAATAATTAAACATCTTCCATTGTACACAACATGAGTTTTAACACACCATGAACAATATAACAAGCCGTTATGAATAGTAATATCCAATTTTTGAAATATTAAAAATATTAACAGTCAAATTGGATATAATTTTTGGATAAGGAATATCAAAATTATCTTATGCTTAATTTTTGATATTTTTCTGAGAACTTTCAATTTTTAATGAATAGGGAAAACACTGTGTTATTGTTTAAAACCAGAAATTTATTTAATTAATTAGTTATTTAGTTTCAATTTATTTTATGTCAAACTTGATACATAATACCTATATAAGTTCAATGTAATTAATTAGAGTCATTTTATAGTATGTTTATATATATAATATTTTATTGAACTTTTAACCGCATTTTACCCACCTTCTTGGAGCATTTACAAATTATCATAAAGATTAATTTTAGTACATCATTGAGTTGAATATCCAAAATTTGAGAGACATAGTTGAAATTAGTATGTAAAATGTTGTTTACTAAGATGAAAATAATTTTTTCCAAATAGTAACTTTTAACTTTTATTTACCACAGTTAAAAGTAAATAAGGTAATTAAGGATAAATATAATATTATAATTACCCTAACAAAAGTCATAATTCTATTGGATTAGTCTAATTCGACTAAAAAACATTACTAATAAAATATTATCCTTTTTTTCCACATCAATTAGATTCTGACATTTATTATTATTTTATTTAATGAATAGTTAAATGTGAAAAATTCATTGTTTAATAAGTAAACCATTATTAAAATCGGTTTATATATATGATAAATTCAAAATTAAATATTATTTACAAATATAAATATATTTCTTACTTAATGGTATTTTATTTATAATTTCTAAAAATTAAATAATTTAATTTATTTATGACAAAATGATGTTAAAGTAATTACCTTAATAAAAAAATATTAGAATAATTTATATTATAAATATCCAAATAAATGAAAATTGAGACTTTGGATGAATTCCACAAATTTTCAAGGTAAATATGAAATATTATGGTTGGTTAAATAATTTTTTTCGAATTAATGATGCTTTTATGATTTTCACAAAAACCAAAAACTAAATAGTCTCAAAATTGACATAATTTTATTTTTAAAACAAATACTTGATTATTAATTGATATAATATTCCTAAAAATTTAAATTTCGGCCAAAGGACATTGATAAGGTTATATATATTAATAATTATCCTCTTGGGGTTCTATTTAGTTGTTATAGATTGTTTATTAACTATAAAATACAAAAATACAAAGAGACATGGTAAATATCAAACTATTTAACTAAGAGTTAAATCTAAATGTTGAGGTTTATAGTGAACTAAAACAACATAAATCCAATTTGTAGAACGTTTTTCAACCTATCCCCACATTATCTTCAAAATAAATTTTTTTTATACCATTAAAAACCAAAAATTATTTTATTATAATATAATGTTTCAAGTTTTTCCTAAAGTGACTCTCACCTCTCTTATAAAAGTGTACTTCACATTCTATTAATTTCACACCTCCAAAGCCATTTGGATCATACAATCCCTTCCAAAATATCCTCCAAAATTATCTCACATCAATCTAGTGTTCTTAATTTGATCAAAAATCCAACCAATGAGGCCCTTTAGATCAACTCAATAGGAAAATACTTGAAGAAGATGTAATAATTTCAACACCGCTTTTCATGTTCTTTTCTTCTTCCGCATTCTCATTATTTGTTGTTTCCTATAAAACATAATAACTCTAATATCTTCTATATAATGTTATGTTGTAAAAAAATGGTACGACTATGTTCATTATTCTATCCATCATATGAACGACACAGTCACTATACATGTGTACGTACAGCTTACCGTCTCCACATCCTGGTGTAGTTTGTTATTCAAAAACTTCATTAATACAGATGGGTAAATTATTGAGTATAAATGATTTAAATAATAAATATAACATGTTAATTATACTGAATATATGATATATCATCCAATTACATACGATTTCACCATCTATATAGTGATATTATCGCTCATGCGTACGTATAGATTACCGTCTCCACGAACACGATATGATTCATTCTCCATCGTAATCATTCAAAAATAATATTCATTTTATGAGAAAAAAATATTTAATAAACTAATATCATTCAAGAGATGAATAAAATAAATCATATCCCTAACATACATGGATTACATAACTGAGCATATAAAGGAAAACATATCAGTTAACACCTGAAATGATGATACTAATAAACTAATATAAAAAAAATTAATAGAGGATCATATATGATATCATATTTATGTATATAGTTATTGTATAATTTAATAAAAATTATTTAACAATTATATAAGTGTCTAACATATCCTCGACCAAGGAAATGTATAGGCTATGTGTTAATTTCAAAATCTCTTTATTATCCGAGGTTGTTTTTTAAAAAGTATATTTTAGATCATATTTTTGATCAATGTCTATGTTTTATAAATGAGTTTTAAAAGGGATTATAGACCATTATCATTAATTTAATTTTTTTGGAAATTATTTTAAATATTTATTTATATGGACATGAATGTTTTAAAATGTTAATTTCTCACAAAAGTTTCAAAGTGGTCTCTGACAATTTGATTCAAAATAATCATTTAAATGACTTACTTTATAAATTTCATTAAATTTAAATGATTTCATGAAAAAGGGATATTTATCTAAAAGATTATTACTAATCATTTTCAAATAGGTCAATATCCATTATGGGATATTATTCATTATCAAGGTTAATTTATTATACAAATCATCTGTATTATATTGAGGGTTTTGTATTATGTTTGACTATAGATGTGTAAATCTTATACCATTCAAGGTTTATGCATAATGTATTGACATTTTTTATGATTTTTTAAATACAAATTCTTATGTTATGTTTAAACCATTTTATATGAGGTATGCATTGGACATAGTATGTAACTGGTGGTTCCCGCTATAGCTCCTTAATGCATCGGTAGGCTTCATAAGACAAACTTGTGTCTTGGAACAAGGCCTTGAAAAAATTGTAATTGTAGTCATGGAACAACGCCTTTAATATGTGGTTAGGAAGTGTGTAATTATGCATTCCATTGTTAAGAATGTTGATATTTTTATTACCTCTCATTATTCGACTATTATAATATCCATGTGAATATGTAAATGAAATTATTTGATTTTATCTTTTCTATATTATGATGATATTTACATTTAAAATGTTTTTTATTTTAGTCTTATAAGTTTCCTTAAATGTTTATTAATATTAATGAATGTTTCCACTATTTTTTTATCCTTACTGAGCATTGGAGCTCACCAATTTCTATGTTTTATGATTTCCAGGATGTGAAGAATAATTTTATCATTGACATGGAGGGATAGTCTAAGGGATATGAATGTGGTCAATGGAGATAATGTTGATGTTTTTTTTATTTTATAATGTAATGTAAAACATAATAATGTATATTGTACATACAAGGCTTCTAAACTGATCGGTCTTTCAAGACAGGATTCCTTGTATCATGACAAATGTTATGTATTAATTCACTGACACTGGGTAATTGGGGTTAGGTAATTACAATAAATGTAGTGGCTGATATGTTGAGTAAGTGGACTCAAATACATGCAGTTTAGTAGGCCCAAAATGAGGGGACACCTAGGGTCTTGTTCCTTAAAACATATTTTTATGTGCACGATAGTCAGGGGAAGACATTTCATTATTCTATAGAGATTACATATACTCTTCTGGATCAATTTTAAATGAGGCAACTATCAGGTTCTAATTGCCTAGTCCAATAGGAGAGTTTGTCAGGAGATGACACTACTATTGGGTGGACCGTAGGGGATGATGATATCTAGCTTTTTAATGGATGCATATGGTTGTATGTAGACGTACGTGAAGAGTTTATGAGATATTTTCATTCCACTATTTTGGTAGTTCATCCTAGTGTCCCCAATATGTATCGAGATCTAGACCATTAGTATTGGTGGAGAGATATGAAGAGGCATGTTGGTAGTATTTTTTGAGATGTTCCTCCTGTCAGAAGGTGAAGCCAGAGCATCATAAAATGGCATGACCTTTATAGGAATTATACATTCCCATGTGGAAGTGGAATAATGTCTTGATGGATTTCATGATGGGTTTACAATGGTCACCTCGAGGGAATGATGCGGGTTGGGTTGTATTTGATAGAAACATGAAATTTTCACATTTCTTATCTATCATTTAATCTTTCAGTGTTGATGATCATGGATGGTTGTAAATCCAAGAGATTCTACATCTATATGTGGGGGCCCAACTCTGTCATTTCAGACACTTTTGCATTATTTAATTCATATTCCTCGAAATACCTACAATGTGCTTTGGTTACATATATACATTTGGGTATAGCTTACCATCTTGAGACAGATGACTATGTAGAGTAGATGATTCAGGTTTTGCAGGACATGCTTCAAGTGTACACATTTTATTGTAGGGGATATTTGGATTGAAACATACCTGTAGTGATGTTTACATACAGAAACAGTATTTAAGTGATGATTATGATTGAAACTTATGGGGATTTGTACTTGGAGGCCATTCCGAACACTCCTACGTTAAATGGAGGCAGGAGAGGCAGCTATGATGGGACCTCATATTGTACATGATACCATTAAGCTAGTGGATATGATCTTGAAGAAGATGTATACTGCACAGTCATGGTATAAATCTTATGATGATTGACGTAGAGAACTCAGGACATTGAGTTCGGGGATCTAGTATTCATAGGTGACACACTATGTTTAGTGAAAAAGATGATTAGAAGACATGGGATGTTTTCAACAAGATACGTTGGGTCATTTGAGTTTTTCGAGAGAGTCAAGATGATTTCCTATCGATAAAATTTGTGTTAGAGGTATGATTCAATGCACGATGTCTTCTTTGTTTCTCATGTTTTTTAAAATATAGACGTTGAGATATAGGTGGATGCCTCCTTCAAGGATGACCGTATTCAGATAGTTTATCGCAACATGATGGTTCTCGGTGGAAGGTCTGATCCTATGATATGGGTGTTATGGAAGCACATGAGAGTATAAGATGAGACATGGGAGAGGGAGACTATCATACAATCATATTGGTCAATGTTTTTTGATGTATTTTATTCACCACCATTGGAAGGGAAATTCAGGGATTAATTTCTATAAGGGGGAATTTGTTAAGAACATATAACTTTATTTCAGATATGGATCATTATTTTAGTTTATTTTATGACAAAGGAACAATTGTTAAATTTCAATTTACATTCAATGTTATTATGAGTACATTCCATGTACCTGGTTTCCGTGTGTACCCATGAACATTCCATGTAATGGATGAGTACATGGAAATATTGGTAACATGGATGACCGCCTAATGTAGGGTTTGATTGAGGCTAGTACACGACATGTACATAAAATTAACATTCCAGGTACAATTTTTTTTGGTCATATCGGTGTGGGGTCACTTCTCATGTCCAAACCCAACTTCTTTTTCCTATGTTTTTATGGGAGAGCACTAACATAGACACAAATATAGAACCCCAATTCAATATCCATCTGAGATCTGATTGATAAGATGTTGCATGCATTGGATTCCCACCTGTGAGTTATATCGGTCCCTAGAGCCTCTCTTCATGATTCATTGCCTATCATGGTTAATTTATGGATGAACTATATTAAACATCTGTAGATCTATGTCGTTATTGGCCAATTCAAAGGTCATCATTAAATAGTTTTCTTCATTCAACATCATGGTATTTTGTTTGTGAATATTTTGTGGCCTTTGTATTATATATGAATAACCTGATGAATATCCATGTCTGGAGTATTGCGTTTTATATAATTTGACTCTATGTAATACCTAATATGGTATGTTGTATTGAGAAAGGGTTTTTTCTTAGTCATAAGGTTTAATAACACAATTATAGGTGTGTTTTTCCATGTTTTATTAATAATGGATGATTGGGCAAGATACTCTATTAAGACTCTTTTGATTTCCATGTGTCTTTTTTCTGATGGAGTAAATGATTATTTTATATTCATGTGTATCACATTGGGAAATAATGAACAAGGGGAATTTTACTATTTGAGCTTCTCTATGTAGGGTTATTTATGTATATTTTATTATTATGTTGACCTAGAGGTATTTACTATGAGAGCATCCTGGTGGTCCCAGTTCATTTAGGATAGACCATGAGTGACACCCATAAGATTATTATTAAATGAATGTTGGACCATAGGTAATTGACTTTGAGTGTGGCCATGTGGTCATTATAGTTTATTATTACTATGCCGACCAAAGGTTTATTGACCATTAGAGCTACATTAGTGGTAGTTTTTAAATGATTAGATTTATATGGGACCAAAGGGTATACACTATGTGTGATTTTCCGTAGGTTTATTATTTATTGAATTAATGATATGTTAAACTAGATGTGTTTAAATGTGAGAACATTCGGAGAGGGATACTTTTAAGGGTTGATGATTTGGACTAGTTGTCCAAGCCAATGTAGAAGCTTGGAATTGGACTTGCATGTTTGTTAGATGGTCTTTTGATACTTTTGTTTTTCTATTACACGGGAGATATAGTGTTTGGGAATGATCATGATATTTCAATACACAAAATATTGAATAATTAATGAATGTAAATGAATATTTTTGAAAATAGTAGGATTTTTTACAATTTCATACTTCCTTGTTTATTGCTTCATTTGGCATTTAACCTGCTATATATTTTCACTGATACTTGGGCACCAATCATTTGGTGGTTTCCTATTGTGATTTATATCACACCATATATGGGTCCTGATATGGGAACCAAATATATTATTGGGATGTACGTATTGTTAAGGGAAAATAACCTTCTTTATCAGTTTCTTGATTTCTGTTCGAGCCTAATAACATGAGACCAAGCTCAGGCTTGTGATTCTGTTGGACTTTACTTTTTTATGTACATTGGTTTCGGTATTTTATTTCTATCATTGTGATGTGTTTTTATTTTTTCCTAGATACAAGTGACATGCATCCTTAATTTATATACATGATGTAGTTTTTTACACTATTAGAATTATACTGTTTACTTTTATTGTATGGTTTTACTTCTTCCACTATTGCTTTATATATAGATTCTATTTCGCATACATTGCTAATGAGGGAATAGTTTCCCCATTGAATTATATTGGCCCTCTTTGATTGTTGGCAGACACTAGAATTTGGGGAAATGCACTTGAGGTAATGTGACCAACTAGGTATGGGGAACAATCAGGCGACACCCAAAATAGGGACGTTACACTTCCAATAATATTAATTTTTACTTATTTTTCAATGTGGTCCTATTATTCAATTCATACACTTTAACATTATTTTTAATTTTTATGTTAGTAAAAATATCATTTGAACTATTTTATTTTTATGTGATTTCAAATCAATTTTTAGATACCCATTTTATTTGTATGAGTTATGATGTGGTGATCGGATGAATGTTTTATTATTTTTGGTCACACATATGTTTTGATTTAATTATGTTTGTGGTAGTAAAATTTTAATAGATTCATAGTAGGTTTTTTATATACAATGATGGTGGTAAAATTATAACAGATTGTAAGGGTTGTAGAATAATATATTCATCCTATTCATTATGTAATTGTGGTTAACTCTTGATGTATCTTTGTTATAGTTGAACCTGATTTCGTGATTTAAATTTCATATTTGGATGGAATTTCATGCCCAAAAATAAAGGCATGGACCTAGATTTCATGTTCATTTGTTTATGTATTGACTTTTAATTTAACCCATAATATTTTGTATAGACCTTTTCATAATTTATATAATATGTTGCATGGAACTAGTGACCACAAAAACAATTTATCCATTGTATTATATTTCATGTTCATAAGATTATTCCATGACCTGGTTATTAGATCAATAAATTTATGGATGGACCAAGTATTCATGTGTATATGATCATGTGTGGAACTAGATTCATCTACATAAATTTATGTGATGGATAGAATCATATCCATTATTATGATGATTGAACATTTTTATAGTTCTTATTTTTCAAAAAGCTATAGGCTTAAGTGAAATCTAAAATTCCTTGTCTTATGCGAATTTTATTCACTCAGAGCTCATGTTCTTTGATTCATTTTTTATTCATGTCTTATTAAAAAAATTTATTTATTACACGATGCATATTTGTGATCTATTATATGTAGGCTTTGAATTTCACTTATTAAGGTCATGGTAACATAGACTTATTTTCATCTTATACTCATATGATCATTTTTAAACCTATGAATGCCCTTACATAGCATATGAGAACACATGTACTATTGTTTTCTTTTCCCTGTGTTATTAATATACATTTCAGTGAAGATGTTATTATTGGAGGTTCTGGTTAAGAATAATATAATGCAAGGATCTTATTAACTAGTTTTTTATGTTTCAATGTTTCTAAAGGTATTATAGCTAGAAGGATCTGTTTTGGATAGTTATGTTGTGTAATTATAATTCATCAAAAACATATAAATATCATTGAATGAATTTTTTTGTCACTATTTCTATCATGTTGGATGATTCCCGCAATAAAATAAATTAATATACATTATCAATGACGGTGATTGAAACACTGACAATCCTCAATGATATAAATAAGAGAAACATTAAAATTATATTCTTAGGGTGGGATTTATAACATTATTAGATAATTTCATTATTATATATCCATTTAAAGGAAAAAGTGTCATAGAAAGACTATATGTAGTTATAAATGATGTTTTGATATATTATGGAGTTAAATAATGAAAAAAAATTAATTATAAAATTTATGACTTGAATAAACTTATCATTAATTATCTAATTGAAAAATTAAATATTGGATGGTTCATATAACAAATTATTCATTATAAACTAATGATGTTAACATATATATATAAATATTTAGGAGATAAATTCTAATTTTATTTTATAATGATGAATATTAAAGATTATATATGAAGATGTATTTCCTCTCTGAATCATATGGTGAACTATAAGATATAAAAAGGGACAATATATACATCTCCCTTATACTTATCATAATGTCATAACATCACCATTTATTTCATAAAAACTATTCTAAAGACATAAAAAATAAATCAATCATACTAGGTAATAGTTGATCGTCTTATAATATTATGTCACATAATTACTATTAAATTTTAATTACTACACTACCATTGTTCTATGATATATTTAAATTAAGATGTAATTTTTATATGAGTAAAGATTTTATAATATCTAATAAAAATAAATTATTTACAATAAGTTTCTGGATAAGAATTAAACAAATGATGAATATAAAATCTCATATTAGAACAGGGTATGATAGAAAATAATTATGAAAATAATTTACAGGGTATGATCGGTATCTTAAAATTCTCATTTTCTTTTTGGATAATTGTTTAAAATTATGTATTCTAATTTAACCATGTGTAATTGATAATAAAATCATATGTAATAGTCTATAATCATGACTCAACCCACTAGGATATACCTAATCTAAAGAAGGATTAAGAAAAACAACCCCATGCCCACATCCATGTACTGTGGGAAGTAGATTGGTTCCAAAAGGAAAAACTAATATCGAAGTACATATTTTAATGTAGTTATACACATGCACACAACCATGTTCATAGATAAGTGGATAGGAATAAAAGGAAAAGACACAAGAATATAGTGTAATATTCATGCATGTATCCACCTATTGAGAATAATAAAGATTATGAAAATATAATCTGAAATGTAAATAAGAAAAAAAATCTCACCCAAAAGAAATGTATAAACAAAAAAATAAATAGATATTTAAATACTGATAGTGAACAACTATAAATAAATTAATGAAATATGAAACATGGATATACATATACAACAACATAATAGTGTCCCATATGAGACAAAAATACAATCACCATCTGAAATACAATCCTAGGATGATGAGACTGATGTTATAAATAATGGTCCTACATTGGTTCCCAACATGTCATGTCTCATGCGGATGATGATATGTGGAGGCATCGCACCCTGGATAGTAGGAGAGTATTGACTCTATAGATGAAGGGAATTATCCCTCCAATATTGTTGATGTCTGTCTAAATCTACATAAATATTATGAAGGATCCACTTCGTGGAGGGATAGGGGAGTACCATATATATGTATAGAGGTATCTCTCCCTAGGTAAAAATGGTATTACTATCCTAATATACACAATTAGTGTGGAGGAGCCACACAATGGTGTGATAGGGGAGTACATTATCCAAGGACATGAGATCTATACCCTTGTACCATATGAGATTATTGTATATACTGAAAAAAATTATCATGATATAACCATGTCCTTGTGTGATAGGAGACTACAATTTTTATGTATAGAGGACATGTATCCTAATGTGTCAGTGGAATTCCACTCCTATCTAGAGTCTCAAATGAAACTTCCAAATCCATTTCATCATATAAAATATTTTACAGAATCATCCAACTAGAATCATCTTTAATAGTGTACGAATTTATATTAAATAAGGGAACATCCACATTATACAATGAAAAACACTCTGGATATACAATGTACTATCCCAAATACATCATGTAGTGAAAAATTCCATTTCACTATATTTAATTTGAATGTATCTTTATGGGACTAATATAAAAACTAAAATTAGTTACACGATATTTTTTATGAAATATACATGTCAAAATTAGGGTTATGGTTTCGTATAAATTTCATCAATATGTCATCATAAGAAGAACATATATTGGATTCTTTATTTCATAACAATAACTATTTTGTTGTTATTATTAATTTTTTGGTCATTATTAAAACAAACTTAGTTCCCTAATTATGTTCCAAACTATGGTCTTGAAATGAACACCTAAATTTCATTGCTAGGCTACCGTGGATAGTGTGTCAATCATATTCTATATGAAGGACATTTTTTAGAAATATAATTCAATGAAAAAAATAATAGTTTTTTTAATTTTTATTATCTAAATGCATGATCGTATTATAAATATAAAAAATAGGGTTTTTGTGTTGTCTTTACCTTGCTTACATGGTTAGGCATGCATGTATGGCCCCCTTGGTATTCATATTTGAAATTTATTATTACTATATTTTTTCTTTTCAGTTTATCATTTTTATCTCTCCAGTCATCTTATTCTTCGATAAATATTATCGGATGATACCCTAACTGAGACTCACATCCCATGAACACAAGACCCTACTGGCATTGAATTTCATGTACATGGAATCCCAAAATAACACTACTTCATGTTTCATACTAGTCATGGAGACCCATGTCTCTCTAAATAAACTACATACTACTATAAAATATTCCTAGTTGTTTCACTCCATCTTATTTTCCAAGCATTGTCTTCTATTAACACTTTAAACACCGTTTAATTGAATCTTCATGCCCCTAGATCCCAAATCTTGGTTGTTCAATTCTCACTTTTGACCATGGCTCAAATCTATCCATATGACCTACCTAGGAACACGTCCATTTCACATTATCCATTCCCACCTAAAACACCTATGAAATCAACCATAAATCAAAATCTTTTCTCACAGATATATTATATGACTTATATAATTCCTTGGATAATTAATCCTTATATGAAGAATCAATCCATTGAATGTAGGATTGATTGTATAATGATTTATTATCTGGTATATGTAAAACATAAATCCAAAATAAATGCTGGTGAAGATTCAGTTATGAAAGAAACCCAAAATAAAAATTAAAAAAATACTAATGAATCGTTTATTTCATTAGGATATGTTGGATCATTTTCTATTCAAATGATAACTAAAAAATGATGATATTTATCAAAAAATTAAGTGGAGCATGAAACAAAATATCAAGGATCATACATATATATAATCCATGAAAAATAGTTTAATAGAATGGTAGTAAACCAATATTAATGTGTCCTACCACAATTCAGAACATTTTATTGTAAAAAACATAGTATCTATTGATATAGAAGACCCATTTCATTATTATGCCTCTATTAACCTTGACCAAATAGTCAGTTATAATCAAATATAAATTCCCCATTTAAGGAAAATGTATTCCTCAAAAAATTCCTCCAATGATTATGAAACTAATCCTAAAATATACATTAATTTCATATTTATATAGTTTAATATTTAGGTAATTTAAATTAAAATAAAAACTAATATGTTATTTTAATTTCAATGCACCCTCTAGTGACATTCACTACCCTAAATCTAGTGTCGATTGGTTTTAGGTCAAAACAATGGTAAATTAGACATTCCACACCCTTATACAGTCATATGATTTAGTTTGGAGACTCCAATCATGAAATATTCCATTATTCTTAAAAAATAACTACATGTGTGTATAATTTATTTTTAATATATATATATATAATTAGTTACCAGATAAGAATGCCTCATAATCATGTTCTGTCTTAGCACATGCCTCCAAAAAAATTTCATATATTTCATATTTTAATAATAAAAAACCATTTTTACATTAACCATACATCGTGAAATTTTTTCTCAAAAAAATATATGAAAATAGGTCGTATACTGATCCTATATATCGCTATACCAATCCCAAGATAAATTTTGTATGATCCTATTATGTTATTAAACATTAAACAGGGGAATGGTTCATTATTTAAGAAACCTATATTACTAATCATCAATCACCATATGGTTCAGAATTATGTTTTATCCATCATCGTTGACAATGCCAACCAATTATATAACACGTGTGGGATCATTCATGTATATCGTCTATAGTTACACAATGAATACATCGTGAACCCTCTATTACTATTGTGGAATGTTTATGTGGAATGAAATATTTCTAACACAGTACATGATATTGAAATGACTGATGATCCTTGTGGACATATTACCTCCCCTTCTAAATCATTACATTCCTCACCATCGGGATACTCTCCAGAAGAAATGGTTTTCATTTTCAAACACCTAGTGCTTACATTGTTGATCATAAAAATATTTCTATCTGTTATAAGAATTTTCCATTTTCTTGGGAATAAACTATATATTTTTCATTTTTACATGTACCACATATGGGCCAACAAGAGATTTTACATAGATCAAAATCTACTATTAGTGTTATAGATATGGTAACCCATAGATTTCAGCAAAATTATTCATTTGTATAATATAATGATAACTATTATTGTCACCATGATGGCATAATGGCATATGTCTATTGGGGGAATACATATCATAATGTACATTGATATTCCATCAAATTTAATATAATGGATTTCAAGTGGTTGAAAAAATATGATCATAACATGGTGCTCAGACTTCACCTACAGACATGTGTATCACCGAAATCTGAAAACATCCCCTCTTCAACTATCTCCATCAGACAAGAACTTTCTTGAAATTTATTAAATCCGCTTCCCCAAATAGATATATACAACAAAAGGATATATGGGAACTCCTTCACCTCCAACACCTAAATCATGAAAGAGATCACTTTTGATCCCTAAAATAGTTGACATGATTTCATCTATCATAAAATACATCTCCTGAATATCCTGATAATACTTATTAATGTTGGACATCGTAGACAATATCACCTAAAAATCATACATATCACACTAGAGAAGTGGGGGATTCCACTCCATTGATTGATGAAAATATTCAACCTCCTTTATCAATATCAACTATAATGATGCTAACTACTCATATTCCTCCTCCAACAAGGCAGAAATGGAATTATTAATAAGGGAATCAGGATGAACGTCTTAAATCCTACGATATTACTATATCTTAAGGTCATATTCATATAGGTACTCAAAACTTCTCCTCTATCCCATTTCATTATCCTTCATTGAGAAGACATACCTGAGACATTGATGTATAGAGTAAAAAATAAATCACTCTCCCAAATGATAGGGTATCTACATCCTCATCGAAATTCCCACCATATCCAACTCAATGGAATGATCCTTGTAGTTCCTCTCTTGGGGACTCCTATTTATTGAAACCTATGTAATCAATGAATTTCTATGTATCTAACCAATTAATATCCCAGCTCTAATGGAATAAAAATATACTATTATTCCACACTCTCATCAGCATGTATAAAAAATAGATATATGATTGTCCTCAGCGTCATGTCTTCAAATAATACAAATACCAACATAGGTCTTGTAAATTTCTCCGATTTCATCATTATATAAGACTATTGGGACCTAGTACTAAATAAATATACCCCTAAAATCATGTTGTATGCATCCATTCCTTGTAATATACACACATCCGAAACACTCTAGGGTGGATCACAATAAATCACAGCATCTATCCCTATTCATTAATAAATAATTCATTATCAAGGATTTCATACACAAGTATTTGATCCACATGCATCAAAAAATGGTTCATCGAGATCATAAAACCAATGTGGTTCTCCCAAAAGCAATTACCACCATCATCAAGTTGTCTACATGATCCTCCTATAATGTATAGTATATGAGTATTCTAACAATGAAGAAAACAAAAAATTGTCAAAGGATGCATTGTAGATTTGGTTCATAGTATCTATAAGTGTAGTGTGGGAGTAATTAATAATGAATATAATCACCATGAAGTCCTCGTGTCCATAGAGATAACCAAATGCAATCATAGAAATATTGGCATCATAACCTCTCAACATGTAAAAGTCATACATGATATCGATCTCTATGAATCATATCACCCCTCAAAAATTATATATGAAGTATCCAATTAAGTGAAAGAGGAACTTGTGTGTTATCAAGTCTTTGAGCAGAAATAATAATACACTCAAATATAATATTTCTGATCCGCCATTTTCGGGGACATAATTGGAGTTTCCAATGGTGATGAACTAGGTCTGGTAAACGCCTTCTCTCATTGATCCTCAAACTAAACCCTTAACCCTCAAGGATTGATAGGGAAATTATCATATACTGAGAAATATCTTAGATCAGTTTTGAGGAGCATGTCAAGGAAAATATACATCTAGCACCATGAATCTATTCATCAAATATCTTATAGGAATATTAATATATATTCCCTCATGATTGATGAAATCAATATTTTTTTAGATTCCACTATTCAATATGCTAAAATCTCAATATAATTATTGATGGGTTGTAGAAATAATTTCAGATTCAAAAATATTTCCACCACAAGATCTCCCCTCTCATAAAAGAGTACATGATCTCATTTCTCTGATGGCATCTAAAATATATTTGGTGAAATTGAATCTAGTCTTGTACTATTGCATACTAGTCAATATAATTGAATATATCATGATGAATCGTCTATAAAACCCAGAGGTCCCCTATTATATTATATATAGGAATTTACGTGTATTATTTTAGGATATTCTATTCACTATTTTTAAAACCATGTGTTGAAAAGATGAGATATTCTAAGGCTAGGTGTGTCTAGAAAAAATGAATGACAAAAATTAACATATTAAATAGCATGCACATACAGTTTTCCTGAATAACATGAAATAATCCTAAATATGTTCCAAGATCAGATATCTAAGGTATATATTGAATCTATAATAGTGTCCTTAACATAGGTACGACATAGCAATTTTTGGTGAAAGTCATTTATGAAATGGTTTTTATTGTGTGAAATTAATAAAATAAATTGAACATAAAATTTTATTTTTCCATTCCAACACAGTGACCTTCTCCCATTAAATGGTTAGTAATAATAAAATGTTCCCATGGTTGGAATAAAAATTCTACATACCTATATGTCCTTATGGGTGAGTTTTCATGGTGCAACAACAATGGATCAAGATCAGATCATGGATCGTCACATTGAATAAATTGGGGGATCTCGTCTATGATGGAAACACAATTGTTATTCATCAATGATAAATCCATAATCTATTTATGATTTTGTGCTTTGTGAATTTCATCCATTTCATAATCCCAAATGAAGGTGTGTTCATATGATGGAAAATAAATTAATTGAATAGTGTTGTTCAAATAAATTGTATATAATTGTCAAAAAATTTATGTTGATTAACCCTACTCATTAATATTTTCTATGTTAATCATTTTAGGCCAAACAACGAACGACTGAGGTTAATACCATGTATGAAATTTTTATGGATTTCAATCCAAATTTCATTATGAAATCATAATTTGTTATACCTTGGCCAATGGTTCGATAAATATATAGTTCTAGATCATTGGGATACCATTCATCACTACAACATATCCAATATCTAGTTATAGAACACATAGTTGATTATACATCATGGATTCAATGAAGGTCATATGTATATTGGGGATGAACGGGAAAATATATTGGTTTCCATATCCTTCCCAAGTGGTTTGTTGTAGACAAACATCAACAACAAGTTTTACTTTGTGTTTTGAGGATATATTATTGTGAGTTACCAGCATTGAGGTAGTCATCATAGATCTGTGATTTATAGATTTATTTAGACCATAAAGTTAGGTAGGGTATACATGCAAGGATGAATGGATAAGAACACAATATCTTTATAGTCCTAAGAAAATAACATGTAAGTAGGTTCTACAAATTGAGTGGGCACCCTTCAAATGTGGCTAGGGTTTTAGGAAAGGTATGATGATCTCATGGAGTGTGGTCCCTCCCACAGATTGTGCGACACTACCAAGAAAAAATTTCATCTACTCCGAAGAGTACATTTACCCAAGTAACAATAACTAAACAAATATATCATTTTGTACTTATATATGAACATGGATTGGCATATAATAACTGGTACACTTACATGGCATCAATACATGTAAACAACTAGGTGACTCAAGCAACGATACATGTGTATATAAACATCATGTACTCATCATATACACCTTGAATATTGAGACATCAAGTAATTTGAGTATTTCCACATGGAAATCACTTGGGATGACATAAAACACCGTGTACACCCTAGGACATGCCATGTAAGGCCATGAAGAATGATGAGTGATATTTATTTTCTAAGTTGGGATTAATATAGGTTTACAAAATTCCCCTAGTCCTATTCCTTTAGGCTATAGTGAAGACAAACATACACATCACTGAATTGTAATCCCCTATAGAGGCCATGTCTCAAAAAGTGTTTTGGTGTCCCTCTATGAGACTAGAGTACAATCATATATCATCTATAATAGAGTTTTTTGGAATTAGAAGACGATCCATAAGTAAGATATTGATCCTCTATATAGTAGAATACATCAATAGGGTTTGTAGAATCATTAAAATATGATACAATATGAAATAGGTTGATGAAGATTGATATTTTGGTTCCCCTAGTGGTTTTCAGTGTGACCCACAATCATTGTATCAAAGATGATACAAATAAGGTTTTTGGTGTCAACTAGAGTTCAAAGGAATGAACAGTTATATATGTATTGTAGCATTATTATACCAACACATTCTTTGTGGGAATGTACCAAATGAGTTACCACTCTATGTATATTATCTCCGATGATAGAATCTCTATTGGAGAGGGATATCCCATAAAGATCGATTCTTCAGGAATAATCATGTTCATAGAAGATGGTTACAAAGTACTAATAGAATGGTGTATTTCCTAAATATATTTGATATTTTTTACTTATTCTATATGTTATACTTTGTTACATCATGTTCTGAAATGGTTATATTTGGTACTTTGGGTTTAGTGTTTTGGGGTTTTCCAACTAATTATTGTTTTACTGACACCTACAGATGTTTTTCCAAAATGTGTTGTCTCATTTATAGATTAAAATCATTTCTACGGTGTCCAGGGAGTTCATGGAGCTGGTGGAGAGTAGCTGGATCTTTCCAAAATGAGGTTTTTACTAGAAGTGTACTTTTTGACTTATACCTCACCTGTGGAAATTGTTTTACTATTTTATGTTATTGTTGGGCTTGTTTTTGTCACTTTTTTTTACAGTATTTCACTATTATACTATATTTTGGTATCACATATCCATGCATTCATTCATTCAATTGTCATTAAATTTTAGGATTGTTTTGGATTTGAGATATGGGTTTGTGTAGAAGAAAATGAGGAAAATACCTCCAATATATGATAAATTATTAGTCAACGATAGTCAGGAGCCTATTAGTGTATCAGAGGTAGACATTCCGTCACGTGGAATGGGTCCCCCTGGAAGGGGTCGTAATAGAGTGGTATTTTAAGTGGATGGTTCTACTTTTGGAATAATAGTCTATGAGGATTTTTTAGGGAATAAACATTATGTGTTTGGAGTTTGGCTTTTAGGAAATGGATTCTATTGATCTTTTTCATGGCGGACATATCCATACCATAATAAATTGATTAACATATTTTCAACTTCAGACATGAGAAAAATATTTTCATAAACATAAAATGGAAAATGATTCATAAATGAATGGATGGGTATTCCATATTTTTCATGAGTCTTCTCCAAATATATACTTTGTTGGTCGTGTCACATATTATTTTATTTATGAATGTATCCATATTGAAATATATCAAGGATTACACCACATGATCATAAATATTGTCCACCCTGTGATAAGGAATCTATATAAGTCGATGTACAAGATATAACACCTATGGGTGGTTTTCTAGCTATACCACCACACATCAATCAGAAGCTATTGGTATAACTACATGTGGAGGATACATGTCTGCTAATTGCATTTCATGAGTTTATGTTGTACATAAAAATACATTTTAATGGGGAAACATAATCTGAGATGGTGGAATATTGGATAGAGGCAGCCAACTGTGTTTTCTGTATGATGCGGACTCTTTCAAAGAATCTGGAAGTCCTTGTCACATTCATCCTTAGGGATATACGGGGTGATGTGTTATCATGATGATTTAGTCAAAAGATGAGAGAGATATTCCCCCGAATTAATTCAAGTATCTCTTAATATAGGAGATTAATCCAACCACATTGTGATCATAATACGTACATAAGCTTCTATATTTCTAGCAGGGTAGTATGATAGTGGAGGAGTATTCAGTGAGTTTTACAGATCTCTCATGCTACTCGTTGTAGATGGTTTGAGACTAAATATTTAGGGATCATAACTTCACATAGTTCATTATCTAGGACATAAGTATCTTAGTGGCGTGACTTATTAATTCAAATTATAATAGAGTACTTGAGTGAACAAGGTTGGAAGAATTTTTTCTAGAAGAGAATACAACAGTAGTGAGATCTAGTAGTGGGAACACGATAGCTCAGACCTTGGTAATGGGTAGATGATGGCATTCACACGAATCTAAGAAGGATAGGAACATTAGGTGGTGATCCAAGGACTCATGATCAGTGGTCCATTCCCCAAAAAGGCTCAAATTTTCTAAGGGATAGGTGGTTTTTTTATTGTTGGGGACATCTAGAATGAGAATTCTTGATCTGTCATATAGCTGATCGGGATATGGTAGAGGGACCTCCAAGATAGATATAGAGATTGGAGTAGGGTGGTCTGTAGAGAGGAAGACATGGAAAAGGGGCAAGTAGTGAATAATTATTTGGTTGTAATATTGACCTATTTACACCCCCAGTTGGTCTATTCTATGATTTGTGAGTTATTGGGAAGGGATGACACAAGCTGAAGGATATGGAGGTATATGAGTTCGAGACTCAATGGATGATATGATGTATGATCTATTCAATTTCCATATTAGATATAGTTATAATATAATCATGTTCTAGTCATTATTTTAATTTCATTAAACTGGTTCAAGACCCAGAGACTTCATTTAAACCATTTACTTCAAACTAACGCTTATAGACTCATACTGAAAGAGACTCGATGATCACACACATGCGATGACATTATGACATGACTCATAGAGGTGAGGGTTTCAGATGGGATTTCATGGTATCAGAATCAAGTCTTAAAATATCATTATTGTTATGAACTAGTTATCCATATTTAATTCATAGATTGAATATTTATGATGAAGAGTGTTATGTGTCTAATGTGACATGACATGGATTCCATTTTTTTAAAAAAAAAATTATTTAGCACAAGAAAAACTATGGAATTATAGGGTATATCTGATTAGTAATCTAGTGGCTAGCCTAACCATTACTGAAATTAATGTTATGATTTATTTTTTTACTATAGTGGTAGAGGAGTATAAGAATGTATTTCTTAAATATTTTCCTGGTTTACCTTCCTATAGAGAGATGGAATTATTTATTTTTCTACACCATTGGATGAGATTGATATATAAACCTATATATTAGGTAAATCTAACATATACTTATGTGAAGAGGGTATAGTTCATAGAATTTTATAAGAAGGGAATCCAGAGACCCAATGTTTCACCCTAGACAACCCCATTGTATTTTCCAAGAAGGCTGACATAAGCCTGAGTTTAGGTGTGGATTTCTGATGCATTAACTAGGTGAAAATGAAGGACAAGTATCAACTACCATGGGTCACAGTACAATTTTTTAACGAACCAATCATATGTTAATAAAAATTCCTCATGATATAATTAAAATTATTAATATAAAAAACGGTTATATATAACCTACGAAAATACTATAGGTTTATTTTTTTTATTTTAAAATATAGTTAATAATTTTTACCATTTATAATACATTCCTTGAACAACGAACATGATATTAGTATAAATATATGGATTTAAGAAATCCTAGACAATGTCATTGTGTAGGGAATAAAATGATCATTTCTCTATCAAGGGTACTCACCTTCATGAATAATTTACATATTTATTATAGAGTCTCATTTCATAATTATCCATTCCTTTATCATGGATTAAATGATTTTTTAATGAATCCATGTAGTATGCTCTATGTAAAACACTTATGCATGAAAATAAATGATTAAGGAAAGATCACCCTAATAGAACTCCAATGCATTGGGTATAGATTAGTATCATGACATGTTAAGTTAAATTAGGTTTCAATCATGTTAATTTAGGTTCAATGAGGGTTTAATAATTATAATTCATGTTCGATGAGGGTTTACTCATTATCCATGTTCAATGAGCCTTTTCTCATGCTAATATCATGTTAAATGTTGTTTCCAAATTTCATTGATATGATAATAATTATATATCATGAATTTCTGTTCATCTTTTTCCTGTTTTACAATTATTTTCTTATGGCCTATCATTTACTACATTCTTTACATTATTACTTTTTACTCCATTGATGGGATTTATAGAATAACCTTTTCTTCTCCATGTCCTCAAGTTATCCTATGAAATTATATGTATGAAGTAATGTGGTGGTCATGTAAATTTCTTTTTCAATAAATATGTTGTCTTTTATGTTCTACGTTTTTATTTTATGTTACAAATTTCCCTTGAAACTAGACCTCCCGATCATCGAAGTTGTCTTTTGGGAATGTATATGTAATAATTAATGTTCACGCATGTAATAAATGGTAGGGTTGTTATAGTTGGTATCAGAGTATAGGTTTAGTTATTATTGGGATTATAATTAGCAAACCCTAGTTAAATCCTTAAGGATAAGAATAAGTATAATAAAAACAACTATAAATTTTTGTGAGTGTTGAGTACGTGTTTTATCATTGAAATAAATCTATATCGAGATACGAGAATTTAGTGGAAGCTATGGAACAAAAGTATCTAGGGATAAAACCCAAAACCCCTATTTGAGATAGACTCTAATGAGAAATGGTTCACCACAATGGGCCTTGATACACTCTTGGTTACAACTCTCCTAATGGATATGATTTCGTAAATTCATAATCATATTAGGAAACATTATTAAGGGAATTAAAAAGATCCCCTAAAAATATATGTCGGGAAGTATATACTCAATAAAATAGGGAAGATAATAAAACAAATGTTATTTATTTATTATCCCTTCAGGTCATTGGATTTCCCGTAATGTGTTAACACTTACCATCCTTTTATTCAATGAAATGGATGATAATAGGAGGAATCACTCTAACAACTGATGTTAAGATCAATGTGAGGACTTTTCTTATGATATTCCCAATCTTATGGGAGTTGTATTCAAGAAACATATCATGATACTCTCTCAATTAACTCATGTTCTGAATTGAAAACGGGTCAAAAATAATATTTGACCCCCTCCCCATGAAATAATAAGTTATTGTTTAGAGATTAATGAGACCAAGGCCTCATTCTTTTAAGGGATCACATGATCCCTCAATTATCAGACAATGGATCTACACCATCTAAATGATTTTTAACATTCTTCAATGTTCCGAACAAGAGAAGTTTCTTCATGATTCCTATCGTATATAGGGTGAAGTAAATCAATGATGGATGTTGATTAAAAATATGAATCCTAAGGATGATAGTAAGGTGTTTGAAAAGAAGGATTTCTAGAAAATGGTTTCTGATAAATATTTTCCTTCAACCCAACAAAATTATTGAAGGACATGCCTCCGCCTTTGTTGATACCCCTGAATTCATGGTTGACCGATTCTTTGGTGGGCTAAAACATACCCAATAGAAATCCCAGGTTATCCATGACTTTGATAGCTATTGTGAAATTGATCGATGATCCCTCAATGTTGAAATAGTGATCAGAAAATCATTGGGTAATCATGGGGATAAAAAGAGGATGGTGGACTATAATTCAAGTTTTCTGAAGGATAAATTCAATGGTTCTATGAAATTATTACACCCCAGATTTTTAAATAAGTGGAATGAAGAAATAATGATATATTTTTAAGGTGATGAGGAAATTATTTATGGGTTTATGAGAATGGAAAATGGCCATTAAATGTCATCAAGAGAAACCTGTTACTCTGACAGAGGAGTTGAATGCTTTGTTCAACCCCCAAGGAACTATTCATTTCTTCAATTGTAAAAAACAAGGTCACTTTGTAAACTATTTCCCTAATCTATTGTTTGTTGAAGTCAACCAAAAACATCTACATTAGAAGGAGAGATATTTTTCCATCACTACCACTGATGTGAACTCTGAAAACGAAGTGCTGACAGGTACACCATTTATTCATTGAATAATATCGAATTTACTTTTTGAACTAGTTCTATGTTTTATATTATATCCTGATTGTTTAGTATGAAAATAAAAAAACCACTAGAAATCATTGATGTAATGACGTCACTGAGAAATAAAATAAGGCAACCATTGCAACCAACAAATATAACTCCTCCCATGTCATAATTTGTGAATTGAACATTCCAATGAACCTCATCATACTCCCTCTGGTAGAAATTGATTCAAATCTTAGCATGGATTTACTTTTCTTATATATGTCCATCATAAATTTTTGTGAGCAGAAAATCACCCTTAATACGGTGAATCGACCCCCGATTTAGTACAAGTGTGAGGAGGATGATGCATCTTATTTATTAACATCATCTAAAGCATGGATATTACTATCCGTTGATCACACATATCTTGATCAGATGATTTATTCACAGAAATAATCCATCATTCATGACATGGTTATTGTAAGGGAATTCACTGAAGTGTTTCTCAATGAATTTCCTGGTCATTATCCTAGAATACATGTGGAATTCACGATTGATATTTTACATAGGGAGTTGCCAATATCAAATACTCTATATAGAATGGATGTTTTTTACCATGATGATCTAATGAAACACCAATTTAAGAATCTGGATAAAGGTTTTATAAAACAACGTGCTTAACTATGGGGTGCACTAATCCTATTATTAATTAATAATGATGTGTCATTGTTCCTTTACAGTTAATATCATGAGCTCAAGAAATTCACAGGTAATAAAAATCATCATCTGCATTGAATTGTTGTATTTTTTTATCAGCTATGTAGAGAACAATACTTCTCTAAGGTCGATTTTTGTTCGGGATATTACCAAGTAAGGGTGAAGAAGGAAGATATCCCCAAGACTAATTTGTGTCCAGGTATGAAACAATTAATTCATAGAACTTAATTTCAAACTCACTAATGCTATAGAAATATTCATAGACATGTTGAATAGAGTATTTATAGATTACCATGAAAAATTTGTGGTTGTATTTATTGATGATATTAAAATGTACTCCAAAACCAAGGAGGAAAATGAAGACCATTTAAAACCTGTACTAGTGACTATACGAAATGTTAATCTCTTGGAAAATTATAGAAAGGGAATGTTCTAGTTAAATTATTTTTAATTCATGGATTATATCATCACAATAAATGGATATCTATGGATCATTCCATGATAGATGCAATTGGGGGGTGTTCGATGCCAACATCAGTGATAGATATTGGTCGCATCATGTGGTTAGCTAGATATTATCTATAATTCGTGTGAAATTTATCACGATTGTCCATTCCTCTTACCAAGCTAACTCATAAGAGAGTATGGTTTTCATATATTGATTAATGTAAAGAGAGCATCATGGAGTTGAAATGGAGGATTATCACTGCACCCATGCTAAAACTACCCACCAGTGGAGAACTATTTGTTGTATTTAGTTATGCATCAAAGAGGGGATTGGGATTTGTGTTGATGTAAAATGAAAAAGTCATTTTTTATGATTAAAGGAAACTAAAATTTCATTAGTATAAATATCCAACAAATTATAGAATGTTTGATGCAGAAATATTTTCATTGAAAATTTTGCGACATTACCTATTTGGGGTAGATGTTCTAAATGTACACGCATCACAAAAGCCTCAATTATATATTCACATAGAAATTATTGAAAACGAGCCAATGAAGATGGATAGAGATGATCAATGACTCTGAGTGTTCAATCCATTACTACACTGGAAATGTGAAAAAGGTGGGAGATGCTCTTTGGAGAAAGATGCAACAATTCTATAATTGATTATTATTGAAAAGGATTATATCTTCTTAGATTTAATGAATATAGACATGTGAATCATTATGAAGGGAACATCATCAATCCTTTCAAAAATTATTTATCAGCCATCACTTTTGGAATATTAAATGGATGCTCAAAAGGATGGTGTGGGAATTTAAAATTATGTGGAAACCATCAACAATTTTAAATCCTCAGAGTTCAATCTTAATGAATGAGGAATTTAGAGATTTGACCCCAGACTATGTGTTCCATGAAATCCATAGTTAATGAATGATCTTTGGGATGACACACATAGTTATAATTTCTCCATTCACCCAAGAAACAAAAATATTTATTGAGATCTCTGAGATTATTATTGGTGGGATAACCAGATGAAGGAGAACACTAAGTATACAAAAATGTGCCTGGTATGTCAGTAGGTGAAAGATAAGAGGTAGAAGTCTAAGGGGATGATGCAAACATTAACCCTTTCAACATGAAAAATGAGAAAACATATTCTTGTACATTATCATAGTAAATCCGAAGAAATCATATGGAATTAATGATATATGGGTTATTGTAGATCATATTTCAACGACTGCACACTTCAATGCAATTAGAGAGGATTTATCATTGGATCAACTAGAAAAAATATATATTAGAGAAGTGTTAAGGCTATATATATTACTATTATCTATTATATCTGATAAAGATGCAATATTCACCTATATTTTCAAGAATAGTCTTCAACATGCTATTAATACTAAGATGAACATCAGTATGACTTATCAAGCTCAAACTGTAAGACCAGTTTAGGGGAGTATTCATACACTTGAGGACATATTGAGAGCATGATCAAGGGACATAAATGAAGGATGGATCATCATCTTCCTCTCATTGAGTTATATTTCAAAAACTAATTTCACTCAAATTTCCCAATGACTCCTAATTCATCCCTTTATAGGAAGAGGTGTAGAACACTGGAATGTTGGGATGATGTAGTGGAGCGAAAACTCATAGGTCTAGAAATGGACAAAGAAAATGGTAGAGAACGATAAGACCATTCAACAGCACATTAATGTTACTGAATGTTGAAAAAATAGAAATGTAGATAATCATCTATGAGACCTAGAGTTTTATACTGGATACAAGGTATTCTTTTTCATATCTTTGTGGAATAAAGTTATGAGATAGGCGAATAAGTTAAAGCTTTATACAATGTACATCGAACCATTTGTGATCCTTGATCCCAGTGGAGTAGTGGACTATCGAAAAGCACTCCCATAGAACATGTCTCGTGTACATGATGTATTCCATGTATCACTTTTGAGGAAGTACAAACAAGGCCCATCACATCTACTCAATATAGTTATTTTACCCATATTTAATTACCTCTCCTATGCAGAGAATCTATTAATGATTTTTGATCATAGTGATAATGTTTTATAAAATAATAAAATAATCCTCGCAAGAGTGTTTTGGAAGAACCAAAATTTTGAAGAGGCAACATGGGAATCAACGGATGTGATGAAGAAATGTTATAGTCATCAATATTAATGAGGGAAACATAAATTTTGATTTTGAAATTTCATAAGGGGGGAAGATTGTGACTACCCAACTATTAATTAATGAAAAATCCTATTGATAAAATTAAATCTATTGTTATGTATAATTGTAATATATATAACATATGAAATTACTTGGTTTAGGTTTCTTGATTTTAAAATACTGTAATGAGTTGTTACAGTTCTAATATAGTTGTTGAATAGTAATCACATGATTAGTATAAATGTAGGGAATTAGAAAATCCAATTTACCCAGACAAAGGTAGTGATGGCCTCACCCAATAGAATTTCTCTATATGAAGACCATTTTTCGATGCTTGGAAATAATGTTTCATCACTGGGCTTCTCTCTTGATGAATCCCAAGAGGAAATTCAACCTGTTAAGCTTAAACAAAACGTCCTACAAGAGATGTGGAGGTTGATAGTGATTTACACTGAAGAAATGTTATCCGAGTCACCCCATAAGTCTGTCACCATCACACACCTTACCATAATGTATTATGATAGTGTTATAAGGGGATATGTGACCATAACCTAGCACTATTATTATGTGCATTTTTATTTTTATAGAATAAATAATATACATCATTTTTATTATAGTCATTTTGAGAACAAATAAATTTTTATTTGTAATGATATAAATTCACATAAGAAACATATATTGATGAATTAATGGAATTTTGAAATAAATAATATTTTAATAAAAATATTATTACAAAACAACTTTTTCTTAAATATAAATGATCGTATAATTTTTATGAATAAAATAAAAATTTCTATTCGGGCTAGAAAGGTGTTTCTGTAAAAACCCATGATGTTTCTAAAAATATCTGTTTATATTTTTTATGAAAAAACAAAAATATTTAGAATATTATTTATATAATATAAATATTATTTTTTTAATTAGGATGTTGAAATTATATAACGCAGATTTTTTCATAATTATCGGATACATTCGAATTTTTAGGTAGTGATTAAATACTCATTGAATATATAATGTTTTTCATGACATCAAATTGAAAAAACAGATAAGTAATAAAATACTATAAAAATTATTTTCTTCAAATATATGTTTTACATAAATATAATTTGTTTATGGATCTGTTTTATTAATTTTATGTAGCCATAATAGATCTTCCAACACATATAAAACAATTTAAATTTTAAAAAAAATTCATGAGAGTGTGACTTACATCCACATTATAAATCCAAATATTCTAATATGTTCTTCCATTTTATATATTAAATAATTATTTACACTCCCCTTTTTAAAACACCATGGGAAAAAACTATGGGCTGGTTTGTGGTTTTGATTAGTTTAATATGTTTTGTCAAAAACCTAATTAATAAGAAATTCCATATAATTTCCCTTATAAACACCGAAAATATCCCATTATTCTTCAAATAATATTTTTTGAGCTTCAAAAACCTAATCCTTAATACCTTTTAAATCTGCCAAAGGAAACCAAGCTCTATATAAGCCACTCTAAAGCCTCTCCAAATCCTTTGGAATCACACTTCCATGTAAGGGATTTCTTCCTGTCTCATTCTTGTCGAAATTTCATTATATTTTCATACCATATTTTTTTCAATTTATAATGTTTTGGTATAATTTATCACCTCCACAATACATCTATAAGTATTTTTTAATTATGAGATACCTATTTCTCCCCAATAATTACTCCTATGGACACCAATTACCTTGTCGAAATTTTTTATGGAAATTTTACCTTCTCATTGAAATCCAAGATATTATTTTAAATTATGTATCTAGATTCTATTACATATGTTGGTAAATGTATCTATATTACCAAATTACCTTTCATTTCATTTACATATGATGATATACTCCTCTCACTATCATCAAACATTTTTTTGAATTCATATGTCACACCATTATGTTACTGAAATTGCACGACGATTTTCTAAGCCAAAGTCATTATATGCTGAGTACCATGCCCATATCTCTATCAATGGTATTCACCATGAAGCATATTTACTGAATTGTTATATTGATTTATAAATTAATCCCACGTTACATTATCTATGAATATATTATAATGTTTAATATATCCAGGATTTATGATATATGTGGCACAATTAGGCATGAAATTAAATGATTAAGAAGGGTGTTCCATAATATAAATCCCTTACATTGGATAAAGAGTAGTATAATTATACGTCATGTAAAATGAGAGATTACTCTTGGTAATTCCTAGGAAATTATGTTTTACTCATTATAATTCATATACAATGAGGTTTTACTCATGCACCCTATGCAACGAGCCGTGGCTCATTCTGTTATCAAGTCAAATTTTGATTCCACATTTCCTTCATATGATAATCATGATATATCATTACTTTATGTTCATGTATTTATTGTGCTCAATTGATATTATTATTTCATAACAGTTACTCAATTATTAATTTTATTCGTTGTTTACTCGCTTTCTGTGCATTATAGCTCACAATTTTCTTATGCATGTCCTCTTGTTTTCCCATTCAATGCCAAGTATAATGGATTTTTGTGGTCATGTAAATAAAGTTTTTATTAAATAAGTTGTGTTTTTTATTCTAATTTATTGTGTAATGATTTTAATTTCCTAATACACTAGACCTCACAGTCCTACTTGTTTTCTTAATTGTAATTCTATGTAATAAATAATGATCATGTGTGTAAGAAAGAGCAAGGTTGTTATATATTTGATTATATGAAAGGGGGGATGGTTATCAAGGATTGATCTTAAGTAATGATATCACCAGATGTGAGTATGAGATGATGGTATACTAAAGACAACATTATGATGACCGTATGGTCAATATGAGTACATTGTGAGGTCCACTTTCAAGTCAATCATGTTAGTAGTGTAGATAGGACTCATGAACCATATCATTCAACATTTTTTAGAAAAGTTTCAAGTGGTCACCATTTATGAAATACTTTTATATTTAGCATCCTTAGAGATGGATATGAGAAAATTAGGGATAGACATGGACTTACTCCAAGTTAACCAATAATAGTGGTATCCTTCAAAGTTCTAGTTCTGGATTCAGGAGGTCCATTGTTTTGGACACTTCATCTCAGAGGCTGGAGTTATTGTTTATCCAGTAGAGATTGAGGTAGCACTTTCATTGTTTCCACACAATGATTTTGACAAGGTGTGCATATTACATGGGTTTGTATGGTACTATCAGATGTTTTTACCTAACTTCCATCGAGTTGAATCACCATCGACATATTTCCCACGAAATGGGCATCCTTTTGTGAGCACAAAAAAGATCCAGCATTGATTTGAAGACTCTAGGATGAAGATAATTAGTTATAAAATTTTGAGGATAACAAAAAAAGATGTAGTGTAATTGGTAATATATGATACACCATGAATTATGATTTTTTGTCCTAATATGAAGAAATTAGTTGATTTCCTATGTTTCAAAATAGTTGAGGCCCTAAATGAAGAATTATTTAACCCATAATTTTGGGATAGCAATGATAGTATTCACATTGAATATGTGGAGACACAACCAGATGGGAAACCGGTTTCTCATCTAATTTTACTCTCAAGTTTATCTTATCGTAGAAGGATATAAACCCGATTCATAAGTGATTTCTTGAGTTCCCCTACGACATCCATGTTCTGATTTTCTATAATATTGGAAAGGGGAATGTGATGGAAGATCCTCTATGTATGATATCTATTTTGTAAGTACTGAATGATGCACTCGATTAGTTGGCCTCAACGGAGTTATGGATTGTTGATTTAGAGGGATTATATTACCTCATGTGTATGGTTTTCACTCATCCACTCTTATAGCGAGTTAGGGAAGCATAACATGGGGGTACCGATTGTGAGACCCTACGTAATAGGATATACATAGAGAATGATTGTGAATTATATTCAAAAAGTAGGGAGCATTTCTTAATTTTCTTAGGATAGGCAATAGAACCTATTCCATTTTAGGATGAGTTTTTTTGGGGAGTATCATATGCCCCTTTTGCGGTATGTCAAGGTGTGGAGAATATGTACCAAGACATCTGATGTCAATTTTTGTGTCTCAGAGTTAATAAAAAATGTTCATAATTCACCTCGTGAGAAATTACTTGTCAATATGTGAAGTATGAGTGTGCCTATTCCAACATGTTTTTCTCAACCCCTTTAGGTGTCACAATTGAAGTGGGAACAAATATCTATGGACATCATGATAGTATTTCCATGTATATATAGGGGTAGAATTCTACCAAGGTGATCAATGATTGACTCAAATATTCTTCCTACATCCTAGATATCTGAGAGAATAGTGAGGTAGTGATCATTGTATGACTCTATGTTTAGGAGGTATTTATACTCCATGTAGATCCATCGAAGATTATTTCATACCATGATGCTCTCTTTACATCCCAATAGTGGAAGGGATTACAAGAGGTGTTTGAGACCCAATTACCTTTGAGTATAGAGTTTCACCCACAAAAATATGACTATATTGATAAGAATATTAATATTCTGGGTGATATTCTTTGAGTTTTCATGATATACCATTTCCATAGTTCGGAGGATTACCAATAACTGGTGTAGTTTGAATATGACAACACATATCACAATATGATTTATGTTGAACCATTCAAGGCTTTTTATGGACAAACCTATGGGTAAAAAAATTGTTGGACTGACCAGGTAGAGTTAGTATTCATGGTCATGGAGTAATTGAGAGATACTATAAAGATAGTGAAGATCATCTGGGAGGACATCAATGCGACATTGAGCCATCATTTGTCTTATGTTGACATGAGACCTGGTCTGTTGATACACTACTATAAACACGGCTTTTATCAGCGCTAAAAATGGCCTTTATTAGCGCTATAAAAGCGCTGATAAAACCAGAGTAGATAAAGGGGGGCTCCCCTTTATCCGTGCTCTAAAAAGCGCTGATATAGGACCCCTTTATCAGCACAAAAAAAAGCTGATAAAAGTACCCCTTTATCAGCGCTTTTTTAGCACTGATGAAGGGGTCTTATATCAGCGCTTCCTTTATCAGCGCTCTCATTTTAGCGCCTATAAAGGACCCTTTTATCAGTGCTTTTAAAAAAGCGCTGATAAAAGTTAACAAAATTTAAACAAATTTAAAAAAATTTATAAAATACTACCAATCGGGGGGGATTTTATAGCGCTTGACCCCCCCCCCCCCCTTTACAGCAATTTTCGGCCCCTATAGAACACCCCATGCACCCGACGCACCCCCCTCCACCCTTTAACAGTCCTTGTTCCAATATTCCACATGCGCGCGCACCCCTGCCTCCACCAGGATTTGAACTCGAGACCTCCCCCCTGCACGCCTAAGCCCTTACCACTACTCTATTTTGATTTGCTTTCAATTCATGATATCTATATATATATATATATTTATATATTTAGTTATATTTATTCGTATAGTAATATATTTTTATATTAATATATATATAGTTATATTATAATATATATAGTAATATTAATATATATATATAGTGGTATTAATATATATATATATAGTTATATTTATTCATATAGTAATATATATTTATATTAATATATAGTTATATTAACATATATATAGTTATATTAACATATATATAGTTATATGAATATATATTTATGTAGTTATATTAATATATATATAGTGATATTAATATATATATTTATGGTGATATTAATATATATATTTATAGTGATACTAATATATATATATGTAGTTATATTAATATATATATAGTTATTAGATTAATATATATATAGTTAGATTAATATATATATATAGTTAGATTAATATATAGGTATATAAATATTCATATATTGGTATTTTAAATAAAATGGATATTATTTATTATTTAGATAAATCTAATATATTTTATATGTAAATATGTTTAATTATTTATTTAAAAAATTAAATTTTTAGGTGTGAATATTTAAAAAATATTAATATATTGTTATATATTTGATTATAAATAGTAGCACATTATATAAAATGATGAAATTTCAAAGACATAACATCAATATAAATGTAATAACTTGGAATAAATTCATACCCCACCAAAAAAATCCAATAATACCCCCTTAAACGATGCTGAAAATCCACAAAATGTTAAAAAATCGGGGTACCCCGACTAAAAACTCAGTTTTGGAGGCCTTATAGGCCTCTTTTTGCCTCAGAAATCGCATGACTAGGGTTCTCCCAAGTCACAACGACGTATAGCTCATCGCAGGCTTTGATTAGATATGTGGTAGAGCTCAAAAGGACACCCGGATCAAAAGTTATGACCGTTTGAAATTTGAGTTGCGTTTTCAACATATTTTGGATCTTTTTTAAATTTTTTAAATTTTTTTAGTCCTCAAATTGTTATTAAATGACTATTACTCCATAATTATTATCAAAATATTAATTAAAAATATTTTTTTAATTTTTTAAGAAGTCATTTTGACTAAATATCTTAAATATTAAGTATAATAAGTGTAAATGTACCTTTATACTTATCTAAAATATATTTAGAAATTATATAGTATATTTATATAACAATATAACTATAATTATATATTAATATATTTTTAATTTTTTTTTGAAGCCGACCCTTTATCAGTGCTAAAAAAGCACTGATAAAGGCCCCCCTTTATCAGCGCTACAAAGCAAGCACTGATAAAGGGGGGCGCTGCGAAAAACTGTTTTTGTGGTAGTGATATTAGAGGAAGGACACCAGGTGTTCCATCAGGTTTTTCATTAATGGTGAATATGGTGACATGGATGGGGTGACTAGTTATCTCTAAGGATCATTGGACCATTCCTTCTACTATGACGATTTGGAAAGGGGGCGTAATGATTAGATCTACCACCACATCTAGATCGATTAAACAATGTCTTCCACATGATGGAACTAAAGAGGTACATGGATGACCCATCATATTTCATCTACATGGGTGAGGTGGACATCGAGGATGGAGAAAATTTTATTGAGTAGCCATTAAATATCGAGGATCAGAAATAGGTTTACCTTTATAGGTGATCAATTCATTTATTGTGTTTCTAGTGGATGTTGGTGACTCACCATGAATGCACATGGGTGCAAGAGGCTGAAATTCAAGCTTAGTATGATCATCTATTTGAGTTTTTCATGTTTTGTCTTTTCAATTACATAAATAATTATGGTGGGGAGACGTCAATTTCATTGATTATCATTGTATTATATTTAGATTTTATCAGGATTATTTTTTTGACCGAGTGATTAGACTCTATGATATTCTGAGGCTGGGTGTGCGTTGAAGAAATGTTTGAATAATATTAATATATTAAAGGCATGCATGTACGATATTACTAAAACTATTGATTAACTCATTAATGGGATCCTAGATCATAGATTAAAAGGAAATATTGAATCTAAAATAGATTCCTTACCTTATGTGAGACCTAACATTGGTTGGCATGGGTCATTTGTGAAAAAAAATTGGGACTCAAAATTAATAAAATTTATTGAACATAAAAAAATTATTTATCTTCAGCGAAGTGACCTGATACCTCTTTATGATTATAGGAAATGAATTTTCTTAGGGTTAGCCTCTAAAACCTAAATACATATACATCATTGGGGGGGAGCATTCCGGGTGGACCAAAAGGATTCAAATGAGAACAAGGATCATTACACCAATGAAGTTGGGTGATCTTGTCAACGACAAAAACATAACCGTTCTTCAATAATTATTGATCAAAAATCAATGTATGGTATTTTTGTGTGAATTGAATCCCTTTTATTCATGTATGAACACATATCAATTCAATAACAATAATAGATTTACGCTTCATCAATATATTTATTTGGACAGAATTTATAAATTTTCATTCATTGATTATCCATCTTACTACATCTTTTCCATGATAATGAATAAAAAATAAATGATAAATGGATGTAGCTAATTCCTTAGTACTATGTTTTATGGTATTGGCATCAAATTTAATTGTGCAGTCACCATTGGTAATCCCTTGGCCAATGGTTCAAAAAATATTAACTTTTGTATCGTTTCAAACTCGTTCTTCAGCGCATCAGATCCAAAACATGAGAAAAAAGAAGAAAATATCTATGTATATAGGATTTAATGGTGTGTATCAGTAGATTAGGGATAACATAAAACATATATATGGTTACATACCCTTCCAATACAATGTGACAAATATGCACATCAACACCGACTTTTCCATTGCATTTCAAGGATGAATACCAGTGAGTTACCATCAGAGAGGCATGGTCAACATAGATTCAAGATAAATAGAGTGATTTCATCTATAAATCATGGAAAAAGTGTTTCATGGGATTATTGTAGATGAAAAATGGATATGGAAAATCTCATGAAACATTATGTGTAACTCGGTACTACATGTTGTGTGTGGACCTTCTTTTGTGGATAGAGTTTCTAGAAAGCAATGATGATCACACAACATGTGTCCCATTTCACAAAACATGTGAACCTCCCTAGATGACATGGAATATATGCTAAAGAGTACATGAAAATAGGTAATAGTTGATTGTTAGATTTAATTCCATGTTAATTGGCATAGACATAGAATATCATACACATACTATTACACGTACTTGGATTTTATACATTGACATAGCCAAGTGAGATGTTTAGGTAAGTATGTGTCTCTAAAATGTTATTACTCATTCTATAAGCGGAGTAAATGTGTAATAAATTTTGTGTGAGGATTTATACATGGGAATAACTTGGGAATTCAAAAACCATCATGTACCCCATGAGACACATTGTGTACTCCCATCAAGAGTCTTTGAGGATATTCATTTTCCTATATTGTACAAGTAAAGTTGTATTGAATTCCATTGGTCCATTAAATCGAGTAAATAGTGTAGAATTATAACCACATCACCTCAATGTAATCCCATAAAGAGGCCTAGTTTTAGATATAGTTGTTTTGTCCCTCCGTGATACTGGAGTGTGATCCTCTACCACCCCTAGTGGTGTTTGTGGAATCAGCATGAACTCATTGAGTATGATTTTATGCCCTTATATTTAGGGTTGTATCACAAGGATTTATGGATTCATTATCATATTAAAATATATGTAGTGGTTTGATCCATATTGGTTTCTTTGTATCCCCATTAGCATTGCACATGAACCCCTTTATTTGTATCTTTGTGGAACCAAATCAGGATTGTGGGGTCCCCCAGAAGTCCAGGGCATGACCAACTATCATTTAATAATTTACTTCTTAGACAAATTTTTTCTATTAAGAAGGTTAAAAATGAGTGAGACCTCTTTGTCAGGTGTCCATAATTATTTCATGGTTTAGTGAATGGGGTCTCGTGGAATGGATGATTCTTCGAGAAGATTACCATTTCTAGTTGTTGGTTATGACATCCTGATGGTGTAGTGTCAATCTTTATTATATCTAAGTTTTATTACTGGTTATATATGTGATACATATTTACATCTTTTATTGAGATAACTATTTTTGGATCATCGTTTTTATATTGTTAAGGGTGTCCTACAATGTATTGTCAATCCAGTAATATTTATATGGATCTATTTCATCGAAAAACCTCATTGGCATTTGACCAAATAAATCACATAGTGTGTATATCTTAGTGTATCCTCACCCTAATCTTCATGTATAATCTTCCTTGTGACATGTGGGGGTGATTATTACTACCTAGCAAGAGGAAATTTCTCATGTGATGGCCCCTAAAAAGAGTACTCATCACTCACCATTTATTTATCATGATCCAAAAATGATGACCTTGCTCGCTGTCTTCATGGATGAATCCTGAATGTAATCGATAGGTACCATAGTACGATGAGAATATGAAAACATATACCTTAATTTTGAAGGATAATTAAAATACATTGTAATATATGATGCATGAAAAAAATTTCCCTACATCCAATGACTTATCGTACTATGTAAACAATAATATGGTCACATACATATTGTATTGATACATCTAATACCACAACAGAATTGGGTTCCCTAGACTAGAAGCAACAATTGAGACACTTTGACAACTTTTATATAGGTATCAACCAAATAATTAATAGGTGAAAAGCATGAACATTTTCCCATGGAATGTACCACATCTGATACCAAACTATCATTACCCAACCCAATGGGACCCACCTGGCTAGTAGAATGTTGAACCGCAAGTACCCCAAGACACGCTACATAGGACATGGGATGGAGACATGTTCCAAATTGCATAACTAATTTGGTAGTCTTTTTCTTAATGTACCATTGCAGAATCTCATGACAAATCCATGTTGTATTTCATCAGGATAAAAATAAAAGAATCAACATCTTCTATAATATCCATGCATGTAGATACCTCAATGGAATAATAAATCAAATAAAAAAATTATGTGAAATTTAAAGTGTTAAATAATGTTTAAATAAAATTAAATGTACCAACCTGAAAATAAATTGAGAAATAAATATTGAGGGATTCCCACAAGATTTCACTAATCCCTAAAAAAGATACATGGTAAAATGAAACTGTGTTTGCATATTCATCAGTAAAATCATTGTTGACATATCCATCATATGAATAATACATGAAATCTAGTCTAAGAGACCTTGTATTTTGAGAGTTTATATATACCCAGTATAATGCTCGGAAATTTGGAGGGGGAATAATGAACTTGATTAAAAATGAAAAATCTATCTCTATCATGAGGGAAATGAAAATAAACATAAATATATACTAATATATATTATTATAACAAAAAATTATTATCGAAAAATGGTATGATTACCTCTTGTCCCATCACGGGATGATAAATCTGTCTACTTATCCAATGGACCACCATTGATTCCCAACATTTCACATGTCTGTTTGATGATGTATACGGACTTACATCTGGGTGAGAAGGGTTAGTGTTGTGGATTTGGATACAAGACATGATCACTTGTGTGAGTGGACAATAAAATCTCAAACATTACAACGAGTATATAAGTCACACGCCCACATGATATGGGAGAGTACAGTCTCCCTCAAAGAATACTTGTACACTATTTCTAGATAGAAGTACAATATCTAAATATACAATGAGTATTGTTGAATTTCACTTCAGGGAGATATGGCATTACAGTCCCCATGGATAGATGAACATGACCGTTATTCTATCTGTGAGAACAATCTATATATAAAAAATGTGTTTGGAGGACCAATGGTCGGGTGTGATAGGGTAGTACATTCTCGAAGAATATTCATCCCAGTAATTGATGTTATCGTGGAGTCCCACATTTTTATTAACTAATTGATTATCCTTCATGGTCACTTCATTAAAAATCTATCTCATAAGGATGACTGCCACACAAAAAATATCTCAATCTATATCAAATTACACTATAATGTCCACAATCATGCAGTACATGGAAAAAATTATCACCGTTGGATTTTTATATACCCAAATTTAACACCCAGTGAATAAATTACCTTAATTAATATAAAACATGATTCTTTTTCCATTTCAATGAGTCAAAAAGAATAATGTTGTTCATAATAGTGTTCTTGAAATGTTCTCCAAGGTATCAGTATTAAAATGCTTCCAAAGATTATTCCATATGGAACTTCATGCAGAAAATACATTATAATTTAGAGTTTATAATAATAATAATAATTTTATAATTTATAATATTATTAGGAACAATTTCGAATCAATATACGATCCCGAATTAAGAATTCAACATTGGCATTGAAAAGAATGCCACAATTTCAGGGTCACAATATCCTAAATAGTGCTCTTATATGATGTTCTTCAAAATATATTCATCAGTAATAATATGATATGAAAATAAAATAATAATAAAATATTATATTATTATTTGTAATATGAGTTTCTTTATAATTATAAATATTATATAAATAAAGCTATCATGACATGTCCCCCGGGGCCCATGTCTTAACTACCACATGCCTGCCTTCCATAGCCTAGCAGATGGCGACTAGCACCAAGGGAGTAAATCCCTATAACTAGGAATGCATTGCCTTTATAAAATGTAAACACAAACATCTAGTTTACCAGAAGAAGGAAATACTATTTAAAAACTGTATATCAAAAGATGTGAAGGAAAGTAAAATGGGCCGGAAATACAAGGCCAAATGTAAAATACGAGGAAAATGCCAAACAGGTAAAACTAAAAGACAAACCACCTGAAGATGTCTAGAAGCTCCTGGATCGTCCCCACGGATCCTACCTAAAGGTTAGGTACAGATATCCTCCTCAGCGCTCCACGTCTGTCAGAATATACTGTGTACTGATACATCATAAGGTCCTCTTCCGGGTACCGTCCAGTCCTGGCACTCTCGGCCTCCGTCAGCACTGTCTGTCGTCTGTATCCAACACAATTAGTTGCGGGCATAGCCCTTGTAGTGATGAGTATAATGATTCCTAGTAGGGACCTTGAGACCATCAAGGTCTCACAAAATCCAACAAGGATAAACCAAAAAGTATGATTTTAATCGATAACCATTATGTAGGTATATGCCCATACATATACCTAAGTTATCAAGTAACCCATCTCAACCATAAAGAAAACACAAAGGTCATTGACTCAGCTCAAACCGGGATTTTCATTATCGAAACCATGTCTGCTGGAGAACTCCTCCAATATTAGTTACAGTGGGGTTGTCGAGACATCGAGTCACTTCTCACTAACCTTGGACTACAGAGGTACTTCTCCTGTCGAGTATCGTGGGTCTGCTGCCAACTACTAGGTGCATCGTCCAATGTGGGTCCTCTGCCATATACCAGGCACTCCCCATAATAGCCTACATTGGTACTCATCTTGTCGAGTACCATGGGTCTGCTGCATACTACCAGGCGCTCCGTTTTCCATGGGTCTACCGCCAAATACCGGTCGCTCCCCACTGGAATAGTCAAATCACTCCAATTAGATTCAGTCTAGTAGTCGACAGGTTTGTCAGGTACTAGGTCTCTACACTCTGTCGGTTCTCCTCCAAAAGGATCCACTCCATGAGCTACTGGTCGATACTCTAAGTGACACGATATCTCATGTGGATGTATCTGAAAGTACCACCATTCCATAGGGGTATCAAAGAAATAGACGGCGCGTCAATCAGACGCCCGGTCTTTGAGTTATTAGAATTTTAGTCCCGGGGATCCAGTTGGATTCGTGTATGAACCAACCAGACCGTAACTCAACTATACCTTGAAATACAGTGGGGTATACTCAAAGGGATGGTTATCTTCCATGAATACTGGTCTCGCTGAATGTTTTTCAAACGGTGGTCCAGTGCTAAAGATATGTCCAAATCATGAAAATGGTCAATAATGGGCTTGAGTTCGGTTTGACCCAGTCTGGGACGACATGGACAGAGTCGATGGGTCAGACATGTCCCAATTGTTGGTTCGACCTGCTATCTTTTAACTTGGTCCCCTGACCCCGACCCAGTGGACCGCGAGGGAGGTTCGGCCCGGTAGTCACCACGTAGGCGGATCGGTGACAGAACTCAGAAGGCAGGGCTGGTTCATCCAGTGACACCGCCTGGGATGTTGTGGGTCATCTTGGGAGGCCATTGGTTGGGTGGTTGTCAGGCAATCCCTCAGGGTGCAAGCATGCATTCTGGGCACCGAGAAGGCCACTGGTGCATCGGGTAGGGCGAAGCAGGTTGCGAGGTGGTATGTGGGGGTGTCGGGCAGGATGTTCGGCTGGTGGGAAGTGTGTGGGGGAGCTGGAAATCGCGAGGGTGTGGGGAAGGGTGCCAGACAGCATGCGGGGGAACGCCGGGTAGCGTGGCAATGCGTCGGGGGGGGGGGGGGGGGCAGGGTGGGAAGGCGTCGATGGATGTGTTGGGCAGCGCGGCAGGGCGCCAGTGGGGGGGGGGGGGGGGCATGCCAGGTGGCATGGCACCACGGGGTGCACCGAGCAGCGTGGCACGATGCCGGGGGGGGGGGGCACCTGGCAGGGTAGCAGGGTGCCGCATGGTGTGGGCAGGCCACCGGTCCGGGCGATAAGCCAACGGGGCACGAGCAACACATCGGTGACGTGTGTCGGGCCGTCGATAGGTTCATGGTGCATCCTGTGGGGAACGGGTCGGGCACCGCTTGGCCGGCGGTGCTGTGCGTGGAGGTTGCGGGTAGCGCGAACATTGTTCTTCGTCTCCACTTTTCCATGGCACCATCATCAATCGAGGATAACAAAGGGGACAGTTTGGCCATGTTCGTGTGGTCCAACCCCACCCCCCACCACATTCAGTTGATATCAAATGGCATTACTGACACCATAAAAAGAACGTCAGAGAATGAGAATAAAACCAACACAAATCCCCCACCACCTTTTTCATTCGTAGAAAATGACGCCGAAAAAAAGGTGGTGTCGATTCATTAACGTCAGGAGGCATCTGGGGTAGGAGACTGAGTAAGATGCATCGTTCGTGTTCCTCATGGTCGTCTCCTTCTCATTAGGCCCGATGGAAGATCGAAGAAAGGTATTCATCATTCTTTCGTTTTAAGGGGTTGCGTTCGACATTGAGAGAGAACTCTCTATGTGTTCATTAATGATCTAACCAAAGGTCTGACAAAAGCATATGCCAACAAAATAATAGAAAAAAAATCCTATTAATTTTGTTGGCATAAAATTTTATTTGTATTAATTTAATAACCTGGAACCACCAAATTTCATAAACGAGCGTCATAAATTAAATTGGGGAGTTTGATAATTTTGAACGATTTCAAAAGGTGCCAAATAATTAAAGGAATATATAGTTCAATTAATTAAATGCATGGGTTGGCACAATTACTTGATGGGGTAAGGTGGAGAGTATCAAAACATAATTCATGGTTCCAAGGGGTTTAAATCCTAGGTGGTCCTTTATGATAAATATCCTCTCAAGGGATGGTATGTGAAGGTGGGAACCACGACCATAGCCGCAAATGGGAGGTAACGGGGTGGCGGTCCCCACATCCAACCCCCCCTTGGAGATTTTAACCACCATGAAATAAAAACAATCAATCACAATATTTTTATTTAACATAATTAATGAACCCCAAAATCTATGTTCCAATCATGTTAAAACGCAATTGCGGTAAAGGTCTTAATAAGCAATCATCGATGTCGCGACTTCAACGGTGCCCTCAGATATCAATTCCGAGTACCTGTTGAAATGTTATAAAATCCTGCTCGCACGTTTACTGTACGCACCCTAGAAAAATATTAGAAATTGATTTCGGGCACACAGGGCCTCAGCATCATGTGCCGTAAATTTTCACAAATTCTTAAATATCCCATAAATTTATGAAAAACATTTCCACAGAATTTAAGGGTCTTTACATTCTCCCAACCTCAGGGCTTTACGTCCCCATTAGCTACAACTCACACTAAGGTAACTAATGAGGGTACATCGCACGCATCTGAGACTCCCACTCTCATGTTCTCTCTTGGAGGTTCTCTTGTTGCAACCTAACGTGCACCAGAGGTATCGATTTTAGATGAAAGACCCGCTCCTATCAATCTTCAATCTCCACTAGAACCTTCTTGAAAGTTGCCCCATCATTAATTTCTATATCTCTATGGTCGATGATGTGGGATGGGTCGTGCACATATCTCCTCGGCTGAGATACGTGGAAGACGTCGTGCACCAGGTGCAACTATCGTTAAAGAGCTATGCGGTAGGCCACCTCACCTACTCTGCTGAGGACTTCGAATGGTCAGATGAAATGGCGAGATAAATTTTCACCTCATTGAAATCTCCACAGACCTCATCGAGGTGATACCTGTAGAAAGACGTGATCTCCATTCTCGAACTCTAAATGTCTCCATCTTCTCTCAACATATGACGTTTTCCTGATCTGCGCAGACTTCATCTACTACTGGATGATCTGCACCTTCTCCGTTGTAGCCCGGACTATCTCTGGTCCCACTAGTGTTGACTCCCCTAGGTCTCTCCAGCACAATGGCGATCTGCGAGGTTGACCAAACAAGGCCTCAAAGGGTTCCATACCAATGGTGGAGTGATATATGTTGTTGTAGGTAAACTCCATGAAAGGTATGTGGCCCTCCTAGCTACTACCAAAGTCGATGACACATGCACAGAGCATATCCTCGAGGGTCTAAATGGTCCTCTCGGTCTAACAATCTTAATGAGGATTGAAGGCGGAGCTCAAGAGAATCTATGTCCCGAAGGCTTCCTGCAACCCCTTCCATAGCTGGGAAGTAAACCGGGCATCATAGTCGGAGACAACAAAAGAAGGCAATCCATGTAACCGCATAATCTCCTACACATAGAGGCATCCTAAGATCTCCACTAAGCCCCACTCTCTGATCGGTAGGATGTGGGCTGACATGGTGAGTCAGTCGACGATAACCCATATTGAATCATGACTCTTGGATGTTTGTGGAAGACCCATCACAAAGACCATGGATATCCCATTCCACTTCCACACAGAGACCTCTTAGGGCAGAACCAAGCCTGCTAGAACCTGTTGCTCCATCTTCACTTTCTTAAATGTGAGGAATCATGAGGCAAACTGTACTACCGCCTTATTCATATCTATCAACCAATGCTGTCATCGAAGGTCCTAGTACATCTTCGACACTATCAGATGTACCACTAGAGAGGAGGTGTGGAATTCTCTAAAAACATCCTCTTGATGTGCAAGTGGTACCCTGGTACGTCCTATGGGGAGGATTACATACTCCCCACCTTCAGAAAATCCATACCGTGCTTGCCATGTGGATATTTAAGCACGGCATGTCTTGTAGTCACCGTCCCCATGTTGCACCTCCCTAACTAGCTGAAGATGTTGGGGAGTGATTGTATGTGACAATAAATAGGTTGTTCCATCCCTACCCACCATGGATATATGTAAAGTCGAAATATGCTTTGTCTCATCTCCTAGCAGTTGTATGCTAGTCCTCCGGCTGAGCGCATCTGCAAAAAATGTTCCCCTTCTGAGGATTATATACTATATTGAAGTCATAATCCTAGAGGAACTGAATCCATCATCTCTGCCTCTAGTTGAGGTCTTTTTGAGAGATTATATACATGAGACTGTTGTGATCATAGTACCTGGTAAAACGTTCACCCATCAGATAGTGCCGCTACAACATCATGGAGAAGATCAATGTTGTTCACTTTAGGTCATGGGTAGCGTAGTTCTTCTCGTGCTGTCTAAGCTGCCAAGAATTATACATGATCAATGCTCGCTCCTACATAAGGGCACACCTAAGTCCGGTCCCTGACGCATCACAGTAGACTACAAACCATATGCCTTCCTCTAGAAGCCTCAAGATGGGGGCACTAGTAATCCTTTGCCTCAGCTATTGAAAGCTGTGCTGGCATCTCTTTGACCACACAGAGGGATTACCATTCTTCTTCAAGGCTAATAGATATGCTGAAACTCTGGGGAAATCTAAAACGAATCTCTAGTAGTATCCAAAAAAGCCCAGAAAAACCCCATACATCTGTCACACTCCTGGGTGGATCCCAAGCACGCACTGTCCCAATCATTGCTGGATCCACTGAAACTCCAACCTCTGAGATGACGTGTCCCAAAATGCTAAACATCTCGAATTCAATACTGGCAATTTGAGAGATTATCATAAAGCTGGTGCTCTCGAAGTTTCTCTAGTACTACCTGAAAATGGTAGCAATGCTCCTCCTCCGTAGTCGGGTAGATCAGTATGTCGTCGATGAAGACTACGACAAAGCAATCATGGTATCACAGGAATATTCTGTACACGAGACTCATGAACACTGCTGGAGTGTTTATTACAACCCTACTTTTTATTACAACTTAAACATGCTTTATTACATAAAACTTCACTTGATACAACAAAGAATATCGAGAGGTTTAGTGTCTTTGGGGCTTAGGATCATTACATAAAAACTTTAAACTTGAAATACAACATCCTTATTGAAAACTTCCTTTACATGACCACTACATTCCTTCGTACTTAGCATTGCATGGGATAACCTGAGGACATGCATAAGAAAAGGGTGAGCTATAAAGCTTAGTAAGGGAGTACACAATGAATAACATGAGGAGTACAATACATGTTTGGCAATAGGAATATCAATAGAGCATAAGAGAGACATGAACATAAAGGCATGATAAAGCATGATAATCATAACATGGAAATGTGGCAACAACACTTAACATTGAATTAGCATGAGCCAAGGCTCATTGCACATTGAGCATGATTAAACCCTCATTGCACTTGAAGAACGAGTAAACCCTCGTTGCACTTGAATTATAATGATTAAACACTCATTTCACATGACGTATCATGATACTATACTTTACCCAATGCATTGGAGCGCTATAAAGGGCGCACCCTTCTTAAACATTTCATTTTATGCATAAGTGTGCCACATGGATCATAAAACATGGATTCATAAAACATAATCATTTCTTCCACGATAAAGGAAAGTGGAATTCATACATTTAACTTTATAATCAATATGTAAATGTGTATAAAGGTGAATACCCTTGATGGAGAAATGGGCATGGTATTCACTACACAAAGACATTGGCTTAGAAAATCGGTGCGATTTCGGCAGCGTAACGGCGTGACATAAGAATTCATAAAAAAAGTTGATGAGAGAGAAAGGGGTTACTCATCATATTTACATGAAATGGACAGTAATGAGATCATATATTTACATGTCCCAACAATAGAAATGGAATTTAGATTCATGATACAAAAGTATTGCTTGAATGTAAAAGAAGAGAGAGAAGTTCCTTTCAGAATTTCGGCATAGTAACGGGTGTACATGGGAGGCATTTAATGAGAGAGAAAGGGTTCTACCATCATTCAAACAATAAGAGGACAGTATGGGGGAGGTGCGAAACCATACCCAAACATTCATAATTGAAATAAAAAGGGCAATACAACTTAAAGAAAATTGACAAAAATGAGAAAGGAAGAAAAAACCCTTACTTGGAAGTGTGCTTCCAAAGGCTAGAGAGAGGCTTGTGAGAGGCTTCTTGGGAGCTTGGGGCACCTTGAGAGGATTCTAGAGAGAGTAGGGCAGAGGTTGGATGAACTTCAAGGGCTTTGGGTGAGGAGGAAGTGGGAGCTTGGGTGGGTTTATATAGGAAAGGTGAGAGAAATCTTTATTATTTAGGTTTGGGACCCCTTATATTAAAATAATCCAAACCACAAACCATCCCATGGTATTTGCCCATGGTTTCTGGAAAAGGGAGAGAGGAAAACAATATTTTACAAGTCCAGGGTCCGAACTTATTAAAAAATTAGGGTTGCTTATGTGGAGGTGAGTCACACTCCCATGGAAATTAATTTAAAAAGGCAAAGTGTTGAATAAGTCTTGAGGGCTCCATTAATGCTTTGAAAAGGGAGTCAAACAGACCAAAAACCTCATTATTTTAATGATAAAACATATATTGTCCGAACATAAGGATTATGGTATTTTATTACATCACCATTGGGTCATTATGATGTCATAAAACACATTATATATTTAAATGGTATTTAATTTTTACCCAAAAATTTGACTGTCTCAGAAAATTATGAAAAATTCACTGTTGGATAATTTCGACGTCCTGATTCCAAAAATAATATTTATTTTATCTAAATAATTTTCTAAATAAGTGAATTTTCACTTTTAAAATAAAAACCTACATTTATAAAAAAATTCACAGGTTTTGACAGAAATGGCTTTCAAACCTTAATAAAAATTTTAATTGCATTCATAAAATTATAAGATCATTTATATTTAATAAAAAATTAATTTAATATTAATAATTATATTAAAATATTATTTAATTCAAAAATCCTTTAATTTAATAAAATATAATTCTTAATTAAATAATAACTAAAAACACCATTTGTACTTTTAAAAACTAATTACAATATATCAAAAATGACTCGAAATTATATTCATTATTATATACAAAAGTAATGTGCATGAACATGGTACTACTTATTTGTTACATAACCCCTTAAAATAGCCGCATAAGACCTAAGGGAAAGGTGTGCGATGGTGACAGACTCTTGGGGTTGCTCGGATAACATCGCTCGAGTTGTAATCTCTATCAACTTCCATTTTTCTCGTAGACGATCACGTTCGAGCTTGACTTGATGAAGCTCAGCTTGGGCTTGGTCAAGGGCAAAGCCCAAAGACGCCACCTCCTTTCTGAGCTCCGACAAATGGGCTTCGTAAGGGGCAATTCTACTGGATGAGGCCATCGCTTCCTTTGTCTGAGTAGAAAATTGGTTCGTTAAAGCCTTATATTTAAACTACCCAGATGATCACTGTTCAATGACTATAAAAGTAACGGTCACAAATCTTAAAGTAAAACTAAAAAAAGTTGATATCTTATAAAAACATTTTTCATAAAGTAACATTTAACTGGATAAAGAGGGATTTTCCATTAATGAAATTTTGGGTCGTTACAACATTCCCCCCTTAAGAAATTTCTCCCTCGAAATTATCCTTTTCCCACACCAAAACAAATGTGGGTAACTTAGATTCATCATATCCTCCGACTCCCATGTTGCTTCTTCAAACTTGTGGTTTCTCCAAAACACCTTGACGAGGGGAATTGTCTTATTTCGTAGAACCTTTTCTCTACGATCTAAGATCTTCACTGGTTGCTCCTCATAAGAAAGATCATATTCCAACTGTACCACCTCGGAAGAGAGTACATGTGAAGGGTCTGGTATGTACTTCCTTAAGAGGGATACATGGAAGACATCATGCACCTTGGCCATAGTAGGTGGAAGTGCTAGTCGATAGGCCACAGCCCCAACACGATCAAGAATCTCGAATGGGCCGATGTACCTTGGACTTAACTTCCCTTTCTTTCCAAACCTCATGACCTTCTTCCATAGAGATATGCATAAAAACACCATATCTCCGACTTTAAACTCAAGGTCTCGTCGACGATTATCTGCATAACTCTTCTGTCGAATTTGGGCTGCCTTGATATGCTGCTGAATGGTTTTCACCTTCTCCACCATTTCTTCGACCATTTCTGGTTCAAGCAGCTTACGTTCACCGACCTCATCCCAACATGCCGGTGTTCTACACCTTTTCCCATATAGGGCTTCATATGGTGCCATTTGGATGCTAGAGTGGAAACTATTATTATAAGAGAACTCAACTAGAGGAAGATGTTGATCCCATCCTCCTTTAAAGTCTATTGAGCATGCTCTCAACATATCCTCAAGTGTTTGGATAGTCCGCTCGGATTGGCCATCAGTTTGAGGATGATAGGCCGTACTGAAGTTCAGTTCAGAATTCAGAGCATGATGAAGACTCTTCCAAAACTTAGAGGTAAATCGTGGATCTCGGTCAGACACAATAGATAGTGGTACTCCATGCAACCGTACCACTTCCCTGATATATATCCGTGCCAGTTGATCCAAAGAGAAATCCTCTCGAATAGCAATGAAGTGTGCAGTCTTTGTAAGACGATCCAAAATAACCCATATTTCATTGTTGCTTTTGGATGTCCTTGGAAGTCCAGTGACGAAGTCCATGGTGATGTTCTCCCATTTCCATTCTGGTATGGGCAATGGTTGCATCATCCCCTTAGACTTCTTCCTCTCTGCCTTCACTTGCTGACACACCAGGCACTTTGATGTATATTCGGCGATCTCCTTCTTCATATTATCCCACCAAAAGTTTTCTCAGAGATCCCGATACATCTTTGTGCTCCCTGGGTGAATAGAGAAATTTGAACTATGTTCATCATCCAAAAGTTCCTTCTTCAGCTCCGAACTTGATGGGACACATAGTCTTTTCCCAAACCGCACAATTCCTTCTTCATTAACATTAAACTCTGAGGATTTTCCCTTTTTGATAGCTTCCACTTTTTCTTGGATTCTCGCATCATCCTTTTGAGCATCCTTTAATCTTTCCAAAAGAGATGGTTGAGCAATCATTTGTGAAAGGATTGATGATGTTCCCTTCTTTATGATTCCCACGTCCATCTTCATCAAGTCTAAGAAGATTGGATCCTTCTCAATTCTCATCATTGATAGAATTGCTGGATCCTTTCTACTTAGGGCATCTGCCACCTTGTTCGCCTTCCCAGGGTGGTAATGTATTGAACAGTCATAATACTTTATGAGATATATCCATCTTCTCTGGCGCATATTAAGCTCTTTCTGTGTGAATATATATTTAAGACTCTTGTGGTCAGTATATATCTCACATTTCTCTCCATAGAGATAATGCCGCCAGATTTTCATGGCAAAGATTACCGCCGCCATCTCCAGATCATGCGTTGGATAGTTTCGCTCATGGATTTTCAACTGTCTTGAGGCATAGGATATCACTTTATCATTCTGCATCAGCACACATCCTAAGCCCTTCTTCGAAGCGTCACTGAATAACACAAAAAGCTCCCCACTTGTGGGTAAAGTGAGCACAGGTGCAGTGATAAGCCTCCTTTTCAACTCCTTGAAGCTTTCTTCGCATTCATCACTCCAAGAAAACTTTACTCCCTTTCGAGTTAGCTTGGTAAGAGGGTTGGACAATCGTGAGAAGTTTCTCACAAATCGTCGATAATATGCAGCTAACCCCAAGAAGCTACGGATATCAGTTACCGATGTTGGCCTCGGCCATCCCTCAATTGCATCTGTTTTGCAGGGGTCCACAGATATCCCATTGCTTGTGATGATATGGCCCAAGAATGAGACCTCCTTCAACCAGAACTCACACTTGCTGTACTTGGCATAGAGCTTCTCCTTGCGCAAAGTCTCCAGTACAGTTCTTAAATGCTCCTCATGGTCCTCCTTGGTTTTGGAGTATATTAGAATATCATCTATAAAGACTACCACAAATTTGTCTAGGTAATCTCTAAAGACTCTATCCATCAAGTCCATGAATATTGCTGGAGCATTGGTGAGTCTGAAAGGCATTACTATGAATTCATAGTGCTCGTACCTTGTACGAAAAGCAGTCTTGGGGATATCTTCCTTCTTCACCCTTACTTGATAATATCCCGACCGCAAGTCGACCTTGGAGAAGTATTGTGCTCCACGCAGCTGATCAAACAAGTCATCGATTCTTGGGAGAGGATACTTTTTCTTTATCGTGATTTTGTTAAGTTCACGATAATCGATGCAAAGCCGCATTGACCCATCCTTCTTCTTGACGAAGAGGAATGGTGCACCCCATGGTGATGCACTTGGGCGTGTAAACCCTTTATCCAGATTCTCATGTAGTTGTTTCTTCAGTTCTTCAAGCTCAACCACAGCCATTCTATATGGAGTCTTGGATATTGGTAGCACCCCAGGTATAAGTTCAATTGAGAACTCAACATCTCTTCTTGGAGGAAGACCAGGAAGTTCCTTGGGAAATACTTCAGCGAATTCCCTCACAATAGGCATTTCTTCAAAGGTGGTTTCTTCCTTGGACTCAATCATTTGAGCCAGATATGCGTGCTCATAAGGCAGTAATATCCATGCTTGAGATGATGGAGCTAAAGGAGATTCATCTTCCTCCCGACACTTGTAAAGAATCGGGGGTCGATTCTCCATATGGAGTGTGATTTCCCTCTCCCGACAATTTATGTTGGCTATATATAAGGAAAGCCAATCCATGCCAAGAATTGCATCAAATTCCACCAAAGGGAGTATGACGAGGTTCGCCGGGAAATTCAATCCACATATTATAACAGGGGAGGACTTATACTCATGGGATGCAATGATTGCCCCATTTGCCGTACTCACTGACATCTTTACTTCCATGATTTGTGGTGGTGCAGGGATTGTTCTACTAAACATTTTAGATATAAAAGAATTCGTAGAACCTGAATCAAAAAGTACGTTCGCTATTCTTGAATGAATAACTAGTGTACCTGTCACCACTTCGTTGTCGGGGTTCACTTCGGCAGAAGTGATGGCAAAAGCTCTTCCTTGCTGTCTTGGAGGTTGTTGATTGCCTCTGATAACCCTTGGATTAGGGCACTGATTCGCAAAATGACCCTGTTATTTGCATTTGAAGCATTGAACAACGCGTTGAGGTTCGAACGTAGCATTCCTCCCCTCCGTCGCAGCCGCGGGTCCTTCTTGCTGACAGTTAACAGCTAGGTGCCCTTCTCTTCCACACTTGAAGCATTTTCTTGTCCCCCTAAGGCAATTTCCAGGGTGCTTCTTTCCACACTTTTGGCAAGTGGGGTGCTGGAATTTCTTAGCGCCGTTGGATTTATCCATCGGACCACCAGCATTGAAGTCCACCTTATGCTTCTTGTCCCCATGATACCCCTGTGATTCTCCAATCTCCATTTCAACCTTGATGGCACATCGGACAATTTCATCATAGCTGTCGAAGTCACGGATCGCTAATGCTTTCCGCAAGCTAGGCTTCAGCCCACCAAAGAAGCGGTCAACCTTGCATTCGGGGGTAACGACAAAGCCGGAAGCGTATCGTGCAAGCCTTGTGAAGTTTTCCTCATACGCTCCCACAGATTCCTCATCTTTCTGCTTGAGGGAAAGGAAGTCCCTTTCCATCTTAAGACGGAGGGTGCGTGGAAAATATTTATCGAAAAACATCTTCCGGAATACCTTCCATTCCAAAGCCTCGATCTCCTCCTTAGGCTTCGTATTTTTGATCAACGTCCACCATTGATCAGCTTCACCCTCCATACGATAAGCCTCCATGAGAACCTTCTCTTTTTCAGAGCATTGGAGGATGGAGAATATCTTTTCAATGGAGTTGATCCATTGTTCAGCAATCGTGGGATCGGATGATCCACTAAAAGTAGTAGGCCTTTGTCTCATGAAGCTTTCAATAGCGACTTGTTCTTTCTTAGGGGGGGTTGAACGTTCCTCTTGACCAGTGTTTCTATTCAAAACTTGAGTTAGCTGAGAGAGAAGCGTGACAAAGTTCGCGATTCCCGCTCCCATTGGATTGGGCATCTCATAAGTACAATCATCACACTGATCTTCACAACGGTTGTTAGCCCGAGTTCTCCTATTACCGGCCATTGGCTGGAATAAAAGGAAAGTTCGGGGTAACACATAAAGGGTAATCCAAAGACAAAAGTTGATGACTTATAAATAAACATTAATCTCTTTAACTCATGAGTCTATAGGATTCAATCCAGGATTTTCATGATCTTCCTTCTAACATATATTCTTAGGGGAATTTTCCCTTAATAAGGGTTCATACTAAGATTGTGAATTTATCAAAACATATCCCCCGGGAGTGTCGTAACCAAGAGTGCAGCAATGCCCGTTGTCGTGCACCAGTTCCCATTCGAGTCTAGCTCAAAGCGGTGTTTTCGGGTTTTACCCCTAGGATACATCTGTGCCAGAGCCGCCTCTACCTGCTCGTATCCAGACAGGGATGTATTTGTTTGATAAACCACTTACATAGTATTTACCAAAACGTAGGGATGTTTTTATTATGATTAGTCTTGTATCTAAGGCTTTACTAGAGTTTCTTAATCCCAAAAATAACTAAACCTATCCTCTGATACCAACTATGACAACCCTACTTTTTATTACAACTTAAACATGATTTATTACATAAAACTTCACTTGATACAACAAAGAAGATCGAGAGGTTTAGTGTCTTTGGGGCTTAGGATCATTACATAAAAACTTTAAACTTGAAATACAACATCCTTATTGAAAACATCTTTTACATGACCACTACATTCCTTCGTACTTAGCATTCCATGGGATAACCTGAGGACATGCATAAGAAAAGGGTGAGCTATAAAGCCCAGTAAGGGAGTACACAATGAATAACATGAGGAGTACAATACATGTTAGGCAATAGGAATATCAATAGAGCATAAGAGAGACATGAACATAAAGGCATGATAAAGCATGATAATCATAACATGGAAATGTGGCAACAACACTTAACATTGAATTAGCATGAGCCAAGGCTCATTGCACATGGAGCATGACTAAACCCTCATTGCACTTGAAGCACGAGTAAACCCTCATTGCACTTGAATTAGCATGAGTAAACACTCATTGCACATGATGTATCATGATACTATACTTTACCCAATTCATTGGAGCGCTATAAAGGGCACACCCTTCTTAAACATTTCATTTCATGCATAAGTGTGCCACATGGATCATAAAACATGGATTCATAAAACATAATCATTTCTTCCACGATAATGGAAAGTGGAATTCATACATTAAACTTTATAATCAATATGTTAATGTGTATAAAGGTGAATACCCTTGATGGAGAAATGGGCATGGTATTCACTACACAAAGACATTGGCTTAGAAAATCGGTGCGATTTCGGCAGCGTAACGGCGTGACATAAGAATTCATAAAAAAATTTGATGAGAGAGAAAGGGGTTCCTCATCATATTTACATGAAATGGACAGTACGGAGATCATATATATACATGTCCCAACAATAAAAATGGAATTTAGATTCATGATACAAAAGTATTGCTTGAATGTAAAAGAAGAGAGAGAAGTTCGTTTCGGAATTTCGGCATAGTAACGGGTGTACATGGGAGGCATTTAATGAGAGAGAAAGGGTTCTACCATCATTCAATCAATAAGAGGGAAGTATGGGGGAGGTGCGAAACCATACCCCAACATTCATAATTGAAATAAAAAGGGCAATACAACTTAAAGAAAATTGACAAAAATGAGAAAGGAAGAAAAAACCCTTACTTGGAAGTGTGCTTCCAAAGGCTAGAGAGAGGCTTGTGAGAGGCTTCTTGGGAGCTTGGGGCACCTTGAGAGGATTCTAGAGAGAGTAGGGCAGAGGTTGGACGAACTTCAAGGGCTTTGGGTGAGGAGTAAGTGGGAGCTTGGGTGTGTTTATATAGGAAAGGTGAGAGAATTCTTTATTATTTAGGTTTGGGACCCCTTATATTAAAATAATCCAAACCACAAACCATCCCATGGTTTCTGGAAAAGGGAGAGAGGAAAACAATATTTTACAAGTCCAAGGTCCGTACTTATTAAAAAATTAGGGTTGCTTATGTGGAGGTGAGTCACACTCCCATGGAAATTAATTTAAAAAGGGAAAGTGTTGAATAATTCTTGAGGGCTCCATTAAAGCTTTGAACAGTGAGTCAAACAAACCCAAAACCTCATTATTTTAATGATAAAACATATATTGGCCGAACATAAGGATTATGGTATTTTATTACATCACCATTGGGTCATTATGATGTCATAAAACACATTATATATTTAAATGGTATTTAATTTTTACCCAAAAATTTGACTGTCTCAGAAAATTATGAAAAATTCACCGTTGGATAATTTCGACGTCCTGATTCCAAAAATAATATTTATTTTATCTAAATAATTTTCTAAATAAGTGAATTTTCACTTTTAATATAAAAACCAACATTTATAAAAAAATTCACGGGTTTTGACAGAAATGGCTTTCAAACCTTAATAAAAATTTTAATTGCATTCATAAAATTATAAGATCATTTATATTTAATAAAAAATTAATTTAATATTAATAATAATATTAAAATATTATTTAATTCAAAAATCCTTTAATTTAATAAAATATAATTCTTAATTAAATAATAACTAAAAACACCATTTGTACTTTTAAAAACTAATTACAATATATCAAAAATGACTCGAAATTATATTCATTATTATATACAAAAGTAATGTGCATGAACATGGTACTACTTATTTGTTACATAACCCCTTAAAATAGCCGCATAAGACCTAAGGGTAAGGTGTGCGATGGTGGCAGACTCTTGGGGTTGCTCGGATAACATCGCTCGAGTGGTAATCTCTATCAACTTCTACTTTTCTCGTAGACGATCACGTTTGAGCTTGACTTGATGAAGCTAAGCTTGGGCTTGGTCAAGGGCAAAGCCCAAAGACGCCACCTCCTTTCCGAGCTTCGACAAATGGTCTTCATAAGGGGCAATTCTACTGGATGTGGACATCGCTTCCTTTGTCTGAGTAGAAAATTGGTTCGTTAAAGCCTTATATTTAAACTACCCAGATGATCACTGTTCAACGACTATAAAAGTAACGGTCACAAATCTTAAAGTAAAACTAAAAAAAAGTTGATATCTTATAAAAACATTTTTCATAAAGAAACATTTAACTGGATCAAGAGGGATTTTCCATTAATGAAATTTTGGGTCGTTACAGTGTTGGTTATGCCAAATGTCATATCCAAGAACACATAGTGGCAGTATAGACACCTGAAGGTTGTCTTCTGTACATCCTTGTCTCGATCTTTGAGCTAGTGATAGCCTGATCCTATGTTTATCTTCGAGAACCATTGTGAATCCATGAGCTGATCAAAGAGGCTATAAATACTCGAGAGTGGGTACTTGTTTTTCATGGTCACCTGGTTCAGGTGATGATAGTCGGCACAGAGCCTGACACTACCATGCACCTTCATGGCAAATAGAATCAGGGCTGCCCTGGGTGAAACATGTGGCTAGATTAATCCCTTTCCCTAGAAGTCCTCTAGCTATACCTGCAGCTCGCAAAGCTCAGTGGGAGACATTCGATATGCTGGAGTAGATATTGGTGTCATCCCGGGGTACACGACAATGTAGAATTCCACCTCTCTGTGAGGAGGTAGTCCTGGAACATCATCGGGGAAAACATCCGAGTACTAGTCCACTACTCCAGGATATGTCAGACTCTCCACATCAACTGCTCTAAGGGAAAGGAAATCCAACTGGTGAGTGATCAGATACACCCTCCTCCGAGTAAGTCTTTCTTGCATTTCGAAGACTCCCTTCTCTCTGGGGATGGTGATCCTGGTCCCATCCATGCGGACACACCGCACATTGCGCATAATACAGTCGATCAGATATTGGATAGTAGATAACCAGTACATACCCAAGATGACGTCGTAAGTCCTCGACGCCGCTACTAAGAGATCCCAAGTGAATCTCTCACCTCCTATAGTTAGATCACATTGCCAGAAGTAGTGATTAATTGTCGATTCTTCTTTCGTAGGAGTCTCTAGCCATAAGGATAGAACCAACGACTCCTTTGGAATCACCAAGCTCTGAACTAGGGAACTTGAAATGAATGAGTGACTAGAACCCGTGTCTCTATGAACTGCAGCTAAGGTGGAATAGACACAGATCATACCTCAAATCATTTATGGAGTGTTGTGATTGTAGGACTCACCTTCCTAAAGCTATTCTCTTCCCTATCCACAGACATACTGTGGTCGTGGTGGACCTCTTGGTGGTGGTGGTGGTAGCACCTCGTAACGTCATCTACTGCCTGCTGCATGACCAGCTCCTATACCACGTCGGCCTGCGCCCTGCATACCACCTCGATCATACTTCTTCCTCTACCAGGGAGGTCCCTCAACTGACTGCTGATCGTCAGATTGGCGGGTTAGACAGTCATAAGCCATGTGACGAAGCCTGCCGAAGGAGTAACAATGCACGCTCCTAGAATGACTGGCTCTGTCTCCACTCTGGGTTCCCCGCACAACCAATCCTGAGTCGTGCAGTCGACCACCTATGGGTCTGGTCCTCTTGGACCTCTACATCATCTATTTATTTCCATCTATAGAAGACTCCGCTGCAGGCCGTCTAGTGGTGGGTCTCGCTTCTAGAGACTACTCTACATGATAACTATCCACTAGGAGGGCTCTCTCCAACACCCCCGTCTGCGTCGGAATGTTGTGGGAGATAACTGAAGCTCTAATATCTCACCTAAGTCCCTTCTCCAAGGTCCCTGACGTGAAGAACGGGTCCTGTACCATATCAGTGGAGTATCATGAGAGTTCGGTGAACCTCGCTGAGAAATGTGCCACCGTCCTGCAACCCTGCTGTAGATACAGTAGCTTTTGTATCCACACTACTCATAGGGTGGCTGGTACAATCTCCGCCCGAAACTGGCTCTCAATATCTGCCCATTGATGTGATGCCTTATCATGCATCTCAAGCATCAGTCTCCACCAACCGTCTACTATTTCCTGAAGGACGTTGGTAGCAAGGATCAGCATGAAGTCGACCGATGTCCCTATCATTCTGAATACTCTCACCATAGCCTCCAACGAATCCTCATCCGCCCTTGGGTCCATTTCATCCCAAAACCAGGGTGGCCTCTTATGTTGGAACTCATGCAATGCGCTCAACTGGCGTAGATTGTGTTCTGCTGGTGATGGTGGAATCGATGGCCCAATGGGATGTAGTTCCGTTGATTCCACCACTGGTGACTCAACTAGAAGTGGGCCCTATTCTGAAGCCTCGTCACTCAACGGGTTGTCAGAAAGTACAACTCTCGAGGATCTAACTATCATCCTTAGGGAGTAATTCTGAAAGAAAATGATGTGATGCTGTCAAAAGACTAAACCTGGTGAGATGACCTGGTTTGATTTGAGTAAACAAACACGCATTCTGTGTTTTTGTGCACTGAGTCAGAAATCAGAAGTCAGGGTCCTGATTTATGGATACGTCGGCCTCCCGGACCAACACTGGACTCCCTGAACTGAAAACCACACTTAGTACCCTTAACACCACAACATCACAGAAAAGAAATATCAGATTCCTATGTTTGGCAGTAGAACCGATGACCTCTGATACCAATTTGTCTCGACCCATCCCCTGGGACCCATGTCATAACTACCACATGCCCGCCTTCCATAGGCCAATAGTTGGAGACTAGATCCAAAGGTGTAAATCCCTATAACAGGTACGGTATTGTCTTTATAAAATGAAAACACAGACAACTGCTGTACAAGCAGAATCATACACTAAGTAAAAACTGTATATCAAAAGATGTGCTGGAAAGTAAATGGGGCCAGAAATACAAGGCCAACAATAATGTACAGGGAAAAGAAAAAACAAGTAAAACTAAAAGAAAAATAGCTGGAAAGTGTATAATATCTTCTGGATCGTCCATCATGGATCCTACATGAAGGGTAGGTAAAAATAGCCTCTTCAGCACTCCACGTCCGCAAAACTCCACCATTTACCGATACTCAGTAGGGACCCCGAGACCATCAAGGTATCACAAAATCCAACAAGGATTAACCACAAAGGATGATTTCAACGGATAACCATTACTTAGGTATATTCCAATACATACAGTTATGTTATCATGTAACCCATCTCATTCTTGAGGAAAACACAAAGGTCATTGACTCAACTCAAACCAGGATTTCCAATATCGAAACCACGACTGCTAGTGAACTCATACTCTGTCAAGTATAGTAGTCATGTCGCAGCACCGAGGTGCTTCCCACTATCCTTGGACTGCTAAGGATCTCCTCCTGTCGAGTATCGTGGGCCTGCTATCAACTAACAGGTGCTCTGTCCACTGTTGGTCTACTGCCAAATATCGTGTGCTTCCCCTAATAGCTTACACATGTACTCCTCCTATCGAGTATCTCAGTTCTGCTGCCAACTACCAGGCACTCCATCCACCATGAGTCTTACGCCAAATATCGGGCACTCCCCACTAGGCTAGTCAAATCACTCTGAATCAAATCTATCAAGCAGTCGTCAGGTCTATCAGCTACTATGTCTTCACAATCTATCTTCTCGTCTCTAGGAGGATCCGCTCCATGAGCTTCTAGTCGATTCTCCAAGTGTCACAAAGTCTCATGTGGAAGAATCTCAAAGGACAACCATGCCAAATGGCTCTCAACGCAACAGACGACGTGTCAATCGGACGACCAGTCTATAATTTATTAGCATTTTAGTCCCAGAGTCACTGACCATTCATCAAATGGGCATTCAGCGATAAAGATATGGCCAAAGAAAGAAAAGGGTCACTAATGGGCCCGAGTCTGATCTAACCCAATCGAAGCGACTCTGGCATACTCAATCTGGGCCGACCCGGTCACACATGATGGGTCTGACCCGACCCAATGGGTGGGTCAGCCCGCTCATTTTTCCCCCGTCCGCTGGGCCTAGCCCAGCGGACCGTAAGTGCGGTTCATCCCGATAGTGTCCACGTAGGCGGCTCGGTGACTCGGCCCAGAAGACTAGGCAGGTTCGGCCAGTGACACCACGGGGGACGCCGCAGGTTGGCTCGAGATGACAATGGCAGGGTGGCGAGCAGGCAGGCTGCACGGGGTGCTGGCAGGCCGACTGGACACCTGGTAGGCCAAGCGTTCACTGGGAAGGGTAAGGCAGGTCGCGGGGCATGCCGTGGGGGTGCGAGGTAAGATGTAGGACCGCCGGGTAGTACGTAGGGGTGCCGGGAAGCACAGGGGTGCCTGGTAGGGCGCTGGACAGCGGGAAGGGGGAACGCTGGATAACGCAGAAGGGCATCTGGCAGGGCGCAACTGTGTGTGTCGGGCAGCACATCAGGGCTCCGGGGGGCACCACGGCCTGCGCCGAGCAGTGTAGCAGGGCGCCGGGGGGGGGGGGGGGGGCAGGGAGGAAGGGCACCTAAGGTTGCACTATGCAGCACGACATGGCATCGGGGTGGGGGTGTGCACGTTTGGCAGGGCAGCAGGGTGCCGCGGGGCAGAGGTAGGCCACTGGGAGGGCTGAGAGGCGCACCGAGGGCATAGACTGTGAATCAGTGGGGTGCAAGTAGTGTGCAGGTGATGTGCGGAGGGCTATTGGCTGGGCCGTGGAGCACCGCGGGGGGCACGAGTCGGGCAACGCTGGGCTGGTGGGGTGGTTTGCAGAGGCTGTGGGTAGTGCGGCCTTTGTTCGCCGTCGCCTTTTTTCCATGTCGTCATCATTAATCCAGATAAAAAGGGGAAGGGTTGGCAGTGTTCATGTCGTCCGACCCCCCCTCCCCCCCACGTTTAGTTGATATCAAATGGAATAACTTACTCTATAAGTAGAATGTCGGACAGTGAGAATAAAACCAACAGAAATCCCCCTACCTCATTTATCATTCGAAGACGAAGTCACGGGAAAAAAAGGTGGTGTCGATCCATTGAAATCGGGAGGCGTCCGGGGTAGGAGACTAAGGAAGATGCTTTGTTGGCATTCTTCGTGGTCGGCTCTTTCTCTTTAGGCTCAACCGAAGATCAATGAATGATCTTAATAATTCATTGTTGGAAGGGGGTGGTGTTCTTTGTTGATATATAATTCTCTATGGGTTCTCAAAATCTCTACCCAAAGCTCTGACAAATGGTTATGCCAACAAAATAATAGAATGAGAATCCTATTAATTTTGTTGGCACAAAATTTGAATTGTATTAATTTAATAAGCTGACTCCAGACAATTTAATACACGAGCATTTTTATATTTATTGGTGAGTTGGATAAATTCAAAAGATTAAAAAAGTTTCTCAATAATTAAAGCAAGAGAGAGTTCAATTAATTAAATGCATGGGTTGACACAATTAATTGATTGGGAAGGTGGAGAGTTTTACCACTTAATTTGGGGTTCCAAGGGGTTTAAATCCTGGGTGGTCCCCAGCGATAAATATCCTCCCAAGGGAGGTCATGTGCGGGTGGGCCTCACCTCCATAACCTCTCATGGGAGGTCATGGTGTGGTGGTCCCCACCTCCAACCTCTCCTTGGAGATTTTAACCACCATGAAATAAAAATAATCTATCACCTTATTTTTATTTAACTTAATTAATGATCCACAAATTCTATCTTTCATTCATGTTAAAATGAGACTGTGGTGAAGGTCTTACTTAGCAATCACCGACGGTGTGAGTTCAACAGTGCCCTCAGATTTCAATTTTTAGCATTTTATCAAATGTTATAAAATTATCCTCGCTTGTTTACTGAACGTACCCGAGAAAAACTTTAGAAATTTATTCCGGGCACAGCGGGCCTTGGAATCATGTGCCCTAAATTTTCGCAGACTCATACAAATCCCTTGAATTTATGAAAAAAATTTCCACAGAATTTCGGGGTCATTACAAAAGTTATGAAATGATGACTCTCTCTTATATTCAGGCTTATGTGGGTGTGTATGCCCCCATGCGATTCACCTATAAAATTTGTTATTATTAATTTTAATTTCATTACTTTTACCTATTATATAATCATAATATTCCAAAAAATTCGCATAATAATCACTAACTCATCCCTTCTTACATTACAAGCATTCCAATAACAAAAAATCAATCCTCTCTTGAGACATCCCAATATCATTCTCCGTTTTTTACCCCACACATCAATGTGACACTAGCCTAATAAACATTTATTTTCTGACTGCCATTGCTTTTTGGGTTTAATCCTTCTTATATTCTGATAAATGACCTCCACTAACAAATTCCCCATTTTTGAATATGTTTTCTACTCCCGTCGATCGTGGAATGTAACAACTTGATATTTTTTTAAATATTTTTTTGAAATAATTCAATATTTTTGATACTTTCCATTTAATGAGAAGATGGTGTATATATATATATTAAAACAATAATACAAACAATACCATCATAAACAATACTGACATGGCTTGAACTATTGACAATACCAACTCATCCTACATTACTGGAAACACAAACTTGTCCTTCGTAACACACAAATCTGAGTCAGCATATGATACATGGAATAATATATTTACAAAAAACATCATTTTTTAAATAATATAATAATAAAATATCTATGAAACATATTTTTATGAATCATAATAAATAATTTTAATTTTTTTATAAATTATTTATATAAATAATACATATTGATAATGCAAGATCATATTTTTTGGTAATGTCCTTTTAGGAATGAACCACATTTAAAAAAGATATTAATTTTAAAAACAATATTAAATTAAATTTGATAAAAAAACTTCATTATTTAATTCATAAGGACTAAATAATGATATGTTTTGTTTGGGAGTTTTATGAAAAAAATTCAAATTTTGATGACTACTGAAAAATATTGTTTCTCTACAAAAGGCCTTTTTGTCAGATTAGTTATTCATTATATATGATTTTACATATTTTCTAATTAAAAATTATTTAGATATTAAATATTGTAATACATTTTAATTTTTTATAATAAATTTCCCTTTGAAATTAAATATAAAATCATTATAATCTTTTGGACATTTTTCTACATTAAAAATTCATTATTTCAAACAGTTAGTGGGATTAGATATAATCTTCATTTCATTTAATGAGAATTAAATATAGAAAATAAATCATAAACTATTTCAATCATTATAATATTTAGAGCCTAATAAAACGATGTTAGTTATTAACCAAAAAAATTATTAAATTGAATTAAAATTAATCACAACTGATAAGGGAAAATTAAGATTAATTAGGAACTAAACCACAACATTTAATGAGATAAATGACTAAAAACTTGTCAAACACAAATTTACTATCAATATTTAGGCCGTAAAATTTAAATAATATAGTATGGTTTTGTTTTTATGAATTTTTGGTAGGTAATAACATGTGTAGACATAAATTTATTTAAAAAACAACCAAATGAGGCGTTTTCCTTCCCTATAAATGGCCACCACCTATACCCATTAATCCCCTCTATTAAACCCTTACATTTAGTCCATGATCTTGAAATGTGTTATAAATAATATATTCCATTAGAATGTGAATCCTCTGGGTAGAGATATTTTCATGGTAGACATTTTTCATCAACCAAATGCAGTTACGAGATTAAGATGTAACATCGTGTGTCAAGATCCTTTCAAATAATTTCCTTAATACCCACCTACAATTTCATTATAAAATATTTTATGATAAAAAAATTATCTTTAATATTAAATAATTTAGTTAGGAAATGTTTTAGTCCCACAATTACACACACTTCCATCTAATTGATGTCGATCATTAAGTTTCTGTGTACGGAAAATTACTACCTCACGAAATGATGATAGTTGATTTACTATTTACAACTAATCATGATCGACATTATTATGGAAATATATTTATATATTTAATATATTATATTTTTTAAATCTGTTTTCTTTTTTATGTTTTTAGAAAATATATATTATTTCATTCCATTTTGTGTAATACGATAATCTTGTTTGATGATGTGTGGACTATTGCCCCTTCAAAGAGATGCGATTCATTCAAAAACCACACAGAAAGTATTAACGATGGTTTTAATGAACATATCTGATATATAAGTAATATTTATTATAATATAATTATTATATATAAATATAAATAAATATATTCATTTTATATATACTTTCATTCAATATGAAAAAAAAAACAGAAACAACATTAATGCATAAGTACATTTCAATATCTCCATGAACTGTGTATTACATTTATAACTCCTTACTATATTATATGGATTATTAAAATAAAAGTATAATTGATATTCATGACATTAATATCATGCTTTACATTTTTCTAACATGATATATGTATAACGACCAAATATATAGAAAATTAGGACACGTGCAAAGAACAAAGAGAATATTATCTAAAGTGAATCATTAACATAAGATAATTTAATAGCTATAGAAATTATGCCATAATAAAATAATATATTTTATTAGGAATATTTTTATTTTTATTTAATATATGCATAATAAGATTTTATTTATTATACAAGAAACTGTTTCGAGTACATAGATTTTCAAGAAGTAATGTTTGAGAATTTCTTATCACTTTTAACTTTTTTTGAGTATATGTATATTTCTATAGAGACTAAAGCTTGAAATACATGTAAATTACCTTACTTTTGAGGAATAATTAATACCATGTAAAAACAGACACCCAAGGACCGTAATAGTTTAGTGTCTTTGGAAACACAGAACATAATATTCTAATCATGGTGAAAGATATTCCACATCTCCCATAAAGATATTTCCCTTTTGGTTTCTTACCTAAAACATTTCTTTATATCCTGGGGAAAAGAAAAAATAAAAAGGGTGATCTCAAATTCTCATTAAGGGTAATCATAGAGAACATAAAACAATCCATAAACATTTGAACGTAAAAACATGAACATAAAATCTAAACATCAAAATCATGAGCAATATCATAAAACATTACACAACATAATTCATAGATCATAAAGGATCATCAATCATTATAAAATTTAATGAGAATAAAACAACTAGTCATGTAAAGACATTAATCACATGATATTATTTCATAGTTTCCAAGGCATTGATGCCTATACTATCATAGTGGATGAAGTCCATTACTAAACCAGGTTTACATGTCGTTCCAACCCTATATTACTTAACCAGAATTACATTCCATTCCAGCCATGTTTACATAATGCGATATAAATAATTATGCAATTCATTGGATGTAGATATAGATTCTACCCATCTTATATTGAAATCATTCTTACGTGTGCCACAAAACAATCATAAATCATTCATCATAACCCAAAGAATAAAATGGGTTTCATAAAAATCATCCCTTCATAAAATAATCCTTATAAAAAGGGATATCATTTCATAATAAAACCATTTAAATAATATATACATTATACATCAAGTGTAATCAATCTAAATAATGACATCTTATATAGAAAATAGTTTTGATAAATTTTGAAATGAATTTTTGATGAAAATATAATTTCTTCTTTAAATTCATTTTCTTTTTACAAAATATCATGAAGTTTTAAAAGAAAGGGATTTTCTTGAAAATTTTCATTAAATATTGTAGAGTAATCATCATGAAAATAAGGTGTTCTAAAATCATAAAAATCATTTCTTTATGTATAAGTTAAAAAAATATCCTCGTACTTTTACCAAAAAGTAAAAAAGTGCCTAGTAATATAATCAAAAGAAATATTCCTTCTATTCCTACTTGTAGAAGGCATAAAAGGGTAAAAATAAATTTAAAAATAAAAGAAATTTTTTTAAAAAATTTAGGAAAAAATTTATATAAAATCGGACATGGATGTTAAATATAACACCAGTAAATACTTATGTATAAACAATCATGGATAAGAACGAGATTGGAATATTTATCCCTTACCTTATGTCCAATTTATTCCATATGTGTTTAATACACCAGTATAGTAGGTTTAAACATATAATTAACTTGTAACATTACTACAATATTATTTATGATATCATATATTATTCACTTATGAATTTATATTACCCGTTCATTTTTCTATTCCATGTTAAAGCTGCGTTTGGGGTAAAATCGTTTCATTTATCATATATGTTTGGAATTTTTGTTTTTGATATTATTATTACTTATATCAATATTTACATACTTATAGAATGTAAAACATGATCTATATATCATATATATTCTATATATATATATAATTGATAGATAATCTAAGTGAAATACACCCTTCCTGGAGACTGTGGACCGTACGTACTCATGAACGCTGTTTTCATTTCCCTATTAAATTTAATTGAATTAAATAAATGAAAATCATATTTACATAAATATAGTATTATTATTATTTCATATCATTCATGATTATTTATTATATATGTACTTTATAGTCATTTTTGAATTGCTTACATGGAGAATGAATGTAATCACATCGTGGAGATGGTAATCCGTACGTACGCATTAGTGATGATATCATTCCCATAATTGTTGAACGGTTTTGAAGTGTATTATATAATATCTCTTAATTAGTATCATGTTATAATAATCATATATAGTTATTATTTACACCATTATACCCATCCATGTAAGGTGGTTGTGGAAAACAGTTTACACCACGACGTGGAGACGATATTTCATACGTACGCAGGCGTGGTGATTTCATTTTCTATAGGATGGATAGAAGGTGAAACAGGGTTGCTTCATATTTATAATAACATATAATTATATTAGTGATACTTATGTTATTACTTTATTAATAAATAACAAAATAAGAAGAAGTATAATAAGAACTGAATTTGAAAGATTCGGTAATGTTTATTACCTCTTCTTTGACACGCCTCTTCTAAACCTCCCCTTAGGGAACCAAAGATGGCCTTTGAAGAAAACCAGGACCAATATTATGTTTCTAGGGAAGTGGAAAAGAAAAACGGACTGGGTTTGGACGAAATTTAAGGATCAAAATGTTGTCAAGAAGAGTGGTAAGAGGTGCCCTTTTATAACAGAGGAGAGGGGAACTTTTGGAATCCTCTAAAATATTAATTTATAATAAAATCAAAACCCACATAAAAACCTCTAAAATGACTCAAATTCATATATGATAAGAGATAGGGTTGTAATCTCCTCAACCAATAAAATTTATAAATGTTGGGAATTTAATTTAAACCTTATTAACTTGATATATCCTTATTTAATCTATTTAAATTTATTTGTGGTAATAATATTCTATATTTTAAATTGTTATAAATAATTACATATGTGTTTTGAATTGTCCATAATTTGTTATATAATACAATTTTACACCACATAAATTTAAATTTATAAATTTTAAACTATTTAATAATATGTTATTTTTATAACATAACAAAAGAGTAAATTTTTCCACTTTCCATTTATTTGAATTTAACTAAAATCAACACAGATAATATATTCAAAAAAATTAATATGATAATAACATGTCATATTTATCTAGAATATTCTTGGAGAACATTAAATAGTTAATATAATATATATTTTAATATTTTTAATACCATTTATTTGATATTTAAATCAATTAAATAATTTATACATCACTATTTTGTCATCACTAATGATAATTATTTAATCCCTAAAAATACTAAATAAATTCACATGATGTCTATAATTTTATTATATTTCAGGAGATTATTTATGATCTAATTTTTATGATGTTTATCAGAAAGGTAAAATTATTACACTTATAAGATATAAGAGAGTGACATGTTGTCTCTTTCTTTGGTTTTAATAATAATTACATCATTTTCAAAGTAAAATTTACATAAAATGAATCTATTAAAACCAATAGGTGATATGGGTCGACTTTTAATCATCCAATAGAAATTTTTAAGGTTTTAGGGTAATTTTTTTATCTTGTTTTTACCCTTAATTACCTGATTTACCTTTAACTGTAATAAATGAAATTTATTGCAGTTACTATTCATAATGTCTAAAAATAAAAAATAGCCTATTAAAATAATTTAGAACAACTGATTAAAAACATTTAACCCATATTTACATATTCAAAACACATCAGTTGAAATATTTGATTTAAAAATAATCTCACTGTTGATAAAATGAGTTTTAAATGATAAAACATTGCTAAATATTCAAATGTTTTTATCTATGAATTTCAAATAAAATTAATAGTAATCACTTAAATTATATTAAAGGGTAAAAATATATTATATTTATAAATTAAAATAATAAAATTTTATAATTTAACCATATAAATTATCTTGATTAAAAAAGTTTATTTTAATTAAAGTTTAGCCTATATTTACTTGTCATCAAAATATAAAGGTTATCAGAAAAATATCAAAATTTTATAGAATGTAAATTATTATATCCTGACTCCAAGGAACAATTATTATTTTTCAAATCTTACTTATAAACATGTAAAAAACTAGATTTATATTGGTTGTGCCTTCAAAAGGCGGAAAACTGTATTTTGGGAAAAATATCTCATTTATATGAAAAAATGATTTTGTTCTCATAACATGTTCTAGAAAATTATTAAGATGAATTATAATGTTATAATGTTTAAAATTTGGTTAATACTATTCATAAAGGATAGTTCATAATAATATTAGAACAATATATCATTTTTTAGTAAAACATGATATTGCGTACAACACACGCTATTGAGGAAGGTCGATGTTTCATGCAACACAAGCTAAGAATAGTGTTTGTGTATACTAAAAGTTAATACGGTGTTGCTTATAGTGCAATCTAATAATGGTGTATCATACAACACAAGACATCAAAGAAATTAAAAAAAATATTTCTCATCAAATCTCATGGTGTATCATTTCACCCCCTTATAATAAATTTAGCCCTCAAAATTCATTAGGGTTATAAATGGTTTACTTCTTGAATAATTCCTTAATAGAAACACACCTCGTAAAAGTGGATACAAAAATATAAATTTAAAAACTGGATTATGAAACAAAACAGTTACATAAATTAACTCATCACTGGGTTTTCATATAGGATAACATAGGTGAAAGTATGGATATGGAAGAGAAATCTAACCACCATGTTTTGATGGAGAGTGGTAGAGAACATGGTTATAAAAAATAAAACAATCCCAAATCCAAACATTTGTGATGATCTAATGTAACATATAATTAATCGGATATGAGGGTACTAGGACAACATTTTTGGTTTTCAAGATCATTTCCTTAATGTTGATAAATTTTGGCATAAGGAGAAATACATACTTGATTTCAGTTTAAAATAATCATTGGTAATTCCATGAACAATTTCCACTTCATCTCTTATTTAATGAAATGATGTTTTATTTTTCATTCTTGAAGTATTAGCAGATCATGTGATTGAATTATGAGTAATTACATCTATCTCAAAAAAAGGTTATTAAATGTTATAAAATATTCATAAGTCCATATCTGGTATGATTAACCATATATGATTCAAAAAATAGACTTATACTTCATCTATCTAACCGATTAATAAAATAATACTAATTTCTACTATCCAAGAATGTCTTATAAGAATGTGATAAGAGATATAGGCATGTCTCAATTCGTTCTGGGTTTGATTCCCACCGCCTTTTCTGAAGTGTCGGGTTGTCGCCCATCCTACGGGTATTCATTTTTCTAAAACTATACTGTTATAACATTTCATAATATCAAAATGTTCAAGCCTTAAACAATACTATATGTTATCTAACATAATCCATTTCAATCAATAGGCTTATTCAAAATACTTTTGTCCAATCTCATAGAATAGTGAACAATATTACTGGAGAGGTCATTCTACCAAGCATGTAAATACCATCATTTATCCCCCATATATGATAAGATATATCTTTCATTGGTCAAATTCCATAAATGTGAATACATTAATCATGTATTCTCTTGGAAAATGAATTACCATTCGAGACCTAGTAATAACATGAATGCTATCAAAATTTAACTCTTTCTAGATCTAAAAATTTCTATATACTCAAACCATGATGTCACCTTTTCCTTATATCAGTCATGAGCTCATTAATACTATCAAATATATTAATTTCTCTTTATCCATTCATTATGCTAATATCGTCTTCATTCCAAAAATATTTCAATCGCTTATAATTTTTATCATTACCATACAATTATTGAAAACCAATACATTTATATTCCAATATTCCACAATACTATAAATGAGATTCCAAAACAGTATTTTTGAATCCTATTACATATACACTTAATCATTCCAAAACATTGTTGTCATATTCAAAATCACTAATAGTGATCACATGTGACTTCCCATTGTCCTTTGTCTTATGACGTGGTGGATTTCGATCATCATTAACCCTTGGATTAGGTCATTGGTTAGAATAATTCCCCATTTCCTTGTACTTGTAGCATTGAAGTGTTGGTGGTGCATTCTATGTAGTCTTTTATTTATTCCCATCATTAAATACCTTTTTACCATTACATCCATAATCTGTTTCTCGATGACCTTCATTTCCACACTTAAAACATTTTCTAGTTCCATTTTGACAATCTCCACCATGCTTCTTTCCGCACATTGAGCATAAAAAACATTTGTCTTCATTTCACCATTGTTTGGAAATTTTTCCCTGAACTCCATCATTTGTTTCTTGTCAAAACCAAGAGATGGATACGTAATACCAACTTTCATTTTATTATGATAGAATAATTCACAATGTCTTCTAATCTATTGAAGTCTCTTACAACTAATTTCCTTTTAAGACTTCGTTTTAAGACACTAAAGAATCAGTCAACATTATATTCATGTTGGATGCTAAATCCATATGCATACCTTTCATGTATTGTAAAATTCACCTCATATATACCAATAGATTACTCATCCATTTTCGTAATCTCAAGGAACTCATTTTCCATCTATTTTCAAAGAATACTAGCGAAGTACTTAGTGAGAAACACGTTCATGAACTCATCCCATTGCATGGATTCAATTTCATCTTGGGTCCTTGTATTCTAAATTAGAGTCCACCACTGGTATCCATCACTTTCTAAATGGAAAACAACAAAAATAAATATTTCATGTTCCGAACAAAAAAGTATAGAAAATATATTTTCATTGGTACTGATCCATTGTTCAGCAACAAGTGGATCAAAAGAACCACTGAAAGAAGGTGGGCGTTGCCTCATGAAGGACTCAATAAAATATTGTTCTCTTCTCTACTCATTTGGATGTCCAGAATGACTCATAGCTTGTGTAAGTATGGAAATAAAAAATTTCACTCCTTCTCCCATAAAATTGGTTTGTTCAGGAGGAAAATCATGGCATTGCCCATTAAAATGATCAAAATGATTCCTTTGGGTTCCATCCGTCTTCTAAAACCCAAAAAGAATGGTGTGAGAGAAAAACTCATTCTAAAAAAACATAATAAAGTGTTATTAATTTCAACCTATAACATCTTATGTTTAATCCAAGGTTACTCATAATCTTTATAAAAATTCTAGGATTGTAACCTATACTTTATACATAAACTTAGGTACATCCCTAGACATACATTATATGTATCTCTATAGATCTCACTAAAGTTTTCACATCTTATTTTCAAAAGGTTAACTAAACCTTTCCTATGATTCCAACTATAGAGACCCAAGCTTGACGTACATGGAAATAACATTACATTTTTGGAATACTTAATACATATAAAAAATATACACCTATGGACCGTATTAGTTTAGTGTCTTTTGAAACTCGGAACATAATCTTCTAATCATGGTGAAAGTTCTTCAAAATCTCCCATAATGATATTCCCCTTTGGTTTTAATGCCTAAAAAAATTAATTATATGTTGGGGAAAAGAAAACATAAAATGTGTGATCTCAAATTCTTCGTAAGGGTAAACATGGAGAACATAAAAAACTCTGTAAATATTTGAGATTAAAAACATGAACAAAATATTTAAACATCAAAATAATGAGAAATAACATAAAACATTACAGTACATAAGGAATAGATCATAAAAGAACATCAATCATGATAAAATAACATGGGAATAAAACATGTAATTTTGTAAAACCATTAATCACATGATATTATATCTATAGTATCCAAGCCATTGCTGGAATTACCATCATAGTAGACGAAGTCCATTACTGAACCCGATTTACATGTCGTTCCTTCCCGGTATTGCTAAACTAGATTTACTTTTCGTTCCAACGATGTTTATCTTATGAGATATAAATCATTACCCAATGCATTTGTGGTAGATATATGTCTCACCCATATCATATTGAAATCATTTTTACATTTTCCACAAAACAATCATAAATCAATCATCATAACCCAATGAATAAAATTGGTTTCATAAAAATTATCCCATCATAACATAATCTATATATGACAAATGGAAATAATTTCATCATCAAACCATGTAAATTAAAGATATATTATACTTGAAACTTAATCATTCTAAATAATGCCATTTTAGATGGAAAATAGTTTTGATAAAACACTTGAAATGAATTCTTGATGAAAATATTCTTCCCTTTTAAAAATCATTTTCTATTCACAAAATGTCATGAAATTTTAAATGAAAAATATTATGTCGAATGTTTTCATAAAATATTGTAGTGTAATCTTCATGAAAATGAGGCATTATAAAATCGTAAAAATCGGTTCTTGACGTATAATTTAAAAAAACATTATCCACGTACTTTGGCCGGAAAAGTCAAAAAGTACGTCGTATAGTAAATAAAAGAAAAATTCCTTCTATACATTGTATTAAAAGTCATAAAAGGGTAAAAATAAATTTAAAAATACATGAAAGAATAGTAATAATTTTATAATTACATATTTATAAAACACAGACATTGATGATTAATATAACCCCATTATAAAATTATGTATAAAAAATATCAGATAAGAAGGAGATTGGAATAATTATCCCTTACCTTATGTCCAATTTCATTCATATGTGTCTGAGACTCCTATATAGGTGGTTTAAAAATATTATTAACTTTTAAAAGTACAATAATAAAATTTATGATATCAAATATTATTTACTAACGACTTTGTATTTCCCATTCATATGTCAATTCCATGTTAAAGCAGCGTTTTAGTTAAAATCGTTTCATTTATCGTACTTGTTTGGACTAGGTGTTCTTGATATGATTATTACTTATATCATGAATTTCATAGAAAATGTAAAACATTATTTATATATCATATATATTTAGTATATTTATATAATATATAGATAAATGAAATGAAATACACCGTTCAAGGAGATGGTAGACCATATGTACGCATGAACGCTGTTTTCATTTCCTTATTGAATTGAATTGAATTAAATAAATGATACATATATGAAAATAAATATAGTATCATTATTATGACATATATATAATGATTATCTATTATATATATATATTATAATGATTTTTTAATGGTAAACATGGAGAATAAATCTCATCACATCGTGGAGGCTGTAATCCGTACGTACGCACGAGCGAGGATATTATTCCCATAACTTTTTAATTTTTTTGGAGTGGATGTTATAATATGTCATAATTAGTATAATGTTATAATAATTATATATATTTATTATTTACACCATCATACCCATCCATATAAGGTGGAGGAGGAAAATAGGTTACACCACAACGTGGAGGCGGTATTCCGTACGTAGGGACGTGCAATGATTTTGTTTTATTGTAGGGTGGATAGAAGGTTAAATATGGTTGTTTCATATTTGTAATAAAATATTAGTGTATGAGTGATTATATTATTATTACTTTATTATGAAACAACAATATAAGAGGAAGTAGACGAAGAAATAAATTTGAATGAATCAGTAAAGCATATTACCTATCTTCGACGGACCTCTTGTAAACCACCTCTTAGGGCACAAACGTTGGTCTTTTAAGAAGAACAGGACCTCTAGTATGTTTATAGGGACATGAAGAAGACATATTTATTGAGTTTTTCTGAGATTTCAGTCACCAAATGTTTTGAAGAGGAGAGGGATGTGGTGCCCCTTTATAAGAGAGGAGTGGGGTACTTTTCGAAACCTCTAAAATATTAATATATAATAAAATCAAACCCCACCTAAAAAACTAAAAATGACTAAATTTATATGATGAGATAATATAGCGTTGTAATCTCATCATCCAATAAAATTTAGATGTGTTGGGTGTAACACCCCAAACTTCCACGATATGCTTCTCTTTGAATAATACAGTAGTGTGTGTTGTACGCAACTTCGAGATTCTAACACGCCGCGACCAATCAAAGTAGCCGTTATGAATAGTAATACCCACTTTTTAAAATTATTTACATTTTATCATTCAAAATGGACTTATATGTTGGATTCAGAATATCGAAATTATCCTTGGATGAAATGTTGGTACTTTTCAGACAACTTTTATATTTTGATGAATAGTGAAAATTAATAAATTTGAATTAAAAACAACTTTTTTAATCAAAATAATTAATAGTGATAAATTATGAATTTGAGTGGTTTTAAATAATATTTAGAATAATTTTTTACCATTAAATAAAATTTTGGTGATTGGACATAATTTCACAATTATACCAAACATAAACAAGTAACAATTTTTTGATAGTTATTATTTAATAAAAACACGCTTTTTTTGTTAACGGGAATTAAATTTAAATTAATTTATCCCACTTATATGTTTTGAATATTAAAAAATGGATTCTATATTTGGAATCAAAAAGTCCAAATTTTTTAAATAGGTATATTTCATTTGTAGACATTTGGAATAATTAGTTCGGTAAATATTTTATTTAACATGGTTAAAGGTTAAATCTGGTAAATAAGGGTAAAACAATAATATTACAATAATAATAAATTACCTTGAAACATTTCCTAAACTTATTTGTGGATACATTTCCGACCATGGACTTCTTTGCATCTATTTTGGAACCCCATGGATCCACTTGTAGGTGATAGGCACACATTATATTAAATAAGTTAAAGTAAATACAAAAGTGACATAAGAATATATCTTCTAGAAAAACAATTTTTACATAGGGTTATTTATGTTATAATTTAGACTATAAATATTAATTAGAATTGCAAAAATATTTCCAATATAATGGTATTTTATTTATAATTTTTAGAAATTAAATAATTTAATTTATTTATGAAACAATGATGATGCAGTAATTACAGTTTTAATGAAAGATTACGATAATTGATATTATAAATACCATAAAAATGTAATATGATACTTTATATATATTAAAATAATTTTCTAGGATACTATGAGATATTATTATTGTTTATATAAATTTTGGTCGAAGTAATAATGCTGTTATAAATGAATCAAGAACAAAATTCCCAATAGTGTCAAAATTGACATAAAAGAGTTTTTAAAACAAATATTATATTATTAATTTATATTATGTTCCTAAAAATCTTTTGTTCGGCCAATAGACATATATAATGATAGGTGTATCATTAATGGACCACTTGGGGGGTCTCTTGGTGGTATATAGTAAGTTTATTAACAATATAATTTAAAAATACATAGTTACATGGTAAGTGTCAAACTAATTAACTAATAGTTAAAAAAAATGATAAGGTTAATATAATGACCCAATCCTATTTAAATTATATTGGATGAGTGTTTTTCGAACAAAACCCACCATAACCTTTAAATAATATACTTTGGAGCCATTATAAACTGAATATGAATTTATTATAATATAATATTTCTAGATTTTCCTAAGGTGCCTCTCCACCCCCTTATAAAAGGATACAACTTATAACAAATTATTCACACGTTAAAAGCCTTTTAGTTCGGCCAAAACCTACCCAAATACTATCTAAAATTCCCTCACATCAACCTAAGGCCTTAGTTTGATCATAAATCCAACCAATGGTGGCCTTTTGATCAAATCAAAAGGAAGAACTCGAAGAAGGGGTAATGTTTTCACCACCCTCTTTCAAGTTCCTTTCTTCTTCAACTTCTTCATTCTTTGTTATTCCCATTATAAAATAATAACTAAAATATCTCCTATATACTGTGATATTATTATAAATATGGTACAATCATATTCAGTATTCTATCCATCCTTTGAATGACGTGTCACCACACGTCCGTACGTACAACATACCATCTCAACATCAAGGTGTAATTTTTATTCAATATATTATTATTTGGATGGGTATAATAATGATGTTTAATTCATGTAAATAATAAATATAACCTGATAATTATTCTTTAAATATGATATAACATCCAATTATATAATATTTTAATATCAAAAGGATGATATTGCCGCTCGTGCGTGCGTACGGACTACCGTCTCCACGAACTCGATGAGATTCATTCCCCATCGTATCCATTCAAGAATAATTCTAATTTTATGATTAAAAGTATTTTTTATGAACTTTATATCATTATGGATATGAAATTGATACAACCTATTCATAACGAACACTAATTATATAACAAAACATATAAATTAAAATGTGTAAGTTAACACCCGAAACGACGATAATACTAAAGTATTATTAGCAAAGTATTATTAGAAGATCATATATGATATCATAATTATGTATATGGTTCTTGTAAAATTTAATAACAATGTTTGAACTTTTATACAGAAGGATAACATATCATCGACTAAGTAAAAGTACAAGGTAATGGTTATTTCACCATCTCTTCATTATCCGAGGTTGTTTGTACGTAATTATCTACTAGGAACTCTTTATCATCCACATCCATGTTTCTTAAAAATGTATTTCAAAACATTCTTGCTTTTTTACAGAATATGGGTTAAATTCATTCATACCCTTGTTTTACTTTTTATAAGAGGTTTTTAAAGTAATCTTTCTGCCGTTTTCCAAACAAGGTCCTTTTTAACCATTTCGACAGAATTAAGATAAGAATGTCTTTTTTTATCTTATACGGTTGGTGCAGATATTATTCGCTATTATAAAATCTTAGAAGCTTCTTTTACAAGCTTATAAGGATATTTTCAATGTAAATTTTAAATTTTATAATTATGTGACTTTTAAATTATTTTAAAAAGAAATTATATTTCTATAAAATAGTATTGATTTCATCTATGTCAACATCCTTTGATGGGTTTCTAAGATTATTTGAAGTTCATTTATTATGATACAAAACATCCATATTGTATTGAAGGTTTTGTGATATGTTTGATTATGGATGTGTTATTTTTATACCATTTATGGTTTATGGTTAAAGTATTGACATTTCGTATGCTAGTTTTAATACGAATGTTTATGTTATGTTGAAACCTGTTCATATGAGGAATGCATTGGACTTAGTAAGTGACAGGTGGAGCCCACTATAGCTCCTCGATGCATCGGTAGATCTAATGAGACAAACTAGTGTCTTGGCATGAGGCCTTCACAAAATCTTATTTGTAGTCTTGGCACGAGGCCTTGGCTACGTGGTTATGATAGTATGGAATTATGCATTCCATCATTATCAAAGTGGTTATTGATATTTCATTTGATTATTCGACTAGTAGAATATCCATGTGAATATGTAAATGTAATTATTTCATTTTATCTTTTCCATATTATGCTGATGTTCATGTTTAAAAGGCTTTTGTTTTAGCTATACATTGCCTTAAATGTTTATTCTTATTTATGAATGTTTCTGCTATATTGTTATCCTTACTAAGAATCTGAGCTCACCCCTTTCAATGTTTTATTTTTTCCAGGATGTGAAGAAGTAATTTATGAATGGCCTGCCTGGATTATATGAGGGGATATGAATACAATATGTTTTCTAGTAGTTTTTCACATTGTGATTAAATTTAAAATTTATGAATGTATCTAGTTATTCCAAGGCTACTAAACTAATCGGTCTTTCAAGACTTGATCTTTCATGTGATCATGCCAATGTTATATAATAATGCACCAACTCTGGGCAACTGGGGTTGGGGAATTACAGTTGGTATCAGAGGATGTTTAGTACAAACCTTGGAAGCTAGATTTAGGTAAACTCTGATTAGAGCACATAGACCTAAGATAGACTTTGAGGAAGTATATATGAACATCCTAGAAATTTGGTATTGTATAAATTTACTGAGTTTTCTGAGCAATACATCCATATCTGGATATGATCAGGTAGAGGTGGATTTGGTACAGATGTACCTAGGGGTAAAAAACAAAAACACCACTTTGAGCTAGACTCGAATGGGAACTGGTGCACGACAACGGGCCTTGATGCACTCTTTGTTATGAAAAACCTGGGGGATATGCTTAGGATAATTATCATTTTCATTACGAACCATTATGAAGGGTTTACGAGTATATACTTCCTCAAAGAAAACGTATTTATGATTAATTATTATTTCCATAAACTTTTCAACTTATGTTAAGTGTTTTACAAGTATGGAATTATGTATTTTGATTCATAAATAGATATAGTTTATGACATTGTATAAAAATGGAGCCTAGTGGAAGAAATGGAAACCATATCAATTCATGCACTCCCTGTAGGAATTTCCCTCATGCTAATGATAATTATAGTGGAGCTAGTGATGTAACTGGTGCTGATTAGCTTATCACCATACTGAGACAACTCACTCAGGTTATGAATAATAACCTTACCCGTATGGAGCACCCTGATCCACAGTGTGTAGGATCAATGTTAGATCACATCATGAGGAAAAAACCACCAACATTCAATTGGAGTACAAATCCATTGGTAGCTGAGAAATGGATATGTTCCCTAGAGAAAATATTTCAGGCTTTGGGGAGTAGTTAAAGGGAAAAAGTTATCATGGCAGTTTACCGCCACACTGGAGATGCTGATCAGTGGTTGTCATTGATTCAAAACAAGAAGGATGATGATGAAGTATCAAATATGGAATTGAGGGATTTCAAATATCTATTTTTAGAAACATACTGTCCTTATGACCATCGAGCACATATCGAAAGGCTATTTATGAGTCTAAGGCAAAAGGATGTTGAGAATGTCGCAAAGTATGAGGATAACTTTATAAGGTTAGAAAGGTATTCTGGAGATTATATATGTAACCCAATAAGTAAGATTGATCATTTCTTTGATGGGTTAAAAACATTTCTTCTTCGAGAATTAGTCTCACAATCCTTCCCATCGTACGAAGACATATTCTCATGAGCTATCAAAACAAAAAAGGAATTATCTAAGTCTTATGACTTTAAAGCAAACCAAGAGAAGAAGAGATCTGCTGATCAATATGGAAATTGAAATTATGGGATGATGGGAAAAGTTGAAAATTAATCCTACTGTAAATATTGGAATAAACACCCTGATACTTGATTAAAAGGAATGGGAGTCTATTATAAGTGTGGTGAAAAAGGCCATCATGCTCATGATTGCAAGGGAAAGAGAGTTTCTATCAACGTTGAATGATATAATTGTAGAGAGATGGGACATTGTTCAAATGAATGTCCTAAGAGTCAGGGGAACTTTCCTGAAAAAGGCCAAGGGATCAAGGACAAGCTTATGTTTTCACAATTCCTGAGGTAGAAGCTCCGAAAGATGCGGTGGAAGGTAATTTAATAGTTTCATCAAGTTTAGAAAATGATTTATTTGATTCTGGATCATCACATTCCTTCATATCATCCCAGTTTACTAAGAAAATTAGATATTTCCAATTTGATTTAACCAACGAGTTGTAAGTTAAAACTCAAAAGTGAAGTATCATTGCAACAATGTTTTGTGAATCAGTCCCCATTAGAGCACATAAATGGTCATTATCCGCTGATCTAATTTTCATACCTATTATTGAGTTTGATATAATCCTCATTATGGATTGGATTTTAGACCATGATGCGATGATTTATTGTAAGAATAAGGTGGTTACAATTTTTGATGATGATGATATAGAACACCATATTTTTAGAGCAGAATCTTCATCACCTAATTCTTATCAATATCCACCCCCAGTAGCTCATCTAAATTAAATTATTGTGGAGGAAGAGAATGAAATAACTATGGTTGAGGAAAGGAATGTTAAAATAGAGTATGTACCTACTATGACAGAATATGTAGATGTGTTTCCGGAAGATTTACCTGTACATCCTCTAGAACAAGAAGTTGAGTTTTCCATTGATTTAATTCCTGGATAAAGGCATATATTGAACACCCCTTATATAATGGAAACTGTACAATTAGAGGAACTAAAGAAACAACTAGATGAATTGAGTAATAAGGGATTTATTCGCCCTAGTGTTTCTCTATGGGGATCCTCTGTTCTTTTTTTTAAAAAAGAAATATGGATCTATGAGGTTATGTATCAACTACAGGGAGATCAATGCTATAATAATAAATAACAAGTATCCCCTACCTCGCATTGATGATTTTTTTGGCCAGCTGCATGGAGCTCAATATTTTTCAAAGATTGAACTTCGATATGGATACCGTCAGTTTTGTGTGAAAAAGAAAGACATCCCGATGATAGAATTTAGAACCAGGTACTGGCATTACGAGTTTACAATAATGCCTTTTGGGCTGACTAATGCACCCTATTTATTCAAGGATCTAATGAATAGAGTTTTCAAGGAATATCATGATTATTTTGTGGTGGTATTTATTGATGATATCTTGGTATACACCAAAATCTGCAATGAACATGAAAATCACTTGCGCATTATCTTAAAGACTCCAAGAAGACATGAATTATATGGGATGTTTAGCATGTGTGAATTCTGTCATTAAGAGATTTCTTTCCTCGGTTATATTGTCTATAAATATGGAATCATTGTTGATCCTTCTAAGACCAAGGCAATCCAGGAATGGCCATCACCTACGAGTATAACTGAGGTAAGTAGTTTTATTTGTTTAGCAGGTTATTATCGATGTTTCATCCAGAATTTTGCCCGATTGGATAACCCATTAACAAAGATCACACATAAAGGGGTAAAATTTGATTGTAAAAAAGAGTGTGAATAATTTTTTGATGAACTCAAGAGAATATTTTTCAATGCTCCTATATTGAATCTACCATCGGGGAATGATTGGTTCATTATTTATAGTGGTTCATCGAAGAAAGGACTTGTTTGTGTCCTAATGCAGAATGATAGGGATATTTCCTAGGCATCACGACAGTTGAAAATTCACGAGAAAAACTATCCTACTCATTATCTCAAGTTAGTGGTTGTAATCGTTGCTTTGAAGATATTGAGACACTACCTCTATGGTGAAAAATAAGAGATTTATACTGATCACAAGAGTTTGAAGTATATTTTCTCACAAAAAGAACTCAACATGAGGAAAATGAGATGGCTTTAATTACTCATGTATTATGATTGTATGATTCACTAACACACGGTGAATAAAAATAAGGTGGAATATGTTTTGAGCAGAAAAGATGAAGGAGTTTTGAACAATATGAGAATTGAAAGGGATCCAATTTTCATGGATCTAGTGACGATGGACATGGGAATAACCATTGAAGGTGAAATATCAGTGCTTTTTCAAATGGCTGCCAAACCATCTTTAATATAAAGGATTAAGAGTTCTTGGACTGATGATGGAGAATTTAAAATGAAGATTAAAACTGTGAATGATGGGATATTGATATAATTTGTGTATGAATATAGAATTTTGAAATTCGGGAAGAGACTTTGTGTTCCCGATATACCTGATTTAATAGGAATTTTTTAGACAATGCTCATAGTTACAATTTCTCTATACACCATGGGATCACCAAAATGTATAGATATTTAATGGAACATTATTGGTGGGACAACATGAAGAGGGAGATTGCAGATTTTGTGTCAAGATATTTGGTTTTCAACAAGTGGAATCTGGAAGGCAACAGCCTTGAAGAGTCTTGCAACCTCTTCCCAAACCTGATTGGAAATGTGATAATATCACTATGGACTTTGTCATGGGACATCCAAGGAAACCTAGAAGGAACAATGCAATATGGGTCATTGTTGATTTTCTTACTATTTCATCACATTTTCATGATATAAGGAAATATTTACCACATTAACGTATAGCATGACTATATATTAATGATGTTGTGAGACGTCATGGATTCCCCTATCAATTTTTTCGGATCGAGATCCTCGTTTTAATTCATGATTCTGGAAGATTCTTCAGAAGGCCTTCGATAATGAACATCATTAGAGCAATACTAACCACCCTCAAATAGATGGACAATTGGAGGAGACTATTCAAATCTTAGAAGACATGTTGAGATCTTGATCACTTGACTTTCAGGGTATGTGGGATCAATATTTACCTCTGGTAGAATTTTCCTATAACAATAACTTCCATTCAAGTATTTAGATGGAAAATTATGATGAATTATAGGGAAAGAGATGTTTCACACCATCCTGTTGGGATGATGTTGGAGAAAGAAAACATTTAGGCCCAGAACTGGTGGAGGAAATGATGGAAAATGTGATGGTAATCCAAAACCACATCAATGCCGCTCAATGTAGGCAGAAGAGCTATGCTGACAACCGAAGAAAGGATTTGTAATTTCTTGTGGGAGATCATGTTGTATTGAAGGTATATCCATGGAACGGAGTTATACGTTTTGGAAGAAAATGTAAATTGTGTCCCAGGTACATCGGTCTTTTCGAAATTCCAGAATGAATTGTGGTTGTAGCTTACTATTTGGCAATGCCTCCAAATCTCTACAAAGTTCACGATGTGTTTCACGCATCATTGTTGACAAAAAACAAGCTTGACCCAACACATGTACTCACCTATGTATAATTAGAACTGGAACCTGATCTCTCTTATTGTGAAGACCGCCTCAGGTTTCATGATACGTGGGAACAAGTGCAGAGAAACCAGACAGCTTGTCTGGTAAAATTTCTATGGAGAAACCATAAAATGGAAGAGGCATCGTGGGAACCTGAGGAAATAATGATGAAGAACCACCCAAGTCTTTTTATATAGTAATATTATAGAAATTTCAAGGATGAATTTTTTTGAAGGATGGGAGAATGTATCACCCCATGTTTCCATGGTATGCTTCTGTTTGAATAATACAGTAGTGTGTGTTGTACAGAACTTCGAGATTCTAACACACCACGACCAATCAAAGTAGCCATTATGAATAATAATACACACTTTTTGAAATTTTATTCATTTTATATTTCAAAATGGGCTTCATTTTTGGATTCTGAATATCGAAATTTTCCTAGGATGAAATTTTGGTACTTATCAGATAACTTTTATATTATGATGAATAGTGAAAATTACTAATTTTTTATTATAAACAACTTTTTTTAATCGAAATAATTATTAGTGATAAATTTTGAATTTGAGTGGTTTTAATATATATTTAGAATATTTTTTACCATTTAATACATAGTTGGTCATTGGACATAATTTCACAATTAAACCCGACATAAAAAAGTATCAATTTTTTGATAATTAATATTTCTTAAAAACACGCATTTTGTTTTGACTACGGGAATAAATTTTAAATTAATTTCTTCAACTTCTTTGTTTTGAATTTGGAAAATTGGATTCCATATTTCGAATCAGGATGTCCAAATTGTGTAAAGAAGTAGCTTTCATTTTTAGACCTTTTGAACAATTACATCGGTAAATATTTTATTTACCATGATTAAAGGGTAAATCCGGTAAATACGGGTAAACAAATAATATTATAAAAATACTAAATTACCCTAAACGTGTCCTATCCTTATTGTTGGATACATGTCCGACCATGGACATATTTGGGTCGATTTTGGGATGCCATTGAGCCCCTTGTAGCTGATAGGGACACTTTATATTAATTAAGTTAAAATAAATACAAAAATGACATAAGCATATATCTTTTAGAAAAACAATTTTTACCTAGGGTTATATATGTTATATTTTTAACTATAAATATTAATTAGAAATATAAAAATATTTCCTATATAATGGTATTTTATTTATAATTTTTACACATTAAATAAGTTAATTTATTTATGACACAATGATGATGCAATAATTTCCGTATTAATGAATGATTAAGATAATTGATATTAAAAATAGTAAAATAAATGTAATTTGAGACTTTTTATAAATTAAAATAAATTTATAGGTTACTATGACATATTTGGATTGTTTATATATATTAATTTCGAATAAATAATGCTGTTAAAAATTTATCAAGAAGAAAATACCCAATAGTGTCAAAATTGACATAAAAGAGTTTTTAAAACAAATATTATATTAATAATTTATATTCAATTCCTAAATATCTAACGATGGGCCAAGAGACTTATATGATGATATTTTTAACATTAATTGACCAATTAGGGGTCTCATTGAGGTATATAGTATGTTTATTATATATATAATATAAAAATACAAAGTGACAATGTAAGTGTCAAACTAATTAACGAATACTTAAAACTAAAAGATAACGTTAATATAATGACCAAAACCTGTCTAAATTATATTGGTTGAGTGGTTTTATATCCATCCCCACCTAAAACATTAAATAATCCACTTTGGAGCCATTAGAACCCCAATATGAATTTATTATAAAATAATATTTCTTGATTTTCCTAAGGTGCCCCTCCACCCCCTTATAAAATGACACCACATCTAACCAATTCATCACACTTTCAAAGCCTTTTGGTTCGGTCAAATCCTAAGAAACTAATCTCTAAAATTCACTCAATTCTACCAAGAGGCCTTAGTTTGATCAGAAAGCCAACCTATGGAGCCCTTTTGATCAAATCCAAAGGAAGAACTCGAAGAAGAGGTAATGTTTTCACCACCCTCTTTCAAGTTCCTTTCTTCTTCAACTTCTTCATTCATTGTTATTCCAATTCTAAAAAAATAACTCAAGTATCTCCTATATACTATAATTTTAATATAAATACAGTACAACCATATTCATTATTCTATCCATCCTTTGAATGACATGTCACCATACGTGCCTACGTACGACTTACCGTCTCCACGTCGTGGTGTAATTTTAATTCAATATATTATTATTTGAATGGGTATAATAATGATGTGTAATTCAAGTAAATAATAAATATAACATGATAATGATTCTCTATATATGATATAACCTCCAATTATATATTATTTTAATATCAAAATGATGATATTGTAGATCGTGCGTACGTACGGACTATCGTCTCCACGAACGCGATGACATTCATTTCTCATCGTATCCATTCAAGACTAATTTCCATTTGATGATTAAAAGTAATGTTTGATAACTTTATATCATCCTGGATATGAATATGATACAACCTATCCATAATAAACATGACTAATGTAACAAAACATATAAAAGAAAACGAGTAAGTTAACACCCGAAATGATGATAATAATAATGTATTATTAACAAAGTATTATTAGAAGATCTTATATTATATCATAATTATGTATATGGTTCTTGTATAATTTAATAACAATGTTTTATCTATTATACATGAGGTTAACATATCATCAACTAAGGAAGAGTACAATGTAAGAGTTATTTCACAATCTCTTCATTATCCGAGGTTGTATATACGTAATTATATACTGGGCCTCTTTATCATCCACGTCCATGTTTCTTAAAAATGAATTTCAAAAAATTATTTATATTTTACATAATATGGGTTAAAATCATTTATACCCTTGTTTGACTTTTTATAAGAGGTTTATAAAGGAATATTTCCATCGTCTTCCAAACAAGTTCATTTTTATCCTTTTCGACAGAATTATGTTACGAATGTCTTTTTTTAACTTATACGACGGGTGCGGATATTTTATGCCGTTATAAAATTTTAGAAGCTTCCCTCAAAATAATATAATGATATTTTCAGATTAAATTTTTTATTTTATAATTATGTTACTTTTAAATAATTTCAAAAAAATAGATATTTCTCTAAAATAGTTTTGATTTCATCTATGTCAACATCCTTTGATGGATTTTAAGCTTATTTGACGTTGATTTATTATGATACAAAACATCCATATTGTATTGATGGTTTTGTGATATTTTTTATTGTAGATGTGTTATTTTTATACCATTCATGGTTTATGGTGAAAGTATTGACATTTCGTATGCTAGTTTTATTAAGAATGTTTATGTTATGTTGAAACCTGTTCATATGAGGAATGCATTGGACAGAATAAGTGACGGGTGGAGCCCGCTATAGCTCATCGAGGCATCGGTAGGTCTCATGAGACAAACTAGTTTCTTGGAACGAGGCCTTGACAAAATCTTATTTTTAGTCTTGGCACGAAGCACTGGCTACGTGGTTATGATAGTCAGGCATTATGAATTCCATCATTATGAATGTGGTTATTGATATTGCATGTGATTATTAGACTAGTAGAATATCTATGTGAATAAGTAAATGACATTATATCATTTTATCTTTTCCATGTTATGCTGATATTCATGTTTAAAAAGATTTTGTTTTAGCTATACATTGCCTTAAATGATTATGCTTATTTATGAATGTTTCCGCTATATTGTTATCCTTACTTAGCATCTGATCTCACCCCTTTGAATGCTTTATTTTTCCAAGGATGTGAAGATGTAATTTATTAATGACCTGTTGGGATAATATGAGTAAATAAGAAGACAATATGTTTTTGTAGTAGTTTTTCACGTTATGATGTAATGTAAACATTATGAATGTATCTAGTTAATCTGAGGCTTCTAAACTAATCGGATTTTCGAGACTTGATCATTCTTATGATCATGCCAATGTTATGTAATAATGCACCAACTCTGGGCAACTGTGGTTGGGGTGTTACATTGGGAATTTTTTTAAGCCTCATCTACTAGATTTATCCTTATTTAATATATTTAATTTTATTTGTGGTAATAATATTCTAAATTTTAAATTGATATATATAATTACTTATGTGTTTAAAATTTTCCATAATTGGATAAATAATGAAATATTAGAGCATATAAATTATAAATTATAATATTTAGAAAATTTTGTGATTTTTAAACTATTAAATAATATGTTATTTTTATAAAATAACAATACTGTCAATTTGGTCACTATTCATTAATTTGAATTAAAATAAAATACAAAAAGAGGATATATTCAAAAAAAAATTAATAGATTAATAAATTGTCTTATTTATCCACAAAATTCTTGGAGAACATTAAATAGTTCATATGATATTTATTTTATTATTTTTAAAACAATTTATTTCTTATTTCATTCAATAAAATAATTTATACATTATTATTGTGTCATCATTAATGATAAATATTTAATCCTTAAAAAATATAATTAAATTAAAAAGATGTTGATAATTTTATTATATTTCTCGAGACTATTTATGTTATACGTTTTATGAAGATTATCGCTAAATTAATATTATTACACTTATAAGATATACGATATTGACATGTTATCACTTTCATTGGTTTTAATAATAATTACATAATTTTTAGTTTCCAATATCTATGAAATGAATCGACTCTGACCCTTAGGTGATATGGGTTGAATTTTATTCATAAAATAGAATATTGGTTGGTGTTAGGGTAATTTTATAATCTTATTTTTACCCTTAAATACCTGACTTACCTTTAACTATAGTAAATAAAATTTACCGTAGTTACTATTCATAATGTCTAAAAAAGTATCCAATTAACATTATTTGTTACTACAAATTCAAAAAATGGAATCTATTTTTTTAAATTCAATACATAGTACTTGTAGTATGTAATTTAAAATTAATCTCGCTGTTGAGAAAATGGGTTTAAAATGTTAAAACATTTTAAAAGATTGAAATGTTTTTACCTATGAATTAAATATAAAATTAATGCTAATGACTTAAATTATATAAAATTGTAAATATATATTCTATTTATAATATAAAACCAGTCAATATTATAATTTAACCATATAAATTATCTCGATGAAAAAAGTTGTTTTTAATTAAAATTTACTGTATTTTTACTATTCATCAAAATGTGAAGGTTATCAGAATAATGTCAATAATTTATCCAAAGTAATTTTTTATATCCTGATTCCAAGGAAGAAGTTTCATTTGTAAAATTGATCTTTTAAACATGTCAAGAACTATATTTATAGTGGGATCGCCATAAAAAGGCAGCAAAATTGCATTTTTTGGAAAATATTTACTTTATATGAAGAATTGATTTTGTTCTCATAACTTGTTATAGAAAATGATTAGAGTGAATTATAATTATATAAAGTTTAAAATGTGGTTAATACTATTCATAACAGCTAGTTCATAATAATATTATACCAATATATCATTTTTAGTGAAACTCGGTATTGCATACACCACACACTATTGAGGATGGTCGCTCTTGCGTGCAACACAAGCTGAGAATAGTGTTTGCGTATACTAAAATCTAATACGGTGTTTCATATATTACAATCTTATAATGGTGTAGTGTACAACACATATAACGACCCATAATTTACATACATTGTTAATACTTCAAAATTGAAGCACACTTATTACAACATATGACAAAACCACAAAGGACCGTATAGGTATAGTGTCTTTAGAAACTGGGAAACATAAACAACTGGTTCATAAATCTTCTACAGTGTCTCCCATTTATTTCATCATATCTAGGGTCCCTTTTAGAATATTCTACTTAATATCCATCTTCCTGGCCTGGGGAAAAGAAAACATAAAAGGGTGAGCTCAAATGCTCAGCAAGGGCAAATAAAGGAAATAAAAATCATATCATATCATTATGAAAATCAAAACCTGCAAAAGAGATCATAATATCTTAACATGGAATAAATCATAGAAGTGAAAATGAGATCCCCATAATCATAACATAAAACTTGAAACTTTGTGGAATGCACACATAATCATGGAAAATCATTTCTTGTTAGTCATGAATCATTGCCAAGACTATCTTAGTGGACAAAGTCCCTTTCTGAACCGAGTTCACTCCTCGTTTCAGTCCTGTATCACTGAAACGAAATAACCTTCCATTCCAGCCATGTCTATCTCATGAGATATAAAATCTTTACCCAATTCATTGGAGGGAGATATAGGTCCCACCCATCTTATAATGAATCCTTTCTTATGTGTGCCACATAATCATAAAACATACATCATCGCATAACACATGTAACAAAAATGGGATTCTTGAAACATCATGACATCATAAATAAATTTATATAAGATAAAGGAATTCATAAAAATAATTCCATCACAACATGATAAAATCAATGTAATAATAGGGATAAAAATAGAACCCTTTATTATCTTAGATGGAAAATAATTTTGATAAAACACTTGAACTCCATTCTTGAGGAAAATATCCTTTCTTCTTCAAAAAACATTTTTCCTTTCATAATATGTCTTACAACTTTAAAATAAAAGAAGTTGATTAAAAATAATCTTGAAAACTTGTAAAGGAAGCTTCTTGGAAATAATGTTTTAAAAATCCATTCATGCCGTATAAGTTAAAAAAAAATTCTTCGTACTTTTGTCGGAAAAGTCAAAAAGTACCTCGTACGAAAAACAACAAAAGATTCCTTTCATACATATTACTAAAAACTCACCGAAGGGTAAAAATTGATTTAAAAAATTGTAGGTGGATGGAAATAATATTACATATTGATGAAACATGGATGTGGATGATAAAATACACCCCAGTAATTACCAAAGTAAAAACAATCTCGGATAAAAGTGAGATTGTGATATTTCCCTTACCTTAGGTCCGATTAGCATTGTATGTGTCCGAAGCTCTTGTATAATGGTTTAAATAATGTTATTGACTTATTCCAGAATCATACATATTGATATGATATCATATATGGTCATATTCTTAGCTTCTTGTTAGTAATATTTCATTGTTACTTGTTACTCGGGTCTTTATTGCCTTTTGTTCTTATGTGTGTTTTGCCGAATACATTCTTATTCTTATTTTAAGGTTATAGATACCTTATATCCAGAATGGTATTAGTGTAACATATATCATATTTATTCATTCAATTCATTTATATAATTACTATGTAATGATGATCATGTAGAACGAGTCGCATCACATCATGGAGACGGTATTCCGTACGTACGCACGAGTGATGATATCGTTCCTATGATCGTGGAACTGTATTGGAGTATATATATATTATTTCAGTATCAATATTACTTTATAATAATCATAAATAGTTACTCATTACACCATTATACCCATCCTTGTAAAGTGATGGTGGAAAAATAGATTACACCACGGCGTGGAGACGGTATTCCGTACGTACGCACGTGCGGTGATTTCTTTTTCTGTAGGATGGATAGTTTGTGAAATAGGGTTGTTTCATACTTATAATAACATATCAGTATATGAGTAATACTGATGTTATTACTTCATAATGAAACAACCTAAGAAGAAGAAGTGGAAGAAGAAATAAAGATGAAAGAATTGGTAACGGTAATTACCTCTTCTTTGAAGCGCCTCTTTGAGACCTCCTCTTAGGGCACTAAAATTGGTCTTTGAGGAAGACCAGATCCTCTAGGATGTTTCTAGGGAAGTGGAGAAGGTAAAATGGCAGGGGTTGGCCGAGATTGAGTGTTCAAATTGGTGTGAGGAGGAGGGGGAGTAGGTGCCCTTTTATAAGGGAGGATAGGGGCACCTTAGGAATATCTCAATATATTATTTTATATTAAAGTCAAAATCGGATTATAATGGCTCCAAAGGGTCTTATTTCGAAGATAAGGTGGGGATGGGCCGAAATACTATCAACCAATAGGATTTAGACAAGTTTAGGGTATTATTTTAACCTTAACAATTAGATTTAACTCTAAGTTAAATAATTTAACTTTTACCATGTCTTTTTGTTTTCTTTCACTATATGGTTAATAAACATACTATAACATGCCAAAAGAACCCCAAATTGTTTATTATTAATATATATATCCTTATATATGTCATTTGGCCGATTCTTAGATTTTTAGGAATAAAATAACAATTAATAATATAATATTTTATTTAAAAACTATTTTGTGTCAATTTTGACACTATTTGATATATGATTTTTGTGAAAGTCATAACAGAATTATATGTTGGAACCAAGTTGATTAAATCAACATTAATAAATCATAGTAACCTAGAAAATTAGTGGAATTCATAAAAAGTCTTAAATTACATTTATTTTGGTATTTATATTATCAATTATGTCAATATTTCATTATTAAGATAATTACTGCATCATCTTTGTGTCATAAATAAAATAAATTATTTGATGTCTAAAAATTACAAATAAAATACCATCATGTAGGAAATCTTTTTAGCTTTCTAATTAATATTTACAATCGAATTTATCTTATGTATAACCCCATATTATAAATGCTTTACTTATTAAACATTGATTTTAACTATTTTAACCCTTCTTTAAATAAATTAATAATAAATGTCCTAATCTAATCCAAGTGGGCCTAAATGGTCATATTTTATTCCTATGTTTGTTTTTGATCGAATTACACTTGTCCAATAGAATTAGGACATGTGTTAGGGTAATATTAATATCATATATACCCTTAGTTACCCAATTTACTATTAACCGCGGTAAAAAAGTAAAAAGTTACTATTCACCAAAAAATTATTTTCATCTCATTGAACCACATTTTAGTCCTTGATATTAACCGTGTCTCTCGGATTTTCGAAATTCCATTCACAGAAGCGGTAAAATTAATTTTTATGCAAAATTCAGTTTTTAACCTACCACTTACTGGTTTCACTATTCATCAAAAATTGAAAGTTTTCAGAAAAATACCAAAATTTCACCCTAGGCTAATTTTGATATTCTGAGTCCAAAAATGAAGTCCATTTTGAAAAAAAAAATTTATAAAATTTCAAAAAGTGATTATTACTATTCATAACGGCTAGTTTTAATAGCATATCATTGTTTAGTGAAACTCGATATTGCGTACGACGCAAGCTATCGAGGAAGGTCGCGATTGCGTGTAAAGCAAGCCAAGCAAGTGTTGTGTAGAAAAAGATTACTTTGATGATTTATATAACATAAAAGTCTCGGGTGTTACATTCTACCCCCCTTAAAAATAATTTCGCCCTCGAAATTGGTCACTTTGTAACAAACAGATGAGGATACTTCTCCCTCATCATATCCTCAAGCTCCCATGTAGCTTCTTCAAGTTGGTGGTTCCTCCATAAAACTTTCACCAATCGAGTGGTCTTGTTTCGTAGGACTTTTTCACTACGATCCAGAATCTCTATCGGCTGTTCTTCATAAGAAAGATCTTGCTCCAGCGGTACCACTTCTGAGCTGAGTACATGTGAAGGATCTAGTATGTACTTTATCAGGAGAGATACATGGAACACATCGTGAACTTGAGAGAGATTTGGTGGAAGTGCCAATCGGTAAGCTACCTTCCCAACGCGATCCAGTATTTTGAAAGGACCGATATATCTAGGGCTCAACTTCCCCTTCTTTCCAAACCTCATAACCCTCTTCCAGGGAGATATTCGTAAGAACACTTTATCACCCACTTCAAACTCTAGGACTTTTCTTCGGTTGTCGGCATAACTTTTCTGTCGACTCTGAGCTGCTCTTATGTGTTGTTGAATAGATTGGACCTTTTCTGCCATTTCATCAACGAGATCAGGTCCTAATAGCTTTCTTTCCCCAACTTCATCCCCGCAAGTTGGAGTCCTACATTTCTTTCCATAGAGAGCTTCATAAGGAGCCATCTGAATACTGGAGTGAAAGCTATTATTATAAGAAAATTCCACCAAAGGTAGGTGTTGATCCCAACCTCCTTTGAAATCCATAGAGCAAGCTCTCAACATATCTTCTAGGGTTTGAAATGTTCTCTCAGACTGACCGTCTGTCTAGGGATGATAAGCAGTGCTGAAACTCAACTCTGTTTTCCAGAGTATTCTGAAGACTTCTCCAGAACTTCGAGGTAAATCTCGGATCCCGATCAGATATAATAGAAAGTGGTACTCCATGCAATCTTACCACTTCCTTTACATATATCCTGGAAAGCTGATCTAGAGAGAAATCCTCTCTAATAGGAATGAAGTGTGCAGACTTTGTAAGACGATCAACTATGACCCAGATAGCATTATTGCCTTTGGATGTTTTAGGAAGTTCTGTGACAAAGTCCATAGTGATGTTTTCCCATTTCCATTCGGGTATGGGTAATGGTTGTAACATCCCCTTAGACTTCTGTCTCTCAGCTTTAACTTGTTGACAAACCAAGCATCGAGATACATATTCAGCAACATCTCTTTTCATGCCATCCCACCAGAAGTACTCTTTCAGGTCCCTATACATCTTCGTGCTTCCAGGATGAATTGAGAATGAAGAACTATGAGCCTCATCCAGCAGCTCCTTCTTTAATTCGGGGATGGAAGGAACACAAACCCGATTCCTGAACTTTATTATCCCATCACAATCAAGGTTGAATTCAGGAACATTTCTCACCTTCTTTTGTAACTCGACATCTTTTTTTTGTGCCTCTTTAATCTTCACATGTATAGATGGTTGAACATTCATTTGATAAAGATAAGATTTTCCCCTTCCATTATAATTCCAAGATCCATCCTTTGTAAATCCATAAATATTGGATCCTTTGTGATCCTAATCATGGATAAACTAGCATGGTCTTGTCGACTTAATGCATCCGCCACCTTGTTTGCTTTCCCAGGGTGGTAATGGATTGAGCAGTCATAATCCTTAATCATCTCCAACCATCTTCTTTGACGCATATTCAGCTCCTTTTGTGTGAAAATATACTTTAAACTTTTATGATCAGTATAAATATCACACCTTTCACCATAAAGGTAATGCCTCCAAATCTTTAATGCAAAGATTACCGCAGCCAACTCCAAATCATGTGTTGGGTAATTTTGCTCATGGATTTTCAACTGTCGTGAGGCATAAGCTATCAACATATCATTTTGCATAAGAACACACCCCAATCCCTTCTTGGATGCATCACTGTAGATCACAAACCTTTCTCCACTACAAGGCAGTGTGAGCACAGGTGCACTGGATAACCTTCTTTTCAACTCCTTGAAATTCTCTTCACATTCCTCTGTCCAGACAAACTTAACTCCTTTCTGAGTCAACTTGGTGAGTGGATTAGATAATCGTGAAAAATATTTTACAAAACGTCGATAATATCCAGCCAAACCAAGAAAACATCGGATCTCAGTTACTGTTGTTGGTCTCGACCATCTTTCGATAACCTCTGTTTTTGCTGGATCCACAGATATCCCCTCTTTTGAGATTATATGACCCAAAAATGCAACTTTTTGAAGCCAAAATTCACACTTGGTAAATTTGGCATAAATCTTCTCCTTTCTGAGGGTCTTCAATATAATTCTAAAGTGATCTTCATGCTCTTCTTTGGTCTTTGAATAGACAAGAATATCGTCTATAAAGACTACCACAAATTGATCAAGATAGTCTCTAAAGACTCTATTCATTAGATCCATGAAGATAGCAGGGGCATTAGTAAGACCAAATGGCATCACTATAAATTCATAGTGTCCATACCTTGTACGGAAAGCCGTCTTTGGTATATCCTCCCTTTTGAACCTTAATTGATGATACCCTGAACGAAGATCAATCTTGGAAAAGTATTGAGCTCCACGTAGTTGGTCAAATAAGTCATCAATGCGTGGGAGAGGATATTTTTTCTTGATAGTGATCTTGTTAAGTTCTCGATATTCAATGCAAAGTCTCATTGATCCATCTTTCTTCTTAACAAATAGAACAGGTGCTCCCCAAGGTGACGCACTAGGGCGTATGAATCCCTTATCAAGATTCTCTGGGAGTTGCTTCTTCAATTCCTACAACTCAATTGGGGCCATTCTATAAGGTGTCTTTGAAATTGGCAAAGCACCCGGTACGAGTTCTATTGAAAACTCAACTTCACGATTTGGTGGAAGACCCGGTAATTCCTCCGGAAAGACATCATCAAACTCCCGTACAATGGGAATATTCTTAATCGTGAGTTTCTCACCAACCATTTGAGATAAATAACCTTCATTTAGTGGAATCAATACCCATAAGATGGAAGAAATTTCCACTGGAAGGTTATGTTCATCCTTGCATTGATATACGATCGTAGATTGATCTGGAATATGAAATTTGACTTCACTTCTTTGGCTATTGATATGAGATCCATGTAGGGAAAGCCAATCCATGCCAAGAATCACATCAAATTCCACTAAAGGAAGGATCACAATATTTGCAGGAAGGACTTTCCCACAAACTTCGATCGGAGAAGATTTATAAACTTTTGATGCGACTGTTGTTCCATTAGGTGTTGTCACAGCTAACTCAACATCTAATTGTTGAGGTAATACGGTGATACCATTAGAAAATTCTTTAGAAATAAAAGAGTGGGTGGATCCAGAATCAAATAAAACATTTGCTACATTAGAGTGGATGGTAAGTGTACCTTTCACCACTTCGTTATCGTACTCCACATCGCTGATAGAAATTGCATGTGACTTTCCTTTGTCTTTAGACTTATGATTTTGTTGACATCGACCATCATCATCAACCCTTGGATTTGGGCATTGATTGGCATAATTCCCCATCTCCTTGCACTTGAAACATTGAAGTGTAGTAGGTTCATTCTGTGTATCCCTTCCTTTGATTGCGTCATTAGACATATTCTTCCCATTATCACGGCATTCAAATGCCCGATGACCTTCCTTTCCACATTTAAAACATTTACTTGTCCCTTTAAGAAAACTCCCTCCATGTTTCTTTCCACACTTTGAGCATAAGGGAATGTTCATCTTCTTTTCAGTGTGCTCTTTAGAGTTTCCTTTGAATTCCATCTTCCTCTTCTTATCAAACCCATGTGACTGATGGGTTATTCCAATCTCCATCTCGACTTTGAGAGCACATCGAAAGATTTCCTCATAGCTATTGAAGTCCCTTATGGCTAACTCCCTTCGAAGACTTGGTTTTAATCCACTAAAGAATCGATTGATCTTACTCTCAGGTTGGATAATAATACCAGAAGCGTACCTTGCAAGTCTTGTAAAATTTGCTTCATAGGTACCAACAGATTCATCATCCCTTTGCTTCAGTTCAAGAAACTCTTTCTCCATCTTTGTTCGGAGAATATGAGGGAAGTACTTATTGAAAAATATGTTCTTGAACTCGTCCCATTCCATAGACTCAATTTCATCCCTTTGCCTCGTATTCTTAATAAGATTCCACCATTGATCAGCATCTCCTTCCAAACGATACACTGCTAGGATGACTTTATCATGTTCAGAACATTGAAGAACTGAAAATATCTTTTCAGTAGTACTAATCCATTGATCAGCAACTAATGGATCAGTAGACCCACTGAAAGAAGGTGGACGCTGCCTCATGAAGGATTCAACAGAATTTTGCTCCTTCCTTTGCTCGTTTGGAAGTCCTGCATGATTCATAGCTTGAGAAAGTTGTGTGAGCATGGCTACAAGATTTTGCATTCCAGCTCCCATATCGTTTGGTTGCTCAGGGGGACAATCATTGCATTGCCCATCGCATTCCGCATTAACACGGTTCCTTCGGGTTCCAGCCATTGACTAAAACCAAGAAGAATAGTGTGAGCAAAAATAATTATAATAGGAAAACCACATAATTCAAGAATAAAATTTTCATGCTTAAGGTCTTATACTAGGGTATTCAAGGACATTTATAAAACACTAAGATTGTGTTCTATGCTTAGACATATCCTTAGGGTTCTTACTAAGGCTTTCACATCCTAGTTTCCAAAGGTTGACTATACCTTTCCTCTGATACCAACTATAACGACCCATACTTTACATACATTGTTAATACTTCAAAATTGAAGCACACTTATTACAACATATGACAAAACCACAAAGGACCGTATAGGTATAGTGTCTTTAGAAACTGGGAAACATAAACAACTGGTTCATAAATCTTCTACAGTGTCTCCCATTTATTTCATCATATTTAGGGTCCCTTTTAGCATATTCTACTTAATATCCATCTTCCTGGCCTGGGGAAAAGAAAACATAAAAGGGTGAGCTCAAATGATCAGCAAGGGCAAATAAAGGAAATAAAAATCATATCATATCTTTATGAAAATCAAAACCTGCAAAAGAGATCATAATATCTTAACATGGAATAAATCATAGAAGTGAAAATGAGATCGCCATAATCATAACATAAAACTTGAAACTTTTTGGAATGAACACATAATCATGGAAAATCATTTCTTGTTAGTAATGACTCATTTCCAAGACTATCTTAGTGGACAAAGTCCCTTTCTGAACCGAGTTCACTCCTCGTTTCAGTCATGTATCACTGAACCGAAATAACCTTCCATTCCAGCCATGTCTATCTCATGAGATATAAAATCTTTACCCAATGCATTGGAGGGAGATATAGGTCCCACCCATCTTATAATGAATCCTTTCTTATGTGTGCCACATAATCATAAAACATACATCATTGCATAACACATGTAACAAAAATGGGATTCTTGAAACATCATGACATCATAAATCAATTTATATAAGATAAAGGAATTCATAAAAATAATTCCATCACAACATGATCAAATCAATGTAATAATAGGGATAAAAATAGAACCCTTTATTATCTTAGATGGAAAATAATTTTGATAAAACACTTGAACTCCATTCTTGAGGAAAATATCCTTTCTTCTTCAAATTTTTTTTTCCTTTCATAATATTTCATACAACTTTAAAATAAAATAAGTTGATTAAAAATAATATTGAAAACTTGTAAAGGAAGCTTCTTGGAAATAATGTTTTAAAAATCCATTCATGCCGTATAAGTTAAAAAAAACATTCTTCGTACTTTTGTCGGAAAAGTCAGAAAGTACCTCGTACGAAAAACGACAAAAGATTCCTTTCATACATATTACTAAAAACTCACCGAAGGGTAAAAATGGATTTAAACAATTGTAGGTGGATGGAAATAATATTACATATTGATGAAACATGTATTTGGATGATAAAATACACCCCAGTAATTACCAAAGTAAAAACAATCTCAGATAAAAGTGAGATTGTGATATTTCCCTTACCTTAGGTCCGATTAGCTTTGTATGTGTCCGAAGCTCCTGTATAATGGTTTAAATAATGTTATTGACTTATTCCAGAATCATACATATTTATATGATATCATATATGGTCATATTCTTAGCTTCTTGTTAGTAATATTTCATTGTTACTTGTTACTCGGGTCTTTATTGCCTTTTGTTCTTATGCGTGTTTTGTCGAATACATTCTTATTCTTCTTTTAAGGTTATACATACCTTATATCCATAATGGTATTAGTGTAAAATATATCATATTTATTCATTCAATTCATTTATATAATTACTATGTAATGATGATCATGTAGAACGAGTCGCATCACATCGTGGAGACGGTATTCCGTACGTACGCATGAGTGATGATTTCGTTCCTATGATCGTGGAACTGTATTGGAGTATATATATATTATTTCAGTATCAATATTACTTTATAATAATCATAAATACTTACTCATTACACCATTATACCCATCCTTGTAAAGTGATGGTGAAAAAATAGATTACACCACGGCGTGGAGACGGTATTCCGTACGTACGCACGCGCGGTGATTTCTTTTTCCGTAGGATGGATAGATTGTGAAATAGGGTTGTTTCATACTTATAATAACATATCATTATATGAGTAATACTTATGTTATTACTTAATACTGAAACAACCTAAGAATAAGAAGTGGAAGAAGAAATAAAGATGAAAGAATTGGTAACGGTAATTACCTCTTCTTTGAAGCGCCTCTTTGAGACCTCCTCTTAGGGCACTAAAATTGGCCTTTGAGGAAGACCAGAACCTCTAGGATGTTTCTAGGGAAGTGGAGAAGGGAAAATTTCAGGGGTTGGCCGAGCTTGAGTGCTCAAATTGGTGTGAGGAGGAGGGGGAGGAGGTGCCCTTTTATAAGGGAGGAGAGGGGCACCTTAGGAATATCTCAAAATATTATTTTATATTAAAGTCAAAATCGGTTTATAATGGCTCCAAAGGGTCTTATATCGAAGATAAGGTGGGGATGGGACTAAATCCTATCAACCAATAGGATTTAGACAAGTTTAGGGTATTATTTTAACCTTATCAATTAGATTTAACTCTAAGTTAAATAATTTAACTTTTACCATGTCTTTTTGTTTTCTTTCACTATATGGTTAATAAACTTACTATAACATGCCAAACGAACCCCAAATTGTTTATTATTAATATATATATCCTTAACTATGTCATTTGGACGAACCTTATATTTTTAGGAATAAAATAACAATTAATAATATAATATTTGATTTAAAAACTATTTTGTGTCAATTTTGAGACTATTTGATATATGATTTTTGTGAAAGTCATAACAGAATTATATGTTCGAACCAAGTTGATTAAATCAACATTAATATATCATAGTAACCTAGAAAATTAGTGGAATTCATAAAAAGTCTTAAATTACATTTATTTTGGTATTTATATTATCAATTATGTCAATATTTCATTATTAAGATAATTACTGCATCATCTTTGTGTCATAAATAAATTAAATTATTTGAAGTCTAAAAATTACAAATAAAATACCATCATGTAGGAAATCTTTTTATCTTTCTAATGAATATTTACAATCGAATTTATCTTATGTATAACCCCATATTATAAATGATTTACTTATTAAACATTGATTTTAACTATTTTAACCCTTCTTTAAATAAATTAATAATAAATGTCCTAATCTAATCCAAGTGGGCCTAAATGGTCATATTTTATTCCTAAGTTTGTTTTTGATCGACTTAAACTTGTCCAATAGAATTAGGACATGTGTTAGGGTAATATTAATATCATATTTACCCTTAGTTATCCAATTTACTATTAACCGCGGTAAAAAAGTAAAAAGTTACTATTCACCAAAAAATTATTTTCATCTCATTGAAACACATTTTAGTCCTTGATATTAACCGTGTCTCTCGGATTTTCGAAATTCCATTCACAGAAGCGGTAAAATTAAGTTTTATGCAAAATTCAGTTTTTAACCTACCACTTAGTGGTTTCACTATTCATCAAAAATTGAATGTTTTCAGAAAAATACCAAAATTTCACCCTAGGCTAATTTCGATATTCTGAGTCCAAAAATGAAGTCCATTTTGAAAAATAAAATTTATAAAATTTCAAAAAGTGATTATTACTATTCATAACGGCTAGTTTTAATAGCATATCATTGTTTAGTGAAACTCGGTATTGCGTACGACGCAAGCTATCGAGGAAGGTCGCGATTGCGTGTAAAGTAATCCAAGCAAGTGTTGTGTAGAAAAATATTCCTTTGATGATTTATATAACATAAAAGTCTCGGGTGTTACAACACAAGACATCAAAGAAATAAAAAAAATATTTATCATAAAATTTCGGGTTGTTACAATTTCGCCACTCTTTAATTTTGTGTTGGGTATGTAATGAACAACATTGTAAGCAATGTATCATAAAAATATATTAATGGATATTAAAATTATCATTATATGATCCTTAATTCTTGGGTTTTTACATTAAAATGTTTCCAAATCTGTAAAATATTTAGTCTCAATTTTCCTTCATTGAGACTCATTTTTTGTTATGCACATAAACAATTTTTATAGGTGATTATATTTACAATTTTAATGAAATATAATCAATATAAATATTTTAATGATGTTATATTCTTCATGTAATATAATTACCTTACATTAATAGCATTATCACGATATAATATGTTATAATAGTTTAATGATACAGTCTTATTACTTTTCAATATTATTTATTATCATGATTCAATTGATGGATTCATTTGATACATATCTCAATAATATTTATGAGTATTATTTAATTATATTATTTCATGATAAACTCTCATATTTTTACTATATTTTACTATTCAGTACATATGATAGCTAAGAAGGTGTTTTTAAGAAATCCCAACTTTACCCCATCTTCAGTAAAAAATCTATGTTTCCAAAAAATGGTTTCCAAGATAATTATACCATTATTATATTAGAATTAAAAGGAATATTACACTTTTTAACTTTTACTAATTTTTTAAATTTAATCTAATATTAAATTTTTTAACAAATATCTTTTATATACTTTCTTAATGTGGAAAAGTAAAATTATTTTTACCACTTAAAAAATATGCAGATTTACCAACCATCATTTTATCAAATATCACATTGCATTTGTAAAATAGTTATTTTTTATAAATGTTTTTAAAATATATTTTAAAAAAATAATTTTTCAAAATGTTTTTAAAATTTATTCATAATTTTTCATGAACATGGGTATCTTTATGTTTTCCAGATTATTTTATTAGTTTTCATGTACATTGGTTTTCAATATGTTAAAAAGATATTTTTATAAGTTTTAAATTTGATTTTTATGATAATGGTTTCCAAATTGATTATATTCTTATATTATAACTTTTGATGGAAAATGATACTCAAAATGATATCATGCCATTTTTTATATGTTTTCAATATATTTTATAGCATTTTTTTAAAATTGGTTTTGTTTGTTAAAATGAATTTTCAAACTAGAATGTATATTTTCTTCCGGAAACATTTTTTATATATTTTACAATACTTTTTTCCATCTAATATTAAATCCATTGACATTACTCATTCTTTTATATTAAATAATAGAATGGTTCCACTCATATCATTTCTATGAATGGTTTATTCTTAATGTCTTGGTCTTTATGAAACACGTTTCTTTTCAATGGGTTCCATGTTTATTAATCACACATATTATCTTAGAAAATTCGATTATGATATGGTTATGAAACCTGTCTATTGTTCATAGGTTATTCTGTGATTTAATATAAATTATTCCCATTTCATTTAATGAGTTATGATTTTATTTTTATAAAACCAATTTATTTTTATGGATAATGATTTGACGAATGTTTAATTTTCAAATTTTACATGATTTAATGATTTTATTGTTATATGGGAGGGACCATCATATCCCTCCACTGCATTGTGTTATGTTAAATGATTTTATAGATTATATAGTACATATGTTGACATCAGAAGCTTGAAATAATATAAAAAATGGAAGAACATCCCACCCCCAAAACAAGAGGATAAATGGTATATCATATAAATCTAGAAACAAGAGGGAGAATTGGAGAATATCACAATCCAAAATTAAGATAGTTCATGTGAGGAGATTCCAATAATTAAAGTAGAGGGTACATGGGAGGAAATTCCATTCATCAAATAAAGTGGTAAATAGGAGGGAATCCTAAGCACGAAGTGGGGGGACATGTGACTAATCATGTACTAACTTGTTAGAAATTCCTTAGTAAGCCACCTTGCCATAGAGTTATTATAAGTTTTTTCCACAATCCTATATTATATTCCTATGTTATTCTCTCATGGATTATGTCCATTAATTCCTAATGATTCATGTTTTATAAATTTCCAATATTAATCATGATCACTGATATGTAGGGTAAGACCATAGAATGTTATGGTCCAATACCATGCAATTTGTTTTTCATGAAATTAATATTCATTTTATATATTTACCCTTACTGAGCATCTTTGGTCACCACTTTCTTATTTTTTATCCTTATAGGTAACAAATAAATATTTTAGGTTGAAGTGATAATAGTTTTGATATTTTTGGGAGATGTTGGAAATCATCACTAAGATAGTAGATTTTTTTTCTATGCTTCCAAAGACACTAAACTATTATGATACACATGAATTTATTATTTCAATTTATTAAATGTTCATCTAAAATGATGTCATATGAATGTATTCTCATCCTGGTTCATTATATATTGTATAAAAGTAATTGTTTAGTCAACCTATAGAAAATAGTATCAGAAGAATATAGTGAGATTCATTCATTTGTTAATAAGGATATGTCTAGGGATGTATCTTAGGATATATATAATTATGAAATAAAGATAAGGAAAATGTGTTGGAATTAGGGTAAAGGGTATAATGTTTATTTTTGTATATATTTTTTTTTATTTGATACAAAATGTGTAAGTGGATCTAGAACAGATGTACCATGGGGTACAAACTCCAAAAAGATGTTCTGAGCATGACTAATGTCAATATGGTACACAAAAAATGGACTTAATGCACACTTGTTCTGACACTCCTGAGAGATATTCACTTTGGATTCACAGACTCTTCATGAACCATTATGAAATATTAAAAAATATGTTTCATATGAATAACATACTATAATATTTTGGTTCCATATATTATGGAAGGGGATATGATTTTGATGTCATATGAGTAATTATTTTTTAGGGCTATGTTGTTTCCTACTATTAGAAATAATTATAAAACAATGATTATGGTTTTTTTCAATGGTGGGAAATTAAAGGAACTAGATTAATGTAGAATGTGATAGTTTATTTTCTGATGATAAGTCATGTTGGGTGATCACTAGAGTGAAATATTTTGTGATCATCGCCAATATGATTTCATGGATCATGATTAACAATGATTACATTCACCAACACTCATACTCACCAAGGATGTTAAAGAAAGAGTTCACTAATCGTATGGGTATTAAATTCCATGGTGAAAAAAGGATTTATCTTTTTTTATTTCATGAATGTGGAAATAATAACCTAAGTAATGTCTTATAGAAATTTCATGATGTTTTTACTATAGAAAATATGGACACAAAGTAATTTAATACAAGGGGAAAATTAAGAGTTCAATTAACAAAACATAAGGTAATGTAGGTCTTCTAAATATATTATATAAATGATGAATGCTATATAAGGGAAATTTTTTAGAATTATGAAAATCGATTTCATATGTGGAAGGCTTATGATGATAATTATAAATGTTGTATAATTGAGTATTTTTCTACTAATAAATAATATACCTCACACAACATGTGAAATGCATGTGATGTTCATTGAGTATATTTTACAATAATAATAAGAATAATGATTGAATTTTGGATGAGGAAAATTGAGATATAGTTCATATTTAAAAATCCAGGAAAGATTTATTATGGAGTAAGTTGATGATGCATGGGTAATGATTTAATAATAATTACAGATTAATGATGTATTTTGTAATTCAATGATTATGTTATTTTAATGATGATATGTGTATGTAATTTCATTATAAGTCCACATTATGGATTTAGAATTACATGGGCTAATGGTCATGAATAATTAGAAATTTTATTTCATGGAATAGAAAAAATTTAATTAAGGGAAGGTAAAACGTTATCAAGTCTTAGAATAATGATAATGATATTTGGGAAAATATATGCTGGATGTAAATAATTAAATTAGACAGCACCGATTACACTCAATATTTTTTTTTTAAAATTTGATCTATGTAATAAAGGAAGAAGTTTACAGCTTTATGGATTTACAGGATATATCCAATAGTCATTAGAATAATGAAGAATGAATTATTTCCAAAAGTATTTATGGTAATTAAGGGGGTTACAATGTTTTAATGGAATATGTCGCCAATTTATTCGAATATTTGGATTGTGAAAACCAATAGATACATTGTGATATATGGGAGATCATTGATAATATGATTTTCTGACATCATTGTGATGTTTTGGATTTTCATCATTCACAAGGTTTATATGTGTCACGACACATCCAATTGAGGCCCACGCCATGACTCTAAAAGCCCGCATCCAATTGGCCAGGGGAGTGTGAGTAGCACTGTGTAGGAATATCAATATCATGGGAGGAATTTCCTTTGTACATGTACTCATACACACATCTCACACCCCACAAATTCTGAAAAGTAATAACCACAAAGGTAAAAAATGTTGGCATACAACTAAACCCAACCAATAGAGTACAATGGAACGTAATGTGCGGAATGTAAATTGGGACAGACCACAACCACCAAAAAAACAATATCTTGCAACTACAAATTCTAACCTATAAGTAAGAAGGATGAATTGGGACTACTGCTCCTAGCTGTAGGAACACCTCATCTGGTAAGAAACTCAGAATTCATGGTCTTGTCATGGTTTTCACTAGACTATGTCAAAAATATATTCATCTACACAAAACATGACACATGTGGGTGTGTCCCATAAATGGGTACGTATAACAATACTTAGTATAAGACCATGAAACCCATAAAGCAATATATAAAGTAATGGTACAATCATCTCAACATAGTATATGTCTACTGAACTTATAATAACGGAAAAACATCTAGACATACTCAAAACCCAGATCATTATTCTACAATGATAGAATAACCACACTAGGGGTTCATTTCAAAGATTACAGAGAGTCCTAGTTCAGTAGAACACCCTCCATGAGTCTGATAGATCTATAAAAGTCCTTCTAAGTTGTACTGTTCATTTAGAAAATCCATAAGAGGGATAGATGCGCTGAAAAATAAAAATAGAGAAATGATACATGTCTTCCACTAGAACGTACTCCTGAGTGGGGAATGGCCATGATACACAGATGAGGATCAAAACTTTGGCCTTGATGGATACCATGTCTCATCTAGATTCACAGGCTATGTAAATAAATAATTTAAGGTTGTATTTTTAACATCGATATATGACTCTACCTAGTGTCATTAATGGATAAATGATCTTGTTCTGAACTTCTTAGAGAGATACAAGACTCAATATCAAAATTTCCTAATGAAGGGATCAAACAAATGTGCATGGGAATAATACATAACATTCAAGGGAATGAAAAAATGGGAACAAACCCAAATTAAGCATGTCCATGGAATGGTGGAAAAGAGGATCAAGCCATGTACTATGAATTAGACAGCATGTATAAGGCCCAAAAGACACATCCTTTGAACCCGATTACTGACTATGTACAACGACCCATGTGAAAAGGTTTGTTGTGTAGAATAAGGTATACGTGGTGTTTAAAATAATCAGACCCCATGATACACTACCCAAGGAAGACTCAATCTATACATTCCATGTGCCCCTAAATGGATTCTACTAGTGTGTCCCAAACTATGTACCAGTACATGGAGTGGTCCACATAATTGTCCAGGACTGGCCATGTGGTTGAGTACATGCTGTGTAATACACCATGTGTCCATGTATCTCTTGAGATACATTTCGAGTCCACATAAGGTAAAAAACATCATTTGACAATGGTATAATGCTCTGCCTATGCCTCATGTTTCTAGGATTTCTAGCCGCCACTGGGAGAATCCCACATGTCATGTCTCCCCGAAGTTGCCACACTTTCTTCACCAGGTGAAGTTCCCAATTTTTAGTTGTTTCCATGTCAAATCCACACAGTGTGTTCTTCATAGAACACACCCTGTTCTTTGGAAATTTCCAGAACATTCGGTTCTTTATCTCCATGCCTCGGGTGAACCTATGATCCTTGATCTGTCAGTACATTCACATCGAAACTCGTGGATCAAGTCCACCCATCATAGAAAATCTAATTTGGTATGATTCATGAAGATGAACAACTGTGAAGATAATTTTCAATCCAGCCACACGTATAATGGGCAATGAAATATTTATTTCAAAACATGATTATTCATCTAACTCCATTGCTATCACATCTCCATTGTGTCTTCACGATGTCAGATCTCAAATTTGGTATCGTTTCATTATGAAATGGGGAGAATATGATCCATTGTTCATAACCCCGTGAAGAATTAAAAAAACATAGGGTTAAAAAGGGTTGGATGAATACAAAAGTCATTTGAAGAATGATCCTCCACCGTGGTTCGTCACAGAATTGATCATCTCCCATTAGAATGATCCAATAGAGAAATCAAAACAACAAATTAAATATTTCATGGATTTATTCCCCAAAAAAATTCCTAACATAAATGGAAATAATAACACCCTCCTACATGAAGGCCTGCTCTGTGGATCAACATTTTTGTGGGTTGATCTTCAAACATCATTTCATATAAGAACAATGAAGAACTAAATCAAAGTAACAACCCCTACCTCAATCATCGACGAAGTGGGAGATCAATTATTAGTCTTGATTTGACCTCGCTGAGCAATGATCCACATGTCATCATTAGTTAGAATTCATCTTGAATTATCCAAGGGTGGATCCTATCTAATGCTATGAAGTATTCAAGAGTGTTATCTAGGGTTATGAACCTAAACCAATTCTCTTGAATTTTTTTAAAAATTAAGTGTCGTCTCCTTATAGAAATAATTTAAAATAAAATAAAATATTAATTTAATTTATTTCCTTTAAATCATCCAAAATCAATCATCACCCGCTAAACCACACTGGTTGATATTAGGACACCTAAGGTAATTTCACTACTCTGAATGCATTTGTGCCCTCTTATTTTTTATCATGTCAACCATTTAAATGTTAATTCACATTTTCTAGAAAACCGTTCATGTAGATCATTTGGTGTATAATTTTATTTCAAATATTTATTACAGGCACCACGGTCTTTAGAATAACATGACATTACTCACCCATGAAGTTTCATCCATTGATGATCCTCATTCTCTATTGGATTCATTGAAAATTTTACTTCATCATTGATGTCCCGCTCACCCTAGTCAATGAAGTGCAATGGGTCATGCACATACCTCTTTAGCTACGACATGTGGAATACATTAGGAACCCAGGGAACTATGGTGGTATGCCTAGATGGTATTCCACCTCACAAAATTTTTACAGTATCTGAAAAGGGTCGATAATCCTCAGATACAAAATGCCTCCCTGACCAAATATCTGAAACCCTCACCATGGTGAGACCCGATAGAATACATGGTCTCTATCCATGATATCTGATGATCTCTGACACCTATTAGAATAAAACTTCTCCCAACTCTATGTAGTATTCATCCGCTCGTAGATAATCTGCAGCTTCTTAGTGGTATCTTTTACCAACTATGGAGACATCAGTGCAAACACTCCGAGGTCAGTCCTGTAAAGTAGTGACCGGATGTGTAGCCCATTTAAATTCTAAAATGGTTCCATACCAATGGGGGAGTGGTAACTGTTGTAGTGCGCAAACTCTACCGGTAGTAGCTGGTCCTCCAAACCATGAAAAAAATACTTGATACATTATCACAACATATCCTCTAGAATCTGAATAGTCCTTTCGGACTGACCATAAGTATGGGGACAGAATGTTGTTCTCAAGCATATATGTGTCCCAAAAGAATCATGAAATATCTTTCACATCAGTTATATGAACCATGCATCTGAATATGAGACTATCATTGAAGGGACACCATGAATCCAAATAATCTCTTCCATGTAGATGAATCCCAAGATCTCTACATAACTATTCTACTTTACATCTATGTAGTCGACCGAATTATTGACTGGGTCAATGATCACCTAGATAGAATCTTGTCCCTTGGATGTTCATGGTAATCCAACCACGAATTCCATTAGTATTTCATCCCACATCAACTTTAAAAGTTCTAAGTGGTGAGAAATTCCCACTGAATCCTGGTGCATAATCATAACCTATTTGAACATAAGGCCTTGAGAAACAAACTATGCCATAAAATTCTTTATACATGTCCAAAAAAACTGACACTGTAGGTCCTAGTACATTATCTCCAATATAGGATGTACCTTTAAGGGGGTGTTGGAACCTCCCTCAGAATCTCCTTCTGTAATGCCACTAGCATAATAGTCTATCCTCTGAAAAGGATAATGTTGTCCCCACCAAGAGAATATCTATCTGGATAATTCCTTATGGATAACTGATAACATAATATCTCACAGTCAGCATCCCATAGATGTTCTTCCTAGACACTATGTATGAGTGGAGGGGTGACAACCATCGACGGAAGATAAGATGCATCATCTCCATCCACAATGTATAACTTTAGAGTGGCCAACTGCTCTGAAGCATCTTTTCGTTACTATGAACTCAATTTCATACTCTAAGAATCTTCCACGATATTACCCTTCCTAGTAGTATAGATGAACACAAAGTCATAATACTTGAATAACTCTTTCCATCACCTCCACAACAAATTCATATGTTTATATGGGAATATTTATTTGAGTCTATTGTGGTCCAAGTAGAAGATATACTATTCATGCATTATGTATTCTCACAATATATTCAAGGCTTAGACTACAACAACCAATTCAAGATCATGGGTAGCATAGTTCAAATCATTCGGCCTTATATGGTGTGAAATATAAGAACTCACCTCCTATCTCTACATCCAGACACAACCATACCGAGTCCTGGATTCTTCCCAAGAAACTATGTAAATGACACCCTTATCTTGAAATCTCATGATTCGTGCCCTCATCAAATCTACTTAAACAGATAGAAATCCTGCTAAAAATTCTTAATATTTTCAAAAGACTTCCCCATTCGGGCCAATGCTATCATCAGTGCTGATACCCCTGAAGAAATACATGATAAATATTCAGTATTATCATGTCAGACCAATGATTCTTTGCACATCTATCACACTATGAGGTGTATTCTAGGATAACAATGCCTCGACCATGGTTGGGTCCACTACTACCCCATATTTTTACATAATGTGTCCCAACATGTGGATCTATTGTATCCATAACTAGAATATTGGGAGGTTCCCATAAAGCTGGTGCTCTTAGATTACATCTATCACCAACCAAAGGTGTCTCAAGTGCACTTCTTCTGATGTCAAGTACAAAATGATGTCGTGAATGAAGACCAATACGAACCGGTTTATGTATGACATGATGATTCAGTTAATACATCCCATGAAAAACTTGAGGGATTTCGTCACATCAAAAGACATCACTATGTATTCTTAATGATTATAACAACATCTGAAATCCATCCTAGATATGTCATCATCCCACACTCGTAAATGGAGGTAACCCGATCGAAGGCCATCCATAGAGAACCACTCCCCCCCTTAGAAGATTGAATTGGTTTTAGATCATTGTTAGTGGGTACATGTTATTAATTTTTACATTATAATGGTTCCTTTTATCCATGTACAACCTCAAAATCCCATACGCCATTATGGAAAATAGATTTGGTGCCACCGAAGGTGAAAAATTGGGTCTTACGAATCCCATACATTGAAAATCATCCAACCACACCGTCAACATAGAATGCTACAGGAGATCCATATGATATACCAGTGAGGATATCATTTTTTCCCCATGGTGTATTTCAATGCCGAAGTCAACCTACCAGTGTGGAGGTGGTCCTGGAACTTATTTTGTAAAGACTTCCTCTAGAAATAATAATACTGCTTGGAACTTGATACTCACAACATCTACTGCACTGTAGGTATGGAAAGACAAAAAATTTGTGATATTCTTCACCCTTCTATGAATTATCCCATTCTATGATCCCATTGATACCTTTTCAATAGCAAAGGTAACCCTCATTCTATCACTATGGACACAACACAATCTTCAAATAAAGTAGTAATTCTTGGCATGGATATAAGATTACCAATACACAACATGAATGATGACGTAACTCATCGACACTGTCTCCAAGATTTTCCAACCAAAACCCTCACCTATAAGGGAAAGATCGCACATTCTTCATTGATGTGTGATACTCATGTCTCCTCTCGCTTGTTTCTCCAACTATAATGGTCAATTCAATGGATCTACTAGAATCTCATGGTTTAACACAAGACATGTGGCTAGAGTGTAATGACTAGATCACATGTCTATAATTATGGAAAGTAAGGTAGACAAGACATAAATCGTAACAAAGATCATCCTTGGAGTCCATGGGTTATACACCATGACTTCATGTTGTTTTTCCCACCCATGTTCCCCAGATCCCTAAGCCAAATACGGAACTCCTGGGGGTGGTGGGGGAAATTTTAAAATGAATCTTCCAATAAATGCTTCACTCTTGCTCCTCTTCCACATATTCCACCTGGCAGGTCGGTCTGCTCCACTTTTTGCTTATACCTCGGGGGTCAATCCACCACCTCCCTATTAGTATCTTGGCGGGTTGGACATTACCTTGGTAGATTTAATCTACCTTCACATGAGTAGAATCTCCTCTCCCTATGCTGACTGGATCCATCTGGAGAGAACACGATAGTCTAACCCCTATCATGTTACCTCCATGACGTATCCCATTTATCAAACCCTATGCCTGGAGTTTCCTAACTATTGCTAAGGTCTCCACACATGTCTTCGTGATGCTTATGGCCACTAGATGTCTCTACTACTCAGTGAAAATCTCAATCATGAAGTCCCTCTTGATCACTCCATCATATATCTAAATGCATAGAGGTACTAGAGTAGATAATATTTTTTATTGTAAGCCAGTCTCAAAGGTTCGAGCTCTAACCTAAAAATCTCTAAACATATCCATAGAGTACCTAGCGAGGTTGTTGAACCTCAATAAAAAGTCATCCACCATCAAACATCCCTTCTGGAGATGATGAAGCAACTGGTATGCACCAATCTCATCTTAACAAGAGAGAAATCCTCCAAATAGAGTCTATTGAACACCATCCATGAAAGAGACATCTCGTCATTTTTCTTTGTGGTCATACTGCACCATCGTACCATCGAAACCTGAAGAAGGATCTCTCCTAGGATCACCAAAAAGTTTAATGTTTTCCTCAATACACTGAATACTCATGTCACCACCTCAAGACAATCCTCATCTACCTGAAGGTCGGTCTCACATCAGAACTGGAGGGGTCACAATCTCAAAAACTCAGGGATCTCACTCAGCCTACACTCCTTGATTGGTGGTCCTATAGGAACCACATGCAACTATACTTATTGTTCCATAGTAGGTGCACCACCTGGAGGTAACACTTGGGGAACATGTCCTTGTATCAAATACATTCCACTGAGGGGTCCACCCTCATGATCGAGCTGTAGAATCCTTGTTGGTATGTGTCGCGGAGAAATCTTGTTAAGGAATAAGATGTACCATAGTCAAGAATATATCTTGATAGATGACATTAATTGACCTAGAAAACACAACACATTCCATTATGATGCAAGTACAATTATTTTATTTTCTACTCAACTAGTTATCTCAAGTACTGAGTCAAAACAAATGTTAGCAGAGTCATGTTTTATAGATACATCGGTCGCCCACACAAACGGTAGAGTCTATCGAATGATGGAATAGCTCAAAACAAATACCACTATTTACCTAAACCAATATCACAAAATCAGGTTCTTATGGTTAAACCGACCGTATCTGATATCACTCTGTCTTAACCCGTACTAGTATGGACCACACAACAACTCCCATAACACACCCCCAATAGGTTAGGGGATGGGGACTAGTACCGAGTAGGAATAAAATAAAATGGGAGGCATTTCCAATGTAGTTGTAAAAACACACACATATCCAAGACCCGAAATGTACTAATGTAAAACTAACTAGGTTAAAAAATGAATGAATACAATTTATCCCAGCCAACATAGTACCATGAAATGTAATGCGTGGAATGTAAACTAGGCCAGAATACAAGCCCACAAAAAAATAGAGACTACATCTAAAAATTTCAACCTGTAAGAAATAGATACGTTATATGAAATCTAATCGAACTTGTATGGACACCACGACATATAAGGAACTCAGAATTCTTGGTCCGGTCTATGTCTTCCCTATACTTCATCAAAAACCCACTTGTCTAGAGAAGACACGACACATGTTTGAAAAGTCATGTCCTCAAAACCCATGTACTCCCCATGTAAATTGACCCATGTTGTAAGGAATGTCGTATAGAATAAGGAATGAAAATTGTGTAAGATAATGACTTACCACATTCCACTATTTGGGGAAGACTCCATGTACGATGGTCATGTCCCCGTACATGAATTCTACCTTTGTTTCCATGACAGAGTACTTGTACATGTTTTGGTCTATGTATCTATCCAGGTCAAGACATGTGGTGGAGTACATGTATTGTAATCCTCTACATTTTCTGTCTCTCACCTGACACAAGTCAGGTCCTCATAAATACTCTCCCGTTGTGTGAGAATTTAAACATGCCCTGTATTTGAATCATGTCCCAATAAACTCTACATGTTGATGTATAGGTCCCACACTATGTGTCTTCCCAGAGGAATGCCATGCTCTTTTCCAGGGGCACCATGAAAACCCTAGTTTCCGCCATGACATCACCACACAACATGTATTTCGGTGAACATGAAATTTTCATAGGAAATTTCTTGCGACTTTTTTCATTGTCTCTCATCAGGTAATCCTCTTATCATCAATATGGCCTTATGATTTCTTCAAAAGTAAATTTTCAAGGTCACATCAACATAAAAAAACTAATATGATAAATTTAGGCTGTCTGATTTTCCCCAAACACAAGTTTCAATCCACCATCACAATGAATAATCTAAGAATGATTTCTTTTGAAACATGTCAATTCATTTATCTTGATCATTTTCTCAATTCCGTTGATTTTTAATAGTGTCAGATCTCTAATTTTGGATTGATGTGTTGTGAAACGGTGTGCAATGACCCGTTGATCATAAACCCATGAAGAAAGAGATTAACGAAGGGTTAAAATGGGGGAAAAGAAAATATAAATTCAAGGAACATACACCCACCACAATACATCATGTCATTGAACCGCTCTTATTAGTTGGATCAAATCTAGAAAATAAAAAAATATAATGAAATCTAGCACATAATTATTCCATAAATCAAAATCCTAAAATGAAATAGAAATAATAACACCATCCCGCAAGAACGCATGATGCGCGGATTAACCTATTTGTGGGTTGACCTATATTTTTCATTTAATCATTGAATGGGGAAGAACTAACTCAAAATAAAATCCTTTACATAGATCGTCAAAAAATTGGGAGATATTTCATCGGTCGAGATTCAATTTTTTGTGTATTGATCCATGCGTCTTTGTTCATCATCATTCAATAAGAATTCTCCAAGGATGGATTCCATCCAGAACTCTGGAAGATTATTGAAGGGTTTCCAGTGTTATTAGTCTAACCCTTGGATCCTTCTCATTTAGAAAAACAATAATTGTCGCAATTTTATATAAAAATTCAAAATAAAATATATTATTATATTATCATATTTCTTTTAAACATCCAAAAGCTAAATCTTGTAGGTGAAACACAACAGTCGAAATTAATCCCATTACAAGTTAAAGTCACCGCTCTGATTGTAATTGTTCCATTAGATTTCTGATACAGGAACCCATTTAAATGTAATTTAATTTTTTTATGAAAATTGTTCATGCCCAATTTAGTGTTTAAATTTATTTTAGGCAATTATTATTTGAACCATATGTATCAAAATTACACACCATATTATAGCATAGTCTCTTAATAATTCCATATAATATTTAGAAATAATAAATGAAAAATTTGTGACATTTCAATATGGTTAACCATTTATGGAATGATTTTGCATCATCTTCCACATGTATGTTTATTCATATTCGATATATTATTATAAAAACATTATGTTGATGGTAATTGATGAATGATGTGATGGCATATCATGTATCTCATTTACTCTTAGTACTTCTATAATTATAAAAAAATTCTCATTCATTTCTTAAGATAATAGATGAATTTTAAGTAAATCAAGGCTTAAACAAAGTTTGGTATTGTGCATGGGAATGTGAATTACCTCAGGAAATTATATCACCATATATTCTAGGTCAATAAATATAATTAATCAGTGATAGTATAATGATAAAAAAAACATTTTCTTTCCCAATACATTAAATTATTCTGAACTAATGCCTTTTGGAATCATCAATGATTTATGACATTGGGGTCCTTAAAATTCATTTTATAATTGACTTTTTTGTGATTCAAGGCTTAAATCACTCCCAATAAATATTTTGTATTTTCGTCCATTTCAAATCGTGACTCCCAACCTATGATCTCCTGTATTAAAACCCAATTATATGTGACATTGGATAACCATCATGGTTCAAAATTTGTATTTTGAAGGGATTTTTTAGTATCCTTTTTTGAAGTGTGAGTTATATAAATATATAAAACATTCATGTATAAAACATTTGATAACCTAGATGAATTTTGAATGATAAATTAACTTTAATGGGGTATAATGTAACACCTTGATATATCGTGAAATACTGTTTTCCAAATTTATTTATCTTTTCAATATTTTCCATTTATTGTGACACTGTAAATAGTAATTTATATATATTTATCAAAAACAAAATCCAAAAATGCACTTCACATTCTAAAATATGTTTTCTTACACTAAATGAAATACCAAATTGACTTGCTTTATAGGCATGACCAACATATCGTACAATGACCCAACATTTTGTTAGCATATGATACACGAAACACTATATTTATACAAAGAATAATTTTATTATTTAAATAAGAAAATAATATATTTTCTATTAATCATTGACATTTTAATAGTAATAAATTTTTTTCAAATATTCTTTATAATCAATTATTTTAATCAAAACATATTGATAATGAAAGAGCTTATTTTTTATTCATGTATTTTGATGAATGAACCTCTATTAATAATAAAATTAATATTTGAAACATTTAGAAATATAATTTGATAAAATAATCAAATTTTTTGATTTCATATGGTCAAAATTGTCATGGGTTGAATTTTATCGATTATTCTTAGAAACATCGTTTTTTATGAATATCTAAAATTTATGTTTTTAATAAAAAACTACCTTTTGTCTAATAAATTATTCATTCAAAATTATATTATAATTTATAAGGTTACCATAGAAAAATATTAAATCTATTAAATGAATTTAATTTATTTCAGTCAATTTCACATTCAAATTGTATATAAAATCTTAACAAACATTTGAGATTATTTCTACATTAAAAACCCATTATTTTGTCACATCTTCATGATTAGCACTAATCATAATTTTTTTTCTACTATGAATTAAATTTATAAAATATGACAATAAAATTGTATTGATGCTAAAATTTAGGTTCTAATATGTCCATGTAATTTTTTTTCAAATGGATTATTAATAGTGATTAAAATAAATCAGAGTAGTTAATTCCAAATTTAACCTAAGTAGGGACTAAATATTAAAATTAGGCAGAAAATGACCTAGACACTTGTCCAATACCTATTTTATGTCAATATTTCATCAATAATCAATAAATTATTATTATGTTTTGTTTTTTATATGTTTTTTTAAGATTGAACATGATTAGACACAATTTTTTTTTAAAAAACCCTACATGAGTCCTTTTCCTTCATTGAAAAAGGCCACCGTGTCAATCGATTACTCCCAAATATATTAACAGTTAATTTCGTCCAATATCATATAAATTAACCTCTTAAAAATCATACATTATACCTTTTATCATCACTAGTTTATAAATAGTTTCATGTAAGCCTATGGGTATAATCGAAAAAGAGTTACCAAGTTTAAAAATAACGTCTTCCATTAAGATCATCTCCATAATATTTTTCTCACCACCAATAAAATATTATCATTAATTTTTTATTTGAAAAAATAAGTATCCTAAATATACAAGGATGATGTAATGAAAAATTTTCTACCCACACTTACAATCACTTGCATCTAATGGATGATGATCATACTGTTTCATTTTAGAGCAAACTACATCATCGCGGAATGATGATTGCTAATTTCTTTAGTACCACCAATAATGATGGACATTATGATGGAGAGAATTTTTAAAAATGTATTATATTTTATTTATTAGGTATTTAGTATTATATACTCATTTTATAATATACATATTTTTTCCTGCCAATTGATTTAGTACGATAATCTTATCTGAGGAAGTGTGGACAACCTCCCCCTCAAAGCAATGTGGTTCGTTCACACCCCACATGGAATGTATTAAAGATGAGTTTAATGAAATTATATGATATATATGTTATATTAAAGATAATTTAATGAAGATATATATATAAATATAAATATATATATATATACATATTTCATTTTCATATATTAATTCAAAATGACAATAAAAAACGTAAACAACGTTCATGCGTACATACAAATTACCGTCTCCATGAACAATTTATTTCATTTCATACTCCTATACTCAATATATATTTATAAAAAATATAATTTATATAATTAGTATTTATATCGTGGATTATATTTTGGATTCATGATATATGTATAAGGACTAAATATATATCAAATTAAGACACATGCAAAGAACAAAATGAATATTACCCGAAGAGAAACATTAAATATGATCATTAAAAATATGGTAATATAAGGTCATAATAAAACAATATATATTATCATGTATATGAATATTATTTTTTAAAATAACTAAAAATGATATTATTTTTATTATACATGAAAATTGTATGAGTACAGTGATATTCATGACATAATGTAAAGGGATATCATCTCACATTTTATTTCCAGGAGATACCTGTTATGTTCTCCACTCATTCATTTGGTGTGTTTTATGAACATTTAATGATTTTATTATAGGTATATTTGAATTAAATTTATCTTTATTCACATTTCAATTTTATGTTCATTTGTTCATTGGGATTAAATTTCAAAAGTTACCAAATTCATAAAATGTTCTGTCCCAATTTTCGTTCATTGAGACTCATGTATTATAATGCAACTAAACTAATTTTCATGGTTAATATATTATAATTTGTCATGAGATAACTTGAATCTTGTTATTTTTTGATATTATATTGTTCATTAAATTTACAATCCTTTCACAGATATTATGAACCCAAGATACCATGTTATAAGAGTTTATTCAAATAATATCATTGTTTTTTGAGGTTATTTATCATTATACTTCCTTCATGGAATATTATGATCTATATCTCATGAATGTTCAAGATTTTACTTCAACTAGTTCCTTCCATGATATACCCATGTATTGAAATAACATTTTAATCTTTGGTACATAATATAGTTTATAATTTTTTAAGAAAGCCAAATATTACCTTTTCATTAGTTGGTAATCCAGGATTCCAGAAAACTGGTTCCCAAGAATATTATACCCTTATCCTATACGAATTAAAATACAATTTACCCATTTTTTCATTAGAAAATAATTTAGGGTAATATGCTTGACCCTTTCGAAATGTGGCACATTTTACTCAATTATTAACATTCAAATGGAATATTATTTGGACCTCATACGACATATACAGAGTTGGTCACAATAATTTTTTTTTCAAATCTCCCATTTCCATTATGATGCTGTTATAATTCATAAATTTGTATTTAAATGATATTTTAAAATTTTTAAGAAAAATCATGATTTTTTATATGTTTTAAAAAAATTATTTCAAAATGAATTCATGATTATTTTATATGTAATCTGGTTTCAAAACGTTTTTATGATCATTTTATATGTTTTCTATTTATTTTAAAAGAAAAATAATTATAATATTTTTGAATATTATTTTCTATTTTCCAAATAAAACTATTATAAATGTTATTTCTTTCATTTATTATAATCTAATAATGTTGTCGAATATACTATAATAATTTTTTTTTAATTTAACTAATTAATTATTTGATTTGGTATCATCAAACAATTTTTATCACCATATTTTTTCAATAAAATTAAGCTTTTTAAAATAAAATTTATTAATTGATTTATGAATCGAAATTTCTAGTGGATATATCATTTCAATAATGATGTGTGCATAAGTCCCTATTATTAAACAAAAATGTTCATCATTTACAGACCATACGGTCATATATATGGTTGACATATATATAGTCTCTAGTATGGACTGGATTTAAAAATATGATCCAAAATAATAATTGCAAGAAGTAGAAAATTTTAAATATTATGATAATGATGAAATTATTATATTTAAATAATATAAATCTTTATCAGAGACCTTTCGAGATCCTCCTCATATATCACTACATAATGATATTCTAATATTAGAAGAGAAAAAATTTATTGTTTGAGAAGGTGATGTTCATATTGAGGTTATACATACTATATAGAAATATATTGATGTATTTCCATAAAAATTACCTACACATACCTTATAGTGTGTAGTTTATATTTCCATTGATTTTACATGTGTTGAAAGACTAATAATAATGACTCAAAATAGATATGACAGTTTAAAATTAGTTTAATTGAAGAAACATCCCTAGTAGCAATGTGTAAATAGATTTATTTACCTCACAATTTCATTATAGGGATCCCATGTTGTACTCGATAAGGGGAAAGATTTATTTATGATTTTTTATGTATTTTGTATATGAAAATAAGTGATATTATAATAAATAACATGTATCATATACCTCACCATGATGAATTATCCAATATAATTCAAAGAGGGGTATATTTTTATAAGATTGACAATATTTATGGGTGTATTTAATTTTGTGTAATTAATGAATAAATTATGAATAATTCATTAATAATAATCTATGAACATAATGAGTTTATAGTATTTCTATTTTGATTTACATGTTCGCCATTTAATTTATGGAAATGAAAAGAGAATTCAAGGAATAGCATAATAATTTTTTTTGAATTCATTGATGATTTTTATGTGAATTATGAAATATATTAGGACAATGATAATTGTTTCTTAATAATTATTAATACTAATATAAGGAAAATTATTATGTGTGATTTACAGAATGAGGAATTTTTTTCAGGACCATATTTCCTCATTGTGTGGAAACATCTTCCATCATACGATGTAAAAGGATCTAAAAGGGTGGACTAAAGCAATGAAAATAGTTTTTGTACACATATTAATTGTTTATGTAGGTTACTATTGTGATTCATTCATAATTTTAACCTATTAGCATACTATGTAACAATGATTACATGAAATGGGTTTATGTTTGCCGGAAAAAAGTATTTTGAATAGTGATCTCATGAACTAGAGTATTGTTTTCTAATTTCTCTTATTTTGACACTAAAACCATGAAATGATGGGTTTGTAAAATAAATCACTGAATTTATAAATGGACATCATTTTTTCCTAATGAAATTTGTTAATGTAGTCTCATATGAATCAACATCATTAAAAACTCATGAATTGAAATATCCATCCAATTATCTTGAGACTGGAGCAATAATAATTTCATTGAATAAATGGTTATGTTATCTCTATACTGAAATATGAGGGATATACATGAATAATAAACTCCGAAAATAAATAGTTTTAATGAATTATCTATATATGAGAAAATTGGGATGGCTTGATCCATTCATGTATTAGGATATAAAAATACACTATTTACCATAGAAGGTAAATTAGGTAGAAGATTCCACGAGTATATATTATTGCATATTAATGACCAAGTGGTTTTTTGAGGGGGTTAAAATATTCAAGGATCTATTGAATAGTGATATGGTAATTATTTTGTAATTTGAGTCGTTAATACATTTTCAAATGATAATGAAACCACATTTATTATAAATGATATACTTTTCAATATATTATTAACAAAACATTGAAAATAAATTAATTCATTGAATGATTATTAATAAATATAATTGAATTTTGAAATAGATTCTATTATGTGTGGAATTATATTTCTTGTTCAATTTATAGATGTCTAAAAAATTGAATTATTGGACAATGGTCATATCGTAAATAATATATACAACATCGTAAAAAACTTAGGAATTTGGATTTGAAGGATCATTTTTGGTGGAATAACAAGCAGTTGGAAATTACGGATTATATTTCAAAATTTTCAGTTTTTCAATAAGTGTATTCAGTGATATATTACCAATGAGGGTTCAAGAAATATCTTCCATTTCCTTTTTATTGAAATGGGATGACATTACTCAGAAATATTTTATTGGAATATCAAAGACTCCTATAATGAATGACCAAATATGTGTTATTATTTATAAAATTAAAACATAAGAACATTTTTTCAATATAAAACAATATATACCCCTTGATATACTCAAAACGCTATATATTAATAATGTTGTAAGACATCATTGGGTTTTCCATTCAATTATGTAAGATTGAAATACTTATTTCTCATCAAAATATTTCAAAATAATTCACAAGGAATGAAATACAAAACATCATTAAAGCACATTTTATCATCCTCAAACTACTAGATAACATGAAAATAAATATTTAGAAATTGGAATATATATTGAGGTTTTGATCACATGACATTAAAGGCTTTTGGAATCGTTATTTACCTTTGGTGGAGTCTTACATAACAATAGTTTCAATTATTTTAAACAGTTGGAACTATATGGGGATTTATTTGGAATGAAATTAAAAACTCCAATATTATGAGATAAATGTGGTGAAGGGAAACTCATAATCAAAGAACATGTTGAATAGACATAAAAACATATAAGGCCATTCAAGATCATAGTAATGAATCCCAATGTTGGACAAATGTTTTATAGATAATTGAAATAACTATTTATAAGTCCATGTTAGAGGTGATGTTTTCATTTGTGTGTCACCATGTAAGGTAGTTATAAGGTTTGGTAATAAATTTAATCATATCCTCTAGTATATTTGACTATTGTAAATCCTTGAATGAAATGTATCTATTTAATATCATTTTGATACTCACAAAAAAATCTCACAAAAGTGTAGGATGTGGTTCATATATCATTATTAGGGAAGTTCATACAATACCCAACAGATTATGTCAGCTATGGTAAAAAATAATTAAAACCTCACATATTTTGTTGTGATAAACCCATCCAACTACTTGATAGTAAATATAGAATGTTGGTGAATCTTATGACATAGTTCATAATGGTACACATGTGAAATTATTAATTTGTATAAGTAGTGTTGAAGCCACTTGATGTAATCATGAATAACTTATAACATAAACATTAAAAGAAACATGGATTAAATTTCAAGGATGAATTACTATATTGGGAAGATTGTAACACCGCAATAATTTACAATATTTTTATTTTTGGTATAATTTATTTTCATTGATATATTATAATGCACAAAACAATATGTTTAAATAGAAAGAAATGATCTATTAGAAAATTAGTTATACATGAATTTTTATACATTATTTTAAGATTTAATGAATTATTTACAGTTGATAAATTATTAATGTTTACTTATTGACTATAAATAAAATACAAACCATTTAAATAAAAACGAAATTATTTCTTTAAAGGTGTATATTTTTCTATATTAGGGTTTAGTCATGATTCCCATACAAAAAATAAAATATATTTTCTAAAAATTGTAGATAATTTATTTCATAATATGAAATTAATTAAATGGTCATATATAAAAAATTAACAGGGTTATTTTTTTCTTTATAAATTTTTTATTTTATGTTTATTTGTGAAAATATTTAATTTTAATTTGAAACTACAATTTTGATTATATTATTTATAAGGATAAATTTTAATTTTAATTTGATTTAAATAAATTTTTTATAAAATATATATATTCTAAACCAATCTAGTACATTGGTATCATTTTTATATATAATTTTAATGTAAAAACATAGTATACACTAGAAAAACTCTCTTTAAAAACAAAATTTCCTAGCACTTATACATGTATACATTTAAAATAAAATGTTCCAATTATTTAAATATAAATTAGATGAAATGATTCAATATGTGGAATCTAAAAAATATATATTAAGTAATATTTTTGACATATAATTTTACCCAAAATGAGATTTGATGGAATTGAAAATTATTTAGCATATTCAAGGTACAAATGGATGTACTTATTGTTAAATAATAATGAAAATGAATAAAATAACCTAAAAACATTTACCAATAATTTTTAATGGAATTATTTTTAACATATGATATATAAATATATATAATAATAATTTCTTTACCCTTTTATAATTTTATTATTTTTTGTACTCTTTTATTTTTTTCATCAGTTATATGTGTTCCACTCACTTCACTTAAAAAAGGTGAAACTCTCTCTATTCTTCATCACAACATAAAAACATTTTAGATCAGCCTATAACAACCATGTAACATAAAATATTCAGTACCCAAATAATATTATTTATAGTTTTAGGAAAATTATACCATATCATGTATCTTGGTGGAATCATAAGAAGGTTTCCTAAAACAGTGCCAACATTCTTCAACAATAGTTTCTAATTTTTTCATACTACACCTGTATGGATTATAATTAAGAAATTATGATATTGAAACCGTATTATATTATTCTCATTTATATTTTTTAGTAACTCGATCATCAACAATTCCTACTACTATAAAATGGGTTAAAAATATTTATTCATCTATATATCGGGCTGCAATAAAATATCCATATCAAACTTATTTTTCAATTAACAAGACTCTATAATGTGTATAATAACGTATATAGAGTACATATTTGACAACTACGTCATAATTAATCTTAATGATTCATTATATCTTATATATAATGTTAAAATTTTAATTTTTTAGTGGACTTGTTAACGTCCCTCTAGACTACTACGACGGACTACTTCCTCATGCAGTGATGTGATTTATCAATCAAAAAATCATCACATGGAGGTAATAAGATTGAATATTAAAATTAATTTTTATATAAAAATAATAATAACTATAATAATTATATGTTTAATATTTTCAATGTTAAATATTCTTTACATCTTTAGTCACAAAATGATGATAATATTGTTGGTGTATGTTAGGACTACCACCAACAATATGCTATGTGACTCTTATATTCCCTAAAGAATATCGAAGAATTAAAATAGTATATTTATGGAAATAATTTTGTAATGATGATATTTTGTTCATTTTTAAATTATAAAATATTACCTACCTCTTTTTCATAATTATTGTTGAAAAATGAAAATGTTACTCATTCTCTGATAGGGCATATGATCTCCATGATCATAATGTTATTAGTATATGAGAACCATATATCCTAATTTGTTTTAAATTTTTAGTATATTTATATATATTTTAATATGTTTTTTATTATTAGTCAATATATTCTAAAATAATTACCTGTTAGACCAATAATCGCCTTCTAAAGCATTTTTCGGAAAATAACTCAAGAATCGTCAAAATCACCATAACTAAACATAAATGATTAAGTAATTTTATATATATTGGAAAAAAGTGAAATAAAATAAATACTAAACTCGAAATAATATTTTATAAGGTCTAAATAATTAATATAATTATATAATTTTGAAATTCAAAGAATAAATATTATGATACAGATTCATGGTGTGATATTTAGTCTAAATTTCATTTTATTGAATAAAATTTGTATATTATGAAGCAGTTTATTTATTATTTTTTATATTTTTAATACACATACATTTCACAAGTTATATTATTAATACATCATATTTTATGGTATTTTATATTTCAATATAAATTATATCATCCAAGGGGAGTTTAATTGAAAACATATAAGTTGTGAAATTTGATGTATAATAATACTATATTTTCTAAATGATAACATTTTATAAACTGAGTATATATTGATAAATATATACCCTTTATTCAATATTGATATTTTGTAATATGGAACATTTTTTGTGATTTCAATTGATTGTTATTTATTTGAGAAATGCATTGGAAGTGGATAAATGGGTGGGGAGTAATTAGAGATATATCATCAAAAAATTGACTTGTCTCAAAATAATATTATGTTTTTTTTCACGACTCTTCCTCAGGGCCCGTGTCATGACTAACTCAAGCCCACCTTCCATATGCCAGGGGTTGGCGACTAGAACCAATGGTGTAAATCCTGATAAAAGAGAGGGCATTTCCATTATACAAGTAAACAAACACAATAGAGTATGCAAGATGAAGTAAACACAAAGTAAACTGAGTACAAAAGTAAGTGCAAGAAATTAATTAGTCTAGTATACAAACCGAACTGAAAGTACAGTACAACTAATAAAAGAAAGTACAACAGTAGAAAAGTAAATCAGCAACCACCAAGTCATCCTCTAGAAACCCCACCTGAAGGGTGGATACAGATGGTCTCCAATGCTCCTCAAATCCATCCATCTGCACCGTAGGCCTGATTTTCCACCTCAGGGTACAGTCCAGCTATACAAGACTCAACCACGATCCGCGATGTCCGTCGTCTGCAACCAACACAAGGTATTGTGGGAATAGGCTGCGCATGGGTGAGTATACAATACTCAGTAGGGACCCCGAGACCCTGGAAGGACTCCCAGAATCCAAAAAGGATAAACCACAAATTAAAGATACAAACACGAAGTATCAACCAACTCTACATAGATATATTCCCATACATATACCTAAGCCATCATTTCTAGTTCAACTCCAACTCATGAACCCAAGTACAACCAAGTCTACACAGGATAGCACAACCAAATCCAAATAGGAAAAAAACTCAGTCCAAACAGGAAAGCATGTCAATCATATCGAATATAATGATTGAAAGTCAATACTCAGCTCAAACTGGTATATTACTCATGAAGAGGGGCGGGGAAGATAGATGTAGCCTCTGAATCATCTCCCCTGCCGAACCCACGTACGATCCAAGTACAGAAGTCGTCATTGCCGAACCCACGTAGATTCTTGGTATAGTAACCATTGATTCCAAACCCCCATAGGATCCAAGTAGAGTCTTCCTCGCTGCGAAACCCACGTAGGATCCAAGTACAGTCGTCATCGTTGGCGCAGTCGCAGCCAGCTCTGGGGTTCCCGCACATAGCACGCTCGATTCGGGGAGGGTCCATTCCACAAGCCAAGGGGTTGATACATAAACTATAAAAAGTCAAGATTTGATGTATCTCAATGTTCCTTCTCGTCAATAGGAACTCAAATAAAAAGACGGCGCGTCAATCGGTCGCCCGGTCTGAGAGATATTGGCTTTTCTATCAGAGGGGAACGGTTGGTTTTTATGTTGAAACCAACCCGATTATACTCCAATGGCATCCAAACCTCAAGTATAGTAAGAAAAAATAATCCTCTCACTAAAAGGAATTCAACTTTATTGATGGAACGTCATTCAGACGTCCGGTCGTTATGTTATAAGCGTTTCCGCTCAAGGGCCCAATTGGTTTCGGGTTCGAACCAACCTAGTCCTACCCAAAAGTTTACAAAAATTTGAGTGTAATATACCGAAATGACCGTCTCGATCGAAGGATCACTACACATCTGACATTGGTTCAATCAGAGGACTTTATCCTATGATATGAGGGTTTGAATGAACCTGGTCCGAAAATAGGGGGTCTGGGCCCGATCTGACCCAACACAATACCCCTGGGTCGGCACGAACTAGGTCGACCTGACATGGGTCTGGGTCGGGCCCGATTGGATGCTGCCCGACCTGGCTGGCACAGCCCGGCCCACATGGCCTGCTACTCGGCTCGGAGGCCGGCCGCGGCTCAGCGTTGGCCGAGCGGGGAGAAAATGGGGTGTCGCCCCCTTGTTTCCGAAAAAGACAACCAGAATGGCCGACCTTGGTGAAACCGCGGGACCCCCTCTGGTCTTGCCCCCAGGTGGCGTCGGCGGCCGGCTCAGCCCACCGCCCCTTTTGAAGAACATCGCAGCCCAGCCCGCCGCGGCCCTCCCCGGCCACCACCCCCTTGATGCTCTGGCACCGCGCGACGGCGCCGTGCCCCTCCGTCGCAGCCCGCTCCTGGCATCAGCCTCCTTCGGCCTCACCGACGCAGCGGGATGGCGTAGCATGCCTCTGTCACGGCCCGCTCCGGCCTCGATTCTCTTCATCCTCACGCGGTGCAATGACTCCCCACCGCCTTCACCTCAAACATCATCGATGATCAACAATAAAAAGGGGTGGAGGATCAGATGTGTTTGCGCGGTCCGCTCTCCTCCTGTTCTGACGATAACATGTGGAAAAAGTACACGATATTCAAAACAAAAAAATCAGAATTTTAATTCATTAAAATTGAACTTAACCCCTACCTCAACGAAAGTCCACGTTTGTCAAGCGCCGCAGATGATGGCATTGATCCAGTCGTCCTCGGTGTTTCCTCCCTTGTCGCGGAGGAAGGAGAAGATGGAGAAACCGAGCTACCATGTCAACGTTCTTCATCGGAGATTTGGCATTCTTCGATGAGGAAAATGTTCTTCACAACCCAAGAGCTCTCTTACCTTATCCTCAACACAATAAAGTCCTACCAAAACACAATAAGTTTCCTCCTTATTTTATATACTCATGCCAATCATTTCAAAATTCAAATTCAAATCCTCTTAATTATTTAAATTTCGAGTTGTTTAATTTAATTAAGAGGTAGGATGTCAAATTAAATTGGAAGTCGAAGAGTTACATAAATAAATGGGGGATTAACAAGTTTAAAGGGGTAGAGATAAGGGGTTAGGGAATGTGAATGGTTGGGACTTGTGTGGGACCCACCTCACAAATATCTTAATATGAGTAGTTAGAAACTTCTAGGTTCCACCCCAACATTCCCATGTAGATTTAAAACACATTAGAAAATTAAATAAAATTGTAACAAAATTTTATTTTTATTTTCATTTAATCCACATTTTTTGACAACTCCTCCCAAGCAGACTCATCTTCGGCAAGGGTCCTCTTAAGAAATTATCGGCGCTGCGGTTCCATCGGTGTCCTCAGATTTATATTCTGAGCACCGGTCCAAAAGAGAGAAAAACCCACTCATTTTTTCACTGAATTTATCTGAGCTAAACTTCGGAAATTGATTCCAGGCTCACCGGGCCTTGGAATCAAGAGCCATCAGAAACTACGTACTCGTAAAATCCCAAAAAATTTAAGAAAAAAATTTCATTGAAATTTAAGGGTCTTTACATTACTCCCACCTCAGGTCTTTACGTCCCCATAAAGCTACATCGAAAATTAGGGGAAAAAAATGAGGGTACTGTGCATGATTCTGAGCCTCCCTCTCCCATGTGCTCTCCTGGAGGTTCCCTTGCTGCCACCTGATGCATACTAGAGCAATCAACCGTCCACGTAGTACATGCTCCTATCGATCCTCAATCTCCACCGGGACTTCTGAAAATGTCGCCCAACCATCAATGTCCAACTCCCCATGATTAATGATATGTGTCAGGTCGTTCACGTATCTCCTCACCTAAGATACATGGAAGTCATCGTGAACTCAGGGAAACTGAGGTGGAAGATCCAGGCGATAATCCACCTCACCTATCCTACTGAGAACCTGAAATGGTCTGATGAAGCGCGGAGATAACTTGCCACCCCATCCAAATCTCCGTAGTCCACGTCGAGGTGAGACCCGTAAGAAAACGTGGTCACCATCATCGAACATAGTGGCATCCGCCTCCTGTCAGCATAAAACTTTTGTTGGCTCTGAGCAGTCCTCATCCGCTCCTGGATGATCTAAACCTTCTCTGTCGTGGCCTGGACTATATTTGGTCATACAATTGCTGACTCTCCAGGGTCTGTCTAGCACAGAGGTGATCTGAAAGGTCAGCCATACAATGCCTCATATAGTGTCATCGCGATGGTGGAGTGGTAGCTGTTGTTGTACGCATACACCACCAAGGCTAGGTGATCCTCCCAGCTATGACCAAATTCAATGACACATGCACAGAGCATGTCCTCGTGTGTCTAAATGGTCCTCTCCATCTGGCCATCCGTCTGAGGGTGGAAGGCGGTGCTCAGGCTTAGCTGCTTCCCAAATGCCTCCTACAACCCCTTCCATAGTAGGAAAGTAAAGCGAGCATCTTGGTCGGAGACGATAGATGATGGTACACACTGAATCCATATAATCTCTAGAACTAAGATGTGTCCCATTCTCTCCACTAGGACCTGCTCTCTACTAGGAATGAAGTGGGCTGACATGGTGAGTCAGTCGACAATCACCCAGATTGAGTCATGTCCTATGAAATTACGTGGAAATCTTGTCACAAAATCCATAGATATCACATACCACTTCAAATCCGGGACCTCTAAGGGTTTTCCCAAGCTAGCTGGTACCTGCTGCTCTGCCTCCACTTGCTGGCAGGTGAGGCATCGTGAAACGAACTCGGCCACAACCTTCTTCATACCCGTCTACGAGTGCTATCGTTTGAGATCCTAGTATATCTTCTCTACTACTGGATGTACCGCCAATGGGGAAATGTGAAACTCTCTAATAACTCATCCTGTAATGCAACTGGTACAAGGGCATGTCCTCTAAAATGGATAACGTGCTCTCCTCCTATAGAAAATCTATCAGGTGCATGTCCTGTGGATATCTGTGCATGTCGCGTCTCCCAGTCAATGTCCCCACACTGTGTCTCTATGACATGCTGAAGTAGTAGAGAAGTGAATGTGATCAACTGTAGAAAGGCTTCCCCATCTCTATCCATGAGGGATATCTGAAATGCGTCTTGCTACTCCCTCGCCTCACCAAGTAGCTGAATGCCCTACATCCTGCTGAGATCATCAGCTACTACGTTCCACTTCCCAAGAGTATAGACTATCTCAAAGTCATAGTCCTGAAGGAACTCAATCCATCACCACTATCTAAAGTTCATTTCCTTCTGCGAGAATATGTACCTGAGACTCTGGTGGTCTAAGTAGACTGTAATGTGCTCACCAATCAGATATTTCTGCAACATCTTCAAGGTGAAGACCACTCCTTCAATCTCCAGGTCATGGGTAGCATAGTACTTCTCATGATGCCTCAATTGTAGTGAAACATAAGCGATCTCTGCCCGCTCTTGGATTAGGAAACACCCATGTCTGGTCCCTGATTCATCGCAGGAAACTACGTACCCTACCCCCTCATCTGGTAGCCTCAAGATGGGTGCACTAGTCAATCATTGTCTCATCTTCTGAAAGCTCTGCTGATACCTATCTAACCACATGAAGGGTTTACCCTTCTTCGTCAAATCTTATAGTGGTGCTTCAACTTTGGAGAAGTCTAACAAAAATCTCTGATAGTACCCATCCAGACCTAGGATACTCCACACCTCTTTCACTCTCCTAGGTGGCCCCCAAGATATCACTTACTCGATCTTCGCAGGATCCATCACGGCTCACACCTCAGAGAAGATGCCTCCCAAGAAGTGGACCTCTCGTATCAATAACTGACACTTCGAGAGCATTCCATTAAACTGGCGCTCTCAAAGTGTGTCCAGTACAACCTGCATGTGGTAGGCATGCTCCTCCTCAGTAGTCGAGTAAATCTATATTTCGCCGATGAAGAATAAGACAAATCGATCAAGGTAAGGATTTAAGATACTATTAATGAGACTCATGAACACTACTTGAGCATTGGTTACACCAAAAGGCATAACCAAGAACTCATAGTGGCAATACCGACACCATAAGGCATTTTTCTGTACATCCTCGTCTCGATCTCTGAGCTGATGATAGCCTGACCTGAGGGTTGTCTTCGAGAACCATCGTGCTCCTTTAAGCTGATCAAATTGGTTTTCATTCCTTGGAATTGGATACTTGTTCTTCAAGTTCTCCTGGTTCAGGAGACGGTAGTCAGCACAAAGTCGCAAGCTCCCGTCCACCTTCTTGGTGAACAAAATCAGGGAACCCAGGGTGAAACACTGGTTCAGATGAATCCCTTTCCCTATATCTCCTTCAGTTGTACCCGTAGCTCTCGAAGTACAACGGGAGACATATGATATGCTGGAGTAGATATCATGGATTTCTCGGGGTATTGTTCAATATAGAGGTCTACCTCTCTACGAGGAGGTAGTCCTAGAACGTCGTTAGGAAAAATGCCCACATAATGATCCACCACAATAGGAAAACTCAAACTCTGCACATCCACTGATCCATGGATGAGACTATCCAACTGATGAGTAATTGGCTACCCTCATCTCTATGTAAGCCCATCCTGTGCTGCAAAGGATCCCTTCTCGCCAGTGAATGTGAACCTACTCTCCTCAGTGCAGACACACCACACCTTACGCCCAATACTATCAATCTTGGCATGAACTGTAGATAACCAGTCCATACCCAAGATGAAGTCGTAAGGAATCGACGCTGCTATAAGAACATCTCATATGAAGATCTCGCATCCTAGAGTGAGCTCACACTGCCGGAACTAGTGTGTAATCATCGAGTCTACTCTCGTAGGAGTCTCCAGTCGTATGGATCAAGCCAACGGCTCCATCGGAATCTCCAAGCTCCGAACAAGGGAAACAGAAATAATGAACGACTCAGTCATGTGTCTATAGGAACTACAACAGGGGTGGAGAAGACACAGATAGTACCTCAAATTATCTTAGGTGCGCCATGGTCGTAGGCCTCCACTGCCTGAAGTGGAGCCTGCCTATGTCTGCCAGCTCCCTGTGGTCGGGGTGGACCACATGGTGGTGGTGGTGGTAGAGCCCCGAAGCGTCGTCCACCACCTCCTACTCAGCCAGCTCCTCTACCTCATCCTCCTGAACCCTTCGGACTACCACGGTCGAACCACTGCCTCTGCCTATGTGGTCCCTCAATGGTATTCTACTCCTCTTCATGGTCAGTCGGGTAGTTACGAGCCATGTGGCTCTGCCCGGAACATGCATAGCACTGTATGGATCTCGTATGACAGGCTCTGCTGCGTGTGCCCTGCACCTCCGAGCCAGTATCCTGAGATTTCCCACCAGATGGTCTTGTCCGCTTAGACCTCTGCGACATCTGTCTACTTCTGGCTGCAGAATACTCCACTACGTGTCGCCATGCGGTAGGTATCACTACTGGTGTAGGCTCAACAAGGAATCTCTCCACAAGAAGGGCTTTCTCTAGTAATCTGGCATGCGTCAGAATGCTGAGGTAGATCATCGAAGACCTAATCTCATGCCTTAGTCCCTGCTCGATGTTCCGGGTCTGGATGAATGGGTCTCATACCATGTCCTTAGAGTAGCGCGGGAGGTCGGTAAATCTCACCGAGTACTAGGCTACTGTCATGTTTCTATGCCGTAGCTGTAGTAACTCCTGGATGTGGACCGCACAGAATTTGGCTGGAACAAACTCCGAGAAAAATAGGCTATTGAAGTCCATCCGTATTAGAGATGCCTCTTCATTCACCTGGAGCATCAAGCTCCACCATATACCTGTTTCCACATGCAGGAGACTCGCCGCAAGGGTCACTATAAGATCTGCTAGTGTCCCTACCAATCTGAAGACTCAAACAACAGCCTCCAGCTATTCCTCGGCTTCCTGAGGGTATGTCACTCCGTGGATCCTGTGAGGCCTATGATGATGAAACTCGTGAAGTGCACTCAGGTGACATGCACTTACAACTGATGGGACTGGTGGCATCAGTGGCTCGACGGGTAGAGGTTCCACCGCTGCCTCTGCTGTAATGGGGCCCTGCACTGGGACCTCGTCTCTTGGTGGGCTACCTTCTCTCATGAAGCTCAAAACTGCAGCTGGCTACCATGCTGGGGCCATCCTAAAAAGAAATAGGTTTTCCAGAGTTAATATAGTATACCTTTTTATCTGACACAAGTAATCACAAAGAAATATTTTGAAACACACATGCAATCAATTTTTCGTGCATTGTGTCGGAAATCAGATGTCCGGGTCTTGGTGTATGGATATGTCGGTTGCACGCACCAACACTGGACTCCCTGTACTGATAACCACACTCAATACACTAATCATTATTGCTTCATAGAGAATAAATTATCAATGTCCTATGTTCTGTGGCAGAACTGACTCCTCTGATACCAATTTTCACGACTCGTCCTTAGGGCTCCTGTCGTGACTACCCCATGCCTGCCTTCCATAGGCCAGGCGATGGCGACTATAACCAAAGGCGTAAATCCTGATAAAAGGGAAGGTATTGACTTTATACATGTAAACAAACATAACATAGTATGAACGCTGAATTAAACACTAAGTAAACTGAGTATAAAAGTAAGTGCTGGAAAGTAAATGGGACAGTATACAAACTCAACTGAAATTACATTACAACTGAGAAAATAAAGTACAAAAGATAAAAGGTAAAGTAGCAACCACCATGTCATTCCTCATAAACCCCACCTGAAGGGTGGATACAGATGGTCTTCTTTTCTCCTTGAATTCGTCCGTCCGCACCTTGTACGTCCACCAGATAGTCTATTCCGAGTACCGTCCCGCTCCACAAGCCTCAACAATGATTAGCATTTTCCGTCATCTACAACCAACACAACGTAGTGGGGGCATAGCCCATGTAGGGGTGAGTATACGATACTCAGTATGGACCTCGAGACCTCTGATGGTCTCCCAGAATCCAAAAAGGATAAACAAAAATGGAATGATACAAACACGTAGTATCAACCAACTCTACTTAGGTATATGCCCATACATATATCTAAGTCATCATTTCCAGTTCGGCTCCAACTCACGAACCCATGTACAACCCAGTCCACACAGGATAGCACAACCCTGTCCACAAAACAAAAGAACAACTCAGTCCACACAAGAATGCAAGACAATCATATCGAAGATAATGACTGAAAGTCAAGACTCAGCTCACACAGGTATACTACTCACGATCATGGGTGGGGATGATATATGTAGCCTCTGAATCATCTCCCATACTGAACCCACGTAGGATCCATGAACAGAAGTCTTCACTACCGAACCCACATAAGATCCTAGTACAGTAACCATAACTACCGAACCCAGAGAGGATCCATGTACGATCGTCCTTACTGCCGAACCCTCGTAGGATCCATGTACATTCATCCTCTACGCCGAACCCATGTTGGATCCAAGTACAGTCATCATTGTCATCGCAGTCGCATGCATCTCTAGCGCTCCTGCACACAACACACTCTATTCCCAGAGGGTCCGCTCCATGAGCCAAGGGGTTGATACATCAATTGTCACGAAGTCTAGAGTTGATGTATCAAAATGTTCCATCTTGTCAATAGGAACTCAATGCAATAGACAGCGCAGCAATCGGATTCCTGATCTAAGAGATATTGGTTTTTCCATCCCAAAGGACTGGTTGGTATTTAAGTTGAAACCATCCCGAACGTAATCCCGCTACATCCAATCCTCAAGTAGAGTAAGCCAAAAGAACTGTCTCACTAAGTGGAATTCATCATAAATGACGACACGTCATTCAGACATCCGGTCGTTATGTAATAAGTGTTTCCACTCCAAGGGCCAAGTTGGTTTTGAGTTCGAACAAACTCATCCATACACTAACTTTGTCAAAACCTCTAGTGTAGTATACTGAAACTATGATCTCGATCCAAGGATCCCTACGCAACTGACAGTCTATCAATCAGAGGTCTGTAGCCCATGATATGAGCATTCGAACGAACCTAGTCTGAAAATAGGGGGTCTGGGCCCGGTCCGACCCGACCCAATACCCCTTGGGTCGACCGGAATTTGGTCGACCCAACCTAAGTCCGGGTCCGGCCTGATTGGTCATGGCCCTGCCCGGCTGGGCGTGGCCTGGCTCAGCAGGGCAAGGTCAGCCCGACCCACGTGGCCAGTGGCTAGCCTGGCCCGCGTGGCCTGCAGCTTGGCTCGGAGACTGGTCGCGGCTCGGCGCTGGCCGAGCGGGGCCCAAAGTGGGAGCCACCCCTGTGTTTCCAAAATGGCCGGCCATAATGGCCGGCCTTGGTATAACCACAGGACCCCCTCGGGTCCCACCTGCAGGTGGCACTGCCGGCCGGCTGAGCCGGCCACCCCATTGAATACTACCGCGACTCGTGTCTGACCTGCACGGCGTGACGGCGCAGTGCCCTTTGGCACGGCCCGCCCCGGCCGTGGCCCCCTTGATGCTCCAGCGTTGTGCAAGAGCGACGCACCCCTCCACCACGGCCCTCTCTGGCTGCGGTTCTCTTCGTCCTCGCGTGGTGCAACGACACCCCACCGCCTTCGCCTCAAATGTCATCGATGATCAACAATAAAAGGGGAGGTTGATCGGCCGTGTTTGTGCAGTCTGATCTCCTCACGTTATGATGATAACAAACAGAAAAAATATATGAGATGCCCAACAAAAAAACAAGCACAATTATAATTCATTAAAATTGAACTTAACCAATACCTCGAAGGAAGTCTTCGGTTGTCAAGCGCCGCTGATGATGGCATTGATTCTGTCGTCATTGGTGTTTCCTCCCTGATCATAGAGGAAGAAGAAGATGGAAAAATCAAGCTGATGTGTCAACGTTCTTCTTTGGAGAGTTGGCGTTCTTTTTTTTGGATGATGTTCTTCAAAACTCAAGAGGTATCTTCCCCAACCCTCAACATAACAAATGCCAACCAAAACAAAATAAGGTTCCTCCTTAATTTTTTACTCATTCCAAGAATTTCAAAATTCAAATTAAAATCATCTTAATTAATTAAATGTATAGTTGTTTAATCTATTTAAGAGGAAGGTTGGAAAATTAAATTGGAAGTGGAAGAGTAACATAAATAAAAGGGGGGTTAACAAGTATAAAGGTGGATAGTTAATGGTATAGGGAATGTGAATGGTTGGCGATCGTGTGGGACCCCCTCTCAAATATCCTAACATGAGTAGTTAGAAACTTGTGGGTCCCACCCCAGCTTTCCCATGTAGACTTAAACCACTTTAAAAAAAGAAATAAAATTACGACAGAATTTTATTTTTCTTTTCATTTAATCCACATTTTTTAACAACTCCTCTTGAGCAGGTGCATCTTCATTAAATCTCTTCTTATGTAATTACCGGCGTTTCGGTTCCATCGATGCCCATAGATTTCTATTCCGAGCACCGGTTTATATGATAGAATAACTCGCTCGTTCGTTCACTGGAGGTACCCGAGGTAAACTTCGGAAATTGATTCCGAGCACACCAGGCCTTAAAATCAGGTGCCGTCAGAAACTGTGTACTCGTAAAATCCTAAAGAATTTAATAATTTTTTTTTGATATTTATGGGTCTTTACAATTTTCCAAATATGATTTGTTTTTACCTAGCATATTTAATATATCATGAGAAAATGTACTTATTGTAGCGGTATAATGATTTTTGAGACCATTAAATTAAATAAATAATAATTTCATTTACTCTAAGTATAGTAATTATCATTATAAATAATATTTTTTTCTATTATACTCTCATTGGGTGAATTTCATTATTATATAATTTATTAAATTGTATGTGTGTTCAGTTATTTAACTATCCATTTAGAGTTTGCCTTATGTTATCATGATACTCAATATGTATAGATGGAATGTGTGTTTTGTTATTTTCTTTTCCATGTTGATTTTAATTATTGATTCATTATATCATCATTGAAAAAAAACCTTGATATGAATTTGAGTATGCCATTAATTTTTTCCTTTCCCTGAGCTATGAAAAATATTTCTAGTAATGTGTTCAAGGGATCTAATTTTTTACTATTTCTGGATTTTTATTTTATATCCCTTTGTAAAATTGGTATCATCTATGTATCAATTTTTTCAAAACCATTAAACGGATTATTTTGTATGGGATTTAAATCCTTTTGTCTCTAAAAATATAATAATGTAGGCACAGTTCCAGGGCTAATGGAGTTTGGGGCGGTACACCAGTGGTCTGATAATCTCACACCACAATGTCCTATGACATGTTATTAAATCTCTTCATTACCTATAAAATGACACAATATGAAATTATATATAATATCAGTCATCCCCTATCCATATTTTACCCAACCTCTATTAATTTATAAAATTATTCCCTATAATATTTTGGTAATAGAAACCCAATAATATTAAAGTGCACCAAAGGAAGAATGGAAAATCCATGAGCATATTTTATATATGAATGTAATCATAGACTATATATCATTAAATATTCCCTAATCCATTATATTCTATGAAATAGTACTTACAGTAACCATAGAATCTCAAATTGGAATATAAGGATATATTTTTACCTTAAACTAATATATTCCACACATAAATGTATTGTAAACCTTGGATCCTTTATAACCAATGTGATAAAATACTAAAAACAACAATTCATCAAAAAATGGGTATGTCTACACATAAATTTATGTCTAATATCTGAGTATTTTAGTGGTAATATAGAATCATTTATTCTTTCCCCAACCATAATATTGGGCAAGCACACATAACCCAAACTAAACATAGTATATGGCTACCCCAATTCATTATTGGATTGTAAAAAATTTATAAAAATAATGAATATATAATATACTAATATATAAGGATAAAGTACATAAACCTAGTATTGAACAAACTGTATGGTCCCACAATACAACTGATCTACCATCAGTATGGAGTATAATAATATATGATACATAATAACATAAGAATCAATGTTTCAGATAATGAATCATATAATAATTTAAAAACTACAATTTCATTAAGTGTTATATTATATAATTCTAATTTAATCAATTCAAACAATCAACATCCAAGTACTTTTGAGGTCAAAATTATTATCCACACCTTTCTAACACATTCTCAAATAGAAATAATTACAACCAATGAAGGATTTACAATACATTTCTTATCACCAATTACAATAACAAATACTACGTATTATTTTAATTAAATTATCATCTCATAATCAGGGTTTATATTAAATAATTAGACGTGTTGCATGGGAAGATAATTCTCAATGAAACAGGACTCACACATCATGTGGGAAAAAATTATTAAAAAATACTAAAATATGAAAATAAATGAAAAATTGGCATGTATGTCATTCAAAACATACTAGGAAAAATATTAATATAATCAAGTCAATGATTATATAAATAGGGGATATCGGATCTCATTCTATTACATAAATTTTATCTGATCATCAATTGTGCTAATGCTCTTCCAGAAATAGGGAAAACCAACCCATCCATCACATAAAGTATGAACTATCTAATTAATTACATTATTTTACAAAAAATCAATCTACTATCCTTTGGTATATAAATAATATTGAAAAATATTTTCATCATAATTTTTTTTTGGAATCCAAGGATATAACCTATGGAATTTAAAAATAAAATACAAATTTATGGTAACAAAAAGATACAAAAAATTTATTTATAATAAAAAATAATCTTATTTACCATCATAAATTAACTAATATATTTTGTGTATATTTCTTTAGTTGAAGAATCAATAAATGGTAGAAATGATAGATAAAAATCTCACTAAAGAAATACTCCATTAATGTTTAAAAAATTGAAGACATAAATATAAATCCATTTACATTACTATGTCAGTATTCACATCAAATTAAATTACTTATGTTTTTTATGAAAATGTATTAAATCATTTAAAAATAAAAAAAACATTGGATAAAAATAGTCAATTAACACCCTATCTAGAATATATCATGAGGGATTAAAAATATATATAACACATTCCATGAGAACATATCAGAAAATTATTATTTCATCAATATTTATTCCTAGTTAATTATCATCATATGTTAGTTACCACAAATTACTCATTGATAATAATTATTGGTACTCTCGAATAAAAATTAATTTGACATGACTTTTTGATCCCACAGTCTCGATATAAAATATTTAAGAATTCAGCACACCAGAATTGTGCGATGAGAAAAAAATCACTAAAAATTATGTGAAAACAACATAAATAACTATTCACATTAAAAAAAATTAAATAGTTCTCAAATATTAACCAAGACTAGAACAAACCCACTATATAAAATGTATATATTAAAATAGTATAGGTAATATTTGATGAATAATAGGATACATTTCATTAAATTAGGACTGTTTGATCATAATAAACCCAATGTTTTACACTATCTAGATATATGACATATAATAACAAAGAGATACTATAATTTGATTTGTATTAAAGGTTAAATCTAAATTCATTACCCGAGATAACAAACAAAAAATTATATAGAATGCTTGTAATACCTCCATCTTGGTATAGTGGCATTAACCCTGGTCGTGATGCAACTAATTTAAACCTCATCCATGTTTAAAGGATGTTGAAATGAATATATAAACCCAAAATCATTAACATTCATAATCCTCATAAAATTGGATTCAATATCACTAGGAAATTCACTATGGTGTCGAAGATGTTATAAGAATATCCAAATTACCACCACTATAACATAAAATAGTGGATTGGAAATTTCCAGGACATATCAACGCACTATAATGAATGCCATGTTGTGGTGTGACTAGTCTAATCATTTCCATTAATCATTTTTCTTATGTCCCTCTCCCCAACTATCCATTATTTTTATAAACTCATTCATTTCAGTTTTCCTTGTTTCCTATAAGAAGATAGTTCAACCATCAAAAACAAAAAAAATGGATACCACACAAGCATGGTTCTCCACATTATACATATTTAAAAGTATATATAATTAATACAAAAACATTCCATACACCACATGTGTGAATATTTTCAATTTTATAATCTATTTAATTATCCAAAAACCACACTCTTATTTCTTTTTTTACTAATCTTAATGTCCCCCAATTTATAAAATGGTTCCCAGTAATAACATTTCTCTAAATAGGAAATCTGCATAGGAACAATTATTCCTATCTCTACTATCTGGAATTATTATTGTGAAAAAATATTTAATCTCCCTATATATAACACCTATATTCTCTCTCTTGAAACCTAAAAAGCCGAGAAAAAAGAATAAGGAGTTTTTTATAAATTTTTTCTATTATAGTTGACACATCAACATTATTCATTCAATTTGTAGTAAAACCAAAATAACATTATGAAACATTATTTGAGATATAGAATCATCTCCAAAAGATATATCAATTCTATATTTCAATTAAAATATTATAATGAACACATTATAGGAATAAGGATCATAAACACTCAACATCACTATTATTTCATAAATTAAGATAATTAATACATAAAATCTCAATGAAATAAAACATTGAACTTCTCCTGAAATTGGGATTCTATATTCATCTCACACTATAAATTTTGAAGTTAAAATACACTATGATTCCCTAATATATATACCATTAGAATATAATGATCTCATAATACATTCTAATGGGTGTCTTAGATCTCAATACATAGTCATTATATTCCAAATTATCTTCAAATCTTATCCATCGATAATGAACTCCATGGTAATCATCATAATGATGGTGTTGAAAATAAGATATATTTAGGTGATCATAAATAATTTTTATTTATATAGAACATTTTAATCAATATGATAAAACAACAACATGTTAAAACACATACAAATATCAAAAAAAACTATAAGAAATCATACACACATGGTCGGACCTCCACTAGACATAACAATGGGATATCATTCAGAAAATATGATTTATTACATAATAAAACAAGGTAATCATAATATAATCATTATAGGACATCAAAGGATCATGATATACCATTATATTCTCATGAATCACATTCACCTTCTATGTTATCCTTTAAACTATATTCAGTCTGATAGTCACTAACATCACATATTTAGTCCAACACAATTGAGGTAGGAAAATTAAAATATACAACACATAAAATAGAATAATATATATAGGAGATAGAAATTAATACTTTTATAAGAAAAAATTACAATGATTTCACATGTCACCTAATAACTATTTTAATAAAAAATTCATTCATATAACATGTCCTATAATGTATGGATGGGTTTCTCTACATAACTATTTATAAATGAATAATGGGGTCGTAATTTAATATATTTTAATAAATTAATTATAGTGTAATATATATAACCAACAGGTGAAATTGGTGTCATAATAAAAGGCCAATTAATTGTACACACCAATAATACAGACCACCACGTCTTGATATTTCCTCGATAAAACAACCAATGATATATACTCAAATTTCACCATATAGGGAAAAGACAACGTAAAATGGCATAAACTTATTAATATTGAATCAAATACAACTTGATAATGAGGTACACTTGTGATGAAACCCTTCATGACGTCCTCCCACATCCACTAGGGATCATATTGTAGTTGAATTAGCCCAGTTGGAACATGATGTACAGTCGTCACCCTTAGGAAAAGTAAGCATTAACATATAAACTTCACAATAGGTTTCTTAAACCCCATCCCACAAAACAAAATTTACAATTTATGGTCCATATTAATTGAGTACAATGTAAATACATTAGTGGAATACAGATTTCATGATGAACCAAATTATACATCGTTAAAGGATGAATGATCATCCTATGGAAGAAGACTTGATGTTGACCATACATAAACCACCCCTTAGGGGTATCACTAAAAAATATGATAATTCTAATCCAATAAATAAAAATCCCCAAAATAATAAACTTATACATATTTCACCATAGACAAAAATATATAATACTGATTAATATACCATCTACATTGATCATTAACCATATCAATGTGGACCAATAAGATTACCTCCACCACTCTCCAATATATCTATACTGATCCATTGGATCACATCATGAATTCCAACCAAGAACCAAAACTATGAAATTATGTCTCCCCAGTATATATGAAATAATATCAACATAATAAAATGTATATTCCAATAATGAAAAAAATACATCAGTATAAATCATACTAACAATTCCTATAAGTAATTATATTATGATCATTGAAGACTCAACAATTAATGGAATGAAAACTTATAAACTCATTATTTTGATGTAATATAAAATTAATAGTGTTATTTTATGTTTATCTTAGATAAATTAATTTTTTTGTGGTTAAGTGGTTATAATAGTTAAAAAATAATATTAAATTATTTTGAATATCCAACACACAATAGTGATGGGAATGGTGGAGGTGTTAAAATTTTATAAGTATTTCGTATGTCTCATAATGTTTTTTTATTAGGTTTAACAATATCCATCTAAACAAGATGATATATGAAATAATTGGGTATTAGATACAAAATATAATAGATCCTTCATGGTATGGGCCTTGTATAAGGTTTTGTGTGTCCTGGAATTCGTATCATGGACCTTTTGTCAGCGTTCAATCATTTCGGTCTTCCGGATAGAGTTTATTAAGGCACTCATGTAGTGGTTTATATTTTGATCTAACTGTCATTTATTTAGTGATCCATGGATAGTGTAATGGCTAATAGTAGTTGATTTAGTGGTCCTTTCAACAAGATAGTGTCACATAAGTAAAATTAGGAGATTTTTTTGTTGTATTTAGGTGTGGATGTTTTGGATTAGATATTGTTGGAAACAATATAACTGGTTTATAAATTTATACGGAAAAATCAAAACATTCCATGGATTAAGGTTTTGTGGGTAAAAAAGGGGAAGTATTTAATCATAAACTATGGTACACACAAAAAGAAAGAATTCTTTAGTGATTTAAAATTGATTAAAATAAAAAACCGCAACATTTTCCAAGTACTGTGGATGTAAAATATTTTTTTAAATTATATAAATATCCAATGATTTTATTGATTGGTGGGTTTAATGATCAACTAAGAACACATGTGTAATATTATTAGGATGCATAAATTGTTTTTAGACTAAATTAAAATCATGAAAACTAGTCATAATATGTTATATTGTTAGGGTTCTGGAATTAGAGAATTCCATTATAATTTGTGGATATATTACTCATTCCATATGTTTTTCCTCTGGATTTAGTCATGAATTATGTTTTATTGTCCCTGGAATCACTTACAACTTAATTCAATAATGACCATTAATTCATATAATATATATGTTAAATTATATTATTTATAATGGAAGAATCTGGATAACCCACATCAAGATAACAATTCTATTAAATTGATTTAAAGAAATAATATTTGGCTGTGTGAACTAAAAATGGGCATAATATTAGAATTCATTTATAATGTGTTCAATGTTGAACAGTTTATTCATATATAGATTTATAATATTTTTTTAAAAAATTGTGTTATTCCACCAAGTGTTATTTTGTGTTTGAGTAATAGGGGATATGGTTGAGAGATGGGTATATTATAGGATTCCATTTTAAAGGGAGTTGAAATAGAAGAATGTAATTGTATTACATGAGGTGGATTGGGTGACTAACATGGTGTTTCCCACCTATAATTTTTAATACATTTTTAATGCGTTTAATGTATTTTTTTCTTGCTATATATATAAAAATATAGTAATCATGAGATAAATAATTATTTTCATAGTTTTGATTTTGGTAATTCTATGGAAGGATGACTAATGGGATGTATACTCTTCCAATGGATATTCTATATTATTAATATGTAGACTATGCTAATCATTAAATTGGTAAGCGGAATGTATCATAAAAGATGAGTGGATAACATTGAGGCATAATTTACAATTGGTAATGTTTTTTTCTAGGAGTTGGTCATGATTTATAGTATGGTGTAGTTCTATAAACTATAACATAGTAATCAAGTAATGATTTGGGTGTAAAAATAAATTTAGTTTTAACAATTATAATTCATGTCTAATTATTATCTTTTTTTAAATAATTATGTATAGTTTCATACCATCCTATATAATTATTTATTTTATCCCATTATGGTTGTCCACTTTTTTTATGTCAGTTATTTGGGTACTTCAACCCACAATGATTTCATGTATTAGTGGGTGACTATAATTATGGAAATAATCAATCATTAGTAATTTTGTGACTCATAATTTGAAATTATAAAAATATTGTTTTCTATTAATGATATAAATATGTAAAAATAATAAATCGACTATGGATTGTGACTGATTTTTAATCTTGGGAATGGATATAGAAAATTTCACATTTCAAGAGACATAAAATTCAATATGACGGATTCACTAAGATTATATTTCAACATAAAAAACATGTTAACCCATAAATCATACAATATTCGGTGGATAATTTTGATTTCTATAAAAAAGAAAATCCAACTCCTGAAGAATTTTATTTTAATATTTATATAGAATTACAAAAATAACATCCCACCATTCCTTCAAGGAGATACATGTCCTAAAAAGTATATTTAAATTATTTCAAATATTGTAGATCTTAAATTTCCTTTGTACCCCATATGACGTAATAAAAAACATGGATGATTATATGAATGAAATCCCATATTTGTAATTATATGTCACTGATGTTGATTTAAAGGATGGATGAAGCCTCACATGGAAATTTTAGAAATTATAATTAAATAATCCATCTTATCAACATATTTTAAATTAATTGGTAATGGTATATTTGATTTAAATAAAAATATATATCATGAAATTATGGACTAGATATCTTGATTATGGTTTCCAAATCATATTCCACTAGAAGTGATAGCTTCTAAATATATTTAAAAACACATGTTTCAATATGTCTTATGAATATAAATTCTCTCTATAGGTATGAAATTCATCATTTATATATAATATATTATGGAAAATAATATGGTGGGGGAATAAGTTTATGTTTAATAGAATTTTAGTACATTAAATACATTTTTCAATCAAAGGGAATGTTTAAATTTTAGTGTATGAAATAATAACAAGTGAGGGAGTAACAATCATGTAAAAAATACATAGAATAACAATAATCAAGGTTATTTTAACTTACTTAATGAAGAACCAATAATGTGGTAAGGTTCCACTGTAATTCACCGAAACAAATTAATTTGAAAAAACTCCAACTACAAGTGATAATCCATGATTTCCATAAAATGGCTAACCTAAATTGTTTATGTTGGAATGAAAAAAATAGATAATGATTGTAAAATTTTACTCAATCATATATTGAACCTCCTAGACGATCTCATCATGGTGTCTATAGATTTCATCATCGACCTAGATAGAGTAATTATAAGAGTAAATTGAAATCTCTTCCCACTCACCCATACTGTGAGAGTAAAAACAATAGAAATGGGATTAAATGATATGTTTTTGGAGATGATTAGGACATTTATAAAGATGTTTGAGACCAATCAGTTGTGCAAGAATTGAATATTCTTAATTTATCATTAATTAATGACTTTCGATACACAAGATCCTCGTGTTATTTTATTGATCCTATAATGAGAAGTAAAATGGGGTTAAATGTTGAGATGAGTTAACATATAACATGGATCAAGACAAAACATAAGAAATGAGTTTTTATATAATTTCTTTATATGGAATGATTTATAAATATTAATAAAATTATTTTTCATTTTGAGTTCCTTTTCATGTAAATAGGTAATTTTTATATAAACATGAGTACGAGTTGGTTATTTAAATATCATACTAATTATTATGCTCAAAGGGTTTCATCCATACCCCATGATTGAAGTGTTCAACCATTTAATGAGTAATGTGAAATAAATGTTTAAAAATTTGAACATAAAATGGTAGTATTCGAATCATACATGTATTAGTTTTAAATAGTGACCTACGGAACTATAATTAAAATTAATTGTGTGGATAATCCTATAATATATAATAAAAAATGTGTTATTATTTATAAGAATTTGAAGGATTCATCATGATAGGGAAGATTAATTTTACATCGAACTATTATCGTAAAAAAACACTAATATCATTATATCCATATAGAATATGACCAAAAAGAAATTGAAAATTAAGGTTTATTCAAATAATTATAAATAAAGGGATTTATTAGGGAAAGTATTGAACATTTTTTTGCTAGTTTTTTTAATGTAGTTATTTTGTACTCTCTAATAAATCATTGGTTATTTAAAAATGAAATAAGTTATATTAATGATTTATATCTTCTTCATCTAATCGATGAACAATAAATATTGTTATGGTGTTGTAGATGGTTCAATAGGATTGATATTTTTTCTGGTTACAACGAACTATTTGTTATAATGAAGGATATTCTAAAATCATTTTTTACTAGTTACCACCATTATGTGTACATAGTCAGTCCCATTTTAATTACAAAATCACTATAACTATTAACCTAATTAATGATCCATATCATTCATACGGATCTAGAATTGTATGTGGTGTTGTTTTTTTTGATGGAATTCATGTGTAATATATAAAGATAAATGACTAAGAATGTCACTTAGATATAGTTATATGTATTGTTCGATAATAAAATCTCAATTAAAAGTAATGTATTAGAGAATTTAAAATAGTTGATGTCTAATTTCAATGAAATAAAATATCTAAATAGGTTATATTAGTCGATACTTAAAATGTTGATCTTTTGAAATAATGAAAACCACTTATGAATTTTTTTTGATCAGATGAATATTTGGGATAATAAGTCTCTATAACGATATGATTTTATATTTTACATTTTGAGTTTCACAGATTATGGTATTAACATGGAAGAATAATTCTTTATTGACTTGAAATTATATTTGAAATATTTTTTATACCGTATGGAGTGAAATAAATGAATAATGATTCTAATTAATCCAAACACTAGTAAGAGATATGTTACAAATACCTATTCATATGAATATTGATTTTGATTTATTATCTTATTTGAATTCAATTTCATAGACTATAGATCATAAAAGTATTGTGAACATGAATATAACTATGATATATATAATAGTAAATAGGTTTTCATGGTCCATGCATTAAAAAACTTTTGTAAGAATAATTTTAAGGGGATGTTTGTTGAATTAATTGATCCATAAAATGTAAAATACATATTTTCAAAATATAACATTAACATAATGTAGTTATTTTAAAAATAATATATCTAGATATAATACATTGAATTTGTTTATATATCTGGAAATGAAAAATCTATAACTTATCCATTGTATTGATTATACTATAACAATATGGTAGGAGATAACCATAATTATTGAAAAATAATTACGTAAATTGATATCTATCACTATAAGAATATAATATACTATGATTGCATCATCTTATATATATTTACACTAATACCTTACCCAAAATATAATGTCAAGGAATATCAATAGACATGAATTATCTCTCTTACAATTAGGTGAAACTTTAATGTAAGTGATCCCATGGATGGATAAAAAAACAAGGGTTACAATGTATTTGTTTAGATATAATAGCTCTATTTTTGATAGGTAATTAATTTCAATGGGGAACCAATTTCATTTTCCTCTGAAAAAGACCCTATGTTTATATCACAATTTTTTATGTCACAAAAACAATCAATTGAAACCTTGTTTCCCTTGAGGAAAACTGAACTCCCTAAAATAAATGTTAGACTAATCAAATTTATCACGTTTTTAGTGGAAATACTATCTATATGTATGATATAAACTTTTAGTTCAGGGGACGTAAATTTTTCATTAAGGTAGTTATCATATATAAAAATAATCAATAATCTGTATAAATGTTAGTATTTTGTTAAATATATAGTATAATTATTTTATCTCTATTTTTTTGGTATGATACCAAAAAAATTATGATTAGACCCATTCAATGTAGATGAAACAAAATTTAATATCAAATTGGAAATAAAATGGATTTTAATTGATGAATGACATATGAAGTCATATATAGTTCCCAGTCATCACCCTTTTGCTTTTTTATGTGGGAGATGACATTTTTATTTATCTTCAACATTAGTGTATCAATTAATTTGTATGAAGTGAATACGATTTACTTGATATGCTGAATAAATTGAGAAAGATGTTCACATATGTGAAGTGTCCTAACTATTGTCTTGACGACCGATAATATGTCCTTTTAATAATATTTCCACATGATTCCATTAATATTATATTTTCCTGGAATAATTGAATTGATGAGATGAGAAAATCTGAATCATTATAATGATTCACTAATTTTCCACACCATTATACTCATTATTGATAAGAGAGACCAATCCTTGTGTGGTATACATATCACTTTGGTACAAATATTATGGAATCTTGTCACCATTAATACAAGACATTGAAATTGAAATATCTTATGAAAAAAATGGAAATCACATTTCTGACACACCCCCATCCTCCAAAGTTTTGATGTTTGTACTCCCAAATGGAGTTGATAATATGATAATAATAATGGTAGGATTATTATTATTTAATTATATAATATTATGTCATCTACATCATGAAATAAATTCATTGATGTTTAGAGAGATATTATTATGGAATAAGGTGTCTAGTATTTCATTGGTCCACATTTCTAGTGTTTCGGGTGTGTGGGAGTGGTTCAACTCAAATAGAAAATTTCTAATGGCTAAAAATGTAGTTATTAACAGATGTTGGGGTATTTGAATTCATAAAAGAATACATTTCAGTTGTGTGAATTTCGTCCCCCATGAGACGGTGTCTTCGATGTAGGGTCCATGTGTAATGGACAATATATGTGGTTCATCGCCTTAATATCCTTGTATAAGGGTTATTTTCTTCATTCCTTTTTAAGGTAATATTAATGATATCATGAATTGTTGAGAATTTTTTGTAAGGTGTGTGGTGCTCAGTTCAAGAAAGATACATAATCTAGATGGGTTTACATTTTTTAGCAGGGGATGGTTACCTATGAGAAATTTAAAGACCACCATGACATTTATATGACATTGATGGTTGGATTCAATATGGGGGTGGTATTAGTTGAATATATTTGGAAATGTAAAATGGTGTATCACTATACTTTGTTCCATAGTGAGGTGGTATACAAATCAATGAGTATTTTTTCCAACAACATTGTACACACTATATGTGAGACCATGGTGGAGTATTAGGGATAGACACATCTAATAGTTTCAAATAATATGGGGGTAATTCACAACATTTTGATTCATTGTATAGTTTTAGTCAACATTATTTTTTTTAAAAACGATCATGTTTTGGGGGAGACTCACATTTCAATGGGAAACTATATAGAAAATATGTAGTTCATCCTAATGAAAAATTTGAATAAATTAATATAACACCCTATATATTATAAAAAAGTAAATTTGATATATGTTTTTTCACATGAATCACATAAATAAAATAACCCATGATACCTTTAATTAAGATAAAAGTATATTTATTTATATGAATATTATAATGTAGTTGTTGAATTTTATATGATATAGAAAAAAATATGCATTATGAAATCTATGTAGACATAATTTTTTTTACATAATAAAAATTAATTGAATTTTATTATTCTAACTAAATAACTAAATAGATCATTATATGATATAAAGTGTATTTTATTAAAAATGGCATTTATGTATTCTGTCCACTTATATTATAATTAATATTTATAAAATATTTAAATAAAAATTAATTAATTTTTTTTCAATTTATAATAATAATTTCCATATATTATATTTAATATATTCCATAGATAACATGAAAATATGTAACTACCATAAATATTGGTTATCATAGTAAATAATTATTTTTCAAAGAGTTGTTAATTATTAGAATTGTGTAATTTTTTTCTAAATTAAATAAATAAGTAAATTTTTAATAATGAAAGTAATATGATTTTTATTCATATAAAATAATAATTTAGTTTTCAATTGATTTTTAATTGATTGGAAACATGAATGAACAACATAAATTTTTAAAAAGGAGTTATTATACAACAAAATAGTTTTTCTATATCTTATGATATAATTTAAAAGATAATATCTCTATTTTCATAAATTATTTAAATAATTAATATTCAATATTTAGAATATGTCCAGAACTTTGAAGTATGGTTCATCATATATATATATTTTATATAATTATTAGCATGGATAATTATTTATTATCGATAATAAACATAATATTCATTATTTAAAAAGATTATCTAATTCTATTATATTAACATGACAATAAAATATTTTTTATTAACATTTTTATGTCAGTAAATAATATACTTCTATCACAAAAACAAATATTCACCTCCCAACCTGATATCTTATTCAATTTTATTCTTACCCATCTCTTATAACTCAATTAAAAGGGGAAGTCCATCTTTTTTATAATATAAATAGTGATCACATCCACCAAAATTACTGAATTTTAATGTTTCTAAATTAAATTTAATAGACACAAATTTGAACATTAATATATCATCTTTACATATTTTTAATCGATTTTTAATATAAGAATACTTATATTATCTATTTCCATGATTTATTTCAAGAGATGACTCATGTCCTTAACATGAGTATTAGACAGTCACTAAAATTTCTATATCTATCATTATCATGGACCATCCAAAAAAGTTATTATGACAATATAAATATAATTATGTAAGCGTAATTGGCGTACAAAAACTCCATTACATTCATGGTGAAACCATAAACTATTCTAAAAAATACTTTAAAAATGAAAATTCCATTCGGGGGTTCTTAAGTGGCACAACCATAGGAATGAGGTGTATTTTCATCACAACACTAGATGAATGATTTTAAAATTAAATTTAATGAATAAATATGATATTTATGGTTTTTATTAAATAATGTAAATAATTATTCATTATATCTTGTACGTTTACAAAAACATATAATTATATAATTGACCATTCAATGTAAACATAAAAATTAGAAAAAAATCAACAATCTATGTAATAGAATCATATATAATATCATATTATTATAAATACTAAAAAATAATATTCCATTAATTAATAATATGTGTATATTTTGAATATACATATGAATTTATTTTACTATAAATATACCACATCATTAATATTCATTAATTATAGCATGTTATTGTTTTTATGGTTAAAAATATACATGAGAAAAGCAATAAATATATATCATATATGATTATGAAAACAATAATTATCATAATAGTAAACATTACTGCATAGTTATTATTTGGATTAGGGTCCTGTAATTGTATTATTAGTATTTAACTCGTTATCAGTATACCTCTGTTTCATTCATTATATATTAACAACAAAATATCATTAGGGATTTCATTATCAAAAAATATAAACAACCCATCCATGAAATAAAAATTGAAACATACAAATCTAACAAACCAAAATGATTCAACTATATTGTATGATCTTGTAATTTTTATTTTTTTATCAACAATTAATTACCAATAATTCTATTATGAATGAAATGAAATTACTACCATCTGATGATGAAAATAAATAATCACTAACAAATAAAATTATAAAAAATTATTATAATAATGGTCAATAAAATGAAATAGACATGTATAATGTCATTAATTTTGGTATATATAGGTTTTAATTTATTATTTAAGAGGTTAAATATCATTCATGTAAATGAGGAGTTATGGTATGGTTTGTATTCTTAATTTTCATTCCATAAGACATATGTCATATTTAACAATTGATTTATTTTATGGTGAATTAAATAATATATAGTTCAATTTCATCATATATTTCATAAAATTTAATTTATTTTCACAATAATTAATTTTTATATCTTCTATGGGATTCTGATTCATTTGTTACTAAGCCAATAATTTTTTGTCTATTCAATTTTTATTCATGGAGTTTTATTCATTCTTGAAAAACATGATTCATATAAGATAAGATCACTATACTTAAGGATTTTATTAACTAATAATACCAATTTACTTTTCATATATTTTCATTTCATTATGATGATTTTGTTTTTAATGATTTTTTATCAATCATTACTTTTAATGGGTATATTAATTCATAATATTAATTAATTTTTTAGAATAATCTCCATCATCGTTCATTTTTATTTTTCCTCCATATCTAAATTTAGAGTTTCAATAAATATTTCCAACATATATTTTGAAATCATAATTTGTATTATCTCAACTATTGTTCTAATTTTACATTATCAATATTTAAAAGGATTATTTATTATACCTTTTATATTATGAGTGACAAAAAATTGGATTTTAATATATTAAAAATGTATATGCCATTAAAAATCTTATATTACATTTTACCTTAGAAATTTATTCTATAATAACATTATTTATCTTTAAATTATCCATTATTTTAAGATTATTTAAATTAAGGTATCAAAAATGTTTCCATTTCACCTTTATGATGATGAGTACTTAAATTGATATGTGTAATTATTTTTTTCTATAAAAAATATAATATATGTTCAAATAGAATTTTTGTAGTTTTTATTAATTTTTCATTTAAAACTATAAATTAATTTATCATTTTGAGTTATTTTCCATGAATTAATTATTAATTTATTTTATACAATATTTTAAATAGATAGTTAGAACATGATATCGAATGATCTAATTCTTGATACCTTCATATATTGTATTATTCAGTGATGTTCTAATTCAAATAAATTATTCATCTAAACACTTATACATCAATTTTTTTTGAATATTTAATTGTGTTATTTTGTAATGATCACATGAAATTTATTTCTATGGATGTCATAAAATCACATTAGAAAATATACATAGTGTGAAATTTATTGATATTATATTTTACGATAATTCCATAATGGATGATTATTAATTACAACAGAATGTTAATATTTTATTTTATTGATATAAATTTACATTATACACTGAATGAATTAAATATTATTATGTTATTGTCGTTATTAGATTAATATATCCCTTAGATGAGTGTGTAGTCCAACTGAGAAAAAAATGTTTTTTATTTTGGTGTCTTTTTATATAATTATATTTTTTGTTATACGATGAGACCATATCAGTATGATCATTAAATCGCATGAATTAACCCTTGATTATTATGATCCATAATTAAAATTACATAATTCTAATTTTTCAATCAAGAATTAATTCACTTTCATTTTAGTAGAATTCTAGGATCTGAGTATTGTAGTGTTATGTCATCAATTTTTATTTGAAGAACATTATATATAAAAAATTTACACTTCTTATCAGTAAGCATTTTTTCTGTAATATAAATATTTTTAAATAAAAAAAATTATATTCATTTGAAAAATCAATGCAATGGAAGAGACCACTTCCTTTTACATACCCATCAAATAACCATGTGAATAACATTTTAAAATGTCAGATGAGAAGAAAAGTCCATTAAGGGGCCTAAATAGATTTTTTTTTTGTAATTCTAGGAAAAAAAATGAAAATCCATGATTTTTATATATATAAATAAATGTTCACCGAGAAAAATGCAATATGATATTTTATGTATGAAATAAAAAAATTATAAATATAATCATTTTAATATGAAAAATTTAAATCATAATCATATCTTCGGACATAATTTTTTATTTCACTAATGGAAATTTAATAAAAAATATAGTCAATATACATCTATGGAATACAAAATTAAATGAAGGGAAATAATTCACCCACCCAATCATGGTTTATTGTTGATCCACCCATCTGGGGTAAATAATGTGACCACTCAGCTGCAAATTAGAATGGAACCACCAATCATTTATTTATAAGATAACACACATTCTTAGCCGATACTATAACCCCCCTATAATTTTTTATAATTAAACCACACATCCATGGTTTATAATAGATCCCTTGTTATCTATTTATAATTTAACCACACATCTTTGGATTATAGAAGAATGACGAATAATAATAAAAAAAATCAATAACAAAAAAATCACAAATCATTAAATTTTTCATTTTCATCATTAACAATTAAAAACATAGTTAATCCTTTATGGAAATCTTTGTATGATATAAAAGTGCCCTTTTTTTAATATCCAATTTTCAATAGAAATATAAAAGAATTATAAAAAACCAATTATTAATAATAATAAAAATTAGAATTATGGAGTGTGTGTTTTATATAAAAAAATATTTTAAATTATTAAAATAATAAAATAATGTTTATATTAGTTGGAAAAGTCATTGTCTTAGTACATGATAAAATAGAACATTCAATTTTTTATATTTCATTAATGTAAAACATTCAACATAAATTTTCCTTTATTTGAATACTAATGAATTTAAAATTAATTAATTTTTAAAAAATTCATGTACATATTAATTAGTTAATAAAATCATTTTAAAAACATTTACTTTGTATAGAAATATAGTTTTAATGAAATATTAAAATATGATTTTTAAAAATAAAATTCATTAAAACATTCCAATAAATTGATTCATAATATCCCTGAAATTATAACAAAATATGTAATAAAAAATATGATGATTATAGAGTTATTATTCATTAACCTAAAAATGGGGATTTTTATACTACTCATTAAATAATATAGGTTCATAACATTAATATATTCCTCAACGAAAAGAAATTTAGATGAATCCACATACCTCATGAAATTATTTTAGTTATTGTTATATATGATAAGGAATAATAAACATATATTTTTAATTATATTATTACATATTTTTTATAAATTTAGTATTATTTTTATTCCACTTTATACCATTTTATATACAATTACTTAAACAAAAATGCTTATGTCAATTGTTTCGATGATATTTGGATTACATTCCTAATATTTTAACTAGAAAGTTGACTATGGTATAAGTGGTCATTATTTAAAAATATATATAGTAGTATAATTATTTTTCAAATTTATAAATAAATTATACCTACTAAAACCTATAATTAATGGCGGTTATGAAAAATCAACTATGTTATAGTCATGGAGATGATTGGTCATACATATGAATGACCAATGATTCCATTTTTGATTATCATTATGGAAATATGTTGTGTCTTATTTTATCATTTAATAATTATAATAGTAAAAAAATCCATAATAATTCGATAAATATACTTTTATATATCATCCATGTGTCTTTTAAACAAAAATTATTGTCAAATCACATCATGGATATGGTGGTCCAAACGCACGCATGAACAATGCTATTTTTATTTAGTGTAATAATTACAATGTTATATTATCATTTTAGAAAGATATATATTTCATAAATTTTATAAATATGTCATTAATATCATAGTTATTCATTAAATTTATCCTTATAAAAATTCATGTAAATAATTAGTGATAGATGGGTCACATCACATGATGATATAGTAGTCCATTATACACACAAGAGATGTTATCATATATCTCATAAATTAGAATATAAGAAGGTATCTATTTTATATAATAAATTTATACATATGTGAATATTATATTCTATTTAATTTTAATACGTAATTTTAACATGTTAGGTGAGGATATAATTGAAAACTAATCACATCGGCTTGCATGGAGATAATCTATCATACACAATAATAATGATTTCAAATTTTAAAAGATAAGAGAGGATATTGATTTATGGAAAAATATTTATAAAATAACATAGCATTATATTATAGAAACAATTTTTATAATGTCATAATATTTGAAGAAGATTCTATTTAGGAAGTAGAAAAAAATAAATACAATGCATGATTTTGTGTAATACTTATTCATGATATAACCTTTATATATATTACCCAAAATCCATAGTTGGATGGTTTTTAATAAAAATAAGAGTTATATTATTTGATAAGAGATTCAAAAAAAATATTTGGGTAGTAATGATCTAAGTAAAGTGAAGTTATGGTGTGATGTGGATATATGACGGTGTTTCCTTTTATATGTGTGTTGTGTGGAAACCATATTATTTTATAAAAGATAAGTTGTTGCCACATATTTTACATGCTAAAAATATAATAAATGATCCATTACTGATATTTATCCATTTTATTATCTAAAAGTATTAGTAAAATTTATCATAGGCATGTTTTTAGGTCATTTTAACAATTCTATATTTATTTTAACCCCTGATAAACACGTTTTAACTCATACCATGGTAATTAATATATAGAATTTTCACCATTCATTATGGTTAAAAATTATATTTCAGTGATTAAAAAAGATAAATAATTAATAATAAAAATATATAATTAATTTAATGAAATTACATTCATAGACGTGGAAACATTTAATTTAATATAAAACCTATAAGAGCGAATAAAAATTGACTTTCCCGTAAGCATATTTTTCATGAATATATTGATTTTTAATTAATGTTGTGAATATTAATCATAATTTTATATATATAAATAAATAGTAATTGATATATACTCAATAAATATCACATAAATCATTCCTCAATTGGGGTTCTTCTGACTAATAAATATTGTGAAATATTCATTAATTTAAAATTGTTTTTATAAAACCTATTTTAAACCTCTATATAATCATATAGTAAAATCCAACATAAAAATGATTCAAAAATAATTAATTGATTAAATATAAAATATATAATATAGTTTTAATTAAAAATATATAATTTACATAATATTACATTTATTCAAATTTAATTGTTTAAATAAATGTTTTTTAAAAAAATCAAAAAAAAATCACTATTCACTAATAAATAATTAATTATTAAAATATAAAAAATTATATCATACATAAATTTGGATATTAATTTTTCAATAATGAAATATGTTTTATTAAATTTAAAAAATAAATTTTATATATTATTTTATAAAATTAAATCATAACAAAAAAATTGATTATTTAAAATGATTTCTTTTTTGATGTACAAGTTACAATATATTACTATAATGAATATTAATGTTTATTTACTGAAAATAAGTTATTAATTTATTAAATATAATTTTACATTATCCCTTCATTTTGATGTTACATCCTCAAAATATTATTCATCTTCTAAACAAATGGAGACCTATTTTCTTCATTGAATTTTCATATTCCCATATTTCATTTTCAACCTTTTGGTGTTTCTATAAAACCATAACATTGTGAGTGAAATAATTCCAATAACAAATTCAATTATCAAGGATATTAATATGTGGTTACCCATATAAAAAATTCACTTTGAAATGAACTGGTTCAAGTCTAAAACCATTAAATTAACAAGTGACCTATTTCCTTAATATAAAATCATGATGTAAGTTGTTTAACTTGGAAAAAACAGGGAATACCGCTCAATTGAAATTTGATCCATCATTTTACACAATTTCATATAGTTCCTTGAATCAAAGATGTATATTACCCTATTAATAAAAAATATATCAATTTTCCAGAGAGATACATTTTTAAAAATGTGATCACCTACCTTAAAAGATATATTTTTTATGGTTATCAACATAAATTTTCCACTAACATTGTGATGTACTAATGTGTTTCTATATCAGCTATATCATCCAAGATATTTCCTCTGCCAAATATCATACCACCAAATTTCATTTTCCACATTCATTCCAAAATGTGTATAGTCCACACAAAACTATATATAATTCTTCAAACGTACCATAAATATTCTATAATGAAAACTCTTGTTATAACAATTATCACAAAAAAATTGAATATCCCAATGTCACATTTAATTAATTGAACTAAAAAAAATCATATCTTACATGGTATGAATATTCCTCACCTAATTATGATCATTTTTTGTATGAAATGTTGTGCTATCATTTAATTTTGTACAAAATGAATATTTATTTCCCTTCAAAAAGTTATATTTTAAACTTGCATCATAGTATTAAATAATATAGAGGGGTACTTCATTTATCTTGAACATCTCTTTTAGACATGTTATAGTAATATGATCAAATGAAAAGATATATTAAATAGGAATAAAATGCATATTTGTTTTAAATTTATCAACAATAACCCAAATAACAATATTATATCATGATGTATTAAGTAATAATTCCCCAAAATCTATTGAGATAGTTAAACATATATAGTACATTGTTGTAAAATAATGAATCATTCCCTTTATAAAATTTAATTATTATATAACAATATATAAATTCATCCACTTCATGGTAATATTAGTAATTTATCATAATTATTACCCCAGGCTAGTAATAATCTCGATGATTTATATACATTATAGTCCTTCTCAGATGAATTTAAATTGGATCACGATGATATGAACTCAATAACACATTCATCAAATGGGAATCACAAAGAACACATAATATTTTTCCGAACAATAAATCACATTATTAATCAATACATAAAACATTAATCTTTCCCTTATTAATGGATTCAACCAATTCTTGTCACTCATGATCATTTTTATATGTATTCAATATTAATTCCAAAAATTTGTACTACCAATAAATGAAAAAATACACTATTTACATTAATCAATAAAATCTAGGAAAAATTCAACAAATAAATAATCAATGTTTATTTTCCAAATGATTCATGATTAATGCACCATTATAATTATGACTCAAAAAATTGACCACATTGTATTGTTTTCTTGTCTTGTAATGAATCTTTTAGTTATAATACTTAATAAATTTTACCAAACTACCCTACCCATGTTCAATTCATATTGTGTGATTATATACTATATTTTTTTGTGATCAAAATATCTTTTATTTTTTACTCTATAAAAATGGAGTCTTAAACTATTTATATTAATAACCAAAATAAGCAATTTCAGATGATGTCTATAGTAATTTAAAAGATGAATTTTCAAATAGAGTGAAGCATAAAGAAATTTCAAAATAATTATATATCAATAATAAACCAAATACCTTTAATTAAGATTGACTCTAGATAAAAATTAACTATTTCTGGATGGAAGGGAGAAAGCGTGGGCATTTGTAAATTAAAATTTATGTTCCCAGCAACAATAATAAAATTTATTTTATCCAAATGAATGTAATTCATTTCCATGTAGACATAGTCAATATGATATGAAAAAAATATTTCCTTTAATCTATCATATGAGACCCTCTAATCCCCACAAAGACAAATTTCTATAATATTTCTGTCTTTTTGTCCTCCGTGGATAACCTTTTTATCAGTTTATATAGTTATTCCATAATTTCACGAAATATTACCAATTAAAGAAATATTTCCAAGAAAAAAAGGCACTCTTAAAAAATTTTAAAGTTATATTATTTTATGATTATGTTTTAAAATGAATCATTTTCTGTCTTTCATGATCATCATTAAATTTATAAGATACCAAAATTACATAAATAATCACCCCAAATGTAAATTTTCAATGAAATCATGGAAAAACATAATAATACTGTCAATAAAAATAAAAGTTAAATTAGAAATCATAAAAGGAATAAATAAACACATGTAATTCTTATTTGTATTACAAAGCAAGGTATTCATAATATATACTTATTTCCCTTTCAACAAATGTTACCCAAAATAATATCATCCTTTGAAAAATACTATGTTCCCAGTATTAGTTTAAAGTAACAATTTATATGAGCTTAAGGTGGAAGGTTCATGAAAATTATATTATTACATTTTCATTATTTAGAAAAAACATATAAACACTCATTTAATCCATGTATTATTTTGGAATATAATATAAATAATAAAATGATATAGGTATTAAGATGTTATTTTATTTATGCTTCAAAATTTTCCAAACATAAATTATTGAAATATATTAAATATATTAAATCAACAAGCACATAGTTTTCCTAAAAAAGTGGACCATTTTCTGAATGGAAGATCATATTTTAAATCTGAGTTTTCTAATGTGTTTATAGAATGATCATTACGAAGACACAATATAACATTAGAGTTCATTGGAATTTTAGGTTGACTGTGGTCGTGGATACATTTAAAAAATTTGAATACATTTAATTATTTAATTAATTACATTGTCTAATAAAATGATAAATATATAATATAATGGATGATTTGAATGGTTCAATATATAACACATGAAATATATACTGTACATTGAATATTGTTGTAGTAGATTTATTTGGCGAGTGGAGACCAGATCATATATCAATGATCAATGTTCGGTAAATCTCAAGGAACAATCTACAAAAACAAAAAAGAATTATTATTCTCTATAATTTAATTAAAGACGAGTTTAGATGATGTTTTATATTTTTTATATCCCCATTGTTAAATTAGATTAAAAAAATGAACCAATCGACCAGAAAAATTGATTCATAAGACCATCATGTTGCAGGTAAGAGAATATCTACATTGATTATTGGGATAAATGATTATTTGTAAGGGTTATTTATATTACATAATAACATAAAATGATATAGAAAATTGATAACAATCAACATTTGTGAATAATTTTTATGTTTCTCTGAATACTCTCAACATTGCTAATTCATATACAATAATTCCTTTGGTAAAATGTTCAACAAATACCTGAAATCTATTTTTGTGAAACAATTTTTTTGAACAATATATTGACACCATAGATTTTCATATGGTCTGTCGACACATTTTTATTAATTTTTGGAGATGAAAAACTATTTTTGAATTTGATACGTTCATTTATGGGGTTTGATGAATGATAAAGGCATGGTTTCGATTAGAACTTTTCAGTGAATCAAAACTTGAAATATATCAATCAAATGCGGAAGTGGGTGACTGAACATGATTTTTTGACTCCCAATGAAAAAATTAGTAGATACATGGAAAATTAAAAATTTTAATATAATGGAAAAGAACTAATGATTATATGAAATACACAAGAACATATAATTTAATCAAGGATTACCTTACATGTGCAGTAATAGATCGATCTCTAGTTTTTTTATGACGAAAATAAATATTAAATGAATGTGACCCATATAAAAGTCCTGTTTCCCTTACCAAGATAATCTTCATTATATTGGAATTGTCTTTGGTCATAGGAAAAATAATTTTTAGATTAAAAAAAAGTATAGTAAAAAAACATGGACTATATTTTATTGGCTTGGGCATGCTATATACTCAAGCGAAGACATAGACATGGACAGGAGCCCTGAAAAAAGAATGTATTGGTGTCAATGTAACCTTATATATACTATAGTTTTATGATTTTTAATAATTTAATATTTTTTATTTTCCTTTTTATCATCATATTAGATATGTTTCATTTGGACCATTCCTGTGATCCACATCTCAGGGGTTATATTGGAATCACATATTACAAATATGATAATGATCCTTTCAATTGGATTTCTTAGATAGAGTTCATTAGAATCATTCAATGATTCCCAGAGTGTGATCATATATCATCGTCATTCAATAGGTGGAGTTTTTGGTATATTTTTGCGAAACTCTATATCAGTGTCAATCATCTACATAGATATTTATGGAAGATTTTATAGTTGGTATACCCATGGCCAGGTGTTTTAACCTCATACATGTATCTTTATATTTATTTATATTGTTTAAATATCTTATGGTGAGACCGAATGAGCATTACATATTTTAATAAAATCTTCAATTGTATCTAACTCATTGACAATGTTCTCTTGGATGGGTTTTAAGTGTAATTTTTTAGCTATGCTCCAATGCTGGAATGAGGTTTTAAAAGACACTAATATGGGTTTTCATTGTTTATAATATCTATAATATATTATTATATATCTTTAATACATATATCTATGCTTATTTGACTTTTATTATTGTTTTTATATGCTTAGTGATTTTGGGGTGTCATTCTAGGTATTGTTATAATTACTCATTCATTGGCACTCCCATATGTTTCTTGACTTATGTAGATGATCAAACATTTCAAAGAGTCCTTGAGAAACCATTTCTCGGTATATGTTAGTGGTAATGACATTCCGATGTGTGTTTCAAATGTTTCCTTGACAATATTAACCTTAAAAAAATAGGTTGAAAATATATTTAATTTCATTATGGTTGGACTTTATTTTACAATTTTTATTTTCTTATTAGTTTCCATACATATATGGTATGATTTATATTCATTAATTCTTGATTTATTATTTTATTTAAATTTCATCATTGTATGTTCTAAGAGATGAGAGTTTTCATGAATAGGAACATTTGGCTATGTCCTACCAATGAGTGACATTCATACACAACAATGGCCAACAGTCCCAAACCGATTGGAGGAGTGAATGTAGTATACATATTATGAAACTAATTGAGATGGGTAATGATATAGTGGTATCAAAGTACTTATGTTATACCGTAAGACAAATGTTAATGATATTGGATTATAGAGACAATGTTAGGTGTTACATGTTTTGCATTCTGGTCAGGGATTCCATTACTACTACAACAGATGACATATCCACACACCAATACATTGATATAATATCATTCAACTTATTCTAGGTATTCAATACATTTATGGAAATCATTATCATGTTCATCATATAGAAATGGTTTTTTCTGTATCATTATTTTTAAATAATCGTTATATATAATCATTATTTTTTGTATAACTTGTGTATTTCCAGAATTATCTCTAATGTATTCTATCTGGGATTCCACATCACGATGATATGTCTAATAACCTTAATAAAAATGTATAAAAATAGGTACTTGTTAAATTTTAATTACCAACAAATGGTGCACTTATTATACCACTACCTATTTTGTATAATATGGTACTCCTTGTAACATCCTACTAGGTATGTTTGATAAAAAAATTCATTAGATTTAGTGAAAAATTACCTTTCGTATTCAATGATAGAAAGACCCATAGGAGGTGAGGACAAGTCTGAGGTAAGGATGTGAGTTTTTAAAAGTTTAATCACATTGGTGGATTTTAATGTTTTTCTAGAAGCAATCCTTATCTTTGGCTGTGGAACATGATGGTTTTGATTCTTAATCCACTTTTATACTAAGGTTACTCTAGAATTATAAGAGTTCGAGATACTTTTTAGATAAGTTTTCTCTTATATTTATTTGATAAATTTTCCCATATAGGAGCTTCTACAACATTTCCATGAATTTGGATAGTGGTTGTGTATTCATTAAAGATGAGAAACCTCTCAATGTATGTGATGAATATTTTTATAAATAATTTATATCAGTCATATTCCATTATTCATAGACAATGTACATGAATTTGAGGAAACATTATACCTCTAAAAATTCTTATATATGATGGTTTTCTTAAAAATAACTCAGTAGTGAAGATATTTTTTCTACGAAAAGGCATTCATTATTGGCTGTAAAGATGCACACATGGGAGGAGATATCATCTCTATGGAGTTTATTTCATAACCAATGACATGGACATGAGAGACATTTTAGGATGTTATACCATGATAGAGATTATTCTATTCAGTTATTAGAGTAACATTTTTCTTGCCACATGGGAGATGGTTGTGCACTGGTGAATGAAGGGGACATCAGGCTTGATAGTTTTCAACCACATGTACATATAAAAGTTGTAAAGTTGATGGGACATCATAGAAAATATAGTTATAGGAGACGACATTTATTAATGTTATAAAACATCGAAGTGGATATGGTATAGAAGATATATGTGTTATTGGGTTTTAGTTGACTCCACAACCACCCAAAGGTTGTCCCTACTAGGCTTAGGTATATATGAGGCATGGGAAAGGGGAGCTACAAGATATCGATAAGTATGACCCAGTGGCTCCAGAGATGATACGTGCCAGGATATATGTTATATATAACTTATTTATAATACTGATAAACACATGTTTGAGTCATTAAATTATCTAATATTATCTTTTTCATGATCTAGATATTTTGGTTGATCCATCGACTCAACAATTGTGTTCTTATAATCTTATGATATGGTACATAGTGATCAAAAACTTATACCAATAGTAATTCATGACTTATATAGTTGTTATATTATGTTCAAATATTTGGTATCATCAATTATTACTTATTAAATTATATTATATATGCACTGGTTATCTTTTGTTCAGGCAAGTAAATACTATTTCATTAGTTGGATACAATGTGTCCGTCGTTATATGAATATGTTTCCAATTGTGGATGAAAACTAAAAAAAGAAAAACCATGATGTAATCAGGAATTTTAATGTGTAGTATATTACTCATTATTTCATAAGAATGAATCATTTTTATGAAGAGGATATGAGTTTTTAGTTCCCCTTGGTGTGGGGGGTATGTTTATCTGTTTCGTGATTTTGTTCAAGGCTTAACTCTATGTAGTATGATAATAATCATAAATTATTATCAACCAAAGATGAACCTTCTATCTATACTAGAATAACTGATGGCCCCCATAGTGATTTGTGAGCTGAGGGTGTAGTTTGATGAACAATAGGGGTTGGAATTTTTTAGAACCAATGTCTCAAAATGGGTAGCCCTAGTGTGGTTTTCCATGATTGTGGATGGGATATTTTGGATATGTGTGTAATTTAATCAATTACCTAAGGGTACCATAAATTTTTTTTCCTCATACAATGATCGATTGTCAATTTGATCAATTGAGAGGGGAATGATGGTTCGAGAAGATATTCCTCAAATCAAGATATCATTAGTTTAGAGTATGGTAAGATGATATTCTAAATTCAAAATTCAGATGTCTCTATCATGAATTTTATTACATGTTGATTACATTTTTCGTGATGAATGACCAAAAAGTGTACATGTAACTCATGAACCAGAACATTCAGAATTTCATAGATAGCATTATTGTAGTCCCAATTTAATATATAATAGTGTACATATATTCCATGGAGGAGAATGACAGACACATAGGGATGGACCTGGATGGACTCTAAGAGTATCAAATTTACTAGAATATCATGAAGTTCCAAATATGTATTTAGGCGATCCCCCTTATGAGACATGTTTTCTCAAGACAGAACATTTCAGTGGATCCTGAAAATAGTGAGGTTGTGTTAGCATGGGATTCATCAAAGTGTGTTATGGTGGTATCAAAAAATTTTATGTTTGTTGGCTATTTTAATATATTCATACCTTACAAATAAGAGATATAAAGTCCCTTTAAATCATGGTTCTAAACAAGGAATCCATTGGTGGGAGTTGAGGGTTGTATATCAAATTTTTTTAGAGTTTAGGTAAGGTTTAATGGAACTCCAATATTTATATTTCATGATTATTGTTCCTTGAATATAGTGTTTAGACATTGATCAAAGTCCTGAATGATTTGTTTTTGAATGCAGGGATTGGTTTTTTTACATGGGGTTAACATCAGTTGAGACCAGAAAAGAAGAATAATAAGACACATGATATTATGTTAGTACTGTTATAAATTTAACCAAATATGTTCTGATACTACCTATAGGGATATAAATTTATCATCTAACATGAAAATAAAAAAATAAATTATATATTCTTGGATAATAATCTTAACCATAGATTATGGTGCGAGAAATAATTCATCCAGGAGTATGACATTGATATTGTATATAAACATTGTAATGGGAACATGGTAGTATATTCTCTCAATATGAGATCTTTTTTGTGGTATCTATCTGAGGTATTATTGTATGTCATATATCTCTAGATATCAGTTGTTGTTTGGGATGGATAATCTCACCTATAATTGATGGTTGTTAACTCAGTGTTTTTATCGAGAGTAAGGGAGTCCTAATTTTGTAATACTGTCTAGGAGATCCTACGTACTCTTATATAAACCAGACATACACATAATGTAAATTATGAAGGCCGAGAGAATTTCAGTCTTCTCCATGGACATATGATTTTAATAGTATTGTTGAAGGATTGAGATCAGAGTGTGTTTCATACATATCCATTATCGATATATTCATAAGTTTCAAGGATGAACCACTGACTCCAACATTAATTTTTGATCTCTTGGGATGAAGAAGGTAGATTCAATGTTTTAATCTTGATTAAAAACTTTTCATTGTGGGATGGTTTTGTACTGGGCTGAAATGAGTCTATCTCAACCCATTTATTTCCCAATGTGAAAGAGGGAGAGGGATATTGATGGATTTCCTGGGAATTTTATATTGCACATCCATTGAACATGATTCTGTCTAGGTGATTGTAGAATGACTCACCAAGTCCACCACCTTTCTAGCTATTCAAAAGAATAATTTGGTATATAGATTCATATTATTATACATTATGGTGATAGTTATATTCTATGGAGTTCCATAAATGATCATTTCAAATATTGATTCATACGTAAATTATAGGTTATGAATGGTATTATAGGAATTATTTCATACACATCTATATTTGAGTGTGGATTTTCACCACTAGTCTAATAACTAAATTAAAAGGACCATTTAGGTCTTTGAGGAAATGATGTTGTAATATATACTAGATTCTTCCAATTAACGATAGGAACACCGACCATTAGTAATGTCAGCATACAAAAATATATCATCCATATGTTTGTATGACTCCATTAGAGGACAAGAATGTGAGACCATGCAAGTCACCGTTATTTTTGATTATACCAATGTAGTCCAATATTTTAGTATTAAGGATGGTGAAAGCCACAATAGAGGTGGAGGTCATTCTGGAGCCAGGGATGAGTGAACATATCCATCATAAATCATATATTGTCTGAAATTAGTTGGTGTTTTACATGAACGAAGGATACCATGTTTTCCTATAATATTAACTATGACATCAATTACATAGATTTAGATGCTGGGGAATGCTATCTCAATGATTAATTTTACATTTATATATATAGTGTAGATTTATAGTGGTGTCATGCCACATAACTCAATTATCACAGCTAGGCCAGTCACAATATGCATTCTATATGTCATAGCTATGTAGGTATGTCCCCCCTTTGTCGCATATTATCTATTGGGGTTACATTGAAATCTTAGATATAGATAACTATAAGGAGTACCCAATAGAGACCAATGATTGGGATGAGAAGATATTATATGGGAAATATATTCCACCAGTTCATGACTGGTTTCAATATGAGAATAATCAAGAGTGAGAATTGAATTATGATACTTAGATGTGTGGTATGTACCAACAATTGTTATTATAACATATTATTCACGATATTCAGAACATAATACCACATGGTGAATATAATTTTACTTAATTTGTTTTATTCTATATTTTATAATACAATATTAATAATTTAGAACTCAAATTACTGATAATGAGTGATATTCTAAGGCTTGGTGGTCATGAAATTCATTGATAAAATGTATTAAATATATTTATTCACCATTTGAATCATTTTCCTAACAATATGAAATAACAAGTAAAGGTATGATAAAATATGAAATATGAGTCCACCATTGTGTTAATACTGTTTGTTTGAACCTATGTGATATATGACTCTGTAGTACAAAGGATGATCCGGGTAAGAATATTAGTTTGAATATTTTAAAATAAATAAATTAAATAAATTAATTTATTATAAGAATTAATTAAACTGTCAAATAAACTATATTAATAAAACTATGGTTTATTTTTAGGGTTTGTTGCGTAACCCATCATGTTGAGATTATCCATTAGACAGTGTTGGAGGATCTTTCATTAGTGAGTGAATACTGACTTGTGGACCATCGATCGTTGTGAGAAAATGCATGAGAATCTTTCTAATGACAATGAAACATAATAGTTCTTTTCTAGTAGTTTATATAAACTAAGGTAATAGATTTTATTATTTGGATTGATTTTACATTGATTATTTTTCTGATGAATGATAACCCATTGACAATTAGATTGATTTTTGGATCATTAATGTTGAGGTTTCATCACTATCTATTGGGATTAATGGGGGATATTTTTGTTGGTTATGGTTATTTTTTCATTGTTAAAAAGGGATAAAGGAAAAACAATCATGGATGTGGTTATCTAATACCCTAAATGTTTATTGAATTTAACTCACAATTATTCATACATTGTAGTAAATTTCGTTGGCTCACTGTTTGAGGAATAAAAAAATGAAATTATTGTGCACATGTTTCATGAAAGAACAAATTTATACCCCATATCTTGGAATGGATTGAAGATATGTAGATTTGGGATTATGTATTTGATTTATTTTGACTTAGTCATAGGTTATCATTAGTGGGTTTTAGAGAGTGACAGTGAAATGGATTTGATAAGCATATTCTAGTAAATAATAACCCATAATACGACCACTAATGTTAACAGTCGATGAGGAAACATGAATCTATGATCCGTAGTGCCAACATCAAGAAAAACAGTGTCAAAGAAGGATATATATACATGAAAAATAACCACATATATAGTTAAATAATAAATAACACAATGGGTAATAATCTTTTACATAGCATGTGTGGCCATGTAAGGGGTGACTGGGTTTCTTTGAGGAATTTAAATATCAAACTGTGTGTTAACACTATGAAATGTAATATAACACTTATATGGTTTCTAAGATCATACCAATGATATTTTAAGGGAAATGGAATGTGTATTGAACCAGATACAGGGATACTGAAAGACAGAAATGTATTTAGACATGATTATATGATATTGGGTAATCCATGTACATAAGCACAGACAAGGACTCATCGATAAACCATGAAATACATGCAGGACCCTGTGCGAAAAGAACATGGCAAGTACTATATGTATATATGGTATAATCCTTATAACATTTCCTTTGTACCTTGTTCTATTAAACATAGTCATGTATCATTAGGGAGCATTCCCTTAATCATTTACCTTGGAATTAGTATTGAATCACGTCTTATATGTAGGATGGTGATCCCAATAATGGATGATTATGGGTAATGTTGTTGGAAAACCTGTGTGAGGGATGGAGTGAGATCCTCATTGGAATTATTTACATACCATGTGATCTAGGTTTTGTTGCGACCACCACCTTGTGAGGGAATCCCCACTACATAGTGGGTTAAACTAGATTTGGTTTATAGAAAACCACATGTCCTTGTTAGTAATCCTCACCTGTGTATCACTCTCTTCAGATATATATAATATACATCATGTTGAATTACTTTATTATAAGAAAAACATTTATGGAAAACATCATAGATTTATCACTAGTGGAGCTTGTTTTCCGAGATAAGTTCCCTATAAAATTGTCTTGTCATATTTCTATGCAAGAATTATGTTAGACACGTACATTGATATTGTTATTAATTATTTAATATATATAGATATTATATTCATATATCTTATAAAAATATAAATTTTATGATATGACTATTAATCTTGATTTTATAGGCTTGGTGATTATAGGTATCTGTAAAAGTTATTGTTATAATCATGCCTTAATGGGATTTTCCCACATATGTCGTTTCCTTGGAAAATGATTGACATTATTTAAAACTATTAGAGGGACCAGGACATGGAATAGAGTATTGAGATATAATCACTGTCATAATTTTATATTGTTTCATTAACATTAGTCCCATTATATGAATTGTGGTTGGACATTTTCTCAGTTTAATTGGGGTTGTCTTGTACATGGACTATATTCATTCAGTAGATTTTTTTGTACTCTGGTGGTGGGATATAATTATTTGAATTCTTGTTTTATTGTTTTGAATACATTTTAGTAAGGTAATTTAATCTATTCTAGTTATTTTTTTGAGGTACATTAGGTATGACCTCTCAGGTGAGGGATTAAAACACTCATTTCTTCTTGCTACCCCATAGAATTTTGGAGGCAAGCATGGGGTTGTATTAGTTCGAGCACCTTTGAGGAGGGTCATGAAAAAGAGTATCATTGAACCATATTTACATTTAACTATAAAATCGGATTACCCTATGGTGAATAGCCATGTTAAATGAAATTTTATCAAACCAATATGGAATATACTATTTCAATTATAAATGTTCAATTTTAGAAGCATGATAGGTGCGTTTAGAAATAATATTATCATTTTGAAATATGTTAAACGTATAATGAACTCACTGGTTAGTAATAAAACTCTAAAATATTTTGAAATTACATCCATGTATTGTTTCATTACTAATACATCACTAATTATATTGGTATCTTTTCATCAATATGATCATTATAACTATCACTTACACCTATAACAAATTTCTCTTCTTCATGGTATGTTCTCAATGACATGGAATAATTTAACATAATATTCATATCTCTGAAAATATATCATATACTAATAAACTAAAATCCAATACATCCATGAATGATATCAAAATATACTATATTTTGTTTGAAAAGATATATATGATATAATATACAACTAATGATAGTATGAATATTCCAATAAATCATGTTGTTTTAATACTTCAATTTAAGGTTATCACCAATATATCCTATTAAATTATTCCAAATATATTCATAATTTAAATTAAATTATATTTTAAATATAATAACAAGTTATGGATACTCAAAAATGGTATTGTAATAATTTTAATAAACATGTAACATATATATGACCACTTTAGATGATATTTGGACACCAATCATAGTTATATATTATTTTTTCAAAAAAATTATTATTTTGATTTTGACTAATTCCCCAATGGGGGAATATATTTGGATGTATGCATGAATAATGATATAACATAAATAATGTGATACATCATAAATTATAATATCCATTATTTGTATTCAAATTTTCCATGCTGTCATTAGACAAATATCCAAACATACCACATTATAAGATTTTTCTGGCACTAATAAGTAGTTCTCCATGTTTTTCTAAGCCCAATTATCAAACGATAAAAACATCATTTTACTACATTAATATTTCACTAATTGATTTTACCCCTTCATTTACATTTGAGAATTTTATTAATAATTCCTTCTCAAGTCACAGATGTGTTAGAAATCCAATTTTAATCTTCCATATCACAATGAAAATCTCATATATTTTCAAATCCCACACAACCAAATGTATTTATATGAAATGTATATATCCCAAAAAATATAAATTATTATTACTATTATTGTCCTGAAAAAGACTTCTACATACCAGGATAATATTTTAAATGTTTCTTTATTTATTGAGAAAAAATATTTTTCATTTTAACTCAATTATAGAAATTATTTCTCCATCCATAAGCAAACATGCATTAAAAAATATGATTGAAAAAAATTATAAAAATTATATCATTTCCTGGAATAAGGATCATAATTTGTATTTTTATTCAAAACGATTGACCATCATCGATCAGAATCAGAGTTGTCATGATACACAACAATGGTAACCATGTTATATATTGAACAATAATGACTATAAATATATTTTCAAGAGAATTGGTCTTTATTTTATCTACTATATTGTTATATGATCTACTGATTTGTGGGGGTGTTTCCTAATGAAATACAACACTATTGAAACTTTTTTTTTGTATATTGTGTTACTCTATAGAGTTCATACCACCAACAGCTATATTTTGGTTCTTCTAATCCAACATAATAAAACACATTTTTTCTACATCTATCCATATAGAAGTCATAATTGGAAGTAAATGTTCCCCTCACTTCATTCCCAAAATAAGTTCTATATTTCCAGTATGGAAACCCATTTTGGAAACATAAATTTTTGATTAACGTACAATGTATTATTAAGAATCTATAAAATGTTATAATATATATAAATAAAATCTTTTAAGGGTTGGATATTATCATTATCCTCAACTCTAATGTAATATAAAATGACATATGACACAAATAACAAGGTCCTCACAAAAACATTTTACATATTATTGATTTTTATGTCACCAAATCTTTATATTTCATTAGAATATGTTCTTAGTTTTGGTGTTTTTTATAATTAATACCAAATTTATACATGAATAAGCTTGATATATATAGGTTAGACACATCTAATTAGAATAATTTATTGCAATAATATTAAACATTTTAATTTAAAATTGAATTATTTTAATGAAACTTCTTCACGACATTCGACATGAACGTTTTTATTCCTTTTTTATCCACAACACTGTGACAAATATTTTTTAATATATGATGATCACAAAAAATTTATATTAATGTTAAAAAAATATGTTATTCAGACCATTAAAAAAATTATAACCCAAGAAATTATTAGATTTTCCATAATCAGCCTTAATAGGAATGTAATAATTTTTTAATGAAATTATAAAGAGTTATTTTCAATGAAATCATATAAAACCGACATATAGAAGAAATAAATCATATAGGTATCATGTGATATCAAAATTTATATCACACATACATATTGTATAATGTTTATAGTCAAATTCTATCTTTAGTGTTCACAATACAGTATAGGGCCAACATGGACACACTAATCCTTGGTTTATCACAGGACATCCCTTCCATGGTGATTAATGTTATCAACATACATTGATTTAAATAGAACAACCCATATTTATTTAATAATATAAACATATATCTTTTTTTATAATCGATCCACCTATCATTGGTTTATAAAATAACCACCCATACAAGATGTATTAAGGAACCACCAGTTATTGGTTTTTAAATCATTTAAAAAAATGTTCATTTATGATAATAACATTTTAATGGAAATGATCAAAATGGAACTTTATTTAAGTAAAATACCTCACTAATATGGAATAATTTTACTTATATGACCCATGAATGATTAATCATAAAAGAATACATTAATATAATAAGAATATATAAATTCATGATATAACACTTCAATATTCTAACATATACACCATATTAATGAATATAAATAGATAATATCAATATATTCTTTAATGAATTAATATTTACATGATGTCCATTACATCGACATTGATTTGGAAAAATCAATATTTATCATTATGAATATTAAAAACTTGTTAATAATTAACGTTCATAATAAAAAATATGCTTATTAATATAATTTTTTTACTTATTACCATGTTATATATAATTACCTAAAATGTTATGTTTATAACATATGTTTTTAGGATGTTTTGATTATATGTAAAAAAATTCCATAAGTAGGTTGAATATAGTGAAATGGTATATTATTTTTATAATGAAATATTTATCATATTTATTTATAAATTATACATTTTATAATAATCATGGATGATGATTACTATGAATGAAATTTAATAAGATCATGGAGTAAAAGTCTTCTACATACACATGAAAAACGTTTATAATTTTTAAGGAACATTATCTAATTAAGGGATTTATTATTTATTAAGTAAAAAATTATAATAATAACATAAATGTATACTTTTAGTAAAATATAAATATATAACATAATTTTTATTTAGTAATAAATAAGGGAAACATTTCTCTTTGGTGGTAGTTGTTCGCACATATGTTGTAACAAAAATATCATTTTCATTTTATAAAAACATTGTTATATTACCTTTTATATAATGATAAATTTTTAATTAGTAACAACATTATGTAATTTGTATCACATATATTCATTAAATACCACCTTATAGTCGTATATTTGAAGAGTTATTGATTAAAATTCACATCTCATAGTAATTTTTTCATATTCCACACACATTAGTGACATTATATTATCCCCACACACATTTTATTCATTATACCTCTTCATTTGACAACCTTATTAGGTAATAAAATAATTGATATTACATATTTTTGATGTATAGCTGGGATATAAGATGTAGGGATGGATATGAAGAATATATTTGTGTAGTTTTATTTCGGTCCAATGCCTTTTGATGGTTTAATGTTTAGCGGACATGGGTTTCATATTATATATACAGTTAGTGTAATACTTTATATTTATAAAATGAAAATGTGTACTCATGTTTTCCACTTACTGAAAAGCTCAAAAGTATACCAGTACTGATAAACTAAAATGATAATTTATAAATATGGAAATAAAATATATATTATACATATTTTTGTAATTTCATTCTATGTATTTTAAATTTACTAACCAATAAACACCTTTTCAATTTAAATGAAAAATTAATGTAACATAGTATCCATATTTATTATCATAAATTTTTTTTGTCTAATTAAATTATATAATTTATTATAATTTCCAAATATTTAATATATTTTACATAATTAAATTTATTTAATTTGAAAATATTAATTGATAATAAATAACAGAGACTAGATAAAAAATAGGTTTTTTATTAAATTAATTTCTCATGAAAACAATGATTCTATAGTAACACATTGAATAGTAATAATTATTTATAGTATTTAAATTACTATAAATTAAAGTATATGATAAAATTATTATTAAAATAATTGAAAATTGTGGGACTTTTTAAATATTTAAAATAAAAAAATATTACGTACATTAGATTATTTTTTAGAAAACTGAAATTCGAATCCAAAAAACGAACTTATACGAATTTATAGTATAAATATAATTAAAAAGTAATTATGTGGTTTTAATATATATTAATATTAAATTTCTTATTTAAATTATATTTAAAACATAATTTCATGATCCGATAAATTTATTTATTAAAAATAATTTATTATTTTACATGAATCACTATTTTAAACTATTCAAAAAATTATTATTGTTTTTAAAAAAATCCTATAATTTCACCATAAGAAAATATTTAAAAGATTTTTAAATAATGACTTCAATTTTTTTAATTTAATTTCAAATTTGTTAAGAAAATTAATTTAATAAAAATCATATAAGAAATGTTTTTCTTTAAAAATTATCCTTCGGTATTTTTAAAATAAATTATTTTTAAAAAAATGTTACTATATAATTCAGGAAAATGATTTAGTATATCATTACATGGGTTTTTTCCATTGAATGTGTGATAACGACATTACAACTTGTTTTGTTCATTGTATGATCATATTTCCATGGTGTACGACTTGTGGAGTATTATTATGATTTCTCGGTATGTGGCTTTGATGGTATGATTTAGATTCCAGGAATTATGAATTTAAACATCATGAAATATTTTATTATTATCCAAGTGATTGTTTATAATTTATTCATTTATTAATGGATTTGTTTAAAAATCATGTGATCGTGTATATTGAATGATATGATTCTTAAACATTATTTACATGATTATTTGTTATATTATTATACATTAGTATGTTCTTGCATAAATTACCTACAAATGCATGTTTCATATCAATAATATTTGGTTTATATATCCTCGTTTTTTAAAATTTTTATTAAAAAATGTCTACTATAGAATATTTTATTTTATTAATTATTTAATAATTGATTTTTATGGATTTATATTAAAAAATATATTCTAGGACTAATATTAATAATGATCATATTTTAGATTGTCATACGGGGCATAAAATGAATCTGGTGGTAGACCATATGGTGTCATCTGCAGATCAATGATCGAGTGAATTTTTTATAATCCACCCCACTTTAAACATGAAGGGGTTAATCATTTCACGAGGATTTAATCCTATTAAATTATTTTCCCCCACAATGGATAATTCATGGGAACCCTCATCCTTTTACTCCGTATCTTTGTTTATAAATAAATTTGATGATGGTGGATGTCAATATGTTTGGAAAGATATGAGTTTTTAAAATAATTATGCTTCTAAACTATATAATAATGTAAAAATAAGGTGTATTTTTAGACTAAGCAAGACATAAGTAACAATAATATTATAATTATTGATATTATGTAACACACTCTTGTTGTATGGTATAGAAAATAATAATTTATATTTTTAATGCAACACTGAGGCTGACCTGGTTCATATCTCTTGAAGAGTATTTTTATCAATAAAATCCGTAATTATAATTCAAATAATAGTTTTTTGATTTTTAATATTATTACAGAAAAGTTTGGTTTTATGGATTTGGGAAATTTGAAATTAATATATTGATATAAATAAATTTAATCTAAATGAAAAAAAATTAAATTAAATTATATACGGACGGTCATGGTCAAAGGGTTTGATAATGTAGGTTCATTAATTTTTTATTTTTTATTTATATTATATTTGATAATTCATTTTAAGAAACAAAATTAATAAATTATTTTCCATATATTTATTGATTGTTTTATTTAATCATGTATTTATCACACAAATCCATCAATCATCCAATAAAATAATATGATAACATGTTAACTAATAATTATATTTCTAAAATACCTACATCCACTATTTGTTGTTTTATCTGATAAGGAAACCCCAACACCGGCATATGAAGGGTATTACTAATATATTTTTGGGAAAATGACTGAATAAAATAAATTAAATTGATTTTAAAATATTTACATTTTTAATGATAGTCACAGTCGTGCATTATTCTCACATCAACTAAAAAAAGACTAAAACATGATGAATTTGATGAACAACATTAATGAACATCGTGAAACCGCATCTGGTTAAAATCCTCGGGTTGGACACATGCCAATGAAAAGTGAAAATAGATATCATTGGAAGTTATAGGAAAATAATAAGTAAGGTTTGGAAGATAAATAGTGATGGAATAAGAAAATGTTGATACTTTTAAAAAATAAGTATGATGAATCTGTTACATGGGAAAAGAAAACTGAAATAAAAATAATATAAAGAAAAACCAAAATGTATTATCTAATATCAAAGAATCCATATATTATTGGTATTTCCAAAAATAGAAATATGTCTTCATTTATATGGATATTTAAGAGTTCGTTAAATTTCATAATAAACCATTTAAAATGTTTTAGGATATAATGGAAGCCAACGGTTGAAATAATGATTCAGAAAAAAAAAATTGGTGTTTGTGTGTGGTTACCCAGTTTTGATTGATTAATTGAATTTCATCTTATAAAATGTTTTTAAAAATTTTATTGTAACTTTATATATAAATATAATCTAATAACCCATGAATAATGGATTTTATTGCAAAATTACTATAGTTTTTTGGTCTAGATGAATGAATCCTACAAAAGCTTTAAATGTTGAGCATCAAATGGACACTATAATGAGTGAATGTATCCTTGAAATGTAATATCATAATAGTCATATTATTACTCGTTATAGAACATCTTACATAACCTCAATTGGACCATGTAACATGGTCCATACCAAATAGTCGGGATAAGGTCCAATCTATCTGCCAGAAAAATTTCTGAAATTGATTCATTTGTGTGTCCTCTATCTATTAAAATCACCTATTAGTATAGAAGAAAATTTTAAATCACCTAAATTAAGGAATCATAAAAAATAATATTTAAATTAATTGGATCTATATTATAAATGTTATGACCATATTTTAAAAGAGATTATAATAATAAAAAATTCTAGAAATTAGAAATTTTCATATTATTTACCAAAACAACCCATAATTCAAAAATTGATTCAAATAATCAAATATTTTAAAATTTTGTAGTTCTTAAATAAATTAAATATATATAAATAATATGAATATATTATATCTATTATTATTGTTCATGTTACATTATTTTTATTCAAATATTATATGTTAATGAATAATTTAATTCAGAATAGATTATGTTAATTTAGGTTTGTGGTTCCGTTTTATATATTGTTATACTCACTCATTCATGGGATCTTCCCTATATTTATTGTCTTATGTAGATGAACAAACATTTTATTGAGTCCTATAGGGATCATTTCTCGATATATGATAGAGGGAAACACATTCTGAGGCGTGTATCTAAAGTTTCATTGACAATATTCACCATAAAAAATTGTGGTAGAAATATTTTTAATATAATAATGTTTTGATATTATTTTACAATTTCTCTTTAGTTATTAGTTTTCATACAAAGATAGTTGGATTTAGATTTATTAATTAATGCATTACAATTTCATTTAAATTTCATCAATGTATGGTCCAAGAGATGTGTGTTTCTATGAATAGGAATCTTTGGTTATGTCCTCCCATGTGAGTGACATTCATACTCAGCACTAGTCCTCAGTCATAATCTGATTAGATGAGTGAATTTAGTATGCATGTTATAAAACTAGTTGAAATGGGTAATTGTGGAGTTTTATAATAGGGTATAATTGAACCATATTTATTTTTAACTAAAAAAGGATTACCCAATTTTGAATAGCCTTGGTATATGAAATTTTATCATACCAATATTGAAAATACAAGTTTGTTTTTAAAAGATCAATTTTAGCTATATGATATGTGGGTTTAGAAATAAAATTAAAATTTTGAAATATTTTTAAAGTATAATATACAACCTGGTTAGTAATTAAATATGAAAATATTATGGAATAACATCTATGTATTGATTCATTTCTAGAAAATCACTAATTCTAACAGTCACTTTTCGACAATATTTTCTTGATAACTATCACTTACAACAATAATAAATTTCTTTTCATCATGATATATTCTCAAATCCATGAAATAATGGAACATAAAATTCATATCGTTGTAAATATATCATATCCTAATAATCTAAAATCCAATACATCTAGTAATGATATCAAAATATACTATGTGTAGTTTAAAATGATCTATCTGAAATAATACCCCACTAATGACTTTATTAACACTCTTATAAATCATGTTGTTTTAATACTTCGATTTAAGGTTTTCACTAGTATTTCCTATTAATTTATTTAATATATATTCATAATTTACATTAAATTATATTTTAAATAGAATAACATGTTATGAAAACCCATAAATGGTATTAAAATAATATTAATAAACAAGTAACATACATATGAACACTTCACATGATATCAAGACACCAAACGTAGTTGTATAATATTTTTTCAAAAATACTCTTCTTTTGTTTTTGACTAATTCCCCAATGGGGGACTATATTTGGATGTATGAAAGAATAATGATGTAACATAATTAATGTAATACATCTTATATTTTAATTTCGGTCATTTTTCTTCAAATTTTCCATTCATTCATGAGACCAATATCCCAACATACCACATTAGAAGAAATTTCTAATCCCAATAAGTTGTTCTCTATGTATTTATTACCACAATTATCCAAAGATAACAACAAGGTTTTACTACATTAAAATTTCTATTAGTGCCCTGAAAAAGGCTTCAACATACATTTATAATATATTAAATGTTTCATTATTATTGGGAAAAAATTTCATTTTAACTCAATTATAGATATTATTATTCCATCCTTATGAGAACAAAAATTACAGAATACGATTGAAAAAAAATTATAAAATTTATATCGTTCCATGGAATAATGATAATAATTTTATTTCGTATTCAGAACCACATACCACAGATGACGAGCATCAGAGTCATGATGATATATAACAATGATAACCATTTAACATTTTGAACAACAATCACTATAAATATATTTTCAAGATCATTTAACAATCATTTATATAATATATGATTATATGATCGGCTGAATGGTTGGGGTGTTTCCTAATGATATATAACACTATGGAAATTTTTATTCATTATATATTGTGTTACTCTATTAAATTCTTACCACCACAATTTTTATTTTGATTCAAAAAATCCAACATAATAAAACCCTTTTTTTCTACTTATATCAATATAAAATGCTTAATTGGAAGGAAATTTTCCTATCAATTCACTACCAATATAAATTCTATATTTCCTCTATAGAAACCCATTAAGGAAAAATAAATAGTTTATTAAGGTACATGATAATATTATGAATCTATAACATTTCAAACTAGCTATAAATAAAATCTTTCAATGGTAGGATATAATCAGTATCCCTAACTCTGATGTTATATTAAATAACATATGATACAAATTAAAAGGTCCTGACATAAAAATTAACATATTATTGATTTTTATGTCACGAATTCATTATATTTCATTGGAATATATTATTAGTTTTGGTGTTTACATAATTATTACAGAATTAATATATGAATAAGCTAGAAATTTATATTCAGGACACATCTAATTAGTATACATTATTGCAATAAATTTAACCTTTTTAAATTAAACATGAATTATTTTAATGAAAAATCTTCACGACATTCACCTTTAACTTTTCTAGTCATTTCTTATCCATAACATTATAAAAGAATTTTATAATATAGGATGATCAGAAAAATGTAATTACTGTTCATAAGAAGAATATTTTGTTTAGACTATTGAAAAAAATTAAATCCCAAGAAATTAGTACATATTCTTCAATGTGCTTTAATGTAAATGTAATAAAAAAATATTCGATGAATCATAAATAGTTATTGTTAGTGAACTAATTAAAACCAATATGAATAATAAATAAATCTTATAGGTAACATGGGATATCAAAATTTATATCAAACATACATATTGTATAATGGTTATAGTCAAATTCCATCTTTAGAGTACCGAAAACAGTATGAGGCCATCATAGACACACAAATAATTTAAAAACTTTTTCATATATGATAATTATGTTTTAATGAAAAACAAAAAAATGGAACATTATTTATGTAAAATACCTCACTAATGGATAAACTGCACTCATATGACCCATTTCTGATTAACATTGAAATACTACATTAATATAATAAGAATATAAAAATAATTGATATTACATTTCAACGTTCTTATATATACACCACATTAATGAATATAATTAGACAATATCAAAATATTCTTTAATGAATTAATATTGACAAGAAGTCCCTTACAACTACCTTCGTTATGAAAAATCATTATTTATCTTTCTAAATAATAAAAAAATGTTAATAATTTACCATCATAATAAAAAAATAAGTTTATTAATCTGTTTTTTACTTATTACCATGTTATATATAATTATATAAAATGATATTTTTATATCCTATTTTATGATGATATTTGGTTTATATGTCAAAAAATTCTATTAGTAGGTTGACTATCGTCAAATTGTATATAATTTTTAAAATGAAAAATTTAACAAATTTATAAAGAGATTATACATTTCAAAACTAATCATCGATGATGTTTATTATGAATGAACTTTATTATGATCATGCAGTATGATTCTTGTACATACACATGAGAAACAGTTACAATTTTTAACAAATATTATCAAATTAAAAGTGTAATTATTATTTTTATATAAAATTATAATAATATCAAAAATAATTTAATTTAGTTAAACATAAATATATATCATACATGTTATTTAGTAATAAAGAAGGGAAAGATTTATTTTTGGTGGTTGTAGTTCACACATATGCTGAAACGAAATATCATTTTCATTGTATGAACAAAATTTTTACTTTTCCTTTTATGAAAGATAAATATTTAATTAGTAACATTATTATGTAATTTTTATCACATATAAACAATTAATACCTCTTTATGACATTCTATGTGAAAAGATAGTGAAAAAAAATCACATCTCTTAGTGAGGTTGTCATATTCCATGAAAATTAGCATCATTATATTATCCACATAAAATTTCATAGAAAAGTAGATAATGAAATCACCTGGTAAAGTTCCTACGTAAAGGGTAGATTAATCTCATGATCAGTTGTCTTTGTGACACGTCACTTTTAAATTTCCACTGACGAGCACCATCATGTCCTAGCTCCAAATCCTCGGTCAATGTTCTCTATCGTCTGCATATGACAAATCATGGTGTGGGTGAATCCCATGCAGTGGTGAGTATGAAAATACACAGTAAGGACCACAAGACCAGTGAAGGTCTCCCATAGTTTTAAAAAGGATAAAACAAAAGAAAGACCTTAATAACAATGACCGAAGAAAGATTAATCTCAACTGAGGTATACAAATAAGAGGTCCAAATTATATATGATTATCCTTATGTTATAATATGTTATTATATTTATAACTTCCTCAACTGATCAAAAAAGATGTTGTTCTATTACCAATCCACTATTGGACGTAAGTTGTTGTTCCATGATGAGACACAATAAGGTGGGTCCTTGTCATGTCACGGTACATCTAATCCACACTTTGTCATTTAAATGCTTATCCACACAAGGTTTTTGGAATTCTTATCCACATTGTGTTGCTGGAATAATGATCCACAAAAGGTCCTTATATTGTTGTTCCACACAGGGTTGATGGAATACGGATCCACACAGGGTCGCTCGATGTTGTTCCACACAGGGTCGCTTGTTGCTGATCCTTGAAGAGCCTCTCAAAAACTGGTCCTCGTCAGGTAGCTCCAATGCTAATCTGAAAAGGATCACTATGAATCTGATCAACACTATATTTCTACTTCAAAGACATCTGGTCACAGGATTCCCACTCATAGCATGCTTGATTCTGGGAGAACCGCTCCACAATCCACTGGTCATATTTTAACAGGTACGATGTCTGGAAAATATCATACCAAAGGTACCAAACTATAGTAGGAGTTCCAACATGATAGACAGTGCATCAATCAACGGCTCGTTCTGTGAGATTTGGGCACTTCCATAATAAGTCATTAGTTGCATTGATGTCTGACCAGACCCATGTTGTGCACCAAACATTCTCAAAACACACTTAAAGTATCTCCAAATGAACGCCTTGTCACAAGGGTCCTAATTAAATAGATGGCATGTCGATCGGATGCACAGTCTGTTGGTTACATCTTTTTCTGTGAAATGGGGAATGATCATACCTCATTCTGGCTCAGCTTAGTCGGGATCACTGAATTAGGCCATAGGGACCACTTCAAAAATGGGTCCCAACAACACTGACGGCATGTCAAATAGACTCATGGTTTGTCTGTTACATGAATTTATTTGATTGAGGGCTATTCGGGTCTGGACCTTGTCTCACTCCATTCGGCCGGCCTGACACAACTGTTCTCGGGGTCTACCTAAACCCACCCATGATTCACCAGTTATGTGTTGGATCGGTTTAATGGGTTCTGGTTGTCGTGTCAAGCTCATTTGTTTGCGGGCCAGGGAGACAGTTGGCCAGACCAGGTGGGTGGGGCACAACCCACCTATACTAGCCCCCTAGGCCATGTGTCCTGCCCATTCGGTTGCCCCGTGTCTAGCTCGGTACCCCAAAATAAGGACTGCATTTTTCATTGGCCATGATGTTGCAAGACCGTTTGACACAGTCAGTGGGGAGCTACCCCACCACATGAAATAGTTGATCGTTTGGCCGACCAGATTCCACCAATGCAGTGCAACATGGGGCCCCGTCACACCCTCCTTCCACAACCGACATTCCACTCTTACGTCCATTGGTGGTGTCAATGGAAGTAACACTTGTACTTCACATATGGCTCATGCTAGATACATTTGTACACTACAACACACTACTTCCTACCACCTATGACCAATCACCACAGGTCTCCTCTAGTCTCCAACGGACGCTGCCGACATGGCATGCCTGCTGTTCCTTCCACGGGCCAGTGGCTGCACTCCAGTGGTCCATTTTTGAGTCTCTCAGTTCCTAAAAGGCACTAGGTTCCCTTTCAATTCTATGTGTCTTCCATTTTATCTTGTTTCTCCGTTTGGGAAACCGTTAAAGAAAATTAAGACAAAAAATGAAGAGGCAGAGGGTTTGGGACATGTTTGTTTGGACCACACCCTCCATGTTATCATCTTATCATGTGTTCAACATGTTAACACATAATGATAAACATTACAACAATCCCCCTACCTAAATAAGACATCCACTGATGTTTATCGAAAGAACATCCTTTATCGTTGTTGTCGGTTCATGATTTTGTGGCACTCTTCACTACATGATGAAAACTGCTCTCATCCTCTAAGTGGTTTGTGTCATTGTGAATTTATAGATCCTCATCTCTTGGTTACCTCATACCCACAACCAACCCCATACTCTATATAAATAGGAGGGGGAAGAGGTGGGTAGCACTCCATGGAAATTATGTGGTTCATTTAATAAATGGACCACCCAAATTACCAACAGTGTATTTAAAAGTGGAGGAAAGTCAAACCATTTACTGGCATGAAATGTCATCATTCCTACCCAATCCTCTTTCCCATAGAGTATGGAAAATGGGAAATAAAATAATTTTTTTATTATTCATTTAAATGTCCCAAAAATTTATTTTTTTTCCGACCATTTGCGGTCAATATGAATCCTCCCTTATGCGAATTCTGGCAGAGCAGATTCAATGGTGACCTCTAATATTTATTCTGAGCACTATTCAAATGATAAAAAATTCCAGCAACATGTTTATGGATTGAACATTAAAAAATGTTCAGAAATTAATTTTAGGAACACTGTGCCCCAGAATTATGCGACATCAATTTTCTCAGGCTCGTAATAAACCTAAATAATTATAAAAATGACATAGAAAATTTGCGTCATTACATTCTTCCCACATTAGGATTTTCATTCCCGTAATCCACAAAATAATATAAGCCATCATATGGTGGTACTATGCATAAATGTAAGTCTCCTGGTCCCATTTTCCCTCTTGGATATTTCCGTTCTACCAGAGAATGCGCACCAGAGGAACCGATTGTCAATAATGGAACCGCTCATGTTGATCCTAAATCTCCAGTGGATCCTCCATAATTATCACCCTATTATAAATTTCCATCTCTCGAAAGTCAATACCATGTGATGGATCATGACCAAAAATCACTAGCGGTGAAATATAAAAAAAAATCATGAGCGTGATGAATCTACGTGAGAAGTGATAGGCGATATGCCTCCAGACCAACTCTAATGAAAACCGAAAAGGGTCTGATGAACCATGGAGATAGTTTGCCACCCCGTCCATATCTCTGTAGTCCCTATGGATTTTGTACCCTTAGGAATTCATGGTCTCCCTCCACAATCTCCAAATGTGTATTTATCCTGCCAACATAATATTTATGTCTACTCAGTGCAGTCTTCATCTTCTTCGGGATGATCTGCACATTCTCAATTGTCTCACAAACATACTCTAGACCAATAAGTGCTAACTCCCAGCATAGAGGTGATCTTCTTGGTAACCCATATGAGTCCTCAAACTATGACATATTAAGGTTGGAGTGATATTTGTTATTGTAGGAGAACTCTACAAAGGGAATGTGATCCTCCAAACTGCGGAAAAAATCATGGAAGAAAGCACGAAGAATGTCCTCCATTGTCTAAATTGTTTCTCCATCAGACCAACCTTATATGGATGAAAGGCAGTGCTCAAACATATTAATGTCTCAAAATACTCCTTTAATTTCTTCCACCATCGGGATGTAAAACATTTATCAGGCTCAAAGGCGATCATCGATTGCACCCAATGAAGCCGTATAATCACTTGTACCTAGAGGCATCCCAATCACTATACTAATCCCTACTCTAGGATGGAAAGCATGTGGGCAGACATGGTGAGTCGGCCAACAATCAGCCTGATGGAATCTTGGCCCCATGATTTAGGTGGTAGACCTATCATGAAATCAATAGAAATACCAACCCACTTCCACTCTGGTACCTTTAAGGGTTGTGCTAAAACTTATAAAAAATGATGTTCGACTATCACTTGTTTCTAAGTGAGGAATCGTGAAATAAACATTCCCACTTCATTCTTCATCACTGGCCACCTATGCTGATTCTGGAAGTCATTGTACATCTTCGCCACCTCTGTATGTGCCGCTATAGGGGACGTATGAAACTCTCTCAACACCTCCCTCATGCCCCACAGATACTATGATTCACCTTATGAAGATGATGATGTGATCTCAATCATCATATAATCAATCAGGTTCTTGTCTTGAGGATATAATAGCACCATGAGCCTCGCAGTCAATGTACCCATGTTGTGACTCCAAAAATAACTGAAAAAGTGGTGGGGAGACAACCATAAAATGGTGTTAATATACTCCCTCATTATCAATTTTTTTTTCAAAGTACCACATTGTCACAAGGGTCTATATGTAATTGATGGAGAGTCGATTATACGCACTGTGTGTTATATACATCCCATTCCATGAAATGGGTGTGATCGCAACTCTTTCTGTCTCGAATAGGTAGGGCCTCTCGGAATAGGTCAAAATGGAAACTTCCCCAAAGGTTTCCCAACACCACTAATAGAATATCAATCAGACACCTGGTTAATTAGTTACATGCATTTATTTAATCTCGTGCTAGTTGGATCTGGGCCCGGTCCGTCTCGGTTGTCTAGGCCTGACACAATAGTTCCTGGGGTCTACCTGAACCCACCCGAGTTTGGCCCGTTAAGGGTCGGCCATGGTCTCTGGGTACAACCCATAGGGGGTCGGCGCATTGGTTCGAGGGCCCATACCGTGGTTGGCCTGGCCTGCTTGGTGGGGATAGACCCACCCCCACAGGCTCACTCAGCAACAGGTACTGCCTGACCTACTGGGTGGGTCAGGCCTACTCGACCGGACCGCATCCTAACCGGTCCACCATAAGGGGGAATACCTTATTTAATGGCCCCATGGTTGCGGTGTCATTTCCCCCAGGCGGTGGGGCAGTGCCCCAACACAAGAAACGGTTTTCCATTTGGCTGGCCGGCATCTGCCAACACAGTGCGCTGCGGGACCACACTGCACATTACTACCACATCTACTACCACCGAACGCATCTCCCTTCTCTCTCGTGGCCGACTTAATCCAGACACCTCTTGCTGCCATTTGAAACAGTGCACCACTTCCCACCTCCCACGACCAGATGTCGGAGGACTCATTTTTTCCACTTCTAACCTCCATCGACAAGATGCACTAGTGATTTCTTCTACGGGACACCTAATACTATCTGGCGGTCCATTTTTGGTGTGGTCAGTGCCTATGAGGCTCTCCATACCCCATCGCTTCTTTGAGTCCTCTGGTTTCATTGTTTCACTTTGTTTTGAAAACCATTTCAGAAAAATGAGACAACCACCGAAGAGGTGGAGGTACATGCCTTGTACATTTGACATGCACCCTCCATGTTAGCATCTTCTCTAGTGGTCAACAAGTTATCTATTAATAATTAACTTTACAACATTCCCCCTACCTAGATAAGGCATCTTCTAGTGATGATCGACAGATCAACATTCATCATTATCTCCAGTTCATGATTCAGTGGTGCTCATCACCACTCACTGAAACTGGTCTCTTCCTCTATGTGATTGGCTTCATGGAACATTCCCAAAGCTTCATCATTTGGTGAATTCATTCCCACAACACACCTCACACATCATATAAATTGGAGGGGAAAGAGTTGTGAAACGCTACGTGGAATTTATGAGGATTATTAAATTAATGCGCCACCAAGATTCCCAAAGGTGTAGTAAGAAGTTATGGAGAGTCAAGTGATTTAATGGCTTCACATGTCGTCAGTCATGCAACCACCGCTCATCTGTTATAGGAAACGAAATAAATAAATAAAATAATAGGGTTGTTTTATTATTCTTTTAAAATTAAAAAAACTATATTTTTCAACCGACCTTCTATGGTAGAAATGAAACATTTCTTATGAAAATCATGGTGATTCAGAATCTATAGTCCCCTTGTATTTTTAATCCAATAACCGATTCAAATGATACAAGGGGATGAATGCGTGTTTATTGAATATACTATGAAAAAGATCAGATATTCATTCTGAGCACATCAGTCCTCGAAATCACGTGTCGTCATTTTTCACATAATCATATTAATCCAATATAATTTAAAAATAATTACATTGAAAATCCATGTTATTACATTATCTTTACTCAATTTCATGATATGATGATGTTTTAAATTTATAAAAATGATTAAATTTGATTAAATACCTTAAATTAATGAATACATGTATCTTTAGGATTTTCCAAGAACATGTTGATGAAAAAAAAAATTGGAAGAGGAAACTATTTAATAAGAATATGAATCCTATATAAATGTTCAAAACAAAAAAAATATTTACAATAATTGAATTATATTAGAATAGAATATCATTTTATATATATAAAGTCTCATAATATCTCAATATTAATTATGATGAATGATTTTCGAGAATGAAGAAAAATAAATTATTTTAATAAAATTGTTCCATAAATTTGAAAATATACATGATTAATATATGAATTATAATTATTTATTGATGGAGGTCAATGGAAAAATAATTTGGGATCTTGAGAATTTTTACCTGAAGGCCAATTTGGATAATGAGTATGATATTTTCAATTGGAATAGTCTATTTGATTACTATATGATCTCTATTCATGATGGGAATGTTTCAATCAATATAATATTACACATATTAGATGTCCAATTTCAGAATATTGGTTTAAATAATATAATACTTCTCAAATTGCTGGCAAAGGTGGTAATTCTAATAATTCTTATTATTGGAGTTCTATTTCTAAAAATATCTATCATATTGCTAAAATGATCTTTTGATTATCTATGTGTAAAAATATTATAGTATCACTTAATAAGTGGACCATTTTCCTATTAAATTGTTGTATACTAAGGATTTTTTGGCTAATAATGTAGATTATATATTAAAATCTACACAAACATGGATGAAGAAAAAATTTCGAGAATCCACTACTTCAATGAAATGTGTATGTGAAAAAGTGTTTTAATTAGTGTACACTAATGAAAGTACAAATTATTTTATTATTCTAAAGGAATAATAGTTTTAGATACATTTATACTTTAATAATGATTATGAAATCACTATTTTTGGATAAATTGGGGTTTTTATCAATTTTTGGGCATCATGAATCCAAATTTTTTAATAATATTTACACACAAAAATTATAAAAATAAAAAAAATTAGGTGAAACCTTGTAGAATAAATTGTTAAAAATATATGGTTGATGAAAAATACATTAAAAAGGAAATATATTATCTATAATAGATTTGAATCCATTAAATATATTTTTTTATTACAAAAATATGTTACTATTATGTTAATATAATAATCAATAAAAAACAAACAATAATGTGAAAAAATGACCATAAAAATAAAGTATGTAATAAACTTATTTTTAATGTGAACCATTTGATTTTTAAAAAATAAGAATATTCTTTTACTAAAAACAACGTTGAAGATAGCCATGAATGATATATTGTTTGTCACCCCCTAAAATATATTCTTCTACCATTGTAGAAAAGTAAATCAAATGTATTATTGAAAATTATATATGAATTATAATACAAATGTATGAATGATATAATCTGAGAATGATTAAATCAAGAATAGAAACAACATAACTGAGTTAGTGAAAGACATCTCTAATAATTAATCTTAATTGTATCCAATAATGGGTGACATGATAATTATACATATAGGTGGGATATGCGTAATTGGTATAAGTATTTAGATAAAAATGGTCCGATTTTCCACATAGATACTAATTTTTTTTAAGGAATAATGGAATGTAACATGTGACTTAATGTACAAATAAATAATTTTGTAAAAAAATGAGTCAATACTAAATGGGATACCAAGAATTTTTTGATAAAATGTTTATCAAAATAAATAGTTGAGGAGGATGGATTGATAGACTGAGAATATAAAATGAAAACAACTTTTCATCCAAAAGTAATGAAGGCATGTTAATCATAGAATATAAGAGGGGTATGAATTTACTAACAAAAATATTAATATTACATTGGAGTATTAAGTTACAATTCCCCCCCCCCCACACAGATATACATATATATATTTATGTTCTTCAGTTTAGGAATTGAATGTGGTTCATTTATTTTGGCGGATACCTAAATATTATAAAAGTTGTGAACATCATACGATTTGAAGTTTATCAATCCTGAGAAACTATTGTAATCTAGCTACAAAATTCCGATATTTTAAATAATATCAAAATATTCTTTGAAAATATTCTTGAATAAATAACCATTTATTGAAACCATAATTTGAATATCCAAAGGAGGGTCATAAAATAACACCATAAAATCTCTATTTTTGAGTTGTTATCTCATGAAAAATCAGATTTATTGTTTAGGTATGTTATAATTCTAGATATTGATGCTTGTATTTATGGAATAATTTCATTTATTTTCACAAATTTTGATTTTGAAAGTTTCTAAAATATGTGGATAATCACCTTAATGAATTAAAAATGATGAAATATATGAAAATTAAAAATAAATTTTTAAAATTGAAAGATATAATATATTTTTTAGATTACTATAAGATATTGATTATAAATATTTTGATTAACACATTGATGAATTATACAATCATGTAATCACATGATAAAGAGTACATGACATCATTGATGTGAAATATGATCTCTCCCCAATTTTCAATAATAAAAATAGACCACATAGGCTTTGTTCTAGTTAATTTAATATATTTTAAGTTAAATATTCAATTCCATCAATTTCTAGATTAAATCACACTATATTTTAAAAATATGAAAACATGTTGTTTTTAAAATTTTTACTATATATATGATAATTCATTAACATTATTTTTCAATAGTGTAATTTTAATATGGGGAATATAACATTAATGTTAAAAATAAAATGGGTTTTGAAGGCATATTAAATGTCATGTATATAAGAAAAAAGTGGTTTATTTAGGATAACATTAAACTGATGTTGAATTTTATTAGTAATATATTAATATTAAATTTAAATGGTTTTTAAATATTATGATTACCTAGATTTTCCTATTATTCCTTATATGTACACGAGGTTTTTTTGATTATATATTGTTTCTAATAATATTTAATTTAATATTGATTTTTTATTTATGAATCAATTGTAAATTTTTAGAAGAAGGGATTATGGAGTCATTTGTTTGAATGATGTAAATGATGTTTTAGAAGTTAAATATTTCCAAAAATAAAAATAGTATATCAGAAATATAGAAATGAAGAATTAGTAATTTATTATTAGAATATTATTATAATATGGAATGATATTGTGTTCTGATGATATTTCTTTCTCGACGTTATTGTAATACATTCAATCACATACCTATCCATATGGACCCAATATAGCCACTACATAACAATGAAATAGGGTTAACCTAGCCAAGGGAGGTGGAATCTGAGCATAGCGGAAGATGTTCCTGCTAAAATACATAGGTGAATAAAATACATGTTAATATTCATAGTGGAAACATATATCACATAGGGATTTATATGGCAGTCTATTAGGGGGAATGATGGAGTGATTGTTACATTTGGTGTGTAAAGGTGTGTTCAGAATGTGAAATCTTTTTTGGATCAATAGGTTAGTGGAATAGAATTTATTATTAGGGATATGGAAGTGGAATCAATCGATGATATGGGACACCAAAAAGGGTTATACTGGTCATATTATATTAAAAATTAATTTACAGAATCCTTTTCTCCAATCAGATATTTATGTGATTTTTGGTTATGATAAAAGATTTTCATAAACCTCAACCTTCTCCTAAGGGTTTCACAGGAGCTGATGTTCATGGAAAATGTTCATGTGATAAAACAGACATACTATTAATGAAATTTAGTAGTGGGGATATGTTCATGTCATTGCTATATAAAGAGAATATATTTTGAGTGTAATAGAGATTGTGAGATAACCATGTTCTTGAACATAAGATTCATTTATTCATTATTTGAAATAACAAATTTGGATTTAGTGAAATATAATGTCTCTAATATGAACAAAGTTATGATCTAATTATATATTATAATTTAAATTGTTTTTTAAATATGAATGTTAGTCAATATGAGAGGAATATAATTTCAAATACTAATGTTAAAGTGATGGGGTTCATCAGTGGGGATTATCTAGTAATACCATCAGAATAGATTATTTGTAAATATGGGAATAAATCATATCTGAGAGATTTTCAATGAATAAAATATAATAGAAAAACCTCTATATTCATATAGTGGTAACCATGCATTAAATTTTTTCATATTACATCATGAGAATGATTATGGTCTGTTGACAACTATGCCATTCATATATGAAACTCATTCACTAATCATATTAAGAATAAACCACTTTAATATTGATATTAAAATAATAGATGAGTATAAATGATATCATTCACTATCAAACATTAAGAACATTTAGCTCCATACATGTGATAATATTCATGAATGAGTACGATTCAGGTTTTAGGTGTATGTGTTGAAAAAAACCCATATACTTGAATTACGTGAATACACAATTCATGAATAACCCATATTTTTTTACATTACGAAACATAACTATCAAGTCATATTCATATGAAAATGAATATTACAATTTACTAATTTATTATCATGCAATGATCAATGCATGTATGAACGAATTATAGGATAATTAGAATAAATATATAAATATTAAATATGCTTTCATTATTCTATATATTCAATAAATTGAAATATAAATTGTTTGGGAAATTGATAATCATGCATTTTTAATTGTAAAATAATGAATAGTGAGGAGGATTTGAGAAGACCATCCATGGTATCATACATATATTTTCATTGAAAAAATAACATAAAATAAATTTTATAGTAATAGCCTAAAGTAATTTATTAGTCATTGTGTAGTGAAATATCTCATATGGAAATAATTTTTGACTAGTTTGGGTGATGAGATAACTAAAGACCATTAAGATATAAGATTATAGTATGAAATGTAATGTAATTGTTAACTAGCATCCAATTTTCATGAATTTATATAAGAATATAATCTATGAACCAATATATTATTGATATATATTTTATCTGAAATGAGTGTAGAATATTTCATAACCCATCATTGATCATACATATTAGTGGATCCTATTTTGAATATAGAATGTTGTATGCAGTAAGACTTTGAGGACGTAGATTTAAAAGTTGGATTCTATTTCGAACAGTTCTGTAGGTCGTAATTTTTTTTCATAAGGGCAAATTTGGTGGGCTGATAATGGGAATTAGTGTTTATGGTAATTGGAAATTACCTAAATGTGACCACCTATATATAATGACAATTCTATTTATAGTGAAAATAACCATTTTTAGTAGTTAAAGGTATTTTGAACTAAACCTATAATATTGTTGTGTTTTATAGTTAGTTCACATTTTACCATTCTTATGTGTACTAGAAATCCTAATAAGATATTCAGTGTTGAAGAAAATGTTGGTAAAATATAATGGGAACTGTTAAATAAAACATAGCACACGAATTTCAACTACACCCACTTAGTTGCACATCATAATCTATTTTCAATTTAGACTCAACATCATTTTTTATAACCAATCATTTCATATATATATATATATGTACTCAAATTAATTTTCGAAGACCAAATAATATTCTCCATATATGTATTGTGAAAGTAACATACATACTCAACAAGATAAAACAATTCGAATCTCAGGCACATATCAGAAAAGAATACCTATTCACCTATAAACAAGCAATAAAAATAACATGACCCTAAACAGTGAAACTAACCAATGTATTCCTCATCATGTATCACTCACCAAATAAAACATCCATTTATAGTACTAAAATTATGAAAATATTGGTAATTAGTAGCATAATAGTATTTACCATTGATTGTATTCTCTTACACCCCAATTCTGTCAGTCTTAGATCGTATAACCCTTTCATTATAACCATGCATAGGGACTCTGAACCACCATGTTAGATCCCACCCTAACCAAACTACTCCTGAAAACCTCAAAAAACATCTATATATACCACAAAATTGAATCATAACATAAAGGACATGATCCTTACTACATAATACAACTATGCTTGATCCATAATTTGAACCACATCATCCGTTCACCATAAACCAACATTTTTAGATTTTGACTTCTGGAAATCACATGTTTTGCATACAAATCTAGAACGGAAGAGAGGGAATGGGAAATGGTGTATCCATTCATCCATCATCCCCATCATAGTTATTGAAATCAATAGAACTGAAAATAATTGTTTTCAAAAGATAACTTGATGATTGAGAGATTTTGGTATTGAAATAACATGAATGTAAAAGATAAATACATTGCCCACAAGTCCAACCTAGTGGTTCACTACAATTTCACAGAAATATATTAAAACATCATAAAAAGGTCTAAAAACCCCTTCTACTATCATTATAATCTCTAAATGATTCCAATAATTCATGTTATCCATAAAAAAAATAAGCTTCAACCAAATGTTCTTCTCATATAATCCTTTATCCTAATTAAAAACATTTAAACATATTCATTCAATAATTTTTTTAATTTAATTTGTAATTATATACTATTAAATAATCACTTACCCCATTTCAAAATAATTAACAAAGTAAATATTTCATGTTTAATTCATATAAAACATCATTATATTAAAAAAACACAGAAAAATGCATGAATCTCACAATAATTTTACATACTTCATATAAAACATGACACAAAAAATATATCAGAACACATTTTGTAATAACCCCACTCAAGAATCCTAGTGCTGATGTGCTATTTTATTACATTAAAATGATTACAAGGAATAAAATCTTAGATGACATATCAGTTTGCAAGTCTTTAAATGTTTGATAAGAATCATGTTACCGATAATAAAATGGAAAATACAAATTACAAACATGATGAATAATAAAATTAAATAAACTGGATCCTAGAAAGCTTATTAAAATATTTATTTATCAATTCATGAAAAAATGAAACGTAATAAGAAAGAGTTCAAATTTTTATAAAGGGTAATTAAAGTAGAAAAGTAAAGATTCAATGAACAGAAATTAAGTTTTAAAGGTAAATAACTTATAACAATTGCCATTACAATAACCAGATGAGAAAAATTTAATACAGAATGGTAGGAAACTGAACCACATCACATTTAATCAATAAACTAGAAAGAAATGTTTCAATATATATATATATATATCGATGAAAAATCTCATGGATGAATAAGAAACCAATATAAATTACCAAAATATTATCTTAATGGACATGATGACTATGTCATATGAAAACAAATACCTTCATGGTATTTCACATGATTATTTAAAACTATGGATAGAAATCCATTTAATTTTTCCAATTTATATGTATCATGAGAATCTATTGATCCATCAAAGGGATATATAATGTTTGATATCCATTCATCCTTATCAATTAAAATCATTATTAATATAAAATAATAAAAATAAATTATTTTCTATATAAATTTCTTGAATGGAATAAAGAGAAAAATTAAATAAATAATTCCCATATAATTAAAAAATCATTAATGTGATCACTGTATGTTAAAAATGATATACAGTTATCCAATACTAATATCCAATTTAAGAGGATATGGATATTAATGTAAATTTACAATGAAAATGATTAAAATTAATTTATTTTTTTAATGTAAGATAAAAAATGTTAATTTTAATAATATTACAATAATAATCAGTTTAATCATTCTTATGAAGAATAAAAATTAAACATTTCAATGTCTCCCTATCCAATTTGAAACAGTTGAACCAATGTCACCAGAATAGTGTGAAATTAAATGAATATTATAATCTTAGTATAAGAATTAGATTCATAATATAACATGAAAATGGAATTATATACATAGTAAGAAAATAAATTTGTGCATAATAACAAATAAGTATCAATTGAATGTAAATTGAAGAAAAATTCCCTTAGCCTAACTGTCCTTTTTGTGTGTGTGGGAATTATCCTACATTATAGTGATGTAAAATATGTTTATAAATTATACCATATCTCTAATCATTATTATAATATAATATAATATATTCTTATAATATCATTTTTCTAATTAAATACTAATATTTCATAAATTTCACCATTTCAGGTGTTATTTTCCATGTTTTCTCAACTGTATTTTGAGTTGTAAATGGATTCTCAATTACATAGATCAGGATTCCATATTCTATTTACTATAATTCATGATTTAATTATCATATAATTTCATTAAATATAAATTTAGGGTAATCTATTATTTGTATAGCATAGAATAATGTGCATAGTTCATGTTGAAGCTACGATGTACGTACACATGAACAATATAATAATTTCATTGTGGTATTAAACAAATGAAAACAAAATGATAAATATATATTTTATAATTCAATTATCATTTTTATTTTATATATTTAACAGTGTTTTAATAAATCCATCCTTTACATGTTTCATGTATGGCAAGAACGAATCATATCTCTTGGAGGTGGCGATATTCCACATTTCCTCAAATAAATTTTTTCATTTTCACAAGATAGAAATCAAAAAGGCGTATTATAAATAAAATATATAGATTATTAAAGATATTATAAATATAATATAGAGAATATATAATTATTGTTTCAATCATAATTTCTACCTTTAATGGTGGTATTGGGAAAATGAACATTCATTGTTTCATGTGTCAGTAGTTTACTAGAAAGAGAAACAATGTGTTTGTTACCCATTAGACAGATGTGTGGGTATTGTTAGGTCAAACCCTTTACATAATAATTAATAGAATATTTAGGATACTGGTTATTTATATAATAATGGTGTTAATATATTTTAGGGGGTGGATACATGAAATGAAACTAAAGAGATTGATATTAATATTTTCCTCGTAATCAGGTAACATATTTTGGGTTGTACCAAAAAATTACTTGGAAGGATATATTTTAAAATGGTGGTTCCAAGTTCAAGTGGAAGTATTTTGGAATGTTATATTGGAATATATTACTTGAACCTAATTGTTTTTAATGGTGCGAGGAATGTGGAGATATGGTGGCCTTTAATATGTTAGGAAAATGAAAAACGTTGTATTTTTTAAAACAAGTTAGGTGTAACCATGTATTTACCAATCTAAAGACATTAAAAACAATATAAACCTCAATAATTTAAGAATTATAGAAAATAAATAATTATAAATTGGGTGTTTCAAATTTTTCTAGGTTATTTTGTCCTTTAAGGTTATTTTTTAGTGTTTTATTAAGCATTATTTTACATAAATAAATGTATTTAATTTTAATTATAGTATATAATTATTATGGTGAAAAAAATATCCATGTAATAAATTATATTTTATTATGGTTCCAAATATGTAATAAATTTTTCTATATTCAAATCATATATGTGGTAGAATCTAATTTGACATTAAACCCACAGATTGATTGTCAAAGCGGGGTTTTAAGGATAAAACATCTAAAATGAAAATATGTTTTCATAATCAATTTCAAATTAATATTAATTCCAATGAGATAAATTTCAATATGAGGCAAAAATATTATCTAATTAATATCTAAAATCAATTAATATTATAATTTTACATTAAAATATATTATATGAAAATCAGTTTTGAAAAAACATTCCGTATTTATAATTATTCATTAAAAAGTGTTATGTTTCTGAAAAAAACAACAGTTCACCCTAACATAATTTTCATTTTTACTATTCAAATATATGGTATATTGTGGCCTATTAAGTCTATAATAGATTAAAAATTCATATTTAAAATGGGATTCCATTAAAAGGCAATAAAATAACTTTTTTAAATTTAAAGAATATTGAATGTAATTTTTGGTTGGTTTTTATCTTATTATTATCAAATATATTAGATGAACATAATAAAATATATACAGAATATATATATATATATTAAATTAATTTCAACCACTAATTTTTATTATGTAAATTTATTTGGGTAAAAAATCATCGTGAAAAAATTAATAAAATTTTATATGAAAAAATATTATATATATTTTTTTTAAAATAATAAATATATTTGAACGTATCAAGGAATTATTTTTTCTTTATAATCATAGTGTAGTGTTTCATGCATGATATTGAATAAAAGAATATAAATATAGAATATTGTGGTGTTATAATCACTCCTCCATAGAAATATTTCATCCTCCCAATTTAAAATTTCTCTTAAAAATATAGGGATTGAAGACGAACTATTTTTAAATAACCCATATTGTAAAAAGTTTTAATATCACAAATTCATTGTAATAGATAAAGGAACGTACAATGTCCATGTAAATAGGTCCCTCAATAAGAGAATGTATGTTGGAAATGGAAACACGAATACAGATAAATTTTTTGACAATCATGTTCTACTGGTGAGTTCAAGAGAATATGATTTGGATAAAGCTAACAATATAAAATCCCTAAATCCATGATGATTTAAGGGATATTTGATTCATCTAAAAAGAATGTATTATGATATAATTATTGGGGTCAAAACAAATTTTACAAGACATGAGTAATTATTTCACTCTATAATATTTTAATTAAAATTATTTTTCTATAAACATAATTATTTTATTTTATTATTCCATTAACTATTTCTAAATAATAACTACGCACACGATCAATTATATGGTGAAGTACTATATTTCCATCAATAATGTCACCCAATGTTCAAAATAAACATTTTTATAAATGGATAACTTTTATACATTCTTATGATCCAACACATTATAAATGAACTTAATAAATTTCGAAGATGAACATATCATTAGCCTTTAATCAAGACGATACAACTCTAAATTTTCACACTACCGAAATGTGAATAACATTATCATGTATCCTTTTTAAATTATAGTAATAAATTTAATCACTATAAAATTTGTTAGAAACATTCATTATTCCTTATTTATTATTTAATGTACATGTTATTAGATATATTGCTTTAATAACAATGTATTGTAAAATCTATCAATAATAGAATAAATTAGTTTCAAAATTTCTTTAATTAATTCTACGGAATTCATCAAATTTCAAAATTAATAATTTCATTATCATTATCTCAAAATTAGTAAAATATTAATCGTTATATATCCCTCAATTATGTGTTTTACAACAAATTAAAATTTCAACTAAATCAACTTACTTTGTATGATTCCAAATAAGATCAAAAATCATAAAAAAAGATTTATTAAATAACACTATTTTTCTCCATAATTAGTATAAAAGGTACATTTATGATTAAATATTCATAATAAATTATTATTGAATAAACACATTAATAATTTCACTTTATATGTAGATGTATAATAACTATATTATTTTATTATGACATTATATAGGATATATTCCTTTTATTCATGGGACATTTCTTTGAATTGTGTCCCATCTCCTTGGAGATTAATCATTGAATATTATCATCATTTTTACATTATCATTATTTAGCATATTGGAACATATATCCAAATATATAAAAAACAATCATTCACTTCTATAATCTACAAGGGTGATTCATTTGACAGTTACCATATGTCAAAAAATCCTCCTTTCCATTTTTTCGTTTATCAATCTTTTTATTTTACATCCTCTTATTCTCTTGTAACCTTTCAAATGCATTTTACATGTATAATTATTTACTTATATATATAATACATGATACTATTTTTTCGTATGATTATTACACATTTTATAATATTTTAATTTGAAATGTTTTATTTATTCATTGAATAAAATTATCTTTATCACTCTTTAGATCACATTCATTGGTGGAGTTCTAATTCTTTCATCTGGGATGTATTTTAAAAAATGTGTTATTCCAGATTTGCTCATAATGTTATGAAAATTTTATATCTCTGAATATTGTATATCACATAACATATATGTAATCTCTTTGAATCATAAAATCATAATACTTGGTTACACATTGATCATTAATACTTTTAAATCAATAATAATGGCAAGTAAATAAAATGTGAATTATCAAAGTAATATCCCCCAAGAGTGTACAAAAAGGATCATTATTAGTCTAGTTTTCATGTACAATGATTCCATGAGTTAGGCTCGGAACACCTTGTTAGGGTAATTATTAATAGGTACATTTCTACTAGCACCACATCCACTTTTAGTTCTGAGACATAGATGTATTTCTTGGAATAACCACATTATACCAACATACAAAAATTCATTCATAATATTTTATAATTATCCTCTATGTATATCTAACAGATCTTTTCCATAATAACAATTTTTTTATAAATATCATTTCAATGGTTTAATAAAAAATTAAATTCAACCTTCTATTACTCCTCGACCCTAGAATCCCCAATATTATTAATTATTTTATTACATTTCCATGATTAAAAGGAATCAACTCCCGATGAACCAATAATTTTAGAAGACATGGGAGGCCATATTATATAAAATAATTCCAAATATAAATTATAAAATATAAATGGAAAACATTCTACGTAATAAAATTAAAAAATCTACATCTTTGAAAACTTATTCAATGATATCTTCTTCATAAACTGGAGTAATGAAACATAATAATGGTGAGATAAAATGATCATTACGGTCATGTGAATTAAATGAAATAATTAATCAATAAGAATAAATTAATACAATGTGTTAAATAAATTAAAAAACATTTCATTCATATAACATGATACAGAAAATCAATATGGCATGAAAGGAAACTGAGACACAATCAATTTAATCAATATATTGAAATGAAATATGTCAATTATATCTGTCGACTAAATATCTCATGTTTGAATAATGACTGAAATTAATTGAGTGAAATAAATTATTAATGGAATCATGTATAAGGCACATGAAATACTATAATGTTATGAATATTTTTAAATATAGATTAAATCTACAGATAGAAATCCAATTAATTGGGCCCACTTATTTTTTATATTAGAACTGCTCGATTCATCAATGATCTATATATTGTCTGTCCGTGATCCAAGATCACCATTCCTATAAATCCCTCATATTGAAAAATAAAAACAAATAATATGTCATATCAAATATCTATATTGAATAAAGAGTATGGGTTTTTAAATATTTCCCCATTTTATAATATAATTGTCAACTTGAACATCATATGTAATGATTTTATATGGTTTAAGAAATAATAATATCGATTTTTTAGAATGTGGATAATCACATATTTTTTCAATGAAAAATATTACAATAATTTGATTTTTTCCATTTAATGTTAATGATAAGAATATAAATTGAGACTGAAACGATAATCATTACAAACATTATTGGGGTGAGTAATCTTTGAACATTCCAAAGTGTCCCAATCAACTTTGAAATAATATAATCATAAAATATATAATGATATGAAATTTAATGATACATATAATATCATGAAACAATGGGGATTCATGATATAACATTCAAAGTTCTGTAAATACTCCATATAAATTTAAATTAGTACATAATTCCAAAAATATAATCAAAGGAATGTAAATTTAGATGTAATTCCCTTACATGAACTATCCTTTGTTGTAGTGTGGTCTTTATCCACCTAAATATTGTTCTAAAATATGTTACCAGCATATACTAGTACCATAATAGTATTTATAATATCCTATATTATATTTATAACATATATTATTACTCCTTTGGAAACAATCACTCATTATTTTCCCCATTTATGTTGTTATTTTCATTATATTCTCAAATGTATTTTTACTTATTAGATATTTTTTATATAAAATATATCGTTATTTTATCATATTCAGTATGTAGAAAATTATTTAATTATCATACATATTTACTACATATGAATTTCGAGTGGGCTTTAGTATTTAGATATTATAATTAAGTGCACTATTCCTAGATACGGTTGGCCATATATATGCATAGACATTACTTTCATTTCGTTGTCGAAATAAATGAATGAAAAATACATTAAAATTTGTATATTATAAATCATGTATCATATATATTTTATATATGTTACATTTTTAATTAATATCATCCTATATGTGTTCCATGTAATCAAAAGATATCATGTCACTTTGAGGGTAAGGTATTCCACACATCCTTAAACGAAATTATCACATTCAAACAAAATGGAAAGCGCAAAGCTATGTTACAAATAGAAATTAAATAAGCATAAGTACATTATAAATATCATATATAACATAAATGATCCTATTTTACTTCATAATGGCCATCATTATATGTTGTTAAGAAGAAATGATCAATCATCATTTTTTGAGGTAGTAGTTCAACGTACACAGAGACAATTTGTTCATTACCCATTAGATATAGGCGTGTGTATGGGTATGATGAATATTTTAAAGAATATAATACCAGTATTATTATGATACTGGTTTTTTTATATAATTATAAAGTCATTATATTTTATTTGGTGGATAATTGATATGAAGCTAGATATCTTGACTGATTACATTACCACTAAATAGAGTAACATTTTTAGGTTTTCTCTAATAGGCTTACTTGGAAAATATTTTTTTAAAGGGATGATTAGAGTTAGAGGGTTGGGTGTTTTGGAATCTATATTGGCAGATCATAGATGATCCTATATTTTTTTAGTTGTGCAAGAAATTAGGATATGTTACAGACTTATATAATAGTGGAAAAGGACTCACATGAAGTTTTTTAAAACAAGTTAAGTGTACCCACGTTTTTAACTAAATAAATAAATACAAATAAAAAATAACTCAATAATGGAATTATAATGATCAATATATTTCCATAAAATGGGTTTTGTAAAATTGGATAGGTAATTTGAGCCTAAAATTGAATATTTTAGTCCCTTAGTAAGATTAATTTTAACTTAATAATTTTAATTAATTCTAATTACATTCATTACGATTTTTGGAAAACAAAATTTGGTAATCTTGACAACCATAAAAAATTATGGTTAAAAATTTGTAATCAATTTTTATATATTGATGTGGGGGAAATTAATTTACATTAAATTTTGTAGAAAAGTCGATAAAGTTTGTTTTTATGGTAAAATATTCCAAATGTTTTTGATGTTTTTATAATAAATTTCAAAGTGAAAGTAATTCAAATAAAATAAAATGTAGTTATTTATAAAAATATTATCTAAATATATTTTAAAAAAAATTAAAATGTATAATTTGAACATATAAATAAATTATATTAAAAACATTTCTGAACAAAAATTATGTATTAATAACTATTCATTAAAAATGACATTTTCCCATAAAATTTACAAACTCTTAACATAAATAATATTTATTTCATTAAAATATGAAGATTATTTTTACATAGTATATCAATTAATGCATTAATAAAATATTTAATATGGTTTCTCTATTAAAAGACGATAAAACTACCTTTATAAAATATAGGGTTTAAAGTGTAGTATTTTGTTTTTATTATATTATGCTTATAATATATATTGGATGAAGATTAAAAATATTAAATTTAATATATGAAATTTATAATATATTTAAATCACCCACTAATATTTATTAATTAAATATATTAAGGTAAAACATCTTTGTAAAAATAATAACATTTTCTTTCAAATTCAATCAGTTTTCATATTCATTTATATTTATTATATAACCAATGAATACATTTTAGATCTGTATTAATCATATATTTTAATAAATTATTTACCCCATTTCATAACTACCAATTTATTTATGAAATGATATCTTATTATATTTAATTTTATATAATTATTTAGTAAAACACAGTCTTGCGTGTAATGAAAGCATTTTAAGAATGAATATTTTCCAGTTAATGCATGGTTACACACAGTCTAGTGCATTAGGAAATTATGAATATATCTAATATTTTCATAATAGTTAATATTTTTTAAATTATGTGGGTATTATTTCCCATTAAGCGCTTGGGGTCGTGTGTCATTGACACTATCAAATATAATTATCATACATTAGAATATTATGTTGTTAAATTTTTAGTTTAAATGAGTGTATTTATTCAAAATAAAATATCATTTACTAGGTTAATCTAAAATATAACTCTTATTTAATTGGAAACAAAATAAATTGACGAGAAATATTTTTTTAGGGTTTTTAATGATTTTTTTTAATTTGGAAATTTAAACTATATAAAATTCTCACGTGAAGAGAAAAATTGAATAATGTTTAAAATTATCTACAAAATAATCAAAAATCAGAATAATGTAAAAATATTTTCATTTAACCACTCCCCTTAAATTAAAAATTATCATGTATACTATCTTAATTATAATATAATAAATCATTTTCCCAATAGAAAAAAATGTAGTATATTCTAACATATACTTATAATCAATGATTGGTAGTGGGTACCCACCTTAGTGGATCATCACAGAAGGAACCTATGAGAACCAAGGACCTTGAACCACCAAAAAAAAATAATCATTAGATAATATATAAAAAATACACCATGAATAATAACCACAATAAAATAAAACACAAACCATAGTAAACTATTAGATTTAAGAGGAATAATAAAATGGGATAATGTTAGTGATGAACAAGAATCATTATACTAATAAAATAAAAAATCACCGTAGAAATCACATAACAAACTATGCTATTGAAAATTCCATGAATCATGAATAGAGAAGCGCTAGATTTGAGAAGATGAATATTTATATTTCAAGAACTATATTATGATTCATCTATTGTTTATAAAAATAATGAATGGTTGAATGGAAACTGTATCATTCATATTAGACACCAGGTATATTTTTCAAACATTATCTTGGCCAATAATTTTATTATATGTTAATTTATATGCAGAATGATCCGTTTAAACAGATATAAAATTTAATTAATTCATGAATATAAATATCATATTTTTAAATAAATTCAATTTATATTATTTAATTATTTAATATTGGATACTCTATAAACATATTTGTTTAAATTTTTTTGAGAAATCTATATAATACTAAAAAATTGATAAGTTGTGAATTGTACAACCAAGAGACACACATGTTACTGTGAGACCAACCTCCAACCATGAGACCATATTGTAACTATAACCACATCATGACATCACAAAACCAACATATAATTATGATACCAAATATTGATTGTGAACACACAAGTGATTCATAGAAATACATATGACTACGAGAACAACCATCAATAAAAGATCCCAACAACCCTTTTAACACCTCCATTCCCAGTAAAAAATAAAAGATTGACCTGGAAGGTCTAATACATTACACAATAAAACCCTTATAAAATATCATCCTTAATAATAATAAATAAAATATGAAATTGATAAAATTCAATTAGATTGAACAACCATCCCATGGGAAACAACTAATGGATATCATTAAAAAGGATAACCAGTCCCCATACATACAAATCAATCCACAAACCACCATTCATCATTCTAACTATACTCAACAACATAAAATCCTCTACATTGTCCAATATACTAATTATCACAACAATAAAAAAAGGAAAAATAACGATAGATAACAATGAAATCACCATTTATCATGATATTTAACACATAGGGAATAACTATCTTTAATATACAGTTTTAGAATGTATCACATATAAAAAATTAAATAATGGATATCGTGTTTTAACCACATAATATATGGAAACGAAAATAACAAATATTTATCAAGGGATAGAAAAAAATTTCATAAATTAGTATCTTGTTGACATCACATAATCCATGATATATGAATAATGAAATATAAAAAAAATCATAGTATGTGCTATACATATTTTTATCATGCTCCAATTTAATCTATCTCAATGCACCATAGATCCAAATCACATGAACTAAGGGAATGATTCACTAATGAAACATATTATATCGATGAACTTGTATCTGTATTGTTCTCTAAATGAAGATCATAATATTATCAATATAATACTTCTTTTAGTCAGTGATCTTCGAGTCATCATTAAAATAATGATAAATCATTGATACTTGGAATTCATTGATCATCTTACAGATCCATTATAAATTAACAAATTCCAATAATCTATATAAAATCCAGTAAATACCTCAAATGTTTTGAAAACTAGGATGAAAAAACAATATATAGAATTACCATTTCTTCTCATGTCAATGTGAAACCATTAAAAACATGTATCCTTCAACCTAAAACTCCAACGGTCTCCATATTAGATCAAAATATGATTTCTGTCAGTTATTAAATCACACCATCCTCAAATGATCTACATAATCCTTCACAATTATTCATTTTATCACATCAAATTAAATAATATTTGACCCTCTAACCTCTTTCAATCACAATATATAATGAAACCACCTCCTATAAAATACTTCAAATAGAGTCGTGATAATATATAATTGTTAGATTTTTTTATATTTTAACTTAACTAAAGGAATTTATTTTACCCAATATCCTAAAAACACTAGATTAATGCTTCTAATAACTCCCCAATTTTTCTGGATTATCCACTATATATATCCATTAATCATAGGGTAGAAATTAGTGTTATGTCATCACAGAGTTATAATGAAAATAAAATCCTCTCTGGACTCATAATGTAAATTGTCAATATAGGGTTGATTCATTAGACCATGAAACTCAATGATAATGCACAATGTCGTCCAAATAACGCAATTCAACATCATGCATTGTTCTCAACTAAATGATTGAAAAAAGATGAACTAACATAATCTAATAATACATGATCATTGTGATAATTTCACATCCTCCCAAATGAAAAGGAATACATGTGTTGAAGACAATTTATTTAACCCCTAGAAAATGGTTATATCTAATGGCTAAAAAAATAAATTGAAACATCAGGTTAGTATAGTACCATAGAGAATACCAGACACATATCAATGAACAATTCAAAAAAATATTAACCTTTAATACAAAAAAATGCATCATCAAATAAAGAATATTTTTAGATACTCAATGATGCACATCTAATGTTGGCCTTATAAAAATTTAATGGTCACTCTCTAACATCACATTTATTATTAACACCACCATTTAAAATATACTTTCATTCTAAACATATTCTAATAATCCAGATGGGGAACGACAATGGATTACTTGGTTAAATGTCCATTATGCCTATATGTCTCCCCACTACAAGTCATATACTTACCATATCTGATAAGACAAAAATGACATCTGAATTCTGAGATCGCTTATATAGACTACCATTTTATCATGGTTCATTCTAGTCAACTTCTCCAAAACATTCCACGAACCCCATTACATATGAACAATATCCCTAGGGGAAATCATACTAATTAAGATATCAAATTAATTTACCTTTATAGAGGTGTATGAAATCATATAGTTTTTGTCTTGATGAAACACTACCCACTGCTATTTTCATTTATCTAGGTGACTAATAAATAAGATTCACCACAATATATTATAATTGGTAAATACCATACTGTATTATCTAATAAGGTGAGATCACCAACTATTTAGTAAAAACTGAGCTTTCCCAAGACATGTGTCATGATTTCTACAGTTATTTTCATTGGTACATATCTGAATAGACGTAGAAGAGATATCAAACACCTCCTTCCTCAATATGATTCCTGTGAACAAATGTTATGATAAAAAAATACCCCATATATAACCACATATAGTTGAAACTAAATAACCATATATGTGACCAACATCACCTTCAAGACGTAAAATTATTTCAAACACTAGGTAGTCCAAGTATATGCTTATTCCTTTTAACCAGATAATTTAATGGGGGGTATATATAATAAGAAATATGTCATGAAATTCTAATAATATTTTATAAGACAATGGTACCTATGAACCTATACTGTATTCTCTACCGATCATGATGAATAAAAAACTCAATCATTGTTGGTATCATGGGGACACGCTTCTAGGACCCCAAATTATCATGGAAACTAAAAATTTCTTATCTAAAACTAGAACATGAAAAACATTACAAAATAAAAATGAAATATAATTACCTATTATATAGGTTTTATATAGAAATCATAATCCACCTCATACATTGAATTTTTGAATATTTCATATATAAACAAAACTATATACTTGTCTTGGAACTCGATGAACACAATGTCTATTAGTCCCATGGACATATATGACATGTTTAGGACACCAAATGATCACAACCATGACCATTAAGTTCCCATATAAATACCAAAATGTATTTATTGGGATGTATTCATCCATCACCATCAACTGGAGATTTACAAATACTCTATCAATAAAAGAAAATAATATATCTCCAATGAACTAATTAAACATTTCATCGAAGATTATAAGGTGTAGGGATTCTTGATCACCACCTGGTTTGACCTTCTATAATCAATATAGTGAATTAATTTTCCATCCACCTTAATAATAAATTAAATTATTATTTCCTATGGAAAAACAAAATTCTATATGACGCACTTCTTCATTAGAACATAAATATAAATACACTAATCCCACGATAAAGGTGTTCCATTTGATTTGTTTCCCCTTAATTCAATATCACACGTAATTAAAAATGTATCTCAGACTCAATGTCATTTTGAAGAAGAAGTGTTGAATCCTAATTAGGTATGATATATTAGAATTCATAAACATAATTGGGTGTAACCAAAATCAAGAGAATAATTTTCATTGATGGTTGTTCTATCATATTTTATGGAAGGGTAACCAAAAAAATACTATCCATAAAAAGACATGTTATCTAATAAAAATTCATATTGAACAATAAATTCATTTTATGATCATTTCCACAAGATGAAGTCAATTACTGAACATACGTTTCATAACTAATAAATATTTTTGATGACATAAAAAGACTTTATATATTGAAAAATATATATTATCACATTAATAATACTAAATCAATGACTTCCTAAATTTATAGAATACTTCACATTATAAGGTTCAGAATCTGATTAGTTTAGTCAAACCCAATGTAATGGTTGGTGGAGTCTATACATTTATAGTCATAAATAATATACTATGATGGGTTCAAAAATTATTAAAAGAACCCAAAATTTAAGAATAAATAACCAAGGTTAGGTGAAAAAAATCACATCTCTGATTATTTATTAAACCTTTGGGTTTTTTACATCCTTGAAATGATACTGACCATATCATTCTCCAATTCTGAAATATTGAAAACCCCCACCATATGATTCCCTATACTAGATTTTTAAGGATGAGGTTATTAATGGGCTTTAATTATTCTAGTTCTATCAACAATCATCTACTTATATTGTGGTGGAATTCAATGTTTATTACATGGATTCACATGACATTACTGTCTATTCTATCCTCACTAGGAATTACATCACTAATAAATAGAGTAAAAATAAAAAAAATTGATGAAATTAAATAATTATCCATGGGTAGAATCTCTAAAAACCACTGGCCCCAAAAAAACACATAGTTGATTCAAGGGGTGGACTCTTTATTTTTTGAATCTAGGAAGGAACCATCATATGAGACCTTCTAATAAGAACTATCATCCTTAAGGATGCACAATGGATACTCTATCCCAATAATACTCTTACATGTTCATATGACTGATCAACATGACCTTCTTCTTCATGTGAAAATATTTTTTTAACATAAATGGAGTAACCACATAAGAGTTATAAGAGTTTATTTCACCCCCTAGTTGAAAAACCTGAGACACTCATCAGGATATTCATCATGGAAAAAAAATCCTTAAAAATTATATTATTATATCTCATATACATACTCCCCTATTGAAGATAGATAACATATTTCTTCACTACAAACTTCATAGTTAATAATAGGATGACCACTCTTGTGTCCTTCTATAATTCATCCCAAGAAACATTGGCATCCATTTAAATGATGAGATACCTCTTCCATGTTTGGAATACTACACCCATTATCTGAAAGATATCCATATATACCTCGTAATATATACATTCCTAGATTAATCAAAAGGTGATATAAAGATCCCAAAACATATGCTTCATCTCCATATTAGTGAATTTACCCTCATACTAATCTATATCTCTCATATTAGTATTATACATATTCCTACACAAATAATTGTAATCAATAGTTTTATTTTGCCTATGGTACATATCTGAGTCATTGCATTATTATTCACAGACGAAAAAACATGAAAATATTATCTTGGATCAATAAATGAATGTATATAAAATATTATATAATCCCTAATGCATGTAATATCTATATTTTTTATCATATTAAATCAATTTTAATTTCAAGAAATACCAAATTCTAAAATAATTTAAAAGAAAAATGATTTATTTACCTCTCTTAGGTCTCTACAATGAAGGAATTACCGCCTAACATGGTCATCTAGTAGACTCATTGTACTCACATAGAGAGACATGGGGTCCCAAAATTTCATTTCCAAACAAGAAATATCTGCCTAAATCTTGAAAAAATATTTAGTAGAACAATTTCCATACCAACCCATGATACCCTCAAACATTATAATTTCTATGATCCTTAAATCATTAAAAAACTTCAGTGTTAACCCTTCTATCTAATAGTTACCCTCATGATAGTATAGCGAAAGAATGAGATTTTTACCCCCCCCCCCACAATGTATACCATTATATAGGATCAATCATTTTTAAAAGCGATGAGTGTATGAAAAGCACACATGTAGATAGAATTTCCCTCAATTATTAAATATTTATAATTATATAGAATGAAACCCACCATGAATCACCATTACAAAAAATTACTTTTTTAAACAGTAACCATCCCACATAACACCAATTAATTTAACAAATATAATCAGAGTTTCTAAATAATGTATGTAAATAAATTCACTGGTTGTGAATAAACAAGATATATGATATTCGATATTGTAATATATACATTGTTAACCAATGAAAACTAAAAAACCTGAACAAATTTTTTATATGAGTTGGGTGAGAATAAATATTGTTCCACATAATATAAATCCAATGGGTTATATTTAAAATGTTAAAGAATCATACTAAAACTCATATTAACTAATAGTTTAACTATAAAGATCCAAAATAGAGTAAAATTCCAATTTCATCATTACCGAGTGTCACTCACCAAATAAAATATCTTTTTTTAGTTAGATATTAGTACTTATATCGATAAATCAAACTAAAATCCCCTTTCCAATTGTTCTTCCATTGTCACACCCCATCATTGTACCTTCGAGGGTTGTATTCCCATCAAAATTATAAATGCATAAATGCACCACAGAGACCCCAACACAACATGTTGAAAGACAAATCAAACACAACATTTCATCCAACCTAATTTCAAAAACCCCATGAGTTCAGATAAACTTTTTTATATGAATAATAGTATGGTATCATGAACAATATGGAAATCAACCTCATTCCCTATATCCACCATTAATGAATAAAACTATAATCCATCTCATCCTCTGATAATATACCACCACTAGTGCAGTTATAATTTCCTTTCATCCATGTACATTTATACAATATCTACTTGAAAAGTGATCAGGGGATTGGGGTTATCCCAGCATCCATCATCATCATATTGGATTTTGTGGAAAACACATCCAAACCAAAACCATCGTGTGTATACGTAATCATGTGATTCTAGATGGATTTATATAGAAATAAATAAAATGTAATAGATTGATATATAAAAACTAATCCACCCTAAGGGGTTCACAATAAGGGAACCAAATATTCACAAAAAAAATACTACAAGGTCCTATAACATCTTCCACTACAATTTCTCCAATGAAATTTTCCAGAACATAAATAAAAATTATATATAAAAATTATTCAATGTTTTTTGTTTCATGTAATAAAAGTTATATATTTTCAAACCATTAACAATATTAAGTTAAAAAATTTATTTATTTGATATATAATTCAAACTCATTCATCAATATCGCAAACACAATCCATAATAACATCAATGTAGAAATTTCAGTTTCATTCCACAGATGTTATGAAACTACAAAATATAAGGCCTAATAATCAATCCATATTAGGACACCAAATATCTCACTGTTCCAACTACTACATCATAGCTTGAAAATATCACATTATGTTTCAATGAGTGAATTTATCAAAAAAATCATTTTTTTAAATTCCCTATAAATATTTTTGTATGATTACAAGGAAATATAAGTTAATTAAATGGTTATTTGTAATTAAATTTTTTCATTTTTAGTGAATTTAATCATAAAATCATACTAACACACCAGTCACTAAACAATTAATAAATATATGTACAAAAATAATGCTCCACCATATAATCATTAATCATAAATAAAACAAAAACTCTTACAAATTTTCCCGTCCCATTCAATTTATATTAATTAGGACAATAATAATGATTATGTTCTAATATAATATATAGAGAATATTAGATAAAATAATAGTATTCCCACATTTACATTTAATTAATGGATGAAATAGATCCACTGAATCAATGTATCTTCATCTATGAACGACATAAGAATAAAGGACTGATTACCAGTATTCTCAATTGAATAAATACCGTATGAAACTAGAAGACATATGCCAAAATAAACTCTCTTATGATGTCGATACCATCCACCATACTAATGTCCATGATTGAATATAAATAATAGAAAGATAAATTTGTGATAATAAAGGACAAAAATAACCCTACTATAAACAGTATAGACTGGAGTAGAAGAACTTTTAGAAATTAAAATATTAATTATGAATGAGGCCATGTAAAATGAGAATATTGGTGGGATAAGTTGAATCATCATGATTTAGAAACATGATAATGGTTAATACAGATTCAATAGAAACCTCTAATACTAAAATGGAAAGAACTAAATTAATTTAATATATCATATATATTTTTATATTCCTAGCATGGTCAATCATTAAGTTCTTAATTATTTTACACATAGAATAAAAAACATTTCAAATTTAAAATTTCATGAAGTCAAATATATAAAAATACTCATTGAAATTTCCTCTAATTTATATAATTTAAGGATTTAAACCAATATATACTAATATTTAACATCATTCTATGAAAATCATGAATTTTTAAAATAAAATATAGAAACTACGAATGGTTCCATCATGAGATACACATGTGGTCGTGAGGCTCAATTTTGATCATGAGAACGAAATGTGTCCCTGAATCTAACCAATGAATATGATAATAGTAAATTATTGTAAGAAAAAAACCCATGATAACTAGAACATGTTACAATTGTAATACTAACATATTACCATGTAATTAACTCATGAATTTAAGAACAACCTATGTCTTTGATAAAAAAATTATTACTATGAGATAATAATAAAAATTTTAGAAGGGATTATTAAATTTAGAGAAAAAATATTAAATATTTTATGAGAATTATAACCCCAAACACCTTCATTGACACCTCCAATCACTGTTAAACCACTAGAAAATAAATAAGATGTTCAATTTAATGTAAAATTCATCCTACAAACCTCTAAATAAAAATTATATACCTTACATTATCTACACTTGACTAATGTTAATCATCTAAATCCTAAATAAATCAACATTTCAATATATAGTTCTTAAAATTGACAATATTTTCTGTGAAAACATTTTTTTAGTGATCATTTAAAAAAAAGATAATGAATAATTTTTTTGTCTTTATTTATCCTATTTATATTCATTATTTATAATTAATTTTATTTATAGTTTTCATTCCTGATGAGTTAGATATTAGGTTAACATATAAATTCTTATCCCAAACTATAGAGTTTACTATGTCATGTAAAATGAGAAACACAATACCATTCATTTTTGGAGGACACTAAAAAAATTGGTAAACCTCTAAATAATTATTATTATCTTTAGAAAAAGTAGTAAATATAGGTAAAATTTTATAAAATGTAATAAAAAAACTGATCATTATTGTATCCATCAACAATAAATGTTTACATTGTTGATATATATATATATATATCTAAATTCATGTATAAACACTAAAAAATGTGCAAAAATCCAATTTAATTCATATTTTTCTAAAACTAAATTCGAATTTCTGGAAAAGATACAGACATAAGCATAATAGTATTTTGTATTTCTTGATCTATATGAGATCATATATATGTGAATTATTAACATGTAAATCTAATGGGAGTTTATTTTCATTTGAAGACACAACAAAAAATGAATAATTTATTTTAACTCCCCAAATATATTTTGGGAGAACATTAAAAACCATTTTATAAAAAATTCCCTATTTTAAAAATTGTATAATTGTTAATATTATTCATTGGAATTTGAAAATATCTAAATGAAATGCATCTTGAATGAGACAAATAATTTTAATGGTTATATGAATGTTTGAAAGCATAAAAAATAATTTGTCAACATTTACTATAATATATATATATTTTATGAATAAATATTAAAAATAATATAATAGATATTTTTACAGGTAGTGCACTAATGAAAAAGAAATTGATCACTATAAGGAAAATTTTTGTTAACATAGATGAAGCACCTAATAGTTTATTTGAGTGATAGTGTTCGAATCATATGAGTTGATTGGGGTGAAATGGTCTAACATTGAGAGTTTAGTGGATATAATAATGGAAGTGGTATGTACTATAATATTCAAATAAATTATTTATCTAGGGAGATTCCAAATTCCATATATTAATTTTATTATATATGTATCGTAATGAAAATATTAGTACTAATTCGCTCAATTAAAAAAACAATGTTTGTGATTTGGGGAAATGTTTATAACAACAGATGTTTTATCAATATAATTTCCCATCTAATAATTATATCATATAAAATAATGATAATAAATCAGGTAATGAAATCAAATAAAAAATTATTATAATAAATGAATAATTATACATTTTCTAAAAAAATTAAAAAATAATAATGAAAAATATTAAAATATGTTAAAAATAGAAAAAAAATATGTAATATCTGAAAATATGGAATTGATCAATCCACCGGAATAACCACTTCCTCTAATGATGGTCATGAAATGAAATATAATTTTGAGTAAAAAATATTATTTAATGAATGAAGTATATGTTACCATGTGTGATAATAGATGATATTTACAAATCAATGTAATAAAATGTACTTATAGTATAAAGGGATCCCATAGGACCATTATAAATATTGTTTATGGAAAAATATTCTGAATGAATGAATAATAACATAATTGTTTGAATAGAAATATGAAAATTAGAGTTATTAATATGAAAACTATAATAATATAATCACCTCTGGAACTGTAAAATTATTTTTTAAATCCTTTAAATAAATATGATATATTTATTCCATGGGATGCATAAATATTTTTTTTCAATTTATAAAATTGTTTTTATTATTATTAAAAAACGTAAATGATTTAATAAAAATATTTTAATCCTAATTATGCTTTAAAATATATATAATTACAAAAACTAAATTTATTAATAATTAATAATGTTCACTATTAATATATGTTTTAAATGTGGGACTATATGTTATTTTTTAAAATGTGACAAAATAAAAAATTATATCAAAATTGATATTTTTATAATAAATGAAACTTTTAGTTAAAAAGTAAAATTCTTATTCATTTAATATTATTTTTAAAAAATTGATTTTATTTTAAAATAAACCCATTAAAAAATATTAGTGGAGATTTTATTTGCCGAAATAAATATATTTTTTCACGGATAATAAAATTAAACAATTTATTATATGTAACATTATCAGAAAAATACAAGATAATTTGTTTTAAAACTGATTTAATATCTATTTAACATAAATTAACAACAAAAATTTACATTATATAGTAATAATAATAATAAAAATATTATATTCATTATCTAAAACAATATACTAATGAATATAGAAAAAAACAGTTCTCCCATTACTTCATAAATAACATTCCACACTACCCAATCTCCATTCAACATATAAGAATTGTAGATTTTCAAAAATCTACCAAAAAATTAGAAAATATATCCTAAAAACACATCATACATTGTTCCCATAAAAAGGCCAATTATATGTTCATTAATCGGTCCTTAAGAAGAAGTGATAATAAAGAGGTAACATTCTCAAATAACCTCTTTTAAGTTCGTTTCTTTTCCTAATATCTCTTCACCACTGATATAAAAAATTTCATAAATTTTTTTATTACATATATTTATATATAAATATATTAATTAATAGTGACTGTGGAATATATATAATCCATTGTTTTCTTTTATCCCTATTCTCAATGAAATAAATCTATTGTGCAAATTTTGATAGTTAGCTATCTATATTGATAATGGAATTTGATTTTCCATCAACGTATCCAATGATAGTCATACTACTATTAAAAAAATCAAATAAGAATATAATTATTATATTATGACTTATTTCATATTTAGTAACTTAAAAATAGAAAAATATTGTATAAAATAAAACATGATCATGATGGTAAGTAAAACTGCCTTAGATAACTAACCATGTTATCTAAACAGTTTTACTCATAGAAACATCCCAATTTCAGAACACATATAGTTATTTTAGGACATTTTTTCTAGATGTCCATTCATACCATTTAATTCCATTTTTGGTGTTTTATTCCGATTTTATAAAAAATTCAATAATTATACACAAGTGAACTGACCATAAAACCATGAAATAATGCTTTTGAGATAAATGAACTTAACGTTGTAACTCATCGATGTAGCCATAAAAATTTTAGAAAATATTATTAAATGATTTATATATTTATTATTTTATATTTAATATATATATTGAATCTAATTTTATTAATTGTTGTTGTATGGTCAGGTGCAATACGATTCTAGAACAGAAGGAATGAGATCAATGAAATCCCCCATATTTCTTTTCTTATTATATTATATCTATATTTAACTTAATGTATCCATTCATTAAAAATATATTAAAATAATATATACTATATATATATATCCATTATCATTATAAGATGAATATTTTACATTCCATCGATTCATGAATTCATTTTATAAAGGGATATTGTCTTAATTCTCCCAATAAGAAAAACCCGTTATATGGAACTTCTCTATTTTAGATCCCATTTCTATAAAACTCTTATTTTTTATCCATACATGCGTTATAAAATTATTTATTTTATCATTTTTTTATTTTATATAATATTCTATATTTATCAACATTATTATACATTTTCCCTTTTCATAGACCCGTATCCCTTTTCCATAAGCCTCCCATAACAGGAAATCATCTAAATTGATTTGTCTAATATTTTTCAAATATTCAGATCAGTTGAATATCAATTATCGTGATATATTCTTACAATTTTTCTTTATAAAATAACATGAAATAATTAATCATTTATATTATAAATTTTTTTATGATATTTCATTATTTATGAAATATTATAACATTATGAATCCAATTCCAGTCTATAGGTAGTCACTATGTATGTTAATTTTTTTTAATTTATTTACCTGGATCACATGTGCATATAAATTTTAGTTTTGGTTCACCATTATAAATATCCAATTTAATGTGTGATTTCCATTATCTTGATATGTTATTTAAGGGATTAGAGGGTAATCCTCAACTATTTTGGGACATTGTCCACCATGTAATGTTGCCTTGGCAACTAAAATATAATCATGTATATGTAATTTAATATGTTTCTACCACATTCATATATTGATATAAAATTTTGATTAAATTTTCTACATGTTATAGAACCATTTTATAAATCAAAAACTATTCATTTTATGTTATCAAAATATTTCATCATCTTAATATTATATGCAGCATTTCTATAGATTTCCACTTATTTTTTATGTCACCCTTTTTTCTATTTATTCTGCAAGAAATTATATGTATTTTTAGGAGATCATGGTATGATCTGAAATCATTATGGACAATTTTTTTTTCATTTTACCTATTTGTATCTCTCAAATTCCAAAGAAAATTGTCTGTCGAATCCTTAAAATGAATTCAATTTCTATTGATGATTAAAATTAGTAAATAGTATGTGTATATGTATTGGATCAATATATATGGTATGATATCATGATCATGTAAATGGAAGAGATATGGACAAGAATAATTTACTATCATCACCATGGATAACTCAATGTATTTGAAAAAAATCTATGGATAACCTGAATTGAATATTAGGGACTCATAATTTAGTATTTACATTTCATTGATTAGATATAATTTTAATGGTTCATTCTATATACATATTCAATAGTTATTGAAACTCCTAATTTTATTTTATTCTATTTTTACAGAATGGAGGGAAATAAGAGATTGTATCCTCAGGACAAGTGTGATTGAAAAAGTGATGATTTCCCATATGAAATTTGTAAACTGATGGTGCATGATATCATAAATTAATGAAATTAGTATATCATATTTTTTATATAATTAATAATAAAATGAATAATTTATAAATACATCCTTAATGAACGGAAAATTATGTTATGGTAAAATAATTTGACTAAAAAATTCCTTGAAATTCAGTGGTTCATTTTGTATCATAAATATTGAACAATTAACTAACTCAATTGAGTATATATTCTATATCATCATATTATCATAAGAAGACAACATCATAATGAATTTATATTATTTTTAAAGGGAAATTTATTAGTGGGGGACGATGATCATGAACCCGATTCCCAAGTTGTATATTTAAGCCATGTAATGAAAGAAATGGGAATTTTTTTTAATAAATAGTATCTAGAGACTATAAATAGTAATATAGAGTGATTGTTTCTTCACAATGATGAAAAATATATATGTGACTATTGGGATATACAAGGAAAATATTATAAATTGAAATGGGAATTGCACTGGAATTGTCATCACCATTGAAATCATGTTATATATCTAGTATTTTTTATTTATGTTATTATAATTAAAATATATATTGATTCAACAAAATGGTAGAAATTATTAGATTTTCAGTTGTGTCAGTATTCTCAAGATAGATACAAGAGACACTCAGTGGTCTCAGAGGTCAATAGATAAAATTTTGAAAATATAGTCTTATGGGAGGATAAATATATATACCCCCAAGGAAAAGAAACCCAACACCCCACATGTAAAAAATATGGTAAGATGCATACCAGAAAATGTATCAATGGAAAAAGAAGTCCCATCATATATTAAATGAAGTGTAACTAAAAAAATAATTTATGATGTTGTATGTAGGAGACCAAAAATGTGAAATATGGAATGAAGAAACATATAGAAAATAATCATATTGTACAATGATTCAATATCAAGGATAATGGGAATTATATGAGTGAATTCCATAAGAAAATTCTTGTTAGAGATGAGATATAGAAAAAAAATAAATTATAACAAGGGAATATTCCATATCAATGGATACATAAGATCTTGAATATATTGTGGATATAGGGGAATTATTTATTAATTCCTGAAAAGAAATTTTTCTACTTTATTCTAGTTATACACATGGTTTTAAATATTTCATGTTTAATTTCACTATTCAAAACCCACCATAAAATACATGGTATTTATAAGGCCCTAAACTTAAACATTAATTAATCATGAATTAAATGAATAATTTACATAGAGGATATTTTGAGGTTTCGAGTTTTACAGAATTAGGTCATAACTATTATATCTCAAAAGATTGCATAGTAGAAAATTCTACTAAGCTTCCATAAAATTAAAAAAAACACATAAAAATAAACATGTCTAGTTCCATGTTTTAGATAGAATGTCATTCCTTTATCCCATCCTTGACCCTATTCATCTTTATGTCCTGTGGAAAACATTTCAAAAACTTGGGATGAGCATAAAAAGCCCAGTAAAGGATACACAAAGATGAAAAACTATTAGTTTTTCAAAAACAACAAGTAAACCATGAGTACTTCACCAAGGTAATACTTTTCACCTTTATGAAGTAGTAAAAACTCTTCACTAGATAAAAGTCCATTACTTACACTTTTATTACCAAAATATTACCATAAAACCCATATAAAGAACACATAACATATAAAGGAAACATGGGACATAAACATACTTAAATGGAATAACCATACGGTCAACTTCCACACATACTTAATGGAATAGCCAAACGGAGGAATTCCATACCCAATGCATTGGAAGTTATAACGTAACCACCCATCCTGGTATTCACGGCAGCACCCGTCATATGGTTTATCACGTAACCACCCGTCAAATGTCCAAGTAGCAATATAAAATCATAACACATAAAACAATTATAAATGAAAGAAAACATTTCTACAGTTCAAGAAAAATATATCACTTAAATATATTGACATAACAAATCCATTATCAAAAACATTTTAAATACCAAAAAAGGAGTATATGGTATTTATTTACTTTTAAAAATATAACGGCTTGTTGAGGAATCCAAAGATCAAATAATAACTATGGCGGTGAAAAGGTCATTTTCACCGTGTACGTTAAAAAGAAACATACTTTTTGTCATCTAGTAAAATGCTTCATATAGAAAAGATTATATTAGAATAAAAGTATAAGTCAAATAGGTTTATACACTGTTAAAAATAAAGCCTTGTATTGGAACAAAAATATGCCTCAATGAAAGGAAATCTAGACGACGTCCCTTACAAAGACGGTATCCTTGGATTAAGGATAAATCAATTACATAATTATGTGTGACAAATGAATAAACCAAATATAAGTGGATATTAAATGTAAAACAATCATAGGTTATTCACACATATTCATAGAACGACATATTCAAGGACAATGTGTTTATCCCAAAGAATCAAAATTGGGTTAAGAAGTTCCCTTGTAAAAATTTGTCAGCCTATCAACGTCACTTCAAAATACAGAAAATGAGTTGATGAGAGATAAAAAGGGGTATCTCATCTCTTGGAAATAAAATTTATAGAAATAAGGATATATAAGAACATATCCCATCATAATATTATTAAAAGATCTAAAAAAGATGTCTTTTAAAATGAGGAGGATGATAGGTTCCCTTACCGAATTGGATAACTTCCGAAACGTACACCCCATGAAAGAATGACTATACAACATTGATGTAAATACCCATAAACTAAAGTATATTACACAAAGAGTAGAATAATGGGTAGTACATACACCACTCAAATGAAAATGGTGGAAAATGTAGCATAAAAATCTCACAGGAATAAAAGTGAGATGAAAAATCCATTCCGAAAACTCGGAAGCCTAAAGGTGCCACATAAAACTTCCGAAAATGGATTTTTGAGATCAAATAGGGTCTCTCAAAATATGAAAAAAAAATTTACAGTATGATGAATATAAAATAACATCCCCAGACATAATAATTATGAGCTTATAAGAAATTATATAAAAGTGAGTACTTAAAAACAACGAGAGAGGTTGGATCCCATACCTCGTGCCCGACGTGACTCGATCGCTCTTTAATCTCATGAATAATAAACTAGTGATAATTTTTTCCTGATTAATAACAATTTTCATGTTTATTATTCCTTTTTATATAACTTATTTCCATGTTATAAACATTATGTAATCATTTAATTTAATAAAGTTCATTTTGTCGATATTTGGTACTTAAGTCAAAAAATGGACTTCTTACAATTACATGTTGTTTATGTGGTCAAAGGTTCATTAAATCCAGAATGATATTAATTATTTGGATATAATATATATCATATATAACCCACATATACATGTATTTATAATAGTACATAACATTTAGAGGTAAGAAATGAAATTCACCATTCATGGAGATGATAAGTTGTACGTACGCATTAATGCTTCTTTCACTTCTATTTCGAATTTAATGAGGTAAAATCATAAGGATATATGGGTATATTATAATTCTAGTATAACATCATATATAATAACATTAACTCCATCTTTTATACGTACCAAATATGGTATTAACGAATCAAATAATTTTGAGGGGGCGGTAGTCCGTATTTCCTAAAATGAAGATATCGCGTTTACCCATAATGGAAACCATAAAGTTATGCCATAAATGAAAAATAAATAATATTAAGGAATAAATAAACATATAATTTATCATATATAAATATCGTTACATCTTAATTTCCACCTTTAATGTGTTAAAAGAATATTGAACAATCATCGTTTCATGAGGCCGAAATTCACCATCCACAGAAACAGTATGTTCTTTAACCATTAGATGTAGGTGTGTGTAAGTGTAGATAGAATCATTCTTATAACAACATCCTAGTATATGGAATATACTGGTGTTGTTACAAAATAAATTAATAAAAATAATTTATGGGGTTGGAGAAGCAAACTAAAACAAAAGAGCACAAGGGAAGACGTTACCTTAAAATCGGGTAACTCCCTTTGGTTTGAACCAAAAGGGTATCTTGAAGAGCTTCCTGCCTAAGGTAAGCCTTCTATGATGAGTAGAGAAATGTGGAGAGACCAAATGATCAGAGAATGGCCGAGCCAAAGGCTTGAGAAGTGAGGGTAAGAAGGGAGAGATGGGGGGCCTTTTATAAGAGGAGGGGAGGGGCACTCTTGGAATGGTATAAAATGTTACTTTTTTTTCAAATGAGTTTCGGATTTTAAAATTCCCACATTGATGTATTTCAAGTATAAGGTGATAAGAGTTCTAATTCCACCCATCCAATAAGTTTTTGACATCTGTAGGTCTTATATTTGACCTTATCTTTTCATTTTATTTAAATCGTTGAATAATGAGGTAATCGTTGCATCATCATTATGTCATAAATAATTTAATTTATTTAATGTCTAAAATTTTAAAAAAAAGTACTATGATGGAGGAAATATTTTTATATTTCCAATTACTATTTATAGTCAAAAATATGACTTGTATAACCCCTTGTAAAAATTGTTTTAGTAAAAAAATACATGTTTGTGTCATTTTTACTTTTACTTTAAATAAAATGCATTATTGCCATTATCTTACCCAAGTGGCTCCATGGAGTCCCAAAAATCAAGACATGGGTTTTCTTGGTCGGACATGACTCATCCAATAGGGTTAGGAAAAGTGTCACGATATTTTAATTTTATTATAATATCATTTTTACCTTATATCACACTAATTACCTTTAATCACGATTAATAAAACTTAAAAGTTACTTTTCATCAAAAATTATTTTCATCCCATGAAACCAAATTTTACATAAAAATGAAAAAAATTTATATTATATTTTTTAAATTCAAATCTAATAAGTGGTAATGTTCCATTAAAACGAAAAATCAGTTTTTGTAACTACCACTTTGTGGTTTAACTATTCATCAAAAATTAAGGTTTTTCAGAAAAATACCAAAAATTCACCCTAAGATATATTTGATATTCCTAATTCAAAAAAATGATATCTTTTTTACCAAATTCATAACATAGAAGTTTCCTTAATTAATTTTATAATTAAATTACTATGTCAAATCAAATATCGTGTTTTTAAGAAACAATATATATCAAAAGATTGACTCTCGTTTATGTCCAACATCAAAGTGATATTAATTCCAATGACCACCATTGGATTGAATGGTAAAAATATATTCTAATTTCACTTTAAAATCAATTAAAAATATAATCTAATCATATAAATAAAATATATTAAAAAAAGGTTTTGAATTAAAATACAATAGTTTTCACTATTTATTAAAAAATGAACATTATCGGACAAATACCAAAAAATTGTACAAATTAAATTTTGATGTCCCGATTATAAAGATTAATTTTATTTTGTCAAATATAACACATAAAATTGTCAAAAAGTGGATTTAAAAAAGGTTCGCCATCAAAAGGCGGTTAATCGACCTTTTAAAGAATATTGGAATGTTTACGCTTAAAAATGGATTCATTCGCATTTTTAATACTCTAACATTTATTATAAAAAGTAAAAATATTTGACAAACTTATATAATAATTTTGTAGTTAGTTATTTTCATTCTCATCATTACAACGGCTAGGTGATAACTAAAATTTAAAATAAAATTATTTTATTTTTAGAGTGCAATGTATGATTTCAAAGGAACTCGTTGTTGCATTTTTGGTAAGCCATCGAGCATAGTGTTCCCTTTAAATTAACAATAAAATTTTATTCACAAAGCTGGATTAATATAAAAATGTCATATTCTTTATTTACCTGGGGTGTTACATCCTTCCCCCTTTTGGGAATTGCGTCCTTGCAATTTTAAAATTGGGCTCAGAAACATCATTGAATGTCCCACATCGGATCATGAGTCAGTAAAACAATCGCTTTAAAAGAACGAAAAATAAGTACAGAGGTCACCCGAGTAAACCCATACTAGGATTACATGTAGGAAAACATGGATATGGGAGAATAAGAAAAGGGTCATGTTCTGATGCAGAGTGATAGAAAACATGTTTAGGATAAATTTAACCACAAGAAAATCACAAACTTTTGGAGGGTTAACCGATATTTGATTCCCCGGTAGGAAAAGGTAACAGACAAAAAAAATTAAGTTACTTTTCATTGAAGAATTTATTTTTTAGCTTAACTAAAACATAAGGAAACATACTTACTAGTCATGTTGAATTTCAAGTTTTACTAGATTTATTACAAGAACTCATATTTTCTCCAAAAGATGAGTATTTAGGATGATTTTTTTACATTAACAGAGAGCTATAATCAACTTCTATAGAATCACCTAATCCATAAAAGAGAACTGTATACTTCACATGTCTTTAGGCCTTAACCAAATCGAAAACCAAAAAGGTTAGTATGAGATCTGATAATACCCGAAAAGGATAACCCTTCATGAAAAAGAAAATATATTCTTAATCTCAAAAATTTGTCCAACAAGACCAAAATTTCAACGAAGACCAAACATAAACCAAACTAAGAATGAAACCCCAATATTTTAAGGATTTAATCACATAGTCTTCTAAGTTAAATGGTAACATTTATTTCCAAACAACATCAGTTTCTCTTAATGTCTCTTAATGAAAAGTAATTAACCTAATAACATATCCACTATTATAGGTTAATAATTTCCATAGATATCCCAAAATCAACTTACTCTTAATTCATAAAATCATCTAACTAAAAAGAGTTAGTCAAACTAACGAGGGACTTCACGTAGTCCAGTGGTAGGTGATAAATACTAATCTCACTTTGGTTGTGGGTTCGATTCCCAGAGTTTTGTATAACGCGACGGGTTGTCACACAGTCAGTGTGTTTTCCTTTTTCCAAACATTAAAATTCTCAACTCATTCCCCCAAAAAAATAGAAAAAATCATAAAAAATTACCTTAACATAATTTAACCTCAATATTATCTCATGCATTTCACTTTCCATCATAACATATAGTAACCCATAATTACCTCAACAGTAAGGATCATATAAACCCAAATGGTTCTTTACAACTATGTCCACAAAAGAACTCATAACGTTTCCTTGAATAAAATTTTCATATCTCAAACATCATGGTTACACATACTATAATAATACTTCTAATGTAATCCCCATCATCAAAAAAGACTTAATACTCTTATGAATTACACCATAAATCTTGAATCTATTATATGTTAACTTCTTACTCATTCAACATTCTTCATGATCCATTAACCATTCCTTTCCAACTTTTTCTGAAATACTTCTTTCCTACAATCAAAATCATGAATCATATCCTAAGATTCCAAAATAGGAAAACAAATGTTAAGAAATAATCCATACCTTTTATTGGTCATTGTCAGTTTCTTCATCCTCAATCATAATGGCATTAGGTATTGGTAAACAAATATTTGTACGATCTTGGGGATCCCATTCCCGAAAATTTTTCATAGGACATGTGTTTGCATAATGACCATGCAGACCACATTTAAAACATTCCATTGATCCCTCAGAAAGAACTTCTTTCCCTTTCCTCGAGTCAACTTGATGCTTCCTCTTTCAATGGAAGATTCTTGCTTTATGACCATCATTTCCACATCTACTTCATATTTATATCCCTTTGAAATATTTTCCTAGGTGTATCTTTCCACATCTTTGACACATCGGTTTTTGAACACACTTACCTTTATGATTATTACCTGTAGTTCTCTATGGATTTTTTTCTCGCATATATGATTCCTTATAGAAATCAACAAGGTTTAGGTGGTCAATCATGACTGTAGATTTTCGGTTGAGGATAAACACAAGAGTTCTCATTGAAGTTCCAATATCATTCAGTTGCTCGCTCAGAAAACTGTTACAATTTCCTTCACATCCACTATTACTTTGGTGCCTGCTAGATCCAACCATTCACTGAAACCAAAAAGGTCAGTGTGAGTATATCATCAAAACCATCATGTACTAATGAGGAAGAAAAAAACTAAGATATACTTACTCATTCACTTTATCTAAAACTAAGACTCTTTTGGAAATTCTAACCATTATGGTAATGTCACTTATTCTTAGAAAATACTCTAACCAATAAAGTTATCTAAATCGACCTTTGATACCAACTACAAGTCCCCAACCATGAACATTTCTTAATCATGAATTAAATGAATAATTCACATGGAGGATCTGTTCAGGTTTAGATTATTAGATAATTATGTAATAACTATTACATCCCAAAGATTACATAGTTGACACTTCTACTATGTTTCCATAAAATAAAAAAACACCTAAAAATAAACATGTCTAGTTCCATGTTTTAGATAGAATGTCCTTCCTTGATCCTATACATGACGATATTAATCTTTAAGTCCTATGGAAAACATTTCAAAAACATGAGAAGAGCATAAAAATCCAAGTAAAGGATACAAAAAGAAGGAAAACTATTAGTTTTTCAAAAACAACAAGTAAACCATGAGTACTTTACCAAAGTAATACTTTTCACTTTTCTGAAGTAGTAGAAATTCTTCACTGAATAAAATACCATTATGTACCCTTTTGTAACAGAAATATTACCATAAAACCTATATAAAGAACACATAACATATAAAGGTTACTTGGGACATAAACATACTTAAATGGAGTAACCATACAGTCGAATTCCACACATACATAATGGAATATCCAAACGGACGACTAACATACCCAATGCATTGGAGGTTATAATGTAACCACTCGTCCTGGTATTCACGGCACCACATGTCATATGGTTTATCACGTAACCACTTGTCAAATGTCCAAGTACCATTTTAATATCATAACACATAAAACAATTATAATGAAATGAAAAAATTTCCACAGTTCAAGAAAAATATATCACTTTAATATAGTGACATAACATATCTATTATCAAAAACATTTTCAATACAAAAAAAGTGTATATGGTATTTATTTAATTTTAAAAATATAACAGCTTGTTGAGGAAGCCAATGATCAAATAATACTTGCGGCGGCAGAAAGTTCATTGTCACTACGTACGTTAAAAAGAAACACACTTTTGGCATCTAGTAAAACACTTCGTATAGAACTGATTCCTTTAGAATAAAAATATAATTCAAAAGGGTTTTTACACCGTATAAAATAAATCCTTGTATTGGGACAAAAATATGCCTTAAGGAAAGGAGATCGAGACGAAGTCCCTTGCAAAGACTGTATCCTTGGATTAAGGATAAATCAATTACATATTTATGTATGGCAAATGAATACACCAAATATAAGTGGATATTATGTGTAAAACAATTAGAGTTTGTTCACATTTATTTCTAGAACGACATATTCAAGGAGTACAAGTTTATCCCAAAGAATCAAATTTGGGTTAAGATGTTCCCTTGCAAAAATTTGACAGCCTAACGACATCACTTCAAAATTCAGAAAATGAGTTGATGAGAGATAAAAAGGGGTATCTCATTACATGGACATATAATTTATAGAAATAAGGATATATAAAAACATATCCCAACATAATAATATTAAATTATCTAAAAAACATGTATTTTAAAATGAAGAGGGTGAAAGTTTCCCTTACCGAATTGGGTAACTTCCAAAACATACACCCCATGAATGAAGGACTATACAACATTGATGTACATACCCATAAATGAAATTATATTACACTAAGAGTGTAATAATGGGTAGTATATTCACCACTCAAAATAAAATGGTGGAAATGGTATCATAAATCTCACAGGAATAACAGTGAGATAAAAAATCCTTTACGAAAACTCAGCATCCTAACAGCGCCACTTAAAACATCCAATAATTGATATATGAGATCAAGTAGGTTCTATCATAATATGAACAAAAAAATTAAGTTATTATTAATATAAAATAACATCCCAAAACATATGAATGATGAGCTTATAAGAAATGACATACAAGAGAGTACTTAAAAAGAACGAGAGAGGTTGGATCCCTTACCTCGTGTCCGACGTGAATCGATTGCTCTTTAATCTCCTGATTAATAAACTAGTGTTAATTTATAAATTTTTAATAACATTTTTCAATTTTATTATTCCTTTTTATATAACATATTTCCATGTTATAAACGTTATATAATCATTTAATTTAATAAAGTTCATATTGCCGATATTTGGTACTTAAGTCAAAAAATGGACTTCTTACAATTACATGTTGTTTATGTGGTCAATGGTTCATTATATCTAGAATGATATTCATTATTTGTATATCATATATATCATATATATCCATCTTATACATGTAGTTAGAATAGTATATAACATTTAGTGGTAATAAATGAAATGCACCGTTCATGGAGACGGTAAGTCGTACGTACGCATGAACGCTACATTCATTTCTATTTCGCATTTAATGGGGTGAAATCATAAGTATATAAGGGTATATTATAATTCTAGTATAAAATCATATATTATAACATTAACTCTATTATTTATCTGTACCCCATATGGTATTAACGAATCAAATCACTTTGAGTGGGTGGTAGTCCGCACTTCTTAAAATGAAGATATGGCATTTAACCATAATGGAAACCAAAAACTTATTCCATAAATAAAAAATAAAGAATATTAAACAAAAACAAAAACATATAATATATCATTTATAAATATAGTGACATTTTAATGTCCACCTTTGATAGTGTTAAAAGTATATTGAACAATCATCGTTTCGTGAGGCAAAAATTCACCATCCACAAAAACAGTATGTTCATTAACCATTAGATGCAGGTGTGTGTAAGTGTAGCTCGAATCCTTATTATAACAACATCCTAGTATATAGAAGATACTGGTTATGTTACAAAAGAAATGAATAATAATTGTTTAGGGTGTCGTAAAGCAAAATAATACAAAAGAGCACAAGTGAAGACGTTACCTTACAATCGTGTAACTCCCTTTGGTTTGAACCAAAAGGGTTTCTTGAAGAGCTTCCTGCCAAAGGTAAGGATTATAGGATGAGAAGAAGGATGTGGAGAAACAAAATGATCATATATTGGTCGTGCCAAAGGATGGAGAGGTGTGGGTATGGAGGTAGAGGTGGGTGCCTTTTATAAGAGGAGAGGAGGGGCACCCTTGGAAAGGTATCAAATGTTACTTTATTTTCAAATGAGTTTCGGATATCAATGGTACCACATTGATTTATTTCAAGGATAAGGTGATAAGAGTTATAAATCCACCCATACAATAGGTTTTTTACATGTGTGGGTCTTAGATTTTACATTATATTTTCATTTTATTTAAATCGTTGAATAATGAGGTAATAGCTGCATCATCATGATGTCATAAATAATTTAATTTGTTTAATGTATAAAAATTATAAAACAAATACTATGATGTATGAAATCTTTTTACCTTTCAAATTACTATTTATAGTGAAAAATATGACTTGTATAACCCCATGTAAAAATAGTTTTAGAAAAACAATACATGTTTGTGTCATTTTTTACTTTTACTTTAAATAAAAGGCATTAATGTCATTATCTTACCCAAGTGGCTCCATGGGGTCCTAAAAATTGACCCATGGGTTTTCTTGGTCGGCCATGACTCATCCAATAGGGTTACTACAAGTTTCAAGAAATTTTCATTTTATTATAATATCATTTTTACCTTAAATTACACTAATTACCTTTAATCGCAATTAATAAAACATAAAAGTTAATTTTCATAAAAAATTATTTTCATCCCATTGAACAAAATTTTACTTAATATTGAAAATAATTTATATTGGATTTTTTAAATTAAAATAATAGAACTGGTAATGATCCATTTAAACGAAAAATCTGTTTTTGTAACTACCACTTTGTGGTTTCACTATTCATCAAAAATTATGCTTTTTTCAGAAAAATACCAAAAATTCACCCTAAGATATATTTTATATTCATAATTCAAAAAAATGTTGTCTTTTTTACCAAATTTATAACATAGAAGTTGCATTAATTAATTTTATAATTAAATTTTGCTGTCAAATCAAATAACATGTTTTTAAGAAACAATACCTATCCAAAGATTGACACTCGTTTATGTCCACTATCAAAGTGATATTAATTCCAATGACCACCATTGGATTGAATAGTAAAAATATATTCTAATTTAACTTTAAAACTAATTAATAAGATAAACTAATCATATAAATAAATTAGATTAAAAAGTGGTTTTGAATTAAAATACAACATTTTTCACTATTCATTAAAAAATGAACTTTATTGGACAAATACCAAAAATTTACACAAATTAAATATTGATGTCCCAAATCTATATAAGAATTTTATATTTTTCAAATATAACACATAAAATTGTCAAAAAGTGTATTTAAAAGAGGTTCGCCATCAAAAGGCGGTTAATCGACCTTTTAATGAATATTATAATGTTTACGCTTAAAATTGGATTCATTCAAATTTTTAATCCTCTAACATTTACTGTAAAAAGTAAAAATATTTGAAAACCATATATAATCATTTTTTATTTATTTTTGGTCATTTTCGTCATTACAACAGCTAGGTGTTAACTACCATTTAAAATAAAATTATTTTATTATTAGAGTACAGCATAAAATTTCAAAGGAACTCATTGCTGCGTATTGGGTAAGCCATCGAGCATAGTATTCCCTTTAAATTAATATTAAAATTTTATTCAGAAATAGGGATAAATATAAAAATGTCATATTCTTTATTTACCTGGGGTGTTATAGTATTACTATATTTTTTAATAGAAAATTGATCAATTATTTCATATCAAATATTTAACTCATTCCTAGTAAATAATTTTCTACTAATAACCCCACCTAATTTATTGTTCCATTTTTAGTGGTGTATGATATTATATTATGAATGGATTGGATATCATTATATTTCAAACATCATTTATTGGGAGAGGGAGATAACACTTTCCATTTTGAATCATCATTCAATTTGGTTGATGTGAAATGAGAAAGATTAATCTTTATTACAATAATCATCTCATGTTTGATTCTTACTATCTGATGAGAATTTATATCTTTAAAAATTGATTTAGAAAATAGAGAGGGTCTTTATTGAGGAAATTCCCATTGTGAAGGACTACAGTGATGTGTTTCGTAAAATGTTTCAAATTCATCCTCCTGACCAAGAGGATGAATTCTCAACAAATATTACACCTAGATATTTACCCATATCTAATTCTCAATAATTAATGGACAGTGTATTTTTTTTATAAAAAAACTATTTATATATAATATAATCTATACATTGGATTTATATAAATGATTACTACATTTTGGGGTGTATGATTCCACTTTTTTATGAAGGAAAGGTAAATGTACATTTAACATAATGAAATTATGAATGCATGTCATTTTAATAAATATAAACTAGGATACAAAACCAATTTTTTAGGTAATATAATATCCCCTTGACAAGATTTACATTTACTATATCATAAAAATTCAATATACGATATTAGATTCAATGAACATTAAACTATGTTACATTACATAAAACATTACATATACTTTATATGATAGAATACTCTACATAAAAGACATAGTTTAAATGATTAATATTAAAAATATTATAATAAATATATCTTTCATAATTAATATTAATGTTATAAATACTATATTGTAAATAAATAAAATATAATGTTTAATTAATTGGTTACCAATTAATAATATATGATAATTAAAACCAAATGTATATAAAACTTTCTTCAAAAAAATATCTTCCAAAAGACACACTACCCAAATTAATTAAATAAATTATTCTTATTGACTGATAATATATTCAGGTAATTATTTTTTATTTATTGAATATATCTCATATGAATATGGTAATAACAAATCCATTTTTACACAATAATGATGTGGTTTCCTAAGATTATTTATCTTCATTTTAATGGGTCACATTATTTAAAAGTAAATGTCGATTTTTTTATTTTATTTTAAATAATAATTTAGACATTATAAAAAAAATTTCAAATTTTTAAATGTTTATTTTTAGTAATTTTTTGAGAAGCATAATTTTTTTACAAATTGGGAAAAATAATGGATTTTTATTGAACATATACTTATCATCTAAAGAATGGATAATGTTAAATAATATAATTTCTTGGTTTTAAATCCAAATTAGATAAATCATTTATCTATTAATAAAATATATTTCATTTTAATCATTTCTATATTATATATATATATATATATATTGTAAAAATTCATATATTTTCACATTAAAGACACATATTCTTGTCATGTTTGTGTGATTAATTTTTATTTGACTTCATCCAATTACATGGATTGAATTTGGATGAATGTATTCCATATTTCAATGAAAAATAATTTATAATTACTAATACTTTCAAATTAATTTCCTCCCAAATAGATTAATAAATGCAGTTAAGACTAATAGAAGTGATTAATTGTAAAAAGATATTACGATTGGACATAAAATAAGAGAAACTGTCATAATTATCATTTAATCCTCTTAAAAAACTATCTGTGAAATTATTTTATTCCATATCCATTATTTTATCTATATTTTTCTATTATTGGATCCACATTACATGGAATAAATTTGGGGGTAATTTTCCTTTTTTAAAAATTTCAACAGAGTGTTTGACCCCAAATATAAAAGTCCAACCACTCCCCTCTATTAATATTTTAAATTCCTATAATTTAGTCTATTAAATGACCAAATTACTCCTAAAATTTTGTTTCCTAATCCTTGGAAAAAATGTTATGGAATAAATTTATCCTTTTAGGTATTTAATTAAAACTAATGATGATTCCAAAGATGATGCAATGATCTTATAAATGCATTTTTATATTATTTAATTATCATAGTATTTTGATTATCTCTAAAATGTGATATAAATTAACCTCATTATATTAAATTCCTTAAAAAATATTTTTTATGTTTTATGTTCAAAAGATTATCACAGTTCTATTAAATAGGGAACAAAATCCCCATTCTTGTGTATGGAGGAATACAACCTCAATAATCATTGTATTTAATTTTTCCATTTCCACCATAACTGGTAGGGAATAATGTTATATATATATATATTATAAATTATTTATATAATGTCTCTGATGTTATAATTCTTATTAAAATATTATACAACAAGTACATTTGTGATTTATATTTTTGATAATTTGATAGCGTAGTGTATGTATAACTACCACATCACGAAGCGATGATATTCATTCACACATATAATTTAATACATCAAGGGTTATTTTTATAAATATATTTAATACATATGACATAAATGTATATAGTAATAATATATATATCATATATTTTTTTCAAAATGACTAGAAAAAGGAAATACCTTTCTTGTTTATGTATGACATACAGTCTCCATGAAATGTGTATATAATTTCTTGTTAAAATATTAATGGATTACTATAAATATTTATTTAAATAATATAAATGATATTTATATCTTGTTTTACATACGGTATATAATTAAATCATAATCAATCTAATATGTAAAAAAATTTAATAGACACTGGAAAATCAAGGAATGTAAATACCAAAACACTGAAAATTAATGAATATTATTAATAATGAGGTAATAATGTATTATAAAAGAAATAAATATGATATTAAAAATTATACTTTGGTTATTTTGTAAATAAATAAATATTTTAAAAATTATATAGGTTATTTTAAATAATGTACAACAAATTGGAAAGGGTGGGGTATGATATTTCATTTCTATTATATTTTATTAAATAATATTATAATTTTATTCACCAAATTACATTTACATGGTTTATAAACATCCATTTTACATGTAATAAAATGAATATATCCTTATACAAGGATATTAAAATTTATGTATAAAGTATAATTTCTAAAGATAGTGGTTATTAATGTTAAAAAGATGTATTAATATTTCATAAATCAATTCCTTTAATTATTTTATATTAATTCCACATTATAATTAATGTTAATTTTTTTGTTAATAATTTCTTTTAACTATATATTTCATCTGATAGTAGCATTTTTCACTTATTTTTATATAAAATGTTTTATTTTTTTATAATCTATCATAATATCTATATTCAGAATATAATATTTTTTCTAAAAATAAGAAAAATTAATTAGAAATTTTAAAATAGTCAATATTTAACAATTCTAATAGATTTTTTGAAATTCATTGTTACCTATTTTATCTATTAAAAAGATTAAGTGAAATATTCAATTCATGTTCCAAGCAAGTAATTTTTCAACCCTTTTAATGATGAAAAAGTAGTGTTCGTTAAGAAAAATACGGAATTACATGATGACATGCCCACCATTTATTTTATGATTTTATTTAATTTTTATATTATTATATTTTAATAAAAAAATATCAAATCCGAAGAAATGGATTTTATATTTTTTCCAAAATTAAAATGACGTTTTTATCAAGAATGTATTTAAAGTCATTTTTATATAATTCGTATTACTTAATTACAAAAAACCCATTACATGTACATAAATGGGTATATATTGTAATTATATCATCCTTATTATATATATTATTGGTTTAGGATCAATTTATTTTGGGTTGTTTTAGATTGGAACCACTATTCTTAATATAAATGGTCCCTGATTTTTTTAATTTGTTAATGTATTTAAATTTTGTATTTTATTTTTAGAATGAATGTTTATGATAATTTTTATTCTAACCACTCATATTAAGAATTAATTATTTTTCATAGGTAATGGGTGTGGTTCTATATATATTATGAATGTATTATACATTTTCATTTGTCACAATAGATATGGTTGTTAATGTGGCATTCCCAATTATTAAATTCCTAGAAAAAAATATTTGATTGTATTATATTGTTGGTATGATGCTATAAAAATATTATATGTCCAGACAAAAATCTTTGACCTTAAGTTATACATAACAATTATTTTTGAATTCCATCATTATGTATTCAGTTATACATATTCCTTGTAATTATTCAATTGTTAATATAGTTATGCTCATGTTTTAGGCTCGTTTTGTTATTTATGTGCATTATTCAATTTTCATATTTTATTGAATAGTATCCTCATGATATTTATAACAAGGGGTTTTTCAGGATATTTATCCTTCAATATATATTATCCTCATTTATTCCATTCTATTTCCATAATACATAATCCATACAGATCATTTTATCTTGTCCATTTATTTCTTCCCTTTCACTAACATTCTACTAAGATTAATATGACTGATATGTATGTAAATGATAGGTGGAACAAATTTATTCACAAAAAAGAAATTTAATATGATAACTATTAAATTATATTTTCAATTGTAATTCAAGACTCGCATATGTATTTAGATTTCCACAATAAATATGCTGATCAGTCTTTTTGGATGTGATTCCATATATCATATTCAAATATAATAATATTATTCGAAATCTCCTAGTTGATTTTGTTAATATATTTGGAATCATATGAAATTTATTAGAATCTATGGTAACATGATTTATGAGATCACATGTTATAGAACCCAACCCTACGATAGAATATTAGGATATTTATAGATTAATAATTTAATTTTTTTCTTAAAATATATATTATTTGGTATTTTTTATAAACAAAAACCTATATAGATACAAAAGATGATGTGATTATTAAATAGGTGTACGATGTGTTAATATACATGAAACGTGTGTGTTGGGATTATCTCGAGTGTATCATTGTATATGAAAAATATTATTACTTCCCTCATAGTTTGACAATTGTTGGGTATATATTTATGATAATTAAAATATTAGTTATAAACCATTATGAATTAATTTAAAAGATTAATATTCCCATGTGGGACATTATTATGATTAAGAGATTCGCAACGCATAAAAATTTTAATTCGTCTGTGGTATTTCACTAGTTTTAAGCTTTTACATCATGATCAATATTGATATGGAGAAATAGAGTGTACATCATCATTTATAAATGAATCCTCAAAGAAAAAAAATATTAATAATGGATGTGATCTAAATAGTATGTTATTTTTATTATTTTTAAGTAGTAAGACAGTCATTTGATGGGAAACAATATCCCAAACATTCTCGTTATATTAGGATGTAATATCATATTTTAATGTGATATAGAATGAATTGTATAATAATTACTGATTCTAAGTGTAGAATGATAACAAGTCGATAGTTAGAAAAATGGTAAATAAATTATAGATAAGAAAGAAGTATTTTCCCACATGTGATAATCTTGGAAGGAATCCATACAGTACATGATTAATTGCAATCAATGATTTTAACATGTGAGGATTTAAAAGCCACTATGCTTGTGATGGAAAGGATCCGAAAATTATTTCCAATTTCCAATTCATCAACTACAATGAGATATGAAACTATGAAAATAAATTTCTGAAGCATCCATGGAATATAACTCAAAATAGCCTAATGGATCATGATAAATCTTTTTCTAAAACCATATCTAAAAATGAATAATTAATATACTTGTATTTAACAATTATATAATTTTTGTATTTTATCAGAGATCTATGGGTTATAATAATTATTAAATGTATTAAGATTTTATTGGAGTTATATTCTATTAAATATTTTATCCAATAAGTTTATATATACCTATAAAATTTACACAGTAGCAAGTTAATCTTATGGAAAAATCATGGTTTAGTCAAATTTAACCCCTTATTTATTCTTGGTGTTGAGATAATGATTTTTGGACAAAGAGGTGAGAGATATTGATAATTTAATTGGATAATAATTACTACATTTTAATATATTGATGAGAAAATTAAATCAGGAATTTCATTCCTTTATTTATAATGCAATGGTTCATAATATTATTAAGGGTCATATAGAGAACTAATTTAACAATGCATTATGTTTAAAATTGGAGAGGTTGTAGAAATTAAATATTTGATTCGCCATATTATGCATCCCATTTTATGAGAGGAAATAAAATTTAATAATTCACATCAAATGTATGATATGAAACATATTAAATAGAGAAAGACTAAGTATGTATATTTTCATATACATTAGTACAAATTATGAACATTATGATAATGGTTTTGGAATCATATATGATATCATATTTTGATTATTTTTTTGTCATATCATGGAATGTTTTTAATTCCACATTGGTATATGATTTTGTAGTAGTAAAATTTCACTGGATCACCCACCTTCTATAACCAATTTTATAATCACTCTTTACCAGTTGTGGGAGTTATTTTTCACTCCCTTGTCCATGTTTTCATTTCTCGCGTATGATATCCTACCCAAAAAATTAGATATGTGATTATTTCATACCAAATTTGAAACATACCTTCTATCATAGTTAGGGAATATATTATTAATACTTATATAATTTGTTTTCATCAACTACACTATTTTAAAATATTTTACCTTTAATATCAAGGTCATGTATAAATTGTGAGGAATCGATTTATTTATGGTAGGGAGAATGAAACTCAATAATATTCAAAAAGAATGAAATTTTATTATATATACTATATAATAAAAAAACACCCTGAGTAGAATAGAACATAACATTTAAAGACACTAAAATATATTTAATATATATATAAATATATATATAAATATATATTCAATCTTGTATACGGTTAGGGAAGGACGCAATGTTGTGTTTGTGCACGAAACATGGAACAAGATAACTATTTGATAGACTGTGCTACATGAAGGAATATGTTTTACTAAATAATATTAATATTACTATCAAAATAATCTCATAAAATTTATTTGGTTTTATGGAATTTTAAAAAAAAATAATGATATTATACGATAAAATTCATTTGTTACCAATTAATTATAAATTAATCATAGACTGATGGAATATAATTTTTTTACAAATACTATATTATGTGCTCTAATAAGTTTTGTAGTATTAAATCATATTAATTATTACTACTTAATTACATTTATTAAATTTTTATTATAAATATTATATAAATTATTTTTTATGTAATCTATTATATTTTATAAGAATAATATAATACCTATCAAATATACGATCAAATCCATTATTTTTAATGGTATGTGTGTCACATTTTAGTGGATCACATGTTTTAGATATATCTTTTAGAAATATTATAAATCATACATAAAAAATAAAATTAATTCTTAATCTATTAATATCATAATTTTATTAATGTTTTTTTGTATTATTGTTAGAAGTTTTATTTTTTGATGACTAATGAAAAAAATTAGACTTTAATTAAAAACAATAATTTCATCTAATATATTTATTATCATTAATTAATATTGTAAATTTGATTATATTTTAAAATGGATCAATTATAAATTTTTTAATCTAATTATGTTAATTGGAATAATTTTTATATTAATGTTAGATATAAAAACATATAAAACATTTTTACATTTTCAAATTAATAAACATATTCGCATCCCATCCATGAGATTAATTTTAAATTAAAATTATACTTATTATGATGAATCAATATTATAAATTTTATTCAGTAACACCCACGATTTAACAGTATGTTATCTATTTAAATTAATTTCAATAGGTTATATTGTATACAAAACCGACTTCTCTTTTGTTATATAGAAGTGTTAGTTTCTACGAAACAACACCTTAGTATTATAATTATTTAAATGATATATTTATTTAACAATTTAATATTATAATATGAATATTAAAAACCTAATTTTAAATGTTATTTAATATGTTTTAATATATCTACAACATATTTATAATGAATGTTTAATGTTATATAATATTAGATCTATATTTAGAAAAACTGTTTTCGAAAAAGAAATACATTTTATGTCCTTTTGTAAACAATAATAAAATTATTTTTAGACACTACTAGAAAATTAATTTAGCAAAATGCATTTTATTTTCTAATATGTAATATTATAATTATCTTAGGTTCAATTTTTTATATTTTTATGAAAATAATAATATTTTTATGAATAGTGAAAAATACAGCATAATACATAAAAACCGAATTGTTTATTTAAATGATTATTTGAAAATTTAAAATTATCTTAGTGAATAAATTGATTCATAATAAATAAAATCTTCCAATTTAATTCATTTGAGTAATTTTATAATAATATTCGTTATATAAAATTTTATCCATCTTTTTAACATCTTCTACCCACCATCCAAACATATTTTCATGCTTTCTTAAACTGTAATTTTTCCGCTTCTATTAATTGAATTTCAATAATACGAAAGACCCAGTTGTCATCTATATGTAAAATTCGGTTCAATATAATGAAAATAATTATTGGTGAACAATATCTTTTTATATTTATTTACCATAGTTAAATGTAAATATTTTAACTAAAAGAAAACATAATATCATAATTACCCCAAGTGATGCACTAATTAAACATGATATGTGATTTTAGACCAAAATAAACCTTAGGAAAAATATAAGATCCTTTTTTATACATTTTTATTAAAATAAGACATTTATTATATTTCACTTATAGAAGAGTTAAATGTGTTAAATTCAACTATTGGTAACTAAAATTTTTTTAATATTTAAATGTATGTAAGATAAATTCAAATATAAATATAAATTAAAATAAAGAACAATTTCCTAAATAATTGTATTTTATTTATAATTTTTAGAAATTAAATAAGTAAAAATATTTATGGCACAATGCTGACACAATAATTACCGTATTAATGAATGATTAAAATTATTGATATTAAAAATATTAAAATAAATGAAACATTAATATTTTTATGCAATAAACTGCTTTTTTTGTTGAATATGACATGATAAGATTCATTAAATGTATTTTATTGAAAATGTATAAAATTTATGAATATCACAAACAACAAATACTAAATATTGTCATAATAGACATAAATAATTATTGAAAAAAATACTATTTTAATAAATGATTTAATATTTCTGAAAATATAATATTCTACCAAATTACATAGATAATATTATATATGTTATTAAATAACCCATTGATATTTCCTTTTAAATTTACAGTAATAATATGTACTGTGTATTATTAAAATGTAACATTGCATGGTAAAAGTTAAAAAATATAACTAACGGATAAATCTAAATGATAATATTAATATTGTGAGATAAACATGTAAACGAAATATTTTATGAAATTTTATCAACACATAACAAAAATTGACTCTAAATAAATCCATTTGGAGATATTATGAACCGAATATAATTTTATAATAAATTAATATTTTTGGGTTTTCTTAAAGTGCCTCTCACCACTCTTATAAAATGGTACATACCCTTCTCTTTAATTCCCACCTCCAAAGCCATTTTTTCGGACATAAGCATGTAAAATATCCCCCAAAATACCCAAAATTGTACTTATAGGCCTTACATTTACAATAAATATAACCTATGGATCCCTTTTGTTCTAACCAAAAGGAAGCACTCAAGGAAGAGATGATTATTTAATCACCTCTTTCAATGTTCTTTTCTTATTCTACTTAAAATTTTTTTGATGTTACTATACTATAATAATAACTCATGTACCATAAAAATTTTGATATGTTATTATAAATATGGTACAACCATATTAATTATTCTATGCATCATATGAATGAGACAGTCACTATTTGTTCGTACGTATGGCTTACCATCTCCACACTATAGTGTAGTTTGTTATTCAACAATACATTATTTTTATGGTTATAAAAATTATTACAATTAATTTTAATAATTAATATAATGTGGTAAAAATTATGTATATATAATATACCATCCATTTATATAACATTTGACAAAAAATGGAATTATATTGTCACTTGAGCGTACGTAAAGCTTACTGTCTCCATGATGCGACAGGATTTATATTCAACGATCAACCTTCAAGAATATATATATATATATTGATTAAGTATGAGATTTTTGAAATAATATTTCAACTATAATAATATGTATTTATATAGATAAATATATTATGATTACTTACGTTCATACTTTACGATATAAAAATAGAAACAACGTTTATGTGTACGTATTAACTACAGTCTCCAAGAATTTTGTTTCCATTTCATATATCTATATATTATAAATATTTATATTATGAATATATATGATATATAAATCATAATTTATATTCTAAAATTATTTAAATCATGATCAAATTGATATGATTAAGAATAAGTTGTTAAAACACGTACGATAAGGAAATCAATTATTACCCAAAATGTTACATTAATATAGAAATTATTATTAAATGGTTAATATAATGTCATAAATGAATCATATATGATATCATAAATATTATTATGGTTCTGGTATATTTTAATAATATAGTATACTCATTATATAAAAGGATAAATGTACCATAGACTAAATGAATGTACAAGGCAAGGGTTAATTCCTCAATCACATTGTTATATGAGGTTTTTAATGTTTAAGAATTTATTAGAACATATTTATCATTCAAGTCTATGTTTCATAAAAGTTTTTTCAAAAGGATTATTTTTAAAATAATATTTATCTAAAACATGTTTTCAACTATTTTTAATATTTTTTATTCCAAATCATTCTCACTAATGTCAATCTTTTAAAAATGGTCTTAAATATTTATTTATATAAACATGAATGTTTTAAAATATTTTTTAAATAAAAAAGTTATAAAATGGTATGAGAAATATTAATTCCAAAATATATTATAAATTTATTCCATTACAAACAATGTTACTTTTAAATTATTTCATGAATAATGGATATTTGTCTCATAGAGTTTTACTGGTCATTTTCAACTATGTCAAGTTCCTAAATAGATGTTATTCTGGATTGAGGTTAATTTATTATAATACAATATTCCATGCTGTATTGGGTGAGATATGATATGTTTGGGTATAGATGTGTTATTTTATACCATTCATGGTTTAGGGTTATTGTATTTATATTTCATAGGTGTTTTTTAATGTGAATTTTTATGTTATGTTTCAACCTTTTCTTATGAGGAATGCATTTTATTTAGTATGTGATAGGTGGTACCCTCTATATCCCATCAATGAATCGGTAGTATTCAGGAGAAAAACTTGTGTAATGGAACAATAACTTGAATGAATATTTGTGAATAGTCATAACCCAAGGCCCTGACGTAGTATGTATTATTTCTGGCATTATGCAATCACTCGTTATGAAATAATTAATTGCATGCGACTATTACAATTGTATAATATCAATGTAATTGATTTTATGGTAATGATTGACTTACTTTTACTATATTATGCTCATTTTTATATTTAAAAGGATACTATTTGTATTATATATATTGCATGTAAATTTTATAGATTCTGCTGAATTATTTACATTTAATGAGTATCTGAGATCACCCTATTATATTTTTTTATAATAACAGGATTCCAATAAGTTTCATATTATTGATATTAATCGTTACTATAGATGAAAATATAGTTATCAAATGATTATTTATGTTGTGTTTTGTGTTAGAATGTGTTATGTAACGTTCAAGTATATACCCTATTTTCCAAAACTACTAAACTGATCAATCCTTCGAGACATGATTAATTGGAATCATTCCAAGGTATTAATACAGTGTATAGGTTCAATGCATCAGGAGTCACAGAGTTATATTTTTTATCAGGGGAAGTTTTTTAACAACCTTGGAAATAGATTTATAAAACAATGATTATGGATTTAAACCATAATATAGAATTTGAGGATAGTTATTGAAGATAATACTAGATTTTTTTAATAGTGATTATATGGGAGTTCCTAGAAAATGAATCCCTTTCAAGATACTATAAGGGAATGTGGTACTAAAATTGATGTAACTAGGGGTGGAAACTCTGACATGGTTTTCTGAGTTTTACTCGAGGATACCTGGTACACAACAATGGGCCTTACTATACACCTAATTTTACAGTCCAAGGGGATATACTTTGTATAATATACATTTTGAATATAAAACATTATGAATCATTTATTATTAAATATGTCCAAAAATAATCGATTTTTATGATCATCAGATTAGATAAGAATAAATTTTTCCATTTATGTTAAGTATTTAACTATTTTAGACTAATTATTTATGAATCATAACATAATCTAGTGTATGAAATTGTATAAAAAATGGAACCTCGTAGAAGAAATGACAACCCCACCAATGTCCATGTTCCAAGGAGTAGTAAAGATCCAAATTTTTATGGTATTAATGAAATATTTCAATTGAAAATAGCCTCCCATGTATTCTCCACATATGAGTAAATATTATTATGTGTGAATATGACACGTAATTAATTTTCATAGATTCATGGATTTGATGGGAAGCCATTTTAAAGGATGCAAGAGAGAAAGACAGATAAAGGGAAGAATGGAATAAAATATTTTCCAATATGTGATAACTGTGGAAAGAATCACCATGCGATGTTCATGACAAAATTTAGTGATTATGATAGGTATGGAGAAAAGGTAATTAAGAAATTAAATGAAAAGAAACAAAAAAAGAACTAACATTATGTGTTTCATCAGTATTGAAATAGGGAATTTTAAAAATAAATGTCCTATGTGTTGAGGAAATATATCTCAGATGATTCAACGAGATCAAGGTCAAGCATAAGCAGTAACTATAGTCAACGTGGAATAATTAATGTATTTTTGTTTCTTGATTGAAAAATTATGTAATATGAGTGTTGAATCGATGATATACTGGTTATATTAATTATGTAAATAAATAAGGATTGAACTGAATTAATATTTTAGTGAGTATTTGAGATTATATTTTATTAAGAAAAATGAGTCAATAGAAAGTGAATCTTTTTGAAAAATACTTTATTATTGGAAAGATAAATCTTAATATGTTTTTAATACGGAGGTATTGATTTTGGAATGAGAGATGAGTGATTTATATAAATTATACAAGATATTAATGAATACATTGGAACTAATTGATTTCGGTTTATTACATCATTGTTGGAGTTTACTACAATTTTGGATTTAAGGATTATATCCTTTATTCATAGTAATTTAGGATTTAACCACGTTTTAATAGAATACTTGATGAAGGTATTGAGATTTTATTATTTGGAAAAAACAGATCGTCATTATATTTACCTCACATATAAATTTTTTGACTTTGAGTTTTGAAAGAAGTATTTTGGATTAGTATAATGGGTGGAATGTAGTATGTGAGGCCCTTGATTTTTTTTGGGTAGAGGTTAAAGTTTTATTTATTGGATACACTGATCGATACTTTAAAATTTTAGTAAACATATATAAGATTATGGAAATACTTGCTGACTTTATGACATATCTAATGTGCAACTGACTTTAAAAAATTACATTATGAACAATAATCTCTTTCTGTAACGGTTAATGAGAAAATTAATCGAAGCAAAATCGAATGATGAGATTCAAATTATGATAGATAATGAAATAAAGTATTTTTTATGGAGTTCTGATTGTGATATTAAACTAATACCTCCACTTCAACAAATTTATCCAAAAAAGTGTTATCCAAATACCATATTTTTTGTTCACCCGATGATATTTTAAATCATCATAGATTTTTGGATTTGAGGCCCTCAATTTCCCATTTATTGTTTACTAATATGTGATTGAAGACCTCAATCACTCCCTATAAATATTTACACTTTCCCTCTAATTATGATTCTTTAATTGCAAACAATGTTCTTTTATTCGAAAATGTAATTCATTGGTTATATTTTTATTTACCTCTCACTCTTATTAAGAATAAATTTTATTAACCATATTTCCAATGTGGGTGTTCCAGAAAGGTAATTTTTATTTTCAACCATTTATTATCAAATTGCATTTTCAAATTGTGAGGATATAATTTATTAAAGGAGTGGAGAAGTTAACACCACAATATTTCAAAGTATGTTTTCTCTTTAATGTAATTTAATAGCTAATATTGCATGCAACACCGACATGGCTTGTGTTATATGGATGATTGTGTTTCTATGAAACAATACATTACTATTATAATTATTTAAATGATATCTGTATTTATCAATTAAATAATTAAATTCGAATAGTCAAAAATAAATTTTAAATGTTATTTAAAAATTATTCACATAAATATAATATATTTATAACGAAATATTTATGTATTGATAAATTATTTATATAATTTGGAAAATAAATTTTCAAAAAAGAAATATTTTTCTTCTTTTTGAGAACAAAAAATAAATAAATTTAGACACTCGTAAAATTTTTATTTTGTTAAATGGACTTCATTTTCCAATTCTGAAAATTAAAATTTTCATAGGGACATTTTTTTTGTAATTTTCTAAAAATATTTATTTTTTGAGGAATAGTGCAATATACTGCATAATAAATAAACTGACTATTTCATTAAAATAATTAGTATTAACTAAAATATATCTATAGGTTAAAATAGATAAATAATACATATATTTCTTCAATGTATTTCATATGTGTCATTTAATAATAAGACTGGATATATAAAATTTTCTTGAACTTTTAAAAGTCTTTTACCCACATTATAGACACATTTTCAAATTTTCATAAAACATAATTTTTTCACATTAATGAAATGACTTTAAAAAATGCAACATCCATAGTTGTATTCTATATGTAAAATTGTATTAAATATAATGAAAATAATTTTCGATGAATATTAACAGTTGAATTTTATTTATCACGATTAAAAGTATATATGGAAATTAAATGTAAAAATAATATTACAATTACCACTAAAACTTGTCCTTATTCTATTGTATATGCGTTTTTTAAACAAAATCAATATTAGGAAAAATTAAAGATACTTTTTCAACCATTTTGATTAGATTAAGGAATTTATTATTTTTTATTTAAATAAAAGGTAAAAGTGTTTATTTCAAATATTAATAACTAAAACATTTTTAAAATTGGGTAATACATAAGAATTATTGGACTATAAATATTCATATGAATGTGAAAAATATTTCCTAAATAATTCTATTTTATTTAAATTTTTAATATATTAAATAAATAAATCTGGTTATGACACATTGATGATACAATAATTACCTTATTAATTAATGATAAAAATAAATTATTTTATAAATTTTAAAATAAATGTAAATTGAATCATTGTTTGACATCCATGAATCTTCTAGATTAATATGACATGTATGGATTGATTCTATGTAATTTATTTGAAGGAATCAATTTTTTATAACATTCACAAGAAACAAATACCAAATAATGTCAAAATTAATAAATATGAGTTTTTAAAACAAATACATATTTATTAATTGATATAATATAATTAAAAATATCCAAATCATCAAAATACCATAGATAATTTTAGATAACTCATCGATTAACCATGTCGGTGTTTGTTTTAATTTCATAGTAACTATATTATCCATTGAGTAAAAAAAATCCATATGACATGGTTAAAGCTAAACTATTTATCTAAGGGTTAAATCTAAATGATAAGCCTTATATGGTGAAAAAATCATGTATAAAACCTATTTCATGATAAGAGTTTTGACAATACCAACCATATCCGTGATCTCAATCCATTTATATCTAATAGAAACTAAAAATAAATTATTACATCAGGCTTTTCCTAAAGTGCTCATCACCGCTCTTATAAATGGGTACTTTCCCTTCTCTTAAATTCACACGAAAAAATATATTTAGCTTTGCTAAACCGTACTAAAATCTCCTCCAAACTACCCTAAATTAATTATAGAGGCATTGCCATGAGTATAATGCCAACCAAAGGAGCCCTATGGTTCAAATTGTATGATATCACCTTAAAAAGATGAAATTTTTTTGTCACTTAATTTAATGTTATTTTGTTCTTCTACTACCTATTTCATTGTTGTTACCATACTAAAAAATTACCCCATTACCTTCTACATGATTATATGTTATGATAAATATGTTACATTGATTTTCATTATTATATATATATCCAATGAATGATAAATTCAACATGCATGCATATGTATGGAAAACTGTCTCCACATCAGGGTGTAGTTTGTTATTCAAAACTACACTATTTAGATGGGTATAATAATTAGTAGAAATAAATTAAATAAAAATTATAAAAGGGTAATAATTCTTTATATATTATTGTACATTCAGTTAAACACTATTTTACCATCAATAGAATGATATTGTTGCTCCTGCTTACATATGTCTTACCGTCTACATGACGTGACAAGATTCTTCTTAAATGATCACCCTTCATGATCTTTTGTAAAAATATATATTGAATAAATGTTATAATTATGAAATAATTTTTTCTACTAGAGTAATATATATATATTTAGATAATATATTTTTTTGTTTCTTACATTCATACTATATAATAAGAAATCATAAAAAATGCCATGCGTATGTACAGACTACCGTCTCCTTTAATAGTGATTCAATTTCTTATATATATATATGTTATTCATATTTTAATTATTAATATATATGATATATAAATCATTTTTAATAGACTATAATTAATTAAATCATGATATATGTTAAACAATCATGAATAACATATTAAAACACTTACTATAAAGAAAACAATTATTAACTGAAATATAACATTAACATGGAAATTATTTTAAAATGTGTAGTATAAAGTCATAAATGAATCATATTTAATTTCATAAATATGATTATGGTACTTTTATAATTTAATAACATACTATTTTTTTATTCATGAGGATAAACATACCGTTGAATAAATGAATGTATAATGTAAGGGTTATTTACTCAATCTCTTTATTATCTGAGGTTGTTCATTTGTATATATTTACTGAGACAAATTCATCATCTGTGTCCATGATTCATAAAATATTTTTTAAAAGATTTATTTTTAAGGGTATATTTATATAAAAATAAATTTAAATGATTTATGTACTTATTATTCTAAATCATTCTAATTAATGTCCATGTTTTCAAAATGGTCTTAATGATTTATTTATTTTGACATGAATGTTATATAATATTAATTCATTTCAAAAGATTCAATTTGGTATGGGAGAAATTAATTAAAAAATATATTTTAAATTTAATCCTTTATAAAATGTGCGTCTTTTAAATGAATTCATTAAAAAGGTACATTCCTCTCAAATATTTTTAATGATTGTATTTAACTATCAACATATTTACTAGATATTATTCATTATCGGGGTTGATTTGTTTTAATACAATCTTACATATTAAATTGAGTTAGTGATGACATATTAGACTATGGATTAATTATTTTTATACCATTTATTGTTTTTTCATAAAGTATATAAATTTCGAATTCAAGTTTTAATGAAAATGATTATGTTATGTTTCAACCATTTCATATGAGGAATGAATAGGACTTAGTATGAGACGGGATGGGCCTGTTATTTCTCCTTGATGCATCGGTAGGTCTCATGAGACTAACTAGTGTCTTGGAACTATGACTTGATAGAATATGTGTGAATGTTTTTGTGATAAGGTTGTGATGTAGCAGGTATTATGTATGACATTATGCATTCCCTCATTATGAAATTATTTATTAAATGTGATTATTAGACTATTAGAATATCTATTTTCATGTTTATATCGTAATGATTGAATTATTTTTACCATAGTATGCTCATTTTTTATCATTAAAAGGATGATGTTTTTATTATTCATCTTTCCTCAAATGTTTATGGCTTCCATTGATTTATTTACCCTTACTGAGCATCTGAGCTCACCCCTTTCTTATGATTGATTTTCCCAGGATCCAAAAAGTGCAATGTGATTGATATGTACAGTTATTATATGGGAATAATGGAATTATAAAAAGTATATTTTTGTTTTTTATGTTATAAAGTGTTATGTAATGTTCAATTAGGTAATTTATTTTTCAAAACTACTAAACTGATTGGTCCTTCAAGACTTGATTCTTTGTAATGATTCCAATTTACTAAAGTTATGCACCTACTCTAGGATTCTAGGGTCAGGGTGTTATTGTTTAATCATATTGAATGATCATATTATATTATTTATAATAATTTGAAATTTAATTTTTTACCAAATTCATAAGTGTCAGTAGTTAATATTTTTATTGCAATTAAGTGAAAAATGAGTTCAATTATGGATTTAACATTAATCATAACTGGCCTAGTGACATCTAAATGTGTGTAAAAGACAATTTATAGAAATATATCAAAATTAAAATTTATATACTCTATATTTTTTTATTATTGGTGCTTTTAATCATTGGAAAAACATGTTGGGGTAATTATACCTTTTCAATAATTAAAATGGATATATTCACCTAATTTATAACATTCACCACATCAAGTCCACCATTCACACAATTATACCATAGTTTTGGTTGATCCCTACAAAATTCACACCCCATCATACATACCCTAATAATAAAAATCGTATTTTTTATAAATAAATCCATATAAGGTTGTAGTTAAAGAATAATGAGGATACCTGGGGAAGAGGTAATCATCATCTAAATGAAATTATATTTTATTTCCTTCTCCACATCCTTAAATTATTATTATAAATTGATTATATATCAAAATAAATATATTAAATATACTTATATGTATTTATGTTAATTTTAAAACATGAAACACGATATTCATTCATCATTTGGGATTTAAAATCATTTTTTCTATGTACGATGAACTATGACCCCCTAATATGAGGTTGTTTTTTTATTACCAGCATTAATTGTTGATATAAATAATTCATATATAGTTTTTATAATATATATATTTTATTTTTGATGTTATTATAATTATATAATTATCATATCTCATATTCCATCACACTTTTTATTTTCTATTATTCAATAATGTTACTCCTGTGTACAATAGACTACAGCCTCGTGAAGCAATTCGATTCATTCAAACATTAAATGTATGTTATTAAGAAATAGGTTTATAATTGTATTTGATATATATATATGAAACTAAATTATACTATAAATATTATAAATATAAATATATAAATTATTTGAAATTATTTTTTTAATACGATAAGAAGAAGGTAAAAACATTCATTCATATGTATTCACTACTATCTCTATGAACAATATAAATCACTTCCTACATTAAAATATTATGGATAAATATAAAGACATGTGTAATGATTATATATGATATTTTAATCCAATTACACATTATTTATATGATGAAATCATGATTTCTGTGATATTAACATAAAATACTAATTCAAAAATTACTCGAAAAGAAATGAAATAACACATAAAGCAATGAAAATATTGTATTTTTATTATAAAAAATTTAATAAGATGATAATATAATAAAATATGATATCATAAATTTTAATAAGGTTCTATTATAATTTAATATCAGGTTTAAATTCATTATACATGTCTTTAATGACAGTATAATGAAAAGGATATAATGTGGTAAGGGATTTCGTCTCAATTTTAATTCATTGAGTCTTATTATAATGTAAAGTACTAAATTAATTTTATATGATTTATGTAATTCCTAGTTTAAATGTAATAACATTAATACATTATTCATTAAGGTATAATATGTCTCAATTGTAGCTATTTCATCTAAGAGTGTTTTAGATTTATTTTGTCAAGTAGTAAATCAATTTCATATCTCAATTAATTTTACCTTTATTTTTTACATTATCATAGTCATTAATATTTTATATTTATTTAAAAGAATTATTTTTCTTATATATTTCTTTATTTTAAAACATTAATTTTTATTTTCATATGATAGTCATAATAAATTTATTTATTAATTTACACATCAAGATAATTAATGTTTATGATGTTATTTTTGAATAAATTATATAATGTGATTAAAAAATGTATTTTTTATCTTTTTTTCAAATTGGATATTATATTTTCCTCAAGAACGTTATTAATTAAATTTTCATGAAATTTATATTCATTACTGAATACAACCCATAATACACAATCTATTGGATACATTTTGTAATGACATCATCCAAATTATTTTTGCAGATGGATTATGATCAATTTAAATTGGGGTGTACTATTTTGAAAACATTCACATTACTTTTGATGGTCTATGATTTTTCTTATTGATATGAGACTGTATTGACACATCAGATTATATAAATAATATAAATTATATTTTTAAATTATTTTTCACACATTTCTTGTGAGTAATCCCTTCTATTTACTATGTGATAGTTGGAGCCTGCTATAGGAATTCAATGCATCGATGGATTTTATGAGACCAACAAGATATGTTTTTGGATAAGCTCTTTAAATTTAAAATATTATTTTTACAAATCCCTGATGTTATTATCTTCTTTGATTTAAATAATATATTTCATGGAATTATGCCCCAAAATTATGTTTTATATATGCATCATTTTACATTCAATAACTTTGAAAAAGTTTATTGATATAAGATTATATAATTTTATTAGTTATATTATTCAAAATAATATTTATAGTTCATGTGATTATCTATATGGAATTATTTACTAGTCATATTTTCTTCCATCAATATTATGATCATATTATAGATTTCATGTCTTTTTATTAGGTTAATTACCTCACAATAATGATTATTATCATTTATTAGGTATTTATTATTATGTATATGACCATTTACTAATAATTTGGTCTCAACATTATCTTGTTATTATTTTTGAAAGATTTCATAATTTTTTATATGACTGATATATATGGATATGATTGATGGAATATGTTTATTCTCAAAATACTAATATTTTGTAATTTGTGAATTGATATTTCATTTAATAGTCATGTATGATCCTAATTTTTCACGACTAATAAATTAATCAGTCCTTTGAGATTTTAGTCATTATATATTATGTTATCTTAATAGTAGTGTGAAATAGATTTAGGCTTTTGGGGTTGAGTTCACTATAGCACAACTACAAAGATTACCCTGAGAAAAAACATGATAGGGAAAAATAATTTTTTTCATGGATAGATTCCATCTATTTCCAAATATGGGTGCCTCAACATTTATCTAGTATGGAAATTATAAAAGGATGTTAATAATGAAATGTGATGATTTTGTATTATACCATGAACCCCTTCATAATAGATATGTACGCTATATGTTTACAATGATTCCGTTCATACTAACAAATGTTTTAGAAATTTTAATGGACTTTATGAGTATTTTCATTACATATACCAATGAAATAATATTGGTGTTATTTAAATATTACATTAAAATATACACAAAATAATTTATAATCATTATTATTATATTAAAAATAGTAAAATTAAATTACTAAAGGTCGAACTATATGAATAATTTTGAAAATTCAACTTATTAATAGAGGGAATATCATTCTACTGATATGATTTCAATATAAAATGGATATATATAGACCCATCAATGAAATTGTAAATGGTGGAGTGAACTAGGTGAACATTTGTAATTTGCTCCCATAGTTAGTTAGAAATATTGTGTATTACCAACGATTTGTGAGAAAATTATAATGATATTCAAACTCTATATCCATTATGCCTTTAAAGAGAGAGACATTTATCTGGATTACAGATTGTGAAGAATGAATCAAAGAGATAAATAAGAGGATTAGGATTTCACCATTACTAACACATCCCATGAGTTGGAAACTCATAATGATATATAGTGTTGATTTAAATAAAAAAATTAATTTATTCACTAATGAAAAATGAAAATTTGATACCACCAATTCTTGGAAGCTAAATAAAAATATTTAGAACAATCCCACAGTTGATCTGGTGTTTGGGATTTTGATATTCACCATGAATATATAATTAAATAATGTATATGGTTTGAATTTTATGACATATATGGATCCCAATATCCAAAAATAAATATTCATACATAATGAGCTTAATAAATTATATAGAAAATTGAAAGATATAATCATCGATTATGATATATCAATCCATTACCATATAGTGGATTAAAATTGTGTGGTTGATTTTTTTGGTACAATGAATAGAAAATTTATATTAATAATAATAATTTATAAGAATCCAATCACTATAGAGTTATAGAGTATAGACACAAGGATATGAAATAGTAAAACAACATCATTACATTCAAATTATTGTTATCCACTATATGTTTTGGAAATGATAATGGATAATCCATGAAATGATGTAGAAATTCAGTAGATGGTGGAATATATCTGAAATGGTAATCCAAAAATTTTCAATAATTATTTTGAATGAGTTGTATGATATTTTTTTACTATTTGTACAATAAAATACTTGAATAAGCAAAGTGTTTTTAAATTATGATCAATGATAAACTTCTGAATCCTTTAAGGGAGGTCAAAGATGTTTCATAATCTATAATAGATCTATTTTTTGGAATATATAAAGAATGTAATAATCATATATGAGTCAATGTTTATAGTATGTTAGTATGTGATGGTTTCTAATAAGATAATATATATTGATGATGCAACTATAAACCATGCTTATATGGATATGGGAAACCATCCGCATTTAGTTTTTCACAATTATACCAAATAATTCACATTTAAATAATGTTTTATTGTTTTATTTTGTAATTATTAAAAATTCTTCAAACTATATTTTAATTAAATATGACATATCACTCGATCAAATAACATGGATATATTTTGATATGTATTGAAGATATATGGATTAAAATTATCATTTGTTATCAATTGATATATGAGATTTACCAACATATTATCTACTAGTATCCATGATTATATATAGACTTAATTAAGCATAATTACATCTAATCACCCCAAACAAATGGTGAATGTAAGAAGACAATTCAAACACTGGAAGATATGTTCAAAGAATACTCATGGAAGATCAAATGATCTTTGTATTAACGAGTTCATCAGGATGAGTTCCCTTACAAAAATTGTTACCACTGAAGAATTTTAAGGGATCTATATGAATCTCTTTATGGGAAATTATTTAAAATGAATTTTAGTTGTGATGAATTTGGTGAAAATGCTATATAGACATTAAATGTTCAACAAAATGTTATTGAAGGTCTTCAAATTTAAACAACACTTCGGGAATGCTGGGTGATGATATAAGAGTTATGCCAAAATTAGTCAATGTGAAAATTGTTTTGATGTTTGATATAAGGTATTTGTGTAAATATCTCAATGTAAAAGTGGCATGAGATTTTTGAATAAGGTTAGGATAATTCAAATTTAAATCATCCAATTATATACATGTGATTTCATAAGAGTTGTGGCATATCTTCTAGCAGTTCCACCAACCATGTCTCAAATACATGATGTATTTAACCTTACCCTCTAAAGGATGTAGATTACATATCCCTAAATTGTACTAAATTCAGTAGTGGTGTTCAATAATATGATCTTACTAATTAGGAGAATTTTTGTAGATCCTATATCATAAAAATTAATTATAAACCATAAGAAAAACCCATATTTTATTGTAATTTAGTTAAAACATACGTATGAGATTCAATAAGGTAACTAGAGGATTAAATAACATCTATGTTCTTTCATATGTTATCACCTTAGAATATAAAACAGTATTCCGTGGATGATATTACAGAAGGAGGTATAAATATAATAAAATAGAATTTTTTTCAATTATATTTTTATTACTATAATTAGTTCATATAGTATAAGGCAAATAAATAACATAGTGAAATACAACTAACTTTTAATATCATAAATTGATATTGAAATTTATTAAATAACATGACAAAAAACTGTGTCATGTTTTAAAATAGAATAAAAATATAGAAAATATGCAATTTTATAAAATTTGGGTCCGCTCAATCAAAATGAATTACCACATTGAGGAATAAGTATCTATAAATAAAACATAATTATAATAACACAATATTTTGTCTTAATATGAATCGATATATATCATTGGGTGAATAAATTAGGGAATGAATAATGAATGGAAGAAGTGGTATTTATAATATGGACTCGACCATCAATTATACACATTATAGTTAATTTAAAAACATACAATAAAATTATGTTTAAAATTTCATTTTAGGAATAATGATATAGTAAATCAAGTCATAATCATATATAGTAAAACCCTACATCACAAGTGGAATCATATTCGTAGTATCCATTAATTCTATTTTGAAAACATATTTAATATAATAAATGATTTTATTTTCACATATATTATCATAATTATTACATTATAAATTTTTTCCTATTCATTCTCAAAATATGTTATAATATTTTCAAACTATGAGATGTGAAAAAATATCATAAAGGGACATAACGAATGTAAATTTTTATCCATGTTAATCCACATAATCCCATTAAATTGTTTTCCAAAAAAATAATTAAAATGCATGGAAAAATCATGTCCGTTCTTTGGGACATCATAAACATATAACTCCAACATTAAATCTTACAAATTTATTAATCATATGGTTTACATCCATATCATGAGTACCTAATAGAATGGAGATCTATAATGGTTCTCACTCATCGTATCTTTATCTATAATGGGCCTCAGAAAATCATATCATGATATATAATCATGAAAAACCATCATATCATGATATATAGTAGGATAACCTTGTAATAAAAACATCCCACAGAATATATCAAGAATTAAACTAGTGATGACACTTTTTATGACATATGAAAAATGTTTCTGTTGTCAGAATACAATTTTATGGTATTAATGAATTTTACAATATAGAAATAATACACATAATAATGAAATTATATACTTCAAAAAGAACAATGTATGCATAAAATCCTGATTGAAAGAAAAAAAGTGGGTTCTCAGAATATTGTCCTTTCACATGTGTCTGACACATCACAAAAAAGTAATTATATAGTTGATTAATAAAAAATTTTAATATTGTAGTATATTTATAAACTTTTTAATGATTATTAATACCTTTTAATCAGTTATTATCATGTAATAACAAATAAATAATTCTTTATGTTCATGACTGATGTTTTGAACAAATTATGTACTTGAGAGTCCAAAATAAATTTGGTGTGATGTTAATAGTTAATGTGGAATTATTCCTCTATCTCTAGAATAATATTAATTACATAATAATCACTTGTATATGTCAATTATACTTTAAAATAAAACAATTTATTTATGCTGATAAAAAATTAACAACATTATAATACTGTATACATTTGGTGGTACGTACACATGAGTAGCATTTCCATTTGTTAATGATCATCAACTAATGAATAAAATTATTATTTTATATATAAATAATTATAATGATATAAAACAAATAATATTTTTAATTTGAATATAAATTTTTATACCATCAATGTTATTTGGGTTGAAAAATGAATCAAATTGCTTCGTAGAGGTGATAGTTCACATGTACAAACAAATAACATTATCATATTTATGTTCAGGGATATGTTAGACCAAAAATGATTTATTATTATATAATAGTTATATATTTGTCATGAATATCATATATAATCTTTAATTTAATCATTATAACTAGTATTGAGATATTGTAGTGGAAAATGAATTATATGGCTTTCGGAGGTGGTCTTCATCCGTAAAAAGGAACTGATAATTCATACGATCTGAAAAAAATGCCCATGGATTTAGGTAATGATATTAAAATAATAAAATCCTAGTATATTGAGGACACTAAATTATTTATTTGATCATGTTTTATTTTCATTTAATTTATGTGGATGAAAACATAAATAAGAACAAAATAATTTAAATTGATGCCTTTTCTTTAGAAAATATCATTTTCTAAACATATTATCACATATCAATAGGGTGTTATGCCTAATGTATGTCTTCTATAATTTTTTGACGCATTATATGATTGGATTTGGGTATATATTGGCTGAGACAAATATTTATTGAATTATGAATAAAAGAGAAAAGGAATCCCATTTTATTAGTGACAGGAGAGGATCATGTAGAATTCTAAAAAAATATATTAATATAAAATAATTTACACTTCAATATAGATCGAAAAATGTGTATTCATTACATGATTATTGTTGGTCTTAATAAATTCGTCCATTTAAACATAGAGAAGTTTAAGCTTTTTATTAATTCATATATTTTATTTATACTTGTATAACGTTTTTAATTATTACCGTGACAAACATTTGTTTTACTCGATAATAGATAATATTGTTACTATGAAATAAAAAATAAATAAAAATGTATTTTTATGAAAATTTTCAATCATATCTAATTCATTAGGATAATTTTCTATTATTATTAATTTTGAATCATTTAATAGAATATTTCATATATTAAAATATCATTAATGTAAATGTAGATAGTATTCATTAAAATTATTTTTTTTAAATATAATTAAATCATGATAAATGTAAAAATAATGTATTAATGACTCACTAATAAGTCTATATCATCTAGAAAATTAGTTTATTATAATAATTTTCTAATATATTATTTTTAGAATGTTTAAAAAACATTATTTGTTATTTTCATTATTTATGATATTACTACATCATCATTGTGCAAGCCATTAATTTAGCTATTTTTATCAAAACAATATAAACTAATTACCATATTCAATATTAAAGTATTATTATTAAAAATAATACTAATATTTGATAATAATCATTATATATATCAATATTAAAACTAGTTCAATTGTTAAAAACAATGGTATGAAAATGTTGGATTTTCATTGAATCATGTACTATAAATGGATTAAATAATCCATGTTCATCCAAGTGCCCAAATTTTTTTCACTATAATTATTTTTGTTGAAATTGACTAATCATATAAAATTTGGATATGTGTTTCAGAAGGGATTTAATCTTCATTATTTTTCCTCCTTGCTACATGGTTTACCATTTACCATGGTAATAATAATACCTAATGATATTATTTATATTTTCCAATGATACAATGTATATATTTAATAAATTTTAAAAATATAATTACATATATGTATTCCATTTTAATTATTCAATTCATACAGTCATCTAAAATTAGTTTAAAATTAATCATGAAGACAGGGTGAGAAAACATGTTAATAATTTGAATGTATTAAAAATATTTATAATTTTTAAATCCAATATCTATGTGAAATTTATTCCAATAAAACAAAATTAAATGATAAAAACAAGACCTAATATTACATTAAATTCAATATAATCTATAATTTAACACCATATATAATTTTTTTTTAAATTATATTTTTGAATAAATTTCATAATATATATATTATCTATCAAAAGATAAAAGTTATCATAGAAATAGAAAAACAAATCCACCAATGAAAATTTTTATATTCTTATTTCGATGAAGAATTTTATTTTTTAAAATATGTCCTAAAAATGTTTGAAAATATGTGACTTAAAACAAATATTCCCTCGAAATCTAGAATATATACCTTTTCTGTAAATAGTTCTTTTATAAGTAAAATTTGATTTTTTATTATATAATGTCTGGAAAACACATAACATGAATTCTAATAATTAAATATATATATATATATATTAATACAAAAAATCATTTTTTATTTTATAATTATTAGTATATTACACAGTTCTAAAGAGTTTAATAGTTTTTAGAAAACAATTCCTATTAAATTAATATAGAATTTACATGATTTAAAATTACATGGTGAAAGAATAATATCTATATATTGAAATATATATATATATACATGTATATATCAATACACACTATTTCCCTAAAATAAAGAACCATGTTCAAAAAAACCATTCTATTGACATAGAAATAATGATTAAATATTTATAGTGATATTATGTGGCTTTTTTAAGATCATTGTGGCGTATCTAGCATGTTATCCAATAATGTATTTAAATTTTTTTAAACCTGGTATGCTTCATTATTCCCCATTTAAAAATTTATTTCTCATCATTTTTAATTCTGGATTCGTATCTATGGTTTGGCCTTTGAGTATAACAATATTTAAATCCAATATCCTAAAATGAATTTATAAGAATCCCAGTTTAATAAAAATAAAGAGAAATATGATTGTTAAATGAGATTATACATATTATGATTCCGTATAAAAATTCATAGAAATGTATGAGAAAACTAATATCATGTTCTGATTTAGATTGATTGAGAACATCTTAATGAAAATGTTAAAAATAAAAAAAATCATAAATATTTTAAGGGATTAGTGGTCATTGATTTTAACATATGTATAATAAATATTTATAGTTTTTCATATAAAATAATTTTCATTGAGTCGAAGAATTAATTAATATACATGAATATGATAATAAATATATATTCTTAATTGAATATTTTTGTTTCATCTAATAATCAATTTAAACTACAAACTCATATTTTTATAAAATAATGAGTATTCAAGATAAATTTTCACCCATGAATCCATTGAAATAACATCTATATAATCACATAATCCATAAAAATATAACAATATATTCCTTTTATATTTATATAATAACAAAAAACCAAATGGTTCAAATAATTTAAGATAATTCCACCAATAAATTAATCATTATATGAATAAAAATGACATTAGTCTCAACAATCAAATAGTGACACCCATAGGTGAATATATAACATTAAAAAAGTTAATATCATTTAAATTTGTCAATAATATTATAGAAAAATATTAAATCTGTTAAATTTGAAGGACATGATAATATAATAATCCAAATTGCCTCAATCAATCTTAATGTCTCAAACTAATCAATCAATTTCCGAAATCACAAAACAACCTCGATATTATAACCATTATAAAAAATACGAAAAATCACCATATATATATCTGTGATAAAATAATATATTGGTCCAAAATATATTTTAATGGTTTTTTTCCTCAAACAGAATCCAATAATAATCAATTTACCTCTGTCATATAATTTTTCCAAAATAATAAAAAATTATGAAGTAATAGTAATCACATTAACACAAATTCATTTTATAATTCGATGGTTATCGATTCAAAAAAATTTATGTTCCCAAAAGAAATAATTTCCATCCATAAAACCTTTTTTAAAAAAATCATTCAGATTTTGACCTCAATTAGGCCAACATTAAGGGAGGTTTTGTTGTAGCCCTTCGGTTGTGGGTTCGATTCCGGCGACCATAAATGGATGTGAAATATTTTCATTAATACATCAAGATGTCATTTTTCTAAAGAATTAAAATTATTATAACATTCCCAAAATAAACTAACGTTATAAAAAATAACCATTACATGTTTCAGACTCAATGTGTATGTTATATCATTATTTTTTCACCTTTAAATGTAATTACTCATATTACCCTCAATAATAAATATGTCCAATAATATAGTTAATAAATGATGAATTTGATAACATAAATCAGAAAAATTCCATCTAAGTCAATATAGTTATGATCAGTAATAAAATTATAAACTCATGATGATATCCCTATCTATTAATAAATCATCTTATTTGCCAATGAATTCATAAAACTTCTATGATAATAATTGTAATGAACCAACCATAAACATGAAAAATTCATGTTATTTTAAAATATATTAATTAAATTATTTTCACAAAGATCCATTATGATTATATATTTACATAATTAGTATGAAAGCATACATTTTAAACACTAAAATGAAAATTGGACACATATAATCAGTATACAATTTTCCTACTAAAAATAATTAAAACAAAACATGATTTTCTATGATGATATATCTTAAAAATATTCCCTTCATTTCATCATTTAATCTAGTCCTCCATAGACCCTATGAAATCCAATTTAAAAAATGATATGATAAAAAAACACAGTATGGGACATAAATAAAGTATATTTTTGCCTAGTTAAAAAATGTAATCCCATTTAAACATTGATTAATAACTCATTAAATATATAGAAAAAACACATAGGTTTCATGGGAAATAATTAAAATATCACAATTACATTCACCCTTACAATGGGAAAAACCATGTAGTTTAATTCCTTCTCTAGAGTACTAAATACATTAGAGGGCTATATTTGGGCCCACTTGTCATGTCTAGAGAAAAAATGGTACCCATCCTGTCATATCATGATCTATAATGGCGATCAACCCAGTGTATCTTAATCTATAATGGGTTAAATAAATAATAATCAATTTAAAAGGAATATATAATGATTTAAAATAATGATAATTATTTTTTCCCCATGGGAAAAAAATTATATTTCACAATACAAATTTCTAATATAAATAACATTTAAAATATAAAAACAATGCACATAATAATGAAGTCATTATCAACAACAATAATTATGAAAAATTATTATGAAATCATTAAATTAATAATGATTCATAAATTTACATCCCATGTAATTTTAGAATTATATTTTTTTCATATTTATTAAAATTTATGAATAATATATTAATTAAAAATTAATGTAGATTCTATGTCTATTTCTTTCTTAACAGACAAAAATTATATATCTGAAATCATACATTGCATGGATGACTGAGTTATAAGTAAAAATAATATATTATTAATATAATTATTTTATGCCATAGTTATCTTCGAGCTGTTATATCATCTGAAATGCATAAAACTAACTATATTATGTTTCATAATGTTTATAATATGTTTTTACATTAATCATACAAACATTATAATATTAAAAACATATATAAAATATTAAATATAAAAACCTCATATATTTTTAAAATGTTTTTTTACCACTTTTTGATTCAAAAAATATTTTAAATATTTATATAATATTTTATATATTTTATATAAATAAATAAATTTTAATGAATTAAAAACATTAAAATTTACTTTGGATAATTTTTTTGATTTTCTAAAAACATTTATATTTTTGTGAATAATGAATGACCTAAAATATAATTCAAAAATACATTTTATTCATATATATATATAGTTAATATATGTTGTTAATTGTTATTAAATTTTAATAAAATAAGGTTTTATCTAATAATAAAGTGTTCATATTTCGAATCAATCTCACATTGTTGTAGGATATAAAAACATTGTGACCATTTGAACTCCTTTAATTCAAAACCCAATTATTTCATTCAATTAATGCGATTATTTTATTATTAGTTTCTACAAATTATTTATTATATATTTTGAAAAATGGATTCCATAATTGGAATATTATGTTCCACATTATTTAAAATGTATCTTTTTATTTTTTGGACTCTATGAATCATGTCCTTGGTAATATTTTTTACCACCACGATTAACTGTAAATCAACTGGTTAAAGGTAAAAATCATTTTGTAATATAATAATATTACCCTAAGAGTTTTAATTATTTTATGAAATGAGTTTCCTTCTACCAAACACAAAATTGGTATAGCATTATAGACTTTTTAAGCAACTTTGGTGGGAGTATGACATTAGTATTATTATATTCAGTTAATAGTACTTTTGGTCACAAACTATTTTTAAAAAATTAAACAAATTTTAAAATGCGGATAAATAAGTTATAAGTTATAAAATAAATATTATTTAGAAATATAATTTTAATACATACATCATGGTAATTTATTTATAATTTTTATAAAATAAATATTTAAATTAAATGGAAACACAATGATAACATAGTAATTGTTTGATTAATGAAATAATTAAATAAATGATATTATAAATATTAAAATAATTATAAAATGATTTAATTTATGTCATCATCAAATTTTATGGATACAATTAACATGTTATGGATTACTAAATAATTATTTTTTAGATCGATTCTTTTTATGATATATTTTAAAACTTAGGTAATGAATACTGTCAAAATTGACATTTAGGATTTATTAAAATAGATAAGATTTTATTAATTTATATAAATTATATAAAAATAAATCATTCATCCATATAAATTAAATATGTATAAAAATATCATTAAATACTCATTTTTTGTATTTTGAAATTTTGATAGTAAATTTAGAATACCAAAAAGTGTTAATTACTTGGTATAAATGTAAAAACTAATAAGGCTTAAATAAAAATGATATGGGTAAGATAATATTAAAACATTTATAATAGTCATTTTATGTATGTATATACTCCAATACACAATATATATTATAAATAAAATATTCTGGGTTCATTTTGATTAGAAAATTAGTTATTATTAATAAATACATTGAAGAATTTCAGGACCGCCCCCTTCCCTCTCCTATATAATAGAACACATTATTCCTTTTCCATAACACTATAAAACATAAATTTTAAGTTCCATATCATTCAAATTACTTCTATATAATTACGCTTTACACAATACATCTCTTATATTACACATGACGGTCACCATATAGTTGGTAATGTTATATCAATAGACGTTGTCTGAAAATAAGGTCTCTTTTTTAATTAAGTGTTTTTCATTTATTTATTCATCCATTTCATTCAAATATTCATAATTAATTATTATATATTGACTAAATAAAACTAAATTTAGTAATATTAATTTAGGTTAATATGATCACAAAAAAACCATAACCACTTCCATCAAATGGTGAAAAATTTCTGTTCTTGGGTACCGTAGACTACGGCCTTGTGAATCCTTATAATTCATTTTCCATCACTGACTCCCACAATAGGTATTAACGAAAGTATTATATTTTATATATCATATTCATTAAATATTTATGGTTTTGAAAATATGATATAACATTAACTGTCATATCATTCCATGCATACAAAAATGATAATGTCGTTTGTGTGTATGTGTGAACAATAACCTCCGTGAAGCAATGTGATTAATTTTTTCATCACCACATCATATGAATGATATATATATATATATAATTATTTATTGTTAAAAAATAATTTTATTTAAATGATATTATAATGACTTGAGAATGGTATAATAAAACATAGCATTCATTCAACAATGATCACATAAAAATGAAACTGTTACTCATACGTACGAAAGACCTTCCTTTTGCATGATTATAACATTATTAATTTTTCATAAACATATATAAATTTTATGATTTCATAGTATAATTTTTTATTGAGATAATAATTATTTCATAATTCTTATTTTTTATATTAATTAATCATGATAAATTTTAGTAATGACATAATATCAAATACATTTTTCTCAAATACCATATATTGAAAAAACATCCGACATGAAATTAAATAAATATGATATTTTATAACATGATAATAAGTTATATAAAATATTTAATAAAACATTAAATTGATCCCAATATATTAAATTAATATTATATTCCTATTTTTTAGTTGAATATTTATTTTATGTGACGTGTCAGATTAAATGTAAGAGATTTTATTTTCAAACTAAAATCTTATCGTTTCTCTTTAATTTTTTTTAAAAATGTAATGGCCCGGACCTCTCTGGTCCATTACTTTGTGAAATGATGGTGTTGGAGGTGTTCCGGGAGGTCAAGGGGACTTATCCCCAACACTTTTCCATTTTTCTAGTTCTGTGAACAGTGTTTCCAGTTTTATGAACAGTAACAGATCAGTGAGACAAATCAGTTTCACGGATCGGTGAGACAGATCAGTTTCACAGATCAGTGAGACAGATCAGTTTCACAGATCGGTGAGACAGATCAGTTTCACAGATCGGTGAGACAGATCAGTTTCACAGATCGGTGAGACAGATCAGTTTCATAGATCGGTGAGACAGATCAGTTTCACAGATCGGTGAGACAGATCGGTTTCACAGATCGGTGAGACAGATTGGTTACACAGATCAGTTTCACAGATCGGTGAGACAGATCAGTGAGACAGATCGGTGAGACAGATCGGTGAGACAGATCGGTGAGACAGATCGGTGAGACAGATCGGTGAGAGAGATCGGTTTCACAGATCGGTGAGACAAATCGGTTACACAGATCAGTTTCACAGATCGGTGAGACAGATCGGTGAGACAGATCGGTGAGACAGATCGGTGAGACAGATCAGTTTCACAGATCGGTGTGACAGATCAGTTTCAAAGATCGGTAGGTGTACAGTAACGGTAGGTGAACAGTGTTTCCAGACTCCAACAGTTTTGCCCTTTTGACGTTTCCTTTGACGTAAAATACATTTAAAGCCTTATTTTAAGGGCTCTTAAGGCCGATTCAAATTCCATAAATCCTATATTAATTATTCTTATGTCTTGGAATGTTTTACGTGGTCAAACCGCGTGGGTTAATGCGATCCGTTTTTAATGGAGAATTAACCGGATCTTAAACCGTCACCTCGTTAAATCTTAAAAAGGGACGAGATATCATTCTTCCTGGATCTTTCCCTTTGTTCTCGATTAAGAGGCACTAGAACCTTTCAATACTTCCCGTAGGAGTTTCACAATCAACCCTTACTCCTAGGATCAGTCCCGCTCTGTTGGATGCAACCAAGCTGTGTCGATCTTTCTTCCACATAAGTTGTCGCGAGGGGAGGATCGTGACCTGCTGTGTGGATAAAGGACGTCAAGAACTCTTCGAGGTAGGGGATTCATGGCTTCTCTAATTATATATGTGCATTCGTAAAATTAGCATGATTTACCTCTTTGGATCACAATGAAATTGACCTAATTAAATACTTGAACCGGATTAAAAGAATTGGTTGATCGCATGCTGTTGCTTTATACCGTAATGACGGTTTGCCTCATGTTTTCCTAGATATAGTGATATCTATGTTTCTTTGTTTTGTTGTTCCTTCATGATAGAAATTGATAATGAACGTAAAGCCGGAATTAATTGTTGATTAATTGGCTAAAGATAAAGAGGCATGTAAATTAATCTGGTTATTGGCGTTGTTGTGGTTGTTCTAATTTGAGGATAATCAAATTAGGGAAGTAAGCATGGTTATTTAATTGTGATAGCTTACTGATTAGGTATCCATGTTTGGAACCTACGAATAACAAATCTGTTAATTCAATATGGTTTAGAGAACAGATTATGTGGTAATTTCAAAAAGGGTTCTGAGTTACCCTCTTGTTTGTTAAAGGGCCGAGAGCCCATTTTGTGATGTTTGTTTTCCTACTGCTTGTGCTGTGATGTGAGCCTGGATGGTTGTTGTGATATGTGGAGGCATGGAGGCCTTATAGTTGTGGCAGAGGATGACGCCTAGTGTGGCGAGATGCATCAGTTTATGCATATGGGTGTCAGGGAGGACACCAGGGGTGTTGGAATGGGATGGATGTGGTTGCTGGTTGCTTGTGGTGTTCATGAATGTTAATCTGCCTTTCTTTTCCCCACTGCTCAAGGCAGCTGGTCTTGCTACCATTCTTCCAAAGGAGGCGAAGACGTGCGGGGTATGCCACGTGCTTTCCGTGTTTAGCCTCTCGAGGGAGAATGGGTATATGCTCTTTCTATAGGCGGAAAAGACCCGACGGGTAGTATATCTACTCACCGTGTTGATCCTCCTTTGTGTTTAGAAGCATAGGATGTTTTTCTAGAATTCATGGGAATGTGGAAAAGTATTTCTGTAATGAATGTTTGATTAAATGGTGAAAATCCACGGGGATGGAGATGCTAGAATTTAAAGGTGATGTGAATCTTAAAAAGGAGCAGTTGTATTGAAAGTGACGCCATTTCAGTTAAATGGGGAATTGTTCAATCTTAATTAATGCTTAAAGAATTAACTAATGTACAGTGGAACTGATAAATTAGAATGGAGTAATCTAATAAAGCTCTTTAATTGGTTGTGTGCTTATAGGATACCTAGTCTTAGAAGTAGCAGCCTGGAGTCTGAGAGACGTTAGCTGCAGTTGTATCTAAGACTAGGTAATGCCCATAGTGTGGATGTGAGTTACTTATATATTCTGTACTTTTTGTGTTTCTATACGCTACTCCACCCTGTCGGTAAGGGCAACTGACACCCCGGGGATTCTGAGCCCTGGGGGGGTGTTTTCCCCAACATTCTGATGGGAGGTTGAATGGCTGACTACCCCCTTTGGCCCCGCTCTCTTCTCTTGGTAGATCTTAGTGCTGGTAGGCACAGTGGTTAGTTTTACCCATATATGTGTGTAGAGGGCTGTAATGGCTTGTGGTTATTTCAAACACATATATTCTGGATATAGTATCCTATGGACTACTATAGGTGTAACGTGTATAGGCTGTGATGGATTGAGGATCCTTACTCGGTGTATGGGCTGTAATGGCTTGAGGTATAATACCCGACGTATGATACACGTTATGCGAGCTGTGGTGGCTCCCGGAAACTACCTGGTTACTTTTGGTTGTGAGGATTGTGTGGAGCTTAGCCCAAGTGTCTGTGGGCAAGCCTATGTGGTGCACGTGGTGCAGATTGTGGAGCTTGACCCATGTTGATACGGGAAAGCCTTTGGAGAGAGATGCACAGGACGTATGTCGTTGGGGCAAAGCGGCAAACCAGTGGGGAAGTAGTAGCGGGGTACCCTTGACATTCTTTACTATATGCTATATTCTTGTATGTGTTACTTGGTGAGAGTAGCCATGGTGAGGTTGGGAACATAGTATACCTGTTTAGGTGACGAGTTAGTTTCACTTGTTGTTCACTTGGCTTTAACATGCTTTCTTTACTTTTGCACGAGAGTCTTGGGGAGGATCCTACTGAGTATACTATTATACTCACCCTATGTACATATAAACTGTTTTTCAGGTCACTTGGAGCAGGTTGGAGATCAAGCTGGTTACTACTAGCTTGCGGTTGGAGGAGGAGCTGTTCGGGCTTGTGGTCGCTGTCGTTTTACTTTCTTTTGGGTACTTTTAGTTTCCCCTTTCAGTTGTAGTACTTTGGCATGACATTTCATATATGTACTTGGGTTTCTTTTACATTTCAGTTATGAGTTGGAGTTGGTTGGATTCTATTCTATCTCTCTCTTCTGCATGTGTTCTCTTAGAGGGTAATGCCTCCCATTTGTGTGTGTATTATACCCTCGGTGCTAGTCGCCAACCCGAGGCCTACTAGAGGCGGGACTCGGGGGTCATTATCTCCCTTTTCACATTGCCGGCCCAGGAGGGGTACACTTTGTGGGGAGGGGGTCGAGACAGAGTGGTATCAGAGGTCTGGTCGAGGGATAGGATGGAGTTTGGAGTTAGGCACAGGTGAGGATGCATGGGATGGTAGGGCAACGGTGTCATTCATGTTTAGCAAGTGGGGTAAACACTGGAGACCGGCAGAGACATAGGCGTTCAGGGCCCCCTATGATCTGTTTCACGGACCTTTAAGTTTACGATGGCTACTAAACAAAGTGATACTGGTTGCAGGGTAGAGACCTAGGAAAGGATCATGCATCATTATTCCTTGCGCCTGTGTTTGAATGGGTAGACCTTGGGATAGGTAACCTAAAATTAATAAAACAAAATAATTAATTAATTAATGTTGAGTCTTCCATATTACAGGCTTAGGAGCTCTAACGATTGTTATTTTACAGGTATGGCTCCAGGTCGGCGTCCCCGTCAGGTTTGCGCAGAAGGTGCCCAGCAGGCTGTTCCAGCAGATCGCTGCCGGGTAGAGGTTGACGACGATGACACTTGGAGGAAGACACTCCGAGAGTTTCAGCGCCAGAGTCTACAGAAGTACGAGGTCTCCGTTTCAGATGCAGTCACAGAAGACTGGTTGGAGGAGGTCGAGATAGGCTTCAGTTCGATTCGTGCTCGGAAGGAACACTGGGTGTCCTTGGTTGTGACGATGTTGCGTGGAGCAGCGAGACAGTGGTGGTTCTTGTTCCTCGGGGATCGTGAGGAGTCAGCGATCTCATGGGAGGAGTTTCGAGACAGGTTTAGAGTCGAGTTTCTTTCTTCGACTGCGAAGGCATCCAGTCGCCAGGAGCTTCTTACCCTTCGACAGGGGAGCTCCGGTGTTCGGGAGTTTGGAATCCATTTCAGGAACCTTCTACGATATGCTTCAGACCTGTTACCAGATGATGAGGCCAGGGCGAGGCATTTCGAGGAGGATTTGCGTCCAGAGATCCAGCGCCAGGTCACCCCATTTATGCTGAAGACATATCTTGAGGTGCTGGCGAGGGCAGAGGTTGTTGAGAGGACTTTGGCTAGGACCGGATCATCACGAGAGGGGAATCGTCATGATTCCTCAAGAAGCAGAGCTGTGGTCCGGGGTTCCCGGTTTTCAGGACAGAAGAGTTTCCGTTCACCTGGGGGTAGGTCCCATCCCTTCCCATCTCATTTCTCCGGAGGTAGCAACTCTCAGACCTATGCCAAGGGATCAGGCGCTTGTTTTTCCTGTGGTGGACGTGGTCATCAGCAGCGGGAGTGCCCAACTTTTCAGAGCAGTCATCGTGCACCAGGCGCTCCACTCCAGGTTCCTCCGTTGAGGCAGTTCCAGCCGAGGCAGCAGCAACAGGTTGCACCAGCTTTAGATCACCAGAGGGTAGATGGAGCAGGCAGAGGACAGCCCCATGATGCTCCCCGTCCTCAGAGAGCAGAGCGCGGCCGTGGTGGTGGTCGTCATCAGGGTCAGAGAGGTCGTGGAGGTGGTCGTGGTCAGCTTCATGCTCTAGCGTTGCCAGCTCCAGGCGAGCCAGACGTCGTCCGAGGTACCCTTTGCTTGTTTTCTACCTTGGTGTATGCCTTGTTTGATTCAGGAGCGACACACTCCTTTATATCCCCTACCCTTGTCCACGCTTTGGGACTTGAGGTAGAGAGGCTTCCAGTGCCCTTGGCGTTGACTACGCCAGTTGGAGGTCGAGCTAGCTTGTTTGAAGTATGTAGAGACTGTGAGCTAGTGTTGGGGCAGCACCGCTCTTGGGGAGATTTCCTATGTTTACGAATACAACCATATGATGTCATCCTCGGCATGGATTGGTTGTATTCGGTGCAGGCTATTGTGGATTGCTACAGGAAGAAGGTCGTTTTCTTTGATGAAGATGGAGAGGAAGTAGTGTTTGTTGGTGAGAGAGATCCTCGGATGAGTCATAGACGAGTTTCATCCTTATCATCTATGATGGCTGGGATGATGCTGAGTTCTTCAGAGGTTCAACAGCTGGCGTTTCCTAGGGTCGTAGAAGAGTACCCTGATGTCTTTCCAGAAGAGGTTGTATCCTTACCCCCTCGACGGAAGATCGAGTTTGGGATCGAGCTACAGCCAGGAGCGTCTCCCATCTCTATGTCTCCATATAGGATGGCCCCTTATGAGTTACGGGAGCTACATATTCAGCTCGATGGTCTATTGCAGTGTGGTTTTGTTCGGCCAAGTGTGTCACCGTGGGGTGCACCAGTCTTGTTCGTGAAAAAGGATGATGGCAGTTTGCGGTTGTGCGTCGATTATCATCGCTTAAACAAAGTGACAATAAAGAACCGTTATCCTCTCCCGCAGATTGATGACCTATTCGATCAACTGAAGGGTGCAAGTTGGTTTTCAAAGATCGACTTGCGGTCAGGATATCATCAGATTCTTGTAAAGGATGAGGATATCCCGAAGACTGCTTTCCGCTGTCTTCATGGGCATTATGAGTTTGTTATAATGCCATTCGGCGTGACAAATGCTCCAGCTGTTTTCATGGGGTTGATGAATGCTGTGTTCTGTGAATTCTTGGACAAGTTTGTTGTGGTTTTCATTGACGACATCCTTGTGTACTCCACATCTGAAGAAGAGCATGCAGAACATCTACGAGCTGTTTTGGGAGTTCTTCGCCAACATCGGTTGTTTGGGAAGTTGTCCAAGTGTGAGTTCTGGGCTCGAGAAGTTCGTTTCTTGGGACATGTTGTGTCCCAACAGGGAGTAGCTGTGGATCCTTCGAAGATAGAAGCAGTGGTGTCTTGGCCAGCCCCCAAGACCGTGTCAGAGGTGCGAAGTTTCCTTGGTCTCGCAGGATATTATAGGAGGTTTGTGGCTAATTTCTCCCGAGTTGCGACTCCTCTGACAGCTTTGACCAGGAAGGATCAAGCCTTCATATGGACTGATCAGTGTCAGACAGCTTTCGAGTATCTAAAGGAGAAGTTGGTAAGTGCTCCAGTCCTTTGTCTTCCAACGGAGGGAGTCCAGTTTGATGTTTTCTGTGATGCTTCACATCTGGGGCTAGGCTGTGTTCTCATGAAGCAGAGGTCAGTTGTTTCTTATGGGTCTCGACAGTTGCGTCCCCATGAACGCAACTATGCCACCCATGATCTTGAGTTGGCAGTCGTGGTGTTTGCGCTGAAGTTGTTGAGACATTACCTCATTGGAGAGCGCTTTGTGGTTTTCACCGATCATAAGAGTTTGAGGTATGTTTTCACTCAGCGGGATTTGAACTTGAGGCAGCGTCGGTGGATGGAGTTCTTGCAGGAATACGACTTCGAAATATCGTATACACCTGGGAAGGGAAATGTTGTTGCTGATGCACTGAGCCGAAAGTCACGTAATGATGTTGTGCGTGAATCTGGTGATTCCTGGAGAGGGATGGAAGAGCTAGCAGCTTTGCATCTTGATATGGGAGAAGTTGGAGGAAGAGGTTGTCTTTTCCCGATGACGGTGCAGTCATCCCTGATGAAAAAGGTGGAAGAGTCTCAGTTGGGTGATCTAGAGGTGGAAGTTTTGAGAGACAGAGTTGTTTGTGGGGAGGCCCCTGATGGTTGGTCAGAGGATGAACAACACCGAGTGTTGTATCATGACAGGCTTTTTGTTCCCTTGGCGATGCGCGAGACGGTTCTCCGAGAGTTCCATAGCTCGTCCTTAGCTGTACATCCTGGTGTGACGAAGATGTATCGATCCTTGAGGAGTCAGTTTTGGTGGCCTGGGCTGAAGCGTTCAGTTGCAGAATGTGTGTCTCGATGTTTAGTCTGCCAGAAGGTGAAGGCCGAACACCGTGTTCCTGGTGGTCTTCTCCAGCACTTAGAGTTTCCTCAATGGAAGTGGGAGGACATCTCAATGGACTTTGTTACAGGTTTACCTCGAGCTCCGGGAGGACATGATGCTATATGGGTGGTAGTGGATCGTTTAACTAAATCGGCCCACTTCATAGAAATCAAGGAGTCAAGCTCAGTGGAGGTTTTGTCAAGGCAGTATCTGGAGGAGGTGGTGAGGCTTCACGGAGTTCCTAAGACGATCATTTATGATCGAGACCCTCGTTTTACCTCGAGGGTGTGGAGAGGTCTCCAGCATGCTTTTGGCTCTCAACTATGCCTTAGCACTGCTTTTCATCCTCAAACGGATGGTCAGACAGAGCGAACCATCCAAAATCTTGAAGACATGTTGTGCTCTTGTGTTCTTGATTTTGGAGGTTCATGGGTGAAACACTTACCTTTGGTAGAGTTCGCTTACAATAATAGTTTTCACTCTACCATCGGCATGGCGCCGTTTGAAGCCTTGTATGGCCGGCCATGCCGTTCTCCGTTGTGCTGGACTGGGGTCGGAGAGTCAGCAATTCTCAGACCAGAACTAGTGCAGAATACGATGGAGATGGTTCAAGTGATTCGTGAGAGGATGAAGACAGCACAAGATCGTCAGAAATCTTATGCGGATCAAAGAAGGAGACCCTTAAAGTTTAATGTTGGGGATCATGTGTTTCTGAAGGTGACTCCCCATCGTGGGCAGCAAAGGTTTGGTCACGGAAGTAAGCTTTCTCCCCGTTTTGTTGGGCCTTTCGATGTGTTAGCTCGTGTTGGAGCTGTGGCATATCGAGTAGCACTTCCCCCTCGGATGAGTCGGATACATGATGTTTTTCATGTATCGCAGCTCCGTCATTATCTTCATGATGAATCTCATGTTATCGATTGTGGAGAGATCGATATTGATGATGATGCAACCTTCGAGGAGCGACCTGTGGAGATCCAAGACCACAAGGAGAAGGTGTTGCGTGGGCGTTCTATTCCTTTAGTTCGTGTCTTGTGGCGACACGGTGGCATGGAGGAGAGTACCTGGGAGCGTGAGTCACAGATACGTGCTCAGTACCCAGAGTTGTTTAATGTTTAACTCCTTTCATGTAATGATGTTTTCTCTGTGGTTGCACCTTTCATGTTTTATTTATGTACCTTTGATGTGATGTTGTGAATGAATTGTTTGGGTATGGATTGTTTGTTCCCGGATGTCATAGTTTTGTTCCAGCTTTCGAACAACTCATGGTGGTTTTCCCCTGAGAGGTATCTTATGGGGTGGTTGTTCGGACCCCTCTTTTCTTCTGGGTTGGTTTTTAATTCTCGAGGACGAGAATGTTTTGAGAGGTATCTAATGTAATGGCTCGGACCTCTCTGGTCCATTAATTTGTGAAATGTTGGTGTTGGAGGTGTTCCGGGAGGTCAAGGGGACTTATCCCCAACACATTTCCATTTTTCTAGTTCTGTGAACAGTGTTTCCAGTTTTATGAACAGTAACAGATCAGTGAGACAGATCAGTTTCACGGATCGGTGAGACAGATCAGTTTCACAGATCAGTGAGACAGATCAGTTTCACAGATCGGTGAGACAGATCAGTTTCACAGATCGGTGAGACAGATCAGTTTCACAGATCGGTGAGACAGATCAGTGTCACAGATCGGTGAGACAGATCAGTTTCACAGATCGGTGAGACAGATCAGTTTCACAGATCGGTGAGACAGATCAGTTTCACAGATCGGTGAGACAGATCAGTTTCACAGATCGGTGAGACAGATCAGTGTCACAGATCGGTGAGACAGATCAGTTTCACAGATCGGTGAGACAGATCAGTGAGACAGATCGGTGAGACAGATCGGTGAGACAGATCGGTGAGACAGATCGGTGAGACAGATCAGTTTCACAGATCGGTGAGACAAATCGGTTACACAGATCAGTTTCACAGATCGGTGAGACAGATCGGTGAGACAGATCGGTGAGACAGATCGGTGAGACAGATCGGTGAGACAGATCAGTTTCACAGATCAGTTTCACAGATCGGTGTGACAGATCAGTTTCACAGATCGGTAGGTGTACAGTAACGGTAGGTGTACAGTGTTTCCAGACTCCAACAGTTTTGCCCTTTTGACGTTTCCTTTGACGTAAAATACATTTAATGCCTTATTTTAAGGGCTCTTAAGGCCGATTCAAATTCCATAAATCCTATATTAATTATTCCTAAGTCTTGGAATGTTTTACGTGGTCAAACCGAGTGGGTTAATGTGATCCGTTTTTAATGGAGAATTAACCGGATCTTAAACCGTCACCTCGTTAAATCTTAAAAAGGGACGAGATATCATTCTTCCTGGTTCTTTCCCTTTGTTCTCGATTAAGAGGCACTAGAACCTTTCAATACTTCCCGTAGGAGTTTCACAATCAACCCTTACTCCTAGGATCAGTCCCGCTCTGTTGGATGCAACCAAGCTGTGTCGATCTTTCTTCCACATAAGTTGTCGCGAGGGGAGGATCGTGACCTGCTGTGTGGATAAAGGACGTCAAGAACTCTTCGAGGTAGGGGATTCATGGCTTCTCTAATTATATATGTGCAATCGTAGAATTTGAATGATTTATCTCATTGGATCACAATGAAATTGACCTAATTAAATACTTGAACCGGATTAAAAGAATTGGTTGATCGCATGCTGTTGCTTTATACCGTAATGACGGTTTGCCTCATGTTTTCCTAGATATAGTGATATCTATGTTTCTTTGTTTTGTTGTTCCTTCATGATAGAAATTGATAATGAACGTAAAGCCGGAATTAATTGTTGATTAATTGGCTAAAGATAAAGAGGCATGTAAATTAATCTGGTTATTGGCGTTGTTGTGGTTGTTCTAATTTGAGGATAATCAAATTAGGGAAGTAAGCATGGTTATTTAATTGTGATATCTTACTGATTAGGTATCCATGTTTGGAACCTACGAATAACAAATCTGTTAATTCAATATGGTTTAGAGAACAGATTATGTGGTAATTTCAAAAAGGGTTCTGAGTTACCCTCTTGTTTGTTAAAGGGCCGAGAGCCCATTTTGTGATGTTTGTTTTCCTGCTGCTTGTGCTGTGATGTGAGCCTGGATGGTTGTTGTTATATGTGGAGGCATGGAGGCCTTATAGTTGTGGCAGCGGATGACGCCTAGTGTGGCGAGATGCATCGGTTTATGCATATGGGTGTCAGGGAGGACACCAGGGGTGTTGGAATGGGATGGATGTGGTTGCTGGTTGCTTGTGGTGTTCTTGAATGTTAATCTGCCTTGCTTTTCCCCACTGCTCAAGGCAGCTGGTCTTGCTACCATTCTTCCAAAGGAGGCGAAGACGCGCGGGGTATGCCACGTGCTTTCCGTGTTTAGCCTCTCGAGGGAGAATGGGTATATGCTCTTTCTATAGGTGGCAAAGACCCGACGGGTAGTATATCTACTCACCGTGTTGAGCCTCCTTTGTGTTTAGAAGCATTGGATGTTTTTCTAGAATGCCTGGGAATGTGGAAAAGTATTTCTGTAATGAATGTTTGATTAAATGGTGAAAATCCACGGGGATGGAGATGCTAGAATTTAAAGATGATGTGAATCTTAAAAAGGAGCAGTTGTATTGAAAGTGACGCCATTTCAGTTAAATGGGGAATTGTTCAATCTTAATTAATGCTTAAAGAATTAACTAATGTATAGTGGAACTGATAAATTAGAATGGAGTAATCTAATAAAGCTCTTCAATTGGTTGTGTGCTTATAGGATACCTAGTCTTAGAAGTAGCAGCCTGGAGTCTGAGAGACGTTAGCTGCAATTGTATCTAAGACTAGGTAATGCCCATAGTGTGGATGTGAGTTACTTATATATTCTGTACTTTTTGTGTTTCTGTACGCTACTCCACCCTGTCAGTAAGGGCAACTGACACCCCGGGGATTCTGAGCCCTGGGGGGTGTTTTCCCCAACATTCTGATGGGAGGTTGAATGGCTGACTACCCCCTTTGGCCCCGCTCTCTTCTCTTGGTAGATCTTAGTGCTGGTAGGCACAGTGGTTAGTTTTACCCATATATGTGTGTAGAGGGCTGTAATGGCTTGTGGTTATTTCACACACATATATTCTGGATATAGTATCCTATGGACTACTATAGGTGTAACGTGTATAGGCTGTGATGGCTTGAGGATCCTTACTCGGTGTATGGGCTGTAATGGCTTGAGGTATAATACCCGACGTATGATACACGTTATGCGAGATGTGGTGGCTCCCGGAAACTACCTGGTTACTTTTGGTTGTGAGGATTGTGTGGAGCTTAGCCCAGGTGTCTGCGGGCAAGCCTATGTGGTGCACGTGGTGCAGATTGTGGAGCTTGACCCATGTTGATACAGGCAAGCCTTTGGAGAGAGATGCACATGACGTATGTCGTTGGGGCAAAGCGGCAAACCAGTGGGGAAGTAGTAGCGGGGTACCCTTGACATTCTTTACTATATGCTATATTCTTGTATGTGTTACTTGGTGAGAGTAGCCATGGTGAGGTTGGGAACATAGTATACCTGTTTTGGTGACGAGTTAGTTTCACTTGTTGTTCACTGGGCTTTAGCATGCTTTCTTTACTTTTGCACGAGAGTCTTGGGGAGGATCCTACTGAGTATACTGTTATACTCACCCTATGTACATATAAACTGTTTTTCAGGTCACTTGGAGCAGGTTGGAGATTAAGCTGGTTACTACTAGCTTGCGGTTGGAGGAGGAGCTGTTCGGGCTTGTGGTCACTGTCGTTTTACTTTCTTTTGGGTACTTTTAGTTTCCCCTTTCAGTTGTAGTACTTTTGCATGACATTTCATATATGTACTTGGGTTTCTTTTACATTTCAGTTATGAGTTGGAGTTGGTTGGATTCTATTCTATCTCTCTCTTCTGCATGTGTTCTCTTAGAGGGTAATGCCTCCCATTTGTGTGTGTATTATACCCTCGGTGCTAGTCGCCAACCCGAGGCCTACTGGAGGCGGGACTCGGGGGTCATTATCTCCCTTTTCACATTGCCGGCCCAGGAGGGGTACACTTTGTGGGGAGGGGGTCGTGACAAAAAAAAAGTAAATACTGATTGTTTTTTAATATTTAATAGATAAATGAAATATAATAATATTATTACTCTTTAAGTTTTTTTATTTTTCATTTGCATGTATTCAATAATTTTTAAACTAATTGTATTATCATTTATGAGGGCACAACATTGTAAAAATAAAATATGAATTATATGTGGAAATGTTGTGTTCCCATTATCTCATTTTTATGTATTCATATTATTTTATGGATTATGGTAATTTCGTACTGGTAATGGTGGTTAAATGATAAATCATAAGTCGAGGATCATATGATATCTCTCTAATTTATTGGGTAATGAGACATTGTTAATCGATTGTGGTTATCTTAATAGATTCTAGAAATATAATGTGGTGAATATTCCAAATGCAACCATAAATGTTACTCCATTTGTATACTTAAAAGATAATGTAGGAGTGAAATTTAATTTATGCCACATTTTATATTTATAATTTTATTTATTTGGATTTTGATAAAAATATTATGATTAATGCGGTAAGCTAAAGAGATTTTGTTTTATGTGTGAATGTATTTCTTTTAAAAACATTCATGGTTTTTATGTATTCATGGGATAATAGTTTATTTAATTTTTATGTCCCTTATTATGATTTCTATGATCATATAATGTTTAAAATTATTTTCATAGGTTGGAGGGATGCGTATGAAATTTTTTATGTCATGTTGACTATTACGATTATTTATTTCATGAAAAAGAATTCAATGTTTTTTAAAATTATTATATTCTGGATGAAATATATAATATTTTAATAGTATCCACATTTCATTAAGGTGTTATGCTCTATATAAAGTGCGACCTTACTCCATTAAAATAAAAACCTTAAAATATTCATAATGTGAATTAAAGAAAGTTCATTATTAAATTAATGATTATGTAATATTTATGGATTAGGCCGTATAGTTCGTATTTAATGTCGGTTTAGAAATCATTTTCTCCAAAGATATTTTTTTAATAGAATATCCCAAAATGATTTATTTTTTCTTTATGGTTTAGTTAAAATGATATATAATTTGAATAATGATATGTTTCTTAATCTATGACATTTATTTTTAGAATGTATTTCCAGAGAGAAAACATGGAAGATCTGCTGTAATAAAATCCATATGAAAAAAAAACATCAATCAGAATCTTCAGACGATCAGAATTTGAACTGAAAAATTTGTTGCCATGATGGCTTAGATGAAACATGTAATAAATTTCAGCGACATCCATGAATGAAATCAACCTTATTAACCATATTCTAAAATGTCAGCAGTGTGTCATTTCGTGAGGTAAAATCCATCAGCATTCAAATGATCATATGATCATCCCCAAGCTGATGGGTGGATTAAATCCATGTAAAATAAATTTTATTCCTTGTATTGATCATAAATAAAAATAATATTTTTGATGTTTAATGTTTCTAATGAGAATTAGATCGGTGGTAGTCAATGTTAATGAATATTAAGAATAGTGAGATTATTGATGGTATGTAGTGGGATTAAATAAAAATTATTTTTCATTAGAAATTCATTCATAATTTAGAATAACTTTGGATGGATATAAAAATTCATGAAATTTTGGCTTGTTGAGGAATCATTGGTATCATATGAAAACAAATTAACACGATTAGTACAGTACACTGAAAATTTCATACAAGACATTGAGAGTAAAATAAATTATTTTAACTTAAGAATATATCAAATGTATCAATAGGCATTAGCATCTCATGAATTAAAAATTTATTAAAATCTTGTTGAATGTATGAAATGTATTAGTAGAAGTAATTATAAAAAATGTCATTTTTAATATTTATTAATATTTATGAAATAAATATTAATTTTTCATTAAATTGAATGTTATGTCTAATATCATTCCTCATATGAAACAATGAGTTTTCTGAAATCTTACATTGCACACAAGATTGTGTTATACTTAAAAATAATAAATAATTAATACAATTAGATCATGTTGTATTTATCATCTAGATTGTGTATCAATGGAAATGAATATAATTAAATAGTTAATGTTTAAAAATTTCTATTTAATTTTTTTCAACTAATCTAATTAATTTTATTCTGTTAAAATAATAATAAAGGCAATCTTATAATAAAAAGCTCTAATATTGTTAAAATATAGTTTTACCACCACATGATGTTGAACCTAATTTTAATATTTTTTAACAATTTTATTATTTTTATATGATAAATTTAACTAATTAACAATTCATAAATTTAATAAATTACTTTGGATAAATATATATTTTTTATTTTATTATAAGATTATTATTTTGATGAATTTTGAGTAATACAAAATATTGGAACAAAAATAAATTTATTATTATTTATTTTTGTACGTTTCTTATATTTTATTATATTATTAATGGTTAATTATTTTTTTATCTTTGTCTACCATTTAGGTAATTTGAATCAATATAAAATTGAAATTGGATATGAAAACATTTTTAAATTTTGAACGCTTTTACTTTATAAACCACATTTTTCATTCCATCAATGTCATTAATTTTAAATTATTTTAAACCCATTATTTGTTATGAAAATGGAATAATAGTCTCCATATTTATTCATAAGGTCTAAAGTATGTAATGGGTCCCTTTTATTGGACATTTTGAGCATTACCTTAAATAATATATTTTATTTCCCCAATTGACAATTCCTCAGGTAATTAAAGGTTTAAATAATATTATAACATTATAATATTTCCCTAAAAGATGTAATAAAATTAATGGTATAATTTTTTACTAGAATAATTGTTGTTATAATATTATATCATATAAAAGCCACTTGGGTGAGAGTATGACATCTATAATATTATATTAAAAGAGGTGTAATTTTTTCAGATAATCTTTCTTAAGAGATAAATTTTATTAATATGGGGAAATGTAAGAGAAAACCTTCACTATAAATAGTTATTTATAAAATTAAATTTTTTACCTTCCTCATTGTGAATAATCTAATATTTTTGGAACTAAATAATGAATCTAAATGTGGAAACAATGATGATGATTTAATTACACGATTAATTATAGAATAAAAATAATAATGTTATAATTATTAAAATAAATATATTTTGTTATAATATATTTAATACAATAATTTTTCAGATATATATTTTCATTATATGGATGAGTTAATAGAATGTTTTCAAATATATGAACTTGTTATGGTATTTCTCTAATGTCAAATAATAAGTAGTGTCAAATATTACATTATTGAAATATTAAAATAAATAATATATTATAAAATTATATAAATTTTTTATAAAAACTAAACTTTAGTTTAATTACTTGTATATGTCACAAAATTTCTCATATTTCTTGTTTACTTGGAATTTTTTATTTTTCTTTTAATTATATTATCCCTTAATTTCTAACGTACATGATATGAATGTAATCATTCATAAGTGATAAAACAAAATGATAATGATTAAAAAATTAAAACATGTCTAATTTTCATTGAATGAATATATCTCAACTAATAGTCATCATACGTACGAAATAAATTCATTTGGGATTGTTTGAAATGGATAATTAATTTATATTAGTATAAAAATTTGAAAAATTAAAATAGTTCCTTTCCCCTATCATATAGAAAATAACTCATTCTTCTATAAACATAACACCTTATAAACAATTTAGAATGACCAACCCCATAAATACTTATAATATTTTTCCACTTTTTAAAGAACTTACACTAGGAATAAAAATCCCCAAAGAGATGGTGTGGTGATAATCAAAGGAGGTTGTCTGATGAAAATGAATCATTATTAATTATCTATTTTAATTTTATTTCTTCTTAAAAATCTTTTAAATATTATTAATACATAGAAAAAACAATATTACCATAAATATACTATAATTCTATTACATTAATATCATCATCTAAATAAATCTCCAAATTCGACAAATGGGATAATAATTTTCATTTGTGTGTGCTGAAGAAAACCAACTCACTAACCCATATAATTTGTTTTAAATATATTTTCCTCAAAACATGTTATAATGGCGAAATTAAATGATATGTATGATAAGCATGAAATATTTATTATTTTTAAAACATTATTTTTTTTTACCATTTTAGCATTCCATGAACACTAAAATGATAACGATGTTCATTCATAAATGTAAAATATCATCACCACGAAGCGACGAGATTCGTTTTTCATCGATATATGTCATATATGATATATATATCTACATTTAAAATTTAAATATGATAAAAATTATATAATTTTAATTATATAATGTGAAAGTTATCTGTATATTATTTCCATAATTATCATTGGAAAAAGAAAATGTTACTCATGTGTATGTTTGTCCTACCATCTCTATGATTCAAAAGTTATTCATTTTTATAACCATAGATAATAGGATTGATAAAAATTATAATTGATGATTATTAGTATTTAATATTTTATTAATATTAGTCTAGATATTATGGTATTATTACCACATTTACTCTCGACAACATAAAATAATAATTTGGTACTCAAATACCGAATATCGATAAACGTCTGACATGAACATAAATAATTGAGAATTTTTTTGAAAATGATAAAGAGTGATATAAAAAGAATAAAAAACATTAATTTTTTTACAAATATATAAAATAATTAAATTATTTTTATTTATTAGGAAGATAAATATTGTGTGTGACGAGTTACTTTCGTGTTAATGTTCTATCTTTAAAAAATACAATATTAATATTAGTATTTCAACTATTTTAATAAAACCAATATAGAATGTTTTTTGAAATATCATTCATAAATATTATTTAATTAATTCAGGGTTATTTTTTGTTTTTATCTATCCATTACATGTTTAATATTAAATTTTCTGATAATTTGTTTTCATTAATAACTGTTCGATTTTTTAAAATGAAATTCCATTACGAAGTGAAATTGTTATTTTTTCCATTATTCTTATTTTATTTGATGTGATTATATTATGGATCATGGGAATTTTTTATAAGTATTATTGTTTCAATGAATTACATATTTTTGGTGAGCTATTTATAGCTTTAAATTCAATGGGTAATGATTGAGAGTTTTCTAGTAGGGTCTCTTTATAATAAATTAATGGAATATACCACAATGGGTATTGTAAATCATTCCAAGAATTTTAGTCCCATTAAAGATTTAAAATCTACTGTAAGAGTTATATAGACATCATTAAAAGTGATAAATTAAATATTTTGGTTTTTAGAGAGTTTTATATAAAACTTATTATTTAATCTGGTAAGAAAAAGAAATTTATTTTTTAAGGATAAAAAGTAAAATATTGTGAAATTTTTTAATGGATTTTAAAGTATTAATGGACTAATAGTTTAATTATTATTTTTTTGTAACATAATAATAATTTTTTAGTTATAGTATTTTTATAAAATAAAAGGGTATTCGTATTGGTAAGATTAAAGAGGAAGACATGTTGAATGTTGTGATTACTTTTTCAGGAAACACAAATAATGATTTGTTTTTATAGTATATTATTTTTGTTGAAATGGATACTATTTAAGTAGTATCCACATTGAATAAATGTGGGACATTATATGTGAATTATGAGATGATTATATAATCTATAAACTTGAATGAATAAATAATGTTAATTTATTTAAATTATTAAGTAAAACTCATGATTATGTAATTTTCAATATATGGGCCTTATAGTGTGGATCAATGGTCTATTTTGAATAATTACAGGGATATAAAGTTTTATAAAAAAATATCTAAAAATGATTTTTTATTTTATATTTATGTTTAAATGATATATAATTTTATTATTACATTGTTATTTATCTATGATATTTTGATTCCTAACGTTTTTCCATATCATAAATATGGCATATATGCTCGGAAGGAATCTAGGGGAAAATAATCATGAAAATCAGTATCCCTAGAATGTCAGAATCAGAAATAAATAGTTTTTTTCATTGTTAGATTGGTTGAAATATTATATAAATGTTGCTTTCATCTATTCATTATATCAACCAAATAAACCATAGATTAATATATTAGTACTGGTTCATTTCTTGATGTAACATCTCCCATAATTTATAATATCATCTAACCTCGTTCTAGCTAACATATGGATAAATGTTCTATCAATGATAATTGATGCCATGAGGTGGTCATAAAATATAATGGATTTTTTTAATATTTTTATGGGGAAGGCAGTAAGTGCTGGCAGTGGTTAAGAATACTAGAGATGTTAGATGATTTATTCTATGGAGTGGCATCAATCGAGAAATACTTTTCTAGGAAAAAATATTTTCCTATAGTGGTTCGACTTTGGATGGAAAAACATTTCTAGTAACAATGGTAGGAGGAGGACTTAGTGGCTAAATATAAATAAAAATTAACTTCTTATTGAATGGTATGATCAAAATTTTATCTTGATTATTTATTGTAAAATCAATCATTTTTACTCATTATTAATGAAAATGTATTAGAGGGAATAAGAATATAATGAATTTAAAAGTTCCAAAAAAAAAGTTTGATATATAGAAAATATGAAACAACATTTTTCAAATGATCACTTGTTCCCTAAAAACTAGTAGAAGATGAGGAAGGAGTGGTAGTGAAAAAATGAATACTTTATGAAAAATTTTATATTATTAAGAAAATTATGTTTTCATTTTGTGAGAATTATGGTAAAACCCAAACTGGGGAATGCATTTTTAATTATGGTATATTATTTCAATGAGGTAAAATGGGGCATAATGATTCTATCTAAAATGAGAAAGATCATATTAACTGTAATTAAAATTAAATATGATGTCATTAAATATTAATAAATGTGAGGAAATAAGAAACTTTACAAAAGTGTTTTTCAATAGTAACATGAATAATGGTAATAATCGTGATTATAATATGATCGATTTGATGAAATACATTAGAACTACATTAGAGGATGTTGGGACATCAAATAAATTGTTGTTATGTATATTTTTAGTTTATTTATATTATTCCTCTTTGTTTTTTTATTTATGGTCAACAAATTTTTTCAATTTTTGGAAATTTTGTATTAAATAAAAAATTCCACCTCAATAAATAAATCTATAACTTATGGTGAAATCACATTTTGGTAAATATCAAGGAAAATAAAATTATAATAATATTTTTGTCTTTTTATATTGAAATAATTATCCTAAAAAACATTATTATTTTCGTTATTATAGATTTTTATGTTTTTATATATATATATATTTTATTTTTTACAATCAAAATATTTAATAATGATATAAATCAGGTTGATTTCATTAATTTTTTAATATTTATTATTATAATGAAACCGTAAAATTTATAACATAATTGGAAGCCTGCAAATTGCTAAATGATTAAAATTAATAGTCATGAATGTATGTTTGAGAAAAAATGAATTGTTTTGATTAGTTTTGTGAAGTGTTAAAAGTGTATATGGATGTCATTAATAATGATTTTATGGTATTGTACCTGAACTGGAAGTTGAATTTCATAATGACATATCTCTTGAAGAAAAGGCAATTTATGAACCCCTTATCGAATTCCTTTAATAGATCTTCTTTAGTTTAATAAAAAAAATTTAGAATTTTTTTGATAAAGGAATCATTTAATCGACCACCTAACCATGGGGTGCACCTATATTAAATGTTATGTGAAATGATTGTTCAACGAGACATTACATGATTATACAACCTTGAATGACATCACCATTAAGAAAAAGTTTTATTTTCATTATATTTCCATTTTTTATCAACAACATCGAACCCAATATTTTACGATGGTTAATTTGATGTTGGTTTAACATCAGTTGAATGTAAATGAAGAATCCAGACAAATGATAGAATTTTATACTAGATATGGGAATTAAGAATGTGTTTCTATTCCATCTGGATAACCTAATTCACCTGTTTGATTCAACGATCATATGAATATAATATTTCAAATGTTCTTGGATAATATTTTTTTTTGTATAGTTATAAACAATTCATATATTCGCAATGTAGGGCTCATGAATGAAATTTAATAGTTTTTTGAAACCATAAAATAAATAAAATTTTATCGGAAATTTCAAATGATTGAATTTCAGGTGTAATAAATATCCTTCTGTGGTCACATAATTTCAAATGATGGAGTTAATATTTAACATATAAAATAAAACTAGTTTATGAATTTTGAAGTCCAAAAAATAATATCAATGTTCATTTTTTTATTATATTAGTAGGATATTAATAGATTTTTCGATGAAAAAATTTCTTGTATATCTATCCCTCTATCTAAGATTACTAAAAATGGGTTTAATATCATGTGGATAATAGAATGTGATTATTATTTATCAGAATTGAAATATATATTAGTGAATGATCATGTCTTGGACGTACATTTTAAAATTGTTTATTTTTTCATAGACAAGGATTCTTAATTTAAAATATTTTTAATTTCCTAATATAGAATAATATGGTAATTTTATATGATTCGCATCTATTGAATCATCAGGAGTTTAATAACACCACATATGTTATGGATATTACTTATAAATTTATTCTTTAAAAATTTGGATTCATAGTGTTTATGATGTAAAATTTGAAATATGTATTGATCATAATGATTTTATATATATAGTTATTAAAAATTAATTGAACATGATACAACTTATATGGATGGAACTAATCGAGGGTTTAGATATCCTGATTCATTAACATCGTTGAATAGAAAACAAAGTAGATGTTGGATTGAGATATTAAATTAATGGGACATTAACAATTTTATTCTAACAATGTTACTCATTGTTTATTGATTTGAAGAATATTGAATTGGATATTTTTGATGACTGAAATTACATTATTTTTTCATTTTTTTGAAATCTTCTCTATCTTACAGAATAAATATATCATATAAAAAAAGTATATGTAATCGGTATATTTGTCATTAAATATCCAATTGATTTTCTCATAGAAATTTATAGTAATAATATGAACCGTGTATTATAAAAATGTAAGAAGACAAGGTAAAATTTAAACAATATCACTAAGGGATACATCTAAATGATAATATTAATATGGAAAGGTAAACATGTAAACACCATGTTTTATGAGATTTTATCAACACATATCAACCATAGACTCTAAATAAATCCACTTGGAGCTATTATATACTAAAAATAAATTTATAATAAATTATTATTTCTGGGATTTCCTAAATATCCACTCACCACTCTTATAAAATGGTACACACCCATCCCTTAAATTCGCACCTCCAAATACATTTGGCTCGGCCATAACCAAATTAAATCTCCCACAAAATACCCACACTTTTACCTATGTGACATACATTGAGTATAAATCCAACCTATGAATCCATTTTGTTCATATCAAAATGAATCATTAGAAGAGGAGGTGATTATTTAATCATCGCTTTCAAAGTTCTTTTCTTATCCTACTTCAACTTTCATGGATGTTAAAATAAATAAATTACAACTCAAGTATATTATAAATTATGATATGTTATTATAAATATATTACAACCATATTCATTATGATGAAAAATTTGTGATCTTTAAAATGTGTAGTTTCAATTTTTAACATGTTAAAAAAGAATTACAGTTGAGGAAGGGGTTTATTTATCAATTTTCAAAGAAAGATTGGAAATGGGAAATCATATCCATGTATCTCACAAATATATTAAAATTTAATTCATGATAAAACAATTTGATAAGTGTTATTATTTATCAACCAACAAAATATGTACATTTTTATCTTAAATGTGACACACTATCTATAAACAAACTATCTAAGGTATATATAATGTAGACATTCTAGTTGCATAGAGTTCCTCTCTTTATTCTATTTTATCATCATCTTAGGATCACATATAACTTTTTTAATGTCCTTTATATATCATTGGGAACTAAATTGAATATCATCACAATTATTAATCCCTAATCAAAATTGAAATTAGAACGAATTATAATCAAATTTGAGGGTATTATATGTTAATCCTCAATATATTTATAGTGATTTTTGGACAAAAAATTTCCATTTGATTAATTAATTATAAAAATAGATTTTGTTCAGGTAAACATGTGGAATTATTTATTTATTATATTTAATATGGTAATGAAATATCTACTTTTCAGATGAATTTGTGTAAGGTTGTTTATGGGATAATAATAGGTAGAGGATTTGGATGTGAAGGTTCACATGTTTCAACAATTAATTCATACATCTCATATAAAGTAGGATATTTATGAAGATAACTAAAGGAAGTATTTTTATTTTCAGGTATGTGATCAAATATATTTCAACTATTATCTATAGAAATGTGTATCGTGTTTTTCTTAAAAGGTAAAATTTTTTACAATGTTCTTTGTAAAAAAATAAATCCTATAGAAATGAAGATCATTTTTCATCCAAGTGAATATTCCTATGTTTTTATCCCATTTAGGAAATTATTTCTCTATTCTAATGTTATGAAAGTACACTAAGGATCCATCACATGATTTATAGCCTTTGGTCATTCAATTGGAATTCATTATTTATAATGTGGAATCACTAGCTCCCGTTCTTGACCATAGGGAGAATATTTCATCTAATTAGTTGATTCATCTTGTTATGTTATTTCGTAAAACCGTATAGATGATAAGGAATCATGGGAATCATGATGTTCTATAATTTAAAAATACTCGAGCATATTAGAAATGTGAAAAATTTTAGAGGACACAATCTCCAAGGGGGTTTTGGTAGGATGTAACATCTTAGGTAATTATAGTGTAATAATTTTCCTACTTATTAAAATTTATGAATTACTTATAAATTTTACATGGAAGGGGTTGATATTTCAACAAAACAACTAACACACAATAGTGTGTTTCTATAAAATAAAATGTTTCACCCAATACTATGTTATATCAAAAAAAAAATTATTTTTCATATTTTTATATTATTTGGTTCTTATCATCAAGTCTCTGTATCATTGGGGATGAATATAACTTACAAAATTATTTTAAGACATCATCAATACATTTTATTACATTCATCAAAAAAATATTACTAGCTTAAATCATGAATAAATATTATTTTACGCATAAACATATCTAATATTTTATAGATCATATTTTTACCGTCTTTTGAGGATGAAATAATTTTTTAAATAAAATAGTTTTTAAACGAATAAAAACTATTTTGTCCAAACGACAAGATTAATATTTTATTAATTTCTTCCAATTCAATGATTATAATGTTTAAAAATTGAATCCATATATTGAATCAAAAGGATCATATTATGTTAATATGTCCCTTTTATTTTTTGACATTATGAATAATAACATTATTAATAATTATCATTACCACGATTAAGAAAAAAATGATTACTTAAAAGAACAATGAATATTATAATGTTATATTTTCCCATTATTCTTGTTACAATTTCATTGGATGGGTTTATTTATCCCAAATAATCCAGGGTCAAATATTATAACCTTTGGAAGCCACATTGGTGTGAGTAAAATAAATATAATACTATATTCAATGAGGAGACATTTTTGTCCCTTACTGGTTTCTAAAAATATAAATATTTTCAATATGGTGTTACATAATAGATATGGTTTACTATATTTTTTATTTATAATATCACCATGATTAAAATAATATGTTTAATTTAGACAATAGTTTTTGTAAATAAATAAGTAAGTTAAATTATTACACATTGATGATGAGGTAAATTCATAATAAATGCAAGAACCAAATAAATTATATTATATATATTAAAATAAATATATTTTTAAACATGTGTTTTATGTATAAATCTAACATATTAGGGATGATTTAAAAGAGTAATTAGTTTGATATTAATTTTTTATGATACTTCTAAAAAGTAGAATATTGAATTGTTTTAAAATTATCTTCAATTAAATTTTAAAATAAATAATATTTTATTTTACTATATTATATTTATAAATATTTTTATATTATTCAAAATAATAAAATAATTTTATAAATGTCTCAATGAACTCATTATTGGATTTTTTTTTCATTTTCTGGTATTTTTAGTAATCAACAATGTTCAAATTGCATTATATCACGTTAAGAGCTAATTAAAGATAGAAAATGATAATGATTACATAACATTAAAACATGTATAATATTAATTCTATGAATTTTTTTTCATAACAATCATATTTATAACTAAATATGTTTGGGAGAATGGTTTGTTTAAAATAAATTAATATTGATATAATAATTTGATGAAATCCATGAGTTCCACTCCCCTATCATAAAAATTATACACCATTCATATTATATATTAAAACCTTAAAAACTATTAGGATAATAAAAGATATATCAAAATAACTCCATATAATATATCTAAAAGTTCTATTTCTTTTATATTTGGACTAACAATCACCTTATATGTCATAATGTAATAATCAAATGAGGTTTTCTTAAAAACATTTATCTTTTTTAATTAATTATTTTAATCTCTTCATACACGTCAATGAAGTCAAATTTTTCTATAATGAAATAACAAATCATGTATCCTAAATGTACTATGATTTTATTATGTTAATATCATCACACAAATATATATCTACTTACATCAAATTTAAAAGTAATTGTCATTCTTGTGTACGAAAAATTATCGGCTCACAAACCAATATAATTAATTTCCTATCATTGTATGTCACTAATAGTTATAATGATTGAATTTAAGTTTATCCATGAAATTAATGAAATTTTTATCATTACTAAAATATTATATATCGTTTTCTTTCAAACCAATCAATGCATAATAAAATGATAAGTTGTTGGTACGTATGTGTGAACTATCACATCCAAGAAGCTATGTGATTAATTTTCTCATCACCACATTACATTAATGATGTCTATATATATATATATATATATAAATAATAAATATGATATTAATGATATTATTATAATGTTGTGTGTACATAAATAATCTTACTTCATTTCTCTAATGATCATCAAAAAATAATTTCATTACTATTGCATACATATGACCTATCATCAATAAGATTATAATGTGATTCATTTATAATATTCATAATTAAATAGTTTAATTTAAAATTATAATTTAGTAATAATGTTTATTCTTATATCATGAATATTAATCTTTATAAGATTGCCTTACAAGAAATCTTAATATTGATATCATATGAAATTCATTTGAAATTAAATACCGAATATTAAAAAAATTTCTAATATGAAATAAATTTTTTTAAAAAAATTATAACATAATTATAAGTGATATGAAAGGAATAATATTCTCTAAAAATTTCCAATAAATTATATAATTAGTAGATGTTTATTATTCAATGATATAATTACATTTTGTTCAGAATTATGGTCAATAAACGAGACATTTTTTTTAAAAACATATTCTTTTTACACATCCAATATTTTTACATTATCATAATTGTAAGGTTTTTTAACATTTAATTATTAATAATTTTCTAGAAATTTCATGTTCCTTTAATATGTTAATGATATCATTATCTGATTAAAATTTAATTTTCAAATAATGTTTTTTAATTTATTACTGTGCAATATTGTAAAAATGAAATGTGCTTCCATTGTGGAAATTTTATGTTTTATATATACATATTTTATGTATTTTGATTATTTTATAGATATTCGAATTTTTTTATGACTTTTGTTTGTTATTTGTTAAATGTAGGACACGATAATCTATAATAGCACTTATATCCATTAGGTAATTATATAGAGATAACCAGTAGTGTTTATTTTAAGAATTTTGGGTAATATATTGTTGTTTTTATTCCAAATTTAACAATGAATGTATCTCAGTACGCAGAAAGAAATGATAATATATGAGTGATATGGAATTGATTCGGAAAGATACTATTTTGATATTATTGTTTTCTATGTTGTCCTATAGGATTCTGATTATGTCATTAGTTTATCTATATATATTATTTTTTCTGGGTGAAAGGTATAACTTTCTGAAAATATTTTCATATGGTTTTATGTATTAATGGGATAATTTATTAATTATTCCAATTTATAGCACTTACTTAGGATTTTGTGATCATCCTATATTTTAATGTGTTTCTCATAATGTATGTGGATGTGTTAGATAAATAGGAAGTCAGGTTGAATTATATGTTTATTTTTACATGAAATGGAAGTCGTGTATTAATTTTTTTAGGTTTTATATTCTGGATGAGATGGATAATGCTATAGTAGAGTGCAAATTTTATAAATTTGGGATGTTTTTCTATTAATATCGAAAAATTTAACTTTAAATATAACCCTGAAAAGATCATCAATGTTAGTGAATGTAAATTATAGACAAATACTAAAAATTATGTAATGTTTATGTTTATATTATTATAGGTAAAACTTGTAAATAATGTCTACAAATGATCATGTGTTTTTTGATAGCCATCAAATAAAGACCGTGAGGTAGAAGTAAAATTGAAAAAATACATTAAAATGGTCTAATTGTAAGAAAATTTATTTTAGTGTCTTTAGTAATTATGGTAAAAAAACATATTGGGGAATTCCTTTTGAATTCTGGTATGCTTTTTTTGAAGTGGTAAAATGGAGAATAATGCACGTAATAGAGAAATAAAATATCATGGTAATGGTAAAAATAAATTCCAATATATTTTCAGTAAATTGATTTAATTGTGACGAGATGGGTCATTATGGAAAATTTTTCCCACAGAGGATCCTGAATGATATGGAGTAAAATGTCAAAAAGTATATATGTGTGGTGAAATACATTAAAACTACATCAGTGGATGTCAGTCTGTCAACGGATGTGGTATCCTGTATATTATTTGATTATTCAAATAATTCCAATATATTGTTTGATTTGAGGTCTACATATTATTTCACTTCTGTATATTCTTTTTTTCAAAATTTGAAACTCCAAATCATGGAATATAATAGGAACATATGATGAAAATACAATAGAAAAATACTAAAGAAAATTGATATTATAAGAATATTATTAATGTTGTCTAAAGAAATAATTAACCTAGAAACCTTGTTGTTTTTTCTCAAGTATAGTTTGACTTTATTCTAGGCATGGATAGACTCAATATTTACCATTATAATATAGAATATATAGATGAAAAATTTTCATTTTATAATTACTTTTAATTTTTTTCCTGAATTAAACAATATCATAAATTAAATATCATGAAGCTTGGAAATAGTGAAAAGATTTAATTGAATAGTATATTTCATATATATTATAATAAAAAAACAATATACTCATATTACTGTTGTGCATTTGGAAAATAACTACCTTGAAGATTTTTCAAATGTGTTTCCATGAATTATACATGATCTGTAAGTTGAATTTACTATTTAATTAGTTCATGATTCAATAATAATTTTTAAAACCACTTATAGAATAGATTAAATGGTACATTTAGTTTTGTATAATCCATTATTGGAGTAATAAGATAAATGTTTCATTTCACTGAGTACATCACTAGGGGGTGCTATTGCCTTTTTTGTTAAAAATAATCATGGTTCAACAAGACTTTAGATCGATTATAAAGCATTGAATAACATAGTTGTTAAGAACATGTATCCTTCTCCACATATTGATGTTATATTTGATTATCTCTTGGGAGCACAATTTGATTCAATGTTTTATCTGAGGTCAGAGTACTATTAGTTTATTATCATGATATAAGTAATTCATTGATTACATTTCAATCTATTTTGGGATTTTAAAAATTTATAGTTATTCATTTTGGGTTAACTAATGGAAGTATTGTATTCATAGATTATATGAATATAATATTTCATGATTTATTGGAAGATTTTTTTCTTGTGTTTAAAGATTATATTTTGGAAAATTTGAAAAAAATTTAGGGGAAAAATATATATCAACGGTATTTTTTAAAACATAAAATACAAAATACTATATGAGAAATTGAAAAGGTGTGAATTTTGTTTTAAAAAATTTCCTAGATTGGACATAATTTATCTAATTCTGGCATAACAATAAAAAATGTTTAAACAACAGAGGTTGTGTAATGATATATGACCACAAATATAACCAAGATTCATAGTCCTCTTGGTTTAGAAAGATTTTATGAGAGGTGTGTGTAAAAAGGTTCATGGTTATCTAGCCAACTAGCAATGTCAACTTGAAAACGTTTTTTGTTCATTTGGAAAAAACTATTGATTAATTCATCGAATTAAAGTGAACATTAGTGAATTCTCTATTTATATCCCTACCTTCAAAAAATGCTTCATATTTTATCTACATTGATACTTCATTTAAAGGACATAGTTTTGTGCAAATTTAGAATGATAAGGTAGTTTCTTACACATCACGTCCACTGAAGCCATATGAGTTAAATTACCTTACCCTTTTTTTGTAATTTTATATTATTTATTTACATTATACTATTTTCGCATTATATTTTTGGAGAAAATGTGAAATATATAAATATTATAAATGTTTATGTATGTATTCACTCACAAAAAATATTTCATGAGACAGAGAAGACAGATAAAACTAATCTGGGATTATGAATACATGAATTTGTACAATATTGGTAATGAAAAGAATGTGAATGATACATAGAGTTTGAATGGTAATTTCACTTTTTCGACAACCTATTTGGATCATGACCGTTGGTTTGTGACTCGATAATTTATGGACTGGATGGTGTTAGTGAAATATAATTCCCCTTTTTTTGTTAGTATTAATTTAAATATTCTATATCAAAATGAATTTTTATGGTATAAAATGAAGAGCATGAGATATATAAAGGCATATAGTTGTTTAAAATGTATAACATTCATGAATATAACATTGAAAGAGCCTGTCATTTTTTGATTTGAATGATTTTATATTTGCCTTGTGATATATATTTTAAGAAAGAGTTGTCATGTAAATCAACTAGTTCTCTATTTTTAGTTCCTCATGGAAGCACTAATATGTATAGAGACCATTGATGGTATTAATGGTTGGATGAAATTAAAAGAGATATTGTTAACATTATTGTAAAGTGTTTTAATCTTCTACTAGATAGTGACGAAGAATTGTTTTTAATGGGGGTTTTTCATCCTTTTTAGTGATATTTTTTAAATGTAAAATTATATCCATGGATCGTATAGTATGATTACTAAATACATCTCGAGGTAACCATTCATCATGGTATATTAGTTATCAACTTACTAAATCATGAATTTTTTTTTCTATTCGATACACTTTGTTTTTATATTAAATTTACCAATTATACCTATAATATATTTTTAGGTCACGTGGGGTTCCTCTATATATTATAGCTGATCATGATCCTGGGGTCAAATATTAATATTGGAATGGAAATCATCAGTGATTTGTAATAAAATTAAATTTTAGGATACCTTTTAATTCCCAGCTAGATGGAAAGTTAGAAAAAACAATCCAGACCATAGATGATATATTATGTCCTTATTCAATATAATACTGTGGTGGTTAGGATCAACATATTTATTTGGATTAATATTCATATAATAACACCTTTTATTCTAATATAATGATTACACAATTGGAGGAATTATATGGGAAGTAGTTTTCAACTCTTGAATTTTTGGATGAAGTAGTAAAACAAAGTTTATGATACTAGAATTGGTATTTGAAATTGAAAAGAATGTTTATTTGATTGAATGAATCATTATTATAGGTCAGAGCTAGTATATGTTTTTTAAAGTTAACCATTTGAATGATTTTTCAGTCATGGTTGGTGATTTTATATTTATAAATGATTCTCTTTGGGAATGAGTGAAACATTTTAGTAGGAAGGGGATATTGATTCAATGAACCATTGGACCTTATTCGATCCTAGAGAATATTTGATCAGAGGCATTATAAGTATATTTTCAAATGATTTTATCATTGGAACAAAATATTCTTCATGTTTCAATATTAAAATTGTATATACTGAATCCATATCATGATGTTAGTCTAGAAGTAATTCAGTTGAGGATAATATTTATTATAAGGATAAACAAGTTCAATTTTCTAACCACAATAAGAATTTCATATATAATATGTTGAATAATTTGGATTTGTCTATGGGGAAACATATATTTATGAAGAAGAACCAGTGGAATCTAAATAATATTTAGGGGAAAAATACACCCACTTATTTTATAATTGAATAATATTGTTAGGATAGAATTTCAAAAAATGGGGAAAGATGTAACATCATAGAAAACTATAGAATAATTTATTTTAATATTAATTAATATTTATGTATTAGATGGTAACTTTATATTATAGGTGATGTTATTTCTAACAGTGTAACTGAAAAGGATTATTTAGGTTCACTAAAATAATTTATTGCATAGAAGTCTAAGTTATACCGAAAAAAATATATTAATAATAATATTATTTTATGGGGTAGTTATCATCAGAATATTATATCAACAATAATGAACACAACATAATATATTATGATTTAAATTTTTTTTAATTTTTTTTAATTTCATATAAAACATTTATAGGCTTAAAATAATAATAAATCCAATTTAAGCATATAAAACTCTAACATTTTTAAAAGGCAGTTTCACCACTTTTTGATGGAAACCTTATTTGAAATCTAATTTTTCACACTATTATAAATTTTATATAAATAATTAATGTTCTTTTATAAAAGGTAAATAAAAAAATTTCATTTCTATAATTTTTGGAAAATTTTTATTACAGCATTCATATTTTGATGAATAGTTAAAAATATTAGTTCAAAAATGAAATTTAATCCATTACATATATATAGTAAAATAAATTTTTTAATCAGTTATTACATGTGATTAAATACTTTTTTCGTTTTGTAAAATTATGTTCAATTGAATAAATTTCACCTTGAAATTGGATATACTTTTTGAAATTTTGAACACTTTTTCATTAAAAAATATTTTAATAATTCTTTCAAATATAATAATTTTCAATTAATAACATCCAATTATTTTACTTGAAATTTAAAATATAGATTCTATATTTATAACTAATAGGACTAAATTATGTAATCATGTCCCTTTAATTTTTGGACAATCTGAATAGTAGATTTATTGATTTTTTTATTACAATTTTTAAATATAAATTATGTAATTATAGAGAAGTATAATATTATATGTTAAAAATATTACCCAATGAAAAGTCATAATATTATAATAAGAGTTTTTTTAAAAAATTATCATCCTCGGAATGATATTATTACCTATTGAAGCAACATAAGTTAGATTTTGACATTTACAATATTATATTCATTGAGTGCTTAGTTTTGTCAAACACAAGTTTTTTAACAACTAAAATATTATTAATATGTGGTAATATAAAGGATATGTAAGTCATTAAAAGAGTTTTAGAAATAAAAAAATTATTACATATAGCATGATAATATTTTTATAATTTTTAGGTAATAATTATTAAGTTATATATAGTAAAAAATTATCAAAACATTATTTATTAATAAAATAATCAACAAAATAAATAATATTATAAATTTTAAAATATATATACTTTTATATATTTGTTGTCATAAAAAAAATTATTGATAACATTGACATGTTATGGATTTTTAATATAAAAGTTTACAATACTTAAATAAAATTGTACTATTTTTGAAATTCAAATAATGAATTGAGGTAAAAATGAATTAAATGATATTTTGAAATAAATAATATTTTATTAAATGATATAAAATTTTAAAATTTAATAATTTTGAAAATATTTTTTGGATATGTGATAAAATGTCAACAATGACTTAGATATTGGTCTTTTGTAATTTTATACTAATTATATTATCCCTCATTATGTAAATTGAAATTTTTGATGGTAACATTTAATAATGATTAAAAAATATAAGGAATATAAAAATTATAAATCCAGTATACTTTTAATTGGAATAAAGGAATAATAACAATAATCATATTTCAGTTAATATAATTCTTTTGACCATTGGTATTATAAAATTAATTTCTATTAATTAAATTACATTATGAATTCAATAACTGCCCATCCCATCTTTTGTAAAAAGACCATATTGTTTTATTATTTTCACACTATAAAACAACATTGGATTTGGCCAATATCTTCCAAAATTAGCCCTATAATTATTCCCCACATTATTAATATCTTATTTTATGATGAACTAAAACCTTAGTTGTGATAATGTATTAATCAATAGAAGTTTTCTGATGGAAATGTATTTGTGTAATTATGTTTTTTTGTTTTAGTTTTTATCTATATAAATAAAATAATAATAATAAATTAATAAAAAATATATCTAGTACCTTTAATATTCTCATATTTTATTATATTAAATTCATCATCAAAATAAACCTTTACATGCATCTAATGAGAAAAGATTTTTCATTCGTGTGTGTAACAAAATACCGCCTCGCTAACCAATATAATTTGTATTCCATCACCTTGTCTCGTGAATTTTTATATTGATCGAATTAAATTTTATAAATTACATTCATGAAATATTTATAGATATGAAAATATAATATTTCATTTAGATTGATAAATTCCAAATGCAACAATAAATGTTACTCCCTTTGCATCCTTAAAAGAGACAGTAATAGTGAAATTTAATATATGCCACATCTTATATTTATTATTTATTTTTATAAGAATTTTTTAAAAAATATTATGATTAATGAGGTAAGATAACGAGATTTTGTTTTATTTGTGAAATGTATTTATTTTAAATAAATTATTGGTTTTTAAGTATTCATGGGATAATAGTTTATTTATTTTTTATGTCCCTTACTATGCTTTCAATGATCATCTAATGTTTAAAATTATTTTCATTGGTTGGAGGGATGTGTAAGAAAATTTTTTATGTCATGTTGTCTGTTACGATTATTTATTTCATGAAAATCAAATCAATGTTTTATAAAATTATTTTATTTTGGAAGAAATATATTCTATTTTAATAGTATCCACAATTCATTAAGGTGTTATGATCTATATAAATTGCGACCATTCTCCATTAAAATAAAAAACTTAAAATATTCTTGCTGTGAAATAATGAAAATTCCTTAATAAATTAATTAGTATGTATTATTTATGGATTATGCCATATAGTTTGTATTGAAGTTCGGTTAATAAAACATTATGTCCAAGGATATTTATTAATAAAATATCCAAAAATGATTTTCTAATTTATGGATTAGTAAAAATGATATATAATTTGAATAACGATATGTTTCTTAATATTTGATATATTTTAGAATGTATTTACATATATTAAACATGGAAGATGTGTTGCAATGAAATCCATATGAAAAAAACACATTAATAAGAATCTTTAGACGATCATAATTTGAACAGAATAGTTTGTTGCCATGATGGCTTAGTTGAAACATTTAATAAATCGCGGCGCCATCCATGAATGAGATCAACCATATTAACCACATTATAAAATGTCAGTAGTGGGTCATTTCATGAGGTAAAATCCCTCACCATTCAGATGATCCCTTGAACCTCCGCTAGCTGAAGGGTGGATTAAATCCTTGTAAAATACATTTTATTCCTTGTATTGTTCGTAAAATAATAATAATATTGTTGATGTTTATTGTTTTTAATGAGAATTATATCGGTGGTGGTCAATGTTTATGAATATTAGGAATAGTGACAAGATTGATGGTTTGTAGTGGGATCAAATAAAAATTATTTTTCATGAGAAATTCATTAATAATATAGACAACATTGGATATATATAAAAATTTATGAAATTTAGGCTTGATGAGGAAACATTTGGATCATATGGAAAAAAATTAACTCAATTAGTATAGTACACTCAAAATTTCATACAAGATATTGAGAGTAAAATAAATTATTTTAACTCAACAATATATCAAATGTATTGATAGGAATTGACATCTAGTAAAGTAAAAAATTATTAAAATCTTGTTGAATGTATGAAGTGTATTAGTAGAAGTAATTATAAAAAAGATCATTTTTCAGATCTATTTATATTTATAAAATAAATATTATTTTTACATTAAATTTAATGTTATGTCTAATAGGATTCCTCAAACGAAATAATGAGTTTCTCTAAAATCCTACATTGCATAAAAGATTATGCAATACTGAAAAATAATATATAATTAATACAGTTAGTTCATATTGTATTTATCTTCTAGTTAGTGTATCAATGGTAATGAATATAATTAAATTGTGCATGTTTACACATTTCTATTTAATGTTTTTCAACTAATCTAATTAATTTTATATTGTTAAAATAATATTTAAGGTAATCTTATAAAGAAGCTCTAATATGGTTTAAATTAATTTTACCACCTCATGATGGTGAATCTAATTTAAATATTTTTTAAAAATTTATTTTTTTATATGATAAATTTAACTAATTATTATATTGTTAAATATAATAAAATACATTGGATAAATATATTTTTTTATAAGATTATTATTTTGATGAATATTGAGTAATACAAAATAATAGAACAAAAATAAATTTATTATTATTTATTTTTTTACATATATTATATTTTAAGTTATTATTAAAGAGTAATTAATTTTTTATCTTTTTCTACCATTTATGTAATTTGAATAAATATAAAATTGAAATTGGATATGAAAACATTTTAAACTTTTGAATGCTTTTACTTTAAAAACCACATTTTTCATTCCATCAATGTGATTAATTTTATATTTATTTAAACCCATTATTTGTTATGAAAATGGAATAATAGACATTACATTTATTCATAAGGTATAAATTATGTAATGGTTCCCTTTTTGGACATAATGGGTAGTACCTTAAATAATATATTTTATTACCCCAATTTACAAATCCTTAGGTAATTAAAGGTTTAAATAATATTATAACATTATAATATTTCCATAAAAGATGTCATAAAATTAATGGTTGAATTTTTTACTAGAATAAGTGTTGTTATATTCTTATATCATATAGAATCCAAATGGGTGAGAGTATGACATCAATAATATTATATTAAAAGAGGTTTCATTTTTTCAGATAATTGTTTTTAAGAGATAAATTTTATTAATATGTGGAAATATAAGAGAAATTTTTCACTATAAATAGTTCTTTAAAAAACTAAATTAATACCTTGATCATTGTAAATAATTTATTATTTTTGGAACTAAATAATGAATCTCAATGTGGATATAATGATGATGAAATAATTACATGATTAATGATATAATCAAAATAATTATGCTTTTATTATTAAAATAAATTTATTTTGTTATAATAGATTTCATACAATAATTTTTTTTGAAATATTTGGCATTATATAGATTAGTTAATAGAATGTTTTCACATATATGAAATTGTTATGGTATTTTTCTAAGGTTAAATATTGAATATTGTCAAATATTACATTATTGAAATATTAAAATAAATAATATATTATTAAATGATATAAAATTTATATAAAAACTAAAATTTAGCTTAATTACTTGTATATGTCACAAAGTGTCTCATACTTCTCGTTTAACTGGACTTTTTTCTTTTTCTTGTGATTATAATATCCCTAATTTCTAACGTACATGATATGACTCTAAAAATTCATATGTGTTAAAACAAAATGATAATGATTAAAAAATTTAAACATGTCTAATTTTCATGGAATAAATATATCTCAATTAATAATCATCCTATGTTAGAAATAAATTCATTTGGGACAGTTCGGAATAGAAAACTAATTGATATTAGTATAAAAATTTGAAAAATTCCAATAGTTCCCTTCCCATATCATATAGAAAAGAATCCATTCTTCTATAAACTTAACACCTTATAAATAATTTAGAATGACTAACCCCATAAATACCTATAATATTTTTCCACTTTGTAAAGAACATATACTAGACATTAAAATCCCCAAAGAGATAGTATAGTTATAATCAGAGAAGGTTGTCCATTGAAAATGTATCATTTTTAATTATCTATTTTTATTTTAAGTTGTGTTCAACATCTTTTAAATATTATTAATACATAGAAAATAGCTATAGTATCATAAATATACTATAATTTTATTAAGTTAATATCATCATCTAAATAAATCTCCAAATCCGACAAATGGGAAAATAATTGTCATATTTGTGGGGTGAAGATAACCTACTCACTAACCGATATAATTCATTTTCCATATATTTACTTCAAAACATGTTATAATGGTGAAATTAAATGATATATATGATAATCATGAAATATTTATTATTATTAAAACATTATATATCTTTTAACATTTTTTCATTCCATGAATACTAAAAAGATAACGATGTTCATTCGTACATGTAAACTATCATCGCTACGAACCGATGTGATTCATTTTTCATCGATATATAACCTATATGATATATATATCTACAATTAAATTTTAATTATGATAATAATGATATAATTTTAATTATTTAATGTGAAAATTATCCTTTCATTATTTTCAAAATTATCATTGGAAAATAAAAATGTTACTCATGTGTATGTTTTTCCTACCATCTATATGATTCAAAACTTATTCAATTTTAAAACCATAGATAATAGGATTGATAAAAATATTAATTTATGATTAATAGTATTTAATATGTCTTGAATATTAGTATAGATATTATGGTATTATGACAACTTTTACTCTCCACAACATACAAACATAATTTGGTTCTCAAATACCGAATATCGATAAACGTCTGACATGAACATAAATAATTGAGAAATCTTTTGAAAATGATAAAGAGTGATGTAAAAATAATAAAAAACCTTAAATTTTTTCCAAATACATAAAATAATTAAATTATTTTTATTTATTCAGAAGATAATTATTGTCTGTGATGAGTTAGTGTCATGTTAATGTTCTTTCATTAAAAAAATACCATTTTACTAAAACTATTTCAACTATTTTAATAAAACCAATATGTAATGTTTTTTAAAATATCATTCATAAATATTATTTAATTAATTCATGGTTATTTATTGTTTTTATCTATCCTTAACTTGTTTAAAATTATAATTTGTGATAATTTGTTTTCATTAATAATTGTGTGATTTTGTAAAATGAAATTCCATTACGAAGAGAACTTATTATTTTTTCCATTATTCTTGTTTTATATGATGTGATTATATTATCATCGGAATTTTTTATAATTATTAGTGGTCCCATGAATAACATATTTTTGGGGTTCCATTTAAAGCTATAAATTCAATGGTTAATGATAGAGAGTTTACTGGTTGTGTATTTTTATAATAAATTAATGGAATATACCACAATGGGTAGTGTAAATCATGCCAAGAATTTTAGTCCCATAAAAGATGTAAAATATACTTTAAGTGTTATATAGACATCATTACAACTGTTAAATTAAATATTTTGGTTTTTATAGAGTTTTATATAAATATTATTATTTATTATGGTAAGAAAAATAAATTTATTTTTTAAGGAAAAAGAATAATTTTGTGAAATTGTTTAATGATTTTTAAAGTATTAATGGACAAATCGTTTAATTATTAAATTTTTGTAACATAATAATAATTTTTTCGTAATACTACTTTTATAATATAAAAGGGTATTCATGTTGGTAAGATCAAAGAGGAAGACATGTGGAGTGTTGTGATTACTTTTTCATGAAACACAAATAATGTTTTGTTTTTATAGTATATTATTTTGGAAGAAATTTATAATATGTAAGTAGTATCCACATTAAATAAATGTGGGACATTATATATGAATTATGACATGATTATATAATCTCTAAACTTGAATAGATCATTAATGTTAATTTATTTAAATTATTATGTAAAACTCATTATTATGTAATTTTTAATGTATGGGCCTTATAGTGTGGATCAATGGTCCGTTTTGAATAATTACAGGGATATAAATTTTTATAAAAGAATATCCAAAAATGATTTTTCTTCTTTATGTTTATGTTTAAATGATATATAATTTTATTATTACAATGTTTTTTACCTATGATATTTCTATTCCTAATGGTTTTCCATAGCAGAAATATGGCATATAAGCTATGAAGGAATCTAGGAGAAAACAATCATGAAAATCAGTATCCCTAGAATATCAGAATCAGAACTAAATTGTTTTTTTCATTGTTGGATTAGTTGAAATATTATATAAATTTTGTTTTCATCTATTAATTATATCGACCAAATAAACCACAGATTAATATATTGGTAGTGGATCATTTCTTGATGTAACATCTCTCATCATTTATAAGATCATCTAACCTCATTCTAGCTAGCATTTGGATAAACATTCTATCACTGATAATTGTTGCCATGAGGTGGTCCTAAAATATAATGTAATTTTTATATATTTTTATAGTGAAGGCGGTCAGTGCTGGCAGTGGTTAAGAATACTAGAGATGTTAGAAGATTTATTCTACGGAGTGGCATCAATCGAGAAATACTTTTCTAGGAAAAATATTTTCCTATAGATGTTCGACATAGGATGGAAAAACATTTCTGGTAACAATGGTAGGAGGAGGACTCAATGGCTAAATATAAAAAAAATTAACTTTTTTTTCAATGGTATGATTAAAACTTTATCTTACATATTTATTGTAAAATCAATCGTTTTTACTCATTATTCATGCAAATGTATGAGAAGGAATTAGAATTTAATGAATTCAAATGTTCTAATTTTTTTGACATGTAGAAAATATGAGACTACATTTTTCAAATGATCCCAATTTCCCTAAAAACTAGTAGAAAATGAAGATGGATTGGTAGCGAAAAAAGGAATAATTTATGATAAATTTCATATTTGTAAGAAAATTGTGTTTACATTTTGTGAGAATTATGGTAAAACCCACAATAGGGAATGCATTTTTAATTCTAGTATGTAATTTCGATGAGATAAAATGGGTCATATGAATTGTATCTAAAATGAGAACGATCATAGTAACTGTAATTAAAATTAAATATTATGTCAATAAATTTAAATAAATGTGAGGAAATAAAAAACTATACAAAAGTGTATTTCAATAGTAACATGAATAATGGGAAGAATCATGATTATAATATGAATGGTTTGATGAAATACATTACAGCTACATTAGAGGATGTTGGGACATCAAATAAATTGTTATTATGTACATTATTAGTTTATTTATATTATTCATGTTTGTTTTATTATTCAGGGTCAACAAATTATTTCATTTTTGGAAAATTTTCTATTAAATACAAAATTCCACCTCAATAAATAAATCTATAACTTAGGGTGAAATCAAATTTGTGTAAATATCAAGGAAAATAAAATTATAATAATATTTTTTCCATTTTATATTGAAATAATTATCCTGAAAACATTATTATTTTCATTATTATAGAGTTTAATGTTATTATACTGATAGATTTTATTTTTTACCATGAAAATATCTAATAAATATATAAATAAGTGTCTTTTCATAAATTTTTTAATATTCATTATTATTTTGAAACCGTAAAATTTATAACATAATTGGAAGACTAGAAATTTCTAAAATATTAAAATTAATATTGTCATGAATGTATGTTTGAGAAAAAATAAATTGTTAAGTTTTCTGTGTGAAGTGTTAAAAGTGTATATGGATGTCATTAATTATGATTTATGGTATTATACCTGATCTAGAATATGAATTTCATAATGACATATCTCTTGAAGAAAAGGAAATTTATGAACCCCCTATCAAATGCCTTTAATATATTTTTTTAGTTGAATAACAAATTGTAGAAGTTTTTTGATAAAGGAATCATTTAATCGACCACATAACCATTGGGTGCACCTATATTAAATGTTATGAGAAATGATTGTTTAACACGAAATTACTTGATTATACAACCATGAATGACATCACCATTAAGGTAAAATTTTATTTTCATTATATTTCCATTTTTTATCAACAACATGGAACCCAATATTTTACGATGGTTAATTTGATGTCGGTTTACCATCAGTTGAATTTTAATGAAGAATGTAGAAAAATGATAGTATTTTATACTAGATATGGGAATTAAGAATTTGTTCCTATTCCATCTAGGTAACCTAATGCATCTTTTCCATTCAACAATCACATGAATATAATATTTCTTATATTCTTGGATAAGATTGTGTTTCTGTATATTTATATAAATTTCATATATTCTCAATGTAGGGAGAATGAAAGAAATTTAATAGTTTTTTCAAACCATAAAATAATTAATATTTAAACAGAAATATGGAATGTTTGAATTCAGGAGAAATAAATATCATTCTATGTCCACATTATTTCAAATGATGGAGTTACAATTGATCATATAAAATAAAACTAGTTTATGAATTCCAAAGTCCAAAAAATAAGATCAATATTCATTGTTATATTGGATAAGTAGGATATTAATAGATTTTTCGATGAAAATAGTTCTTGGATATCTAGCCCTCTATCTAAGATTACTCGAAACGGTTTTAATATCATCTCGATAATAGATTGTGATGATTATTTATCAGAATTTAAATGATGATTAGTGAATGAACATGTCTTGGATGTACATTTTAAAATTTTGTATTTTTTCATAGACAATGATTCTTAATTAAAAATATTTTGTTATTTCCTAATATAGAATAATATAGTATTTTTATATGTTGTGAATCTGTTGAAGCTTCATGAGTATAATAACACCACATATGTTTTGGAGATTACATATAAAATTAATCATTAAAAATTTTGTTTCATAGTTTTTATGATGTAAAATTTGTAATATATATTGATCATAATGATTTTATATATATAGTCATTAAAAATGACTTGAACATGATACATCTTATATAGATGGAACTAATCAAGGGATATGATTTCATGAATCATTAACATCTTTGAAAAGAATACAATATAGATGATGGATTGAGTTATAAAATTAATGGTACATTAACCAATATATTCTTACAATGTTACTCATTGAATAAAGATTTGAAGAATATTGACTTGGATGTTGTTGATGACTAAAATTACTTTATTTTTTCATATTTTTTTCAAATAATCTCTATTTTACAGAATAAATATATCATATAAAAAAAGTTGAAGGAATCAGTATATTTAACAGTATATAGCCAATTGAGTTTTTCATGTAATCTTATAGTAATAATATGAACTGTGTATAATAAAAATGGAAGAAGACATGGTAAAAGTTAAACAATATAACTAAGGGATAAATTTAAAAGATAATATTAATATGGTGATGTAAACATGTAAACAACATGTTTTATGAGATGGTATAAACACCTAACAACCATAGACATTAAATAAATCCACTTGGAGCTATTATAAACTGAAAAAAAATTTATAATAAATTATTATTTTTGGGTTTTCCTAAAGTTCCTCTCACCACTCTTATAAAATGGTACACACCCATCCCTTATATTCACACTTCCAAATCCATTTTTCTCGGCCATAAACAAATAAAATCTCCCCTAAATTACACACAATTTTATCTACGAGCCTTACATTGGGTATAAATCCAACCTATGAATCCCTTTTTTTCATTTCAAAATGAATAACTTTAAGAAGAGGTGATTGTTTAATCACCCATTTAAAAGTACTTTTCTTATTCTGCTTCCACATTCATTAATGTTATAATAAATAAATTACAACTCAAGTACATTATAAATTATGATATTTTGTTATTAATATATTACAACCATAATCAATATGATGAAAATTTAATGTTCTTTTAAAAGTGTAGTTTCAATTTTTAACATGTTAAAGTAGAATTACAGTTGATGAAGGGGATTATTTATCATTTTTCAAATCTAGAGGGGAAATGTGAAAAAATATCCATGTATCTCATAGTTATATTAAAATATATTTCATGATAAAACAATGTGATAAGTGTTATTATTTATAAACCAACTAAATATGAACATTTTCATCTTATTTGTGACACACTGTCTATAAACAAACTATCTAATGTATATCTAATGTAAATATGTTGGTTGCATAATGTTCCTCTATCTATTCTATTTGGTCATCATCTAAGGTTCACATATAACATTTGGAAAGTCCTTTAGATGTCATTGGGAACTAAATTTAATATCATCACAATTATTAACCCCTAATCAAAATTGAAATTAGAAGGAAGTATAAAAAAAATTGATGGTATTCTATGTTCATCCTCAATAGATTGATAGTTATTTTTGGAAAACTATTTTCCATTTGTTTAATTAATTATAATAATAGTTTTTTTTTCAGGTAAACATGTGGAATTATTTATTTATAATATTTAATGTGCTAATAAAGTCTATTATTTTGGGATGAATTTGTGTAAGGTTATTTATGGGATTATAATAGGTAGAGGAATTGGAAGTGAAGGTTCACATGTTTCAACAACACATTCATACATCTAATATAATGTTGGATAATTATGAAGATAACTAAATGAAGTATTCTTATTTTGAGGTATGTGAACAAATATATTTCAACTATTCTCTATAGAAATGTGTATCGTGTTTTTCTTAAAAGGTAAAATTTATTCCAATGTTCTTTGAAACAAAATAAATTCTATAGAAATTCATATTAGTTTCCTTCCATGTGAATATGCCTATGATTTTATCCCATTTAGACAGTTATTTCTATATTTTAATTTTATAATAGTACACTCTGGATCCATCTCATGATTTATATCCTTTTGTCGTTCAATTAGAATATATTATTTATTATGTGGAATCACTAGCTCACGTTCTTTACCATAGAGAGAATGTTTCTTCTAATAAGTTGATTCTTAAGGTAAGTTATTTTGTAAAACCATATGGATGATGATGAATCATGTGAATCATGATGTTCCCTAATTTAAAAATACCCCGAAATATTAGATATGTGAAAAAACTGAGAGGACACAATCTCCAAGTGGGTTTGGGTAGGATGTAACATCTTAGGTAATTATAGTGTAATATTTTTTATATTTATTAAAATTTATGAATTACATATAAATTTTACATGGAAGGGGATGATATATCAACAAAACATATAACAGACAACAGTGAGTTTCTCTAAAATAAAATGTTTCACCCAATACTATGTTATATCAAAAAATATTATATTTTTCATATTTTTATTTTATATGGTAGTTATCTTTAAGTCTCTATATCATTGGGGATGAATATAACTAACAAATTTATTTTAAGACATCATCAATACATTTTATTACATTCATCCAAAAAATATTACTAGCTTAAATCAGGAATAAATATTATTTTAGGCATACACATATCTTATATTTTATAAATATTATTTTTACCTTCTTTTGAGGATGAACACATTTTGTAGATAAAATAGTTTTTTAAACGAATAGAAACTATTTTGTTACAACGACATGATTAATTTTTTATTAATTTCATCCAATTCAATGATTGTATTTTTAAAAAATTGAATCCATATATTGAATTAGAAGGAACATATTATGTTAATATGTCCCTTTTATTTTTTGACTTTATGAATAATAGCATTAGTAATAATTATGATTACCACGATTAAGAAAAAATTGATTACAAAGAAGAACAATGAATATTATAATATTATAATTTTCCATTATTCATGTTAAAATTCCATTGGGTGGGTTTATTTATTCCAAGTAATCGAGTGTCAAATATTAGAACCATTGGAATCCACATGGGTGAGAGTAAAGTAAATATAATACTATATTCAATGACGAGACATTTTTGTCCCTTATTAGTTTCTGAAAAGAAAAATAATTTCAAAATGGGGTTATATAATTGATATGTTTGACTATATTTTTTATTTATAATATCACCATGATTAAAATATTATTTTTAATTTAGTTATTAGTTCTTGTAATTAAATAAGTAAATTAAATTGTTCCATAATTATTATGAGGTAAATTTATAATAAATGAAAGAATCAAATAAATTATATTATATATATATTAAAATAAATATATTTTTATACAAGTGTTTTATGTATAAATCTAACATATTAGGGATGATTTAAAAATGTTATTAATGTGATAATAAATTTTTATAATATTTTTAAAATGTTGAATATTGAATTGTGTTAAAATTGACATAAAATTCATTTTAAAATAAATAATATTATATTTTACTATATTATATTTATAAATAGTTTTATTTTATACAAAATAAATTAATAATTTTATAAATGTCTCAATGGACTTATTCATTGAAATTTTTTCATTTTATAGTATTTTTAGTAATAAAAAATGTTCAAATTGCATGATATCATGTTAAGAACAAATAAAAGATAAAAAATGATAATGATTACATAACATTCAAACATGTATAATACTAATTATATGAATTTTCTTTCTCATAATAATCATATTTATAATTAAATATGTTTGAGAGAATTGTATATTTAAAATAAATTAATATTGATATAATAATTTGATGAAATCCATGAGTTCCCCTCCCCTATCATAAAAATTATATAGCATTCATATTATATATTAATACCTTAAAAACTATTAGGATAATCAATGATATATCCAAATACCTATATATAATATCTCTACAAGTTCTTGTTCTTTTATATTTGGACTAACAATCACCGTATATTTCATAATGTGTTAATCAAATGAGGTTGTGTGAAAACAATTTATATTATTTAATTATTTTTTTAAAATTTGTCTCACACATCAATGAAGTCTAATTTATCCATAATGAAATAATAAATCATTTATCCTCAATGCACTAAGACGTTATTATGTTAATATCATCACACAAATATATATCTACTTCCATCAAATTTAAAAGTAATTTTCGTTCTTGTGTGTGAAAAATTATCAGCTCTCAAACCAATATAATTCATTTCCAATCACTGTATGTCACTACTAGTTATAATGATTGAATTTTAGTTTATACATGAAATTAATGAAATTTTTGTCTTTTTTAAAATATTATATATCTGATTCGTTCTTACCAATCCATGCATAATAAAATGATTAGTCGTTGGAGCGAATGTGTGAACTATCACATCCATGAAGCTATGTGATTAATTTTCTCATCACCACATTACATTAATGATATATATATATATATATATTTAAAAAATAAATATGTTATTAATGATATTATTGTCAAGTTGTGTGTAAATAAATAACCTACTTCATTTCTCTAAGGAACATCGAAAAATGATTTCATTATTATTGCGTACGTACGACCTATCATCTATATGATTATAATGAGATTCATTTATAAAATACATAAATAAATAGTTTAATTTAAAATTATAATTTATTAATAATGGTTATTCTTATTTCATGAATATTAATATTTATACAATAGTATAACAAACAATCTTAATATTGAGATCATATTAAATTCACTTTGAATCAAATACTGAATATTAAAAAAAATTCTAATATGAAATAAAATTTTTTAAAAAAATTATAACATGATAATAAGTGATATAAAAGGAATAATAATCTCTAAAAATTTCCAATAAATTATATAATTAATATATTATTATTATTCAAGGATATAATTATATTATGTTAGGAATTATAGTCAAGGGGATATTTTTTTAAAAAACTTATTCTTTTCACACATTCAAATATTATTACCTATTCTTAAATATAAGGTTTTTTAACGTAAAATTATTAATATTTTTTTTGAAATTCCATGTTCCCTTACTAGGTTAATGATATCATTATATGTTAAAATATTAATTTTCAAATAATGTGTTTTCATTTATTACAACACGAAATTGTAAAAATGAAATTTGATTTCAATGTGGAAATTTTATTTTTCATATAAACATGATTTATGTATTGTGATTATTTTATAGATATTTTTTTTATGATTTCGATTTTTTAATTGTTAAATGAAAGATAAGATAGCATATAATAGCACTTAAATCCATTAGGTAATGATATAGAGACACCATTAGTGTTTATTCAAATAAATTTGGGGAATATATTGTTGTTTCTATTCCAAATTTAACAATAACTGTATCTTAGTACATAGAAACGAAAGATAATATATGAGTGATATGGAATTGATTCTGAAAGATACAATTTTGAAATAATTATTTTCATTGGTGTCTTATAAGATTATGATTATGTCAATAGTTTATCTATGGATATTATTTTTTCTGGTTGAAAGGTATAACTTTATGAAAATATTGTCATATGGTTTTATGTATTCATGGACTAATGGTTTAATTAATCCATTTTATATCACTTACTGAGCATTTTGTGATCATCCTTGATTTTAATGTTTTTCTCATAATGTATGTGGATGTATTGGAGAAATAAGAAGTCACGTTGAATGATATTTTTATTTTAACATGAAATGGAAGAAATGTATTACTTTTTTGAGGTTTTAAATTTTGGATGATATGGATAATTCTATAGTAGAGTGCACATTTTATGAATTCGTGATGTTTTTCTATTAATTGTGAAAAATTTATCATTAAATATAACCCTAAAATGATCTTCAATTCTAGTGAATGTAAATTATAGAAAAATACTAAAAATTATGTAATGTTTATGGTTATATTATTATAGGGAAAATTTGTAAATAATGACTACCAATGCTCATGTGTTTTTTGATGACCAACAAAAAAAGACCGCAAGGTAGATGTAAAATTTGAAAAATACATTAAAATGGAATGATGGTAAGAAAATTAATTTTAGTGTTTGTGGTAATTATGGTAAAAACATATTGGGGAATGCCTTTTGAATTTTGGTATGTTTTTTTGAGGTGGTAAAATGATGAATAATGCCAGTAATAGAGAAAGAAAATATCATGGTAATGTTATAATGAAATTCCCATATATAGTCAGTAAATTGATTTAAATGTTATGAGATGGGTCGTTATGGAAACTGTTTCCCATAGTGGATCCTAAATGATATGGAGTCGAACGTCTAAAAGAATATATGTGTTGTGAAATACTTTAAAACTACATCAGTGGATGTTAGTCCGTCAACTAATATGGTATCTTGTATATAATTTGATTATTCAAATAATTCTAATGTATTGTATGATTCGAGGTTTACATATTATTTCACTTCTATTTATTCTTTTTTTGTAAATTTGAAACTCCTCATCATGGAATATAACAGGAACGTATGATGAAAAAACAATCAAGAAATACTATAGAAAAATGATATTATAAGAATCTTATTAATATTGTCTAATGAAATAATTAACCCAAAACCTTGTTGTTTTATCTCTAATATAGTTTGATGTTATTCTAGGTATGGATAGACTCAAAATTTACCATTATAAGATAGTATATATAGATGAAAAATTTTCATTTCACAATTAATTTTGTGTTTTTTCATGAATTAGACAAGATCATAAATAAAATATCATGAAGCTCGAAAATAGTGAAAAAAATGGAATTGAATAGTATATTTCATATATATTATAAAGATAATGAAGCTACTCCTATTTCTGTTGTGATTGTGGAAAATAACTACCTTGAGGATTTTTTAGATGAGTTTCCATTAATTATACATGATCTGTAAGTTGAATTTACTATTGAATTAGTTCATGATTCACAAACAATTACTAAAACCACTTATAGAATATATTAAATAGTACATTTAGTTTTGTATAATCCATTATTGGAGTAATTATATAAATGTATCATTTGACTGAGTACTTCACTATGGGGTTCTATTGACTTATTTTTTAAAAATAATGATGGTTCAACGAGACTTTAGATCGATTTTAAAGCCATGAATAACATAATTGTTAAGAACATGTATGCTTCTCCACGTATTGATGTTATATTTGATCAGATCTAGGGAGCACAATTTGATTAAAAGTTTTATCTGAGGTCAGGGTATTATTAGTTTAATATCATGATATAAGTAATTATGTTGATTTCATTTCATTATATATTGGGATTTTAAAAATTTACAGTTATTCCTTTTGGGTTTACTAATGGAAGTATTTTATTCATAGATAATATGAATATAATATTTCTTGATTTATTGGAAGACTTTTTTGTTGTGTTTAATAATGATATTTTGGAATATTTTAAAAGAATTTAGGGGATTGAAATATATCAACGTTATTATTTAACATATAAAATACAAAAAACTGTATGGGAAATTGAAAAGGTGTAAATTTTGTTTCAAAAAATTTCCTTCATTGGACACAATTTATCAAATTCTGGCATAACAATAAATAATGTTCAAACAAAAGAGGTTTTGTAATGATTTATGGCCACAAATATAACCATGATTAATAGTCCTCTTATTTTAGCAAGATTTTACGAGAGGTGTGTGGAAAAATTATTATGGTTGTCTAGCCAACTAGTAATGTTAACTTGAAAATGTTTTATGTTCATTTGGGAAATAAAAATTTATGATTTATTCTTTAAATTAAAATTCACATTAGTGAAATCTCTATTTCTATCCCTACCTTCATAAAATGCTTTTTTTATCTACAATGATACATAATTTAAAGGACATAGTTTTGTGAAAATTTATAATGATAAGGTAGTTTCTTACACATAACGTCCATTGAAACCATATGAGTTAAATTACCATACCCTTTATTTGGAATTTGATATTATTTATTGACAATAAACTTTTTTTAATCATATTTTTGGAGAAAATGTTGAATATATAAAATTATAAATGTTTATGTATATATTCACTAACAAAAAAATATTTCATGAGATAGAGAAGATAGACAGAACTCATCCGGGATTATGAATACATGAATAAGTAAAATATTTGAAAAGAAAACAATATGGATGATACATTGAGTTTGAAAAGAAATTTCACTATTTCCACAACCTATTTGGATCTTGACCCGTTGGTTTGTGACTCGATATTTTATTGACTGAATGATGTTAGTGAAAGAAAATTCCATTTTTTCGTTATTATTAATTTAAATATTCTCTATAAAAATGAATTTGGATTGTAAAAATTAAAGACCATGATATACATAAAGGAATATTATTGTTTAAAATGTATAAATTTCATGAATATAACATTGAAAGAGCTTGTCATTTTGTGATTTGAATGAATTAATGTTTGCCTTGTGATAGATATTTTAACAAAGAGATGTCATGTAAATCAACTAGTTATCTATTTTTAGTTCCTCATGGAATAAAAAATATTTATAGAGACCATAGATTGTATTATTGGTGGTATGAAATGAAAATAGATATTGTTAACATTATTGTAAAGTGTTTTAATTTTCCACTAGATTGTGAAGAATAATTTTTTTAAAGGGGGTGTTTCATCATTTTTAGTGATAGTATGAAAATGGGAAAATATATCCATGTATATCATAATATGATTACTAAAGATATATTTAGGTAACCATCCAACCTGGTATATTATTTATCAACTTACTAAATCATTAATTTTTTTTCTATTCGATACACTCTATTTTTTTATAAAATTTACCAATTATATCTATAATATATTTTCAGATCACATGGAGTTCTTCTATATATATTAGTTGATCATGATCCTAGGGTAACATATTAATATTGGAAAGGACATAATCAGTGATTAGGAGGAAAATTAAATTTTAGGATAGTATTTAATACTAAACTAGATGGGAAGTTAGAAAAAACAATCCAGACCTTAGATGATATGTTATGTCCTTGTTCAATTGAATACCGTGGATGTTAGGATCAACATATTTATTTGGATTAATATTCATGTAATAACATCTTTTATTCTAATATAATTATTGAACCATTTGAGGAACTATATGTGATGTAGTGTCGAACTCTTGAATTTTTTGATGAAGTAGTAAAAAAATGTTTATCATACTAGAATTGGTATTTCAAATTGAAAAGAATGTTTAGTTGATTGAATGAATAATTAATATATGTCATATCTAGTATAAATTTTTTAAAGTTTACCATTTGTAGGATTTTTCATTCATGGTTTGTGATCATGTATTTATTAATGTTTCTCTTAGTGAAGGTGTGAAACATTTTAGTAAAAAGGGGATGTTGATTCAATGAAGCATTGGCCCTTATTTGATCCCAGAGAATATTTGATCAGATGCATACCGAGTAGATTTTCAGTTGATTTTATCATTGGAACACAATATTTTTCATGTTTCAATATTAAGAATGTATATACTGAATCCATCTCATGGTGTTATTCTAGAAGTAAATCGGTTGAAGATAATAATTATTATAAGGATAAACAAGTTCAATTTTCTTACCACGATGAGAATTTCATATATAATAAGGCGAATATTTTGGATTTGGATTTGGGGAAAAATATATTTATGAAGTGTAACCATGGGAATCTAATAATTATTTATGGGAAAAATACACCCACATATATTATAATTGAATAAAATTGTGAGAACACAATTTCAAAAAATGGGGAAGGAAGTAACATCATAGAAATTTATAGAATAATTTATTTTAATATTAATTAAAATATATGAATTAGATGGTAATTTAATATTACAGGTGATGAAATATCTAATAGTATAACAGAAAAGGATTATTCAGTTACACTAAAATCATTTATTGCATAGATGTCTAAGTTATACCGAAAATAATATTTTAATAATAATATTATTTTATGGGGTAGTTATAATTAGGATATTATATTAACAATAATGAACACGGCATACTATATTATGATTACAATTGTTTTTTAATTTTTTTTAATTTCTCTAAAAATATTATAGGCTTAAAATAAGAATAAATGCAATTTTAAGCATAAAAAACTCTAATGTTTTTAAAAGGCAGTTTCACCACCTTTTGATGAAAACCCTATATGAAATTTAATTTTTAACACTATTATATATTTTATATTAGAAATTAATCTTCTTCTCTAAAAGGCAAAAAAATTTCATTTCTGTAATTTTTGGGGAATTTTTATGAGGGCATTCATATTTTGATGAATAGTTAAAACATTAGTTAAAAATGAATTTAAATCCATTATATATATAGTAAAAATAATATTTTAAACAGTTATAACATGTGATTAAATAATTTTTTTTCATTTAATACAATTATGTTCAATTGAATCAATTTCACCTACAAATTAGATAAAGATACTTTGTGAAATTTTGAACGCGTTTAAAAAAAATTTCTATCAAATATAATAATTTTCAACTAATTACATCCAATTATTTTACTTGTAATTGAAAATATATATTCCATATTTATTACTAAAAGGTATAAATTATTTAATCATGTCCCTTTTATTTTTGGACAATCTGAATAGTAGTTTTTCTAATTTTGTTTATTAACATGTTTAAATGTAAATTATGTAATTATAGATAACTATAATATTAAATGTTAAAAATATTACCCTAAGAAAAGTCATAATATTATAATATGAGTTTGTTTCAAAAATAATCATCCTTGGAATGATATTATAACCTATTGATGTAACATGGGTTAGATTTTGACATTTATAAATTATATTCAATGAGTACTTAGTTTTGTCAGACGCAAGTTCTTAACAACTAAATTATTATTAATATGTGGTTATATAAAAGAAATGTTATTCATTAAAATGATTTTAGAAATAAAAAAATTATGACATATAACATTATAATATTTCTATAATTTTTATGTAATAATTATTAAGTTATATATTGACAAAATTATCAAAAAATTATTTATTTATTAATTAATCAACAAAATATATGATATTATAAATTTTAAAATATATATAATTGTATATATTTGATGTCATAAAAAAATTATGGATAACATTGACATGTTATGAATTTTTAATATAAAATCTTGAAATATTTTAATTTTTTCACTGTATTTTTAAAAATTCAAATAATGAATTGAGTTAAAAATGAATTAAATGATATTTTAAAATAAATAATATTTTATTAAATGATATAAAATATTAAAATTTACAATTTCGAAAATATTTTTTGGATATGTGATAAAATGTCACCAATGACTCAGTTATTGGTCTATTGTAATTTTATACTAATTATATTAACCCTCATTTTGTAAATTAAATTATTTGACGGTAATATTTAATAATGGTTAAAAATGAGAAGGAATATAAAAATTATAAATCCTGTATTATTTTAATTGGAATAATGGAATAAAAACCATAATAATTTTTAATTTAATATATTTTTTTGGACCATTGGGATTATAATATTAAATTTTATTAATTTAATATCATTAAGAATTAAATTCCCCCCTATCTCTTATAAAAAGACCATATTCTTTTATTATTTTCACACTATAAAACGAAATTGGATTTGGCCAATATCTACCAAAATTACCCTTATGATTCGTCCCCACATTATTTATATCTTATTTTCTGATAAACTGACACCTTAGTTGCGATAATGTATTAATCAATAGAGGTTTTTTGATGAAAATGTATTAGTTTAATTATGTTTTTTTTTAGTTTTTATCTATATACATAAAAAAATAATAATAAATTAATAAAAAAAATATCAAGAACCCTTAATATGATAATATTTTATTATATTAAATTTATCATCTAAATAAATATTCACATCCATCAAATGAGAAAGGATTTTGCATTCGTGTGTGCAACAAACTACCGCCTCGTGAACCACTATAATTTGTATTACATCACCTTGCATCATGAATTGGTATATTGATCGAATTAAATTTTATAAATTACATTCATGAAATATTTATAGATATGAAAATATAATATTTCGTTTACATTCATACATTTCCATGTAATAGAAAATGATCATTTTGTTCATGCGTACGTATGAACTATCATATTCATGATGCGATGTGACTCATTTTTCATCACCACATCACCTGAATGACATACATATTTTATATTTATTATATTAAAATGTTACTAATGATATTACGATATTATTCTAATGATAAATTGAATCATTAATTATTTCAATAATGATCACAGAAATATGAAAATGTTTCCCATGCGTATCTACAAAATACTATCTCCCTGAATTTGACGTTATAAAAAATTCATAAAAATATATAATTTAATTTATTTAAAAGATTAATTTCTATAAATAATTAATATTATTTAATTAATGTTGTTATAGATATGATTGAATTATTACCACCTTGACTTTATTTAGCATACCAATTCATTTTTTATTCAAATATCGAATATCAAAAAAACTTATCACATTAACCCAAATATATAAGATGTTTTTTCAACAAGGTAAAAAGTTATATAAAAAATAATAAATAATAAAAATGTTTCAAAAGAAATCAAGTAAATAAACTATTTTTTATTTGGCAATATTATTATTTTACATAAAGATTCAAAATCAAGGTAAAGGAAATTCATATAAAAAACCTCTTTTAATTATTCTATTTAATAGATTTTTATAAAATCCAAAATGTAGTTTTATTTTAAATATAATTAATTCAATTAATTTATTTTTTTAATTTCAATTTAATGGTTTATATTTAACTTACATGTTTATACATTTATATTCATTTAATGTTTTTTCATTTATGAGAAAGAAGCTTAGTAAAACTGAAATGATATTTCGAAGTAGATATGTTATTATTTAATTTTCCTTATTTTATGTTTTTGGACTATGTTATTTATCTTGGAAATTGATTAGGATTATTTTTGGTTCCATGATAAACTATGTGTGGGTGAACCTATGATATATCTCTAATTCACAGGGAAATGAATAAGAGTTAATCAATATGGTTCCTCTAATAGAATTAAGGGAATATTTTTTAGTTTGAATTCAAAGTTTTCTCACGAAGGTTTCTTCCAATATAGATTTGAAATCTATAATAATATTGAAATTAAATTGAATCTAGAATTTACCTTTATGATTTGTTTTTTCTATGAATTTTTACAAGAATCTTATTGTTTCATGTCATAATCCAAATGGTTGATGTTTTATTGGTGAATGGAATAAAATTTTGAAAAAATGTCATCATTTTTTTGTATTCATGAAACAACGATGTGTTTAGTTATTTTTATGTATATTTTTGAGATTTTTTTACCATCCCAGGTTTCATGATGTTTTTTCATAGTGTATACAGATGGTTAAAATAATATATATTGTCCCATTGAATTTTATTACAATTTTTAAGTAAAACTAAATCATGTTTCATTTAATGTGATTTATAAATTGGGATAAATTTATATTGTTTAATTAGTATCCAATTTGTATAAAATTTGGATGTTATGATTGAATTATGACCTGATTCTCAAAAAAACACAACCAAAAAAGAACCTCAATGTGAATTAATGTAAATAGTTGACTAAACCTCAATATTATTAAATATTTCACTTCTGGACCTTTTAATGAAATAAATGTAATATTTTAATGTTTTATAAGTTATACAAACATTAATTTTGACATTTTTAAAAAAAATTAAAAAAGTAACATTAAAAGTGTTGTTTTAAATTAATTCCCCTACATTCTGTAGGACTCATCACATAAAATATTTATCTTCCTGAATAATAAAATTAGGTTTATTATTTACTATATATAAAAAAAATTTAACATTTATAATTCCAATATTATATCAATTATTATCATTATATAACAATTTCATTGTTATTTAAGATCTTTTTGGACATTTAATTGATATTCGATACTTGATGAAAAATTAATTTTCATTGATGTCAAATTTCAATTGGGGATTTTTTCATCATATAAAAATAATATTAATTAAATAATAATTACATTTATACATCAATATTACTTTTAAATAAATACATTTTCTATGTATATGAACAATGAGAAATATTTTAATCATGGTGTTGGTATGTCGGATGTATGCATGACAAAATTTTTTTTAATAATCATTATAGAATTATTATAATTATTATTTTATATTTATAGAATGATAAAAACATAATAAATATAATTTTTTTAATTTAAGTATATATATATATCATCCATGCGATGTGGAGATGAAAAATGAATCACATCGATGCTTTGGGGTGATAGGTCACAAATACATATGAATGGGGTTATCATTTTTATATACATAGAAATGTAAGAATGTAAATTATATATTATTCTATAATAATGATAAATATGTTTTTACTATCACATATAAATATTAATTCTTCCATTCTAACCTTTTATGACAGATGGTTTTGGAAAATTAATTATATATATTTTCCAGGTGTTAGTACGTCGTACACACAAACATCCAATTAATTTCCCATTTGATAAAATTGACGATAGATATAATTGATTATATTAATATAATATCATATCATAATATTTCAAAAATAGAATTTTTTATTTTATAATGAGTTAATAATATTTAATGGATGTATATGAAGACATACAACATTTACAATTAATTAAAAATAATAAATTTTCATTAGAAAATCTCTGTTTTGTAACACATTAACACCAATAAAGAGGATGTTATACATAATATATGGTCACTAATATACAGAAAGAGATTATATTAAATTATTTGGGAATAGAATAGACGAAAAAATATGTTTTTTCTGATGATGGATGTAATGACCCATCCCCTATGTCCCGTGCCGTGACTACCCAAAGCCTGCCTTCCATAGGCAAGGGGTTGGCAACTAGCACCAAAGGCTTAATTCCCTAAAACTAGGAAGGTCATGACTTTATAACATGTAAAAACACAAAATAGATCACATAGCTGGATACCAAACACTAGGTAAACTATATAACAAAATAGTTCTGAAAACTAAAAGGGGTCGTAAATACAAACCCAGCTGTATAATACAAGGAACTGGATGTACAACTACATCTGAAGAAAGGAAAAAACATATGATGGGTCAAACATTGGGATTACTACCTGTATGGTAGGTATATATAGCCTCCTCAGCACTCCATATCCTTCAGTCTCCTCCATTTATTGACTGTTCACAAGATCCACCATCGGGTACCATCCGGTCTGGGTACTCTCGGCCCCAGTCAGTGTTGTCTTTCGTCTGCATCCAACGCAAAAAGATGTGGGCATATCCCGTGCAGGGGTGAGTATAAAGATACTAAGTAAGAACCATGATACCCTCTATGTCTCACAAAATCAAACTATGATAAAACATAAAATAATCAATAGATAACCTTACATAGGTATGTGCCCATACATATATCTAGTTATCAAGTGATCCATCTCAATTATGAGGAAAACATAGAAAAACTAACTCAGCTCAAAACATGATTTATTTTAGGCCAAAAACATTACTAACCCTTGAGTTCTATATAAATCCTCCTCTATCGAGTACAGTGGTCATGTTGCCACAACCGGGCACATCCCACTAACTGTGAACTGCTGAGGTACTCCTCCCATCGGGTATTGTGGATCTCTTGCATCATATAGAGGTTCTCCCCACCATGGGTTTGCCGCCACAACTAGGTTCCCCCCTAATATCCTGTATAGGTACTACTCTAGTCGAGTATCATTGTTTTCTCACCACAACTAGGTGCTCCTCCACTGTGGGACTACCACCACATCCAGGTGCTCACCATTGGGCTAGTCGAGTATCTCTGAGTCAATTGGTCAGCAGTGGTCATGTCTCAGCCAACTACTAGGTTCCCACACAAATGATCACTTGACTCCGGAAGATCCTATCCACATGCTAAATGGACTATGCCACAACTTTCATGATGTCACAATAAGATGTATCCCAATGGTCTGTGATATCATAGGGGTCCCAACACAACTTATAATGTGTGAATCGGATTCCTGATCTGTGAGTTATTAGTATTCTAGTTTCTTGGGATCAGATGGATTTTTTCACAATCCAAACTGACCATATATCAACTATATTCCAACTCCAACAGGGTATACTCAAAGGGACAGTCACGCTCCACAAATTAAGTACCACTATTGGTTCGTCAAACGGACGTCTGTTGCCGATGATATGGCCAAAAGAAGCACAATTGGGTCGTACTGGGCTCGGGTCCCATCGAACTCTATCAGACCAACCCGGCCCGACCCGGTCTGGGATGAACGAGTTCGAGTCACCCCGTATTGACCCATTGGGTTTCGCCCGACCCATCGGGCGGGCCAACCCATGGGATCTAGCTCGTCCAGTTGGGCCCCTCCTAGAAGGTCGTGAGGGCGGTTTGGCCTGGGGGCGCCGCGTAGGCGGCTCGTCATGGAGGTGCGAAGCCTGTTAAACATAGAGTGATGAGAGGGAACGACTGGCTCATCCGGGGACAATGGGGCCAGGGAAGAGGGGCACAACCAGCGGGGTGATGTGTTCGGCGGCGTGGCATGGCCGAGGTGCTCATGGCTAGGGCACATGGAAATGTTACGCAAGCGGTCAGAACTTCGCTGGGGCGATGCGGGTCATAGAGGTTGTGGGTGGCTTGGATGTTTCCTTCATCTCCTTCATCATCATTTCGATTAACACCTCAATGGAGACCGACGGGTGGTCGGGCCATGCTAGTTTGGCCCACACCCTCTGCATTTAGAGTGGTAGCATATGGTTCACAAGAATGAAGCAAAGAGCATCATGGAAGATATCTTAAAAGCATCAATTCCTATAATCCCTCATTTAACGAAATATACCTAACCCACAAGGAAAAACATCCACTGATCAACCTTATAATAATTTGGTCCCCGTTCATTTTTTTAGAAGAATAAATAAAGGGAATAATATCATACATAAAATAAAATCCATACCTTGTTCATTGTTTGTCTACAGGGTCACGAGGAAGAATACGAACCTTTTGGAAAATATAGATGTCTACTAGCTATAGACGAGGACTTCACACATCAGAAGTAGTTCTGAGGTAGTTGGTTTAAGACAACGTCAACGTTCTTCATCGGTGGAGATTTCTTCTCCAGTGAAAGCATTCTTCGTTGGAGTGTTTTCTCCCAATAGCTATAATCCACTTTTCCCAACCATTTTCCAAAAAATTAATAGGTAGCCCATCCAAATAATAGATTACCTATTATTTATTTTTTTGGGTTTAAAACTCAAATTGTAGAATTTATTTATATATGTTGGTTCAATTAATTAAAGGGGGAGGGTTGACACCATTAATTAGGGGGGAACCATTAATGATAGAGGAATTTAAGAGGCTCTCCCTCATTTATGAGGGAGTTGAGAGGTTTTACTCAATGAAATAGGGTGGTTTAGACCTCAGTGGTCCCCAAACCGTAACATCTCATGGGAGGTTCGGTTCGGGTGGGACCCACCCCTATAACCACTCATTTGAAGTTAAGTTGATGTAACGCCCACCTCCATCTTCCACATTAGTGGTTATAATATATAAGATAAAAATAACATTTCCTCTTATTTTATTTTATTATTTCCACGAAAAATAAAAAAACTAACATTCATCATCGACCAACTATCATCGATTTGAAATTCTTCTTAAGCGAATATCAACACTGTGAGTTCAACGGTGAACTAATATTTTAATTCCAATCACCGATTCAAAAGATAGAAAACCCAGCTGGTATATTTAATTAATGTACCCGAACAAAATGTCATAAATTTATTTCAGGCACACTGGACCTCAGAATCATGACATTCAATTTTCACGGACTCATAAAATTTCCATTTAATTAAAAACCATTACAGGGAAATTCAAGGACATTACATTCTCCCTACCTCAGGGCTCTATGTCCCTATAAGGAACAACTCAAATAAGGGAACAATATGGGGTACAAAGCATTCATTTGAGTCTCTCGCTCTCATGTTCTCTCTTGAAGGTTCCCATGATTCCATAAAATGCAGACCAAAAGTATTGAATATCCATGAAGCACCTGATCCTATCTATCCTCAATATCTACTAGAACCTTCGTAAAAGTCTCGACATAATCCACATCCATCTCTCCATGGATGATGATGTGAGATGGTTCGTGCACATATCTACTCAGCTATGATATGTGGAGGACATCGTGCACCTGGTGCAATTGAGGTTGAAGAGCTAAGTGGTATGTCACCTCACCAACTCTGCTGAATTCCTCAAAATGTTTGATGAACGTCAAGGATAACTTTCATCCTCATCCAAATATCCATAGACCTCGTCCAGGTGAGACCCATAGAAAGATGTGCTCTCCAACCTAGAAATCCAGAGGTCCCTTTCCCTAGTTAGAAAATGGAATCTGCCTAATCTGTGCAGTCTTTATCCACTCATGGATGATTTGTGCTTTAATTGTGGAATCCCAAACCATCTCTAGTCCCACTAGTGCTGACTCTCTAGGGTCAGTCAGATAGAAAATTGATCGGAAAGATCACTCATATAATGCCTCAAAATATGACATCCAAATGGTTATGTGATAGATGTTGTTGTATGAAAACTCCACCAAAGGCATGTGATCCTCCCAACTACGACTGAAGTCTAGGAATCATGCACAGAACATGTCGATGAGGGTCTGAATGGTCTGCTCAGTGTGGCCATCCATTTGAGGATGGAAGGCGGTGATTAAACAAAGTTGCATCCCACAATCCTCCTAAAACATCTTTCATAGATGGGAAGTAAAAAATGATTCATGATCAGAGACAATCGTCAAAGGTACTCCATGTTTCCACAAAATCTCCTGAACATACAGGCATCCCTTTTTCTCTACTAACCCCTGCTCTCTAATCGGTACAATGTGGAATGATATGGTGATTTAGTCTATGATCACCGAAATCGTGTCATGTCCCATGTATGTACATTGATATCCTATCATGAAGTACATTAGTATCGCATCCCACATCCACTATGGGACCTCTAAAGGCTAAACCAATCTTGATGGTACCTAGTGTTCCACCTTCACTTGCTGACAAGTGTGGCACCCAGTGACAAACTCTGCTACTGCTTTCTTCATTCCCGGCCACCAGTGTTGTCGTAGAAGGTCCTGATACATCTTCACCACTCATGGATTTAGCACTAGAGGGTATATGAGTTACTCACTCACCACTTCCTCCTGAAGTTTCATTGGCACCAAGGTACATCCTATAAAGAGGATGATGAGCTCCCCACCTTCAGATAATCTATCAAGTGCCAGTCCAGTGGATATCTGAGCATTTCGTGTCTCTCAGATAGTGTCTCCATGCACCGCCTCCCTGAATCGTAGATGAAGTGGAGGAGTGATTATAATATATTGATGGAAGGCTACTCCATATCTATCCATAAGGTGTATCTGCAAAGCGGACAGCTACTCTATCGCCTCATCTGGAAGTTACATACCAAATCATCTACTGAGTGTACCAGAAACAACGTTAACCTTTCTAAAATTATAGACTATCTCGATGTCATAGTCTGGGAGGAACTCAAGAAAATGTCACTGCCTTTGATTTAGGTTCTTTTGAAAAAAGATATACCTGAGACTCATGTGATTAGAGAACATAGAATAATGATCTTCCATCAGATAGTGTCACCACATATTAAAGGGGAAGACCACTACTAATAACTATATGTCATGGGTAGTTAGTTATTCTCATTATTTCATAGCTGTCGAGAACCATAAGTGATCATTACTCGCTCCTGCATCTAGACGCGCACGAGTCTGGCCCCTGATTCGTCGTAGTAGATTACGTACCATATGCCTTCCTCTAGTTAAGCCTCAAGATGGGGGACTAGTTTGCCTCTACATCAGCTCTTGAAAGATCTTCTTGAATATCTCCGACCACACAAAGGGTTTCCTTTTCATGGTCAATGGCTGATAGTGGTGATGCAACTCTAGAGAAACCTCACAGAAATCTTAGGAAGTAACCAACCAAACCTAGGAAACGTTGTACCTGTGTCACACTCATGGGGGGATCCCAAGCATGTACCACCTCAATATTCACTAGATCCAATGAATCTCTAGAATCCATGATACCATGTACTAGAATGTGAACATGAAAGATCTAGAAATGGAACTTCTAGAGCTTTCAATAAACTCGGTGCTCTCGGAGTGTGGCCAATACTAACCGCAAATGATAGGCATGCTCCTCCTCAGTTTGCAATTATATCTGAATGTATTCTATGAAGACAACTACAAATTGATCAATGTATGGCTGAAATAAAATGTTCTTGAGTCCCATTAACATTTAAGGAGTGTTGTTTCAATGAATGGAATAACCAAGAACACATAGTGGCCATACCGATATTTGAAAGTAGTCTTTTGCACATCCTCTTCTCGAACTATGAGCTGTTGATAGCCTGATTTGTGGTCTATATTCCAGAACCACCAAGATCTCTTTAGCTAATAGAAGAGGTCATCAATCCTTAGGAGTGGGTACTTATTCTTCACTATCACCAGGTTTAGGCGCCAATAGTCAACACACATCCTTAATCTCCCATCCGCCTTCTGGGTAAACAAAATTGGGGCTGCCCATGGAGAGACACTGGTCCGGATGAATCCCTTCCACTTCAAGTCCTCCAACTGTACTCGTAGCTCACAAAGCACTGTAGGAGCCATCTAATATGCTGGAGTAGATATCAATTTCTTCCTGGGCTGCAAGTCCATAAAAAAATCCACCTCTCTGTGAGGAGGTAGACTTATGACATTTTCAGGGAATAAATCAGTGTAATAGTCTACTACTACATTATATGTCAGACTCTCCACATCAACCACTCCGAGGGTAAGGCTAGACAAATAATGAAAATTCGGCTGAATTATCTTCCGAGCAAGACCATCTTGAGCTGAAAAGGCTCTTTTCTCATCATTGAAGGTAATCCTGGTCCCATATTTTTGGAAACACCGCACATTGCGCCTAATATAGTCAATCTAACAATGCACTATAGATAACCAATCCATACCCTAGATGACATCGTATGGCCTTGGTGTCGCTACTAGGACACCCCAGCTGATGCTCTCACCTCGTATAGTAAGCATAAACTGCCAGAACCAGTGTGTAATCATCGAATCTTCTCCCATAGGAGTCTCTAGCCGTAAGGATCGAGCCAACAGCTCTGTCGGAATCATCGAGCAGTGAGCGAGGGCTGTTGCATTGAAAGAGTGACTGGAACTTGTGTATATAAGTAATGCAACAATGGTGGAGTAGACAAAGATCGTATATAAAATCAACTTCGGATAATCATGATCTTATGCCTCATCTTCCAAGATTTGAGCTCTCTCATTTCCACCTACTCCCTGTGATTGGGGGGGACCTTTTCTTGGTGGTTGTAGTAACACATTGAAACGTCGCTCACCACCAGTTGCATGACCATCCCCTCTGCCATGTCTCCCAGCACCATGCAGACCACCTCGATCGAATATCCTTCTCTACCTTGGTGGTCTTTCGACTGTCTGATGATCATCCGAATGGAACGTCGGGAATTCACGAGGCATGTGACCCTACCCACCGCATGAGTAACACTGCCTGCACCTAGCATGTTTGTAAAAGTTTATTCTTACCTTTATAACTTAACCTGAGTCATGAGGTCATCCACCCATTGGCCTGGTCCTTTTGACCTCTGTTTCAACTGTCTGCTGCCAACTGTAGAATACATTACTATGTAATGAATGATAGTGGGTCTCGCTGCTGGTGGCTGCTCAACAAGGAAACTCTCCGCCGAGAGAGATCTCTCTGACTCCCCCATTTTTGTCAGGATGCTATGTGAGATCACCAAATCCCTGATCTCCAGCATGAGTCCCTAATCAAAGGTTCAGGCCCGGATGAAATGGTTCTCACATCATATCAGTGGAGTATCATGAGAGGTCTTTGAACCTCGCTGAGTACAAAGATATAGTCATGTTGCCCTTGTATAGACCCAAAGCCTGACGTACATGGACATTACATTACATTTGCGGAATACTTAGTACATAACAAAAACACACACACAAGGACCGTAATAGTTTAGTGTCTTTGGAAACTTGGAATATAATCTTCTAATCGTGGTGAAAGATCTTCAACATCTCCCATAAAGATCTTCTTTTTTTATACCTAAAACCTTTCTTTATATCCTGGGGAAAAGAAAACATAAAAGGGTGAGCTCAAATGCTCAGTAAGGGTAAACAAAAGAAATATCAATCACATCATATACATAAGCACATAACTTTTGGAAATCTTAACCTGCAAAAGAGATCATAATTTCATAACATGGGGTAAATCATGGCAGTGAAATGTAATCACAATAATCATAACATAAAACATGAAACATTGTGGCATTCACATATAATCATAGAGAATCATTTCTTGTTAGTCAAGACTCATTGCCAAGACTATCTTAGTGGACGAAGTCCCTTTCTGAACCGAGTTCACTCCTCGTTTCAGTCCTGTATCACTGAACCGAAATAACCTTCCGTTCCAGCCATGTCTATTTCATGAGATATAAAATCTTTACCCAATGCAGTGGAGGGAGATATAGGTCCCACCCATCTTATAATTAATCCTTTCTTATGTGTGCCACATAATCATAAACCATACATCATAGCATAACCCATGTAATAAAAATGGGATTCTTAAACAACATGACATCATAAAACAATTCATATAAGATAAAGGAATTCATAAAAATGTTTCCATCACAACATAATAAAATCCATGTATTAATAGGGATAAAAACAGAACCCTTTTATTATCTTAGATGGAAAATAATTTTGATTAAAAACTTGAACTCCATTCTTGAGGAAAATATCCTTTCTTCTTCAAAAAACATTTTTCCTTTCATAATATGTCATAGAACTTTAAAATAAAAGAAGTGGATTAAAAATAATCTTAAAATCTTGTAAAGTAAGCTTCTTGGAAATAATGTTTTAAAAATCCATTCATGCCGTATAAGTTAAAAAAAACATTCTTCGTACTTTTGTCGGAAAAGTCAAAAAGTACCTCGTACGAAAAATGACAAAAGATTCCTTTCATACATTTTACTAAAAACACACCGAAGGGTAAAAATGGATTTAAACAATTTTAGGTGGATGGAAATAATATTACATATTGATGAAACATGGATTTGGATGATAAAATACACCCCAGTAATTACCAAAGTAAAAACAATCTCGGATAAAAGTGAGATTGTGATATTTCCCTTACCTTAGGTCCGATTTTCTTCGTATGTGTCCGAACCTCCTGTATAATTATTTAAATAATGTCATTGACTTATTATAGAATCATATTTATTGTTATGATATCATATATGGTTCACTTATGACATTATATTACCCGTTCTTTTGTAAATTCCATGTTAAAGAAGCGTTTTGGGTAAAATCGTTTCATTTATCGTAGGTGTTTTGACTTGTTGTTCTTGACATTATTATTACTTATATCATGATTTACTTACTTCCAGAATATAAAATTTGATTTATATATCATATATATTCAGTATATATATATATAATAGATAGATAAATGAAATGAAAAACACCGTTCATGGAGACGGTAGTCCGTACGTACACATGAACGCTGTTTTTCTTTCTTTATTGTCTTGAATGGAAGTAAGTAGATGACATACATAAATCCAGTATCATTATTATGTCATATATTTCATTAGTACTTATTATATATACTTTATAATCATTCATGAATGGTTAATCATTAAGAATGAATCTCATCGCGTCGTGGAGACGGTATTCTGTACGTACGCACGAGCGATGATATCATTTCCATAATTATTGAATTGAATTGGAGTGGATTATACAATATATCAGAATCAATATGATGTTGTAATAACTATGTATATTTATTCTTTACACCATTATACCCATCCATGTAAGGTGGTGGTGGAAAATAGATTACACCACGGCGTGGAGACGGTATTCCGTACGTACGCACGCGCGGTGATTTCTTTTTCCGTAGGATGGATAGATGGTGAAATAGAGTTGTTTCATACTTATACTAACATATCAGTATATGATTGATACTTATGTTATTACTTCATAATGAAACAACCTAAGAAGAAGAAGTGGAAGAAGAAATAAAGATGAAAGAATTGGTAACAGTAATTACCTCTTCTTTGAAGCGCCTCTTTGAGACCTCCTCTTAGGGCACTAAAATTGGTCTTTGAGGAAGACCAGAACCTCTAGGATGTTTCTAGGGAAGTGGAGAAGAGATTTTGGCAGGGGTTGGCCGAGCTTGATTTCTCAAATTGGTGTGAGGAGGAGGGGGAGGAGGTGTCCTTTTATAAGGGAGGAGAGGGGCACCTTAGGAATATCTCAAAATATTATTTTATATTAAAGTCAAAATCGGTTTATAATGGCTCCAAATGGTCTTATTTCGAAGATAAGGTGGGGATGGGTCGAAATCCTATCAACCAATAAGATTTAGACAAGTTTAGGGTATTATTTTAACCTTATCAATTAGATTTAACTCTAAGTTAAATAATTTAACTTTTACCATGTCTTTTTGTTTTCTTTCACTATATGGTTAATAAACTTACTATAACATGCCAAACGAACCCCAAATTGTTTATTATTAATATATATATCCTTATATAATTAATTTGGCCGAACCTTAGATTTTTAGGAATAAAATAACAATTAATAATATAATATTTGATTTAAAAACTATTTTGTGTCAATTTTGACACTATTTGATATATGATTTTTGTGAAAGTCATAACAGAATTATATGTTCGAACCAAGTTGATTAAATCAACATTAATATATCATAGTAACCTATAAAATTAGTGGAATTCATAAAAAGTCTTAAATTACATTTATTTTGGTATTTATATTATCAATTATGTCAATATTTCATTAATAAGATAATTACTGCATCATCTTTGTGTCAAAAATAAATTAAATTATTTGATGTCTAAAAATTAAAAATAAAATACCATCATGTAGGAAATATTTTTAGATTTCTAATGAATATTTACAATCGAATTTATCTTATGTATAACCCCATATTATAAATGATTTACTTATTAAACTTTTATTTTAACTATTTTAACCCTTCTTTAAATAAATTAATAATAAATGTCCTAATCTAATCCAAGTGGACCTAAATGGTCATATTTTATTCCTAAGTTTGTTTTTGGTCGAATTACACTTGTCCAATAGAATTAGGACATGTGTTAGGGTAATATTAATATCATATTTACCCTTAGTTACCCAATTTACTATTAACCGCGGTAAAAAAAATACAAAGTTACTATTCACCAAAAAATTATTTTCATCTCATTGAACCACATTTTAGTCCTTTATATTAACCATGTCTCTTGGATTTTCGAAATTCCATTCATAGAAGCGGTAAAATTAAGTTTTATGCAAAATTCAGTTTTTAACCTACCACTTAGTGGTTTCACTATTCATCAAAAATTGAAAGTTTTCAGAAAAATACCAAAATTTTACCCTAGGCTAATTTCGATATTCTGAGTCCAAAAATGAAGTCCATTTTGAAAAATAAAATTTATAAAATTTCAAAAAGTGATTATTACTATTCATAACGGCTAGTTTTAATAGCATATCATTGTTTAGTGAAACTCGGTATTGCGTATTACACACGCTATCGAGGAAGGTCGTGATTGCGTGTAATGAAAGGAAAGTCAAGGATGCGTCTTTTGCAAGCTCCTTTTGGTGTAGAGTACAACACAAGACTTTAATAAAATTAAAAAGAATATTTTTTTATAAAATCTTGGGCTGTTACAGCCCTACTGCTGATGAAGTAGCTCCTGAATGCGCACAGCGTGAAGAGTCCCTGGAACAAACTCTGCCTGAAACAGTCCCCCAAAGTCTACCCAGAGAAGCGTAATATTGTTGTGAACTTGAAGCATCGAGCTCCACCATCTACCCACTATTGCCTATAGATGGTTGGCAACAAGTATCACCATGAGGTATGATGATGTCCTTACCAATTAGATGACTCTAACCACAGCCTCCATCAAATCCTCTCTGGCTTGTGGGTATGTATCTCTCCTGAAACTGGGTGGCCTTTGGCACTGGAACACCTGCAACGCTCTCAAACGGCGTGAACCATCTACTACTGGGGCTAGTGGCATCAGTGGAAAAAATATGTAAAGCTATTGTTGGTTCCTCTGTTGGAAATGGTCCCTACACTGAGGCCTAGTCGCTCAGTGGGAAATCTGTGCATACACTCTCAGGACTCTAGGTGATCGTCCACATGGAGGCATCCTGAATGAAAGAGATGTGACACAGTCAAAAGTTATACATGTGGAGCTGACCTGGTTGAGCTGACCTAAGGAAAAATTTTGAAAACAAATGCTTAATAATTTTTTTTATGCACAATGTCTGATATAATAATTTAGGGTCTTTGTGTATGGATATGTTTCTTGCCACACCAACACTAGACTCCAAAAACTGAAAACCACACCCACTACACATAACACTATTTCTTTACAGAAAATATCATAGTCCTACGTTCTATTGTAGAACCAATTTCTCTTATACCAATTTGTCATGACCCATCCCCCGAGGCTCGTTCCGTGACTACCAAAATCCTGCCTTCGATAGGCCAGGGGATGGTGACTAGCACCATAGGAATAATTCTCTAATACTGGGAAGTAATATCTTTTATAACCTGTAAACACACACAAAAGAGCACACAACTGGATAGAAAACACTAGGTAAACAGTATAACAAAATATTGTATAAAAGTATAAGGGGATGAAAATACAAACCCCATATTAATGTACAAGGAACTGGAAATACAACTATAAATAAAGAAATGAAAAACTACTATTGGATCATCCGTCGGGATTCTTTCCTGAAATGAAGGTAAAAATGGCCTCCTAAACAATCCACGTCTGTCGGTCCCCTCCGTGTACCCACTCGTCATATGTTACACCTCCAGGTACCATCCAGTCCAGGTACTCTTGGCCTCAGTCAGGACCATCTATTATCTTCATCCAAAAAAACTAGGTGTGGGCATATCCAGTGTAGGGGTGAGCATAACAATAATCATTAGGGACCCCGAGACCCTCTTGGTCTCCCAAAATCAAAAAGGATAAACCATAAAGAATTCATGAGATAACTTTACTTAGGTATATGCCCATAAATATACCTAAGTTATTAAATGATCCATCTCAATCATGAGGAAAACACAGAAAATATGACTCAGCTCAAACATGATTTATTCTAGATGTAAAACATTTAGAACCCTTGGTTGTTGGATAACTCATACTATATCGAGTATATTGGGACTACCGCCACAACCAGTCGCATCCCACTAACCTTGGACTACTGAGGTACTCCTCCTGTCGAGTACCATGGGCATGATGCGTCACACAGAGGTGCTCCTCATCATGGGAGTGCAGCCACGACCAGGCGCTCACCCTCAATGCCTCCAGAGGCACATCTCTTGTCGAGTACCACAGGTTTGTCATTACAACCAGACGCTTCTCCACCATGGGTCTACCACCACATCCAGACGATCACCATAGGGCTAGTCGAGTCACTCCGAGTCAATCGATCAGTAGTCGTCATCTCTCAGCCAGCTACTAGGATCGCTAAAAAATGCTATCTTGTCCTCGGAATATCAACACAACCACATCTGTTCATTGCGCTAACTACCAATAATTACTACTTAGATGTATCCCAAAAGTCGTCCACAATATATGGGTCTCAACACATCTTACGACACATCAATCAGATGCTCGGTCTCTCAGTTATTAGTCTCCTAATCTCAGGGGCCCGGTAGGATTCGTGAACATTCCACCCTGAATGTATCTCAAGTATACCCCAAAATATAGCGGGTTATACTAAAAAGGAACGTTACGCTCCATGAATTCTATTGCCACTGACAGCTCGTTAAATGAACATCTGATGAAAAACATATGACCAAAAGAAGTGAAAATGGGTCGTTGCGGGCCCGGGTCAGGTGCGTGCCGTTCGGCCGACCAGGCCCTACTCGGTCTCGGCTGCCATAGTTCGGTTCGACCTAGCCTGAACTATTGGGTCTGACAAGACGGTGGGGGTTCCCACCCGTTCAGTTCGGCTGGGCCCGTTGGGACAAACCTAGTGGGTCGCGAGGGCGGTTTTTCCTGGAGGGTGTTGCATAGGTGGCTCATCCTGGTGCTGTGGAGCCATTTCATCATGGAGCGCAGCGAGGGAGCATTCAGTTCCACCATGGGCAGTGTGGTCAGAGTGCATTTGGCAGGGCACCACGGCCGTCCGGGCAGCGCATCCAGCGGGGCGGTGCGAACGGTGAGGCAGCACGACCATAGGAGCAGCGCAGACGGTAGGACGGTGTGGTCAGTGGAGTGGCATGGCTAGGTTGCTCATGGCCGAGGTGCAGTTCAGCCAGCATTTGGAACACCTCGGGGGCAGCACAACTATTTCATCTGTCGACTTCGTCGCCACCATTTCTGTTTCGAAGAAGACCACAGATAAGATTGTCAGGGGGTTGAGAAATTTTAGTTCGGACCACACTGTACCCATTTAGATTGGTAGAATATGGTTCACAAGAACGAAGCCAATAATGTAATGAATGATATCTAAAAAACATCAACTGCCATAATCCTTTGTTTAACAAAATATTCCCTCCCCTTAAGGAAAAACATACATGGATCAACATGATAATAAGTTAATCTGTCTTCTTTGTTTGAGAAGGAAACAATCAAGGGAATAATATAATACTTTCAATGACATCACTACCTTGTACGTTGTTCGTCTACAAGGTTATGGGGATGAAGATGAACCATTGGAAAAAGACGGACGTTGATTCTCTGTGGACGAGGACATCTCATGTCCGAAGGAGATCCGAGGAAGATGGTCGAAGTACAGGTCGATGTACTTCAAAGGTGGTGATTTCTTCTTTGGTGAATGCATTCTTCATAGGAGAGTTTTCTACCAGGAGCACTAGTGTTCCTTTTCCATTCCAAACAAATGAATATGTATACACTCCAAAAATAGATTATCTTTTATTTAGTAAGTTGGGTTTAAATTTCAAATTCTAGCATTTAATTAAATGATTTGGATCACTTAATTAAAGGGGGAGGGTTGACACCATTAATTATGGGGGGGGGGGTGGAACCATTAATGGAAGAGGAGGTCAAGAGGCTCCCCATCATTTATGAGGGAGTTCAGAGGGTTTACATAATTAAGTGGGGGGGGGGTTAGTATTAAGTGGTCCCCACACTGTAACCTCTCAAGCGAGATTAGGTTAGGGTGGGACCCACCACCATAACCTCTCATTGGATGTTAAGGTGTGGTGGTCCCCACCTCCATCTTCATATTGTTTTTTTATAATAGATAAGATGAAAATAAAACAGGATCTTATTTTATTTTATTATTTCCCGGAAAAATCCAAAAACTAACATTCACCCTTGACCAACTGCCGTCGAGGTAAAAGTTTTCTTTTGAAAATAATTGCACTGTGAGTTCAATAGTTCCCTCAGATTTCAATTCCATGAATAGAGTGAAATGTTAGAAAAACATGCTCATACGTATACTGAACATACTGGAAAAAAAATTCAGTAATTGATTCCAGGCACACCGGGCCTCGAAATCACACACCATTAATTTTCATAAACACATAAAATTTCCATTTAATTAAAACAAACTACATGGAAATTTCATGTCTTTACAATGGAAAAATAATATATTCACTTTTTTACGAGAGTGGGTGGGAATTTGAAATTTATTAGGAATATTAAATTAATATAAATTATTATTCTATTAAAAATAAAAAAATATGAATAAATTAAATTATATAATTATTTTTTGTAGAAACTCATTCATAAAATTTATATTAGAAAATATTATACTATATTCAATCCTTGAATTCTAATTTTAATCCTTACTTTACCTCATTGATTCTTATAGTGACAACATGTGTTTCTACACATTAATTATCATTATTACCACTAAAATACTCCAAACGAACCAAAAATGGACCCTAAGTGAAATTTGTATCATTATATGAATTATTTAGTGGAAAATTATATTCTTTAAAATTTTATATGATTTGATATATTATTATTTATTTTAAAATAAATGTAATGTCAATTTTGACACTATTAATTACATGACTTTGAAAAAATATCATAAAATCACGATTTATTCAATAGTACTCTATAAACACATAAATAAAATGACCATGTCACCTATAATATAATGTTAATATATTAATTATACCAAATTATATTTATTTTAATATTTTTATTAAAATTTATTTGATATTTTCATTAATTAAATAATTAGTGTATCAACTATGTGAAACTCCTTACATTGATTTTTTATCTCTTAATAATTGAAAATAAATTACATTGTGGAATAAAAATATTTTATTTTATCAAATTATATTTATAGTCGAAATTATCCCACAAATAAATTCATATTAAAAATATTTCAACTATTAAAATTTGAAGTATGTCAAAATTTAATTTTTATTGAACAAAATAAATTACATTGATTAAAATAAAAAAATTGAAATGATTGCTCAAAAATTATTCACAAGGATTAATTTTAGAAAAAAACTCAGCAAATAAAATTATGAATGGTATTAGGTGAGTTTTATAATATTATTTATACCCTTAATTACTTAATTTACCCCCATACCTGGTAATAAAATTTACTGCATTTAGTATTCATATAATCAAAATATAAGAGAAGAATATTTAATAATTTTATCCATATTAAAAATATTTAATCCATTTTCAAAATAAATACACATAAATGGGTAAATGTAATTTAAAATTATTGCCTTTTATGGGGTGAGGAAGTGGGTTATGAAATTGAAAACATTCAAATGAATAAAATTATGATATATCAAATTTCAATTTGAATATTATTCAAATGACTTATATTGGATCAAATTAATAATAAATTATCTAATTTTACATAATAAAAAAAATATAATGTAATTTTTACTGTAAATTATTAACCCGAAAAGTATATTTTTATTAATTTTTTTCACAATTAATCAAATCATGAAACATATCACCAAAATAAATAAAAACACCAAATTTAAAATATTAGTTCAAATTCCAAAAAATAATTTGTTTTTCAAATATAATTTAATAAATTTCCAAAACTATATTTTAAACACATGTTCCAAAAAAAGTTAAAATATCATTATTTTTACATAAAAACCACTTTTATTCGTAAAATTTTATTGGTTCTTATATCATGTATAAGAAACATAAATTAATAATGTTAAAAATTATAGTAATTATTATATATAAATATAAATTATTAATAGATACTGAAAAGTATTGTTTGTTTATTTATATGTAAAAGAGTAATAAATTCGCATTTTAATAGTTCTTGAGAAAAAATGTGTCATTTTATTTTTAAATAGATTTTGAAATTTATTATCAATTTATTTTTCAATGAATTCTGTATATATGTATAAAAAATATTTTAATAATTTTGTTTTCCTTATTCATACCTTCCATTATAATGGGTAGGACATAATAATAACATTAAAATAATAATATTTAATTGTTTTTATAATCCCAATGTGGCATATAATGTACGCTATCAAGCATTGTTTTTTAACACCTGATGTTATATTTATTATATTTTGTGAAAAATTGGAACCATTACAGATAGAACCATTTGAACAACAATCGGACCTTTGGAATAGTAGAATGAACATTTGAATTGTAAGCATACCATTTGGAATATTAATTTAATATTAGAATATTTATAGCACCGATGGAAGTATAGAAAATATTTTTTTATCTCAATAAATGAAATTTAGAATTATTTAAAAAGTGATAGATGTTAATAATATTTTTTTAATAAAGATAATTATGTTTCTGAATTTTTATAAGACACAAATGTTTTAATCAGACCTTTATAATAAATATAATTATTTAAAAAATTTATTCAAATAAAATTTATTCATTAATTAATAATGCGTTTTTTAAAATTGTATGATATTTTTATGAGAATATATGTAATTTATCAATGGTTTATACAATCTAGAATTAAACTAAAATAAGAATTATATAAATAAATGATTTTTGTGTTTAATATTTTCAATTCTCACAGCTAGAAAAATACTTTCATAAAAAAATATTCCATTTTAAAAATATACACATCTATTAACAGTAATGGTGATGTTCTGGTATGTTTAAAAAATATTTATTTTTTTGTGAATAATGAATTATGATAAATTTTGGTATTCAAAATTATAATAAAAATACGATAATTTTTTAGTCATTAATTATTTATGAAGTGATCATCTCGAGCTGATATGAACCATTAAATATAAATTTTCAAAATAATCAATGATATTTATATAATTGAACCAAAATAACAAACTAAAGAATATAATATTCAAAAATACACATATCGAACCCTTATAAATACAACCTTCCCACCCCTTATCCTCACTTTATCAAATACATGTATCATTCAAAAGCTCCTCGCAAAAAATTTATCGATCCTATCCCCCACATAATAGTGTTTCTAGTCTCACAGAATGACCTCTTTTTTCTTTATTTTTTCATTCGATGATGTGATATTCCAGAGGTAAAATTGACAAATGACTTCATTTTTTTCAAATCATATATTCTAATCAAATCCAATATCCATAATATATTTATATCAAAAATATATGTTATATTCATTATTTTTTATTGATAATTGAATATCTACCATCCATCATATTCATTTTGTACCTTTTATCCTACGAAATAAACCAATTTTATAATTATGTCGGTTACCCTTCGTGGTGGATAATAGGTTTCATTATCCATTAAATCCTTCAAGTATAGACTTAAAACTATTATTATAGCTACATAATATTTTAATAAGTATATTGTTAGTTATTTAATGTTTTATATCTAATATATAGACATAATATTAAATTAATTAAATCTCATTTCTAATATTCACTTAAGAATCCGAAATGAATGATCCACTAAACATTGTAATTTTCTACAATTAATCGTCATTATATGGGAACAATGTGTATCTAAGAATATATATTTATTTAATGTCACGCATAACATTTAGTTTAATTTTTATAGCTTTACTCCGATTTTATAAGAACATCCAAAATTATACAGAAGTGGATCGAACAATAAACCATGCAACGAACATCTAAGAACAAAAAATAGATCTTTATGACACTTCAAAATTTTAATTAATTATATAAAGTAAAGTTATAATAAATATAGTAAATATGTAAGATGATATGAATTATTTTTTTAATTAATATTCTTTTATTGTTTAAGATGATAAATTCATGTTTATTGCGATTCTAGATCTTTTTCCATGGGATCTCTCTAGAAATATTTATTATCATTGGATTATGATTTCAGTCTCTCTACCATGAATTATCCATTCATTATTCACGTGTAAAAATCAATACTATATATATATCCTATAAATTATATGATGTTTTTTTTAATATTTATTTCATGAAGAAATATATGTTTTAAAATGATATATTCTCAATTATTCATGATTACCAAAATCAATTAATGAGAACTTATCAATTTATTGATCACTTCAAGTACACTCATGAAAATTTTTCAATCTTCTGATGATTTATAAAATAATTTTTTTATTATATACCATTTTAGATCAATAATTTTTGTTGGAAAATTTTATGTCATTAGCCTTCTTAGAGAATCAATTGTCATTTTCCCAAATCCATGCTTAGGATTAAGTTTTTGAAAATGATTTCTCTCATAATTATCAAATTTTTACATAGAATATACATAATTGATCATCACATATAATTAATTTTTATCATTTTCAGATAATTTTTTAATTTTATTATTTCATTCAAACTATTAAGATATTCCATATGGTTATTCCTTGTGACATATCAATAGAACCAATATCATTACATGGTTAATCCTTATGTTTTAGAATTTTGTTTGATTTCATTTTTTAAAATACATATTCATTGAAATAACATGATTTTTATTCTTATATAACAATATAATTCCATGTGTAATTTTTTCACATGAGATTTTTTGTTTGGGAATATCAATTAAACCTAATCTATTATAAAACATTGAATACCATGGGATATTTTTGTGGCAGTTTTTTTATTCAAATGTTTATGTCATGTTATATATTTTCAACACATTCTTATATTTCCATATTATTCTGGTTTCATATTTATTAGTTTAGTTCTCTCAATTATTTTTTTCTGATCCATTCTTTTAGATTATCATATGATTCATTCATACATATATGTTATCATTTATTTCCATATTAATTTTAGTATATTGTTTCTAAGATTACCCCATTTATATATGTATTTATGAATTTATAATATGATCTTTTATGAGACAACATAAAGATAAATAATTTATATGATGATTAGAATAACGATGTTTTAGTTTATTTTTTGGTTTTATATTTTGGTACATAATATTTCAACGAAAACAATCATTTAGAGCATTTTTATTTTAAGAGATATTTAAATTTTAAATAATATAATAATTTGATTTAAATGTTGGGGTCTCCAAAATCATCCCATGAAATCCTTATAATCATCCCATTAACAAATAACCATATTATCCTTCTAAAACTAGAAGAAAAGTTATATATGACAATATTAAATGGGTTATTACAAACAATCTCAAATGGTATTAAATAAATATGTAAATTGTATACATCCTTTAAAACAGCCTAAAATTAATGATCCACCAAAACAAATTTCCAATAACCCTATCTATAAAAATAACTAATCATGTATGACATATAACAATGAAATCAAAAAACAACATTTAGTTATAATAGGCATGGGTCAAGTAAGACTCATTCACAACCAATAGTCGACCTGTTCGATAATGGCAATGCTCGTTCCCTCACAATTCATTGTTGAAAAAACATATAATATGAATTACACTAATATAATAGAAATATATGAAACACCTTGTGAATTTATTATATCATTCATATTAAATATAATTAATATACTCTATTCTTTGTGATATGTGAAACATAAAGATTAATATACCATGATATACTATAAAAGTATTATAATTTCACCATAATGTTACCGACTAGCTGTTGGGTTTTCAGGTATGATTTGCAGTAACAAAAAATTTAAAAATTTATCTTTTAAACTATTATGAAATTAATTAATTAGTTATCAATAATAGATAAGTGTTAGTACAAAAAATAAAAAATTATAATTTTTCAAAAAATATATTTATATGCACGTAATATGTTTCTACAGTAACAAAAGGAATTAATAACTTTTTGTAATTGTTTATTAATTGTAATGTATATATTTAATATTTTATAAAATTTATTGGCATTCCTCTTTTTATTTTATGGGGATGAGACTGGAATAAATCTTGTTTTATTGCATAAAATGTATTTCCCTAAAATATTGTGTTCTCATATTTTTTCAAACCTATTTTTAAATAAATTTCTTTTTATTATTCAAATCAAATTGTCTTTATAGACTATCATATATCAAATTTGAAATTAAAAATATTTTAAATTTGATTCTTTTTATTTTAAGCCGTTAATAAAAGTATATGTTGTTAAATTTATCACCTCAATAAAGTGTTAATAGAGTAAATAAAGGATAAATGAAAATAATTAGATCCCCATTTATTCTTCAAAATCATGGTATTTGAAGGTACACCCATAAGTTTCACCTTAGGCCTATATAATAATTAATGAAATGAAACATAAAAAATATTAATAACTAACATTTAAATAAATTTTTAGTGTTCACATATAGAAAGAAAAATGTTTTAGACATTTAATAATCACCATATTTAAAATATTTAAATAATTTGTTTAATTTTAATTTATATATAATTATTACTAAATATAAATTTACCTTATATAATTATTAAATACTCAGACATTATATATTTTCTACAAAAAAATGTAATAAATTATTTTTAAAAATTAAAAATATTTTTATTTCAGGGAGATATGTTCTTCCATGTTTATTAGAAATTAATATAACATAATAGGTTTTTATTTATTTATTATATAATAATATATTATTTTTCTTGTTTTCATTTGTGTCAAATTAATATAATTATATAAAAAATACGTTTACAAAAATTTAGGCATTTTTATTGAATTATTAAAAATCTAAAAATACTGAACTGTGATATTATGGAAATGATGTAGTATAAGATGTCACCCATTGGATTTTAGGATATAATATTCATCCAATAAATTATTTTGAAAATTTTTATGATTCCAAAATTTGATACAATGATTAAGGTTTAAATTAGTTTACTAATAAGAAAACTAAAAAAAGAAAAGATTCAAACAAAACCTAAAAACCATAAAAATATTATTGGTTGAGGTGATTTCATCCGCATCAATTTTTATCTTAAAATCATTTTCAATTTGGAATTATTTTCCAATTGTTTTACTATGTTTTGTTTCATTATATAAAAAGATACTAAGAGTACCCAACCCCTATCATTTATATAGAAACCCTTTCTTTTCTCTTATTTATAACACATCGAACATTAAATGTTAGAAAAAACATATAGAATTATAATTTGAAAAAACTAATTGACTCTATAGAGGTTCTAACCATAATAATATAACATTAAAAGGATCCTAGAGAGGATATATAATCGATATTTTTATAATAAGTGTAAATTACATTAATATATCCTAACATTTTTTAATATTCATTATGATCCAATATATTATTGGTGTATATCATAAAATAATAATTATCAAAATAAATATACATAAATTTTTTTATTAATTTGATATTGTGTCATGAAACCCTCTCTACTAGGTGCACACCTCCTGGGCCAGAAATGCAAGAAGGGAGATAGTGACCTCCAAGACATTTCTCCAGTAGGCCATAGCTTAGAGACTAGCACTAAGGGTATAATAAAAACACAAATGTGAGGCCATACCCTCAAAGAGAAGACATGCATCATAGAGAGAAAAGATAGAAACCCACCAACTCCATCATAGAATAAAATATAAATGAAACACCATGAAAACATATCTAATGTCATGAAAAAATATTAAGACTGAAAGGAAGAACTATATTTCCTAGAAGAATGTAAAAGCGATCGTAACCACAAATCCCAAACAGCACCTACAACCCCAATATATTAGTAACCAGCCCGAATCTCTAACTTTTTCCATGTGTCATAAAAAATAGTTTAAATATAAATAGTGATTTTATAATTTTATACTCAATACAATACTCCTCAAATACTCTTGTGAAAAAGTAATGTAAGAAAGCTAAAGAACATTAAACTTCATGTGAAACTAACATGTCATCCAAACTGGTTTGCTATGTTTATAGGTTCAGTAGGGATACTCTCCCCATGTTTTTCATAAGTTATTATCTAATATAATAATTAATAACATGGTTACACTTCTATTACTTCCCCATTTTTTGGAGATTTTCCCAAATTTTTCACTTCCTATGAATCTTTCTCCTGAAAGGTGTCCCATTAAACAACTAGGTGAAGCACCACAACATGATGCTCATGTAGTACATCCACCATGTACACCCAAAAATAAAACCATGTAGTTTCATGGATGTTATGTAGCTCTCATAATTTTAATCATACATCAGACATTATACCTCAAGCCATTACAACCCATACTCAGAGTAAGGATCCCTAAACCATCACAACCTATACACGTTACATCTATAGTAGTCCATAGTAGAGTGTATCCAGAATATATGTCTGTGAATAACCTCAAGCCATCACTACCCTCTACAAAAATATATAGGGGAAACTAAATAGTATTTCAGCCAACACAACTAACTACCAAGAGAAGAATGTTGGGATAATTGATGTAGTAAACCCCCCATCCTCCCCCGGAATTATGGGGTAAACATCCTCTAAGGATCAAAATCCCCAGGGTGTATGTTGCACTAATTTACAGGGTGGATTATCGTATTGAAAAAAAATATATAATATAATATATGTCACAACAACACTATGTAAAAAACCTAGTGTTAGACTCAACTATACCTATGGTCTCTGGGACTGTCAGCTTCAACATCTAAGATTAGGTATCCTATATTCACAAAACCATAAAATGTGATTAATTATATTGCCTTTTCTATTTTTATCAGTTACACATTGGGATAAATAATTCATTAAAAATTAATTTACCATTAAGAATTCCAAATTATATTTCTTTATTATTACAGAAAAAGTCCAATGTTACTTAAAAAAGATCCCTCAAAATTTTGCCGCAACAAAATCTAACCCCATGGTTTAATTGTCATTCATTATGTCATTTTTTAACGTCATTATTAGTTTTCCATATTCACAGGTATTCTATAAAAATAATCTAAGCTACTAAACACATGGGACACAACTCGATGAGTCAATGAATGGCTCATCAAATCTTTTCCAACTATAGCAGGAGCATATACCCATACTCCCTTGGAATGATAGACAAAAAAATCATGTGGCATAACCCACGAAATGTCACCCATTTTTGAAGGAGGGTAAACAAGACCATCATCCTTGAGTATTGGGTAATATAAATTATTGAAACAACTAATAAAAATAAGCATGCATCCAAAAATTCACCTCTATCACATTTCAACATCTTTGGTGTCCTTTTAGACTCCCAAATTTCTAAACCAATGCATCTCGCTAATATATGCATCAACAGCTTCTACAACCAATGGGCCTCCCTATGATGAAATATCAAAACTGTTATCTAGGATCACATCATAAAAAAACAACATGAAAAAAACCATCTTATTAAATGGTCTCATGGCCCTTTAACAAGTTATCCAACAATCAAACACAATTATCTATCATAAATCCAATTATAAGGTTGTTGGATGTTACAAGAAATATGGTAACTTACAACTCTACATGTAATTATCTTTTTATCAAAAAACTAGTTCATTAATCTATATGGAATTTAATGCATTAAAATTTTGAGGTTCCAAATGTGGGTAACCTAAACCAAAAGCTACCATAAGAATCACAAATTTATTATTCATTCTTATAATATAAATTATATTAACATCATACATAAAAAACAACCATATTTATTTACATTCCTCATTATCATTAGAAAAATAATTATCAATAAATTCAGGAATTGTGTTCATTAGAAATTATCATCCAGAAAAAAGTTATGAAAAAATAATTCATATATATCACTCTCTCTAGATAAAAATATGAAAAAAATATGATCGATATCAATTTATTTAACTAGTTCAAAAAATTATAATGTCAATTTAATTGTGATCCAGTGGGATAAAACATGCAAACTCTATAGTTGTATGTTAAAGAATATATATGCAGTGATTACACTTCTTCAAAAGGTTCTGGATGTTCTTTAAATTCGAACGATTCACACAAGGGATCACAATTGTCTACTCTAGTGAAAACTACATCCATTCGAGGATACTAGAACACGACTGACCTAACTGAAAACCAAGAAAACCCTATTAGAAGAATGTAGATCACATGAAATATCATGTTATGGAGAAACATGATAATATGTACACAAAAATAAATGATAAATCATACCTTATAGTGATGTTTGATCGATAATTCTTGGTTTCACCATACCAATGGGTGCACTTGCAGCCAGAAGAACATCAAGGGGAAACAATCCATGAAATAATTATTGATCACACAACTAAAATAGAAAATAAATAATTTTTTTTAAGTTTCTTACACCAGAGAAGAATGATTAAGAACAAGAGAGGAAGATATATCTCCCATTTAGAAGATTTAATGGAGTAACAGTTTAGGATATGATGGATTTTCCATTAAATGTGGATAACATTAAGACATGAAGTTTGACCAAGTAAAGGAATAAAAATTATTAAGAAAATTTATATAAGGTTTAATGGATTTTAATCATCCCAAATCGCTTAAAACAAATCCTTGAATGACTTTAACGTCAAAGAAAATGTTAAATCGCTGAAACTGAAAAAATAAGGAAATTTGGATAGGAAATAAGAAACCATTCTAGAAACACTGTAGACTCACTAGTCTGGAAACATTATATACTCACCGGTCTGGAAACACTATAGACTCACCATTCTGGAGAAACTGTAGACTCGCCGATCTAGAAATAATATAGACTAACCATTATAGAAGCACTGTTGAATCATCAGTCTAGTAACACTATAGAATCACCATTGTAGAAGAGTTTTAGACTCGCTGGTCTAGAATCACTATAAACATACTATTTTGGAAACATTTTAGTGTCATAGATTTGAAAACACTATAAACACTCTATTTAAGAAGCACAAGAGACTCACAGGATTGGAAACATCTTAGACTCACAGTTCTGGAAACACTTTACACTCAGTGTTCTGGAAATACTATAGACTCACCAGTTTGGAAACACTATAGAATCACCATTATAATAACACCGTAAACTCACCGGCCAATAAAAAATATTGACTCACCATTCTGGAAGCACCGTAGAATCATCAGTATGGAAACACTGTAGACTCACAGTTACTGTGACACCGTTTATGTGACACTATTTATTTGACATCGTATCATTGTTCATAAAACAAGAAACATTGTTAACTGAAACGGAAATTTGGAAAATTGTTGGGGAAAATTCAACTTAACATCAAATTACATCTCAACCATGAGAGTTCCTCTTGTGAATGGACTATAATGGTTCTATCCATTACATTATATACATCTCAAAACATTATTGTCCCCAAGAATCAAAATCCAAACGAAAATGAAACAGAAATGTGGTACGAACAACCACCCATCGTTTTACATTTAAAAAGATAGAAAGCCATGAAAAGAACCAAAATAATTCCATTTTATAATCATGAATGGTATATAACCACAAAGCGATAATTTTTACATGAAAATAGTTAAAAATCATTCAACAAGGGGTATTGAGCACATATCTGTGATAAATGATCCCAGATACTCTCCTCCACACCATTTTATTACCCAAATACACAAACTAAGGGGATATAACGCCCACACAACACATTCTCTTTGTGGTCATAGAATTCAACAATCTGTTCCTCAAAGGTCAAATATTCGTCAACATTGATCTATCCTCAATCGAAGATATGATAGTCATCATGAAGATAACGAAGTATATTTGACACATGAAAAACAATTTGCAACTATCTCAACTATGGGCGAAGTGAAACTCGATATACAACAGATCCAACATGAGCGAACACCTTAAAAGAACACACATATTGTGGAGAAATATTACTCCCATGACCTAAACATCATTTCCCAAGATAATGAGTCACCTACAAAAACATTTAATCCCCAACATCAAACTCCATCAGTTTCCTCTTTTAATCATCATATGATTTTTGACCATCATGTGTTGTCTTAATCCTATAATGAATCACTTGAACCATATGTATCATATAATTTTATTGTTCCAATATGATAATTGCTGACACTCTTACCTATGTTCAGCACAACAGAGATTGAAAAGGTTGTCCATACGGTTCTTCAAATGGTTCCATAAAAATGGTGGAGTGAAAGCTATTATTGTATTAGAACTTCCACAAGGGTAATTTCCTCATCCTCAAACCTCAATAATCTAGGACACAATAGTGCTACATGTTTTCAAGTGTCTAGATATACCTCTATGTCATCCCATCCGTCTGTGTATAAAAAAATACTAAGGCCTAGTTTTCATTCAATATCATTCTAAATTCCTCTACACACTTTAGAGGTAAAATGAGGATCGCGGTCTGAAATGAACATACTCCAGACTCTGTGGAGTCTCACTTGATATTATAGATACCGCCTCGAAAAAAAATCCACTTATCCTGACTCCTTCATAACAATAATTTTGGATGATTTTGTTAAATTATACACTACCACCCAAAGAGCATTAATCCTCATTGAGATCGAGGTAAACTAGTTACAAATTCCATGTAGATGTCATCCCACTTACACTAAAAATTATATAATGGATGCAGAAAACCACCTGGGACACTATTCTCAGCCTTCATGCTGTTGAAGACCAAAAATCAAGGCACAAACTATTCAACTGCTCACTTCAGGAAAGGGCACCAAAACGAATTCCTCATTCTTTAGTACATCTTTTTCACACCAGGATGCACCACCGATGGAGAACTATGGAACTCTCGATGAATCGTCCCATGCATTGCCAAAGGATGAAAAATCAATCCATGATACAACACTCGGTGTTGTTCTTCCTCATAACAACCATCATGGGCCTCCACACAAACAACTTGGTCTCTCCACACATCCACATCAAGATCACTCAACTGGGACTCTTAGACATGCAACACCACCGATTACTACACCATTATCTAAAAAGACAACATATACCCCAAACTTCTCACATATCAAGTTATAATGCAACATGTTATTCCATTACTCTGTATCAATTACATGTTTCTTGAAATGTATCACTACAAGAATTCCTTCACATCACATCCACTAAAAAATTACACTTCCTTGATTTATAAAATATTTCAAAGTCATATTCCTATAATAACTACATACATAGATTCTATCACAAGATTAAGTATTGATGGAAGACAATATACCTCGAGTTCTTACGGTTATTGTAAACCAAAAAGCGCTCTCCAATGAGGTCATGTATCAAAAATATTAGTCAAAAAACCATGGATGGAAACTCAATGATGTGGGTGGAATAGTTATGTTCATGGGGGCTCAACTGTCTAGACCCATTAAAATGACCTATCTTTGCTTCATCAAAAGGCAGTATAACCCTAGATGTGAGGCATCGCAAAAAACATCCAACTGAATTATTTTTGCTGGAAGACAATGAAATAAAGTATATAATAACATATTCTTCATATAATTGAAATATGACTTACACTAATCAGTCTACATGAATACCTGATCATTCCTAGTCATTTATGTTAGTGGAGTCGCAACTCGAGAGTAATCGGCTACGATCTTCTATAGTATCCTGTTAGACAAAGGAATCTATTCACCTCTATAAATTTCATGGGGGATACCCATTACACAACTACTTCTATCTTCGATGTATCCAGAGCTACACATTGCTGGGGCACAACATACCACATAAAATAGACTTCTCAAGAACAAAACTCACATTTTGACAATGTCTAAAATAGTTTTTATTGGGGAAGAACTCCCAAAATAGCGTGAATATACTTTACATGAAGAACCTCATACATAGAGTAAACAATGATGTTGTTGATGAATACCACTATGAATTTTCCCTAAAACTCATTAAACTCATCGATCATCAATCCCATGAAAAATTCTGGAGAAATTGTCACACCAGATGTTATTAAATGAACTTGTAATTCAAAGGAGGACAACTGAAAGGTGTATTCAGGATATCCTCTTCTTTCACAGGCATTATATGATATCCTAATATCAAGTCAAACATTGAAAAACCAACATTCACACATAATTTTATTGAATAAATCATCAGTCTACAGAAGAGGAAATGGGTTCTTCACATCCACATTGTTTATGTGACGATAATAGATACACAATAGCAATCTTTTGACATCGTTCTTCACAAAAAATATTGGTGCACCCCACGATGATAGACATGGCCAGACAAAACCACATAGAATCATATGCTCAATCTATATATGCTGATCTTGTAACACAATATGGTAAATCCTATATGATGAAATATATATTTGAGATGCTCATTAATCTAGCTAGATCCCGAACTCGACCAATCATTAAGGGGTAGTGAAAAAAATATATAGGGGAATGGCATCATGGTACTCTTCTATGAAAATGTAAAATAGCCAACTACAAATATTCTTACGTAATAAAAATAAGCTTGTCCATCAATGATGACAAGGATGGAACATGATTTAACATATTCGTGGGTATCGCTTGAAAACAAAATCGATGTCTCTACATCATCATCAAAGAACACCACCCACCTCTTGAAGAAATAAACAATATGCTTCCTAGAATAAAACCAATCCATTATGAGGATAACATATTATTTTTGTATCCTTAATCATTTGATATCTCCCCATGAGTGGTGCTGCCCCACCACTAGCTCACAGCCTCTACAAACAATAATCAAGTTAGTACGACCTCCAACTAGTGTAGTCAACGCCAAAGGCACTAAAAGCCTCTCTGTCTCATCTTAAAAAGCAAGGAAAAGGCAGGTAATATGAATGATTTTTTCTCTCTTGAATCAAAAAATGTATACACACAAGTATAAAACAAGTAATGGGTACCTCAAAAGATGTCTGGTTCACCTGGTGCTGGCAACACTAAAGCATGAAGTTAACTGAGACCTCCTTCATGACCTCTCTAACCCTGATTAAGTCCCCCACCACCACACCCACACCCTACTCTCTATGGATGTGGAGAATCACAGTGATGTCATCTTCCTTACCCATATTATCTCATCTAATCCATAGTTGTTGCAACCTACTACTGTTTTCTCATCTAGAACTACCTCAATGGTGGCACTTGGAGTAGAACACCTAGTGCACGATGACTACTCTAAATGTTCTATCACTATAGCTTCTAATAACCTTGTTCTACAAAATAAAAACAATCTCATGATCCCAATGAATAGAAATATGATCGGTTTCTCTTAGAGACACGAGTTGATGAGGCTGGGACCTACCCTGGACAAAACAAAAATTCTTATGCATATAAAAATGGAATCCTAGGCCACTGCTCTGCTTTATGACGAATCTTGAAGACTCACCTATCGAGATGATATAGTTATGACCAATTTCCTCTCAATGAACTATCACCTTTATAGCACCATAAGTTTTGTCTTCAACATATATAGGGTGACGTGGCGCCATATATATGGACGCAGAGCCTCCTCAAAATGCCTCGCCCTGAACTACTCAACTACCAACAGGTCCAAAGAATATTATTATTGGATCATGAAATGAATTCCAACTTCTCGCAAAGTATAGCTCCCTCTATCGAGGGGTAAGAAGCTCCTAGTCACTGGATGTCTTCTTGGTCGATGAGAGATACTCGACTCTGAACATATTTCGGAACTCCTCCCATGAGATTGTTGACTACTGTTGATCCTTGAAGAACAAGAACCATCACGACCTCACTCCTCCATGTAACATTGTCACAACCAAAGGAAACTAGTGCACCATCAAACCACGTATCAATCTAAACCTTATCTCGACCTCCTCCAACCGGTATAAAAAAATTATAAAATACAATATATATCACAAGCACACACATGGAAATACCTAGTCATAGAATCAACTACATGTAAAATATCTTGAACTACCAACTTCCAATTCCAAGACCACTTATCCCATAAGCACAGAACTATTTAAAGATATTCATATGATTAATTTATCCATTTTAATTAGTTTCACATTAAATTAATTATTTCTTTAATCATTAATTAACCATTACAAAATCGACATTATATTTCATTAGCATCACACCCAAAGTACATTGTTACATTAAACGATACCTCAACATTGTGCCCCAACAAAATCCAATGCCAGGGGTTAACCATCATTCATTAAATAATTTATTAACATTGTTAGTACATTCCAATATTTCCATACATTCTATAAAATCTTGCTAAGCTACTGAACACAAGTGGGGTCAACTTAGTGAGTGTATAAACTAGTAGTCAAGTCATTGAATCCTATAGCAAGATCATGGACACTTCCTCCCTTAGGGATCTAAGGATGGAAATCATGTGGCATACCCCATAAGCTTTAACCCCATTGGGAAAGAGGGTATGAAAGTCCATCTACATTGATTATTGGAAACATTAATGTAGATAAACAAACAATAATAATCATAAAGCATCTAAACATCCAAATCCAACCCATTTCATCATCTCTGTTGTCCTCTTAGACACCCACAAGCCTAAACTGATTCATTTCCCCATTTTAAGAGTCAAATCATACCACAACAAATGGCCCACCATGCTCCTCAAACCGCAACATCCATCCAATCTCACATCACAACAAAAGAATCATGAAAACAAACATCATATCAATTGGTATCTTGGACCTTAAATAAGGCGTCCAACATTCATACACAATGACACCCCATAGATTGAAGATTAAGGCTGTGGTCCATTACCAACAAGAAGGTAACTCTGAACACTATGATGAATTATAGTTTTATAAAACACCCATTTAATTAATCCATAGAGAAATAAATGATTTAAATTTATAGGTTCCAACTATTGGTAACAAAAACAAATATTTATCATGGATATCACAATTTGATTAAACATTGTTAATAAATAAACTGAATTTAATTAAAACAATAAAAAAAACAATCAAATTCATTTACATGCCTCATTATATTAATCCAAATAATTAATAATTAATTCTGTATTTACGATCATTAGAATTTTCCAACAAGAATATAAATCTTGACAAAACAATCATTGATATAACACAATATAGAATAAAATGAGGTAATTACATACAATCAAGATAAATTTATTTTTCTGGTTCAAAAATTTATTATGTCAATTCCATTGTGATCTATTAGTATAAAACAAGATAACTCTACATTTTTATGTAAAATAATATATCATAAATTAATCCCCTACCTAAAAAGATTATTGATTTTCTTTATACATGAATGATCCACAAAACAGATCCATATCATTGCCATCGTTGAGAACTGTATCCATATGAGGATTCTACGTCACGATTGAACCATGTGAAACCAAAGAAAACCCCTTTTGAAGCTTTTAAATCACATGACATAACATGGATAGGAGAAACCAAAGAATATGAACCCCAAATAATGACAATAAATCATACCTTATATTGATAATTGATCTATATATCATGGTTGAACCAAATCAAGATGTTCATTTCTAGCATAAATAACTTCAAGGTGAACCAATCCATGAAGGAATGTTTGACCACACAACTCTTATGGGATGGAATGAATGGTTCAAGAACCTCACACCAAATAAAAAGGAGGAAGAACAACAGAGGAAGATACCTGACTCCATTAGAATATTTAATAGAGATACAATTTAAGATACAATGGATTTTTCATTAATGGAGGTTCGCATTAAACCGCATGATTTGACCATGTAATAGAATCCCAAACCATATGAGATTTAATATACATGTTATGGGAATTTAATTGGGCGCAAATCCATTAAGAAAATTCCATGAATGCCTTTAACATAAAAAATGCTAAATTGGTGAAACATGAAAAATATAGAAATTTTGAAAAGGAAATATGAAACCATTATGGAAACATTGTAGAACCACATGTCTAGAAAAACTGTAGAATAATTATTCTGGATAACTTGTAGACTCAATGGTATGGAAAAACTATAAACATAACAATCTAGAATCATGATAGAATCACAGGTTTGGGAACACTGTAGACGCATCATATTGGAAACACTATAGACTCACTAGTTTGGAAATATTGTAGACTCACTATTTTGGAATCACATTGGACTCACCATTCAGAAAAAAAAATCTAATCACCTATCTGAAAGCACAATAGAGTCACCGTTGTTAAAATTAATTGACTCAGTGGTTTGGAAACAATTTTGACTCACTATATTTGAAACACTATAGACTCACCAGTCAGGAAACACTGTAAACCTAACGTTTTTGCGACACCAATTCATTGACAATGTTTCAGTGACACCGTGTGACTTTTTATAAAACTGGACACATTGTTCACTAAACTAGAAATTTGGATAATTTATTTAGATTCTTTACCTAGACATCCCATAATACCTCATGCACTAGATTTCATTAAGGGAATGGACCAGGGTGTTCCAAGTCGTTACATCTGATACCACTCAAATCATTATCGTCCTTTAGATTTAAAAACTAACCCAAAAGAAAATATAAAAGGGGTCTGCACAACCACACATCATGACACCTTTCAAATAGATATAAATCCACAAGAATCGTCAAATGAAATCCATCTTATAAACATGATAGGTCTATAACCACAAAGTGTACATTTTTACCAGAAATGAATTAAACATTACACAACATGGGGTATTGAGAACGTATATGATAATCATGTTCTCATGTATTCTCCTCCACGCAACTATTTCTCTAGAAGAAATGATCCATGTGGATAAAACCCCCGCACAACACCTTCTCATTGTAGTCTTGAATTTCCCCAGGCCACTCATCGAATGTGTCATTATCATTAACATCATTCTCTGCCTAATGGAGAATGTGAGAGTCATCATAAAGATAAAAACAGAGCTGAAATAGATGAAAAAATTCATTTATATATCTCATATATGAGGGATGTGATACATGATACGCCATGGATACAACAGGAGCCAACACCTTCAAAAGCCCAACAAATTGGGTAGAAGGATTATTCCCATGACCAATCCATTAATGCCCATGATAGGGATTCCCCTTCAGAAACATGTGATCACCCAAATTAAATGGATAATGGATATTTAGTTAGTATAAGGTTTCAAAGGGTGCCATACCAATGGTGGACTAAAAACTAATACTATAACAGAAATCTGCCAAGGGTATGTCCCTTATCCAAAAACCACCAAAATCATGGACAAAAGAGCGCAACATGTCTTTAAGAGTCTGGATACACTACTCTATCTGATCATCTGTAAGTGGATGAAAAGTATTTCTAAGGAATATTTTTGTCCCAAAATCGTTCTAGAATCCCCTATTCACCATTGAGGTAAAACAATAATCCTGATCAGAAATGAACATCTTCGATGCACTGTGGAGTCTCACCACCTCTTCATGATACTACCTCAATAAAACATCCACTGATCATGACTCATTTATCACTATAAAGTGGGAATATTTTGTTAAATTATCCGCTACCACCCAAATAGCATCATGTACTCCCTAAGATTGATGTATAAAATTAAAAATGGCAACTGATATGTCTCCCCACATCCAATAAGTAATTTTTAATTGTTTGAGAAAACCACTAGGCTCATGGTGCTCGACCTTCACCTTATAGAGGACCAAACATCGAGACACAAACATGAAAACTTACAAGATTCAGCATAGGCCGCCAAAACTGACTAATCATTCCTCGGTACATCTTTATCACGCTAGGATGCACAGCTAATTGAGAAATATTGAACTCTTTAAGAACCATCTCATGCATTGCCAACGGAAAAAATGCCTTCAATGATATAACACTCAGTGTTGTTCAACCTCAATCCAACCATCAGGGCATCACCACAAACAACTCGTTCTATCCAGACCTCCAACTCTAGATCCCCAAAATTGGAATCTTCCACTAGCTTCACCATGGATGACATCACTATACTCTGAAAAAGACATCAACTTCCCACAACTTCTCCAATATCAAGAATTAATTCTGAATATTCTTCAATTACTGTCAAAGAATCACAAGATTCACGCACTGCAACACTACTCAACAACCTTCTTATAGTATCCCTTACAACATTACCTTTCTCAGGTGTATACAATACTTCTAATTCACATTCCAATAATTTTCCATACCCCGATGCTATCACAGGTTTTTCTCAAGCAAGGTGAAAACATACCTCAGGCTCTTCTGATTGGTGTAAACCACAAAAATATTTCAAAATAGCTAATGTATCCATAAATTTATAGATAAAACCATGGAATCTATCTCATGGTAATGGGTTTAGTAGTTATGTTCATGGGGGAACAACTTCTGAGACACATAATCATCTACTGTTCTATCCTATTACAAAACAAAGTCTAACACTAGATAAGAAGCATCACATAAAACATAAAAATGAACTATATATGCTGGAAGACAATGAAAGGAGAATATACCAACTTATCGTTCAGATATTAGAATGTTTCCGAACACGAATCCATCCTAAAAAATGTCTGATCTTTCCTGGTCAATGTAGTTAGAGGAGTCAAATATTGATAGAAATTGTATATTAACATCCATTTGTAGCCTATGAGACCAAAGAAACTTCTCACCTAAGACATTTTTTTGGGAGCAACCTAAGACACAAATTCTTTTTTCATTGATGGATTTGTATCTACGCTTAGTTTGGTCACAACATGATCCATGAAATGGATTTTTCTTGACCACAACTCATTGTAATTCCCCGACCCTAATTACCCATAGTCGGTGCATTATTACATAACATTGGCATGATCACAAAAGATCAAGTCTAAAAAGAATTATTAGTTTAGTATCCTAGAAACACTATATACATTCATAAGTTTTACATTACATCATAAAATAAAAACAACAACAACATCTTGTCCCATTTGAGCACACTTATCCCTTAGACTATCCATTTAGTTTAATCATAATACACTTATTCACATCCTGGGAAAATAAAACATAGAACAGTGTGAGCTCAGATGCTCAGAAAGGATAAGAAAATAGCGGAAACATTCATAAATAAACATAAACATTTAAGGTAATGTATAACTAAAAAAAGCCTTTTAGACTTTAACTTCAGAATAATGTGGAAAAGATAAAATGAAATAATGCCATTTTACTATTCACATGGATATTCTACTGTCGAATAATCACATGAAATATCAATAACCACTTTCATAATTATGGAATACATAATACCAGACCATCATAACCACATAGCCAAGGCCTCGTTCCAAGACTAAAAATATGATTTTGTCAAGGCCTCGTGCCAGGAAACATGTTTGTCTCATGAGACCTATAGATGCATCGAGGAGCTATAGAGGGCTCCACTCATCACTTATTAAGTATAATGCATTCTTCATATGAACAAGTATAAACATAACATAATCATTTGTATTAAAACAAGAATATGAAATGTGAATACTTTCTCCATAAACCATGAATGGAATAAAAATAATACATCCACAATCAAACATATCACAAAACCTTCAATACAATATTGAAGTTTTGAATCATAATAAATCAACTTCAAAATAGCTTAAAATCCATCAAAGGATGTTGGCGTAGATGAAATAAAAAATATTTGAGAGAAATATCTTCCTTGAAATCATTTAAAAGTCACATAATTGTAAAAGAAAACATTTACTTTGAAAATATTCTTATAAGCTTATAATGTAAGCTTCTATGATTTTAAATATACAGAAAATATTTGCACCTTCCGTATAAGTTAAAAAAACATTCTTACCCTAATTTTTTCGAAACTGTCTAAAAGTACCATGTTTGGAAAATGACCGAACGATTCATTTCAAAAACATATAATGTCAACAAAGGGTATAAATGTAATTAACACATTTTCTAATAATTATTAAAAATGTTTTTAAAGATATTTTTAATAAACATGGATGTGGATGATAAAGAGGTCCCAGTAGATAATTACATATGAACAGCCTTGAATAATGAAGTGGTTGTAGAATTAACCCTTACCTCATGTCTGACTTGACTTGATCGTTCCTTAATCTCCGGAATAATACACTAGAGATAATCTCTAATTTATTAAGAACCTTTTTCAAATTAATTATCACTTATTACCATGTTATGAAATTTATGTAGTCATTTAACGTAATAACGAATGTTTTGTCGATATTTGGTACTTGAGTCAACCAAAAACCTCTTATATTTACACGTTTTCATGTGGAAAAATATCCATTATCTGTAAAATTATATTAATGATTGTGATATCATATATATCATATATATCCTTTATATACATGCATTTATATTATTACAAAACATTTAGAGGTACGAAATGAAACTCCCCGTTCATGGAGATGTTAAGCTGTACGTACGCATGAACACTACATTCATTTCTATTTAATATTTAATGGAATTAAATAATGATGATATAAAGGTATATTATAATTCCAATTTAATATGATATATAATATCATTTAAATCCTTCCTTTATACGTCCCACATATGGCATTAACGATTCAAATCACTTTGAGGGGGCGGCAGTCCTCACTTCCCAAACTGAAATTATCGCATTTACCCATAATGGAAATCATAAAGGATTTCCATATATGAAAAATATATAAGAATAAGGAAAACATAAACATAATATATATCATATATAAAAATAGATTCATTATAATGGCCACCATGAGAGGTGTTAAAATAACAATGAACAATCATCATTTCGTGAGGCAGTATTTTGCCACCCACAAAAGCAGTATGTTCTATGACCATTAGACGAAGGTGTGTGTAAGTGTAAATCAAATTATTTTCATAAAAACACCCTATTATATTGAAGAAACTTGTTTTGTAACAAAAGAAAGGAATAAAAATAGTTTCTGGGGTTGTATAAGAAAATTAAAACAAAAGAACATACGAGAAGACATTACCTTAAAATTGGGTAACTCTTTTTGATTTGAGCCAAAGGCTTCATTGGGAAGACAGCTTCCCAAAGTGAGTATTCTAGGAGTAATAGAGGGAATTTGAGAGAGTATTTGGGTAGAGGTTGCCCGAGCCAAATGTATTTGAAGGTGTAATGGCTCGGACCTCTCCAACCCATTCCATTGTCAAAAAGAAGGTCACGAAGTGTTCTGGTGGGTAAAATGGACTTTTCCCACACATTCATGAATTTTGTAAGTATATGATGTGTACTGTGAGTACACACCATGTACCACCTTGCTGGGTATATCCCGTGTTGAAGGTCGTGTCCTTGCCGTGTGAAATAAATTGGTACACGTCGTGTACTTCGTACTACACGCCGTGTAGTCCCTCCCCGCGTACGCGTTACCGTCAAAATATGTGTTGACTAGTCAACGGGTGTGTGCTGTGTTGGATCCATTTCATTTCCGTGTAAAATAAATGGGTACACATCATGAACCCCATATTACAGGCCGTGTATTCCCTCCCCGCATACACATTACCCTCAAACCGTTTGTTGACCAGTCAACGGTTGCGTGTCGTGATGAAGGCCATGTTGGAAGCCCATTGTGACTGTGTGAAATGGCCGACTACACGCCATGTACTATTTTTTCTCTCCTATAAAACGAGGGGTCACCTCCTCCTTTTCAACTCACTCCCCTCCTCCCCTTTCCTCTGAGTAGAGCTCTCCCAAGAGACTCGAAGTCTCTTTTTCTTCCATAACATCTTCGTCCGAGCTCCGATTTACTATCCGTCAGCGGCCACGGGATCGTAACGACGAGCCGGAACATCTGATCTTGGATCCGTTGATTTTCATTCAGCCTTTCCTTTCCATCTTCCACCCAAGGTGGTTTTTTTGGGATTTGACAGAAGTGAAGGACGCCGACAGACGTCTTCTAAAGTTGATCCGGGTGAGCGTTGTGATCAGAACCTATTGAGGAAGGGATATAACCTTCGTCTCTCTAAATTTTTATCATGAGAGGTTGGTGTCCTCTTGTTTACGTGAAACACTTTTGAACCGGTTTAATGAAAATAATAACTAGCTTATATAACGGGGTTGTGAAGTTTGTGAATGTAGTTGCCTTCTTTATATCCTGTGATATTATGTTGTGAATTGAATAGGCCTATGCCTATTGAAAATCACGGTCATTGGGGGCCTTTTCATGCTCAATGAATTGTTTCCCTATCTTTCTAAACCATTTTTGTGAATGGAACATTGTTGAATGTGGAATTTTGTTAATCACGTAAAGTTGGCTGATTTAAAATCTAGAACCCTTGTGTGATCACCCTGGTTGAAAAAAATGGAATAATAAACATGTGGGTGTTGGATTGGATACATGGCATGTAATGGGGGTATTTTGTTGGTTTTTGTGGATCGGATGAGCAGCGGGGCTGCGGTTGGCTTGGTCGTGGGTTGCTGTGAATATTATGTTAGTGATGGACAGTGGGGCTGCGATAAATGGTATCAAGGGGTGATGATGTACATTGTGGTTGTGGTTACGGTGGTTGGCAGCGGGGCTGTAGGGATTGGTTTGAATGTGAACGAACTATGGGTTGTGAATAATAAAAAAAAGTGGAAAAGTTAATAAATGGAGGGGCATCGTAATGGAATAGGAATAATAATCAATGGTTTTTTTGGTTTATAAGAAGGGACTCATTGTGTTGCTTGTGTTTTCCTAACATTATTTGTGGATGGCAGGGATATGATTCACAAACGATTGATATGGTTGGTTGTGGTTATTTTCCCAATAGATAAAAAACTAAAGAAAAGAATTCTGCTGAAACTTGAAAACCTAAATGGGGTTGGGGTTGTTTGTTGCATGCATGCATCGTAGTAGTTGTTCTGAGGCATGTGCTCAGTTTCTCTGTTTAGAAGCCATATGTTGGGATGTGTGTTTGGTATACATATATGTATCTATATCTTTTGTGTTTTTATCGCACCCCACCCATGTTGAGAAATTAGTTCCGAACACTCCAATTTCATGGGAGATGGTGTTTTCCACTTAGTTACTAGCTCTTTCCTGCTCCTTATTCCCTAGGCTGTGTCGTCTTGAGGTGACCTTACACCTAAGACCCTTCAGGTAGGTTTCGATTGGGGTGTTTTTGGACCAAGACCCTTCGGAAAGGTTTTTTTCCCAAGAATCTTTGGGATGATGCCCAGGTGTCTTCAGGCGAGAGTTCTATTACTATTAATATTCCCATGATTCTTCTAGATGAGGCCCAAGTGTGTGCGGGTGGGATGCGTTGTCGTGAGGCCCAGGTGTGTGCGGGCAGGATGTGTGGTTGTGAGGCCCAGATGTGTGAGGGCGGGATGCGTGGTTGTGAGGCCCAGGTGTGTACGGGCGGGATGTGTGGTTATGATGGCCAGGTGTGTGTAGGCGGGATCTGTGGTTGTGAGGTCGTGGTCTGTTCGAGCGGGATGTGTGGTTTGTGTGTCCCAGGTGTGTGTGGGCGAGATACATGGTTGTGAAGCCCTGGTGTGTGCGTGCAGGATGTGTGGTTTGTGAGGCCCAGGTGTGTGCCGGAGGGAAGAGTGTGGCAGCGTTAAGACGTTCTCCATTAGGAAGAGGAGCTAACTAGTGGGAATGGTGCGGGGTACCCAATACGCTTGTTCTAATATAATAATACATGTTGTGATTGTGTTTTTGGTGAGTGTGGATGGTGAGGTTGGGTGGATAGAATTCCATGAGAGGTTTCTTCTGTTGTTCTCACGGGACATTAGGATGTCTCCCCACTTTTGAATGAGAGCTTTAGGTTTCCCTTCTGAGTAAACATGTATTCTCACCATACATCTACATTCAGGTTTCCATGAGGACTACCAGGGTCGTGCGGGACCCTACTAGTCGGGACAGTTGCAGTTGTTGCAGTTGTTGCACTCTTGTTTCTTTTGGTATTGTACTTTTGAACTTTCTTGTACTTGTACATTGTTTCAAAACTATTTAAACATTCTTGTGGGATTGTTTTGGGTTTTCTTCTATACACTTTTTCTTTTCCTTTTTGGTGGTTTACTTGTCCTATTTCCCGATCATAAATAATAAAAAGGATCATGCCTCCCATATTTGTGAAAAATCATACCCTTGGTGCAAGTCGCCACCCCGAGGCCTACTGGAGGTGGGACTCGGGGGGTCATTATCTCCATTTCACCATTGCCAACTCAGGAGGGGCATCTTTGGTGGGAGGGGGTTGTGACAGAATGGTATCATAGGTGAGGGGTGAGAGATAGGATAGTGTTTGGTGTTAGGAACTATGAGGATTTCATCGGATGGTAGGGCAACCGTGTTGGCAGATCTTGGTGCGTGGCATAGGTCGGGGATGACCGGCTTGGACACAGGATTTTAGGGGGCCCCGTGATCCGATGCAAGGAATCTGAGCCTACCGATCAAGCAAGTGAAACTACATTGATTGCAGGGTAGAGACCCTAGGGAAGATAAAACCATCATCATGATTTTGTTTTACTTGATTTGGGTGTTCTGGTAAAGAAATTGAATAAAATGATAAAATGAAACCTTGAGAAATTATTTGCTACTTGGGCTTAGGCGATCCTTGTTTACCGTACATCTATGGCACCTGGACATCATCCCCGGGTGACTCAGACAGCCGAGGCCCAACAGATTCAGTTGGTCAATCAGTTGAGGATTGACCGAGAGGAGGAACATAGCCAGTCGAAAAAGACTCTTCGTTCCTTCCAGCGGCAAACCCTCAAGAAGTACTAGGGTATTACTTCTGATACAGAGATGGAGGGGTGGCTTGTAGACCTAGGGATCACTTTTACCTTGATCGGTGCTGCGAAGGAGTACTGGGATCCCCTAGCAATCAGCCAGCTGAGATGTGAGGCGCGATAGTAGTGGATGCTCTAACTTAGATAGGGGATATATGCAGAGGTTCTGTGGGAAAACATTGACATGGAATTCTGAGATGAATTCCTTTCTTCCATGATCAAGGAAGAGAAGTGGCAGGAGTTACTCTCCCTCTAGTATGGATATATTTCAGTCTGAGAGTTAGGGATCATGTTCAAAGATCTCCTATGCTTTTCTCCAGATCTCTTTCCGGATGAGGTGTCTTGGGCGACACGTTTGGAGGAGGCACTTCGTCCTTCGCTCTGGTATGTTGTCACCCCCTACACCCTTCTTATGTAGTTGGTATTATAAAAGAATCCAGAGGTTGTAGAGAGGATGAACTCGCAAGGAGGTGCACCGCGTGAGGGGATCCGGCCAGGTTCGTCCAAGGGAATGGAAGTCAGCAGAAGGCCTCCTATGACGGGACCTTCCATGTTCAGGCCAGTGGGGATTAGGCCCCTGCAGTTCCTGTTTAGATCCTCAGGTCCTCGTCCCTTTTTCACGAGCCCAAAACCGAAGTGTTTTTCTTGTGGTGGTTTTGGGAACATTCAATGTTGGTGCCCGACACGAGCTTAGTACGGTGGAGGTGGGCAGGTTCAGTGCCCACCTCAGTAGCACCAGTTGCCGGCGAGGCCCTTCCAGTAACAATAGGACCATGCTCCTCCGAGGATAGACATTGCAGGAGGAGGCCGACCTCATCGTGCTCCCCAGGGACCTCAACCAGGACGTGGATGGGGAGGTGGTCGACATCCGAGTGGCAGAGGAGCTGGGTGTGGATAGTTTCCCGCAGTAGAGTTGATAGCTCTGGCAGGACCAGAGGAGGTGCGAGGTACGATTTATTTATTCAGCACTCTCGTTTCATCATTATTCGATTTCGGAGCTTCGCACTCCTTTGTTGCACCCGATCTAGCCCATGATTTGGGTCTAGATGTAGAGTGAATTTCCATACCCCTAGTTCTGAGTACACTAGTTGGATGCCAGAGCAGCGTATCTTGTGTTTTTCAAGGATTTGGGCTGACGTTGGGACCACATCAATCTAGTGGGGATCTCCTTTTTCTATAGATGCACTCGTATGATGTCATCCTAGGCATTGACTAGTTTATTTCTGTTAGTGCCGTTATCGACTTGTTCCAAATAAGAGTCATGTTCTCCGACGTGGATGAGCATCATGTATATTTTGTTGGCGATAGGAGCTATCAAGAGGGAAGCTGGCATGTGAATCCTATACTTTCCTTCTTAGGTGGTTTATTAGTGGTTTCAGGTGATGCAGAGATGGTGGATATCCCAGAGGTTGTTGGGGTTTTCCATGATGTTTTTTCTTGAGGAGGTTGTGACTCTACCACCCCCCCCCCCCCGATGTGACTTTGAGTTCGGGATAGACTTACAGCCTGGTTCTCATCCGATTTGGATGGCCCCTTATCAGATTGAACCTTCAGAGTTGCGGGAGTTGCGGATTTAGATTGATGATCTGATGGAGAAGTGTTTTGTTCAACCTAGCGTGTCTCCATGGGGTGCTCTAGTTTTGTTCGTGAAGAAGGAAGATGGTGGTGTCAGGTTATTCATAGACTACCAAAGGATGAATCAGGTAATAGCCAAGAACCGTTACCCACTTCCAAGGATAGATGATATCTTCGGCGAGCTGAGGGGAGAAGGTATGTTTTTTAAGATTGAAATACGATCTGGATATCATCAGCTGAGGGTGATGGATAGTGACATCTCGAAGACGGCTTTCAGGAGCAGGTATGGGCACTTCATATTTGTAGTGATGCCGTTTGGAGTTATGAATACACTTGATGTGTTCATGGGACTTAGGATCATTGTCTTCCGAGAGTTTCTAGACCGTTTCGTCATTGTGTTTATTGATGTCATCCTGATTTACTCACGATCAGAGGAGGAGCACGTTGAGCATCTCAGGGAGGTCTAGGAAGTCCTTCAACACCACCAGCTTTATGGGATGTTGTCGAAATGTAATTTCTTGATCCAAGATGTACATTTCCTTGGGCATGTGGTGTCTTAGCATGGAGTGTCATTAGACCCGTCGAAGGTGGAGGCATTTGTTTCTTGGGTGGAACACAAGGGCATGGAGGAAGTTCGTAGTTTTCTGGGGTTGGTAGGTTACTATTGGTGGTTTGTTTTGGACTTCTCTCGAGTTTTTGCTCCATTGAAAGCTTTTACTAGGAAGAACAAAGTCTTTCTATGCAGCGATAATTGCCAGAACGCTTTTGACTACCTGAAGGAGAAGTTGGTCAGTGCTCTCATACTCAGGTTTCCAGAGGAAGGGTTGTTGTATGAGTTGTTTTGTGATTCTTCTGGCCTTAGTCTGGGGTGCATGTTGATGCAGAAGAAGGGAGTGATCTGTTATGGGTCTAGGCAGTTATTCCCTCACGAGCGTAACTATGCCACCCATGACATAGAGCATGCAGTAGTAGTGTTCACAATGAATTTGTGGCAACATTACCTCTTTGGGGAGCGCTTTGTGGTCTTCTGATATCACAAGAGCCTGCATTAAATGTTCTCTCAGTGTGACCTGAACATACGGCAGCGGAGATGGGTTGAGTTTCTCCAAGACTATGACTTCGAGATCTCTTACACTGAAGGTAAGGGAATTGTTGTGGCTGATGCCCTGAGCATGAAGTGACATAAGGAAATGATTTGGGAATCCGCGGATGCTTGGAAAGCGATGGGAGAATTCACTTCCTTGCACTTGGATGCTAAGGTAGAAGGTGTTAGAGGATGTTTGTTTCAGATGAAGGTGCAATCCTCCTTATTGCAGAAAGTGGAAGAGTCTCAGTGGGGTGACTCTGAGGCAGATGTGATGCGGGATCGTTTCGATCAGGTAAACGCTCCAAAAGGATGGTCAGAGGGCAGCCGACATATGATTCTTTTCCAATGAATGTTGTTTGTTCCGGAGGCGATGTGCGAGGGCGTTCACCGTGAGTTCCATATCTCAGCCTTGCCTGTACATCCGGGAGTTTCAAAAATGTACCGAGGCCTGAGGGAACAGTTTCGGTGGCCCGGGGTGAAACAGGCAGTGGCAGAGTTTGTGGCTAAGTTCCTATTGTGTCAGCAAGTAAAGGATGAACACCGTGTACCCAGTGGTTTGTTGCATCCATTAGATGTCCTCGAGTGGAAGTGGGATGAAATCTTGATGGACTTCGTCACAGGACTACCCATAGCTCAGGGAGGTTATGAAGCTATCTGGGTGGTGGTGGATCGACTGACGAAATCAGCTCACTTCTTAACAATTAAGTAGTCGGGCCCGGTGAGTACCTTAGCACAAGGGTACGTAAACGAGGTGGTGCATTTACATGGAGTTCCAAAGACTATTGTCTCAGATCGGGAAACTTGGTTTACCTCATGAGTTTGGAGGGGGTTACAACATGCTTTTGGAAGCCATCTACGCCTTATCACTACTTTCCACCCCCAGATCGATGGGCTGACAGAGCAGACTATCCAGAAGTAGGAGGACATGTTTCGGGCAGGCGTTCTGGAATTCAGAGGATCATGGGTACGACACATGCCTTTAGTAGAGTTTTCCTACAACAACAGTTTCCACTCTACTATTGGAATGGAACCATTTGAGAATTTGTATGGAAGACCACGTCGTTAACCCATTTGCTAGGAAGAGGTTGGTGAGATAGGTGCTCTTGGGAAAGAGGTAGTGCAGAGCACCACAGAAAAAGTCCAGCTTGTACATGAGAGGATGAAAGTTGGTCAAGACCGACAGAAGTCTTATTCTGATCATCAGAGGATACCCTTGGAGTTCTAGGTGGGAGATCATGTGTTCTTAAAGGATTCCCCTCGATGGGGGCATCAGAGGTTTGGGAAAGGGAGAAAGATCTCACCTAGGATCATCGGACCTTTTGAGGTGCTGAGGCGAGTCGGCGAGGTGGCATATCAGCTAGCCCTACCACCATAGTTGGAGAAGTTTCATGACGTCTTACACGTCTCCCAACTATGTCTATACTTACACAATGACTCTCACGTTATCGACTGGGAGAGTTAGATTTGTGAGACGACGAGACCTTCGAGGAACAACCAGGCAGAATTGAGGATCGTAAAGAGAAGGAGCTATGTGGATGAACCATTCCCTTGGTTTGTGTGTTGTGGATGCATGGTGGCCTCGAGGAGAGAACTTGGGAGTGAGAGGCTCAGATGCACGCTCAATACCCGGAGTTTTTTTACTTATGTTTTCATTGTTTTTCTGATCTTTGATTTGATGTTATACTCTGTACCTTTGATATATGGAATCCATGGCTTGTCGGTTTTGAGGCCTTTTGTTTCCTTATTCTCTAGAAGTGTGTACCATGTTCAGATGTGTGGGAAAAAGGGAAAAACCTGATCCTTAATCGAGACGCATTAATGCGGATGCGATTGAACCTGTGTGGGCGAGTCAGTGCCGCCTAAAGCGGATAATATCTCGACAAATGAGAAGGAACTTCCCCAAACCATATGTTTGGGCAGTGTGTTGGTTGTGTGGTGTTGGGGGTAGTGCAAGTTGAAAAATCGTAATATATGGATGTGGGAAGACCCAATCCATAATCGAGACGCATTAATGAGGATGTGATTAAAACCGTGTAGGCGATTCAATGCCGCCTAAATAGGATAATATCTTGACATAGGATAAGTAATTCCTAACACATATTATTAGGGTTGTTGGATATGTTCCTATTATAACGAGAACCCTAAGAGCTATCTTGTTGGGTACCTCTGGGTTGGTCTTTGAATTCTCGAGGACGAGAATATTTTAAGAGGTATCTGATGTAATGTCCCGGACCTCTCCATCCCATTCCATTGTCAAAAATAAGTCCACGAAGTGTTTTGGGGGGTAAAATGGACTTTTCACACACTTTCATGAATTTTGTAAGTACATGTCGTGTAGTGTGAGTGCACACCGTGTACCACCTTTCCGAGTATACCCCATGTTGAATATCGTGTCCTTTCCATTTGAAATAAATGGGTACACGCCATGTACCCCATACTACACACCGTGAAGTCCCTCCCCGTGTACGCGTTACCCACAAACCGTGTGTTGACCCATCATTGGTTGTGTGCCGTGTTGGAGTCATGTACTTTAGGTGTGAAATAAATGTGTACACGCCATGTACCCCATAATACATGCCATGTAGTCTCTCCCCATCTACGTGTTACCCTCAAACAATGTGTTGACCAGTCAACTGCCGCGTGCTGTTTTGAAGGCCTTGTTGGAAGCCGCGTGGTGACCTAGTGAAATGGCCGAGTACAAGCCGTGTACCATAAAGTACATGCTGTGTACTTTTATTTCTCGCCTATAAAAGGAGGGTTCCCCTCATCCTATTCAACTCACTCCTCTCCTCCCCATTCCTATGAGAAGAATTCTCCCAAGAGACTCGAAGGATCTATTTCTTCCATAACTTCTTCGTCTGAGATCCGATTTACGATCCATCAGCGGCCATGGTATCATAACGATGAGCCAGAACTTCTGATCTTGGATCTGTTGTCTTTTCATCAGCAGTTCCTTTCTAACTTCCACCCGAGGAGGTTTTTATGGGATTTTACAGAAGTGAAAACGCTGACTGATGACCTTTAATGTTGATCTGGGCGAGCGTTGTGATGAGAACCTGTTGAGGTAGGGATCTTACCTTTGTCTCTCTAAATTGTGCATCATGCGGGGTGGGTGTCATCTTGTTTACGTGAAACACATTTGAACCGGTTTAATGAAGATAATAAATGGATTATATAATGGGGTTGGGAAGTTTGTGAATGCAGTTACATTCTTTATATCCGGTGATATTATGTTTTGAATTGAATAGGCTTATGCCTACTAAAAATCACAGTCGTTGAGGACCTTTTCTTGTGTAATTAAATGTTTCCATATAATTTTAGACCGTTTTTTGTGAATGGAACATTGTTGAATGTGGAATTTGGTTAATCACATAAAGTTATCTAATTTAAAATATTGAACCCTTGTGTGATCACCCGGGTTGAACAAAATGGAATAATGAACACATGCGTGTTGGCTTGGATAGGTGGCATGTGAAGGGGGTGTTTTGTGGGTTTTTTTTGGATCGGGTGAGCAGTGGGGCTGCGGTTGGATTTGTGATGGGTTGGTGTGAATACTATGTTTGTGATGGGAAGTGTGGCTGTGATAAATGATGTCAAGGGGTGATGATGCACGATGTGGTTGTGGTTATAGTGGTTGGAAGCATGGCTGCAGTGATGGGTCTGAATGTGAATGCACTATGGGTTGTGAATAATAAATAAAAAGTGGAAAAGTTAATAAATTATGGGGCATGGTAATGGAATTGAAATAATAATCAATGGGTTAGTTGGTTAAGAATAAGGGACTTGTTGTGCATCTTGTGTTTTCCTACCATGAATTGTGGATGGCAGAGATATGTTTAACAAACGATTGATATGGTTGGTTGCAGTTGTTTTCCCAGTAGATAAAGAACTAAATAAACAAATTCTACTGAACTATGAAAACATAAATGGGGTTAGGGTTGTTTGTTGTATGCATGCTTCGTAGTAGCAGTGTCGAGGAACGTTCTCAGTTTCTCTGTTTAGAATCCATAGGTTGGGTTGTGTGTTTGGTATACATATATATATATGTGTATCTTTTGTGTTATTATCGCACCCCACACATGTTGAGAACATAGTGCCGAACACTCCCAATTCATGGGAGAGGGTGTTTTCCCCTTAGTTACTAGCTCCTTCCTGCTCATTCATCCCTAGGTTGTGATGGATTGAGGCAACCTTACACCTAAGAACCATCAGGTAGGTTTCGATTGGGGTGGTTTTGGCCCAAGACTCTTCGGGCAGGTATGGTTTTCCCAAGAATATTCGGGATGAGGCCTAGGTGTCTTCAGGAGAGAGTTCTATTACTATTACTATTCTGAAGAATCTTTGGGATGAGGCACTGGTCTGGGGGGGGGGGGTTGTGAGACCCAGGTGTGTGCGGGCGGGATGCGTGGTTGTGAGGCCCATGTGTGTGCGGGCGGGATGCATGGTTGTGAGGCCCAGGTGTGTGTGAGCAGGATGCGTTGTTGTGAGGCTGAGGTGTGTGCGGACAGGATGCGTGGTTGTGAGGCCTAGGTGTATGCGGGTGGGATGTGTGGTTTGTGAGGGCCAGGTGTGTGTGGGCGGGATACGTGGTTGTGAGGCCCAGTGTGTGCGGGAGGGATGTGTTGTTTGTGAGGCCCAGGTGTTCGCGGTCGCGAGGAGTGTGGCAGCGTCAGGACGTTCGCCGTTAGGAAGAGTAGCTAACTAGTGGTAAATGGTGCAGGGTACCCAATACTCTTGTTCTTATATACTACTACCTGTTGTGATTGTGTTTTTGGTGAATGTGGATGGTGAGGTTTGGTGGATAGAATTCCTTGCTAGGTTTCTTTTGTTGTTCTTACGGGACATTAGGATGTCTCCCCACTTGTGCATGAGAGATTTAGGTTTCCCTACTATGTTTACTTGTATACTCACCCTATGTTTACTTTCAGGTTTCCAAGAGGACTACCAGGGCCGTGCAGGACCCTACTGGTCAGGATAGTTGGATTTGATGTAGTTGCTACACTCTTGTTTCTTTTGGTATTATACTTTTGATCTTTCTTGTACTTGTACCTTGTTTCAGAACTATTTAAACATGCATGTGGTATTGGATTGGGTTTGTTTCTATACAATTTTTCTTTTACATTATGGTGGTGTACTTGTATTATTTACCGATCTTAAATAATAAAAAGGTTAATGCCTCCCATATTTGTGAAAACTAATATCTTTGGTGCTAGTTTGCACCCCAGGGCCTAATGGAGGCAGGACATAGGGGGGGGGCATTATCTCCCTTTCACTATTTCCAGCTCAGGAGGGGAATCTTTGGTGGGAGGGTGTTGTGATAGAAGGTGTGAATAATGTGGTTGAGGTGGGAGCCTTTTATAAGAGGAGAGGAGGGGATCTTTGGGAAAGATTTAAATGTTAATTTATTATGAAATGCTTTTCGGATTTTAAAGGTCCCACAATAATATATTTCAAGGATAAGGTGATAATGGTTCTAGATACACCCATCCAATAGGCTTTATATAAGATTAAGTCTTTGATTTTACCTTATCGTTTCATTTTATTTAAATCACTCATTAATGAGGTAATTGCATCATCATCATGGTGTCATAAATAAATTTATTTATTAAATGTCTTAACATTATTAAAAATTTACCATGATGTAGGAAATCTTTTTATCATTCCAATGGATATCTATAGGCTAAATGATATCTTGTATAACCCCTTTTAAAAATTATTTTAGTAAAACAATTCATGTTTGTGACATTTTAATTTTTACTTTAAATAAACGGTATTAATGTCATTATCTTACCCAAGTTGCACCATGGGGTCCCAAAAATTGACCCCTGGATTTTCATGGTCGTCCATGAGTCATACAATAAGAGTAGGACATATGTCATGGTAATTTCATATTATTATTGCATTATTTTTACCTTAAATTATTCTAATTACCTCTAATCGCGGTTAACAAAACTCAAAAGATACTATTCAATAAAAATTATTCTCATCCCATTGAACCACATTATACTTCTTAATTAAAACCATGTATTTTGGATTTTTGACATTAAATTCACAGAAGCAGTAAAATTTCATTTTAACGATAAACCAGTTTTTTAACTACCACAGAGTGGTTTCAATATTCATCAAAAATTGAAGGTTTTCGGAAAAATACCAAAAACCCATCGTAAACTATATTTGATATTAAAAATTCAACGATGATGTCTATTTTACCAAATTCAAGACACATAAGTTTCAATAATTAATTTTATATTTAATTTCTATTGTCAAAACAAATAGTGTGTTTTTAAGAAACAATATAAATCAAATGATTGAAAATTGTTTATTTCCAATGTAAAAGTGATAATAATTTAAAAGACCACCATTAGATAAAATGGTAAAAATAAATTCTAATTTTATGTTAAAACCACTAAATAATATAATTTTTCCGTATAAATTATTTTGATTAAAAAAATTGTTTTTAATTAAAGTTTAGTATTTTACACCATTCATAAAAAATTGGATGTTCTCAGAAAAAAAACAAAAAATTATTCTTATGATAATTTTGATATTCCGAATCCAAAAATGAAGTCCAATTAGAATAATAAAATTTATAAAATTTCAAATAGTGGGTATTACTATTCATAACGGCTTCTTTGAATGGATGCGGTGTCTTAAAATCTCGAACTTGTGTACAATTCAAGCTATTGCATTATTGAAATTGTTGCATACCGTGGATGCTTGGGGTGTTACATTCTTCCCTCCTTCAATAAATTTTTTCCTTTCAATTTGATATTGTTCTTCAAAAATAAAAGGTTGAAAGTAGCAAATAACTTTGTGGAAAACCCACATCAGAAATAAAGATGATAAAAATATAACATTAAAAGAAAGAAAGATAAGTACAAAGGTCACCCGAGATAGCCAATACTAGGATTCTATATAAAAATGGATATGGAGGAGAAAAAAACCATCAAGGTCTAATGGAGAGTTGTAGAAAATAAGATTAGGAGGATGTTAACTATAAGAATATCACAAACTTTTGATTGGTTAAACGGTCTTTGATTCCCCATTAGGAAAAGTTAACCGACAACATTTTTTTTAATATACCTTTCATAATGTTCAAAAAATTATTTACGAGATTTACTATGAACGTATGGAAATATACTTAATTATCATGTATACATTAATTCCATACTAAATTTTTACCATAATCACATCGTTCACTACAAATGGTAATAGAACTCAAAATTTTTATATTTAACCTAATCGTACAAGGTTCCAAATAATAACACATACAATTTAGATTAGGAAAACTATTTTTTAATAACCATGGACTTCCTGAATGCTAGTGGTAGGTAATAAAGGCCTGGCACACTATGGAAGTGGGTTCGATTCCTGCATCTTTGTCCAACGCGAGAGGTTATCGCCCGACCTATAGGTTGTCCTTTTCCTAAAACTATAGTATTATAATATTTCATCAATAATCGTCAGAAATGTTTTAACCTTAAACAATACTATCCTATGTTCAACTTAATACATTCCAACCTTGATCGTTATCTGAAATACCTATGTCTAGACTCTTTGTAAAAGGTATCTAAATTCTAAAATCAATTGTGACATCAGATTCCCCAGACAATGTAACGAATCTCTTATTGTCACATACTGAAAATATGATTACCTTATTCATATTAAATCCTTAATGTGAACAAGAAGTATTGTAGTACAACCCTTATATATATCACATTATTAATATAACAAGAATATAATCCTTGAGTACAAAAGCAAAAATACATTAATTATTCCACTTCAATTGTAGTAACAACATAATCTTGGCCTCGCTCCCTTGTCCTTTTCTGAGGTAAGATTCCTTGGAACTTGGTGCATTCATTTTCAAAGTGTCCCATTTCTCTACAATTGTAGGATTCAACATTAACAACCAATTTCATTCCCTTTCATTAAAAATCCTGGGGAACTTTTTCTCCACATTTATAACAAACTGCCTTACCTTTTAGGCAAGTACCAAGGTGATTATTCCCACAATTATCGCATAATGGAAAATCATTCTTTCCTTTTTTTCCCATTATCTGTCTATTTTTCCACCATTCTCTTCTTATCTTTCTTTATGTTAATGTCATAACATTTAGATAATTCCTTTTCTATCTTGATAGAACATGAGACTATATCATTGTATGTTGAGAAAGATTGTGATAATAATTCCCAACGGATAAACGGTTTTAACCCATCAATGAAACGATCGATCTTACTTCTTGGATTTTGTATATAATCTGCAGCATGCCTCGCTAACCTTATAATGTTATACTCATACATTGCAACATTATCATCCTCCTTTTTCCTCAGACTTAGAAATTGTTTTTCTGTATCTACTCGACGGACATGAGGAAATTATTATAATAATAAAATATATTTGAACTCCCTCCATTCCACATTTTATACATCATCATCTTCCTTCATGTTCTATAGCAATGAAAACCATTGATCAAAATCTCCAATGAGGCGATAAACTGCCATGATAACTATTTCCCTTTCACTACTCCCCAAAGCATGAAATATTTTCATTAGGAAATTTATCAATTACACAGCTACTAATGGATTTATACCCCTATTAAATTTTGTTGGTTGTAGCCTCATGAATCAGTCTAACATTGATCCTCCACATTTCAGATCATAGTGCTCCATACGAGTAAGGTTATTATTCATAATCTGTGTGAGTTTTCCCAGTATAGCGATAAGTTGATCATCACTAGTTTTATCAGTAGCTCCACTATATTTATCTTGACCAGGAGGTAAATCCACTCATTGAGTGTGTGCATTGATACAGTTTTCATTCCTTCCACTATGAAACATTTCTAAACAATGGAATGAACTAGATCATTTTATGAATCAAAATACATAATTCCAAACTTGAAAAACAGTTAACATAAATTGAACAGTTTATGGATATAATCTATAATAATAATAAAAAATTGTTTATGAAAGTATATACTCATAAACCATTCATAATTGTTCGTAATTAAAATGGGATTTATCCTAAGCATATCCCCTGGGAGTGTCGTAACCAAGAGTGCAGTAAGGCCTATTGTCGTGCTCTAGTTCCTGTTCGAGTCTAGCTCAAAGAGGTGTTTTTAGGTTTTACCCCTAGGTACATCTGTGCTTGGGCCACCTCTAGCTACTCGTATCCAGACAGGGATTTATTGCTCAGAAATTACACAAAATCAATACTTTACCAAAATTATAGGATGTTCTTCTATACTAATCCTCAAAGTCTATCTTAGGGTTATGTGCTCTAATAAGAGTTTATCTAAATCTAGCATCAAAGGTTAGTACTAAAATTCCCCTAATACTAACTGTAACGCCCTGACCCTAGTTACCCAGAGTCGGTGCATTATTACGTAACATTGGTATTATCACAAAATATCATTTCCTGAAAGACTTATTAGTTTAGTAGCCTTGAAACACTAGATACATTCATAAGTTTTACATTACATCATGAAATAAAAACAAAAACAACATCTTTCACCCATTGAACACACTTATCTCTTATATTATCTCTGCAGGTCAATAATAATACACTTATTCACATCTTGGGAAAATAAAACATAGAAAGGGGTGAGCTCAGATTCTCAGTAAGGATAACAGTATAGCAGAAACTTTCTTAAATAAACATAATCATTAAGGCAATGTATAACTAAAACAAAAGCCTTTTAAACATTAACATAAGCATAATGTGGCAAAGATAAAATGAAATAATGGAATTTACTTATTCAAATGGATATTCTACTAGTCGAATAATCACATTAAATATCAATAACCACTTTCATAACGATGGAATGCATAATTCCATATTATCAAAACAACGTATCCAAGGCCTCTTGCCAATTCTATAGATAATAATTTGTCAAGGCCTCATTCCAAGACACTAGTTTGCCTCATGAGACCTACCGATGCATCAAGAAGCTATAATGGGCTCCACCCGTCTCTTATTAAATCCAATGCATTCTTTATATGAACAAGTTTAAACATAACATAAACATTCGTATTTAGTCTAGCATACGAAATGACAATACATTATCCATAAACCATGAATGTTATAAAAATAAAACATGCACAGTCAAATATATCACAAAACATTCAATACAATATAGAGGTTTTTAATAATAATAAATCAACTTCATGTAAGCATAAAATTCATCAAAATATGTTGACATAGAATAAATCCACACTATTGGAGAGAAATATCTTTTTTGAAATCATTTAAAAGTAACATAATTGTAAAAGAAAACATTTACATTTTATATATTATTATAATATTTTAATGTAAGCTTCAACAATTTTATAATGACGTAAAATAGTCACACCCGCCGTATAAGTTAAAAAAACATTCTTACCATAATTTGGTCTTAAAGGTCAAAAAGTACCTTGGTTGGAAAATGACGGAAAGTTTCCTTTGAAAAACGTATGAGTTCAAATAAGGGTATAAATGAATTTAACCCATTGTCTAAAAAGTAGTAAAAATGTTATGAAATAAATTTTTATGAAACATGGATGTGGATGATAAAGAGGTCATTGTAGATAATTACATATGAACAACCTTGAATAATGAAGAGGTTGTAGAATTAACCCTTACCTCGTGTACGACATGACTCGATCATTCTTTAATCTATTGAATAATAAAATAGAGTTAATATCTACTTTCTTAAGAACCGTTTCCAAGTTCATTTTCCCTTATTACCATGTTATGAAAATTATGTAGTCCTTTAAGTTAATAACAGTTGTTTTTTCAATCTTTGGTACTTGAGTCAACCATAAACTTATTATAATTACAAGTTGTTCATGTGGTAAAATATAAATTACCTATAGAATTATATTAATGATATTGATATAATATATATCATATATATTCAGTATATACATGCATTTAAAATATTATATAACATTTAGTGGTAAGAAATGAAATGCACCATTCATGGAGACGGTAAGTCGTACGTACGCATGAACGCTACATTCATTTCTATTTCATATTTAATGGAATGAAATCATGATGATATAAAGGTATATTATAATTAAAATATAATATGATATATAATATCACTAAACTTCTTTCTTTATACGTCTCACATATGGCATTAACGATTCAAATCACTCTGAGGGGGCGGTGGTCGGCACTTCCTAAAATGAAATTATCGCGTTTACCAATAATGGAAATCATAAAGGTATGACATAAATGAAAAATACCAAAGAATAATGAAATCATAAGCATAATATATATCATATATAATAATATTTTCATTATAATGGCCACTATGAGTGGTGTTAAAAGAAGATTGAACAATCATTATTTCGTGAGGCAGTAATTCGCCACCCACAGAAACACTATGTTCCTTAACCATTAGACGAAGGTGTGTGTAAGTGTAAATAAAATACATTTCATAAAAACATCCTAGTATATTGAAGATACTGGTGTTGTCACAAATGAAATGAATAAAATAGTTTAAGGTGTTGGAGAAGAAAAATAATACAGAAGAACATAAGAGAAGACATTAGCTTAAAATCGGGTAACCTTTTTTGATTTGAGCCAAAATCTTATTTGGGATGAATTATGGCCAAAGTGAGGCTTCTAGGAGTAATAGGGGAAGTTTAGATATTATTTGGGCCGAGTTTGGCTGGTCCTAATGGCTTTGAGTGTGCGAATAAGGTGGTAGAGGTGGGGGCCTTTTATAAGAGGAGAGGATGGGTTCTTTTGGAATGATTGAAATGTTACTTTATTATTAAATGATTTTCGGATTTTAAAGGTCCCAAAATGATATATATTGAGGATAAGGTGATAAGGGTTCGAAATAAAACCATCAAATATGCTTTATACATGTTTATGTCTTATATTTTACCATATCTTTTCATTTTATTTGAATCGTTCATTAATATGGCAATCGATGCATCATCATGGTGTCATAAATAAATTTATTTATTTAGTGTCTAAAAATTATAAAAAAATTACCATGATGTATTAATTATTATTATCTTTCCAATGGATATTTATAGTCAAAATTATAACTTGTATAACTCCTTGTAAAAATTGTTTTAGTAAAACAATTCATGTTTGTGACATTTTTATGTTTACATTAAATAAAAGGTATTAATGTCATTATCTTACCCAAGTGGCTCCATGGGGTCCCAAAAATTGACCCATGGATTGAAATGGTCGGCCATGAGTAATAGAATAATATTGGGTTATGTGTCAAGGAAATTTCATATTATTATAACATTATTTTTATCTTAAATTATTTTAATTACCTCTAATCGCGGTTAATAAAACTCAAAAGTGACTATTCACCAAATAAAATTTCATCTCATTGAACCACATTTTACTTCTTAATTACAACCATGTTTGTCGGATTTTTTAAATTAAATATCATAGAAGCAGTAAAATATCATTTAAACGAAATATCAGTTTTTTAACTACCACTTAGGGGTTTCACTATTCATCAGAAATTGATGTTTTTCAGAAAACTACCAAAAATTCACCCTAAGATATATTTGATATTACAAATTCATATATGACGCCTATTTCACCAAATTAAAAAAATATAAGTTTCATTAATTAATTTTATAATTAACTTGTAATGCTTGTGACTGCAAATAAAAGTATTCCTGAGGACATCCAATTCATTCACACACATCTAATGATATCATTACCACAAGTCGATCTATAAGAACCAAATTTTACCATTCTGTTCATCGAATAAATCATAAATCCATGTAAGATTATAGTGATTATTTACTGTCACTTTTTTTATTCGATAATAATTGACACACAACCTCAAACTGCGGTCCCCCATCATTATGAAAAAAACGATGCACCCCATGGTGACACACTCGACCAAACAAAACCTCGATATAATAGACCATCAATCTGTATACATATCTCTCTTAACTAATAAGGGTACAACATAATTGAAGTCATATTGATTAAATATGGTCCAAGTTTTATCTCGATCCCAAACACGATCTCTCATTGAGGGTGTTGTTCAATACCCTCTTTCAAAAAGTTATCTGGGATGTATTCTATGAACCAAGAGAACTCCAACTACTGAAACTATTATGATCTCATCATCAGCTCTTCCATTATGGATGATATGGTTGGAACCCATCTCTGGCCCATTTGAGGGTCATGCTCATAAACAAACAATGCGAGCTCTCAAACAACATCAAAGAACACCACCTGCCTCCTGGAGTAATCCACAATATTCTGCATTAAATACAACCAATCCATGTCAAGGATGAAATCATATGGTTATATACATAAACATAGAAAGTATCACCGTGAGAGGTGCTACCCCAACACTATCTCATAGTCTTTATATACATCAAACAAGTCAGCTCAACATCCAACTAGTGTTGTCAATGCTAACACCACTGGAATCCTCTCTACCTAAATTCCCAATGAATGGAAATGTGAAGGTGAAATAAAGGAGCGTGACACTCCTATATCAATAAAGGTATACACCAAAGTAGAAAACACGAAATGGGTATATCAAACGATGTATGGATCATCTATCATGGGTAATGCTAAAACATGATGTTGACCACGACCTCCTCAACGACATCTCTATCCCTTATAATGTCCTCCACCATGTCTACTCTCTGCTCTTTAAGGATTGGGAGCATCAGGGGGCTATCCTCGGCCTACCCCATCTGTTCCCAACTAATCCAATGCTACTGCAACATAATACTGCTACCTCAGATGGAACTGCCTCAACAGAGGAACCTAGAGAAGAATAACTTGTGCATGACACTGATCTGAAAGGTCGATAATCCTCTCGGCAGATGACCTCATCATCCATTATTAAAACTAGTGCATGATCCATTGTAATATTCCAGTTATCAGCTGCTCTTTAAAAAACAATATGTTGAGGGATGGGGCCTTCCCCCATCCGAATTGAAATTCTTATGTCATACCAACTGAGAAACCATGACCATTTCTTTAATTCATTAGTAATCATGAATACTCTCCTCTCATGATGATCCTATTCTATCAAATTTAATCTTGATGACCTATTCACCCACCAACACCTCGAGATATATATTCAACAGAAATGTGGTAACATGGTGCGGGAACTCTACATGCAAAGCCTCCTCGAATTCCCTCGAACTGACCTCATCATAGAAAAAAAGTCGGAAAATATCATTAAAGGACGCTCAAACGGATTCCAATCAATAACACACTAGATATATTGTTTTTAAGGGGAATAATTTTCTAGATACTGAGCGCCTTCAAGGTTAAAGAAACAAAAATGACTCTAAAAATTTATCTGAACTCCAACCATGGGTTCACTGATTCCTCGATATCCCTGATGAACAAGAACAACCACTACCTCATAACTCCACCCAGTATCAGGAAAAACAAAGACACCCAGCGCTTTATCTAAGCATAGATGGATCTAAATACTATATGGACCTCCTCCAACCAGTCTTATATGACTGCATATGAAATGGTTCCCATTTACTTCTGTATAATTTTGCACTAAAACTATCAGAGTTTCCTCCTCCATGTGTCCTCATCATCACCCTCTAAACATAGGTGATCTTATGGCACATCATTCTAGATGTCTTAAGAAAAAACCTGACATGGATGTCGACCTAGATCCATAACTATAAAAAATAGTCAGATCTCTTAATCATGGAATGTGGAAGAATAATCATTAATTAATTAATTTTTTTGTTCCATTCATTTTCGGTTACCCTATCCCAAGATCTACCAATTCATACATAGGCACAAAAAATAATGATGCAAGATCCATTCATAGGACTCTACCCTGCAACTAGAATAACCCCATTTAGTAGCTGTTGAAAATAAAAGGCTTTGTGATTAATATAAAATGCGGCCACAAACACCTATGTATAAATTATTTTCTAGAGTTTAAATAACTTCTTAAAATTGAATAACACCATTTCCCAACCATCCAATGCATTCAAACATGTTCGTAACATAAAACCCCAACATATCCCTCAAACAGTCCCCTGAAACAATACTATCAAAACCCCTCCACACATGGTGTATAAATCCTCAGATGGAAATGTGAGGTGAGGGATAGTGAGCACCGTGTCCATCCACTAGTTGGCCCTTGGTTGGTGACTAGCACCGAGGGAATAATAAACACACAAATGGCAGACATTACTATCTAAGAGAAAAAATTGAGAAGGGAGAGATATGACAAAAAACTTACAAACACTAACCCAAAATAAAATATAAATTAAATCAAAAGTACACATATGAAATGTAATAAAAAACTACTATAATTGAAAGGGAAATATACAAGTTCCAAAGGAATGTAAAACTGATAGAAACCCAGAAGCCTAAACACCTTCGGAAACCCCAATCTAGTAGTAACCATCATGATCTCTAACCTAATCCATGTGACCAGTACAAAATAGTTTTTATATACCTATTGTGATCATACTAGTATATACAGCAGGATCATCCTAAGAGTATCTCATTAAAAAGTAATGAAATCATTATAAATAATAGTGAAAGACAAATGAATATAACTCATCACCAAATTTGGTATATTATGTTTCCATCCTCACTAGGGATGTGCTAACAACAAATGGAATACTAGAGTATATAATATAATAAATAACATCAAGGGTACCCCACTCCTACTATGCTACAAGTTTTTCACTTTTCCCCAATGTCACACGTCTTAAGCATCTCTCTCCTAAAAGGCTTGCCCACAGACACCTGGGAAAAGCACCACAACATGAATCTCATGCAGTACAACCACCATGTCCGCCAATCCAAAGTAAACATGTAGTTTTTAGGATCCAACACAACTTGAATATTGTGTATCATACATCGAGCATTATACCTCAATCCATTATAACCCACACATCGATTAAGGATACTCCATCCATCATAACCTATTCACTTAATGCCAATTGGTATCCCTAAGAAAATATATCTAGAATATATATGGGTGAACAACAGAATACCATTACCTCCCTCTACATACATATATGGGAGAAACTAACCACTATTCATACCATCACTAGTAATTACCAAGAGAATATAGTAGGGCCAAAGGGGGAAATAAACCATCCATCCTCCCACCAGAATTTTGGGAAAACACCCCCATAGCTCATAATCCCCAGGGTGTAAGTTTCTCTACCAGACAAGGATGAGTAGAAAATAGAAACAAAAAAAAAGTACATAATATAATATATCTCACAACCACATATGATAATAAACTAGTCTTAGAATCAACTATATCTAATGTCTCTCAGACTCTCGACTGCCACATCAAAGACTATCTATCTTGGAACCACCCAACCAGTTATGGATCTTCATTAGATTACATTATTCTTTAATATGAGTTTCACATTAAAATAATTAATTACATATACATTAATTTAACCTTAAAAGTTCCACAATATATTTCATTATAATCACACCCAGAGTCTATTGTTATTTTAAAAATATACTTCAACATTGAGCCCCAATTAACTTCAATCCCTTGGTCCAATCATCATTTATTAAATAATTTATTTACATCATTATTACATTCCTATATTCCCAGGAATTCTATAAAAACATTCTAAGACACTAAATGTAAGGGGGGTTAACTTTGTGAGTATATGTAACTACCAGTCATGCCTTGGTCACCTGTAGCAAGAGTAAAAACCATCCTTTCTTGAAAAGATAAATATGGAATGAATATGGAATACCCCATGCATCTTAACCCATTTTTAATGGAGGGTAACCAAGACCAGTGGCCTTGAGTAGTGGGGAAAGTAATGTAGATAAAAAACCAAAATGATTCATTGAGAATCCAAAAAATCATTTCCATCCCATTTTATCAACACTGGTGTCCTCCCTAACAACCCCATGCCTAAACCAATGCATATCTCCACTATAAGAATCTATTGATGCCACAAACGTTGGGCCTCCCTACCCCCAAATATCAAAACATCGATCCAGGATCACATCATAAAATGTCAATATGGAAAATTAGTCATATCAATTGGGATCTTGGTCTCTAAACAAGGCATACAACCATCAAACACAATGCGATCTCACAACTCCATCAATAAGGCTTTTGGACTTTACATGAAAAAGGGTAACACAAAACCCTACAAGGAATTATTATTATATCAAATCATTCTTTTTTTAATCTCTCTAAAATTAACTTATTTATTATTCTAAGTTTTTAACAATTTGATTTCTAAAAAATGATATCATAGTTATAAAGAATTTATTAAACATGTTTATTACATGAATTTGATTAACATTCTACCACAAAAACAACAATGAAATTCATTTACATGATCCTTATCATTAGGAAATTAATTATAATTTAATTATGGATTAATTTTATTTAATAATTTCCAACAAGAAAGAAAATCTAAAAAGAGAATTCATATATATCACACAATCTTGAAAAACAAGAGTCAATTACATACGATCAATATCAATTTATTTATTTGATTGAAATATTTATTATGGAAATTGCATTTTCATCCAGTGTCATAAAACACGATAACTCTAATTTTTCACGTAAGATAATAGATAAGTTATGAATCCATTACCTCAAAAGGTTCTTGATGTTATTTATTTGAGAACAATACACACAATAGATCTTGATCATCTTCTATTGTGACAACTGCATCCACCTGAGGACGTCGCGACCCGACCACACATTCCAAATCCAATAAAAATTCTATTAGAAACCAGGTGATCACATTCCATATCATTTAGTGGAGAAAAAAGAGAATAAGAACCCAAAATAATGAAGATAAATTATAGATTATATCTACGATTGATCGATACAACTTTGATTCAAAAAAACAGGGGGCACACTTGTAGTAATAAAAAATTCATGGTGACCCAATCCACAGATGAAAATTTTTATCACATGACTCCAACAAGAAGGAAGGATAGGTTCGTGTGTCTCAAACCAGAGAACAAAGAGGAAAAACAATGGAGGAATATATCTCACACCATTATAATATTTAATTGAGCATAAGTTTAAGATACGATGGATTTTACATTAAAAGGGGATCGCATTAAACCACACTGTTTGACCAAGTAAAGGCATCATTAACCTTAGGAAAACTAATATAGGATTTATGGGATTTAATATGTCCTTAAATCTCATATAATAATGCATATAATTCATTTAAAGGTAATTAAAATGTTTAATTGGTGAAAATAGAAAATTCATGAAATTTGGAATATGAAATATGAAACAATTATGAAAAAACTGTAGACTCACTCGTCTTGAAATGTTGTAGACACACTATTGTGGAAGAACTGTAGACTCATGGGTCTGGAAACACTATAGATTCAAAATTCATGAAATAATATAGACTCACCAGTTTTGAAAGACTATATAATCACAGTTCTGGATGAACTGTAGACTCACCGGTCTGGATAAACGTTAGACACACCGTTCTTGAACCACTTTAGACCCACCAGTCTGGAAATATTGTAGACTCACTCCTCATTAAACAATGTAGACTCAACTGTCTGGAAACCGTATAGACTCACAATTCTAGAAACACTATAGACTCACATCTTTTGAAGCACAGTAGACTCAATATTCTGGAAACACTTCATAATCATTGTTCTAGAAACATATAGACTCACTGTTCTGGAATCACTATAGATGCACCGTTATGGAAGAATTATAGACACACCGATCTGGAAATACTGTAGAGTCACTGTTCTGGATACATTGTAGAATCACTTGTTTGGAATCACAATAGACTCACTATTTCGGTGACACCATTTTTGGGACACCATTTCTTTGACACCATAACAATATTCATAAAACTGGAAACATTGTTCAAAGAACCAGAATTTGGAAAATTGATGGGATGTGTCACCTTGACCTCCAAGAACCACTCAACCATTATGTTTCATTAATGGAATTGACAAGAGATATCTGGGCCATAAATGATCGTGCTAATCCAGCCATATTACAAACAAATGGGATGTGAAATTATTGTGGATGTGTACTTGCGACTTAGAATCTCAACGTAATGAATCAATTCCTTTTTCATCATCGTATTTTCTGATTGTGATTAATGATGTGTTAAATGATTATATTTGATATGTATTATAGAATTAATCATTAAAAGATTATAATATCAACTCTATATTCTTACATTTTTTTTATTTATAAAATAATAAGGACGCTCTTCTGCACGTGTGCACTCACACATCTATAAAGAGATATGATAAATTTTTTCATTAAATTTTTTATATTGATGATAATACGATGGATTGTTTTTATGATTTATTTGATATAATAAATATTAATGTAGAGAATTATAATTTATCATTTTTTATTTCATCCATATAAAACTAAAGCCATCATTCTTTTCCACGAACGACCTATAGTCTGTATGAATGGGGTAATTGATTTCTTAACAATTAATAAAGATGGATCTATATATTATATTTTTTATCAGAATTAAAATATTGTATATATTTTTGAAATTATATAATTATATAGACTATAATAATCAAAATGAAATTATAAGGAAATTACAAAAATGTTATCATCAATAAAAAATGATGTCATAATGGAATTACTAATAAATGGGTGTCAAAATATTTTTACGGGTTCATTTGTGATATTATATGATTGTAAATAATTTTTATACTAATATAAAATTACATTATATATTATATATATGAATATATATCATTTTCAATGAATGTGGAACTTGATATAAGGGTTTTGTGTTACAATCACAATGTTTGCCCAAATTGTTTAGGATTAATCTTCAAACGATGTAATATTATGATCTTATTGTCCGGAAACTCATGAATATTATACATGAATAGTTATTTCATGAGAATACATGTTTTATATAAATTTTATTCCCTTTATTAACTCAAGATACATAATTATTGTAATTATGTAATAATTAATTTTTCTATCTTTAGTCAAAAACTATATCCATAAATATAATGTTTCCTACAAATAAAAAAAATATTATTATTAATATTTTTATATTAATGGTTAAAGGAATTTGAACCCTTAAATTAATTTCAATAATAATTGTAAAATTAATATTTTTCTTCAAATGAAGAAAATCTTGAAGCTGTTTACAAAAGATAAGGAATAAATTTTCTTCTTTTAAATTTATAGGGAATTGAAAAAATCTCATTTCATCCTGATCAAAGAATACTATCAATATTAAATATCATTTTTTAATTTTCTTTAAATGAAAAATGGTTTTCCATAATATTCATTTAATCTCAATACTCTATATAAGTGATTTAAATATGAGATATTCATTTTCCTAATAAAATATTCAAAATGATATTTTTAAGGAATTTTCATCATATGTGAAATCAATTGTTTATAAATATTTTTTATTTGTATATAAAAAATGATATCATTCTTATTAATTATCATGAAGGTTTATGATTATGAAAAAGAATATTTTTTCAAAAACATGATCCTATTCAATGGGTTATTCTCATGTTATATATATATATATATATTAAATTTTAATAACCCAAATTGAGATTAGATATAGTAATTCCTATCCATTAACAAAATTATGAAGGAATTTTTTTTCATAAATTAAATGACATAACATTAATATAAAATTGAATAATTATATTGTCTTTTTCCACCCAAAACCCATGATTCTTAAAAGATTGAATTTCTTGGAAATATGGTTCATAAAAATACTTTTATTTTCCATTTTGTTTAATTCAAACAAATTTGGGGAATTGATTTTATTTAAATATATTTAGTGACAAACATTTCTGAGTATGATATGTCATTTTTTATATTAAAACCCATCATATGATCATATACAATTGAACCAATAAATTGGATAATTTAATTGAAATCACATTCATTTTTGGGTATTGATTCTTATTTATATGGGTTTTTTATCTCAAATGGTTTGGTAGAAATTACACATTTATATTATAGGACTTTTGATGCTTTTTTAACATCTTTATAGAATAGTTTTCTATTCATAAATTATATATAAATATTTATTTTTCAATAGAATAGAAACATGGTTCTAAAAAAAAATTAATGAACCTATATACAAGTGATCAATTTCAGTTATATAAATTTAATAATAAACACTATGATAATCATGCCATGGTATTTTCTTGGCCAAGTGACACACATTTGGTAGTACATTTTATTTTTCTAAAGAATAATTAATGATAAATGGGAATTTTAATTGAGTATCAAGAACCAAAAAATACCACAAGAAAAAATATGTATCATGAACCACATATTTATGATTTTTTGATCAACTTTCAATATATAAATTATTTTCCAATAATTCTATTCATTCAGTATATCATAAATTTTGGGAAACTAAATAAGATATATGAAAGAGATAATTATTTACAAGTTAAAATAACTAGTAATATATTGTAATGACACATGGTATTACTAATTTCCACACTATTTGTAAATATTTTAAGAATATTGTCTTTTGATATTTCCTAGAGCAAATTGGTGTAGTACGTATTGGAAATTTTATTATTTATAAAATTATAATGGAAAATAATTAAGTTAACCTTCCATGTATGTTTATTAACATATAAAAGATAAGTCATATGAAAATTTTAAAATAAATTAAATCTGAACACAAAAAATCAATTTGGGTCGTGTAATATCATGTGAGGGAATATCAATAGATCCATCCACGATGAATGTTATTTTTCATTTTCCCAACAAACAACTATGACTAAGAAGAGTAGTATTACTATATATATGGATATTATAGACATTTTTTTAATTTATTATCTCTATATAATCTAATCATCTTTCTCACTTTGATTCAAGTAATGTTATGATGAATGGGTGAATGTGAGGTAAATATCACAGAACAAAAGTGAATAATATTTTATGTAACTATTGATATTTTTATTGATTGTAGAGAATGTATTTTACTCTATAATAATGAAGCAAGTTAAGGACATGGAAATTATGAAACTTATAATGATATTATCATATATTATTCTTCATGGAAATACATTATTTAATGGAAAAATTTATATCTCATTATTTGGGGTAAGATGAAGTAATTTAAAAATTAAAATTTAGTGAAATTATATATATGGAGAAATATTTGGTATATATATAATTATTATTATTGTTTAATATATATATTGACACAAAATATAAATAATATTAACTAGAGAGGAATGTAAAATTTTATTAAAAATTATATAATATCAATAAATTATAACAATTGAAAAATAAATATAAAATTATTATAGGATCCAAATGTATCTTTCTATCTTATCTACGATGAGGATCCAAAATGATCAATAATTTATAGATCTTCAATGGATGGATATTAAAATCTAAAATATAATAGCATAAATCTTATCTTTGTCAAAAAATAAGTCAACCCTTTATAGAAGATGGTTATAAATTCAAAAGAGATCAACCTTGATTGTAATGGAATGAAAATTTTTGGTCATAATGAATGTATTTCTTCCATACCATATGCAAAGGATCTATCGGATGAGGCTCATAGTCACCATTTTCTATTAATAATCTATGAAAATAGATGTATTAAGAACTAAAAGATTATTAATAGTATAATTACATGAACATTTTTAATGGCGAGTATGTATCTCAGTGCATTGTTTGTGTGTATTAGGATTCTAAGAGAGAATATTCTAAAGGTAATTTATTAGAATTAATATTATCAAAGTGGATGTGTTATTAACATCACCATGGATTATGTCTCAAGACATCCCCAAATGTAAAAACACAATAATAATATTTTGGTTCTGGTCGAACAACTTATAATTTTATTATACATAATGTAAATCAGAGAGGATTTTTATCTAGATATTCTTGTAATAATATAAATATTCTGAATATTCCAATGCTTTACGTAGTACCATATGTTTTTTTATTTGATTGATATATATGGATTTCAGAGTAGTTTTTTAGAATTGTTTAGTGGACACTAGATTTGTCGTGTGATTTTATCACTACTAACCATACATAGAACAACATTCCATTTTAGTTAACTCTTCATACCCTTGAGGATATTTTTAAAATATATATATGGATTTAAAATATCGATTGGAGAACCACCTTCTTCATGTTCTATTATCTTATAATAATATCTCCATCATAATAATTATGATGTCTCATTGGGGATACCTCTATATAATAATAGTTAAAATAAAATGTACATAGATGAAGTTGGAGTAATAATGTTAGTGGGACCTGAGGTAGAATAAAATATATTAAGTAATTTAATATCACTATATATTCTTATTATTTTAGATAATGTTGAGATAAAATTTATAATGAAATTTTAGGGGGAAATGTGTAATGTGAAGTTGGTGAAATTTTCATTCTACAAATTTATACATTGAAGAATGTTATCATAGTCATAGATAAATGAAAATTTCTCTCTAGTTATATTTTTCTTTAAAAATTCTTAATAGTGTTGGGATGGTAGCTTACTATTTAGCACTTCCACCGAACCTATTTCATTCAAATGATGTGTTCCATTTTTCTCTCAATTAGAACTAAACACATTATCCCTCACATGTATTAAAATAAAATTTCATACATGTATAGAGTTGTATAATCATTTACGAATAACTAGTAGTTGATGACGTCAATAAAGACAATGCTATATTAAATAACACTACTCAGTTATTTAATGATTTTTAATCGGTTGAAATATTTGAATAATTTACCTGGAAACTTGATGATGCAATGATAATATGATATAATTTAATGTTAATATTAGGCTAATAAAATTTTATGATAGAAATATTTATTTGGGGTGTTATAATGTAACACACATATATTTTATGAAGAATATATTTTTTAAATAAGTTAATTTTTTTCAATAGCTTTTAATATACACAATACAAATTTTATACGAAACACATATAATATTATATATTATTATTTAATGTATCGATTGCTAAATTTCCACTATATTAGAAGGTATTTTTATGAATAAATATGGTAGAAAAAACAGATTTTCTACAGATCTATAAAATTAATTCATTGGTTATAAATTAACTATAATCGAAGAAGAAGATCATTTGAAAATGAACCATATATTTTTATAAATATTTGTTTTTACCGTTCAATGTGTTTTTATATAAACATATTAAATTAATATATTTTTGTGAATGATAATTATTAAATTTATATTTTATAAATTATAAAAATTTTTAACAAACATCTTATATTTTATGTTATATATTTGGAATCAATCCTCATTCATAGATAAAAATATATTTTTTGAAAATTAATTATCATGATATGAAAAATTATTTTAAAATTAATTTTTAAAAATAATATAAATTCATTTATAATTATTTAAATATTATAATTCATTATTTTAGAACATGGAATATAGGAAACATTCTTTTTAATCATTATGATGCGTAATTGTGGTAAAATAAATCACCTCAGTATAATGTTAATCATGATATACTATAAAAATTTGTTTTGGTAACCATTTATTCATTGTAAATATTAATGGATGATGGGATCATAATAATTATGTTCTCATGTACACAATTTCTTTTTTGAGAGACACTTGTCCATGAAAATGACCTATATAATATTTAATTTATTTACAAATAGAAAATGCTACAATTTAACTATTAAATACCTCGTATGTAATCACATCGGGAAAAAATTATAAATAAATATTAATTGTTATATATTGAATAAATAATTTATTTCCATGTTGGTAATTTCTTTTTAGTTTTTAAAAAATATATAATTAAATTATATTCTTAACCAACATTGAAACTATATTTCCATAATTAATTGATAAATAAAATAATGTATTTTATAAATATTACACGTAATATAATTTTTATTTTTTTTTATTTTTCTAGGGATTTTAGTCATGAATATAAGATATTAGAGTTATTTTACTTGATTATACTAGAATTCCATCTTTATATCCATGAAATAATAAAAAATTTAAGAAATAGTATCAAACAAGACATTAATGAAAAAATTTTAAAATAAGATTTTATTACATTCTATAAAAATTATAAAAGTCATGATATATTAAATTTTATATATTTTATGGTATATATTATTATCCCATGTAAAATTATGTTCCCACAAAAATCATATAAATAATATATAACCCATGATTTCTGAAATCTTTTTTAAATTTGTTAATTTTATAAATGCATTATAAAGATGTTAAATGGATATAAAACGTTTGAAAATCACATTAAAAATTTCAAAAATTATATTTTGTTTGGATTTAAACCAAAACCTATATTATCATAGAATATATAAATATTTTGTTGAATTTTTATTGGAAAATGTATTTTTTTATTAGATATTTTTTTGAAATATGAAGTTTAAAATTTCCAAAACTACTCAATGGGAACACACATATTACATTCATTACTATAATTTTAGTATTATGGGTCCACCAATTTCAAAATAAATATCTTTTATATGATGTATATATTTATTCAACATCACAGATTACTTGAATTATTCAATAAGTTTATAAGCGGAGAATTTCAAATGATTGATCGAGATATCATGGGTTTATTAGACCGCATTATTTTTTTCTAATCCTCTAATATGAATAATAATTCAGATAAAAATTGACAAAGGTAAAATAATTATTGGATACTATGTCATTTTTCCTTTTCAAATTGGATTATGATTTTTATTAGAAGAGAGATCACGCTATGATAGTCAGGGTATCATCCCAAACATACCCATACCCTTATAAATCCATCGATTCATAAAATTTCTTGTAACCTCAATAGATGGGTTTTGGTTATTGAATATCATTCAATATCAAAATTTTATCCCATTTCCCCTCAACTATATATCTATAATTCCATGTACTTGAACAAATAGTTGATTCAGATTGGATTGAGGATTCTTGGGAGAAAAGGTTCCAACAACAAGTGCCACCCATTTCCTTGTTTTATTTTTTATAATCATGTTTTCATTCTTTACACTTGAATTATGTGTGCCACATTCATTTTACGATATGGGAGATGACATCTCCTATCCCAGATGAATGATGTTGTGAATATTGAAAAAACATACGTATTTCTTATGAGAATTTTTATTCATATTATACTATTCTTTGGTTGGGATCCTTTGATTAAGTTATCAGCTATGTCATAATAGTGAGGCATATCCCTAGTTATTCTTGAATTGAAAATAAAGAGATGTAGTTGGATCCATTTTCATCTCCCAACTAACAAACTTATGGTTTTATATGAAGTGATTCATTTCATGTACCACACACCAATGTAGTTAAATATACAAAGAACCATTATGCAGTGATCCTTTTATCATAAGCTCTTTATGAAGTAATTAGTGATGGTTGTCATGATTTTTCAATAGCTCCAAATATTGGCTCCCGTGATATACATTATCTATAGTTCAATAATACATTTCTTCCTAAACATATTGGAATTATCATTCTTTGTTGTAAATAGGTATTGATTAGAATATTACGAATCCTCTTGTGTTGGTGTGAAGAAAAAATAATGAATATGAGTTGATTTATATTGTAGTTTACAAAATATGATAGGTGGTATAATGATAAATATATATGAAAAATTTAGGGCATAAAAAGATAAATTTAAAAGGATGGAATTCTTTATTTGGGAGATACATATGTATCTACGAATATTTTGAATGCAAGGTAGTGTATTTTCCAGTGACCTCCTATATTTGTTGTTCATTTAGGAACATTGGACTCTTTTCCATCCTACTCAATGTGGGAAGAGGAATCTCAATCATGATATATTTATTTATTATGTTAAAAAATGATACGAAAGGAAGCATCAGTAAATACTATCATACTGAAACAAAATACAAGAAAACCATAAGAAAATATGTGTTATGCCACTGTTCCAAAAGTGATGGGTATAAGGTCGACATGAGAATATTAATGTCGAAAACCCTATAAGGATTCCTGTTATATAAAAGGATGTGGGGGTCCTAATGGTATTTTAGGGGGAATGTAACCTTGATCCAAAAATTGTAAAATGTATTAATACAAAAGATTTATCTAATTTGAGTTCGCATAGATATGTTTCCCAATTAGATAAGCCCCAATTAAAACAAAAAGATGGTTAATTTATTGTAATTAAATATATTTTAATTATTAATTTTTAATTTGATCTTATTGTTCACTCTAAGAGATATTTTGATATGCAATTTATCATATTTACATAAAATGGATGGAATATGCTAAAATTTAGGAAATAATGATTTAGATAAATCATAATTTATATCAATAATCATGGATCTATGACACTGATCGAGCCCTTATTCCTATATTAAAAATCGGTAGAATTTAAATGGAAGGATAACAAAAGGATTACATAAATATTATAATATGATTCGAACAACATTTAAATGATGAAATGTAAATGAATGACATTTCCATTGAATAAAATTTATTGAAATATCATGTCACCAATTTTGTAAAAGTTTTATTAAATAAATAGGTGATTTTTTATATTTTATGTCACCTTTTTTATTTCATTATTAGTATTTAGGTTCTCACTAAACCATTAAAATTTGTTTCTCTTTATATAAATTCAATGTTTTATAGATATTACATAATTACTCATATTTAATGATAATACCCGATCAAACTTATTTCCATATAATATGTTTGAAATTCATAGTATCCAGTTAGTATACATGTTGACTAAAACCTAAATAAATTGATATGTTTTTTATTTTATAAATTGATTGTTATAAGGATTGATTTTATATAATCTTTATATGATATAATAATGATTCAATAAATGACCAATACTATATACAAATATTTCATTCCATACATTAAAATGTAAAAACAATATATATGTATACATATTTCCTACTATCTCTATGAATTATATAATTAATTTTTCTACATATAATATTTATGTATTTAGAAATCTATATATAATAAATATATATGATATTTATATCATGAATTAAATTATATAGATTATAAACCCATGATTAATGAATAAATATAATAACTACTTAAGTAAAATTATTCTAGGAAATTAAAATATTTAATACCTAGATACATTAATTTAACTAATGTATAATTAACAAATGGTTTTTGAAATATTATAAAGTTATAATATAAGATAATATAATTTTTTCAATTGTTATGTTATAATTTATTAATGAGTTTAATCTTATTATAATATATATATATATATATAACATTCAATAATGTGGAAATAAATAGTATAATTAATGACCACTCCCTCTAAATATTCACCTTCGGTGATGGAAATGGATAAAATAAGATAATAAACCCGGATCCCACCCTCCTATACAACTTGGGTCAGATACTAGAACCAATGGTATACTTATCTCACAATAAGATAGGAAAAAACCCTTTTTGTAATATAACCGATAGACATGACATACCAACCAAAAAACAACTCCAACACATATATATAAATAAAAGGAAACAAAAATCCCATCTACATGCATAAAGGTGAATATTTACAATTATAAGAGTAAAAAATTAAATACAAAAATTAATGTTATGAATCAACACAACAATTGTCATTATCTAAGCTAGTAGGGTCCAAAATCGTCCATGTAATCCTCCCTAAATCAAGAAAATGATTTTATATACCTTGGGTGATCACATTAGTATACTCAATTGGAAAACTAATGTCTCTCATGTAAATTTGAATGAAGCATACTAATGCACCTTTTAGAGAACAACATAACCAATCCGAATCTAACAATTATTCAAACCATTCCAACCTCACAAAGACAGGCTCACAATAAATGAAAATATATTATAATGTAAATAAAATCGATGATAATGTACCCAAAACTACTATGTCATGTATTATCCTCATTTTATTATTTTTTATGTCATTGTGCTTCTACCTCTTCTGAATTTACCAGGTCACATCCTTCACACACACATATGGCCCTGACAACACATCCTGCACGCACACACATGGGCCACAAACATCATCAAATCATGCATGTAGATAACTATGTCACAAATAACATCACATTAGTCCCCACAGAGACATGGGAAACAAACCAAATATCATATTTCTTCTAGGCACTGAGGCCAAAAACCACATCACATACCAAATACAAATGGGAAATAATTACACACATCATCTAAAAGAATCATTGAAAGCCACATCTCATCTTTTCGTGAATACAACAGGGATGGAAAAACTCACCCACCCACAAATCGGAATTACAAATCAAAAACTTCAAAAACATTCTTGGGCTATCACATCCTAGAAGAGGGAACATGAAAGGTTGAGTGGTCACCCATCCACCGTCCCATTTTGATGTTTGGGAAAGACACCCTCCCCCAATGATGACTAGGGTATTCAGTACAAAATGATCAAAAAAGGGTGGGTTTAATATATAAATAACATGTAAAATAGAATTATATGCATATAAGATATCATATAGAAATTAATATCCCCTAGGTTCTCATTGAAACTACCAAATCAAAACACTGCCATCATTGTTTCTTAATAAAAATACCCACACCACCAAACATGCTATATGTAATGACCCAAGATTTTATCAATGAAAATTACATTTGATCTAATTAAATGTCATATTATGTAAAATGGATATATAAAATGTGAAATTCATTGGTTTTATAATTTGTGATTTTAAAATACCATTAATAATTGTGACCATGTCTAATAAAGTCATTGAAAAGTGATCACATGACTATTATAGATATGGAGAATTAAAAAATACAATTTACTCCAAAAAATAAAGTGATTGCCTCATCTAGTAGACACCCCCCCTACGAAGCCCATTTTCTAGAGCGCTGAAAGAAGGCGGAATCAGTGGGCTTCTCTCTTGACCTAGCCCATGTTGAGCATCAACATGTTACGCTCAAATGAAATCACCTATGAAAGAAGTGGATGTCGATATAGATTACCAACCGAGTGATTTTATCCGCGCCACCCCAAGAGTCGGTCACCATCCCACTCCATAACCTTCAGCCTTTTGTAGGTGTTATATGGGGTTATGTGACAATACGTTAGTACTATGATTCTATAGATTATTTATGTATATAATTATAGATATACATTCAGTTTTTATTATTACATTGTAAATTTTATTTAAAGAAAAAATAGTATATTTAGTTAATACTCAACTAAGGAATCTATTTTGATAAATTAATTGATTTTCGAATTAAATAATATTTAAATAAAATATTACTAAATTAATTTTTATTAATTATAAATTGTAGTATAATTTTTATGAATAGAATTGAATTTTTTTTATGTTTTGAAAACAGTTTTTGTCAAAAACCCATTATTTTTCTATAATTTTGAGTTATTATTTTAGAAGTGAAACTAAAATATTTGGAAAATTATTTAGATAAAATGAACATTATTTTTAGAATATGTATATCTAAATTGTCCAATGTTTAATTTTTCATTATGTTCAGAGACATTTGAATTTTTTGGTAAAAATTAAATACCGTTTAAATATATAATGTGTTTTATGACGTCATAATGACCCAGTAGTGAGGTAATAAAACAAAATAAACATTATATTCGTCCAATATATGTTTTGAAATTTAATTAATGTGGTTTAGGATTATTTGATTTATTTTATGTAGCTTTAGTGGACCCTTGAATTCAAATAAAAATTTTAGTTCTTTAAATTTACTTATATGAGAGTGTGACTCTCCTCAACATATGAATTCCTATTATTTTAAAAAGTTAGAACATCGGCCTTATAGAATATTTTTTTTCCACTCCCCTTTGTAAAAAAACATGCACAAATACTATGGGCTGGTTTGTGGTTTTTATTAGTTTAATTTGATTTTTACCAATCCTATATAATAAATAATTCCTTTTCCATTCATATATAATACCACCCGCACTCCCACTTCCCCTTCTCTCACATCCTTTGGAGTTCTTCCAACTACTAAAATCCTATCTCTCTAAAATCCTCCCAATGTTCCCCAAGCTCCCATGAAGTATCTCTTGAGCCCTCCCCAATCCTTTGGGATCACACATCAATTATAAAAGTACTGGTATGATTTCTCACCTTCCATATACTTTCCTATTTATATTTGAATGATGAATGACCCCTTTCTCTCTCATCGATTTTTCCATGTATACCTTTTACCATGATGAAATTCTTCATTTAATTTCTCCCACCTCATTTACAATCAAGTAATTATTTTCTATCATGAATATACATTGAATTACAATTATTGGGACATATATCTATAGGACCCCCATATGGTCCATTTCATGTAAATATGTTGAGACACCCCTTTCTCTATCATCAACATTTTTTTAGTTCTTAGGTCACACCATTATGCTATCGAAATAAACCCACATTTTTGCAAGCCAAAGTCATTGTGTATTGAATACCATGCCAATATCCTTATCAAGGTTATTCACCATTTTTCACATTTACATATTTTTTAAAGAGTTTCATGTAGGAATTACACCCTCATTTATCTGAGAATAAATAATTATGTTCAATGACACCATGTTTTATAATCTATGTGGAAAACTTATGCATAAAATGAAATGATTAATAATGGTGTGCCCTTATAGCACTTCAATTATTTGTGTAATGTATGGTTTAATGATACGTCATGTGCAATGAGTGTTGAATCTTTCTAATTCATGTGAAATGATGTTCTAATTATTCTTATTGTGCATTGAGTGTTTACTCATTATCCATGTGAAATGATAATTGGCTAATTCTAATATCATGTTAAATATTATTCCCACATATCCAAGTTATGTTTATCATGTTTTATCATTCCTTTATGTGTAGTTATCTCTTTCACTCCATTAATAGGCCTATTGAATAACATGTATTATAATTTCATGTTATGATTTTTTTACTCCCTTATTGGGATTTATATATCTTCTTTTTCTTATGCATGTCCTCAGGATGTCCCATGAAATGCTATGTATGAAGGAATGTTGTGGAAATGTAATGTTTGCTTTCAATAATATTTTTTGTTTTATGTTATAATTTGTTATGTAATGTTCCAAGGCCTCAAAGGTACTAGATATCTTGATTTTCTATGTTGTATCAAGTTATGGTTTTATGTTAAAATTTATTTTTAGTGTTTAATAAGAAAACGGTTGTTATAGTTGTTATTAGAGTATATGTTTAGTTAAATTTGGTATTCCGATTTGAATACCATATTGAATCCATAGAAACAAGTATATGTATAATAAAATCATCCCTTCGATTTGGTTAGTATTGAGTAAATTTTTTATTAAGAAAATATATCCCTGTTTGATTATGAACATGTAGAGGTGGCTCTGGAATAGATGTTCGTAGTAGTTAATAATCTAACATGGAGTTTTGGGGTGGACATTGGGTACCCTGGTACATGACAATGAGCCTTGCTGCAATCTTGGATACGACACTCCTAGAGGATATGGATAACTAAATTTACAATCATAGAATGAACCATTATTAAATGAATTAAAAAAATTCCTCTAGGACTACATGTTAGAATTTAGATCATGGATAACATAGATTGAAGATTATAGATTGTAATGTTATGGAAATAAAAGAAATTAATAAGCGATCGATTTTATGCCTTTGGATTACCCTTTTATGTGTTACCACTAACTACACTATTTTTCCAGCCAATGGATGGTAATATAAGGAATCTAGCTAACAAAAGATGTATAGAGCAATGTGATGACTGGTATAATGAGATTCCCAATCCTACTTGACAAGGAAAAACGAACTTTTTCATGAAATTCTCATTGTTAACTAATTATTGGAATAAAATCATGGGTCAAGAGAAACGTTCAACCCCCCCCCCCCAGAAGAAAGAACAAATAATTTATCTAGACCTTCATGAGACAATGTCCTGCTACGTTTAATAAGGCATATGATCCCTCAACCGCTGAACAACGAAACAATATCTTTGAAATGACCTTATATATCCTTAATTTTTACGAATAAGAAAAAGATCTTCTGGCATCATATCCTGTAGAGGGTGAAGCTGAATAATGGTAGACATTGATAAAAAATATGAATATAGAGGAGGAGATCATGGATTTGGAATTGTAGGATTTATGGAAAATGTTTTGGATACATAATTTCCCCTCGTCCTCTATCTTAAGATGGAAAGGGAAATCATTTAACTGAATCCAAAAGGAGACAAATCGTCAAGAGCTTATGAGGAAAACATCATAATGCTATAATTGAATGAATTTTTCTTTGTCGTTACCCCCGAATTCAAAGATGACTACTTCATTGTTGTGGTGAAACCAAGCCTGTAGAAAGACCTAATGATCGGTGATTGTGATAGATATGACAAAATTATCTAATGTTTCCTTAAAGATGAAATTGATATCAAAAAATATTAAAAGTATCTTCGGTATAAGAATTGTAAGGTGGACTTCAATTATAGCGGATTGATGGATGAATCCAATGGTATAAATAAGATCCAACACCCTATGTTCAAAATGTGAAGAAATAACCACCCAAAAAATTGCATGATAAAGATGTGGAAATGCTTTAGTAGTTGAAGAGACGAACACCCATCTTTTTTCTGCTGACTAGAAAAACCCATGACTGTGAAATAGAAGAGGAATGCTCTGTTAAAATCACAATGTGTTTTTTATTACTTAAAATGAAAATAACCATGGAATCTTGCATATCAATGCCCTATACCATGGGTTTTCAGAAGCAACCAACAATCTCCAAGCCACTAAGTGTGATATTTTTCCATCAATACTACCAAAATAAACCCCAATAATGATGTGGTTCTAGGTACAGCAATTATTTATTCACAAATAGGGAACATACGTTTCAATTTTCATTCTTCGCATTCTTTTATATCCCTATTTTTTAGTTGAGCAATCTCAACATCACCACAAATCTTGGAAGTGAAGATGTCGGTGAGTACAAAAAAATCGGTAAATAATTAAAACCCCTGAATTTAGCTCCTCCCCATTCATAATGAGTGGATTGAACTGTTCATAGAATCTCGTCATTCTCCCTTTGGTGGAATTTGATGCAATTTTTAGCATGGATTGAATTTCCTGATATAGAGTCAACATAATCTTCTGCGAGGGGAAAATCAATCTCCAATGATCAAATTGACCCCCGATTTTGTAAAAGTGCATGGAGGATGATCAATATTCCATAGAACCATCATCATAATTAGGGATATTAATGCCATATTAGTACATGTATCTGGCTTATTTGACAATTTCTATGGAGGAAACCATCCATGAAGACATCCCTATTTTGAGGGAATACACTATTGTGTTTCCATAGGAATTGCCTAGTCATCCTCCTAGAAGATATGATTGAATTCTCAATTGATCATATTCTTTGGGCATTTCCAATATCCAAGACTCTATAAATAATGGATGTTGTGGAGCTTGAGGAGATAATGAAACAACAACAGGATAATCTGGATATAGGGTTTACATGCCCAACTACATTACCATGTGGTGAACCCATCCTCTTCATCAAGATGATGGATGAATAAATGTGCCTTCGCAACAATTATATTGAGCTTAACAGAATCATGATAAAGAACAATTATCCATTCACATGAATTGGTTACTTTTTCAATCAACTACATATATCACAATACTGCTCCAAGGTATATTTTCAGTCAGAATATTATCAGGTAAGGGTGTAGAAGGAAAATATCCCCAAGACTGGTTTTCATACAAGATACAGACACTATGAATTCATTTCAATTCATTTCAGACTCAATATTGGTCTCTAAATCTTCACAGACATTATAAATATATTATTTATATATTACCTTGTGAAATTTGTACTAGTGTTTATAGATGATGTTCAAATATACCCAAAAAACACGGAGGATCATGAAGAGTATCTAAAAACAGTTCTTTAGTATTTTTGGAAGGAGAATCTCTATGAAAAGTATAGTATGTAAGAGTTCTGGTTGAACGAGGTCTTATTCATGGGACATGTCATCACAAGCAATGGGATATAATTTTATCCATCCATGATTGCTACAGTTGATGGATGGTCAAGGTAGCATTGATAATAAATGTTTCAATCTTGTTATGTTAAATGGATATTCTCCCTAATTTGTGAAACTTTTTTACAATTTTCAATCCCTTTTACCAAGATAACTCATAAGGGAGTCAAGTGTTCATTGAGTTATTAATGCAAATAATGCTTCATGGAGTAGAAATGGAAGATTATTATTGTGCATGTGACCACATTTCCGACAAATGGAGAAATTTTTGTGGTATTTAGTGATGATTCAAAGCATGGTCCTAGTTGTGTGTTGATGCATAATGATAATGTGATAGCCTATTCTTCATTGTAGCTGAAAATACATCAGAAAAACTATCCCACACATGATCCAGTGTTAGTAGTTGTGATATTTGCTTTGAAAATCTAGCGTCATTACCTCTAAGGGTGATGATTTAGATATATACTTATCATAATAGCCTCAGTTATATATTCCCAAAAAAAGATCATAATATGTGAAAACAAAGATGGATATAACTCATCAATGATAATGAATGTGCAATCCACAACAATCCGGGTAAGGCAAACAAGGTTGCATATTATTTAAGTAGAAAGGATCATGCATCTTTATCAATGATGAAAATATAAATGGATCCAATCATCTTAAATTTTTTGATGTTATAACTGGGAATAATTAATGAAGGAAAATTATCGATCCTTTCCCAAGTGATTTCTTAACCATCCCTCTTGGGGAAAATAATGTATGCTCAAAGAAAGGATATGGGAATTATGAAAAGGGTGGAAGATATCAGAAATGGTAAATCCTTAGATTTCGTGGTTGAAAAGAATGGTATTGTGAGATTTGGATCATGATTATGTGTACGATTCAATCCAAAGAAAAAGAAGCTGCTTATGAATTACCCACATAGCTCAACCGTATCTATTCATCCGATGAGCACAAAAATGTATCATGATATTCGAGAAAACATTTGGTGGGACAATATGAAAAGAGAGATTGCTGAATATATATCACTGTGACTGTTATGTCAACAATTGAAGGTTGAGTGGCCAATATCTAAGTGGACGATGCAACCACTAACCATACCATCATCGAAGTGGTCTAACATTACAATGGCCTTTTTCTAAGACTTCCATGGAAATCCTTAGGAAACAATGCTGTATGGGTAATTTTGAATCATCTAATGAATATAGCTCACCTTATCTTCATTCTAGAAGAAAAAATGCTATATGTGTAATTGTGGATCGTCTAATGAAGATAGCTCACTTTATCACGTTTCGACAGGACTTTTCATTGGATCATGTTTCACTGATTTGCATCAATGAAGTGGTAAGGTTGAATTGAGTACCACTATCTATTGTATCCGATCATGATCCGAGATTATCCTAGATATTATGGAAAAGTCTCCAACATGCTCTATGAATTGAAATAAGATTTAGTAGGGCCTGTCATTCCCAAACTAACGGCCAACCTAAACAAATTATTGAAACACTAGAAGATATAATAAGATCATGTTTGTTAGACATAAAAGGTGGGTGGGACCAACATCTTCCACTGGATAATATATTTTATAATATCAGATTTTACTTGTGCATCAAAGTGGCTCTAAATAGAGACTTTTATGGGAAATGGGGTAAAACTCCGATATTTTGGGATGAATCTAGTGTGAGTAATCATTTAGGACCTGAAATGGTGGACGAAATTTGTGAAAATGTCCAAAAAATTCAACAATATATCAAGGAATCCCAAATTCGATAGAAGAGTTATGTAGGTAACCATTGAATAATCATTGAGTTCAATGCTGGATTCATAGAGTTTCAATGTATATCTCTATTGAAGAGGGTCGTGCGGTTTTGAAAGAAAGGGATGTTAATTATTAGGTACATAAAACCCTTTGAGATTTTTAATCATGTTAGGGTTTTGGAATATCTACTAGCACTTCCACCTAACATGGCAAAGGTACATGATGTCATTCATGTATCCCTCTTATGGAAGTCCATAATATTCCTTTGAACTGTACTCACATCAAAGGTAGTACAGTTAGAGGATGATCATTTTTATGAGGAGAAAGCATTGAACATCATAGATCATATGGAAAAAGTTCTATAAAATAAGACAATCACCATAGTGAATGTGTTGTGGAGAAAATAAAAGTTTTAAAATGCAATGTGAGAATCAACGAAATTGATGAAGCAGATTTTCCCACATTTTTTTAGTGTTGGAAAAGGAAATTTCGAGGGTGAAATTTCACAAAGGGGGGAAGATTGTAACGACCCAAAAATTTATCAATGAATATTTTTCTTGATCAATTTAAATGTATTATTATGTAAAATATATATATAAAATGTGATCATAAATTTTTTTGTGTTTTTTTATTTTAAAATAATTCTGTGAATTTTGAACATTGTTAATATAGTTGTTGAAAATTTATTACATGATTAGTATAAATAGAGTACTTTATCAAGTCCAATTTACACAAATAATTGATGTGATGGGATCATAAAATATAGTTTACCCGTATAAAGTCCATTATTAGGATCTCAAAAAGGTGGTGGCACTATTTGGTTTCTCTCTTCACCAAGCCCATGACGTGCTTCAATATGTTAAGCTTGAACAGAACCACCTACGAGAGAGGTGGATGTCGATTAAGATTACATTAAGAGTGATGTTATCCTAGCCACCCCAAGAGTCTGTCACCATCTCACGCCTATTCCTTTGGTATTATGCAGGTGTTAAAAGTGTTTATGTGTCACGACCTTAGTACTATGATTATGTGCATTTTTTTGTATATAATAAATAATATACATTTATTTTATTACTGTTACTTTTTAAATATTTTTATTGAACAAAAAGAATTTTCTATTAATATTCAACTAAGGAATCTATTTTGATAAATTAATTGAATTTTTAATTAAATAATATTTTAATAAAATATTATTAAAATAATCATTATAATAAATAAATGATCATATATTTTTTATGAAAACAATTTTTATTATTATCAAGGATTGAATGTTGTTTTTGTCAAAACCCATGAATTTTTGATAAATTTCAGTTTTTATTTTTGAAGTAAAAATTCAGATTAATATATAATATTTATATAAAATTATTATTATTTTTGGAATCAATATGTAGAAATTATCCAATGATGAGATTTTCAATATTTACATAGATAGTTGAATTTTTGGGTAAAAATTAAATACCATTTAAATATATAATTTGATTTATGACATCATAATGACCTAAAAGTAATGTAATAAAATACTGTAATCATTATTTTCATCCAATATAAGTTATTTCCATTAATATAATGTGATTTAAGTCTGATTGATTTTACAATGCATTAGTAGACATATCATGACTTATAAAACATTTTTATTTTTTAAATTTATTTTCATTGAGATTGTGACTCACCTCCACATAAGAAAGAAAATTATTATAATAGGTTTTTCCATCTTCCATATAAAATATTGGTTTCCACTCCCCTTTAGATAAAACGCTGGGCGAAAACCATGGCTGGTCTATTGTTTTTATTAGTTTAATGTGTGGTGTCCAAAACCTAGATAATAAAAATTCCATCTCCCATTTTAAAAAAACCCACCAACTCTCTCACTTCCTCATCACACAATGCCTTTGGAGTTCATCCAACATATGCCAAATATTTTTTAGAATCCTCACAAGGTGCCCCAGTGTTCCAAGATGTCTCTCTCAAGCCCCTCCTAGGACTTTGGGATCAAACATCCAAGTAATGGATTACTTCCTTTCTCTTTTTATCCATGTTTCTAAATAATTTTATTCCTTTTTATTTGAAATTATAAATGTTGTGTTATGAATTTCCCTTTCCCCTAGACCTTACCTTTGACGATTTAATTATGGGATTCATATTTCTCTCTCATCGATTCTCTCCATGTGTACTTGTTACAATGCCAAAATTCTGTTAGGAATTTCTCCCCCCTCATTTACATTCAAGAAATTATTTTGTATCATGATTCTATTTTCCATTACAATTCTTGGGACATGTATCTATTTGTACCACATATATTCCATTTCATATAAATATAATTATATATCCCTCTCTTCCTCAAAAACAATTTTATGAGTTCTTATGTCACGCCATTATGCTGATGAAATTGCACCGTGATTTTCCAGGACAATGTCATTGTGTAGTGAATACCATGCCCATTTCTCTATCAAATATATTCATCTTTATGGAAATTTACATATTATTTAAATATATTCATGTATTAATTACAATATCCATTATCATGAAATAAATGACGATTTTTAATGAATCCATGTTTTGCAATCCATGTGGCACACATATGTATGAAATTAAATGTTTAAGAAGGGTGCACAATGATAGCACACCAATGCATTGGGTATTGTATATTATCATGATACATCAAGTGAAATGAGTATTTAGTCATTCTAATTCAGGTGAATAAAGGTTTTACTCATGATTTATGTGCAATGAGTGTTTAGCTATGCTCTATGTGCAATGATCCTTTGCTCATGCAAATATCATGTTAAATGTTGTTTCCACATCTCTATGTTATGTTAATATTGTTTCTTCATTTATTAATGTTTATAATTCTATTTCACAGCATTTAAATTCTTATTGACTAATGTGTATTGTAGAATTCATTTTATTCTTTGTTTACACCCTTACTAGGCTGTATAGCTCGCCCTTTTTTATGCATGTCCTTAGGTTATCCCATTCAATGCTAAGGATGATGGAATATAGTTTCCATGTAATGTAAGTTTTCAATAAGATATTGAATTTTATGTTTTAAGTTAGTATGTAAAATTCCTACTCCCCAAAGACACTAGACCACTAGATCTTATATGTTGTAATAATTGAATTTATTATTTAATAATTATGTTATGTGTGTAATAAATAAAGTGTTGTTATACTACAATACCCACTTTATATTCCAAACCATATTTATTAAAAATTTCCATTATTTACTAAATAGTTCATTTATCCATTCAATCACATCATGGGAAACTACTACACACAACACAACCACATCCATGGTAAATTATCAGACATCACATAAATGACACATCATTACACGACATCAATGTTTAACGAAAAGTGCATGATATATTATATATCATTCATTATATAAGGATGAATATTTTTACCCATTTTCAAAGGGGAATGAAACCATATCAACCACTACTGGCATTCATCAAATTCACCTTTCACGATCCATCTTCTCAACCACTACAACCAAAAAAATCACAACCACATGAAGAAATACATTAAATGAAAAAAATCACTACTACACAGCTGCACAATAATACCACACCTAGATTACCATAATTATATAACCAACCCCATGTGTATAGTTGTGCCCACAAGCACATCGCCACACAAACAAAGGAAAACATGATTAGGATTTAACAAAGAAACCCTCTAATAATTCCACCTGTTAATTTGAGGGTTATCACATATAAAATATGATCTTATGGAATACATTTATCATCATAGAATACATGGTTAACAAATTTTCACCTATAATATTTCCACATGAAACAAACCAAATGTATTCCATATTCCATTTCATGTCATAGAAAGGACCCCCAATGGCCACAATTTTTTTGTTGATAGATATCCCAAACATATCACAATATCAATATAGATAAAAAAATATAAATAAATTGAACCACTCATCCATGTTCGGAATATTGATCTTAAACTGATTTATTTATAATTATTAACCAAAATAAAAATATTTAAACAAATGAAATATTCATACACCACCCCACATGATACACAAATAAGAGTGATAAAGGAAAACCTTCCAAGAAGAAAAGGTAATCAACTCTACTATTTTTCACCCAGACTGGGGCACACATGCAGTGGGAACGCCTCCAAGAAACACATTAGATGAAACCTATGCCAAGAGGAAATTTTGGAATCATTTTGAAATATAAAACTAGATATAATGGTCGGATGGGAAATGGAAATTAGATTCAAAATAATCTAAATAAAAGAACCGGTTTAAATATTTTTTGATTTTCCATTACACCTTAATCTGTTCAGGACAAAATGTTTTAAAGATGTAAAATACCTCAATCCCTTAGGAAAATAAGGATATTATGTATGGTCTTTGAATCAACCTCAAATCCTTTCAAACATGTATTTAAGAGTGTTTTTCGTCTATGAAAATTTAAAATCATAGTTATCGGAGGACGAAGGTAATATTTTACAAGATTCATTTTTTGATGACTATATGGTCATTGAGGCTCTACTCGTGAGTCACCATACAATGAGTCAACATTCAAAGAGGAACCCATCACGAGTCACCAGTCGGCAAGCCTCAATTCTGTGTGACGTTGTTTCGTGAGTCCCCAATTAGTGAATCACTATTCGGTTAGGCACCCTGCATGAGCTAATGCTAGATGAAATTGTTACCACCATTAGTGGGTCATTGTTGGATGTGAGAAAAGTTGGACATGGCACCCCTAGTCAAGCATCCACTAGTGAGTTAGCATTAGAGATCCATTGATAGCAAGACCTGCTAGAGATCCATCACCAACGAGCCACTACTAGCAAGTCGCCACCAGCTAGTCACAACCAACGAGTCACTACAAGTGGGTCACCTCCATTGAGTGGTCTCCTGGAGGATAGCCCATTAAAAAAATGATAAAACATCATAATGTGTTGAAATGATCCACCATGAACTTCCAAAATACCTCACACACTAGACTCTCACAAAGGAATGGACCAGTGTGAGATAGAGTACTACATAACATATCTCGTATAATATTTGTGACACTGATAATTCTAAACAAAACTAGAAGAAAAATAGAGGATGTGTCAAAACATCCATCTACAATGTTACCTATTATGTACCCTACTACACTTGGAACAACTCTTCTGACTATAAACATCACGGTTAATATATAAACCACATTCTATTATATGAACACTAGATTGAAACCTCCACATCCATGAATGGATCACCAACATCTACAACCACTACCTCATCAGATCACCCAACTGATCAAAACCACACAATAGAAGAGAAACTATTACGATATTCCAAAAACACAAATCCACGAATCCCTTCTTCTATTTCAAGATATTTTCTGCATTAGGTGGAAATATCTCACTCGCATTGGATTAATCACATCGGAGTTGACTCTCATCAATTATGAATCATATCCTCCATTATTCTCAAGCCATTAATTTATCAATAATCAATGAGTAAATCTCATCTTATTAAAAAATATGATGTTAAAAAATATCATTTCAAATCACTACCAGTGAAAGAATGATTAAAAACAACATGAAGTATTTGAAATTCATTTCTGTCTCTTTCTCCCATGTATGATCATCATAGTCACCATGACTCCACAACACATGATCCAAATGAATGGTAAATTCTTGCCTCACCATATACCAATTATCCTAATAATCTACATTCCACTCTACGAACAACACATTAGCTTCGATATCCATATCTCCCCATTAATGAACTAGGGATGAATAGTGTAAATACTAGAGAAACTATGAGACAAGGAAGATTTCATGGAATTTCTTATACGTTTGATGAAATTCCAACTAGAATGCCACCTCTCCAACTCTCCCAAAAAACTAAATGTGTCCTAATGACAAGGAAGAAAGCTTAGACTCTTTACCTATCATATGCTACCCATCGTGAGGTGAAACCTTCTTGAGCATGTTCTTCCCACCCTCGAACCCCTTAGGCATTCTCCTACGAGCAGGACAAGACATCGTCTAATGTAATGCTTCATTCATCTACTAATGAAAACAGTGAAATTTATCTGATCTGTTCTACACGAACTCAATAAAAAGAATAGCTATCCCACAACCACTATCCACAAGAATATGGAATTACATGGTCATCAATACAATTATTTAAATAGATCCATTACAATGGTAGTGTGATAGTAATTATTATCTGTAAACTCATCCAATGGACGGATTCATACAAAATATCCTCCAATGTTATAGACACATGCCCAAAACATATCCTCCTATGTAAAGATAGAATTTTAGGTATGTCCATCTATCAGATGGTGGAATGCAGTGATGAGCCATAAATTGATTACAAAATTATGTTTCATTACCCTCTATATTGATGAGGTATAATGTTCATACCGATCTAAGATAATATACCTTCAATATCCATGAAACATCACTAATTAATCCACATATATCTTCTCGTTGAAATACACTATTACTGAATCCTTTATTATTAGTAAGTGGGATTATTTAGTAAAACGGTCCAATATCACTCTGATAGAATCATATGATACATGTGATTTTGGTGATCCCAGGAAATAGTGCAATTGAGATGTTATCCAATTTCCCCATGGGAACATACAAGGGATATAACAAACCACTGAGAACATGATTCTAGACTTTTACCTATATGCAAACTGATATAATTTCTAAAAACTTTTCCACCACCCACTACATCACGATCTACAAAGATTTGTATCCTCAAGACCCATAACATCTTGTAAACTCCTAGATGTACTTCCATGGTTGATATATGAATCTCTCAAAAGACTCTCTTACACATATCCAATAGAAAAATCAACACCCCATAGAACCAAATCTAGTTTTGAAGAAACTATGCCCATCCTTATAGATCTTAACCATGGCCAAAATGATCATGATTAACCTATTCATTTGAGTCTCCCCATCTAAGACTCCTCCACTGGCTACATCATAAAATACATCAATATAATATAAAACAAAAATCATCCACCACAATATACCCTTCATCCATGTGAATGGACACGAAATACTATTTATCAGTCAAAAAATCATAAAACTATTGAGAAAAAAACTTTAATGTCATGCTACGCAATGTATCGGCCAAAAAATTTCACATTCCTAAGAAGTAAGAGATTTCAAAATAATATAATAAAAGAAACTCTATCAGCATCTAATGGCACATATTTAGTTAATGATAGAAATATATTTAACTCATGATCATGTGATCCACGAATACCAAAAATCACCCCAATGAGGTAATTCATCCACAACATCAGTGAAAAAACAAATGCTACTAACTCTCGAGCATGGGAGGAATTGTATTGTTCATGAGTATTCAACTACCTTGAACTATATGAAACCATATGTCACTAATGTTTCAACACATATATGAAACCAATATGGGAAGCATCACATAACATCTTAAACATCACCCCTTCCTCTAGAAACTCAAGCACTAAATAACCAACCGAAGTCACTATAATATTGTCAAGCTCTTCCTAAAACATATCTATCCACAGAAAACCTTTGCCAGTACATATCAAGTAAGTTAATGGGGCTATAACATAACAATAAATATGGTATGAATCTCTGATTATATCCAGCAAGAGAAAGAAATATAAAAAAATCAATGACATTATTGGGGGATACAAAAGAAGCAACTACATGACCCTTTTATGTATCTACTACCACACATGCTAGGTCACATTATGCCCGAGGACATGCACCCATCATGTAAAAACATACACATGGACAGTAGTCCCTATTTCTAGTAGAGTAAATGAAAATTAAAGATCGTTCTGAGATGATCAAAATTCTCCACCTTTTTCATTGAGTTGATTATTATATCATTGATGAACATGATGAAGAACCTACCTTGGAACTGATAGAAAAAAGAATTCATGTCTTTCATGAAAAAAACTATTGATTTCTTAACATCGTAAGGAATAAACAAAAACTCAATGTTCTCATACCTATATCTGATGGCATGCATTGAGATATATCACATTTTTTACCTTAAATTGTTATATCCAGACAATATAATGATCTTAGAAAAGAACTTTTACATTCATAGTTTGTTTAAAATATCACCAATCCCCATAATAGGTTAAGGGTTGATTACAGTTACTCTGTCAAAACTTCAGTATATAATACACATCCTCAAATTACTATCGTCTAAAATAATGAACTACATCAGAGTACCCCACGAATACACATTCTGCCAGATAAAAACATTATTCATTATATTTTCATTATGAATCCTCATGTCTCTCACCTCAGAATGTTCTATCTAATAGAAGTCTATTGAATGTAGAGAATCACCAAACCTGTAATCTATCAAATACTCAACATCACATAGAGTGGGCAGTGTCACAAACATAATGGGTAAAACATCCATAAACTCCCCAACAACATTGTTAAAATACACCATTTCAGCTTCTACTAATTCTATTAACACATCATTCAATAAGGAAATAAGGGGCTCTATAAGCTAACTACCACTCTGAAAACCCCTCTTGCCAATGAATGTAACACCTTGACCATCCAAATCTTAAAACATAAATTGCCACTCAAATTAGTCAGTAACAAGTCACAACATATTAAACTATTCAATTATGAGTTTGACTTTGTGTGGTCGAATCTATATAAAATAAATATACATATTAGAATATTTTTTTCCCATCACCATTCAACATCATCGTCACATATCAAACAAGCTATAATGTCCTCTAATTTACATACTCATAAAAGGGGAATTGAAAGAATCCCTACATATATTCCTGTAGAACTATCCTGATATAGTACAAGAAAAGAGTTTGATGCTCTTAATTAAATCAAATCACAAGAAATATTACTAAAAAATGATTTTATATCTAAGGATCTCTGGCCTGGATAAAAATTCTACTTATTCCATGTGAAACATTACATGCCTGGTCCATATTACTATATACTGATGACTGCATCCATGACCATGACTGGATCAAGTACTGTAAAGTCATGGAATATCCGGAGGTTATCACTTGCCTTCTCCATCTCCACTTGGTGGAGAAATACTTTGATGTCCTTGATACTTTAATTGTCACTCCAGAAACTACTACATAGGCGGACAATGATCATGTCCACCTCCACCAACCTAAACTCGAATCACTGTTGGAATATGGTTATAATTATGGATAAAAGGTAAAAAAATAAAAAACGTGTACCTATGACCTTAGGATGAGAATGAGGGAAAGATGGTAGAAAAGGGAACTACTAAGATCAAAACCCTTCCAGTTGAAACCTCAAAGGTCCTAGAACTTGAAACATTCCACATGTAACCTTGCACCATGAAGAAATCTATTGGCTAGCCTCTCATAGTAGACCTTTTCATTAATTCATCCATTTTATCATTTTTTCCAATACCACACCCTTCCATTATCCCATGATAGAGTGAGATTAGATTCTACATCTTCTTATACATCGTGTTCAACAAAAGAAACTCATCTCGAAATTCCATATAGAAGTCAATGAAAAAAGTATACTTCCTTCCTCTCCAAAAGATAATATGTCCACCACGTACATGAAGGTAATTAAATATTAATGAATTCCAAAGAAACCTGGTAATCAATCATGTCTAGGATCAAATTTATGGTGATATCAATCTATTAGAACAATAGTTATGTCTTCATGTACAAAACACGCCCCCTTTAAATTTCAAAAACATACTATAAGAAAGAATACAACTTCCACTACCAATGGTTATCCACTTCAGCCAAATCAACCTATCATTGGTCAACCTGAACAACCTAGGATCTCCTACAACATGATCCATAGGCGGACGATGACTATGATCCATAAAAAAATTAAACAAAGTGGTACTAATTCATATTAGTACATATTGTTTTTACATAATATTCATTTTAACCCATTTAAATCATTTTTATATTCATTTAAAGGATCCTCAAGAAACTAGTTACAAAATATAATAGAAGACATTACTATACATGAAACATTCATTGGGTCTCTACCCTATAAAAATAATAGTATCACTAATTCATTTGGTAGGCTTAGAGTTGTTGAACCGGAACACGGGGGGGGGGGGGGGGTCATAAAATCTAATTTCATAGCTAATCATTCATGTAATAGGTCAAAATTCAAGATCACCTAACTCTATTTCCCTTCCAGCCCTTACAATACCCACAATCCAAAAATCAAAAATCCCTCCAATCTCTCTAAAATTATCTTTGGTACCATTATGCAATGACCCTACCCTTTAAATATTCCCCTCGTTGACATGAAATGGATAATATGAGATAATCACTCAAGAGTCCCTCCTATAGTAGGGATGAAGTTGTCTACTCTCCCCATTGGTATTCAAATCAGAGAATATTAGAGTCATTTCCCTTACCATAAAAAATATCAGAACATATAATGGATCACCTGAAAAGAAACTAAATGAAATATATATAAATGATATACAAAAATAATATCACATGCGTGCATAATGTATAACCCTTACAAGTATAAAATTCTCCTTGAAAATACCAAAAGTAAAAACAATGTAGATGCATATAAAGTTTCATGATCTATGCTAATATGGTCTAACATAATCCATTTAATCCTCATAGAATAATTAAAATAGTTTTATATATGTAGGGTGAGCCTACAAGTTTACTCTGCAGGATCCCAAAGTCTCTCATGTGTGGTTAAAAGAATCATACTAAGGACCTTGTGAGAAATCAACATAACCAAAAAACACAATATAGGTATACTAACAATCTCATCCTCACCAGGACAAGGCCCCAACATAATTAAAAGCATCTAAAATAATATTAATCACCTTTTTGGTAAGGTACATTGTACCAATATTGCACTTATTTTTCGCTATTTCATTACGAAAAATTTCCTCTATCACCTATCACATTTTAATGTACATCATCACATTCTGCATGCACAAACATATTTCTCACAACACATTCTATCGGAACACAATTTGGCCATAGACCACATCACATCATGTCCCATAAAATCATTTTCCACAAACCATGTAATCAATCCACCCACCTAGAGACACTTGGGCCCCAAACCACAACACATTCCTCATACATAAAACTACTCCACAAAGCACATCACATTCTAAAAAACCTATGAAATCATTATAAGTATCATCACAAAGATTTTTGGTAATGAACACATCCACTAATCCCAAAGACAACTATGAAGAAGAACACGCCTGCACGCAAATGGTACTAAAAAGAAAATTTTGTGAATAATCATTGGCTACCACCTTTTGAAAAAGGGAGCACTGAATATTTGGTGGCCTTTCATCCATCCTCCAACTAGAATATTTGGAAATGACTTTATACCTCATGACAATGGGGATGTTCATCACATTATTTTATCCTAGGGTGTGGATTATATAGAAATAACATTGAAAATTCACGTATATACATATATGATACCAAAAACTCAGTCCCAAGAAAAAATTTGTCATTAAAAAATGACCATATCACACATAATCCAAATAAGTTTCTACTTCTAAATGAAAAAATCCAAAGAAAAAGAAATAAACCCATTTCATAATAACACCTGAAAAATTCACCCTTTATATTCTTTATTAAATAGTACTATTTTCAAGTCCATCCCTTCATATGGATCTACTATTCTGAAAACAACCACATCCATGGTAAATAAATTCACCTCACATTAAAGAAATAATTTTCCATGACTTCCAAAATTAAAACCAATTCATGATATATAATATATCAATATCATGATATGGGTGAAAAATTATAATTGTTATTAATGGGAAAGGACCCATTCCATTCACCACCAATTTTGTAAAAAGTCATTCCTCGTGATAAATCATCTCACCCAAACCTATATAAAACTCACATCCACATCTAGCAACACATTAATCCATAACCGAAACTGTATGATGGTTGAATGAAAATTACACGCCCAAATTTCCATAACAATAATACCAACCCCATATACCAAACTATTCCCACAACCACATCAACACATGATCAAAGGAAAAATATGTTGATGATTTAACACAGAATCCATCCTTTTATTGCACATCTTAATTCAGGGGTTTTCACATAAAAATATAATCATGGGAAATTCATTTATTATCCATGTATACATTGTTAAATAAATTTACCTATAATCATTCATCCTGAAACAAAGTAAATTAATTACAAAAAACATTACATTCAAAAGAAAGGACCACACCTCCATTTATTTTTAGTGGGTCGTCAGCCTATACAAATAACAATATAATAGAAAAAACACATTTGTAAGAAGAAAACCCACTCTCCATAGATAGATATATAGATTGTAATCCAAATAAATTTTCATTATTAATCTGAATCCAAAAATATTCCCAAAGAAGAAAAAATACCCCACCATGGTATGATAAAAAAATAATGGAGATGAAGAAAAACCAATATGGAAGAGAAGGTGATCGTTACCTCTTGGCTTCCCCCTACCAACGGAGCACTTGCAGTAGGAAAAAATATAGCATAAATGAACCCACTATTTCAGATATTTACTCAACACCTTCTAGAAGATGAACTCTACATGTCCCATAGTAAGGTCAAACAAGAAGGAATGGGATAATGAGAAAGGATATATTGGCTTCAAAAAGATCAAAATAGAGGAATGAGTTTATATATATTATTATTTTAAAATAACATCAGATATGGTCCAGTTAATTTGATTTGAAAATGTAATGCCCCCATAGACTATAGGAAAATTAAAATTGGATTTATGTTCATTGAATCAGCCATTAATAATTTAAAACAAAGCATTATAAGGATTTTATGTTAATGAAATCACAAAAAGTTAGAAAGTAGAGGAACCTGGATGTACTTTATACATGTCACTTTTGGATGACTCACTTGTTGAATATAAACTCTTACATGTCATTGTTCGTAGAGTAATCATTCTGAGATTCATCTTTCGGTATGGAACCACTCATGAGCCACAATTCATAAAATCACCCTTTTGTAGGTCACCATTATGAAAGTAACCATTCAGGGATTCGTCATTTAGAGAACCAAATCTCATGAGCTATAGTCAAATGAAACACCATCAATCGTCAATGATTAACTATCCAGAAAGACACATTGGGACTAGGAACCATCGATCGAGTGACGACTAGCAAGCCACAATCCCTGGGCCACCACTAGTGGGTTAGCCTAGTGATACACCACTATGGATCCACCACCATCTATTCACCGTCAATGAGAAACAACGAGGTTGATTCACTAATAAAATGACATAAAATAGGGAAAATATCACATTGGGTTGGAATTACTCATCTAGATCTTCCATAACACCTAAACACTAAATTCTCCTAAATAAATTGATCAGACAGGTCTGAGCCAATACATTTTGGCTTTTGTGTTATAATGTCATTGTTCACTACATTTTTTTAAGAATCAATTTACAGTGTTAAAATAATATGATCTACCTTAGAAAAAACTCATTAATTTCCATTTAATATGAAATTTTTTTGATAATATATTTTTTACTATTTTTTTATCTCTTTATAATCGTAAAACACAAAAATTTGTTTTAAGGAAATAATAATTTATTTATCTATTCATTCAAAACCAAATTTTATTCAAAATAAATATCTTATAAAAAATGAATATTTTTATTTTATATTACACATATATTATATAAAAAAAATTTCCATGACTTATTTATTGTTAATTTAAATGAAATATTATCTTTTTCTTCCAAACGAGGTAATTTTTTTGACTTTGTTTTAAATAGGAAGGAATAAAATGTCATTTTGAAAATATACATATAGAATATAATTCCCTTTCATATTTTCAATTTTATACCTTGAATATTACATTAGATATGTTAAAGTTAATTTTTAATGGATTTGTTATCCAAAATATTTTATAAATAAATGATTTTAAATATGTTACTGAAGATTAAAGAGGGTATTTCCATCATGGTATATTATATGTCCCCTTTTATAATGATTTACATCTATGATGAAAACATTTAATTTAACATATAATTTAATGGTGATATGATCTTGTTATAAAAATATTAATTTTTGTCACGATTGTTAATGATTATGATAAAATATTTTTCCTAAAACAAAAGAATTTTAGATTGGTTTTTAAATAATAAAATCAGGAAATGTTTAATAATATCATTTCATTTTCCATAGAATATGACATGATGAATATTTTTTTATTTTACTACCTAAAAAAATCTATTTTAATTATGGTTGTTTTGTTTAGCATTTTTTATTATTTATTGAGTTAGGTGATAATGAATTTATTAGTAGAGATATAACACATGAACGGGGAACAATCACAGTTTATTATGGTACTATTTCTAATATTATATGCTTTGGAGAGAACCATGAATACAACAATACATTAGGGATTGAAACCAATACACTGTGATATTCTGAGAAATTATCCATTGACACAATGGAAATTATTTTTCATGTATATTTTAATTCCACCATTAATGTAATTTTCCAATTTCCATCTCTTATAAATTATATTCAATGATTATTTCATGAGTCCTGTCTTTTGAAATGGAATGATTATTTTCATGATACAATATTGCGATAATTTATTCAAATGTTATAATTTTCCATGTTTGAGTACATATTTTCAAAACCATATGAAAATTAAATATTTATATAATTAATAATTCTTGTCATTTTACTCTTATAGTTAATAAGATCTCACCCTTTCAAATTTTTTATTTTTTATGGTTTTTATGAAAGGTTTAGGGTATGATATATATAATATGGGTTCATGTTATGAATAAATATGTGAGATATGATGTTTATATCTTTTGGAAGTGTCTTCTTATGTATATATTATTATAAATAAACGATGTCTAAATAATTTTATACTGGGTTGTTGTGTAGTGAATATTTATATAACAAGTTATAATATGTATCTATGAAATGTATGTTTTTATAAAATCTACTAATGTTGAAAAAACTATTCCAATATTATCTAACTATAATAATGTGAAAATTAATTATTCTGTTTGGGGTAAATAATATTTTAATAGATATTTCCATTCCCAAAATCTGAAAACATCTAATAAAACTAAATTAAACAAATCATGATAAATAATTTTAATTTTTTTTTAAAAATGTTAGAGTTTGAATTCTTATTAATGCTATTGTTAATTAAATCCGTGGATACACAATGTCTATAATTATGAAGAAAGCATAGAAATGGAAACATATAAGTGATGAATATGTGATATTATTTTGGAATATCTCTATATTTATCAATCTGTTTAATCCCTCGATGTGGGGGGATCATTCAACATTCAGGATTATACTGACTAATGGTGATTATTACATTTTTTTGATAATGTTTTATTTTTTCTAAATTATAAATGAAATTCATCACACAAATTCCTATTCATTATATAATGGGGAGATAAATCCCACAAAAAATCCATTTAGGTAGGAAAAAACGTATTTATCCCCCCAACTAGTCTATAAAAAGATACTATATCGTGGGTTAAAAAAATAACATCAAAAGATTTTTTTAGTATAATAAGACGGATGGAGATAAGATTAGTATACATGCCCCAATTATATAATAAATAAATTTCATTAAAACCCAAAATAATATAATAAATATAAAAATATAGTTCATTCTATTGGGAATTTGGTAGCGGTTTTGTGGAAATTAACATCCTTAATTTCTTTAAGAACCCGTCATAATTGAAATACGTCCCATCTGTTAATTTTATTGAATTACTCCCATTTAAAAAAATAATATTATCTTCATTCCCAAAGATCCATTTTTTATTTTTCAAGTTTGATAGACATTTGTGGTAAAGATGTATGCATTCAGTATTGTTACATTCTAGTTGATTTCCCATTGTTATTAATTGATGATTTCTAGTGAACTACGAACATAATGAATATAAATTTTTTTTATCTTATAAATTATTACTCATAATAATATAATTTTTTAATTGGATATTTAGATGACTACATGGTACGATAACATTTTATTCCAACCCAGAATCCAAATTCCACTTCAATTTGAACATAATCCACTTCCATGGAATATAAACTATTCATATAATGTGAATGAAAACATGTTCCATAAAATTAGATTAATATACTATACATATAAAATTAAGTATTATTTTTTGAACTATTAATAGACTATATACAATATTTTGGTTGAAACATCTTACCATTCTTATTATAATACAATCAAGATACATGCACTATATATTTCTAAAAGATGATGATAAATTTGCGACAATAGAAAAATAACGATTGAACACAAACCTCCACGATGATGTTGAGTACGTGGTATCCAGTTTTTTGGAGGCTATATTAATTTATTGAATATTACAAGTAAAATTAGTCATATAAGATAATGCAATTCCAATTAAAATTATGTTCACCTTGATCGAAAATAAATATAATTAATTGATACCAACTTGTATTCAAGATAGATTTTGTGTCTATATTGACTTAGACTAACAAATACTAAGCACAAGGCTAATCCATTAGAATGTATTATTAATTTAACTATGTTGGATATTTTAACATGGAAGACTAATTTTTATTTTCTATAAGATTATATTGATTATTTATATATAAATATATTTCATCTATGAATTAAGAAAAACAACCATTATTTTAACATTTGAAACATTTTTATAAAATATATTCTCTTTATTTATATTTAATATTCCATGCAAATTACATTAATGAATGGTTTTTTTCTAGATTATATAGTGAATTTCATGGAATTATTTGTTCATTATTTAACTATCTATGTTTCCACTTATTATGATTGTTTTTGTTTTAATGTTTTGTTACACCAACATTGTATTGAAAAAAATATATTATTTAATAATATAAATATTATTTCATGATAAAATAAGGGATATTATTTATAAAACTTATTTTATAATGGTATAAAAGATGATCAATAAAATTATGATGTCATTTGTTCCCTACAATTCCCTAAAAATTGCACGATGTGCCACTTTTTATTAATAATATGATATTTTTATATTGATTCAACTAGAAAATTTAATAATTTTACTCCCCCTATCCCTTTTAGAAAATAATTTTTCTAATATATACTATCTGAATTATTTTAATAATTTTTTTAATTTAATCCTTTCTTTACACTACCTATCTAACCACCTAAATATGATTTACCATTTGAGATGAAGTGCAATTATTCCAATTTTGTATTTGAGTTAGTATTATCAAAACATACCATTAAAGCTTCAAATTTCATAAAATATTCATTTAACACACCTTACCATACTATAAGTAACCACCCAATAACAAAAAATTATTTTACATCAATTATTTTTATTTGGAAATATTCAGGTTATATATTTTATGGGGCAATGTTTTTTTCTACCCATGAAAACAATTGAAATCTCACTAAAAACTAGAATATAAAAAAACATATCATTTATTAGATTATACTCATTTAAGAAGTCAATTTTAAATTAGGGGTGAAAAAGTGTCTGAGAATGAGTTGGCTAACTAAATTAGTATGATCATTACATATGTACACAGTAAAACATCCAAATATACTAGAATTTATGAAATTTACATTGATATGATATTTTCTTTGTTACAAAATATCATTCCCCAGTATGAATAAATTGTTAATTAATTGTCACATTATTACATTCATGCTTATTTAATTAATATTCATGCGTAGATTATTAATCATTATTACTATTGGGACATTTTGGATGACCCATATCATTGGTTCACATATTTTGATAATCTACAAATGAGGTTTTTTATAAAAATTGATTTTCAATATATCCTACTGTATTATCACACTCTTTAAATTGGAGGGCACTTAGAATCCAAACTGACTATATGAGATATCCTTGATTCAAGACTATTTTGGAAAATATTATTTTATCATTCCCATGAGTTTAGTATATTTGTTCCTCACATTATCATAATACGGAATGTATATAAAATCAATGAAATAAAATAAGAACCATTAGATTAAACTAACAATTGTTTTTTGGTATAATTGTAATTAATGGTAAAATTCAAAATTCATTTAGAAACATATAAATATTTATACTTATATATTTTATATATTCATGGGTATATGAATGAGAATTAGGTACTAACAACTCGTTGATAATTTTTTAATTTTAGTGAACCCAAATCATTATTAGGTTTTTATTCATAGGGTTGTTGTCTGTGACTAGTGTTCTAATTTCTACAATGGCATAATACATAAAATCTTATATACTATTGAATTTTGTAATCAGGTTTCTGATGCTTAATGACCCAATTTTTTTTGGAAATACTAGTTTCTTAATAAATATTTAAAATAAATATTTAAAAAATATACCTATCATAAATAAATGATTGGATTATTAGTGTTGATGTTGATATTTTGGATTACCGTAATAATTTGAAAAAAGCAATGGAATTTCAATTTTTCAGTTTGTGTTTGGAAATAGTTTTCACCCCCCCAATTGTGAAAGATAATATAACTTATTATGTTATTCAAAAAATGTTATTTTAAAGTATATGGTGATGGTATTTCAATGATGTTATAAACTCAATAGTTATTGGAAATATGAAGAGTTACATTTTTAAATTATTAAAGAAATAAAGATAGATCCCATGAAATCAATAAAAACACAATATTTTCCATCAATTCCACATTAGAAAATGGGTCATGTAGAATAAATGAAAAATCTTTCACACATGTAACATAATATCACAATATAATATACTAAAAATTAACATAATTTCTATCAGTTTCGGGATTTTTTTTGATAAAAATGAATATTGTAATATCTCATGATTAAAAAACACACTATGATCGATAACGTACATGATAAGCCAAATCATTAATTTGTGAAGAACTGACTATTATTATTTAAATGATATTTTTATAACCTTTCTACATTAATAGATTTTATTAACATGATAAAATGAATTATTAATATTTGGCTTACACATTAATAGATAATTATTTATTGGGTTACCGATTTATCAAAAATAAATATTGAACACTTTAAAATATATATTAAATTTATTCCAAAAAATATAAATATGTGAAAGTGTATATTATTATAATTAATAATGAAGTCATCATTTTTTCGATTATATTATATATATATATATATATATTCATTAAAATGTTTAAAATTCATCGATTATGTTTTCATGACTTGCTATAATAATAAATTTAGATTCACACATTGAAATTATATATTTTCAAAAAATATTTTAATGGTATTTTTAGGGAAATTTAATTAATACTTATATTCTAATAGTCTTACAAATTTTCGGTGAAAAATTTTAAAAAAATTTAGAATCACTATTTCAAAATTTCCTATTCAAAAAAGTTCTTATATTTTTATAAAATGATTGATGTTTTGAGAAATAAAGGGAAAATACTATCATGTAATTATAAACAAATATATCATCTAAAAAATTTTTAATGTTAATTGATATTTTTAATTGTGTTTAGAGAATAATTTTAAAAATAATATATCATTAAATAGAATTGTTGTCATTTTAATAAATTTAATATTGGAATTTTATAAAAATCATTCTAATTTGTTGAAAATTATCACTTTAATAACCCATTTTAAAAACGCATCAACAGAATTAATTTTAAATTTATTTTATCCTCCTATGTGTTTTGATTTTTCTAAAATTAATTCTATATTTGGAATAATAAATTTTAATTTTATTAAACTACTCCCAATGTTTCTTTCAGTATGAATAGAAGCATTGGTAATTTTTTTTATTTGTTAAAAGGTAAATAACATATATATTTTGTAAACATGATGTCAAAAATATTATAAAATTTCCAAAAACCAATTTATTATATTATATTATTAGTGATTCCAGACCAAACCCATCTACATCATTATTTTTGTTACACTTGGCGACAATGGGATGTCTTTAAGGCCTATATATTATATTATTTTAATGAATATTTAATCATTCAATAAATTTTTATATTATTATTAAAAATTTAATATATGACTCTTTATAATATTACATGGACAAGAAATAGTAATTATGAAGTTAATATGTTTATTTTTATCATAGTAATTTATGTTTTGAGTTTAATGAAATATTTAGTTTTCATAAAGGATTACAACATGATGATGATGTAATTGTTTTTTTAATGTTAATATCAAAAAATGATATTAATAATATTAAAATAAATATAATTTTAATATTTATTTTCATCCAATAATTACAATGATTTCATTAAAATATTTGGGATGCGTTATTTTTTTTTCAAAAATATATATTTTTTGATATTTTTAAAAAATCATGTAATGAATACTGTCAAAATTGATAATAAAGATATTTTAAAATAAATAATAATTTTTAAAAAGATGTGTAATTAATAATTTTTGTAAAATATGAAAAATGATTTGATTAGGGTTTAGAATTCCATCAATGATTCAATTTTATTTTTATAATTTTTATTGATAATATTAATCATCAATATGTAAACTAGAAGTTTTTAAAATTAAAATTAATTCACTTAAACTGTGTTTAATACCAACTGATAATTATTAAATAATATTAATTACTTATATAATGTTCATTTTATGAAGGTATTATAATGAATAGTAATACAATATTTGGAATATATCATTTTGGGTCCATTTGAAAAATATAATTAATTTATATTAATATAATATTTTGAATAATTCTATGATTTTTTATCCCCTCACTTATAAAATTTCTTCTCTTATTCCCTTTCATTCCCTCATACATTTTATTTTTTTAGAAAATATATGAAAAAATTATTTCATCGAATTCATTATCACAGTTTTTATATCATAATTTATGTAGAACACCATCATCTGTGGTCTTTCAATTTTTAAAAAAATTAAATTGTGTGAAGAAGATGATTTATTTTTATTCAATTACTTTTGTTTAATATATTATTCAACATTAATAAATAATTATCCAAATAATATTAAACAATAATTTAATTATACTAAATATAAGTATATATTGTTATGTAAATTTCACCCCCTCAATCCATCTCCACTTACATCAAATGGGAAAAGAAGTTATCATTTCTACTTACATAAGACTATCCCCACATAAACTGATATAAGTCAATTTCATTTCTCATCTCTGAATAAAACATATAAAAAAGAAATTAATTTTTATATATGATATTACTCACATTATTGTAATTATAAAACTCTTCTATATCATTTTTTGTAATTAAATATCCATGCACACAAAACTGATGATGACATTATTCAAACATATGAACAATCCACTTCATGGGGGGATGCAATTTATATTCAATCACCCCATCCCATGGATGATATATATTATTATTTTTAATTTATAAATTTTAAATTAATTAATTTAATATTATTTATGAAATATAAAATGATATATTCCATTTTTCTATAATGAATATTGTAAAATGAAAATATTTCCCATGCACATGCATGGCTCACCATCTTTGTGATTTAAACATTGATAAATTTTTATATCCGTATATAATATATGATTTTAAATGTAAAATTGATTCATAAAATTTATTATTATCTAATAAATATTAATCTATAGATGAAGATCTAATACACAATTTTTTATATATTCATCATACAAATGTAATGTTGGAATCATGTAGAGAATATCATTAAAACGTTCAACTTGAACATAAATAATAATGTAATATTCTCAAAATGGAAATAAGTGATATAAAGGGAATAATAAAATATAATACGGTTCCCATTAAATTTAATAATTATCCATTTTATAATATATTGTAATATAAAGATTGTAAATGATGATTTATACTCAACAGTGGGGACTTCATCTCATTCTCCTTTTATGGATGAATATTTTGATGTAATACACTACTCTTGTATTATGAGGTGAATATAAATCACAAATTGAAATACCATATCATTAATTTATTTATTATAATGTTAAATAATGTTATTATAAATTTTATTATTTCACGAAGATTATGATTTTGTTGTTCAACATGATATGGGACACAGTTAATGTTCAATCATTTAAGTGTAAAATGTTATTATCCATGTCAATATTTATTATATTATATTTCATATTTATTTATATTGACACAAAATGATTATAAAATACATTTTATTTCCATTTTTTGTTTAATTCAATGTTTTTAAATTAAATCTTTTTACATATTTATACTACTTATTTTTGAAAATGAAAAAATGATTGATTAATTAATAACACGCAATGGTACATTGAATTCCCCTCCATGTTGACCATTATTTAATTACTAGAAAAATTTTAATGTTCACATATTTTATTAAATGAAAAAAAATTCTTTTATAGATTATATTTTTTGTAATTAATTTTTAAATAAAAGTATATTTTTAAATAAATTTCATTCATATGATAATAATATAGGTTTTCCAATGGATTTATGATGAATGTATTTTATTAATAAAATTCTAATGACTCGAATTTTATATGATTTTATTTTTATAAATTATCTGATAAAAATAGAATTCTTGGCTAGGAGGGGGTTTGATATTATAAGGCACGGAGTGGAACGAACAATATATTATAAATTTTTAATCCTTTAATAATGCACCCATGAAATTTTTCATTAACCTGGAATAATGTGTTTAGGGTTTCCCATATCACAAATCTAAGGGAATTATTCCATTAAAACCTAAAATATAACTATTGGAGAGGCCTAACATCTTCTAGCATGGCCAAGAAAAAATAATTTTTTAGACATATCAGTAATATAAAATTTAATAAAAATACATTAGTGTGATGCCGAATAATATTAATTTTTTATATGAAAATTATAATAGATTAAATATTTATCTTTGTAACCCTATAAAACCATAGACATGTGGAGAATGTTATATTTCCAATAAACACCGACAAATCTTGAATTGAAGATGGAGGATCCAAGATCATATCATGGATCGAAGAATAATAGATCGATGATTGATGATGACACAACTTCTCGCTTCATTAAAAACCGATCCAAACTCTAGGTAGTGAATTTTTTCATTATGATAATTTAACAATTGATTTGAAAGATAAATTCCAAACATGTACCAATGCATGAACCTGTTGATTCCCCATTTGATCATTTTTGGTTTGATTACTAGGGATGATTCAGTTTAGATATTCCTTTTATAACCTCATTATTCCTCATTCAAACATGACTGGATCAAGTTCGTCATGAACAATACCAACATACTTTCATTGGGAATTCATGTGCATTTATCTATATTAAAAAATATTATGTGTTCCACATTATTCAGGAAAAATGAAAAATGAATCATTTCACCTAGGGTGGTGGCAGAATGTTTTGAGTCTGGTGATCCGACACCACAAAGACAACCGGGAGGTGTGATGATGAAGGAACAACCCGAATCATTCATGTCAGTAGTTTAAAATGGCACAGGGAAGCTCCTGAAGAAGTTACTCTTGATAGGGTCTTTCAGAGTGTTAGATGTACAAAGGGAATGTCGTGGGACAGTTGGTGGAGGAGGGGTAATGTATAATGGTGGGGGCCATTCCAGGTACAGTGTTATCTAGACCGTCCAGATATGAGCCATGGTTCCATGATCTAGTAGAAACTGTGTGGGAGCTCATAGTCTAGGAATGACTACATAAGAGGCTGTGGTGGAAGACACCATAGTAGAGTCCATGGATACAATGGTCATCTGAAATGACACCAATGTTTTTTCATAAATTAGAAGAACCTGTTTAGGACATCTGTATGTGGGGCATGGGGGGAAAGCCATAAGAAAACGATCGAGCTAGATAAAATGGACCCCTCCAGCGGTCTGACAGGCTAGGTCCATTGGTCCAGATGAAGATAGAATATCATAAAATCTGGAAAGGTCAAACAAGTTTTTCTAGATCGATCATAGTGGTCCAAGATGGGTTGTGGATATTAGATCATGCCGAGTTGTTAGGATATGTCATATCGGAACTAGCCCGTGAAAGGGTCAGATGTTTTACTAAAAACAAAAATATATTTCAAATATATTTTCCTATTAATGATTCTTTTAATGGATTGAGACCTTTTCATTAAATAGTCCCTTTAGGGTAGTCTTACTGAGTTGTCATGGATATTGTAAAATGATGTAGTGGTTTATGATTAGGTTATCCCTATACAAGCGCACTACGAGAGGAATACTATGACTAGCTGGGTCTTGGTTACTACGTGACATGGGGGATCCATGATATATTTACACTCTATGTGTTATAGACACTCCATGTGTTACGGACACTGCATGTTTTATCAACACTCTATGTGTTTTAGTCACTCCATGTTTTATAAAAAATCTAGGTCATATTGACACTCAGTGGATTACCAATATATGTTGTTTTGAGGACTACGTATTATAATACATATTTTCATGATATAGTTTTATAGCTATGTGAGATGTATGCACTTCGTGTGATTCCTTTGTAGTATACATTGTATTTATACATGTATACACTATGTAATAATTTTTTGTATGTTTTGTTTATTTCTTTCATATGTACTTTGGGTATTTCTTCGTGGTTTTTGATTGTGGTTTCGAGGTCTTTTAATGATCATTTTTTTACTCACCCATGAGCATGATTTTCTCAAATGTTTCATGTTGTGTGAATATGACCAACACATTAAATTAGTTCTAGAAAGACAATTGGAATATTTTTCTTCGAGTGATTATACAAACAAGGTGTGCTCATATGACTTTAGATATATTTCTTACACAAACCCCTTAGGTATGGTTTTCAATAGATGAGTTCTTCGTACATGTGAATTCATTAATATAGAATCCTTGTTTGGGAAAGCTTGTATTATGTTCATTTTTACATTCCATTTTCCTACTACAGTACTCTGTAGATGGTATCATAGTTTATGAATTCACTATTTACATTGTTCATTTTTACATTCCATCATATAGGGCATGGAGATGTGTTTATGTGTACATGTGCTTAAGAAAATGCCTCCCATTGTGGGATATTCTTAATTTGTGGTTATACCAAGCCCCATGACTATTAGATGTGTGATATAGATAGTGATGAATGGGGCCCCTCTTTTGATACGTCTGGATAGATATTGTATTTTATAATTATGTGAAACTGGTGAGACCAGTACATATTCTATAATGTGTAGTCCAAATAGTTCTAGGTATTCCTATAATATCTTATCATGGGGAGGCCCGAATTTGGTCATGTAGGCTCGTGAAAGAAATAAATTTGGTGGCCTAAGAAACACTAGGTAAACTCTTTACATTATAATATGTGATCTGAAGAATAACACCAGGTAACACCTAAATAGCTTAATTAGATGATGGAAATATTTTTATTCAAAATTTATGGGGTTTTCCAGGGTTTTGAAATCAATTTGTGTATATAATACTCTATGTTCTGTAAATGTGTTTTATATCTTTTCTATGGGTTTTAGTGATATTATTTAAAAATAGGTTTTTCATGTGATATTGATTTATTTCATCTTCTAAAATGACAATAAAGATAATGGAAATTGTTTTACGAATTTTTATATTTTTACATAACTAATGTGTTAAATTATTTTTATACCCCTTAATAATATTTTATTTTTTTACAATAGTTTAAATAAGTCCTTCACATGGTTTATGGGGGATTAAAAATAGTTCTGAGATCAAGGGGATAATTGTGAATATTTCTCATAAACAGAAATCATGTCTAATATTAAATATTTTTTTGTGAAATAATGCATACTCAGTATAAGTTTGGATTAATATTATATAGTATTACATTTTATTAGTTTTTCAAAAAAAATTGGACGCCTAAAACAAGAATACCTTCAAATATGAATTCTAGTTAAAAAACAATAAGATTTATAATGTTTATGGTCGGGTCTGTACTGGTGAAATCACATGATTGTTTTGATATCGTTGGAAATTAGGTTGTTTTATTATGGGTTGTGGATATCAAAATTGGTTTATGATTTTAATGTTGATCATATGATTACTATCATGTAAAACCATTTCAGTATTTATGTTATGATTTTTTTATGGTGACTAATGATTTTTTTTGTGATAATTATTTTTTCGTATTGAGCGTTACTGCATTTTTGGATGAAAAATTAAATGTATGAGATAATATTATTGGTTAAAAATTTCACTATAATGATGAATTTATTTTTCATAGAATTCCATATGAATTATATAGTTTTAGAAAAATTAAATTCCATAGGATGAGTTATAATTCTTCACGTGTGGAATGGCCATGGGAATCGAACACACAACAGTAGTGTGAAAAGGGTACCACTATATAATGTGATGTCCCATTTAGTTTGTCTTTTTTTAGTTATAAATTATATAGTTGGAGAATAAATTAATTTTGGGGGAAAATGGTCTAACTTATAGATAACCTTCAGATTGTAAAATTAATTTGGGAAACACTTATTAATATCATTTCAGAAGAAATCTATTTTTTTGGGAACCCTTAATAAAATATCTAAATAGAATAATTTGGGATATTTTTTACAAATTACGGATGGAATATATTTTTTATGTATAAGTGATTTTATTGTGTATTTATGGTGATTCATGTAATTTATTAAAATGGTTTGCATATCATGATTATTATAAGGGAATTAATTTTTTATTATGAGGCATTAGTACTGGTTGACATTATTCGGAGTTAAATGTATAATTATATATTGAAAGAATACATGATAAAATATTTCAGAATCTGTGGATTCAATCATATTTTATCATATTTTTGTTTATTTAATTGGATAGTTATTTTTCAAATGATATTTATTGAACGTCAGGTAAAAATATTTAATTAGTACGTTATAGTTGTTAACCAACATATAACATATTAGTTTTTTGGAAATTTTTGTATCTTATATTAACCAGTATTGGATAATTTTTATAGAGATAAGGAATGATGATATTGGGATTTCATAGAATGTAAATTCTATTCAAAAGTTGTGAACAAAAATTGAAATTTAAAAATAATAAATTGAAGAAAAAGATGAGTGTGTGGTAGATTTTTTTTAAAAGGTTGCGGATGAAGCCTCCTTTTTTATTAAATAAAATAAAATAACTCTTTAACTAGGTATAGGGAGACCCACTACCTAGCCGGAAGGCCCATCTATTATTTATCCCATCACATGGCCTATAGGCCCAAATTTTTGGCCCAAGGACCATTCTGTGAATAGTACATCTATAGTCTCACCTACTACAGTAAAACACAGTACCCACCACCGCTATAGTGCCTTACCATCGCTAGAGAGAACTGTAACAAATAAAATGCATGTCGTTGATACATTATGATACAGTACTGCTAATGTTGTTGTGCTCAATGGGTTTTGAACCACCATTTTTCATGTAGGATTACAAGGTTTTAACCACTAAGCCAATCCCGAACTAAAGTGTGTGGTGGAAATATATTAATGTAAACAATTCATAATTTCAAATATGAATTCATTTTTAGGACTTATACTAGGATGTAAATTAATTCCTTAACATTGTGTAATTGATTTCGGGAACAAAATGTTTTATGTATACAAATATCAATGGACTTTTAACCCATCCCATATTTATTTTTATATGACAGATAAAATTCACATGATCATGTTATCTATTAATATCTATTAGTCCTTTATATTGTGTTTCTGAACATCCTGGTCTATATTTTCTAACCATGAATCCATGTACGTGTTATCATTGGTGACATTAGATCATATGTTTCGATAATATTCAGTGAAACTATTGTTAATCATATTGAGAGGTGGGATTATAATAATGGTATTTTGAATTGTGGAACCCCAAATAACCTGACCATGTTCAAATTTTAAGGTTGAAATTCTTTAATGCAGAGGATATTGTAACCACGCGTGTTTTTTAAAAACACACTATGTTTGATAAAATACATGATACATCCCATAGAGAATATGTAATAAAATGAATAGTATTATTTTATTGTTACGGTTAAAAAATTTTCATTTAATCGGAATGTATTATTATGATTAACATAATTATCATTAATTGATTTACTCATTTATATAGAATCAACTTATTCTTGTATAATTAATTATAAATTAAAATAACCCCTTTTTTAAAATAAAAATGAATTGTTTTCTAAATTTTTTATTGGAAACTTATAAAGACCATGACCCTAGATTCATAGAGACAATTATTTTTATAATTACATTGTAATAATAAACAAGTAATTAATTCTATTAAGTAACAAATTTCTTAGAAGCATTAGAAAAGGATATATATATAGTTTCAATAATACTTCAAAATTTGAATTTTAAAATGTTAAATATATAGGAAACCCATATAAACATGTAAAATAACCAGGAAATGTATTTGTAATATTGATATTTTCTTCTTATGTAATGATATACATAAAAAATTAGTTATCTCATGTTATGATAAATAGAAATTAATACATTATATTCATAAAACTAAAAAATAATACAACTGAATAACTAAATACACTTTTTGTTAAAACATAATCATTAGAATAATCAAGATGTAATAATAAATGATTAAATAAATCCACATAAGTGATCAGATGATAATGAATAATAACTATAGATATTATTATAGTATAATAATTTCATGGAATACCAAAAACTAATATCATAATTATGGCATTTATAATGGGTTACAACAAAAAAATACTATCAAATCATTATCCAAGACACCATACATTATCTAGTAAGACATTATCCCATAACAAAACTACATTGTCTCACATGACCTATAAATGAACTAAGGGGTTATAACGGGCCCCATATGACACATTATAATTCATAATTAATTTCATATATTAAATGAGTTATAAATAATCAATCTATACAATTATATTGATTCTTACATATGAAATGTAAATACCATTCCTCAAACAATAGAAGGAGTGACTAATTATTCAGTGTAACGTGGTAAATGGTATAAAGATTAATAATTTGCAGTAAAACTAATAAAAAATCCATTAAAAAATTTTGGTAGATGATTATATAAATTATTAATCCTAATTAATCATATTAATCAATAAGTTTGTTGAAATATATTATTATATTCTGATAAAATCAATGAAGAAGTCTTCAGAGAAATAGTGTTTCTACTTTACAAAGAAGAATTCTTTTGGAAAAATCATTGTATAAAACTATAATTGAATTAAAATATTATTTATTTATAAATTATTGAATTTATAAAATTATGTGTTACATGAATTAAATTATATATTTTACTTCAAAATGGGTATAAAATCATGAATTCCTTATAATATGGATTACGTATCAGGAAGGGTTGAGAAAGAAACCTTATAAAACATGTATTAACCCACCAATGACAGTTGAATGAATATAAATATGTTTTATTCCTACATATAATCATATTTTGATTAATTATATAAAAACAATGAAAAATAACATCCTTTTATAGTTTAAATATTATCACGAATGAAAATGGATATTCATACATAAAACAATTACATTATATTTAAATGTGTTCAGAACCTAATGTTAATGTACTAGATAATAAAATTTAATCAGTTAATTAATTTTTTAAAAACATTTTATACATGTATGTAATTTTCATAATTTTATTAAGCTCATTTCTGGAATTTTTTAGGAGTGATAAGAACAATTTTTTTATCAGGAGCACTCGTCTCCTTTGATTTCATGAATTATATACTTGTAATCATGTATTCATGTTCCTGTGGATTGTGTATAATTATCAAGAATTGAATTTATATGATATTAATTAATATTTAGATGTTTAAATTTTTTTATCTCATTTGGTTATTTAGTATGTGAATGAATCATTAGATAAGACATTTAGTGATAATCATTTACATTATTATAGAAGTTATTGATCATAAAAACACATTTTGTTTTACAGTTTAGTATTATGTAAATATATTCCATTAGGAATATAATGATGATTTTAATTCACATATAATTTTATTTTTTAACTATAAATATTGATTCATTATTGTCTTTTTAGGGTAAATTGAAGAACATAAATTTTCATTGATGAAAGTTTTAAGTTGGAAACTCATGGAAAATGATTTCATTTTTAAAATAAATGACAGGAAGAGAATGAAGCATGATTATAGATATTTTATTAAAATTATATCATTATATTATATTGATGATATTGGTGTATCATTACCATTTGTATAGTGAAGGTTATGAGAGAAAAATAAAATAAATGATTTGAAAAGAAAATAAAAGGAAAGAGAAGTGGATTTTACCTCTTGATTTCTCATCCTTTAGAACCTCATTCAGGGGAATAGTTTTTGACTTTTTTTGAGACCCATAGCTCATAAAAGTAGGGTAGAGGCCTAACTATAATTTGGGGTAGAAAATTGAAAAGGGTAAAAGATTTGAATGAGTGAGGAGAAGGGTGGTGAGAGTTGGTATTTATTTTGGAGGAGAAGGGTGATTTCTCTTTATTTTATAATTTTTCACAAGACAACCAATATAGTTGATTATTATTAATAATAGTATAAAAAGATAATGTGAGTTTGAAAGAAGGGTGATTAAATTATACAACCAACACCTAAGACTCAATAAATAGTGTATCTTTAATTTATCTTTAATTACCTTTTATTTATTATTCACCAAAATATTAGACATTTGAGAAAAATACAATAAATTCACCATAAATATTAATTGACAAGTTGAATTAAAAATTGAAATCTATTTTATGAAAATAATTTACAAATTATGAGACATGTAGTTGTAAAATAACATTTATACTAACTCAAAAAATACAGTTTTTAAATCAATCATTGGTTTTATAGAAAAATATAAAAATAAACATAGGTCTCATAAAATTATCCTAAAATCATAGGAAAAATTTATTAAATTACTAATATATTTTATAAATTTTTTTCCTTTTAAATCAGTTTTTAAATAATAAAATTGTAATTAAATTTTAATGACTCTCAAAAATACATACACTTAGGTAATAATTTGTTAAATATTCATTGACATATAATATGATATAATTATATCACATTTTCTTTTATAATATGCCTATTATTTATTTATATAGAAATAGGTGATGTTACTATTCATTCAGTTGATTTACATTTTGGACGGGTCATAATAATATTCCTATGGTTATGTTAGTTTTTCATATATATATATAGGTTACTTATCATTTTGAAATACAATAAATTTATTTAATTCCAAATTTCTGATGATTTTACAAAGTTCTCTATTTGATATTATTTGTTATATACTATATGAAATTGAAATAAAAATGGAAATTTCTTTGATAGTGTTATGGGTAGCTAGGTTCTCACACCAAAAAATATATTATCATTGAAATTTTTATATTATCACCCAAAAATAATATTTAGGTATTTCTTCATCGTATTCTATAAACCCTCCCATCCCCCTCTTCAATGATATGATTTGTTTGTCATACATTTTCCAAATCAGGCATCTAATTCCTCAGTACATATTATATTGGGTCAAGAATCTGGATAGGAACTTCATAGAAAGATCATTTGGTATCTAATTAGATTCCTTCACATGTTAGAACATATTTTTTATATTGATTGTACTTCATGAACAAGAATATGTGGAAGACATTGTTTATTATAGAATAGCTTGGCGTAATTTCCAAAAGAAAATCCATTGCTCCAATTATCTATTGATATTCTAAATAATCATTGTACATAAGTCTAAGTTTCTTTTTCATATTAAATCAAATAATACCCTTTCATTGAAATATATTAATGAAAATTTGATATTCTAATAGAAACTAAAAATCCTTCATTAGATTATCAGAATAGAACGATTGTATACATTGAGAGTATTTAATTTGGTTTGAATAGTAATTACCATTGTTGTTGCTTCCACCACAAACTCTAGTCCCATAAGAATAATTTCACATATATCATCCCAAAAATATTTTTTGATACATATCATTCCATACAATAATTCATATGGATTCATTTGAATACTATAATGTGAAATTTTTATGTATGAAAACTCTATCAAAGGTCTATAAAAATCCCCAAAACTATTAAATTTCATTGAGAATAATCTAAAAATGCCTTATAAATTTTGGATATGTTTGTCTGACCGCTCGGTAGTTTGAGGGTGAGAAGATGTATTCAAATAAACCATTGTATCCAATAAATACATTTTATTAATTTCAATGTAAATAATGAATCATTATTAGTTATAGTTGATAATGGTACTCCATAAATTATTACATAATCATTAATATAGAGTCATGAAAGGTACTTTAGTTGAAAATACTCCTTGTATCACGAGGAAATGTACAGATCTGATAAGTCCATAAACAATCACTCAAATTGCATCATTCTTTTTTAGGTATTTTGGAAATTTTCCTAAAAAAATTAAATAGAAATTTAATCTCATTTATATGTAGGAATAGGTTGGGATTGTATGACACCTCTTGGAGGATCTCTTTCATCCTTCACCCATTGAGAGATTAAAATTCTTGATACATAATTAGATATCTCCCACTAAAAAATAACCCTCCAGAAATATTCTATTAGATATCTATACATCATATAAATATTAGGGTGTATAGAAAAATTTGAGCTATGTGAACCATTCCATGACTCCCATTGCAGCTCAGTATTTGAGAGAAGAAATAGTATCCTCCTAGATAACATAATCCCATCATCACAAAAAATTTATACGAACTAACCATCATTCAAAACATTAATTTTCAGTTTGAAATTTTCATTATTTCACTAGGAAATTTTAATTTTTTCTAATAATGACAGTTATGAAAACAGTTGGAAAAGTAATTATGTTTCAACTTCTATGATAATAACCATGTATATCTTCTCTAGATTAATGTAAACAAGATTTTTCATGAATCTTAATTTTATTAAAAACTCTATGATCACTCTAACGTAATGAATCATCTACATTATGTTACTTCCTTGGGTGCTAGTGTGTTGAAAAATTATAATCCTTGAGTATCTTGATCCGTATCATTATCACGGGTTGAGTTATTAATGTGATATTATATATTTTAAAATCTTGTGATCCATATCTATCTCACATATATCATCATAGTGATACTGTCTCCATATCATCATAGAAAATATATTAGATACTAACTCATGATCATGAGTTGGATAGTTTTGTTCAATATTTTTTAAATAAATTATAAAATATTCAATAACTCGTTCATTCTTCATAAGTATTAATCCATGTAATTTTATTGATGCATCACTATTAAACTTAGACCCACCATTTCCTGATGGTAGATTTGTCATCAGAGCATTCTCTCATCACATCATTAAATATAAAAAAAATTATTCACAATATTCTGTATATATTATTATAAACCCTTTATGTGTATATTTGGTAAACATGTTATATAATTAGGTGAACTTATAAATGATAATTCGATAATAACCTATGTAAACATTGATACCTTATACTTTAGTTATGTTCATTTGTGAGTGAAATTAATGAAATATCATTTTATATGATGGATAAACTATGTTTCCATTAATAGATTTAAAATGAATATGAAAAGAATCTATGTTAAGAATTTATTCATACTTTCTAAACATCGTTTTTAACATGTTCTTTCTTTGAGTCTTCATAATAATTTGTATGTGATTGTCATGCTCTTTATAGCTTTTTATTTATAACAAAATATTGTCAATAAATACCAAATTAATGTCATAATTATATTACCTAAAAACAATATTCTTTAAATCCTTGAAATAAATGTTTGTATTAGCCATTATAATAGTAATTTCTATAATCTAGTAATGTCGTTACCTAGATTGAAATTCTATTTTTGGATTATCTTCCTTCCTCGCATACAATTGATGATATGTATATCGATGGTCTATCATATCGAAATAATTAGATTCACAAATTTGATCAAATAAACCATCAATATGAGTAAGAGGATACTTTTTCATTGTATTAATAATATTATTATACCAATAGTAAATACACAACCTCATGGTTCCATGTTTCATATTTTCAAAGAGAATTAGTGCTCTCTATTGGAACAAAATATGGAGAATAAATCCTTTATCAATCAATTACACTAGTTTCATATTTAGCTCCATTAATTCCAATATGTTCATTATTTATGGATTATATAATATATGCCTTATAATAGGAAATAAATCAATAAAAAATCAATTTCTCCCTCTAGAGGATTTCTATGTATATCATATAGATGAATATACATATATTCATACACAATATGTACATCCCCAAATTAATTATTTCTATCTACTCCCATAGATATTGTAACACCCCAGTTAAATAAAGAATATCACATTTTTATATTTATCCCTATTTTTGAATAAAATGTTAATATTAATTTAAAGGTAGCGCTATGCTCGATGGCATACCCAATACGCAATAATGAGTTCCTTTGAAATCTTATGTTGCACTCTAAAAATAAAATAATTTTTTTAATTGGTAGTTAACACCTAGCCATTGTAATGACGGGAATGAACATAACAAACTAAAAAATTATTATATATGTTCTTCAAATATTTTTACTTTTTATAATAAATGTTAGATGAATAAAAATGCGAATGAATCCAATTTTAACTGTAAACATTCTAATATTCTTTAAAAGGTCGATTAACCGTCTTTTGATGGCGAACCTCTTTTAAATCCACTTTTTGAAAAATTTATTTGTTATATTTGACAAAATAAAATTCTTCTTTAGAATCACGACATCAAAATTTACATTGTGTAAATTTTTGGTATTTGACCGATAAAGTACATTTTTTAATGAATAGTGAACAATGTTGTATTTTAATTCAAAACATATTTTTAATATAACTTATTAATATAATTAGATTATCTTTTATATTTGTTTTAAAGTGAAATTAGAATATATTCTCACCATTTAATCCAATGGTGGTCATTGGAATTAATATCACTTTGAGAATGTATGTAAACGAGTGTCAATCTTTTGATAGATATTGTTTCATAAAAACATGCTATTTGATTGGACGACGGAATTTAATTAAAAAAAAAAATAATGAAACTTTTATGTAATGAATTTGGTAAAAAAGACATTATTTTGGAATTCGGAATAACAAATATATCTTCGGGTGAATTATTAGTATTTTTCTGAAAACCCTTAATTTTTTATGAATAGTGAAACCACAAAGTGGTAGTTACAAAAACTGATGTTTCGCCTAAATGGAACATTACCAAATCTGGGATTTGAATTTCAGAAATCCAATAAAAATTATTTTCAATATTAATTAAAATTTGGTTCAATGGTATGGAAATAATTTTTGATGAAGAGTAACTTTTATGTTTTATTAATCGCGATAAAAGGTAATTACTGTGATTTAAGGTAAAAGTGATATTATAATAAAATGAAAATATCATCAAACATGTCCTAATACCATTTTTTTAGTCATGGACGACCAATAAATCCCATGGGTCGATTTTTTGGATCCCATGGAGCCACTTGGGTATGATAATGACATTAATGCCTTTTATTTAAAGTAAAAGTAAAAATGACACAAACATGTATTGTTTTACTAAAACAATTTTTTCATGGGGTTATTCAAGTAATATTTTTTACTTAAAATATTCATGAGAAATATAAAAAGATTTCCTACATCATGATATATTTTTTATAATTGTTAGACATTAAATAAATTAAATTATTTATGACACCATGATGATGCAGCGATTACCTAATTATTTAACGATTTAAATAAAATGAATAGATAATGTATAATCTAAGACCTATACTTGTCAAAAACCTATTGGATGGGTATATTTCTAACTATTATCACCTTATCCTAGAAATAAATCAATGTGGGACCTTTAAAATCCGAAACTCATTTGAAAATAATGTAACATTTTATACCTTTCCAAGAGTACTGCTCCTCTCCTCTTATAAAAGGCCCCCACCTCTACCACCATACCAACACTTATCAAGCATTTTTATCATAAAAAACCTGACCATTTTGTCTCTACACATCCCTATATTACTCCTAGAAGTCTCACGTTGGGCAAAATTCTTTCCAAGGAAGCCTTTGAGCTCAAGTAAAAAAGAGTTACCCGATTTAAAGGTAATGTATTCCCTTGTGTTTTTTTGTTTTATTTTGCTTCTCCAACCCCCTAAAATATTTTTATTTATTTCTTATATAACAACAGAAGTATCTAAAATATACTAGTATTTTTTTACGAAGAGGATTCGAGCTACACTAACACACACATTTCTCTAATGGTTAAAGAACATACTGTTTCCGTGGATGAAGAATTACTGCTTCATGAAACGATGATTGTTCTATCATCTCATACCACCTATCATGGTGGCCATTATGGTGGAACTATATTTATTTATGATATATATTATATTTATTTCCACTCTATTTTTCGTTTATTTTATAATTAATACATACCTTTATTATTTGCATGTTCTGCAAATGCAATAATTTCATTTGAGGAAGTGTGGACTACCGCCCCCTCATGTGATGTGACTCGTTCATACAATACATGGAATGTATAAAGAATGAAATTGATAAAAAATTTTCATATATATAACATATATATTATACTGGAATTATAATATATATATATCTCTCTCTCTCATATATTTTTAATTCAATTAATGTGCCAATGAAATGAAAGTAGCGTTCATGTGTATGTACGGCTTACCGTCTCCATTAACGGTACATTTCATTTCATATCTCCAAATGTTATGTACTATTATAAGTAAATATATACAATTGATTTATATTTCATATATTAAATCTAAATGATGGATATAATTCTGTAATTATAATATATATATATATCTCATTTAGTTTTAATTCCATTAATATGACAAAAAAATATGAAAGTAGTGTTCATGCGTACGTACGACCTACAGTCTCCATGAACAGTTCTTTTCATTTTTTATCTAAAAATGTTATGGAATAGTATAAAATGATTATTTACTGGATATATATGATATTTTAATCATTAATACTATTCTGGAAATGATTTACTACATGGGAAATCATTTTCAAACAAGTTCATTTTTGACTCGTGTACCAAACATCGACAAAAATGTCTGATATGAACTGACATTAGTAACCAATTATTATAACATTATAATATGTGATATGAACTGAATAATAATATTTAAAATATTTCCTTAAGAAATTATAAATTGACCAAATTTTATTATTCTGGAATATAAAGAAACAAACAAGTCAAGTCGGACTTAAGGTAAGGGATCCAACCTCACTCTTTCTTTTTAAGTACTATTATTTATATCATTTATTTTAAGCTCGTATTTCATATGTTTGGGGATGTTATTTTAAATTCCTCATAGTTTAATTTTTATGTTAATATTATTAGATACCCTATTTGATCTCATAAATCCATTTTTGGAAGTTTTAAGTGGCGCTGTTAGGCTGCCAAGTATTCGTAAAGGATTTTTCATCTCACTCTTATTCCCATGACATTTATTCTATGTTTGCCACTATTTCCATTGAGTGGTGTATGTAATGACCATTATTATACACTTTTTGTAGTATAATTTTATTTATGGGTATTTACATCTTCATTGTATGACCCTTCTTCCATGGGGTGTACGTTTTGAAAGTTACCCAACTCTGTTAGGGGACCTCTCACCATCCTCTTTTTATAAGACTTCTTTTGTTATGTCTTTTAATTCACATACTATTCTATTGGGATATGTTCTTATATATCCTCATATATGTAAATTTTATGTCCAAGTGATGAGACACCATTTTCTCTCTCATGAACTCATTATCTGAATTTTAATGTGACGCCGTTAGGCTCTAAGATTTCTGTAAGGGAAGATCTTAACCCACTTTCAATTCCTTAGGTTAAACCTCTACTTCTTGATTTTATTATTCCAAGATTATTTGTGGAATCTCTATTTTGTAATTTCCACAAACCTTTGTGTGGATATAGTATTTCTACACATAATCATCTCATTGATAAATTCGTAGAAACTTGTATGGGAAATCATAACTCAATCTCATTTCATTGAGTTAAATATCTATGTCATTGGTTTTGTTTTTCCAAGATTATGTGTGAATTACCAATGATTGTTTCACACATAATATACACTTATATTGGGTGTATTTATATTTCTCACACATAATTATCTGATAGATTTATCCTTAATTTAAGGACACCATCTTTATAATGGATTTCATCTCAATTTACATTTCCATTGAGACTTCATTGTTGTAATGCACCAATTCACTCTTATATGGTGTGTATACTGTACTTTGACATTTTATATCATGAATCCCTTTATTCTCATGATATTATAAAGTCTGGATTAAATGTTATTCTGCAATTATTTGTATTTAAGAGTCTTTTATTTTGTCAAACACTCTTGAACCAAAATATCGTTTTAAATGTTTTAAAGATTCATTATTCGAAATCATTATCTTCAATGTCCATGTTGTCAAAATGGTTTTCAGTATTTATTTATATGTAAATTAATGTTATAATTCCATTAAAATCATCAAAGTGTTATGAGACACATTGATTGAAAAATCTCTTTTAAATGGTTTTTGGAAATGGATTGATTAATTCAATATCTTGGAATTACTTATTGTGATTGCAAATGAAATTTTGTTATTGAAATTTTTATATTTTCAATATTTTATGTGTCATGATGGTACTTGGACATTTTACGGGTGGTTACGTGATAAACCATATGATGGGTGGTGTCGTGAATATCAGGATGGGTGGTTACGTTATAACCTCCGATACATTTGGTATGGAAGTAAGTCATAGGACTATTCCATCAAGTATGTGTGGAAGTCGACCGTATGGTTATTCTATTTAAGTATGTTTATGTACCAAGTAGCCTTTATATGTTATGGGTTTATTATATGTGTTTTATGGTAATCTATTGGTTACAAAAGGATATGTAATGGTCTTTTATTCAGTGATGAGTTTTTACTACTTCATAAAGGTGATAAGTATTACTTTGGTAAAGTACTCATGGTTTACTTGTTGTTTTTGAAAAACTAACAGTTTTCCTTCATTGTGTATCCTTTACTAGGCTTTTTATACTCATACCATGTTTTTTGAATTGTTTTCCACAGGACATGAAGATGAATAAGGTCATGGATGGGATCAAGGAAATACAATCTATCTAAAACATGGAACTAGGCATGTTTTTTTAAGTGTTTTATTTTTTTATGGAAACTTAGTAGAAGTGTCTACTATGTAATATTTTGAGATGTAATAGTTATGACCTAATTCTCTAAAACTCTAATCCTAAAAAGATCCTCTATGTGAATTATTCATTTAATTCATGATTAACTATTGTATAATTTAGGGGCCTTATAGTTGGTATCAAAGGTCGGTTTAGATAACTTTAGAGGTTAGGATATTCTCTAAGCATAAGTGGCATTAACCTAATGGTTATGATTTCAGAGAGAGTCCTAGTTTTAGATAAAGCAAATGAGTAAGTATATCGTAGTTTTTATCTTCCTCATCAGTACATGATGGTTTTGTTGATATACTCACACTGACATTTCTGTTTTTAGTAAATGGATGGATCTAGCAGGCATCAAAGTGACAATGGGTATGAAGGAATCTGTGGTGGTTCTCTGATTAAGAGACTGGATGAAATGGTGGATTCAATGAGGAATCTCGTGGTTGTTCTAAACCAACTATGAAGGATTCATGATCAACCACTTCAACCTTGGTGAGTTATCTAATGCATCATGTACGAGATGACCAACTCGATGTGGAAGTTCAGGTAATAATTATAAAGGTAACCATTAGGGTTTATATGATCCTTACTTTTGAGGTAATTATGGGCTACTATATGTTATGATGGAATATGAACAACATGAGATAATATTGAGTTTAATCTATGTTCTCGTTATTTTTGATGATTTTATCTCTTTTTGGGGAATGATTTTAGAATTATATAGTTTGGAAAAAGGAAAACACAGAGACCGTCTGACAACCCGTCGTGTCGGACAAAGCTGCGGGAATCGAACCCACAACCAAAGTGTGACTGGTATTTATCACCTACCATTGGACTATGTGAAGTCCCTGGTTAGTTTAAATAATTCTTTTTAGTTAGATGATTTCAGGAATCAAGAGTAAGTTTATCTTGGGTAATCTATGGAAATGATTAACCTATCATGGAGGATATGTGATTACGTTAATTAATTTTCAATACAAGACTTTAAGAGCAACATATGTTGTTTGGAGATAAATGTTACAATTTAACTAGGAAGGATATGTTTTTAAATCCTTTAAATATGTGGAATTCAATCGTATTTTGGATTACTTTTGGTCTTCGTTGAACTTTGGGTCTTGTTGGACAAAATTTGGAGATTAAGAATATATTTCCTTTTTATAAAGGATTATCCTTTTTGGGTATTATCTACTCTCATACTGACCTTTTAGGTTTTAGTTTCCATTAAGTTATAAATACATTGGAAGTATACAGTTATCTTTTTTGGATAAGGTTATTCTCTAGAAGTTTATTATAGCTCTGTTGATGTAAACAAGTCATCCTAAATACTCATCTTTTGGAGAAGATATGAGTTTGTGTAAGAAATTTAGTAAAACATGAAAGTCAACATGACAAGTAAATATGTTTCCTTATGTTTTAGTTAAGCTCAAAAGTAAATTCCTCAAAGATAATTAACTTAAAAAATTTTTGTCCATTAACATTTTATACTGGGGAATCATATACCGTTTAACCCACCACAAGTTTTTTATTTTCTTGTTGTTAACTTTCTCCTAAAAATGTTTTCTATCACTCTCCATCAGAACATGACCCATTGATTTTTCCTCCATATTCATGTTTTCATACATGGAATTCTAGTATGGGTTAACTCAGGTGACCTCGGTACTTTTTTTTCTTTCTTTTAAAGTGATTGTTTTACCGAATCTTGATCTGATGTGGGACTTTCAATGATGTTTCCGAGCCCAATTTTAAAATTCCGAGGACGCAATTCCCAAAAGGGGGGAAGGATGTAACAACCCAAGTAAATAAAAAATAATAGATTTTTATATTTATGCATATTTGTGAATAAAATGTTAATATTAATTTAATGGGAACGATGTGCTCGATGGCTTACCCAATACGCTACAATGAGTTCCTTTGAAATATTACGTTGCACTCTAATAATAAAATAATTATATTTTAAATGGTTGTTAACACCTAGCCATTGTAATGACGAGAATGACCAAAACTATATACAAAATAATTATATATGTTTGTCAAATATTTTTACTATTTGCAAGAAATGATAGAGTATTAAAAATGCGAATGAATCCAATTTTAAGCGTAAACATTCTAATATTATTTAAAAGGTCGATTAACCGCCTTTTGATGGATAACCTATTTTAAATGAACTTTTTGAAAATTTTATGTGTTATATTTGAAAAAATAAAATTCTTCATTAGAATCGGGACATCAAAATTTACTTTGTGTAATTTTTTGGTATTTTTCCATTAAAATTCATTTTTTAATGAATATTGAAAGATGTTGTATTTTAATACAAAAAATATTTGTAATATAATTTATTTATATGATTAGATTATCGTTTTATTTGGTTTTAATGTGAAATTAGAATATATTTTCACCATTTTATCCAATGGTGGTCATTGGAATTAATATCACTTTGATATTGGACATAAACGAGTGTCAATCTTTTGATAGATAATGTTTCTTAAAAACACGCTAATTGATTTGACAGTGGTATTTAATTATAAAATAAATTAATGACACTTCTATGTTATGAATTTGGTAAAAAAATCATTTTTGAATTCAGAATATCAAATATATCTTAGGGTGAATTTTTGATACTATTCTAAAAAACCATAATTTTTGATGAATAGTGAAACCACAAAGTGGTAGTTACAAAAACTGATTTTTCGTTTAAATGGAACTTTACCACTTCTGTTATTTGAATTTCATAAATCCAATATAAATGATTTTCATTATTATGTAAAATTCGATTCAATGGGATGAAAATAATTTTTTATGAAAAGTAACTTTTATGTTTTATTAATCGCGATTAAAGGTAATTAGTGTGATTTAAGGTAAAAATGATATTATAATAAAATTAAAATATCTTCACACCTATCCTAACCTCTATTGGATGAGTTATGGATGACCAAGAGAACCCATGGGTCGATTTTTGGGACCCCATGGTGCCACTTGGGTAAGATAATGACATTAATGCCTTTTATTTAATGTAAAAGTAAAAATGACACAAACATGTATTGTTTTACTAAAAAAACATTTACATGGGGTGATACAAGTTATATTTTTGACTATAAATATTAATTATAAAGATAAAATGATTTCATACATGATGATATTTTTCTTGTAATTGTTAGACATTAAATAAATTAAATTATTTATGACACCATGATGATGCAACGATTACCGCATTATTTAACGATTTAAATAAAATTAAAATATAGTGTAATATCTAAGACATAAACTTGTCCAAAACCTATTGTATGGGTGTATTTCGAACGTTTATCACCTTATCCTTTAAATAAATTAATGTGGGTTCATTAAAATCCGAATCTCATTTGAAAATAAAGTAACATTTTATACCTTTCCAAGAGTGGTCCTCCTCTCCTCTTATAAAAGGCCCCACCTCTACCACCTTACCCACACATCTCAAGCCATTGGCTCGGCCAAAACCTGCACATTTTGTCTCTACAAATCCCTTTACTACTCCTCTAAACCTTACATTGGGCAGAATTATTTCCATGGAAGCCTTTTAGCTCAAATCAAAAAGAGTTACCCGATTTAATTGTAAATTCTTCCCTAGTGTTCTTTTGTTTTAATTTGCTTCTCCAACCCCCTAAAATCATTTTATTTATTTCTTTTGTAAAAACAATAGTATCATAAATATATTTGGATGTTTTTATGAGGATTATTTGAGCTACACTAACAAACACCTCCGTCTAATGTTTAAACAACATACTCTTTCTGTGGATGGCGAATTACTGCATCACGAAATGATGATTGTTCTATCTTTTCATACCACCTCTAATGGTGGCCATTATGATGGCACAATATTTATTTATGATATATATTATATTTATTTCATCTCTATGATTATTTATTTTATAATTAATATATACCATTTTTCTGTGCATGTTGTGTAAATGCGATAATTTCATTTGAGGAAGTGTGGACTATCTCCCCCTCAAGTGATGTGACTCGTTCATGCAATACATGGAATGTATAAATAATTAAATTGATGAACTTTTCTGATATATATAAAATATATATTATAATGTAGTTATAATATATATATATCTCTCTCATATAGTTTTAATTCCATTAATGTTCCAAGGAAATGAAAGTAGCGTTCATGCGTATGTATGGCTTACCGTCTCCATGAACAGTACAATTCATATATTATCTCCAAATGTTATGTACTTTTATAAGTACATATATATAATGGATATATATTTCATATATTACATATAAATAATTAATATCATTCTGTAATTATAATATATATAACTCTCATTTAGTTTTAATTCCATTAATATGACAAAAAAAGATGAAAGTAGTGTTCATGCGTACGTAAGGCCTACCTTCTCCATGAAAGGTGCTTTTCATTTTTTATCTCCAAATGTTATTGAATATTATAAAATGAATATTTACTAGATATTAATGATATTTTAATAATTATTACTATTCTAGAAATTATTTACTACATGGCCAATCATTTTCAAAAAAGTTCATTTTTGACTCATGTACCAAACATCGACAAAAACGTCTGATATGAATTCACAATATTATCCAATTATTATAAAATTATAATATGTGATATGAACTGAATAATAATATTTAAAATAGTTCCTTAAGAAATTATAAAATTACTAATGTTTATTATTCAGGAATATAAAGAAACAAACAAGACAAGTCGGACTAGAGGTAAGGGATCCAACCTCTCTCTTTATTTTTAAGTACTCTCTTTTATGTCATTTCTTTTAAGCTCATCTTTAATAGGTTTGATGATATTATTTTATATTAATAATACTTTAATTTTTATGTTCATATTATGAGAGACCCTATTTGATCTCATAAATCCAATTTTTGAAGTTTTATGTGGTGTCGTTAGGCTGCCGTGTTTTCGTAATGGATTTTTCATCTCACTTTTATTCCCGTGACATTTATGCTACGTTTTCCAATATTTCCTTTGAGTGGTGTATGTAATTCCCATTATTATACACTTTTTTAGTATAATTTTATTTATGGGTATTTACATCTTCATTGTATGACCCTACTTCCATGGGGTGTACGTTTCGAAAGTTACCCAACTCGGTAAGGGGACCTTTCACCCTCTTCATTTTTGAAGACAACTTTTGTTATGTCTTTTAATTCACATAATATTATGGTTGGATATGTTCTTATATATCCTTATTTATATCAATTTTATGTCCAAGTTATGAGACACCATTTTCTCTCTCATCAACTAATTTTATGAATTTTAAAGTGATGTCGTTAGGATGTCGGATTTCTGTAAGGGAATTTCTTAACCCACTATCAATTCTTTAGGTTAAACCACTACTTATTGATATTATTATGCAAATATTATGTGTGGAATATCTATGTTTTAATTTCCACAAACCTTTATGTGGGTATAGTATTTCTACACATAATAATCTCATTGATAAATTCTTACGAACTTGTATGGGAAATCATAACTCAATCTCATTTCATTGAGTCAAATATCTATGTCATTGGTTTTGTTTTTCCAAGATTATATGTGAATTACCTATAATTGTTTCACACTTAATATCCAAATATATTGGGTGTATTTTTATTTCTCACACATAATTATGTGATAGATTTATCCTTAATTTAAGGATACCATCTTTATAATGGATTTCATATCAATTTACATTTCCTTTGAGAATTCATTGTTGTTATGCACCAATTCTCTCTTATATGGTGTGTATACTGTCCTTTGAAATATTATATCATGAATCCCTTTATTCTAATGATATTATAATGTTCTGATTAATTGTTATTCCACAATTATTTGTATTCAAGAGTCTCTCATTTTGTTAAAAACTCTTTAATTAAAATATCGTTTTAAATGTTTTAGAGATTCATTATTCTAAATATTTATCTTTAATGTCCATGTTTTCAAAATGGTTTTAAGTATTTTTTTATATGTACATTAATGTTATAATTCCATTAAAGGCTTCAAAGTGTTATGGGACACTTTGATTCAAAAATATCTTTTAAATGATTTTTGGAAATGGATTGATTAATTCAATATCTTGGAATTACTTACTGTGATTGAAAATGAAATATTGTTATTGAAATGTTTATATTTTAAATATTTTATGTGTAATGATGGTACTTGGATATTTTACAGGTGGTTACGTGATAAACCATATGACAGGTGGTTCCGTGAATACCAGGACAGGTGGTTACATTATAACCTCCAATGCATTGGGTATGGAAGTCGGATGTATGGCTATTCCATTAAGAATGTGTGGAAGTAGACTGTATGGTTATTCCATTTAAGTATGATTATGTCCCAATATACCTTTATATGTTATGTGTTTTTATATGGGTTTTATGGTAATCTTTTTGTTACAAAATGGTATGTAATGGTCTTTTATTTAGTGAGGAGTTTTTAATACTTCATAAAGGTGAAAAGTATTATATTGGTAAAGTACTCATGGTTTACTTGTTGTTTTTGAAAAACTAACAGTTGTCCTTTTTGTGTATCCTTTATTGGGATTTTTATGATCTTCTCAAGTTTTTGAAATGTTTTCCAAAGGACATGAAGATGAATAGGGTCAATGATGGGATAAAGGAAATACATTCTATCTAAAACATGGAACTAGACATGTTTCTTTTGAAGTGTTTTTTTATTTTTTTTATGGAAACTTAGTAGAAGTGTCTACTATGTAATATTTGGAGATGTAATAGTTATGACCTAATTCTCTAAAACTCAAAACCCTTAAAGATCCTCTATGTGAATTATTCATTTCATTCATGATTAAGTAATGTTTATGGGCGAGGCCTTATAGATATATTATTTTATTCTTCTCCCCACTAATTGAAAATAGAAGAGATGTTATTGGTGGATATTGAAAATAATCAGATAGTAAGGTGTATTCATATATAGATAAGGCACTCTACACCATTCTCAAAAATTGTAACCTATTTCTTCTTACAATATATTTTCACATCATTGTTAAAAATATAATCCTATCAAAAATTATATCAAATTTGATCAAATGTATGAGGACAATTTTATCAATTAATGAACCATTATTTCATAAATATGGGGATTATTGACACATTTTTGATGTAGTGGTACTTCCCATTAGATTTTTGACTGAAAAAACTTTTATTATATCCAATTAGAAGTATCTAATTTTAAAAAAAACATTAGGATGATATAAAGAAATGTGATGGTCAAAAATCAGATAAATAAATTGATATGTTTGAGTAGAATATTATTTAATATACAACCATATCATTAAAACATAAACTAATGTATTTGTGACTGCATAATATTTTCATTACTCCATTTGATGATTATGGGGAGGTCACCTTAAAATCATAGAAATTTAGGTGCATAATATCCCATGTCATTAAAATTTTAGAATTTCACATTTGAAGAGTCTTCTTCTTCCTCTATAATCAAGGGCATGGTGACCTTTTATAGACACTATTTATATAATACCACTATATTCAAAAATTTACCATGGGTGTCATTCCATAAATAATGTATTTTTGAATGCCAACACTTTATTTATAACAGTTTGTTTATTTATTCTCCTAGAATGTTTTTTTATCCCTCTTCATCTCATAAATTATATTGAATTAATTTCAAATATAGAATTATTTTTTTATGCACATGTGAAAATATTACAATAAATAATAAACAAGGGTATTTAAATAAGTGAAAATATTTTTATAAAATCTGTGAAAAATTATTGAGAGAAATAATATTTTTTACATTACAAAGTAGATTTATGTTATAAATATATTTTTTAAGAAAAAATATGATTTAAGATAGTTTTTAATTACAAAATTATTTATTTTTGAAATTTAATTTTTACTTAATCAATATTATAGATGGAACATGGAAAAGTGATTGGAATCGAGATGTTTCCTATAATCGAGCTTACATATTTGGAGGGGTTAAGAAGGGAAACTTATAAAACTTGTATTATCACCTCAATGAAATATAACCTAATATAAATATAATTTTTGGGTAGATTTTAACATAATTTATATGAATTATATTAAAATAATAAATAATTACATTATTGTATAGAAGTTTGAATAAAACGAATGAAAATAGAGGTTTGGGGAGAAAACCCTTAACTTTTGTACAATTAATTTATAATGTAATGGATAATCAATTAAATACATTAAATTATTAATTAATAATATTTTATACATGTATCTTATTTTTTATTATTTAATTTATTTCATATATTTTCATTTTTTTAGAAGTTATAAGTAAAAATTTTATTTATCAAGGGCGCTTGTTGCAATGGTTTTCACAATCGGTATACTTGTATATGAGAATGGAATTTCTGGAGAAATGGATAGGATTATATTAAATTCAATTTATATGAGATTAATGAAAATAAAAATTTGTATATGGTTATATGTATCTTTTTGTTATATGGTTTGATGATGAATCATTATATAAGAAATTTAGCGATAATAGTTTTCTTTTTTACGACAGTTATTGACCACACTGAACTCATTTTGTTTTCTCCAACTTTATTGTGTTAATATGATAGATATTTAACATAATATACATTTGAAAACTTATTTTATAGTCTGATATGACCATAAAAATGGTTACATTACAAGTCCTGATGTAAAAATAGATGATTTTTTTCTTCAATGAGGGTTGTAAATTAGCAGCTCACAGACGATGATTTCATTTAAAAAAAGAGTGATAGAATGATATTGATGAAGGATATTCCATTAACCTGATATGATTCCATTAAATATATGATAATGTATTTTTAATTATAAATTTTATAGATGATGACATGATAGAATAAAAAAAACATGATGAGAAATTAAAATGAAGCAGAAGAGAATTTTACATCTGTAATACTCATCCTTGAGAACCTCTTTAAGGGTATTGGATTTGGTCTATTGATTATAACAATAGATCGTGTATGTGGGTGATATTATTGGTTAATATATGCATCAAAATTTTAAAGTGATCATTTCTTGGATGATATGTAGAGAAGGGGTGTTGAGGGGTGGAATTTATAGCGGAGGAGATGTGTGAATTCTCATTATTTTATTCATCATTTTATAATTTTTCTCAAGACAAGAAATAGTTTTAATTCTTGTGAATATAAACTCAAATTAGTGAATTATAGTTTAAACCATTGTTTGTTTCATCATCCAAACATCACATATGACTCAATAAATCATATTTTTATTGATTATCAGAATTATTATATTGTTCACTTCACAAAAAGTTCACGTATATTAGAAAAAGCTTGAAAATTACCCCTTACCATTTATAGACATGCAGAAATAAAGAATAAACTTTATTTTATGAGAGTATATATACATATATATATATATAATAATTAGTTTAATATAGTCCATCATTTACTCGAAAAGTTTAGATTTTACATCATTTATTTATTTTAATATATTTTTAAAAAATACTTATGGGATCATTAAATTATCCTAAAATCACAAAACAACAAAATATGCAATTATGAATATATATAATTATAATTAATTTCTTTTAAATAATTTTATTAACTATAATTTTGTAATGAAATATTTATAACTCCCATAAATACCTACCCATAATTAATAATTTCTAAAATATTCATTTTCTGACACTATGAAATAAGTAAATCATATTTTTAATAATAATATGCATAAATTTTATTCATAAAAATATGGATGACGATTCTAATAATTTGGTCAATTTACTAATTATAAGGGTAATATTACTATTCATAATGTTATGTTATTATTTCACCGTTATTGGTTCATTAACTTGTATAAATACCTCTTATTTCATTAATTATTCATTTATGATGTTTTTTATTATCTATAAGTGATTTGATGTGGTCTATAGTATAATAAATAATCATAATAAGATAAATGTCATTAATATAGTTCCGGTCCATTACATCAAAAGTCTGTTTTACCCCAAAAAATAATAAAATAGCAATTTTATTTTTATCTCAATGAAATTCATATATAATATATTATATATAATTTTTTACTATTTATCCCATGTTTTTATAGAAAGGACATAATTATAAATCAAGTTTACAAGTAAAAATAGTGTTTTCCAAATATCCATATTAACACCTTTTGATGATACAATAGTATTAAATTTATCTTTAGAAGTAATATTAAATCATATTAATAGAATAAAATACTTCATTTAATGATTAATTCCAAAAAATAATTTTTCATATATTTTTTAATTTTTATGATAAGTTTCTTATTTTGAAAAATAAGGATAAAATATAAAAATTTAATTAAAAATGTAATTTTAATCTAAAAATTTGTTTTCATATTGTAGTAATATTAATTATTTTTAAAATATAATTAGATAGTCTTTTTATCATTTCATCCAATTTATGTTACTAGATTCAATTTCACAAACAATTTTCGTATAAAAGAATTTCAATCCTTCAAATGTATTCATCTTAATAACCAATTTTTCGAACCATAAAAATGATTAACTATGAAATAATTTTTCCCAAAAATCCTATTTGAATTTCAATTAATGGATTCAATATTTTTAATCATAAATCCTAAATTTTTTATATAGGACCATTTTATATTTGGACAAATTTATTATTAACATTAGGAATTATTATTACCACGGTCAAGTGTAAATGAGTTAAATTTAATAGAAATATAAACATGGAAAAATAATTGATATAATGAAAAACAATTCATCCAAAATTCATTTGTTGGACTTTTGAAATTTTATGTTTCTTATATTAAGACTCTAAATTTATAAACATGTGTCATCAAAGTAAGAGTCATTGGTGTTAAATATGGGTAAATTAAAATGATATTGATTAAAAATAATACAAACACATATAATTATAATTGTATGAAGTCATATCTAACCTTATTAATATAATATTCTAAATAAATTAGTTTAGATCTATGTAGAAAATAAAATTAAATTTCATAAATTTAATATTTTATGATATTCCAATAGTTACTTTCCCCTCTATTATAAAAGGGATACTATAATTCTTTTTTTTACACATAAATTTTTTTTTCCTAATATATTAAAAAATACATTAATATAATCCATCCCAATATTCTGGTGCTCTTACTTTTGGCGCAACACCATAACTAAATGTCATAATGTGTTAAAAATGAGACGGAGCGAATGATATGTATCATTTGTAATTAAATGTTTCAATTTTATATATTCATTCACATACATAAACTTTTAAGAAATAATAAATACATTTCAGCAATTATTTATAGATGTTATTATGTTAATTTCACAATCTATACCCATCTCTGCTTCGATCAAATGTGAAAAAAAGTTATTGTTCTTTTGAATGATGAACTACCATCTCATGAATAGAAAATTTCATTACATCGTCATCCCTCAAGAATTTTTATTATTCTCGAAATAATGATTTCATATTATACTATGGAAGTATTTATCATTATTAAAAAATATTAATTATTTTCATTCTTGGCTTTCAATTTAGGGAAGAATGATGACAACCTTCATGTGTACGTGTAAAATATCACCTCCACGAAGAGATATGATTCATTTCTCATATCCATGTTATATAGATGTTATATATATATATATATTTCTAATAGGATATTAATAAGATTTATTTACTATTTTAAATGTAAAATGAAACATACATTTATTCATAAATGATCATTGAGATTTAAAAATTTTACTCATGTGTATATACTGGTCAACATATCTATGATTGTAATTTAGTTAATTGTTAATATTCATATTTAATTGTTATATTTAAAATATTTATTTTAATATAAAATACATCATTATATTATAATTATTATTCTAGATATTTTGGTATGATTACCACTTTTGATTATAGACACCATACCAAATTCATTTTAGACTCACGTACTGAATATTATTGAACTGTCCGACATGAAATAAAATAATCAAGTAATTTTTAAAACATTGTAGTATGTTATATAAAATAAATAAAAATAATGAAAAATGATATTAAAAAATGAAATAATTATCCAATTTTTATTATCTATTAATATAATGATTGTTCGTGACAAGTCAGGCTCATTGTAAGAGACATTATCCTTACATCCTTTCATTGATTCACATTTTAATGTTATATAACAAATATCAATTTTTTTGGTTAATATATAGTCATATTTGAAATAAAATATAATTAATTTACTTTGTACCATGTAATTTAATGTTCTCTTATAATTATATTAATTTTCGGAGAATATGATCTAAATGTTCACAGTGGTATGCGAGACCATGAATGCTAAAATATTTGGTTATAAAATATTTTCTCCATGATAAAATTTTCGATTTTTTTTAAATATTTATTTAAATTGATGTAAAAGGATTATAAAAAACATTTAATATTCATTTTTGACTTTCATTTAAAGTACTATTTTAACATCCTTTTATTGGAACATTTTTATAAAAGAACAAGGGAATGTTTTATTTTTAATGTATATTGAGACACTGACATTAGTTCCACCATTTCTATTATTTAATTAATAAAATAAATTTAAATAAAAAATATTTTTTAATATTAAAACACCCATTAACTTAATTTTTATAATTTTTTATTTATGGTAATCTTTTTAAAATAATAAACATTTTTAAAAGACTTTTTTTGTTCATTTGTGATTAAAAGTGATTTCCATAAGGATTTATTATTAATTTGTTTTATTAATTATATGATATATGAGAATAATAGTAATTGGGTGTGATATGTATTGCCTATACACTGGGTGTCCCCGATAGTTCTGGGTGATACTTTTACCAATTATCATTGTGTTTCCAAAATATCACAGAGAAGGCCCATTTCAGCATAACATGATGTAGCTGAGACAGTAACATGTATGCCCATAATAGCTAAACAAGGGGTAGCCCAGATGGTGATGGGTAAGCCTTGAATAAATTATTTTTATTTCATCAATATATTTATTGTAATTCAATTGGATTTTAAAGGTTTTTAAAATGGATTTAGGAGTATGATTCTCTTAGTCACCAAAAAGTATTTTGATTTTTTTATATGGTTTTGAATGATTTTTTAGAGAAAAATTTGTGATTTTTTCACAAAAAAATGTTTTATTTAATATTATTGAATACCATATAATATAAAGTTATATGTTTTATTTGTATTAATGTGTTTTCTAAACCAATAATTTATATACGTTTTTCTCTCTGCTCTAGATCCATGAGTCCATTATTCACTCTGAGGTGGAGCTGCGTGGAGGTCTTCAATGGTCATTGGGATGTGAGTATGAGCACGACTTCGGGAGGTTAACAGTGATTCCATATTAATCATCGATGGCGAGGTTGTGTTCATTTCTGGTGACACTAGGTGACGTGTTTCAATGTTCTGGAAGTGGACATCGGTGATGCGGTCGGCGATGTTATGCTTGTGAGGATGATGCAGACATGTTGTCAGTGACAGATGATATGTCAGGATGGAAACATGATGATGGAAGTGTGGTGTGGTTCAAGGTCTCTAGAGTTATGGATGGAGGTGGCTAGCTCGTGGTTCGAGGATACTTTTGGTGGGTTTCTAAAATTTGGTTTTAAAATTTGAATGTTGTATTCTTGTTTTTTTAACTAGTGTCATGTGGATGGGGTTATGAATTTCTAGGGTGTCATTCTATGGTTCCCACTTTTCCAGAAAGTGGATTTTAATAAATTAAAAAAATAGATTGTGGTATAGATTTATCAAGGGGATAATTGTGTTAATTTTTCATAATTGTATATGATGTTTTATATTAATGATTTTTATATAGTGTAATTAATGGATACATAAAATATGTATAATATTTTAATTTGTAAGATTACTATATATTTTTTTTCTTAATTATCTAAAACTCAAAATTGAAAACACCATAGAATGTGATCACTAGTTAAAAAATAGTAGATATGTAATTGTAAATTCCTTGTAAATAAATAGAAAATAAATAGACATTCATCATCATTTGGTTGTGGATAAATAATAATAATTATAATCATATAGAGTACCCAAAAGAAGAAACACACATTTATAAAGCAGTAGTTAGTGACACCCACACTGTTATATATTATATTCATAACATCACATTTATAATTATGGGGACAAAAGTCAATATTGTTGTTGGTTGGATAATTTACTAATTTATTTATTATTTTTTCCATGATTATTCAATTATTCTATTTTCCAAATGAACTATTTTTGTTATATTGCATGAAATTATTATTATTAATTTCTATTGAAAATCACATAATAAATTTCAATATAATGGCTATATTAATTGAGAAATCATGCCCAAATTCATAATATCATTTTTTTTATTTATTTATAAAATGTTTTTAAGGAAAAACTGATATTTTTAGTATAAAATAAATATTTATAGATTATATTAATTAAAGGAGGTTATATTAAATTGAAATAACTATTTGTATCACTAAAAAACCATTTATTTTTTCGTACACCATGTGTTAGTAGATTGTGGGTAATATTTTTCATTTATTATCCCTACATACCATTATAAAAAATAGATAACATTATTGTTTTATAAATAAATGATGGTATATATAATAAATAATAAATAATATCTGTCTTTCATAAAAGAATTATATATATATTTGATTTATTATCTGATCAATTTTGTTACTAAACATATTTTAATTATTGTTGGTTCTTAATTTTTATATAGAAAAAATATATTTATAAAAAATAAAATATATATATATATATATTAAAAAATAAAATTAAACTACAAACAGGTTACTTTCTAGAATTAATTATTAAGTGGTTCTGTAAAATTTTATTGGAAATGCTTCCATAAGGGTTTTTTATAAATTTTATTATAATAAATGGTTTTTATTGATTTATATTGGAAAATTCAAAAGGGGAGATAAAAACATGAAATGGTTTTCATGCAGATAAATATGTATTTAGTGTCATGGATGAATCATGTATTTCATTTGTAAAAGAATATCATTAATATACTTGAAATATTTTCAGATAAAATTTATGAATCAATTATTAGAAGTCATATTGAAATTAATTTGTTTATGTTTCATATTTATTTTACAATTATACCATGAATTTAATTTCATTTGAATTATAAATCTATATAAAATACAGAGCATCATTATGAATTATTTTCATAAATGAGACTTTTTTCATCAGTGAAAATTTTTTGTTGTGGTTGAGATCACATCTCTATTAAAAAATTTGTTTCCACACCTAATACAAATATTATTTTAGTGAAGTTATTTTCTATTTTAAAACTCATAAAAAATTATAATATAAAATCATTTAATTTCATAATGTTAAATATGGTTCAAATAATAAAAATATATCTTTTTATATATTTTCATTATAGGTGGTGGTGATTTTGGGTTATTGAGATTATCTGGTAGAAAATTGAAAAAAACATAACAGTATGACCTCATACCTACCAACCACAACAACATATAGAATAAAAAATTCAATATTTCCATTAGTGTAAAACATCAACATTTCTAGTATACATTTAAAAACATGAAACCCTTCCAAAACAATATAAAGTATAAAATTGAATTATTCATATCCCTTGTATCAATCACTATACATCAGGACACTTTATATCATTTATTTGAACTTATAGTAAACTCAATCACAACATATATAATTCAGATATATTTTTATAACCATAATTATATATTATACTAACAAAAAATTATCTTAAAACTAATTTCCATCATATCCTAGTTGATAATACACCCTATATCTTATTCAACCACATCCCTAGTGTTCCATCCAATATTTTTATGTCTGATGATTGAGGTGGAAATATGGATTTTTTCGTCATAAATTCCCACATCAACTATGATTTAATGGAGAACATGTTTTATCTCTATGAAATATAGTAATTTCCCCCCCAAAAAGACAATGTTTGTGGAGAATAATAATTTGTCATGAAATGACCCAATGCGGCCTAAGACAAACTCACCAATACCACCTCAAATATGTTAGGGGATGCTGACCTTTGATAAGAAGGAATATCCAACAAATGGATTACATTTACTGGAGTAAATCTATGACATCACCCAAAATCACATAATGAAATAGTGTATTTATTTGAATATATGGGAAAAAATATTCAAGAATACATTTATCTCTATCTAGTTTAAAAGAATTTATGGAATGTGTAAAAGGGGAAAACTCATGCCACTAAAAAACTATATTATTGTTTAGCATTATCGGATGGAGGGGATTTTTATAAAAGGAAACTCTCATAATGGAATTTGGGATAGCTCTAGTAAGCACCTTTATTGATCTAGGTCACAAATAACCACCTTCCTCAGGTCAACTATGGACTCATTAAAATAAGCATTGATTATCATATGAAATAACACATGTGGGAATGTCATCTAAGTGTTGAGAATAAAAATACTATGTATGTACCACAAAACATAAAACCAAATGTGATAAACATAAAAGAAACAATCTGATGGACTAATACATAGGGAACATAATCGATAAAAAAAGTCCCTATTAAACCATCATAATATAGACAATACTAGTTAGCTAATTGGACTAGTCATGTCACCCAGACATGCCAGAACACCTCATGGATTCCAATAATCACCATGTTATGGTCACCATAGACTCCATGTATAATTATTTTATGACATCAACAGATGTGATACTATTCGATTTGAGGCACTAACGGTAACAAAAAACTAATAGAACACACTCCACAAGATTAGATATAACAGATGGATCCCCTATAAGAGTTTTTATTTATTAGGAAAAAATTACTTGGTCCAACATTATTTCCCATCAAAAGAGATCATGTCATCGATAAAAAGCACCCAACAAAATTCTATTAGAACCCAAATGGATACGAACACCCCTCACTACTACACATATTTTAGGGGGAAATAAGTATGAATATATAATATTCTAAGCCTCTATAACTATATTTAATGTATGGACACGAACCTTGGCACTGACCTATAGTCGAGGGAGTACTATCACCTAACTAAGCTGTTAAACCTCTATATCTTTTTTATTGGGTGGATCAAAACTCATTCCATCGTGGAATCACTAAATCCTAATAAGATATCATACATAACTAGTGGAGGATACCAACTCTCATAAATATACACAACTTTTTATGGAACAATAAATATAATAGAGAAACGACACTATATTAGTAAATGGGAGGAAAATCAATAGATGAGGACCTACACCATTTTGCAAAAATTTCGTGCCACTCCGTTTCTAGGGGAAAAACCTTGTTATGAAATGTGGTACTAATATAAAAAGTATTGTACTTTGGTTACATGCACACTGAAACAAAAAGGTAGTAATTAAACTAAGAATAAGAACATGATCCCTAAAACAGAAGTGCAGTAACAACTCTATCAAAATAAAACTTATTTAGGACCTACCCTATTGAATTATAGGGGAGTTTTAACTCCAATTTTATAGGGTCAAAAGCATATAATTATAGGCGAGTACCTATATTTATATATATCCTATATAGAGTATCCAGACCATAATTCATCAATGGATTGACAACTCTTCAGTTAAAGGGCCCTCACAAAGGTTCAATAGGAGAGTTAATACTCTATCTAGCCTATAGTTATGGAGGTGTGACAACTAGACATGGAAATGGAACCCTATATCTAAGTACATGAATGATCTGGGAAACCCATTACATAATCAATTATGGTAATACAAATCCTATATGAATTACCCAAAGGTGTAAACTCGCACCCACAATGTGTGTAGTCCTATATCCAACAATTAGCAGTTGTAAGGTAAATAAATGCCTAAACTATAGAAGGGGGTACCAATCCAAAAAAATCGTCATACAAACCACACTAATTTCCTTCATTGATAAAGTGTCTGTAAAATAAGAATCATGATAATAATACCATTAATAACAACATTTATATGGTTTGGAGACCCACACCCTGGTATAATATGTGATAACAACTCAACTAGATTAATGACTCTCAGGGAGCCTCATCCCATGTTAAAAGGGATAGGTACTAAACCCAATGTCAACTCAGTAAACAATACATATCAATGCCCAAGGATTAGTCCCAAAACCCAATATTCTCTCACAAAACAGGCCACCTCATATCTCATAGGCTGAAAAGGTGATATCTATCATGGTATTCCAAGAAACAAACTAAAGATATGATGCTTACAAGAATGAATTTGAGTTTGTGAGAGGGATATATATAAGCTGGACGATCTCAAGAATATCCCAAATTAGTAAACACCATACTCTGGGGTCAACATGGATTATAAACCCACCAAAAAACCAGGTCATGTTTTTATTCTACATTGTATTCAATTAATGTTGGGGTAAAAAATGTGTACCGCCTGTACACAACAATTCATTCTCTACCCAGCACATGGTAGTGTAATTTTTACCCATGGTTAGAAAGTCATTTCCATTAAACTAATTATATTTGATACAACACGAAGTGTTTAGGATAAATGTCTACTTGGAAATGTGGTCTTCCAATTCCTATTTCTATTTCCATGTGTTCATTTACAGTGGTTGTTTACTTTTACATGACCATGAATGTTTAAAATGCATTCATTTCCGTGTACTCATGAAATACAATTTGGTTCTCTACATATCATGTAACTCTAGAAGACAATGTGTAGTCCCCAAAAGTATTATTCCACAAATACTAAGGGATACAATAATTTTCTACAGGACTAAATGTATGGTAGATGGTAACATTAGTCTCAATGTACCCTTGAATTCACTCGACTCTCCCCTATTTTCCTAGAAAAAAATACATATCGACAAAGGAAATATCTCTAGCCATAGATTTTTTGAATTTTAACCTTAAAATAATTTATAAATGTAATAGAATAGGTGAAAAAATAAAAAATCCATACTTAGAGGTTTATAAGTCCGATATTGGGTATAAAAAAATTCCATGATCATATTTATCCGCGATCTGATGAAAAAGTGTGTGAGGAACTGAGATTAGTTGTACATTAAAGCATTGATGCGAGCTTGATTCCATCCATTGAATGATGAGTGAGAAGAAAGGATTATCTCTCATTTTTTATGTCAATATAGCAACATGAGGTAGATGGGATGAGTTAGGATATATTTCTATTAAATTTAAATATATTTAATTAGTTCACTATATAACACACCACTATCTTTATTCTAATCAAAACTCACGACACATAAAACATTATGTTGAACCTAAGGTAAAAACAATGCTATGAACTCAACCACAATCTCAGAAGTCCTATGCTATTATTTTATTAAGATGTATTACAAATTTCAAAAGAAAATACATGTGAATGAAATTATATTTGATATATTTAAAATCACTGTTGTGAGTCTATATGGGATCCAAATACCATGTCTTATCATCTCATAGAATTAGAAATATTATTCAAAATATTCGAAATCCCTATAGGATGAAACCCAAGTCACTATACTCTTCCCTAATTATGGATTTTCATCCCTAAAAAAGTGAACTCTTGGGAATGATAGAGATACCAAGATTTAAACTAAAACTAGTGTGCTAACAAGATCACCATGGTTTATCAAACTGCATCCATCCATGCATCCTATGGAATCACTACTAACAAACCAAACTCATGTACTATACCATCCAGGTAAAACATGTGCAATAAACCAAAATATGTCTCTTCTATCTTCTGTATTAAGATATATAAGAACAAAAACTCCCAATCTCAACCTAAATACCAACAAAACACCCTTGACTACATCCACCCCAAGATTAACTACTCTAAAACCTCTTGAAGAGTCTTGTGTTCATGTTTGACATCATGATCATAATCTTGCTAGTTATGAAAATGGAAGACCTTTTGTAAAAATCAGGTATTAAAATGCCCTGTAATCTGTAAACCTATAGTGAAAACACTTCTCAAAAAAATAGAAACATCACTAGACCCACTAGTGGAATCCCAACTTATATTTACTATGATGAACCCGATTTACACTACGAAATATTTGTACTATATAACTGTAAATCTAATGAAGACTTATATGAATGATTCTCCCTCCACTTGGGCATCTGTGGTTAAAGGATAAAGTAAAAAATATCCACATTAATATCTAGAACCCACTCAGTAACTAAATCGTATAATCTCACCCAAAATGTACATGTCTAAGTAACTCATTATTGAAACCCTAAAACATACCTCTTTTGAAATAATTAACTTGTCTTCAATGTTTTGGACATTACATAATGTTTAAATTCAAAGGATAAGTGTTTTTTCCTCATGAAACCAAATCATTATCAAACCATTCTATAACCTCATCTAGTGTCTCCCAAGAACTGTTAATGCCATGTGAATGAGGGTACTAACAAAAAAATATGTCTACCTAATATCCTACATTTGTTCATTATGTGACCTCTACCTCTAAAAACCAACACATCACCAATCCTAGAACACACAAGTCAAATAGACTAATCTACCACATATTAATAATTTTAACAGTGTGAGGAACTGACTCTCCCATACAGTTTTAATCACATCATAAAAAATGTTCTTAGCGGGTCAAGGACCAATACTATTCTTGCATTTTAGGCAACCTCAAAAAACTCCAATGTATGGTCACCTCAACATCCTATGTTAACAAAATTTAATCTCTAGAAAGAATAAAAAATAATAGAGTACCTCAAATTGTTGTCAACAATTTCTAGTTGAGAAAGTAATAAAGTAAACAAAGCATACTTCTATTCAACGTCAGAGATTTTGGGATAAATGATGATAAAACCTACAACTCTCCCCATCCACATCTTCCAAATCTCTTATCCAAGAGTGGGTAAACTATGGGTAGTGGTGGAATAACCTCGAACTACATTCAACCATCTCCATCTCTCTTAGCTCCTACTCCATGTCCATCATCATGTAGAAATTATGACGCCAAACACTACCTCTCCATGGTGGCATGATTACCAAATCCCTCTTCACAACACAATTATTTATAAACCCTATAAAAAGATATATCCTTCCATAATTATCAGAAGAAAATATATCTTATCCCTTTTCCAGGAAACTCTCTAAAACCATATCTCACAACAATATCACTATATAATAGGGAAGTAACACATAAACCACATATTTTAGGTAGTCTATATGGTGTAACCACTCATTGGATGACGATCTCAAGAAGGAATCCCAAACCATTTAGTGGGTGTTTCTTGATAGTTATATAAGCCTCACTGAGTAATCCTTCATAGATCCACAACCCAACCGAAGATTAATAAGCTCTTACATACAAACTATTATCAACATGGCTATGTAAAATTTTTCCTCGCAGAGACACCCTGACTCTACCCAATAGACTATCACATAATTATGGGACTACATCACTAAACACCATAATTTCCAGGCTGAAACATTGAATAAGATCTCCCCAAGGACCTCCATCTTGTTAGAATGTTTCCTCCCATCTTGAAGAACATGTGTTATTGACTTTATATAGTCATAATTTCCTAGGATTCTAGATGACATTGTTAAATCAATTGTCATAGTATATGGAACTTGTACAGTGAACATACATTTCACTCATCATCATACTAAACTAACTGCATAACTAGTTGCACACCAGTTAGTGGCTCAACCAGTAGACCCCCCAAAGATACCACAATAAAATTTGTTTCTTACACTGAAACTTTTATACTAGGTTTCTCATCATCAAAATATCACAATGCATCCTTTTCATGAATTTTTTTTGGTGTCCTATTTAAACTAAATCAATATGTTCTTAGGTTAAATCATATATATGGGGTGATGAATAATGAATAATAAGAAAAACAAAAAAAACTGATTATATGGTTCTGTAACATTATATTCCACTGATCTGGGTCCTAATGAAAAATATAAAAGGATTGTTATATGTTTCCTTTGGAATTGATATGGCAACTACCACAGCTACACAAGATCCCCGATCCCATGATAATCAAATGATATAACCAAAAACTATCTATATGAAACCACAAACCACGTTCCTAGTACTATAGTGCCAATGGAGATACCATTATGATACCACTATCTAACAACCCGATCCAATGGTTCCATGGTTGCAACTCTTGAACAATTCCTCTACTAAGGTAGTGGACTTTGACTAGTATTGAGAGAAAATATCCAAATGATGGAGGAATTTTCCAATATTACTTGTAAATATACAACCACAAACACCTCAATGCAATAATGGAATGATATGAAAATATGTTAACCAAAATGAAGGATTACATCAATCAAAATATATAATAAACTATATGTATTCATATATATGAAGTAGAAAACTATGTGCCGTATAAAGAACACTGATAAAGTGTCAAACCTATGCTGATGATGGGGATCACTATCACCTAAACATCATTAAATCTACTTGTACCCGCTCCAAAAAACATCATTATCATTCTAGATAAATAACCTTTTAATTCCTAGGTTCTACTAAGGACTCAATGAATGCCATGTGGTTATCAAAAAAATATGTTGGGGAAATGACATGCTTGATGAGTATAAAAACAATATTTAGAAAACTTGAAACCCAAATGGAAAAGGGATCAACTAAAATAAAATAGACCACCCGACCAGCCCAAATGGAATAGAATTATGAGAGAATATATATCTCAAACCAAACATGAATATAAATCACTAGTCATATTAGTCTAAAAGGTAGTGTAACACAAACCTGTGACAACACCGAAAGGAATCCCAGAACCACATTGATATACTTTTATCATAATCCAAGTCTAGTGATGTACCAACCTCATCACCATCTAATGTATTCCACTCAAGGCTAAAATGGTATAAAATACTGTCAGAACACACTCCATGAGATCAGGCATCAACGATAGATATCATATGATAGATATTATTGAATAGAATCAACTCACTAGGTTTATATTTATGTCCCTTCATAATAGGACTTTATTTCAGTAATCCAAAACCTGATTAAGGCTATATGAACCAATGTAGAGAGGACCTCCCCTCACCAATGAACAAAATTTCAGGATCACTCATTCAAACTATGCAACACAAACATCCTCTCTAATGAGTGATAAGCGATGGAACCACAACCTGCTAGTGACCTATAGTCTATAGTGTACTAGCTCATAACTAAACTGTGAAACATATGTCACTGCATTATGGAGTGGCACACACCCCAGTCTATCTTGGGAGTAGTAAATCATATCCAGATATCACATTTACATAGTTGAGTGGTTACCTCCTCATTAAAATTATTAATAGTAAGGGGGATATATCCAATTTAGAACATACACAATTAAACCCTAGGATAGTATAATTCCATACATGAGTAACCAAACCTATTTACAATAGAAGAGTACCACTCATTGGCTTGTGGTCTCCCTCATTGGTATAAATGGAGAGTACCTCTCATTTAAATCATTTACTATGTAGTACATGCACCATGTCATTATAGATAAGTATCAACCAAATGTAGAGAACCCACTCCCAGATATGTTAGGAATGTACATCCACGTCTATGTTAACACATTTGTAGGAGTTTCACCCTAAAATCACATGGCATGTACAACTCAATGGTTACAGGAATGTAATCCTTACCTGATAGGGGAGTAACCACCTTATCTATATTTCACTTCTTATGGATCTATTATTTAATCCATCTAGGGGTGACAACTCTAAAAATAGAGGTGAAGCACCTTGTTCGAACAGATGAGTAACTACTCAATCTAGACAGCATGTATCATGTTTCCATACCCTAACATAGTATGGGTGCACTGTCTCAAACAATATAAATGATACGGGGTTCCCACATCCTAATCCATCTGTGCAGTACAAACACTAGTAGATCAAACCAATTGTATAGAACCCCCACCCATGCTGTGAAGAGTCTTGTCTAATAAAATTGAGGAAACAAAATACTATTTCCCGATTCCCTATTCTAGTTCCCATCACAACATCACTCTTTAAAAACCACACCTACATGCAACATATTTCATGCACTAATAAAATGATCACCTTGATAATAATACCATTCATCAAAATATTTTCACGAGTAAGGGATTAATACCATTATACAAATGGGGATAAACACACTACCTGCATATAATGTTTATGGTACCATCATTCTAAAGGAAAATATATGTGTACCAAACCAAACATGAACACCAAGATCTACCATGATCATTGCCCATGTTTATGAACTACAACACTAGTTCCATGGCAGAATTATACCACATCATTCCACAGATGACAAAATCAATAATTTCATAATGTACTATATTGGAGAAATATTATATTAAGAGACTCACATGACATAATATGAGTTTTTGAGAAGTATATAAGTAAGGTTGATGATCTCAAGAAGAACCCAATGGATTCAACAACATGGTTGGCGTGATCAGAGTGTATGGGCCCACCTGATCTCTTGATCATCCATCCTTTATCATTTATTCAAACACATTTAGGAGTAAATGGAGTGTAAAACATGTATAATTATGGTCTGGATTCACACATCCCTTGGTTGTGTTCCTCATCCTCACAGCTATCGAAAGGTGTCCCTCACATAGCATATATCCCTAGTTACATTGTATTTTCACGAAAATCAATCACCTGTCCATGTGGTTTTCTGATAAACATTTGTTTCACATAGTGTCCATGTACATTGAAAGTGTTATATTACACGGCCATGTACATTCACATTGATTTCCTATCCATATCCATTAAAAATGTTGTTTAGGTCACTACATGGTGTGTAACACTGGTACATGACATATAGATCCAAAGAGGTTTCTTCTGAGAAATAGAATTTATACCAAGAATTTCAATTGGTCTAAACACAATGTATAAAGTATGTATATTCTAGAATTACTCTTGAATTCTACTAATTTTCCATGTTTTACCACAAGTACCACGAATTCACTTGGAAGAGTTCTCCAAAAATTGATATATGGAAACATAATCATAAAAAATGAATAATAAAGATGATTGATAAAAAAATGCATACCACAAGAGAGAATCACCGATGCTTCAGGTACTAAATGATGGCCATATTGCACTACTCTTCAATCTGATGATGATTAATTCAATGAATGGAGATCAAAAGCACATTGAATCTATGATTCATGTTTGATTATGTCAACAATCCAAAGAGGTTGAGGGGATGATATTATATTATTTGGTATGTTAGGGAACTGGCATGAGGGTAATTTGACATATTAGGTTATATTTTAATTAAATTTTTATTAAAAAAATAAATACAACACTTAACACCCAACTAACATCCTTCTAAAAAATCATGATGTAGATAATAATATGTTGAGGCTAGGGTAAAAAAACCTTTCTGATTTCAACCGAGGTCTAAGAATTCAAATATGAGACTAAGCTCGAGTTTTATTCCACAGTTCTAGAGAATAAATATTTTCTTGACAAAATATATATAACATTTTAAAAAACACAGCATTTAGGCCCCCAATGGAAAATAATTGATCCTCGACTCATCATTGATCATTGAAATATTTTATGAAATATTTCTATGCCTTACTGAGAAAATATTGATTCAAAACAATAATATTAAAAAATAAATACTTTTTTTCAAAAACACAATCATAAATTACATTAAAATATACTCAAACATCTATTCTACTTAATCATTACATCATTAGTGTAAACAATGTAATCTATAAGTCTATATCTCAAATTGAAACACATGTATTTAGGTGTCCAATTATTAGATATCTAGTAATTTTACAAATATTATTAAATTTATATATTATCATCATCAATTATTATTTAATTATTTCATAAAATAAAACTCCAATTTTATTAATGTTCAATATTACAATTTCTCAACATCCCTCCCATTCCGATATGTAATTAATTTTATTTCAATACAAAAAATCTATTAATTTTATTATTACCAATTACCACTCCCAATCAAAAGAGATCATTACAATTCATTATTTAAGACATAATATTATTATTTTAGGACCAAATGAAACCTATATTATGTAGAGATAATTTTAAATTATCAATATATCTACATCATGTAAGAAATAATAATTTTATACTAAATAGAAATATACTAAAAGAACAATGATGGATATTTTATTCCAAACCAAACCAATTAATGTATTAATAAATCCATCACAATGGATAAGGAAATATGAAATACCTCCTCCTAACTTAAGAATTCATTTTCATCATATCATCACATACTCAATATCATCGCTATAATCGGGAAAAACTATCTAATCCCTCACTAAATATCCCAACTATTCCAAAATTCATAATAATTCACAAAAAGTGAACTACCATCATATTTTATATACATTTGATTAATAAATATTCCCATTATGACCAATTATTAGGGAACCAAGATAATAACATTAGGAATATATTATTAGAATAAAAAATGTTTTATTAATATCCCCGTAAATATATTTAAATTAAAAAAGATTTCATTTATCATAATTAAGTAAATTAGTTTTTTTGTATGTTTTTATATTTAACAAATATATATATTTTATCTACATATAACAAAAAAAATTAATCTTTTAATGTTTAAATATCTTATGAATGAATAATAACACAATTCACATTCATCATTTAGAATTAAATTTATAATATCATAGTAAAATCATTTAAATAATCTTATAATGTTATTAATCAAAGGAAAAAAATGATTACAAATGAATAGTTTTGTATATTATATAAAAAATGAGGAATCATCAAATCATAACATATATCTCATATGTTCACAACACCCCATGATGTTACATTAATCTGTACACTAAATTATTTTCCATCATGAGGAAAATCAATACACACACTCAAGAAAGATAAAAATTTCACACCCATTTCAAACAAACAATGTTTGGGGATGTTTTTAATCCACCACCTTGATAATAATTTTTTAAAAATATCCACAACAAAACTGAGAAAAAGGAATCCATTAACACAATAGTCTATTATAGTGGCATTAAAATATATTCATTAATATTCTTCATCATAGAATGATTAAATATACAAAAAATTAGTGAAATATAATCTCTCAAAACCTCATGAATGAAATATGAAAATGATGTGTAAAATAATAGGATAATAGAGTACCTTGAATATAGAGGGTTTGATACCAATGATCTGTGAGGTTTCGACCCTAAAAATACTTTATCTATGTGAACTACGAGGGTATGGGGAAAGCAAGTGTTAAATGGAATAAAATAAAAATATATCAAATAAAAACAAAACCACTATATTTTGGGAATGGTCTATAGAAATTAACCATGATTGGGTTACTAAAATCAAGACTATGGTAACTCTGGTTAAAAAATATTGAAATTTAATTCCCTTTTAAATAATAATATCCCGGTGTAGAGACACAAGGATTGACATACGTAGACATTAAATTACTTTTTCAGAATACTTAATACATAAGAAAAACAAACACTAATGGACCCTAATATAGTGTATTTGGAAACTCAGAATATAATCATCAAATCATGGTGAAATATCTTCATAATCTCCCATATAGATATTTCCCTTTTGTTTTCATACCTAAAAAAATTATTTATATACTAGGGGAAATGAACCATAAAAAGGGTGAGCACAAATTCTCAGAAAGGGTATACATAGAGAACATAAAACAATCCATAAATTTTTGAATGAAAAAACATGAACATAAAATCTAAACATCAAAATCATGAGTAAAGACAAAAATCATGGATGTACGTCAGGAATATATCATAAAAGGACATCAATAATGATAAAATAGCGTGAAAAAAAACATTTAATTGTTGAAAACCATTAAGAACATGATATGATTTCCATAGTAGCCAAGGAATTGCTGCCAGGACCATCTTAGTGGACAAAGTCCCTTTCTGAATAGAGGTCACTCCTCATTCCAGTCCTGTAACACTGAACCAGATTAACAGACCATTCTAGCCAAGATAATATCCTGAGATATAAATCATTATCCAATGAATTTGAGGATATATAGGTCCCAACCATCTCATAAAGAAAAAATTATTTCTTGTTCCACAAGATAAACATAAACCATTCATCATAACCCAAAGAATAAAAATGTGTTTCATAAACATCATCCCATCGTAAAATAATCCATATAAAACAAATGGATATCATTTCATCATAAGAAAAGTGGAACCATGTAAATCATAGGGATATGATAGTTAAAACATACACATATGAAATAATGTCATCTTGGTGGGAAAATTGTTTTGATAAAACACTTTAAATGAATTATTGAAGAGAATATCCTTTTGTCTTCAAAATCATTCTCATTTTACAAAATTCCATTAAATTTTTAAAGAAAAGGATTTTGTTTTAAATATTCATGAAATCTTGTATAAAAATATTCTTGAAAATAAGGAGTTATGAAACCATTAAAATACCTTCATGTCGTTTATGTTTTAAAAAACTTTCTCTTTCAACTTTTGTCGGTAATGTCAAAAAGTACCTCGTATGGTAAAAAAAAGAATGATTCCTTCCAAACCTTGTGGTAAAAGTCATAAAAAGGTAAAAATGACATTAAACATACAAGGAATAATACTAAACATTTTATGAATTTTTTTATAGAAAACATGGATATGGATGATAAACAAACCCAAGTAAATTCTTATGAACAAACAATCTTCGATAAGAATGAGATTGGAATAATTATTCCTTACCTTAGGTCCGATATGCTTTGTACGAATCCGAAACTCCTGTATAATTATTTAAATAATTTCATTGACTTAGTACAGAATCATATTCATTGTGATTGTATCATATATGGTTCACTGATGACTTTATATCACATGTTCTTTTGTAAATTCCATGTTAAAGCAGTGTTTTGGATAAAATCGTTTTATTTATCGTACGTGATTGGAATTTTTGTTAATGATATTATTATTACATATATAATGAATTAATTACTTAAATAATTTAAATCATGATTTATATATTATATATATTCAGTATATATATATAATAGATAGATAAATGAAATTAAATACACCGTTCATAGAGACGGTAGGCCGTACATACGCATGAATGTTGTTTTCTTTTCCTTATTGACATGAATGGAAGTATGTAGGTGTCATATATATAAATATACATATATCAAGTATATTTATCATGTCATATATTTCATTATTATTCATTATATATACTTGATAATCATTCTTGAGTGGTTAACAAGGATAATGAATCTTATTGTGTCGTGGAGATGGCAATCTGTATGTATGCACGAGCGATGATATCGTTCCCATAAAAATTTAATTGAACCAAAGTGGATGATAAAATATATCATAATCAGTATGATGTTATAATAATAATATATATTTATTCTTTACACCATTATACACATCCAAGTAAGGTGGTGATGGAAAAACTGATTACACCATGGCATAAAGATGATATTCTGTACGTACGCACGCGCGGTGATTAATTTTTCCGTAGGATGGATAGATGTTGAAATAGGGATGTTTCATATTTATAATAACATATAAGTATATAATTAATTCTGATGTTATTACTATATAACGAATCAACTAAAGAATAGTAAGTACAAGAAGAAAGAAACTTGAAAGAGTCCGAAGAAGAGATTACATCTTCCTCGACGCACCTCGTTTAAACATCTTCTTAGGGAAATAGAGTTGGACTTTTCAGACGACCAGAACCTCTGTGATATAAATAGAGAGTTTGAGAAGATTAATTTTCTTGGGTTTTCTGAGCTTCAAGGCTCAAAAGGGTGTGATGAGAAGAGGTAAGGGGTGCCTTTTTTATAAGGGAGGAGAGGGGCACCATTGGAAAAACATAAAATATTATTTTATAATAAAGTAATATTCGGTTTATAATAGATCTAAATTGATTTATTTCTGAGCTAACGTGGGTATGGGTCTAAATCCTCTAAATTAATAGGTTTTAGACAAGTTTCGGTTACTATTTTAATCTTATCATTTAGATTTAACTCTAAGTTAAATAATTTAACTTTTACCGTGTTTTATTGTTTTCTTACACAATATGGCTAATAAGAATACTATAACAATTCAAAAGAACCCCAAGTGGTTTATTATTAATATATAAATCCTTATCTATGGCATTTTGCTGAACCTTAGATTTTTAGAAAATAATGACAATTAATAATATAATAATTGTTTTAAAAAATATTTAATCTGAATTTTGACACTATTTGGTAATTGATTTTTGTGAAAATAATAACAACATGATTAGTTCTAAAACATATAATTTAATAAATACTAACATGTCATAGTAACCTAGAAAATTAGTGTAATTTATAAAAAGTCTCAAATTACATTTATTTGGGTATTTATAACATCAATTACGACAGTATTTCATTAATAAGTTAATTAATGCATCATCATTGTGTTATAAATAAATTAAATTATTTAATGTATAAAAATTGTAAATAAAATACCATTATGTAGGAAATAACTTTATATTTCTAATTAATATTTATAGTCGAATTTATCTTATGTATAACTCTACATTAAAAATGATTTAGTCACTAAACTTTGTTTTTAACTATTTTAACCCTTCCTTAACAAAATTAATAATAAATGTCCAAGTCTAATCCAAGTGGACCTAAATGGTCCTATTTTATTCCTACGGTTGTTTATGGTCTAATTATACTTTTTCAATATAATTACTACATTTGTTAGTGTAATAATATTTTCATTTTCACCCTTAATTACCATATTTAGTTTTTACCGTGGTAAATACAATTACAAATTCAATATTCACCAAAAAAATTATCTTATTGAACAACATTTTATTCCAAAAAATTAACTGTGTCTCTCAAATTTTTGAAACTCCAGTCACAGAAGTGGTAAAATTAAGTTTTATGCAAATTAACAAATTCTCCTTGAAGGTGCGTAAAAGATGGTGAAAAGTTCACCAAAATTTTTATATATCTAAAATTATTATAAAATGACATAAATTATTTATATTTAACATATATAGGTATTATGTATCAATTTTGACCTGTAATATATTTAAATAAAATAAAATTAGTATTTAATCAAATATTCGGTTTTTAAATAGTAATCTAGTGTTTTCACTATTCATCAAAAATTGAATGTTGTCAAAAAAATACCAAAAATTCACCCAAGGATAATTTTGATATTCTGAATCCAAAAATGAAGTCCATTTTGAAAGATAAAATTTATAAAATTTCAAAAAGTGGGTATTACTATTCAAAATGGCTAGTTAATAATAATATTATAATAATATCTCATTTAGTGAAACTCGGTATTGCATACAAAACACGCTATCATGGAAGGTCGCGATTGCGTGTAATGCTAGCCAAGTCAGGGTTCCGTGTAGTGCAATATTCATTTGTTGTTTCGTATAATAGAATCTAACCATATTTCATTTATAAATTGAATATATATATATATACACTCAATGTTACGTTGAATAACTTCTATCAAACAAACATGAAATTGTGAGTGAAACGATCCAAGATTAGTGTTCCGTATACTATAAGCTAATACGTTGTTGCGTATAGCACAAGATAATATTATTGTACCATATAACAGAAGATATGAAAGAAATTAAAAATAATATATCTTATAAAATCCAGGGGTGTTACATTCTACCCCCTAAAATGAATTTCGCCCTCAAAATGCGTCGGGGTTATAAATCGTTTACTACATGAAAGTTTCGTTAATAGAAATCCACATAGTAAAAAGGAATACTAAAGCTTAATATTAAAAACTAATGTATGAAATGTAACAGTTTTCCAAATTTTCTCATCAATCAATTTCCACATAGAATAACATAGGTGAAAATATGGATATGGAAGAGAAAACTAACCATAATGTTCTGATAGATAGTGATAGAGAACATGGATATGAAAAAGACAACAATCACAAAGACATAAATTTGTGATGACTTAAGTTACCAAATGATTCATCAGATATAAGGACACTAGGACACCATTTTTTGTTTTCATGATCATTTCCCCAATGTTGTATAATTGTTGAATTAAAAAAAATACTTACTATATTTTGGTACAATAATACTGTTGTTTGATCCTTGAACAATTTAAACTTCTTCTCATAAAGAAATGAAGTTAAATTTTTCTTTCGTGAAGTGTTAGCATATCATGCGAAAGAATGATAGGTCATTCCATCTGTCTCAAACAAAAGGATAAAAAAAGTTATCATATATACAAAAGTCCATCTATAGTGAAGTTAATCGTATATGGTTCCTAAAATGGACTTATACTTCATATATAATAACAATTAATATAATAAAACAAGTTTCTACTAACTAGTGACTTCATGTGGTCCAGTGGTAGGCGATAAAGGCATGCCACACTTCTATTGTGGGTTCGATTCCTATAGCCTTGTCCGACACGACGGGTTGTCGCCCGTCCTGTAGGTTGTCCTTTTTCTAAAATAATTTTATTATAACAATACAGAAATTATATTGAAAAAATGTTATAGCCTTAAAAAATACTATCTTGTGTCTAACTTAATTCATTATAATATTTAGGCTTATCCAAAATACTTCCGTCCAAACTCATAGTATAATGAAAATGATTTCTGGAATGGTCACAAAATAAGCAAGTTAATACCACCATTTGTCCCTTGTATATCATAAGATATATCATGTGGATCACATTACAATCATGTGAATACCTTAATCAAGTATTCTCTTCAATCCTAAACTATCATAGAACCATAGTGAAAACATGAATGCTGTGAAAAGGTAACTCTTTCCACGTACAAAAATCCCAAAAATACTATATACTCAAACCATGATATCACATTGTCCTTATACCAGTCATGAGCTCATTAATACTATCAAACATCTCATTATCTCCTTATCCTTTCATTATGCATATATCATCTACCTTCCAAAAATATCTGAATAACCTTTCATTGTTACTGGTACCATTCATCATATACACACAAAAACACAAGGAAAGAAAATAGTGTAACAATCCTTAAATGATTCTTTATTCCATAGTACCATTAAATTACCTATACAACATAACTCTTAATAAACATACAATTATTCCACTACATTCTTAAACCACTGAATGAGATTCATTATTTCTTCTATCTCATATATCATTTTTTGCCTCTTCATCATCATCCACATAAATACAACCCATATGACCATGTTGATTCTCTTCATGAGATTTTCCCTTAGGGCATTGGTTTTCAAAATTCCCATACATTACACATTTAAAACATTTAATCATTGTTTTTGTCGTAGAAATACCATTAACCTTTTCCATGGTGTTAAATGAACCTTTTCTGTTGCACTTACAAGATTTGTGTCCTTCTTTTCCACACCCAAAGCATCTTCTAGTTCCTTTGAAACATTCTCTATGATGCCTCTTCCCACATGATTTAAATGAGGGAAATTGAACTTTCATTCCTCTATGATCATCATGAAACTCCATCTTTCTCTAATAAGCTGAGTCGGGAAACTTACCAAGGATGAGATTATTGATCATATTATCAGATTTATGATTAGGCATAATAATGATATGTAGTCATCCAGATCCAATTTATTTTGGTTTGTCAGGAATAATATCATTCCATTGTCAATCATATCCTCTATTATCGTGAATCGTCATGTTTCCATCCATTTTCTAAAACCCAAAAATAATTGTGTGAGAGGAATAATTCATAATCAAGGGGGAGTACCTTCAATATCTAACATCTTAGGTTAAATTCTAAGATCATTACCATAATTATAGGACTATAACCTATATGTATACTTATCCTTAGGGACATCCCTAGACATACATTAGAAATATCTCTTGGGATTTCACTAAAGATTCCGCATCCTAGTTTCCAATGGATAACTAAACCTTTCCTCTGATACCAACTATAGAGACCCAATGTTTGATGTACATAGACATTACATTACTTTTGCAGAAAACGTAAAACATAACAAAAACAAACACTGAAGGATCATAATAGTTTATTGTCATTGGAAACATGGAATATAATCTTTTTATCATAGTGAAAGATCATCAACATCTCCCATAAAGATCTCCCCATTTTGATTTCGTACCTAAAAACATTTTTTATATCATGGGGAAAGGAAAACATTAAAATGGTGAGGTCAAACTCTCAGTAAGGGTAAACAGGGAGAACATAAAACAATACATAATCATTTGAATGAAAAAATGTGAACATTAAATCTAAACATCAAAATCATGAGCAAACACATCAATCATGGAAGTACGTTAGACATATATCATAAGGGAACATCAATCGATATAAAATTTCCTGGGAACAAAACATGTAATTTTGGCCAACCATTAATCACTTGAAATGATTTCCATAGTAGCCAAGGTATTGCTTCCAAGACCATATTAGTGAACAATGTACATTTCTGAATCGAGTTCACTCCCCGTTCTAGTCCAGTAACACTGAACCTGATTAACTTAATGTTCTAGCCCTGTCTATCTCATGAGATATAAATATTTACCAAATGTATTGGAGGGAGATATGGGTCCCACTAATATCATAATGAAATCATTCTTACTTGTGCCACAACATAAACATAAACCATTCATCATAACCCAGGGAATAAAAATAGGTTTCATAAACATCATCCCATCCTAAAATAATCCATATAAAACAAATGGAAATCTTTTCATAATAAGAAATGTGGAACCATGTAAATCATAGAGACATTATACATGAAACATACACATATGAAATAATGTCATCTTGGAAGGAAAATGGTTTTGTTAAAAAAACTTGAAATGAATTCTTGAGAAAAATATCCTTTCTTCTTCAGAATCATTTTCTTCTTAAAAATGCCATGAAATTTTAAAAGAAAAGGATTTTTTTAAAAATAGTAATGAAATCATGTATAGTAAGCTTCTTGAAAATAATGAGTAATGAAACCGTAAAAATCCATTCATGACGTATAAGTTTTAAAAAAACATTCTCCTCATACTTTTGTCGAAAAAGTCAACAAGTACCTCGTATGGAAAACAAAAGAAATATTCCTTCCAAATCTGGTGGTAAAATTCATAAAAGGGTATAAATTATTTTAAACATACATGGAAGAATACGTACCATTTTAGGAAATCATTTTAAAAAAACATGGACATGGATGATAAACATAACCCCAGTAAACACATACGAATAAACAATCTTGGATAAGAATGAGGTTGGAATAATTATCCCTTACCATAGCTCTGATATTTTTTGTACGTATCTAAATGTAAGGCCCCATCATTAAACATTACTTAATCTTGAGTTACATAATGAATAAAGGTTGTGGATTTTTTTAGGTTTAGAGTTTTAGATAATTAGATCATAAAACATTCATTACATTCCACAATTAAACAAAGTTGTTACATAAATGATAGTACTCATTTTTACCATCAACGGAAACATATTTAAAATAAAACAAGGACTCTTTCTTAACACTTCCTTAACAAAATAATCACATAATGTACCTTTCCCTTGACCTGTGAAAAACATTTCAAAAACAAGGGATTAGTATAAAAGCCTCAGTAATTGATATAAAAGTACGAAATGAAAACATTAGTCCACGTATGAAATCATTCTTTACTCATTAAACATAATAATTTTAACACGCATCATCAAATCTTGAATAAATAATATAAATCATAAGACATAAAGGTAACTTGAGGCATTCATAACATACTTACGTAGGGAGTAACCCTCATGGTTACGTTTGGAATACCCATCACAGTATATTCCCTAAATATATTTAGAGAAACCTTAATGTTTAACCCCTTTGCATTACCCAATGAATTGGAGAGCTATATCTGGCTCACCCGCCCTTAGTTTATCATGGAACGACTGGTCTTCATAAACAATTCCCATGAACCTTAACATAATTGTATCAAATAAGACATGCATAAAGGAACCATATCATTTCCTCATTTAAATCACAAGATATCAATAACACATTGATATAATAAAAACATTATCAAAACAATTTTCAATACCAAAATAAAAGAAAAGTAAAACATGGTATTTATTTTTCAATAAAAAAATTTATGGCTGGTAGAGGACCCCGAAACTCAAATAATGGTCATGGTGGCAGATAAGTCATTATTTCCACATACGTACAACAAAAAAACATTCCCTTTTTTCATTTAGTATGATTCGTATAAAAAAGATTTATTTCGAGTAAATGCTAAAGTAATAGTGGTTTATACACCATATAAAAGAAAGTTGTGTATAAAACAAAATATACCTCAATGAAAGGAGATTGAGATGATGTCCCGTACCTCGGGTCTGACATGACTCGATCATTAATTAACGTCCTGAATAATAAACATGAGTTAATTAATACTTTCTTAAGATCCTTTTTCAAGTTAATTATTCCTTTTATATAACTTATTACCACGTTATGAACACTATGTAATTATTTATGTTAACAACAGTCGTCTTAACGATCATTGGTACTTGAGTCAAAAATAAAATCTTTATAATTACAAGTTTTTCATGTATCCATTATATCCAGAGTTATATTCATGATGTAGATATCATATATATCATATATATCCTTTATATACATGTATTTATAATATTATATAACATTTAGAGGTATGAAATGAAATGCACCGTTCATGGAGACGGTAAGTCGTACGTACGCATTAACGCTACATTTATTTATATTTCATATTTTATGGAATGGAATCATAATGATACAATGGTGTATTATAATTCCAATATAATATAATATATAATATCATTAATTTCATCCTTTATATGTCCCAAATATTGAATTAATGAATCAAATCACTTTGAGGGGGTGGTAGTCTGCACTTCCTAAAATGAAGATATCGCGTATACCCATAATGGAAGCCATAAAGGTATGCCATAAATAAAAAATACAGAATCTTAAGGAGAACATAAAAATATTATATATCATATATGAATATAGTGACATATTAATGGCCACCATTTAAGGTATTATAAGAATATTTAACAATCATCGTTTTATGAGGCAGAAATTCGCCATCCACAGAAACAGTATGTTCTTTAACCATTAGATGTAGGTGTGTGTAAGTGTAGATAGAATAATTCTTATAAAAAAATCCTTGTATATTAAACATACTGGTATTGTTACTATATAATTTAATAAAAATATTTTATGGGGTTGGAGAAGCAAAATTAAACAAAAGAACATTAGAGAAGTCTTTACCTTTAAATTGGGTAACTCACTTTGGATTGAACCAAAAGGGTTTCTCGAAGAGCTTACTCCATAAGGTAAGGCTTCTAGGATAAATAGACGGATGTGGAGAGATAAAATGAGCAGAGAGTTTCTGATCCAAATTTTTGAGAAGTGTGGGTAAGGAGGTAGAGGTGGGGGCCTTTTATAATAGGAGAATATGGGAACTCTTGGAATGGTATAAAATGTTACATTATTTTCAAATGACTTTTAGATTTTAAATGTCCCACATTGATAAATTTAGAGTATAAGGTGATAAAGGATTGAAATATACTCATCCAATAGGTCTTTTACAAGTGTAAGTTATATTTTTAACATTATCTTTTTGTTTTATTCAAATCCTTTATTAATGAGGTAATCGATGCATCACCATGATGTCATAAATAATTTAATTTATTTAATGTCTAAAAATAAAATAAAAAAATACTATGATGTAGGAAATATTTTTATCTTTCCAATGACTATATATAGTCCAATAGATCATTTATTTAGAAAAAATTAAAAATGTTTTACTCAGGTGGTACATTCTTTGTTATATTTAACTTTCATTAAAAATAAAATGATAAAAATCTATTATCACCAAAAAGTGATTCCGTGGGTCCCAAAGTTTAGCACAAGTCATCCCAAGGTCGTCCATGAAACAACCAGTAGAATTTGGATACATTTTGCGGTCATTTTTTATTATTATGATATTTTTTTATTATCCTTAACTACCTGATTACTAATTAATCAAGATAATTCAACATAATTATCGTTGTTACTATTCATAATTACAAAAACAAAAGAGTCTTGATTACATAATTTGTACCTTTGGATTCTAAATATTTAATCAATTTTACCAAATTCCAAACACAAAAATTTCATTAATCAATTTAAAAATAAATTCCGTTGTCAAAACGAACAGCGGGTTTTTTTAGAAACAATATCTATGAAAAGTTTGGCCCTTGTTTATGCCCAATTCCAAAGTGAAATTAATTCTAATAACCATCATTGGATTAAATGGTAAGAAAATATTATAATTAAAAATTATGACCAATTAAAAAGATAATCTAACTATACAATTAAATTAGATGAAAAAGCAGTTTTGATGTGAAATGTAGTATTTTTCACTATTCATTAAAAAAAATGAACATGGTCAGAAAAATACCAAAAATTTACCCAAGGTAAATTTCAATGCCCCAATAATAAAGAATAAGTTTATCTTGAAAAATAGAGCTTATAAAATTTTCACAATAATTATTTAAAATTGGTTCTCCATCAAAAGGCGTTAAAACAATCTTTTAAAAATATTAGTGTATTCCATGCTTAAGATTGGATGTATTCTCATTTTAATCCTATAAAACACTATAAAATTCATAAATATGCATAGATAAGAATATATATTTTTCATTAATAACTTGTGATGTTACATCCTTCCCCCCTTTAGAAAATTGTGTCCCCACGATTTATTTACTTATCGAATAAGTGGGGGTATTTATCCCTTATTTCATTTTCAGATTCCCATGTTGCCTCTTCACTCATGTGGTTTTTCCACAAAACCATTACTTGATGAATCACCTTATTTCTCAACACTTTCTCCTTGTGGTCAAGAATCTCGATAGGTTGTTCCTCATAAGATATGTTCTCTTCCAACTAAACTACCTCTGGACTCAAAATATGAGATGGATCTGGAATGAACTTTCTTAACATTGAAACATGGAAAACATTGTGTACCTGAGATAAACTCAGAGGTAAAGCCACTTGGTATGCAACTGATCCAAATCTCTGGAGAATATCATATGGTCCAATGACCATTGGACTCAACATTCCTTTCTTACAAAATCACATCAAACTTTTTCATGGTGAAACTTTGAGAAAAAATGATCACCTACCTCAAAAGATAGATCCTTCCTCCTATTGTTCGTAAAACTCTTCTGCCTACTCTGAGCTGTTCTCGTGTGTTTCTGTATCAGCTAAAATTTTTCTACAAACTCTTCTTCCAATTCTCGTCCCATCAACTTCCTTTCACCTACTTCATCCCAAAAACCTAGAGTTCGACACTACTTCACATATAATGCTTCAAATGGTGCCATCTGTATACTGTAATGAAAACTGTTATTATAAGACAACTCAACCAAAGAAAGATATTGGTCCCAACTTCCCTGATAATCCATCAAACAAGCATGTATCATATCCTCCAATGTCTGAATCGTTTGTTTTAACTGCCCATATGATTGAGGATGAAAATCTGTACTAAAATTTAATTCAGTACCCAACGACTTCTGAATGCCTTTCCAAATGATAGAAGTAAACTCGGGATCACGATCAGATACAATGGAAAGAGGAACACTATGTATCCTGACTATCTCATTAAGATACAAACGGGAAATTTGATCTAAGGAAAAAGTATCTCATATAGAAAATAAATGGACAGATTTAATCAAGCCATCAACAATAACCCAGATTGCATTAGAACCTCGAGGTGTCTTCGACAATCCCAGAACGAATGCCATGGATATATTCTCCCATTTCCACTATGGTACTATTAAATGCTGAAGCATTAGTTTCAGTAACTGCGGCTCTGCTTTTACCTATTGACAAGTCAAACACATCATAGTAAAATCAGCAATATCCCTTTTCATTCCGTCCGACCAGTAATACTCCCAAAGATCTCTATACATCTTAGTACTGCCTGGATGAACGGAAAATGGATAACTATGAGATTTACATAACAACTATCTCTTCAACTATGAATCACAAGGCACACACAATCTCTTCCCAAATCTCAAAACACAATAATTATCAATGTTGAATTCAGGAAACTTACCCTTCTAAACCAGCTCTGCCTTTTTCTACAACTCGCTGTCTTGCTTATGTGCTTGCTTAATTTTGTCTGATAGATAACATTTCACTGATACATGAAACAAATCATAAGGACATCCTGTACCAACAAATTCTATGGCAAATTTCATCAAATCCTTAACCAATGGATCATGTTCCATACACTACATTGTTAATGAAGCATTACTTTTTCGACTGAAAGCATTAGCCACTTTATTTTTTCCCCGGATGGTAATGAAATGTACAATCATAATCCTTGATTAATTCTAGCCATCTCCTCTATCTCATGTTCAATTCTTTCAGAGTGAATATATACTTTAAACTATTGTGATTGGTATATATTTCACACTTTACTCCATACAAATTATTCCTCCAAATTATTAAAGCGAAAACAACAGTAGCTAATTCCAAATCATGTGTAGGGTAATTTACCTTATGAGATTTCAAATGACATGAAGCATAAGAAATTACCGGATAATTCTGCATTAGGACTCAAAAAATTCCTTTCAATGAATCATCATTGTAGATAACAAACTCCCCATTCCTGGAAGGTAGTTCCAAAACTAGAGCATTCACGAATCATCTTTTCAATTCCTGAAAACAATCATCACATTATTTGGTCCAGATAAACATAACACCCATCCGAGTTAGATTAGTAATTGGACTAGATAACTGTGAAAACTTTCTAACAAACCTTCAGTAATAGCCTTCCAAACCATGAAAACTATGAATCTCAGTTACATTTGTTGGTCTTGGCCATTATTCAACAACCGTTGTTTTTTCACGATCAACAGTTCTCCCATATTTAGAAATAATGTGACCAAGGATAGAAATTTGTTGCAACCAAAACTCACACATGCTGAATATCCCATACAATTTCTTTTATTTTATGGATTAAAAAATAACCCTTAAATGTCCGTCATGCTCCTATTTACTTTTAGAAAAAACAAATATATCATTAATGAGAACAACTACAAACATATCCAAGAACTCATGGAAAATTCTATTCATAAGTTTCATGAATACAGAAAGTACATTGGTTATCCCAAAAGGCATTACTACAAATTCATAATGGCCATATCTTGTACGAAATTTGATATTCGGAATATCTTCTTCCTTTACCTATGACTATTGGTACCCCGATATCAGGTCAATCTTTGAAAAAACCTGAGCTCCCTGGAGCTGATCAAACTAATCATCGATATGAGGAAACGAATATTAGTTCTTAATAGTGATGTCATTCAAGGATCTATGATCAATGAAAAGTCTCATAGAACCATATTACATTTTTAACAAATAAAAAAGTAGCACCACATCGTGATGTTCTAGGTCGAATGAAACCTTTCACTAATAAATCATGCAATTGCTCCTTCAAGTCTAAGAGTTCAATTTGAGCCATTAGATAAGGGGGTTTTGAAATTGTCACAGTATCAGGAACTAAGTCAACGGTAAACTCAACATCCCGATCTGGTATTATTCCAGGCCACTCATAAGGAAAAACATCACGATTCTCATTTACCACTGGCATATCATTAATCTAAACAGTTCCCTTGTTTTCAAAAACATGTGCAAGGTAACATTCATTTCTGTCTTTTACATGTTTCTCGGCCTCTTGATATGTTATCAACAATAAGGGTTCATTCTTGTACACAAAATGAAAGTATTTCTGAAAAGAATCTTCTTTAGCTCTACAATCAATCTTAGCATGTTAAATAGAAAGCTAATCCATTCCGAGGATAACATCAAACTCTACTAGAGGTAAAACAATATGGTTTGTAAGTAGATTCCTTTTACAGATAAGGATATGAAGATTATTAAAAATTATTTTTTCCTCAACATTTACCCCCAGGTGTTTTTACCACATGTTCAGGAGTCAGTTCTTGAGATGGTATTCCCATTTGAATAAAAATGTTTTCAGAGATGAAAGAATGTGTAGACCCTGAATCAAACAACACATTGGAATAATCTGAAAAAACAAAAAATGTACCTGATACCACTTAATTTGATGGACTGCCATCTGCTGAAGCAGTAGAAAAGGATTTCACCACCCCTTTCTGCTTGTAGTATAACTGCTTCCCATCACTCGAGCTTTTTGTCAGACATTCATTTTCATAGTGACCCAACTCCTTGAACTTAAAACATTTCACTTATTGTAAATAAAATTTGGTCATACCATCACCCTTCTCTTTTTCAGTGAAATCACGAGCTTTATGTCCCATATTACCGCATCGGTAGCACTTTCTAGAATTCAAAATACATTCCCCAGCATGCCTTTTACAACATTTATCAAAAACTGGAAACATAGTTTTCTTACCGTCAGTCCTTTTTGAAGAATTCTTTCCTTTCTCCTTCCACCTCGGTCTCTTCTTCCGCTAGTTGTTATAGAAAAATTGATCATCGAAAAACTCCATTTCCACCTTCTCAGCATATCGAACAAGCTTTTCATAACTCTTGAACTCACTAGAAGCTAAATCCCTTAGATATTTTGGCTTTAATCCTGAGTAAAAATGAATGATTTTACTATCAAGGTCTCAGATATAATTTGGAGCATAACATTCCAATCGAGTGATCCATTATTCATAAGCAGGCACTGATCCATCCGCTTGCCTCAATTCTAGGAATTTATTTTCTATCATAAGTCAAACAACCATAGGAAAATACTTCTTAAGAAGCATACCTTTGAATTCATCCCAGTCGAGAGCATCAATCTCATCAGCATCCCTGATATTTTTAACCATTGACCACCACTTATTTTCTTCACCCACCAAACAATAAATAGAAAGAAAAACCTTTTGATTGTCTAAACACCCCTTGAAATCAAAAATCTTCTCCAGGGCTTTAATCCACCCTTCAGCTAGCACATGGTCAGATGATCCTTTGAATGATGGGGGGTGTTTCATCATGAAATGTTCCACTACTGACATGTTCCTATGCGGTTGATCTGGCTGATCTCATGAATGGATACCACCACCATTTATCGCTTGAGTCAACTGCGTAATTACTGCAACAATCTGTTCAATTCCAATTCCGACCATCTCAGGATGCTGATTCGGAATGTCATTTCCTTCTCTATTCCTTCCTAGAACTGCTTCCCTTTTTCTTCTATGGAAAAAAATTCTGAACAGACATGTCTTAGATGAAGCAACATTGTAATCTTAAAATGATATATCATTTCAATTTGACCAAATTTTTTTTGGATAATCATTTAATATAATTCTAACTCCTAATGTTATCTAAACCGACCTCAGATACCAACTATAAGGCCCCATCCTTAAACATTAATTAATCTTGAGTTACTTCAAGAATACACGTCGATGATCTTTTTAGGTTTAGCGTTTTAGAGAATTAGATCATAAAACATACATTACATTCCACATATAAAAAAAGTGGTTACATAAAAGATAGTACTCATTTTCCCCATCAACGGAAACATATTTAAAATAAAACATTGATTCGTCCTTCACACTTCCTTGACACTATCATCACATCATGTACCTTTCCCTTGACCTGTGAAAAACATTTCAAAAACTAGGGATGAGCATAAAAAGCTCAGTAAGGGATATAGAAGTACAAAATGAAAAAATTAGACCACATATGAAATCATACATTACTTATAAAACATAATCATTTTAACATACCTCATAAAATCATGAATAAATAATAGAAATCATAATACATAAAGGATAACTTGAGACATTCATAACATTCTTACGTAGGGAGTAACCCTCATGGTTACGTTTGGGATACCCATCACAATATATTCCCTAAATCTATTTTGAGAAACCTTAATGTTTGACCACTTCACATTACCCAATGCATTGGAGAGCTATATCGGGATCACCCCCCATGTTTATCATGGAACCACCCATCTTCATAAACAATTCCCAAGAACCATAACATAATCGTATCACATAAAACATGCATAAAGGAAACATAACATTTCCACATTTCAATAACAATATATAAATAACACATTGATATAATAAAAACATTATCAAAACCATTTTCAATACCAAAATAAAAGAATATTAAATTATTTTATTTATTTTTCATTAAAAAAAGTTATGGCTTGTAGAGGAAGTAGATACTCAAATAATGGTCACGTCGGTGGAGAGGTCGTTGTCGCCGCATACGTACGAAAAAAAAACATTCCCTTTTGTCGTTTTGTATGCTCCGTATAAAAAAGATTCCTTTTGAGTAAATGTAAAAGTCAAAGGGGTTTATACACCATATAAAATAATGTTATTTATAAAACAAAATATTCCTCAATGAAAGGAGATTGACACGAAGTCCCATACCACGGGTCTGAATTGACTTGATCGTTCTTTAACGTCCTGAATAATAAACTTGAGTTAATTTCTACTTGATTAAGAACCTTTTTCAAGTTCATTATTCATTTTATATCACTTATTACCATGTTATGAACACTATGTAATTATTTATGTTAATAACGGTCGTTTTAACGATCATTGGTACTTGAGTCAAAAATAAACTATTTATAATTACACGTTGTTCATGTGTCCATTTTATCCAGAGTTATATTCATGATGTAGATATCATATATATCGTATATATCCAGTATATACATGCATTTATAATATTACATAACATTTAGAGGTAAGAAATGAAATGCACCGTTCATAGAGACGGTAAGCCGTACGTATGCATGAACGCTACTTTCATTTATATTTCGTATTTTATGGAATGGAATCATACAGATAAAATGGTATATTATAATTCCATTATAATATCATATATTATTTCATTAATTCCATCCTTTATACTTCCCATATATGGCATTAACGAATCAAATCACGTTCAGGGGGCGGTAGTCCGCACTTCCAAAAATGACGATATCGTGTATACCAATAATGGAAGCCATAAAGGTATGCCATAAATGAAAAATACAGAATCATAAGGAAAAAATAAGCATATTATATATCATATATAAATATAGTGACATCTTAATGGCAACCTTTGAAGGTGTTATAATAATATTGAACAATCATCGTTTCATGAGCAAAAATTCACCATCCCCGGAAACAATATGTTCTTTAACCATTAGATGTAGGTGTGTGTAAGTGTAGCTCGAATAATTGTTATAACAAAATCCTACTATATTGAACATACTGGTGTTGTTACAAAACAAATGAATAAAAACAGTTTAGGGTGTTGGAGAAGAAAAATAAAACAAAATAACATTACAGAAGTATTTACCTTTAAATCGGTTAACACCATTTGGTTTGAACAAAAATCGTTTTTGAAGAGATTCCTGCCTAAGGTATGGATTCTAGGATGAAGAGAGGGATGTGGAGAGATAAAATGGGAAGATCTTGGCCGAGCCAAATGCTTGAGAAGTGTGGGTATGGAGGTAATGGTGGGGGCCTTTTATAAGAGGAAAGGAGGGGCACTCTTGGAATGGTATAAAATGTTACTTTATTTTCACATGAGTTTCGGATTTTAAATGTCCCACATTGATGTATTTCGAATATAAGGTGATAAGGGTTCAAAATATACTAATCCAATAGGTCTTTTAGAAGTGTAAGTTCTAGTTTTAACATTATCTTTTCATTTTATTTAAATCCTTTATTAATGAGGTAATCGCTGTATCACCTTCATGTCATAAATGATTTAATTTATTTAATGTCTAAAAATTATAAAAAAATACTATGATGTAGGATATTTTTTAGCATTCCAATGACTATTTAGAGTCTAATCGATAATTCATGTAGACAAAATTAAAAATGATTTACTCAGGTGGTACATTCGTTTTTATATTTAACTTTATTTAAAAATAAAAAGATAAAAAGTCATTATCACAGAAAATTGATTCCATGGGGTCCCCAAGTTTTGAATAGGGAATCCCATGGTCATCCATGACACAAACAGTCGCATTTGGACACATGTTGGGGTCATTTGTTATTATTATGATATTATTTTATTATCCTTAACTACCCGATTACTAATTAATCAATATAATTACAGATAATTATCGTCGTTACTATTAATATTGTCCAAAAACAAAAGAGTTTTGATTACATAATTTGGACCTTATGATTCCAAATATGTAATCCATTTTACCAAATTTTAAAAACAAAAATTGCGACAATTAATTTAAAAATAATTCCTGTTGTCAAAACAAATAGCGAGTTTTTTAGAAACAATATCTATGAAATGTTTGAAACTTGTTTATGCCCAATTCCAAAGTGAAACTAATTATAATGACCACCATTGGATTAAATGGTAAAAAATAGTCTAATTACACTTTAAGACCAATTAAAAAGATAATCTAACCAATTATTAAATTAGATGAAAAAGAAGTTTTGATGTAAAATGCAGTAATTTTCTCTATTCATTAAAATAATGAACATGGTCAGAAAAATTCCAAATATTTACCCAAGGTAAATTTCAATGTCCCAATCATAAAGAATAAGTTTATTTTGACAAATAAATATTATAAAATTGTCAAAATCTAGATTAAAAAATTGTTCCCCATCAAAAGGCGGTAAAACTATCTTTTAAAAATATTACTGTATTCCATGCTTAAGATTTGATTTATTCTCATTTTAAGCCTCTAAAACACTATCTAATTCATAAATAGACATAGATAAGAATATATATTATCCATTATTTACATGGGATGTTTCACTAAACCTCCTGTATAATGATTTTAATAATTTAATAGACTTATTACAGAATAATATTTATTTTTATGATATCATATATGGTTCACTTATGACTTTATATTACCCGTTATTTTGTAAATTCCATGTTAAATCAGTATTTTGGGTAAAATTGTTTTATTTATCGTACGTGTTTAGAAATGTTGTTCATGATATTATTTGTACATATATCATTATTTAATTACTTCCAAAATGTAAATGATGACTTATATATCATATAAATTCAGTATATATATAAAATAGATAGATAAATGAAATAATATACACCGTTCATGGAGACGATAGGTCGTACGTACGCATGGACGTTGTTTTCTTTTCCTTATTGACTTGAATGGAAGTATGTAGATGAAATATATATAAATATACATTAATCCAATAGCTTTATCATGTCATATATTTCATTATTATTTATTATATATACTTTATAATCATTCTTCAGTGGTTAACATGGAGAATGAATCTCATCGTGTCGTGGAGACGGTAATCTGTACATACTCACGAATGATGATATCATTACCATAATTATTGAATTGAATTGGAATGGATGATATAATCTCTCAAAATCAGTATGATGTTGTAATAATCATATATAGTTATTCTTTACACCATTATATCCATCCAAGAAGGGTTGTGGAGGAAAACCTGATTACACCACGGCGTGGGGACGGTGTTCCGTACATACGCATCCCTAGTGATTTCATTTTCCGTAGGATGGATAGATGGTAAAATATGATTGTTTTATAAAATAATAACATATCATTATATAATTAATACTGATTTTATTGTTTTATAATGAAAAAACTAAAGAAGTGGAAGTATAAGATGAAAGAAACATGATAGAGTCAGTAGGAGAGATTACATATTCCCCGACACACCTCCTTTAAACATCTTCATAGGGCACTAGAGTTGGACTTTTGAGAAAACTCGAACCTCTATGATATATCTAGAGAGGATGAGAAGAGGAATTGGCAGATGATGGAAAAGCTTCAAGGCTCAAAAGGGAGTGAAGAGAAGACGGAAGGGGTGCCCTTTTTATAAGGGAGGAGTGGGGCACCTTGCGAAACATAAAATATTATTTTATAATAAAGTCATATTCAATTTATAATTGCTCAAAATTTATTTATTTTAGAGATACAGTTGGGAAGGGTCGAAATCCTCTCATGTAATAGGTTTTAGATAAGTTTAGGTTACTATTTTAACCTTATCATTTAGATTTAACTCTAAGATAAATAATATAACTTTTACCATGTATTCTTGTTTTCTTACAATATATGGTTAATAAATTTACAATAAGAATCCAAAATAACCTCAATTGGTTCATTATTAATATATATAACCTTATCTATGTCATTTTCCTGAAACATAGATTTCTGGAAATATAATAAAAATTAATAACATAATATTTTAAAAAAACTATTTTATGTCATTTTTGACACTATTTGGTAATTGATTTTTGTGAAAATCATTACAACATTATTATTTCTAACAATGTTAATTGAGTCAATACCATCATTTCATATTAACCTATAAAATTAGTGGAATTTATAAAAAGTCTCAAATTACATTTTTTGGGTATTTATAAGAGCAATTATGTAAATATTTCATTAATAAGGTAATAATTGCATCATCATTGTGTCATAAATAAATTAAATTACATAATGTATAAAATTTTTAAATAAAATAACATTAAGTATTAAATCTTTTTATATTTTTAATGAATATTCGTAGTTAAGTTTATCGTATGTATAACAATATATTATAAATGATTTAGTTATTAAACATTGATTTTAACTATTTTAACCCTTCTTTAAATAAATTATTAATAAATGTTATAATCTAATTCATGTGGAACTGAATGGTCATATTTTATTCATAAGGTTGTTTTTGGTCGAATTACACTTATCCAATAATATTAGGACATCCGTTAGGTTAATAATAATATCATTTTTACCGTTAATTACACTATTTACTTGTAATCGAGGTAAATAAAAGTTAAAAGTTACTATTCACCAAAAAATATTTTTATCTTATTGAACCACATTTTACTCTTAGATATTAACCGTGTCTCTCAGATTTTAGAAATTCCACTTACAGAAGCGGTAAAATTAAGTTGTATGTAAATTAACAATTTCTCCTAGGAGGTGTGTAAAAGAGTGTGAAAAGTAATATAAAAATAACATATATAGGTATTATGTATCAATTTTGACCTAAAATTAATTTAAATAAAATTAATTTTTATTTAAAAAAATCGGTTTTTAAAAAGTGACCGAGTGTTTTCACTATTCATCAAAAATTGAATGTTTTCAGAAAAATACCAAAATTTCAACTGAGGCTAATTTTGATATTATGAATCCAAAAATGATGTCCATTTTTAAAAATAAAATTTAGAAATTTTCAAAAAGTGGGTATTACTATTCCTAACATCTAGTTCATAATAATATTACAATAATTTCTCATTTAGTGAAACTCGGTAATGCATACCACACACGCTATCGTGGAAGGTTGCAATTGCTTGTAATGCCAGCCAAGTCAGGGTTGCATGTAGTGAGAGATTCCATTGCAGTTTCTTATAATAGAATCCCACCATATTTCATTTATACATTGACTATATATATATATACTCAATGTGACGTAGAATAACTACTATCAAACAAACATGAAATTGTGTGTAACGTGATCCAAGATTAGTGTTGCCTTTACTGCAAGCTAATACAGTGTTGCGTATAGCGCAAGATAATCTTGGTGTAGTGTATATCATAAGATATGAAAGAAATTAAAAAGAATATATCTTATAAAATCTGGGGGTGTTATACCCGGTATCCTCATTCTCTATTCAAATATATATTAAACATTTTTTAAGTACACCACAACTTAATCCATATTGTTCAAAATGTAGGTTCAATCACCTAATAACAACCACATATTCTAACCCTGGTGTAGTGGAAATTCACATTTTGTTTCATCTCCACATGACCATGTCCATGTTGTGGTAAGACTAAGATCCTAATTAGTACTCTCAGCTACCATATATTCCTTTACACAAATCACCCTAATTCACGTAATAAAATTCATTTTTGTTTTACCAATATCATATGGGGAAACACGTCATAAAAACGTAAAACCCAATCAAATATCCTACATGAATGGTTCTATACACAATAAGATGGGAAAACCATTCAGAATACATGACACTTCACTCCATCCACAAGTGTTTTGGATCACATACCCATATTTTATTGTAGAATTATAAAAAAATAAGCATTACAATGTGTAATACACATCCTATGTATTCTAATTTTGAATACAGTATCTAACCAGGATTATAGCTATAGAAATGGCCCCCACTACAAAACCCATCATTTTAACAACGGTGGCATAGATAAAATATTTAGGGATAAAAATGATCAATATATATTTAAAAATAATAATTTTTCTATCAAAAAATCCCAATAAATTAATAACATAAAAATGGAGGGATTCAAAAAACTATTCCCTGCCATGGATAATTGCCAAAGTAGTTAAACTTGTAAAATAAATAAATATTTTTATTGAAAAAATAATTGATAATTATCTTGAAATTAATTGGATGAGTAATAAACTAATAGAAAATAATTTTTTATTTATTAGTTTAATATCTCATTCAAATTACATTTTTAAAAATCAAGGATTAATCAATAGTTTGAATGAAAATAATTTTTTTATATAACAGGGTTCTACATCCATCAAATAGAAACCAATACACAAATACAATTCATATCGAAAATTTACCTAATGATTCTTCCCTATATGAAGGTATAATAATTTATAAAATAATAAATATAATATCATAGTATTATATATATTTTAATAATAATAAAATATTGACTAATTTACAAACATACAATCATTATTTGATATACATGTTTTGGTCAATTCAACCATATACATGGTTGATTATACTCATTTACCATAAATGTGATATTAATGAGTAAAATAATCATAAATAAAATATAAGAATCATATTTTATATATATTTAAATTATTTTTATATTTTTATAATGTAACTCCACAAATAAATATTAAATTTTTACTTATAATATGGATACAATTAATTGAAATGAGAATATAATAGAATTTCCCTTATAAATTGTACCCCAACCCTACATTTAATTCATATGAGACTTTGTAAGACACCATATATTTATAATTTCATTACATTAAATTTTCTAAGGGTGATGAAATCATATATAATTAATTGTGAATGCTTCCACCACACCAAACTAAATATGTATCAATTAGAACATTTGACCTCAGATTATAAATAAGTATTAAATATTAATAATTTATAATTTATAAAATATGAGTGAGGATTATTTATGGAAAAAATACAATTATTTATTTCTATTTTTTAATTTGAATACATATTTTATATATTCATATATAATGCGTCTATTGGAAAAATTATAATTTTATTATAAGGGAAATATTTTATTACATCTCTTTTTTATTTAATAATTCAATTATATACCATTGTTATTTTTTATATATATCAGTTATTCGGTATATTTTGTACGAATTTATATATTTCTATGGATCTCTCATGTATCTTTTGATTTATAGTATTGTACATAGGTTTTTCAGAAGGAAATATTTTCACCTTATTCGATGTAATTTATCACAATATCTCATTTGATATCTTTTTTATTTTATTTTATTTAAATTAACTACTTCTATGGATTATATTTCATGCTAGGTAAATATTTTTTTCTCAATTGTCCTTTTAATATTATTCATTCTCGGTTTCTTAATTTTAGGTCATAAAAATTCCAACGATATTTATTCTTATTTTAAAATATTTTACCAATTACATTATTTATATTTTCATTTAGATTATTACTATTTTAAATTAGACTCATTTAAAATATGTTATATTATACATTACCTCTATAATTTGGGTAATAATTTCATTTTATCTTAAATATTATTTATTTTCATTATTTTTATTCCACACAAGTAATCTTATAATACACATTTTATTTTTCATTGCATAATGACAGAATGGATTCTATTGATCAATTAGTGTTTACATTTTCATATTGATAATTTATTTGTAGTTAGATTTTTATATGCGATGAGTTTTCCATTAATTATATATCATCCCACAATATTGATTTCCAAATAAAACATTATTATATTATTATCATTGTAATGCGAGCGGTTATCATTGTCCGTTATATTATTATTTTCTTATTGGTAATTGTTGGATTATATTTTTTATATTCATTGCATATATACATTACATATTAATTTTTAATTATTATGCCTTTATGGTTCACTAATTTTTTTTAAATATTTTAAACTCATATATATAGTATAATATTCATTTCATCAAATATACATTGTCTTGATATTTTAATTTTGGAAGGTTATATGTTGTGATAATTCTTTTATATTTATTGGGTGTTCTTTAAATGTGACCAAGTACTACGTTTCAACTCATTATTTAATTTTTTTATTTTATTTTCTCAGGATTTAATTTATAGTGAAATGTAAAATGTGATTCATATATATTTTTTATGGAATATGTTTTAATTATTTTTTGATATAGCATAGAATTTATATCCAAATATTTTTTTTAAACCCAATGGATTATGTATGATTACTTCAGTTTTCAATTGTTATATATAATAATGTAAAACGACATCATGTTATTTTTAATGTGAATGATTGATATTTTTAATTTTTTTAAATATTACAATATTATGTGTTAAAAAATATATATCAATGAACTAAAATGTTATCAATTAAAAAATATTCCAAAATTAGATCTATGAAAAATAATGTTTCTAATAAATTCTATCAATTTTTTGGAATTTATTACAATTAAATTTAATGATTTCAAACTCCATAAAGAAGAGTAATACCCATTTCATTATATATAAGATGGGATGGGTAAAATTTTACAAGAATATATCTTAACTTCTATAAGGGTGATATTAATGTTATTTGTCAAAAATTTGAACAATTAAAAACTATATCAAATTTAATTTACTAGATAATGTTTAAAATTATGATGTTTTATTATTATTTGGTAAAAAATAGTCAAAATTTGAAATCTATCTCTAAATTAAAAATTTAATTGACATAAATATTAATAAAAAATAATAAAATTATTTATATTATGTTATCCAGTTAAATAATAATTTACAGTAATTATACACTAGTAATTATTGTATATCTAAAATTTTTATTACTCTGAAAAAATTAGAATCATAATAAAAAATTTCTATAATATTTTTTCCTATATTTATTTAATTTTTTCATTAACAATTTTATAAAAAAAACATCATATAAATGATATTTGAAAAATAAATACATTTAAAATAACTACAAAATTTTTTAGTATGAATATCACATTTCATATGCTTTATTTTATCGTACAACTAAACATATCAACTAAATTTCTCATAAATATTTATTAAATATGATATATTTGTTATTTATGGAAAAAAAATCAACGAAATAGTTTCAATACGAAACATTTCCATACATTTAATATAGTTAGAGAGTAAACTTTCAATATAATATAAAAACCCATTATAAATATATATTTCAGTTAAATTTTTATGGATGTAAAAAAAGATGTAATTACCAAAAAATGCACCCTCAAAACATATGATATATTTTGAAATAAAATAATAAATTTTGCATAAAATTAACATAAAAGGATTTTTCAATGACTCATTTTTAAAATAACACCACTATATAGTTAAATTATCAATTATTCCTAGTTAATACCATCAATCCCTCATTGCTTTTGAGCTAATATAATGTTTTTATAAAATAATAATTTAATTGTTTCATCATTTACCATTCTTAATATATATTTTTTTATAAAATTTATACAACTCATTAACTCTCTAAAGTATTTCAAACAACCATTTAGTAATTATTATAATATTTTATCCAATGAAAACACATTCAATAATGGAAGATTTTATATTCCTTCCCAACATCATCTTTCGATTTCAATGAAATAATTAAATAATCTCTATAAATTTTTTCTTTTATCTCAATAAACTGTTTTTACACTTACCATTAATGAAAACCACAATGTAACTAAATTCATTTCTTATCATGTGATAATCTTCCAATATCAACAGAATATGGAAATTATGTAATTCTTTTAAATATTTATTCATTTGATAATTCACTATGAATTTAAAATATATGTTCAATGTTGGTGGTTGGAAAAATTTCATAATTATGGTTCTATAAATAATTTATATAATATGTACGTGATTTGTGATGGGAACACAATTCTAAGAAATTAACTAATGATAAAATCTAAATATTATTTATTTATTTTTCATAATTATGGATCTTGAGGAAAATGTTTGTGATGTGTTTATTTCAAATTTGAAAATTTGATGATCAATTATCAGAATAATGGCACATTTTATAAATATTTAGAAGATAAATTTTGTAAAATATACTCCCACTAAAACAAAGAGGAAAATTTTAGTTTTATTTTTTTTACAATTATAAGGTCCATAGTTCACTAAATTTGGTGTAATGTTGTAATTTTATCGATTTTTTTCTCTAAATATGTAGCCAATTAGGCATACTATAAATGAATTTATACTATATATAACTATGATAGTAGAGATAAAAACGTTTTCCCTAATATCATCATATATACTATCCCAAAAAAATTCTTCTATACATATAATTTGATTACTATATCATATTTATGTATCACCAAATTTTTAAATAAAATATGAAAATATATTCTTATTATGATAACATGTATTATTCATTTTCATAAAAAGACAATCCATTTCCACTAAAAAAATTCTAGACCAATCCATACTAAATGATAATGGTTTTGAATTGTGTTCACATTGGATTGAATGCCACATTTTTCATTTTATGGGGACATACATTATAACGAAAAATTACCATTATAACAGAATGTACATCTCATTCCATACCATATATTTGAATTATTATTTTTTATTTAATCTATAAAACATATCAAATAAATTATCATTTTTCAATAACATTAAATCTAAATAATTTATATATTTAATGAAATATAACATGAATATGTAGGAAAATGTTATTTGTAATATTAAAAACAAATCATAATTCACATCACAAAAATAATGAATAAAAAAATTCATAATAATTTTTTAATATAAAATAATATTAAATAATTAAATAGAAAATGTGGGTTTAAATTAATGGGTTAATCCCACATTATAATAGAAAATTACAGTCCCTAGTATACTAAATGTCTTTCAAGTGCTATAAATATCCATTAAAAATGATAAGCAAGTGATACATAAAAGGAACATCATTTTTAGTACATGTGTTTGAGTTTTTCATAAGATAATATTTATATTGGAATTATAAATATAAATTGATAAAAATCATGAAAAAATTGAATCCTAATATTATAATGTTGTCGGTGTTCTTTTTAGGAACATACCCATTGAATTATAGATCAATAGTTTTTTTATCTATATGAATGTTCATATGTGTTTTGGAAATGTATTGAAAATATCATGGGCTTATTCAGACCCTAGATTTTCTGGTTTTGGAGGACATATATGTGGAAATTGACTATATGTAGTAGTGTGGCTCAATAGTGAACCCTTGAGGAGCTAATTATTGTTTTGAGAAAACATGCGAGTTATGATTCATAAAAAATAGAGGGGTTAATGGAAAATAATACAGGATATTCATAGTATATTCTTTTTTTCAACCCATTTACATACCTATAAATTTTTGTGACACCAAGGATTGTTATAGTATCTTTTTTGGTCCCTTTGTAAAGAACCTTGTTGCCAAGCCATGTAAGATTTAAAATAAAAGGAAATAAACTTTTAATCCTTTTTTATTTAAAATATTTTCCCATTACTTTTCCAAACCACTCATAACAGATCCTCATTATCAATCCCATATTTCCTTATTTAAATTGTATTTAAGCCTCTTCCCTCCTACAATATTATAAACAAATTTAATGTGACACATTAGATAGCTATTAGTCATCCCTTCATTCATATTATTTAATTCATTTATTTAAATCAAAAAATTGAATGCTTAATTTTTATTGAGCTATTTTATCATTTTTTCAGTGTTTTTATATATTCATATTATTTTCCTCATTCATTCATGAAATTGTGTTTAATAATAGACCAAGTTTCATTAACCATGAAATGTAGGTGGTTTAGAACATTCCCATTACTATATTGAAATATTATATCTTACATTGTGCTGCCACATTCGAGGTATTTTACCTGCTACCTTATATTAGGTTTTTCAATAATTTAAATGTTTTTCTATGTTAAAAATGATTCTATATTGACCTTCCATTATCTAAGGTCAACCTCCATTACTGGTTAAATCATCTTGCCCATGGTCCCAATTTCCCAAGACATTAAAAATACTAATTTTGAATAAAACATAATATTTTTTGTTTTGGATTTCTAATTATCGTGATAATAAATGGAAAAAAAAGTCACATTTCCATAATGTTAATTTATTTATTATTTAAAATTATAAGAATATGTTAATTGGATGAAAATCATCCATTTTATTATAGTAAACCATTACAAGCATGGTTTATTATAAAAATTTATGTTTCCTACGATTAATTTTGATAATTTATTAATGATTGTGATAGACATGTTGTCTTACTATCCCTTGACATGTGGTGTTGTAAACGTTGTTTCATATCATTTATTTTAACGTCTGACGCGATGCTTCAAGTTCCACTTTAAGATGTTGATCTATAATTTCACATCTCTCATTAGGATGTCAGATTTGATGGGCTATTTATCTCTAAACGAATTCATGGGATACTGCACTTTTCTACATATGAGATGCTTCTAAATATTTTTTGATACCTTGAATACACCTCATATATTCAAAAATATCTCAGAAAAATATAATAATAAATATGATTATATATATTTTTCATATAAAAACAAACATACAATATTATATATATATATATATATATGTTTACCCTTTTTCAGATATATCCTAGATAAGGATGAAGTAGGTACAAGGAAATGAGTATCAGTTTAGAACTTGGGCCAACATGGTTACAATTTTATTTTCCTCATTATGTAAATTATACTTTTACACAACTCATATGATGTAAATTAGATGGATTATAAAGACTGTATTGGTGGTTCTTTTATAGGTTTTTCTATAACACTATTCAATCAAATAATAGATACCCAGAAAGTTTTCATGTTTGTTTGTTTGGAAAAAGAAAAGATTCTAGTTATGGATGCCTAATTATATAAAATGATACATAATGGTAGTGGATGAATGAGTCGTTTATTAGGATTCTCCTAGGATATGTTTTTTTCATTATTCCTCATTATTTTTACATGTATAGTATACTACATTAGATTCCTTAAATGTTTAATTTTAATATTTTCTTGAATACACCTAATACATAATTGTATGTGTTACTGTAGTATTTTTATGGTGAATTTTATTATATTCAACTAGTTGATTGATTTATTCCCTTGATATTTTTTGTGTTTTTCTATTTATTATTCCACAACTATCTATTGTATTCATGGATATATTATATTGTCACAAAAAAATCATTGACTATTTCTACAACTTAGTATCCTGTGAGGTACTAGGTGGCACATATAAGGTAATATGAATAACTTCTTTTGGTTAAATATGTGGAACCAGCTATGAAATTTAACAATTTTGTATCAAATTTTTTAATTCCATAATATGTAGGTGTTATTAAAAATAATTAGGATGTTTATTAAATTTTTAACGATAATGAGCATTGTAGTAGCTACCCCATTTATAGGAATAAAACCATGTTACCTTGGATTAGAATTTATGTTTTATGTTTCTCTCTTTAAATCTTTTTTATTTCTCTATTAGGCAAGACACGTGATTTTTAGGATTTTTTATTTATATGATAATATAATATTCTATGGACATTATGAAAAGTATATTTTGTCTCATGCTTCATTATAAGAACATGAATATTAACATTTAATTCATATTTCATTCAATATTTATATTACTACATGTATTTCATGATACATATTGTGTGTGACTTTACTATTTCACATGGAAACTTGGAATTTTATAATGCTTCTGTATGTAATTTTAATAATTAAAGTATTTACATAAAAAAATATATTTTCATATATAGATTTATTTTTGTTCCAAAATTTGATGATTATTAGATGTTGAGATATTTAACCATATTTACAAGTACTGAATCATTATTATATTTCAATTAAAAAAATTATATCTATTATTTTTAATTATGTATTTTTCTAATTTTTGAGTGGTGATTTATATTATAAAATAATCATATTCAAATTCATTTTTCCAAATACTATATGAAACAGTCAGGTTTTGGTTACATGAAATTCAAACTAAAGCTGATAATGAATTTTATTTTTTTAAATTGGGAATATTGAATCATTTAATTGTAACATGATATATTTATATATCTGTGTTAAATAATGAATAATGTTTGGTTACAAAATGGAATGTTTATCGTGAAATTATGATTCCAATTTCCTTATAAATTTTTTTTCTATATCATGTATTGAAACAACATATAATCATACCTATACTATGTAATATGATACCATGATCCAATCTCATCCCCATTAGTGGGTCATATGTTCTGTCATTAATGAACCTCATGAATGAATATATAACCTAGAAATGGGTTTAAAATAAATAATAGGGTTGAGGATCTTAGATTGGATTTTTTTATATCATCTTCATATATATTTATTCTACTAATATTATCACACCATATTCATGAATGTTTGTGATGTAAAAGATTCATTCTAGAATGATGTACTGATGTTATTATATTGAACTATGGCGAAGGCGATGATATTGATTTAGTGATCACTAAGACACTGATATTAACTATTGTATTTTCAATAATATCACCTCAAATTATTCAAAATATTGGAAAATATGTTATGTTTCAAGAGGGTTTCCACTGATTTACATGGTCAATGATGGTATCTTTACAATATTCCCCTAATATGTTAACATTGGTGGGAGAGTTTTGGCAACAATATTTACTAACATCAATGTGTTATAGTATCCCAATCCAACTAATTCATGTTTTCATTATATAATATCTATATTAAATAACTAGAAGATACATAATGAAATTATGGTATGATCAAAATCAACATGCTATGGGATTCTTATAATATAATATTGGACATCGACACCCTGGCTAGCTAGCATAGAGATATGATCTATAGATTCATAGAGACAATCTTATATGAAAAAAACTTCCTAGGGATTGTATGATCATAATTTTATATTTAATTTGATCATATAAACCATGGTTCTATTCCTATAATGGAGTATTCATATAATGTCATAGAGTTTTAGTTTTCTGAATAGTCTATTTGCAATGATGATGTGATGAAAACAACAAGGATTGTAGATGTGATATAACATACCATATTATGTATTATAAATCAGATTATTTTTACTACTATTACATATATAGTGAACTTGTACATCATCATTGAGAAAAATTTGAGGAAAACTAAATGTGCTTCCCAATGTAGTTCATCACCTATTAGGGGAACTAGTAAATTTGGAGGAAGGAAGAGATACACTGATTCTTTAAATTTGGGTATTGGTAGTGAGAAATCTATGAAAGATATATATGTGATTTTAAATTAGTGTTTTAATTCAATATATAATATACCCCATTTAAATAATGACATATTTGTGTGAAGATCCTATGATAATAAATATCTTATTCCACATTTTTCTAAGACATTCCCATTAGTGTTTTGTGGAAGGGGACCGTATAATCTCTAGACAATGGTGAAATATCTGTAATCCTATACATGAGGGTATCTATAATAATAATGGCCACATAGGCAATATAGTTGGTCATGAAAAGAGATTATATACTTTTCATTCATATCACCGGTATAGAGTGGATTCTTTATGTAAAACCCGTATAATTTAATAGAATTAATTATGGTCAATAGAGTAAATGACAAGAAAATTTAAATGTATATTAGAATATAACACAATGATATTTTATAATATATTTATTTTTTTATATCTTTTATATGACATATTTTATTTTTGACATGAATCCTTGATATTTGTATGGTCGAAAAAATACACAATACACAACACCGATCGGGAAAAACATATAAAATATATATCATTTATATCCCAACCCTTTAATATGTCCACGTGAATATTAATTAACTTATCATATATATATTTTTTATATTTCAAAATCTATATATTTTATTTATAATTCTTTACTAAATAATAAATAAATTTTATGTAATGTGATTTTTTTAAAAAAGAAGACTTATTCAATTATTATGATTATTATATTGCATGGAAAAAATTATAATAATTATTTTTGAATTTATAAATTATTTTTCTAATTCAACTTTCTTCAATTATGAATCAGAATTTTTAATTTTTCATGATATGGAATTTTGTAATTTTTTTGGAAATATAAATTTTACAACGAATCGTGATAAATATCGGTTTTTTAAAGCTATCATTTATTTCTAATAATTGAATATTTTATATGTAGTTTTTTTAGATGTTGATTTCATTTAACATTTTTATTTTTAAAAAATTTTATAAACATAATTACATTTTGAATCACCATTATATTCTATTATATTGTATTATTTATTTCTGAAATAAAAATTAGTTTTTTTAACTAAAAACTATTTTAAAATGAATAATTATTCTCCATTAAAATTAATTAAATTAATCACAAATTAGGAATTTTTAATATAACAATTAAATATACATATATATATAATTAATTTATGATTATATAATGATTTTCCTTAGACAAGGAGTTAATATAAAATCATATAGCTCTTTAATGATAAAATTTTCAAAAACCTTCATTGTAAGGGAATATATTGGTGTTTATTTAAATCTTATTGTGACATATTATTTAATTTTTATTTTATAAAAAATACAATCTTTTGAAATAAAAATTTTCAAATTATATTATGATAAAATTTTCTATAATTTTTTTATAACATTAATTTACAGATGAATACTGAATGATAAGTAATATTCTATAGATTCAACCATTCAATTCCAAACTCATCATTGACTAGTTGAATATGGTGTGACCTATTATTGACTAATTTCAGTGTCGATTCAAGTTTTCATATTTGGATGGTCAAGGTGATAATTTCATTGGAAAGAGGGGTTTTCAAATTGGTAGTTGGCTTATAGATCCCCTTAATTACATGTTGATTAATGTGGTAGTAAAATTAGTAGAAGCTGAAATGGTCTATATTAACCAAGTTGTTGGGGGAGTGTATGGATGTTTTACCCATGTTGTTAGTGATACTACCCACTCCATGTAATGTAGAGTCATTGATAGATTCTAGGTTTGGTGATTCTCTAATTTCAATGGAATCATATTAGATGGATCATTCTGAGATGAGAGACATGAGGAGTCAGAAAGAAAATATAATGAATAATGTTCTTATCTGGCAGAATGTGTATTCATGGGGTACTCTGATGTAGTTCAATACTTTAGAATATTGTAATATGAGGATGTGTATTGTCTATTGAACGTTTTACTGTGTAACTGTAATAAACCATTACCCTATTCTGAGTATAGGTGATGTTTTAAAAAAACTATGAATGGAAAATTGGTTTTCTAAGATAAATATATTGTCTTCATATAACCAGTTAAGGTAAAAATGTGATATATCTCAATGACTGCCTTCAGATACAGGTATGAGAACATTGAGTTTTTGTTTATTTCTTACAATGTTACAAAATCACTAGTTGTTTTCATGAATGACATGAAATATATTTTCTATGAGTTCCAAGTCAAGTTCATCTTCATGTTCATCAACGGTATATTAATCTACTAAATGACAAAGGTGGAAAATTTTTAGAATATCAGAACGATCGTGAATTTTCATTTACTCTACTATCTATAGATAATATTGTCCATGTCTAAGTTTTTACATGATGGATTCATGTTTTCAGGCATAATGTGACCTAGAATGTGTTGCATTAGATACATAAAAGTGTCATGTAGTTACTTCTTTGGTATCCCCCAAGAATGTCATAGAAATTTTTATATTTCTTTCTCTTGTTGGATATAATCAGAGATTCATACCACATTTTTTGTTATTTTATAGCCCCATTAACATCCTTGACATGTACTGGAAAATGATTTTTGTGGACAGATATGTTTCAAGATGTTCATGACAATACGATAGTGAATTTGGTTGGTTCTTTAGTGCTCCAGTTTCTATAGGAAGGGGTGATGTTTAAGATGATCTGTGATTCTTCCCATCTTGTTTTTAGATCTGTGTTGAAACATTAGTGACATGTGGTTTTTTATAGTTCCAGGTAGTTGAATACTCATGATCATTACAATTCCTCACATCCCCGAGAGTTAGTAGCAGTTGTTCTTGCACTGATGTTGTTGATGAATTACCTCATTGGGGTGATTTTTGGTATTCATGGATCACAAGATCTTGAGGTAAATATATTAATATAATTAACTAGAATTGATCCATTAGATGTGGATATAGTTTCTTTTATAATATTATTTTGAAATCTCATATATCTTACAAAAGTGAAATTTTTTGGCTGATACATTGAAGAGAATGTCATTAAAGTTGTTTTCTCAATAGTTTAATGATTTTTGGAGTGATATAGAGTATTTGGTGTCCATTGACATGGATGAAGGGTAGATTGTGGTGGATGATTTTTGTTTTATATTAGGGTGAATTATTTTCTGATGTAGCAAGTGGAGGAGTCATAGTTCGGGAGACTCAAATGAATAGGCCAATCATGAGCATTTTGGCCATGGATAAGATCTATAGGGATGGGAAGAGGTTCTTCAAAACCATATTTGGTTCTATAGGGTGTTTTTTGTTCTATTGTAGATGTGTTAGAGTTCTTTTTTTTAGATTCATATATCAACCACTGAAGTACATCTAGGAGTATACAAGATGTTCTGGGTCCTGAGGAAACAAATCTTTGTAGGTCGTGATGTAGTGGGTGGTGGAAATGTTTTTAGAAATGTTGTCAGTTTTCATATAGTTAATTCTCGAGAATCATGTTCTCAGTGGTTATTTTTAGTATTCATCATTAAATTGATATTCTAGTAAATTATATTCTATCTGATTTTTTTCAAAATAACATTTTATTCATTCCTTTGTAAAACAAAGTCAATAAAATACCTTGTTTTGAAGAATTAAAATAAATATTCATTTAAATTTACAATAAATAAATCATGGATTAAAAAATTTTAATATAATATATCTCTAATATAAAATATAAATATAAATTTTTTATAAGATATTTATATTGATGAAAATGGGTTTTGAACGAATAGATAAATAAAGTAATATTTCCACAAAACACATTTTCATGTTTTTTGTTTATAAAGAGATTAAAATTATTGGAAAACATTTATTATCAAGAAATTTCCATATTAAATGGAAATTAATGAGTTTTTTCTATGTTAGATCATATTATTTTGACACTGGAAACTGATTCATAAAAAAATATAGTGAACACTGAAATTATATCACAAAAACCAAAATTTATAGGCTCAGACCGGTCTGAACAATTTCTTTGTAAGAATTTAGTGTTTAGGTTTTAAGGGAGATCAAGATGACTAATTCCAACACAATGTGAAATTTTACCTATTTTATTTTATTTTATTAGTGAATCAACCTCGTTGCGTCTCACTGGTGGTGAATAGATGGTGGTGGGTCATTATTGGTGTCTCACTAGGTTAACCCACTAGTGGTGGCTCAGAGATTGTGGCTCGCTATTTTTTGCTCGATCGATGGTTCATGGTCCCAATGTGTCTTTCTGGATAGTGAATCATTGACGATGGAAGGGGTTTCATTTTACTATTTCTCATGAGATGGGGCTCTATGAACAATGACTCCCTGAATGGTGACTTGCTTAATGGTGACACACAAAAGGGTGATTTATGGAATTGTGGCTCATGAGTTATTCCATACTGAAAGATGAATCTCAGAACAATTACTCTACAAAATTGAAATGTAAGAGATTATATTCAACATGTGAGTCATCCAAAAGTGACTCAAATAAAATACATCCAGTTTCCTCTAATTTCACCCTTTTGTGATTTTGTTGACATAAAATCATTATAATGATTTTTTTAATGTATTAATGGCTGATTCAGGGAACATAAATCCTATTTTAATTTTCCTATAGTCTATAGGGGATTTAATTTTTCAAATCAAATTAACTTGACCATATATGAAGTTAAGTGAAAATAAATATATATATAAACCCATGCCTCTATTTTGATATTTTTGAATCCAATATATCATTTCCCATTATTTTATTCCTTCTTATTTGACCTTACTATGGGACACATAGAGTTCATATTCCTTTAGGTGTTGATTATAATCTGAAATACTGGGTTCATTTTTGCTATACTTTTTTCTACTAAAAGTGTGTCGTTGTTTGGGGGAAACCTAGTGGTAATGATCACATTTTCTTCAATTTTGGTTTTTCTTCATCTCCATTATTTTTTTATCATACCATGTTGGTGTATTTTTTCTTATTTGGAAATATTTTTGAATATAGATTAATAATTAAAATTGATTCAGATTATGATCTTTATGTCATTGTAACGAAGAATGGTTCTTCTTCTTAGAAATGTGTTTGGCCTATTGATATTGTTATTTGTACAACCCACTAAAAATAAAGGGATTTGTGGTCTTTTCTTATGAATGTAATGTATTATGTAATTCATTTATTTTGTTTCAGGTTGAATGATTATATTAAAATTTATTTAATGATGTATAGATGGAAAATAAATGAATTCACAATAATTATATTTTGATGTGATATCCCCTACAATAAGATGTGCAATAAAAGGATGGATGCATTGTCAAATAATAAACATATTTATCCTTTATTTATGCGGTGATGTGGCTGTGGGAATAGTTTTTCATATGGGGTTGGTATTATAGTTATGGAAATTTGGGCATGTTATTTTCATTCAGCGATCATACGGTTTTGCTAATGGTTTAATGTGTTACAGGATGTGGTTGTGAGTTTTATATAGGTTTGGGTGAGATGATTTATCATGAAGAATGACTTTTAATAATTATGGTGGTGGATGGAATGGGTTGTTCCCAATTAATAACATGTATAATTTTTCACCCATATCAAGAGATTGATATATTATATATCATGAATTGGTTTTAATTTTGGATTTCAGGGAATGATGTTAATTTAATGTGAGGTGAATTAATTATTTGTGGTTGTGGTTGTTTTGTGATTAGTAGTTTCATATAAAGGGATGGAATTGAAAATTGTACTGTTTAATTAATAATATAAATTGTGAATTTTTTAGATGGTATTATGAAATGGGTTTTGTAGCTTGTCCTATGGCTTTTTCATTTAGATATAGAAACTTATTTAGATTTTGTGTTATGAGGTCATTTTGTAATGAGAACTTTTTTGTTGGGATTGAGTTTTTGGTATAATATATGTATATACATGAATTTTCATTGTTATTTCTATATGATCCCCACCCTAGGGGAAAATATGTGATGAACATCCACATTGTCATAAGGGATGGAGTCATTTCCAAATATCCTAGTTGGAGGTTGTATGAAAGGCCACCAACTCTTCCCTTCTCCCTCATTCAGAAGGTGGTAGCCAATGATTATTCACAAAAGTTGTTTTTTAGTACCATGTGTATGCAGGCGTGTTCTGCTTCATAGTTGTCTTTGGGATTGGTGGAATTTCTCATTACCAATCATCTTTGTGATGATATTTCTAATGATTTCTTAGGTTTCTTCAGAATGTTATGTGTTTTGTGGTGTAGTTTTATGTGTGAGGAATGTGTTGTGGTTTGTGGCTCAGGTTTCCCCAGGTGGGTGGAGTGCTAACATGGTTTGTGTCCAATGAGTTTATGGGGATGAATGTGATGTGGTCTGTGGCCCAAGTGTGTTCTGGTATAATGTGTTTAGAGAAATATGTTTATGAATGCAGAAAGTGATGATGTACATTTAAATGTGATAAGATATAGAGGAAATTTTTCTTCATGAAATAGTGAAAAATTAGTTGAATATTGGTACAAGGTACCTTACCAAAAAGGTTCTTTATATTATATTACATTGTTTTAATTATTTTTTGGGAATGTCTTGGTGAGGATGAGATTGTTAGTATACCTATATGGTGTTGTTTGGTTCTGTTGATATAACATAAGGTCCTTACTATGATTCTTATACCCATGGATTAGAGATTTTGGGATCCTACAGAGTATACATTTAGGCTCACACTACATATATAAAACTATTATCAGTATTCTAGGAGGATTAAATGGATTATGGTAGAGATTACTAGGTTAGATCATGAAACTTTCTATGCATATACATAGATTTTATATTTGGTATTTTCAAGGTGTTTTTTATTCTTGTAAGATTTATACATTATAATGAATGTGATATTCTTTTTTTATATCATTTATATATATTTCTTGTAGTTGGTTTTCAGATGATCCATTATATCTTCTGATATTTTTTATGTTAAGGGAAATGACTCTAATATTGTGTGATCTGTATACCCATGGGGATATTAGATAACTTGAACCCTACTAGAGGAGGGACTCATGAGTTATTATCTCATATTCTCTATTTCTTGTTAAGGAGGGGTGTATTTGGAGGGAAGTTTCATTGCATTATGGTACAAAAGATAATTTTAGAGAGATTGGAAGGATTTTTGATTTTGGCATACTTGGTATTGTAAGGTCTGGAAGGGAAATAGAGTCAGGTGATCTTTATTTTTTTCCTTGTACTTGAATGTTTAGCTAGTAAATGAGATTTTATGACCCCCTTGTTCTGGTTTAAGGACTCTATGCCTTCCAAATGATAAAGTTATACTATTATTTTTATAGGGTAGGGACCTTATGAATGTTTCATGCATAGTAATGCCTTTTATTATCATTTGTAACTAGTTTCTTATGGATAATTTAAATGAATATAAAAATTATTTCAATGGGTTAAAATGAATATTATGTAAAAAAATACATACTACTATGAATTAGGACCACTTTTTTTACTTTTTGCTTATGGATCACATTCATTGTCCTCATATAGATCGGGTTGTAGGAGATCGTAGGTTGTTCAGGTTGATCAATGATAGGTTATTCAGGTGAAGTGGATGACCATTGGTAGTGGATGTTGTGTTCTTTCTTGTAGTAGACTTTTTAAATTTAAAGGGGAGTGTTTTGACCTCAATACATTAGTATTGTTCCCATAGATTGATATCACCATCAATTTTATCCAAGACAAGATATATTACCAGGTTTCTTTGGAATTCATTCATATTTAATTACCATCATGTACATGGTGGACATATTATCTTTTGGAGATGAAGGAAGTATATTTTTTTCATTGACATCTAGATGGGATTTCAATATGAGATGCATTCGTTGAACATGATGTATGAGAAGATGTAGAAACTAATCTCACTCTAGCATGGGAGAATGTAAGTGTGTGGGATTGAAAAAATGATCAAATAGATGAAGTAATGAAAAGTTATACTATGAGAGGCTATCTAAAAGAGTTATTTGTGATGCAAGGTTACATGTGGAATGTTTCAGGTGCTAGCACCTTCAAGGTGTCAACTGGAAGGGGGTCGATCTTAGTAGTTCCTTCTTCTACCATCTGGTCCTCATTCTCATCTTACGGTCATAGGTAGAAGGCTTTTTTTGTATGTTTCTTCCATAATTATAACAATATTCTGATAGTGATTCGAGCTTGGGATGGTGTAGGTGGACATGATAATTGTCCGCCTCTACAGTAATTTTTGGAGTGACAATTAAAGTAAAAGAGACATCAAAACTTTTCTCCACCGAGTGGAGATGGAGATGGTCAAGGATAACCTCAGGATATTCCTTGATTTTAGGGTACATGACCAAGTCATGGTCATGGATGCAGTCATCGGTAGATCGGAATATGGACCAGGCATGTAATGTTTTACATGGAAGAAGTAGCATTTCCAGCTAGGTCAATGATCTTCAGATATAAAATCATTTTGTTTAGTAACCATTCTTGTGATTTGTTTTAATTAAGAGAATCATAATCTTTTCTTGGAACATCTCAGGATAATTCTATAAGAATATATGTAGGGAGTCTTCCCATGCCCCTTTTTTGAGTATGTTAACTCGAGGGCATTCTATCTAGATTTATATGTGGCAATGATGCTGAATGGTGATGGGACAAAAATATTATAATATGTATATTTAGTTTCTATAGATTCAAACATACAATTTCAAACTCATCATTGACTAGTTGAATATGGTGTGACCTATTATTGACCAATTTCAGTGGAAATTTATGTTTTCAGATTTGGATGGTCAAGGTGTTACTTTCATTGGCTTGAGGGGTTGACAGATTGGTAGTCTTCTTATAGAGCCCCTAAATTCCTTGGGGAATGATGTGTTAGTAGAATTAGTATAATCTGAAATGGTGTATGTTAACCATGTTTTTGGAGAGTTTATTTATGTTTTAACCATTATGTTTTTGAAACTTCCCACTCCATGTGATGTGGAGTTTCTTATAGATTCTAGGTTTGGTGATTCTCCACTTTCAATGGAATCCTATTAGATAAAACATTCTGAGATGAGAGACGTGAGGATTCAGAATGAAAATAAAACGAATAATGTTTTTATCTGCCAAAATGTGTATTCGTGTGGTACTCTAATGTAGTTCATTATTTTAGAAGATGGTAATATGAGGATGTGTATTGTATACTGAAGATTTTACTGAGTAACTGTAATGAAACATTACACTATTCTGAAGATGGGTGATCTTTTAAAAAAATTATAAATGGAAATTTGGTTTTCTAAGATCAATATATTATCTAGATATAACCAGTTATGTTAAAAAATGTGATATATCTCAATGACTACCTTCATATACAGGTATGAGAACATTGAGTTTTTGTTTATTCCTTACGATGTAATGAAATCACTAGATTTTTTTCATGAAAGACATGAAATCTATTTTCTATGCCTTCCAAGGTAGGTTCTTCATCATGTTCATCAGTGATATATTAATCTACTTAATGAAAATGGTATAGAATTTTGAGCATCTCAGAACTGTCGTGAATTTTCATTTAATCTGCTAGCTATTGAGACTATTCTCCATGTGTATGTTTTTACATGATCATTTTATGATCTTTGGCATAATGTGACCTAGCATGTGTGTTAGTAGATACAAAAAAGGGTCATGTAGTGGATTCTTTTGTATCCCCCATGAATTTCATAGAATTATTGATATTTCTTTATCTTGTTGAATATAATCATAGATTCAAACCACATTTTTTGTTATGTTATATCCCCATTAACTTCCTTGACATGGAATGACAAAGGTTTTGAGATAACAGATATTTTTTTGGAAGAGCTTGACAATATGATATTGAATTTTCTTGGATCATTAGTACTCCGGTGTCAAGAGGAAGGAATGAAGTTTAAGATGTTCTGTGATGCTACCCATATTGGTTTCAGATCTATGTTGAAACATTAGTGACATGTGGTTTCTTATAGTGCAAGGTCGTTGAATACTCGTGAACATTGCAATTCCTCCCATGTCTGAGAGTTAGTAGTAGTTGTTTTTTTGCACTGATGTTGTTGAAGAATTACCTCATTGGGGTGATTTTTGGTATTCTTGGATCACATGATCTTGAGGTAAATATATTCCTATCATTAACTAAAAATGCGCCATTATATGTGGATAGAGTTTCTTTTAGATTTTTTTTTGAAATCTCCTATATCTTAGAATGGTTATATTTTTTTGCCGATACATTGCGATGAATGGCTTTAATGTTTTTTTCTCAAAAGTTTAATGATTTTTGGAGTGATATAGGGTATTTTGTGGCCATTCACATGAATTAAGGGTAGATTATGGTGGATAATTTTTGTTTTATATTATGGTGAATGATTTTCTGATGTAGCCGATGGAGGAGTCTTAGTTAGAGATACTCAAATAAATAGGTCAATAATGATCATTTTGGCCATGGTTATGATCTATAGGGATGGACATAGGTTGTTCAAACCCAGATTTGGTTCTATATGGTGTTGTTTGTTCTTTTGGAGATGTGTAAGAGAGTATTTTGTGAGATTCATATATCAACTATGGAAGTACATCTAGGAGTTTACAATATGTTTTGGGTCTTGAGGATACAAATATTTGTAGATTGTGATGTAGAGGGTTGTGGAAATGTTTTTAGGAATGTTATATTTTTCCTAGGGAATTGATATGTCATCTACCACAGCTACACCAGATCCTCTATCCCATGATATTCAAATGATATAACCTAAAAAAAATATATGAAACCACAAACCATTTTCCTTGTACTCTAGACCAAATGAGGATACCATTATGATACCACTATCTAACAACCTGATCAAATGGGTCCATGGTTTCAACTCCCGATCAATTCCTCCAAAAAGGCAGTGAATGGTGACTAGTGCCGAGAAAAAATATCCAAATGATGGAGGGGTTTTTCAATAGTACTTGTAAATAGACAACCACAAACACCACAATGAAATATTGGAATGATATGAAAATATGTTATCAAACTGAAGGATTACATCAATCGAAATATATATTAAACTATATGTATTAAAATATATGAAGTAGAAAACTATGTCCCACATAAAGAACACTGATAAAGTGTCAAACCTATGCTGATGATGGGGATCACTATCAAGTGAAACTGAATTAAATCTACTTGTACCAGATCCAAAAAACATTATTATCATTCTAGATAAATAACCTATTAATTCCTAGGTTCTACTAAGGACTGCAATGAATTATATGTGGTTATCAAAAGAAAAAATATATGCTGGGGAAATATCATGCATGGTAAGTATAAATGCACAATTAAGAAAACCAAAAACACAAAGGGAAAAGGGATCAAATGAAATAAAATTGTGCACCCGAGCTACCCAAATGGAAAGAAATTGTGAGAGAATATATATCTCTAACCAAAAAATAATATAAATCAATAGTTATATTAGTCCAAAAGATTGTGTAACACATACTTGTGACAACACCGTAAGGAATCCCAGAACCACCTTGATATACTTGTATCATAATCCAAGTCAAGTGATGTTCCAACCACATCACCATGGAATGTATTCAACTCTAGGCGAAAATGGTAAAAAAATACCTGGAAAACACACTCCATGAGATCAATAATCCAAGATAGATTTCATATGACTAATATTCATGAATGGAATCAACACACTAGGTGTATCTCTAGGGCCCTTAATCATAGGACTTTCTATTATTCATCCAAAACCCGATTAAGGCTATATGAACCCATGTAGAGAGGCCCTCCCCTCACCAACGAACACAATTTAAGGATCACTACTCCAAACAATGCAGCACATAGACCTTTCTAATGAGAGATAAGTGATGGAACCACACACCTCATGTGCCCTATAGTCTATAGTGTACTAGCTCATAAGTAAACTATGAAACATATGTCACTACATTATGGAGTGGCACACACCCCCAGTATATCTTACGAGAACTAAATCATATCCAGATATCATATTTACAGTGTCTTGGGGTTGTATCCTCATTACAATTCTCAACAGTCGGGGGAGGGAAATATCAAATTTTGGACATACACCATTAAACCCTAGGATAGTATAATTCCATACATGAGTGACCAGACCTATTTACAATAGCAGAGTACCAATCATTGGCTTGAGGTCCCCATAACTTATATAAATGAGGAGCACCACTCATTTAAATCATTTAATATGTTGTACATTCACTATGTCATTATAGAGAAGTATCAACCGAATGATATATAACCCACTCCCGGATATGTTTGGAATTCACATCCACTTCTATGTTAACAAATTTGTAAGAGTTTCACCATAAAATCACATGGGAGGTACAACTCATTGGTTAGAGTAATAGAATCCTTACCCAAAAGCAGACTACCCACCTTATCTATATGTCACGTCTAGTGGATCTATTATTTAATCCATCCAGGGAGTGACAACTCTAAAAATAGAGGTCATGCACCCTCTTCTAATAGATGAGTAACTACTCAATCAAGACAGCATGTATCATGTTACCACACCCTAATATATTATGGGTGCACTATCTCTAACTATATAAATGGTACGGGGTTCCTACATCTTATTCCATCTGTGTAGTACAAACACCAGTAGAAAAAATAAATTGTATAAAACCCCCACCAACTATGTGAAGAGTCATATCTAAATAAATAGAGGAAATATAATACTATTTCTTGATTCCGTATGATAGTTCCCATCACAACATCACTCTTTACAAACCACACCTACATTGAACATTTTTCAAGAACTATTAATATGTTCACCATTCTAATAATACCATTCATCAAAATATTTCCACAAGTAGGGGATTAATACCATTATATGATAGGGTATAATCAATATACCAATATAAAATGTTTATAATACCATCATTATAAAGGAAAATATATTTGTACCATAACAGACCTGAACACAAAGTTCTACCCTGATCATTGCCCATGGTTATGAACTACAACAGTAGTTCAATGATTGAAATGTACCACATCATTCCACATATTCCAAATTAAATTCCTCCATAATGTACTATGTGGAATAAATGATATATTATGATACTCATGTGACATAATATGAGTTTTCGAGAAGGACATAGGTAAGGTTGATGATCTCATGAAGAACCCAAAGGATTCAACAACATGCTTGGGGTGATCATGGTGTATTGGCCCACCTGATGTCCTGATCATATGTCATTTCAACATTTATTCCAACACATTTAGGTGTAAATGGAGTGTAAAACATGTATAATTATTGTCAGTATTTACACGTCCCTTGGTTGTGTTCCTCATCCACACAGCTATCGAAAAGTGTCCCTCACATAGCATATATCCCTAATTACCTGATATTTTCAAGAAAAGAAATCACTTGTCCATGTGGTATACCCATAAATATTTGTATCACATGGTGTTCATGTACATTAAAAGGGTTATATTACACGGCCATGTAGATTCTCATTGATTTCTTATCCATGTCCTCTAGAAATTCTTTTTAGGTCACTAAATGGGGTGTAATAGTGGTACATGACATGTAAACCCGAAAATGATTCTTATGAGAAATAGAATGGATACCAATCATGTAAATTGGTCTAAACACCATATATAAAGTTATTATATTCCAAAATTGCTCTTCAATTCTCCTAATTTTCGCTGTTTTTCCACAAATCCCACAAATTCACTTGGAAGGGTTCTCCAGAAATTTATATATGGAAACATAATAATAAAACTGAACAATAAATATGATTTTAAAAAAAGAATACCATAAGAAAGAATCACTGATGCTTTAGGTACTGAACGATGGACATATTACACTACTCTTCAATCTAATTATGATAATTCAATGAAGGGAGATAAAAAGCACAGTGAATATATGATTCATATTCAATTATTTTTATAATCCAAAGAGGTTGAGGGGATAGTTTTATATTATTTGGTATTTCAAGGAACCAACATGAGGGGAAGGGGAGAGATTAGGTGATATTTTAATTAATTCATATTAAAATAATAAATACAACACTTAACACCCAACTAACATCCTTCTAACAAAAAATCATGATATAGATAATAATATGTCAAGGATAGGGTAATCAAACCATTCTAAAGTCAACAGAGGTCTATGAATTGAAATATTAGACTCGAATTGAGTTTTATTCCATGGTTCTTGAGAATGATTGTTTTCTTGACAAAAAAAATAACATTTTAAAAAACACAGCTTGTAGGCCCCCAATGACAAATAATCGAGCATCAACTGATCCATTATCATTGAAATATTTTATGAAATATTATTATGTCTTATTGAGAAAATCCTGATCCACAACAAAAATATTAAAAAATAAATATTTTTTTTTCAAAAACACAAGTATAAATTATATAAAAATAGACTCAAACATCTATTGTAGTTAATAATGACATCATTAGTGTCAACAATGTAATCTATTAGTCTATATCTCAAATTTAAATACAAGTATTTAGGTGTCCAATTATTATATATATAGTAATTTCAAAAATACTGCTAAATTTATATATTATCATCATCAATTATTACTTAATTATTTCATAAAATAAAGCTCCAATTTTATTGATGTTCAATATTACAATTTCTCAACTTCCATCTCATTCACATGTGTAATTAATTTTATTTCAATACAAAACATATATTAATTTTATTATTACCAATTTCCACTCCCAATCAAAAGAGTTCGTTACAATTCATTATTTAAGACATAATATTATTATTTTAGGACCAAATGAAACCCATATCTTGTAGAGATAATTTTAAATGATCAACAAAACTACATCATGTAAGAAATATATATATTAGACTACATAGAAATAGAATAAAAGAACAATGCCAAATATTTTATTCCAAACTATACCAATTAATATATTAATAAATCCATCACAATGAATAAAGAGATAAGGAATATCTCCTCATAACTTATGAATTCCATTTCATCATATCATCATATACTCAATATCATCTCAATTACAGGGAGAAACTATCTAATCCCTCACTATCTATCCCAACTATTCCAAAATTCATAATAATTCACAAAAAGTGAACTCCACTCATATTTTATATACATTTGATTAATAAATATTCCCATTACGACCAATTATTTGGGAACCAAGATAATAACATTAGGAATATATTATTGTAAAAAACATTGGTTTTTTAATATCCCAGTCAATTTATTTAAATTAGTAATTGATTTTCATTATCATAATTATTTAAATTAGTTCTGGATATGTTTTTATTGTCAATAAATATATAAATTATAGCTACATATAGCCATTAAAAATTAATCTTTTCATTTTTAATAATCTAATGACTGAGTAATAACACAATTCACATACATCATTTAGAATTAAATTTATAATATCATATTAAAATAATTTAAATAATCTTATAATGTTATTTATCAATGGAATAACGAGATTACAAAAGAATAGTGTCTTATAATATATAAAAATTGAGGAATCATCAAATTATAACATATAACGCATGTGTTCACAACACCCCATGATGTTACTTTTATCTGTAGACTAAATTATTTTCCATCACGAAGAAAATCAATAAACATAGTCAAGAAAGATAAAAATTTCAAATCCATTTCAAACAAACAATGTAAGGGGATGTTTTTAATCCACCGCCTTGATAATAATTTAGGAAAAAGAGCCACAACTAAACTGAGAAACAAGGAATCCATTAACACAATAGTCTATTATAATGACCTGAAAATCTCTTCAGTAATGTTCTTCATCATAAAATGATTAAATATATTAAATATTAGTGAAATATAATCTCTCAAAACATCATGAATGAAATTGGAAAATGATATATCAAATAATAGGAGAATAGTGTTCCTTGAATGTAGAGAGTTTGATCACAATGAACTATGATGTTTAGGACCTAAATATATTTAATCTAATTGAACTAAGAGGGTATGTGGAAAGAAAGTGTTAAATGGAATAAAATAAAAATAACTCAAAAAAAAACAAAACCATGATATATTGTGAATGGTCTATAGAAATTAACCATGATTGGGTAACTAAAACCAATAGTATGGTAACTTTGGTAAAAATATATGGTATTTTAATTCCCTATAAAATAACTATATCTCGGTATCCTCATGCTCTATAATAATATACATTAAACATTTTTAAAGGACACAAAAACATAATCCATATTGTTCAAAATGTAAGTTCAATTACTTAATGAAAACAACATATTCTCACCCTGGTGTAGTGAAAAATAAAATTTTGTTTTATCAAAACATGAACATGGCCAAGGCATTGTAAGGCTAGGATCCCAATTAGTACCCTCATCTATTATATATTCCTTTACATAAATCACCCTAATTATCATAATAACATTCATTTTTGTTTTGCCAATTTCCTATGGGGAAAAGAGTCATAAAACCGTAAAACCCAAATAGATATCCTACATGAAATGTTATGTACATAATGAAATGGGAAAACCTTTCAGAATGTCTTCCACTTCACTCCATCCACAAGAATTTTGGATCACATCTCTATTTTTTATTGTGGAATTATAAAAAAATAATCATTACAATGGGAAAGACACATCCTATATATTCTAATTTTGAAAACAATATCTCACTAGGATTATAGCTATTGAAATGGTCCCCAGTTCAAAAACCCCCATTCTATCCACTATTGCATATTAAAAATATATACTGATAAAAAATGATCAATATATATGTAAAAATAATATTCTGTCTATCAAAACATCCAAATAAATTAATAATATAGAAATTAAGGGATTCAAAAATCTTTTCCCTACCATGGATAATTGTAAAAATAGATAAACATGTAAAATAAATAAATATTTTTATTCAAATAATAATGGATCATTATCTTGAAATTGATTGGATGAGTAATAAACTAATCGAATATATTTTTTTTATTTATTAGTTCAATATATCGTTCAAATTACATTTTTAAATATCAATTATTAATCAATAGTTTGAATGAATATAAATTTTTTTATATAACATGGTTCTACTTCCATCAAATAAAATCCAATACACAAATGCAATTTTTATCCAAAATTTACCTATTGATTCATCCCTATATGAAAGTAAAAAAATTTACAAAATAATAAATATATTATCATAGTATTATACATATTTTAATAAAATAAATTATTGATTAATTTATAAACATTCATTCTTTATTTGATATACATGTTTGGGTTGGTTCGACCATATACATGGTTGATTCTACTCATTTCCCATAAATGTGATAATAATGGGTAAAACAATCCTAAATACAATAGTAGAATCATATTTTTTAAATATTGAAATTATTTTAATATTTTAATAAATTATCTACACAAATAAATATTCAATTTTTACTCATATTTTGTTTAAAATTAATTTGAATAAGAATATAATAGAATTCCACTTATAAATTATAGCCTAACCTTACATTAAATTCTTATGTGACATTGTAAGTCACCATATATTTATAATTTTATTACATTAAATTCTATAAGGGTGATTAAATCATATATAATTAATTTTGACAATTTCCACCACACCAAACTAAAGATGTATCATTTAGAACATTTGGACTCAGATTCTAAATAAGTATTAAATAATAATAATTAATAATTTATAAAATATGACTGAGGATTATTTATGGAAACAAATACAATTATTTATTTTTATTTTTTAATTTGAATACAAATTTTATTTATTTTAAGATAATGTGTCTATTGGAAAAAATATAAATTTTTTATAAGGGGAATATTTTTTTACATCTCATTTTTATTTAATAATTCAATTATATACCCATGTTATTTGTTATATATATCACTTATTCGGTATATTTTGTATGATTTTCTGAGTTTCTATGTATGTCTCCTATATCTTATGATTTATAGTCTCGTATAGAGGTTGGTCAGAAGGAAATATTTTCACCTTATTCCATGTAATTTATCACATTATCCATTTGATATCATATTTATTTTATTTTATTCAAATTAACTACTTCTAAGGATTGTATTTCCTTCTAGGGACATATTTTTTTCCTAGATTATCCTTTTAATATTATTGATTCCTATTTTCTGAATTTTATGAAAAAAAATATTCAACGATATTTATTCTTATTTTATAATAGTTTACCAATTACTTTAATGATATTTTCATTTAGATTATTACAATTTTAAATTATACTCATTTAAAATATATTATATTATACATTACCGCATTCATTGAGGAAATACTTTCATTTTATCTTAAATATTATTTATTGGGATTATTTTTATTCCACAATTCTAATCTTATAATACCCATTTTATTTTTCATTGATTAATGATAGAATGGATTTTATGGATATATCAATGTTTATATTTTAATATTGATAATTTATTTGTAGTTAGATTTTTATATGCGATGATTTTTACAATAATTATATATCAACCCAAAATAATGATTTCAAAATAAAATCTTATGATATTATTATGAATGTAATGTGAGTGGTTATGAAAGTCCAATATATTATTATCTTCCTAGTGGTAATCCTTGGATTATATTTTTTATATTCATTACTTATTTATAATAAATATAACTATTTTATTATTATGTATTTATGATTCACTGAATTTTTTTAATATTTTTAAATAAAATATATAGTATAATATTATTTTAATCAAATATGCATGGTCTTGATATTTTAATTTTGGTAGGTTATATGTTTTGATCATTCTTGTATATTTATTGGGTGTTCATTAAATGTGACCCAGTACTATGTTTCAACTCATTATTTAATTTTTTTTATATTTTTTTCTTAGGATTTCATTTATAGTGAAATTTCAAATCTGATTCATAAATATTTATTTTATGGAATATATTTTAATTATATTTTGACATGGGATAAAATTTATATCCAAATATTTTTTAAAAAACCAATGGATTATGTATGTATACTTTAGATTTTAGTTTTTATATATAATAAGGTAACACAACTTCAAGTTTTTATAATGTGAATGATTGAGAATTTTAATTTTTTTAAATATTACAATATTATGTTATAAATATATAAATATATATCAGTGAACCCGAATGTTATCAATTTTAAAATATTCCAACATTATATCTCTGAAAATTTATGTTTCTAATAAAGTCTAACAATTTGTTGGAATTTATTACCATTAAATTTAATGATTTCTAACTCCAAAAAAATTGTAATACCCATTTCATGATATATAACATGGGATGAGTAAAATTTTACAAGAATAAATCTTAATTTCTATAAGGGTAAGATTAGTATAATTTGTCAAAAATTCAATCAAATAAATACTATATGAAATTAAATTTACTAGATAATGTTTTGTATTATGATGTTTTATTACAATTTTGTATAAAAATGCTCAAAATATTAAATCTATATAAGAATTATAAATTTAATTTTGAATAAATATTAATAATAAATAGTAAAAATAATTATATCACGTTATCCAATTAAATAATAATTTACGGAAATTATACACTAGTAATTATAGTTTATCTATAACTTTTATTACTCTGAATAAACTAGATTCATAATAAAAAAATTCTATAATATTTTTCCTATTTTTATTTAGTTTTTTCATGAAAAATTTTATAAAATAAACATCATATAAATGATATTTCAAAATTAATTCATTTAAAAAAACCAAAAGAACAATTTGTTTGAATATCATATTTCGTATGCATTATTCTATCGTACAACTAAACATATCAAATAAATTTCTCATAAATATTTATTAAATATGATATATTTGTTATTTATGGGAAAAATATCAACGAAATAGTTTAAATATGATATTTTTCCAAAATGTTAATATAGTTAGATAGAAAAATTTCTATATAAAAAAAACCCATTAGAAATATCATATTTCATGGAAATATTTATGGACGTAAAAAAGAAGAAATTACCAAAAAAATGCATCCTCACAACATATGATATATTTTTGAATAAAATAATACATTTTACATTAAAATTAACAGAAAAGTATTTGTCAATGACTCATATTTTATAAGAACACCACTATATATTTAAATTTAAAACTATTGATAGTACACAACATCAATCCTTCAATACTTTTGAACTAATATAATGTTTTTAAAAAATAAAAATTTAAATGTTTCATCATTTACCATTCATAATATATATATATATTTTTATAAAATTCATACAACTCATAAACTAAAAAATGTATTTCCAACAACCATTTAGTTAATAATTGAAAAAAATTTCCAATTAAAACACATTAAATAATGGAAGAATTTATATTCCTTTTCCACATCATATTTCAATTTCAATGAAATTATTAAATACTCTCTATAAATTTTTTATTTTATCTCAATAAATTTGTTTTTAAAAATTCCATTAATGAAAACCACAATGGTACTAAATGTATTTCTTATCATGTGATACTCTTCCAGTATCAACAGAATATTGAAATTGTGTAATTTTTTCAAATATTTATCCATTTTCTAATTCACTATGAATTTAAATATATGGTAAATGTCGGTTGTAGGAAAAATATCATTACTCTGGTTCTATAAATAATTTATATAATATGTATGTGATTTGTGATGGGAACACCATTATGAGATAATAACTAATGATAAATTCTAAATCACCATAACTATTGGGTAATGTTTTTGAGGAATCATTTTCATTTTATTTTTCCTCAAAAACATCTTTAAAGAATCATGTCTCTTATATATTGGTAATATATTGAAATTATGATCAGTATAAAGATTTAATGACTATACATCTTGTAGTTACTATAATGAACATTTTATTTAAAATTATTTTTTTAGTTTGGGTGTTTTGAGAACATTTCCAAAATATATTTCAGTTGTAATATTTTTTATAATTATTATCATAATTTTATAAAAACTCAACATAATATAAATATTTATTATTTATTTTTCATAATTATTGATCATGAGGAAAATGTTTGTGATGTGTTTATTTCAATTTTAAAATTTTGATGATCAATTATCAGATCAATGACACATTTTATAAATATATAAAATATAATTTTTGTAAAATATACGCCCACTAAAATAAAGAACAAAATTTCATTTAATTTTTTTAACAATTATAAGGTCTATGGTTCACTAAATTTGGTGTAACGTTGTAATTTTTTCACTTTTTTATTTCTCTAAATATATAGCTAATTTGGTATACTATAAATGAATTTATACCATATATAACTATGATAGTAGAGAAAAAAATGATTTTCTTTATATAATATTATATACTATCCAAAATCAATTCTACTAGATATATAATTTGATTACTATATCATATTTATGTATCACCAAATTTTTAAATAAAATATGATAATATATTCTAATTATGATAACATATATTATTCTTGTTCATAAAAAGATAATCAATTTACACTCAGAAATTTATAGACCATTCCATACAAAATGATATGGGTTTTGAAATGTGTTCACATTGGATTGAATGCCACATTTTTCATTTTATGGGGACATACATTATAACAAAAAATTACCATTATAACAGAATGTACATCTCATTCACTCTCGTATATTTGAATTCTTATAGTTTATTTAATCTATATAACATATCAAATAAAATATCATTTTTCAATAACAATAAATCAAAATATGTTATATATTTAATGAATTATATTATGAATATGTAGGAAAATTTTATTTGTAATATTAAATACACATCAAAATTCATATAACTAAAATAAAGAATAAAAAAATTCATGAAATTTTTTTAATATAAACTAGAATTATAATATTAAATAGAAAATTTGAGTTTTAATTAATGGGTTAATACCACATTATAAGAGAAGATTACAGTCCCTAGTATAGTGAATGTGTTTAAAGTGGTATAAATAACCATTAAAAATTACAAGTGAGTGATACGAATTATGAAAATAATTTTTTGTACAAGTGTTTGAGTATTTAATAATAAAATATTTATATGGGACATATAAGTATAAATTTATGAACTTCATGAAAAAATTGAATCCTAATATTATAATGTTGTGGGTTTTCTTATTAGGAACATACACATTGAATTTTAGTTCAATAATTTTTTTATCTATATGAGTGTTCCTATGTGTTTTTGAAATGTATTGAAATTATCATGAAATTATTTAGATCCTAGTGTTTTTGGTTTTGGAGGATATTTAAGTTGTACTTGACTATAAGTAGTAGTCTGGATCAATAGTGAAACCTTGATGAGCTAATTATTATATTGATAAAACATGTGAGTTATGAATCATAAAAAATAGAGGGTTTAATGGAAAATTATAGAATATATGCTTATTATATTTTTGTTTTTTTAACCCATTTACATACCTATATATTTTCTGTGACACCATGGATAGTAAGAGTATATGTTTGGGTCCCAGTTTAAATAATTGTATGGCCAAACCATGTAAAATTTAAAATAAAAAGACATAATCTTTTAATCCTTTTTTATTTAATACCATTTCCCATTACTTTTCCAAAGCACTCATAACTGCTCTTCATTATCAATCCCATATTTCCTTCTGTCAATTTTATTTGACCAAATTCCCTCACACAATATTAGAATAACATTCAATTTGACACATTAGATAGCTATTAGTCATCCCTTCATTCATATTATTTAATTCATTTATTTATATCAAAAAATGGATTGCTAAATTTGATTGAGCTATTTAATCATTTTTTCAGGGTTTTTATATATTCATATGATTTGCATCATTTATTCAAGAAATTGAGTCCAATAATAGACCATGTTTCATTAACCACAAATTGTAGGTGGTCTAGAACATTCGTGTTAATTGATTGCAATACTATATCTCACATTTTGCATTCACATTTGAGGTATTTCACAAGATACCTTATTTTTTTCCATAATTTAAATATTTTTCTATTTTAAAAATTATTCTATATTGACCTTCCATTATAGAAGGTCAACCTCTATTACAGGTTAAATCATCTTGTGCATGTTCTCCATTTCCCAATACATTAACATTACTAACATTGAATAAAACATAATCTTTTTTTGGATTTGTAATTCTCATGAAAAAAAATTGTAAAAATATGTCACATTTCCATAATGTTAATTTATTTTATTATTTAAAATTATAAGAATATGTTAATTGGTTGAAAATCACCCATTCGATTATAGTAAACCATCACATGCATGGTTGATTATAAAAATTTATGTTTCTTATGATTATTTTGGATAATATATTAACGATAGTGATGGGCATGTTGTTTTACTAACCCTTGACATGTGGTGTTGTAAACATTGTTTCATATCATTTATTTTAACGTCAGACGAGATGCTTCAAGTTCCACTATAAGATGCTGATGTGTAATTTCAAATCTCTCATTAGGATTTCATATTGGATGTGATGATTAACTCTAAACAAATTCATGGGAAACTGCACTTTTCTATATATGAGATGCTTCTAAATATCGATGGATATCTTGTATACACCTCATGTATTTAGAAATATCTCAAAAAAATTATAATAATAAATATGATTATATATATTTTTCAAATTAAAAAAACATAAATATATATATATATGGTTCTACTTTAATAGATATATATTATATTAGGATAATGTACGTACAGGGAAATGAGTATTAGTTTAGAACTTGGGCCAATATGGTTACTGTTTTCATTTCCTCTTTAAATAAATTATACTTTTACACTACTCATATGATGTAAATTAGATGGATTATAAAGACTATATTGGTGGTTCCATTATATGTTTTAATCTCACAGTATTCAATGAAAAAATTGTTACTAATAATGATTTCATGTATGTCTGTTTGGAAAAAGTAATGATTTTAGTTATGGATGCCTAATTATGTAATAGAATAGATAATGGTAGTGGATGAATGAGTCGGTTATTAAGAATGTCCTTTGATATTTTTTTGACATTATTCCTCATTATTTGTACATGTATAGTATAATACATTAGATTCCTTAAGTGGCGGATTTTAATATTTTCTAGGATACACCTAATACATAATAGTATATGTTACTCTAGTTTTTTTATTGATAATTTTATTTTATTCAACTAGTTGATTGATTTATATTCCCTTGATAATATATTTATTTATTTATTGTTTTTTTCTATTTCTTATTCAACAATTATACATTGTAGTCATGGATCTATTTTATTCTCACAAAACAATCATTTATTTTTTCTACAACTTAGTATCCTATGAGGTACTAGGTGGAACACATAAGGTAATATGAATAACTATGCTTGTTTAAATATGTGGAACCAACTATGAAATGTCATAATTTTGTATCAAATTTTTTAGTTCCACACTATTTTGGTGTTGTTAAAATAATTAGCATGTTTATTAATTTGTTAAAGATAATTTTCATTGTAGTAGTTGTCCCATTTATATAAATACAACCACATTACCTTGGATTAGAATTTATGCTTTATGTTTCTCTAATTACAGATTTTTTGTTTCACTATTTAGAGAGACACATGATGTTTGGAATTTTTTATTTATATGATAATATAATATTCTATGGACACTATGAAAGGGATTTTAGTCTAATGCATCATTATAGGAACATGAATATTAATATTTAATTCACATTCCATTCCATATATATATTAAAACATGTATTTCAGGATATATATTGTGTGAGTTTTTACTATTACACATGGATACTAGGAATTGTTTTATTCATTTGTATGTAATTGAAATAATTAAAATATTTACATAAAAATAAAATGAATTTTCTAATATAGGTTGATTTTGGTTCCAAAATTTGTAGATTATTATATGTTTGAGATATTTAGCTATATTTATAATTACTGAAGCATTATTATATTTCAAATACATGAATTACAATTGTTATTTATAATTATGAATTTTTCTAATTTGTGAGTGGTAATTTATATTATAAAATAATCATATTCGAGTTCATTTATCCAAATAATATATGCAACAATTAGTTTTGAGTTACATGACATTCAAAATAAAACTTATACTAAATATTCCTTTTTTAAATTGGGAATATCCGACCATTTAATTGTAACATGATATATTTATATATGTGTGTTAAATAATGAATAATGTTAGGTTACAAAATGAAATTTTTATCATTATATGATGATTCCAATTTCCTTATAAATTATGTTTTTTCAATATCATGTATTGGAACAATATATAATCGTACCTCTACTGTGTAATATGAGACCATGATCCAAACCCATCTCCATTAGTGGGGCATATGTTGTGTCTTTAATGAACCTCATGAATGAATATATAACCTAGAAATTGGTATAAAATACATAATACGAGTGAGGATCTTATATTTGATTTTTTATATCATCTTTATATATATTTATTCTTGTAATATTATCACACCATATTCAAGAATTTTTGTGGTGTTAATGAATCATTCTAGAATGAGGGAGTGAAATCATTATAATGAACTATGGTAAAGGCCAAGATCTTGAGTTAGTGTGCACTAAGACACTGTTATTAACTCTTGTAGTTTCAATAATATCACCTCAAATTAGTCAAAATATTGGAAATAAATGTTATGTTTCAAGAGGGTTTCCAATGATTTACGTGGTCAATGATGATAGCTTCACAATATTCCCATAAAATGTTAACGTTAATTGGAGAGTTATGGCAACAATATTTACTAACATCAATGTGGGATAGTATCCATATCCTAATAATTCATGTATTCATTTTATCCTATCTATATTAAATAACTAGAATATGAAAAATGAAATGATGGTATGATCGAAATCAACATGCTATGGGATTCTTATAATATAATGTTGGACATCGACACCCTGGAAAGCTAGCATAGAGATATTATCTATAGGGGCATAGAGACAATGTTATATAGAAAAAATTTCCTAGGAAAAGAAATATCATAATTTTATATTTAATTTGATCATGCAAACCATGGTTCTATTCCTGTAATGGAGTATTCAGATAATTTTATTCAGTTTTAGTTTTTTTAATAGTCTATTTGTAATGATGATGTGATGAAAACAACAAGGTTTATATATGTGATCTAATATACCATTTGATCTATTATAAATCTGATTATTTTTACTACTATTAAATATATAGTGAACTAGTACGTCATCATTGAGCTAAATTTGAGGAAAACTCAATGTGTTTCAAAATGTGGTTCAACACCTATATGGGGAACTAGTAAATTTTGAATAAGGAAGAGATAAATGGATTCAATAAGTTTTGGTAGTGGTAGTCAGAAGTCTATCTATGATATATATGTAATTTTTAATTAGTGTTGTAATTCCATATATAATATACCCTATTTAAATAATTAACTAGTTTAATGAAGATACAATTATAAGAAATATAATTTTCCAAATTTTTGTAAGACATTCCCATTTGTGTTTTATAGAAGGGGATCCGTATAAACTCTAGACATTGGTGAAATAACAGTAATATTATCCAGGAGGGTATTCTTAATAAAAATGAACACATAGGCAATATAGTTGGTCGCGAAAAGAGATTATATACTTTTCATTCATTTCACTAGTATATTGTGGATTCTTTGTGTAAAAACCATATATTTTAATAGAATAATTTTATGGTCAATAGAGTAAATGACACGAAAGTCTAAATGTAGAATAGAATATAATACAATGAGACATTATTATATATTAACTTTTAAAAATATTTTATATCACATATTTTATTTTTTACATGAATCCTTGATATTTTTATGGTCGAAAAAATACACAATACACAACACCAATTGGGAAAAACATATGACATATATATCCTTTATAACCCATCCCTTAATTTTGATCATGTGAATATTAATTAAATTTTAATATATATATATTTTCTTATATAAAAATCTATATATTTTATTTATAATTGTATACTAAATAATAAATAAATTATATGTAATGTGATTTTTTTTATAAAAAATAAGACTTAATCAAATATTATTATTATTACATTCCATGAAAAAAATTATCATAGTTATTTTTTAAATTATAAATTATTTTAAAAATTCCACTTTCTTCAATTATTAATCATAATTTTTAATTTTTCATGATATGGAAATTTGAAATTTTATTGGAAATATAAATTTTACAACGAATCATGATAAATACTAGTTTTTTAAAGATATCATTTATTTCTAATAATTGTATGTTTTATATGTAATTTTTTTATTTTTTATTTTCATTTTACATATTTATTTTAATTTATATTTTATAAACATTATTACAATTTGAATCACCATTATATTCTATTTTAGTGTATTATTTATTTCTAAAATAAAAATTATTATTTTTTTCTAAATACTATTTTAAAATGAATAATGATTCTCTATTAAAATTTATTAAATTACTCACAAATTAGGAATTTTTTAAAAAAAAATTATATATATATATATATTTAAATTTAAATTTATGTTGATATAATGACTTTCATTAGACAATGACTTAATATAAAATCATACAGCTCTTTAATGATATACTTATCAAAAAACTACATTTTTATCGAATCTATTGGTGTTCATTTAAATATTATTGTGACATATTATATAATATTTATTTTTTAAAAAATACCATCATTTGAAATAATAATTATAAAATTATATTGTGATGAATTTTTTTATAATTTTTTGATAACATTAATTTAATGATGAATACTAAATGATAAGTAATTTTCTATAGATTCAACCATACAATGTGAAAATAATCATTGACAATTTGAATTTGGTGTGACCTATTATTGACTAATTTCAGTGGTGATTCGTGTTTTCAGATTTGGATTGTCAAGTTGTTACTTTCATTGGCAATAGGGGTTTTCATATTGGTAGTTGGCTTATCGAGCCCCTTAATTCCTTGTTGAATGATGTGTTAGTATAATTACTATAATCTGAAATGGTGTATAATAACCATGTTGTTGTGGAGTTTATGGATGTTTTACTCTTGAATTTTGCGACACTACCCACTCCATGTGATGTTGAGTTTTTGATTGACTCTAGGTTTGGTCATTCTCCACTTTCAATGGAATCCTATTAGATAGAACTTTTTGAGATGGGAGACATGAGGATTCAGAAAGAAAATATAACGAATAATGTTCTTATATTGCAGAATGTTTATTCGTGGGGTACTCGGATGTAGTTCATTATTTTAGAAGATGCTAATATGGGGATGTGTATTGTCTATTGAAGGTTTGACAGAGTAACTGTAATGAGCTATTACCATTTTCTGAGGATAGGCGATCTTTTAAGAAAACTATGAATGGAAAATTTGTTTTATAAGGTCTATATATTGTCTAGATATAACCAGTTAAGGTAAAAAAATGTGATATATCTCAATGACTTCCATCAGATACATGTTTTATAACATTGATTTTTTGTTCATTCCATACGATTTTACGAAATCACTAGTTTTTTTCATGAAAGACATAAAATCTATTTTCTATGAGTTCAAAGGAAGGTTCTTGTCATGACTCGTCCTCAGGGCCCGTGTCGTGACTACAACAATCCCGCCTTCCATAGGCCAGGGGCTGGCGACTAGCACCAAGGTGTAAATCCCAAAAAAGAGAAGGAATTTCCTTTGTTAAATAAACAAGCACCACAGAGTAAGTAAGAGGAATAAAGTGAACACTATGTAAAAAATGTAACAAGCTATGCAGAACGTAAAAAGGGGCCGGAAATACAAGCCCAACTGTAAAGTTCAACTGAAAGGGGAAAAAACAACTGAAAAGAAAAGCTGCAGTGTCAAGCCGTCCTCTGGAAGTCCCACCTGAAGGGTGAGCACAGATAGCCACCAAAGCTCCTCGGTCTAGCCGTCCGCTCCGAGTACGTCCCGCCTAGTGGTCCACCTACAGGTACTTTCCTGCTCCGCAAGCCTCCATCGCGATCAGCGTTGACCGTCGTCTGCAACCAACACAATGATGTGCGGGCATAGCCCGTGCAGGGGTGAGTATAAGATACTCAATAGGGACCCAGAGACCCCCAAAGGTCTTCCAGAATTCACAAAAGATAAAACACAAAGGAAAGATACAAATCACGTAGTAACATCTGACACAGCTTAGGTATATGCCCATACATATACCTAAGTCATCAATTCTCGCTCGGCTCCAACATCCGAGCTCAAGTACTACCCAGTCCACACCGGAAAGCAAAACGTAAATCCACACAGGATAGCACAAGACAATCCACAAAGGAAACCAAACAGGGTTTCAGCTCACACAGGTATACTTCTTCAAATGATGATATAGATTATCACTGATGCATCTAAGTCGTCGGACCCATGAAGGATAGATAGGTACTAACCCCCGCAATGACCCACAAAGGATCTAACCCACAAATGATTGATAGATAACTAACCCCTGCAAAGACCCACACAGGATAGGGACCACACAGGACCTGTAGGCGCAGGCTCACACAGAACCACAGAGCGCTGACTCACACAGGATCGGACCCACACATGATCGGTAGCACTGACCCACAAAGGATCACTGAGTGTTTTAGTCATCGCAGTCCTTTGGGGATCTCAGCACAGTCGTCGTCGTCACAGTAGCAGTCACTGCCATCTCTATGGTTCCCGCACACAACAAGCTCGTTCGGGAGGGTCCGCTCCACGAGCCGAGAGGATGATACATAAAATGACACATAGTCCCGAGTTGATGTATCCAAAAGTTCTGTATTGTCAACAAGAACTCAACGTCGCAGACGGCGCGTCAATCGGACGCCCGGTCTGAGAGCTATGGGTTTATTCGTCCCAAGGGCCCGGTTGGTTTTTAAGGCAAAACCAACCCGACCGTACTCCACCTGCGTCCAAACCTCTGGCGGAGTATGCCAAAAGATCTGTCTCACTTAGAGGAAAACAACAATGTCTACGACACTTCGATCGGACGTCCAAAGCTCAAGATATGAGCATTTCCGCACAGAAGGCCCGATTGGTTTCGTGTACGAACCAACCCGGCCGAACCCAAAGTATTCCAAAACCTTGAGTGCGATATACTGAAACGCCCGTCTCAATTCAAGGATTGTATCACCGCTGACGGTGCGTCATTCGGAGGCCCGAAGCTCATGTTATGAGCGAGTGACCGAAAACGTCCGGAGACGGGGGGGTCTGGGCCCAGACCGACCCGGCCCAACCCCCCCGGGTCAGACCCGGTTCCGGGCGGCCCTGCCCGGCATGGGGGCGACCCGGCCACGCGGAGGAACCACAGGGGTGGGCGCTACTCCCGCGGTATCGAAGTGCTGCGACCCCGCGTGGGGCCGCGCTGAGTCAACGGACGCGGCTATGCCGCGTCCCATGCGTGAGAGCCAGACACGCATGGCCGCGGGTCCTCTGGCCACCGTCGCCACAGCGGCCCTGTCCGGCGGCGCACCGTGGCGCCGCCGGTGGCTTCCGCGGGCCACCGGAGTTTCTCTGGTGGTCCGATTTCCTTCCCGTCTACACTGAAGCTCCTCCCGAGTCCTGTTCTTCACTGCGGAAACAACGGATCGTCCTTGCGGCATGTTTTGTCATCGCCCTCCAATCCACACATCAACGAAGAACTGCGGAGGGTTGTCGGGCCGTGTTTGTTTTGGCCCGCACCCTCCTCGTTAGATGATAACAGTCAGGAGAAAATAATCAACATATGAAAACATAACAAATAACAATTTTAATAAATTAAAATTTTTCTTATGAAACCGGGTTTCTTTTTTTAAAAGAAACAATCACGAGAATTAAAGATTGTTCTCAAATAAATATCCCTACCTCGTCAAGTCGTCGCACGCGCGTTCTTCGTGGAAATGATCGTCGCGGAAGGAGGGGATCGTCACGTCGTCGCGGTATCCAGCGTTGCGTCGACGAACTCTGAGGACCAAGAAACAATAAGTTTAATTAATAATAATTAAATCCATATTGGTGTTTTAATCGACAAAGTAAATTTTAAAAAAAATAGCACAACCCCCTACCTTGTCGCTGCCGATCAATGGTTGTCGTAGGGTTGGATTGTCGCGGAAGAACGTCGCGGAAGAATAATCACCGGCGTCGCGGAACTTGGCATCGCATCGTCGATTTCCGAGGGCTCGGTGTTCTTCGCGTTCTTCGCGTTCTTCGCGTTCTTCGCGAAGGAGGATGAAGAACTCTTGGTTTCTGTCAAATCCTCTCAACGAACATTTTTTCAGAAGTCTTGTGTTGGTCTTATTTTATTATTACGCCTACAGATTGAAAACAGGTTAAGAAACGATTAAATTAATTCATATAATTAATTAAATGAATAAAACCGCCCAATTAATTCAACGAATAAAACCTCCCAATTAATTGTTGTGTTAAGAAATTAATAAAACGCGTCAGTTGACTTTCATAATGACGGGTTTTCGTGGGTGCGTTACTTAGCGGAAAAGAAACGGTGGGGATCATGCGAGCCCCACCACACAAATATCCTACAAAGAGGGAAGGATATTTTTGGATAGCACCATAACAGCATCAAATCAGCTTAAGCAGCTTTAAGTGGCTTCCAATTGGCTTAAGTGGAATAAAATAATGTTTGTTGAAAATTCATTTTATTTCTTAACATTAAGCCCAAAATTGAAAAACCACACCCATGCAAACACAACACCGGAAGATGCATTTCTAAGAAAATATCGGCGCTGCGGTTCCATCGGTGGCCTCAGAATTTGATTCCGAGCACCAGTTTAAATGTTAGAAAAACCTGCTCGTCCGTTCACTGAACGTACCCGAGCCAAACATTGGAAAATGATTACGGGCACACCGGGCCTCGGAATCAGGTGCCGTCAGAAACTACGTTCTTGTAAAAATCCAAAGAAAATTAAGAAGAAAATTGCTTTGAATTTTTCGGGTCTTTACATCACTCACACCTCGGGGATTTACATCCCCTTAAATATACATCATAAACTATGGAAAAAAGTGGGTACTGAGCACGCATCTGAGCCTCCCCTCCCAATTGCTCTCCTTGAGGTTCCCATGCTGCCATCTGATGCCCATAAGAGGAATCGACCATCCATGTAGGACCCGCTCCTGTCGATCCTCAATCTCCACCGGGACCTCTGCAAAAGTCGCCCCATCATCCACATCTAGCTCCCCATGGTCAATTATGTGTGTCGGGTCGTGGACGTATCTCCTCAACTGAGATACGTGGAAGAGGTTGTGCACCCGGTGCAACTGAGGTGGTAGAGCCAGGCGATAAGCCACCTCACCAATTCTGTTAATGACCTGGAATGGTACGATGAAGCGTGGAGACAACTTGCCGCCTCAGCGAAATCTATGTAATCCACGTCTAGGTGAGACACGCAAAAAGACGTGGTCTCCATCCTCGAACTATAGTGGCCTCTGCCTCCTGTAATCATAAGACTTATGCCGCCTCTGAGCTGTCCTCATCCGCTCCTGGATGACATGGACCTTCTCTGTCGTGTCCCAGACCATCTCTGGTCCCACAAGTGCTTACTCCCTAGGGTCTGTCCAGCACAAAGGAGATCTGCAAGATCTGTCGTACAACCCCTCATATGGTGCCATCCCGATGGTGGAGTGGTAGCTGTTGTTGTACGCGAACTCCGCCAAGGGTAGGTGGTCCTCCCAGCTGCGACCAAAGTCGAGGACACATGTGCAGAGCATGTCCTTGAGAGTCTGAATGGTCCTCTCTGTCTTATCATCGTTCTGAGGGTGAAAGGCGGTGCTCAGACATAGTTGTGCCCCGAACACCTCCTGCAACCCCTTCCATAGCCGGGAAGTAAAGAGAGCATCTCGATCGGAGAAGATACATGATGGCACACCGTGAAGCTGTACAGCCTCCTGGATGTAGAGACGCCCCAATCTCTCCACTAAGCCCTGCTCCCTGATGGGTAAGAAGTGATTCGACTTTGTGAGTCAGTCGACAATCACCCAGATGGAGTCGTGACCTCTGGAAACAAGCACCACAGAGTATACAAGCGTAAAAAAGTGAACACTAAGTAAAAACTGTAACAAGCTATGCTGAAAGTAAAAAGGGGCTGGAAATACAAGCCCAACTGTAATGTACAACTGAAAGGGGAAAACAACAACTAAAAATAAAAGCCACAGCGTCGAGCCTTCTTCTAGAAGTCCCACCTAAAGGGTGAGAATAGATAGCCTCCACAGCTCCTCGGTCCAGCCGTCCGCTCCGAGTACGTCCCACCCAGTGGTCCACCTTCAGGTACCGTCCTTCTCCGCAAGCCTCCACCACGATCAGCGTTGTCCGTCGTCTGCAACCAACACAATGAAGTGCGGGCATAGCCCGTACTCAGTAGGGACCCCGAGACCCCTGAAGGTCTCCCAGAATCTACAAAGGATAAACCACAAAGGAAAGATACAAATCACGAAGTAACATCCTACACGGCTTAGGTATATGCCCATACATATACCTAAGTCATCAATTCTCACTCAGCTCCAACATCCGAGCTCATGTACAACGATGTCAACATATGAAACCAAAACGTAAATCCACACAGGATAGCACAACACAATCCACAAAGGAAAGCAAACAGGGTTTCAGCTCACACGGGTGTTCTTCTTCAAATGACGATAGAGATGATCACTGATCCATCTAAGTCATCGGACCCACGAAGGATATATAGGTACTAACCCCCGCAATGAACCACAAAGGATCTGACCCACAAAGGATCGATAGGTAACTAACCCCCCGCAAAGACCCACACAGGATCGGGCCCACACAGGACCTGTAAGAACTGGCTCACATAGAACCACTAAGCGCTGACCCACACAGGTTCAGACCCACACAGGATCGGTAGCAATAACCCACAAAGGATCTCTGAGTTTTGTCATCGTCGTAGTCCACTGAGGATCTCTGCACAATCTTCCTCATCACAGTAGTAGTCGCAGCCAGCTCTAGGGTTCCCGCACACAACAATCTCGTTCGGGAGGGTCCGCTCCACAAGCCGAGAGGCTGTTAAATCAACTGACACATAGTCCCAATTTGATGTATCCAAATGTTCTGTATCGTCAACTGGAACTCAACGTCGCAGACGGCGCGTCAATCGGACGCCCGGTCTGAGAGATATTGGCTTTTTCGTCCCAGGGGCCCTGTTGAGTTTTAAGGCAAAACCAAACTGACCATACACCACCTACGTCCAAACCTTGGGTGGAGTATGTCAAAAGATCTGTCTCACTTAGAGGAAAACAACAAAGTCGACGGCACGTCGATCGGATGTCTGAAGCACAAGAAATGAGCGTTTCCACTCCGAAGGCCCGGTTGGTTTCGTGTACGAACCATCCAGGCCGAACCCAATGTATTCCGAAACCTTGAGTGCAATATACTGAAACTACCGTCTCGATCCAAGGATTGCATTGCCACCGACAGTGCATCGTTTGGTGGCCCGAAGCTAATTTTATGAGAGAGAGACCGAAAACGTCCGGAGACGGGGGGTCTGGGCCCGGACCGACCCGGACCAACCCCCTGGGTCGGACCTTGTTCGGCGCGGCCCGGCACAGCCTGGGCGGCCAGGCCCGGCCTGGGCGCGACCCGGCCAGCGGGTTGGCCCGGCTGGGCTCGGCCGAGCCGGCCGGGCGGAGGAACCCGCGGGGTGGGCGCTGCCCCAGCGGTATCGTAGTGCCACTGCCCCGCGTGGGGCCTCGCTGAGTCAACGGACACGGCTATGCCGCGTCCCATGCCTGAGAGTCGGACCCGCGCGCCCGCAGGTCTGCTGGCCGCCGCCGCCGCAACTTCATCTGAGGCGGCCCTGTTTGGCGGCGCACCGGGGCGCCGCCGGTGGCTTCCGCGGGCCACCAGAGTTGCTCCGCTTGTCCGATTTCTTTCCCGTCTACGCCGAAGCTCCTCCCGAGTCCCGTTCTTCACTTTGGAAACAACGGATCGTCCCTGCAGCATGTTTTGTCATCTCCTGCCAATCCGCGCATCAACGAAGAACTACAGAGGGTTGTCGGGCCATGTTTGTTTTGGCCCGCACCCTCCACGTTAGATGATGACAGTTGGGAGAAAATAATCAACATATGAAAATATAAAAAATACAAATTTTAATAAATTAAATTTTTTCTTATGAAACTGGGTTTCTAGTTATAAAAGAAATAATCACGGGAATTTAAGATTGTTCTCAAATAAAAATTCCTACCTCGTCAAGTCGTCGCACACGCGATCTTCACGGAAATGATCGTCGCGGAAGGAGGGGATCGTCGCGTCGTCGCGGTATCCGGCATTGCGTCGACGAACACCGAGGAACAAGAAACAATAGATTTAATTATTAATAATAAAATCCATATTTTTGTTTTAATACACAAAGTAAATTTAAAAAAACAGAGCACAACCCCCTACCTTGTCGTTGCTGATCGAAGGTTGTCGCGGGGTTGGATTGTCGCGTAAGAACTTCGCGGAAGAAGAATCGTCGGCGTCGTGGAACATGGCGTCGCATCGTCGATTTCCGAGGGCTCGTCGTTCTTCGCATTCTTCGCGTTCTTCGCATTCTTCATGAAGGAGGATGAAGAACTCTTGGTTTCTGTAAAATCCTCTCAACGAACATTTTTCAAGAAGTCGTGTGTTGGTCTTATTTTATTGTTACGCCAACGGATTGAAAACAGGTTAAGAAACGATTGAATTAATTCATTGAATTAATTCAACGAATAAAACCGCCCAATTAATTCAACGAATAAAACCGCCCAATTAATTGGTGCATTAAGAAATTAAGAAAACGTGTCAGTTGACTTTCATAATGACTGGTTTTTGCAGGTGCGTTACCTAGCGGAAAAGAAACAGTGGGGCTCGTGCGGGCCCCACCTCCCAAATATCCTACCAAGAGGGTAGGATATTTTTGGATAGCACCCTAACTGCATTAACTCAGCTTAATAAGCTTTAATTGGTTTCAAGTGGCTTCCATGTGGATTAAGTGAAATAAAATAATATTTGTTGAACAATTTATTTTCTTTCTTAACTTTAAGCCCAAAATTTAAAAACCACACCCGAGAAAACGCAACTCCGGAAGAGGTGTTTCTTAGCAAGTACCGACGCTGCGATTCCATCGGTGCCCTCAGAATTCGATTCCGAGCACCGGTTTAAATGTTAGAAAAACCCGCTCGTCGGTTCACTGTACGTACCCGAGCCAAACATCGTAAAATGATTCTGGGCACACCGGGCCTCAGAATCTGTTGCCGTCAGAAACTGCGTTCTTGTAAACATCCAACGAAAGTTAAGAGAAAAATTTCCTTGAATTTTTTGGGTCTTTACAGTTCTTCATCACGTTCATCAATGATATATTAATATGTTCAAAGAAAAAGATATTGAATTTTGAGCGTCTCAGAACTATCGTGAAATTTCATTTACTCTACTAGCTATAGATAAAATTGTCCAAGTATAAGTTTTTACATGATGTGTTTATGTCTTCAATAATAATGTGACCTAGAATGTGTGTTAGTAGATACATAAAAGGGTAATGTTGTTGCTTCTTTTGTAGACCCCAAGAATGTCCTAGAATCTTTTATATTTCATTCTCTTGCTGGATATAATCAAAGATTCATACCGCATTTTTTTATGTTACAATCCCATTAACTTCCTTGACATGGCCTGAAAAAGGTTTTTTATGGAATGATTTGTTTTGAGGAAGAGAATGACAATATGATAGTGAATATGGTTGGTTCTTTAGTGCTCCAATTTTTAGAATAAGGGGTGATGTTTAAGATTTTATGTGATGCTTCCCATCTTGGTTTCAGATCTCTATTGAATCATTAGTGACATGTGGTTTCTTATAGTACAAGGTAGTTGATAACTCAAGATCATTACAATTCCTCCCATCCCCGAGAGTTAGTATCAGTTGTTTTCACACTTATGATTTAGATGAATTACCTCATTGGGGTGATTTTTGGTATTAATGGATAACAAGATCTTGCTATAAATATATTCCAATCATTAACTAAAAATGTTCCATTAGATGTGGATATAGTTTCAATTATAAAATTATTTTGAAATCTTCTACATCTTAGGAAAGTGAAATTTTTTGCCGATACATTGCGGAGAATATCCTTAAAGTTGATTTCTCAATAGTTTAATGATTTTTGGAGTGACATAGAGTATTTGGTGTCCATTCACATGGATAAAGGGTAGATTGTGGTGGATGATTTTTGTTTAATAATATGGTGAATTATTTTTTGATGTTGTAGGTGGAGGAGTCTTTGTTGGGGATACTAAAATGAATAGGTGAATCATGATCATTCTGGCCATGGTTATGATATATAGTGATGGGAAGAGGTTGTTCGAAACCAGATTTGGTTATATAGGGTGTTTTTTGTTCTACTAGAGAAGAGTAAGAGAGTATTTTGTGAGAATCATATATAAACCATGGAAGTACATCTAAGAGTTTACAAGATGTTCTGGGTCTTGAGGATACAAATCTTTGTAGATCGTGATGTAGTGGGTGGTGGAAATGTTTTTATGAATGTTTTCAGTTTTCATACAGCTAAAATTGAGAATCATTTTCTCTGTGGTTATTTTTAGTATTAATCATTATATTAACATGCTAGGAAATTATATTCAATCTCTATATATTAAAAATAACATTTTATTCATACCTTTGTAAAACAAAGTCAAAAAAATACCTCGTTTGGAAGACAAGAATAATTTTTCATTTAAATTTACAATAAATAAATAATGGATAAAAACATTTTTATATAATATATGTCTAATAAAAAATAAAAATACATATTTTTATATGATATTTATATTGAAGAAAAATGGGTTATGAATGAACTGTTAAATAAAGTAATATTTCTTCATAAGACATTTTTGTGTGTTATATTTATAAAGAGATTAAAATTATTTGAAAAAATATATTATCAAGAAATTTCAATATTAAATGTAAATTAATGAGTTTTTCCGAAGGTATATCATATTATTTTAACACTGGAAACTAATTCATAAACAAATATAGTGAACACTGACATTATAACACAAAAACCAAAATGTATTGGCTCAGACCTGTCCAATCAATTTCTTTGGGAGAATTTAGTGTTTAGGTGTTATGGGAGATCAAGATGACTAATTACCACAAAATGTGAAATTTTCCCTAATTTTTGTTATTTTATTAGTGAATCAACCTCATTGTTAGTCGTAGATAGTGAATAGATGGTGGTGGCTCATTAGTGGTGTTTCACTAGGCTAACCCACTAGTGGTGGCTCAAAGATTGTGGCTGGCTAGTCATCGCTCGATCGATGGTTCCTGGTCCCAATGTGTCTTTCTGAATAGTGAATCACTAATGTTGGAAGGTGTTTCATTTGACTATATCTAATGAGGTGTGGATCTCTGAACGATGACTCCTTGAATGGTGACATGCTTAATGGTGACACACAAAATGGTGATTTGCTGAATTTTGGCTCATGAGTGGTGTCATACCGAAAGATGAATCCCAGAACAATTACTCTACGAACAATGACATGTAAGAGTTTATATTCAAAAAGTGAGTCATCAAAAAGTGACCCCTCTATAGTACATCCTGTTTCCTCTACATGCCGCCTTTTTGTAATTTCGTTGACATAAAATCCTTATAAGGCTTGATTTTAAAGTATTAGTGGCCAATTCAAAAAACATAATTCCTATTTTAATTTTCTATAGTCTATGGGGGATTTAATTTTTCAAATCAAATTAACATTACCATATATGATGATAATTGAAAATAAAAATATATATAAACTCATGCCTCTATTTTGATCTTTTTGAAACCAATATATCCTTTCCCATTCTCCCATTCCATCTTGTTTGAGCTTATTGTGGGACACGTAGAGTTCATATTTCTGTAGGTGTTTAGTAATGATCTGAAATAGTGGGTTCATTTATTCTATAGTTATTCCTACTAGAAGTGTGCCACTGTCAGGGGGAAACAAAGAGGTAACAATCCCCATTTCTTCCATGTTGGTTTATCTTCATCTCCATTATTTTTTTATCATACCATGGTGGTGTATTTTTTATTCTTTGGAAATATTTTTGAATTCAGATTAATAATGAAAAATGATTTGGATTATGATATATATGTTGGTCTATGAAGATTTGTTCTTCTTCATAGAAATGTGTTTGGTCCATTGATATTTTTTTACAGGCTGACGACCCACTAAAAATAAAGGGAGATGTTGTCCATTCATTTGAATGTAATGTTTTATGTATTTCATTTAGTTTGTTTTAGGTGGAATGATTATAGGTAAATTTATTTAACAATGTATACAAGGATAATAAATTAATTCCCCATGATTATATTTTTATGTGATAACCCATGAATTAAGATATGTAATAAAAGGTTGGATACTTTGTTATATCATTAACATGTTTTTCCTTTTTTCTTACGGTGATGTGGTTGTGGAAATAGTTTTGCATATGGGGTTGGTATTATAGTTATAGAAATTTGGGAATGTTACTTTCGTTCAGTGATTATACAGTTTTGGTTATGTTATAGTGTGTTAATGGATGTGGTTGTGAGTTTTTTATAGGTTTGGGTGAGATGATTTATCATGAGTAATAGCATTTAATAATTATTGTGGTGGATGGAATGGGTCCTTCCCCATTAATAACATGTAGAATTACTCACCCATATCAAGAGATCGATATATTATATATCATGAATTGGTTTTAATTTTGGAAGTCATGGAACTATGTTTCTTTAATTTGAGGTGAATTAATTTACCGTGGATGTGGTTTTTTTGTGATTTTTAGTTTCATATGAAGGGATGAAATTGAAAATTGTACTGTTTAATACAGAATGTAAATTTTGAAATTTTTAGATGGTATTATGAAATGGGTTTTGTTTCTTGTTCAGTGGATTTTTTCATTTAGATGTAGAAACGTTTTTTGATTTTGTGTGAGAGGGTTATTTTTTAATGAGAACTTTTTGGTTGGGATTGAGTTTTTGGTATCATATATGTATATACTTGAATCTTCTTTTTTATTTCTATATGATCCCATCTATAGGAGAAATTAGGTGACGAACATCCCCATTGTCATGAGGTATGGAGTCATTTCCAAATATCCTAGTTGAAGGATGGATGAAAGGCCACCAACTCTTACCTTCTCCTTCTTTTAGAAGGTTGTATCCAATGATTATTCACAAAAGTTTTTTTAGTACCATGTGAATGTAGGTGTGTTTTGCATCATAGTTTTCTTTGGGATTAGGGGAGTTGTTCATTACAAATATTATTCTTTATGATATTTCTATTGATTTCAATGGTTTCTTCGGAATGTGATATAGTTTCTGGAGTAGTTTTATGTGTGAGGAATGTGTTGTGGTTTGGGGACCAGGTGTCTCCAGGTGGGTGGGGTGCTGACATGGTTTGTGGCCAATTAGTTAATGGAGCAGGATGTGATGTGGTGGGTGGCCCAAGTGTCTTCTGATAGAATGTGTTTTGATAAATATGTTTGTGAAAGAAAAATGTGGTGATGTACATTGAAATGTGATAGGACATAGAGGAATTTTTTCATTATGAAATAGTGAAAAATAAGTGTAATATTGTTACAAGGCACCTTACCAAAAAGGTGCTTTATATTAGTTTACATGATTTTAATTATATTATGGTCATGTCTTGGTGAGGATGAGATTGTTAGTATTCCTATATGGTGTTTTTTGGTTCTGTTCATATATCACAAGGTCGATAGAATGATTCTTTTACCCACACTTGAGAGACATTGGTATCCTACAGAGTATACATGTAGGCTCACCCTACATATATAAAACTATTTTTAGTAATATATAAGGATTAAATGGAATATGGTAGACCTTAATAACTTAGATCATGAAACTTTCTATTAATCTACATATATTTTACTTTTAATATTTTTAAGATGAATTTTATACTTGTAATAGTTATACAATATGCATTCATGTGATATTCTATTTCTGTATCATTTATATATATTTCATGTACTTGATTTTCAGATGATCCATTATATCATTCAAAATTTTTTATGGTAAGGGAAATGTTTCTAATATTGTGTGATCTGTATAACCATGGGTATAGTAGACAACTTGAGCCCTTCTAGAGGAGGGAATCATTATTCATTATCTTATATTCACTATTTATTATAAAGGAGGGTTCTATTTGGAGGGAATGGTCATTGCATAATGCTACCATAGATAATTTTAGAGATTTTTTAAGGGTTTTTTATTTTGTCATAGTGGGAATTGTAAGGTCTAGAAGGGAAATAGTGTCAGGTGATCTTTATTTTTGACCTAGTACTTGAATGATTATCTAGGAAATTGGATTTTATGACCCCCCCCCCCCCACCGTGTTCCGGTTCAAGGACTCTAATCTTACCAAACGAATAAGTGAAACTATTATTTTTATAGGGTAGGGACCCTATTACTGTTTCATGCATAGTAATGAATTTTATTATCTTTTGTAACTTGTTTCTTTAGGATCCTTTAAATGATTATAAAATTTATTTAAATGGGTTAAAATTAATATTATGTAAAAAATACGTACTAATATAAATTAGGACCAATTTGATTACTTTTTTTAATGGATTATAGTCATCGTCCCCCTATAGATCGGGTTTTAGGGGATCCTAGGTTGTTCAGGTTGATCGATGATATGTTGATTCAAATGAAGTGGATAACCATCGAAAGTGGATGTTGTGTTCTTTCCTGTAGTAGGATTTTCAAATTTAAAGGGGGAGTGTATTTTATATCAAGACATAAGTATTGTTCCATGAGATTGATATCACCATCAATTTGATCTAAGAGAAGATAGATTACCAAGATTCTTTAGAATTCATTCATATTTAATTGCCATCATGTACATGGTGGACATATTATCTTTTGGAGATGAAGGAAGTATATTTTTTTCAGTGACTTCTAGATGGAATTTCGAGATGAGTTGCATTCGTAGAACATGATGTATGAGAAGATTTAGAAGTTAATCTCACTATTGCACGGGAGAATGTAAGTGTGTGGGATTGGAAGAAATGATCAAATGGATTAAGTAATGAAAAGGTCTACTATGAGTGGCTAGCCAATAGAGTTATTCATGATTCAAGGTAACATGTGGAATGTTTCAGGTTCTAGGACCGTTGAGGTTTCAACCGGAAAGGGTTTGATCCGGTAGTTCCCCTTTCTACCATCCAGTCCTCATTCTCATCCTATGGTCTTAGGTACAAGGTTTTTTTTGTACATCATATCCATAATTACAACCATATTCTTCCAGTGATTTGAGCTTAGTTTGGTGGAAGTGAACATGATCATTTTCCACCTCTACAGTAGTTTCTAGAGTTAACAATAAAGTTGCAGGGACATGAAAACTTTTCTCCACCGATTGGAGATAGATATGGCAAGAGATAACCTCAAGATATTCATTGACATTAGGGAGATGACCTAGTCATAGTCGTGGATGAGGTCATCGATAGATAGGAATATGGACCAGGCATGTAATGTTTCACATGGAAGAAGTAGAATTTCCAGCTATGCCAGAGATTGTCAGATATAAAATCATTTTGTATAGTAACCTTTCATGTGATTTGTTTTAATTAAGAACATCATACTCTTTTCTTGTACCTTATCAGGATTGTTCTATAGGAATATATGAAGGGATACTTCGCATGACCATTTTTTGAGTATGTCAATTGGAGGACATTCTACCGTGTTTGATATGTGGCGATGATTTTGAATGGTGATGGGGCAGAAATATTCTAATATGTATATTTACTTTCTATATATTCATCCATTCAATGTAAAACTCATCATTGACTAGCTGAATATGGTGTGACCTATTATTGACTAATGTTAGTGGAGATACATGTTTTCAGATTTGGATGGTCAAGGTCTTAATTTCATTGGAAATTGGGGTTTCCAGATTGGTAGTCAGCTTATAGAGCCACTTAATTCCTTGTTGAATGATGTGTTAGTATAAATAGTAGAAGCTAAAATGGTGTATGTTAACAATGTTGTTGGGGATTTTATGGATGGTTTACCCATGATTTTTGTGACACTGCCCACTCCAAGTGATGTTGAGTTTTAGTTAGATTCTAGGTTTTGGGATTCTCCAATTTTATTGGACTCCTATTATATGGAACATTCTGAGATGAGAGACATGAGGATTTAGAAAGTAAATATAATGAATAATGTTCTTATCTGGAAGAATGTGTATTCGTGGGGAAATCTTTTGTAGTTCATTATTTTAGAAGATGGTAATATGTGGATGTGCATTGTCTACTAATGTTTTGACTGAGTAACTGTAATTCACCATTACCCTATTCTGAGGATAGGAGATCTTTTAAACAATCTATTAATGGGAAATTGGTTTTCTAAGATCAATATATTGTCTTGATATAACCAGTTAAGGTAAAAAATGTGATACATCTCAATGATTGCCTTCAGATGCAGGTATAAGAACATTTAGTTTTTTTCATTCCTTACGATGTTATGAAATTACTAGTTTTTTTCATGAAATACATGAAATCTATTTTGTTTGATTTCCAAGGCAGGTTCTTCATCATGTTCATCAATGATATATTAATCTACTCAATGAAAAAGGTGGAGAATTTTCAGCAACTCAGAACTGTCGTGAATAAAATTTTACTCTACTGGGTATAGAGAATATTGTCTAAGTGTAATTTTTTAGATGATGGGTTCATGTACTCATTAATAATGGGACCTATAATGTGTGGAAGTAGATACAGAAAAGGGCCATGTAGTTGATTATTTTGTAGCCCCCAAGAATGTCCCATAATTTTTTATATTTCTTTCTCTTGCTAGATATTATCAGAGAATCATACCACATTTTTTGTTATATTACATCCATATTAACATCCTTGACACGGACTTACAATGGTTTTGGGTGGATAGATATGTTTCAGGAAGAGCTAGACAATATTATATTGAATTTGGTTAGTTCATTAGTGCTCCAGTTTCTAGAGGAAGGGGTGATGTTTAAGATGTTTTTTGATGCTTCTAATATTGGTTTCAGATCTATGCTGAATCATTAGTGACATGTGGTATCTTATAGTTCAAGGTAGTTGAATACTACTGAATATTACAATTACTCACATGCCTGAGAGTTAGTTGTAGTTGTTTTTTCACAGATGTTGTGGATGAATTACCTCATTGGGGTCATTTTTGGTATTCATGGATCATAGGATCATGAGGTAAATATATTACTATCATTAAAAAAAATTCGCCATTAGATGTGGATAGAGATTCTTTTAGAAAATTTTTTCGAAATCTCCTACATCTTAGGAATCTGAAATATTTTGGCTGATACATTGCAGAGAATGCTGTTAAAGTTTTTTTCTCAACAGTTTAATGATTTTTGGAGTGATATAGAGTATTTGGTGTCCATTCACATTGATGAAGGGTAGATTGTGGTGGATGATTTTTGATTTATATTATTGTGAATTATTTTCTGATGTAGCTGCCATAGGAGTCTTCATTGGGAGACTAAAATGAATAGGTCAATCATGAGAATTTTGGCCATGGTTAAGATCTATAGGGATGGGCAGAGGTTATTCAAAACCATATTTGGTTTTATGGGGTGTATTTTGTTCTATTGGAGATGTGTAAGAGAGTATTTTGTGAGATTCATATATCAACCATGGAAGTACATCTAGGAGTTTACAAGATGTTCTGGGTCTTGAGGATACAAATCTTTGTAGATAATGATATAGTGGGTGGTGGAAATGTTTTTAGGAATGTTATATGTTTCCTATGGAATTGATATTTCAGCTACCACAGCTACACCAGATCCTCTAGCCCATGAACTTTAAATGATATAACCTAAAACTATCTATATGAAACCACAATCTATGTTCCTAGTACTCTAGTCCCAATGGGGGTACCATTATGATACCACTATCTAAAAACCTGATCTAATGGGTCCATGGTTGTAACTCCTGAGCAATTCCTTCAATAAGGCAGTGGATGGTGACTAGTACCGAGAAAAAATATCCAAATGATGGAGGTGTTTTCCAATAGTACTTGTAAATAGACAACCACAAACAGCACAATGCAATAATGGAATGATATGAAAATATGTTAACCAAAATAAAGGATTACATCAATCGAAATATATATTAAAATATATGCATTCAAATATATGAAGTAGAAAACTAAGTCCCACATAAAGAACACTGATAATGTGTCAAACCTATGCTGATGATGGGGATCACTGTCAGATGAAACTGCATTAAGTCTTCTTGTACTAGCTTTAAAAAAACATCATTATAATTCTTGATAACTAACCTTTTAATTCCTATGTTCTACTAAGGAATCCAATGAATTCCATGTGGATATAAAAAGAAAAAATATATGCAGGGGAAATAAATTTCTTGGTGAGTGTAAAAACACTATTTAGAAAACACAAAACCCAAATGGAAGAGGGGTCGATGATAATAAAATTGCCCACTCGACCTACCCAAATAGAATGTAATTTTGATAGAATATATATCTCTAACCAAACACGAATATAAATTAATAGTCATAGTAGTCCAAAAGGTAGTGTAACACATACCTGTGACAACACCGTAAGTAATCCTAGAACCACCTTGATATACTGATTTCATAATCCATGTTTAGTGATGTTCCAACCTCTTCACCATCGAAAGTATTCATCTCAAGGCTAAAATGGTAAAACAAATATCGGGATAACACACTCCATGAGATCAAGAATCCAAGATAGAGGTCATATGAATGATATTATTGAATAAAATCAACACACTAGGTGTATCTCTAGGGTCCTTCATCATAAGGCATTCAATTAGTAATCCAAAACCTGATTAAGGCTATATAAACCCATATAGAGTGGCCCTCCCCTCACCATTGAACATAATTTAAGTATAACTACTCCAAAATATGATACACATATATACTCTCTAATGAGAGATAAGCACTGGAACCTCATTCCACTAGTGCCCATAGTCTAAAGTGTACTAGCTCATAACTAAACTGTGAAAGATATGTTAGTACATTATGTAGTGGAACACACCCCAGTCTATCTTGGGAGAACTAAATCATATCCAGATATCACATTTACATATTTGAGGGGTTGTCTCTTCATTACAATTATAAATAGTTGGGGAAGGGACATAAAAAATGTAGGACAAACACCGTTAAACCCTAGGATAGTATAATTCTATACATGAGTAACCAAATCTATTTACAATAGCAGAGTACAACTCATTGGATTGAGGTCCCCCCGCACTGGTATAAATTCGGAGTACCTCTCATTTAAATGATTTATTATGTAGTATATGCACTATGTCATTATATAAAAGTATCAACCAAAGGATACAGAACCCACTCCCTGATATGGTAGGAATGTACATCCACTTATACATTAAAACATTTGTAGGAGTTTCACCCTAAAATCACATTGGAGGTACAACTCTATGTTTAGAGGAATAGAATCCTTACCCGATTGTGGAGTACCCACCATATCTATATGTCACATCTAGTGGATCTAGTATTTAATCCATCTAGGGAGTGACAACTCTACTAATAGAGTTCATACACTCTCTTCGAACAGATGTTTAACTACTCAATCTAGACAGCATGTATGGAGTTCCCACACCCTAACATTGTATGGGTGCACTGTATCTAACTATATAAATGATACGAGGTTCCCACATCCTAATACATTTGTGCAGTATGAACTCTAGTAGAACAATCCAAAGGTATAGAACCCCCACCAATGGTGGAAATAGTATTGTCTTAAAAAATAAAGGAAATGTAATATTATTTCATGATTCTATATGCTAGTTCCCATTACAACATCACTCTTTACAAACCACAGCTACATCCAACATTTTTCAAGCACTAATAAAAAGATAACCTGGTTAATAATACCATTCATCATAATAAGTCCACGAGTAAGGGATTAATACTATTATAAAAAAGGGGATAAACACTCTACTGACATAGAATGTTTATGGTACCATCTTTCTATAGGAAAATATATGTGTACCAAACCAGACCTGAACACAATGATATACCATGATCATTGCCCATAGTTATGAACTACTACACTAGTTCCATGATTTAAATATACCACAACATTCCACATAAGCCAAAATAAATTTCCCCATAATGTACTATGTAGAAGAAATTGTATATTAAGATACTCACATGACATAATATGAGTTTTCTAGAAGTACATAGAAATGGTTGATGAGCTCAAGAAGAACCCAAAGGATTCAACAACATGCTTGTGGTGATCATGGTGTATGGGCCATCTTGATCTCCGGATCATCTGTCCTTTCAACATTTAGTCCAACACATTTAGATGTAAATGAAGTGTAAAACATGTATAATTATGGTCTGGATTTACACGTCCCTTGGTTGTGTTCCTCATCCACATGGCTATCAAAAATTGTCCCTCACATATCATATATCCCTAATTACCTGGTATTTTCAAGAAAATAAATCACTTATCTATGTGGTTTTCCCATAATCATTTGTTTCACATAGTTTCCACGTACATTGAAAGTGTTATATTACACGACCATGTACATTCATATTGATTTCTTATCCATGTCCTTTGGAAATGCCATTTAGGTCACTACATGGTGTGTTACACTGGAACACGACATGTAGACCCAAAAAGGTTTCTTCTGAGAAATAGAATGGATACCAAGCATGTCAATTGGTCTAAACACCATTTATAAAGTAATTATATTCATTAATTACTCTTGAATTATCCTAATTGTCCTTGTTTTACCACAAATCCCACAAATTCACATGGAAGGGTTCTCCAAGAAATTGATATATGGAAACTCAATCATAACAAATTAATATTATAGATGATTGAAAAAAAATTAAAAATGCATACCATATGGGAGAATCAACGATGCTTCAGGGACTGAACGAGGGCCATATTGCACTACTCAACAATCTGATGATGATCAATTCAATGAATGGAGATCAAAATAACATTGAATCTATGATTCCTATTCGATTATGACAATAATAAAAAGAGGTTGAAGGGATGATACTATATTTTTTTGTATTCCAGGGAACCAACATGAGGGGAAGTGGAGGGATTAGGTTATATATTAATTAAATTTTTATTAAAATAATAAATACAACACTTAACACCCAACTAACATACTTATATCAACAAATCTTGATATAGATAATAATATGAAGTGGATAGGGTAAACAAACCATTCTAAAGTCAACCGAGGTCTATGAATTCAAATATGATACTTGGATTGAGTTTTATTCGATGGTTCTATAGAATCAATGTTTTCTTGACAAAATATATATCATTTTAATAACACAGCATGTAGGCCCCCAATAACCTAGAATCAAGCCTTGACTCGTCGTTGATCTTTGAAATACTTTATGAAATATTATTATGTCTTACTGAGAAAATTCCGACCCACAACAAAGATATTGAAAAAAAATATTTGTTTTGCAAAAAACACAAACATAAATTACATAAAAATAGACTCAAACATCTATTGTAGTTAATTATGACATCATTAGTGTCAAGAATGTAATCTATGAGCCTATATGTCAAATTGAAATACAAGTATTTAGATGTCCAATTATTAGATATCTAGTAATTTTAAAAATAAAATAAAATATATAAATTATCATCATCAATTATTATTTAATTATTTCTTAAAATAAATCCCCAATTTTATAAACGTTCAGTATTACAATTTCTAAACTTCCATCCCATTCCCATATGTAATTAATTTTATTTCAATACAAAAAATCTATTAATTTTATTATTACCAATGTCCACTCACAATCGAAATAGTCTATTATAATTCATTATTTTATACATAATATTATTATTTTAGGACCAAATGAAACCCATATCATGTAGAGATAATTTTAAATTATCAATAAAACTACATCATGTAGGAAATAATAATATTAGATTACATAGAAATAGACTAATGGAACAATGATGGATCTTTTATTCCAAATCATACCAACAAATGTATTAATAAATCTATCACATTGAATACGGAAATAAGAAATACCTCCTCATAACTTATGAATTCTTTTTCATCATATCATCACATACTCAATATCATCTCTATAATAGGGTGAAACTATCTAATCTCTCTCCAAATATCCCAACTATTCCAAAATTCAAAATAATTCACAAAAAGAAAACTACCGTCATATTTTATATACATATGATTAATAAATATTCCCATTACGACCAATTATTAGGGAACCAAGATAATAACATTAGAAATATATTATTGGAAAAAACATTGGTTTTTTAAGATCCCCGTCAATTTATTTAAATTAAAAAATGACTTCCTTTATCATAATTAATTAAATTTGTTTTTCAGTATGTTCTTATAGTCAACAAATATATAAATTTTAGCTACATATATCCAATAAAAATTAATATTTTCATGTTTAATAATCTTATGAATGAATAATAACACAATTGACATTCATCATTTAGAATTAAATTTATAATATCATATTAAAATAATTAAAATCATATTATAAGGTTATTAATTGAAGGAAAAAAAATATTACAAAAGAATAGTGTCATATAATATAAAAAAATATGGAATCATCAAATCATAACATATAACTCATGTGTTCACAACACCTCATGATGTTACATATATTTTCTGAATAAATAATTTACCATCACCAAGAAAATCAATCCACACACTCAAGAAAGATAAACATTGAACACCCATTTCAAACAAACAACATAAGGGGATGTTTTTAGTCCTCCACCTTGATAATAATTTTGGAAAAATAACCACAATGAAACTGAGAAACAAGGAATCCATTAACATAATAGTCTATTATAATGACATGAAAATATATTCAGTAATGTTCTTCATCATATAGTGATTAAATATACCAAAAATTAGTGAAATATAATCTCATTAAAAAGCATGAATGAAATATGAAAATGATGTATAAAATAATAGGAGAATAGAGTAGCTTTAATAAAGATAGTTTGATACCAATGAACTATGAGGTTTCAGCCATAAAGATATTTGATCGAAGTGAACTAAGAGGGTTTGGGGAAAGCAAGTGTTAAATGGGATAAAATAAAAATAAATCAAATAAAAACAAAACCAATATATATTATGAATGGTCTATAGAAATTAACCATGATTGGGTTAATAAAACCAAGACTATGGTAACTCTGGTTAAAAAATATCGAATTTTAATTCCCATTAAAACAACTATATCCCGATATCCTCATGCTCTATAAAAATATACATTAAACATGTTTAAAGGAAACCACAACTTAATCCATATTGTTGAAACTCTAGGTTCAATCACTTAATGAAAACCACATATAATCACCCTAGTGTAGTGTAAATTCACATTTTGTTTCATATCAACATTACCATGGCCATGGTGTGGTAAGACTAGGATCACTATTAGTACTCTCTAATAATATATATTTTATTACAGAAATCACCATAATTCTCATAATAACATTCATGTATGTATTACAAATTTCATCTGGGGAAACACGTCATTAAACCTTAAAACCCAAATAGATATCCTACATGATTGGTTCTATACACAATGAAATGGGAAAACCATTCAGAATACCTACCACTTCAATCCATCCATATAAGTTTTTGATCACATCCCCATTTTTTATTGTGGAATTATAAAAAAATAAGCATTACAATGGGAAAGACACATCCTATATATTATAATTTTGAAAACAATATCTCACCAGGATTATGGCTATAGAAATGGTCCCTAATACAAAAACCCTTATTCTATCCACAATGGCATAGGAAAAATTTAAAGGGATAAAAATTGATCAATATATATTTAAAAATAATCTTATGTCTATCAAAACATATCGATAAATTAATAATATATAAATGGAGGGATTCATAAAACGTTTCCCTACCATGGATAATTGTAAAAATAGTTAAACGTATAAAATAAATAAATATTTTTATTCAAAAAATAATGGATCATTATCTTGAAATTTATTTGATGAGTAATAAACTAATCATCAATAATTTTTTTCTTTATTTGTTAAATATCTCATTCAAATTACATGTTTAAATATCAATGATTAATCAATATTTTGAATGAAAATCAATTTTTTATATAACATGGTTCTACTTTCATCAAATACAATCCAATACACATATACAATTTATATCGAAAATTTACCTAATGAATTTTCCCTATATAAAAGTACAAAAATTTAGAAAATAATAAATTTATTATTATAGTATTATACATATTTTAATAATAATAAAATATTGATTAATTTATAAACATTCAGTATTTATTAGATATACAATTTTTGGTCGGTTCAACCATATACATGTTTGATTTTAATCATTTCTCTCAAATGTGATAATAATGAGTAAAACAATCCTAAATACAATATTAGAATATTATGTTATAAATATTTAAATTATTTTAATATTTTTATAATGTAACTACACAAATAAATATTCAATTTTTACACATATCTTCGATAAAATTAATTGAAATGAGAATATAATAGAATTTTCGTTTTAAATTATAGCCTAACCATACATTAAATTCGTATGAGACAATTTATGTCACCATATATTTATAATTTTTTTACATTAAATTTTCATAGGGTGATGAAATAATATATAGTTAATTTTGAATAATTCCACCACACCAAACTAAATATGTATCATTTAGAACATTTTCCCTCATAATATAAATAAGTATTAAATATTAATAATTAATAATTTATAAAATATGAGTAAGGAATATTTATGGAAAAAATTACAATTATTTATTTTTATTTTTTAAATTTAATATATATTTTATTTATTCATAGAGAATGTGTCTATTAGAAATTTGATAAATTTATTATAAGGGGAATATTTTATTACATCTCTTTTTATTTAATAATTCAATTATATACCCATGTTATTTGTTATATATATCACTTATTCAGTTTATCTATATAGATGTACTCGATGGGTATTCATGGTGAGCATCGTGGATAATGCATTGGATATGACTAAACATTCATGAGATTCTATGTATTTTGAAAACTATGTGTGCATAACATGTCATTAAGAATAATATGTGACATGTAGTTATTTTCATGTAGTGAAACAAATTTCCCATAATGAAAAATATTACACAATAATGTGTATCGACTAAAAAATCATGTGAGATATGTCAATAGAATTCTGTTAGTGACGTACCTAAATAGTTCTGAACTCAATCCCACATGTTTTCCCCATGTATTGTGTAAATGGTATTTTACATCCAATATTGGCTCAAAGTGCTAGACCATGTAGTCAAATTATGTTAAAATATCATTTACCCTAATTCACATGAAATGTATCTTACGTTCTCCTATATTTGGACCATCATGTGTTATATCAATGTTGAAACCAATATGGTAAATAGATGTAGTGGCTATGATCTCCCAAGATAATGACGGCTTTCCCATAGTAGTATTTACTATGTGTATCATGTATCTATGGGATGATGAGTGATAAACTCATGTGTTCATTTCAAATATTATTATCATTGAAATACTATTTTAGATTTTACATGGAATAAATATATGAGTGTTTGTCTGTGTATAGGTACATCATTCTAAGGAAACAAATCTATAATGTACATATACTCAAATATATATAGTATTCCTTCATCTATTAAGATATAAATTTGAGATACATGCATAGATTACTAAATAAGGGGAAGAACGTTGTGGGACATTTATTTTTATACTGATATCAAATCCTATGTTTTCCAATGATATAATAAATATGTAAAATAATAGAGGGTATAGGTTTGGTAATTAGAAAACAAATTATGGTGTCTCTAGTTCACCTATCAGTTAAAGGATCCCAGTGATGGTGTGGTGGACAATGTATGCATTACCCATGTAACTAATTACCCACTTTTGAACATTGTACTATGAGAAATATATTGAATGGGGAAATGGTTCATGAATCATATTAGATTTTGTTATGTTTAAAAATTCATAATTGAGTAATGTGCCTTGATTTACAAATTTTGTTTTCATGTTTTTTCATGAATTTTTTAGGACCCCTACACATAGAAATCCAATAAATATTCCTATATATAGGCTAAATTATTTCCATGTTATTTTTAATTACATGGATGATGAAACTCTTCATGACATGTTTTCATCAGGTGTATAGAGAGGAATACATCCACTAATCGAGTAGTTATAATACCAACTCATGAAATAATATAATAACATATTTTTTAATAGATTATAGAATATTATTCCTCAATAAATGTAGATACTACATCAAGTATAATTACACATATAGAGTTATATATGTATATCATACTATGAATTCTATGTTATTTTTATCCATATATAGAATATGGATGTATATATTTGATATTTTGAGTGTTACGTATTGTTCAGACATCTCACCAGTAGATAATGGAGCTTCTGAGTAACCCTGGAATTGGCTTGAATTGTTTTCTGTGAATTTTATTGTCATGGAAACATGATAAGACAACACATTTTATAATTTTTTCAAGAATATTTTATTAGGGTATAATATCATAGGGAATCTAAATTCAGTGTGAGTAGAAGAGCTCATAATTTGTAGTGGGAGAGTATTATTGATACAAAATACATTTTAAGGCTCTACGAAAATAAACAATACCATCATGACATGGAATTTTATTGGTAATTTCATGAATTGAAATTTTATAAGTGGGATTTATAGATTATTTTTATCTAGGATTATTGATAATTTAATAAACATCTTTATAGGGATTTTGGAGAATTTTTTAATGGTGGATAACATTTTAATGAAGTAGTCGTAGAAATCAGGTGATGGTAATGGTCATCTAATGGTATAGAATTCATCAGTAGAATGTCATCAGTGGACTTTGGGAAGTATATACCTATGAATATGTAATATGTTTTGTCATATTATAGGATCATAAAATTATAGATTTTATTTAGGGGATAGTCAGATATGTTGAATATATTTATTTTATTATAATAATCCTTTCCATATTTATCTAGACTATATGAAACATCATATTGAAAAGGGATATTATGCAATTGGCCGACCAAAGTGTCAGATTACATGATGAGTCCGAAAACCTCCCAAGTAAAATTAAGGATCACTATGAGATGTGGTAGTTGTTGAATAGCTACACATTTTGATCCAAATTTCATTCTAATACCACCATCAGAACCTCTATTTGAATCATGTTAGGTTCAAGGATATTTTGGATAGGGTAATGTTTATTTTATATAGTTAAACATTAAGAACTAGATGATCCCTAATTTATTTTGGAAACAATATACATATTTTTAACAATATAATTAATTTTTTTTATAGTAGACTGAGATCATGCCCAGCAAAGCAAGATCCCTTTATTGATAAAAATCAAATCACATACACCAGTCTAAAAGTAGATTCTTTACATTGATCCTTCCTCAGAATGGAAAAGAGATAACTCAGAACTTGATCAACCCAATGAAAATCAAATACATTCACACCCCTGATCGCAAGACCATCAACCACATAATTTTCTTCATTATAAACATGTGTAACAATGTGCTGCATTGAGTAGAGAAGATCCAAGAATATTGACCATTTATGGGTCATCTTCCAAGAGAGATGGAGAGAACATGTCCTAATAGCCATCACCACTTGAGTGGAGTCACATTCAACCCACAGCTTGTCCCAACCCCTTCTACCAGCCTGTTCAACCGCTTCAATGACACCTCAGATATCTGCTTCAAGAGCTGTGGAGAACTGAATATTCTAGTATATTCCTTGCCATCAATTATGGGTCTAAACTTTTACAAGAGTTAATTTACTAAAAAATATTTCTAATTTTATTTTGACTGTTTTTTGGGTAAATAAATTCTAAGGGGACTTTATTTCTACAATGAGACCTTATAATGTATTTTAATCTATTTTATATATTTTGAACATCCATTCATAATAAATTTTTTATGACAGAGGATGTAATTATAGCATACCGATGGTTTTATATTTTCCTTCACTGATTTGGAGATTTTATATTTATAGTAATTTGTGCTTATGTGCAATATATTATAGCTAAACTCCCACCATTTGGAATGAATGACTGATATTCTGATATGATTCTGGTATTTTCTATTCCCTAGAGTTGTATAAGTGTTCATTATGTCTTCAATGAACCTGGTTTAAATCATCATAGGTTGGTTGGCATCACAGATATATTATATATTACAAATCCTTTTCTATCTTCAATTTCATATTAGATAGATCTTATTAAGACATGGTAGCTAATGGTGTAGTTAGAGGACATTTAGAGGAATGTGTTTAATAAATGTAGTCTTTCCACCCATGTACCTTAAATATTTGAATATAATAAAAAAATTGATCGTATAGATTTTATTGTATTATATCCTCTAGAAAAAGGAAACCATCTATAATAAGTGTCTACTACCAAGAATTGATAACCACATCAATCGTTTAAAATGGTAGAAGTGGTTCTTGAGATCAATTTTAGATTATGACACCTCCTTATAAGGGTTCCTGAGGAGAAAATTTTAATTAAATGATTCCAAATTAATAAAATAATTATTAATAAATGGTGAAATCCTTTTAATTTATTAATTACAAAGTTATCTTTATGGGGTTCATGAAAAAAATTCCCCCCAGATTTTGTTGTTTTATTGGTATTTATAAATTAACATATAATATACATGGAATTATACATTATGAATGTCAATCATTTTAGAATGGTATTGGATTTACTATGTTAACACTATTTGAATAAGAAACTATCAAAATTTCAATTATGGATTAATTATATCCACTATTAAGGACATTTTATCACTGAATATGGAGTATATGTGGTCCCATAAATGATCGTCATAGTGTTATCTTCGGTTTAACCCAAGTGCATAATGGTCATATCAATCATCTTTATTTTTGTAAGCTATTATTATAGGTTCATGTAAGATTTCTCTTGGGATAAGGTTTACTTTAATCTTATAACCTAAAATATTAATCTTTTTCCTAGTTAGAAAATTTGTAGGATTCAATAGAGGTTTTTGGAAAATATTTACATGAACCCATATCATGAGGTTTGAAATATAGTCGTTTGAGTCCATGAAGTTCTGAAATGACTCTAGATATTCATTCTGGTCAGTTCTTATTCAGAGAATATAATGAAAACTACGAGCCTTGAAAAGTGATAATATGTGAGAAAAAATAATCAATCCAAAATATGGATTTATAAGTTGAAGTGTCTTCCATGAGTACACCGCAAAACAACTATCGTGATGAGTGGTTTGAAATTGTTTATGACCATTAGTGTCTCAGGTATAAAATCACTAAATAGTGTCTCATTTTTTCACATATTTATTATCCAGAGAGAGATGTGATATCTGTGGTTTCTATAATATTATGAATTTATGATATTTTAATCACTATGTAAAAGGAATTTTGTAGTACATGGCCACAATGGGATGTTTCAGTTGTAGTTTATAGATCATGTATCAATAATATTTCCTTTGTTTCAATATACTTGGTTAATAATGGTGGGGAATCATTCCTATAATAACAAGTTGTGACCCCCCAATGTTTCAAGTGATGTAATATTTACATGATGATTTTGACTATAATGTATTATGAGACAATATTTATAAAATATATCCTCTTTATTGATTCATGGATTGTTGGGAGTGAGTTATCAAATTACGAAAATGGATTGTGGTTTTAGTCATTGATTGGGATTAGTTGATATTGGGATTCGAATCATCTCCCCTAGTTCTAAATAAATTAATGGAATATAATTAATATTAAATTCTATATTTAAACATGATTCTCAGACACAAATATTATATAATTGTAGATTAATGTTCATTAAATTACACAAACATTACCTTGAGAATCATAAATGTATAGTTCAATTGTAAACATAGTCACATAAATAACATCTCTATATTTTAGCTAGATCATATACACTTATTCTTCATATCTAGAACCCTTCATAAATAATTCATAGATAATACCATTCATCATATCCTATGGAATGAATCGATTGAGAGGGTGAGAAAAAATGATCATTGTGGTTAAACATATGAGATTTCAATCAATGACCATATTAAATCACAAGATAAGAATAATGATATGTTATCATGAATATATTATAAAAAACTCAACCCCAACCTATCATATATCAAAATTATGATTCATGTAATAAAACCTTATCATTTAGGAAAAATATCATATAAGACTGAGTAATCATCACAATTCAATAATTTACCATATGATAATTTCATAAGAGTTTGGAACAATTATATATACATAAAACTCATTTTATATTTCAAGGATAATTAACATGACCATCAATACAGTGGATCAAGTCTAATAACATCTTTCCCATTATGTATTAGGGATCATCTATTTCCAATAATTTATTAGGATGCATGTGTTTCCTATAGGGATAATCCATATCAACAACTTTATTATTTTTATATCATAAGATTTAAATCCGTACCAAATGAATTGGATGGTGATATAGTGACCAACCATCTCATAATGAATACTATAATAATTTTATTCACAATATCAGAAAACATTAATCATATCATCTAATCCATAACTATGTAACACAGATCAGTTTCATTAAACTTTCATCAATGAACCATAACACAAGCCATTAAAATTGATGGTCTTTATAAACATTTCACCGAAAAAATTAACCATAAATACAAATAATAATGGTGGTATCATTATATTTTGTCCCTAATAAAGCATTTGATTCAATGAATTCAATGATTTTAGGAAATTGATTTTGTAAGAACACTATGGACAATTATCCAAGAAAATATCCTTTCCTCATTAAAATATATTTTTAAAAAATAAAATACATATTCAAAATCAAATTATTAATGAATAACCTGGGAAACATAAAATGTCGGCATTAAAATTGATTTATAATGGGTTATTTTAAAATTATCCTTTCTATTATAAAAATAACATATTAAAATTAAAATTCAAAAAACATTCTTGAAATATTTTTCATTGAAAAAATGATTTGAAACATATAATGTAATATTAAAAAAATTTATTAGACCATATATATGAAAACAATGTCCATGTTGGAGATAGTAAATTAATGATTTTGTTCACATTTTCCATAAAATAGTAAAAGAATTTATTTGGAAAATAACTTAAATATTCATTTAAAACATATATAATATAAATGAATGTATAAAATTACATTTCATATATAACATGAATAATTTTAAAAAAAAATTCTGAATTTTTTTTTGAATATAACATTTTGAGGAAAAATGACTTTTGAATGAAGTAAAAAATAAATAAGATATTTCATTAAACATTTTTTAATCCATTAGTACAATAATAATGAAAATTAAAGGTATACCATGTATTATTCGTAATTTAATAGTACTGATGAGATTTAATGAGTTTCATGTGATATAGATATATGATTTTACCATCATAATCATTATTATAAACAATTCATAAAAATGTTTTGAATGTATTATAAAACGCATACCAATTTGGAAAATTGATTACCAAAAACTTTATCCCTGATATATAAAACAATATATAAAAAAATATTAATAAATTTTAGGATTCTAATCAAAAATAATAATAATGGGAGTATATTCATCATATAATGTAAACACATGATGATTATTTCAATTTTCTCACGTAAAATAAATGTTACATTGAAATCCATTACCATAATTATTGAAATGTTTCACACATGTTCGGTCATCATTAATAATAAATATAATATACTAACAAAATATTTATTTAATATATATATATATATATTTATATTAACATATATTATTTTTCTGACCATTCATTGTAGGTTTATTAACAATTACATGTCAATATATAGTTTTCAGAAATAAATGCTTTATTTTTTATCTATTTTTGATTTGTTATCATAATTCCTATTAATTTTATCATTGAATAACATTATATAGAATTTATAACATGATTAAAATAGCATATATAGTCAGTATATATGTATTTACTATGATCCATACAGTGTAGTGTGAGAAAATGAAATACACAGATCATGAAGATAATATGTTATATGTACGTAGTAACATTGTTTCCATTTTCCATAATAAAATAAAAAATTACTGTGAAATAATATATTATCCATATATATTAATATTCACATCAAATAAATCACTTAATTTGAATAAACTATTTTTATTACCATTGATGTAATTATTAAACAAATTACATTGCATTATAAGGTTATTGTCCACCATAAACATGAACAATACTATCGTATTTCCAGTAATTTTCAATTTAGAAGTAAAATGGGGTATAATGATTACAAATGAATAGTAATATCAATAATATATTATATTATAAAATCCATCATTATATCAATATATGAAAGGTGGTGATTGGAATCAGATAACATTAGTTTGTGATATCTTACCCCTCAATACAGACGAATGATGATTTTAAAAACAATTTGATAGAATATGACAAATATTTAGGTTATAATATTAACATAATAGAATATATAAATATATTATATTTTTTATATAATATTGGTTTTATAACAATTTAAGAAGATATCGAAAAAAAAACAAAATAATATTCTATATTAGGGATGTTAACTTTTCCTTTGAAATCTTCTTAAGGTTTACAATAAATGTCTTCTAAGGCTGGATTTATGAAATTAATAATAATAATTATATGAGATGAGTAAAGTATGAATTTTATTTCTGAGGGATTGGTTTATCCAATGAGGGTTTTAAATATGAATATTATTGTCATGAAAGTGGAATTTTATATGTGAGGTGTGTGTCAATCATTTTTTTAAAGAAAAAGGTGTAGTAACATTGTTCATAAGATAAAGAGATAAAATGATTCCATTATAAAACCTATAAGAAATAAATTCTATATATTTATTGAAAAGTGGTCTTTAAGATGATATCATGGATTTTGAACAAAAATAATTTTAGTTTAACCACTCGGTAAACCCATTATAAAATTATTTGAGGTAAATAATTTTATTATTTTTAATATTATTTACGTAAATTTTTTTGTTGAAATTTTTAAATAATATTAGTTACTCAAACTAAAAATATTGAATCTATTTTTAGTACTACAATTTATATAATTTTCAAAATTTAATTTAAAATTTATCATACAGGGAAGATGTGGTAGCAAATTTTAAAATTAAAAAATATCAAAAGTAAAAATAAAATTTATAAAATAATTCAATATGAAAATGTTTTAAATAATATAAATTTAAATTATTAATAAAATTCAAAAATTGGTACCTTTTAGACCCTATTAAAAATATATGGACATTTTTAAATGCATTAAAATATATTTACATTTTAATTAAAGAAATGTATTTCAATATTCATTGAAACATTTATCATATCACTGACTTATACAATATTAAACGTATGGAAATTTTTACATGAATATTCATAAAATTTAAATTATTAAGATATTTATTATAAATTTTTTTGAAAACAATTTAAATTTGTGAGAAAGAAAAACTGAACATCATATAAAAACACTTGCAAGGTTAAAATATTATTTATTCTCATATCTTTTTTAGAAAACCAATAATAAAAAAGTTAAATATTTGATTTAATATATAAAAAGTATTTAATTACAAATATTTAGAAAAAGTGTATTTTTATTTTATTATGATAAGAATTGTTTTTTTATAAAACTGGTTTTTAGGAATTTTTTTTTCATTTTTAAATAGTTTTTCTCCGTATTAATACTTTATTATTTATCAAATAAAACGTTTATATACAAGATTAAATCATATATTTTCAAAATTTAGTTTATCCTATTTATAGACTACATTCATATGGAAACGTAGAGAGTATTATATAATAATAATTTAATAATATATCACTTTTCATTAAATCTTAGTGTTGCATTTGAATTAAGTTACACTCAACGATTACTGTAATGAAATTTACAAAAAATTATATGTTCTTTTAAAAAAAAGGTAAAAAAAATCATGGTGTTCTATATTTTATCCTCTTACAAAATATTCATCCTCAAAATTTTTAAATATTCTCCTCAATAAGGGAATAAAATTACACTATCCAATTGTGGGAAATACATATCATAAAAGAAGTCAAACAAAACTACCTCTTGAATGGAGAGAACAAAATTGGAAAAGGTCAATTAGAATATCACATACTAGGTTTCCAAAAGGGAATGATGTTTTTAACTATAAACATTGACATATAAGAAAAACTAACACCCAAATACTAATAGAGAGTTATATTGACCATGGTTTGGATAAATTTAATGACCACAAATCCATATACCAAAAAGGTTTGAAAAATGACATTGATTTTAAAAAAAATATTGATAATATACACATTATTCTTTCAAAATCCCAATCCAAATTTCCGTGAATTTTTATTAGTGGAGAAAATTGAATGAATTTTTTCCTTTTCATGAGCATAACCATATTCATCGGTTATTCCTTGAAAAATAATTGCATAATCTATTACGCAATTAGTTGAATCATTCCAATATAAATGAATATATAAGATCCCTATATGGATGATATTTCATTGATTCTATATATAGTTATTAATAAACAATTATTATCTCATGTTATAAATAAATAATAATATGGTGATTGAATACATTAATATATATAAACAAACCCAAAAAAAGATATACCATAACCTTAGTGAATTAAAAACCCTCCAAATTTTAATAAATTTAAATAATTACCCTGAATATCTCAAAATCCTCACATACAAATGCCTTTGATTTCATTAATTATCAGATCATTTTCATATAATAAAAATTTGAATAACTAATTCATATATTTTTCTTATTCTTAGTAATAACAAGGATTAAAATAAAACCATTAAGAATAAATATTTCCTCCTTCCATGAATAAAACCATGGAATATTGAATATATTAAATAAATAAAATAAGGATTTAATCAACATAAATGATATCATTAATCACTCTATCATAAAATTATTAATATTTTCCAAGGTCATTTATTTTATCAAATTTATATTATTCATATCAGTCATCTAAATATCCAAAATGAACTCTATTATATACATATTAAAAAATATTAGTGGTTAAAATAAATTAATTAACAAATCACAGTTCAAGTTTATCAATTAAATAGGTCATAATCTTAATTATAACTATTCATTAAAATAATTAATGAAGAAAAATTTACTAATATATATATATATATATCATTATTAACATTGTTTTTAATTTCAATCAATAAGCACTTCAATCAAACCACTTCTTTCTCAATTAATTAATTTGGCCTCGACTCCTTCTTCCCTAAAAATTTTCCGTAATATATTATCTATGTCATAGGTCTTAAAACTATTCATCCTAAATCTAATCCCGATAGTCACATTTAATATAATTAGCACTATTATAACTTCTCATAAAATTTATATGTCATTTGTAGTCTCCACATAATAAAAATAATAATCATTACTAAATACACATTAATTATTATGTTCATGTTCATCCCATTCTGACATATATTCTCTTAATTTCCATAAATTTCAGATTTTCTAATTTGTAAAATTATTGATAGAATAGGGATACCATTTTTTTTATTCATTCAAATAATTAAAAATTCATATTTTTCATCTAGATTTTTTGTATTTTATAAATTCAAAATATCATCTAATTCATATAACAAGTCAACATTTGGGCATCATCTCACATTTCAAAATATATGAATCAGAATATCATTTCCTCTATGGCCCCCACCACCAAAAATCTGATCGAACTATATCCATATTTTATTTACTGAGTCTATGATATTGTTAATTGTTATTTTGGTAATCTTATATTTTGATATATGATTAGTCATAATAAAATTATAATTCACTAACATTATAATCACATTTAATTTCTAATTAATACATTGTTTATTTCATTAAATTTTGACAAAATTCCTTTTGGTTCCAACCATTCATTACACCAAGACACATTGTTTGAGAAAAAATATTCATTTTGGGGAACCATATATTAATAAAAAATATATATATGATATTTAATTTGGGACCCCTTATTTTTAATAAATATAAATAATGCCTTAACCTATAACATTCTTATTATATAGTTATATTATTTATGATTTTTTATAAAGGATTTTTGTTTCTAAATCATATCCATATGAGTTACATACCTAGTTTGTAGCAAGGACCATTTTGGTAACCAGATTATGAATGTCTTTCTTAATAATCCCTTTTATATGTGATTACCCACAATTACCTTGGTAATAGAGACACATCCCATTTTAAAAATATAGATAGGGATGAAATTTCATTGAAATAACATTCCAAACCCATAACCAAACTTCAATTATATTTTCCTCCACATTGATTCATACATTGAAATATCCAATGAGACATTCCTAGAGATATCCATATAAATATCTATTGGTATTTCACATATTTTTTATCATCCTAGTATCAAATTGTTATTGAATCCAACCCTATTATACAAATTATAGGGAATAAAGAGCCTCAATCATATATAGTGCATCTTTTTAGTGAAATATATAATATATTACACAATCAAATGACTGAGGAATTTAAATATAAATTTTTGTTCTGTCAATGACTAACATTCATATAGTCAATAAGTGTGTAACGCCGTTCCCACAATGTTCTTCATAAGTAACACCATTTTTATACATATCAAATACAATACCATTAATCATAACATGGGGAATATAATGTATTAAATGGTGAATTTTAAAGCTTTATAAGGGAAAAGGTATGAAATATAATTCTATGATTATATGAAATAAAAATGTAATTATAATATTATGTGATCATTAAGATAATATATTATTTTCATAAAAATCCTATCATATATCTTAAACATGATTTTTGGAAAAACAATATCATTTCTGAAAAAATAGACAACAAGATTTTGAAATAATCATATATCACTCATTAATCATATTCAAATTTCTTTATATTGTTTAAAAATAATTAATGTAGAAAAAATATTTGAAATTTTACGTTAAATATCCACTAACATTAATCTAGTGGATTAGGAAATATCACATGTTTCCCATTTTGGATGAAAATTCTCGTATTTCTTAATGTGTATTAAGATACACCATATTCCCATACATGATAATGAAAATTGACTCATTTTAAAATATTTTATCATAATATTCAAATGGTTTAAAAATTTATTGAAGGTATATATAGTTCAAAATCATATCATAAGGATAATTATCAATATATGTAATAATTTTCTAATACAATCATCATATAATCAAGTCATAAACCATATAATGAAAACATGTTTCCTAAAAAAAAATTTATTTCACCTCTAAATATACCCTGAAAAATTAATGGGGTTAATAAAAAATCATCCAATATAATAATTAACCATCCAATGAAATAATAAGTATTTTATAATTTAACATTATCATAATTAAGGTTTAACTAATATCAAATAATTTCAACTTATATGGAAAACAATTTTGAATATTAAATAGTGAATTTATTGAAGAATATATCTATTAAACATCGAAACATTTAAAACAAAATACATTGTCAAAATACTTTTAAATGGAAATAACATTTGAAATATATAAATTAACATGTAATAACAATATATACTGATTTTTGAGGAAATTATATTTTTATCTTCTCAAAATAAAATTTTAGAAGTAAAATTTCATTAATATTTTTTGTCATATATTTACATGAAAATAATATCATAAAAATATAATTTATGAATTTAAAAAATTAATTGGTCATGATGATGGAAAATAATGTACATTCAAAACCCAATAAATTATATATTCTATTAATAATTTATGTAAAAGACAATCAGGAATTCTTTAAAAATTTACATGAATATTTCTTTCATGTTCATTATAAAAAATCAATCTTTTTTAAAAATTAAACTAAAAATTCGTTTTTATAATGTTAATATTTATTTTGAAACCATTTTTAGAAATCATTGTTAGGGAAGAAATGTGGTTTTAAATCAATTAGAGAAATATATATTATTTTTTTGTAATTATATTCCTTAGATCTATTTAATAAATAAATTTAAATAAATTAAGTTAAAACATTTATTATTTTCACATTACCAATAGATAAATGATTATGTGATTTTCTTGAGAGATGTATCATAAAAATTTATCATTATATGAATAAATAAAAAAATCCTAATAAATGATGAGATTTTTTTGAAAAAATAACAACATTGTTATGTTTTCTACAATAAATACCCTGAAAGTATGATTCAAAAAATAGATCATAAAATCACATTAATTATCAAATTGATAACCATAAAATAGAATATTCATATATATATAAACAAAAAATTGATTGTTTTTGGAATATGAAATGTGTCTCATAAAAAAATAAATTTTAGTGGAAAATTCACATATGATAACTCTCAAATTACATCAGACATGATCGAAAATCCTATATAATAGATATAATATTATTTCAAAATTGTAACATTAACATACACATATATATATATGATTTACATACTTCCTTTTACTATCAATTTATTAATAAATCTTTGATAATTCTTAATATCAAGAAATAATGATATTTTATTAATTGTAATGTTTGATTTTCTTTTTTGGATCCTTCTACATATATCATTGTTTGATTATATGTAACATCTTGTGTTTGTATAAAGAAGCATTATGTTCTATATCATACATGATATGCCACATTGATTATAATGAAACAAAAAAATATTATTATTTAATATTGTAGATTTCACATAGTCGTAGGATTGAAGGGAATGAATAATGTTACCTAAATTATGATAATAGGGTTTATACATGTTTTTTAATGAATATTTTCTTACCAATTGGTTTGGTGGTGAATATGATTGTTTTATTTATTCTTATAATGTTTAATTATTATGAAATATGTTTATCCATAAATGTATTATTTAAGAAAATTCATTTTACATTATATTGATCACCAACCCATTATAAATCATTTATTCTTCTATTTTTTAAATTTTATATGAAATAAATGTACTTCGTATTTTAAATAGGGACATAAAATTTTAAATTCTTTGACTTTTTTTGTATGCTTCTATTAATAATAATATTTTAATGTATAATGAAAAAATATGGAATTTTAAATCAAAACAAATATTAAAAATAATTTATTTATACAATGATATTATAATTTTAATTGGTTTTAATTTATAAATAAATAATTTTATCAGTTAATCAAATTAAAGTCATTTTAATAAATTTCAAATTGAAATTCCATATAAAAACAATATAATGGATTGGCAGTTTTACTTTAAAATCATGTTTTCTCTTTCAATTAAAGTAATTTATTTTATATTTATATTTGAAATTTTTTGGAATATTCATTTTCAAAAACAAAAATATGTGGTTTTAATAATTATGTCAAATTTTATCTAAAAGGTTGAAATTAATTTTCGTTGAATAGTATCAAGGATAATCATGTGTGTTACCACACATAAGGCTAAATCAGTAATTAATGGAATAAATAATATTATAATATTATAAAAATACCATAAAACATTCCAAAAAATTATTGGATGTGTTATTTTAGACCATAACAATATGTTGTCCAATGTCGATCCTTTTGGAAGCCATGAGGTTGTCATTTTTACACATATAGAATTTTATTTATTGTAAAGACCATGATGTCATAATCATGTCTATAATAACTATAACAAATTAATATTGGGTTATATATGTGAAATCATATACTATAAATATTATATGATTTTAAAAAACTATTAATTATATCATGGTAATATAGTTATAATTTTTTTAAAATAAATAATGAAATGAAATGGTTACACAATTATGATGTAGTAGTTTTTAAATTATTGAACGAATAAAATAAATCATATTATTAATACTAAAATAAAGTTTATCTTAAATAATTTAAGCCATAAAATATTATAATATATTTCAATGAAATGTTTGTGATGATTTAATAGAGTTTCGTAGAACATATATTATTGTTACGATATTTTTTAAAAGTCAACAACATTATAATTTCCAAATTAAAACTATTGGTATTTTAAATAGAAATTTTTTAGATGTTAAAAAATTAAAAAAACTAAAATATTCATCCAAAAGGTTACGATAAGTCTATAAATATCCTTAATGACCTTGTAATTAGTCATCTAGCATGTTAAGGTAAATATTTTATCTCTCAAATAATAAATTATCAGAAAACAGAAAGAGTTAAATGTTTTTACACAGAAATATATGGACTAAAAATTATTAAAAACTTATATAACAGTCATTGGATGATCATATTTCAACACATATTAATTCAATATTTAAAAAAAACTGTATGAATTTTGAATCAAAAATAAATTTATATTAATTAAATAACTATATGAATTTTAAGTGTACCCCTTACCTCTAATATTAAAGGGATCACATTCCCCTATATTACTCACAATTCAGAAACTATATATCTTGTCCATGATATTCCCAATCCCCTTCCAAGAATTTATCCTCACACTCAAGATTATTTTCTATAGATTTAAAACCCTCCATAGAGTTTTCAAGTTGTTATGAATGGTGAGTATTTAAATGATAGGAACATAAATATTTCATGTGGTGAGTTGGTCTCAAGGTAACAGATTTCATATCGATCTCCTTTTATTAAGGCATTACCTGATGTTTTGAATAGTTAGTGTCATATAAGTTATTTAAAAATCTATTTTGTAACATTATATCATGAATTAATATATTATCATAATATTTACGGTTTTTTGATGTTATTCGATAATGATTATTTATTCATGTGTTTTTCAAGTGGTAATCGAATCTTTAACTAAAACAAGATTACAGTTTTTTAACGATTTAATGGTTTAAATCATTCCCATTAATGTCCATAATTTAAATATTTTTTAGGGATTTGTTTATTTTGAGATGAATTTTTTAGTGTGTTAAATTTTTTTTAAAATGATTCAAAATGGTATGTGTTACTTTGAATAGAAAATTATATTTTTAACTGTTTCAACATTGTTTTAATAATGAATTAATTCTTTCAAAAACCTGAAATGTATTTTTTAATAAAATATATATATAATTTAACAATTTTTTAACCATAGTGAATTAGTTTTTATATTACAAGGTTTCCATTTTTATAAGATAATTTTTTTCAATTTTGAGTGCATGACTTATAAATATACAATGTGATTTAAATTTCAAATAGTTATTTTTCTATTATGATTCTTTTATGTGTTATGGTTATGATATGGTTCTACGGATTTTATTATGTCTATGGGTTTTTATATGATAATAGAAGGTTGGGTGAGCCCGTTATAGATCTATAATGAATTGGATAATGAGGTAGAGTTAAATTTTATGGTTTCGCTGAATAAATATATGAAATATATTATGATGAGTATTCCAAAGTTATCCATGAATGATACTATCAATGTAATAGTGAATTCTACAATATAATAATGATATGGATTCCTTTGGTTACCATTATGATTTATGCTTACTCTGGAGTGTTACAGTAATATTATGATTTCATGAGTTAGCCTAGTGATGTTATGTTTGATGATTTAAATTTATAATTTTGTGAGGTTGTTTTAATTTGTTTAAAATAATAATAGACTAATATTTTATTTATTTCAATCATTACCCTTACATATATTTTTTTTCATTCAATGTTTTAATCGATTTTCCTATGATTTATGGTTTGTATGAACAATGTTATTGTCATGATGAGAGAATTGTGTATTTGTCTCGAAAAGAAGTCATGTTTTTTTTCGAAAGGGTTCAATTTGGTTGAAAAATTTCATAATTATTATATTTATAAATATAATGTATTTCTATACTCTATATGCACTATTCCTAATTATCATAAACTATAAACATGAAAATATCCTCAAATTTTGATTCTTCAGTTGACATACTATTGTGTAATGATAATTCTAGGGTCCTTACAATTGGTATCAATAGAAACGTATAAATAACACTTGATATTATTATGTCTTATTAAGAGTTTACTATGTGATCATGGTTTTATTATTTTATTGTTAATCATATGATTAATGTCGTATAATCCCTTTATGAGGCTCTATGATCATAAATTTTAGGGTGATTAACTTTATTTATGGATACTTTTATTTTTGTGGTAATTTTGGGATAATACATTTGGGGATGTAAAATAAAGGGTATGAAATATCCTTTTTGGTTATACATGTTATGATTAATTTTTAATATTTTTCAAAATTGAAAGAATTTTATAATAAATATATTGTTTTAAAAATAGGACAACCCACAATAATGTGAATAACCCGTTGCGTCGGACACGGCTGTGAGAATGAAACCCATAATAGATGGGCGACAATGGTGCAGCTCCTACCGATAGATTACATGAATTCTCTCGTTTTTGTGACCTTTTCCTTTTTAGTTAAACGATTTTATGAATTTTCAATAATTATATATTATGAATATATTTTTTATAAAATAGATAACCATGGGATTGGAGAATTAATTCATGGTTAAGTGATTAATGATAACTTTAATGGAATTTTTAATTCCTATAATTCTATATGATAATGTAAAATAATGTAATATTGTATTTTATTTGAGTATGAAAATATGAATTATATTTTTGAAGAATGAATGAAATAATAATGGTGAATTGAGTTACTTTTATAAATAGTTTGCGTATATTGATGATTATAATTAATATTACATTTTTTTGTGACCACAAAAGTAATTAAATTCATTTGGGCATAAATATTTACATTTTTCATGGAATATTATGCAATAATGTATTTTTTTTAAATAATTTAATAAAATATTTTAGAGGAATTTTAAGGATTTTTATTTGTGGGTATTTCTATGTTCGATGTTGGGTAATATTAATGATTTTTTGAGATTGATGAAGTCTTTCATAGAAGGTTTTTTTTAAGAATTTTCTTAACATGTAGTAAACATTTTTTATGGTTATATTATAATGATAAGATAAATTGTTAATTAATATTTTTTGGATTATGTTATTATCTAAAAGATGAATCTATAGCAATAGGTGTGGAAAAATTCCACATAAACAGTCATTATTGCGGGAAAATATGAGTTAGTGGGGGAATTTAATTAATGGTTGATCCTACAGTTCTAAAGATTGTATATTTAATTATTTTCTTATTAAATTATGTAAATTAATACAATAAGTTGATGATATTGATCTTAAAACAAATATTATTTTCATTTATATCTCATACTAAGGAATTAGTGTCCTATTAACCAATCAAAAAATTAGTGTTTTGTGATACTTAGATTTCTCCAAATAATATTTATATCACAATCTGTTATAAAATTATTGTTACTTTTTTTTCTACATGCTTGTATTCATACATGATATTCTAGTATCTGTTATCTCATGTGACCTTCATACTATTAATTTTTTCCTTTTAAGTTTTATGATTTGTTAATCCTTTTTCTTATGTGGTATTCCAATAAAGTAATGTAGAAATGTCATTCAATAGTTACTGAAATGTAATTCAAATGACAAGGTAACAATTTTAAAAAGGGGTTTGGAATTTTAAATGATGTGTTATTTAAATGAAACACTATGTTCGGCAGCCTACATGATATGACACCTTGACCACAATTAAAGTACTAAAAATAATTATTATATATCGTATTTATCACATAATTGTTATAATGTATGGAATTAGATGTATTGACTAAATAATTAAAATAGTGTCTACATATTTTTATTTAATGATTCATTGGTTATCATATTCATTAGAACTGAAAATATAACCCAATTAAATATAAAAGATGTTTATTATGAAAAACAATATAAGTGAGAATAATGGTGTTTATAAATTAATCAAATCACACTTTTGGAATTATATTATTGAAATTAAAATTTAAACTACTATTTTATCATTCACCATATATATCTAATATACATTATACAATATTAGAAACATTTTACACATGAAATGAGTATTTTTCAATAAATTCATTTTTTCCATCAATTGATGAATAACACATTTTGAATATACTTTTATAATATTTTATAATCATATATGGAAAAATAAACTATTATTTATATGTAGGGAAAAAATTAATGTGGTCTAATTTTGGGTATTTTTCTAATAATATTCATTTTTAATGAATAATGAAAAATATTTCATTTTAAATAAAAAATCATCAAATTTATTTAAATATTTATATTATCATTTTATTTGATTTTAAATTCTAGTTTACAAATTTATTATCATTTTATTTAATTTATCCCATTGGAATCAATTTGAAATAGATATTGGTTATTAAAACATTTTTTACTTTTGAACATTTTACATTAAAAACATGTTTTCACATTTCATAAATAGAATTATTATTAAATTAATTTAATCATCATTGGTGTTTTGAATTGTATAAAATGTAAATACATTGTTTTTATAAGTATGAAAAATATTATCTAATAGAATCAAATTGATTTTGGGGGAATATTTACATTGGTAATTAATTTTATTACCACCTATAAAGGTAAATCGAGCAATTAAAGGCTAAACTAATATTATGATATCTAAAAAACATTTATTTTTTTTAATAATCTGGTTTGAGTAATTTGAGACCTAGAGAATAATTTTTCAAAAATTGGAGCATTTGGAATCCATGTGTGTTTGATTATGGGACTTGTGACATTTTATTTTATATAAATACATATCTGACATAATCATGTATCTCATAACTAAAATAATATGAATATGGGGTCATAAAATTGATTTCATAGATAAATAATAGTATCTATAAATATATTATAATTTCCTACATCATAAAAATAAGTTTATAATTTTTGTAAAAGTAAATAATAATATTATGTTTTTACACAATTGTTATGCAATTGTAGCTTAATTATGTAAAGAAGAAAATAAATGATATTATAAATACAGAAAAAATTAATTTCAGAGTCTTTATTTAATTAGATAAATTTATAGATGACTATGAAATGTTTTTGATGATTTAAATTACATTTTTTTACTATTCCTGTTTTTATGTTATTTTCCAAAAGACATCAAATGAATTGAGTAAAAATTAACACTATTTTTATTTCAAAATTCATATTATTTTATTAAATGTTATAAAATTTATAAAAATAAAATATTTGTAAAAATGGTTACAATACTTCTAAAAATGTAATCAATATCTCATTAATGGTTCATTGGTCATGTTATCATATCTATTTTTACTCACAATGTGTAAATTATTTGATAAAACATTAATAGTTAAAGGGGAAAACAAAAAGATAATTGTTTTTAAAATTTCAAAAAATATCAAATTATCATTTTGTAATTATATTGATTCCCAAACTAATATTATATCATAAATAAATATGTCTCAAACAATTTTATTTCAAAATTGAATTTATATTAATTTAATACGATTAATAATACCATGGGTTCCACTCCTCTCCCCTATAAAAGGACACTCATTCCACCATATTACTCAAACTACAAAAACCTTTTTCTTTGAACTTAACCTACCAAAAAACATCCAAGAATCACTCCTTAAATTATTTAATCCTTAGGTTAGGAATAAACCCATATATAGATGTGATAAATTGTTATGAATGATGATCTTCCAAAGTAATTAAATATAAAGATTGTATGTGACTAGTCAGACACAACGTATGTGATTTCATCTCAATATCATTTTATTGAGGGGTACAATGACGTTTCTCACCTCTAGTATCTTATAATTTATATATAAAACCGTTTTGACATTTTATTTCATGAATTAATATATTTTATTGATATTTAGATTTTTTTTATATATTATTCTTTGATTAATTTTCAATCATGTGTTTCTCATGTGGTAATGATCTTTTTTACAAAAACATTGTTATGAACGTTTTAATGATATATTCTTATAAAATATTTAATTAATTTAAAAATTATCAAAATGGTTTTAAGGACTAATTTATATGGACGTGAATTTTTTAAAAAGTTAATTCCATTAATTTTTTTCAAAATGGTGTCGGACACATTGATTCAAACATCTTCCTTTAAAATGTTTCAACATTGTTTTAGAAATGTATTGGTTAATTCAATAACATTGGATGTTTTTATATCAAATATTTAATTTTTGAAATTCCTTAATTTCATATCTCTATCATGTAATGATTTTTACTTTACATATTTACCATTTTATATTAAATAATATTTTATCATATATCAATGTGTTACTTATAGATATAAAATGTGATTTCAAAGAGGAAATTCTATTTTTTACATGATGCTTCTTTTATGTGTTAATATTATGTTATGGTTCTTGGCAATTACACATGTATATGATTGGTTATGTGATAAAATGAGGGTGGGTGAGTCTGTGATAACTCTCAAATGTAATTGGTATTTAGATAGAGTGAAACATTATGGTATCTCTTAAGAGATATACGGTATTTACTATGATTGGCATTCCAAATGTAACAATAAGGGTAACTCAATATGTATCGATGAAATATAATTTGTATGGATTATATGGAATCCACATGGTGTCATTATGATTAATTATTTATTTTAGTTTTTATAGTTATCTTATGATTTTATTTGCTAAGAAATAGAGGTAATGTTTTATTTGTGAAAAGAATGATTTTGTGAAAATGTTCTCAGGTGATTATGTTATTCATGGAATAACAATTTCTTTATTTAATTTATATCCCATTTATATGTTTTTTTGCTAATCGTATTTTTTTAATTAATAATATGCCTTATTATTTGGAATGAAATAATAGATTTTATGATGAAACAACTGAGTATGTGTCTCGAAACGAAGTCATGTTCTATATTTATTTAGTATACTTTGGTGGAAAATGTATATACTAAGTGAAACTCTCCACATGTAATATTTATGTATAAATTATAAGAGTTTTTCATAATTCTCTAAACACCATAACCGGAAAAAATCTCTATTGAGAGTTCTTGATTTAACTCATGATTATGTAATTTTTACTGCCAGGTCCTTAAAATTTGTATCCATGGAATGGTTTAAAACAAATTTGATATTATAATTTCTTAATAAGATTTTTGTATTTAATCATGGGTTTATAATTTTAAGGTTTAACATATGATCAATGTCTTAGATACCCCTTTTTAAAATTTATGTTATGATATTTTAAGGTGATTGATTGTATTTTTGGAGACATATATTTTTGAGGTAATTATGTGATACTACATTTTGGGATAAAAAATGAACCTTATAAAATAACATTTTAAGTTAAAAAACATTTATGGTTTTTTTGAGGATTTTATCATATTTGGTAAATTTTATATGATTTATATATATTTCGAAAATGGAAAACTGATAGAAAGGGAGAAAAAACTATCGTGTAGAACAAGGCTATGGGATTTGATCCCACAGACAAAGGGATACAATGATGAATCACCTACCAAAATCTTAGGACAACTCCCTAGTTAGGATGTCATTTCATTTTTAGTTAATTATATTGATGCATTAATAATACTTATATTTTTGGAATATGTTATTTATCGAATAGAAAATCATTGGATAGGAAAATTAATTGGTGATTATGTGTTTAATGTTATTTTGAAAGACATTTTTTGTTTCGGGAATCCTATATGATCCAGGTAGAAAATATATTATGGTATTTTCTTTTATATATAAATTTTAAATTATATTTTGGAATAATCAATGATGTAAATTAGGTTATTCATGTTATTTATGGAATCAGTGAATGTATCTTGAAGATTACAATTACAATTAAATTATGTGTGAGTCCTCATGAATAATTGGATTAAATTGGAGAAAAATATTTAAAAAAATTGGAAGATTATGTGATAATGTTATTTTTGGGATTCAATCTTATGCTATAATATTTTTAATTTATCTTGTAGAATTATATTTATCTAATGGTCTATGTTGATTATTGGGTTTTACTTTTTAATATTATTAATTGAATTAATTTTTCATATAATGTTTATATTTTTACGTGAATTTTCATAACTTTTATTACATATTTTTTTTGGATAACGTCATCTTATAAGAAGCAAATACAACTAATCATTTTTTTATAATGAGATTATCATAATGTTGGTTATAATATTTCAGGCTTGAAAAAATTACATTTAAATACTCATAATTTGGATTAAAAGATAATTTTATGGTGGAATGAAAATAAACAATGACTGCATACATATCAAGTATTTTTATTTATTTATTCTCATATTCATAGAAGTAAAATAATTCCATAATTCGATGACATTGATATTAATACAAAAATAGTATTCAGTTACTTGTCTTATTAAGAAATCAATTACATTTTAACCAATTAGAAACATATGGTTTATTAATTGTTATCATTTACTTAATCATTTTTTCCATCACTCTCCATCAGAACATGATGGTTATTTTTTATCCATATCCATGGTTTCCTACATGGTTTCCTAGTATGTATTTTTTCATTTGACCTTCATATAGATCATTATTTATTTTAAAGTGGAAGATTTTTTAATAATTTTTATTTTGTGGGTTTTTAATAAAGGAATTTTTATAATTCATGCAATAAATATGGTTCCTAAATTCAAATTTTGAGGGAACAATTTCAAAAATGGTTTGGGTGAACAGAAAATCCCCTGTTTTTAATACAAAAATCTATTTTCAATATCGTACATGATACACCACATTGAGCTTAATTAAACAACTAAATAATATTAATTAAAATTATTATTATAAAATAGACTTTTAAATGGTAGGAATGAATGGTAAAAACCAAATTAATAAAATAGGGATTATATACATTTGTATAATGATTAATTTCTTACCAAATTAATTATAAATCAAAAAAATTTGAATATTAAGGATTTTTTCTTGAAATTTTCATAAGTGTGAATATTAGTGTTATTAAAATAGTGAAAGCACACTTTTCAGATTAAATTAATCAAATATTTATTTTATATAATTTTTAACATTAATATAATATGTTTTATATCAAATATATTAGAATAAATAAAAATTTATGCATAAATGGAGTTTTGAAAAAAGGAATTTATTATGCCTACTAATTGAGAACCCTGTATATAATTTTTCTTCAATTAATCTAATATAGGTAATTAGAACCACTTAAAAAATTTTATTGGATATAAAAACATTATTATCATTTGAAATTTTTACATTAGAAACATGTTTTTTGAATCCTAAAACTGAATAAAATCTATATTTATTTTAGGAACATTGTTTAATTTTAAAAATTATAAATATTTGTTTTCCATTAGTTAGATAAAATTGATCTAAAAAGTTCAAATTAATTTTTTGTGAATTGTAAATTTTATAATAATTATTATTATAACAGTTTGTGGTAAATCATGTAATAAATGGTTAAAAATGTTATAATTTTATAAAACTACACTATCACATTTTATCAGTTTATTTAGTAGTTATTGTTGTCCAAGAAAATCCTTAGACCAAAATTGTGGTTAGTGGAAGCCAATTGGGTGGGATTATGAAACATATATTATTTTCATTAATATAAATACAAAGATGTCATAATGATGTCTCTCCTAATTTAAGAAATTTTAATATTGGGTTTTATAAGTGCTTTAATATACTATAAATAGACTCTATAAATATAAAAAGACTACTTATATCATGGATGACATGAACCAGACTAGGTACCATGGATAACCTATAACTCAGCCCATCCTAACATAAGTCTAAGGGCATTCCCATTCCCCAAGGGTTGACGACGTGAAGAAGGAATCATACAACCTACATGGGGGAACAATTTCTTCCACAACAACACAGAAGAAAATATAAAAGGTTATATGTCATGACCTGTCCAAGTGGGGCTCGTGCCGCAACTCCCCAAGCCCGCCTCCAATAGGCCAGGGGATGGAGACCAACACCGAGTATGCATGTCACTAATATGGGAGGCATTTCCTATAAACCTGTACACACACACACACACATCTCCAAGCCCACAAACCTGAAAAGAAAAAAATAAAAAAATGGAAATTCATGCGTACACTAAAATCCCGACCAACATAGTACAACATGAAAGTAATGTACAATAATGTAAAACCGTGGGCCAAAGTACAAGCCCACTGATTGAATGTATGAAAAAAAATTCTATCCTATAAATAAAGGTACTTGGAATGCAATCCATATTTATAGTAACACACCTCGGCCTTCCTGATCTCACTGAGCACCATCTGGTCCGGGACCACCTAGAATCCTATCAACGGCTCAGTCATCTGCAGAAGACACGACACGTGAGGGAAAAGCCTATGCAGGAGAGAGTATAAAAATAACTCGTAGTACTACCCAAAAACTATAAAGGGATACAAAAAATTAAATACCGCAATGTAATTATACAGTCATCTCTACATAGTATATGTTTACAGAATAAATTACAAGAATATCCAAATATACTCATACGCGATCAACTATCGTGAAGCCACCAATATGATCCAACACAAAGATTCTATTAATCATGTAATAGGGAGAACACACTCCTAGGTATGAAGAGAGAAATATGAAGTATTAGTTCCTAGATAACTCACTCTACAAGTACTAAATAATAGGATGCTCAGATGAGGATCACAACCAATAGTTTTAAGCTGCTTCCAACAACTCAGTCTGAACTAATCCGCTAAGCAGAGGATCGACGCCCGGGTAAAGATGGACACGTCGATACCAAGAACTCTGCCTAGGGTTCCAAGAAGGAAAATAGTATCTAGCTCTAAGTCACATAGAGGGGATTCCAACAACAGTATCCAGGAAGTCTTGCTAAAAGGATCACACTCATGTACATAGGAAATGATACCAGAAACCTTCAGGGAAATGACCAAGGATATGAACCCTATAAAAGATACTCCAAGTCACGAAATTGCAGTGTATCAAGCCATATTTTCATGGAATGTAGTAGGGGTAGACAACGTTTTCCTTGAATTTGGGTATTGCCCGTGTAAACGGCCCATGTAATCCATCCAAGCTGTCTAAAACCCAAATATATGGTGTGTAGAAGAAGCACATGTCGTGTTCCTTGACTCTGGGTACTGCCCGTGTAAACGGCATGTGTAATTATTCTTATTGTATAAAAGGTAACTACACGGCATGTAGAAGGATTACATGTTGTGTCTGAGTGTCCGAGTTTCACTCCGTGTATGCTGGCCATGTGCCCGTACACGGCCTCAACTCGTGTTTCTCTGCCTATGAAACAGTACACTGGGTATCCCATGTATCTAGCCGGGTCTAACTTGGAAGTGTATACACGCCGTGTCCTTGGTCGTTTACCCATCTTGTGTCTGTGTACTCTTGTAGTACACGCCAGGTTGTTCGCCAAATAACACACGTCGTGTAGCCCATACTACACGTCATGTAGTCAGGATTTCTCCAGAACAGTCATCATCCTCGTTGCGCCTTGGTTGAACCTCTGGATTCATGACCTGTTATTTGTTTTCCATGAAACTCGAGATCTTAGGTCTGCTCATTGTCGTGATGTCGAATCTGTGGGTATCTATCCTTCAATCATCTCTAAAATCTGATTCCAGTCACCCGTGCTGAAATAGATCGAAGAATGATATCTTCTGATCCTCTTCGATCAGTCCATCGCCTCCACATTCGCACCTCTGTGGGGTTGTATTGATGTCAGGTCTTCAATTTGGGAACGATGCATCGCAAAATGGATGATCAAAGATCCATCATTCATATCTTCGTGAAGAATACGTAGAACGCACATGAAGAACGCATGAAATTATGGAAATAATTCACAACAAATTGAGAGGGATGAACCAAGAACGATGTTCGTGTTGATCTTGGTTCGTCACCATTAGAAGGGTAAACGAAACCAAAATAACCTTGAAGAATCAATCCACAAAATCTTCGAAAAAGTATATCATGAAAATATGATCGATCTATAGGATAATCTGTTTGTGGATTAGTCTTCGTTCATAGTAAATATAACAAACAAGAATGAAATCACAAAGATAAAACAACTCCCCCCTGGATCTATGGCTTTCGTCGGCGAAGATCCAGTCGTCGCGTCATCGTCGCTGATGAAACCCATCATGAATGTAGTCTCCACGTTGGGGTTTCATCTAAATCCTCCAGAGCCTCCAATGGTTTCAGGGATATGATATCTATAACCCTAGACGCCTGTGTAAATCATTATTTAAAAAGATATAACGAGATTCGCTGCAACATTATTTAATATAATATTTTATTATGTATACGTCCAAAAACTAGATTTCACCATCGGCATGCGCCAACTAATGTTAGGTCTCTCCTAGGGTAAACCCGCTGCTCTGGATGCAATGGTGCCCTCATATTTCTGATCTGAGCTACCATTCATGAGTTATTCCACTTTTTCATGAAAACCCTACACACACATTATTTAATTATTTAATTAAAATCAAACATTTGTTCCGGACTCTCCAGGCCTCAGAACAGCAGGACATCACAAATCCTTGTCTTGAAATAATTCCCACATAATATTAAAAAATACATGAAAAAATCAAGGATATTACATCCTCCCCACCATAGGCCTTTACGTCCTCAAAAAGAAAAAACAAAGGCTACTCAAAAAGATGTGGGTACTACGCACGGATCTGAGCCTCCCACTCAAACGTTCTCTCCTAGAGATTCTCGTACTTCCACCAGACATGCACTAGGGTAATATCATTCCCAAAAAGGATCTTCTCCTACTAATCCAAGATCTCCACTATGTACTCATCAAAGGTCTCTCCATCCTCGATGTCTGGCTCTCCCCAGTCGATAACCTGCAATGAATCATGCATGTACCTCAGCAGCTGCGACACATGAGAGAAGTTGTGTACCCAGTCCATCTAAGGAGGTACAACCAAGAGGTATGACACCTTTCCAACTCTAATAAGTATTTGAAAAGTGTTGATGAGCCTTAGAGATAGCTTGTCTCCTCAGCCAAATCTCTGCAATCCCCGTCGAGGTGAGACTTGAAGAAACACAAGGTCTCCATCCACGAACTCCAACGGCCTCCATCTCCTGTTGGCATAAGACTTTTGCTGAATCTGTGTAGTCCACATCCACACCTAGATGACTTGTACTTTCTTTGTAGTAGCTCGCAGCATCTCTGGGCCCATGAGTGCTGACTATCCTCGGTCAGTCCAACAAAGTGGTGACCTATAAGGTCGCCTGTACAAAGCCTCTAATGGTGCAATACTAATAGTGGAATGATAACTGTTGTTATAAGATAATTCCACCAATCATAGGTGATCCTCCATGATATGACCGATGTCATGTATACATGTTCGTAGCATATCCTCCAAAACATGGATGTTCTGCTCAGTCGACCATCAGTCTGAGGATGAAAGACTGTCCTCAAGCGTAACCAAGTCGCAATAGTTTCCTATAATCCCTTCCACAAAAGGGATGTGAAAAAGCATCACGATCTGAGACAATCAATGATGGAACTCCATGAAGTCGAACTGTCTCCTACATGTAGAGGCGTACCATGCTCTCCACTAAGCTCTACTTCTATAATGCTAGGATGTGGGCCAACTTAGTGAGTCAGTCAATGATCACCCAGATGGCATTGTGTCCCCTGGACATATGTCGAAACCCATCACGAATTCCATGGATTCATATCCCCCTTCCACTCTGGAACCTCAAGGTGCTGAGTCAAAAATTATAGAACATGGTGCTCATCCTTTACTTACTGACATGTAAGAGACCAAGAAACAAACTCTTTCACATTCTTCAACACTCTCGGCCACTAGAACTGACATCAGAGGTCCTGGTATAACTTTTCCACGCTAGGATTATCCACCAAAGGAGATGTGTGGAACTACATCAAAACCTTCTCCAACAATGCCACTGGTATTACTACGCGCCCTCTAAAAAGAACAATGTGATCACAACCATTTTAATTTCAATCAATAGCATCACCTACGGATATCTAAGAACGTAGAGTCCCACATTTAGTATCCTCGAGCTGTGGCTCCCTAACTCTATATAATAGTAGAGGGTTGACAACCATCGGCTGAAGGTTAACTCCCTAATCTCTATCCTTGATGTTTAACATTAAAGAGTCCAACTGCCTCGTCGCCTCATCCAACAACTGTGAACTTGATTTCCTGATGAGAGCATATTCCACATCGTTCCCCTTCCAAGAAGTATAAAGTTTCTAAAAGTCATAATCCTGGAGGAACTCAAGCCACCGCCTATGTCTCAAATTCAGAAACATCTAATAAAAGATATATCTGAGACTCTTGTGATCAGTGTAGATGATGAAAGGCTCTCCCATCTAGTAGTGTCACAACATCTTCAATGCGAAGACTACCGTTGGAATCATGAGATCATGGGTTGCGTAGTTCTACTCGTGTGGCCTCAAATGGTGTGAGCCATAGGAAATCACCTCTTTCCTTTGAAACAAGAAACAACCAATCATAGTTCCTGATGTGTTTCATAACACTATGCAGTCGATAGCATCCTCGGGTAATCTCATGATCGGGAAGATCGTCAAACTCTGTCTCAACTGCTGAAAAGCTTGCTGGCATCTCTCAGTCCACATGAATGGATGCCTTTTTTGGGTCAAGACTGTCATGTGTGCTGAAATACTAGAGAAATATGAAATTACTCTCAGAAAGTATCTTGAAAACCCAAGGAAACATTTCACCTCCGTCACATTCTGGAGTGGCTTCAATGCTAACATAGCCTCTACCTTGGCTGGGTCCACTGGCACACAATCTGATGAGATAACATGTCCCAAAAATTGGTCCTCCTATATCTAGAATTGACACTTTGAGAGTTTCCCATTCAACTGGTGCTCTCAGAGTGTGTCCAGAACCATCATTAAGTGCCTCGCGTGTTCATCCTTTGATGCAAAGTACATAAGGATATCATTGATGAAGACCACCACGAAATGATCTAGATAGGGATGAAAGATCCGGTTCATGAGTCCCATAAACACTGTTAGAGCATTCGTCACAACGAAGGGCATCACCAAGTACTCATATTTTCCGTAGTGACATCTGAATGTCATCTTCTGTATATCCATATCCTATACTCGCAACTGGTGATATCCTGATCATAGATCAACCTTCAAGAACCAATGTGCCCCTCTTAACTGGTCGAAGAGGTCATCGATCCTTGGTAGTTGATACTGGTTCTTTACAGTCACATGATTCAAGAACTGGTAATCCACACACAGCCTCAATCTCCCATATACCTTCTTGGAAAACAACATTGGGGCCTCCTAGGGTGAAAAACAGGGTCTCACAAATCCCTTCCTCTTCAAGTCTTCTAGCTGGAATCTCATATCACGATGCTCAAAAGGAGCCATTCGATATGTTGATCCTGATACCGGTTTCGTCCCGGGTTGCAACTCAATACATAAATCTATCTCCCAATGGGGTGTTAGTCTGGGTAAATTCTCTGGGAAGATGTCCTCTTAATCAGCCTCTACTACTGGATACTAGAAACTCATAAAATCTGCTACTAAAAGGGCTAGTCTATCCTACTAATGTGAAATTGGTTGTACCATCCTACGCACAAGTCCTTCCTTCACTACCTAGGTCTCCTTTTCACCGATGAAGGAGAACCTCGTTCCATCACTAAAGAGACACTTTACCCTTCGCCTAAAACATAAAATCTGGGCATGAACTCTGGATATACATTCCATACGAAGAATGACATCGTATGGCCTCAAAGCTACCACCAAGAGGAACCAACCGAAACTCTTGCCACCAATGGTGAGGTCACACTGTATGCAAAGGAGTTTGATCTCTGATCCTTCTTCGGATGGTGTTTTTAAGAGTAAGAGTTGTGTCAATTGCTCAAATGGAATCTCATGGTCTCGAACATGATAAGAAGCTAGAATATAATGACAAGTACCTATGTCTATCAGTATGGAATACAATGTAGAAAAGACACAGATTGTACCTCTAATCATTCCAGGAGTACCTGGGTCATAAACCTCGGCTACCTACAGCTATCCCGGCATCTTCCCACCAGCTCACTGAACCTGGGTTGGACCTCCTGGGGGTAGTGGTGGTAAATGGCCAAAATTCCAACCACCTCCAGCTACTCTCCCAATTCCTCTACCACGTTTTCGACCCTGTGGATCTATCTACTACACACATTGCCTCTGCCTTGTAGGTCCATCCACTGCTCCCTTTCCAGTAGTACGGCGGGTCGGACAATCTCGAGCGAGGTGGACCCTTCCATCACATGATTAGCAACGCCTCTCTTGAGGCTGGATGGATGCACCCTAAGAACCCTTTATTGCAGATCCTTTGTCCTAGGGTCTCCTCTGAGAATGTCTCTCACACCTGGGTCATTGACATTGGCTCCATGCTACCGTGGTCTCTGCTATAGATCGCTCACTACTGACAACTTCTAGGTGTATCTAAGTTTCCAAGAATCTCTCGACCAACAATGCCCGCTTGAGCACCCCATCATAAGCTGAATTGCTCATTGGGATAATTCTAGATCAGATTATTATGCACAAACCCCGCTCAAAATTCCAATATCAGATGTACTGATCCCTAACCATATCCATTGAGTACCGTGAGAGGTTGGGAAACCTTGATGAATAGTCAGCCACCGTCATGGTTTCCAACTGTTGGTGAAAAACCTATTGTATACATAATCCTCTCAGGGTAACCTATGAAAACTCTCTCTGATGATATGATCAAACTCTGACCATGCAAGAGTTGCTTCATCGTGAGTCTGGAGAACCAAATCCCACTATTGCCCTGTCGATCCTTGTAGAAGGCTCGCTGCCAAGATCACCATCTGTTTTGCTGGTGTCCTGACCAAACTGAAGACTCTGGCCACTGCCTTAGGCAATTCCTTTGCTACCTATGGGTTCAGCTTTCCTCAAAACCTAAGGGGTATCTACCTCTGAAACTCGTGGAGTGCGCTCAGCCTGCGCTACTCATCTACTGGTACAGTAGGCACTAAACACTTCTCTATTGGTGGTGGAATAACTGGCACTCCACCTGAGGGTAAAACTAGGGGATCTTTTCCATGTATTTAAGCTTCATCACTCAGGGGATCATCATTGTGATCGAGCTGTTGGATCCCAGCAGGTGCGCATCGTGATGGAATCTTGTAAAGATGTACCACATTTAGTGAGTATATCTGGAGAGCTTACTCAAGAAGGACATGGAAACCACAAACCATTCTTATATAATTCATGTACCATTATTTTCCCCTTCAACTAGTGTTCTCATGTTCCGAGTCGAAAATAAAGTAATCAGGGTCCTGGTGTATGGATACGTCAGCCGCCCACACCAACACTGGAGTCCCTAGCAAGAAATCCGAACTTGAAACACATAACACTATTTCCCCAACCCAACTCACAGACTCTCGGTCCTACGTTAGAACCAACCACCTCTGATACCACTTTGTCACAACCCGTTCTAGTGGGGCCCATGCCATAACTCCCCAAGACCACCTCAAATATGCCAGGGGAAGGTGACTAGCACCGAGTAGGCATGTCACTAACATGGGAGGCATTGCCTATAAACCTGTACACACACACACACACACACGTCTCCAAGCCTACAATGTAGAAAACTAAAAACTACTAAAAATGAAAATGCATGTATACACTAAAATCCCAACCAACAGAGTAAGATAGTAAAGTACAATATAGTAATGTAAAACCAGGAGCCAAAATTATAATCCCACCAAAATAATGTCTGCAACAAATTAAAATCTATAAAGAAAGTTACTGGGACACCAATCTGTTGTCGTAGGAACACACCTTGGCCTGCCTGATCTCATTGAGCACCGTTTGGTCCTGGTCTACCTATTATCATGTCAAAGGCTCACTCATCTACACAAGACATGACACGTGCGGGAAAAGCCCATGCAGGGGTGAGTATAAAAATACCCAGTAGGTAACCCCAAAAACCACAAAGAGATACAATAACAGAAATACCACAAATTAATGATACAGTCAGCTCTTCAATGTATATGTTTATAGAATATATAACAATAATATCCAGATATACTCATACATGATCTACTACTGTGAAACAACCACTAAGATCCATCTTTATAATTCTACTAATCAGGTAATAGGGAGAACACAATCATAGGTCTAAAGAGAGAGATATGAAGTACTCATTCCAGGATAACTCACTACACAGGTATATTAGAATATGATGCTCAGATGAGGATCACAAGAAATAGCTATGGGGTGATTCAAAAAACTCAGTCTGAAATAATCTGCTATGCAAAGGATCGGCGCCCAGGTAAAGTTGGTCTCGTCAATACTAAGAACTCTACCTAGGGTCCAGGAAGGAATATAGGATACGACACAAAGTCTCATAGATGGGATTCTAAAAACTCTATTCAAGAATTCTTGCAGAAGGGATCATACTATTATACATAGGAAATGATACCAGAAACCTTCAGGGAAAAGACCAAGGGTACAATCCCTATGAAAGATAGTCCAAGTCACAGAAGAAAAACAGCTCAAGCCATGTAGAACAGGTTACACAGCATGTAGTATGGTTACACGCTATGTTCCAAGACTCTGGGTACTACCTGTGTAAACAGCCCGTGTAATCCGCCCAAGCTGTGTAAAACTCAACTACACGGCGTGTAGAAATATCAGATGCTGTGTTCCTTGACTCCAGGTAATTCTCGTGTAAAAGGGTTGTGTCATTAGGCTTGTCATATAAAAATTAACTACATGGCGTGTAGAAGGATTACATGTTGTGTCCGAGTGTCCAGGGTTTGCTCCATGTACGCTGGCCATGTGCCTATACACGGCCTCAACTCATGTCGCTCTGCCCGTGTACCAGTACATGGGGTATCCCATGTATCTGGCTGGGTCTGACTGGGAAGGGTATACATGTTGTGTCCTTAGTTGTGTACCCAACCTGTGTCTGTGTACTCCTAGAGTATACGCCAGATGGTTCATTGATGAACACATGTCATGTAGCACATACTACACGTCGTGTAGTCGGGATTTTTCTATAACTGTCGTCTTCCTCCTCGCGCCTCGGACAAACCTTCGGATTTGCGATCTATCAGATGTTTGCTGTGAAACTCGAGATATCAGGTCGCATCGTCGTCGTGATGTCAAATCCGTGGGTTTCTGGCCTTTGATCGGCTCAGGAATCTGATTCCAGTCACCCGTGTGTAAATTGTTCGAAGAATGATATCTTCCAATCTGCTTTGATCTGTCCATATCCATAGTAGTCGCACCTCTGTGGGGTTGTACTAATGCCATATCATCAATTTGGGATCATTCCATCACACAACGGATGCACAACTATCCATCGTTCATATCGACTGGAAAATTGCATAGAACGCATATGATGAAACTGAGAAATCTTGGAAGAAAGTCACAACAAATCGAGAGGGAGAAACCTCGATCGATGTTTGTGTCGATCTTGGTTCGTCACCATTAGAAGACTAAACAAAACCAAAATAATCTTCAAGAATCAATGCCACCAATCCCCACAAAAGCGTATCCTGCAAATACGATCAATCTACATGCTAATCTATTTTTAGATTAGTCCGCGTTCATCATAGAAATCAAGAACGGGAACAAAATCACAAAAAGATCAAACACCCTACCTGGATCTGTGGCGTTTGTTGGCGAATATCTAGTCACCGCGTCATCGTCACTGGTGAAACCTGTAATGAACTTCGTCTCCTCATTAGGGTTTCCTCCAAAGCCTCCAGAGCCGCCATGGGTTTCATGGTTTTGGGAACTGTAACCCTGGACCCCTGTGAAAATATTTATTTAAATTGATAGAAAGATATTCCTAGCATCACGATTTAGTAAAATATTTTTATTAAATATTTTATTACAATTACATCGAAAAACTAGATTTCACTAGCAACCTGTGCTAGTTGATGTTAGGTCTCTACTAGGGTAAAACTGTTACTCTAGATGCAATAGTTCCCTCAGATTTCCGATCCGAGCACCCGTTCAAGAGGTATTCCCCTTTTTCACAAAAACCCTACGCACAAATTATTTAATTATTTAATTAAATTCAAACATCTGTTCTGGGCTATCCGGGCCTCAGAACTGCACTCCGTCACAAATAGTGGTCTCGAAATAATTCCCACATTATATTAAAATAATACATGGAAAATTCTGAGACATTATATGATATATATTTCAAACGTAAATCTACACTGGGAGTAAATGTAATAGGACACAATGAAGCAGAAAAGACAATGTATTATAACCCAATGTACTAAACTGGAAAACAATTCCAAGGCCCATATCCACACAACTCACCAATTTAAAATATCAAAAGAGTGATCCACCTCAATGATATCTATTAACATTGCTCAAGCCTAAAATAAGAATGTCTACAACCACTCGATGGAAAATTTAGTTTGTGTTCTTAAGCCCATTAGGATACAACAAAATATTCTATAACTGATTTCAAATATAGATTTTACAAATAAATGCATTCAATTTTTTAGAATAAACATGTTTCAAAATTAAAAAAGTATATTTATATAAAACTTGATACACATTTTCAAAATGATTATAAATACATTCGAATCACTGGATTTACTTTACAAGGGAGGGAATATTTCTAAAACAATGGATTAAGTAAAATATTTATACAAAATAAATTATATAAATTTATATGTAATTTAAAGAAGATAATACCATCATTGGCATATATTTATATCTAAAATATAAATAAACAATTAATAACATTGTCATATGTTGGAAAGAATGATATTATTATCCAGCTATAGGATTCTATACTCTCTATATGAACATAGAACAATTCATATATACATGTCTCTATAAAAATATACAAAGAAGACTCGTTGCAACCCATCATGGATGTGAGCCACCATATGTATGTTTTTAGAACATTGTCATTGTGTAGATTGTATCCCAAAAACTCACTAACAAACTATGAATTGAATTCTCTCTTACATTATGGGGGACATATTTAATGAAATCATAAAATATTTTCAATTAAATTATTCCATTAAAATTCCAATTTATTTCAATTTCAATCCAAATTATGTTTTATTCAAAATCATTCTTTTTTTAGGATATTAAAACACATGGTTTCTATCATATCAATATAATAAATTTTCATGAGTTTGAAATCCATTAAAAAACAATTACATCAAATTCTCAATAAATTTAATCAATTTAATATAAAATTTTTCCATCAAGTAAATAATTTAAATTCACCAATTTAAATCACCTGATTTCTATAAACCCTTGCCAATTCAATTGAATCAACTATATTCTATGTATTAATTCAAAAACAATTTCAAATAAAACAATTATAATGAATTGAGATTTTTCAATTCAAATGAAAAAAAAGTATGAAATTGAATTTAAAACATAAATTGAGATAATTAAATATATATGATGGTAATAAATTAGGCATGTCGGGATAGAAAGACCAAACTCTTTTCAATGAATGACACTTACAACAGCACCCGTCAATGAAAAAAATGGGTAAAATACATGAAAACTATACCATGTACTGTGATACAACTCCATAAGACATGTATCCCTAAATTCCAAGATGATCCATTTAAAACAAAGGAGGTGATGAAGAGAAAAACATGATTAATGTTGTTGAACACATACCGGGTAATCGCTCCCAAAAAAATAAAAAAGATCCAAAGAAGATTTTCATGAACTTAAAGGAGTTGAGTATCTCAAAAATGCATCATAGAATCTATAGGTATAAATACAAGAATTCTGGAATGAGTATTCCCAAGTGAAAAATCCAATAACATCACATTAAGATGGGTGTAGGATGAGTCGTGATGCATACCAAGGAGTCACAACATTTAGGTCATGCAAGAAAAGTATGATGAAAAAAAAAATCATTTCCTAGAGATGAATAGATGATCTTTATTCCCTTCGTGATGTGTACCTCTGGTATACATAGTATACTAGCTCACACCATGATCTCCACATTCAAGGCATGATTGCCCATTCCAAGAAATTCTATCAACACCATGTACACGATGTATACTTAAGGTTCATTGTGTGGACACGTTCTGCAGTCTACAATAAACACCAAAAAATTAAAGAAATGTATTTTTATCCAAACGAGAACATATAAAAGGTGGAAAATAAATCGATCAAGCTAACAAGATGTTACATTCTCGCAAACATATTAACATTTTCTAACAAAATAATTATGATGAAGCTTAAATGCTAAAAATATGATGCCACTGATACCTTATCAGTGGAACACGTTCCCATGTATCATGATTATCAGAGAAATTTTTCCATAGTACACATCTGAATTTTCTTTTCCTCACATCATGAATCATGGTTATAGAATCATCTATCCAGACTATTCACTTATTAAAAAATATAAATTACGCTTGACCTCAAGATCTATCTAGCTCAAAACGCGAGATATATCAGATAGATTATTTATCAAATGCAATACAGGGATCGCATTATGTATCTATGTCTTATGTGGTGGATTTCCCAGCATGAACAACAACCAAAAAAGGTCCTACAATCCAAGGAGAAAGATTTTATTTCCATCGAAGCTATCGATAACCCAATAGAGTTGAGGCATTAAAGAACACTTGGTCAGTAACTAAAAATTCCAATGTTCTACTATGTCGATCTGCATAAGATTTATATTGTCGTTGTGCTATCAAAATCCTATTATGTATCAGCTAAATACCCTACACTATGCTTTTTCCATCAAAATATATGTCCCCTTCTAATGATGAAAGCCGCAAATATTTTAAAGGTCGGCCAAAAAATCCCTCGAAACATTCCATTCTTATAATGGACTGGTAACTTTTGTTATAAGGGAACTCATCCTTCCCCCAGTGATCATCCCAAGACCTACCGAACTCGATAACATAGGATCTAATCCTATCCTTAAGATTATTCATTGATATTTCTATGTATCCAACCAAATTCTTATGGTATTCCATGCTCAAATGAACCTAATATCCCATTTCCACCTAAATGCCTCTCAAATAGCTAGAACTGAACCTATGATGCCTATTAGATACTATAGAATTAGGAAATTTTTAAAAATAAACATTATATTTCACGTAGATATTGCGTAAGTCCTATAATTTTACCGTATAAAAAATCTGAATAAAGAGAGACCACATTGGTCAGATTGTCAATCTGAACCCATATTAAATTATTTTCTCAATGTGTAAAAGGAAACTCAACACAAATGTCCATACAGATCTCATCTCACGTTAAAGTAAGGACTATAAGTGGATGTAGTAAACCCCAAGGGTGCCGGTGATCTACTTTAACTTTCTGGCACATATTGCAATGAAAGAAATACTCTGTAATGTCTTTTCTCATACGTAGACACCAGAACTCTTTCCTCATGTTATAGAACATATCAATAGTTCCCAGTTGCACATAACATTAAGAATTATAGAAATCCTCCATCACTTGTATTCATGCCGCTAATAGCGCTATGATTTTGTTTCGATATCATAGAAAAACCCATTAATAAAACAACCATATGGAAATAATCTCCCCACCGTAACAGGATTCTCTAGTGCAACATAACTCATTATGAAGCTTGTATCCTGAATGAATCATCTCAGTAAGAGAAGAAGTCGAATTTACACTCACTAAAAAATCCCTATCCCATTCCTCCTAAACAGTAATAAGCAACTATGAAAATAGAGCTGTAAAATTATACTCTATAATAGATTTTATCACATCCCGAATTAGATGTTTCCTTCTAAATGCATCAGCATTGACATTCCCATTCCATGTAATATAGGTAATGTTAATGTAAAAAGTTTTCAAGTACTCCTCAAAATGAATTTTTCTAAGATTCAGATCAATTTGGGAGAAGATATAACATGTGATTTTGTGGTTTCGACACATTATATTTATTTTTCCCAAATGTTAGTGTTTCCAACTCTTAAGAATGTGCATCGCATCATCATCTTCCAGATCATTGGTATGATTATTCTTCGTGTGTGGCCCAATATAGTGATATCCGTATGCTACTATATGATTACCATCTATAAGAATGTATCCATATCCTGAACCTAATGCATCAAAAAAATAATATAACCATTACTGAATTCTAGATGATTAACCACTGACATTGCAGTCAATAGAAATTTCAAATCTCTAAATGACAAATGATATTTATCATCCCTTTTTAACTTCAAACCCTTATAGGTCAGAGAAATCATTTAGTAATCCAACATTATGAAGTTCTTCACAATCCTATGGTAATATACGACTAATCCCTTGATACTCTAGTAGAACATGATATTTTGTTGTTTCTACGTTGTGATAACAGCCTTCTAGATATCATGATAAACTGATACAACCTATTTAGAAATCACCGGTCCCAATTATTTCACTTCCCAATTCAATAAATCATACATTGAAAGCATGGCATAAAGGCCGGGATTTCATAGAAGAGTTGAAACTATTTTCATATGTTGTACATGATATTCCTCATAATTGGATAAAAGAATAATATCATCGGCAAAGACTGCCAAAATGGTTTCCAGATACATGTTGAAAATCATTTTCATTAAAGCGATCAAAATGGTATGATCATTTGTTAGGACAATGAGAATAACAATATAATAAATTTTCCCATACCTGCTTCGAACGGAGGTCTACTGAATGTCATATCCATTTATCATCATCTTATTGAATCAAAATCAAAGGTTGACCTTTTAAAACCACTTATCGCCTTTTAGATGATCAAATATATCCTCAATATAATGCAACATATTTTTTTTTTGTAACTCGATTGATCTTTAGATTATAAACACATAAGAAAAGAGAACAAAATTACCTATAAGAAAAGAAAAATAACACACCCCAAGGTGATACACTTTGATGCACAAGGCCTTTATCAAGAATATCATCTTACTAATAAATCATCACATTCAGCTCATTTGGTTCCATATGGTGAGAGGGGACAAAGACAGGTTGAGCATAATGTGTTATGTCAATTTAAAACTAAACCTCTATTGCTTTTCAAAGGAAAGAGAAATTTGAAAGGAACACATCATAAAACACATCCAAAAATGGAAAAATATTAACAACAATTTAATATCTCTCTAGGTTAGACGAAACCACATATATAACATTACCCATCTCCAGATAAAATGGTTCACCTCTACTTGACCGTATGTACCATTCTCATTGAAAAAAAGGGACACACTTTTGGGGGTAGTAATGTAAACCCATTGAAGATAACAATCAATTCATGTTTTTTTGACAATAATACAATCCATACAGAATATGACGTCATGATATTATATATCATGAACTAGAAAAATCCATGCTGTGTAGAAATAAGATAGAGAGAAGACACATTTTGGACTACAGAAGCCATGCTCTCTCTTCATTCCATTTTTTGGAGTAATATCCCTTGCACAAGGTAATTTCTCCCCATGAAGATTAATTATGCCATAAATATGGGTATAAATAAATGATTTAGATGAACCAATATCATATAGGGTAGTCAATAATTATAAAACATTGGTAATGTTAAATCCCATAGTTGTTTGACCCATTTCTGCTTCCTATATAACCTCTTCCACTACATGAAGAAGCTTCATTCCTGATGCCTATGACCGGTACCCTTTTAAATAGGAATCATATGATTTCCACTACATGATGATGCTTCGTTTCTTATGGCTATGACTGGTTTCAATTCAACAAAGATCCTCTTGGAGATGTAAGAGGTCTAGAACGACTCTCCCATTGTAAATTATTGGGATCATCATTATGCATTTGTTTTCCATTGCAGGACACAATGATTCTACACGGAGAAAAAGGAACACACATCAACCCTAACATGCCATCCATGTCCATCTAAACCAAAATCTCTATATCTATCACAATAGTATATGTGGCATGATTCAATAAAAATACATGATAATGAATATATGATCGATTTCTCAAATCAAACCATTGATCCCATACCAGTATATTAGATACTAACTAAGGATAAAATTTTAGTAGTTTTGAAAATCAATTTGAATACTCAGTCACTGTTTTCTCGGCCAGCGCAATATTGAAAAAATCTATATCCTTGGCCAACACAATTTACATAAGATATAATTGTTTGGTGAAATGAAAATTAATTCCCTTCCACTAAATGCCCTCATGCTTCCCTGCCATCACCATTGTGGTCCACAATCTCCTGGTCATTCTAACAAGCATGAATGTGGCACACATCACCCTTATCGCATCCAAAGTCTCTATGAACTCAATCATACATTGTATATTTCCCAACCATTCCTCATAAAATTTTTTATTAGTAGATCATTTTAATATTGGTGAATTATATAGATGGAATTATTGAGATCGATTTATAATAACATCACTCGGAGGATAAATAGCTACAACCTCAGTGAGAACTAGAGGTGGTTCTTGTCCCAAAGCACAAACATTGTGCCCAATCACATCAACCAGATTCGAATCAACCACAATATTTTCATGCTGAGGTTTGGACGAATCATTTTTCTTATATCTGATTCTCATGTATCTTCAGAGAAATGATGCTACACATCATCAGTAGGTAAAAGAAAACATTATATTTTCACCCAAACTAGGTAGAAAGATAAAATATTCTCTACAAAAGGGACATAAACTAATTATATTTCAACCTATTCAGATAAAAATAGAGAAAATACTACAACTGATCCATAAGACATAATACTGAAACCACACCTGAAGACATGTGTTCATTATGGTGAGTGCTGGAGAGGCACTCATTCTCAAATACCTCCATGTCCCGAATTTTTTTTATAAAATTAATATTCACTTCAATGAAAAGATCAATAACCTCTTATAATACAAATATGTCATCAACAAGTTTGGTTACCTTGGTTACTCGATAATCAAATAGTTCTTAATATAACATGAAGGGCCTCTCAGATTTTCATCGGATGGTGACTAGAACAAGGAATCATATATTCTGCAAGTGGGAATGATTTCTTTCACAAGAACACATAAGAAAATATAAAAGACAATATTTCTATCAATAGGAAAATTTAACTGGGAGTAAATGCACCAGGAAATAAAGAGGAATTACTTCCAAATTAATTTAACACAAATTTTAAAATGGGAAAAAACATACCCCAAGGTTTTATGTACAGAAATTTTCACTTCCAAATCTCAAAAACTGAATCTACCTTAGAGAGTTCCCTTACGATTTCTCAATACTAGAAGAAGAAAGTCTACAAACTAATTACCAAAAAGTTTCTTATGATCCAAATCGCAATAAGAACCCACAAAATAATTCATAACAGATTACATATATAGATTTTACAAAAATAATATATTATGTTTTTCAGAAAAACATGATTGGATATTCGATAACATATTTATAAAATTAATGCTATACATTTTTTGAATGATGGAAAATATATTTTAATTATATGATTTTCTTTAAAAGAGATGGAATATTTCCAAAACATTGTCTATTGATAAAAATTTATATAAAACATTTTACATAAATTCAACATACATGTAATAAGTTCTAAAAAAAATTTCAAACATTTATATCTCAAATATAAATAAACATGCATGAAATATAGTAATCTTCCAAATGGTATGATAGTTTTATCTAGATATAGGATTCTACACTCCATATATGAACTCAAAAAAATTATACACACGCTCCCATATGACACTAGAAAGCAGAAACTCATCACAAACCTGTCAGGGATTTGATCCAAATTATGTATGATTTATAACATTGTTATAGCATTGTGATTATCCAAATAACTCACAAACTACATAATGATTTCACGCACTTTTACCTGATTGAAGAACAATTTTAAATTTATTTAAATATTATCAACATAATTGTAACATAAAAAATACTTATTTCATTAAATTTAAAACCAAAATAGGTTTTATTCAATAACATACCTTTTTCACAATATAAAACCAATGGGTATCAATACAAACATTTTATAACATTTTGTGATTTTTAAATCCTTTCAAAACTAATTATATGCTCTAATTAATTAATTTTAAAATTTAAATTAAATAATTAATTAAAAATACTTCCATCAAAACAATAATATAAATTAAATAATTTTAATCTTCAAATTCCCATTAACCCACCTTGATTCAATAGACTCAGGGTTTCCATGTTTCCATGCCAAAACCATTTTCTATCACATAATTCAATGGAATTGGGCATTATAAAATTAATTGAAAAATATATTAATCAATTTAATTTAAGACATAAATTTCAATATAATAAGAAATATGATGGTAATCAATTTGGAACATCAATAAAGAAACATCAACATCTTTCCTAAGGTATGAAACTTGCAACGAGACCCATCAATGATAAGGATGGTGTAGAATAACTAGAAACTCTACCAAAAATCAAGATCCAATACCACAAGGCATGGATCCATAAATCCCAAAATTATCCTTTTAAACCCCATAATGATATGAATATTGAAACTTTAATAATGAGGTGGGAAACTTACTCAAGAACCGCACCATAAGAATAATGAAGATCTCAAATTGTTTGGTTCAATATAGATGGAGAGAAATCTCTCAATAAAGAACCAGAACATCTCTAGGTAGATATTTGGGATGTCTAGAATGAAAATTATTGATAAATAAAAAAATCAAAATTCAATACATTATGTCAGGCGTGAGCGGAGTCATGACGTGTAACAATATGTCACGACGTGTAGGCTACATTATATAAGTACGCTAAAAAACCAATCACCATGGGTTGAAACCAATATTTAATATCATTGGGATTTGTTCCTTTGGTACATATTATATAAAATCTCACAAAAAGATATCCCCATTCATGAAATTATATCAAAATCCATGATAAGAAACCAGCACCATGTAAATGGAATCTACATGTTTTTCTCTCTGTAGTAAACCCAAAAAAATAACATTAAATTATTTTTAACTGAATTGAAATAGATAAAATATGGAAAATTTTGTGATCAAAATAACATGATTCTAAAATGGTAATTTATTTATAATATCTAGAAAATAAATAAATAAATTAAATGGTTACATAATGATGATGCATCAATTAATTAATTAATTAATGAATCTAATATATGATATAATATATACTAAAAAATTATAATTTGAGAAAATTTAATTGATAAAAAAATTATTTTGATGAATTTTACATGTTGGTGATGATATTAAAGTGTTGATTCCTACATATCCAGTTTTGATTAAATTTATAAAATGTTAAGTATAGAAAATTTTTATAATTTACAATATTTGTATTTTTAACTATATAATATCTATTTATAGGATATAAAGTTAAAAAATATAATAATCAACAAAATGGTTAGAATATATACAAAAATGTCATTATCAACTCTTGAATTAGTCTTGTGGCATATTATAAAAATTATTTTATCTCTCAAAGTGTAAATTATCAGATCAAACAGTAAGATATTGAAGGGTTAAAAAAATTAAATGCTTAAATGTTATTGAAAACAAGGTGAATATTAATTATATAATTATATTTCTACCCTTTATTTTCATATTTTCAAAAAAAATAAGTTTAAAGACATTTATAATAGAAAAATTAATTTATATTAATTTAATTCATTTCATAATTCTATTTGTTCCCCTCCACTCTCCAATAAAATGGATCACATTATAATATTATTATTAAACTTCAAATTCACTCATGGATTGACCATGATAACCCCAAATAAAGTCATTGTATCATTCAAGATATTTTTTATTAATTATTTTATGATGAACACCCTATTTATATATGTTAATGTGTCGTAAAAGGTGCTCAACTGAAGAAAAGGAATATAAAAATTATACTTGACGAGTTAGAATCAGGGTAAGTGATTTCAATTCAATCCCTTTTCATTGATGATTAAAATGATTTTTTATCCTTTATTATCATATAATGATTATATACAACCTTATTGACATTTTATATCATTAATTAATATATTTCATCATGTAATTTAATTATATTTTAGACTTTTTTTTATGAAAAGTTTTTAATAATGTGATTATCAAGTGGTAGGGGACTTATTAACTAAAACATCATATTAAATTTATTATAGATACATTATTATACATATTTGACATTAATATGCATATTTTGAAAATCATTTTAATGATTTAATTATATATACATTAAAATTTTAAAATGTTATTTACATTAAAATGAATAAATGTTGTGTAAGACTTTTGGATTCAAATTTTATCTTTTTAAATGTTTTAACATTATTTTAAAAATTGATTGATTATTTCATTGACTTCGTATGTTTTTATCATATACTCCATGTATATCATTTCGTAGTTTCCTATCATGATCATGTATTAATTTTAACCTTACATGTTTACAGCCTTATTTTATAATAATGTGTTTTTGTTTATGAGGTTGTGACTTGTAAAGATGAAATTTGATTTTAATATAGAAATTCTATTTTTCCATGAATTTATTATATGTTATGTTTCATGGAAACTTATTATATATACGGGTGTTATTTTCGAAAACAGATTGTAGGTGAGCCTGTGATATCTCTTAAATGATTTGGGTAATGAGACCGAGTCAAATGGTATGGGTTTCTTAAGGAATTTAAGAAATATAATATAATGGGTACTGAAAATGATAAAACAATGCTTACTCCCTATATATCCATGAACAAAACACTATAAGAATGATATGGACTCTAAACTTTACCTCTATGAAGTATGATTACTATTGAGTTTTATAGTAATCTTTTGATTTCACAAGGTAAGCAATAGAGTTTATGTTTAATGGGTGAAAAGTACAATTTTGTGAAGATTAATTCATATTTGTAAAATATATATCGACATTTGCCTTATTTATTTCATTTATCTTAGTTAATGAGAATATTTTTCTCATCACATATTTTAAAATATTTTTCATAGGTCTTAAGATATGTAATGACAAATAGGATTACATGATGATTGAATTGATGATGTGCCTCAAAAATATGTATTCTATTATTTTAAAAGTGATTCCTTTGGTGAGAAAACATGATATTGAGTATCGCTATCCACCTGTAATATATGTTTCATCATTGTACGATTTTTTCCTAATTCTATACATATATAAAAATAAAATGATCCAAATTTTTAATTCATTATTTGACTGAAGGTTATGTAATGTTTAAGGTCGTGTCTTTATATAATTTTTTTATAAATTTTTATAAATATAATAATTTTGATGTATAATTTTTTTAAAAGGTTGGTGCCAATTGATAACTTAATAAATATCATATATTAACAATATGTATATACCTTTATATCTATCCGTGAATTGTGGTGATGAGAAATTAATTACATCATTTCATAATGTGGTATTCCAATATACAAAAAAATAAATATTTAAGGGATTATTTTAAGGAAGATTATTTTTTTTCTAGTTATTACATTGAAATATACATATAAGTATTCAAAATATATTTATTTATTTTTTATCATAAATTTTTAATAATGTTTTAATGGCATGGTGTCCAAAAAAATAAAAAATAATTCTTGTAATAGGTTTTCGGTAATATGAATATTAGATTGGATTTATGAAAAAAAACATATATTATATGATGGCATTATAGAATTAACAAATTTTTTAGGGTGTGTCTTGGGTGAACTAATAGATTATCTAAGTGGGAAGAGGAGTAGATAAGTGTTTTCCTTTTATAACTAAGGTGAGGGTACAACATGTATTTTCTAAGAATGAATTTGGTACCCATGTTTATCACATTCCAAATTGTTGAGAAATGGACCATTTTAGAACATAAATGACTTTGCGATGAAATATGTCATATAAAAGGATGTTTTAAATGGTAGGAGTCATGTTTAATAATTTTCATTATTCATTAAACCCCCAGAAACCTATTATTAGCTTTATAATGATATAACAAATTTGTGTTTTTTCGATTAATAATGGGAAAAAATTAATATAACAATATTGTAAAATATAAAATTTTCTCATTAAAAATATTAAATCATTTTTCCATATTTTATTCATATAATGGTGAAAATTATTATAGTTTTTTAATTCATCAAATGAGATATTATTGCAGGTTCTCTGAGAATATTAACAAATTTATAAATGTTTTGATAAAACAATATATGTGAATAATATAAAAATTTCCTATATTTTAGTGTAATTTAAAAATCATTAAACTAAATTTACCTTTAAAACAGTATTAAACTAATTTTTATGTTTTCATTTTCTATAATTTCAATGAATATTCATAATAAAAACTATTATATTTTATAATAATCAAACTATTAATCTTCTATAAAAATTAATATATATTCCTCAAAAGACATGGTATAAATGATGATACTGAAATTAATTTTTCATGATTTGCCATCAATTGGATTTTTTATAAGTTCAAAGAAGGAATAATATGTTTTTTTTATTCAAAAATACTGTTTTTTATTAAAACAATTGGATATATTATTATATTTTATATTGAAAATACATTATAGAAATGATAAAAAGTAGATGAATTATATAAATTATAAATTAAATTAAAAAGAATTAATTAAAAATGGTTTTTATAATTTATTGGTGTAAACCAGTTTCAATTTATAAAAATATTATTTTATAAATAAAAATTCTATTATTTTAAAATAGTATTTATTTTAATTAATAATTAATTTGAAAAAAGTTAAATTAATTAATATTCATGTACAAAAGATAAATTTTTATTATTATTTAATATTATGGATTCTAAACATTTGAACTGATATTTTATAACTATCATATAATAATTTTCATTTTCTATGTCATGATTCGTATAAACAAGATGTTGATTTCTAAGCAAAGTACACATGTTAAAGAGGGTAAAAATTGAGATAAAAATCATAAATTAATTTGAGAGAAACTATTTCATAAAATAAGGGGTTGAGGCACATTCATTACATGTTTTATAAATTTGTATGATAAATAGTAATACAGATTTGATCTTTGAATGCCACAACATATTGTTTGTTTAGGTAGAGCATCATTTTAGATAATGGTTTTCGTATTCCGTTTAGGTACTAAAATTGGTGCGGTATATAATATCCATTTTTTCAAATAAATCCATATAATCCAAGAGTTATTTCCTATATTTAGGAGATTTTAGATTAGTTAACACTTCTCACCCACATCTTCTCCATTTGTTGGAAGGGATTTGTTGAATGACTGGGTTTCTTTTACATGCATGAGAGAAATCTACTTTTGTATTATCCATTGATGATTTTTTAATACTATGATACTTTTTAATGTCTTCAACATGGGGTGGTTATTGGTAGTGTTTTTGTACATATTCTTTAATTATCAATGTATTTTATAACTATATGGATGGCTGGATGGATAATGCCAATCATGTATGTGATGTAATGCAACAGGTAGTCATGTTAGACATTGGATTAATATGGGATATTATATATTGTCATTAACTAATCGATGTAATCTATCACACAAACACAAGTGATTGCCAATAACCAGAACCAAAGTGTGCTTCAAATTCATTTCAGATGACAACAAGTTTCAAGGTATAATGTATGTCATTGTTAATGAAATCTCGTATATAATATGATAAAAAAGAAGAAATGTTTTGATTAAAAATTCTGAAATGAACCATCATTATATGGTATGTCAATAATGAATACATTAATCATAATTGAATAAAATGATGTATAAAAATTAAAAAAAAATATGTTGTTATATAAGTATTAAAATCCCACCATAATAAAATACCCAAGCTTACCTACCCTACACATATACCATGTTACATCAATTTAAAAAAAATGTTACAAGTAATGAATTTTTTTAAAATGAAACAATGAAACTAAATAAATAAATAGAAGTCCAACTATCTTGTGTGTGATAATAGCTTACTACCTAATATGGAAATATCAATTCTCTAAAATACTCCAAAAATGTTTTCCACCATGAAATTTTTTGATGATTTTGTAATGTTCATTAAAATCATATTACATAAACTAGAGACAAACTAACATTGATAGACAAAATCATAGTTTCATATATATTATTAAAAAAACATTCTTCATAAAATTCTGGAAAACCCCCATTTGATTTTATAAAAAAATTCATTGCATAACAGTAAAAAAAATTCATTTCTTATTTATATAAAAATAGGACATTACTAAATAATTATTTGGTCCAACCATGAATTTTCTTATATATAAATTAAATATTACTAATCATGAATAAAGACATATAAATATAAATAAATAGAAGATTAATTATATCATCGATTATAAAATAAAACTCAATAGTTATAGGTAATATCTCATTATTAATAAAATATCTTTGAAGAAGTGATATATAAATTGGAGTTTTATAGTATAAATCATAAAAAATATATTCACCATAAAAATAATAAAGTAAAATGAAATCATTTCCAAGAAAATGTTAATAGAAATAAGGCTAGGGGATCGTAAAACATCACTGGACGTATATTGGGAGGATAAACGATTATGTAATAGTTGTAAAAATACTATATTAGACAGTATAATTTTTAGATTATCGACATTGGATATTATCAAAAAAAAATATAACTAGTCATGAAAATAACGTAACTATGGCTGTGGATGTCATCTTATCTAAGACTCTATAACCAAGTATGTTATCTTCTCATGAGTATTGAATACTATAAATATAAATAATCCAATAATATACGAAATCAATATGAAATTTATTAGATTACATAAACATATAAATTCTTACAAGAAACAAATAAAATATCTATTTAATATTTCCATGGTTTTCATGAAATGAATATTGTGTAAAAACCCTCGAATCAGATAATTAGTTTCATCAAAATTATTAAAAAATATTTAAAAGGTGATGTTGGGGACATATAATTTACCATATATATACAAATTTAATATTAATTTAAAGCCCTCTTGTAAAATAAATTTTCAATTCCCCAATAAATCATTTGTCATTAAAGACATTTAAATTTACACAGACACACGAGAACATGGACATATATGTGTGTGTTTCATAGTAAAAATTCACATATCATCATGTGAATCTCTATATTTATATATATTTATGTATTTATGTTTGTGTATAGCCATGTATATATAAATAAGTAACAATACAAGAATTTAAATATATAAAAAACCAACAAATATATATATATATAACAAATTTTGAACAATTATATGAAAACATAATTTTTTTATTTTGAAAAAAAAATCCATGTAATATTTTAGGGTCATTTTTTCCATTTATCAAAAAGTATAATAAATTAAATAAAAACTTCTTTATTCTTATCATTTGTGAATTGAACAAAAAACATAGAGTCTGAGAGTAATTTATACCCATTTGTACAATAGTTCAAAATTTTAAATTTTTGTATCTTCAAAATGAATATCTAGTAAAACAATATTTTTTAAATACAGTCCATATAGATAATCAATATAATATTTTAATATAAAACATGGAATATATAATTATTATTATTAACACCTCCGATCAATGTTACTGTCTATAGAACAAAAATTCTGAAAGAAAGATAATGAAATTTGATTCCCACCTATTATAGGCCATGAATTGGAAACAAGAAATAATGGAATGAAAATAACCAAAATTGGAGGAATGTTACAATATTAGTTTTATGGAATGAGATATATTAATGATAAAACACCAATCAAACCCATTTATAGAAAATCTCCAACTCATGTAACCCATTGTAAATGGGTACTTCAGTAATGTGTGGAAAAATTATATGGATTACATAACCTGTATAAATCATTTTGGTAGTCTGATAGAACCATATATATTAACGATTTCAATTTTCCATTGGATTTAAAATATAAAAACCAAGTGAAGGTACATATTCAGTATCCCTGAACTCATTCAAATACATCGTTTTCATATATTGGGGAATGGAAAAACATAATTTTGAATTGAAATGATCATTAAGTGTAGATTATGTGGGTTTATGACTTTAGTAAATAATGATTAATCAATAAATAATTGTAATTATCTAAAAATGCATAATATTTAATAAATAACAAGAAAATAAAACATATCCAAATAAAATATTATTTTAATAATATCATCAATAATAATAACGGAACACTCAATAAATGTGATAAATAATATGGGATATTAGGATTTGACACATAATGTTGTCCATACCTTAAATATCTTATTATAATAAAGTTTAACTTTTTTGTAGGAAAACATCATGAACATAATTTTTTAACTATTCAACAAATTTATCTAATAAGACATGTCGATGATTTGATGGTCTGTATATAAATGGCCCATACTCATACCATCATGTCAAATGAATTATACATATATATCAAGAGGAATTGAATTTATTTATAATGTAAATTATCAAAATATTCTTCCATTTTGCCAAAAAATTTGAATATCAATTAATCTCTAATTAATAAACTCAATTAAAAAGTAAAAACCATATGAAATAATTGAATATATTATAGGAAATATTGATATATAAGATATAAAATATATTTATATTTTTAGAGAAATATAATTTCAAACAACGAGTGGAAACTGAATATTTTAATAGAGTTTTCATCAAAAAAAATTTAACAAGAGATTCAAGAAAACCATAAATTCATTAAAAATATTTTTTTTTGAAAAAAGAGTCATAAATTTTTTGGAAAAAAATATATATCTGAATCATTAAAATATTAATTATAAAAATATTTATATTTTCTACTAATTAATGTCTTATAGAAGATGAAAATAGAATAAAATGGTTATGGGTGTAGGGTACTCTTTTTAAGCTATATATTTTCAGTATTAATATTCATTTTGACTTCATTAATTAATGATAAAAATTAACATTTTATAAAATAAAAAAATTATTCCCTTAAAAAAATTCAAAATTTAAATGATACCATTATATTTCTATAATCAATTATTTTTATAATTATAATGATCTATTGTTAAACAAAATTGATATGTATGGACATGATAGAATAATATACTCGGCGAATATAATAAATAAGATAATAATTATTAGAAAATTAGGTTTTTTTATTAATCCAAAGTATCTTGGATATGTGGGAATCAAGTATTGATCTAATTAAATACCCAAATTTTATGAAAATTCTATTTTTTAGGACAGATAGATTATAAGAATTTTTCAATGAAAAAATTTGCAATCCCAACATAAAACAAAATTGTAAAATCAATTACTTCCTATTTTTTAACATTAAAATTGAATCCCATTGACATAGTAAACATGAATTTTTAAATTAATCATCATGATTTATATTTAATTCATGGTAAATTTATTTAATTTATTCTATATAAACCCCATGAATATAAATATATGCATTATGAAAAATATTCCTCGATGGATATGAAATATAGATAAGATCCTTCATCTCAGTATTTACTTAAATAAATGGTGGATTAGAATAATGTAAAATGGTTTTTAGCAACTTATTAACTTATAAATGAAATGTAATCCTATTTATAATATCATATATCATCTTTTAATGACATCCTATCACACATTTATTGACAATCATTAATTCGTACAATCATTTCATGTGTTAACTCTTTATTTTTTATCTTTTATGTTTCATCATATAAGAATTCATTGTTATGTAGAAGTTCTAATTCCATAATATTTTGAATGATAATATATTTATTAATTATATATTTATTTATAATAAAAAAAAATTATAATAATTCATTATTTTTGGATATTCAAATTGAATTACATAGCTTTATGTATATATTATGTTATATGGACAAACGAGCTATATTGTCATTGAATTAATGGTCGAAATTGTAATAAAGTATAATATCTATTACTTTTTTTATATTTACTATGATTTTATATGTAACATATTAATATTTACTAGTTTTTTTATTATCCATATCCATGAGGTGATCTAGTGTAAACGAATTACATTGTTCTGTGATGTTATAGTACATCGTATACATGGCCGATGAATTTGTTTTCCATTTTATATAAAAGAATATGAACAAATATTATTCTAAAAATATAATTAATTTTACCTTATATGAGATATATTTATTCCTATTTCAATTTATAGGACATACTTGAATGCAGAAAAGTTGTATGCAAAAAATAAAAGTGTTTCATTAAAATGATTAACTACAGTTAGAGAAACCTTATATGGATATCTCTTTGAGTACAATAGTTTTTGTCTTTTGGGACTAATGGTACGTTATAATTTTGGAAAATTAAAAGATGGAAGGTGTTTTTAGGGTTTGTTAGAGCATCATAGATCATGAATTTCTAATAATTTATTCTAACTGTGACTTTTTATAGTTTTGGTTAGTGGAATTTTTTTAATTAACAATGGATTAAAATATTATTAGGTTAAATTCATGGAAAATATTTTATGATGATATGGGTAATTTATAAATTTAACCATGAAATATTGTTTAATATATTGTCTAGGTCATAACCAAAATTTATTTATATTAACCATCAAATAAACCTATTTTGACAATAACCATTATATCTAATTATTACAATTTTTAATATAAAATTAGATTTTTAATTTAAATTATTACTATGTATTATTAATATGGATTCTAAACATTGACTAAATATTATAATTTTCAATGTATAAGAGTGGCATATTTTAATTACAAATTCATCCTAAACAATGTTGTCATTGTTAAATAAAATGAATTATTCACACACAATATGATATTACCATAACAATATGATATATAATGATAATTTTGTGAATTTAAATTAATATATTTAAAATCTATGTATAAATATCATTAAAATCATGATTAATGAATATTTCAATTAATTAAAATGTAATGAAAATTGGAATTTATAAATAATTTTCATAAAAATAATTCATTTTACCTACAAATTATCTTATATTAATTTATATCATGATAATAATAAATAAATTATTAATAATAAATATTATAAAAAAATATTATATATAGTTGGATTAATAATTATTTATATATATATTCATTTTTTAGAAAATATAATTTTTTTAGGAAGATAGTAAATACTGAATCAATGATTATTTCGAACTATTATATATATATATATATTAATCAAATAAAAGTACAAAATGTCTTCCATGCAATACTAATATATTTTTTTATTATAGAAATGTTAAAATAAATTTTCTTATTACTATAACTGATTGTTTGGTGATATTTTATTTGTTCAATGATATAATTATCCCTCAAAAGTTATATTGATAGAACTCTATTAAAAATGAATGTTGTTCTTATTCATGTAAACATTATGTTACAATTTTTCTTACTACATTTTTCTATTTATCTAAAGAGACATTAATATTTCAATCATCAAAATTCACAACATGTATTATATAGTTTCATATATCTAAAGGTTATCTCAATAGTATGAGAGATTAAGTTTCAAATTTTTTCGACTTAGATGAGCACATGAGCTAGATATTGTAGGAACAAACTTAAAAATAAGATATTGAATACATAATTTCCTCATAAGAGTATTAGTATTAATTCCAGTCAATAATATAGATAATTAATATTTCATGAATTTCAAAAGGTATGATGTACCATGGGATGTGTTTTTATTCTTACAGAACCAGATAAAATCATCGATGGAGATAATTTCAGGAAAGTGTGATCTCCAAATTTAAATTAAAAACTATTCCTCCAATTATCATTATAAAACTATTTCCTCCATTGTGATAGACTAAAATGACTGTAAATAGTATTTACCATTTTATTTGTATCCAAATCATGTTTTGGTCCCAAAATATTTATTCCACAAATATCATCCCAACATGTATGTGTACAAAATCTCATTACATATAATTTTATTTACAGAAGAATTTGAATACATGAATTTAATATATTTTATAAAAAATACCATAACTGTTAAATAATTATATCATATAGATTTAATTTAATTTGTTAACGATATCAAATGTTTTTCTAGTATTTGAATATTCTTATTTTGAATTAACAAAACATTAAGGATTATAGGTTTTGGTCAAATGATTCATTATATCAAGAGTCTTATGAACACATTTCCTTAATTATAGATGTAAATCATTCATAATGGTTATAAAAAAATTATATAATATAAAAACCATATAAACTAAGTAATATTTTGTTACTCATAGAACTAAATACTTATAACTCCAATTAAAGTACTAAAATGTGGGGACACGGTATACTGATAAACAATAACCCATATTACGAAATTTTTTCAAAGTTTATTTAGCATTAATGTAAAAATTTACATCAAATTAACACCCCACTTCAATTTATATTTACGATTAAATTGTATTTCTTTTATATAATGTATTATCTAAGCAATAACATATTAAAAACTAGAGAATCCTGTTATATAATTAGCAATTTACACATTATATTATCCAACAGAATTTTTTTTCTAGAAATCCTTCTTTGTCTGGGTTCTACTAGGGTGTATATATTATTGATTTCTATGATAATAATATATTATTTCTCTTTTAATCATAATTATATATAGAACACATAAGAACGTAATATTATTCCTTTATCGATTTTTAGATATGAAGTCTAGAATTTTTCTATTGTTCAAAATGATAATTATCTTTTAAATATTATTATATTTAGGATAAGATATTATTATAATTAAAAATATTATTAGCTTGTTAAAAAATTAAAAATTTTGTGTTGTTTCACAATCCATAATAATTCCAATATCTATATTCCTGAATTTTGTGATCTTTTTATCCCTTCTCATTAACATATTGGTTTGTACACTTTATATTTCCACATAAATGCATATTCTAAATTGTTGTCCTAAATATAGTAGTCTTGAATTTATAAATCATAATCCCTAGATCCCAAGATCCATTTTCATTTCCCTATATTGATAAATTTTTTAGAAATGTTAAATTTTAGTGCCTTATAATATTTTTATTTCTAAAAATGAATCATTATATAGATAATTTATTTATATAATAAAAGAAATATATAAAACCACCAATAGAAGAAAATGAGCTGGATTTTAATATTATTAAGTCATAAACTACATTGATGAATTTGAAATATCATTAACATTAAATATAAGTATATTTCCATTTCCATTATTTGATTCATGAATATATATCCAAAAACAAAAATTTAATGATGGTAGAGTAAAAATTGATGCATTTGAAAATATTCATCTATATTCTGCAAAAAAATACTGAAATTAAATTTTACATGAGAAAAAAATTAATTTGTTGGAATATGTTAAAAATTATTTATCCAGTTTAAAATTGTAGACCAAATTTCATATGGTAACTTGACAAAAAAATAAAAATATATTCGCTATTTATGTTCATTGGTGTATGACATCCATTGATTATAGTTGTCTTTAAAGGATCTACTGAGATTACCTATTTGGAGAGAAAATGGAAATGAAAATAAAAATTATGAATCAATAAATATCACTTCTAAACTATCTTTTATATATCGTTTCTTATAAGTTACTCATGAATTTGAATTATGTGATTATCATGATCCTAATATATTTATAATATAGCCAAATATCATTAATACATACCACAAAAAAAATGTCATGATATTATTGAAATAAAATTTTTATTATATTCATATGAATAGAGTATTTATTATCCAATCCAAATTACAATGACATAAATTTTTAATCTTTATTCTTCTTATGATAGTTTGTTTCAGTAATATCATCCTGAATTAATCATTATTAATGATAATATGAATAAGGATAAATAAATTAAATTTCTTAAACACTTTGAATATCATTTGTAGTTAATAAATTATAGTTAAATGATAATTTTTATTTATTGAAATTGAATTCATTTCACTATAATTAATATACTTCCTAATAGATAATTAAATCATCAAATGGAAAACAACAAAATATCTCTATGATGACACACTTTGTAGTATATATCATTTATAAAAAAATTCCTCGAGAAGCATCATTGCATACCCAGATTCTAAAATAAAATATGATAGGAATTATTTTATATTAGGATCGTATAAATAAATAAATCAATGGAAAACTAAATATAACATTATACTTATTGTCAAGGTGATACATAAAAAAATACAAAAAAAGTATTCATTTAAAATATTTATATCCAACATTTAAAATTATCACATATATATATATACTGGTTTTTCTTTTCCAAAATAATATCTTTTATAGAAGATATTTTGGGTTGATCTATACATAACTCATATGAATATTTTCCCTTCCAATGGTAGGGAATTATACAACATAATCTCTAATCATTATTACTATTTTATTTTTACGATTTTATTCCATTTTTTAAAAAAAAATATTACCAATGTATATATCATTTTCAATGATAGGTATTATAATATTTTGTTAAAATAGGGTCCCTTTATGTTTCTTAATTTTATCTTCCTATCATATCCTTATTGTGTTGATATTTTGTATATGGGATTTGAGTGAAATCACTGCTCTCAATGCACTACGGAAATATGTAATTTTATTGGGAAACATGGATTATATAAAATTGGATTATGATGTGTATGTTTAATAATGAATGAAATAAATTAGATGAAATTACTAATTATTCAACCACAAGTTCTTTGAGATCTAGAACATCAACTTTAGTGATCTTGTATTCCTTGATTTCTCCCATTGAGCTCTTCAATGAGAGGATCCCTTGATGAATATGAAATTGTTTTCAATAATGAAAATTTTTGTTATATGTTAATCACATTATAGTAATGGTATCATTATTCCCCGTATATTTATCATCTAAATGATCTTTATCCCGTCACACATTACAACCTCCCATGATATAAAATAATTTTCCAATACGTTTTTTTCATAATAACATAATTATTGATAATAAATCATTATTTTCATCTTCATATATACATTAACATTTTTGTGGTGTTTATATGACCTATTAAATTATTTTAATTTTTATATTATATATGATCAAGAAAATTCTCTATCTATTTGGATGGCACAATATACTAAATCGTCAAATGATGTAAGAGTTTGGTAAACTAATACCATTTTAATTCATAGATTAATACAATCATAGAAAAGATGAATCTTGATTTTGAAATCATATTTTTAATTCATAGAATTCATAGAATGATTGTAATGATAGAAAAATACATGACAACTAATTATACTTAATTATTATTAAATTTGAGTATATTTATCATCATTTTAGATATGTTTTTATGAGGACAACATTTATTAATGAATGTCACATAACAAGAATGATATTTCGTATGTTATATTTATTCTTCCTCCATAGTATTCAAGATCAATGAGTGATATGTATTACATTTATCATTATATGATACCATCATAACCAGTTACCTTCCTTCGCATCTCAAATCCCTAAATATTTTATTGAGGAACATTATATATTTCTAAATAAGTGTAGGATTTTTAGTCCAACTATACGACAGAGGCATATGTTGCAATAACGAATCTAATATATGGGAATATATTAATTGAACATCATATCTCCCAATGGTTTCTTGGTTTTTATTCACAACCATGTTTATTAATTCTAATATAGCCATGATCTTCATGAATAAATCATATATCGTATTATATTATTCAGTTGGGAAATTTCTACATTATACACATTTAAAGAAACATTTCTTTCATCTTGAAAAATTTCTAAAAATTTCAAACATTCGATTACCTCAAGAAATAATGAAGTTAAAATCATTATTTATAAATATAAATTTAATTTAAAATGATACATAAATAGAATATTTATCTATCTTTCATATCATAATCACATACTTTATTCTGTTGTGAAGTTATTAAAATAATAATGATATTTCCAATTATTTAATAATTTTTTGTAACAATAATGTGTACTGACCCATGAATATCACTATTGAGTGTCAAATAAGGTTCCTAGTTGGGGACCATTAAAAGGGAACTATAATTAATTCCGAGATATACATGACCAACTATTTCTTGGGGTTATTACCCCTATAATAATATATTTTCAAAGCATGAAAATATGTATTATATAAAAAAAATGTTACTAGGAAAACAATATAATCATTAATTTACATGAAAAAATTAATATTTTCTTACAATTAGATATATCACATAAATTTGATAAAAGGTAATACTTTGTAATCAATGTTTTCCTAAACCTATTTATTAATTATTGTATTATACTTTTTAAAATAAAAACATTAAGAAACATAACACTAGTAAAATATAGTCAACACTAAATTAATATAATATAATAAGAGATAAGGGAACACATGACCATGGAAATATCATTTTAGTGTTCAAGATAATCCTTATACAATCATATTTACATTTTTATATTTAAAATAATTTATAAAAAAATAATGAAGGAATATATTTTTCATCATTGAACTCATTCAAACATTTGTTCCTCATGTCATATAAATTGGTAAAATAAGCGTGATTTAAAATTCATCATAATGGTTTTGTTATGTGGAATGTAAAAATAGTAAATAAGTCAAAATCTATAAGGGATGCTATGTAACAAAAACACATTGCATTTAGTTATAACATTATTATGAAATACAACCGTATATAATATAAATGAAATAATCTCATGGAAAATAATTAATAAATCCTTAATGATGGAAATTTATAATTTTATATTTCAGAATAATAGACATTATATTATCATTACCCTAAATCCTTGTTATAATAAAAATAAATCGATCAATATATATATCACAACCCGCCTTCACCAAAAGGAGGGAAGGGTCAACAGATTTCCTGGCCCTTCCTTCATTAAGTTGAAGGAGAGATAATGATCCCCCAAACCCGCATTGAATAGGTCTCTGAGTGGCGAACAACACCAAGGGAAAGTGATCACACACTAAATGGAATTCATTACCCTTTTTTCTTTTAATCGGATCGAGAGATAAGATATTGAATCCTACAACACAATGAATGAATGTTAAAAGTAAATCCAATAACCATTCCCAATGCATGTTACAAAAGTAAAATCCAAAATGTATATGGAGACTACTAGGGAAAGTACCAAAAGAAATAACAACAGCAACTATGATGATCTACCACAAGCATTGAGCTAGTATGGTCTAGCACAATCCCGAAAGTCCACTTGGAAACCTGAAAGCAGTTTTGTATATGTAGGGTGAGCATACAAGTATACTAAGTAGAGAAAACCAAAGAATCTCGTGCATAACTGGGGAGGCATACTAATGCCATGTGAGAAAAGGGATAACCAAGCACCTAACAATGAAACAAACCACCCAAGTCTCATCAAGGAACACTCCCCAAATAATGCAAGTCAGGTAATGTATAGTAATAGCACATCGATGATTGGGTACCTTGTGCCACTTTTTCACTGGTTATTGAAGCCATCCTACGCATTAGACCAATCCTGCCATTCTCACCGCAGTCCCACTGCCATTGCCCGCCTGCACACACCTGGGCCTCAAACACACATCCTGCCCAAAAAACCCTGGGCCACACCAATAACTCTCCCGCAGACACCTATGCCACAACTATCACATGTAACCATGCCTGCAAACACCTAGTCCAGAACAACCACTGCCACGCCGATGACACCTGGGCCTCATCCCGATGATACATGGGAAGCCACCTACCCTCACACACCTGGGCCAACCACCGAACTACCTTTCCAAAAGATTTTTTGGCTAATAATGGTCTTCAGGCCATCACAGCCTGCCCAAAGATACTTGGGCTATCCGGGAAAGGAAGCAGAAAAGAGCTAATAACAATACACTAATAGAAGTGTTGGGAAAACACCCTCCCCCATGAAATGGGGGTGTTCAGCACTATGTTCTCAACATGGGTGGGGAGAGAATAAGAAACACAAAAACTACAAGTATATTTATAGGTAACAAGCACTCACCCAAATCTAGGTTTTTCATCAGCCATCCTAATGAACACAATCAGCACCCATGACCAAGTCACAACTCACACCAAACCAAAACCCATTTTCCCCATCCTTGATTCATGTTCAGTAATAATGTTTATATAAGTATCTTCACCTACTTAGGAAACTATCAAGCATAAGCACAAGCCAAATAAATATTACAGTCAAACATCTACTTAATCATTCACACCCAGTTCTCTTGTAAAGCCACAACAACAAAGGGATAATTGATATACCTCGATGTACTGGAACCAAAGAAAACCACAAGATACTGCCCCATGCCCCCATGATCCAGGAGCCAACGTTTCTCAACAATAGAGGATTCCACCCCAATTCGTGATATAAGCAAGGTAACCATGCGACCTCAAATTCACAACTAGCGAAACCATAACAACATGGGATCCCATCCCCACCCACATCACTCATCAATCCACACGTGAATAAACACAACTAAAACCACTGCCAACAACACAAATTAAGCCCATGCAGGTATTTTTAGATTTAAAAGATTTAACACACTCCATGATTAAAATTCCGTTGTACTTCAACCAGGGTTATCACAGAAAAGGATTGATCCTGGTGCTTACAGTTTATTTATACGAATATACGTAATTAACCAATTTCCATTGCATGACCAAAAAGAGAAGTAAGGGTTCATTACTGCAAAGATAAAGACCACCAACGAGCATGATTTTCAGTGGGCATAATCCCGCACAATTCAGAAATCATTAATCATGAAAGAAGTGAAAAACAGAGTAGCATCATCGGCCACACCCCTTCTCTTCATTCATTAGAATCTTTTTATTATCTTCGTTAATGTTTGGATCATCCAATTCTACATATGTAGTAGCGTACCCACCCCACAAGATACACAAAAATGAGAGTCGAAGGTAAAACCCTACCTGATTGATCAACGATCGAAGCTTCTCTTCCCACGCGAGGAACAACAGATGTGCAAATTACAGGGGTGTGACCTCGGGAACTCAAGGAAGAGCAGACGAATCAATTTCAGGGTGATCAAGAAAAAGAAACCCAGGGAGATCCCTTTAGTTAATAAGGGCTGTGGACGGTTGAGATATTGAGATAAGAATGTGAAACCGCGTAAGGAGCGGGATCATGGGTTGACCATATGGCCCCACACATCATTAAAGTGTCCAGACATTAGGGTCGTTTTAAACTGACACACGCCAGGGTACCTCACTTAATAAAACACCATTAATCGGCATTAATGGGATTTAAAACGTGTGTAACGAGGTCAAAATAGGGTTTAGAACTCAATTTTCTCCAAAAGGGAGTGATACGAGCTAACCCGTGGGGGTTAGGCTAGGTCTATCGGTTAGGCGAGCTACCGGTAGGTTGCGGCTACCAGTAGACCAAGCTACTAGTAGGTTGAGCAACCAGTAGACCAAGCTACCTGTAGGCCGAGCTACCCGTAGTCTTCGGCTACCGGTAGACCGAGCTACCAGTAGGCATGCTACCATTAGGCTAAGGCTAATGGTAGGCCGACCGTGTGTCAAACCTCACTGAGAAGTTGGGATGGCCTCCCAGACCACCCATAAGACCTCATACATCAGATTTTTACTAAGTAATGGACCCCCAACAACCCGGGTCATTACATCAGATTCCTCTCAATCTATTCTTTCCCCTGAGAATCAAAACAACTCATAATGAAAGAGAGGGTCTGAACAATCACCTTGAAAGATACGACTCAGGAGTGAACCTCATTGTTAACAATAAAAACCTCCCTATCAAGAACCAAGAAACCTACCATGTCAAAATTCCTAGCCATGGGGGTTGGGGAGTCCCTTCCACATGTCAAGATACTATCCTCTTTTGGCAGCACTCACTCACCCGCACAGGTTTAATCGCAACCACCTTAATGCATCTTGATTAGGGGTGGGTCCTCCCGTCCCCATATCTAGGACATTCCACACACATCCAGAGGAAAGAAAAACCACATATTTCATATCCCAAAAGTTAAAATGCTCCACCAAAACAAGTATAAATAAAATAGTATAAAACTCAAAACAACTCTTGGTACTGGGCACGCATATGTGCTTCCCACTCCCACGTACTCTCCTCAATCCCACCATATCTCCATAAAACACAAACCAAAGGAATGGTTCGTCCATGAAGCAAATTCTCATCACGATCCTCGATCATCACTGGTCTTTCCAGCAAGGTCACGTCATCCTCGATGTCTAGCTCTCCCCGGTCGAGGATATGTGAATCATCATGCAGATACGGACGGAGCTAGGACGCATGGAAGATGTCATGTATCCTCAGTAGCGATGGTGGTAACGCTAGCTAATAAGCCACTTCTCCAACCCACAACAACACTTCAAAGGGTCCGATGAACCTGGGAGAATGATTACTCCACTTACCGATCCTTCGTTGTCAACACCGAGGGGAGACCTTCAAGAACATGTGGTCTCCAACCTCAAACTCCAAGGGAATTCTCCTGCTATCAGTGTACGACAACTGTCGGTCCTGGTCCACCTTCATCCTTTATCGTATAAACTGAACATTCTCTGTCGTGCTATGCACCAACTTCGAGCCATGAATTCCCGCTTCTCCGACTTCGGTCCATAACAGAGGTGAGCGGCATGGGCTCCCGTACAAGGGTTCAAATGGGGTCATACAAATGGTGGAGTGATAGATATTATTGTAGGTGAACTCTATCAAAGGTAAGTGTCGAACCCATGATCCTCATGAGTCCAGAACACATGCCCACATCATATCCTCCAAGTTCTCGATGGTGCGCTCAGTATGTCCATCTGTTTGGGGATGGAATGCATTGCTAAGACGTAGCTGGAGGCCAAAAACATGTTGCAATACTCTCTAGACACTTGAGGTAAACCGTGCATCCCTATCCAAGACTATGGACCTTATAACTATATGCAACCGCACCACCTCATCCACGTACCTTCGTGCCAAAGAATCCACTTCACTTGAATCCTTAATTTCCAAAAAAGTGAGCCGATTTCTTCAACCGGTCCACTACTACCCAGATGGATTGATATCCACCTTGATCCTTGGGTAGTCCCATGACGAAATCCATCGATATGACCTCCTAATTTGACCCGGGGACATCTAGATATTATAGTAGGCCGCTTGGAACTTGGTTTTCAGCCTTCACCTGGTGACACACTAGGCACATGACCACAAAATCGGCCACTAAAAGCTTTACTCTAGGCCACCAGAACTGTCTCTTCAGACCCTGGTACATCTTGGAAAATCTAGGGTGCACCGCTAGGGGTGAGTGGTAGAACTAACTATGAACATTGTTGTGCATCGCCTCTGGAACAAACTACTTTCTCCAGAAATGAATCTGGTTCAGACCATCCTCTTCCCTTCCTCCCAAAGAATTTCTCTAGTCAACTCGGTCACGAATCACTTCACACTCTGGGTCTCCCCCCTAAGACTCCTACACTTGCTGAAACAGAGATGATGGAACTGTCATCTGATACATATAACCTCTACTGCTATCCATCCTCACATCATGTTGCAAGGCGACCAACTCCTCCATTGCCTTCTAGGCATCTACCAACTCTCAGACTGCATCCTTCTGCGACCTCCTGCTCAAGGCATCGAACACTACATTCCCTTTCCCTGAAGTTTAGGAAATTTCTAAGTCGTAATCCTGGAGGAACTCCATCCACCTCCACTACCGCATGTTTATGTCCCACTGGGAGAAGATATATTTCAGAATTTTGTGATCTGTGAAGGCCACAATGCGTTCTACGATTAGGTAATGCCACCATAACTTTAGCGTAAAAATGAATTCTGCAAGATCCAGGTCATGGGTGTCATAATTATGCTCATGAGGGAGTAGCTTCCTAGACCCATAAGAGATTTTACCTTGCCTCTGCATCAACACACAGCCGAGTCCTTGCCCTGAAGCATCATAGAACACCTCATACGCCCCCCATTATTTTGGTAGTCTCAGCACAGTGGAACTAACCAACTTCTCCTTCAGATAGCTGAAGGATATCTTACACTGCTCACCCCACATGAAAACCTAGTCCTTTTTTGTCAAGGATATCAAAGGGGCTGAACATGGGAGAAGTTGGGTACGAAGCTCTGATTATAACCTGCCAGCCCAAGGAAACCGCGAACCTCTTCCACATTCTTGGGTGCTTCCCAAGAAACAACTGGCTCAACCTTTGATGTGTCCACTGCTACCCTCTGCTCGGACAATGAGTGCCCATGGAAGTGCACTTCTCCCATCCAGAACATTAATTTCGACAACTTCCCGGTGAGCTGGTGTTGTCGGAGGACCTCCAAAACTGTCCTCAAGTGCTCTGCGTGGTCATTGTCTGACCTTGAATAGAATAGGATTTCATAGATGAACACAACTACGAACCGATCCAGGTAATCCTAGAATATGGAGTTCATAATCCCCATGAACACATTCGAGAAATTGGTAATGTCGAAAGGCATGACCACAGACTCGAAGTTCCCATATCTGCACCTAAAGGCCGTCTTCGAGATGTTGCCCACCTTCACACTCAACTGCTAATATCCAGACTGTAGGTCAATCTTTGAGAACCATCCCGCCGCTTGCAGCTAGTAGAAAATATCTTATATCCTTAGAAGAGGGTAGGGATTCTTGATAGTCACCGGATTTAGCCTCTTGTAGTCTATGCACAAACTGATACAGCCATATGCCTTCTTTTCGAACAAGACTGGAGCACCCCACGGTGACGCACTTGGTCGAACATTACCCCTCTTCATCAGATCGTCAATCTGAATACACAAATCTCGTTGTTCTGAAGGTTCCATTTGGTAAGGATCCATAGAAATCGGACAAGCGCCAGGTTGCAACTTTATCCCAATCTCTATATCACGTCGGGGGGGTAGAGTTGTTACTTCCTCAGGAAATACGCCCATAAACTCACTGAAAATCCCAGGTACATCCACCATCTCAGCATCTACTGACTCTACTGACAGCTTGGATAATAACGACAGGAGGGGTTCCTCTCACCTACTACCCTTCTGAATATTCCGCTCACTGGTGAATGTAACGCGTCGACCACCAATGTCTGAGAACTCAACCCTTCCTCAGAAGCAGTCGATGATGGCACACTTAGAGAACAACAAGTCGATGCCTAGGATGAAATCATATGGCTGTATCTGTAGAAGTAGTATATCCTTGAACGACTGGTGTGGCCCTATCATCAGTGTCCATCCTCTACAAACATAAAGCAAGTAGGTTTGACCTCCGACTGGTGTGCTCAGCACCAGGGGCACTGGAAGTCTCTCGACATCTAGACTCAGAGCACGGGCCAGACCGGGTGCAACAAAGGATTGCAAAGCTCCGGTATCGAACAAGTCGTAAGAAAGGATACTGAACAAACTAATCATACCTCGGACAACCTCCATTCCTTGTGGAGATGCCGCCTCCGCGGCGTGCAACTGCCCACATCCATCTTCTCTGCTACCTGACTATCAGATGCCTCCCCGACCACGCCCTGGTAGAGGTCCCTAAGGAGAACCCTGAGATCGGCCTCCCCCTACAACGTCGGCCCTCAGAGGAGAAGGAGATCGCTTCCCCTAATGCTGCTACTGGAAGGGCCTAGCTGGATGCTGCTGCTTGGGTGGGTGCTGGGCCTAGCTGCCATCGCCGTACTGTACTCGGTCCGTACACTGATTCCAGAGAATTCCATGGCTCCCATAGATGAACCACCTTGGTCTCAGGTCCGAAAGAAATGGGTGAGGACCGGGGAACTAGAACTGGAACTTTGGCGGCCTACTCCCTGCTGGTAGAAACCGAGAGGGTCCTGATGCTGGTGGTCTAGTGCTGAAAGCCTTCCCCTTTGATGATCCCAGCTGGATCCCCTCTCACAACACACCTCCTAGATCATGCATCCTCTAAACCACTATGGACTTCATCTGGACCTCCAAGTATGTCAGCAAGGTGAAGGGGGTAATATCATACTGGAGGGAGGGTCAGAGCGCCTCCTCTAAATGTCTTTCACGAGACTCCTCATCTGGAAAGAGGTCTAGAGAGAAATATAGGAGGTCCTTGAACATTATTCCCAGATCCCTTACAAACATATTCCCTTGCTAGAGGGAGAGTAGCTCCTTCTTCTTTTCCACCTTCATTGTTTAAGAGAGGAATTCTGCCCAGAACTCTTTTTCGAAATCATCCCATGCCACCTCAGCCTGTCTCATCTCCCCCAGGTAGAGTGTGCACCACTGACACGCTGCTCCCCACATCTGGTTGATGGCCAAAGGAACCCAGTACTCGTTCTGAGCCAGAATCTGTCCGAAAGCTATCACCAGCTCTTCTAGCCAGCTCTCTGTCTTCATGTCAATGGTGTTTCCCTCATACTTCTCAAGGGTATATCGCTGGATGTCATGAAGCGTCTTCTACCACTGGTCTTCCTCCTCCTCTCGATCAGCCCTCTTCCGATCGACCAAGACAACCTCATGGGCCTCGATCGCCTGTACGACTTGTGGTCATCTTCCTAGTGCCATGGCTCTAAGGTAAACAAAGAATGCCTAAACCCAAGTTGTGCAGAACGTTGTTATTAAAACTTCATAACCTTCTTATTTATCTCGAATTACCAAAACACCCTAGAAACACGAGAACACAAGTCAGTATGATGCATGTACCTTCCCTAGGGTCTCTACCCTACAATCAACGTGGCCTCACTCGGTCTTTCGGTAGTTCCAGAGTCCGTACATTAGATCATGGGGGGGCCTAAAATCCCGTGTCCTAACAGATCTTCCCTGGCCTAATTCATGCACCAAGGGAACCCATAGTCGTTGCCCTACCATCCCATACAATCCTCACTATGCCTAACTCCAGACTCCATCCCATCACTCAACCACATCTGATATCATTCTGTCACAACCCACCTTGACCAAAAGGAGGGAAGGGTCAGCATATTGTGACGCCCTTACTTATTTAAGTTGAAGGATAGATAATGACCCCCGAAACCCACCATCAATAGGACCCGGAGTGGCGACCAGTGCCAAGGGAATGAGATCACATACTAAATGGAAGAAATTACTCTTTTTTCAATTAATTGTATCGGGAGATAAGATAGTGAATCCCACAACACCAAGACTGAAAGTAAAAAGTAAATCAAATAACCATTCTCAATGCATGTTAAAAAAGTAAAATACACAATATATAAGGAGACTACATGGAAAAGTACCAAAAAAAGTACACCAGCAACTGTGATGGTCTGTCACAAGGTCTGAGCTAGTACGATCATGCATAATCCCTAATGTCCTCCTGGAATCCTGAAAGTAGTTTTATATACGTAGGGAGATCATACAAGTATACTCAGTTTGGAAATCCAAAGACTCTCGTGCACAAGTGGGGAGGCATACTAATTCCATTTGAGAAATGGGATAACCATGCACATAACAAGGAAACTAACCACCCAAGCATCACCAAATATAACTCCCCAAATAACGCAAGTCAATTTATGTTTAGTAATAGCACATCGATGTTTGGGTACCCCATTCCACTTTCCCACTGGTTATTAAAGACATCCTATGAATCGGACAAATCCCACCATTCTCACCACAGTCCCACTACCATACCCCACCCACACACACATGGGCCTCAACCACACATCCCGCCCACAAACACCTTGGCCACAACCACTAACTCACCCATAGACACCTGGGCTACAACTGTCACACGTAACGATGACTGCAAACACATAGGCCAGAACATCCACTGCCACGCCCGAAGACACATGGGCCTCATCCCAAAGATACATGGGATACCACCTACCCGCACACACCTGGGCCAACCACCACACTACCATTCTCGAAGATTCATGGGCTAATAATGGACTTCAGGCCATCACAGCCTAACCGAAGAGACTTGGGCTATCTGAGAACAAGAGCAGAAAGGGGCTAATAACCATCCACTAATATAAGTGTTGAGAATAACACCATTCTCCATGAAATGGGGGTGTTCGAAACTAAGTACTGAATTTGGATGGGGCGTGAACATGAAATAGAAAAACTACAAGTATTTGTATAGGTAACAAGAATTCACCCAAGTATAGGTTTTTCTTCATCCAGCCTAAAGAACACAATCAACACCAATGAGAAAGTCACAATTCACACCAAACCAAAACACATTTGTCCCAACCATGATTCATGTTTATTAACAATGTTTAGATAAGATTTTCCACGTACATTGGCGACTAGAAAGCATAAGTAGAAGCCAGGGAAAGAGTAAAGTCAAACATCAACTTAAAAATTCACACCAAGCACTCTCGAAAAGTCACAACTACAAAGGGATAAGTGAGATCCCTGGAAGTATTGTAACCAAAGAAAACCCCATGATACATCCCCATGTCCCCAAGATCCAAGAGCCAACGGTTTATCAACAACAGAGGATCCCACCACAATTCGTGATATAAGAAAGGTAACCACGAGGCCTCAAATTCACAACCAACGAAACCATACCAACATGGGATCCCATCCCCACACACATAACTCAGCAATCGGCCCGTGAATAAAAACAACCAAACCATTGCCACCAACAAAAAGAAGTCCCATGCCAGTGTTTTTAGATTTAAAAGATTTAACACAATCCATGATTCTAATTATGATGTTCTTTAACCAGGGTTATCATAGAAAACAATTTATCCTGGTGCTTTCCATTAGTTTAGCCAAATATATGTAAATAACCAATTTCCTTTACATGACTAACACGATATTTAATGGTTCATTAAGGCACGGAGAAAGACCATGAATGAGCATGATTTTCAGTAGGCGTTAACCCGCACAATTCAGAAACCATTAATCATGAAAGATGAGAAAAACAGAGCATCATCATAGATCACACCCCATCCCTTAATTATTTAGAATCCATTTATTATCATTGTTAAATTTTGGTTCATCCAATTCTACAAAAGCAGTAGCGTACCCACCCCGCAAGACACATAGAACGGAGAGTCGAAAGTGAAACCCTACCTGATTGATCAATGATCGAATCTTCTCTTCATGCACGAGGAATAACAGATGCGCAAATTGTAGGGGTTTGACCTCAAGAACTCAAGGAAGATCAGATGAATTGATCGTAGGGTGATCGAGAAAAAGAAACCCAGGGATAACCCTTTAGTTTATAAGGGTCAAGGACAGTTGAGATACTGAGATAATAACGTGAAACTGTGTAAGGAGTGGGGTCGTGGGTTGACCACGCGTCCCCACACGTCCTTAAAGGGTCCCATCCATTAGGGGCGGTTTAAACCGACGCAGACCTGGATACCTCACTTAATCAAACACCATTAATCGGCGTTAATGGTCTTTAAAACAGCCGTAAGGGGGTAAAAATGTGGATTAATACTCAATTTTCCCAAAAAGGAGGCGATACTGGCTATCTTGTGGGGGTTAGGAAAGGTCTACCGGTTAGCCGAGCTATCGGTATGCGGCGGATAAGGGTTGATCGAGCTACCGGTATGCTGAGCAACCGGTAGGCTGATCGACCAATAGGTTGCGGCTACCGGTAGGCCGAGCTACCGGTAGGTAGCGGCTACCGGTAGGCTCCGGCTACCGGTATGCCGACCTATAGGTAGGACGAGCTACCAGTAGGCTGCTTCTACGGGTAGTCTGCGGCTACCAGTAGAGCGAGCTACCGGTAGGCCGTGATACTGGTAGGCCGAACTACCGTTAGTTGCTCTACCAGTAGGCCGAGCAACTAGTAGGTTGTGGCTACCGGTAGATCGATCTACCGGTAGGCCTGCTACCGGTAGGCTAAGGCTACTGATAGGCCTACCGTGGGTCAAACTTCACCAAGATGTTGGAATGGCCTCCGAGAACACCCAGAACACCTCAAACATCATATTTTTACTACGTAATGGACCCCAACAACCAGGGTCATTACAATATATGAATCAAAAAAACATTTAATATATAAATTCATCTAGTTTGTATCATTAACCATGTTAATGCATGATGGGAATATATATAACCATGTGCCACAAGTTAATTCACTTCAATTCATTCAACATAAATTTAATTCTAATTTTCATTCATAAGAAAATTTCCATATCAACAAATTATTGTATTGTTTAACAAAATATGATATATCATTATTTATTTAATTAGTCAAATATGATTTAAAATAAAACACTATATATAGAAATTATATATTGATTCTAAGTAAATATTAATGAAGATATCAAAAATATGTATATTTAAGATAAATTTAACATTCAATGGTCATTATAATAAGGATTAATATGTTAAAATATAAATAACAAAAAATTAATAAGATCTAAAAAATGTCCATCAATGGACCAGGAAATATGTATTGAAATTTATTCAATATTTTTTGTGAATAAATTTAAATAGACCCTAAAATTTGAAATATGATTCCATTAATATTTTATGATTGTAAATACAATAATATCATGTATAACCATATAGCCTAATGGTGTTTTGGTAGTTGGAAATTTGATTAATGTCATGCATGTTAAAAAAATTCCATTTGAGCATTTTATTGAAAATTTAAAATGAACATTTAATAATTAAATATAATGATTTTGAATTTTTTTAAAAATGTCCAATATTGAAAAATATTTTATTAATATTTACATCAAAATTTGAAAAATACCTTTTTAAAACAGTGTAAAAACATATTCATATAATAGAGAAATATAGTTAACTAAAATATAAATAAAATATTTTTTTAATATATAATTTTTAATAATTCCAATGGAATTTATATCATATTTTGGAAGAATATAGAGAAACATCTAAAATATCATGAGTATAATAATGAAATGTTTTGTTATAATGATATACAAAAAAATTTATTTAATTAAAATAAAAAAAATTAAAAGAAAAGAAATTGTATAATAACTTCATACCACATTGGTGACATTAATGTTGTAACAATTTTAGGCAATAAAAATCATGTGAACCATAATCATCATGAAATAATTTTTTATCATGTTAGGAAACTAAAAATTGGTTTTATGTAAACAACATTCATTTAAATGGATGCATAAATCTCAATAGAGTTAAAATTGAAATGAAATCACAAACCCCAAAAAAACATTAGAAGATAGTTCAAAAAAATAATTTATATTTTTTTAATTGTTATTAATTTATAAAAAATTCAAATTATTATTTATAAAATTATTTATTACTCTTTGTAAAATCATTTTCTCCATTCATTGAAAATGTGTTAATATAACAATTGTATCTTGTGATAAATGATTTTTTTCCTATTACAATTTTTTTAATTCAGAATCCAATACCTATGTATAGGATATAGTTAAACCATCTCAAAAATTATATTACTGTGATGAAAATATTAATTATTCATCAGATCTATTTTCTTTATCATTCTTGATTGTTAGACATGGAAAATGAATCTTGTCCTTTATATAAATAGTAATCCTTATATATTCCTAATATATGTTATCATTACCATAATGGGAGATAATGAATTAAATTTAATGATATTTGTAATTAATAGAACCATTATTATGCCACATTATAAAATATATTTACTAATTTCATTATTACCCAATTCAGTGTGAGGAGGCGATGGACAAATTATGACATAAATTAACTATATGGAAGTCTTCCATAAACACAAGTGATGGTCCCATTTACCATTTAATTGATATGGATATGGAAAAATTCTATTGTATCATTATAATAGCATCTCTATTTAAGGGACATATTTCTGTAATTTTTTCACAATAGTTTGAACATCATTGAAAATTGGGAAATAATAAGTAAAAAAGGAATGTGATTCATTAAGACTATTATGATTTCATAGAAAATACTCTTTTATATATCATTCTAAGTATCCTATAGATGATCTATTAATTTATAAATAATCTCTAAAAGTGTATAATTTTATTTGGTAGTTATTTTGTAATGGATTGGTTTAGAAAAATAGATCATGAGGTATTGATTAGTAATATATAGACGTTGAATTTTATATTTAAGGTTAATATAAACCTTATAATATATCATTGTTTTAAATATAATTATTTTAATTTCATAGAAAAACAATTAAAAAATGAATAGTACATAGATATGATGAAGGTAACTCAGTAATTTTATCGTGTAATGAGATTTGTGTTGTATTTAATCTAATGAATCCAGTTCTTTATGATTATTAATGTGTACAGATTTTTTCTAAATGCTGACATAGTGATATGTTGTTGTAGGCCCCCAAATATAATATATTAAAAGTACTGATATTTAATAAATCATAAGAACACATGTTTTCAGAATAAATTAATTCTATATAGAATATGATTATTGAAGGTAAATATGACATAATATTTTTCCAATAATATATGGGTTACCATAGTAGTGAAAAATGTTTGATGGAATCCATAATTCCATGAATGATGACCATTCGAGGAATAATTATGGAAAATATTTTATTAATTTATTAAAAAAAATTAAATTACAAAAACATTTCCATATAAATTATTTATCATGTCATAGATAATCCCAATGGATGTCTACATATCCCGGTGATATTAGAGAGGGGATTGTATCATTCATTTTTTTTATCCAAATCAATGACCGGTGAAGAAAATATCGAGGTAAATCATGAGATATGGAGAAAATTGTTGGATCATCATCTTAATCACCAATATAATTGTTTTTAAACAATTATAAGTTTCTATTTATTTAACAAACAATTTTTTTCTGGTTTTTAACACATTATATATTTCAAAAATCATGCAATTTTTTGTTTCATTTGATTATAGTTACCACTATACATGGAACGATCCAAATTATTAATTATTTGTTTGAATAATATTTTGTCAATTCGGATAATTTAATTATTTTCCTTCTAATGTTATAAAAACTATGCTACATCCATGTTCATTCCTCATGATATTCGATGACACATTATCCACATGTTCCTCATGTAATCATTATTAGAAATACTTGCATTCATTTTTGAAGAATACATGTGAATAAATCAATATCCAACTAGTCATTATCACAATGTATCATTTCTATGGGTGTTTTTTAATGATTAAAACATCAAAGTTGTCAGTTATGGTGATATAGGTTTACAAAAATGGATTGATGAAACATTGAGAGTACCTTGTTCGTTGGTTTAGGTATAATTAAGAGATACATGGAGTGATTTATTTGTAAGAATATTTGGGTTTCTAGAATCTGACCACCTACAATGTTGGGGTTTAATAATACCAATATTTACATAACATTGTGATATATGAGGATGAAATTGTGGTGGAGGATATGCATATGAAACACAAGACTCTTTATTGATTTTCTTGAAAAAAATTAAATACATGGATGATAGAATAAGAATACACTTACTATAGTCCAATTAATATTACATATTGGTTTTTACATTAAGTTAAGTATCACATTAGGTTTATATCCTATACACTTAATGTCACCTATTTTTGGTGGATGAGCATAAACTAAAATGGTATATGGGGGTTGACATGGATTGGAATCTAGGCATGCCAAGTGTTCATCGGAATAGTCATATTCTCATACGTGTATAAGGTTTCCAAACATGGATAGTGTACATGGGTATGTCCAGTGTACTGAGGAATTGGACGATGTACACATTAATGGGATAGAAAAAATGAGAAGGGATTAGGTGGCCATGAAATTCATTTTACCACATATTCACAACATCTATTCCCACATATTTACTAAATCCATGAGCATGTGAGTATATTAACATGTGCCCAATTTAGGTCATAGATATTATGACCCAATGTATATTCCACGTAGAATAATTAAAACCATAAACTATAAATATCTCCTACACTATGTCCCATATTCGGTCATGTGAGTAGAATATCCTAAGAATTTAAGGATTTATAAAGTGATATTCGCCCTTATTAAGTAATAAACGACATTTCATGAGATGAAATGATAATGAGGTAATTTTTTACGATGATTGGCTAATGGTAGTCGTCAGGATTGGTATTACAGAGATGTCAACATTGAAATATATCATATCAAATTAGTTCAATGTCCCCCCCCCCGTATAGATTACATATGGATATTCATTACACAACCATAATATAACCTAGAACATGTCCATTATCTATTTAGTTTTATTCCATATTCATCGAACCCTAGTGGTGACCAATTCCCACCCAAGTGTTAGTGATCTCTCAGATATGATGAACTGTAACTTTGAGTTGTACCTTTTACTCGTATTCATTTTTTTGTTGCATGTAATGTTGTGAATTAGAGGTACACAATTTAGGTTTGTGTAGAATCACCCTTCATAGATGTGTTGTGGAGATAGTGATCCCTGTAATCTAGCTCTTGGTTTTCCATTTCCCTCTTTCTTAGTTGTAGATATTAATATTATATATTTAAATATATATCATTATGGATTTTTTACCTAATGTTTCTATTAGTACTCATCATTTCATGGGATTTTCTCATATATTTTCTTGTATTATATAGAAAATAGAAGAATCACTGGCTCATTTGATGAAGCATAGTGGTACAAGAGTTCGTTGATCACATATATTTGCGATACATATATATATTGAGGTCTGAAAACTCTTTAGTTATCCTTTAATCATGTTTATTTTTAAACCGACAACACATTTTATTGAAAATTTATTTTTTTGATCATTATTTTTATGTTTATATTATCATACAATGATGTATATTATAGAGGTTAATGTATTTATCCTTATCTTTGTGATTTTTCATTTTATGTTATTTGTCAGCAAATTTCTATGGACATGGTTGTATGTATACATATAAGAATTTTTTTAAATAATTCCTTTTAAAATAATTCTTTTTAAAATTATAAATTTATCCCTATAACATTGACTTTTTCCTTGGAATTCTAATTCTGCTAACTACCATCCAGCTAGGCCTTAATAGATCATGTCATAAGAGAGTGGTATCAGATGATTTTTTGAAATGCCTAAATTAGTAGTTGTACCAATTGTTAGGATACGTTTTGAAACATAGTGTAATTATATTTTTGTGTCTTAATTGTAAATATAATTATTGGGAAACTATTTTTTATTTGATGTCCAATGAATTCATTATTTTGGTTTTAGAATACCATCAAAATAAAGAAATATAATGATAAATCTGTTGTAGAGATAAATGGCATATTCATCATATATTATTCGTATCATTTATATTCATTATCTTTATGAGTCATATCCAAACATATTATTAGGTAAAATTTGAAAATACTCATAAATATTTGTAATAATTCATGAAGAATACCAGTTGGGGGCCAATTTTGTGATTACGATTTGAAATAATTTTCTGATGTTTCCTTAGTTCAGTGACCCTCACAAGAATTTCTTCCTATAATAAGGAAAAAAATATTTCCACATATTGTATTGAATAAAATATTTCTAATATATTAGGATAATGATGCATGTAGTCATTTAATGAAATATGTTATCCAGATATATAGACCATTGATATTTCATAGTTATCCAAAACCATAGTCAACTGATGATTAGATTGTATTGTTTATATGGGTATTATGGATTTTCAGGACCCTAAATGTTCAAATGGTCACTCACATGGATAGACTAATTTATGTAGAATCTTGGTTCCAATCAAGTGACATCACCATGACATATAATGGGGTGATAATACCATGGTATACTTCATAGAAACCATTTAATGATGACTATGACCATTCAATCCTATAGAATGTATGTAATTTTGAAATTTCAGATCAACAGTAATGCAATATGAATGTTTCTTGAATTCGATGTGTGTTTCACTAACAACACATTTTAATCAATCGAATTGGAGAGATGTGGGTTTTTATTAATTCAAAAGATTGAATGGATCCTTTATATAATCAATTTTACCAATGCAGTTTACATGTGAATTACTAATTAATATAATGTTTTTAAAGGGGTTTACATATAAAGAGAATACATTAATAGTTATTTAATGAAGATCATGTTTGATATTATCATCTTTGGGATTATCAGTCTTTAGATGAAAATAAAAGGTTGAATTCAAGGTCCTAATGAAGAAGAGAAACATATTCATATCAATATATACATTATTCTTTGAAACATGGATCAAATATTTAATTTACTTATATAATAGATTGGGGATGTTGATATTTTGATGGTTTATGTAACTCATCGTGTGATTCGTATCCTAATAGGACCTAGGGTGTAAGATGGGAGTGGTTGAATTTTGAAAAAAAGGCATAACCATGATTAATAAAATTCCATTTGTGTCTATGGTGGATCCCTGGGATGTAGGGTTGATTGAAGAGTCGATAGAGATCCAGATGAGAACCCATAATGGGAGTGACAAATTATGAGCTACCTCTTCCACCACAAACTATAGGCTGATGATAGATTTATATGGCTAGCGGTTAAATCCAATGGAAGATACTAGATAGATTAGGGCATGATAAATGTTCTCACATGATGATTCAGGTCAATATCTGAGTCATTTATAGTCTTAATCCATTAAATCTAGACATAGGTGGGATCCATTCCTTCATCTACAGATCAATTGAGAGGGAGTTGGGGCTTTACCTTGATATATTATCCATGAAACTATGGATAATAGTTCTTATGTTGTGATTCTCATATATCTCACATGTGTTGGAACTGTGAGCTGGTTATCAATGTGGGGAGTTTCTCATGTGGCCTCATGTTTTCCATAATGAATCTAAATCATGTTATCTTCGGTATGTGATGTTTCTCAATGAAAAATTCCCAAATAGACTATCATCACAATAGTTTTAGGTTTCATTATAAATATGTGACATAATTCATCATTGTGGATGATATTTTTACCATGGATTAAAATATTGTGATTACAAGAAATAAACTAGAACCCATCACCAAAAAATTGGTGATTCTATCCCACGATTTAGAGGGAGCTTCATGAATATGGATTCATGTTGTATTATACGATTATAAGGATTTATTTCCTAATGATATCTCAATAATACATATAAAGTGGGAGGTCAACATCTATAAATAATTATTATATCATCCTAGCCACACTATTCATAGATATAACATCATTTTTATTGAATATTATTATATTAAACAATCACATGGATGAGGCACATAATAGATTAGTGTATTTTGAATCCTATAAAAAATTAATTTATCCTTTGGTAAAATAAATAATCATCAACTATAATAATCATAACTGGATCCTTTATTAGATACATCATATGTAATTAAATTCATCAATACCTTTGTAATGTTATTATATGAAATAGTGAGATCAACATCTCAATAAAAGTAATCAAGTGAGATATGTAATGATAACATGAACATCAGGGCATGATAACATCAAAAACAATTGAACCAAAAAAACAGTATGAGATAGACTATGATATAAATTTATGGAATAAAAAGTTGATATACATATGTCATGAATCATAATGGAACTGATTTATATGATCTATTAATTCATAAAATTATTATATAAAAAGAATTGTGGAATACGCATAGGCATGGTAAACCCTTTCAATGATAGTCAATGATCATTTCCATAAGTATCAAATATTAATTGACTCACTCCCTAGACCATCATAGTATTCATGTTTCGCTCCCTATATAATCATAGAAAATAACTTACCCTTACTGAAATGGGTTAACTCCTTGTTCCAGTCCAATCTATCTCAAGAGATATAAATCAGTACACAATTTATCACATGGAGATATAGATCACACAAATATAATAATGATATCTGTATTTATTTGTGCCACAAGATACAAAAAACATTCATCATAATGTAACCAAAAATAAATAAATGGGTTTTATAAATATTTATTTCTATCAAAACATGTGACAAAATTATTTTTAGAATCATATCATCATAACATAACAAATATAAAAATATGTCAGATTAAAAAAAAATTACGAAATTTTAACATGTATAAATTTAAAGTGTTTCATAAAACTAATTAAATCATAATAATAAACAATTAATAGAATGTATTAGAATGGTATCATTGTATTATATACCAAATAATATATATATATAACTTAAACAGATGTCATCTTATAGGGAGAATTATTTTTTTTTGTAAAATTAGAAAATTTATTGGTGAAATTTTCATGACCAATGTGAAAAAATTATTTTAAGAGAAAAAAAATTTAAAATATTTTCCGTTAAAAAACAAGGAAAAATATTATAAAATCATTTAATTTATAATTGTTCAAGAAGATGGGATGTTTTGTTTATTTTTTACAGGGTTAAAAATTACATATGTTCATATTTTAATTAAAATACTTCTAGTTAGTATACATAAAATTATAATAATATTCATTTATAAAAACTAAAAAATAAAAAATTTATAATAATTACTTTTAACAATAATTGTTGAATAATGATAATTTTTCTCGAAACTTTTTTTTAAAACATTATTTTGGAAAAAATCTAAATTCTAACTAAATAGATAAAGAATTTAATACTTTAACACAACAAAATTATCAATTATAATATGTGAAATATGATTCAAATATAGTATTTTTACATGATAATATCAATAATGGAAAGAGTATTATATATTTTATATGTTTTTTGAGATATGAATCATAATTTTTCAACATTTGAATCATAATCATAAACAAAATTGATAAATGATGAGTCTATAACAGAAAATATATACCACTTTAGTAACATTAATTCATAATAACATTAAAGGAATGTCATAAATTAAAACATAAAATATCATGATGTTAAATAATTTCATGATATTAAATATTACAGGGGTTGTATATAAACCTCATGAAATAATATAAGAGCATAACATAACATATGATTGGAAATTATTAGTGGTATACCAAAATATATGTTTAATAATATGAATTTTTTTTATTAAAGGTATCTCATTGACTTTTCATAAGGGAAAATATATATTTCACCCCAAAACACATATAAAATTTTGGAAATCATGAAACCACTAACCACGTAATAGTGGGCACTTTCTCGTCAGATATTGGCATCTAAATCTATGTAAATAATAAATTAAGATTCTATTGAAATGTCCGAAATATTTGGAAAAAAGAGATCTCTTGTATTTATCATTAAGTATAGAATTATATAAGATTTAGATAAGAAAGTTTATCAATGAACATATATATATTTATCAAAAGAGATTGAATGTGTTTTAATTGTATCTTGTATGACATAGTTATCCCAAAGCCCAGTGTAGGATGGAAATGTTAGATCCTCTATATTTGAGTGGTGGAAGAAAATATAAGATGATGAGAAATGAAACCATGTATTATTTGGAGTTTAAAAAATTCACATATTTTAATGTCTATCTGGTTTCATCAACACATTTTGTAAAATTATGCACCAACAATGTGCTCGTCACAATCCAAACACCACAATTCTATTGGTTAGATGTAGGGTTTTTCAACCCATTTAAATACCATGTGATTAAATGTTGATAAAAACAACATAGGTCTCACATCACCATACACACCCACCTGCATGATTTTAAAAACCACGTCCAGTGCATTGGTGGGCCGCTAGTTTCTATAAGGAAATAGAAAATTAAATTATGACCATGAAAATCTATCAATGATTTCTTAAATATATGATTTTGAGATCCAATAAAAATCCGAAAATCATCTAAATCAGTGATATATATCATTTGATCGAAAACCCAAATAAGAATAAGTTATCGGTTCAATGAAACATTAATAGATAGGTTCTAAAGATCAAGGGAAGTGTTTTCCAGCTCATCAAACTCAAAAAAGAAAAAAGGATAGCGATATCAACCATATAACAATATATAATTTTCAAATACCTCCACATGGAAATAGATCATCAAAGAGTTATCAATATTTAACTATATATTTTACCAATAATACACATCTCACTACTTCAAACCTGTCTTCCATTGTCTATTAAATAGATGTCATCTTCCATAAAGCCACTTCACACATTTGATGTTTCATATCTACTAATAGTACAACCAAAAAATTATGCATATTTAATATTCTACTAACCATACATAGACTCCAAATCCCTCTCTTCAAATTACATTATTCCATTACCTCTCCATTTTGGCAATACATTATTATATCATACCTCCTTTACATAAATCCATATATCTCATCACATTCCCATTATATACATCTTCTATTAAAGAAACACAGAAAACCCATCATATGATCATATTGCAAATGATCTTTCACCTTAAATGTTCCCAAAATTTAAAACTCAACATATATTAAAAGTCATGTAAATCATAGTAAAAATTCCTATGAAACTCATAAATAATTCAAATTTCATTACTTCCCAAAAATAATAACATGTTCCAATAAAAATAATATATATATATATATATCACACATCATAACCAATGAAAACATACTAAAAATTACCTTGTTATTCAAAAAAACACGAATATACCCCTTAAACCGAAACTAGACATGTGAGTTGAAAAGAAAACATGGAACTTCCCTTAGGATACCTTTAACTACCATATGATATATATCCTTTATTATACCATGAAAATAAATAGAACGGTCTTGGCCATTATCCCAAATACCTAACCCCTAGGAAACATGAATCGTTGAACAATATACATTATACTAACCCCTCTACTAGGTATCTTTATATATCAAAAAAATTTCATGTGAAAAAAATCCCGACTACAATATCACATTACCACTCCATGTCTGATCTCATATACTATACAATATCCTATTTCATGAATCCAATCTGTGTTATATAGAATCCTATAGAACCTATATAATTTTCATATAATACCACATGCCTGAAACATCAATGAAACATGATCTCCCATGTTCTAAATAATGCCGGAAAACCTACATTAGTGTAACACATATCAATACCCACTCCTATGTGGTCTACATACATAAATGGCATGGTTTCCCTGATATGACTACTCACAACCCCATTTTATAATACTAGAAGCATCCACACTATGATAACATAATGTCATCACCATGATGAAATTAGACCTACCTATTACTTCTATCTCAGATGTCAACACCTAATTTCACTTATCTGAAAAAGTTCATCCATAATATATTTACCAAGACTTTGAGGGCGTTCCACAATACATCCTCAAAACAGTGCATACTAGAGATGTCATTACCAACCATAATTGCTTAAAATGACATAATTCAGTGAAATTGGAAGAATAATTCATTAGAGGTGTAACCACTGGATATATATTAATTAACACATATAGATTATCATTCCTGAAAATATATTATAAGAAGCTATTGAAGAACATGGATTTGAAATAAATCCATGCATATCCCTCATGTCTACTTCCCTGAACCAATTATTCTAAGATGTTCTTCTCGAATCCTTTCAGCCTGTACGTCACAAAATATACAATCTAACCTATTTTTATCTCAATATGATTAATGATTTCCTCTACTTAATATATGAAATTATGTTTTACATGAGGTCCTCACTCACTCAAGAATAAAGGTGATCACTGACGTAGGATCTCACAAATTATATATTCAAGATGTTCATTATCTTCCTATGATCCTTGGTAAATCCCAATTACAGACAACACCAAACTATCCCTAAAGTGATCATAATAATATTTCACATTATTTTATATCGTCTATTTCTTCAAAGACTATTATAGAGCATGTAAATATGAATCATGATCATTCAGACACACATGGGCCTCAATCGGAACCCCCAAGCGCCTCATTACAAGCACACTCTTGATGCACCATATCAATAATCTACTGACGGTCCACTGGATTCGATCAGGGTGGAATCAAACAAAAAAATCAACAATAATGATCATATTCCCAAATAAAATATCTATATATAATAGATATTTCAAACTAAACATGCATCATATCTCACCACTCATACACTTTGAGAGTGAACAATGCCACATGAAATATTGACTTACATCCCCATATCGACTAATATCTGTGTCAGGTCTAACATATAATCCATCCTGAAATCCCTTTTAATACTCCTAATAGAGTGATTAATCATATATCCACCACACTCACTCCGACTAGCTTACCTATAACTGATTCAACCATCACATGTCACCTATATCATGATGTGGAAGTTAAGTAGAATTCAAAAAACATCTATATATGAAAAAATAGTTCACATAATTGTTGATAAATTAAATATGTCACCACCTATTACCATCCATACCTTCCCATATCAGGATAAATTCTAGACGGACTATATAAATACAACGTCACATCTATATAATAATAGATAAAAATCTTATGTTTTTGAGTAGATTTCCACCAAATAGTATAGTTATGAAAAGGTTTTTAGCTTCATTATTGAATTTTTAAATTGTCCATACTCTCTAAGAAAATTAATATCCACCCATTAAATATTACAAGAAAAAATTCATATAAAAAGATCATAAGTGACTATAATGATTCTTGAACATTCCTCCCATTCCATAATCAACCAACGATTAAAAACATATAATATATAAAATTTACACCCATGTGCACCCCATATGGTGGAAATCAATAAAATTTAAAAAAGCTGTATTACGTAAATTTCCCACCCATGGAAACATGACTATCCAATGTTCATAGGGCTTCAAAAACCCAAACAAGAGAATATAAGAAATATTTTACCAGATCATACTATACATTCTACCACATCAATTTTCCAAATAAAAATAGTGAAAACAAACACAAGAGATACCATTTGTAGTGTCTGAACTTGGTTCACCACCATAATAGTTATCTGGGCCAGTTGGCCACTAATCAATAAGAAAATATCCCTATACGATACTGGATTCCATCTTATAGTAATGGTCAAATTAGGTGATAGTGGTGATACTATACCAACATGTGTTTATAAGAAAATGGTTTATATTTATATAACTTATAGTAATATAGGCTATCTCAATGGATGAAAAAATATGAAAAAATTGATAAAAAATAGTATAATAAATTATAATAATTCCCAAATGGAATAATACCATTTTCAGATAAATCTAGATATATCAGAATACATTATAAAAAATATTTCAAATGTAGAGTCACTATTGGTCGACGACATAATGAAAGGCCCATTAAGGGTTTTACCGTGAACTTAATAGTCCAACACCCATTTGATCAATTCATACATCCATTATTATGATTTCCTATAAAAAATTAAAAAAAAATTGAAAAAAACGAAAAAAATAACCTACATCCCTTCTGTTCAATAGCCACAATGATGTTATCTCCTTCTTCAACCATCACTAGTATATATCAGAACATATTCCATAAAAATATACGTTTTTTATTCAAAAAAATTAATATATATATATTTTTGTGTGTGTTTGTGTGTTTTTTAGTTGTGGTGACCTATATCATTATTCTTGGCACTATTCATGAATATAATAACAATAATACCATTAGGTTCTACGCATAAACATGTTTGATGACACCTTGCGCCATATATCAAGAATATTAAATCCTTAATTCATACACAAAAAGTATTTGTTCTACCATATCTCATAAATAATGTCACATTAATCCCATCATCATTACATGATAAGGAATTATGGAATCCACCATCTAATAAATAAATCCCCACTTGATTAACTACAGATGTCCCTAGTAATGACACTGTCACACCCGATTATTTTTTCATGACTTGGTTTTGATCTAGTTCATTGAAAATACAATAAAATTTCATTGTTAATGGGTGATATTAATGTTCTATTTTTAATTTTTATCTATTTCTAATCAACCTAATTTGGGTTCCCCATTTCTTGTTTATGAATTTTTTGAGAAAGGGTGGTAATTTCATGATTTGGGCCAATAGTGATTCCATGTCCACATTTGAAAGAAAAAATTGATTCTTTTATAAATCCTTAAATTTTCTCCATTTTGACTCATAATAGTACCCATGAGCACTATACTGACATATTAAAACTACTATATCCTTTAGGACCCATTATAAATTCATAACCATGGTGAATTGGGATTATTTTTTCAGGTATTGGCCCAACTTGATGGCCTATTTCCAGTTTGGAAAAAAAATTATTTTGTTTCTTTTATTTCATATTTACTTTTTTATAATGGTCATTTCTTCCATATCCCACTCAAGTCCATGAACTATAGGCACACCCCCATGTTCAATGTTGTTTCATTGATGCACATATTGTCATGGATTAAGGAAAATATTCTCAATGGTTCCCAAATCATCAAGATTGGACCTAGGCATTTTTTCTCATTCATAAATCATTCAATTCATTATCATTTTTCCAAAAATATTCTTCTAATTTTTCTACCATACCATAGATGCCTCTCCAAGGATTTTCAAGACTTTTTGTTTCCTCTGTCAGTGCAGATTTAAGAGAACACTAAGAGTTTTCAGGTTTCCACAGTGATATTCCTTCTCACTTCTCCTCCCTCTACTTCCTCAATTAATTATTACATTGTTTTATATTATACTATAATCATGATCAACCTAGTGTTCTTTTATCCAATGATTTTTTATGTTTTTATTGTTATTTTGGTTCTGATCATCATATTTTTAGGGTTTATAAACACTCTGATGGGGATATTGGGTGTGTGTTTCTATTCTGCCAAGGATTTGAGGTAAGTTATCCCTTGCACGTTCCATTATCATTAAATATTTTAAATTTTCTTATTTTACATACTAGATATATATGTTTCTTACTGTTTTTCATCCTTTTTATCATTTTAATGATGTATAAAGTAAGTTTTTACGCGTTTTTTTGTGGAAGGTAGTGCTGTTTTATCATAAAAGTATGCACCATGTTTTTTTTTGAAACGTTCCATTATCTTTAACACTGATTTTGTGTGGTTTAGAACATGTTTTCTGGTATTTGTAACATGTTACAGTACCTTGAATAAAATATTTCATGCATTTGGTTTTTTACTCTTTGTTAACTACTTAAAATAATTTTTTTTGTTTACAAGTGCATGTCATGTGTTCGCTAAATTGCCTTGTTAGATTTTATGTGTTATGTGAGATTTAAAAATTATTTGTTTTTCATTTGTAAATGAATTAGATTAATAAAATATGGTAATTATGAGTCTTTATATGTCTTTATAGTGTTTATTTAGTTTTACAAACAAATGGGTTTTGGATTAAAACATGTTTTGTCCCGAGTTTCCAGAAAATTGCATGTTTCTTATCCTTATAAAAATGGATGTGTTTCAAATTTTTATTAAGTTTGTTTTATTTGAATTATGAAAGTGTTTTGATTAATTAAATGGTTTTTATACACATCCATAAAAAATTTAAATGCATACCGTTGTCAAATTTTAGTTTTGAGAATGGGATAATGGACAGTTGAGAAAAAATTTCATGTAAAAAATGGTTTCCATGATTCATTCATGTTTTATCTTCTAGGTATATTTTATGGTTCAAGAAATTTATTTATTAATTGGTTTTTGGGATTCTAAATCAGTATTGATATGGTATTGATGGGGTTTTTCTATAAAATATCATTTTTAATAGATTTTATGTTTAAGGCCTCGTTATATTTCATGAAATTATTGTATGAAAATGTATGTGGATTATTGATCCGTGAAAATAAATTGAAAAGTGTGTGGACTATTTGATGTGTTTTTTATTTTTAAATGGAATCATAATGAGAAAACAGTATTTTACTGATGTTTATCTTTTTTAGCACAAAAAGGAAAAACAAGGGTATCTAGGTGGGAGGATGTGTACTAGTATGCTAGTGATCCCATGGGGATTGGACCCTTCTTCATGTAGCATGTCTGAGGAGAAAATAGTAGCTAAACAATTGTGATGGTGATGTGTTTACTGGACCACTATTCTATGGGTATTCTCATTACTAGTGGAACGTGTTCACGAAAATGGATATTTATTATGGTTACTTTCATTGAGATACGAGGAACCTAGGGATCACATCTAACTAGTTCCTAGGGGAGATCACATGACTTGTTCTAATTTGTTATTTTGTAATCACCATCGGCATATGGTTTGTTTAGTTGGTAAATTAATTATTTTTTGTGATTTATATGATATGGTACATTCCTTAATTCATCACCCATGGAAACTAGTTTTTATTTTTTTTTTGAAGTTGCACCTCATTGAAAATTGTTACTATCATTCTAGTTTAAAAATCATGGAAGTTTTTTTCTGGAAATTTTTTATAGCGTGGAACCTAATTTGTAAAAAATACCATTATATATTGTATTTAATAATTTTAATGGATGTTTCTTTTATTTTAATTTATTTTCTTTTGGAATAGAATATCGGGCCAACATACAATGTTTTAATACTCACGCCAGTAGGCTTATTCTGTTTTTATCCCTTATGGTGGATTCAACTCGATTTCGATCACCTTAGATGATATGTGAATGTTGTGTTTGAGTGTAGCCAGAGGGGTCACATGGAGATAGTTAGTTGTCATGTTTTGTTAGTTGAGTTTTTGGTTTAGTTGTACTTTCAGTTTCTTGTAAAAATAATATTTAGTTCAATTTTTATTTAAATTAATTTTGGGATGTATATTTATTTCCACTGTTTATTTGATTTTTTATATTTGATGAAAATAGTTTAATTTTTTACACAATTGATTCCTTCTATGGTTGTATCCATCACGGGATGATCGGTAACACCTCTTAGGATTGGTCACGTGCTGGCCTAAGTGACCAGTTCCTGGGCGACTCGAGCTGGTTCTTGAAAAAAATGGTATCGGAGGAGGTTATCTCTTTACATAAATTTCTTTTTATAGAATATTTTTTATTTATTATGGTAATAATGTAGATTTATTAGGATGTTTATTACTTGAATGGTGATTTCTAGAATAGCGTCCCTAACTCTTTCTCGTTTTGATCCACGTTTATCCACGAGTTGTCCGGTTTTATTAGTGTCTTTTGTTCTGGTTGATTGTTTGGTGTGGGGATATGACACGGGAAGTCTGAATAATGGAAAACATAAGCTCATAGGCCTTATAAAACCATGTGATGATAGGGATTTGTCCAAATAAGTCCCTCTATGATGGTGCTGTGTTTGACATATGGCAGCGAACTGTATGGTCAAGTCACCCACCAACAGTAGTTCCCTTTTCTGGGTCTCTTGGACCTTTCAAAAATTACGATTTTTTGATTTCAAAATTCCATGTTTGAGAATTGTTGAAAATGGTTTTAAATTAAGGATTTGATTTTGAAAAGAGGAAAAAGGCTTTTTCTATAATTAAATATTAGAATGGTAATGTAAGGTTGTGTTTTTCTGAAACCAATTTTTTAGGAGGAAGTAGAAATGGTTTAAGAAGTTTAGATAATCCCTAATCTAGTCTTATAATTTATTGGAATAAAATTTATTGAAGGATTGAATCATTTTTTTGTTATTATGATTATTTTCATAAAGAGGTTATTTTGGATTTTTATATGTGTTTTAATCTGATGAATTGGTTTGGGAAATTGTTTTTGAGATGATGGTCTTTTCATCGAAAGTGTATAGGTCTCAATGGCCATCAGATTATGAAAAGATACCTTGTTGAATTTTAGAAAACGGTATGGGATTGTTTTGAGTGTCTTGGATGATTTTGAAGTTGTTATTAATTAAAAGGGATAGGTTTTTAAGAAAATGGTACTTAACGAAGTGTGGTTTGTGTTGTGAAAATTGTAATGGGTTTTTGACTTAGTGGTTAGTGTTTCGTTATATGTATAATGATTTTTGTAATGATGTTATTTTTTAACCTTTTATTGTATTCATGGGTGATCACATATAGGGTTTTAGTGTTGTCTAAATGTATGGACAATATGGCATGGTGGTTGGGTGCGTAGTGTGGCATGAAAATTTGCATATTAGTGAGAAATGATAAGACATTAATTTTTTTTTGACATCTTAAATCGCTTATTTACCTTTAAAATCCTATCTTAATTGAATACGACAACCAAAAAAGTTCATGTACACCATTTCCCCATATTTTTTAACTCACGAAATTTTTATAAATATTCGTAAAATAAACCCATGGGGTAAAAATTAGTGTTTCACACGAAGCCCATTTCAAAACACACTTTGAAACCCAAAAGTACATCATGACCCTACCATAGATAAATTGGCAGACCAATAAAAAATTAATTTACCACATTAATATGTTATAAAGTAAACCCAAATATTTCCATAATAGTTACACAAGTAAAAAAACCAACTATATGAAAAAATGATAATATGAATTTAACTGCTTAACAAACTCCACAAAATATGGTTTTCTCAGAATTCACAACATATAAGGAACAATAAAAATAATTTAATCAATCATTTTAACTCATCATGAAATTATTACACATCAAATCTCCTATAAAATGTGTCCAAATGCATAAATATGTTTATGAAACATCAACCACACCACTAAGGCACCACAATAAAGAGAAATCCAACCTAAAACCTCAATATTAGGCAAATAAACTCAAAGAAGAACCCTATGTATGAACCCATTCTTCTGGAAATTTTTTTAATCTAATGAAATGGTGAATGTGACACAAATGAAATTGAATAAATAAATGAGATAAGTTCTTACGTACATGATTATGATGTTTCAAAGAACAAATATACCTTCAAAACTGAGTTCCAATGGAGGGTGAGAGACCGTGTGGGTTTTTCATAGAGTTCGGGCATGAAATGGGGATGAAATGGGCAGATTTGGGTTTATTCTGGAATAGAAAAAGGTTCATTAAAAAATTATTTTAAATGTTGTGGTCACATTGCAGGGGTTGTCTACACGATTTAGTAAATAGTGTGGCCAAACTGTGCAGCATGTTCTGCCACCCAAAAACATGCAATTCTCCTCAAAATCAATGGGGTTCCATGGGAGAAACATACGGGGAATGATTGTCCAAGGATAGGGGAGAAAAATTATCATAACAAAGTTCTCTTTTCTACCCAAAAATCATTCAACTCATGCATGAATCCTATCTCAAAAACATATCCCACAAATGGTGACACTAGTATATTCATAAATGCAACATCCTATCATGAAAAACATAGACACTCCCTTTGAAATAATTTCAGTTCAATAACTTTCCTATACATCCAAGACCAAGGTCATAGATCAAGAACACATGAGACTCCACAAATTGTAAACCTAGAACACTCGAAAGCCATGAAACATATAGTAACCAAAATAGGACTTCTAACAAATCATGGAATTGAAAATTTTGTTGTGACAATTTCTCCAATATTATTATTCATGTTTATGTTATTAAAAAATTGAATGTATTTTTTAAATTTACCTGTCAAATATATTATGACCTACTTATTAATGAAGGCTTCCACAATACTCTTACTCATACTAATCATGTAATACATACATCTCATACATTTTATATACCCATGATACCATGATCTGTATTGGGATTGATAGTCCAAGATATGAGAATGGGAAATATAATGTTCTATAATAAAATAATCATTTAATTAAATGGTATCAGATATAAGGTGAAAGTAAATAATTTATCTAGTTTAACTAGACTGATAAACTCTTAATTCCATAATGATGACAAAACATGATTCATATTCCAATGTAATTATGTAGAAAATATATATTATCTACTAGGTTATGTGTCCTTTCACAATGGGACTAAATATAGGACACCCCTCCTCTTATTCAACATAAGTCTATTCACATCACTATAGATCCTAATTAAAACACCATCTCTCTTCCTTCACCAATAAAAAAGGCCCACACTCGAAAAGAAACATTAGGTTCTATCTTATCATCATCACAATCATTCACATGTAAAGAATTAAACATTTTCCTGTAAGGTAAAGATACATGGGAGTAATAATGCAAACATTGATATCATAAGGGAAGACTCACCTAGAATGCCTCCATCACCATACAATCAATAATATTCAATGTCATAACATACCATTTTTCAATATTCACCTTATTACTAAAACAATGATTTGATAATAGAGGGGACACCATGAAGAAAATTGTGCTGACCAGAGTGAAAAATAAGGGTTGTATCCTTCTTTTTTCATAATAGAACTTATAGTTCCAATCCATGACCTACCTTTTAGGACTCATTTGAACCTCCTATAAGTTTCAATACTCAATTATCATCATATAAACTAGAGATTCACCATCCTCATACTCATATATCGGTGATCAACACGACCATAAATATAAATACTCAAATTACTAATTCAAACTAACGAACAAAAACCATTTGTGTAGATGAAACCTATAATACCCATGTGATCAACCAATGTTACTAGAAAATATTTAACCTGAAATAATAGAATATCCAATAATTTTGGTATCCTTCTTTATGTCATCATATAATTTTATAGATAAAAATTCATACTATAAATTGACTTTGTTTTTATTAAGTCGACATGTATTTCAAAAAAACATTATATAAATATACAATATAAATCATATACCTTTCTTGAAGGAACTCAATAAAATCATCTGACCTCCCAATCATAGTTCTTTACAAACTCATCCATTGAATTAGTTTATCATATTGGTATGAAATGATACAATTTGTTTAATAAATCCAATAAATGTATCTAGGGAACTAATCCTGTCATTTTTATGGTAAAAAAGATCATGAATACCATAGTACATTTATCTCATATAGAAAACATCACAATAAGTTGCTAGAGTAAGTTTCATATCCTTTGACTCCCCACCTTTATCCTTGGACTAGTCATACAATAAGAGACAGATCATCTATTCTTTCTTCTCATATTTGGAATCAAAAATTTTCATTTCATATAATAATATATTTTCTCAATATTGGGAGAACATCCCGCAATGATACATGAGAGGTTTAAATGATAACATTTATCATCGCAAATGAGTCCTTTACTGCCCCAGTAAACATAAGAACACCACTCCCATATATGATCTATCATGGAACATAGATTTATTACATCAACAAATAATGCATCCTAATTGACTCTTGATCATCATCCTAAAATGAATCTAGCCATTTTACCGATGTAGACATGGTCATTAATGTAGTATAGTACTCTACTCTATAATCATCCCTAATTGCATCCTCATAGTATGTTATATAATCAAACATCTTAAACCATAAATCCATTGTTGTATCGATAATTACCTTTATCAAAATTGTATTGGTGTCTAAAACGAAATATCCATTCATAGGACAATACACCATATCCATTTATAAAAACTCATTGTATTCTACTAAAAACATTGATGAAGGTTTAAATTATGTTTGGGGGTAATTTGATGATTAATATTATGGTGGATATACAAGATTAATCGCTCACTAAAATCGTAGTGTCTCTAGTACATTACTATGTGAATCATTGTTTCCAACAATAAGTCAATTGTAGTGTAGTTATATTCGTGGTGTCAAAGATAAGGATACGTAGAAGAAACCATCCTATCACCCAAAATGAAAATAAATCTCATAACAATTCTAGATGGATATCAAAAAACAAAAAACCCAACACTAGGAAAAGGAATAATTATAATCATATATGACACAAACCACTTCATTGCCTATAAATATGAATCATTAGACCAATATATAAATTCAGTCATTAATAACTTATTTTTAAGAAGTGTAGTTTTTTTTTCTAATAAATATTATTATTTAATTAAACTCTTATAGTACCCAACCATCTAGGGGAATCTCTGAATAACAAACACATTCCATATCCATGACTAAGACATAACACTATCTAATAGATCTGAGTCAACTCATATTCCTTTTTTCCAAACTGTTTTCCCAATTAGTCAAACATATTTTATTCAATATTGAATATTTTTAAACTTATTGAAATGTTAATGTTTTGAAAGTATGATAAATACGATATCCATGGGTATATTATGTGATTCCAACAATGGGGATTATATATGTACACCCATAAAATATCAAAAATGTTTCAACATCCAATTTAGATTGAATGATCTTGTTCATGGAGAACATGAACATAGAAAAAGAATGTGTTATTCCAATAGGAACAATAAGATACTGATATAACCCATAATATCTCTTATACACTATATTTAATCTATATTACTCTATTTCATGAAATTTATGGTATCCAATATATAAATAAGTTTTTGAATTATCTTTAGAACCTTCGAATTAATCATAAAATTAGTCATATTTAATGCATGCATATATTTTTTTCACAATTATCTTATACATTTATCTATAGTCTAGAAAATATTAAACACTACTATCCAATTTGATGGTAGAACTGTTTCACTACATTATTTAAAAAAACTACATTAAATAAAATAAACAACACACTATAGTGAGCCTAAATGAGTCATTCTTATTTAAATATGAGGGTTATAACCTAGAAATTAAATTATTGGGTATTAATAAGGTTGACTTAATTTTTATACACATAGAATTTTCCCAATCAATAAAAATATATTGATATGTTTTTTGTAAATATGAACTCAATATTTATGTGAATCATTTTTAATATTAAAAATGATAGTTTAAAAAAATCAATTTATTTAACAATTTGATATAATTTCGTAATAAATTTATCAAATATTAAAAAAATTATCTAAAAAGTATAGCTTCATTTTTTATAACATAAATTTTAATATATATTTCGATGATTTTTATTTTTTTCTAAATGGTTGATTTTAATGTGGATAGTGAAAATTTTCAATTTTACCAATTATATCATCTCTTTTAATTATATCAATAGATTTTATGTCCCGTTATATTTTTACATTTAGTAATATAATATATGACATATTTTAATTATAATTTTAAAATTAATTTCAATCGAATGGAAAACCAATAATAGTATTGGTATACATTTACTTATATCCATGAAATCAAGGTTTTCTTTATAGTTTTTTTTTGTGAATAATGATTTTTCTTTTTAATTAATTACAATAATCCTTACTAAGGAAATATTTAAATGATATTAATATAATATAAACCTAATTATAAAAATATAAATTCATATAATGATTATTTATAGTAATATAGTTTATATAATATTATCAGTTTATTTACAAATGAATTTCCCTAAAAATAGATATTCTAAATGTTTTGGGGTTTAAATTTTAAGATATACTATTTCAAATATGTAGTATTGAATTTGATAAAATGGAATCTATATTAATTTTCATTTAATATATATTATTTAATATGTTCAAATTAATTATTTTTTAAAATGTATAATAAAAGAATATAAAATTTTGTACAATAATTAATGTTTAATAGGTTTACCAAAAGATAATCTATAAGGATAACAGTAAAAATTTTATACACGTTTAATGTTCCATATCTGTTTGTTAGATTTTGAACTTACAAAGAAAACCCATGAATATGAGAATTTTTAATACTTTTTTTCAATGAATTTTAATTTAATATTATTATAAAAAAATGAAAAATGAAATGTGTTTCACCCCACCCACATAAAATGGAAACCTTCTCTCCAATCATATAAAAATTACCCAATCCTATTGTTTCGGGAATTTCAATACAAAATACAATCCTAAAAAATATTTCTACGTTCTAGAAGAATTATACTTATTATAAATACATCATTGGAATTTTTTTTGAATTCATAAAGTGGTAGTTTAATTAAAATGTATCATTCCTAACCAAGTGTCTTTGTTTTATTTTTTCATCCACCCCTATCATGTATTCATCACAAACAAAAATTTATAACAAAATCAGTACACACAACAAAATTATAACTTATTATTCTAATGGAATAACCAACAATATTTTCACATACCATCACCACCTCACCTCGATGTTTATGTTCATAGATTTAATTTATATATATCATATTCATGACATATATATATATATATATATAATTTTAGATAATTAATATATCATATGTTTTATAATCTTAAAATTAATTAAATGATGATAATGTCATTGATGCATACGTATGGATTACTCTATGATTATATATGAATCATTTTTACAAAATGTGTCACATGGTATATATATATGTGTGTGTGTGTTTTTATGGAAAAAATATATTGATAATTTTAAAAGGGTAATATAATACTTTACATAACTCCAACATGACCATTAAATATTAAAATTATACCATTTCATACATATATCCAACTCTCTATAGAATTTTGACGTAGTTCATTTTTCATAGTAGTCATTCATTTTTTGTTTTAATATTATAATATTTGTATATAAATGATAATTATGACATGATTATTATTCTGGTGATAATGAAATAATAAGTTGATTGACCTTAGTCATCCTAGAATAGTGATTTTGGACATACGATTTTAATATCATCAAAATGAATGACATAAAACTAATAGATTACTCAATTTTTTTAAAAGGTTATAAAAAACCAATATTAAATATTATTATGGTTATTTTAAATGTAAATAATGTTATAATTTTTTTTCAAGGATGATAAATAATGGTCATAATGGTGTTATTTCATTGTAAAGAATATCTCTAAACAACCTTTTTCTTTGTGAAATGACCACAATATCTCTAAATAACTTAATATACCTCATTGAAGATATAGAAAAATTATAAATTATATATATATCACTCTCATATATTATTATATTATTATATCTTTCTTTTTGGGGTTCAGACATGCAATATGTTAATTTCTAAAATGAAACCCATTTCATTCGATTTGTATATCTTATATTTAATCATTAAGAATTTTATTATTTTATTGAAAAAATAATAATTTATCTATAATTATGAGTACATCCATAGTATGATCATGTGGATTGGGTAAATCCATATTGAGATCTTTTTTATGTATGGTATAATTATTAATTATAATCCAATTTGTCATGTAGATCACCATTTGTTATTGTGAAAGCAATTTCCATTACTAATTCTAATGTAATGTTAAATTTTTTCTAACACATTTCCTATTTTTATATGATCATAGAATACAATGTTATTTAATTTATTATTCTATTTATTTAAAGATCAACCATCACATTCATGATAACATATAATACCTTTAACTATCATAATTTCATTCTATATAATGATTGTTTTCATATCATGATTTTTAGGTCACCCATATATTATATGTATTTTATATGTAATCTAATGTAGTTTCAAGATCAGAAATGGATTTAGGAAAAAAAATTGGTGAATAATATAACGATTTTGTGTTTAGTTTCATTAGTATGTATTAAGGACCTAGTCCTCTAAATACATTATCCATCATCATCATTGGGATTTACTTATTAGCTACATTGGATTATCAATATTGTAATATTATGTGTAAATTTAATGTCTCACAATAGATTGTATGATATATACATATATATATATATATATTGGATATTTGGACTATAGTAAGTTAGTGATAAACTGAGAGATAATTAAATTTAGTTTAATATATTAAAAATACTTGATAAAGATCGAGAATTTTGGTACATTAAAATATTTCCATGTTTGATTATACAATTCAATGTGGCTCTAGGATAGTTGTACCTTGGTTTAATAATCATAAAATTCCCCATTGGGTTTTGAATCAACATTCCCTAGGTAATAATGAGTAATTTCTACACACCTGTTTTGAATCAACGAGTGATATGTTTTGATAATTTACAAACACAATATGTGAAATTATCATAGAAATAAACCAATCCTTATGTTTAAAAATATAATAAAAAATGTTATCCTTATTGACCTATATTAAAATTAGATATCAATAATTCATTATTTATATAAAATTACTATTTTACTGATTTTATGTTTCTAAAATTCTATCACGTATGTTATTTTTTAATCATATTATTTTCTATTTTTTTGTTATTGGTATTAAATAATAAAATATGTACCAAAAAAATTTATTTGGTAATTTGATGATTTCATGAACGATATGTCTGACATTATATTTTTTGTGAGGAAATGTTTATTATTTTAATGGTTAAACTGTTTAATTTTATGAATAATAAAATTAATCATGTGGAATTATATCATCCTATAAATACATGAAATGTTGTACTACTTTCATTTAATTGATAAATGTAACAACACGACATTGTAAAACAATATCATATAATTAAAAAATGTATGTGACATGAAAACTTTTAGTAGAGGATAATATAACACCCCTATACATTGGAATGCATTTATTTGAGAATAAATGTTATTTTTCAGATATCTTGTGGTACATGAATCATTTTGTATTTTTGATATATTTCGGTACATTTGTTGAACAAAAATATACTACAATTATTTTATTATACAATAGTTATCATTAGACATTATAATTGTGAGTAATTAAAGGATTGCCTAAAATATTAAAAAAAATTGATAATTTTTGGTTATCTATTTGTTATAAATAATAATAATATTCGTTATAAATAAATAGAAATGTTTTTTAGAGAAACATTATTTTTCAAAAATATGGTTTAGTCGCTCAGGGTTATCATGCCTTATAATTATTTTTTAAAATTTCTAATATAAATTTTATAAAAAAATTAAACATTCACATTTAATATACTCAAATTATAATAGGTTAAAATTTTAGGATTTCAATGAAAAGATAATTTTTTTAGAAAATAGTAAAAAAATACATGATATTAATTGAAAACTAAATTAAAAATAACATTATTTATAATGATAAATGTTATTTTAAATTTTTTATGTCAACATAGATCAATGATAAATATATCAATCCAATTTAGGTAATTATAATCATTTTAATTTTGAATGTAGACACAATAGGTCACCAGAAGTCTACATAAAATGTTACATGGGAGCGAGACATGTATATATTATTTCAAATATTATTATAGAAATTGAAAATGACTATCTAAGGATATTTTTTCATCACATGTTGTACATGGAATAGCTGGCTACTGTGATGGTAGAATGAGGTATTTCTTCTCCTTTTCACATTTTCATTGCTGATGAAATTATCATTATTACTCAGGAGAACAAGAAGAATATCATTCACATCAAAATTCAAATTTTTATTTTAAATGTGTCTCAGGGAAAAATATCAATTGGGGAATGTTGTTAGTCTATTATTTCTAAGAATATTACATATTCAATGAAGATGAAATCATTAATTTATTGGGAATATGGGAAGGTTCTCTCTATTTAATCTACTTTTGAGTACCCATGTTATAGGGAATACCTTCTGTCTCTCGATTTTCAATATTTTTCATCCAAATTAGAAAAAATCGTGTATCATCGATGTGAATTAATTGTCAAATGCATGATGAATATTCATTGTCATGAATGTTAGTTTTTAAAAAATGGTCTATTAGATCATGGTGTAATCATGGAATACCTCATATATCAATGTTTTATAATATATGATGTTGAACGTTGTATGGGGTATAACCATTTTTGAGAGGAAATACATCATAGATTCATTGAAAAAAAATTATTCACCATCCTTTATGTGGTATTTTCATCAGAAATCTATATGTATTTAATAAGGTATTACAATAAAATTTCATGTGGAGGTTAATAATAAATTTCTCCCCTACTTTTAGTTTCTAAAATTAATATTTCTACCCAAACTCATTTTACAAAATTCTGGATACCTTTCACCCTCTATTTGAAATGATTTAAGGTATGTTTTCAAATAGATTTATAGACACTAACATTGACTATCCAATTTGGATTCCTTCTTTATTTTATATAATTCCAAATATATAGATTCCCCCTTGAATGATTGATTCAGTTCTATTAATTAAGAATTAGATTAAATAGCTAGATTAAGGGACATCTCAAATGCTCGGACCTTCTCCCATATGAAATTGAGGAAATTATTACACACTACGAATTTACAAACCATCAATATTTGATTATATAAGAAATGAAATCAAATGGAATGATACAATCCATGTATTTCTAATATAACCTGATTCAAGGTAAAAATTTAATGGATTGGGTGCTTCAATAGATAGTTTTTTTTTCCTCACTAGGTTCTCCATCCTCTAATGAATTTACCTTAAAAAATCATGGTGGATGAAAATCTCTACAAAATAGGAATTCCTTTTTGCTCAAAATGTGTAATGTTACATAAACACAGTGATGATATTAACAAACTATAATTATACTACAAAACTGTTTAAGCCATATGGAATATTATACACTAGATTTTTGGCCAGCATCCTCCATAAATCATCCCACTAAACCATATTAGATGATATTTTCAAAATTATACTCTAATTAAAGTTATCTATTTTTATTAAGGTGGCCAATGATGGACTCGTCTTCACAATATAATAGGTTAAGAAAAATATCTAGACAAAAAAACCAACATTCATTGACTGCCTAACAGTGATTATTTACTTGTGGGAGTGCAGCAAGTTTAATCGCATCACTTTGAAAACTGTAACAACATGGTGGGTGATATCATGGTCCAAAAACTCCATAATGTGATAGGTAACATCCCACATCCACATGGAACACTCAAATTCCTCTATATATGACCCTTTATTAGCTGTCTAATGATTACTTATATAAGGGCATCAAGGGGAATGACAAGGCTATCAGGTTGTGGGATAATATTCTGGAACCACAATGAGGTCATTGTGGGATTACTCTATGGTTCATGTGGTCAGTTAACCACAATGTAAGATAAAATGAAGGGATTTAGTCTTGTAGTTTATCTGGAATATAAAATAATTATGAATAACATCTTGCTTATGTGTGATTCCTATATCATTGTTCATGAATTCAGAATGAGAATGATACACCTCACATTTATGTTAACAACTAAGTGGGAAAACATTCGTTAAAAAATTTCCGTGATGAATTACATCAAAACAGATACATATAGGGAAGACAACCACCTTGTTAATGGTATTACAAATCAAGGGTTTACTAAAATGGTAGATATCTACTGTATAGAAATTCCATGTTGCATGGTTCCATCTCTTATCTAGAAAAAATGTATAATCACTTCTTGAAGACTATTTTAAACATTCATAAATTTAATCCAAGGCACTATTAACTCATTTATCTCAGAAAAACATTAAAAACATATTTAATCATCATTTCTATTATATTATAAGTAAATTAATATTCCTTTAAAAATGTGAATTTAATTTGAAAAAAAAGTCTCCAAATATGGATTTTATATGATTCATATTATCTAAAAATGTCAACATTATTGTTGAGAATAATTTTTTTGATTAAATTATATATTTATTATTGTGGTTTGGTTAAATATTAGATAGAAAGTGGTTAAACTAAAAGGGTGGGTTTAAAATACACTATAAACATGTATAAATAATATTTTATTAATTTGTTTTGATTTTTTACCACTATTGTTCATTAATGGTCCATTTTTAGTATTTTTATATATAAAAAAAGTTGGATCATTCAAATATCTCAATACTAAAATGTTTGTCCACTCACCATGATGTTAATGTACTCCTACATCAATCTAAAATTAAATCCATAAAACTATATTATTTTAGAACATACGTGAACAAATAACATCAAAATATTCATACCCAGATCCTCTTATCCTTAATTTCCAAAATACATCATCCATTGAAGGCTTTAGTTAAATCATAACAAGGATTCTTGAAGAAGAGGTAACATTCTTCTAAAAGTAAATTTTTTTATTTTCATCTCAAATTACATTAATTCATATTATAACATGATTATATAATAACCTCAGGATAATATTAATTAATATATGTTACTATTTTATGATCCCAACCTACACCGATACACACATCCATAAAATGGGTTATGAAATCATTTTTCATGTGTGTGAAGGCCAAAGGTCTCATTAATTGATTTTATTCAATTTTTCATTTCCATATATCTAGGATTGGATTGATGATAGATATAATATATATATATATATGATATTTATATCATATTTATACATTTTTATTAACTGTATCATATAAATTTTTATTTTTAATTCAATATTAGATACCATAACATAACTCGTGATTACAGAAAACTACCACTTCTCGAAGCGATGTGATTCATACTTCAATAATACATCACATGGGAGAGGATAACGATAATATTAATTCTTATATTTTTACCTAGAAAATATTTAATTTATTAATTAAATAATTATCTTACAGTAAGGATAATATATATCATATTCCTTATTTACTTCTCTGTGTTGTAAAGATGATAGAATTATTTGTTTACATTTAGAATATCTCCTTCATGAAGTGAGGTGCCACTCATTTCACCACCACAACTCATGGATGATATATATTTATATATATAAATATTAATTTATGTTGGTTTTTAAATTTAGATTTGTACTAGCATATTTTTTAAAACCATCTTTGAAAAATGGAAATGTTACATATGAATATTCCGGCTTATCAACACCCTTATCAAAACAGTAATAATTTTTCATAACTGTAATTCATGATTATATTTAAATGTTAAATTTATTTTAAAATATTATAATTATGAAATTATTTTTATTCATAATATTTTAAAACGAAATAATATATGCACGAAATTGGACAAGTCATGATGACACATGCAAGAGAAAAAAAGATAATTTACATGTGAAACAATTTAAATAATGAATTTTTCTAACAAATATAAATACAACATTATAAAATGAGGATATATGATATTATAAATATTATATTGATTCTAAAATATATTAGTAGAAATTTGAAATACATTATACATAGGGTTAAATGGTGTTCACCCATAACTAAGTATGAGGTGAGGAATTTCGACTCAATTTCATTTCATTGGGGAATATTGCAATGTTCTAAACCTTAAACCATATATATAGTATATATAAATCCCCATTGAATTTTAAATTCATGAATAATTTTTTATTTGTATTAAATTATTTAATTTTAATTAATTTATCAAATGGAGTTTTCATTAAAAGTTATCATGTTGTAAAAGATTTTATAACTCAATATATTTTGATCCAGTCGTATTTGTAACACCCTACCCCGACCTCATTGGCATGAGGAGGAGTTGGAGGTTACGTGTCCCTAAGAGACGTTCCTAAGGTGCAAAAGGCTGGAAATAAATACCAAGGGATTTGAGAACAAATTGGGGAATGATTTTCCCTTATGACAAAACCAACCAAACCATCCACTATCAATCACTATATGATGAGTGTCAATAAAACAACCAAACAATCATTCCCAAAATACAACCAAGTTGTACCACAATACAACCCAAAACCAATACATCCTAACATGTCTATACAACATCATAGTACAAGAGGAATCCTAGAAACAAACACTACAAGCCCTGCCCCCACCACAGCTCCACACCAATATCCAAGATCCAAGCTCCACCAAGACACCACAACTCAACACCAATGGAAGGAGATTCTTTAAATTTTACCACATCACCATACTCAACATCTTCAATGACCCCAACATCACAAAGTAAGGGGTGAGTACTAAAACTCAGAAGGATTTTCCCAAATGACTTCCTTACACACGACACTATGATAAAACCATTAGCACATTTATATAAAATAATTTATATAAAATAATCACAAGTGCAACCATTTCCAAAATCCAAACACCCCCTTAACAATCCATCATTCCAAACCCAAGAACCCAATAGAAAGACAACTATGTATGCCAAAATCCATTTCATCATTCACACACTAGCACAAAAATTTCCACCTTGCAAAGCAATTCACAACAAACAACCAAACGGTGGGACTTCTGCCCCACCCATTCACCAATTCACACCAAAACAACCAAAACAGTGGGACTTCCACCCAACCCATTCAACTATTCACAACTAGTGTCTCTTCCCGTCCACATATCCTTTGATGGTGGCCCTTCCATCCACTATCCATACCCTTTTTATAGTGGCACTTCTCTCCACTTCCACACAACATTCCCATCAATCCATAAACAATCATATAACCCACCAATGCCACAACAACCTGCAGTCAACCAATTCCATCGCATGCCAATCCACTTAAATAGATCATCCATTTATTGAAAACCATTTTCCCTGAAAACCCACATTTCAATAAGACAACCACATTATTAAAAACCCTTTTTCATCAATCATTTTCACAAATCAACCATAGCATCACATTTGAAAATCTCTATTTTAAAATCGACAAAAAAAATCATTTCACCATAAAACCCCCTTTTTCCATAATATCCTGAAATGGATTTCCAACCAATTTCGCATAACAAAACATAATAATTATCAGAATGCCATTTAATTTTAACAAACCACTAGTTCTAACCAAGTGGAGTCAAGAGAGAATCAACATACCATTAGGGTTCTTGAGAAATCGACCCACGAACAACCGGGCCTCAAATCCGGAAAACGCACTCCTGAAACCTCTCTATTTCCATTTATCTAACATTCACAATCCATAAAATCATCACCCAAGGAAAACACAACCCTATATCTACACAGAACAAGTGTAGATCATGAAAACCAAAGAACAGAGAGGAAAAGATCTAGAGAAACCCAGAAGTAACCATTAGTGAAGACATACCTGGGAGAAATCACCTTCAAAACACCATGAAAACAATTCAATTTTCATCCAAAACGAGGTGGAGAGTCCCTCCAACCCTTGAGAGCCAAAAATCCCGAGTGAGGATCAAGTGGGTGGAAGAATGGAGTGAAATAGGTTTTTCCCAAGGGATCCTGGAACTTAAACCCTATTCTTTATGTGCCCACATGGTTAACCCACAATGTCTAGAAAACCGTGCGCTAACTGTGTGCATGATACTAACCCGATTGTAGGGATCCGCATGGTTTCCTTGCACATTTTTTCAAACCATGCATAGGCGGTGTGAAGCCTATTGCCTCCCCCAGCACGGTTTCCTAGAGATTCCGCACGGTTTCCACTAACCGTGCTCAAACCGTACACCCATAGGAAAGCCTTCAAACTCATCCAAAACCATTCTAAACACTCCCAAACTCTTCCTAACTCTTACAATGGATTTTAAACACATAAAAACTACATAACAAAAGGCCTCATACCTCAAACTGGGGGTACTAAATTCTCCCCACCATAGGACTTTCCGTCCTCGGAAAGATGTGAACCAGCCCTTTGCTGAAAGAGCTCAGGCCACTGCTCGACAATCTCTTTCTCCCGCTCCCAAGATATTTCTTGAATATGACCATGTTTCCACAAAAAAACAAACTGATTCTTTTACCATGAAAGAATTTCCCTTTCCTATTCACAACCCACACTGGCACATGCACCAACGAAGCATCCGGTTCTAGCTCAACATGATCCCATCGAATCACATGGTCACGATCCGGCTGATACTTTTTCAACTGTGACACATGAAACACACTATGCACCGTACTAATCCTAGGTGGAAAAGCCAAACGACAATCCACCTCACAAATATGATCAAGAATCTCATAAGGCCCAATATACATCAAAGAAAACTTTATCTTCTTCCCAATCCGACGATGTCCCAACCTAGTAGAGAACCTCAAGAAAACATGATCACCCACCTCGAACGACAATGTCCATTGACAATGAAACACTTATGATTTCTGACAACTCTGAGCAATCTCCATTCTCATTCTAATCAACTTGAACATCTACATAGTCTCCCAAACAAGTCTTTCTCCAACCATTGATAACTTGCACGTTTCAACCCAATATAGTGGACAACAACACGACCACCTATACAAGGCATCAAATAGCGCCATATGTATGGAATCCTGTTAATTTTTATTGTTTGAGAACTCATCCAACAACAATTTCTCCTCCCAAGAGCCACAATAATCCATAACCTAGGCCCAACAATATATCATCTATAGTTTGTATCGTCCTATCTGATTGACCATCCGTCTGAGGGTGATATGACGTGCTCATAGTCAAACTAGTTCCAAGGTCCTACTATAATGATATCTACAAATGAGATGTAAACCATGGATCTCTATATAATACAATCATAACTAGAACACCATGCCTCTTTAGCACCTCCTGGATATAGATTTTGGATAGATTCTCCACAGTATGAGATTCACGAATCCGGATGAAATGGGATGACTTCGTTAGCTGACCCACTAACCCCCAAATGTCATTGTTATTTCCAAAAGTTCTTGGGAGACCTGTAACAAAATCTATGGCTATTTTCATCAACTTCCAAATAGGGTCTGGTAAAGACTACAACAAACCTGCGAGCCTCTGATGTTATACCTTGAACTGCTGACAGGTCACGCATCTAGAAACAAACTCAACCACTCTTGTTTTCATACCATCCCACCAGATATTCACTTTCAATGCTTTATACAGTTTTTGAATTCTAGGATTAACAGCCCTCCTGGAATGATGATACACCTTTAGAATATCTCCTTGACAAGAAACTGGTACAACCATCCGATTTCAAAAACACAAAACTGAATCTCCATTCATTTTCCAACCCTCAATGGTCTCCCCACCATTGAGTCTTGACCACATTGTCACACACTCAGAATCAGATATCTATGCCTCCCTAACTAGGCCAACCAAGTCATGAATCAACAAAACCGGTAAAAAGACTTATCTATCTCCCTGGTCCTAACATTCCAACCGTATATCGGCTATAACTGATATCAACTGTTACTGGTCTGATGCATGATTCACCCTCTGAGCATATGACTTTATGCTTAATGCATCTGCCACCAAATGTCCCATACCTAGTGTGTACAATAAGTCAAAATAAAAAATCCGGAGAAATTACATCCTTCTCCTTTGCCTCAGGTTTGAATCCCTTTGTGATATAATGTGATTGAAGTTCATATGATCTGTATATACCATGAATTTCTTAGCGAAGGGATAATGATGCCACACATTCAATGCATAAACCACTACTGCCAATTCCAAATCATGAGTTGGGTAGTTCTTATCTTGTACCCTCAACTATCATGAGCTATACGCAACCACATGACTCCCCTTTATGAGAACGCACCCCAACCCTGACCATGATGCATCAAAATACACCACATACCCTTTTCCTAGTTTTGGAAAAACCAAGATTGGTGCTAATGTAATGAGACCCTTTAGCTCATTAAAACACTACTGACACTGTTCATTCCACTGGAATGGAACATTGTTTATTGTCAAAGCTATCATCGGGGAAGCCAAACATGAAAAATCATGAACAAAACACCGATAATACCCATCTAGGCAAAGGATACTCCATATATCAAAAACATTTTTTGGCAGTTTCCACGAGATAACATCCTTTATCTTTTTCGGATCCACTGAAAGACCCCTTTTAGAAATCACGTGGCCAAGAAAGCAAACATCCTCTATCCAAAATTCACACTTTGACAATTTGGCATACAAGAGATGATCCATCAAGATCCCTAGCACTATCGCCATGTGCAACTCATTCTCCACCCTTGTCATTGAATACACCAGAATATCATCTACAAACACCACCACAAATTAATCTATATAACTAAGATATACCTGATTCATCAATGCCATGAACACAGCTGGTGAACTTGATATACCAAAGGGAATAACCACATATTCATAATGGCCATATCTACTTCGGAAAGTTGTTTTAGGAATATTGTCCTTCCTCACCCGTAAATAATGATATCCCGACCTCATGTCGATGTTAGAGAACCATTGGGATCCCCTCAATTAGACGAACAAATCATCAGTTCGTGGAAGTGGATATCTGTTCTTTATTGTAACTTGGTTAAGTCTAATATAATCAACACGTAGTCTTAAGGTTCCATCTGCCTTTTTCACAAACAACACTTGCACTGCCCATGGAGACATGCTAGGCCAGATAAACCCATTGTTTTGTGAATCTTCCAACTGTACATTAAATTCCCAAAATTCATCTGGTGCCATCTGATAAGACAGAAGTGAGATAGGACTCGTCCCTGGAAGCAGATCAATCGTAAACTCCACATATCTTACTGGAGGTAACCCAAATAGTTCTTCAGGAATAACATCCATGAACCAATCCACCACTGCTGGAATAACACTCTACTCAACACCATATAACAATCCCAATGACAAAACCACCAACTGATATGATAACATCTCAACTACTGGTGCCAAAAAACCTGTTACATCCATACATTCATGCCTCTAATCTCTAAAGAGAAGTCTAATACCATCGTGTGTCATAAAATACACTTTTCACGCATCACACTTGATGTGGACCTTAAACTCCACCAGCCAATCCTTTCATAGGATTGCATCATACCCATCCATCTCAAGCTCTAAGAAGTTCTGATTTATCTCAACCGCTCCCACAACGATACAACATGCTCTACACTCTCTTTGAACTAGAGGAGTTTTTAGTTTTAGAACTGATGGAATCATTTCTACCCATAAACCAAGAAAATTGACCACACATGCAGTAATAAAAAAGTGTGAAGTAATCATATCAAACAACACATGCATCATGGCAAAATTTAAAAGAATAGTACCTTGCATGGTGGATGGTATCGACTGATCATCCACCACAACCTGCTCAACTCAAAACAAATGTTTTCTTGCCACGCTCTGATCTTTATTTCTGTACTGAGGCGTCATGTTATTCTGAGAATCACCATGAACCACTTTACCCTGCTACCGAGGGGTATGCGGTTTCCCTTGTCCCGTCGAAGCATTCGACGTCTAAGATCCCTAAAAAGTATCACATGCACATGGCCTTAGAAAATTCCAATAATAACACTAGATATTCCCCATCTTCTTAAAATTATGACTGCTTGAGGTTGTTATGTACAATCTCTCTTGATGTTGCTCATCAGACCCCACTAGAAACATCTCAGCTTGACCTAGGGCTTCGGAGGAAGATTCACCGATCCAGCCGTTCATTTATATGTCATACTCTTGCCCTAGGAATAAGTGTCCCTCCTTCTCTTGAACCAACCGTTAGAGTTCCCACTATTACTCATGTGAACCACCCCACATTCTCCACACGGAGCGCCCAAAAGATCATGCTCATCCACTGAGGCTCTATTCACCATCTATGTGTTATCATCTATACACAGTACTGAAATCTTTGAATAGATTTCTTTCCATAACCCCACTTCAAAGATCCTCTCCTTCAACGATGTTCTACTCACCACCTCGGGTGCAAACCTAACTATGTTCATAAACATAGCTGCATACTCCATCACAGACATTATTTGTTGCTTCAAACTGATGAAATCAGTCGTATGCTGAATTCTGAACGTATGTGGGTAAAATTATTTATTAAAAAATTCTTCAATGCCTTCCCACATCATACCCTGGTCTTTCCCCACTTGGACTACCAACTCCCATCACTGAAGGCAATGATCTTCCAAAATATACGTGTCCAACTCAACTTTTAGCTCTATTGGTCTTCACAAGAACTCATTGATCTTGTTCATTCTATTCAATCATGCTTCGGACCTATCCGACTCTAAATCACCCTGGAAGATGGGTAGATTCTTCTTTTGAAACTGAACTGAATTATCCACATTACATGGTTCATCAATTTTATTTTCACTTTCCATATATTAGAATGCATGAACTATGCTTTGCACTAGCTGCTGGTTCACCTGAGGTTCAGGTGCTACCACATTCTCTGCAGCCTCCTCCGGTTGGTCTCTATGACGCCTACTTGTGCCATTTCTATTAACAGAAAACAACCAACCATGAGTCTCACTTCTGTAGACATCAAGAAATCTCATTTCAAATCACATTACACTATACTATCACGCATGACATTCCACAAGTTCACATTTTCCATGATTCACTATTTTTTGAAAAATAGTCCCTTTTCAAAATACTATATTTATCCACATTACAATTTCACACATTTGAAAACCTGTTTATAAATTCATCCCATAAATCGTTATACCCCAATGATATATGCATCCTAGATGGAAATTATTTCTACCATATAAGACATTCACATCTCATTGGCTACACCCACAACAATGAGATTTCCAATGCCTATAATTATCTCCAAAACACTTATGTAACCAACTCACTGGTAACTTGAATTTCAGAAAAAATGGTTTAGCTACATCCTTTTATTCTATATATTCCATGTTCTAACAATCCTACACCATGATACCATCATGACTCAAAGAATATACCACCACGAATGTCAACTCCAAAGGACCGAACAAGTTGATACCACTTATAACAACCCACCCCTACCTCATTGTCTTGAGGTGGCATTGAGAGTTACTTGTCCTTAAGAGACATTCCCATGGTCCCAATGGCTAGAAATAAATGCCGATGGGTTTGATAACAATTTGAGTAATGATTTTCCCTTAATAAAAATCCAATCAAACCATACACTATCAATCACTATATGATGTGTGTCAATAAAACAACCAAAAATGAATTCCCAATAGACAAACAAATAGTACCATAATACATCCCAAAAACAATACAACCAGATATGTTTACACCACATCCGAGTACAAGAGGAAACCATGAAACAGACACTACAAGACATGACCCTACCACAACTCCACACCAAGATCCAAGCTCCCCGCTCCAACAAGACATCACAACGAACCACTAAAGGTGGGAGATGCCTTACCTTTTCACACGTCACAATACACAATATCTGCAAAGACACCAAGGTTCCAAAGTAGGGGTGAGTAATAAAACTAATTAGGTTTTCCCGAAATTACTTCCCGACACACGCCACTAGGATAAAACCATTAGAAGATTTATATAAAACAATTTATATAAAATAATCAAAAGTGAAACCATTTCTATAATCTAAACACCCCCTTATTGATCCAACACACCCAAACCAAGAACCCAAGGGAAATCCAACCAAGTATGACATAAGACATTTCATCATTCACACAATAGCACAACAATTTTAAACTTGCAAAGCAATTCACAACAAACAACGAATAGTGGGACATCCACCCAAACCATTCACCCATTCAAACCAAAAACACCAAAACAGATGGAGTTACGCCCAACTCGTTCACCCATTCACAACTAGTGGCTCCTCCCATCCAATTCTACTTTGATGTTTTCCCTTCTATACACTATCCATATTCTTTTTATAGTGGTACTTATTGCCACTTCCTCACAACATTCCCATCAATCCCTAAACAAGCATATAACCCATCAATGTCACAACAATATGAAGTCAACCAATTCCATCGCCAACCAATCCACTTCAAAAAGTCATCCATTTATTGAAAACCATTTTCCATTTAAAACCACATTTCAATAAAACAATCACATTATTGAAAACCCTTTTCCATCATTTATTTTCACAAATCAACCAAAACATCCCATTTTAAAATATCCAATTTTCAATCCACTACTAAAATCATTTCACCATAAAACCCCCTTTTCCACACAATCGAAAAATAGATTTCCAACTAATTTTTCATAACAAAACACAATTAATATTCAGAACAACAATTAATTGTAACAAAGAATCAATAATTCAAACTAAGTGGAGTTGATAGAGAAGCCACCTACCTTTAGGGTTCCTGATAAATCGACCCACAAACAATTGCGCCTCAAATCTGGCGAACACACCACTGAAACCTCTCTAGATCCCATTACCTAACATTCAAAAGCATTAAAATCATGTTCCAAGGTAACCACAACCCAAAATCAACAAAAAAAAATTGTAGATCTAGAAAACCAATGAAGAGAGAATAAATGATCAAGAGAAAACCAAAAAGAACCATGAGAGATGACTTACACGGGAAAAATCACTTTCAAACCACCTTGAAAAGCCTTCTATTTTCTTCAATAATGAGTTGGAGAGTCCCTAAAACCCAAGAGAGCCTAATATAAAGAGTGATTCTATTGTGTGAGGATTATTGGAGTTAAATAGTTTGAGCCCGAGGGAGCCTGGAACTAAAACCATATTCTTTATGTGGTCCCCTGGTTAGCCAGCATGGTTTGGAGAACTGTGTGCTAAATGTGCGCACAATATTACCTAGAGATCAAGGGTCTGGATGGTTTCTTCGCATAGTTTGGAAATTCGTGTGAAGCCTACTGTCTCCCCCTACAGGGTTTCCTGGAGAATCCGTACGGTTTGCACAAACCGTGCTCAAACTGTGAACCCATAGAAAACCCTTCAAACTTATCCAAAACCATTACAAACTCTCCCAACTTCTTCCCAATTCATCACATGCACATTAAACAGATAATAATGCATAGAAATGGACACATACCTCAAACCGTGGGTACTACGGTATTATTCATTAATTTAATTTTATATTATACGAATATGTTTGTAATTATTATTTAATAAATATTGTTACAATATTTATTTATATTTTACCAGATAGACATAATTAATTCATGTCCTATTTATTTCATGAACCATCCCCTGGGGCCTGTTCTGTGACTACCCCAAGCCGGACATCCATAGGCCAGGGGCTGGAGACTAGCACCAAAGGCGTAAATCCCTAAAATTGGGAAGGAATTATCTTTAGATCCTAAATGCACACACAATAGAGTACATGCTGGAAGAAAAACACTATGTAAAACTCTATAACCAAATAGTGATAAAATGTAAAAGGGGACGGAAATACAAGCCCAGCTTTAATGTATAAGAAAACTAAAATTACTATTTTTTAAATATGGGAAAATAGCTCATGGAACGTCCACCGGGAAAACCTCCCCAAAGGGTACGTACAAATTGCCTCCACAGTGCTCCAAATCCGTCCGACTCCTCTGTGTATCGTCACACCATGTGGTCCACCTCTGGGTACCTTCCACTCCTGGTAAACTCAGCATCGGTCAGTGTTTTCCGTCATCTACATCCAACACAATGAGGTGCATGCATATCACGTGCATGGGTGAGTATAACAAATATCAGTAGGAGCCCCGAGACCCTGAATGACTCAAAAAATCCAACAAGGATACAAAACAAATTTGAAATCAACATATAACCCCACTTAGGTATATGCCCATACATATACCTAATTTATCAATTAATCCATCTCAATCATGAGATAAACACAAATTTTTTTGACTCATCTCAATACATGATTTTATTGTAGGGGTAGTAAAAAGTATTATCCACAGTCACACTGTCGAAATCTCAGCTACTGGAGAACATTTCCACTATCGAGAATAGTGGTCATGCCACGTCACCAAGGCGCTTCCACTATCCTTTGACCGGTGAGTTACTCCTCCATTCGAGTATCCTGGGTCTGCTGTGTCGCCAATGTGCTCCCCACTGTTGGTTTTCCATGTCACCAATGTGCTCCCCCTAATAGCCTGTTCAGGTACTCATCTAGTCGTGTACCATGGTTCTGCCATGAAACGAAGGTTCCCCCAACTGTGGGTCTGCCGCAACTCTAAGGAAATCCCCACTAGGCTAGTCGAATCACTCCGAGTCGAATCGGAGAGCAGTCATCAGGTCTCAACCAACTACTAGGTCTCTAAACTATGATGGATGATCTCATGTAGGATCATCTCCATGAGATATAGAGCGATACTTAATCTGTCATAAATTCTCACATAGAATAATCTCAAAGGTCCACCTCATCAGAGGGAAATCAATGCAACAGACGGTTCCACAATAGGACGCCCAGTCTGTGAGTTATTAGACTTTTAGTCTCAGGGGCCCTGTTGGATTCATGCACGATCCATCCTGACCGTATCTAATATTTAACCCGAACATCATTGGGGTATAATCAAAAGGGCCATAACGCTCGAATAAAACCAACGCCAATAATGGTTCATCAAACGATCATCTAGTGCCAAATATATGGCAAATGAAAGTAAAGGGGGGTCGCAGGGGGCCTGTTTTAGCTCTGACCTAATCGGGCTGACCCAACCCTACATATTCTAGGTTGATCCATTGTGTTCAGCCCAGCTCGCAGGGCCCGGTCCAGTGGGTTGAGAAGGCTGTGAGGAGCGTGGGGGCGTGGAATGGTCGTGAGGGCACTGACCAGCCGCACGTCGGAGCAAGGGAGGTTTGGCCTGGAGACGTCACGAGGGGCATGGAATCCCAATTTAGCCAAGAACCTGTGGGGCGTAGCTCGACCATGCACGCGTGGGGTGCAACTCAGTGTCTCACCCCGGATGATTGAGACAAGTTCTCCAGCACCTCGAGTGGCATGGCTCTGGCAGCATGGGGCACACGGGGCAATCATGCTGGTGAGTTTCGGGCTAGTGCAAGGGTGGCGGTCGGGCAGGCCGGCGGGGGTGTGGCCTGGGATGGTTCGGCTAGCTGTAGTGAAAGATGACACGGGTGTGGCACGATGTGGGTGCGGTGCAGATCATTAAGGCCACAGGGTAGCATGACCTTCTTCTTTTCCACCTTCATCGCCTTGTTGCTTCATCTCCATACCGAATATCATTGTAAACAAGAAGGATAAATGGGTCAGTGCATGTTGGTTTGGCCGAAACCGTCTGCATTTCTAGTATTAACATTTGTCTTATCAAGGAGTAATAAAGATGAACATAAATTGTTATACAACCTCCAAAATGATTACTTTAAAACCGAATAAGAGAATAAGGAAAGTAGTATTACTCAAATTAACCCCTTACCTTGATGGTTGGTCTATGATGGTGTCACGGGGAAGAAGACGGAAAAGATCTTCAATCGTCACATCCACCGTAAACATTCAATTCCTAGTTCGCGTGTCAATCTTCGAAGATGCTCCACATCTTTAGGATTCCATGGAAGAGGATCGAAGGATTTCATTGATGGTGTTCTTCATTGGAAGAAAGCATTCTTCATACTTCGTTGGGAAACAAGGTTCTTCATTGGAGAAATCATTTTCTCCCAAGCTCTACCCTAGCAAATATTCCTCCCCAAATGCCAAATAATATATATTTTTTATCTATTTTTAATTTTTTTGCACAAAATTAAAAATGTAGGAATTAATTAACATTGCCCCCCTAATTAATTCATAATGATGGCACAAAAAATTATAGGCGATGTGGTGGCACCATAATGTTCAAGGAGGTCATGGGGATCCACCACATTAATGAGTGGAGTAGAGAGATTTTCCACTCCTCCCATTAATAGGGGTCAGGAGGTCCCCACCACTATTATTAAAATTTGGGGGTTACTTGGTCTCGGGTGGTCCCCACCACATTAACCCCACATTAGAGGTTGAGGTGTGGTAGTCCCCACCACCATAACCTCTCCTGGGAAGTTATGGTTGGGTATCCCCACTTCTAACCACCACAATGAGGTTATAGATCCTGTGGGACCCACCTCCCAACACCAACATGGTGGCTCCAATTAAAATAAAGTGAAGCTCACTTTATTTTATTATTTTACATGAAAACCCAAAAACTAAATTTTATTCTTGACCCACTATCTTCGATGTGAAAGTCTATATAAGTGAATACCGGCTCTGAGAGTTCAACTGTGTCCTTATATTTCAATCCTGAGCGTCGGTTAAAATTTTATAAAATCTCGCTCGTACGTTGACTGAATGTACCTGAAAAAATCTTCAAAAATTGTTTATGTGAAAACCGGGCCTTGGAATAATGTGCTGTCAATTTTTTCATACTCATAAATTTCTCATGTATTTATGGAAAAAAAATTCCACACAATTTAAAGGTCTTTACATTCTCCCCACGTCAGTGATTTACATCCCCGTATGCTAAAACTCGAACTAAGAAAACAAGTGGGTGTACTGAGCATGGATCATAGCCTCCCACTCCCATGTGCTCTCTTAGAGGTTCTCGTGCTACCAGTGAATGTACACCAGAGGTATCAACCGTCCACGTTGGACCTAATCCTATCGATCCTCATTCTCTACTAGAACCTCCGTGAATGTATCCCCTTCATTGTGTTCTAGTTATCTATGGTCGATGATGTGATAAGGGTCGTGCACATATCTCCTCGGCTGAGATATGTGGAAGACATCGTGCACCCTGTTCACTGAGTTGGAAGAGCCAGGCGGTATTCCACCTTGCCTAATCTGTTAAGGGCCTATAATGGTCTGATGAACCATGGAGATAAAACTCCTCCTTGAACAAAGCCACATTGACCTCATCGAGGTGAGACACGTAGAAATACGTGTTCTCCATCCTCGATCTCTAGAGGTATCCATCTCCTGTTAGCATACAAATTTTATTGTCTTTGGGAAGTCTTCATGAAATCTTGGATGATAAGCACCTTCTCCTAGATATCTCGTATCATATCTAGTCCCACTAGTGTTGATTCCTCAGGATTAGTCCAACATAAGGGTGATTTGCAAGGTCGTCCGTATAACACCTCAAAATGTGCCATCCCTATGGTGGAGTGATAAGGGTTGTTGTACACAAACTCTATCAAATTTATGTGATCCTCATACTTGCGACTAAAGTCGAGGACACATGCACGAAGCATGTACTCGAGAGTATTAATGGTTCTCTCAGTCTGGCTATCTGTCCGAGGATGTGAGGCGATGGTTAGACAAAGCTGCGTCCCAAAAGACCTGTGCCACCTCTTCCATAGACGATAAGTAAATCATGTGTCATGATCGAAGACAATATATCAATGTAAAACATGTATCCACACAATATCATTCACGTAGAGGAATCCCAAGCTATCTACTAAACCCTATTATCTCATCAGAAGGAAGTGGGATGACATTGGGAGTTGATCATTCATCACCCAAGTTGAGTCGTGACTCCTGAATGTATATGGAAGTCCTGTCACAAATTCCATGGATATCCCATCCCGCTTCCACTCTGGGACCTGTAATTGCTGAACCAAGCCTGTTGGTACCTGGGGCTCTGCCTTCACTTACTAATAAGTGAGGCACTGAGAAACAAACTCTGCAATTGCCTTGTTTTTTCCCAACCACCAGTGATGTCGCCGGAGAACCTAGTACATCTTTTCCACTCCAGGATTTACCACTAGAGGGGATGTGTAAAACTCCCTCAATACATCCTCCTGATGTGACAATGGTAAAACAGTACGTTCTATGTATAGGATGACATGCTAACCACCTTCATAAAATCCATCGTGTTCCTGCCTTGTGGATATCTGAGCACGTCGTGTCTCACAGTCAGCTCCCCCATGATGTTCCTTTTGGACTTGCTGAAGAAGTTGAGGAGTGACTGTATGGGATCGAAGGAATCCTTCTCCATCTCTATCCACAAAGGATATATACATGGCGGTCAACTACTCCGTCATTTTTTCTAGCAGCTGTATACCTGATCTTCTACTGAGTGAATATGCAACAACATTCCCTTTTCCAAGAGTATAATCTATTTCGAAGTCATAGTGTTAGAGGAACTCATTCCATCACTGTTGTCTCAGGATCAGGTCCTTCAGAGAGAAGTTATAACTGAGACACTTGTTATTAGAGTGCAAGGTAAAACGTTCTTCATAAGATAGTTTCAGCACATATTCGAGGAAAATATCATTGCTACTAACTCTATATCATGTGTAGTGTAGTTCTAGTCATGCTATCTCTGCTGCCAAGAACCATAAACAATCATTCCTCACTCCTACAGTAGGACACACCTTTATCGGATCCCTAATGTGTCATAGTAGACTACATACCCTATGTTATTCTCTTGATGCCTCAAGATGAGGGCACTAATAAACCTCTTCCTTGGCTCCTGAACTCTCTACTTATATATCTCAAGTCACATGAAGGATTGCACCTTCTTCGTTATGGATGATAGTGGTGTTGTAACTCTAGAGAATTCTGAAATGAACCTTCGATAGTAACGTGTCAAACATAGGAATTTTGGTATCTCTGTCACATTCCTAGGTGTCTCCAAATAAAGTACTTCCTCAATCTTTGCTGGATCTACTGCAACTCCATCATCTGAGATGACATGTCTAAGAATGTGAAAACCTTAGATCTAAAACTGGCACTTTGAGAGCTTACCATAAACTGGAGATTTTAGAGTGTGTCCAGTACTACCTGCAAATAGAAGGCATGCTCCTCCTTAGTAGTCGAGTAGATCAGAATGTTGTCGATGAAGAATATGATAAAGTGATCGATGTAAGGCTAGAAAATCTTACTCATGAGTCCCATGAGCTCTAATGAAGCATTTTTTATCCCAAAAGACATAACCAAGAACTTTTAGTGTCTGTATGACATTTGAATTTCATTTTCTACACATCCTCATTCTCTAACATAGAGCTGGTGATAGCCTAATCCGAGGTCTATCTTCGAGAACCACTGTGGTTCCTTCACCTAATCAATTTCGTCTTCAATCCTCAAGAGTGGGTACTTGTTCTTCATGGTCACCTTGTTTAAGAAACGGTAGTCAACACAAAGCCTCAAGCTCCAATCCACCTTCCTGGAAAAAAGAATTGGGGCTGCCAAGGGAGAAACACTGGGCCAAATGAATCCTTTCTCATACAAGTCCTCTAGCTGTACCTGTAGCTTGCGAAGCTCCACGAGAGACATCTGATATGCTGGTGTAGATATCAGTGCCATCTCAGGGTACATGTCATTGTAAAATACCACCTATATTTGATGAGGTAGACCTGTGACATCATTAGAAAAAACATTCGCGTACTGGTCCACCACTATAGGATAAGTCAGAATCTCCACATATACTTCTCTATGGGTAAGGCAAGCCAACTGATTAGTGATCGATTGTACTCAACTCCTGGAAAGTCCATCCTATCCGTAAAAGGTTACCTTATCGCTGATGAAGATGAACCTGGTCCCATATGAATCAATGAGGTGATAAAGGTGGAAAAGAAAAAGGTCGCACTACACACGACCTCCGTGATCCGCACTGCGCCCATGGTATCCCGCAACGTCACCGGCCGAACTCGCCCCGTCCGAGCCCCCGCCGGTTGCGCTGCTTGCCATGTCGAGCTGCTACATGGAGCCATCCCGCACCCCACCGTCATGACCGGCCCCCCTCCAGCCTACGTTCCGTCCTAGTCGTGCACTGCCCGACCGGCTGTCGGCCTGACCGCACCTTTCTTGGCCTTCGTCGTCCCTCCTGTCGGCCTTTCGGCCCAGCCACACCCTGCTCGGCCACCTCACGGCCTGCTCGGCCGCTTCCCATGTTCCCAACTAATTAGTGCCAGCTCGAGAAACCCCGAGTGCCCCGTTCCGCTAGATCCATGCCCTTAGCTCTGTTGGCTGAACTAGTCTCAGCAATTTGGTCCAAGATGCCGATCTGTGCCCCATGAGTGCATGGCCAAGTCGCGCCCCACGTGGTCCTAGCAGAGCGGGGCCCCATGCGCAGCTGGTAGAGCCGGCCTTCCATGCTCTCGCGACTGGTCCATGACCCCACACTACTCATAGCATTGGAATCATTCTATGCATGGCCCATTGAGCTAGGCTAAACCTAATGGGTCGGCCTAGACTAACTCGGGCCGGGTCGGTCCGATCGGGTCTTCCCGGACCCAGTGTTGTTGTGACCCCCCTTTATTTACATTAGCCATTACTTTAGAACTAGATGACTGTTCAAAAAACCGTTATTGAAGTTGGTTTCCATCGAGCACGATGGTCCTTTTGAGTATAGCCCACTGGAGTTAGGGGTAAATTTGAGATACGGTCAGGTTGGATCATGCACAATTCGAACTAGGACCCCATGACTAAAAGGCTAATAACTCACTAACTAGGTGTCTGTTTGATGCTCATATTGTTGCGTTGAGACCCCTATGATGAGGAAAACCTTTGAAATACTTCAACGTTGGTTTTTTTATAGTTGGAGTATCAAAATATTTATCATGGAGAGAGTCCTCCCGCAGATGATAGAGCATCGTGAAGAGACCTAGTAGCTAGCTATGACCTAAAAACTGTTGAATTATTTGACTCAGAGTGATGCAAGTATCCATGTAGGGAGATCCTTGGATTCATGTCAGAACCATAATGGGGAGCACCTTGGTGTCATGGTGGACCCATGATACATGACAAGAGGAGTACATTAGTAGGCTACGAGGGGGAGCGCCTTGGTGATGTGGCAGACCCATGGGTGTGAGAACCTTGGTGATGTAGCAGACCCACGATAATCGATACTAGAAGCACCGTACGAGTCCAAGGTTAGTGGGAAGCTTTTTGGTGATGTGGAAGGACCACTGTACTCGATAGAGGAGGAGTTTTCCAACAACCGAGGTTTCGACGGTGTGACTGGGGATGTTACTTGATACCACCCCTAAAATAAAATCTACGTTTGAGCATAGTCGGTAACTTTTTTGTTTATCTCATGATATAGATGGATTACATGATAACATAGGTATATGAATGGGAAAATAACTAAGTGGGGTAATCTGTTGATTTCATACTTGTGGTTTATCCTTGTTTGATTTTGTGAGACCTTGAGGGTATCGAGGTCCCTACTGAGTATCGTTATACTCATCCTTGTACGCGTTATGCCCACACCTTGTTGTGTTCGATTAAGATGACGAACAATGCTGACATAGGTAGAGTGTAATAGTACTGGAAGATACCCAGAGGTGGACCACACGACGTGATGGTAAACGGATGAGTCGGACGGACGTGGAGAACTACGGAGGCTATTTGTACCTCACCTTTTGGTATGATTTCCCTATTGATGCTCTAGGATATGTTTTCCCATTTTAGAACTAGTACTTTCTGTTTTCATTTACTTTACATTTGGGATTGTATTTCCAACCCCTTTTACTTTTCATCCCTCTTTGGTTATACAGTTTTACATAGTGTTTTTCTTAAACCTTGTACTCTATTTTGTGTGTTTTCAGGATCTAAAATCAATTCCTTCACTATATTAGTGATTTATGCCTTTGGAACTAGTCTCCATCCCTTGTCCTATGGATTGAAGGCTTGGGGAAGTCACGACACGAGCTCTAGAGGACGGGTCATGAAAAATTAGTATCAAAGGAGTCGGTTCTACCATAACACCTAGGACTTTGATCTTTTATGTGAAGTAATATTGTTAAGGGTACTATGTGTGGTTTTCTTTTTAGGGATTCCTGTGTTGGTAGGAAGACTGACTTATCAATACACTAGGACCCTGACAACTGATTTACAACTTAGGGAATGAAAATACTGATTGCATGTGTGTTTTCAAAAGTTAATGACTCAGCTCAAACCAGGATTTTATTCTAGAGGTAGTACCGAGTAACATCCCCAGTCACACTTTGAAAAATCGGTTATTGGAGAACTCTTCCTATATCGAGTACAGTAGGTCTTCCTCATCACCAAGGTGCTTCCCACTATCCATGGACTACTAATGGATTACTCCTGTTGAGTATAGTGGGTCTTCTTTGTCACAAAGGTGCTCCCCACCTAGGGTCTTCTACATCACCATGGCGCTCCCCCTTGTAGCATACTGAGGTACTACTCCTGCCGAGTACCACGGGTCTATAGTGACACCAAGGTGCTCCCCACTGTGGGTCTACCGCGACTCTATGTTTCTACCCACAGGACAAGTCAAATCACTCTGATTCGAATCTTTAGGTAGTCGTCTGGTCTCATCCTGCAACTATTTCTCTGCACTATCCTCGCTCGTCTCCGGGAGGATCTGGTCCATAAGCTACAGGTTGGTACTCCTACTGTCACGATGTCCCACATAGAAGTATCACAATGGTCTGGCTAATCAAAGTGGTGTCAATGAAAAAGGCGGTGCATCAATCAAATGCTCGGTCTATGTGTTATTATCCTTTTATTCCCGGGGGGCCGGTTGGATTTGTGCACGATCCAAACATAACATATATCAAATTTACTCTGAACTCCAGTGGGTTATACTCAAAGGTACCATCGTGCTCGAAGAAAACCAGTACTACTGACGGTTCGTCAAATGATCGTCTGGTGCCAAAGATAAGGCCAAAGAATGTAAAGGGGGTCGTAGTGGGCCTCGGTCCGGTCTGACCCGGTCGAACCGAACCAGCCCGACGTAGTCTGATACAACCCATTGGGTTTGGCCCAGCTCGATGGGCCCGAACCAGCTGGCAGCGAAGGATGCGAGTAGCATAGGGTCATGGAGCAGTCGCAAGGGCGCAGATTGGCCACACGTCGGTATAAGGGTGGTGTGGCCCGGAGACGCCGAGAGGGGCGCAGAAGGCCGGTTCGGCCATGTGCGCATGGGGCGCGGGTCAAAATTTCATATTAGATGGCTGAGGCTGGTTTGGTCAGTGCCTTTAGGGGCACGGCTTAGGTGGAATAAGGCGCGCGGGGCGCGCGGGACGACATTGTTCAACCGGGAGCACGAGAGTTGGACAGGTTCCCAGGGGGGTCGGCGGGCGGCCGGGTAGGCCGGCGGGGCGTGGGATGGCTCGGTGTAGTGGCTCAGCCCCACGAGCGGTGTGTCCGGTGAGGGCTCAGCCGGGGACAATTCGGCCGGTGGTGATGCAGGACGCCGTGGTGGCGGTGCAGATCATAGAGGCCCTTGGTAACGTAGTCTTTGTCTTTGCCACCTTCTTCACCACGTTGTATCGTTGCAATGACAAAGAACATTATAAAAAATTGAAGAGGGGTCGGGCCATGTTGGAATGGCCCACACCCTCGGTGTTTAGGGTGGTAGCATTTGTCTCATCAAGAACACATAAATATAAACTTTAATTGTTTTACATCCTCTGCAATGATTCCTTTACAACCAAAAAAGAGAATAAAGAATGTAGTATTACCCAAATTAACCCCCTATGTTGATCGTTGGTCGATGATTATGTCACAGGTACGAAGATGGAGAAGATTGTCATTTGTCACGTCTGTTGCACACATTAAATTTTGAGTTCACATTTCAATCGTGGAAAACACTCAATGTAGGTAGGAGTTCAGGGAAAATAATTAAAGGAGATCATTGCCGGTGTTGTTCATTGGAGGAACACATTCTTCATTCTTCATTAGGAGAAGAGGTTCCACATTATAGAAAAATATTTCTCCCATGCTCTCCTCTCTCCAATATTCCACCCCAAATGCCTAATAGTAGATTATGTTTATCTATTTTTAAATTGTTGGAACAAACAACAAAATGGAGAAATTAATTTACTTTGCTCCACTTAATTAATTCATAAGGTTGGTATAAGGATTTAAAGTGGAGGTGGTGGCACCATAAAAAATAGAAGAGGTGAATGGGATCCAAATCATTAATGAGGGGAGTTGAGTGATTTTCCTCTCCTCCCATTAATAGGGGTTGGGTGGTCCCTACCCATATTATTCAAATTGGGAGGTTATGTTGTCTCAGGTGGTCCCCACCACATGAACCTCACATTGGAGGTTGATGTGTGGTGGTCCCCACCACCATATCCTCTCATGGGAGATTATTGGCATGTGGTCCCAACATCCAACCTCTTCAAGGAGGTTATAGATCGCGTGGGACCCACATCCAAAAACCCACATCGCGGCTCAAATAAAAATAAAGTGAAGCTAACATTATTTTATTATTTTCCATCAAAACCCAAAAACTAACTATTATTCTCGACCCACTACTATCGAAGTGAATGTCTCCTTAGGTGAATATCTACACTGCGAGTTCAACGGTGTCTTCAGATTTCAATTCTGACCACCGGTTCAAAAGTTATAAACACCCACTCATACATTAAGTTAAAATACATGAACAAAACATTAGAAATTGATTCAGGAAAAAACGGGCCAATGAATCATGCGTTGTGAATTTTGGCGGACTCATAAAATTCACAAGTATATAAGAAAAAAAATTTAACGGAATTTCTAGGTCTTTACAATTAATTACATCAATGTAATGATCATTTTGAGTGTTTATTTCAAAAAACAAATTTTAATCGAGAATTTTTAACCTTATATTTTACTAGAAGGAAATGTGATGATCTTTGTTTAATAAACTATTTTACATTATAATACATTATTTATTCATATATTTTGACAATTAATTGAAATTGTTTTCAATAATTGGTACATATATTGTTTTATTAATGTTTTATATGAAAATAAGACTTTATGTATATATTTAGTTAGAAATATCTCTTATTAAAATACCATGTATTCTAAAAATTATTATAAAATGTATTAATATTATAAAAATGTTGTTTTAAATGAATAATATATCATTTATACACATTCAAATTACAAATGGAAATAAAAAAACATCCTCAAAATAATTTCTACAAAATCCAAATCTTGCAGCCACGAACTATTTCAACATTTTGGTACACCACATAGCCTCAAATGGCCCACCTCATATGAAATTGTGTTCCATTTATTAGTGTGGGATGAATAAATAATTTGCTGGGACTATAATATCTTTACCAATGTTATCCACATTAGATAACATATTAAATAATTTAATCATTAAACAATTAACCAGAAAACACAATCCATCATTTCCCAAAAATTGGATAAAACCACAAAAAAATATTACATTTCATTTTAATAGTTAAATAATTGATGAACACCCCAAAATAAAGACTAAGTAAATCATCCCAAAAAATGGTACCAAAATCAATGTTCATTTCCCTAATCCATGGACATCCTATAATAAAATGATCTCTGAATCATGGGGCCATTGAAAATGTCATGAGCCACAATAATATAATATACATAAGTACAAATATTGATACCAGGGCAGTGTTGTGGGTACAACTCAATAGTCAACTACCCAAAGTGTCTACCAAAAATCTAGCGTAAACAAATATTTCATATAATTACATCGTAAAAGGAAATATAAATTTAAGATAACTTAGGTTTTATTAGTTACCCATATCCCCTTTAATATATTTAATCACTATTTTCATTTTCACCACTTAATTCATTATTTATGTATTTATATGATTTTTTATATATCCTATGACATCCAAACATTATGAATAATTGAAAAAGTCATGTTTTCATTCTGTCAAGGGATAACCAATTCATAAAAAAATGTAAAACACATACCATGGATCCTTTCTCTAGATAGTCTCATCAGTTGCATATATTTGGGGCATAGATCCTCAGTCACATTCCCTAACATGTGCATTTTATGATTGGGGTTTAGAGACACACTCTGACCAGATCTATGGGCAATGATCGTTATGTCCAATACCATATATTACTAATCCATTCATAAAAATTTATTCACCATTTTAACACATATACAATATCTCAAACTATATGCAATCAAAACATATAACATTCTCATTTCATAATTATCTTATATAATAATCTATATTACATCATAACCATCTAGAACATTTACCATTTACATTGTATAACCCTTTTAAACCATTTGGATCTCTAATTACATAACCCATTGAACTTTTCAAAAAATACCATACCATGGTCCATTTTACATTTACATAAATTAAAAATAATTTATAAAATTTTCATGGCCATAATTTCACATGCATTAACCCACATATGAATATCAAGTACAATTCATTATCTATTTAGAACAATAATTTTATTTCTTCCAGCAGATTTCAAATTAAGAATAAAGATACCTAATTCCATTTTCTTATTCTATAAATAAAATTCAATATTACAATTTTCAATTCAATAATCATATTGACATGTTCATTAATGTAGATAATTTATCACAAGTAAATTTTAGGCTTCATAGTACAATATTCCATGTATGGGATTGTTTGATCATTCCATTTATAAATCAATATAGTAAATCTCAATAGATCCTAATGTGATCATGAGGGGTTAAATTAATCATTTACCGCACGATTTTACTAAATCCTACTATAAACATCACATTTAACACAATAATATATCATAGAAACACAACATAATCATAAACCAATAATCAGAACATTGGGATATAAATTGTACACAAACATCATTGATTCCAAATAAGAACACTTACTTAGATTTAGTAAATTCTTTGAAATAATAAATCATTAGAATAATCAACAAATAATCCTCATGAAAAATAAGGTTTAAGGATTTAGATGTGTAAGAAAAAATATACATGCCCTAATCTGGGTAAGAGAGTAATCTAAATTATTAGCCTCACATTGATCATTGAAATGGACCCAATAATACACCAAAATTCGCAGAAACATATGACATTGATCATTGTGTAGCCTTATTATATTTTATTCACCAGTTGATTTTTTGCATAAGAAATGGGTAAGGAAATCACTTATAACACATTAAATTATTAATGGAAAAAAGGTTAATTACCACCTTTAATGGGGAATACAGTTTTAAAAACCATGAACCAACTATGAACCTGAATCTATCCAAGAGGGTTTCATGTCATAGGGATACTGGGTGTGCCAACATGGTTAGGAAACCCATTTTCTAACCATGAGGAATGCCTCTGTCCATGCCCACATAGTTTCGACTTCCCCCTTTCCTGGTTTACCTATCTGTGAATGATTCCACTGGGATAGGAATGTTTTGGTGCAAGGTTCCCACTAATTATGCACCAACAATGAAAATTGAATAGAATATCAAGATTACTTTTTTAATTTCTATTGTGAACACCTATAACACCACAAAGAATCACCATACACTGTTAAACATCAAATTATCCAAATATATGTGATTAAATCAAAAAATGTACTATAACACACCTCCTGGTAGTTGATGATCATAAAATATCATCACCATATAGTGGCTCAACATTGTGCCAAACACCCATGAATCACTAAGAATGTGAGGTGAAGAGGTCGGGTCACTTGATCATCATATCTTTCTCTATTTCCAAATATTATTCCAGAACTCTAACATGCTTAAAAAACATAAACCAATGAAATATTATTTATTCATACGACATTATCACTCTTATCCATAATAATAATTAGATTATCCTCAATTGAAGAATGATCCACATTCTAAACATCATAATTATCTATAAAATTTTATGGGACATGATGATACTTTAAAATAAGTAACAAAAAACATTATAAATTATACAATACCAAAATGAAATTTCCTATCATTATTCACCTCATACAATCGTCTAAAAAATATCAAACAAAAAAATATACCTCCTCACCAAATACCTTATTGAAGAATTCGATGGTGACCCAACACTAGAGACACATGAATAAACACCTGACCATCATAGAAAAACATTGGAGGTATTCCTCACCAACCAACATACAACATCTTCTAACTCTGAGCCATTTCTATTCTTTTATGAATCAACTGACTCTGATTTGATTTCTCCATTACCATTCATTTACCCAATAACTTGGATTCCAATGATTTTGTCCATTAAAAGGTAGATCATCATGGTCTATAATAGAGTACATCGTGTATTTAATTGGAATCATATCCTTCTATTTATTTCTGAAGGAAAACTTCAACAGTGCTAGATGAATCCCCCTAAAACCATTAATGTCTATGACTCATTCCTTCATCATGTCATTTATAACCAGAATAATATATTCTAACTTCAAGTTTATATGAACATGGAAATCTATACTAAAAACACCTGGACACCAAGTTCCTTTTGTAATCCATGAGTGAATCATATTTTGAAAAGTGGTTCTCAATCTGAAACTATAGTTAACATAACCCTATTTCATCGTATGGTTTTTTAAAAATAAATATCAACAAAAAATCAACAGAGATAGTTTATAGAATTATAAAAAAGGTTCCAATTTCTTAAACTTATCCACTACTACATTGATCAAATAACTCATCTGAGGCATCCTAAAAAGAGCAGCCACTGAATCCTTCATTGTGTTATCACATTTACAATTACGGAATGGGTAGTTGTTATAAAAAACTACCCTTTGGTTGATGATCATATTACACAAACTAACAAGTAAGGCATCCTACCACACAATAAGCATCCAACTTATTCATAACTAACCACCAATACTATCTTTGAAGTGCATGAAACATATTGGCTAATCCATGAAAACAAAATATTTGATTTATAAAAATATCAAATAAACTCTTCATACAAACTAATTATCACAACCATAAGTCCTTGAATATGAAATATCTCATCCTCCCCAACAGTCAAAATAAAATGTGACTCCCAAAATTTATGATATTCCCTAAATTAGAAACATTTGAGATCCCATTATATATTATCCTTGATCCAGTTCAAAAGCAATGAATCAACTACAAAGAATGTAATGATCACATGTACCTATCCATTCAACACCTCTAAGAGCATATCAGAAAACAATACAATCATTTTGAATAATTATAAGGAATCCTAAAAAACCTGATTTTGAGACTTCACATGAAAATACTTTGCAACATTATTAAACAATCCTAGTGTCTAAACCATATAAGATTGAAAATACAGTGCCTAGTATACCCATATTCAATGTCAAAGATTGATTTCTTGTTGAGAGTGGATGTAAATATGGATCCTATGATTAATATAAAAATTAAACAATTATCTTGATATATATTCCTCCAAAACATTAAAAAATAAAGCACTATAGTCAAATAAAGATCATGTGTTTGGTTATTTTGTTCACGAGTTATTAAATATCCTGACAAAAATGCTATTACTCGATCATATTGCTTCACTAGTACCCAAATCCCATCACTAGATGCATCACAAATGAAGTAATTACCCCTTACCTTGATTATGTAATATCTGAATCGTTTTGGTACTCAATATCATTATTAACTCTAAAAAATAATTACCACATGCCCCAGATGACCAAAAAATGATACACTTCATCATTAATCCTTTAATATAGTATTCCAAATGGGATGAGTCCTTGATGAACCATTAGTAATAACCTATGAATCCCAGAAAAAATTAAACAATAGAAACATTATTGGGATGATCTCATGATAAAAATACCATAAATTTATCAATGTTTATTGAAACAACTTGTTCCTAAGTTATGTTACCCAAAAAATAAACCTTATCATTCTCAAAATGACCCATGGATTTCATGGCATATAGATTATGTTATCTCATTTAACTGAATAATATAATAAGGTGTTTGGAATGATTTATATGAGTAAGGGAGTACATGATTTTTTCATCAAAAAATATAATTACTAACTTATACATATATGGTTGAAAATTTTAATTCTTAAGTGAAATAAGAACATATGGGACATCTCTCTAGATGAAATACATGAAAACAAAATTTCATGACCCATATTGTCTCATTATGTCATTATATGGAACATAATAATGTCTCACCCTCAGTTGATGATACCATATTTTCAAAATAATATTAGTGAACTATAATGAATCCCATAACTATTAAAAGGGAGAATTTATTGTGGAAGAAGGTATCAGTTCTTACTAGTTATATAATTCAACATTCTATAATGGAAACATAACCCAATGATTTGTCAGCATTATGGGAAAAATATTTATGATCGCCACAACAATTTAATTGGATGAATGAACCATTTATTATCCAATTCATATAACCTGTTTTAATCTCTAATGAGGTATGTCGGTTCAATTCTATATGATGGATGGTAAACATGTTGAGCTCATTGAAGCATCCCTGTTATGATCTAAATATCTCTCTTAGGAGAAGGACTTGGGATTTACATAGGAAAAACATATTAAAACTAATCAACCATAGGAGAAAATAAATTATTCTAAACAAACTCATCATTATTCGTGAAAAAATAAATTTGGGCTCAGATCAATCCAAAATGCTAAAAAAACAATCCCTACATGGCATCCCACTATTAACTATGAATCAATTGGAATTACCCCCCCAAATTCAACCACTATGCCAAACATGACCAAAAAAATAAGAATATACAAAGTAATGTGAATCACAATTTTCAAATAAATCATAAGAAAGAATGGACTCTATAAGGATCATACCTCAAACCATTAATAGTCTAACCTTGTGACCCCTATGTGTGAGATGTACTATATGAAGATGACATAAAACTACACCTTGGGTTGTAGTCTCTGACCATGGTGTTCCACTTCCCTATTGATGTAGGAACACCCACCTTAGATGACTACACCCACAACCTCAAAATGTATGACCTATCGAGCTCCATATGTCTTCCTATTATTGGATAACATCCCCCTTCATTCACTCAACATCGGACTCAATCCACTATCCATGGCCAAATGTTGTGGGTTCTAAAAAAACCTCACCACGAACACATTCCTATAGCACACTCAAAACTAAACTAGTGGTCAGGGGAACAAACCACACATGATTTCCAACTATCAATATGGAGAGTGTAGCACTTGTTCACAACCCTGATTGGCTAATCATCATTTCTAAATAATATTTAAAAATACACTGTGGTGAATATTAATATAATGAAACCTCTACCCCTCAAAAGTCTCACCATTGGACTACTAATCATGAACCATAAACGCACATCTTCATTCATTCATTAAGAACCCTTTTCAAATAAATAAATATTACACCAAATATGAAACCCTATATAAAGATAACCTTTCTAAATGGGACTTAATATCTTGTGTAGGTGAATACTAGAAATGTATTTCGATAGAATTTTCCTCTCCTAAAAATACAATAATATGGTGTTCCATGTCTATTAAATGTCATTAAAAATCCATCACTCATATTTTTCCCTAGTTTAACCTCATACACTCTTCATCATTATCCTATGTAAAGGTCTCTAGATCGAAGTTATAAAAAAATTTCTGTAAGACATTCTAGAACATACTCTCAGCATACTAAGTATGAACCAAAATATCCCACCAGTTCTTTATGGGTCCCCAAAACATATAGGATGTAAACATGATGCCCACATAAGAGGGGTTTCTAAGAGGTTCATAATATTAATAATGGTCATTATCTAGTTATCTATAGATTTTGGTCCACTCCCTCTCATAATTGTGGGAGGGAGATGAAACTGATATTCTATTTTCATATCAAACACAAATGGCATAACCCAGCCTTTGTCATGTTCCATCACTTGGATGAAACCAGTGATGATCTCCAGTATTTCCTCATCCCCATTATTATAATGGACAACCATGTATTCTTGATCCAATAATGGTGGATAATTCTCGATGATATCCTAATATTTTCAAATAGTTAGACATCACAATGGTGAAATTTCTCTTAAATTCCTATCAAAAGTCTTAGAACACATATTAAATAAACATTTGTGTTTTCAAAAAATATGTCTTTCCACTAGTTCTAAATCAAAACATTTTGCATACACTATACCATGGAGAATTTTCCCATATAGAACACATTCTCTTGACCATCCATGCCTCTGGTCATGGATAACTTGGTGTAAAAAAACATAAATTTAGAAATTTTATACATTAAACAAATCTAATAAATGATTTGAAGACTCATTAAGAAAATATTTATCCTCAACCAAATTTCACTTTATATAACCTATTATGGCCAAAATTTTCACACATTTAATGACCTTCTTAAAAAAAATATGTACACGTTATTTATCCTACTTTCCAATTTACCAATATTTTCTCTTATTTAATAGAAACCATATTCATAAAAAATTTCACGTAGTGAAATGCATTATAACCATAATTTCTCACACACCCATATAATAGGTTACTATCATGATGCTTGTCAGCTATATAACTAAGATCCAATAATTTTGTATGAATATATCTCCTCATTTCATATTTTCCATGAGTTGAAAATCAACAAATAGTGTTAGCACACATCCACTGCATTACCCAATAGTAAAATATATTTCAAGTATAAAAAAATATATCCAGAACAATAATTCCCACCATGGGTACTTTGGGATTTCACTCATTCATGGGTTAGATACTCCCATGATCGTGCTTATTCTCTGTAATTTGATTTATAAAATGGTCCCATATATCATACCATTGACTCTGACCATATAAAAGAATCACTTTGATACCACTTTGTAGAATCCCCAATGTGGGATCCTCTAAATGGGGACTTATGTTGGTGCTCCCTAAGGAAACAAGCATGCCTCCCCATATAACATATTCATAATAATTGTAGTGAGGGGAGAATAAATCTTATGTGGAGACTGTAAATACTCCACCATAATATTCCAATGTAGATAAAAAATAGATTTATGTAAAAAATAAATTGTAAACTAAAAAATGCATTACAAGGTTTTAGAAAAATGGGCACAAACCACAACCAATATAAAAATATTCATGTCATCCTAGAGGTTTTACATTTAATAAAAAAAAGAAATAAATATTAAAAGAGGAATCCCTAAATTAATACCCAAAAAAGTTATATTACCCCATACATTTACATCTAATTCCGAAATCAACTCCCTAGAATATGTCGTTTTCCCTTTTACTAACCTGAATCCATGAAATATTCACAGGCAACAAATTTTACCCTGATAAAGTTTTGACAACATCTAAGTATTCCCCCACCAATGGTGTCGATATATTATATATTCTAACAATATTTTCCATTCATTTTATAAATAAATAAGCTGATAAATAATAGGTAACTTGGGTTACATAAGATAATAATATTCCATTTATCCAATTTCGTTATTGTTTAAAATTTATCAAATAATGCATGGGTCAATAATTTATATATTTTCCACTAAGTCTTATTCCATTCAAATACTATGTATAATAGAAAAAGTCAGGTCACTATTCACTATTGGGAAAATCATTTCATAAAAAAATAAATCACACTATCCTTTGAGCCATTTTCAAGGAAGTCTAATCAAATGATTCTATAAAGGGAATCTATACTCAGTCCCCTTCACTAAGATAAGAATTATAGTGTTGGGGTTTATATTATTAGACTAACTTATCATGTGGGAGTATATTCTCATATTAAAAAACCTACAACTACCATGCAATTTTCACTTTATTATTCTTTTGTTTACCACATAATCCATATCACAAACCATACACAAACAATACATATAACATTAAAATTTCAGTGTTATCCAATATATAAATTCACATCAATCTTTAACCCATTTTAATATTTACCATTTACTTAGTATATCCCATTAAAATTATTTCTATTTCGAATTATTTAAAACATTATCCTATTAAAATTTTCCAATACCATGATATATTTAAAATATAAATATATTCACAATAATTTTTCAATATAACGTGTTCGTATTTTAACATGAATCAACCCAATTATAAATTTCATGTAAAGCTCCAAAAAGAAATTTCATAGTCACTATATTTCATCCTGCCCATTTCATATGAAGACCAACAATACCTTATTTTATTGTTAAATCCCAGAACAAATAATCATTATTATGATTTGTAGTCAAAAATCATTTAAAAATGTTAATCATGGTATATACTTTATCAGATGAATATTATATACTTCACCTTACTATAATACATGTTTGAGAATGTTGGTACACCCCATGGGTTTCCCTAAATCAGTCTAGTGATCACAACACATCCCACGAGGAACATGAAGCATTTAATTAAACATTTACTCCACCATTTTACAAAATAATTCTAAATGCATCACATACATTATAATAAGACACCCAAAAAACACCAAATACTCTCAAATCAAGGATCTATAATATTAGATATATCATACAGGCCACTTAAATAGATTTTGTGGATGAACACTCACTTAACCATATCCATTGATATTAATTCAATAATATATTGAATCAATACACTATGATCCACATGAATATGTGTGATTTAGGGATTTGGAAGTATATGAAAGAATATACCATACCTGACTCAAAAGAGAGAGGAAATACATGCATTAGACTCACCCTGGCCTTCTATCTTCTCTGAACGAAACATCAAGTTTCTTAGTACTGAAAACGATAGATCAGTAGGAAGCCTTTGATATTTAGGTTAATCAATATTAATTCAAGATAATAATCCGGGAATAAATTTGGTAGAACACATAAAAACATGATGGATGGAGAAAGGGTAACACCTTAATTTTAATGGGGCACATAGTTTGTCTTCATGGTTTGATAAAACCTGTGGAAAATGTGCACCTGCCTTTATCCAAGAGGGGTTAAAGTCAAACAAATTCCTAGGGATGCCACACTATTTGAATATTTTTACTCCCCCATGTGGAATGCCACATTCCAATCCTCCACGGGGTTTCATACCCAGTTCATGGATTACCTAACTATGCACCACTCCACCTATTTTGTAAGGGTTGGGATCATTGCTTCCACAAATAGTGGGAAAACCCTAAAATACACATAGGATGACCTAAAATAACATTTAATTCTTGTCCCAAACCCGTAAAATAGACAGAATATTCCTCATACACATGGAAATATTTAATTAACAAATGCTGATGGATTAAAACCATATTTATTAAAAAAATGAACCACCATGATGTATGAGTTATAATTATGCACATTTGAATTTTACAAGAAATGAGAAAAAAAATTTGTTGTCATTTTTAAAAAAATGGAACTTCCTTTTCTTTTTAACTCTGAAAAAGAGATGTCCTTTTTAAAATTTATTACATGTATAGAAATAGGTGATACCATGATCTTCATATTTTTAAGATACAAGAATATATTTATGGGTATTTTTTTAATAATTTTTTTATAGTTATAATTAAAGATAAGATATTTCAAAATATTAATAAAATAAAAATGATATATTTCAAATGATTATTGTAATTATATTTTTTTTCAAATTATTATAAATTACATAAAAAAACATTATAATTACACTAATGGATATATTCTGATACCATCCATATTCTTCATCTATATGGTTTATCATTATTTTGAAAAATGATAATATTGACATTCTCTTCAATGATCCATTTTTTAGTGATTTACATCCCATTAAAATATTCTGTTTCCCACGATCATCATATATCATATTTCTTCTAAAATATATATTTTTCAAGATGATGAAATTAATAGATTAAACAATATTTCATTTCTAAATAATGTGATTTACATTGAAATTTATACGATTAATAGAGAAAATATTTATAAATACATGTAAATTACACTATATTAATTTTATATCAAGGAATAATGATTCATTATATAATTTTATTATTAATTATATAAGATATTTAATTTATATAAAATGGTTGGTGTGGAAACAATTTAAATATCCTGTTAATGAATATGGATGTATCATGCGAAAAAAAATTAAGCTAGAATAAAATAGGTTTATCCTATATTGTCATGGGTTTGGATAGTAGAGGTATCATGATCCGGTGACATGATGTCCAATAACAAACACATCATTAATTTAGTGGTTATTTTTAATTATCCATGATATTTACATTGTGAAATTATCTCTAAGTAAATTTATTTTTAGTTCATTAATTAAATTTTATGTGTTTGAATTTTTTTCATGTCCATATTGATTATTCCTTTTCAATTTATTTAAAGGAAATTTGGAACTAATTTTTTACCAAGCTATATGGTTATTACCCAAATACTTATTTATATTGAATATGTTTTTTGTTATCTTATGTTACATATGGTTTATTACTTATTTACATATTTATATAGAATGCAATCATAGTTATTTAGATTATGATATTGAGTATTATCAATGAGATATTTGTATTGATATTATCTCTGGATGAACTTCCTTCTCAGAATATTTATTTTATAGAATGTGTTAATAGTTATATACAGTAACTTGTTTACTATGATTATTTATTTATTATATATTCTAATTTACATAACCCACAATGATAATTTCATCTCAACATTGTTTTATTATTTATCTATAATCTACAGTGTGCAATATATTTGTTATAAAAAGATATTCTATATTGAATATTGTCATTCTCAAATAAATATTATGTTATTATTTGTTTTTATTAAATTAATTATATGAATCATAATTGAATCAATTTTTCGAATAATAATAAATAATTATATTCTTCAATATAAGATTCCTTGTATCTTAAGAAAATATAATTGTAGAAAGGACCTTCTATAGGATAATTAGATTAGCGTCAATGTGGTTTTCATGAATGAAAGTTTAATTTCAAAAAAGTAAACTAGATTAATGAAAAAATATACAATAAAATATTACCCTCTGAAATACATCGAGTATAAGTATAAAAGAACTTAATAATTATTTGGTGAGAAATATATTGGGTGGGTCGACCTTGAAAATATATACCTATAATGTTACTACAAGTCAACATGGTTTTAGAAAATATGTTCCATGGGGTAACAGAAAAAAATCATTTTGGGGCTTGAATCAACTGTAACCATGTATAGGATAATGTTGACCACTACAAAATCAGTTTGACAATCCCATGGGATATATTTAATCTGATTCAGATTTTTTTATAAAAACAATATGATTTATTTTAATATATAATCATACTGAATGAGATAAGTTAAACCATAGATTATTGAAGCACTGCTGTGGAAATAAAATGTATAAATAATTTATGAAAATTAATTTAGCAACTAAAGTATTGAAGTATAAATTCTGATGGTAATTTCAGTATAATTACCCTGAAAAATCTATATATTTTTATAAATTTTATTCAGAATTTTTTTTCATTAATATTTTTTTATAATCACTATCATGGTTATGGTTTTATTATTTCTCATTGGTCCAATTTTTTGAACCCTGATTTGAAAATCTTCTGTTGTAGTAATTTCACAAAATTAAGAACGATTAAGGGATATTTATGATAAGTTTATTTTTCTATTGTATATTTATTTTTGATATAATGCATTATCATTTTATAGAAAATTTTCATACTTATTTATATATTATATGGTTAAAATGATCATAAATGAAAACATTATTCTATTCAAATAATATATTTAGGCATTTAAAATTAACTATCTTTTTTTAATAACCTTATGGAATAATTTAAATTAATGTCAATTCTACATCAGTGATATATATCATAATTTCTTAAAATTTTTGAAGGAATTAAATTAATATAATTTAAGAAAAATGGCATCCTATATGATGGGTGACAAACCATCGTATTTGGAATGGTGGTGGGGCTTGACCCTATGAATGAAGGAAGATATATTTTTCACGCCTACCAATAGACTATGTGACTCCATGGATAATATGTTATATTAATAGTGTAAGGATATGAATAATATATATTATTGATGAACATTTTTTATTAATTTTTAGGATTATATTTTAATATAGAATATATATTTGGGAACTATTATTGTTTTATAAAAGAATTAGAGAAATGTGGATTGAATTATCACTCTTTTATTGATCTTATGAACCTTTAAATGAAAATTTTAGTTTCTTATTCCTAAAGAATGATTTTTGGATACCCATTAATTGGATATAGTGATATTATTATAATATAATTACTAAATTATTTTATATACCATATCATGTAAGTATATTTAATTAAATTCATTGACAATAAATGAATTTATCAACATTAGGAAAATGATTATAGAATAAAAAATGACTCCATATTGCATTAATATTAATTGAATTGTATCATTAATTAAATCATGAAAATTTATGGAAATTATTCCCTTAACATTAAAATGAACATTTAATTTCATGTAATCAATCATTTTTATCATTCGCTGTTAATATTTACACATTTTTTTCATTTCTATATCTTCACATTCCACGGTTATTATCCTACTATGAAACCTTGTTATGTTTTAATATATATAAAATTCATTCTTCATTTCTTGAATTATTAAAATTTTATTTTATTAATCACTTTATAATATTCATTTTTATTAAATAATTTATAAATATAAATCCTAGTGTAACCATGATCTTGTTTAAATTTTGAGGATGTAATTTATTTAGGGGGAAGTTAAACTGAAAAATTATAAAATAATAACAATTTATTCAACATTGAATGTAAAACAAACCAAATATATTACAAGATAATATAACACAAAATGCATTAAAATATATTTATTTTATAATAAATTATTTATTTTTCAATATCATATGATACACACAACAGTGTGATTAATTTATTTATTTCATTACATGAAAGACTATGTTTTACTGAACAACAATATATAATGAATATTATTATTTAATATTATAGTTATTATATGTCCATTAGAATTTTTCTTATGAATATGATTATCTAAATTATGAAGATATATTTTATAAATTCATTTATCAGTAATATTGTTAATATTAATATAAATATTAATCTATTAAATAATGTTAATACGTTTTCTAAAAAAATTTATTTTACAAAATGAATATATAGTCACTCTTGGATAAAATAATGAAAAAATAATTTTTAGAAATTTATTAATATTTATAGAAAACTGTAACATCCCAAAGAAATACATCCGATGGAAATAAGGAATAATAAATTTTTATAATTGTGTATATTTTTGAATTAATTTTTATTTTTACTTTAAAGTGGAATTTATGTTCAATTGCATGACTAATATGCAACAATGGGTTTAATTTAGATCTTAAGTTGCAAACAACGTTGAGTTATAATAAAAAATAATTATATTATATTATATTAAATGGTAAATAACACCAAGATATTTTATTGGTAGGAATGAATAGAACTAATTACAATATGATTATACAAGTTTGTTAACTGTTTTTACATTTATCCAATAAATTATAGAGTATTAAAATGTAAATGAATATAATTTTAACCGCAAATACTCTAATATTACATTAAATGTTGATTTATATCCTTTTAATAGAAACCCTATTTATATATTTTTTTCTTAACTTTTATATATTATATTTGAAATAATAAAATTCTTATTTAGAAAAAGGAAATCAATATATTTTTTCTGTACTTTTTTGGAATTTCTTATGTTAAAATTTATTTTTTAATGAATTATGAAAAACAATGTACTTTAATTCAAACATCCTATGAATCTAATTTCTTTATATAGTAATATTATATTTTTAATTGGTATTAATGCTTTAATAGATTATATTTATACCATTAAATACAATGATGATCATTGGAAGTAATTTCAATTTAAAATTGGACATAATTAAGTGTCAGTATTTTTATAGTTATTATTTATTAAAAAAAATTGCTTTGACAAAATGATTTAATTTTATACCAATTAATCAAAATTATATATTTTTAATTTGGTAAAATAGACAGAATTTTTTAATTAGTAATTTAAATTATATCTTAGGCTGAACATTTGATATTTTTCTAAAAAATATCAATTTTTGATGAATAGTGAGAACACTTAATAGTTGTTAAAAAACTGGATTTTTCATTTAAATGGAATTTTACCGCTTCTATGAATTAAATTCCAAAAATATGACATACATGGTTATTATTTGTATGTATAATTTGGTTCAATAAGATGAAAATATTTTTTTTGGTGAATCGTAAATTTTTACTTTTATTTGCCACATTTAAATGTAAATAAGGTAATTCTAGGTAAAAATAATATTATAAAAATATATATTTACCTTAACACTTGTTATAACCTTGTTTGATGTGTAATTTATTACCATGAAATTCCTTGGGTGAGACATTTGGCCCTTTAATTCCACTTGTGAAAGATAATGATATTAATAGCTTTTTTTAAAAAATAAAAAATAAAAATTTCATAAACATGTATTGATTTGCTAAAAAAATTAATTTGGATTTATATAATTGATATATTAGACTAATAATATTCATTAGAAAGACATTAATATTTCCTTAATCAAGGTATTTTATTTTTAAATTTTATAAATAAAGTAAATAAAATTATTTCTGACCCAATAATGTTATCGTGTTTACCTCATTAATTAATTATTTAAATTAATATAATTATAAAAATTAATGAAAATATTCATAACCAGTGCAATTATTATTGAATGGTTTTATTTCAAATAAGAGTTATATTATCTTCTACTTTAAAAAGTATTGAAGCACTAGAAACCGAAAATAATTAAATAGTAAAATAATATTTCAAACTGTCCCAAAGAGAACATCCCCCCTTTATAAAAAGCCCTCATCTCTAACCCATTTAGCACACATCTCATCCCCTTGGATTATCCATGATCCTCCCAAATAATCTAATAGTATCCCTCTCTTTTACATAGTAGTATTATCTTTGTCTTGAGGCACTTCATGAAATCATTTTTCTTCAATCCAATGGAAGTTACCCGATATAAAGGTAACATCATCTCATACGTTATTTTATTTTATTTTACATCGAAAAACACATTAAACCTTTTTATTAATTTCTTTTATTAGTACACCAGTATCAACAATATACTATATTGTTATTAAAGAGGGATTTTAACAAAAAATACACACACATCAATCTAATTGTTAAAGAAAATATGGTTTCTGTGGATGGTGAACTTCTGTCTAACAGAACAATGGCTGTCAAATATTCTCTTACCACATATTATAGTGTTTAATTAGATATAAAATTATTTAAATATGAAATATATTATATATTTCCAATATACTATTGTATTCTTCAATTATATCATGAATTAATGGTTTCCATTATAGTTAAATGCGATAATTTCATTTCAGGATGTACAGACAACAACCGCATCAAAGTGATATGACTTGTTATTTCCATATGTGTAACTTATAAATAATGAAGATACTAGAATTATATATGATATTATATATTAATTTTAATATACAAATTTATCATTAATTTTGCATACTATTAAAAATAAATAATAAAATTAAAGTAGCATTTATGCATTTGTATGGCTTACTTTCTCCAGGACTGGGGTATTTTATTACTTATATCCAAATGTTATGTACTATTATAAATACATATATATACTGGATATATATGTTATGTATTATATATAAATCATGAATATCATTCTCAAAATACTGCAATTTTTACAACATGGAAAACATGTAAATATAAGAAGTTCATTTTTTACGCAAGTACAAAATATCAAAAAAATGACCATTATTAACTTAAACGATTACACACTATTTATAAAATGGAAATGAGTGATATAAATAAGAATAATAAACTTGGAAAATGTTCCTTATCATGTAGAAATTATCTTTAATTATTATTCAGGATATTAATGAATGAACGATTCATGTCGGAAACGAGTAAAGTGACTTCGTCTCAATCTCCTTTCATTGATGAATATTTGGTTTAATATTCGACTTTATATTATAATGTGTATAAACAGATATGAATTTTCATTTCATTCGAATGGAATCTCTTTTTTACAAAGTGTTTTACTAAACTACAAACAATGGAAATTTTCTTTTTAATGTAAGCAGTGAAAATGACCTTTCCACCACTGCGAGTATTTTTTGATCTTTGGTTTTCGTAACAATCAGTAATGTATTAAATAGGAAAATAAATACCATATAATCTTTAACATATTTTGGTATGGAAAATTATATTGATAATTTAAATGTTGAGTCAGATATTTAAATGACATATTGTGACTAAAATTTTAGAATGTTATATTTCATAAATGGTTTTTATGTGTCTTTAATGTCTTATAGTTCTTGGACATTGGTTACACATATGGGTGGTTCCATGATAATCCTAGGGAGGGTAAGCTAGGTATAGATCTCTAATGCATTGGGTAACATGACAAAGGTAAATGTAAATGTTTATCCTATTTGATTTGGGTAATATATTGTGATGTGTATTCCAAATGTAAGTAAGTACATGGTTGTGAAAGATACAATGTATGAAAGTTATTGATTCAAAAAGTTACCTTTATAATTTTTGATTAATATGTATTATTGATAAATCATATGATATCATGAGGTATGTTTAAAAGATTATGAGTTGATGAACTAATGTTTTCTTTCTTAATTTTATTACAGATACTTATCTTTTTATTCTAATCCCATGATTTGAAATGTTTTTCACATGACTTTGTGATAAATACGGTTAACGATGCGATCAAGGATATGCCATGTGGTCTAAAACATAGACCTTGACATGACTCCCTTTTTCAAGAGATTTCATTTTATGAAAAAATGAGAACTGAGTAAAAGTGTTTAATTTAAATTTTTTGAGATGTAATGGAATATTTATTTCCCAATTCTCTAAAAATATAAACCTGAATATATCTCCAATATAAATTATCAATTTAATTCATGATTATGTATTTTTTTAAGGCGGTTTCATTACAGTTTGTATCATAGGTTTGTTTAAATTTATTTATGAGTTAGGATATTTTTAAATTAATATCTATAAATTAATTTTTATTAGTATTGAAAAGATAGATGATTTACAGATTACCATGATTCACCGCATAAGATATTTATGTGTTTAGAATGGTTTTCTATAAAGGAAACATGGTAGCTCTGATGGGATGACATCAATAGGAAGACAACGATCCAAATCAGCTACCAGAGATGGTTCGAATCAGAAATGAATAGTTTATTGCAGGGATGGCACAATTAACATTGGATATAAAGGGTGGTGGTATCAATGCAAGAGATAAACTAGGTCAACATTATAGTAACATGTCATTTTTGGATCATTTCATAAGGCAACAACCCCAATCATTCAGTGTATCACTTGACCCTGTGATAGCTGAAGGGTTGATTAATGTTTAAGAGAATATATTTTATGTCATGGTGTCTTCAAAACATCAAATGGTCAGGCTTTTTTGTTGACCATTTAATGGTGAAACCGATTAGTGGTGGTATAGGGTGAAAAATATCAGGGATAATGAAGAGATTGATGCTCTTGATTGGGATAAATTCAAATGTATGTTTCTTGAGAAATATTTTCCTAAGGTGGATCATATTAGGATGGAAAAACCAATTCCTAGAATTGTAGTAGAAGGATGACTCAGTGACTGTTTATGAAGAATAAGTCACTTGACTTGAAAATTATGCTCTAAATTTCATATGAGATCCATATTGTAAAATATACAGTTTTTACTCAGTATTTGTGCCGAAGTGTCGATGGGCTTAAATTATCATGAGTTAAAAATTTATGAAAGACATGATAGATGTGCAGAGAATGTGAAAATGGGGTTTACTAATGATTAAGTGTTCATTGAAAAATAAGAGAATAATAGGTCAAGGTGGAAAATGAAAGGTAAGAACTATTCTAAAAAATAATGATGGTATGAAACATAAGTTGATATATTTTGAAAATTATGGTAAACAACATGATGGGAAATGTCCTTTTAATTTTGGTAAGTGATACTGCTTTGGTAAAATGGTACATAAGGGTCATAATTTCACTTGGAAAGATCACGGTAATGGTAAGGAAAAATATTATTTATTGTTAGTAAAATGTTTTATGTGAAATGAAATGGGTCATTATGAAAATGAATGCCCAACGAAGATCACAACTAAGGGAATAAAGCCAGAAAACTAGCTGAATGGGGTGGTGAAATTCTTTGAAACTACATCAGAATATGTTGGTTCATCAAATGACGTAGAATAAGGTACAATTTTTTGTTCAGATTATTCTAATGGCTATTTTGATCAAGGTTTAACTCATTCATTCATTTCTAAGATGTTTTCTAGTAAATTTTGAATTCCATCTCAATATATGAATCCTTAACTTATTGTAAAAACATATAGGGAAAATGTTGAGATAAAAATGTAATTTGAACCATCATGTCCTATTCTGTGGAAGGGATATACATAAAAACCTTATTATTTTTACATTAGTATATTTGGATGTTATTTTGGGTACGTATTTTCTTTCCGTTTATAATTCTATAATTGATAGTAGATTGAATGAAGTTTCATTTAAGAAAGATTTTTAGTTTGTGTACATGAATGAACTGTTACTTTTAAAATCATATTAGGAAGTTGAGAAACTAGTTAAATATGAAAATGAATGATAACGTGTACATGTTTTTTAAAATAAAATTTTTTTATAGATTAATGATGTGCCACTGGTTGAGTATCATCATATTTTTTTGGATGAGTTTCCTTGTATAATACAAGATCTTGATTTTGAATTTAATCTTTATTTAATTAAACATTTACTCTATCTTTTTACAAAATCCTTATAAAATCATAACAAACATGATAATAAGACACCATAACAACATCACATTCAAAAAAATAATGGATCAATAATATTGGATATAACTTGTAGACCACCTATTTCAATTTCGATGACATCTGCTCACTTAACCTTATCTATTGACACTGTTTAAAGAAAATCTCGAATCAGTGACCTATGATCCACCTGAATAAGTTGGATTTAGGGATTTGGAAGTATAAGAAAAATATTCAATCCCTAACTCATAAAAGGGAGGAAAGGAAGCATTAGACTCACTTCAGGATTCTATCTAAACTTAAAGAAAAACCATGTTTCATAGAATTAAAAATGATAGATCATTGGGAAGCCTTGAATATTTAAGTTAATCAATAGTAATTCTATAGATGAAATAGTGATGAAATTGGTTAAAACAAAATAAGACACGAGTGATGCGAAAAAATCACCTCAATTTTAATGGGGCACATAGTTTTTCTACATGGTTTGAAAATGAATGTGGAAAACGTGCACCTGCATTTTTCGAAAAGGGGATAATGTCTGACAGATTCGTAAGGATCTCATATGAATTGAAAATTTTTAGTCCCCAATGTTGAATGTCTCATTCCAATCCTTCATGGGTTTTCATTCCCCATTCTTGGTTTAATTAACTATGCACCACTACACATGGTTAGCATGGGGTGGGATAATTTCTTCCACAAAGAGTGGGAAACCCTGAAATTCACATAGGATGACCAAAATTTACATTTATTTCCTGTCCCAAACACATATACTATACCAAATCATTCTCATAATCCTATTAAATATTTAATTAGAAAATATTAAGGGATTATTACCATAAATCATAAAATAATGTTCCACCATGATGTATTAGATTTTCAATAATAGTTTGAAATTTATAAAAAATGTGAACAAAGATTCTTGTAATTTTCTATACCAAGAACCTTACATACCTTTTTACATTGAAAAAGGAATGTCCTTTTTTAAAATTATGCCATTTACATAATTAAGTGCCACCATGGTAATCATTTTTTTAAGAAACAAGAATATTTTTATTTATATATTTTTTAAATAAATTGGTTCATAGTGATATTTAAATATGAGATATTTCAAAATATTTATCAAATAAATACAATATATATATATCAATAGATTATTTTAATTACATTTTTATCAAATTTTAATTATTGAATTTCAAAAAACCATATTATTAATATAATGGATATATGTTCATACCATCCCTATTCTTTATCTATATAGTTTATCATTATTTTGACATGTGATGGTATTGTAGTTCACTTCCATGTTTCATTTTTTAGTGATTGAAATCCCATTAAAAATTCGGTTTCCTATGATCATCTGACAAAATTTTTATATTTATATATGTATTATTGAAAATGAATTAATTAATAGCATAAACCATGTCTCATTTCTAAATAATGTGATTTTCATTGAATTTTATACAGCCGATAGAAGAAATATTTATAAATACATGTAAATAACACTATATATATATAATATCTAGTAATAATGATTCATAAATTAACGATATTGTTATATATATGAGGAATTATTTGTATATTAAATTATTGGTTGGGAAACAAATTATATATCACCTTAATAAATAGGTATTTTCCATGTGAAAAAAATGTTAAGCTAGAATATATTAGGTTTAACCTATATTTTAAACCATATTATCAATGGTTTTAATGGATGAGGTATCATTTTCTTGAGACATGATGTCCAATAATTAAGAACATTATTAATTTAGTTTTTATTTATTCTTATTCCGGACATTTACATTGTTCTTTTATCTCTAAATAAATTTAAATTTCAGTTCATTTATTAAATTTCATTTGTATGATTTTTTTTCATATCAATATCGATTATTATTTATCCATTTATTTAAATTATATGTGTAATGAAATTTTTACCATGATACAGTCTCTTTATACATATAGTTGTTTAGAAAGAATATGTTTTTTCTTATTTTACATTACATATTGATTATTAATAATTAAAGTTTTTATATAGAACGCATTAATAGTTATGTATATTAGGATATTGATTATTATCAATGAGATTTTTATATAGATATTTTTTCTAGATGAACTTCATTATCAGTATATTTATTTTTAGAATGTTCTAATATTTATATATCGTAACATGTTGATTATGATTATTTATTTATTATAAATTTTATTTTACTTAACCTTTGGTGATAATTTGACCTCAACATTGTTTTGTTCCTTTATCTAGAATCCACTGTGTGTACTATATTTGATATAAAAAGATATTTTAAATGGAATGGAGTCATTTTCAATAAATAATATATGGTTTTTTTTTTAATTTATTTATATGAATCATGTTTGAATATTATTTACCAATAATAAAAAATCATTATATTCTTCAATATTTGATTCCTTGTATCTTATGAAAATTATATGATAGGAAGAAGATTATATTGGATAATAGGGTTAGTGTAACTATGGTTGCTATGAATGAATATTTAATTTCAAAAATGAAACTAGATTTATGAAAATATTTACAGTAGAAGATAACAGTATTATATACATCGAGAATATGTTTAAAATAACATCATAATTATTTGGTGGAAAATAGATTGGGTGGGTCTTCCTATAAAACCTATCCCTATCATGTTACTACAAATCAACAAATTTAAAGAAATTTTGTATCATTGGGTAATAAAAAAATCGTTATTGGGCTTAATTTGATTGTAACCGGGTAAATGATAATGGTCACTACTACACCATCGGTTTGAAAATATCATGAGATGTATTTAAATAGACTCATATTTTTCTATACAAAACAATATGATTTAATTGAATGGATAATTAGACAGAATGACAGAAGTTAAAAATTACATGAATAAAGGACTATTTTTGAAATAAAATGTGTGAAAAGTTTATGTAAATGAATTTAGGAATTAAATTGTAGAATTTTAATTTCAAATGGTAATAAGGTTATAAATATACAAATAAAATTATATATTTTTTATAATTTTATAAGAAGTTTTATTTAAAAAATTTATGAATTATAATCACAATCATGGATATGATATTACTTATTATCATAGGTCCATCGTTTTAAAACCCAATTTGAAAATCTTCTACGTTTGTAATTTCAAACATTTAAGAATGTTTGTGTTAAATTTATGACAAGTATATTTTTTAGTTATAGATTTATTTTTTGAATAATGCATTAAATATTTATAGAAAAATTTCATATTTATTAATATATTATATGATTAAATTGTTCATTTATGGGAACATAATTGAATGCAAAAAATATTTTTAGCCATTTATTATATATTATTTTTTATTTAAAACAATATAGAAAAGATTATATTGAGGATAATTTTACTTCAGCGATATATATCATAAGATATTTGGAATATTTTAAGAATTAAATTAATATTGGTTAGAAAAAATGGAATCATATATGATGGGTGAAAACCCATCGTATATAGAATGTCATTGGGGCTTCACCTATTAAATGGAGGATAAAATGTTTTTCAAAACAACCAATGGCCTATTTGATTCCCTATTTAATATGTTATTTTCAGTGATTGAGGATATGAAAAATATATATTAATAAATAATTTTTTTAATTTGTATTATTAGATTTGAATATACTATATATCTCATTGGAAGCATTATTGTTTTATAAAATATTTTTGGGAATATGGATTGAATTACTCTCTTTTATCGATCATATGATCCATTAAAAGAAAATTTTAGAACCTTATTCATAAAAAAATATTTTTGTGTATCCATTTATTCAATTTAATGATATTATAATAACAAAAATATGAATTTCTTTTATATATCATATCATTTACGTATTTTTATTTATTTTCTTTCACTATAAAATAATTCAACAAAATTATGAAATTGATTATGGAATAATTTTTTTCCCTATTAAATTAATATTAATTGAATCGTATCATGTACTAAATAATGAAAATTTATTGAATTTATCCCCTTAACATTTAAATTATCATTTTATTTCTTGTAATGAATCACTATTATCATACCCTATTAATATTTACACGTTCTTTCAATTTCTATATCATCAAATTACACGATTATTATCCTACTATGAAACCTAGTTATGTTTTATTTTATATGACATGCATTCTTCATTTCCTGTGTTGTTAATAGTTAATTTTACTAAACATTTTAAAATATTCATTTTTAAAAAATAATTGAAAAATATAAATCCCACGGTTTCCATTATCATGTATAGATTAAATAGAAGTAATTTACTTAGGGGATATTACAGTAAAAATTTCTAAAATGATAAAAATTGAGTCAAAAATGAATGTGAATCACACTAAATATATAAGAAGACAATATAACCCCACAAGATAATAAAATATATAAATTTTCAGAATAAATATATTTTTTTCTATATCCTATTATATAGTAAACAATTTAATTATTGGATTTATTTCGTTACATGAATGACTAAGTTTTACCGAAGAAAATTATATAATTAATATTGTTATTTAATTAGATAGTTTTCACATGACCATTAGAATTTTACTTATGAATATGATAAACTAAACTATGAAGATATATTTTTTAAATTCATTTATTAGTTATATTTTAATTATTAATATAAATATGAATCATTTAAATGATGTTAAAATGTTTCCAAAAAAAGTATTTTTCTAAAAGAATGTATAGTCACTCATGGATAAAAAAGTATAAAATAATTTTTAAAAATTTATGAATATTTTTATAAAACTATAACATCACAAAGAAATGCATCCAATGTAAATGGTGAATAAAACATTTTCATATTCATTAATATTTTTGAATTAAATATTCATCTTACTTCAATAGGGATGTTATGTTTGATTGCATACCTGATATGCGGTAATGGGTTTCATTGAAATATTACATTGCACTCAACGTTTAGTTATTCTGAAAAATAATAATATATTATTGTTTTATATTGTAGTTAAAGCCTTACCATTTTATTGGTGGGAATGAATATAACTTACTAAAATATGATTATACGGGTTTGTTAATTATTATTACATTAATCCAATAAATTTTAGAGGATTGAAATATGAATGAATCAAATTTTATGCATAAATAATATAATATTCATTAAAAGGATGATTTACCGCCCTTCAGTAGAGATCTGTATTTCAATATAGTTTTGGATAGTTTTACATTTTCTATTTGATAAAATAAATTTCATCTGTATAATTGTTACATCAAAAAGTACTTAGGGTAATTTTTGGTATTTCTTTTAATAAAATTAATTTTTTAATGAATTGGAAAAAATAATGTATTTTAATTCAAAACCCCATCTTAATCTAATTTATTAATTTAGTTATGTTATATTTATAATTGGGTTTAAGTAATATTTAGATTATTATGTTACCATTAAATCTAGTGTTGGTGAATGGAAGTAATTTCTGATCGAAATTGGACATAAACAAGTGTTAGTATTTTTGTATTAATTATTTAATAAAAACACACTTTTTGTTTTGACAGAAAGAATTAATTTTAATATAATTAATCCAACTTCAATGTTTTTTATTTTTTCAAATAGATATAATAATTTAATTCAAAATATCAAATATATCTTAGGCTATATTTAGGGTATTTTTCTGAAAAAAAACCATTTTTATGAATAGTGATAACACTTAATAGTAGTTAAAAAACTGATTTTTTCATTTAAATGAAATTTTATCACTTCTGAGAATTTAATTTCATAAAAATGAAATATATGTATATTATTAGTAAGTAAAATTTGGTTTAATAAGATTAAAATTTTTGTTGTTGAATTGTATCTTTTTACTTTTATTTACCGCATTTAAAAGTAAATAGAGTAATTCAAGTTAAAAACAACATTATAATAATATAAAATTTCCATAACACAGTTCCAAACCATAATATATGATTAATGGCATACAAATAAAATCTTTGTGTATGATTTTGGTCCTTTGAAAGAAACTTGGGTAAGATAATGATATTAATAGCTTTTTTTATAAAGAAAAAATTAAAATATGATAAACATGTATTTTTTTGCTAAAACAATTTCTATGTGGGATTATATAATTGATATATTAGACAATAAATTTTAATTAGAAATATATAATATTATATAAATAATTGTATTTTATTTATAAATTTTAGACATAAAAAAACTATTTATGACACAAAAAGGATGCATAATTTAACTCATTAATGAATGATTTAAATTAATATGGTTATAAAATTTAATGAAAACATGAAAAACCTATCCAATTATTATTTGATTCTTTTTATTTCGAATAAGAGAACTATTTTATTCTACATTAACATGTTTGGGATCTTTATAATCTATAAATCATTATATAATAAAATAATATTTTCAAACTATCCTATTGAGACCACTATAAAAAAGACCTCAAATCTAACCTATTACCCAAACCTCTAAAGCCCCTTGGATCATCCATACTCTAAAAAAATAATCACTACTGATCCATATTCCACACATATAAGGATTACCATATGCATAAGGAACTTCAAGAAATACTTTTGGTTCAAACCAAAGGAAGTTACACGATTTAAAGGTAAGGACTTCTCATAAGTAATTTTATTTTATTTTACTTCTACAACAAAATAAAATAATTTTATTCCATTATTTTACAACAACAGAAGTATCATTTATATAATATATTTTATTATAATAATTATTTTAACTACACATACCTACCCCTTAATCTAATGGGAAGAGAACATAATGATTCTGTGGATTGGAAACTACCACCTCACGAAACGATGGTTGTTCAATATACTCTTACAACATATTATGGAGGACATTAAGATGGAACTGTATTAACATATGAAATAGATATTTTTTATTTTCTATATAATTCATCATTTTTCATTTATATCATAAAATTGTGATTTCCATTATGGGTAAACATGAGAATTTCATTTGGGGAAGTGCGGAAAATGTTCCAGTCAATGTGATATGACTCTTTCATGAAATTTGTTAAATGTATAAAAGATGGAGTTAATTAAATTATATATTAAATTATACTAGAATTATAATATACATATTTATCATTATGATTTCTTTCCATTAAAAATATGAAATAGAAATTATATCAGTGTTCATGCGTACGTACGACTTACTGTATCCACGAACGGTGCATTTCATTTATTTTCTAAAAATAATATGTATTACTATAAAGAAATATATATAAAAAATATATATGATATTTATTCTTTATAAGTCACCCATATCATTATAGAAATAATGAACATATTACCACATGTACAACTTGTAAATATAAGAATTTCATTTTTGACTCAAGTACAAAATATCAAATAAAGTACAATTACTGACTTAAATGATTACATGAAGCTTATAACATAGAAATAACTGATATAGGATGAAAAATAATATTGAAAAATGTTCTTTTGAAAGTATAAATTTACATTCTTTTATTATACTGCAGATTAAATAACGAATGGTTCATGTGGGACACGAGGTAAGGGTCTTCATCTCAATCTCCTATCATTGAGGCATATTTTGTTTTATATAAAAATTTCTTTTATATAGTGTATAAAAACATTTTACATTACATTTCATTAAAATAGAATCTTTTTTTATGAATTGTTCTAAAAAAAATACAAATATGTAGTCTATCCATTTAACGTAAGCGATGACAACAACCTTTCCACTGACACGAGTATTATTTGATCATTGAATTCTATAACCATCCTAATTTTTTTTAAATTTAAAATAAATACCATATACTCATTAATCCATTTTTGTATTGAAAAATATTTTGATAATGGAATTTTTATGTCAATATACTTAAATAATATATGGGAATTTAAATGTGTAAATGTTATCTTTCATATATGTTTTTTATGTGTCAAAAATGTGTTGTGGTTTTTGGGAATTGTTTACCCATATGAGTGGATCTATGATAAACCTAGGGAGGGTGATCCAGATATAGCTCTCCAATGCATTGGGTAATGTGAAGGTGGTAAAAGTGAATGTTTCTACTAAGAGGTTTAGAGAATATATTTGGATGTGCATTCCAAATGTAACCCCCTACATGTTTGTGAAAGGTAAAGTGTAAGAATTGTATAGATGCCACGTGTTGCCTTTATGATTTGGGATTACTATTTCTTATTCTAAAATCTTATGAATTCATGAGGTATTTTACAATGATTATGTTCTGATGAACAAATGTATTGTTTCTTAATTTTATAACCCTTGAAAAGATTATATTTATCATCACAAGTTATGAAATATATTCACAAGAATTAAAGATTAGTAGGGTTAAGGATGGGATCAAGGAAAAGACATACTGTCTAAAATATGGCACTCGACCTGAATATTTTTTTTCAAGAGTTTTTATTTTATGAAATAATTGAAATTTAGTAGATGTGTCAACATTGAATTTTTTGGGTTGTAATGTAATAGTTATAGCCTAATTTTCTACTAATCTAAACCTGATAAGATACTCAATTTGAATTATCCATTTAATTCTAGATTATTTATTATTTTATTGATGGGTATTTATAGTTGGTATCCGAGGTTTATTTAGATTTCCTTATGAGTTATGATATTTTTAAATTAATATCTATAAATTTATTTATGTTAATATTGAAATGATAGATCATTTATCGATTACCAAGTTTCTTTTACTAAGATAATTATATTTTCCGAATGGGTTTTAATGAAAACAGGGTTGTTGTGATGGGTTGACATCAAGAGGAAGACAACCTTACAAATTAGTAACTAGAGGTGGTCAGAATCAGAACTGAATAGTTCATTGTAGGGATGGAACATTTAACTTACGATATAAATCATGGTTGTATCTGTGAACCAGATTGGAATAATCAACACTAGAGGAACATGTCAGAAGTGGATCATTTCATGAGGCAACATCCCACATCATTTAGTGTATCGTCTGACCCTATACTAGATGAAGGGCTGATTAAGGAACTGTAAAATATTTTTTATGTCATGATGTGTTCTTAACATCAAGAGGATAGTCTTTATTTTTACTATTTTTATGGTGAAGCTGATCAGTGGTGGTCGATTGTGAAAAATATCAAAGATATTGAGAAGGTTGATGCTCTTGATTTGGATGAATACAATTGTATGTTTCCTAAGAAATATTTTCCTAAAGTGGTTCATCATATGGTGGAAGTACAATTCCTAGAATTTTGGTAGAAGGATGACTCAGGGGCTATTTGTGAAGAAAAATTCACTTGATTGGAACAGTATTCTCTAAATTTCATACAAGATCATGAATGAAAAATAATTAATTTTTACTAAGTATTAATGTCAATGTATCGAAGGGAATTATCATCCCATGAGTGAAAAAGTTATGAAGAACATGTTTGATGTGTGGAGAAGGTAGAAATTGTGTTTGCTGATCATTAGGTTTATCTGGAGAAACAACGAAATAAGCTGTCATGGTGGTAGAATAAATGGAATAACTCTTCAAAAAAATATGAAGTTAAGAAAAATAAGTTTACAGTTTATAAAAATTGTTGTAAAATGCATGATGGAGATGTCCTTTTAATTCTGGTAAGTGCTAATGATGTGGTAAAATGGGACATAAGGCTGGTAATTGCAGTATAAAATATACGGGTAATGGTAAGACAAAATTTGAGTTACAGTTAGTAAAATGTATTACGTGTAATGAAAAAGGACATTTTGCAATTTTGTTTCTAAAAGAGAATTCAACTGAGGTAAATAATCCATACTTCAAGCAGAAAGTGGTGGTGAAATCCCATGAAATGACTTCAGTAGATTTTGGGACATATAATGATGAAGAATTAGGTATGCTATTTGTTTTTTCAGATTATACGAATGGGTTTTTTGATTTGGGTAAAAACATTGGTTCATTTCTGATATTTTTTTAATAAAATTGGGAAGTTCGTCTCATTAAATAAATCCTGAACTTATGGTAAAAACATAGGGAAAAAAATTTTCTATATAAAGAAATTTTATGAACCTTCATGTCCTTGTGTGTGTAATGAATCTACCTACAAACCTTTTTGTTTTACTCTAGTATATTTTGATGTTATTTTGGGTATGGAATGGTTTTCTATTTATAATTATATTATTGAAAATAGAGATTAAGTGATTTTTTCAGACATAATTTTATTTTTGTACAAGAATGATCCATTATGTTTGATAACATACCAGAAAGGTAAGGAACTATTAAAAGATGAAAATGAATTTCACCATGAACATATTGTTGAAATCAAAGGTACATTCCAAATTAATGATGTGCCGATTGTAAATGATTGACATGATAACATTCATGATGAGTTTCTTAGTATAATACCTAATGGATAATTAGAATTTACTATTGATTTAAGTCTTTATTCTAAGCCAATTTCAAAACCACCATATCGAATATCTCAAATTGGACTTTTTGAGTTAATGAATCAATTGCAAGGGATAATAGTGAAATGTTTCATAGGACCTAGAAGATAACCATTGGGTGATATTTCCTTGTTTGTTAAAATTAATGATGGTTCAATGATACTTTTCATTGATTATATATAATTAAATAACATTAGTCTTATGAACAAGTATCATTTGCCTCATACTGATGATTTTTCATGATCATCTCAACTGATCTCATTATTATATGAAGATTTATTTGTGGTTGGGGTATGATCAATTGAATGAAAAATGAAGTAGACATATTGAAGAAATAATTTCATATTATATAAAGCCCTTGTGAATTATTAGTTATGCCTTTTGGGTTAACTAATACCCCTGCTGAATTCTTTGATCTTATGAATATAATTCTTCATGAGTTCATAGATAAGTTTTTGGTTGTGTTCTATGATGATATATTAGTTTATTACAAAATGAAAGTGGATAATTAATGTTATTTAATGGTTGTGTGGATAACCTTAAAAGAAAATAAACTATTTGGGAAATTCAACATGTCTGAGTCTTGGATGCAACAAATTTCAATCAGTGGTCATTGTCTTTCATAAAATGTCATAACTGTTGATCCATATAAAAATAAACTTGATGGATAATGTCCAATACCCACACATATAACTTAGATTCATAGTTTTTTGGGTTTAGTAGGTTATTATTGGAGTCGTGTTGAATATTTTTATCGGTTATCCAGCTCACGGAATATGAAAACTTGAAATGGTGTCATGTTAACTTGGAGAAAAAAATGTGTGATCGTTTTCATGAATTGAAAAGAATATTAGTGAAATCTCCAGTTTTGGAACTACCTTCTAGAAATGGTGTGTTATTTATCTAAAATGATGCTTTGTTGAAAAAATATGGCTATGCCCTTATTCAAAATGAGTAGGTAATTTCTTAATATTCACGTCAATTGAAACATCATGACTTAAATTATGCTACACATGATTTCGAACATGATGTTGTTGTTTTTGTGATAAACATTTAGAGGCATCATTTGTACGGTGTAAAATGTGAAATATATTCAAACCATAAATGTTTAAAGAATATATTAAGATAAAAATAATTTAACATGAGACAATGGAGATAACTGGAATTAATCAAGGATTATTTTTGCCCGATTCATTACCACCCATGAAATGAAAATAAAGTGTCTAATTCTTTGGGTCGAAATATTAATGCTTCATTAACCATGATATGTATGGAGTGATATCATTTGGTTTTTGTATTAACATTGGCATATAAGTTTTTGGTGTGAGAAATTTCTCTGTTGTTTTTACGTGTCAGTAAAATCAACTCTCTTAGACATAATTAAGAAAGCATAAAAGAAATATAGTGAGTTGCATAAAAAGGTAGTGTTGGTTCTAAAGGTTATGTATCCTGATTTTAACATTAATAATGATTGTGTTTTTGAGGTTTGTGAAGGGATTATGTGTTCCTCAATGTTAAAATTTGAATAAATAGTTAATATGAGAATCTCAAAGTTCTATTTTTCTGTTCATCATAGGAATACAAAGATATACACAGATCCTCAGTTGTATTACTAGTGAGATGGAATGTAATGGGATATTTATGAGTATACTGTGAAGTGTTTGAAATGTCAACAGGTTAAGGAAGAAAATTAGTTACTAAAAAGGATCCTTTAGTCTTCACCGGTGAGATAGTGGAAATGGCAAAAATATATACATGTACTTCATTATAGGATTTCAAAATACTTCTCGATGTAATATTGCAATCTGGGTTATCGTTGATCGATTGACACAATATGCTCATTTCATTACTATTTGAGATACTTTGTCTCTAGATCAACTTTCTCGTTTGTATATTAATATGATAGCTACGTTTTATAGTGTTAACCTCTCTATTTTATATGATCTAGATCCTAGGTTTATATCTAACATATAGAAAGGCCTTTAGAAGAAATTGGGTACCGAATTAATGTTTTTTAGAAAATTTCTTCCACAGTCATATGGGAAGTAAGAAAAAAATTTCAAACCTTAATGGATATACTACATGCTTATTCACATGATTACCGGGGAAGTTGTCTCTAATATATTTCTTTGGTTATATTTTGTTCTTATAAAAGTTTTCATTCCAGTATATATATGTCTCCATTTGAGGAATAATATGGGAAGTGGTGTCAAACTTCCTCTATTTGGTATGAAGTAGGTGAAAGGATGTTGATGGAACATGAATTGTTAGAAGTGATGGCATAAATGATTCAGTTAATTTTTAAAAACATGAAAATATCCTATATCAGGTATATATGTTATGTGGACAAATGGAGGAAGGAACATTCTTCTGAGGTAGTTTGTTATGCTCTTCTCAATGTTTTATTTGTAAAAGTGTGATGTGTTTTAGTAAAAATGTAATGTTGAGTCTGATGTTAATTAGTCCATATGTAATCCTAGATAAAGTATCATCAGTTGCCTATAGTGTGTCTTTACATCCATTATAATAAAAGGTACCTAATGTTTGTAATGATTCAATGTGGGGAAAGTATATGTCAGATCCAACTCATGTTATGATCCTAGAGGTAGTTCAGTTGGAAGAGTATCTCTCTTACAAGGAACAACTTTTCTAGAATCATGAATGAACATAGTTTGTGTTGCGGAAAAATGTAATTCACCAGGTAAATGTTTTTGTAAAAACAATATTGTTAAGGAGGCAATGTGGGAATCTGAAATTGCTATGAGGGATAAATTCACCCACTTATTTGGTATGTGATAAAAAATTACGAGGATTCAATTTCCAACCAAGAGGGATGTATGTAACATTAAAAGTAAATACATCATAAATTATTAAAAAGTAATACATTTTCATAATTATTTATAATTTTTAATTAAAAAATAATATTACATTATAGAGGATGATATGTTCAATGGCGTACCTGATACGCCATAATTTGTTTCGTTGAAATTTCACATTGCACACAATGTTGGGTTATACAAAGAAAATAATAATATAATATTATTTTAAATAGTAGTTAATAGCTTGCTGTTGTATAAGACAAAATAAATATAAATAACCAAAATATGATTATACATGTTTGTTAAATTCTTTTATATTTATCCAATAAAATGTAGATGCTTAAAATGCGAATGAATCTAATTTTATGCATAAATACTCTATTATTTTTAATAGGTTAATTTATCACCATTTAATGAGTCCCCACATTAAATATATATTTGGCCACTTTTATATGTTTTATTTAACCCAAACAAAAATTTATTTAGAAGAATGACTTCAATATTTACTTTGGGACAATTTTTAGAATTTTTTCGGATAAAATTCATTTTTAATGAAAAGTGAAAAATAACCTATTTTTATTCCAAAACTGCTTCATAATCTAATTAATTTATATTGTTATATTATCATATTTAATTTGTTTTATAGCCTATTTAGATTTTTTTTTACCATTTAATCCACTTATTTTCATTGGATGTAATTTCAAATAGAAATATTCATTAACAAGTTTCAATCTTTTGATAGTTATTAATTTTTAAAAAAACCATGCTTTATATTTGTCAATATGATTTTTTTATATAAATTAATCACAATTTAATGTTTTAAAATTTTTATAATATTTTTTTTTATTTTGTAATTTCAAATATATTTTAGGATGAAATTTTCGTATTATTCTGAAAAAAATCAATTTTTAAAGAATAATGAAAACACTAAGTAGTAGTTAAAAATGAGTTTTTCATTTAATTGAAATTTTACCACTTCTGTAAATTAAATTATGTAAACCCAACATATAGTTTTATTATTTATAAGTATAATTTGGTTCAATAATATGAAAAAAATGTTTGGTGAATAGTATCATTAGGCATTTATTTACCGCATTTAAAGTTAAATAAAGAAATTTACGGTAAAAACAAAATTATTGTAATATAATATTACCTTAACACTTTCCCTACCCTTATTGGATGATTAATGGACTCTCATGAAAATCCATGGGTGAGACTTTTGGCCTTTTAAATCCCCTTAGGTATGATAAGGATAATAATAACATTTTATTTAATGTAAAAATAAATTTATTATAAACATGTATTGTTTTGCTACAAAAATAATGTGGGGATATATAATTGTGATATTTTACTATAAATATTAATTATATAGCTAAAATTATTTCTAATTACATATTATATTATTTATAATTTTTAGATATTATATAAATAAAATTATTTATGAAACAATAAGGTTTCAATGTTTAACTTATTTCTGAATAATTTAAATAAATAAGATTATGAAAATTATAAAAATATCCATATCCTGTCCAATTATTTTTGGATGGCCTTATTTTAAAATAATGTCATGATATCATTGACATTAATTTGTTTTGGACCTTTAGAAACCTAAAATAATTATAGAATAAAATCATATTTTCAATCATTCTTAAAGAGTCCCTCCCTCTATAATAAAAATACCTCACCTCTAACCCATTACTCCCCCTATAAAGAGACATGGAAAGGGAAATATCCTCCCAAATAATATTTCACGATCCCTCTCTTCCACCTAGATGACTCACCTTTGGTATAAGGCATTTCAATAAATTGCTTTGGTTCAAACCAAAGGAAGTTACCAGATTTAAAGGTAACAACTTCTCTTAAGTTATTTTCATTTATTTTACATGTACACCCCCCTAACATATTTATATTCCATTATTTTATAAGAAAGAAAGTATCTTAAGCATAATGGATTGTTGATATGAGATATATTCCAACTACATGTACACCCACCTCCATCTAATTGGTAAAGAACATACTGTTTCTGTGGATGGGGAAATACTGCCTCACGAAACGATGATTTCTCAATATTATCATACCAGCTTTTATGGTTTCTATTAAGATGGTATTGTATTTATATATAAAAATTATTATATAATTTCTCTATAATTCTATATTTTCCTTTTATAGCATAACATTATGGTTTAAATTATTGGTAAATGCAATAATATAATTTGAGAAAGTACAGACGAACAGCCCCTTAATGTAATATGAATCGTTCATGCCATGCATGGAATGTATAAAGCATAGAGTAAATGAAATTATATATGATATTGTACTAGAATTATAATATACCTATTTATCATTATGTATTCATAACAATAATAATACGAAATAGAAATTAATGTTAATTTTATGAGTATGTACGGTTTACAGTCTCCCTGAATTGTGAATATCATTTCTTACGTCCAAATGTTATGTAATTATATATATATATATATATATATAATAATATATATGACATATATGATATCTAAATCATTAATATCATTCATGAAATAATTAACTTTTGACCACATGGACAACATGTAAATATAATAAGTTCATTTTTGAGTCTAGTACCATATATCAACAATATAACAATTATTAACTTAATTGACTAAATAATGCATATAAAATGGAAATTAGTTACATAAAAAGAATAATATAATTGAAAAATATTCATAATATAGTATAAATTAACTAATTATTATTAATTATAAGAATAAAGAACGAACGCTTTAAGTCGAACATGAGGTGACAAATTTCTCCTCACTCTCATTTCATTGAGGAATATTTTGTTTTATATCCGAATTTATTTTATACATTATAAAAAAAAATTCAATTTTCATTTCATTCAAATGGAATATTTTCTTAAAAAGGTTTTTACTAAATCACAACACTAGAATGTTACTTTCTAACTTATGTGGTGACAATGACCATTCCGCCTCCACGAGTATAATTTGATATTTGGCTTCCATAACAAGTTGTAATGTTTTTAAAAGGAAAATAAATAACATATTCTTTTTGAAACATTTTGGTATTGAAAATGGTTATGATAAGTGATTTTTTATGATAATATTTTTAAATGAAATATTGTGATAGAAATGTAGTAATGGTATATTTCTTATATGTTTACTTTATTTTTATGAATGTCTTATGATTTTTGGCCATTACTTATGCATATTGGTGGTTCCACGATAAAACTAGGTAGCATGAGTTCGAGAGAGGTCTCCAATGCATTGTGTAACATTATAGAGGTAAATGTGAATGTTTCTACTAAGAGATTTTAGAAATATACTATAATGGATATTATAAATGTAACTCCATGTGTGGCTATGAAGGCTACAACCTCTGTATGTTATGGATGCCAAAAGTTACAATTATTATTTGTGATTAAAATGTGTTATTCATAAATCTCATAATATCATGAGTAATGTTAAAAATTTTATGTTTTAATGATTTAATGTTTTCTTTTACTATTTTATATCCCTTACTGATATTTTTATGCCCATCCCAAATTTTGAAATGTATTTTTCACGGGACATAAATATGAATAAGGTTTATTAGGGGATCAAAGAAATGTCATGGGGTCTAAAACATTTAACTAGACATTAATATTTTTTCTAGAGTTTTTTTATGAAAATAATGGAAATTTAGTAGAAGTTTCTACATTGTAATTTTGGAGATGTAATGTAATAGTTATGGCCTAGTTATCTAAATCTATAAACCTGAAAATATCTTCAATGTGAATTATCCATTTCATTCATGATTATGTATTATTTTATGACTGGGACATTATAGAAATAGTAAACTCAATTTTTGAAATTGGGATGCTAGTTTTATCATAGGGTGATTTTATATGGATTTTTATTTGAGAACTTTCAATTTTTGATGAGTTGTCAAATATTAAGGATGGTTATCTGAAACATCATTTTATTATAAATAATTTATATTATTAAAATATATTTTTATTCTTTTTATTTTAAAATATATCTATAAAAAAATTTAAAATTTTTTTAATGGATTTTTTTATTTATAATATATATAAAATCACAATAATCATTTTAAAGTTTTTAATATTAAAAACCCTTTTCTCATCATGTTTGTCAGATTAATTTTTAATTTCAATTTTACACATATATGAATGGAATTTTAAATAAATGTATTTAATATTTGGAATAATTGTAGTATATAATTTTTAATATGAAGAAATAATTGTTTACCAAAATGAATAGTGAAAGTTGTAAAAAGGATTACCATAGTTGTGGTAAAAATGATATTAAAAAGTAGTTAAACTAATATAATAATGTTAAAAATTACATATTAACATGTAAAGATACTATTTTATATTCATGTTTTTTATTTTAAACCCTTATAGATCTATAATATAATATTTGTTCCCTGTTTATATTTGAATATTGTTGATGAAATGAAATCAATTCAAAAATATCAATTGTATCATCTATCCCATATATAAAAGGTCTCCACATATTATCTACACTTCATTCCAAAAAAATATGATTCATCCAATAATTAACAAATTACTTTCTAACAACCCACCCATAATTGTAGAATATTGGGTTTTTTATAAAATCCTACCCTTATAGTCTCCAGTGAAAACCTAATGAGGATAGTCAAAGAATTTAAAACAATATATAACAATGGACTTTATTTTATTTCCCTCTACACATTTACAAATTTAAATGATACCATGATATTAAAATAGCATCATTCTATTACATATAATGTGATTCTTTTATATTATTAGTAATACAAAAAAATGACCAATTACATCAATTGTGTTTGAGAATCATTATTCATGTATAAAAAGTAAAACCACCTCACAAAATGACGATGTTTATTTATCCCTTTCTACCTATAATGGTTTGGTTTGATGATGGATCTGAAATATATTATGATATATTTAAAATAATTATACATATAGTGTCCTTGTATATTATATATGTTTTTACCCTTTAGTCAGTATGAGATACAATAACATCCCTTCAATGTATGGAGGACTACTGCTATGACAACCATACCTTAACATCCATGGATATTACATTATTTTATATTAATACTCAGTACATTACAAAAATACAAGCATGAGTACCATTATAATTTAGTGTCATTAGAAACACAGAAAAATCTTCTATCTTATTGGATGTTATTAATCATTTCCCATACAAATGTACACCTTAATACTTGTATCTAATACCTTTCCTCCTCAACTGGATAAAGGAACATAAGAATGAAGTGATTTCAAATGATCATTAATTGAATGTAAAGTAAATGTGTTAGCATACCATAAAAAAGTGTATGGAACATGATCATGAAATTTGATCATCATACTATGAATATTACATATCAAAATAATGATTTGATGTTCTAAATACATGAATTATAATGAAATAGATAACAGAATCCATTAAATCATAATATTAGAATTAAATATGTATTTTGGGAAAACATATTAGCATAAAAGTACCCTATTTAAAGGGGGACAACCAATGACAGTGTTACATGTTAGGCTTGGGATAATCACTCATTTAACTACTTCAGGATTGATATTACCTCCAGTGTACCCTCTTCTTTTTGGTTTGAGATGTTCTCTCATGTACCCTCTTATTTAATATTAGGATTTCACCCTATTTATGCTTGTATTTAAGGTTTAGAATGTCCCCCCATTTTCCCTCATAGTTCGTTATTGAGATATATACCCATTAATCCTCTAAATTTTGGATTGATATTTCCCCTCTTGTACCCTCTATTCTCATTAAAAATTTAACAATACCCAATTAATTTTAGGGAGATATAAGTCCCAAATGTAAAATAATTTAATCTTACATAAACTACCTTTAAAATTATTAATAATCATATCATAACTCATGAAATAAAATGGGTATTATAAACATGAAAACATGAAATGTCCCATGTAAATAGATAATGGTGTTGTAAGAATTTCTTCATAATTATAACCTATAAACGAGATGAGATTTAATAATCCAATAAAATTTGAAAGTGAAGGAGGCTTCATAAAGACCATGAAATTATGCATAATCCATTAAAATAAATAATGCGAATGTAACATTTAGAGAATTTCCTCGAAAAGAATGAGTTAAATCACCAAATGTCTTCTTAGATGGAAAGAAATATATATAAATCATTTATAAATGACACTTGAATAAGCAACCATTTATTTTGTTAATAATTAATTTAAATACATAAGTCAATTTGAAAATAAAATCATTGATAATACATTGAAAATTTATATATCAAAAAAAATATACAAAAGAATAAATTTTTCCTTGTACATTTATAAAATAGAGATCAAAATATTATAAAAATCATTTTGTGTTAGAAAAAAGTAAACAATTATGAAGAAATATTGATAATGGTTTTATTAATTTTTTTTTTAAATCATATAAAACAATCTTGAATATGTTATAAAAATAATTTCTATGAAAATACCTTGAAAGTAAATAAATTTTTTTAATAACATTTTGAAAATAATTTCACATAAACACATATAAAATATGCATGAAAACATTTTTAAAACCATATTCCTTGGAAAAAACGTATTCTTATATATTCACCTTTTACAATTGAAAAAGAACGTTAAATGAAATGTTAACGGGTATATATGTACAAGTTGTACATGGAAAAAACAATACCTTTCTATGGTAAAAGAGATATAAAAATTTCTAGTTTCATAAAGTGGTAAAATGATTTTTTGTAAGATATTTTTTCAAGAAAAAAGGGTAATTTTTGATATTTTTCGATAATGGTAATATACTCTTGGAAACACTTTTTTTAAATCATAATTTTCCGACTGAAGAGTGGGAATAGTCAGGCTTTATTAAAAACACTTTTTTATCTATCATAAATACCAAAGAGTATAAAAAGTGTACCAATACATTAATATATAATGAATAACCAATGGATATTAAAATTTATAAATATTCATGAAATATGGATCATAATATTTAATCAATAGAAACCTAAATAAAAACAATCTCGAAAAGTGGTGAGATTGTTTCAGTGTACTCTTACCACCTAGTAATATTTAACAATTCTCCCCATTTTAGAAAATGGAATTACATTATGTTTAAAAAACTATAAAAACAAATATATTAAGGATATAAAATGACTATATTACTATATAATCATCATGAAATAACATAGGCTCATAACAAGGCATCTGTTTCAAAAAAGGAAAATTGAGACAAAACTATCATACAAATTTTGTATCTTTTCAAACATAAACCCTATGATAATGAAATCATATAATGGAAATTTAATTACCCATAAATATAAAAACAATAATAATATAATAAATTATTGGAAATTATATACACCATTTGAATGTAATGGTCTGTAAATAAATCAAGTATATTATCAATATAAAAAGTGAGAAGAAATCCCCTTACCCTGTATCTTGAATTTCTCCATACCCATTCAAACACCATGAATAATAAATTTAAAATTTTAATAAATATATTAAATGTTCATATTATTTTATCAAACTATTTATATGGATTTATTAAAATCTTATATTACCTGCTTATTATCCATCCTATGATTAGGGTTCAATTTCAAATAATATTTTTGTTGATACTTGAATGTGTCATAATGCGCTATTTAATAGGTTATACAGTTATATAATTATTCCAAAATATAAAAATGATAAAAATATAATTATTTATTATTATATTTTTATCATAAAAATTTATAGATTATAGAATGAAGGAATGTAATAAACAGTTCATGGAGACGATAAGTTGTATGTATAGAAGAACGCTGATTCAGTTTATATAGGCATATTAGAGGAAAAAATGTAAATGAAATATATGAATTTATTGTCATTAAATTATAATTTTAATGTAATATTTGTAATATATATTCACTATACCAATCAATAATTAATAATGTGTAGTTTATTGACGAATCAAATCACTTTGAGTGAGCGGTTGTTCGCACATCCTCAAATGAATTTATCTTGTTAACACAAAATGAACAGAAAAAATACATGTGATTCAAAATACATAAATAAGATTAAATAAATTAATATATATACATATATATAATATAATAATATTTTTCATTATAATATCCACCATGAGTGGCGGTAAAGTAAAAATGAACAATCATTATTTATTGAGGTGGTAGTCCGCTGTACAGGTAAACAATACGTTCGTTACCCATTATATAAAATAATGTGTATGTGTAGGTAAAAAACCTTTAATTACAATGTACATGTATATTAAGGATATTTTTGTTGTTATACATGAATGTTATTTTAATATTTGAGGATGTGGAGATAGAAAATAAAAGAATATAGATTAAGGTAGGGTGTTACTACTTAATCGGGTAACTGCATTTGGTTTGCACCAAATGGATTCTTTGTAATGATTTATTCATAAATGAAGAATCAAGTTAAAATTTAGGTATTATAGGGAGCTTATTGGGTAGATTTTTTTTCATTACAATGTGTCATGAGAGTTTTGAAGAAGTGGGAGGAGTTTAGGCCTTTTATAATCAAGGGCGAGTGACAGTCATGTTATATAATAAAGGAAAGGAACCCCACAAATATTTTTTATTTCACATGGATAACAAATGTTACAATGTTTATCCAAGTGGATGATAGGGTCGAAATATGTCCTTAAAATGGGTTTTTAACAATTTCATAGAAATATTTGGCCCTTATGGTTATTTTTAGTCCCTTATTAAGCATAATATTACCTTAATCATTCTAATTAATTTTAATTACATTCCCAAATAGTTTTAGTAAAAAAATATATTTACCAAATTAGAAATTATAAATTATTCTGACTCCAAGTATTTAACCCATTCATCCAAATTCCAATCATTGATGTTCTTGAAATTAATTTACATTTAATACCGTAGTCGGGTCAACATTGTGGGTTTTCAAAGATAAAACCTTCAAACATTCGTTATGTTTTTCTAATCAATTTCAATTTTACATTGATTATAATAACCTAAATTTGATTAATTTTTAAAATTATTAATATATTAGACATTGAAACAAGTCTAAAATATAATTTCACATTAAAAATATATTATATGAACAATTCATGATCAATTTAAATCCATTATTTTAACTATTCATTAAAAAAGAATCCTTTTGAAAAAATAACAAAAAAAATATGAATTTATTTTAAATATCTCTTATAAATATAAATATTATATTGAAATAATAAATCTAAAAAAGTTACAAAAAAATCATTCAAATTTTTTCGTCATTAAAATGGTTTAAAACTACCATATAAAAATATTTGGTTTTATAACATAAATTGATTTATTCATAATAATATACTTATAAAATCATGTGAATGGTTATAATAATATTTTAATTAGATATATAACATATATATTAACATAAAAATTATATATAATTTTAAATAATTGAGTTGATTCAGATTAAAAAATAGTTATGTCATAATAATAGTTCTATAAAAAAATACTCCGTTTATATTAAATTGGTTCTTATATACATTAATAAATAATACGTAAGTAATAAATTTTTTATTTTTTGGAAACAATATATTTACATAAGTTAGTTGATAATATTTATATATTATTATTTTATGGCTTTTTAAAATATTATATTATTATATTAATTATATATTATTATTTTGTAACACTCTGTCTTGCATGTTACACAAGACATCGAGGAAACTAATTATTCCATTTAACGAAAGCTCTCTATGATGATTTGTGTAGAGTAAGATAAAATTTATATTTTATGTAGTGCACAATTAACAATACAGACATAGTTATTTAATATATATAAAATATATATTTTATGTGTTCCATGATATTAATAATATTGAAAACTAAAACATCCCCTAAAAACTATTTTTATTACTCATAATGGTTATCCAAAGTATCTTATAACAAGGTTTCCTCGTTAAAGGGCATATGTTTTGAGTGATTATTAGAAAAATGGAGAAAAAATAAATTAATTTAGTGAGTGATTTATGTCATTAATCACAAACAAGTGGATGCTCAAATAAAAGTTTGTGGACTCAAATTAAAAAATCTGTGATGAATTAAAAGCCCATTGGTTCAATTTTTTTTGATATGAGGAAGACATAATTATATAACATTATCATATCATTGAGTAAATCGTACTATTTAAAATAAGGAAATAAAATATAATTACATTATTTTATTAACATTCTTTTACACAGTCACAGCCTTTGGTTATTCCTTAATTGATTTCTACTTCATTTCTTACACAATGAGATGAATGGGAATTTTTCATTCTGTAAGTACAAGTATATTTAGTGATCCATGATAAGTAAACCGATATATATTTAGTAACAATTAACCATATATTGGATAAAACATGTAATAAAATATGAATAAATCCTCATGTGGTGAGATAATACTTTAATATCACAAATAATATTCCATATTTAACTTAATATTTACGTAAATGGGAATCCTTATTACCCATCCCAAATATAGTTCACCCTTTCATCAGTAATTATGCTCTTATATATACCAAAAACATTTTTTATTTGCGACATGGTTTCATCCATTTATTGATTGCAAATTAAATGTGATTATATTATTTTATAATCCATTTAGTGAAATATAATCCCTTGAAATCTCACCAAATGATGAATAATATGACTTTATAAAATAAAATAAAAAATATTTCAACCTCAAAATGAAGGATAAGTGTTCCTTGATATTCTTTATTTTTATTATAAACGATTATTGAATTGGCTTTACCTTTAACTTTCAAATTAAGAGATTTTTGGAGTTTCTATTCATTATTAACATTTGGTTTTAAGCACATCATAGTATAATGACCATACTAATTTCATTTGAAACACTTAATTGTATGAGTATATTTCATTAGAGAATTAATTTTATTCACATTATCTCAACATTCACCTTTTAAATGGCCTTTAATTCCACAACAAAACCCTTAGTAGTTACCTTATGTCAATTTTATCCATATTTCCTTCCTCACTTTTATTATAATGTAAATATAATTTTGTTCTCCAAATATTGTTTATTGTTTATATTGAATTCTATTATTATGTTCATCTCTCAATCATGATATTAATGAGAATATTAATTCTCCCATTATGTAATAATATTACGAGGAAGGTACTTACTGAAAAATATGTTCTTGAACTCATCCAAATCCATGGATTCAAATTTATCTTATTGTCTAAAATTCATGATGATGATCCACCATTGATTCTATTATCATTCCATATGATAATTTCCCACATTACATATTCATGTTTTGAAAAATGGATAATGAAAAATATCTCTCTAGTGGTACAGATCCATTTACCAATTAGTAGTGTATTGGTCATTAAACTAAATGAATGTGGGAAGTTCCCTAAAAATTATTATTGAAAAATTTTAACTTGTTTATTTATTTGGATATTCAGTATGAATCATTTCTTCATAATGTTTTGTAGTTCAAGAAATGATGTTCTTTTCTACATCTTGCCTAAAATTCCATTTTTTAATGGGAACCTCATTGAATATTCCATTACATTCATCATTAGATAAATTATTTTGGGTTCTATCCATTTAAAAAAAGTAGATAACATTTTGTATGTAACCATTATAAAAGTGAGGAAACAGATAACTATTTAAAGTCAAATTAAATATGTCGAATTTATGTAACATTATATAATATATTAATATGTTAATTTATCCTAGGCTATTCATAAAAAACTACTATATAAATCCTTCATGATGGTTAGTGAATATTTTGGGGATTCCCAAAGTATATCCCAAGAAATTGTCAAATAACATGTTCAGTAAGGCCTATTGTTGTGTACCAAATTACTCTGAGTGAGGCCTGAGACATATTTTTGAAGTTTTTACACATAGTTACATCAATTTCATAGCCACATACACTTGTATTATCTATACAGGGATGTATTTATAGGGAACCACATACTATATCCTTTAGGAAAATCCAAGGACATGATCCTAAATGTGAACTCATCCATATACATAACTTTCAAGACACCCAATACATATAATTAGATATATACCTAGGGATATCACAAAATTTTTATCATTAATGTTTCCATAGGTGGAATAAACATTTCTCTAGTACGAATTATATAGACATATGATTAACATACATTGATATTACATCATTTTGATCGAATATTCTATAAATTAAAAAAATACATGCCTAAGGAATGAAGTAGTTTACTGTCTTTAGAATCATGGAAACAGAGTCATCTATCCTAGTGAAAGATATTCTACATCTCCTAATAACAATACCAACATTAGCACTTATACATGAAACCAATCTTCATACCCTGGGTAAATGAATCAAATTTAAGGGTTGTGATCAGAATCCCAGTGAAGGTAAATAATTGAAATTAGCATAAATTTCATGAAAAAAAGTATGTAAATTAAACACAACATTTGATGATCGTACACATTATATTGTAGATAAAAATAAATATTTGATGTTCATTTGACAAGAATAATATGTAATTTGGGAACACAATCCATAAAATCATATTATGTGAACTAAACATGGAATTGTGGAAAACACATAATCAAAAAATAACCATATTTCATTGAGGCAATCCAAGTTAATTATAACATGTTTGGAATGGATTAATTATCTATGTACCTTCGTCGAGCATGGGATATACTCCCATGTATCCTCTTATCTGGGGATTGGTCTGTCCTCTTATGAATCCTTTTTTTTCGGGGTTGGGATGTCCTCCTTTTAAACCTATTATTTCATGATTTGGATGTCGAACTGATTTCCCTCTTCTTTATAGATTTTTATGCCATCTTGTTTACCCACTAAATTCGATCATGGGATGTCCTATCGTGTACAATTTTTCCTCTTGAAATATTTATTGTTGACTAATTTATTTGTTGTAGATATAGGTCTCGCCCATCTCATAATGAATCCAAACACACATGTGGAAAAATAATAATAATAAATCATATCATAACCCATGAAATGAAACAGGTATCAAAAACACGTATACATATAATAACCAATGAAAATTGATACATATTTCATTATCATTACATCAAAAGCTTAACCAGATAAATATAGTGTAATTTATAAACATAAAACCCATTAGTGTGAAATGAAATATATAAAGATCAGGACAGTATGAATAATCAGTTTATTTAAAGAATATAAAAATAACCATTAGATCATTTAAATGAAAAGAATAAGTAAAATCATCAAATTTCATATTTGATAGAAAATTATTTAGAAAAATCATTCAAAAAATTTTATTGAGGAAAACATAATTTCATCATTAAAAAATGGGTTTAATAATAAAAACCATATCAAAATAATTTTCTAATTAAATACCTTAAAAACCTATAAACAAGACTTGAAATCATTTTTAAAACATTTTCCCTTAAAAAATATAAAATAAGAATCGAATGATTTTTTTAAAACCTTTTTCATTTTAAAAACATTGACAATATATATATAATATTTATATTGATTTGAAAGTATATTTACTTGAAATCATATGACAGGAGGATTAAAATGTTATGAAAACTATTTCTTTAAAAAGTCTTGAAAAAATAATATATAAGCCCTGAAAACATTTTGAAGACAATTTTTTTCAAACCTATAAAAAACATGATTTTAGTATTCCATTTTCCATGAATGAAAATCATATTAACTAAAATTATCCATTTAAAAATAAAATGAATGCATAAATTAAATGATGGTTGGTAAATTAATACATTCCGTACAAGGTAAAAATAATATTACATTTGTATAATAAATGAGATATTGAAATTTGTTGTTATGGAATAAAAAAATAATACACTTATGAAGATATCATTAAAAGAAAAAAAATATTTTTCTTTAAAATAATTATGGGTAATGGTTCAATAATCTTGTAAAATCATTTTAGAAAACACATATTTCTATCTGAATAGAGTGTAAATGATGGTTTTTAAAAGAACAATTTCTTAAAAATCTTATGTACCAAAATGTAGAAATATAGTACCAATACATTTATATTTTATAAATAAACATAGGATATGAAATTTCTGAAATTTTATTTTTTTATGGTTAATAAGGATTCATAAAAATAAGCATTAAATAAATAGTCTCAAAAAGTAATGTGATTATTTCAATAGACTCTCACTACCTCATAAATTTTAACCATAAATTAAATTTAATAAAATAAAATTACATGAAGAATAAAATATCATAATACTAATAGAGTAATGATATAAAAATTTTAATGTATTATATAAACCTCACTGAAAAATATAATGGTAATAACTCGCATGCTTCTCAGAGAATAAAAATTGCGAAAAACCGATCATTCTGATTTGGTAAATTATGAATCATAAACCCCATGAATGGATGGGCATAGAATGGATCTGTAATAAGAAATAATTATAAAAAAATGAATTTTATAATTCATTTTTTGGGAAGTATACACATCACACAAAAGGAATGGGTTATACATAATGATAGTATCTCATAGAAAAAAAGTGAAATGAAATCTCATTTATATGTGTCTTGAATTACATCATACTCATTAGAAGAACATTTATAATAAATTTAAATTTATTATAAATATATTACATAACCATATATTTATATCTAACACCATATACTTTTTTTATAAAAAAATAATATTACCCTTTCATTAACCATCATATGTTAAGGCTCCACTTCAGAAAATATTTTCTTTGTACTTCACATTCATCTTATTTCTTCATATCATTGGTCCATAATATATATCAAGATTCTAGAATGTATAAATGATATAAAAATCATTTATAATGAGTGTATTTTTATTATAATAATATATATACTATATTATTATGAAATAGAATACACCATTTATGGAGACGATATGTCATACCTATGCCTGAATGATGTTTCCATTTATATTGTCGTACTCGACGAATGAATGAAAATGATATATATGTATATATGTATATAATATCATTAAATTATTATTTTAATATAACATATATATTATAATTTCAAGAAAAAACTTTTTAATTCATTATATGTTTTGTATGAACAAGTCACATTGCTTTGATGGGACGGTAGTCTATACATCCATAATATAAATTATCTTATTAACAGAAAATGGAATGTATAATGATATTTTTTGTGAAATAGTTAAATAATATTAATTAAATAATAAATATTTTATACAAAATATATAATTATATGTTCCATTATAATTTTCATCGTGAGTGGCGATAAGGAAAAAATGACCATCATTGTTTAGTGAGGTGGTCATCCACCGTACACGTAAACAAATATATTCATTAAAATATTGATGGTAGTGTGTGTAATTATAGTTATAAAAGATATAATATCTCAATAATTTTATATTACATATACTTTCTTATTATAAAATCTTGGAATATAATCATTTGATGGAGTAGAGAAATAAAATTAATGAATTGAGTTTGAGGGAGGGTGTTAGCACTTAATCAGATAAATACTTTTGGTTTTCACTAATGGGCTTCATTTTAAATATTTATTATCAATGTAGGATTTGATAAAAATGTTAGGGATATATAAGATCAATATGGGAAGTGGGAGGAGAGGAGTCCTTTTATAATGGAGGGGTAGTGTCACTCTCCCAATATTTTGAATAAAATGAACTCACCCATGTTTTTTAATTTAATATGGATAAATAATGAAAAAATGTATAGAAATTGGATTATAGTGTTAATATATAGATATATAATTCCTTTTTTGAAATGATTATATGTCTTTTGGTACTTGTGTATATGGTTATTCCCTTGTTAAAATCAAATTAACCTCAATCGATGTTTTTAATTTTTATTCAATACAATAATCGATTTGGAAAATAACTATATTCACCTTATTAGACATTATAAATAAATTTTAATCTAAATATGGTTCATTTTTTAACATATTTAGATTAAATAACTTTTAAAATTTATTTTAAATGTAATCCCTCGATTATGTCAACAATGTGGGGTTTTATTGTAAAAATGAACAAAATGTTTCTACGTTTTTATATTCAATTTCAATGAGAAATTGATTATAATTACCATTATTTTATTGATTGAGAAAGATATATTATAATTTATTCGTGAATAAAATTAAATATATAATTTATCCATTTAACTAAATTATATTAAAAACTAGATTTGAATTATAATCATGTGTTTTTATGTACTCATAAAAAATGGAAACTTTATAGAAAAATACCAAAAAATTTCTTAACTTATTTTTTTAATCCAGATATAGTTTTTATATTGAAATTTTAAATATATAAACATTATATAAAATTTATTTAATATTTTTCCCCAATTAAAAGACATTAAAACATTAATAATAAAAATAATAGGGGTTGTGTGTAAATTGGGTTTTATTCTTATCTTATATTTAAAAAACATTTTGCAAGACTATGAGAATATTTTAATTTGATTTATAAAATAATAATTACATTAAAATTACTTAATATTTTTTATTAATTTGATTTTATAGTATTACAACAACATTGTTATAATAGTAATAGTTTTCTATGAAAATTAAAAAAAATATTTTGTTTATATATTTATTTCTAAATAATATGTAACTATTAATTTTTTTATATATTATGTGAAAACAAAATATTTTCATAATTTAGATTATAATTTATATTAAATGTAATTTAATGGTTTATATATATATATATATTTAAAATAATGTATTATTTTTCGGTAACAACATTTATTATGTGTTACACATTCCATTGTGGAGAATAATTATTGTATGTATTCCATGATATCCTCAGTGTTTTGTGTATAACAAGATACTATATATTGTTTTAATGATTATTGAAAAAAAACATTGTTTATTAATATTTATAAAATAAATATTTTTAGTGATTCATGAAATATAAAATATAAATAAGATTAAATTAATTCAAAAAAAACTCACAAAATCAACAGGTGATACATTTTACCCCCCTTAGAATAAATTTCTCTATCAAAATTCATCTTGATTATCAACATTATAATTATTCGATTTTTCATTCATTGAAACCCACATCGTTAAAATGAATATTAAATCATCTCTTATGAATGGAATGTTAAAACCATAATGGTTACCCAATGTGACATATAACTAGGATTTCTTCTTGGAGAATATAGGTGAGGATTAAAGACTATACATTTAGGAAAAACATAAATATATATACAGAGTGATTGAGGTAATCAATCACAATCATGTTAATGATTAATGAAATGTTGATGGACACAAAGTCAACTTTTTTTTCAGATTTTAAAAGTCAACAGTTCAACAAAAATTATGGTATGAGGACAACATATTTTTTGGATCATTACCCTATCATTGTTTAATTAATTCTATTGACTAATAATATAAATAAATGTAATTACGTTATTTTTTTTAATTAATATGCCCAATACTACCCCTATGTTTATTCCTTGATATATTTCTAGTTCATCTCTTACTCTATAAAATGAAAGAGATTTTATCAATCCTGATGTACTAACATATTAAGAGATATGTGACAAGTAATCACATTTATACATAGTTACCATTCATGAAAATTAGTTAAAACATTTTATATAATATTCATATATCCATATGTTGATATATAATACTTTAATATCCATAACACAATTTAATATTTGACAGAAACAATATATAAATGGTTATCCTTGTAAACCATTCAAAATATAATTCACTCATTCTCTTAAATATTCTCTTATATATTACATAAATCATTTTTATTGGATACATAGTTTCAACCTTGTATTGATAGAATATTTAATGTCATTTTATTATTCCATGATCTATGTAGGGATAGAAAATCACATGAAATATCACCTAAGTGGTGCTATTAAGATATTATCAAATCAAACATGAAAATTACCACATATATGTTGATGATATGTTTTCCCAAATATATTTATTCAGATCATCAATTATAATTTAAAAGTTTTTACCACTATCAATCATCTTAAATAATTTTTTATGTGAATATAAATCATTAACAATTGGTTTAATGCACATCCAATCATTATGACCACACTCCCAAAATATAAAACATTGAATTGAGGGTGGTTAAGTACATAGATAATTATCTATATTCTAATTTCATCGACATTCATCTACTCAATAACCTTCCTTTACACAAATACAACATTTATTAGTTCCCGTAATAAAATTTCCAATAGGTTTCCTTCCACACATTGAGCATAATAGTAATATAATATTCTTAACAAACTATATGTTAATGTTTCCATTATATTATATGCTTAATTTCTTATCAAAACCTTGATATTAATTATAAGAGTCAATATAATTTTTTATAACAGTAAGAAAAACTATGGTATATACTCAAATTATATGTTCTTGAACTTTTTTAAATTAATGAATAAAATTTTATCATGTTGGAAAAATTTATTGATGAATTTTATTCAGCCGTTTTTTACCTTCCAAGTGATATGTTCGCAGAAATCCTTATTTATAATCTAAATAATAGAGAATGAAAAAAAATTTAGAGTTAAATATTCATCATCCAATTACTAGTGTATCATTCATTACACTAAAAATGAGTATTATTCCTTATGAAGGATTCAAAAAAATACTCTATTATTTGGTGATTTATAAATTTAAAATTATTCATGGATTCATAATGATGTGTGGTCATATAAATGATGTTTTTAGCACCATATTCTATAAAATTAATTTTCATTGGTGTTCTATCATTGAATTATCAACTTCATTCCTCCTTATAATATTTACATTGGGTTCCATCCATTTAATAAAATCATATACCATAGTGTATGAAAAAAATATCATGTTGATAAGCCACATAATAATTAAAATTCTCTCATAGTATGTCCAATGTAGGAAATCAGATTTAATCTATGACACAATAGATTTATACTAGGTTATTCATGGTGATCAGCTATTTGAAAAATTCATGATTATTCATGAATATTTTCTGAATTCACAACGAATATCTCAAAGGACTATCAGACTAGCTAGGAAGAAATCCACACTAGTATGTAACATATAATCATATACTAGGCATGATATTTCTTGTCATAGTCTTTCAGTCTAGGTACATCTATTAGAGAGTGACATCTAGTTGTAGTATCTATACATGCATGAATTTCTATGAATCCTCTTATTCAATCCTTTATATGTATTCGTGGAAATTTTCATAAACATTAAATCTTCATGTAGTTTTTCATATATAAATACATAAACAAATCCGTAAAAATGTAACCAGGATTTCATGAATGTTTAATAATCATATTTTATAATTAATTACTAAATCATTCCCTTAATACAAACCAAAATCAAACATGCTTAACATACATGGGTTTTCAAATATATTAGATTAATATTGATGGAAATACAGAAAATCATTGGTGAGGAACATAATTTTTTAGTGTCATTGGAAAAATGGAATATAAATAATCTATCCTAGTGAAATGTATTCAACATATCCCATAAATGTGTCCACCTTAATAATTATTTGTAAACCCTTCATCTCTATCCTAGGGAAGGGAATGATAATAATAGGGTGATCTCAAATTCCATTAAAGTAAATGTAAAGGAAATGTATAAGATTAACAGGATACAATGTGTATGGGCCTTCAACATAACAATTTAAGATCATATCATTTGTATTAGAGATCAACATAAATATTGAAATTTGTAAGATATTAATAATTAAAAAATTGATTTCCTATTCCTTGAATTTATTCTATAGAAATTAATCCTAGTATTGTAGAGAAAAAATTTTCATATAATAACCCAATCCCAAGGAGATCTAGAAATTCCTTTGTAATATATTATTGTTGGTAAAATCACCAAGGTATTTTATTTAGGATTGGGAGTATTTCTGGTGTACCCTATTATTGGGGCTCTTGATGTCCTCTAGAGTACCCTCTTATTTTGTTCTTCCGAAAGCCTCCTACATACACTCTAATTTATGGAATGGTTTGTCCTCCGGTTTACCCTCTTTTTTGTGATAGGTATTTATTCTCATTTTCCCTTTAATTTGGGGCTTGGGATTTCCTTCACAATACCATTTGAAGTGATAAAATATTTATCATTACACAATTTATTGGGGGATATATTGGTCCATCAGTCTCTTAATTAAATAATGCATACATGTATCAGAAAATTATAATAAATAATATCATAACCCATGAAATGAAATGGGTATCATAAATATGTAATCATATCGTATTATATGGAAGAAGATACTGGTTTTGTAATCATTTAAGCCAAATCCTAACCCATGAATGCTAAATGATTACATAGACCTATAACCTGTGAATGTGGATCTATTTTCCTAAAGACCATGACATTAATCATAACTCATTCATTAAAATAATTTGAATAAATACATACATCACTTATTATAAAAAATGAGTAACCTAAAATAATTTCATCATAGATATAAAATAACTTTTAAATTTCATTAAAAATTTATTCTTGAGGAAAATATAATTTCATAAATTAAATTTTATTAATACATTAAACCATTATTAAATAATTTTCGATTAAAATATCTTCAAAACATATTCTAAATAATTCAAATCATTTTAAAGATAAATTTTCCTTAAAAATATATTAATGATCATAAATAAAATCTAATTTTTTTATAACACATTGTAAAATTATAATGAAATCATGAAAATTATTTGATTTTTTTAAATATAAAACTTATTAAATAAATATTAAAATATTTTTAAACTATTTCATTGGAAATACATTTGAAAATTTATAAATACGGCTGGAAAAAATATGGAAAAACAATTTTTCTAAAAACTCATTAAAATACGATTGAAAATTTGTGGAAATGAATTTTGATATAAATAAATTTCATAACAAATAAGCTTTTAAAAATTTAATTTAAGTAACAATTAAATGACGATGGGTAAATCTATATATGTCGTATAAGGTAAAAAAATTATTCATTTTCTATGGTATAAGAGATTGAAAAATTAAATCTTTTAAAAAGGACAATAATATTAATTTTAAGATATAGGTAACATTAAAATGTTTAAAAAGTACATTTACATGATGTTTTATATTAGTAAAATACAATTGGAAAGCCTATTTAGGAAACAAATAATTTCGACGAAATAAAGGGTAAATATTAGATTTTTAAAAAACACATATGCAACTATATTATGTAACAAAGAGTTAAAAAATGGAATAAATACACGAATATATCATCAATAATCATATAATAGTAAAAATACATTAAATTAGTGAGATGTGGATTATAATATTTCTTCATAGGATGAATTACCATAAACAATCTTTAAAAACAATGAGATTGTTTTACCATACTCTTACCACATGGAAACGTTAAATCATATTGAGGATTTAATAAAATTAATTTAAATTATTCTTAATATTTCATGAATATAATTATATTCATGATATTACAACACTAAATAATTTTATACACCAATTGGAATAATATTTCTGCATAACCACTCATGTGTCTTAGAGAAGGAAAACTAAGGAAAAATTATCATTCTGATTATGATACTTTAGAAAAATAAACCCAATGGAATGGAGTTCAATTAATTTATTATTAATTAAGCATAAATATAATAGTTAGAATAAAATAATACATTAATGATCAGTATATACACCTCAAAAAAGGTATGGGTGGAAATTATAGAAGATATCTGAGACAAATGAAAAATGAGAGACATCCCCTTAGCTTATGTCATATATATTTTCGTACTTGTTGGAACCACTTATATAATAAATATAAATTTATTATACATCATTTAGAAAAAATTATTAATATATCCAACATAATATTTACTTTGATTATGACTTTATGTAACCTTCTTATTAACCATCCTATGTTATCATATCATTTCATATAATATTCCATTTGTTTATTGTATATTTATTAATTTGTTATATCATTAATCCATATAAATATGTCAATATTCAATATTGTAATCCATTATATAAATATAATGTATATTAGGAATATTTTAATTATAATTATATTACAAATATATATGTATGAAATGGAATACAATATTCATGGATACGGTAAGCCGTACGTACGGATTAGTGAAGTTATTGTAAATATTGTTGTATTAGAAGAATACATTAATATGATATATATATATAATATCAATAAATTACAACTATAATATAATAATTATATATATATATCATATATATTATCTAAACATATCATAAATTCATTCCATGTATAGTATGAGTGAATCACATCTCTTAATGGGGGCGATAGTCCACACATCCTCATATGAAATTATCATATTAACAAAAAATATTATTTATAAATAAATGTATTGTAAAATAATTATAGTAGAATAAATTAATGATAAAAAGTATATATAACATATATAAATATATTTTTATTCATTATTTATACCATGGAATGTGATAATGGAAAAATACATAATCATTATTTAATGAGGATGTACTTAATCTTACATGTAAACAAAATAATTTTTACCAATTAGATAAAGTGTGTGTAAGTGTAGGTGTAAAAATTAGAATAACAAAAACTTATTAGCTAAATTATTCTTGTGTTTTTATACATGAAGGTAATAAGTAGATATGTTGGAGAGGAGAAAGAAAATAAAACAAAGTAGTAAGAGGGAGGATGTTAGTTCTTAATGGGGAAACACCTTTTGGTTTTCATCAAAGATGTTTCTTATATGGATTTAATTCAAGTATATAATTCAAGGAGGATGTGAGGGGTGTTGGTGAGATATTTTGGAAAATTTTGGATGAGAAAATGTGTCTTGAAATGTGTGAGGAAGTGAAAAGATAATAGGCCTTTTATAATGAATGTTCAGTTTAATTCTTTTAATATTTATATAAAAATGAAACCCTTCATTGTTTTTTATATTTAAAGAGGATAAATATTGGTAAAATTTTGATCAAAGGGAGGATAGGGTTGAAATATTTCAATTAAATGGATTTTGATCAGGTATTTAGGTTCTTTTTAAACTTATGGTTATGTTTTAGGGCATTATTATTATTAAATTTACCTTAATTATTTTAAATAATTTTAGTTTCATTTTTCCCTTATTATGCTTAATTTTACCTTAATCATTGTAATTAATATTAAGTATATTCAATAACCCTTTTACTTAATAACCATGATTAACATTTAATAAAATAATAATTATTTTGTTGACAAATAAAGAATACACTTTTTTAAATTACAATATTTTAATTGCAAGAAATTATTATAAAATTAATATCGTAGTAGTGTTGACATTGAGGGTTTTAAAGTAAATTTATTCAAATATATTCTATGTTTTATAATCAATTTCAATTTGAAAAGTATTCTAATTTCTTAAATTGGATTAAATTATTAAAAACTATATAATTAAACTTATTAATCAAATTAAATATATAATTTAATTTATTAATAAATTATATCATGAACTTGTTTTAAATTAAAGTCCATTATTTTTAACTATTCATTAAAAAATGAAACTATAAGATAACTCTTCATTAATTTGTCATAGTACTATTTTTATTTTTTTATTCCCAATATGATGTTTATATTAAAGTTCCAAAAAAAATATATGAAATTTGTTCACAAATAAATGTTGGCAAAACAACATTAATAAAAATATAGGGTTTGTTTTGAAAGATGGGTTTATTTTTATCATATAAATATAAAATATATTGGATGATGAACCAAATATTTTACTTGATATATAACATATATATTACTTTAATATTAGAAAATTGTTTTAATTATATTTATTTTATTAGAAATAAATCATCTTGGTGTCCATAATAATAGTTTTCTATAAAAATAGTCAATTTATAATCCATTGGTTCTTATATTCACTTATAAATAATAAGTAACAAAATAATTAATTTTATTTTTTTTAAAATCCATATACATAACATAGTTAGTCTACTAAATTCATAAAATTTAAATTTATTTCATGGTTATAATATATTATAAACAATTTAATTGTATAAATTTTTTGACAAAACATTGTCTTTGAGATTACACAATACAACATGGAATGTTATATTGAAAGTCACACAACATAAAGTAAGTGTTACATCTATAGAATGATAAAATTAATATAATGTGTCGTGCATGATTATCAAGCCAATTATTATTCTTAAATATATATATATAATGAATATTTGTAGTGTTTCATTAAATGAAATATATCAAAATGAATAAATTAATTTATAAAATATTCAAAAAATCTCATGGTGTTACAATCTACCCCTTTAAAAAGAAATTTGTCCCCCAAAATTCACCTTGGTTTTTAATGTTTTAATACATGAATGTTTCATTCATAGAAAACCTTAAAAAATGGAAACATAGAACCATAATGTTTACATATAGTTACATATAACTAGGTTTTTACTTAGTATAAATTTTGTTGGGAGTAATGATTGGACAAAGAGGAAATGTGTAAATATATATAAATATTTATTTTGTTCATTAATGCTAGAAAACTGAATTGTTAATGAAATATTATATCCTCGACATATTAAATATGTAATTATTTAAAAATACATCGGTTCAACAATAATATTGATATTAGGAAAACACATTTTTTATCACTTTTCTATCATTGATAACATTATTATTTAGAATTAATATATGTAAATATACTTTATTGTATTTTTTTTATTATTCCCAATCCCACCCATAGGTTGTGCCTGGATAGATTTCGTCATTATCAATTACCAAATTAAATGATGTAGATTTTTTCATTCCAAAAGCATGAATATATCAAGAGAACCATGATATTTCCTCTAATCTATATCCAGCTTCCATTAACCCAAATTTGATAGAAAAGGTTATCAAATATGCATAAATCCACATTTTTTGTGATAATACATTACTCTCACAAACTAAATTCAAATATTAACATAAAAATTAAATTAATTTTTTAACCTTACATCACAACAGAAATATAATTCCTGATTTCTTCTTAATATTTCAATTTTTATGATACAAAAAAAATATATTGGATACCTGGGTTTATACTTCTACTAATGAAGCATTAAATACGATCTTATTATTCCATAATCCATATAGAGAAATATAATCTCCAAAAATGTCACCATTGGATGAGTAATAATAAATAATAAAACCAAACATGAAATTTACAACATATATATAGAGGATGAGTGTGCCATAATTATATTTATTTAATTCAATCATTATGACTTCATAGTCTTTACATTTATCCATCTTGTTAATTGGTTGTTTATGTTGATATTAATTATTATAAATTTTTAACGAAATTTCTAGAATAATGACTATACTACTTAAATTTGAAATATTGAATTAAGGGAGGTGAATTCCTTGTAGAATTATATTTATTCCCATTACCACAACATTTAGTTTCTCGATGACATTTATTTCCAAACATACAAAAAAATTATTCCTCGAAATTTATTTTTTCGATGATTTCACCCATACATTTGGTTTGAAGAATATATAATATTCATATTGTAATAGTCCTTAATGATTCCTTTCAACTCATTACTTATTTTCTTCTCATTACCATGAAATTAATGAGAAGCATCAATTTTCATTTATGTAAGAATATTTGGGGAAGGAATATACCCAAAAAATATGATATTGAACTTTTCCCAATACATGGAATCAATTTTACCTTCCTTATTTGTATTCATTATGAACTTCAACTACTATTTTGCATCACATTCTAATAGATAAATTATAAACATAACATTTTCATGTTTTTAAATAATTAATAATGAACGAAATGTATTTATTTTTAAAAGTCCATTTCTCAATAGCTAATGGAAAGGTTGTTCCACTAAATTAAGGAGTATGTATCCTTAAAAATGATTCATAAAAATTATTCTCTCTATAGTTATTTAGATATTCCCCATAATTAAAAGAATTATTAGGTTGTGTGGTAATATCAATAAAATATTCACTCCATCTTCTATAACATTCAATTCATTATGGGGGGTCATAATTTCATTTTCCTTTGAATTTGTCATTATTATAGTTCCTATGGGTTTTATCCATTTAATAAAACCAGATAACAAAGAGTTAGAATCAATTATCAGGTATAGGAATCAAATAATCATGAATGGTCACATATAAGATGCCCAATGTTTGAAACCCTGTTTAATCATTGACACTTTAGGTTTACCATAGTTTGATCATATGAAACATTTATTTAAATATTTAATGATGGTTCAGAAAGAGTTTGTAAATTCCTAATGCATATCACTATGGTCTATCAAACGAGGTGCGTAGCAAGCCCTGTTGTCGTGTACCATATTACCTGGAGACCGGGAATGTACATCTTGTAGAATTTATTACCTCTATGTACATATGTTCATGAGTAACATATACTAGTATTATCTTGAGGTGGATTTATCAATAGAAATCCACTTAAAATATCATTTAATAAAATTCATGGACATTTTTGGAAATGTTAACTCTTCCATATATTTATCCTTAGAGACATCGATATACATGTCCTTAAAAAATTTAATATGATTATCACTGTTGTTTTATTATCCTTGATTATAATGGGGGGATAACCATTCCTCTAATCCTAACTACATCCTCCCATGCTTATTATACATGGTTATTACATCATTTTAGATTTATATTAAGTAAATACATGCATGTGGACCGTAATAATTTAGTTACTTTAGAAAGAAGGAAACCAAATCATATATACTTGTGAACAATCTTCAAAATCTCACAAATATATCTAATCCTCTAGTATATATACCTATAACCATTAATCATATCTGGGTGTGAGGAAATATAATAAATGGGTGAGTTCAAATTATCATTGAGGGAAAAGAAATGAAATGAATAAGAGTAACTTGATGAAAATAGTATGGAACATCAATATAACATTTCAAGAACATAGACTATATATTATATATCAAAATAATACTTGGATGTTCATAAGAAATTTATCATAATGAAATAGAGAACATAGGTGATGAAATATGAACATATGGGTAAACATGGAATTAGTGAAAACACCTAAACATATAATAACTCTATATCAATGAGGCCTTCCATAAACTTTTTAACATGATAGTACTGGATTAATCACATGTGTTACCTATTTAGGAATATGATTCCTACATGTGTACCCCGTTCTATATGGATTTCGATTTCATTATGTGTATCCTCTGTTTTGGCCATGGGATGTCCACACATTTCCATCTTGTATTGATCTGGGAAAATCAACCCATTTACCCACTGGTTTTGAGCTTGGGATGTCCTCTTGGTTTCCCTCTTAATTCAGTCTTGGGATCTCCAACCATGTACACTATGATTTTATATAGAATTTATCATTATCCAATGAATTGGTGGGAGATATAGGTCCCCACTATATCAAAATTATATCATAAATACATGTTACAAAAAATCCTAAACAATCATATCATAACCCATGGAATTAAATGGGCTCATTAACAAGTATACATGCCAGAACCAATGTAAAAAGATAGGGGTTTCATAATCATTTAGTCAAAATGATAACCCATGAATGAGAATGGATTTCATAAACCGATAACCCATGGAAGTGAAATGGGTTTCATATATACCATGACATTATGAACAAAAAATTCATATAAATAATATGAACCGATCCTTTGGTTTATATCCTATAATAGAAATAGTAACATCATCAAATATCATAGTAAATGGAAAATTATTTTAAAATATCATTCAAAAAATTTTACTGATGAAAATATCCTGTATTCTTAATAATGGTTTCAATACATATAACCATCTGAAAATAAATTTATTTTAAAATGTGTTTAAAACATTTAAATTAGTATTGAAATCATCATGGAAACATTTTTCTTTGAAAATATATAAAATAAGCTCAAAATATTTTAAAAACATTTTTTGTTCGGAAAAACATTAAAAAAATAATTGTATCAGAATTTTTTTTTAAAACCATTTTACTTGAAAACATTTTAATGTTTCTTTATAATTTAATGAAAACAATTTCAATGAAAATAAATTGAAAAATAATAAATAAGTTCAGAGAAAATATTGAATTCATATTTCCTTGAAATATAGTAAAATATGTTGAAAAATGATATGATTTTTTTCCCATGAAATGACACAAAAAAATAATTTTTTAAATGTAATAGTAGTCAATGCAATGACATTTATTAAATTCATACATGTTGTATTTGGTAAAAACAATATTACATTTGTTTGGTAAAATGGTTAAAAAATAACTCATTCTGAATGTGAGAAGAAGATTCTTATAAAGAGATTGGTAAAAGGTAAAAACTATATAATTTTCAATAAATTATTACTGGATTATAGGACAATACTGTTAGAAATTGTTTTTAAAAAACATAGCATTCCAACCAAAGAGATGGTAAATGTGGGATTTCCTAAAATCAAATTCTTAACTGTATGATCTAATAATGATTAGAAAATGGTACCAATAAATTAATATATAATTAATATCTAGTTTGGAAGAATTTTCATGAATATTTATGAGATATGTATCGATGTATTTCATCAGGGGAATCTTAAACATATAAACTATTGAAATGTGATGAGATTATTTCAATAAACTCTTATAACTAGGTAAATTATATCCATAATCCCAATTTTAGAAAATGAAATTACCTGAAACAATAAATATAATGAATATAAATACATTAATTATATAACATTTCTAATTATTTGTATACCCATCATGGAAAAATATATGTTTATAACATTAAATGTGTCTAAAAGAAGACAAATTAGGACTAAACTATTGTTCCGATTTGGTAACATTTCAATCATAAACCCCAAAGAAGGGATATAATATAATGGATATTTAATTACAGATAAATATAGAAATATGAATTATATTTATAAATTAATTGAAATTATATACACCATATAAATGTAATGGGTGGTAAATAAAACATTTATGACCCGAAAATAAAAAGTGTGATGAAAACCCCTTACCTAATGTCTGGAATTTCCATGAAACTGTTCAAACCACATATATAAAAAATATAAATTTATTGAACATGATTAAATGTAAAATATTAATATACATAACTACATATATTTATTTATTCGTTATTTACATTGACCACTTTATAAATAACATATTATAAGGTTTCACTTGAGATAAAATTATCTTTGTTCCTCACATGTGTCTTAATTTTTTATATCATTGGACCATATACTAATATTATAAATATCAAATTTACCTCATGATATAAATATCATGTATATTTATTATTTATTTTTATAATAATATATGTCATATAGAATTATAAAATTTAATACACCATTCAAGGAGATGGTAATCTGTACGTATGCATGAACGACTTTTCAGTTAATATTTTCATGATTGAAGAATAAAATAAACTAAAATATATGTATGTATATATATTTATATAATATCATTAAAAAAGAATTATAATTAAATAAATATTGTTTATTTTTCACTAATACAATACATAATAAATTCAATGTATTGTATGAATGAATCGCATTGCTTTGAGGGGGAGGTAGTCTACACATTCTCAAATAAAATTAAGGTATAAACACAAAATGGGATGTATGGATATATATTTTGTAAAATAATTAATGAAGATAAAAGACATAATATATAATATATATAATATATAATATTTTTTTCCTCATTATTTCCATAATGATATATTGTAATGGAATATTGAACAATCATAGTTTGTCAAGGTGGTTGTACACCATTCACATAAACCGAACGTTTGATTCCCATTAAAAAAAATTTCTGAATGTGTCTATCGAAAACATATCATAAAAATTTAATTCTATATTAAGTATTATAATATTTAATAAAATATGTTAATAATATGATTTTATAGTGTTGATAGATAATATAAAATAGTGGAGTTTGAGGGTTGGTTTTACCTTATAAATTGGTAACCCTTTTTTCTTTATACCAAAGAGATTTCTTGTATTATTTTCCACCCAAGGGAGACTTTAAATAGGACTTTAAGTATGTTGGGGTTCTATTTTGGTATTTTTTTCCGACCTAAATTGAATTTATAGGTGTGAGTAAGTTGCAGGATCGGAGGCCGTTTTTAATAGACGGGGAGTGGAAATCTTTTAATAATTGAAATAAAAGGAACCACACACACGTTTTTAAATTAATGGGGATAAATTATATAAAAATACTCGAAAATGTAGTATTTGGTCTAAATATTTCCTTTCAATTGATTTTAGGAAATTTTCTATGTTGTTTTTGGGCCTTGAGGATTTGGTTCATTCCTTCAATATTCTTAATTTATCCGTAATCATTTAAAATAAATTTATTTACATTCTCTAATAAACATTGTAAAAAAATATTTTGACATTAATAAACATTATAAATTATGAGGAATATGAATAAAAAATATTTCTTCCAAATTAAAATATTAAAATTAAAAGAAATTAATTTAAATTTAATACCACATATATGTCGACAATAATGGTTTATAAGTTTAAAATGTAAAAAAGTTTAAAGGTTTTTAATATAAAATTTCAATGGGAAATTGATTCTAATAATATAGATATGATTTGAAAATAAAAATATCATATAATTATTCAATGAAAACAATTTAAAATTTAATTTAATATTATAAATAAATTAGATGAAAAAGTATTTTTCAATTAAAATTTAATATTTTTTAATAATATTAATATAACAGTTATTTTGACATATTTAATATATAAAAATTAAAAATTTTTTATTTGAAATCGGTTGACCACTAAAAGGCTGTAAAACTACCTTAATAAGAATATTTTGTTATATATTTAAAATTGGTTCGATTAATATATTATTCATATAAAATATATTAGATTATTATCAATAAATATTAATATGGATATATAAAATATATATTAAATTAAAATTACCTAATAATTTTAATTAATATAATTTAATAGTATTTAAAATACATTGTGATTATTATAATAGATTCATATAACAGTTATTTTAACATATTTAATATATAAAAATTAAAAAAATTTTATTTGAAATCGGTTGACCACTAAAAGGCCGTAAAACTACCTTAATAAGAATATTTTGTTATATATTTAACATTGGTTCGATTAATATATTATTCATATAAAATATATTAGATTATTATCAATAAATATTAATATGGATATATAAAATATATATTATATTAAAATTACCTAATAATATTAATTAATATAATTTAATAGTATTTAAAATACATTGTGATTATTATAATAGATTCATATAAATAATACAGCGTTTATATTCAATTAGTTCTTATATTAATTTCTAAAAAATATGTAAAAAATTAATTTAATTAATATTTTGTGAAAACAATTTATTTTCAGATGATAGTTTTTAATATTAATATAATATTAATTAATTAAAAGGATATATATTGTAATATTTTTTATAATATATTATCTTATGGTAACATTATTTCATTCATGTAACAAAAGAAATCAACGAAAGTAATTATTTCATTTAATGTAATATATCCTCAATGTTTTTTGTAGAGAAATATAAAATTAATGTGGCATGTATTGCATAATAAAAATGGATAATTAGTTCTATAATATATATAAATTATTTTCTTTCAATATTTCATGAAATAAAAAATATCAAATAAATCAATCAATAAATTCGAAAGAAGATTCAGAAAATCTCGAGGTATTACAATCACCTCACCAAGATATGTGATTTTCCTTTCAATAACACTTCCCATAAAATGTGATAAGTATAATTTTTACTATTATATTCTATATAAATGACATACTTTTGATATATATAACATATTAGTCATTCTCTAAAGAATATATTTATAATTATTTTACAATCATTGGACATAATGTGATGGTAATAGACCAATATTATATAACCCCTTAATGAATGTATATATGTCATTATTAAAATAAGTTATGATTGTATTAAACTATTTTTTCCTATAGTTAAAAAATATTCTGAACTCAATTGATAGTAGTAAGATCATGTTCTTTAGACATGATGTCGAAAAATTATGTGTTTCCTTCATTTAGAGTTTATTTATTATAATGAAGGATATTTTCACTATGATATTATATATGGATTAATTTTAATTTTATATTGATTTATTAAAGGGAATGTGTCCTCAATTATTTTAATTTCCATATTTTTTAGTCATATAAATTAATTTAAATGGAATTTGTTCTCATTTATTTATCATTTAATATTATCGATGCATTATCCATTTTTTTTAATGAAATTTAATCTCAATTATATACATTTATATATTGATTATTCATTATCCTGCTATTTAAATATCCTATATTATATGTTATTTACCTTTCTATAATTATTAATATCCTGATTCATTTTTATTGATATTATATTTTGATGCACTTTTTCATCAGTATATTGATTTCATGGAATATTTTTTCAAATATTTTCCATTCCTTATTGATTGTGAATATTGATTAAGGATAGAATCATTTGATAAAAACACTTATTGATCATTCGGGTTCACCCATATATATTAACGTCATTTATATTACTTTAATTTCACTATATTTACTATGTAATGATTTGATAGATTTAATATTTTTTAAAAAAAATAAATTTGTCTTAATTTTTTTCATGAAAAAGGGAAGACTTTATTATGTATAATTATTAGGATGATTACGAAAAGGAATTCTCCTTCAATATGTGATTACATATATCATATTATTATGTAATGGTATTAGGCACCAGCATTAGACTACTATTTACATGCTCTCAACAATAAATATCTTATACATATGGTGGAGATTATGGTCCCCTTAGAGAATAAAATTTTATTAACTCCACTCATATGATATACTATTTTCTTTAATGCTCAATGAAATATAAATTTCTCGCATTTTTCGCATTGAGGGAGAATATGAATTTTTTTTGAAATATATCATGGCCCTAAATTCATAAAATGATATATATTCAATATAATGGTAATACATTAAGAATAAACTAACTGGTATTTGTTTTCCCAAAATTCAAAGCCTTTAAATAATTATATACTTCCATTGAATAAAACAAACAGTTTAATTGTATCTTAGAAAATGAGGAAATAATCCAAAGTATTTCATAATATAACACAAGCCTTTTCATCACCAATGATAATAAGGTATATTTTTTCTTTGGTGGAATAATATATAATCAATGATAATAATTATAATTTCATCACTTCTATGTTAATGATGACATTATTTATTATTCACTAAATGTTTATATGGTGATTGGTGATTATAAGTGGTATTATTTGACTTGGGGATTAATCCTAAAATAATGCTTTATTTTATATTATAAATAGTTAAATCACTTGGATTAATTAAAATGAAACATTCAACATTATAATGTTATGGGAAGAAGCACCTAGGAATCTATTACAATGGAACCCAAAGGTAATTTTTATATGGAAGGGAGGTTCATTAAGATAATAATTTATTAATGGATATGGAGATTACCAATAATATGAATGTGGGAAGGAACAATCAAATAATAACATAGTACATTGTTCCTTTTTTCATCTGTTAAAAAATTTATAAATGGGGAAGACAATTCTATAGGACAATTTTTGTTATAGAGAATCGATGAAAAATCTTACAATGATTAAAAAACAAGGATGGAAATTTCAGATAAATATGGATTATTTAGAAACTGAAAAAAAATTAGGTTGAAAATTACATTTGTTATTTATACAATAAAAGATAAAATTCTTTTTAATTCATATTAAGGATTTTCATTTAGTTATTAGAGGATTAGTATATCAATTTGAACAGAACCTCATTACATGAGGTATTATGTATCAGTTAGATCATTAAATATGGAAATTATTATTTTAAATTATTTACCTTTAGCCTAATAAATATTTGATTACATAATATTTATGAAAAAATTATCTTACATCCCTTATTGGGTTTTTATTCATTATTTGGAAATTATAAGATGTCTTTATATAAAGAAAACATAAACTTCTAAGAGAGGGAGATCACTCATCTTGTCCCAACTCATCATTTGATTTGGTATAATTTATATTTTATATAAAGAATCTCATATACAATATAATATTATTGAATGCATGTTATTTCATTATGATAAATAATATTTATCAAAAAATATTGTATTATTGGTAATAATCACTGTTAAATACATAAAAATTGTGGAGGTGTATACTGATGTATTCCCTTAAGTGTTTCTAGGTTGTTATTATCGTATGGATGTTCAGTAATCAATAATAAATATTATTATATATCTACCAATAACAATGAGTCCTTCAGTATATCCACCATTATGTTTTTATAGATGAAGAATGAGTTATAAGAGAATTTTGAAAATGATTTTTATATTGATGTACTTCAATGTGCAGTTCATTAGTTCTCATTAACAAGATGATTGACATGTCAAAATTTCTTGTCATTTAATATCATGAATTCTACTAAAAATTGATTAATAACATGTATTACCTTTTCTGGATATAATATTTTTTTTCATGTATGTAGGGACCAATATTTCACTTCGGAGACCATTAGTTGTGATATAGTTAATTAAATTTGAAGAACAGTATATTCCAAAAATTAAATTAGAAAAAGATATCGATACAATGAATTAATTATTATTCAATTTAGAGTCACTATAAATTTAAAAATCCTTTTTAACATAATCAATATTGTGTTTATATAAATCCTGAGTAAAATTGGTGTAGTCTATAATGATAATAATTTGATATGCACCAAAAAATAGAAGAGAATGAGAATAATTTTAATAGGGTTCTAAAGATGTATAAAAAGTATATTTTATTTTAAATTTATAGTAAATGTGTGATCTTGTTGAAGAAAGAAACATTCATGGGGAATTATATTATCAATAATTATGTATAAATAAACCTGTTTATGACAATTTAAATTGAGGAGTAACCCATTCCAGTATCTTCAATATTGAGCCATCATTTTCATAGACTTTCCAGATATTATCTATGATTTTGGAAATTTTTATTTCAATTTTTATAACCACTTTAAATGGTATCTTAAAATGGTTTTCTATTTTTCTAGACCATTGAATGTAAACTAGGATTTTATGATTAGAAGATAAGGCTACTTATAGGACCAGACATCATGTTTCTCTGAACTGGAAAAATTATTTCTATTTAATGATACATAAAATATGCGCATCCATTTTATAATGATTTCAATTTAAATAGTTAAAGTATATTTTTTATGGTAGATTAATATAACTAAAAAGGACTATCTATCCCCTGGTAAGGACTTTGATATCATGATATTTTTATTGAATTTTTTTTGAAAATATATATATACAGAGAATTTAGTGACATATATAGATCATATGAGACTCCATTGTATATTATCAAAAAATTAAATTAGTTTTTTGAAGAATATATTGTTATATATGATCAAGGACTATGAAAATTCAATCTTTTACAGTATAGGAAAATAAAAATTGATGAAAAATATATGTATAATATGTATTTTGAACTCTTATCACTCATGAAAATTATAAATTATACAATATTCATAGACTAAAAAATAGTGTACATGAGAATCTTGGAGGAAGAAACACCATAATTCCTTTGTTAAATTATTTATCAACTATAACATCTATATATGACGAAATATACTAAATAATTATGTTGAAATTTAGATAACGTAAGAAGCTATATGAAAAAGATAATACATAGAGTAAAAAAATTTGTAGAAGGGTTTAAATGGTTTGATTCATGAAAAAGATTACCATGAAAGACTGTTATAAATAATGGGTTATTAAATTATACATAGATATTTAGATTCTCTATCCTCTTTTGGATCTCATATATGTTTATTGGTGTAAAAATTATGAAGTAATATTTTGATATATTTTTCATGGGGTATAGTATGTCAGCATGTTATGATTTAAATGAAAAATCTACGGGGATAATAAATCCATTACTCGTACCAAAATAGAAAATGGTAACATTTTAAAAGTGTTTTCTGACTAGGCATTCAAATACGTCAAAACAAATTATTAAATTTTGTATGTGGTTGATCCTCATACAAATATTTATCACTTAATTATAATTTGCGATGAATTACTACATTATAATATAGAAATTATATATAATATAGATATATTAAGGCATGAATTAACACCACTCTCTATAAGATAACAATGAAAATAGATAATTTACTCATTTATCAATAGGATCCTAATGAATTCTATAAATAAAATTTTATAAAACACTATAAAATATTATCCCAAACTAATAGAAAGAATTAGAGGACTATTCAGACACTGTAAAACATTTTGAGTTCTTCCATGGGGGACATCATAGCTGGAACATATTTGCATCATCCTTTGGTTTTTTACTAGTACAACAAAAAAAGAATGTAGAAAATTTTAACATTGTAATTCCATTTATAAAATGATATATATCATTTCTAAATATATTGATAGCATAATAGTAACATTTTTCATGGACATAAAAGCATGTGGAAATGTAGAAATGGTAAATATCATTATCAGTACATCAATATAGATCAAAGTCAATAGAAGGTCTATTCTAAACATCATTAATGAATCATATAGTTTTATGTCAATGATAATTATTTCCTTTATATATCTATATAGAATGGATTTTTGTCCTTTTGGATGAAGTGAATGCTAACAACATGATACATCATCTTTCATGTAATTATTGATCACTCTAGAGCTATTTCATATCGATTATCACATAAACCAAGACCTTAAAATGTCCATGACATATTATATTTCTCCCTCCTATGAAAGTACATAACAATTCCATCATATGTACATAATTTATATGAAGATATGTCGTAAAAATATCTATGTTATACCTAGAATATACTGGATCATTCAGACTATATAGATAATGTTATATAGGAGAATACAAGTCATATAGGTAATTCTATATTTTATACCAATAATTAAATGTTGAAATATGGGTACAAGAGGAATCCGGGACACATAAGTTCCTTCAACGTATTTCACCCTAACATGTTATAATATTTATCAATTGTGAAATATTTTCTACGGTCATTTCTGATACGCACCATGATATTAAAAATATATCCATGTTAGATAGTATATATGATGTGAAACATGGAATAATTATTTTTCCACAAATCTAGATGCACTCGGACTGCATTAGAAACCACAATAACATGCTAGTTGACCATGAACGACACAAAAAAAGATTCACATCGAAAAAAGGCATGATGAATAAGCACCCAATGTGTATATTTAAGAGACAAAGGAATAAAAATGAATATAATGTAGAACTCATTCAACTACTATGACTTGATATTTAAACAAGCATAAAACCAATATCACAACCAAAAAGTATACTAAAAACATGGGCCAAGCTCTCATGGTGGATCTACTAAGGTTAGAGTGTCAAAGGATGTACTCTAGGTCTGTAACCTAGACCAATAAAACAATCCTCCAAACTCGGTTACATGGTCTATCAAACTAGCCAAAAATTTCATAACCTCTCAATAGATGTTGAATATCTACACGAAAAACAAAGGTAAATGCGGAAAACACATCCCACAAGGGCTCGATCCCTACCAATTATCCTCAGAAGGAATTTCTCTCTAGGGGTCGAAAAACAATCATGGAAGGGGAAATGAATGGAAACTCACTAAGAATATGAATAAGAAAATACCACCATGTGGTACATTTCATATTAAATTCCTTGGTATCCATTAACATCTTACTCAGAAATCTACCTAGATTACTATAGACCTGACAAAAAACACAACAAAAGGGTCACATGGAATAGGAATTATATGCCATATTGACCTAAGAGGGTCACTGAACCTCTTATGAATGAAATCTACTTCATCATAATCTCTTCATAATAACTAAAAATAGATCAACATAACATAGAATCATATATATATATATATATATATATATGTAGGACCAAAGGCCTTAATCGTCATTAAAAGAACTCAATTGAAGGTATATAAAATGTGGATAATATGTACCAAGTATGATGCATCTGATGGCTTTTAATTTTTCCTTCCAAGATTCAAATTCCATCCCTAGAATATTTATAATTTCCAAGATAACAGGATCAACAAGAAATCATATCTTATAAACAATATGTTTGTATATAATAGCGAAAATCATATATATCTCTTACATCACAGATTAGAACAGCATTCCCATAACCTTGAAACCATGAAATCATATCATGATTTGATATCTTGATGCACTAGTATAATATCCATAATAGGTTCCAACACACCACTAATAACTATATCTATCATACTATAAATAGTAAAGACTATGAAATAGAGACACTGATGATTCCACATTGTAACATCCCGACATTGATGCTACCAAACCCATTCTCTGAGCCAGTGGGTTACCAGGCCTCAAGTGTGCATCCCCATACACAAGATGATATTGAGTAGATGAGAGGGCCTAGGTTGTGAATGTTTTCGTACTATTCCCTATCATTAGAGTAATCAAACACTATAAATATCTATATATCATACAAAGAAAAATGTAAACAGAGGCCAGATGCCGAAAACCCTTAAATTAAACTTGTTGCAAAAATAAATGAAATGATGTAAAATAATAAAAATCTAGGTAATCAATTAGCACACTATTAACACATTAGACCGAACATACAGATACAAGAGTATAAAATAAATTGATTGTAAATGTACATGGATATATGAAAAAATACGATCTAGGCAACGTGAATAATATCCCGACATTGTCACACCAATCTAGCCTAATCAGCAAAACCCACTAAAGATGCTCCTATATACCCAGAAACATTTTGCCTCATCCCTATACACCATGAAAAATTTCATCATCCTAAAATGATTACATAATTTCTACATGTAAACTGAGTTTTTTATTCATAGGTGATATATTATCTCAGTATGCCATCCCATCCAAAAACCTCATACTGTGATACTATATGTGTATTCAAATGAACATGCTCAGCCGACCTAAATAACAAATAAATAGATAGTAAAACCAAATGTGATCCCATATTCAATCCAAATTTCTATAATCCCTATCAAGTGTGAATGTTCCATCTAAACATTCAGTAAAACAAAACATGATCCTATAGTCAACCACCAGGGTCTGTAATACTTAGCAGGTGGTCATGTTCAACCGTGGATATTCATAACTATATATATACACATGTATCAGCTCATATATATAAGTATATACATATATATTAAAACATATTTGTATGTGAATAATATAAAATGAAACCACATCTATAGTTGAACAGCAGGTCATTAATCCCAATCAACTGGACATCCGGTGAATGGGCATTAAACTGGGTGTCCTTCAACTGAAACCGTGTATTATTAATTTGATCATTGTGTTAGTGATAATAGTCAAAATATATCTACTTTATCCATTTATAGAAATTTTGTTGAGAATGTAAACCCACCATAAGAGATACACATCCTACACATGGTTCACACATACTTGATTCTAATCTATTAAACACAGATTCCATATATCAATGGCTAATCCCATCATGAAAGACTCATTTGAGCCTCTCAACTAATATAAATGATCATCTTAATTTTGAAGATGAAATATATAGACTATAATACTATTCATGACATCCCTCAACTAGAAACATTTATCTAGAAAGATATATTTATATTTTTCCAATAAGCCTATCAATGGGATCCCTCAATTGGATCCATATATAACTCAAGTATGAATAGAAAGACCCAATTAAGGTCATCCCTATAATCCCTAATCTGGATTTAAGTGTTAATCATGGTATACTAGTCAAAAATCAACTGACTATATGTTTGAATCACAAAACAGATTCAATGATTTAGTCATGTATTTGTTAATATTCAACTATGTCTATTGAATACAACCATCAAATTGATTCAATTATCACTCTGGGGGGATACTCAAACAACTAAGATCGTTCAAGGAATATTTCAACCAGATTCAAATTTCATTCTTTGTATCATTTCCAACCATAGAGTTTGTCCCAAACATCCCTTAATTGGATTAACGTGTCACTCATGATTTAATTATCATCCAACAGAGGGATATAAATCAGCAACATATTGAGTACATCCAAAGAATTCCTACAGTTGGAATCCAAGAATCACTCGGGGTTAAAATATGTATATGTCAAAAACCAAATTCCTAGAATCACCTCTAGACATCCCAAATAATATACATATATATCTATATATCACATGATATATAATCAGACCAAATAGACAACTCATGTGTAATAATTCTATGTAAACCAAAAATATCATAAATAAAATTTATCATAAGATAGATCCTTGAAAAGAACGTAAGAGGATACCAATATGAAATACTAATCCTATGGAGAAAATCAGGGCATCTCGAATGAAGGAAATATGCCTCACGTTATGCTCAAGAAACACCAACTAGGACAAACCACAGGTAACCATCTCTATAACAACAATAACTGTGATACGATATGAAAAAACGATTGAGGGTGGCCTGAGCACCCATCTAAACCCTCCATCCAGAACCACATGAGATTACAAGTTTGTAACGGGTACTTGGTGACACTCAAAAACCAATGATAACCATGAACGTTGTAGCATCTCATGTTCTGTTATAAAACGGGTTCATGTTTGGTCCACCAATCAAACAACATAGAGGCATCCACGGTGGGGTCCTCAAAAGAAGACTCACAAACGAAATCATCCTACTCAGGATCCTTTGTTGTAACGGTAAAAAGTAATCCTACAAAGGAACAGAAAAATCACTAGGAATGTAGAAGCATCCTAAAAAGGATTTATGAAATGATATGAAACATAAGAATCCTATAATGGGGATTCTCTAAATAATACACGAGAAAGGGATCCTATAAGAGACACCAGATATTAGCTTGTAATAAAATGCATCCCTCAATCGATCCTTAGAAGAAACATGTATCACAATATCATTAAGAAAAGGGAACATATCACAATGGTAATATCCTCAAAAGAAAAACATCTTGGGAGATAGCTTATAGCTCATAGTAGATCATAGTTCTCTACTAGGTTGTATGATAAACCAAACTAATCAGTCCCTACCAAATCTATCATTCAATATACAACATTATTCAATAACTAGAGGAAGAACCTATTAATTAAGAGATAATCTCCCAAACACCAATTAATATTTCTCAAAACACGCTATATGTTTTACCATCACGATGAACTTTGAAAACTAATCAAAATGGACTACTCATGGGTCCATTTCAATCATTAAGGACAAAAGGAACATATACATTCTCAAAAGGTCAGAAGGTATAAGTACACTATGTGTCCACATGGGTACACAATGTGTACTCATGTAGCCCCCCCTGGGTGTGTACCTCAACAAGAGTAGGTGTTTAAAATTCCTATGTACACTGCATGTTAAACGGACACAATGTGTTTACTTGACATAGGGTATATGAATGTGTCCCTTAAACAGCTTGTCTGTATACATATACAGGTTGTGTATGTCTAAAGGAAATGTCACCCACATGGGGTCTGGTTGTGTACTCCACACAGCCATGTACCTCTACACGGGTAGACATGCCCAAGTAATCATCTACATGTCTATGTACAAGTACACTAAATATAAAACCAAACATAGAATGTGACACTTGAAACATCATCTTCCATTAACCGTAATAATACATGGTGTGTACTCATGGGCTTCATAATGAATTACATAGTTTCCCTGAATGAGAAACACACATATCATTCTAAACACCTCTTTTCACCCTAAAAAAATAGATCTGGCATCAAGAGGCAACATCCAGAAAATATATGTATATAAAAACATAAAATAACTAATTCAAAGGTAATCTACGGTGAAAAAATTAATGGTAATAAATTTTTGTGGAAACCACTGGAGATAAACTCTATTACATCATATATAGATGTCAAACATCAAGCCAGTGTGTCACGAGATCCACATGATTACCTACCTTCCCATCCCCCTCTCTCTGACCCTATCCATCTCCAATTAAATATTATTTCATTGAGAAGGATGGAGGCACATGATGCATTCTCATTATGGAGGAGGAAATAAAATAAAAAGAAAAAAAATTAAAAAAGAAGAATGGAAGAGAAAAAGGAGAATGGTCGGGCTCTAATGCCCAAATTGAGTTTATGCCTCACCTAGGATAAAATCCCCATTACAGAATCAATAGAAGAGAAATAATATCAATACATCGCTATATTCAAAATATATCCCTGGAAAAACCTTCACGAATAAATTAATATTACATTCAATAATATTAAATAATATTTATTTTGAAAAAATTCGAACAACTCAAATTTCAACCAAACTCTTTTCCTATGGTTACCACTATATTAAGTGTCTTATAAGGTTGTTATTAAAATTATTTGAAATAAAATGATTGGGGAGAAGAACATTTTACCCCATAAGATCATCTAAAATAAAAATTCTATATTATTGCTCAAATATGTACTATATAAAAACATGTGTTCTTACATAAATGATATCATCTTTGACGTGTTATTATTCCTTATGTTTAATAATGTTTTATTAATTTTTTGTTCCACTACAATGTTACATCTAACCCTATTGATATTTTTTATTCCTATGTTTATTCCATTTCTAATCTTTTTTAATAACATTTCCATGTATTCCATAGGTTTTCATATGCTTATGTGATAGCTAAAAAGTAGATAATATATCTTCATGGATATAAAATAGAATATGTTTCTATACTAATTTCTCGATTTCTAATTATGTATGTAATTTTCTGATGAAAATAGGAATGAAAATCATTTTAACTTAATTGATTTTAATTAATCTAAAAATAAGATAATTAAAGGTGTAAATGTAAAATGATGATTTTGTGAGTATCAATACATGGTCTATTTTTTATGATAGTTCGATTAGAAAACATTAGTTAATACCCATGGAATAATTCTATGGCCAAGGTTAACTTAGAATGAAATGTATGGAATTGATATTCCAGATATACTATTCATTTACAATTATATCCATCTATGTTCTATGTTCTATATTATTTTGAATATTACCTATGTATTCAAGAACCCATAACTATACATTCATTTTCATAGTAAATTTATAAAAACAAATAAGAAAAATTTGAATCAATCAATGTCATAGAAAATGTGACAATTTCCCTAATGATATTGAAAATCTGATGGGAACGGGAGCCAAAACAACCTTAAAGTACTAGAAAAACATGATAATGTTCTAAATAATAACATGAATCAAGTGAAAAGATGTTGTTAACCTATAAATTGGAATGTCATATAAATATCCTTTATAAGAAAATGTCCTCCCCTAATTAGTGGATATTCGTATCCACTCTTATAAAAATAGTGTACTTTCTCTATTGAGAGTATATTATCATTATAATGGTTATCTGAAGAAGAAACAAGTATTTTTGGGTTCTTTCATTTAAATAGAGTAGTATATCGATGGTGTAAAATTATCTAGAACATTACTGACAAGGTGTAAATTGATTCCATGTAATGGGGAGATTTCATGAAATTATTTTTCCTATAATATTTTCCACAAACCCTTATTCTTAAGATAATGAGACAATTTATTAGTCTAAAGAAAATTGAATCCATTTTTTATGTCATATAAATAAAACATCACATTACATTCATAATATGAATTTATCATTCCCATGAACACCGAAATAAAGGTGGATTAGTTATTTAGTGTATTAATATCATGTATATTATAAGAGTTGGTGATTAGAGACTTTTATAGAGATGAGGATACAATATTTTGTTTTCTTAAGGATTAAATTGGGGTCATGGACTATCACTTGTACATTTTCATGAGATTTAAAAAATAAAAAATAGAGCTTCATATGTGGTGATCAATAGTTAAATATAAATATGGAAAAAAAATTGAAAATACCAAGTAATGAATTTTTGGGATGAAGCATGTTGTAATCTGTCTGAAAGGAATAAAGAGATGCTTAAAATGTGTTATATAGAGGAATCGAGATAATAATTAATGACTGTATATGAAGAAGATGAAAAATGTGTTCATATAAATGATGTGTTAAATTAGCAATAAGCATTCATTAAAGTGTTACAAATGTAAGGAACACGTGAATTTTTAATGACAATCACCAAAACCCAATATTGATAGAGGTAATACACAACAACCATAATGGAATCAAGAAAGGTCATATGTTTTAATAAATTATGTGGTGGAGTTGTAAATATATTTGTGACTGGTATTCTATCTATTCATTCCATAATAGTTAATTTTCTATTTATTTCTTGTTCTATGCATTTTATTTAATCATTCATGATTAGAAAATATATTAAAATCCCACATCAAATTATTGATATTTATTTATCTATGCGAACAATAAATTGGGAAATTAGTAGATCCAATGTATATAGCTCTGGATCAGAAATTTTTCTGGAGTAAAACTCATAGAAAATATTTTCATATATACATTGGGGGATTTTAATTTTATATTTTTAATGTATTGGATATCATTATTTATATATATCACTATCTGTAAAAATTAATGTTCACTCTTCACATATTAATGAATAAAAAATTACTATACATGTTTATTTAGGAGTATGATTGTCTTTTCGAATCATTTTTTCGTGTGAGGACATTATGGATTCTAGATAAATCATATTCAAATTTAATTCTAGATACAATGGAGATAATTTAAATCAAATATATGACAATAGTGAGGGGCTATACAATTGTTTTCCTTGATGAATTTACTTATCTTCCTCTTGATTGATAGGTTGATTTCATAATTGAACATATTCCAAGAACTCGACCTATATTATATATAACCTATATAATGGACACCATTGAGTTGGAAGAACATATGAAGAAGTTATAGGAGAATCTAGGGAATCGTACTATATTCCCATGAGATTCGCCATTGGGTGTGCCGTCCAAATTATCAAGAAGAAAGATCTATCAATTCACTTGTTGTAGATTATATTGAGCTCAAATAATCCTAATAATAAACATCTATCCCATAAAATGAATAGATGACTATTTTGATCAACTATGTGGGGAATAATATTTCCTTATAGTTGTCCTTTAGTATAGACATAACCAATTAATGGTGAATAATGTTGATATTAACAAGACATACTTTAAAACAATGCATTGAAACTATATTAATTATCTAAGTTAACAGTAACTATCCACCAATTTTATAGACATATTTACTAGAATTTTATTAATTACATTTTAATAATTGGTTGTATTTACTGATTACTTTAGGATATAATCCAACTATATTGAAAAAAATGAACATTATTTTAATATTGTTCTATAAAAATTTCAAATGGAAAAAAATATTAAATGTAATGTAAATGTGATTTTTTGTATAGAGGATTAATAATTCACAAAGAATTTTATCACTAGAAAATTGATATCTAGGGATTCTTTTAATACAGGTTATATTGTCCAGTGGATAGAACTAGTATTTGTAATGTAGATCCACATTTTTTATGGATTATCTAGGTACTATTGAATTTTTTGAGGAATTTATAATTATTTAATAACCCACTAACTATGTTACCATTAACAATAGTGAAGTATGTATATAGGAAAAAATGTGATGAATGATTTAAAGAGATAAATAAAATCCATATAAACGCACTAGTATTCACACTTCATATAAGTTGATAACAATTTTTTGTATACTATGATGCTTAGAACTATGGATTAGGATATGTACTGATGAAAAATGATAAACTGATATCATACACTACAAGTCTGTTTAAAATTGAAAATAAAACTATATATCATATGATCTGTAGTTTGTTGATGTTATATTCTAATGGAAAATATTTTTTCATTATCAATAAGGGGATATGTGTACTATATATACTAATATATAGATTCATTAATATGTATTCGTGAATAAGGATATCATTAAGAACCATACATTATGATTATGACACATTAAAGATTATGACTATTCAATCCACTACAATCTATATAAGGAAAATAATGTGGATAATTCTCTTAGTATATCTCATCATGAAAATTTATCAATACTAGGAATTGAGAAGGATCCTATTGTAATATTTTTTCAATGGATAGACAAGAGAATAATTTAGGGAAGAATATGATATGTCATTTCTCAAAAGGATTATTATCTAGCATGCATTCAGAAAATAAAGATGGGCAATGAAATGTTGTTGAGATTCCATTTTTTTGAATATATTAGTAAATAAAAATCCTCAGAGTTTAATATTGATTAGGAAGATGTCATAATATTTGTGACACACATATGTGTTCCATAAAATGAATATATAATGAAATAGATATTAAATGAGGTCCATATATCAACCTTATCAATTAATATAGGGAGAACCAAGATGCAACACAAACTCCATGAAAACATTTTGAGTGATAATTTAATGAATTTGATCTCCAAATATGCTTCATGTTTCCTAGTATTTCAGTAGGTTAAAGATGAAATGAAAACGTCTTAAGGGTTTAGGAATCCATGATTGATTCCATCATGGAAATGGTAAAACATCACCATGTACATGGTCAATATATTTCCAAATACATCTTGGGGAAACAATGTTATATGGATGTTTTGGATCTTTCTACAAATACAACCCATATTATATCAATTCAAGAATATTTATCATTATATCGAAAAGAATATATATACATCAAAAAATTAGTGAGGATTAATGTATTATAAATACTAATTTTATTGGATCAGGATCTAATATTCTCTTTCCAGAACTAGAACTTTATCTAACATTATCTAAAAAATGATATGAGGTTCAATATATCATAACATCCTAAAACTAATTTCCAATCAATGAATACTATTTAGACATTGGAATACATGTTGTGAGAGTGTTATATAGACTTCAATAGATTATGGGACCAATATGAACATTTGGTGGAGTTTATATACAACAATATTTTTCATTAAATATTTCAATGGTTTCATAAAATAAAATATATAGGAAATGATACAGAACATTGGAATGGTGGGATGAACTTTATAAACCAAAGAAGCTATGACCTAAATTGGTAAAAAAAATTCAAAAATGGGAAAACCATTCAGAAACATTACATGGAATCCTAATTTGGATTGATGATCTATTAAAAAAATAATAAATGGGATATTTAAATTTAGGATGGAGACATTGTATTCCTTCATATATCATTACATAAGAGGATCATGATATTTCTCGGAGAAAGGAAGGTTCAATACTACTTCAATCATCCCTTTTAATATTAATGATCATGTCAGTGTTGTGTATTGTTGAATATCTCATTCTCTTATCCTATACCAAGTACAACATTTATTCCATGTATCCCTGTTGATAATGTACATACAATATGACTCAGATGTACTGAATTCATTAGTAGTAAAAATTGTATAATGATCTTTATTATAAGGAGCATCTAGTGTTGATATTAGAATGTAGAGATAACATTCTACATAAAAATAACACTCACCCAATAAATGTAATTTAGAAGAACCATAATTGTGAATATTCATCATGGAAACAAGAAGAAGAAAATAAGGATAAATATACTCCTCCATTATCTACATAGTTTTTAATAAAAAAATTACGTGGTGGAAATTTTTAAAGGGGAAGAAGGTGACGTACCAGATTTTTATCAATGAAAAATCCATTATTATAAATAATTTATTCATTTAATTCACATAAAATCACATATTGAAATGGCATAAATAATAATTCATAAAAAATTAATAAAATATGTGGACTTCCTATAAATTAAGGAACATATAACAATTTAATAGTAACTAGACATTGTAAATAATAGTGGTACTATTTGGAATTAAATATGACCAATTAAATATTAACCTAATCTATGAATGAGAATATAAATTTTTTTATAAATGAATATATTATATATTTATATCTCTGAATATGAAAATAATTTTTCAAAAAATAAAAATATTGTTTTGCGATTATTAAATTATGTAAATGATTATTTAAAATTTTATATTTAATATAATTATTATAATGAAAACTTTTTCCTTAAAATAGATTCATATATTAATATATTTTTTCAAGTGATATTAATATTATTTTATAAGGCATTAATTAATTTTTAAAACTATCATAACATCATATATAATATTAAAAATGATATCTTCTAAGTAAATGCTTATATTTATTAAAAATTAATATTTCCCATAATGAACAATTTAATATTAAAAAAATGGAGTCCATTTTTTAATTAAACTAGTAGAAAATTACTTGGGGTGATTTTTTTCGAATTTTTCTAATCTAGAAGAATTTTAGTGAATAGTGAAATAAAATAATTTACTGTATTTAAGAAAGACGTTAATTTTTTTAATCATGGATTTTTTATAGATGATGTATGTCCCATTATTATAAACTCACATACTCAAGTATCTATATTTATTCAAATTAAACATCAATATTCATAATAATCTTCGAAATTAGAAACTAATAAATAAATTAATCCAAAATATGAATCTCCTCCACTATAAATACCAGAAGCACCACCACTTCTACTCAAACCAAAAAAGCAATAAATATTTTAAAAATTCATTCCAATCTTCTCCCATGCCCTTTATCCCCTCACATCATGGGGCATTTTGTATAAAGAAAATTCTTATAAATTTTTTACAAAATATGTTGTCATGGGGAAAAAGTTCTGGAACTAAAATCAATTTTCATTTTATTTTAATATCATTTTGATTTTTTTTTCTTATCCTCTTATGAATTACCTATATCAATGTTTCAATATAAGTTTGTTTTTTATATAATAAATTTTTTTTATATTATTTTTTTATCCAACATAAATTATTACCTCTAACACTTTTGATTTAAAAAGGAAAACATCATCTAAGATTTTTCAATTCACCAAATTAGTGGATTGTAATTAGTGATTTATTAATAATGAATGCAAGAATGTTCATTAATTAATTATCATAGAATATCCAAATTTTAATTTGAATATTAAAACTTATTTATTGTTTGATAACAAGTTTATATAGATAATAATAATTATTAAAACCAAAATAGTTTGTGATGATCGAAAAAATTCCAAAATTATCAAAACAATATTCATTTCTATTTTATCTAATAATTGATCCTCACATATGAAAGAAATGGATATGTAAGAAAATTTAATAAAATATTTCTTCATGAATGATATATAAAGACATTTTTGTAAAACTATTCCAATTTTACATGATCATTCATTCATGTATACAAGTTAACCAATTATGAATCAATGGAAATGAACACTCATGTACAATGGAATTGAATCATATAACACATCAAAAAGGACATTAATGAATATAATAAATTTTAAAAAAACATGTTTAATATAATCTTAAAAAAATTATTTTTTAATATAATCTAATTATATATAATATGATGTTCAAGTATAAGAAAGTTTTTAGATAAATGATACTAGATTCCCTCTAAACCCCCATCTCCCATAAGGTTTTGCTTTCTATTTCATTAGCACAATGTAATTATTAATTATTCATATTTACACATCCTAAATTCTTTTGGTATGTTCTTATAATAAATTCATATCACAATTATTCAATGATTTTTTGGTAAATAAATGTTTTTAAATGGTTATCATCTCAATTCCTCCCATTATTCAAACCCTGTAAAATTGAACATTTATATTTCATTCCAATTTTTATGTACCACCAATAATAAATTTTAATATAATTTTATTTTGATAAAATACCTAGATTTTTTGTAAAAACATTTTTAGTTAATTTATCTTTATATGAAATTAATTATTTATTTATGGAATTTTAAGAGTCTTTTAAATTTTCCCTTAAACCATTCTGAAGCAGCTCATTTCTAGATAATTGGAAACACTATTTTGAAATCTCTCCTCATAATTTATATATAATTTTTTTTATATATTCTAATTTTAAAATATTAATGTCCATTTATTATTTTAACCAATTATTTTTGGAAAATTTTATGACACGCTATTATGTTGTTCTATATGACATTATTTGATAACCATTTTTTAGGGGAAATCCTTTTGATTGTTATTTTTTTCCTAATGTGACTCACATTTTCATGAAAATGATCAGATGTGTAATCCTATATAGAACTCAAATGTACTGGGTAATGTTTTGTCTTTAGAGTCATCATATAGGTACATGGATTAAAATAGATTCATTTACGTGACTGCGTCCACCCTGTGTTGTGGTGTTGGAAATAACCTTGAGTCATTCTCCAACATGTGAAATAGGAATGGAATTTTTCATTGACTAATACTAAATTAATGATGTATATTTCTTCTAAATTTCTATTATCCCTTGGTTACATGGTCCTATATTCTACTTGGTATTCTTAATTATGTATCTTCATGTTTCATACCTTTTTATGTCATCATTTTATGCCTTATAATCAATGTTATATGATTTATTCATGTGTTTATTCATTTTTTATTACTTTTAACCAATCCCTCTCTTCTTGTATTCCCTAGGTATTCCTATGTATATATAACAGTTAAAGAATAAGTATTCTCTCATTATAGTGATGAAATAAAATATTTTTATATTTTGGTTTCATTCTTTCTAATTATGAATATATTCATCCAAATACACTACACTTTATCATACATTGATTTTATTTTATGGTTAATTATCATTATAATCGTGTTATAATATGTTTAAATGGAATGGTTATCTAAATAAAAGTGATCCATAATATGAAAATTATCTTTAAATATAGGATATATGGTGAACATATGACAATAAAACGGGGTATATACAATTCTCATGTCATTTTATACCATATACTTTTTTGTTTAACCCTTGATAAACCAACATTAACCTTAAATATGATAATTAATTTTCACTATTTTCCCTAATCATTAATGTAATAAATACTACTTAAATTTTAAGCTATTATTAATTATTATTATTTTTTATATGGATTAAATTTTTCAATATTCAATTCACATATGATTTAGAATATAATATAAAATTAAACCCTCATTCCCAAAAATGGGGAAATCCAAATTAGAAATGTTTCAAAATTGTAAAATGTTTTTATATAAGAATCCATTATAATATTTCTTTCTATTACATATTATTTTTTAATAATAATAAATAGAAGTAATTTTACATATTTATCCACATTGGAAATAAATATCATTTATAATTTTTTAATTGAAAATAAATTTTCCAAAGACAATAGTAATTTTAATTATTCATCTAAAAATAAATTCTTTAACAAAATGAAATTAATTAACCCTAAACTAATTTTGAAATTTTTATTCAGAAAATTAATATAATATCATCAAATAAATATAATAAATTTTTCAAAAATTATTTTTTATTTGTTAGAAAATTAAATGAAAACATTTTTTAAAATAGTATTTTGAAAACCTATATAGAAAATACCAAAATATATTTTTGATTTTAACGATATGATTTATTTTTATAAAACCATTATATATTATATTGAAAGTCTTTTCATTCTTACTTATACCTCAATGTTTAATTTCATCATTAAAATGTCATGGAAAAATTAGAATACAAATAGTATTTTTGGGTTTTATAGAGTTCAATGTTGCCTGTTGAACAAGCTACTATAAATTTAAATATATTAAAACTGCATTTTCTAAAATTTAGATGTATTTAATTTTAAATTCCCCCCATAAAAATAATTTCTACCCCTAAATATTTTCACTTTAAAAAAATTGGAATTTTTTATCCATTTTACATCTTCATGTTCCCACACAACTTCTTAAAACTGGTTGGTCCACAAAAAATCTAAGACACTATGAGTTGTAATATTTCACTGAAAATTATCACTATGATGTGGATAATACAGTCGTTTTTTTCATAAAAATGATATTTAACAAACAATATGACCCCATTGATCAGTACTAGTGCTTGTTTAGGTATGTGCTTCCCCTTAAAAGATATGTATGACACATATTCTGCAAGAGAGATGTGTGGTGTAAGATACAAATGATTATATTCCTTCATGATATGATCAAGGGTTTAAATTTTATTGACATACCTAGGAATTATCTCCATTATTTATCATAATCAAAATATAAATTTTTTTATGATTTGATCAATTTCGATTTCAATTTTGATTACATGAAATGAAGATGAATTTTTTATTCCTGAATAACTTACTGATTATATGATCCATAAAATAGTGATATATGAATCATTACTACTCAGTTTTTCAACCTAAAAATTTTTATCATAACATTTCTAATATTTAAAATCATCATATAGTGAAAAAAGACTATTATATCTAAAAAACTTTTAAATTACATCATAATATGAAAAAATGGTTAATCATATATCGCATAAAAAATTAAAAATTTATACGGGTTACTACAAAATTTACCAAAATAATCATAACATTATTCATGGAAATTTAATTTGTTATCTATTAAGAGTCTAATAAAAAATATTTGAAGACTTTTGACATATATTTTCTTCAATCATAGTAATAACCAGAAAAATCAATAAATAAAAATGAAAATATAGAAGTTCAAAAATTAATTAAATAACCCCATATATTACTGAATATATTCCATAATTCAAAAAATGTTGTAAACTCCATCAAGGAAATCATATATAACTTTTTTAGAAAATTCATTAATTAGTTATTTGGTAATAAATTCTATCTTGTTTACTTTAATCGGATTGATAATCTCATTTTATACACAGAAATGAAATTTTCATAGCATTATGAACTGATTTCAGGTTATATTCTCTTAATCATGTGTTTTATAAAATATAACTCCTTTCAATTAAATATATTTTCTTCGTTATCAGTACCATTCCAAAAATTCTAAATAATCAATAGTGAAAAACATTTAAAAATAATTCTTATATATTTCATAATTTATATATCATTGTTCATGATTTCTTATAAAAAAACTTTTCTATAATTATGCATAGTTCATAAATCATTAAGAAGTAATCATCATCATAATCCATGACACATATTTCCTAATTTATGAAATATTAATATCATATTATCATTAATAAACCTTAACATAATCTATCCTCTCATGTTTTACAAATAACTCAATTAAAACATAAAAAAACATTCAATTATAACTCATATACACATTAACATTAGTAGTATTAAAATTTCTCAATTCACCTTACATATTATCATCAGAATTTTTACCCCCATTGAATCAATTTCTATAATGTTAATTTTTCCAACATTTATAACATTCAACCATTCATCAAGCAATAAGGAATCCATTAGTCACTTCAAATTCATTAATTTATGGTTTTATAATACATCGATAATTCGTTACATTGTTCCACTCTTCTCTACACATAAAAAATCTTCCAACTAATTAGAGACAAACTCTAAAAGGCTTCCTTATAATTTATAATTTTATATGAAAATAAATATGAATTATATCATGGTCTACACTACTAATGCTCCCTGAAAATAATAGATATATCATATTTGTTGATTTTATGAGGATGTTACAATGTAAATAGCTAGTAAGAAATAGTAACAACATATTAGTGATATCAAAAATATCTCTCCCTATAGTTATTATCACATTTGTATTCTCATCCAAACATTTTATATCATATTCAACAACAAACAAGTTTTTATAGTTCCCACCATTTTCTAAAAAAACATAGTGTGAGTTTAAATAATCATATTGGTAATCCACATAATTATGACGATTCAATTATACAATTTTAAAATCCTAACACCTTCAATATAATGTATGAACCCTTAGTCATTCCTTGTGTAATTTGTGATCATTATATAAATCATTCATGATGATTTAGAAATATTTTCTTAATATCCAAATCATATCAAATAATAATATAAAAACCATGTGCAAATTAAGAATATTTTTATTGATCAAGGTAACATTCGATTGAATCATTTTTATATATTATTACCCATATGTAAGATTTTAATATAACCATATGCTCATGAAATATACAAAAACATATTAATTTCTATGAAACCCTGATCTCAATATTTTATAAATATTAAATGATTTTCACCTATACATAAACCTATGTGAATATTTATAATAATACATATCTTTATATATCTCACTATGATATTTATTTCATTTTTTCCAAATGAGAAGTTATAGAATAATCTGATTCCATATATTGAAAGTAATTTTTTCAGTCATTTATATTATTATAATTTTGATGAAAATTCCATATATTTCACAAACACACCCTTGATGAAGAATATTGTATTGTTCCTTTGGAAACATTGTAACATAATTTTTTTAGAGTCATAAATCATCTCATATACTATTACCAATTAAAAGAAACCATCTTTTATATATGACCCAAAAAACCCATATTCATAACCTAGGTAAACAAATCATATGAAAAAAATAAGACATTGGATTCATGGTATGTTTAAGAAAATTATATGAATAAGCATAACATGGGAATATGGGTAATAAAAATGAGTATAGCATCTGAAAAATATTATTTAAAAATAAAATATCATAATCATGAGTTAGGTATGAAATATTGTAAAATTACAATATATGAATCATTATGAAAGAAAATAATAATATTTATGATGGAATACAATTTTAATAAAACCTAGAATAATAGAGTAAAAATACGTGTATATAATCATTTCCATTTTAGTAAAATACCATTCCCTTTTCAATCATTATTTAATGGGTTCACATAAATAAACCTTAGAGTAGTTGTGGTTCAATCCCATGTGTATAATTATGGAAAAATTTATGTAATGAACTAGGTTCACAAGCCATTCCATACTTGTTTAACTCATTCAATATGAGTAATTACTAAAAGAATTTGTGAATTTTTTTGTCCCACAAATTACATAAATGATAAATTCTGTAAACACAATATCATATAATATAATTCATATCACAACATAGGAATTGAAACTACTTTTATGATCATTTTATCATTATATAACCCAGGGAATACAAATGGGTTAGAAAAGCATTTCTCTATTTCATTGTCAAATAACACATAAAATATAATGTGTTATATAAATATACATACTAATAATTATCAATAATTTCGATAAATATTATGATTGTTATCCTATGATAATATCCCTAGTAAATTATCAATATTAAAAAAGTATGTCATGTTAAATTGGAAATGATTTTAAAAGACCACTTGAAACATTTCAGGATGAAAATACACATTAATAATGGAAAATAAACATTTAATAGTATAAATTCCAAAGAAAAACTGATTGATGAAAATATCCCGTGAATCTTATAAATTAATATTTAATACCATTATTTGTTATTAAGGAATGAATTTTCTTTCATGTCACACACATTAAATAAAAAGAGTCCTTACATATTTCCAGTAAAATATAAACGTGTCTTGTTTGGAAATGTATATGAATATTACCTTTAAATAAAAAAAATAATTTTTTTCATAAATCATTCGGATAATGTAATCACACTTTTTAATAAATTTGTAGAAAACTTTTATATGGTAGAATATGATTTTTTAACAAAATATAGAAATATAGTAGGTTTAATTTTAAACATTCATTTGAAATATTTAGTGCATAATGAGAGGAAAATAAAGGAAAACCCGAAATCATAAGAAATACCCATAATTAAAAATAATTCAGGATTACCTTGAGATATATATAGTAAATAAATTTGTTTATAAGCATAAACATAAATTAATATCCATAAATAATGTGATTGAAACATTATACAATTATATCTTTGGTAAATTCTCAATCATAAACCCAATTATATTATACCCCAAAAAATTTATTAAATACATATTAAATAATTATATAAATTATATATAATACCATTGGATAAATATATATAGCTTATAAAACAATATAGGTGCATCAAATAACAAATATATCAAAAATGATATATTGAGGCAAAAATACTTTAAAATTTTAGTATCGATTCCAATATAAAACCCATGAATGAGAGACCCCCGAATGGAAATTTTTATCAATATTACATTCATTATATTAAATATTAAAAAAATTAATTGTAATTATATACATGACATTAATAAAACAATATGTGATTAAGGTATTTATCTGACACACAAAAAAGTAAAAAAAAATATCACTTATCATTACACATAAATATATTTATACACATTTAAAACCATTTTTTATAAAATATAGATACAATATAATTAAATTATATATATATTATCATATGTATCAGACAATATATATTTTATATATGACCATATTACATTCTTGTTAATATCTCCATGTTAAAAACACGTATTCCGTAATAACTACACTTATGTTTTGTGTAAATTTTAAATTTTTATTTTATAAACAATTCAAATTATCATGGTAGAGTAATATAAAGTTTTCTATAAAATATTTTTATAAAATATATCCATTATATTTGTACATTTAGTATCAAAATATTTTTATAGATTACAAGTTAGATACACTAGTCATAGAGATGGTAGGCCACTGTTACACATGAAATTGTTGATTTTTATCATATATGATGAAATGGAAGAATGAAAAAACATATATTATATTTACATTTGGATTATGATCACATATATATCTCATGTTTTCATTTTATTATTTCTTAATACCATAAATGAAAACTATTGGCGAAAAAATGAATCAAATCGCTTCACGAGGTGGTTGTCCGTTGTACACAGAAGTGACATTTTCATATCACCCATAGAATTGAAAGTGAAAAATTATATGATATATTATAATGAAATTTTATTAATATTGTTATAAATATCATACATATTAATTTATTATATCTATATTACCATCCATGTAAAATTGAAAGTAAAAAATGCATCATATCAGCTCATGAGGTTGTAGTTCATTGTATACTTTAGTAACATTATTGTTTTCCAATAGGGTTGAGTGAAAGAAGTTAATTATGATATTATATTTCACAAATAAAATAATTTGAAAATTACATTATATCAGTATAAAATATATAATTATATATTGACCTATGCTGTGGTGATATAAAATTAATGAAACTAGTCCACGAGGCAGTAGTCTAGTGTACACAATATCAATAGTTTTATATCCCATTTGATTGAATAAGAGAAAGATATTAAACATTAAAAAAAATTATTTACTATTATATGGTATATTACAGGGTTATGATATTAGTGTATTTTAATTTTATTTGATGGTGAATGTGGATGAATTAAAATGAAAACATATGTTTTTGAATTATACATCTTATTCGTAAAATCTCCTTAGGTTTACAACTAAATCCATAATAAGAAGAAATAAAAATTAAAATAAGTTCTATATTTTTTAATTTTTTATTTAATAAATATATTATTAAATTGATTTTCATGTAAAAAGGGATTTTTATGTGTGAAGAGGATATGATTTTGGTGACCTTTTATTAGTGGGGTAAAATGTAAAAAATGAATTTTTTTAAAATGTTAAAGTATTCCACCATTTTTCACATTCCCAGAAACTATAAAATATATTATAAATATTTATTATATGTTCTGAGAAAAATATATGTCCATAAAATATGTTTCATAAATGTACTATGTTATATTTACAATTTTTTTTTTAAATTATGTCATAGTAGAGAAATTTTAATCATAACCATAATAATTAATATATATTATTTTATTGGTTAATAATGGTCAAAAATTTATTTCAACATATTAGGTAATATAAATTATAATTATTAAAAATATATTTTAAATTATTAAAAATAAATTCAATGATTCTGAACAATTTATTTAAAAAATGAACATGTATTCACGATGAAAATATGATATTCTAAAGAGAAAATTCTAAAAGGTTTATAACGTTATGATATCAAATTTAAATGATAAATTTATTTAAAATGCAAACATAAAATTTATTATAATATAAATTTATTAATTTTTATTTTAAAATAATTTTAATCCAAATTTTTTACATATAAATTTTAAAACCGAAAATTAATTTATCTATAAAGGAAACATTTTTTAGTATTCATTACAAAATTAACAGTTCAAAAATTCCCAAAAATTCACACATAGTAAATATTAAACATTTGATTAAAAAATGAATTTAATATTTTAAAATTAATATTATAATTTTATAAATAATTACATTTAATATTTGTTCATAAGATGATATAAAATAAATTTTTTAGAAAATAATATTATCTTGAAATATAAATAAATTGTAAATAATTTTTTTTCTTATTAAAAATATATTTTAATTATATTAAAACATTATACATAATATTTAAAATTTTTATTGACTTTCATTACACCAATATTAATGTATGGTTCATACCGACAATTTTAAATAGAAATCTGTATAGTATAATGCATTTAGTTAGAAATCAGTGTCTGGTGTAGTGATACTTATCAAAGAAACTAAATATATTTTGAAAAAAAAAATTTCATTAAGATAGTGGTGTTACCTTATGAATTTGATAAAATTTCATCAATTTTGGAATTTTATTAAATATAATTATTTAATAATTTGAACTAAATGTGTGCCCTTAAAGATTAGAAAATATAGAAAAATTTATTTTCTTGGTTTTATTTAAAAAAGTTTTATATATTGGTAAATCTATAATGATAAGGGTTATAATGACCTAAAAATCCAAACACTGTCCAAAAAAAAATTGAGTTATTTTATTTATTTTTTATTCTTCTCTGTCATGTACTTTGGTGGGAATTTGCTTTTATAGTTGGAAGGACAAAAATTAATATTTTTTGGAATTTTTAGCTGTTATCAGATTTACATGCATGATTACTGTCAGGCATGTTTTGGCTGTGTGGATTCCTAAGTTTTTTTTGTGTAATGTAGCATGAACTATGTAAGATTTATTAATGGTGGGCTAGTTTTCAGTTGGGATCCTAGATTTGAAAATGACAAGTGAAACAATATAAGCAATGTCTGAGCAATTGTGTGCCTTCCTATGGGGTACCATGTGAGGGTAATTTTCCATGGTAATTGCCAGCACATGAGTTGTGTATGGTATGAATACTGATATAGAAAGATGTGTTTCCATCCCATTTTATAAATAATATAAATAAATCAATATTGACAAAAATATTAATATTATTGTAAATACTTTTTTTGTTAGACACCTAATGGATATCTCTACTCAAATATCCCATAGTCAGGAAACTTAACCCACCACATCCATAACATAGTGGTGCATGTCCTACCCTCATCATATCGTCTACTTATCATTGATTAGTGCTAATTTATTTTGGATTAATGATTGACCTTTTGTGGTATGAAATATGGCTCCATTTTATACTCATGGTTTAGTGATTTTATTATACTTGTCACCCCTCTTGTATTGTCCAATCCAAAGGAAAATGGTTGAGATCATTTTTTTAGTTATATTCTAATATTTTGGTTTGTCGTGGGTCTCGTGGTTCAAGGTCAGACATGTTTCAGCATCCACTAATGAAGAAAATTATTTTTAATATATTTTGGTTCACTATACAACATTGTTGGTAGGTTTGTTTTCTCTTTGGTGCACACCTGTTTTATTATTGGGATTGTGGGGAATTTTTAGTTTCTTCTTAACTGTTAATCATGATATTTAACCCATTGTAGGTGACCCACACATGTGTTCATATGTATATATGAATGGATATATATATATATATATATATATATATATATGAGTGTGTGTGAGAGTATTACTTCCCCCACGCGTAGATATTAATTTTTTAGGTATATATTTCAAGAGGGGATAGGTGTGTTCATATAAAAACACATACATTTATTAAGGTCAATGTGTTAATATGTGAATGTGGATTCTTTTTTCATAACCATATATGATATTTTATACATTTATATAAAAAAACCCCTTATTATTATTCATGGCTATGATAACATACATAATAAAGACAGTTGTCCATACATATATGTAATGGTGTGTATGTGTGGAATTGGTAATGGGAATCTTAAAATAGTATTTAATGGATGGTTTAATTTATATGATTTTTATGAATTGTTTTCATTTCATTGAGGTAGGTTCCCCTAATGCTAACTCTTTAATTGGAATTCCATAGATATATTATTTTTTTAAAAACGTTTTTTTAATTGGTGTGTTAAAAATATATGCTATGTAAATTAGATATAGAAAATACAAATGGTAAATTCATTTATTTCTCATAAATTACCTAAACATTAAATGAATATTTTCATGTAAATTTATATTATTTATAACTTTTAATTGAAAAATTAAATTATTTTTATTTATACTTTAATTTTCTAAAAAAATCAATAATTTTTTAAGGAATATTTTTTTCTGTTAATTATATAATTTAATTTTTTATATATAATTATGTGTAGTATATATTGGTACAATTTGTTGTTTTCTTAAATGATTATGAGCCTCCTTGGATGTTGTACATGTTAGTTGTAATTAAAATTGATGATGTTTTGGGTTGGTTATAGCACGAATGATGGATTCATCAATACCATTTTTATACTTGAGTGAATTCCTTAGTTTTAACATTTTTGATGGGCATGGGATCCTAGGATTCGTAGGGAGAGTTGGGAGATAGTTTCTATTTAGGTGTAAATTTGATAGAGTGTTTCCCATAGGTATATAAAGGAATTGTAGGTTTTGTGACTTGTGAATCTAGTGTTGAGAAGAACAGTTGGTTATTGAATATTGAGATTCACAAAACTCCATATGATGGATCCAAAATGAGTACATCTTTTGTATCATCCAATAGTTCTCCTGTATATCCCTTCGTAATATTTTTCATGTATTCTATTTTACTTTATTTTTTATGTTTTATGATAAATAATTTTGAGTATTCTGTTATAACTACAAATTTTTACATCCAAACATATTTATTGAACTATATTTAACATTCTGGTGTTTCATTGTTATTCATCCTTCAACTTGTTTTTTCAATATAAAATAAATAATTGAAAATTTATTCATTTTTTTGAAACTATTTTTTAAAATTTATTGCAAAATTATTATTTGAAATTATTATCATATTACATGTTTTCCAGTAAATCATAACCCTTTTTTAAATAAAGTTATTTCATTCTATACTGGAATGATTATATTTTTAATAGGTATGGAGAAGTGTATTATTCTTCTTATAGAATCCCTACATAGAATCACATATCTCACTCTAGCATTATTTTTAGTTTTTTCGTTTTAGATCCCATCTATGGATAACATGTAGAGATATTTAGGTTTGTTGGTTTGATGTGGTTTATGATGTCACGTGGAGTTATATTTAGATAATTAATTTGTAGTTATTTCAAATTTAATTTTTCTATTTTATTGTGATCAATTTAATTTATTTTACTATTTATTATTGTATAAATCATTCATAATTATATATATTTGATTCCCAGTACTGGGTTCTAGTATAGGGGGTTTGAGAACACCTCTCCGACCTTATTTTACAGTAGCTATAGTGACCAATTTTAGGTCAACACAAGATGGTTTTGGAGATAAACACATATGAAATCCACATTATTCAAATTACATTTTTCAATGACCTTATCAATTTTTCTTATGATCTATTTTGGAGATATTTTTTCTTTCATGTGACATTATATTATCTTTAAACCATGAAATATTTAATTATTTCTACTCCATGAACATATTAATGGAGAGATTATCTCCCCTCCTATCAATACATATAATTCATTTCATATTGAAAAATAAAAATCCAATCCCCAAATTTGGTTCATTAATCAAGTTTTAGTGGGAATATATTAGTTATAATCCCCACTTAAAATGTCATTTACTATAGGTTCTTGTTTGGAAAATAGTTTTGATTCAGGATCACACTTTTTTTTCATTATCCAAAACAATTATGATTTATTCAACAGTTATAATATAATATCATCAATACCATGGATACAATAAAATGTTAGTATGTTAGTGGAATATCTAGAAATAATTAGCTTTTTCTATTAGAAATTATATTTGTTCTATTTTATGATGGCATTATTGAGTCTTCATATATGATTTCCATGACTTATTTATCTATATAAAAATTTATAATATATTATGTTAACATTATATTAACTGAATAAGGATGATGATGTTCATTTATATGTTTTTGTTTCCACATCAAAAAATCAATTTTGTTATTTTTCATCATTCGTACATATTGATGGAATATAAAAGTGTTTATAAATAAATAATATGATAGTTATGATATATGATTATTTATGAATGATTATATAATACATACCTTATTTTCAAAATGATCATTAAACAATTGAAACATTAATCATGTGTATGTACAACATACCATCTCAATGATTATAACTTTATTCTTTTTTAGTTGATGAATTTTAACGTTTATTTAATATAAAATTTATTTATAAAAATATATATTTCATTATTATTATTCTCATGACAATGAGACTTCAATCTCTCGAACCATAGTAATCCTAAAAAATTAGTTATTTTGGACAAATGAGACGAATATTTTCAAAATGAACTTCAGGAACATATATTATTAAGTAATTGAATATCACAATATAATAAAAATAAATATAATTTAATTACATGATTATTTTTTATGATTAATAATTAATATTGTTTTCATTTTGTGAGAAAAAAAGCATATACATGTTATCATGTTGTCTTATAATAGCCTGGAAATTCATATGTTAATGATTTTGTCTCATGAGATGTAAAATTTGTGATTTTGGGTTAATCCTAATCAATTATGGGACCTTTTCAACAATGCAATATTTATAATTTGTTATTTTTGACTCAATTTTAGGTGATGTTAAATTTTTCTTCCCTATTTTATATATTTATATTATATTATGATACCATGTTCTATATAGTATGCTTTAATGTTATTATAAATGATCTTTATCAGTCATTATACCCATTTATAGAATTTACTCACATGTAATGTTTCCATGTCATGTTAATTAAATTTATATTATTTTTATCTCACGCATTCATATTATGAATTCTCTCGTTTATTTTATGTATTTTGAGGATATAAAATTCATTTATGATATCAATATATAGATTAATATTAGTATGTCAGGTTATAGTTTCCATTATATGTATTATAAATTTATTATTCAAAACACAGTGGGCCAAACTATCATTACGTTGTTATTATTTTATATTTATATTTTAAATTCAGTTAATAATATTTGTAAAAGGATTGGGATGATATAAACAACATAGAGACACCCAAATAAAAATGTTTTAGCATGATGAATCCTATATCATAAACATCATCAAACAATAACATGTTCTCTTTCATCTAATCTTGGTTGTTGTTATATTGTGGAATAAATATAGCTCATACAGTAGAAACAAAAAATAAATATCAAACTCAACTCACCTAATTTGGGGAGAAGAAATAAAATTCTTCGACAAGTATTTTTTATTTAGATAGAACATAAGAAAAAAAAGGAGACCCTTACATGTCCAACTATAGGATTGTAATGTCCAATTGATTTATAAATCAAATTTTTATTCGGATGGGAAAACACCTTAATATATTATATGACAATATAAAACCTGTCCAATGATTTTTTTATTTCTGACCAATATAACCAATTGCATTAAACAGGTTATAATGCATCTTAAATGATAATAATTTATCCATTGAATAGTTACCATTAAAAATATTATATATTATGCATTTGGATGAAATATGAATGAGAATAATGAATGAAAAAATAGACGCCAACAATTTGATAATACACATTAAAGCACATTTATTTCATGATATGAGGAAGATAGTTTAATTAAAATTTTACCTTTACAAATCCCAATATGATGTTCAGAAATTTAATCTCAAGTGAAATTGATTATGAGAGAATTTTCGACTTATCTAGATCACATATCAAACAATTTTTTTCATAATACAACATGTATATGAGTCGCAACCATAAACCTACCTATTAGGGTGTAGGGTCTTGTAATAAGGAGATATTTTTCTAGTCCCTGATAATATATTTTTTTCCATGTATTTATAATAAAATTATGTTTCAATTTATTCGTTATTTATTAAGGTTTTTATGATTGTGCAATGAGTATGATAAAAATAATATTCCATCCTGAAGAAATAAATATTATATTTTTGAGAAATATATAGTCTCAATTAAGTAAATATTTTTAAAATTTCATTATTCAAAAAAATATTTATCATATTATGAAATTATTTTTAGTATGTTATTAGATAATGTTTATTTATTTCTGTTGTTAGTTTTATAAGGCTCATAAATATGTATGTGACATTAAAACATTTAGTTTTCAATATATAAGGATATTAATATAAAATTGAAAATTTTAATATTTAGAAAAACATTTTGAGTAAAAACAATTAATAATATTCATGTCAAAATTTCCAATGTGGTATTTTTTATAGTTACCAATGATAGTTAAATATTAGGATATAAATTATTTATCATATAAATATATGTTCAAAATTATGAAATCATAATCAAAAACAAATTTATTGTAATAACCAATAAAATGAATCCACAACCCAATACATATTTACGATTTAAAATAATTATATTTTTATGTTATTTGATTAATATTATAAACATTTATTAAATCCATAAAACCCTTATTATGTTTTTTGTTGTTATAATCAATTTATTATTTACATAACACATTTCCAAATACACAATTGTATTATTAAATTATTATCATTCCATTGAAATATAAAATTTATGAGATAACTACCATTTAGAATAATAAATGAAAATTACAGTGGGAAGACGATGGTTTTGTTTACAATATCACATAGGGTCCAAAGCCCTTTTTATGAAATTATTACAAACCAAACATACATTAATATTTAGGAAATAACATTTTATCATTATGTGTATCTTCGTTTACCTATCATAATACCTCCCATGTTGTCCCATTACATTATTAAACCACAAAACAATTAGAAATGTCTTCTCAAAAAATGTATCCTCTCATATTTTTTTTAAATTTCCAGAAAAATATTTAGACTAATTCATTTTTATTTCCAATTGTTCATATTATAGTATTTTATTACAAATTAATTTACTTTCCTCAATAATCCCTTGTAATGAGAGTACAAGTTTCAATATCACCAATCCTCCAATGATCCATTATGTGAATAATTAATTCTGTTAAAATTATCCTAATATTATTCAATGCAACCAATTTTTTTACAGAATACCCATCCCCACATCCACTATGTCCTAATTAAAAATATGTATTAATACCAAATTTTTGGGAATATCCATGAATCAAAAATTTACCCCATAATAATGGTATTAAAAGTAATTAATGGTGGACTTACATTACGAAACGATCCAAACATTTCTAAATAATCATCACATTTAAATATATAAAGTCTATAATTTGTAATTTATCTGTAGAAAACACAATCAATACCTCAATTATATTTGACTATTATAAAATATATAATTTATTATTTAATATATTTCAAAACATCATTTCAATGGATAAATAGCCATGGAACAATGAGTATAAAAAATATTATATTAAGGGTTATGATAATGTCTAATTTTTGCATTTATATAGTGTGATGGTTATGGAATGTAGGATCCTACCATATGAATCTCGTTTATCTAAGTTTATAAGGGAGACATATTAAAATATATTTTCTATTGTGTTATCCCATGGTGATATTATATAATTTAAGGTTGAGGGAATTTGTTTTTGCACGATTTTTGTATCTATCTACAACACAACAGAAACCATCTTCATCGATCAGCCCAATAAATAAAATTCATAATCGAACATTACCTTATGGATTCTGACTATTTTATGATGGGTTCTATACCAAGAAAAAATTAATGTTATTTGTATTTCCTTTAAATATAAATATGTATATATTTATATATATTTTTTATTATTTTCACTGAATATATAAATTGTTTGATAAAGATATTATTTTTACATGAATATATCAAAATTTTATTCATTGACGATTTGTTGCTTAAAATAAGACACTATTAGGAAAATTAATAAATTTTCCATATAAATTTTATTTAAATAAAATACAATTATTAGATTATAATTATATAAATATAAGTGATACTATTATTTAATAAAGAAGCATATAATTTTAATTAGATATAAAAACGGTGTAAAATTATAATTCTAGTACTTATAGTAAACTATAATTTATAATTAAAAGTAATCATTATAAAATATAGACTACTATTTTGATAAAATTATTTTTCAAAATGAACACTTCAATATTTCCAAACAATGTATTACTTATAAATTTTTGAGACTGTTGAGTTTTTGTGTAAAAAATAAATTCATTAGAAATATACAATGTATATTTTCAATATATAATACCCTAAAATAAATGTAATAATCTAAAAAGTGAAAGAATGAAAAAATATAAATGAATTATTTAAAATAATCATATTTTGACATTATTGTTTTGATTTGTAGTCCATTAATGAATCTTGTAGATCATATATTTTAATTAAATGTTTTAAAAAATTATTTTCACATGTGAATCACGTCCACATTAACAATGGTACGAGATTTATATAATTGCTTCTTAGCCATATAAAATATTGAAGAATAATCCAATTTTGTAGAAACAAATATAAAACTCCATGGGTATGGATGTGGTACTAATTATTTTACCCTATAGATTTCAAAGAATATGTTTGAAATTAATAATGTTGTTACTTATCATTTTCCTAAAAATACAGTCCAATACTCCAACCCAAAATCACTCAATAAAAATGTATTATGTAGCTACACACTATATAAGTCTCTAAATATAATCCAATGTGTTCCAATTCTATTAAAAGTCAATCATAATCAATTGAAAGTTCCTATTAAATGTATTAAACTCCCTCATCTTCATTTTATTTCATGCAAATTACTTGTAATAATATACTTTTATTTCATATTTTCTATTATCTAATTTTTTTACAAATCCATTTAATAGTATTTTGAGTAAAATGTAATGTGAAACTACCATTAACACACACCGAACTGTTTTATTGAAATTTGGTACACATGTTTTTCAATTGAAATTGGAAGGGAGTTTTTTACTACAAACATTTGATATTGAATACTTTCCATATGTCTAATAAATCATATTCACTCAGTTGAACATATCATTAATTAATTGGGAACATCCATGTATATAACCCACACTCATTAATCATGAGGATAATTGTTATGAAATGAATTCATATATAGTATTTTGTTTTTTATATAAAGAGTAATATACATAATATGAATGTAATGGGTTTTCATATAATTAAATAGTCATCCAATGCATTGTTTAATTTTATTATCACATTATATATCATGTATGGTTCATAAGAGGACATCCTTAATACAATATGTTATGTAATATCTATAGTTATCATAGAATTATTCTTCTTATATCATGGTTAATATATTAACATAAATAATAGATTTCCTAGATGATATCATCTAATTTCATTTTTTTATGTGCATTAATAAGATTCTAACAAGTTTTTTCATGTTAATATTCACCTAGAATAAAATATAGGGATGCGTGATTTTTTCTTACATTTATAATACCACATTTAAAAATAATATTCATTACATTAAAACTATTATTTCATTGTATAATAATTTTATTTTTCTATTGGAATTATGGAAAAGTACGTAATTTTTTCATATGAGTTCAACATCATCTACCACATTGTTCTTCATAAATAGAACCATTATTAAATATATCACATGTTTCATTTATGACCATTACCATGGGAAATAATGTATTAAAATGGTTATATTAGATGTCTGGTATAAATAATCAAGGGGGTAAGTATGTATACCAAGAGCATTATAGCATGAGAACATGAGTATCCAAATTTATAAAATACCCTTGCAATTAATTATCATAATATTTAGTTATTCAATGATAAATTAAATTTCATAAGATATGAATCATTCAAAAATAAATGAAAATAGTACTTTAGATAATTAAATTATAATAGGATATTTATTTCTGGAATATATATATTTACTTAGAAAATCAGTACCATAATATCCATTACTCATTTTCAAGACTATTATAGTAGAATTAGTCCATTCCCAAAACTATCATATTATTCATGGTTCACTCCCAAGTAAATTATAATGGAAAAGTTACATTAATAATCATATTTCACTCTGAATTATAGTTAATTTTTATATTATTATATTTCAATAATTTACAATGCATTTTAAGTAGATATATTACTCACCCATAATATAATCAAAATCAAATATACATGTACTCCCAGATCATAAAACATTCATTATATAATCTCCCATAATAATTAATGGTATTCATAAAAATATAATAACAACATATCCAATGGAATGAATAATGATTCATAATCATTTCATTAAAGAATAACCTGTATAAAATGAATCGAATTTCATAATAAAATTTTCAATATATTTCCAATGGATGTTAAAAAGGTTTTGTAAATAACATTTAATAATATATATATTCAATTATAATAATGAATAATAACATTATAAATGGTTTTTATGTCATGTAATTGATATGTAACACCAAATGATTTCATCATTTAGGGTGAGATATTTTGAATCATTTATTGAATCATTTTCTTTGGAAAATAACCATTTATCATTGGAAATAAAAAATTATAACTAAGTACATTTTTTAAAATTATTATCATTTATAGTTTTTTTAGAATTATAAAAATGAATTTTTAAAGGTAAGTTAATAAATATCATGAATAAAATTACATTATCACTCTGGAAAATACTTTTTAAAATAGAAAAAAAATTAAAAATAAGATTCATTAAAAATAACCTCGTAAATTTATAAAGTAAGCCTTTAGGATAATTTTTGTATTTTAGTGAGGAATATAACTTGTAAGGACCTAGCCTTAACCATTACATAATATTGAGTTAATTCAAGAATTATCATTAATGATATATTCAGGATTGATGATTTATAAAAGTAGTCTATAACTATTATAACATCTCAAATATTACCATGTAAACACCTCTACTCTAACCAATATTTCCACACTAATAAAACACATTGATTAAAATAATGATAAATTTTTGCATAAAAATATTCATCAATTCTTTCATTCCCTTACCCTTTCGGACATCGTATGATTTTTTTTCAAAAACATAGGATGAGTATAAAAGCTTAGTAAGGGAAATAAAATAAGTGATGAAATCCTTAGTCTATGAATACATACAAATAATGAAATCAATCATTTCATCTATAAACCATATTTATTTAACTTACTTCATTAAATAGTAATATTTATGAATAAAAATAGAAATAATAAAAAAAATATGTAAATTGGGGCATCTATAACATACTTACATTGTAGCTTTCACAGCCTTATTGGGAGTTGTGTTTTGATTACACATCATAAGATATTCTCTAAATCACATTGAAGAAACATTAACATTTATATCTCGTATTTTACCCAATCCATTACAGAGCTATCATGGGATCAAAAACCCTTGGGTTATCATTGAACCACCAATATATGTAAACATTTACCAAGAAAAATAACATATTCGTAACACATAAAACAATAATAATGAAAATATAATATTTCCAAATTTCAATCACAATATATTATTTCAAGATACTAACATAATCAATGATTTCTCAAAACAATTTTCAACACCAAAATATTTAAAAAGGTTATATGGTATTTATATTCATTTTAAAAACATTACGCCTTGTTAGTGAAGCTAAATATCATATAATACATACAGTGAAAGAATGGTCATTGACACCGTGTACGTTAAAAAGAAACATTACCTTTATTGTTTTGTAATAATCATCGTAAAAAAATATTCATTTTGAAATCCATAGAATAAAATAAAAAATGGTGTATTTATTCACCATATAATATATGGACATGTATGAACCAAAATATGCCTCAACAAAAGGACATAAAGACTATGTCCCTTAAAAAGATCATTTTGTAAATAAAATAAATCGATTATGTGTGTCCAATATAAGTACACATAAATATGTATAAATTAAAGATCAGATATCAAAATTTATTTCTCTCATAATCACAGTACAACATTATTATGAATTATTAAATTAATCTAAATAATAAAAATTGGGTAATGATGTTCCCTTATGAAAATTCAGAAGCCTAACAGCGTCACTTAAAAATTATGAAAATGAGTTGATGAGAGAGTTATGAATATCTCATTACATATCCATAAAATGTATAAAAATAAGGATATAATAACCAAATTTCTCAACATTGTAAAATGGAAATTAAAAGACACGTCATAAAATAATTCTTTGACTGAATGACGATGTTGAATGGTTCCCTAACCTTGAGCCCGAATTATCCCAATCCTTCATTATATACAAAAATATTTATCAATTGTTAATTTCAACATGATTCATAAACTTTTAAATTTTTATTGTTAATTTTTTATTACATAAAATAATTTTTTAAATATTACACAATTATATTTGTTCATATATTTTATTTTGTCGATTTTCGTTACTTGATTCGAAAATGAAATATTTGTTATATAAATTTTCCATGTAGTCAAAAGAACATCATCACCAGAATATTATTCTTGATTTATGACTCATATATATCTTGTTTTTATGTATTTAAATCCAATATATGTGTTATTTGAAACGTCCATAAAATTTTGACAGATGTAATTAAATGTACTGTTCATTGAGATGAGAAGACGTATGTACGCATGAATGCTACTTTCATTTTATTTCAAATTTAAAAGATAAAAACAACATGATAAATAAGTATATTAAAATTATTGTATAATATTATATTTTATTTATGTTACATATGTTCATAAACACCATCCCCTATAAATTTAATGTATTTCATTAACGGTCATATGACTTTGAGTGGGATTTTTTCTATACTTCCTCAAATGAAATTTTCATATTTAAACAATATAGAAAACATAAAGTTATGTGGTAAATAAAAATATCATAGGAATAGGGAAAATATATTAATAATATATATCCTATTAAAATATTTTCTATCAAAATGGGTACTGTGAGAGATAAAAGAGGAAGCTTGAAAAATCATCGTTTCCTGTAGTAGTAGTTCGTCGACCATAGAATCAATTTGTTCATATGCATGACAATGATGTGTTTGAATGTGAAGTATGAATAATTGTCATTAAAATTTTAGAATATTTAGTATATTGTACTTTTTATTTAAATAATTAACAATAATATAATATGTATAAAAGTTTTAAAATAACGGAATTGAAATTTAGAGAAGAGGATGCCACTAAAATGTGTAACTCCTTTAGATTTGAGAAAAATGATTTCTTGAATTCATATATTCCCTATGTGAGGCTTATATAAGTAATTTACAGATTATGGGAGGTTATGTTTCTAATAATTTGGTTGATCCAAGGGTTTTAAGAGGTGTGATTAAATGGGTAGATGTGTTGGTATTTTCTAAAAGGGATGAGGGACACTTTAGGAATGTCTTGAAAGAACAATTTATTACAAAATCATTTTTGATTAAAAATGACTCTATTTTCAATTAGACAGAATATAATATTAATATATGTATATATAGATCCATCCAATAATAATTACATTGGTTTTTTATATTTTTTAATCCACACCATTTCTATTTAATCCTTTTTTACATTTACCCTTTTATCAAACTTTTATCATTTTGAGAAACAAAATATTTCAGAATAAATAAAATATGTCCAATTAAAGAGTTATTAATAATTTTTGTGAATTATAAATAACTTTTTTATATAATAATATATTATTATGAATTTAATAACATTTAATGAACTATATTATATGTCATGTTATAAATTATGTCACTTTTGGTCACCATTTATACTAGTTTTTTAGAAGTTCATTACAATATAATTCCTTCTAACCAAAGGAATTAAATCATACCTAAAATGTTAATATAATCTATAAAATTGTTTTATGACATAAAAATACCCTAATTAAATTTATTTTGATATTTATATTATCAATTATTTGAATCCTTTATTAATAAAGCAATCACTACATCATCATCATGTCATAGTAAAAGTTTTTATATAATATTACAAATAATAAATAAAATATAATTAAAATGGGTATTTTTTAGATTTAAAATAAATATTTATTTTCCAATATATCTATTATATAACCCATATAATAATTGTTAAAATAAACGTTACATGTTTCTATTGTATTTTTATTTACTTTAAATTAATTGTTCTAAAATGTCATTTTAACATTCAAAAGGCTCCATAGTGTTACAAATTCGACCCAAGGATTCCCGTGGTCATACATATATTCTCAAATGGGATTATAACACGTTTTATGATAGATTATTATTACTATAATATTATTTTTGTCTCTTATTTACCAGATTTACTCTTTAACCATGGTAAATAAAATATTTAGTAATGTTACAATTAACAATGTCTAATAATTGAAGGTAATTATTTAAATAAATTAAAACATCTGATTTAAAATTTGGAATCCATTTTTAAAAATCCAGAACATGTAATTATCTTATATTATATTAATATTACATCACATTGTCAAAAAGGTATGCTTATATGATGTAAAAACTACCAAAATATTGACTTCTATTGTTGTACCATTAAAATGTAAAATTACATCCAATGACCAAAAATTGAATTAAATAATAAAAAATATAATCTAACTAGACATTAAAACATATTAAAAGGTAAATCTAAATATATAAATAAATTAGTTGAAATATAATTTTTTAATTAAAATGTAGAATTTCTAATTATTCATTAAAAATATACTTTATAAGAAAATGATAAATATTTCATCCAAAGTGAAATTTGATGTCCCACTTCTAAAGAAATTTTTTTTGTCAAATATTACACATAAATGTAAAATATATATTTAATAATGGTTCTCCATCAAAAATATGTAACTTTTTTTAAAAAATAATACACTTTTTTATGATTAAATTTAGATTCATTTTTATTTCAAGCCTCTAATATTTTTGGATAAATATAATGGCATTTAATAAAAACTTATAAACAAATATTAGTTAGTTTTTTTCATTCCCATTAATATAACCGCTAGTCATTTAATACCATTAAAAATAATAATACTATTATATTATTTTTTGATATAACTCAATGTTGTGTGAAACATAATATTTCAAAGAAATTTTTTGTTTCCGTTGAGTATGAAATTAGAAAAAAAAAATTATTAATTTAAAAATAATATATTATTCCAAAATATTCATATAAATGAAATAATTATAAAACAAAAATTACATGGGACATTAAATCCTTCCCCCATTTTAGAAATTGTTTCCTCACAAATTTAAAATTAGGCTTAGAAACATCATAGAATGTCCCACATCGAAAAACCAATCAATAACAATAACACTTCTTAAAGAAATTAATTAAATTATCAAGGCAAATTGGGATAACACACACTAGGATTCCATGTATGGAAACATGGTTGTAGATGAGAAACCATGTTTATAGTTCTGCGAGATAATGACGGAAAACATGATCAAGAGAATGTTAACTTCAAGAAAACCATAATCTGTTGATATATTAAATGGTCACATATTCCCAATTAAGAATCGTGAATAGAAAAAAAAATTTATGTTCCTTTTCATTAGTATAAGAAATTTATTTATGTGATTATCTAATAACATAAGGAAATAAACATACTTTTCAAATATATTTTCATCAATAAATAAATATCTACCACAAACTCATCTTTTCTCCAAACAATGTGTATTTGAGATGACATGGTCAAATCTGAAATGTTTTTATCAACATATATGGAATCAAATAAACCACAAAAGTTGAACTATATATTTCCTTTGTCTTTCTACATTATCAAAAACAAAACCAAATACCAAAATTGTTTGTACAAGACCAGATAATCCAGAAAAAAGATAATACATTACAAAAAGATAAATTACTACTCATCTCAAAAATATATCAAACAACAACCATAGTTAAAAATATAATTCAAAACCCAATTTTCCTTAAATTTATAAAAATGTAATCAAACCTAATATTGAAACACAAAAATAAATTATAAGTATTTTTCCACCTTGTCTTCCACAATAAATCATAACATTTATCTCCAAATAACAACGACTACTATTAATGTATCATAATAAAAATTATTTAACCTAATCACATATCCTATTATAGGTTAATCATTTCCATACATAATCTGAATATATATATTTACACAATAAAAACATAGAATTTTCAAAAATAAAATACAACTAGTACTTCTCAAATGAAGTCTCATAGTATTCTACTTTCCTTAGACATATATTATTCCCAAAAGAGAAAACATCTTCCAAATTAACGTTTATCACATAATCACTAAATCATTTTACAATACCAAGGATATCCATTTGAAAAAAAAATATCCAAATTAAATTATTCATAATCTGTAAAATCCTATATCTAAGAAGAAAAAGTCATACATTCTTGAGGCTTCATGTAGGAAAATGACAGGCAATAAATCCAAGAAACACTTTAGTGTTGGGTACGATTCATGTAGCTTTGGACGACACAATAGGTTGTTACATGAGATTTTTTTCCCTGTTCAAAAACATTATAATTTTATAACATTACAATAAATTGGATAAATTCATTAAAAATAACCATATCATATATTATCCTCAAATGTCATCTCATACATCAGATTTTAATTGCCACAAAGTAACAACCCATATTTTCCACAAATTCATGTATCATATAAATCTAAATGGTTCATTATAACTATATCCACAAATGAAAAACAATTATTCCTAAAATATAATTTTATCATCAGAAGATATAGAGTTACACTTACCAGGGAAATGTCTCACAAAGTAATCCCATCAATAAAAGAGCATTAATACTTTTAAATTATTCCTCACCCTAATATCTATCATAAATCTCAAATATATAATAATTTAGACATCTTAATCCTTCAAAATGTTTCATCATCCCATAAACATTTTTTCCAACATATTCATCAATACTTAGTTTTTTCGCATAGAAAATATTGAATCATTACCAACGATTCAATAATGTCAAAAAATTAACTATAATATAATCAATAACATTCCTATGTCATTTTCAGCTTCTTCATCCTCATTTGTAATGGAAAAATGTTTTGGTAAATAGGTATTTTTATGTTCCCAATGATACCATTCCCAAGACATATTCGTATGAAATCTATTTTCATAATGACCATGCCCACCAAATTTAAAACATTAAATTGATCACTCATAATGAAATTCTTTTTCTTTTCTTGAGTTAAATGAATGATTCCTTTTTCCATAATGGGTTATTAAATTACAGAGTTCATTGCTACATCTATAACATACTCTCATCCCATTAAACTTTTTTATTGGTGTCACTTTCCACATCCTTGAAACACATTTTTTTGAATAAATTGACCTTTTGATTATTACCTTAACATCTATAGGGATTTGTTTCTACCAAATATGATTCCTTTTAAAAATCAACAAGTATCAGGTGGTCAATCATTACTCTAGATAGATGGTTGAGAATAACAACAAAAGGTACCATTGCATATCCCATTTTATTGGGTTTCTTATTTATAAATCCTCCATAGATTCTTTCACATCTATTGATACATTGGATCCTGATAGATCTATCCATTTTCTAAAACCAAAGAAGGTCAGTGTGAGTATATTAGTAAAACCATCTTATACTATATTATTTTTTTCAAATAAACGGAGACATTAATTGGTCACCCATTTCATGCCCAAAGAATATAATATCTTATTTTGAGGGAAAGCACTATGATATACATATACATGTAATCTTACAATCAATTAATTTGTAAAAAATACCTACAACTATTTTGAATATATTAATTTATGTGGTTATATAAAACATGTTACTTATGCTTAAATAACATCCTAACCTCTAAATTTATCTGAATTGACTTTTGAAAACAAATGTAAGGCCCCAGCCTTAAACATTACATAATATTGACATATGTCAATATATCACATTGAGGATCATTTCATGATTATAATTTTATAGAATTATGACATAACTATTACATTACATTTCAAATATTACAAAGTAGTAACATCTACTCGAACATATTTTTTCCAAAAATAAAACTCATTCATTAAAAAAACAATTGTATTCATGATAAAAATCTTGATGAATTAATTTTTTCTCTTACCCTTCCTCACTCTCTGTAGAAAAACATTTCAAATACATGTGTTGAGATTCCAATTTCATTAAGGGATATAAATTAATGGAATAAAACATTATTCCATGAATAAATAAAAATTGAAAAATCACATGTTTCAATCATAATAAATATATCTAAAACACAACTCATTAAATCATATGATTTAGGAATAACACATATAAATTATAAATATTGAAGGTTAATTGTTGCATTCATACCATACATTGAATATTTCACAACTACATCGGTAGTAACATTTGGAATACCCTCCAGAGTATATTCCCTAAATCACTCAGGATAAGAATTAATGTTTACATGTTTCACATTAACCAATTCATTGTAATGCTATATCAGGATCAGCCACCATTGGATTATCACAATTCCAGCAGTATATGTAAACTATTCTAATGAAATGTAACATATCCATATCACATAAATCAAACATAATGGAAAGATAACATTTTCACATTTGAATAAAAATGATTAATTTCAAGATATTATCATAATAAATTCTTTCTCAAAACCATTTTCAATAACAAAATAAGAAAAAATTATATATGGTATTTATTATCCTTTTAAAAACATTATAGTTTGTTATAAAAGTTGAATATCAAATATTAATAACGATAGAGGAATGGTCATTTTCACTCTATACGTTAAAAAGAAACATTCTCTTTTTCATTTAGTAAAATGATTCATAAAAAAATATATTACATATAATAACCATTGAATTAAATTAAAATAAATAATTTATAATTATATTACATATAAAATAATGTCATGTATAAACCCATGAATCTCTTAATGATAGGATATTGAGACTATTCTCATTTCAAAGATCATTTTGTAAATAAAATCGATTAATTCGTTGATTTCAATATAAGCCTGAAAAAATCAATTATAAATACAAGATATTAAATCAAAAGTAATATCCAACATATTTATTGTACTAGATAATCAATAAATATAATATTAACCTAAAAAATAGGAAATGTGTTAAAAAGTTCCCTTATGGAAATTCGGTAGCCTAAGAACATTACATTATAATTCAGACAATGATTTGAAATGAAAGAAAATGGTATATCATCATATGGAAAAATATTTAATGAAATAATTATATAGATGATATTATCATGAAATAAGAAATGTTAAATTAAATGATATAACATTAAAGAAGTCATTGACTAACAGAGGAGGGTGAAGGGTTCCTTTTCATTGAGTCCAACTTGTCTCATTTGTTCTTTATATTTTGAATAAATAACATATGTTAACTTCTACAAGCTTTAGAACCTTTTTAATGATTATTTTTTATTTAATTTTACATATCATCATGTCATAAAAATTACATAATTATTTAATATAATATCAATTATATTTTCGACACTCTCTACTTGAGTCGAAGATGATAGTTTATATGTACATTATCCATGTAGTAAAAAGTACCTCGTCACCAGAATATTATTCATGATTTATGTCTCAAATATATCCATTATATATTCATTTAGATATATTATATTTTTATTTAGAATATTCTATTATATTTTGAGATATGAAATGATATGACCCCTTCATGGAGATGAAAAGCCTTACGTACACATGACCACTACTTTAAATTGTGTTTCATGTCAATAGAAATAAAAAAAGGATAAATATGAATATTATAATTCTATTATAATATATTAGATTATATTTGTTTCATATGATCATTAACTCCATACTTTATACATTCCACGTAAGGCAAAGACAAATCATATAACTGTGAGGGGGTGGTAGTCAGTACTACATAAAATTAAATTATCATATTTTTACATTATATATAGCATAAATTTATTATATAAATAAAAATTTAAATAGAATACAGGAATTATAAATATAAAATATTTCATATAATAACATAGTTCTATCATAATGGACACCATGAGAGGTGGTAGGGGAAAATTGAACAATCACCGTTTCAAAAGGCAGTAGATCATCGTACATAGAAACAATATTTTCTTATCCATTCAATAGAGGTGTGAGTTATTGTAGTGATAATACATATCATAACAAATAATATAATTTTGAGGATAATTTTTTTATTTGTAAAAAATTAATAATAATTGAATAAGCTGTGATTATGAAAAATAATGGAAAGGAAGTTTAAAGAATATTCCACCTCTAAAACATGTTAATATTTTCGGTTTCAGCCAAAATGCTTTCTTGATTTGCCTTCTTTCCAAATCTAATGATTCTAGGAGGAACATAGTGATTTTGGGAGATTATTTGTGAAGAATTTGGAGGAGAAAATGGGGAAAATTGTGTTATTAAATGGGTATAGTTTGGGACTTTTTATTAGAGGATGGAAAGTCACTCTAAAAATGCCTAGAAATATTATTTCATTATAAATTCAATTTCGTTTAAAAATGATTAAAAATTTAGTTAGATCGAAGATAAGATGAATATGAGTCTAAATATTATCATCAAATAATAATTAGAATGAATTTGGATTTTTGTAATCTTTATCATTTGTATTTAACCATTTTTTACTGTTATCATTTTATCATTCATTAAACACTTTGAGAAACAAAATAGTTACCAAATAATGATAAATGTATAATGAAAGAGTCACTAGTAATATTTTATACATATCATAACCATTTAGACACATCATATATTTTTTCAAATTTAATATCCTTTAATAAACTATTTTATATTTTACGTTATGAATTATGTCAATTTAGGACACTATTCATAATAAACCATTTAAAAAATTTTGAACTAACTGATTACATCTAAGAAAAGGTATAAAAAATGTCAATATCATCCATATAATTCATATATTACATCAAAATATCTAAATTAAATTTATTTTAACATTTATAATATTATTTATTTGAATCCTTTATTAATGAAGTAATCACTGCATCATCGTTTTGTCAGAATTGAATTTATTTATTTTATTTATAAAACAATTAAATAAAATATCATGATAAAGTGTTTATTTGTAGATTTCTAATTACTATTTATTGTCGAAGATTTCACTTTTATAATACCATATAATTTTTTTTAATAAAAGATACATGTTTTTGTTGTATATTACTTTGCCTTAAATTAATTTTTAAAAATATCATTTTCACATCCTAGTGGCTCCAAGAAGTCCCATTATTTACCCAAGGATTCTCATGGTCTGAAATATCTCATACAATACGATTAATACATTTATTGTAGATGTTTAATATTATTATAATATTATTTTTACCATGATATACCATATTTACCCTTAATAATGATTAATATAATAATTATTTAACATACAATTCCGAATGTCTAAAAATTAAAGGTACTTAATTTAAAAAATAGGATCTTATGATTACAAATCTGGAATTCATATTTCCAAATTCATAAAAGATAATTTACAAAAATTAGTTTAAAATAATTTGTCATTGTCAAAACCAATAAGATAGTTTTATAAAGTAAAAACTACCAAAATATTGACATGTGTTTAGATCCCACTAAAAAGTTAAATTACATAGAATGAACAAAATGGTATAAAATTGTAAAAACATAATCCAATTATAAATTAAAACCAATTAAAAGGAAGATACATCTATATAAATAAACTAGAAGAGAATGCAATTTGATTTTAAAATGCTGTATTTTACACAATTCTTTAAAAATTGTAGCTTGTCAGAAAAAACCAATGTTTCATCCAAAGAAATTTTTGATTTCCCAATTATAATTATTAATTTTATTTTTTAAAATAAAACAAATAAATTTGACCCAAAATATATTTTAAAATTGTTCTCTATCAAGAGGAAGCAAAATGACCTTTTAAAAGTTTTAGAATATTTCAGGCTTAAAATCAAATTCAATATTATTTTAAGCCTCTAAAAATTATTAGATAAATTTAAATACATTTCAAAAAAATGAATAATCATACTTTTGATAGTTATGTTCATTCCCACCAATACAATGACTAGGCATTAATAACCATTTAAAATTATAATAATAATATTTTATTTTTCTATATAACTCAATGTTATGTGAAACAAAAGATTTCAATGAAACCTGTTGTTGCGTGTTGATAACACTATCAGAAAAAGATTCATGTTTAATGTAAAAAATATATATAATTTTTAAATATTAATGTAAATGATAAAAGTACTAATTAAGAAATACATGGGTCATTACATAACAATTCCAATATGAAGTAAACTTTTTAAAAGGTAATAATTTTTAAGTATACATTTTATGGAAAATAAAATTCAATCCATCGAAATTAATAACTGAAAAATTGAGTTGTAAGGATGGTATGAAATGTTGTATTTGTCATAGATGTTAAAGAAGTGAAGCTGTTCACAATTATGTTAATATAAATAGATCCCCATTTAGAAAATCATATAAAGATTACATATTAAAATAATTAAAATAATTATATAATAAAAAATTTCATTAACCAACCATTTGAGAGTAGTAATATAATTTAGACAAAAATTCCAATAAATACATGGATATTGAAGAAAAATCGATTTCTACTAAACGGTGAAATAAAGATTATTATAAACTTATAAAAAATATATTTCATTCTAGAGATTTTAATAGATGAAATTGAATGCAATAAATATTTATTCAATGAATTACCATATAAAAATAAATTTCACTAGATTATCGATATATAGACCAAATGATTTCATCATCAGAAGGAAAAATATAGACAATCAGGATAAAATATAAGGTTATGTCATAAAACCAATACCAATTTTATATCATTGAATAATATTCCGCATTAAAATAAAATCAACAAATGGAAAAATATTTTTCCACAATATTCATTTTATTAAATATTAAATTAATTTATTTTTAGTATAAACACAACATATGTAAAAAATGTTGAATATGTCATGTATCTAATAGATTCAATGGTTACATGAAAACTCATGGACCATAAGTCAAGAATTATTTTGTTACAATATTATTCCTATTATATAGTAAATATATATTTATTATGAATATTTTAAATAACCATAATCATATGGATCATACAATATATTATTTAATTATGGCCATTTATTACAGTTTTTTAACAATTCCTTTTTAAAATCACATTTTCGGTAAAAAATGATATGTATATTTTGTATGGTTTAATTTTATAATTTATTTTCATTTACATTGATGATATTTCATCCTAAAAATAATGCTAAAAAATATAAAAATCATATTTATATATTATATATGAATTTAAAGGTTTATTGTTATATCTGTGATAGAAAACTAATTTAATTATTCATGCATATTGTAGTCCTTGCATACTCATGAATGTTCATAAAATTTATCATGTCCAATGAAATGAAAGAAAGAAAAAAAAATATTTCCGTTATTAAATTATTTTGATGTAATATATACCAGATACATTTAAAAACATTATCCTGATTACCTTCCAAAAAATTTATTCATGAATAATAGACCACATCTTTTCATGAGATTTTATTTTATGGTACACACAAGCGATGTAATTGTATCTCCATGAAATAGAGATTATAATGGTGTTTGGAATTTAATTATTTCTTAATTATAGTTATGTTAAATTTAAAAAATATTTTTTTGACTAAATCTATATATCCATCTATTTTTTATAAATGAAAAAACATAAAATCGGTTCATGATGTTGTAGTCTTCCATACACATGAGTGATGGTTTTCTTCTTCACTAGGATGGATGTTAATAATTAAGGGGTTATATTATAATAAAGATATCATAATAATCTCATAAAGATCTTTTATAAACACGATATCCATCATCTATCAAGTTGTTGCATTTTTTGATTGTAAATGAATATCATTCATTCGCAAGCTGGTATAATGTTATACGCATGTTCCACTATTTAGTTTCCCATTTGATGAAAGAAGAGATAGATATGGTTTTCTTAACTAAAAAAAATATAATATCATTATATGTGATGTACAAGTTTTTTATATCTAAATTGCTGAAAAATCATGTACGTAGGTACATGTTAATAAAATGAATAAGCTAGTTTAATGAATATACATCTTCTTCATAGAACATTTTTAAAATATCACATAAAGACTTAATATCATTATTACAAATAAATATAAATATTAAATGATGTTATTAGGTAATTGAGGATTATATTTGGGTATGTAGAGGTAGAATAAATGGGTTTTTATGTTTTAAGAGGAGAATAAAGGGATGGCCTTTTATAAGTGGTGGTGAGGACACAAATGAATTTTTTCTAAAGAATTGAATTTTCACTCGATTTTAACCTACCAAAAAAAATGAGACATTATCGGAAATTTAAGTTATATTATTGAAATATATAAATAAAATTTGTGATTGAGAAGTTTCTAGGTCATTTTACCCCATTCTATTTTATATTAACCCTTGTTAACTGATATTAACCTTAACTGCTCAATTAAATTTTATTTTTTTCACTATTTCTAGTGGTAAGATTTTATGATTGCCATATTATATAATAAAAATTAAATTGATCCAAAAAACACTACATATTTTGAAAATCAATTTATTAATGTTTATGAAATTAATTTAAAAGTTAACCCTCAAGAATTTGGCAAAATGAATTTTACAATGAGATAATTCTCAAGAGAATAAAATGTTTTATATTAAAATTCAATATAAAATAGATTAAAATGACCGATATTTGTTTAAATATAGGATATATAAATGAAAAATTAAATTATAACCCTTATAAACTGTTATTTTCTATATAAATTTTTCAAATGAAATGAAGATTTTATATAAATGTAATTAATTTTCACTATTCAACATAAAACATATTTTCATAAAAAATATTAAAAACTCATAGTTAGATTATTATTAGAGGATTTATCAAAATATAATGATATTTTTTTAAATAGATTTATAATATGATTAAAATATTAAAAAAATTAAACAAAAAAAATAAATCCATTGTTTGAAAAATTGAAATTTTTAAACACATGATGACTATAAGAATAATGTCATGTAACTTTTTATCAATATGTTTAAATTTTATAAAAAATATATAAATCATATATTAAATTAATTTACTCTAATTCATACATATATGATTAATTTTTTTATTATAAATGACATTTTAAATAATACATTATATTTTATATTTGGATTGATAGGACTTGATGTTTCCATTAGTTACAGCTATCGAAAGAAATTAATTGTATTCAAAAAAAGAAAATTTATAAAATATTATGGAGTTATGTTCCAGAAACCATTAAAATAATTTCAACTTTATAATTACTCATATTATAATGAATAAATATGGATAGAATTTCTTCATTATATCATCATCTTATCACATAGGTTCCTCAAATTAATATCTTTTCGAGAAAATTTTGAAAAGGTTTATAGTCTTGTTTTGTTGAAAATTCATTATATAGTCCAAAATCATCCAAAAAAATTCGTCATAATAATTCTATTTCACCAACAATATGACCTTTCAGTTCTATACAGTTGATGGATTTGGTTTTTTTTACCCTATAGTGATACATAGAACACATCCTAATCCATATAGAGGTTAAGTGGAATATAAAATGATGAAATACCATCAAGATATGAAATGTAAATTTTAAGGGACCGATATACCTAGGATGTTAATTTATTAATATTTAAATCAGAATTTCAACAATTGGCTTAGATTTAATAAATTTCACCTTCATAACATTATTATGAAAAGAATTTGATTTTTTATTCCTAATGTAGTAAAAGAATACAAGATCCATAATATAATAATATGTCATTGTTTTTATATATTTTAATATCAATCAAAATGGATTTCTATAACATCTCATTTTAGTGATCATATCTGTTTCCCTTTTTATAAGTACATTTCTAGGATCAATGTTTATAGAAGAGTTTTTCTAGGATTATTTCTAGATAAAAAGCATGTATATGTCATGTACCTGAGGTACATGTCATGACTCAGACCTACATGACTTGATTTGAAAAAAAATCTGTTTTTAAGAAGAGATGATGTGTTTTTTCAAATAACATATTCAATGAGGACTACATGCTTTTACCCTTGGGTACACTTCATGACCCGACCTACACCAAACATTATTTCACATTTATTGTAGTTTATATTGGTATTTTATTTCTAGAACTCTTTTTTCTTGAATAAAATCCCTTATTTTATGTTTATTAGAGCAACTCATCCTCTAATATGTATCTGATCATCATTGGATATTTGTTACGTCTGTGGTTCCTCTCACAGGGCTTGTTTTCATTCCAGTTCTTCATTGTGGTTGATCATAGTTAGACCCTAGAATTGTGGTGCTAGTTCCATTGATATATGTTAGATGTTTCTTAATGGTTTCTTCTAGGTCTGTTGTTATATCTTATTCCAAAATAATATCCCTTCATTTCATGTGGTACGATGGTCTTTCGACCTCAAGGTATGTAGGTTTCCTCTCTTATGATAACCTCTAACGTTTAGATATGTATCAATCCTATGATGTGGGGATTTGATTCTAGTGCATTTGTTAATGTCGTGGGTTTTTATTATTGTTGGACTCCATTAAATTCATGTCCAACCCAAGATTTGAGGTACGTGGTTCCATTCCAATCTGGCTGATTTGGTTACCATTCTATTTTTTTTATTTTTTTCAATTTCTGATTTAAATTCAATTTCATGAACATACATATAATTGCTTTTATAAATCTATTTTACATTTAATTTTAAGATTTTAAATTGTTTTTTAATTAAAATTTAGAAACCCCCAATTACATTTATTTGCGGTAGGTTCTTGGAAATTATTTATCTTTAATTGTTAAATTAAAATTTTGTATTTGATGGAAATTTTTTAAATTAAAATTTAGAATTTAAATGTGAATATTAATTGTGGAATGATATAATTGTGTTTGAGTGTATTTAATACTAATGAAAATGGTTTAAATAGATTTTATACAAACCAATTGGATTATTCATTTCCAAGAGTCATGTTTTTGAAGGAATCATATTTTCATTTTAAATGGAATGAAATTATATTTTTTAAAAATTTAAGAATAAGATTTTTTGTATTTCAATAAGTCATAACATAAATTTCCTATCATATAAGAGAAAATTGAATCCTTGGATAAATAGATTTTTTTTATACACTCTACACTATGAAAACATTCTTAAACATTCTTGCAGCAGGTCACATCCCCGATGGGAGGGTTATGAGTCTCCACTATCTAGTGTTAGGTGGATGTGAGCATACTCATTTTGATTATGTTCACTATATGGGGTTGGAATTTTTTCATGGTGGGTATAGATTTTAAACCCATTATTTCGTTTTTAGGTGTATATTTATTTTATTTTTATCGAATGTATATTCCTCATGATTCATTTGAGTTTCATAAAAATGAAAAATTTGACCATGGATGTAGGTGCCACATGGTCTGCAAATAGTTATGTGAAACCATGTTCCATTCACTTTAAATCGTGTACCAATGTTTCATTTTTTAGATAGTTCTAAAATATATGAATAATTCATGGTTTCTTCATGGTTCCAAAAACTATGTGAGAAGACATAATCGACGTTATAGTTCCTTAAAATGTGATTTTTCCTTTTCATCCACCTTAAATTTTACCTAAAACACACAGTTTCTCCCCCATTACGATCTTCACCCCTATAATCCTCTTCCCCTTCACTTGGACTCCTTGGATCCTTATTTTTAATTAGATTTTGGTTTGATTCAAACATAATTTATAAATTAAGTCTCTTCATCTCTTAGGTTTTTTTTCATGGGAATGCATCTTGTTTTTCTGATGTTTAAAATATCTAATGTTTTGGATATTCAATTTTTGGTTGGAATATTGATTATTTGGATTCGAACGTAATGTTTTATGGTCGATCATTATTTATAGGGTTTGATGGAGGTGAGGGTCTTATTTTACACCATTTTTTATGTTTCATAACTTATGGTAGGTGGTTCTGTTCATAAAATTTATTTTATGAGTAAATATGATTGTATTGCATCATGGTTGGGTTCTATATATATTTCATGAGGTAAAAATGGTTTTTAAAATAATTAAAGGTAATTGTGAGTTAATTTTTTTTCTCCAAAGGATAAGGGATAATTTCCATGAATGTTTCGTATAGGATTTTTTTGTCTGATTCCTTCATTGTGTTTGATAAAATTTGTGAGTGATGTAAGTCCTGTTTATAAATTTATTTGTTGTTCATACGATGTTTTTTCATGGAAATGATAGTTTATCATATGTGATGCATAGTTTGGAATGTTCATATATAGATTTCATATTTTTTATGGTATTTGAAATTAAATTATAGTACAAAGGGAATTCCATGTTACTATGTAGATGGAATGGTACTGGTACGCAAGTGATGTTGGGTTTCATGGAAAATAGTCCTTGTTAATGACAGGATATGACTTGGTAAAATTTCAATCCCATTTCAAACAATTATTAATTAAAAAACTTATACAAATATCCATTAGGATATAGAACATTTCCAACACCGTTTGAAGCATTTAAATTAATATATTAATGAAATACATGCATTTTATAAGTAATCACATTAATGTCATTATATTTTTTATGAGTCTAATATCTTGAAAATATTCATATTTAGTTTTAATTTTATTCAATATGAATTGTCTAATAAATTAATGTGACAAGAAATTTGAGTTCTTCCCCAATGAGATCCCCAACATGAGGGGAGTGGGGATCACCAAAATTATGAAGATTTTATCTTAAAAGACATAGTTTCTAAATAGAAACATGGATAAAGAGGATCTTCCAAACACCCTATATGGGAAGAAGCCTCAATATAAAGAATCATGTGATAATTAACACCTAAATTCAATGGTTCATCTATTCCATTAATCATAAAACTATAGATAAAGACCCTTAAGAATATATTCTCCAAACTTCTGTTTTCTAAAATAGATAATGAGCTACTGGATGTTAGAAATATGGAGGTAGAAGGTGATAAGTGGTGGAAATTTATTAAGAATATGAAGCCAGAGTAAAAGCTTAAATAATGCAGTGGAAGGTATTACATTAATGTTTTTCAATAAATATTTTCCATGTACTATTCGATATAAAATTAAATTATATTTCCTTTCTATCATGTTGAAAGACAACAAATATATTAGAGTGCATGAGTAAAAATTCACAAGACATTCATCGATTAATTCTAGATTTTATGTTTCCCCACAATCCGAGGTTGACCATTTCATTGGTGGGATAAAACATAATATACAACATTTCTCAGTTCTCTATGTGGTTGATAAATATAATGTATATTTATGACGTTCCCTTAATGTTGAAATGGAGATAACAGAATGTCAATGGTATAATTTGAATAAGAAGACGATAGTGGTGTTTATTTCATTTACTTTGACAAATAAATCAATTAGTACTAAAAAATACGTACATCTTACTGGTCAAAGGTGTAGAAATAATTACCTCAGAAATTTACCAATGTGGGAGAAGAAACACTTTAGCTGTTTGAAGGAAGGACACCACGACAACATTTTCTCATAGAAGAAAGCAAAAAATGTGATGTTGGATATTAATTATCCAGTAAATGAAAAATAGTCCATTATTTCATTTTTTAAGGAACTTGGTATCTTTTTAAACAAATTCTCCAGACATGGGTATTTGATGAAAATAAATATACTAAAATCTAGAAAGGGAGATAACATTCTATCACTAACCCTGAAGTGGATCCCAATAATGATGTGATGACATAGACATCATTTATTCAGTCAATAATATTAATTGTACTTTTTGGTTATATATATATACATTATATCAAATCATAAACATTTAATAGATCTATCCAAACACCACCACTAATAATGATTATAGGTCAATTGGTGAAAAAGGAAAATAGAGAAATGAATGCATACCCAAAAATAAAATCTCTATTTTAAATGATTCTGTGGAAGACATCCCACGAAACCTTGTTATAAACACTTTGGAGGTATTTGATTTAATTATAGTCTGAGATTGGCTTTCCATATATATATTAAACAAACATTTCCATTGGAAAGAAATCATAATTTGTATTTTTAATTGAACACCAATTTTGTATAACTTCATAGAGAAGGGTGAATCTAATTTAGTACCATAACCTCAGGAATGGATAATTTTTTCTTATAATATATTGTTTCTAGATCAAGTTATAGAGTATAAGTAAAGAATATTTGTCGAAAACATGCATATTGTGAGGTGATAAATTGACATATTTTCCAAGTAATATCATGGAATTCCTCAGAAAAAAAGATATTGAATTTAAAATCAATATTATCAATCAGATGTTTCAGTTCTTCAAGACTCCATATATAGTGGATGTTGTGTAATGTGAGAAGATGACAAAACAACTACAAGATAACTTGGATAAGGGGTTCACAAATCCATGTTCATTACCATGAGGTCCACTAGCCCTACTGATCATGAGAATAGATGGGTTAATACCCCGTTAAATTTATTATCTTGATCAAAACATATCATGATAAAAAACATATATCCTCAATATCAGATTGATGAATTTTTTGATCAGTTATATGGTGCCTAGTATATCTCCATGGTGTTTCATTTTTTGTAATATTGACATGTAAGCTGGAAGAAGGATGACATCCCCATGACCACATGATGTACATGGTATGAGTACTTTGAGTTCATATTAATTCCATTCAAACTAAAAATGTCCCATCATTATCCATGGATTTTATTAATGCAGTATTTTGTTGTTACCTCGAAATATTTTCTAGAGTCATTATGGCTTATTTTCTAAAATAATCAAAACCAACAAGAAGAATGAAGAGAATTTGATCACTTTTCTAAATACCACTCGAATGGATATGCATTATAAAAAATATATGATGTTTGAGTTATATTTGAATAATTTCTCCATCATAAGAAATAACATCACAAAATATTGTATATATAAGGATCTAGAATTGAAAAAATAAAATGATGGTTGGTTGAGGCCAAAATTCCATTTGGTGGCTTGGTATTATGTTCAATTCGTGAGATAATTCCAATGATTATAACATCCTATTACCAATATAACATGGAAGGATTAATTTTTTATTGTAATGATGAATGTGACGATATATTCATTAAATTTAAAATGAGGTTTATCAATACTTCTACACTTAAACTATTATAATTAGAGAGCTTTCTGAAAATTCAGTAATGCATTGAAAATGGATTAGTTTTTTTTTATGATGAGTGGAAAATTCATATCATATAAATCAATGAATAATAATTTACTTGAACATAAATATATTATTAATGATGATTAGTTTATTGTACTAATTATTAATTTGGTAATATAGTGAAGTTATCTATTTGGGGTGATGCGTGATATTTATACGGACAAAGAAACTCTCAATTATATATTAACAATGATTGATATGGATATAAACCAATGAATATAGTTAGAGATTACAAAAATCTATCAATACTCAATTAACTACCATCCTGTGAACTGAAACAATGTGTATAATTATCTAAGTGGGAAGGATCCTACAATTTTGACATTAATGAAGATTTATCATGAAATTATTTTTTTATATTAGGAAAATATGGACATGGAAATCATAATATGAGGAGTATTATAAATCCAATCACAATTTATTTATAAAACGTCTACTATATATTAGCTAATATATGATAAAAGTATTTCCCCTACCTTAAAAATGATAAGTTGTTACAATATTTTATTAAATTGTCATGATTACCAAGAATAAAATATCAAATGACTTGTCATTTTAATAGTGTTAGAATGAAAAATTTCTTACACGATACCCATAATACCTTGTTAAATAGATATTATAAGCATTATAAACAATTAAATTATATAAAAAAAACTTGTTGGGTTATTCAAATATTTATTATTCATAACCTGAAAAAATAAACATAATATGTCTAGGATCAAATGATCTGTAAGGGTGAGTAATGAAGAATAAATAATTGATCAATGAGAATATACATACAAGGAATTTCAAATAATAGATAACAATGAACATTCAAATAATTAGATATGAGAAACTAAATATTGAATGGTAATAAACTGAAACACATTTTATTTAGTCAATTTTATAAAATGAAATGTATCCCATGATATGTCGATGAAAAATAATATAGATGAATTATAACTACAACTAAATAAGGGAAATTATTTGTTAAAGTAAATAATATCAATGTCACATGAATAGTTATATCTTCATGACCATTAACACGATGGTTTAAATCAACTTATAGTAACACATTTATTTTGGCCAACATATATGTGTCATGAGAACCCATCAATGCATCGATGATCTATATAAATTTCAAGATCCAAAATTCATTAACAGTCCAAAACATTCCACTTATATAATAAAAAAATATCAATATTACTAATCAAATATCTTTATTTATAAATAATACATAATTATCAATTTTTCTCCATATAATCAAATAACATCCAATATAGACACCATTTGTAAAGATGCTATATAATTTAGGAAATACTAATATATATTGAATGAGAATATTGATATTAATTTCTCATTAAATGAAAAATAAATATAGTAAATATAATTTTTATTAACAATTTCAAAACTAATTTAGATCACAAATATAATAATTAAGAACTTTCTTTAGTAGAATAATCATTAATGATTATAATGAATCACATACCAACATGAAACATCCGAATAATAATATCCAGAAAGGTATGACATTAAATATATCACAATATTTCATCAGAATTATTTTATTCATGATATAACATAAAAATTTCAGTAAATGTACCATATAATTGAAACTGCATGCATAACAACAAATATATCTCAATGGAAATTTATTTGAGACGAAATACCTTACATTACACAACCTTTTTTACTATGGTCATTATCATACTCTATAATTGTTTAAAATATATTAATAAATTATTCCCTAACCATAATCATATTTATAATATCATATATTAATTACATAGAATATTTTATCACCATATTTGAACACTCAATCCTTATTTTCACTATTTCTGGTGTCAATTAGTGAGTTTTATTGTGTATTTTATAACATGTTAATTATTATACAAATAATTTAATCATTGTTTCATAATCAATATAATGTAAGATATTTATTTATTATCTTATGTAATAAGTACATTTGTATTTATATTAGTCCATTATATTTTGAGTTTAAAAATGAAGTACACTATTCTTGGATATGGTAGGTCGTACGTACACATAAAAGATACTTTAATTTCCTTTTTTAAAAATAAATCATAGTAAATAAAAGGTATGTATATTATCATTCCAAAATCATATATTTGTTATATGTTTTATATAGGTTTATAAATACATTTCATTATACATTGCATGTATGTTATTAACGAGTCATGTCTCTTTGAGGGGTGGTTTTCCACACTTCCTGAAACGAAATTATCATAATTACAGAAGATAGAAATCATAAAAAATGATATAAATTAATATAAACTAATAATAAATAAAATATAAATATCATATATAACATATATATAATTAATGTTTATGTCATAGTGGCCACCATGATAGGTAGTAATAGAAACAATTAACAATCATAATTTTTAGAGGCAGTAGTTCGTCTTAAATAAAAACAATATGTGTTTTACCAATTATATGGAGGTGTATTTACATGTTGGTTAAAAAATTTACATTAAAATATCCTTTTATATTGATTATACTAGATTGATAATTGAAATTAAACTAGAGTGTTTGAGATAAGGTATTTCCTCTTAATCTGGTAATATCTTTTGGTTCATACAAAAATTATTCATTGGAAGGATTTCATTAAAAAGGGAGGCTTCAAGGTCGACATGATGGTTTTTGTTATTATATTGTGGCATTTATTTTCTTAACATATTTGTTTTGAGAGTTGTAAATAATTTGTAGAGGTGGTGGACTTTTAGAGTGTAAGAAAAAAACACACTTGGAATTTTTTATTACATTTTAGTTTAACACATTTTCCTACATAAAAATTCATAATACCCAATAAAAACAAAATAATATAAGGTTAATGGACTATATATGTCTATTAAATGGGTATTTAAATATTCTCTTGTTAATGTAGTTCCTTATGATAATTGATTATTCTTTTATTAAGAATATTTTTACCTCAATAATTAAAATAAATTTATAATAATTTTACTAATAAATTTGGTAAAAATATTTGCTGTTATTAGAAATTAATTTTATTATTGATGTAAATATGAAATATATTTTTTCAATTTCCAATAATATAATTTATAAAAATTAATTTCCATATCATCCCTCATGCAGGGATGATAATTCTGGTTTTTAATGAAAAAACATCTAAAATATTTCAATGCATTTAATAGTCCATTTAAAAGTTAAATTGATACTCATGTCCTGAATTTTATTAAATGACAACATAATTATTTAATTAATCATCATATAAAATATATATCATAAATTTACATTTTTATATTGTTTAGATGAAAATTTTTTTTATGTCAAAATTAGTATTTTTAACTCTTTATTAAAAAAATAAATCTTCTATTAAAATATCAAAATTTCACTATAAAAAATTTTATTTTTTATTATTAAATTTTTATGTTTAATTTATCAAATTAAACAAATTAACACCCCAATATTCATATTTTATATTTGATCTACATTAACAGTTGGTAAGTTTATATTTATAAAAATGTTGGTTTTTAAGCGAAATATTTGGTATGTTATTATCTTATGGATATAAAATCTATTGGATGAACATAAAAAAAATTATTTTAAATATTATATATATATTTATCTATTACATCAACTATTTATTATTAATGACATTTATATTTCTAAAATATATTTTTTAGAGTAATAATATTTTCTTTTACATTCAATATGTTATTTTATTGATTTTTAATTAATTTAGAACAGATGAATACATTTAAATTTTTTGTAATGCATATATTTTAATAAATGTTTTACCCCATTACATATATAATAATTTAATGTCTTCGTTATATCCTATTATATTTAATAATGTTTTTTTATTCAATATAACATGATGTTGAATGTAATGTGTGCTTTCGAAGAAATTCACTTATATGTGTAATGTAAGGTAACTCAATGTTTAGTGAAATATGAAATATAGAATATATCAAATATATTTCAAATATTAAATATATTTAAATGTATTATTATATTATTTCCCATAAAAAATTGGTGTCATATTCAATGCACAATATCAAATATAAGGATTATATTTTTGAATTTTGTTATGTTATAATATCAGTAACTTGATTAAATTGTTTCCTCTCAATTTAGAATACTTATCAGTGAAATTTAAATTTAAAATAAACTATTTTTGAAGGAACCAAATCATATAAAGGTTTAATAACACATATTATTAATAATAGTCAATGGAATGTAAAATTTTTACAAAACACGTTTACGTAGTAGAAGAACATATGTGGGAAATAGAATCATTGATATGTAAGAAAGATCCCAACAGTCTTGTAATGACAGAGTGTTCTATAGAAAATATTTAGACTAAGCATGTTGACCACAAACTAATACACCATTGGATTGATTATATTTCATTGAAATCATCAAAAAATATAATAACAGTAAAACATTTTGGTTTTAATCCCATTATTTATGTAGTTAATGAATTATTTCACATTAAAAAAATATAAGTAAATATATGTTTCTATAAACAAGAAAATTCCATCAATTATGCATTGAAATATTCATACTCAATAATATAGCACATGATTCATCATATGGTGAATTAATATATCCACCTATAAAGTCACATCCAATGATCATCTTACATAATTTATTAATCAATTATCATTCCAAAGAGATTATTATCTAATCAGTTATGATGGAGAGTCAATGAATTTAAAAAATAAAATTATCATTATCGTTTAAACAACATGATTTAGGAATATATTTTCACATTCTAATAATGTGATGATCATTTTCATGTACCCTTTGAAAATATGTTAATAACTCGAATTACCATGAATTCTTCCCTATTTTTAGTGTTAAACACTTATTATTGGATATAATCCATAAATACTAAAGTGTTGTAAAATATATCAATGATATGATGTACCGCATTTTTACACATCATTAATCATTTCTACATGAGTCAATAGTTATTCAAAACAATATTTTCATCACCATTATCTTAACATGTGGAATATTATATGGGATGTCTTTCCCACATTTTGGTATTTTTTAAATTCTATCTCTATACAAAATAATTTTTCTAAAAACCATTCAGTATATTAACTCAAAAAATTATTCAAAGAGTACTCCAACACTATTCATACATATTTCATAAATACTGTGTTGATAAAAAAGTATTTTCAAAAAATATTTCACAGATCAAAAAAAGAAGTACATTAATCATTACACATTTGTTGTGTCAACAAAGAATGAATTACATTGATTGAATATAAACATATAAGGAATATTATATTGAGGATTGAGTAATTAATTATCACATTTTCCCAACTACATGCTTTTGTAACATTGAATAACATACTTTTATTATTCCAACTAAATGATGGGGGATTATGCCGCATTAAGAGATTCAACATAAGATATTGTCTATGAGTAATAGGTTTCTATATTTGAGAATGGTTATGTTTCCCATACTTGATTAATATTTTCTAAAATATCTATAAATTATATATATCGAACAACGAATGTATTTGATTCTTTATTATGTAAATATATTAATTTTATAGTGGAACTGATACAATTATTCCTTCTAGTTTCCATTTTAAAATAATGGAATATGCTATATTATCTCATAAAGATGTGATCATTTTATAAAACTAAATATGGAATTGAAAATAAAAAAAATAAAACATCACAAATCTTAGAATAATAATCATTAGTTACATTGGATTAATATTTAATTCCAAATAATATATAGTGGTTGGTAATGAAAATTTGAACTTTCATAAGTGAATCCGCTGGGAGAGTTAAACCATGTGTACAGTAAGGCCTATTGATGAGTATGATGTAACCTGGATTAATGCCCAGAACACATTTTTAGAGTTATTGTTTTTTAGATACATCTATGATAGAACCACTCCATTATTAGTATCCAAACATGGATGTATTATTAGGGATTCCCACATAATTACTAATTTAACAATATTATAGGATGTCATTTTGTTATTATCCTCAATTTATATCATAATGTTATTCTCCATTATTGTTTGTTTATAAATATACATTCCATAGTCACTTCTAAACTTCATGTAATTCAAACTGAAGTTCCCTAATCCAATAATCTCATAGTCGATGCACTATTTTAATTCAATAGAATGATTATAATTAATAAACTCACAAAAGACCAAACTATTCAAAAGTAATTGAATCCCATATTATATACATGATACACATAAATCATTAGGAAATAGAAATTACAAACATGAGACGTAATGAAATGAAATAAACTACATCTTTAAATACTATTCAAATTTTAATTCATTATAAGATAATGAAATGACACATAATAATGGTGAGAACAAATTAAAATAAATAGTAGTTAAAGTGGATGAAATTAATAATAAATTATGATAAATGGACAAGGCATGGTAAATAATAATTTATAGATACCATTCATATAACTAGATAAGGAAATATCAAAATGGAAAGGCAAGAAACTGAAAGATATTACACTTAATCAATGAATTGAAAAAGAAATTTTTCTATATAATTGTTGACAAAAAATCTCATCAGTGAATAATAATTTAATATAAATGTAGTAATTTATTTTTTAAGGGGCTTCATGTTTAAATCATGTAAAAAAATATACCTTCAATTCCGTTAATAATATGATGTCAAACAATGGTGAGAAACCAATTTAAAATGGCCAAATTATTTGACTCATTATAACCCATCAATGCAGCGATGGACTATACAATGACCTGGCTCCACCCATCATTACTATTCTATAGCATTTCTCATAAAATATATTTCAAATAAAGTATATGTGTTATAAAATATATATATTAAATAATGAATATAGAATTATCAATATTTCTCTAAATAATCAAATATATATCAATGCATACATAGTATGTAATAATGAAATATAATTTAAGTAATAATAATATCCATTTTATGATAATAGGGATTGTAAATTAAAATTTAAAAAAAAAATAAAAATATTATAATTTTTTCACAACAGAGTAAATATCCTAAATTAATGTGATATTTTAAAGATATTAAGTAAAAAATATAGGAGAATAATATTCAATTATTCTAAAGCCTCCCATACCACATTGAAAAATGTGAATCATAATCTTTGAATTGTATGACATTTAATTGAAATTATAAATTAATGAGATAATTTTTATTCATGATAAAATTAAAATTTTAGTATGTAAACAATATATTGGTATCTACGTGCATAATAATAAATACATGTCAATGTAATGTAAATTTATATAAAACCCCTTACCTTAACATTCACATTGTCATGTCATGTTAATCGTAAAATATGGTGGTTTAAAATATGTTAATAACTTATAATATAACCATACTAATATTTATAATATAATATATTATATTCATATAAAATTTAGCTACCTATTTGTGATATCACATTCATTAATTTCACTATTTTCTGTGTTTTTTTCTTAGTTTTCTCGAGTATGTTGTACTATATTATTTGTTTTTTTATCATTCATTAGATCATGGTTTAATAATATCCATATCAAAAATCATGGATTAATTTTATAATGTAATTAATATATATGTCATTATAGTACTCCATTATATGTTGATGTTTAAAATAAAGTGCAATGTTCATATAAAGTGTAGGCGTACCCCCGCATTAATGATACATAAATTTTATTTTTTTTTAAAATGAAAACAAAATTATAAATTTATATATTATAATTATATAAACTTATAAAAATTATTTATTTTTTAAATTTTTTTTAAAACATTTTATTATACATTCTATGTATGTTAAGAATGTGTCATATCGCTTTAAGGGAGTATTTTTCCAAGTATCCACAAAGGAAATTATGATATGTACAAAAAAGGAATGCATAAAGTTATGAAATAAATAGAAATTACAAAAGAAAAAATAATTTATAAATATAATATATTAAATATCTTGTAATTTCATCAATAATATATTTTCCATTATATGGGATAAATGAAATATTAAAAATCATTGTTTAGGAAGGCATTATTTCTTCAAACACAGAAAAAATATGTTTGTTACACATTAGATGGAGGTTTTTGTAATTGTTGGTGAATTGTTTTTATAAAAACCATCCTAATATATTAAGGATACTTACTTTTTTATATAATAATATAATAAAATTATTTTAGTGGCTAGAGGATGTAAGGGAAACTAGTGATCTTGAGTTAAGGCGTTATCTCTTCTCAGGTAACATCTTTTGGATTATACAAAGGATTCAATGGATGTGTTTTTTCCCAAATGTGGGTTTCATGGTCAAGGGTAGGGATGTTTAAAATATTATATAACGTCTTATCTCTGTTAAACATATGTGATTTGAGAGTTTAGAATAAGTATGATAGGTTTTGGAATTTTATAGGGAAGGAAAAGGAAACCCATAAAATTTTTTCAAACATGTTAGGTGTAAAATTTATCATAATTTAAAAAATCTTACAAAAAAAAATAATTAATATCTGGTATATTAATTATATATGGAAATTATATGGATTTTTGTAAATTTGATAGGTCATTTAGTCCCTTATGTTAATGATTTAATCCTTTATAATGATTAATTTTACCTTAATAATTGTAATTATATGTAAATTCATTCACTAATAGTGTTTGTCAAAGATATTTGTCTTATTGAAAATAATAAATTATATTCATTCCAAAATAGTATTGATTTTTTCAATTTCCAATCAAATAAGTTCCAAAAATTAATTATTAATTCACCCCAAACGTGGGGCCATAATGCTTGATTTTAAGGTAAAAACATCCAAAATATTTCTATGTTTTTATAGTCAATTTAATTTTGAAATTGATACCAATAACCTCAAATTGGTTAATTAAAAAAAATATTATCTATGAAATCACTAAAACTAGTATAAAACCTAATTTATCCTTATAAATAAATTAAATGATAAATATATATTGATCCAAAATTCATTATTTATAACTATAAATTATAATGTTCAATGTTAGAGAAAAACATAAAAAAATCACCTTATCATAAAATTATTATTTTTATTTCAAGTATGAAGATTATTTTGCCCTAATAAATCAATTAATGAATAAATATTCACATCTAAAATGGGATCTCCATTAAAAGGAGGAAAATTTTCTTTTATTAAAATATATGATTTTCTGTGTAATATTTGGGTTTTACTTGTATTATATATATAAAATATATTTGATGAACATGAATAATATTATTATGAATATTATATATATATATACAATTAATTTAATATTTCCCATTAATTTATGTTCATTAAATATATTAGGTTAAAATAGCATTGTAAAAATAAAAATATTTATGTTTATATTCTATTAGTTTCTATATTAACTATAATTTAATATTAAACCAACGATATCATTTTAAATATTTTTAAACCATATAATTTAAAAATTATATATCAATTTTTATAACAAATAATTTAATGTATAGTTTAAGTAAAATTTCATTTAATAATATATCATTATTCAAAAAAACACGTTATTACATGAAATGTAAGATCTCGAATAAAGATGTTATTTATTGTAATTTAATGTAACTCAGTATCAAGGTAATTACCATGTATAAAATTTATAAAATATATTTAAATTATTAAATATATTTTAATATATCAAGGCATTACATCACCTTACACACTTCGTGTTGCGTGTCATGAAAACTATCAAATGTGAGGCTCTTTTATTAAAATTTTGTACTGTTACACTAAAAATGATAACATGTGAGTTCAAAAAATTTGAAAACTATAAGTTTTTGAAAATAAATGATGTTAAATTTTAATGAACAAACAATTGTGATATTTTGTTCAAGGATATGTGTTCCATTAAATCACAAGTCAATGAACGAATTATTTTATGATGCACTTAGTTCAACATTCAACATTTTCTAAGAAAAAAAGTCTTATCAAGATTTAATTGTTAACTATTTTTTGATAAATATTAATAGAGAGAACTCTGAATATATAGAAAATTTATTTATATTCCATAATGTTATAGTAGAAAGTTATAAGTCTTTGGCGTTAATGAAACCATTTCCCATACCAACAATGAAATTGGAGAACTTCACCATGGGATTAGTTTATATAATTCAATTAATATATAGGGGAAACAATTATATATATATTATTATGGACATTCACAGAATGAAAAAAAAACATAATTGTGTGTTTTTTGGACTTCTCACAAGAACATATTGTACGGGTATAAAATATATAAGTGATACGGATTCATGGAGTTTCATTATCAATTGTATCCAATTCAGATAAATGAATCACATCTATGTTATGGAAAATTCCCCAAAATTCTATAAATATTGACATGATATTCATAATTTATATCCCCCTTAAACTAAGGGATAATATGTATGGGCTATTCAGACATTATACCAAAATTTCATAATGTGTATGAATAGTTGTGGAATTGGTGGAGAAGGATACTACCATTCAACAACACATCATTGGTGATCTGAGTCGATATAAGAAATATAATGATCATCGATGATGAGACCTTGTGTTTGATATTGGAGACATCGTATTCCTCCCCATATCTACATAAAATAAGGTTATTAGATTTTTGGAGAATGAATTGATTAGTCCAATATACTTCACCCCCATTAAAATCCTTGATATTATTATAGTGGTTGCCTATTGAAGGACACACCAATCGAAACCTTATCAAGTACATGATATATTCCATTTATCATTATTTATAATGTCCATACCTTACCCCTTAGACATATTAAATGAAGAGTTGCTACCACTGCTGACTGAAAATTCTTCTGAGGTATAGCTGGTGTAAATAAAAGATTATAGGGAAAATGTTCAACTAAATAAGACAACCAACTATTTCAAAATATTCTGAATAATCCAAAATCATTAAGAAGAAATGAGTGTACTCTAGGAGGTGATGAAATAGAGATTCCCTTATCTTTTTTAGTGTAGGAAAACAAAATTTCTTATTTTATATTTCATAATGGGTGAAGATTATAACAACCTGAATTCATATAAATAAAATTCCATTTTCAATCAATATAGATATAAATAAATATTGGAATAATATTGACTTTTATATGTTATAATATTTAATAGTCCATTATAAATATTTACCAATGATAATATAGACATTGAATAATGATCATAAAATTAGTGTCAAAAAAATGTTTTATAAAATGCAATTGACCTAAAAAATATGTAATTTCCAAAACAAGTTCGATCGTACCCTATTGAGACAATTTATTAGAGATTATGATGTGTTATAATTTCTATACATTTACCATGACTGATCCCAGGATGAGATCAACTAAATCTATCATTATTGAATCAATTTATTGGACATGTTCACGTTTATCGAGATAACGGCCTAAACCATGTTCACTGAACCACCCAATGAATGTCCCATCATCACAACCCTTAAAATTATAGTGTTTACTATAGTAAAAAATATATATGTATCAAGACCCTATAAGTATCATTATATACATTATGTTTTATATATTAATTAATTTCTTTTCATCCTTTTTATATTACATTGGAAATGATTTTTATTTTGATACAATAATGCACAAATAGTGTTTTGGGTTATATTCAAATTCAATTGAAGAAATTATTTGGATAAATTAAAGTATTTTAAAAAAAATTATTAAAATATTTTTATTAAATAATTTTCAGTTAATATAAATTATCATATAATTTTATTGATATGATGTGAATTTTTATAAGGGTTTGAAACATATATTTTTAAATAAATCCAAGGATTAAAATAAATGAATGTTACTATTTTGGTGGATAAAATTCACATATCTAGAACATTATTTTTAAAATTTATATTATTTTTGAATCATATCTCATAAAGCATCAAATAGAGTTTTTTTAATATTTATCATATAGTCGAATTTTCACCTAAAAATTAAATACCATCAAAATATAATCTGTTTATTATGACATCCTAAGGACTCAAATTTTATGAAATTAAAACTATAAATTGTATACATGCCCAAATATATTATTTATATTTCATATTATATGATTTTATGTTTATTTTATTGATTATATAATTCCATTATAAATCCCCCAAAACATGTCATATATATTATAGTTTTAAAATTAATTATTTAGGATCATGAATCACCTCCATATACGAAAAGTAATTATATTATTATTTTTTCGCACTCAAAAAAAAATTAAAATCACTCAGATTTTTATGAATCCCAGGGAAAAAATTAATGGATTGCGGTTTTGGTAAATTTATTTTTTAGAGTCCAAAACCAAATAAATTATTGAAATATCCTATTATTTTTATATAAACTCTCCCAACCTCCCATTTATCATCACTCCAACTACATTGAGCACACCCAAAATCTTTAATATTCTCTACATAGTTCTCCTAAGGTTCCCATAATCTCTTAATAATCCCCACTATATATTTTTTAGTCAAACTGTCAATTCTGTTATTCACACATACCTTTCCGCGATTCAGTTCACGGACCTTATTTAAAAATTTTCTTCTTAATTGTAATTTTATATTATTTAATTTCATTATAAAAAATCCCTTCATGTATATTTTATGTTATTTTAATTAGATATTATTTGTCCTCTCTGATTTCCATCATTATCTATTTTTTTACAGTGCTGAAATTTTGCAACAGATCCTTTCTTTTCTCTCCTCCATTCTATTTATGAACCTTAATTAGATCTTTTACTCGTCATTAGAATTTAGTAAAATTTAATTTATTTATAAAAATTCAAATGATGTGAAAATTATATATTTAATTATATATTATTCAATTTACCATATTTTGTCCTTTATCTGTGCTGCTACTATTCCAAAATTTTGTATGGGATTTACCTCCTATATTTTTATTGAAGCATACATTTTTATGTTTGTCTTATTCATTTCAGTGTAAACACATTGATATATATATTATTCCATAACAAAAATATTTTAAAAATTATTTATGAATGATTATAGTTTCTCTAAATCTCTCATTAATCCCCACATGATCTTTTACGTACACTATTGACCATGCCGAAAAATATTAATGAATATTTCCTTAAATCGGGTTTCATAGTTATTATAGGACTTATATTTATAATTTATCATATTGTGATATGATTATATATGTTCCTATTACATTTAATCATATTCCCATGTAATTAGAGAGTCTTTTATCTCTAAAAACCCATTTATATGAATATCTTTGTGTTTTCGTTATCCTACCTGAATACAATAGTCATTATCCATCCAAATAAAATTTTTTAGTAAATATCATACCAATTTAATTTCATCCATTCTTACCATTATGCACATATACATTTTTATTTGGAACATTCATATATTTCTTCCACAATACATGACCATTTAATTAATTATTATGATGAATTAATCTAGATTGTGTGGTTTATGTTGAACACTTAAGTGTGATAATAAAATGATTTTGATGGACCCACCTAGATTGTGCTCTAATGAATTGGGAAATTTTAGTATCATGGTTCATCAATTTTGTGAAATTGGGTGAACCTTATTTAATTATGTTACTTTTTCTACAATGATGTATTGGTGAGATTATATTTGACCTATGATTATGATTCAGTATTTTGTGTTGTTTCTACTATTCCGATTATTATTCAAGGTTTTTTAGAGAAAAAAAATTATATTTTTTATAATGTGATCCCCTGATATCCTAGAATTTCATTAGTTAATGATTTTGTCTCATGAGATGTTATATATGGGATTATGGAAGAATCTTAATCAATTATGGGACCTTTTTAATCATGTGAAATTTCTATGTTGTTATAGTTGCCTCATGTTTATGGGATGTTAAATTATTCTTCCCTATTTCATATATTTCTATTATATTATGATAACATATTATATATGATAGGATTAAATTTTATTAAACAAGATATTTATCATTAATGATGTCAATTTATACATTTTACTCACATGTAATGTTTCTATGTCATGTTTATTCATGTACTGTTATGTTTTTCTCACCCATTCCTATTATGAATTATCTCATATATCATATGTACTTTGAGGATATAAAATTAATTTATGATCTGAATATGTATAATAATATAATTATGTTATGTTATAGTTTCCTTTATATGTATTATAAATCATGTATTCAAATCATAGTAGGCATAATTATCATTAGGTTATTATTATTCTATATTTATGATTTAAAATCAGTTAATAGTATGTTTAAGAGGATTGGGATGATATAAAAAACATAAGGACACCCAAATATGAAGTTCATAACTGGATGAATACTATATCATATACCTAATCAACCTATAACATGTTCTCTTTCAACTCATCTTGGTAATTTTTATACAGTGGAGTAAATATAGCTCATTCTATAGAAATAAATATAAATATCAAACTCAACTCCTTTAACTTGGAGAAAAGCCAACAATTCCTCTAAAATTATATAATTATTTTGATCGAACATAAGAAGAAAAATGGAGGGAGATATTTCTATGTCTAATTATAGGATTTCAATGTCTAATTGATTTTTAAATGAAATTCTTATTAGGATGGAAAAACACATAAATATATAATATAAAGATATAATAAAAGTGCAACGACTTTGTTATTGTCGACCGATCTAATCAATTGGATTAAACAGATCATAATGCATTTTAAATGATAATAATATATCCATTTAATAGTTACCATTATGAATATTAAATATTAAGTATATTGAAAAAGTAGGAATGAGAATAATGGATGAAAAAATAGACTCAACCAATTGGATAATACACATTAATGCACATTTATTTGATGATACGAGGTAGATATTGTAATTTCTATTTTACTTTGACAAGTCACTATATAATGTTCAAAAATTTAATCTCAAGTGAATGTTTTTAGGAGATAATTTATGATTTATCTAGATCACATCCCAATTTATTTCAATCTACCCCATGAATAAGAGTCACAACCATACACCTACCTATTAGGGTGAATGCTTTTATAAATAGGGGATATGTTTGTAGTCCTGATAATATTAATTTTTTTAATTTTTTATAATGAAATCAGGATTCAATTTATTCTAATTTTATTAATTTATCTATTATTATGTAATGAATATGAAAAAAATAGTTTTTTTCTTGAAAAAATAAAATTTACATATCTGAGAAATATATAATCTCTGTTAAGTTAACATTTTTACATTTTCAAAATTAAAAAAAGTCATATTATGAAATTATTTTTAGTCTATTCTTAATTAACGTTTATTTAATACCAATGTAAATTTTATAAGGTTCATAAATATTTTTTGGCATTAAAATAATTATTTTTTACTAAATGAGGCTATTAATATAAATTTGAAAATTTTATTATTTAGAAAATTATTTTGAGTAAAAAAATATTTTAAAAATCATCATGTCAAAAATTCCAATTTAGTATTTTTGTATTTTTCTATGATAGTAAAATATTATTCTATAAATTAATTATTGTATACATATATAATCAATATTATGAAATCATAATAAAAAAAATTATTATAATAACCAATAAAAGGAATCCACATCCCAATACATATTTTCCATTTAAAATAATGGTATTTTGAAGTTATTTGATTAATTTTATAACCCATTACTAAATACTTAAAACCCTTATTATGTTTCATTTATTATAATAATTTTATTATGTACATAACTCACATCCATAGGCCCATTTGTAATATTAAATTATTATCTATGCATTGAAATATAAAATAATTTAGAGAACTCCCATTCAAAATAGAAAATGAAAATTACAATGCGAAAACCAATGGTTTTGTCAACATTATCGCATAGTTTCAAAATCCTTTTTTAGAAATTATTACCACCCAAACATACAATCATGTTTACTAAACAACAGTTGCTCATTATGTTCATATCCAATTGCCTCTTATAATACCTCCCATGTTGTCCCATGACATTTTTAAACTACAATAATAGTTAGAAATGTCTTCTCAAGAAAATGTATCCTCTAATCATTTTTTTATTACAAGAACAATATTTAGAATAATAATTATTTATTTCTAATTATTCATAGTGAAATATTTTCTTACAAATTTATATACTATTCAAAATAATCCCTTATAATGATAGTAAAATTTTCAATATCACTAAACCACCCATGATCCTTTATGTGCTTAATTAATTTTTTTGAAATTATCCTAATATTATTCAATGCCACAAATTTCTTTACAGAATACCCATCCCACATCCACTAAGATCTAATCATTAATATGTACTAATATTAAATGTTTTTGGAATATCCATGTATAAAACATGACCCCCTTAATCATGGTATTAAAAGTAAAGATTGACAGACTTGTGGTTTGAAAAAATCCAAAAATTTGAAAATAATATTCACTTTTGAATATATAAATTCAATATTATTAAATTTAATTTCAGAAAACACAAAAAATAACATGATTATGTTGGACCATTTTAAAATATATCATGTATAATTAAAAATATTTCTAAACGTCATTTCCATTGATAAAAAATCCATTGAACAATGAGTATTAAAATTATTATATTAGTGTTTATGATAATGTCTAATTTTTGCATATATATGGTGTGATGGTTATGGAATGTAGGATCATACAATATGAATCCAATATATTTGTGGATATAAGGGATAAATAATAAAATATATTTTCTGTTGTCCAATCCCAATATTATAGAATATAATTTAAGGTTAAGGGAATTTGTTTCTGCAAGATGTTTGTGCCAATCTAAAAGTCAACAGAAACCATTTTCTTCGATCCACACCAATAAATAAAAAACAAAATAAAACATTCACTTATTGTGTATGAATATTTAATGATGGGTTCAATATCAAGAAAAAAATAATATGATTTTTATTGTCTTTAAATATAAATTTGTATATATGTATATATTTTTTTATTACTTTTCAACTATTATATAATTTTTATAATAAAAATATGATTTCATCATGAATAAATCAAAATTTTATTGATGGAAATTTTTTTGTCTAAATTAAGACACTATTATGAAAATTATTCAATTTTACAACTAAATTTTAATAAAATAATATACAACTATTATATTTTAATTATATAAATATAAATTATACTATAATCTAATGAAGAAGAATATATTTTTTATTAGATATAAAAAGTGTGTAACATTATAAATCTAGTATTTTATAGTAAACTATTTTTTATAATTAAAAGTAATCATTATAAAATATAGACTATTATTTTTATAAAATCATTTTTTAAAATGAACACTTCAATATTTCCAAACAATTAATTACTCATAACTTTTTGAGACTGTAGAATTTTTGTGTATAAAATAAATACATTAGAAATATTAAATGTAAATTTTCAATATAAAATACCCTAAAATAAAGGTAATAAGCTAAAAATGTATAAAAGACCAAATATAGAATACCTATTTAAAATAATCATATTTTTACATTATTTTTCTGATTTATAGTTCATTAATCGATCATATAGATTCTATATTTTAATTAAATGTTTTAAAAAATTATTTTCACAGATGAATAACTTCCACATTAACTAGCATACTTTATTTATATAATTTCTTTCTAGTCATAAAAGAAATTTAAGAATAATCCAATTTTTTGGAAACCAATATAAAAAACAATGGGTAAGTATGTGGTACTAATTATTTTATGGTATAGATTTCAATGAATTTTTTCAATGTTAATAATGAAGTAACTTCCCTTTTCTGGAAAATACCCAGAAATCCTCGAACCAAAAATCACTCAATAATAATTTATTTTTTATTTAATCACTGTAAAAGTCTCTAAATCCCTCCCAATGAGTTCCTATTCTATTAAAAGTCCATCATATGTATTAGAAGTTCTCATTCAAAGTATTACACTCCATCATCTTCATTTTATTTCATGTACATTACTTGTAATAAAATATTTTTCTTTCATATTATCCAATATCTAATTTGATTTTACAGATCCATTTTATTCAATTTTGAGTCCCATGTAATGATAAAATACATTTCACTCACACTAAGTCATTTAGTTGAAATTTGGTACACATGTTTTTCAACCGAAATTATTATGGGTTTTCTCACTACAAAAATTTGATTGTGAATACTTTACCTATGTCCACTTAATCATATTCACTAATTTAAATTATCATTCAATAATTGGGAACATACATGTATGTAACCCACACACTTTAAACATTAGAATAATTGTTATGAAATGAATTCCTATGTTGGATTTTTTTGAGATATAAAAATGAATATACATGATATGAATGTGATGGGTTGTCCTTGAATTGTATTGTCATCTAATGCAATGTTTATTGTTTTTTTCACATTACATGCCTTCAATGGTTTATAAGAGGATATAGTAAGAACACAATGTAATGTAATTTCAATTGTTATCATAGAATTATTCTTCATTTATCATGGTTAATATAGTTACCAAAATGATATATTTCCAATTTTATATAATCATATTTCATTATTTGATGTGAAATTATATTATTATAATATTTTGTTCAGGTTAATATTCATCTATAATCAGATATAGGAAAGCCTTATTTTATCATAATTTTATTATACCACTTAAAAAAGTATTCTCTACATGACAACAAATAATTCATGGTAGAATAATTTTATTGTTCTATTAGAATAATGGAAAAATACATAATAATTTAATATGAGTTCAACATTGTATACCACATAGTTCTTCATAAATAGAACAACTATTAGATATGTCACGCATATCATTTATGATCATTACCATGGGATAATATGTATTAAAATTGTTTTTTAAGATTTTTGGTGTAAGTAATAAAGGTGGATATATAAGTATATCAGTAAAATAATAGCATGAGAACATGAGCATCCCAATTTAAAAACGTATCCGTGAAATCAATTATCATAATTATGAGTCATTTAATAATGATTTTCTATTCATAAGGTATGAAACATAAAGAAATAAAAAAACATTGTAATTTTGATAATTAAATTGTAATAATAAATTGAATTGTTCAATATATATATATACACACACATAGAAAATCACTTCTATAATATTCATCACAAATTTTCTAGACTATCATAGCATAATGAGATCATTCCAAAAACCATCACATTATTCATGGTTCACTCCCAAGTCGATCATAACAGAAAATGTACATTAATAATCATAGATTACTCCATAATATTGTAATTTTATTATTATTATATTTCAATAATTTAAATTGAATTTGAGGTAGATATACTACTCACCACTAATATAATAAAAATAAATCATACATATCCTCCAAGATCATAAAACAGTCATTATATCTTGTACCATAATAATTGATGGGCATCATATAAACATAATAACAATATATCTAATGGAAAGAATGATGAATCATAATCCTTTCAGAATAGAATAACCTATTTAAAAATAATCTGAGTTTATAATAATTTTTTCATTATATTTCCTATGGATGTGAAAAAGGATTCATAAATATCTTTTAATAATATTCATATTCAATTACATTAATTAATAAGAATGGTATGAATTGGTAAAATGACTAGTAATTGATAACAAATATCAATTGAATTCATCATTTAGGGGAACATATTTTGAATCATTTATTGAAACATTTCCCATGGAAAATAACCTTTAATCATTATAAATTAAATTTTAAATGAATGTAAATTTTTTAAATCATTATCATTTAAAATTTTTGTATAATTTTATAAATGAATTTATAAAGATATTTTAAAAACTTTCATGATGAAAATAACATTATCACCCTAGAAAACACTTTTTAAAATATAAAACACATTAAAAATATGTATATTTAAAAATAACATTGTAAATTTATAAAGTAAGCCTTATGGATAATTTTATTAGATTTAATGAGGTAGATAATATGTAAGGATATGGCATTAAACATTACATAATATTGAGTTCACTAAAGAATTCACATTGAGTATCTATTTAAGTTTAGTGTTTTAGAAAATTAGTCTATAACTGTTATTACATCTCAAATATTTCTAAGTATACATTTCTACTCTAACCAATTTCATCACACCAAAAAATCATTTTGATTAAGACAAGAAATATAATTTTCATTAAAATATATCTGAATTATTTCCAAGCTTTACCATTCCAAACACCCTATGAAATTTTCTCAAAAACATTGGATGGGAATAAAATATCAGTAAAGTACATTAAATAAGTGAAATGAACATTAGTCCATGAATACATAAAAATAAATAAATAAATCATTTCAAACATAAACAATATATATTAAACATACCTTATTAAATAATAAGATTTATTAATAAAAATAGAAATCATAAATAATACATTTAAATTGTGGAATCAATAACATACATACATTGTAGCTTTCATAGCTATATAGAGAGTTTTGTTTTTAATACAAATCATAGGATATTCTCTAAATATATTTAAGAAAACATTAACATTTATATATGGAATTTTACCCAATCCATTAGAAACCTATCATGGGATCATGAACCCTTGGTTTATCATGGAACCAACCATATATGTATACATTTACCTTGAACCATAATATCATTATAACCCAAAAAAAATAATGGTCATATAATCGTTCAAAATTTCAATCACAATATATAATTTCAAGTTACTAAAATAATAAATAATTTCTCAAAACAATTTTCAATACCAATATATGTAAAAAGGGCATATGGTATTTATTTTACATTTAAAAACATTATTTCTGGTTAAGGATGATAAATATCAAATAATACTAGTGGTGACAGAATTGTCATTGACACCACGTAAGTTAAAAAGTGACAATACCTTTGGCGTTTAGTAAAACAATTGGTAAAAAATATTCATTTTGAAAACAATAGAATAAAATAAAAAATTGTTGTATTTATACACCATATAATAGAAGGTTTTGTATAAACAAAAATATGCATCAATGAAAGGGCATAACAATTAAGTCCCATACAAAGATCATTTTATAAATAAAATAAATCTATTCTGTGTTTCCAATATATGTATACATAAAGAAACTATAAATTCATGATAGGATATCAAAATATATTTTGTCTCATAATTAACGAATTACAAAATAATGAAGTTTAAAATTAATCTAAATAATGAAAAATGGGTTATGATATTCCCTTAAGAAAATTTAGTATCCTAATAGCGTCACATAAAAATTATGAAAATGATTTGAAGAGAGAGAAATGCATAAATAGTCACATAGACATAAAATGTAACTAATGAAGGATATAAAAATTGAATAATTAGTTATGTTCATATCGGTCATTTTGAAGATTTTTGGTAATTCATTCGAAAATGAAAATTTTTATGTAAATTGTCCATATAGTGAAAAACCCAAAATCAATAGAATATTATTCAAGATTTTTTGACTCATATATATCCAATATTTATTTATTTATATCCAGTATATAGGTTTTTAGAAAAGTCCATAAAATTTTGAGATATGAAATTAAATTTTTTGTTCATTGAGATGATAAGTCATACATACTCATGAACGCTACATTCATTTTATTTCAAATTTAACGGAATGAAAACAATATGATAAAAAATTATTTTATAATTACAATATAATATCATATTTTATATATGTTACATATGTTCATTAATTCATTACTTTATACGTTGAATTTATTTCATTAACGAGTCATATCACATTGAGGGAGCATTTGTCCGTACTTCTTCAAATGAAATTATCGTATTTACATAATATGTAATAATAAAGTTATGTTGTAAATTAAAATTACATAAGAATAGGGAAAATATAATAATAATATATATCAAATAATAATAGTGTTTCATAAAAATAGCCACTATGAGAGATTATAGGGGAATCCTGGATAATCATTATTTTGTGAGGCAGTAGTTTGTCGTATATAGAAACTATATGTTCGTATGTATGACATAGAGGTAATTAATTGTGAAGTATGAATAATTCTCAAAACAAAAATCTAAAAAAATTAGGATATTTTGGTTGTTATTAAACTAAATGATAAGAATATAATAGGTATATTGGATGCAACATAATGGAAATGAACATTAGAGGAGAGGCTGCCTCTAAAACGTGTAACTCATTTAGATTTGAGACAAAATGATTTTTAAAATAGATATATTAATAGGTGAGGCTTGTATGAGTAATTTAAGGATTATGGTAGGTTATTTTTTGTATTAATTTGGTTAATCCATGGTTCATGAGAGGTGTGATTAAATGGGTAGATGTGTTGGTTTTTTATAAGAGGTAGGAGGGGCACTTTATGAATGTCATGAAATAATAATTTTTAATAAATTTATTTTTTATTTAAAATGACTCAAATTTAAGTTATTTAGAATGAAATATTAATATATTTCTATATATAACTATATTTAAAAACGGTTTTCCATCAAAATTATGTAAATCAACTTTTTAAAATTATTAGTGTCTTTCATGAATAAAATCAAATTAAATCTTATTTCAATCCTCTTTTTGTGGATAAATTTAAAGGCTTTTAATAAACAAGTTTAATAATTCATTAGTTTGTTCTTTTCCTTCCCATCAATTCAACCACTAGGCGTTTACATCCATTTAAAATAATAATAATATATTATTTTTTGATATAACTCAACGTATTGTGCAACATAAGATATCAATGAAACTTATTGTTTCGTGTTGAGTACACAATCAGAAAAAAAATCGTTATTGTAAAAGTAATATCTTATTCACAAATATTAATATAAATGAAAATATTATTAATATATAAATAAATGGATCTTTACATCCTTCTCCCTATTGTAAATTTTGTCCCTTTATATTTAAGAATACACTAAAAAACATCATTAAATGTCCCACATCGGAAAAACATTCAATAAAACAATCACTTCTTAATGAAATAAAGTGAATTAAAAATTCCAATCGAGATAACAAACACTAGGATTCCGTGTATGAAAACATGCTTATGGATGAGAAACCATGTTTATACATATAGGGGATAGTAATGAACAACATGATTAGGATAATGTTAACTAAGAGAATACCATAAACTACTGATATGTTAGATGGTCATTGATTCCCCATTTGGATACATGAGTAGAAAAAAAATATGTTCATTTTCATCAGTATAATTAATTTATTTATGATATTGACTAATAAAAAATAAATATACATACATTTTATATATAGTTTCATCCATTAATAAATTTCAACCACAAACTCATATTTTTTCCAAACAATGTGTATTCAAGATAACTTGGTCACATCAGAAATTCTATAATCAACTTATATGGTATCACAAAACCCACAAAATATGAACTATTTATTTCCATTTTCTTTATACATTAACAAAGACAAATCCAAATAAAAAATATTAGTAAATGATCAGATAATTTCCAAAAAGAATAATACATTATAAAAAGTAAAATTTATATTAATCTCATAAATTTAGCAAAAAATTCCAACAGTTAAAAAAACACCATTCAAAACCAAATTTTCCTTAAAATTATTAAATCTAACCAAAATAATTTTGAACCCCAACAATAAATCAGACATATTTTCCCACCTTGTCTTCCATTATAAATATAAACATTTATCTATAAATAAAATCGTCTACTATGCATGTATCATAATAAATATTATTTAAACTAATCATATATTATCTATGATTGGTTAATAATTTCCCTAAATAACCCAAATATATATATTTCCATAATAAAAACCCAGATTCTTCCAAAATAAAATGCAACCTATAAATCTCAAAAGAAATCTCATAGTATACTATTTTCATTAGGAATATAGTATTCCCAAAACAGAAAATGTCTTCCAAAATAACCATTAACACATAATCACCAAATCAGTTTTCTTATACTAAGGATATCCCTTTGAAAAATCATAACTTCCAAAATAAACTTATTCTTGATCTATAAAATCATTTAACAAAAATGAATAAGTCATACTTAGTAGAGGTTTCACATAGGCCAATGGAAGGTAATAATTCCCCCTAACCCATTAGTTTTGGGTTCAATTCTGACAGCATTGGCCGACGGTATAAGTTATTTCATTGCATGTTTTTTTATCCTATCAAAAAACAATATAATTTCATAAAATTTCCAAAAAAGACATAAATTCCTCAAAAATAACAATAATATATATTAACATCAAATGTTATCTCATACCTCAAATTTTCATTCCAAAAATGCAATAACCCATAATATCCACAAATTCAAGGATCATATAAACCCAAATGGTTCATTATAACTATATCCACAATGGAAAATAAAATTATTCCTAAAATATAATTTCCAAATTACAAAATTTTGGGTCACACTTACAAGGGTATTTTCTTACTAAGTAATCCCATCAATAAAGGTACATTAATACTTTTAAAATTTTTATTACCCAAATATCTATCATAACACTCAAATATAAAATAATTTAGACATCTTAATCTATATAATTATTCATTATACCTTAACCATATTTTCCAACATATTCCTTAAAACATATTTCCTAACAAAAATCTTGATTCATTACCTAGGATTCAATAATGTAAAAACATCAGTTAAAAAATAAAGTGCACTGTTCATATAAAGGGTAGGCGTACCCCCGCACTAATGCTACATAAATTTTATATTTTTTAAAAATGAAAACAAAATTATAAATTTATATATTATAATTATATAAACTTATAAAAATTATTAATTTTTTAAATTTTTTTTAAAACATTTCATTATACATTCTATGTATGTTAAGAATGTGTTATATCGCTTTAAGGGAGTATTTTTCCAAGTATCCACAAAGGAAATTATGATATGTACAAAAAAGGAATGCATAAAGGTATGAACTAAATAGAAATTACAAAAGAAAAAATAATTTATAAATATAATATATTAAATATCTTGTAATTTAATCAATAATATATTTTCCATTATATGGGATAAATGAAATATTAAAAAACATTGTTTAGGAAGGAATTATTTCTTCAAACACAGAAAAAATATGTTTGTTACACATTAGATGGAGGTTCTTGTAATTGTTGGTGAATTGTTTTTATAAAAACCATCCTAATATATTAAGGATACTTAATTTTTTATATAATAATATAATAAAATTATTTTAGTGGCTAGAGGATGTAAAGGAAACTAGTGATCTTGAGTTAAGGCGTTATCTCTTCTCAGGTAACATCTTTTGGATTATACAAAGGATTCAATGGATGTGTTTTTTCCCAAATGTGGGTTTCATGGTCAAGGGTAGGGATGTTTAAAATATTATATAATGTCTTATCTCTGTTAAACATATGTGATTTGAGAGTTTAGAATAAGTATGATAGGTTTTGGCATTTTATAGGGAAGGAAAACGACACACATACAATTTTTTAAAACATGTTAGGTGTAAAAATTATCATAATTTAAAAAATCTTACGAAACAAAAAAATCATTAATATCTGGTATATTAATTATATATGGAAATTATATGGATTTTTGTAAATTTGATAGGTCATTTAGTCCCTTATGTTAATGATTTAATCCTTTATAATAATTAATTTTACCTTAATAATTGTAATTATATTTAAATTCATTCACTAATAGTGTTTGTCAAAAATATTGGTCGTATTGAAAATAATAAATTATATTCATTCCAAAATAGTATTGATTTTTTCAATTTCCTATCAAATAAGTTCCAAAAATTAATTATTAATTCACCCCAAACTTGGGGCCATAATGCTTGATTTTAAGGTAAAAACATCCAAAATATTTCTATGTTTTTATAGTCAATTTAATTTTGAAATTGATAGCAATAACCTCAAATTGGTTAATTAAAAAAAATATTATCTATGCAATCACTAAAACTAGTATAAAACCTAATTTATCCTTATAAATAAATTAAATGATAAATATATATTGATCCAAAATTCATTATTTATAACTATAAATTATAATGTTCAATGTTAGAGAAAAACATAAAAAAATCACCTTATCATAAAATTATTATTTTTATTTCAATTATGAAGATTATTTTGCCCTAATAAATCAATTAATGAATAAATATTCATATCTAAAATGGGATCTACATTAAAAGGAGGAAAATTTTCCTTTATTAAAATATATGATTTTCTGTGTAATATTTGGGTTTTACTTGTATTATATATATAAAATATATTTGATGAACATGAATACTATTATTATGAATATTATATATATATATACAATTAATTTAATATTTCCCATTAATTAATGTTCATTAAATATATTAGGTTAAAATAGGATTGTAAAAATAAAAAAATTTATGTTTATATTCTATTAGTTTCTATATTAGCTATAATTTAATATTAAACCAACGATATCATTTTAAATATTTTTAAACCATATAATTTAAAAATTATATATCAATTTTTATAACTAATAATTTAATGTATAGTTTAAGTAAAATTTAATTTAATAATATATCATTATTCAAAAAAACATGTTATTACATGAAATGTAAGATCTCGAATAAAGATGTTATTTATTGTAATTTAATGTAACTCAGTATCAAGGTAATTACCAAGTATAAAATTTATAAAATATATTTAAATTATTAAATATATTTTAATATATCAAGGCATTACATCACCTTACACACTTCGTGTTGCGTGTCATGAAAACTATCAAATGTGAGGCTCTTTTATTAAAGTTTTGTACTGTTACACTAAAAATGATAACATGTGAGTTCAAAAAATTTGAAAACTATAAGTTTTTGAAAATAAATGATGTTAAATTTTAATGAACAAACAATTGTGATATTTTGTTCAAGGATATGTGTTCCATTAAATCCCAAGTCAATGAAAGAACTATTGTATGATGCACTTAGATCAACATTCAACATTTTCTAAGATAAAAAGTCTTATCAAGATATAATTGTTAACTATTTTTTGATAAATATTAATAGAGAGAACTCTGAATATACAGAAAATTTATTTATATTCCATAATGTTATAGTAGAAAGTTATAAGTCTTTGGCGTTAATGAAACCATTTCCCATACCAACAATGAAATTGGAGAACATCACCATGGGATTAGTTTATATAATTCAATTAATATATAAGGGAAACAATTATATATATATTATTATGGACATTCATAGAATGAAAAAAAACATAATTGTGAGTTTTTTGGACTTATCACAAGAACATATTGTACGGGTATAAAATATATAAGTGATACGGCTTCATGGAGTTTCATTATCAATTGTATCCAATTCAGATAAATGAATCACATCTATGTTATGGAAAATTCCCCAACATTCTATAAATATTGACATGATATTCATCATTTTTATCCCCCTTAATCTAAGGGATAATATGTATGGACTATTCAGAAATTATACCAAAATTTCATAATGTGTATGAATAGTTGTGGAATTGGTGGAGAAGGATACTACCATTCAACAACACATCATTGGTGATCTGAGTCGATATAAGAAATATAATGATCATCGATGATGAGACCTTGTGTTTGATATTGGAGACATCGTATTCCTCCCCATATCTATATAAAATAAGGTTATTAGATTTTTGGAGAATGAATTGATTAGTCCAATATACTTCACCCCCATTAAAATCCTTGATTTTATTATAGTGGTTGCCTATTGAAGGACACACCAATCGAAACCTTATCAAGTACATGATATATTCCATTTATCATTATTTATAATGTCCATACCTTACCCCTTAGACATATTAAATGAAGAGTTGCTACCACTGCTGAATGAAAATTCTTCTGAGGTATAGCTGGTGTAAATAAAAGATTATAGTGAAAATGTTCAACTAAATAAGACAACCAAATATTTCGAAATATTCTGAATAATCCAAAATCATTAAGAATAAATGAGTGTACTCTAGGAGGTGATGAAATAGAGATTCCCTTATCTTTTTTAGTGTAAGAAAACAAAATTTCATATTTTATATTTCATAATGGGTGAAGATTATAACAACCTGAATTCATATAAATAAAATTCCATTTTCAATCAATATAGATATAAATAAATATTGGATTAATATTGACTTTTATATATTATCATATTTAATAGTCCATTATAACTATTTACCAATGATAATATAGACATTGAATATTGATCATAAAATTAGTGTCAAAAAAATGTTTTATAAAATGCAATTGACCTAAAAAATATGTAATTTCCAAAACAAGTTCGATCGTACCCTATTGAGACAATTTATTAGAGATTATGATGTGTTATAATTTCTATACATTTACCATGACTGATCCCAGGATGAGATCAACTAAATCTATCATTATTGAATCAATTTATTGGACATGTTCACGTTTATCGAGATAACGGCCTAAACCATGTTCACTGAACCACCCAATGAATGTCCCATCATCACAAACCTTAAAATTATATTGTTTACTATAGTAAAAAATATATATGTATCAAGACCCTATAAGTATCATTATATACATTATGTTTTATATATTAATTAATTTCTTTTCATCCTTTTTATATTACATTGGAAATGATTTTTATTTTGATACAATAATGCAAAAATAGTGTTTTGGGTTATATTCAAATTCAATTGAAGAAATTATTTGGATAAATTAAAGTATATTCTTAAAAAATAATTTTTTATTTAAATATTTTTATTAAATAATTTTCAGTTAATATAAATTATCATATAATTTTATTGATATGATGTGAATTTTTTAGAAGGGTTTGAAACATATATTTTTAAATAAATCCAAGGATTAAAATAAATGAATGTTACTATTTTGGTGGATAAAATTCACATATCTAGAACATTATTTTTAAAATATATATTATTTTTGAATCATATCTCATAAAGCATCAAATATAGTTTTTTTAATATTTATCATATAGTCGAATTTTCACGTACAAATTAAATACCATCAAAATATAATCTGTTTATTATGACATCCTAAGGACTCAAATTTTATGAAATTAAAACTATAAATTGTATCCATGCCCAAATATATTATTTACATTTCATATTATATGATTTTATGTTTATTTTATTGATTATATAATTCCATTATAAATCCCCCAAAACATGTCATATATATTATAGTTTTAAAATTAATTATTTAGGATCATGAATCACCTCCAAATACGAAAAGAAATTATATTATTATTTTTTCGCACTCAAAAAATAATTAAAATCACTCAGATTTGTATGAATCCCAGGGAAAAAATTAATGGATTGTGGTTTTGGTAAATTTATTTTTTAGAGTCCAAAACCAAATAAATTATTGAAATATCATATTATTTTTATATAAACTCTCCCAACCTCCCATTTATCATCACTCCAACTCCATTGAGCACACCCAAAATCTTTAATATTCTCTACATAGTTCTCCTAAGGTTCCCATAATCTCTTAATAGTCCCCACTATATATTTTTTAGTCAAACTGTCAATTCTGTTATTCACACCTACCTTTCTGCGATTCAGTTCACGGACCTTATTTAAATATTTTCTTCTTAATTGTAATTTTATATTATTTAATTTCATTATAAAAAATCCCTTCATGTATATTTTATGTTATTTTAATTAGATATTATTTTTCCTCTCTGATTTCCATCATTATCTATTTTTTTACATTGCTGAAATTTTGCAACAGATCCTTTCTTTTCTCTCCTCCATTCGATTTATGAACCTTAATTAGAACTTTTACTCGTCATCAGAATTTAGTAAAATTTAATTTATTTATAAAAATTCAAATGATGTGAAAATTATATATTTAATTATATATTATTCAATTTATCATATTTTTGCCTTTATCTGTGCTGCTACTATACCAAAATTTTTTATGGGATTTACCTCCTATATTTTTATTGAAGCATACATTTTTATGTTTGTCTTATTCATTTCAGTGTAAACACATTAATATATATATTATTCCATAACAAAAATATTTTAAAAATTATTTATGAATGATTATAGTTTCTCTAAATCTCTCATTAATCCCCACATGATCTTTTACGTACACTATTGACCATGCCGAAAAATATTAATGAATATTTCCTTAAATCGGGTTTCATAGTTATTATAGGACTTGTATTTATAATTTATAATATTGTGATATGATTCTATATGTTCCTATTACATTTAATCATATTCCCATGTAATTAGAGAGTCTTTTATCTCTAAAAACCCATTTATATGAATATCTTTGTGTTTTCGTTATCCTACCTGAATGCAATCGTCATTATCTATCCAAATAAAATTTTTTAGTAAATATCATACCAATTTACATTCATCCATTCTTACCATTATGCACATATACATTTTTATTTGGAACATTCATATATTTCTTCCAAAATACTTGACCATTTAATTAATTATTATGATGAATTAATCTAGATTGTGTGGTTTATGTTGAACACTTAAGTGTGATAATAAAATGATTTTGATGGACCCACCTAGATTGTGCTCTTATGAATTGGGAAATTTTAGTATCATGGTTCATCAATTTTGTGAAATTGGGTGAACCTTATTTAATTATGTTACTTTTTCTACAATGATGTATTGGTGAGATTATATTTGACCTATGATTATGATTCAGTATTTTGTGTTGTTTCTACTATTTCGATTATTATTCAAGGTTTTTTAGAGAGAAAAAATTATATTTTTTATAATGTGATCCCCTGATATCCTAGAATTTCATTAGTTAATGATTTTGTCTCATGAGATGTTATATATGGGATTATGGAAGAATCTTAATCAATTATGGGACCTTTTTAATCATGTGAAATTTCTATGTTGTAATAGTAGCCTCATGTTTATGGAATGTTAAATTATTCTTCCCTATTTCATATATTTCTATTATATTATGATAACATATTATATATGATAGGATTAAATTTTATTAAACAAGATATTTATCATTAATGATGTCAATTTATACATTTTACTCACATGTAATGTTTCTATGTCATGTTTATTCATGTATTGTTATTTTTTTCTCACCCATTCCTATTATGAATTATCTCATATATCATATGTACTTTGAGGATATAAAATTCATTTATGATCTGAATATGTATAATAATATAATTATGTTATGTTATAGTTTCCTTTATATGTATTATAAATCATGTATTCAAATCATAGTAGGCATAATGATCATTAGGTTATTATTATTCTATATTTATGATTTAAAATCAGTTAATTTTATGTATAAGAGGATTGGGATGATATAAAAAACATAAGGACACCCAAATATGAAGTTCATAACTGGATGAATACTATATCATATACCTAATCAACCTATAACATGTTCTCTTTCAACTCATGTTGGTAATTTTTATACAGTGGAGTAAATATAGCTCATTCTATAGAAATAAATATAAATATCAAACTCAACTCCTTTAACTTGGAGAAAAGCCAACAATTCCTCTAAAATTATATATTTATTTTGATCGAACATAAGAAGAAAAATGGAGGGAGATCTTTCTATGTATAATTATAAGATTTCAATGTCTAATTGATTTTTAAATGAAATTCTTATTCGGATGGAAAAACACATAAATATATAATATAAAGATATAATAAAAGTGCAACGACTTTGTTATTGTCGACCGATCTAATCAATTGGATTAAACAGATCATAATGCATTTTAAATGATAATAATATATCCATTTAATAGTTACCATTATGAATATTTAATATTAAGTATATTGAAAAAGTAGGAATGAGAATAATGGATGAAAAAATAGACTCAACCAATTGGATAATACAAATTAATGCACATTTATTTGATGATACGAGGTAGATATTGTAATTACTATTTTACCTTGACAAGTCACTATATAATGTTCAAAAATTTAATCTCAAGTGAATGTTTTTAGGAGATAATTTATGACTTATCTAGATCAAATCCCAATTTATTTCAATCTACCCCATGAATAAGAGTCACAACCATACACCTACCTATTAGGGTGAATGCTTTTATAAATAGGGGATATGTTTGTAGTCCTGATAATATTAATTTTTTTAATTATTTATAATGAAATTAGGATTCAATTTATTCTAATTTTATTAATTTATCTATTATTATGTAATGAATATGAAAAAAATAGTTTTTTTCTTGAAAATATAAAATTTACATATCTGAGAAATATATACTCTCTGTTAAGTTAACATTTTTACAATTTCAAAATGAAAAAAAATCATATTATGAAATTATTTTTAGTCTATTCTTAATTAACGTTTATTTAATATCAGTGTAAATTTTATAAGGTTCCTAAATATTTTTTGGCATTAAAATAATTATTTTTTACTAAATGAGGCTATTAATATAAATTTGAAAATTTTATTGTTTTGAAAATTATTTTGAGTAAAAAAATATTTTAAAAATCATCATGTAAAAAATTCCAATGTAGTATTTTTGTATTTTTCTATGATAGTAAAATATTATTCTATAAATTAATTATTTTATACATATATAATCAATATTATGAAATCATAATCAAAAAAATTATTATAATAACCAATAAAAGGAATCCACATCCCAATACATATTTTCCATTTAAAATAATGGGATTTTGAAGTTATTTGATTAATTTTATAACCCATTACTAAATACTTAAAACCCTTATAATGTTTCATTTTTTATAATAATTTTATTATGTACATAAATCACATCCATAGGCCCATTTGTATTATTAAATTATTATCTATGCATTGAAATATAAAATAATTTAGAGAACTCCCATTCAAAATAGAAAATGAAAATTACAATGGGAAAACCAATGGTTTTGTCAACATTATCGCATAGTTTCAAAAACATTTTTTAGAAATTATTACCACCCAAACATACGATCATGTTTACTAAACAACAGTTGATCATTATGTTCATATCCAATTGCCTCTTATAATACCTCCCATGTTGTCCCATGACATTTATAAACTACAATAATAGTTAGAAATGTCTTCTCAAGAAAATGTATCCTCTAATCATTTTTTTATTACAAGAACAATATTTAGAATAATAATTATTTATTTCTAATTATTCATAGTGAAATATTTTCTTACAAATTTATATACTATTCAAAATAATCCCTTATAATGATAGTAAAATTTTCAATATCACTAAACCACCCATGATCCTTTATGTGCTTAATTAATTTTTTTGAAATTATCCTAATATTATTCAATGCCACAAATTTCTTTACAGAATACCCATCCCACATCCACTAAGATCTAATCATTAATATGTACTAATATTAAATGTTTTTGGAATATCCATGTATAAAACATGACCCCCTTAATCATGGTATTAAAAGTAATGATTGACAAACTTGTGGTTTGAAAAAATCCAAAAATTTGAAAATAATATTCACTTTTGAATATATAAATTCAATATTATTAAATTTATTTTCAGAAAACACAAAAAATAACATGATTATGTTAATATATCATGTATAATTAAAAATATTTCTAAACGTCATTTCCATGGATAAAATATCCATTGAACAATGAGTATTAAAATTATTTTATTAGTGTTTATGATAATGTCTAATTTTTGCATATATATGGTGTGATGGTTATGGAATGTAGGATCATACAATATGAATCCAATATATTTGTGGATATAAGGGATAAATAAGAAAATATATTTTCTATTGTCCAATCCCAAGATTATAGAATATAATTTAAGGTTAAGGGAATTTGTTTCTGCAAGATGTTTGTGCCAATCTAAAAGTCAACAGAAACCATGTTCTTCGATTCACACCAATAAATAAAAATCAAAATAAAACATTCACTTATTGTGTATGAATATTTAATGATGGGTTCAATATCAAGAAAAAAATAATATGATTTTTATTTTCTTTAAATATAAATTTGTATATATGTATATATTTTTTTATTACTTTTCAACTATTATATAATTTTTATAATAAAAATATTATTTTATCATGAATAAATCAAAATTTTATTGATGGAAGTTTTTTTGTCTAAATTAATACACTATTATGAAAATTATTCAATTTTACAACTAAATTTTAATAAAATAATATACAACTATTATATTTTAATTATATAAATATAAATTATACTATAATCTAATGAAGAAGAATATATTTTTTATTAGATATAAAAGTGTGTAACATTATAAATCTAGTATTTTATAGTAAACTATTTTTTATAATTAAAAGTAATCATTATAAAATATAGACTATTATTTTTATAAAATTATTTTTTAAAATGGACACTTCAATATTTCCAAAAAATTAATTACTCATAACTTTTTGAGACTGTAGAATTTTTGTATAGAAAATAAATACATTAGAAATATTAAATGTAAATTTTCAATATAAAATACCCTAAAATAAAGGTAATAAGCTAAAAATGTATAAAAGACCAAATATAGAATACCTATTTAAAATAATCATATTTTTACATTATTTTACTGATTTATAGTTCATTAATCGATCATATAGATTCTATATTTTAATTAAATGTTTTAAAAAATTATTTTCACAGATGAATAACTTCCACATTAACTAGCATACTTGATTTATATAATTTCTTCCTAGTCATAATAGAAATTTAAGAATAATCCAATTTTTTGGAAACCAATATAAAAAACAATGGGTAAGTATGTGGTACTAATTATTTTATGGTATAGATTTCAATGAATTTTTTCAATGTTAATAATGAAGTCACTTCCCTTTGCCGGAAAATACCCAGAAATCCTTGTAACACCCCAAGATTTCATAGTGTGTTATTTCTTCAAAATAATTCAATAACATGCACTACACGCAACACCGAGTTCAAGCGCACCATGACTCACCAAACAAGCCGTTCAAAAAAGGTTATGAATAGTATTAACTAAATTTTAAACTTTTTATAATCCTTATAATTTTAGAATCCATATTATGAGTTTCTTAGACATAATGTAAGAACAAATTCATCTTCAGTATTGTAGTTTTACCAACTTTTAATAGTGAACCCTTTTTAAATAAATTATTTCAAACTTTTTGACTAAATGGGGACATCAAAAAAAATTTAAAATGAAACATCCCAAGCTTACACGGTACGCTTTCCTTTGAATAAAACAGTAGCGTGTGTTGTACGCAACTTCGAGTTTTAACACACACCACAACCGATCAAACTAACCGTTATGGATAGTAATACCTAAATTTTGAAATCATATATATTTTATATTTCAAAATGGACTTCATTTTTGGATTCGGAATATCGAAATTAGTCTAGGGTGAAATTTTGGTACTTTTCGGATAACTTTCATATTTTGATGAATAGTGAAAATTACTAAATTTTAATTAAAAACAACTTTTTTAATCAAAATAATTAATAGTGATAAATTATGAATTTGAGTGGTTTTAAAGTATATTTAGAATATATTTTTACCATTTAATATAATGTTGGTCATTGGACATAATTTTACAATTAAACCAAACATAAACAAGTGTCAATCTTTTGATATTTATTATCTCTTAAAAACACGCTTTTTGTTTTGACAGCGGGAATTAATTTTAAATTAATTTCTGCCACTTCTGTGTTTTGAATTTAGAAAAATGGATTCCATATTTGGAATCAGGATGTTCAAATTTTGTAAATAGGTAACTTTTATTTTTAGACATTTTGAATAATTACTGCGGTAAATATTTTATTTACCATGGTTAAAGGGTAAATCCGGTAAATAAGGGTTCAAAAAAATAATATTATAATAATACAAATTTACCCTAAAACGTGTCCTAACCTTATTGGTGGACACATACCTGACCATGGGCATCCTTGGGTCAATTTGGGGACCCCTTGGAGCCACTTGTATGTGGTAGGGACACATTATACTAATAAAGTTAAAATAAAAATAAAAATGGCATAAGCTTACATCTTTTAGAAGAAAAATTTTTACATAGGGTTATACATGTTGGATTTTAGATTATAAATATTAATTAGAAATATAATAAGATTTCCTACATAATGATATTTTATTTATAATTTTTAGACATTAAATAATTTATTTTATTTATGACACAATGATGATGCAGTAATTACTATAATAGTGAAAAATTAAAATAATTGATATTATAAATACCCAAATAAATATAATATGAAACTTTTAATAAATTAAACTAATTTTATAGGATAATATGATATATTAGGATTGATTTAATTGACTTTGTTCGAAGTAATCAATCTGTTATGAGTTTCAAAAAAATCAACTATTGAATAGTGTCAAAATTGACATAAAAGAGTTCTTAAAACAAATATTATATTATTAATTGATATTAAATTTCTAAAAATCTAAGGATCGGCCAAGAGACTTATATCATGATAGGTTCATCATTAATGGACCACTTGGGGGTCTCTTGTATGTATATGGTAAGTTTATTAACCATATTATATAAAAATACAAAGAGACATTGTAAAAGTGAAACTAATTAACTTAGAGTTAATACTTAAAGATAAGGTTAATATAAGTACCCAAACCTGTCTAAATTCTATTGGATGAGTTGTTTTCGACCTATCCCCACCTCACCCTTTGAATAGTCAACTTTGGAGCCTTTGGAAACCGAATATGAATTTATTATAAATTAATATTTCCAGCTTTTCCAAAAGTGCCCCTCACCCCTCTTATAAAAGGGCACTCCTCCTTCTCTTTTCCTCACACCTCTCAAGACACTTGGCTCGTCCAAACTCTGCCCAACTAAGCTCCCCAAATCCCTCTCCTCCTCCTTGAAGCTTCCCCTTAGGCATAAAGCATTTCAAGAAATCCTTTGGTTCCAACCAAAGTGAGTTACCTAGATTAAAGGTAACGATTTCTCTTAAATTATTTTCCTTTATTTTGCTTCTCCAACCCCCAAACTCTTTTTATTTCCCTTATTGTGTAACAACACCAGTATCCTAGGATGTTGTTATAATAAGTATTCAAACTACAGATACACACAACTCCATCTAATGGATGATGAACATAATGTTTCTGTGGATGGCAAACTAACGCCTCACGAAACGATGATTGTTCAAATACATATTACCACCTCTCATAGTGGCCATTATGATGGCACTATAATTAAATATGATATTAATGATATATATTTTATATATAAGCTTCTGTAATTCCATTTTATTTCATACCATTATTCGTTTCATGTTGTATATACATACGATAATTTCATTTGAGGAAGTGCGGACTACCGCCCCCTTAAAATGATATGACTCGTTCATACCACACATGGAACGTATAAAGGATGGTGTTAATGAAATTAAGTAACATATGTAAAATATTATATTATACTGGAATAGTAATATACCTATGTATCATTTGGATTCGATTCTTTTAAAATAAAAATTAAATTGAAGTAGCGTTCGTGCGTACGTACGGACTACCGTCTCCACGAACGCGATGAGATTCATTCTCCATCGTATCCATTCAAGTATAATTATCATTTGATGATTTAAAAATGATGTTTAAGAACTTGATACCATTCTGGATGTGAATAATATACATCCCATTAATAACGAATATGGCTCACATAACAAAGAATATAAAGTAAAATGAACCCGTTAACACCCGAAATGACAATAATTCTAAGATATTATTAACAAATCAATGATAAAAGATCATATATGATATCATATTAAAGTAAATGATTCTTTTATTATTCAATAACAATTATTTCACCATTATACAGGAGGTAAACCTACCATCAACCAAGGAAAAAGTACAATGTAAGGGATTTTCTAATCTCACTTTTAATTTCGTGAGAATTCTATTGTTCACCACTTAATTATTGCATGTGGTGTATGTGTACTGCCCATGATTGTATTCATTGTGTAATATACTTTAATTTATGGGTATTTACATCATCATGGTATGATACTTCTTTCATGGGTGTATGTTTCGAAACTTACCTAATCGATAAGGGAATTTGAGATTTCAATTTCCACTCATTTGGCTTTACACATATTTCATTGATTATATTACCCCAAGATTATGTGTGGAATCACTATTCATTTGATTATGTCATAATTTCCACTCCCCTTCCTGTGGATATAAGTTTGATGCACATAATCACTCCATTGGTAATTCTCAAGTCATTGATATGAATTTGATAAGAGTAATTTTAACTCATTCTCCATTTGTTGAGTTAAACATCCAATTCGTTGGTGTTGTTTTTAGAAGATTATGTGTGAATATCCATTGATTGTTTTACACTGAATATCCAATCATATTTAGTGTATTTATATTTTTCACACATAAATATGTCATTGAATTATCCTTAACCTAAGGATACGACCTTTATGAGAGATTTCATCTCAATTTACATTCCATTGAGACTTCTTTGTTGATATACACCAAATCACTTTTATGTGGTGTATATAATATACTTTGACATAGTATATCATGAATTCCTTTATTCTCATGATATTACATTGTTTTTATTACCTCAATTATTTGTATTCAAGTGTCTCTCTTTTGGTTAGAAACTCTAACCAAAATACCATTTTAAAATGTTTTAAAGAATTATTCTTCTAAATCATGCTCATTAATGTCCGTATTTTAAAAATGGTTTTAAGGATTTATTTTTATGGACATTAATGTTTTAAATTTAAAAATCCTTTTAAAAGTTTCAAAGTGGTATGGGACACTTTGATTCAAAAATCTATTTTTAAATGGCTTCTTGACAAATTGTGTGACTTTTAAATGTTTTCAAGAAAAGGGGGATATTTCTCTCAAATAGTTTTGATGATTATTTTCATCTATGTCAACATCCTTCATTATTCATGATTGAGGTTAATGTGATACAATACAATCTTCCATATTGTATCAAATGAGTAATATTTGACTGTGGATGTTCTATTTTTATACCATTCATGGTTTGTGGTTAAAGTATTGACATTTCGTATGCTAGTTTTAATACGAATGTTTATTTTATGCTTAAACATATTCATATGAGGAATGCATTGGACTTAATATGTGACGGGTGGAGCCCGCTATAGCTCCTCGATGCATCGGTAGGTCTCATGAGACAAACTAGTGTCTTGGAACAAGGCCTTGGCAAAATCTTATTTGTAGTCTTGGCACGAGGCCTTGGCTATGTGGTTATGATAGTCTGGCATTATGCATTCCATCATTATGAAAGTGGTTATTGATATTGCATGTGATCATTCGACTAGTAGAATATCCATGTGAGTAAGTAAATGGCATTATTTCATTTTACCTTTGCCATTTTATGCTGAAGTTCAAGTTTAAAAGGCTTTTATTTTAGTTATAAATTGCCTTAAGTGTTTATGCTTATTTATGAAAGCTTCTGCTATAATGTTATCCTTACTGAGCATCCGAGCTCACCCCTTTCAATGTTTTATTTTCCCAGGATTATGAAGAAGTAATTTATGAATGACCTGCAGGGATAGTATGAGCGGATATGAAGACAAGATGTTTTTTTAATGATGTAATGTAAAAATTTATGGATGTATCTAGTTATTCCAAGGCTACTAAACTAATCGGTCTTTAGAGACTTGATCTTTCTCATGATCATGCCAATGTTATGTAATAATGAACCGACTCTGGGTAGCTGGGGTCGGGGCGTTACAATTGGTATCAGAGGAAGTTTAGTACAAACCTTGGTAGCTAGATTTAGATAAACTCTGATTAGAGCACGTAGACCTAAGATGAACTTTGAGGATTAGTATAAAAGAACTTCCTAGAATTTTGGTATTGTAGAGATTTTGTGAGTTTTCTGAGCAATACATCCCTGTCTGGATACGAGCAGGTAGAGGCGGCTCTGGCACAGATGTACCTAGCGGTAAAACCCGAAAACACCGCTTTGAGCTAGACTCGAACGGGAACTGGTGCACGACAACGGGCCTTGCTGCACTCTTGGTTACGACACTCCCGGGGGATATTCTTAGGATAATTTACATTTTATTTACAAACCGATTTAAGTAATATATACATAAGATGAGAGTAAATGACCTTGGTTAATCCTAATATGTTTCAAATTGAGAATATGGTGACATTTTAATCTCTAAATGATTTTACGACTACTATTACTCACACAATGCTTTCTGGTTTTAGTCAATGGCTGGATTCCAAGGAAGTCATAGTGACTTTGAGAATGATGTACAAATTGGGAACAGTGGTGGAAATGAGCAACAAAATGGAATGTTGATAGGCGTAAAAGATATCGTCTTTATGCCAAATCAGTTTTCCAAAAATATGATCAACAACATATATATTAACCAACTCCCAGACTCAACAAGGAAGAGAAAGGTGATAAATGATAAGATCTCCAGCAATGGAGACCATGAAGAAAAGAAACCTCAATTTTAATCATGCAGGAATTGTGGAAAGAGACACCCAGGAAAGTGTCTCAATGGGACAACGAAATGTTTTACGTGCGGGAAGGAAGGACATAAAGTGAAGAATTGCCGAAGAAAAATGAAGAGTACTATGGAAGAAGATAAAAATGGTCCCAAGAGTCCATTTACAGTCATTTGTCGTAAATGTAGGGGACCTGGCCATTACCCGAGTGAATGTCCTATTCTATAGGATATTTTCTTGGTCAAAGAAGAAGATATGTGGAAATAAATGGTTGGATAAAAATTTAAAAAGTATTAGCACTCCTTGTTGATGGGTTTACTTTGGAATAATTTTCTCTTGTATCTGTAACCCCACAGTTTGCCATGTGAGAATGATATTTGAGGAAGAATTGTCTCTTCCCTTGTGGATATAGATATAAATAACCATTTGGTTTTATATGATCATTGGGGTTTGAGAAAATGATAAGTTATTATAATTTGGGATGAAAATTCAAAGTATGATATAACATTTGTGGTTAAATTTTGTTATTTTGAGGAATTTATCTCATTTTGGTAATATTAAAGAATATAGTTTTTGAAAAAGGACAACACGTAGACCGTGTGACAACCCGTCGCGTCGGACAAAGCTGTGGGAATCGAACCCACATCCAAAGTGTGATTGGGATTTATCGCCTACCACTGGACTAGGGGAAGTCCCTGGTTAGTGTGACTATTTTTTTTTTGTTAAATGATTTTATTGGTCAATAATAAGATGATTTGGGTTCTTATGTCTTATCAAATGAATACCCTTGGTATAGGAAAATGATTTGGTGATTAAGTGATAAATGTTATTTTGGAAGATGTTCGTTTTGTTAGGAACACTATATGCCCAAGGAAAATAGAATACAATAAGGTTTCATTTGTAGAGTAATGGTGGATTTTTATCTACATTTTTATTGTTGATTTATAGTGATTTGGGTTATTTATGGAAATGATTAACCTATAACAGAGAATATGTGATGATGTTGATTACTTTTAAGTATGTGACTTTAAGAGTATTTGATGTAATTTGGAGATACAATGTAACATGGGAGACTACATAATCAAATTCTTCTATGTTTTGGGTTTCAATATTAGTTTGGATTATATTAAAGGATTTTAAGTACAATTGGTTATTGAATGGTATCTATTTAACTTTGGGGTATTGTTGGTTTAATTTTAGAAATTAAGATTAGTGCATATTTATCTCAATGAATATCCTTTTGGGGGATCATTAGATCATTCACTAACCATTTTGGTTTTGATTAATCTTCAAAGACAATGTAAATATATGGTTTATCCTGCATGGATCATGTGATTCTATAGAAGTTTTTTCTAGCTCTTCCAGTGTGACCAAGTCTTCTTGAATACTCATCGTTTAAAAAAAAATTGAGTTAGTGGCGGAAATTTATTAAAGAATGAAAATCTACATAAAATTTACGTATATCTCATAATGTTCTTAGTCAATATCATAAATGAATTCCTCTTCCTTATGTAATGTAACTTTGAAAAAAAAATGTTGTCCTAGATGGTACCTTAAATCATCACTAATTTATGGCTTTGGGATTGTTGGCCTTTTCATAGCCATGTTCTCTACCACTCTCCATCAGATAATTGATGGTTAGATTTCTCCTCCATATCCATATTTTCCTACATGGAACCCTAGTATGTGTTATTTTCGGTAATCTTCATACTTTCCACTCTTTATTTTAAATAGAGGCCTCATTAATTCATTTTTCGATGTGGGATTTCAACTAAGATATTTTGAAATGTCAAAAATGTGTGATCCCAATACCCTATATTTTGTTGAACCGATGGTACTTCAAATCATCATAGATTGATGAGTTTAAGGACCTCAATTTTATACTTGTTTGTGATTGATGACCTCAACCACTACCTATAAATATTTATGTTTTTCCTCCAATTATATTTCTCTAATTTCCACCAATGTTCTCCTAATCGAGATCATAATTTGGTGGTGACCCTTTCATTTCTCTTTTCCTCATATTAAGACTAAATTTTAGTAAACCAATTTCTGATGTGGGTTTTCCCACAAATATATTTTCTATTTTCAACCTTTTATTTTCTAAGAACAATTTCAAATTGCGAGGACGCAATTTATTGAAGGAGGGGAGAATGTAACACCCTAAGATTTCATAGTGTGTTATTTCTTCAAAATAATTCAATAACATGCACTACACACAACACCGAGTTCAAGCGCACCATGACTCACCAAACAAGCCGTTCAAAAAAGGTTATGAATAGTATTAACTAAATTTTAAACTTTTTATAATCCTTATAATTTTAGAATCCATATTATGAGTTTCTTAGACATAATGTAAGAACAAATTCATCTTCAGTATTGTAGTTTTACCAACTTTTAATAGTGAACCCTGTTTAAATAAATTATTTCAAACAATTTGACTAAATGGGGACATCAAAAAAAATTTAAAATGAAACATCCCAAGCTTACACGGTACGCTTTCCTTTGAATAAAACAGTAGCGTGTGTTGTACGCAACTTCGAGTTTTAACACACACCACAACCGATCAAACTAACCGTTATGGATAGTAATACCTAAATTTTGAAATCATATATATTTTATATTTCAAAATGGACTTCATTTTTGGATTCGGAATATCGAAATTAGTCTAGGGTGAAATTTTGGTACTTTTCGGATAACTTTCATATTTTGATGAATAGTGAAAATTACTAAATTTTAATTAAAAACAACTTTTTTAATCAAAATAATTAATAGTGATAAATTATGAATTTGAGTGGTTTTAATGTATATTTAGAATATATTTTTACCATTTAATATAATGTTGGTCATTGGACATAATTTTACAATTAAACCAAACATAAACAAGTGTCAATCTTTTGATAGTTATTATCTCTTAAAAACACGCTTTTTGTTTTGACAGCGGGAATTAATTTTAAATTAATTTCTGCCACTTCTGTGTTTTGAATTTAGAGAAATTGATTCCATATTTGGAATCAGGATGTTCAAATTGTGTAAATAGGTAACTTTTATTTTTAGACATTTTGAATAATTACTGCGGTAAATATTTTATTTACCATGGTTAAAGGGTAAATCCGGTAAATAAGGGTTAAAACAAATAATATTATAATAATACAAAATTACCCTAAAACGTGTCCTAACCTTATTGGTGGACACATACCCGACCATGGGCATCCTTGGGTCAATTTGGGGACCCCTTGGATCCACTTGTATGTGGTAGGGACACATTATACTAATAAAGTTAAAATAAAAATAAAAATGGCATAAGCTTACATCTTTTAGAAGAACAATTTTTACATAGGGTTATACATTATGGATTTTCGATTATAAATATTAATTAGAAAGCTAAAAATATTTCCTACATAATGATATTTTATTTATAATTTTTAGACATTAAATAATTTATTTTATTTATGACACAATGATGATGCAGTAATTACTATAATAGTGAAAAATTAAAATAATTGATATTATAAATACCCAAATAAATATAATATGAAACTTTTAATTAATTAAACTAATTTTATAGGATAATATGATATATTAGGATTGATTTAATTGACTTTGTTCGAAGTAATCAATCTGTTATGAGTTTCAAAAAAATCAACTATTGAATAGTGTCAAAATTGACATAAAAGAGTTCTTAAAACAAATATTATATTATTAATTGATATTAAATTCCTAAATATCTAAGGTTCGGCCAAGAGACTTATATCATGATAGGTTCATCATTAATGGACCACTTGGGGGTCTCTTGTATGTATATGGTAAGTTTATTAACCATATTATATAAAAATACAAAGAGACATTGTAAAAGTGAAACTAATTAACTTAGAGTTAATACTTAAAGATAAGGTTAATATAAGTACCCAAACCTGTCTAAATTCTATTGGATGAGTTGTTTTCGACCTATCCCCACCTCACCCTTTGAATAGTCAACTTTGGAGCCTTTGGAAACCGAATATGAATTTATTATAAATTAATATTTCTAGGTTTTCCAAAAGTGCCCCTCACCCCTCTTATAAAAGGGCACTCCTCCTTCTCTTTTCCTCACACCTCTCAAGCCACTTGGCTCGTCCAAACTCGGCCCAACTAAGCTCCCCAAATCCCTCTCCTCCTCCTAGAAGCTTCCCCTTAGGCAGAAAGCATTTTAAGAAGTCCTTTGGTTCCAACCAAAGTGAGTTACCTAGATTAAAGGTAACGATTTCTCTTAAATTATTTTCCTTTATTTTGCTTCTCCAACCCCCAAACTCTTTTTATTTCCCTTATTTTGTAACAACACCAGTATCCTAGGATGTTGTTATAATATGTATTCAAACTACACATACACACAACTCCATCTAATGGATGATGAACATAATGTTTCTGTGGATGGCAAACTAACGCCTCACGAAACGATGATTGTTCAAATACATCTTACCACCTCTCATGGTGGCCATTGTGATGGCACTGTAATTAAATATGATATTAATGATATATATTTTATATATAAGCTTCTGTAATTCCATTTTATTTCATACCATTATTCGTTTCATGTTGTATATACATACGATAATTTCATTTGAGGAAGTGCGGACTACCGCCCCCTTAAAATGATATGACTCGTTCATACCACACATGGAACGTATAAAGGATGGTGTTAATGAACTTAAGTAACATATGTAAAATATTATATTATACTGGAATAGTAATATACCTATGTATCATTTGGATTCGATTCTTTTAAAATAAAAATTAAATGGAAGTAGCGTTCGTGCGTACGTACGGACTACCGTCTCCACGAACGCGATAAGATTCATTCTCCATCGTATCCATTCAAGTATAATTATCATTTGATGATTTAAAAATGATGTTTAAGAACTTGATACCATTCTGGATGTGAATAATATACATCCCATTAATAACGAATATGGCTCACATAACAAAGAATATAAAGTAAAATGAACCCGTTAACACCCGAAATGACGATAATTCTAAGATATTATTAACAAATCAATGATAAAAGATCATATATGATATCATATTAAAGTAAATGATTCTTTTATTATTCAATAACAATTATTTCACCATTATACAGGAGGTAAACCTACCATCGACCAAGGAAAAAGTACAATGTAAGGGATTTTCTAATCTCACTTTTAATTTCGTGAGAATTCTATTGTTCACCACTTAATTATTGCATGTGGTGTATGTGTACTGCCCATGATTGTATTCATTGTGTAATATACTTTAATTTATGGGTATTTACATCATCATGGTATGATACTTCTTTCATGGGTGTATGTTTCGAAACTTACCTAATCGATAAGGGAATTTGAGATTTCAATTTCCACTCATTTGGCTTTACACATATTTCATTGATTATATTACCCCAAGATTATGTGTGGAATCACTATTCATTTGATTATGTCATTATTTCCACTCCCCTTCCTGTGGATATAAGTTTGATGCACATAATCACTCCATTGGTAATTCTCAAGTCATTGATATGAATTTGATAAGAGTAATTTTAACTCATTCTCCATTTGTTGAGTTAAACATCCAATTCGTTGGTGTTGTTTTTACAAGATTATGTGTTAATCTCACAAATAGTGTGACTTTTAAATGTTTTCAAGAAAAGGGGGATATTTCTCTCAAATAGTTTTGATGATTATTTTCATCTATGTCAACATCCTTCATTATTCATGATTGAGGTTAATGTGATACAATACAATCTTCCATATTGTATCAAATGAGTTATATTTGACTGTGGATGTTCTATTTTTATACCATTCATGGTTTGTGGTTAAAGTATTGACATTTCGTATGCTAGTTTTAATACGAATGTTTATTTTATGCTTAATCCTATTCATATGAGGAATGAATTGGAATTAATAAGTGACGGGTGGAGCCCGCTATAGCTCCTCGATGCATCGGTAGGTCTCATGAGACAAACTAGTGTCTTGGCACAAGGCCTTGGCAAAATCTTATTTGTAGTCTTGGCACGAGGCCTTGGCTATGTGGTTATGATAGTCTGGCATTATGCATTCCATCATTATGAAAGTGGTTATTGATATTGCATGTGATCATTCGACTAGTAGAATATCCATGTAAGTAAATGGCATTATTTCATTTTACCTTTGCCATTTTATGCTGAAGTTCAAGTTTAAAAGGCTTTTATTTTAGTTATAAATTGCCTTAAGTGTTTATGCTTATTTATGAAAGCTTCTGCTATAATGTTATCCTTACTGAGCATCCGAGCTCACCCCTTTCAATGTTTTCTTTTCCCAGGATTATGAAGAAGTAATTTATGAATGACCTGCAGGGATAGTATGAGGGGATATGAAGACAAGATGTTTTTTTTATGATGTAATGTAAAAATTTATGGATGTATCTAGTTATTCCAAGGCTACTAAACTAATCGGTCTTTCGAGACTTGATCTTTCTCATGATCATGCCAATGTTATGTAATAATGCACCGACTCTGGGTAGCTGGGGTCGGGGCGTTACAATCCTCGAACCCAAAATCACTCAATAATAATTTATTTTTTATTTAATCACTGTAAAAGTCTCTAAATCCCTCCCAATGAGTTCCTATTCTATTAAAAGTCCATCATATGTATTAGAAGATCTCATTCAAAGTATTACACTCCATCATCTTCATTTTATTTCATGTACATTACTTGTAATAAAATATTTTTCTTTCATATTATCCAATATCTAATTTGATTTTACAGATCCATTTTATTCAATTTTGAGTCCCATGTAATGATAAAATACATATCACTCACACTAAGTCATTTAGTTGAAATTTGCTACACATGTTTTTCAACCGAAATTGTTATGGGTTTTCTCACTACAAAAATTTGATTGTGAATACTTTTCATATGTCCACTTAATCATATTCACTAATTTAAATTATCATTCAATAATTGGGAACATACATGTATGTAACCCACACACTTTAAACATTAGAATAATTGTTATGACATGAATTCCTATGCTGGATTTTTTTTGAGATATAAAAATGAATATACATGATATGAATGTGATGGGTTGTCCTTGAATTGTATTGTCATCTAATGCAATGTTTAATGTTTTTTTCAAATTACATGCTTTCAATGGTTTATAAGAGGATATAGTAAGAACACAATGTAATGCAATTTCAATTGTTATCATAGAATTATTCTTCATTTATCATGGTTAATATAGTTACCAAAATGATATATTTCCAATTTTATATCATCATATTTCATTATTTGATGTGAAATTATATTATTCTAACATTTTGTTCAGGTTAATATTCATCTATAATCAGATATAGGAAAGCCTTATTTTATCATAATTTTATTATACCACTTAAAAAAGTATTCTTAACATGACAACAAATAATTCATGGTAGAATAATTTTATTGTCCTATTGGAATAATGGAAAAATACATAATAATTTAATATGAGTTCAACATTGTATACCACATAGTTCTTCATAAATAGAACAACTATTAGATATGTCACGCATATCATTTATGATCATTACCATGGGATAATATGTATTAAAATTGTTTTTTAAGATTTTTGGTGTAAGTAATAAAGGGGGATATATAAGTATATCAAGAAAATAATATCATGAGAACATGAGCATCCCAATTTAAAAACATATCCGTGAAATCAATTATCATAATTATGAGACATTTAATAATGATTTTCTATTCATAAGGTATGAAACATAATGAAATCAAAAAACATTGTAATTGAGATAATTAAATTGTAATAATAAATTGAATTGTTCAATATATATATATACACACACATAGAAAATCACTTCTATAATATTCATCACAAATTTCCTAGACTATCATAGCATAATGAGATCATTCCAAAAACCATCACATTATTCATGGTTCACTCCCAAGTCGATCATAACAGAAAATGTACATTAATAATCATAGATTACTCCACAATACTGTAATTTTATTATTATTATATTTCAATAATTTAAATTGAATTTGAGGTATATATACTACTCACCACTAATATAATAAAAATAAATCATACATATCCTCCAAGATCATAAAACAGTCATTATATCTTGTACCATAATAATTTATGGGCATCATAAAAACATAATAACAATATATTTAATGGAAAGAAGGATGAATCATAATCCTTTCAGAATAGAATAACCTATTTAAAAATAATCTGAGTTTATAATAATTTTTTCATTATATTTCCTATGGATGTGAAAAAGGATTCATAAATATCTTTTAATAATATTCATATTCAATTACATTAATTAATAAGAATGGTATGAATTGGTAAAATGACTAGTAATTGATAACAAATATCAATTGAATTCATCATTTAGGGGAACATATTTTGAATCATTTATTGAAACATTTCCCATGGAAAATAACCTTTAATCATTATAAATTAAATTTTAAATGAATGTAAATTTTTTAAATCATTATCATTTAAAATTTTTGTATAATTTTATAAATGAATTTATAAAGATATTTTAAAACTGTCATGATGAAAATAACATTATCACCCTAGAAAACACTTTTAAAAATATAAAACACTGTAAAAATATGTATATTTAAAAATAACATTGTAAATTTATAAAGTAAGCCTTATGGATAATTTTATTAGATTTAATGAGGTAGATAATATGTAAGGACATAGCATTAAACATTACATAATATTGAGTTCATTAAAGAATTCACATTGAGTATCTATTTAAGTTTAGTGTTTTAGAAAATTAGTTTATAACTGTTATTACATCTCAAATATTTCTAAGTATACATTTCTACTCTAACCAATTTCATCACACCAATAAATCATTTTGATTAAGACAAGAAATATACTTTTCATTAAAATATATCTGAATTATTTCCAAGCTTTACCATTCCATACACCCTATGAAATTTTCTCAAAAACATTGGATGAGAATAAAATATCAGTAAAGGACATTAAATAAGTGAAATGAACATTAGTCCATGAATACATAAAAATAAATAAATAAATCATTTCAAACATAAACAATATATATTAAACATACCTTATTAAATAATAAGATTTATTAATAAAAATAGAAATCATAAATAATACATGTAAATTGTGGAATCAATAACAAACATACATTGTAGCTTTCATAGCTATATAGAGAGTTTTGTTTTTAATACACATCATAGGATATTCTCTAAATATATTTAAGAAAACATTAACATTTATATATGGAATTTTACCCAATCCATTAGAAACCTATCATGGGATCATGAACCCTTGGTTTATCATGGAACCAACCATATATGTATACATTTACCTTGAACCATAACATCTCTATAACCCAAAAAAAATAATAGACATATAATCGTTCAAAATTTCAATCACAATATATAATTTCAAGTTACTAAAATAATAAATAATTTCTCAAAACAATTTTCAATACCAATATATGTAAAAAGGGCATATGGTATATATTTTACATTTAAAAACATTATTTTTGGTTAAGGATGATAAATATCAAATAATACTAGTGGTGACAGAATTGTCATTGACACCACGTAAGTTAAAAAGTGACAATACCTTTGGCGTTTAGTAAAACAGTTGGTAAAAAATATTCATTTTGAAAACAATAGAATAAAATAAAAAATTGTTGTATTTATACACCATATAATAGAAGGTTTTGTATAAACCAAAATATGCCTCAATGAAAGGGCATAACAACGAAGTCTCATACAAAGATCATTTTATAAATAAAATAAATCTATTCTGTGGTTCCAATATATGTATACATAAAGAAACTATAAATTCATGATAGGATATCAAAATATATTTTGTCTCATAATTAACGAATTACAAAATAATGAAGTTTAAAATTAATCTAAATAATGAAAAATGGGTTATGATATTCCCTTATGAAAATTTAGTATCCTAATAGCGTCACATAAAATTTATGAAAATGATTTGAAGAGAGAGAAATGCATAAATAGTCACATAGACATAAAATGTAACTAAAGAAGGATATAATAACAAAATATCTCACCAGTGGAAAATGGAAATTAAAAGACTCAATATTAAATAAGTTGCTATCTTAATGGTGAGGTGGAATGCTTCAGTTACTTTGAGTCTAAATTATCTCATTCATTATTTATATTCTCGAATAATAAAAATTGCTTAATTTCTAAATGATTTATAACATTTTTTATGTTTAATTTTTAATGTTTTATTACTTACAATTATTTTATAAAAATTGAATAATTAGTTATGTTCATATCGGTCATTTTGATGATTTTTGGTAATTCATTCGAAAATGAAAATTTTTATGTAAATTGTCCATATAGTGAAAAACCCAAAATCAATAGATTATTATTCAAGATTTTTTGACTCATATATATCCAATATTTATTTATTTATATCCAGTATATAGGTTTTTATAAAAGTTCATAAAATTTTGAGATATGAAATTAAATTGTTTGTTCATTGAGATGATAAGTCGTACGTACTCATGAACGCTACATTCATTTTATTTCAAATTTAACGGAATGAAAACAATATGATAAAATATTATTTTATAATTACAATATAATATCATATTTTATATATGTTACATATGTTCATTAATTCATTCCTTTATACATTGAATTTATTTCATTAACGAGTCATATCACATTGAGGGAGCATTTGTCCGTACTTCTTCAAATGATATTATCGTATTTACACAATATGTAATAATAAAGTTATGTTGTAAATTAAAATTACATAAGAATAGGGAAAATATAATAATAATATATATCAAATAATAATAGTGTTTCATAAAAATAGCCACTATGAGAGATTATAGGGGAATCCTGAACAATGATTATTTTGTGAGGCAGTAGTTTGTCGTATATAGAAACTATATGTTCGTATGTATGATATAGAGGTAATTAATTGTGAAGTATGAATAATTCTCATAACAAAAATCTAAAAAAATTAGGATATTTTGGTTGTTATTAAACTAAATGATAAGAATATAATAGGTATATTGGATGCAACATAATGGAAATGAACATTAGAGGAGAGGCTGCCTCTAAAACGTGTAACTCATTTAGATTTGAGACAAAATGATTTTTAAAATAGATATATTAATAGGTGAGGCTTGTATGAGTAATTTAAGGATTATGGTAGGTTATTTTTTGTATTAATTTGGTTGATCCAAGGTTCATGAGAGGTGTGATTAAATGGGTAGAGGTGTTGGTTTTTTATAAGCGGTAGGAGGGGCACTTTATGAATGTCATGAAATAATAATTTTTAATAAATTTATTTTTTATTAAAAATGACTCAAATTTAAGTTATTTAGAATGAAATATTAATATATTTCTATATATAACCATAATATAATAATTACATTGGTTTTGGATGTTCTTTAATCCTCGTCCTTAAGATTTAATCTTTTTCTACATATACCGTTTTATCAAACATTTAACATTTTGGGAAACCAAATAGTAAACAAAACATGAAAAATGTCCAATGAAAGAGTAATTAATTTTTTTTGAATAATAAAAATATTATTACCTAATAATATATTTTTATTAATTTAATATGATTTAATAAACTGGTTTATATTTTATGTAATAAATTATGTCACTTTTGGACACCATTCATACTTGTTTTTTTAGAAATTCATAACAACCTGATTCCGTCAAACCAAAGGAATTTGGATAGAACTAAAATGTTTTTATCACCTTGAGAATTCATGGAATTTATATAAAAATCCAAAAAAATTATTTTAAAATTAATATTATCAATTATTTGAATCAATTATAAATAAAGCAATCACATTATCATGATCGTGTCATAGTTATTTTTTTTAATATGATGTCTAAAAATTATAAATAAAAATCATGAAATATGGTATATTTTTAGATTTTAAAAAAATATTTATAGTAAATGATATAACTTATATTTCCGCATATAATATTTTCTCTAAAAAAAATTACATGTTTATGTTGTATTATTATTTACATTAAATTTATTGTTCTAAAAAGTAATCTTCACATCCAAGAGGCTCTATAGTGTACCTAAATAGTCCCAAGGATTCCCCTAGTCGTACATATATTATCCAATAGGATTATTAAACGTTTTAGAATAGTTTATTTTTACTAAAATTTTATTTCATACCCTTATTTTCCAAATTTACCCTTTAACCATGGTAAATAAAATAATTACTAATGTTATAATTCACTTTTTCTAAAAATAGAAGGTACTTATTTACAAAATTTAAAACATTTTATTTCAATTATGGAATAAATTTTTTCAAATTCAAAACATATAATTTTCTTATATTATTTTTATATTTCATCCCGTTGTCGAAAACAAAAAGCATGTTTTTAATAAATAACTACTACCAAAATATTTATATGTGTTTTTTGTCCAATTAAAATGTTAAAATACATCCAATGACCAAAATTGAATTAAATAGTAAAAATATTATCCAATTAAACTATAAAACATATTAAATGGTCAATCTAACTATATAAATAAATTAGATGAAATTACAGTTTTGAATTAAAATGCAGTTTTTATAACTATTCATTAAAAATAAACATTATATGAAAAATACAAAAATTTCATCCAAATTAAAATTTGATGTCCCGATTGAAAAGGAATTTTTTTTGTCAAATTTAACATATAAAGGTTCAAAACGATATTTAAAAAGGGTTTTCCATCAAAATTATGTAAAACAACTTTTTAAAATTATTAGTGTCTTTCATGAATAAAATCAAATTAAATCTTATTTCAATCCTCTTTTTGTAGATAAATTTAAAGGCTTTTAATAAACAAGTATAATAATTCATTAGTTAGTTCTTTTCCTTCCCATCAATTCAACCACTAGGCGTTTACCTCCATTTAAAATAATAATAATATTTTATTTTTTGATATAACTCAACGTATTGTGCAACATAAGATATCAATGAAACTTATTGTTTCGTGTTGAGTACACAATCAGAAAAAAAATCGTTATTGTAAAAGTAATATCTTATTCACAAATATTAATATAAATGAAAATATTATTAATATATAAATACATGGATCTTTACATCCTTCTCCCTATTGTAAATTTTGTCCCTTTATATTTAAGAATACGCTAAAAAACATCATTAAATGTCCCACATCGGAAAAACATTCAATAAAACAATCACTTCTTAATGAAATAAAGTGAATTAAAAATTCCAATCGAGATAACAAACACTTGGATTCCGTGTATGAAAACATGCTTACGGATGAGAAACCATGTTTATACATATAGGGGATAGTAATGAAAAACATGATTAGGATAATGTTAACTAAGAGAATAACATAAACTACTGATATGTTAGATGGTCATTGATTCCCCATTTGGATACATGAGCAGAAAAAAATATGTTCATTTTCATCAGTATAAGTAATTTATTTATGATATTGACTAATAAAAAAATAAATATACATACATTTTATATATAGTTTCATCCATTAATAAATTTCAACCACAAACTCATATTTTTTCCAAACAATGTGTATTCAAGATAACTTGGTCACATCAGAAATTCTATAATCAACTTATATGGTATCACAAAACCCAAAAAATATGAACTATTTGTTTCCATTTTCTTTATACATTAACAAAGACAAATCCAAATAAAAAATATTAGTAAATGATCAGATAATTGCCAAAAAGAATAATACATTATAAAAAAGAAAAATTTCTATTAATCTCATAAATTTAGCAAAAAATTCCAACAGTTAAAAAAACACCATTCAAAACCAAATTTTCCTTAAAATTATTAAATCTAACCAAAATAATTTTGAACCCCAACAATAAATCAGACATATTTTCCCAACTTGTCTTCTATTATAAATATAAACATTTATCTCTAAATAAAATCGTCTACTATGAATGTCTCATAATAAATATTATTTAAACTAATCATATATTATCTATGATTGGTTAATAATTTCCCTAAATAACCCAAATATATATATTTCCATAATAAAAACCCAGATTCTTCCAAAATAAAATGCAACCTATAAATCTCAAAAGAAATCTCATAGTATACTATTTTCATTAGGAATATAGTATTCCCAAAACAGAAAATGTCTTCCAAAATAACCATTAACACATAATCACCAAATCAGTTTTCTTATACTAAGGATATCCCTTTGAAAAATCATAACATCCAAAATAAACTTATTCTTGATCTATAAAATCATTTAACAAAAATGAATAAGTCATACTTAGTAGAGGTTTCACATAGGCCAATGGAAGGTAATAATTCCCCCTAACCCATTAGTTTTGGGTTCAATTCTGACAGCATTGGCCGACAGTATAAGTTATTTAATGGTATGTTTTTTTATCCTATTAAAAAACAATATAATTTCATAAAATTCCCAAAAAGGACATAAATTCCTCAAAAATAACAATAATATATATTAACATCAAATGTTATCTCATACCTCAAATTTTCATTCCAAAAATTCAATAACCCATAATATCCACAAATTCAAGGATCATATAAACCCAAATGGTTCATTATAACTATATCCACAATGGAAAATAAAATTATTCCTAAAATATAATTTCCAAATTACAAAATTTTGGGTTACACTTACAAGGGGATTTTCTTACTAAGTAATCCCATCAATAAAGGTACATTAATACTTTTAAAATTTTTATTACCCAAATATCTATCATAACACTCAAATATAAAATAATTTAGACATCTTAATCAATATAATTATTCATTATACCTTAACCATATTTTCCAACATATTCCTTAAAACATATTTCCTAAAAAAATCTTGATTCATTACCTAGGATTCAATAATGTAAAAACATCAGTTAAAAAATAATCCATAACATTCCTAGGTCATTGTCAGTTTTCCCATCCTCAATAGGAATGGAATACGGTTTTGGTAAACAATAATTTGTATGTTCCTGATGATACCATTCCCAAAAATTCATTGAAATAAATCTATTTTCGTAATGTCCTTTTAAACCACATTTGAAACATTAAATTGATCCCTCAAAGTGAACTAATTTCTCCTTCCTCGAGTCAACTGAATGCTTCATTTATCCATGATAGATTAGTAATTTACAACCTTCATTACCACATCTATAGAGTCTTCTCCTACCATTAATAATATTCCATTATGTCACATTACACATCCTTGAAACATATGATTTTGAATAAACATGACTTTTTATTATTACTTGAACATCCATAGGGATTCGTTTCTCACAGATATGAATCCTTATAAAAATCACCAAGTATTATGTGGCCAATCTTGAGCCCAGATAGTTGGTTAAGAATATCCAAAAGAGTTACCATTTAATATAAGTCCACAGCATTAAACATTACTTAATCTTTATTTATATCAAGAATACATGTTGAGGCTCTTTTCAGGTGTAGTGTTTTAGAGAATTAGATCATAAACCATGCATTACATTCCACATTTAAAAAAAGTGGTTACATAAATGATAGTACTCATTTTTCCCATAAACGGAAACATATTTAAAATAAAACATATATTCTTTCTTGACACTTCCTTGACACTATCATCACATCATGTACCTTTCCCTAGACCTGTGATAAACATTTCAAAAACTCAAGATGAGCATAAAAAGCTCAGTAAGGGATATAAAAAGTGCGGAATAAAAACATTAGTCCATGTTTACATAAGAATTGATGAAATCCTACTTTACTCAAAAAAAATAAGCACATTATCATACCTCATGAAAATATTAATAAATCATAGAAATCATATGATGTAAAGGTAACTTCAGGCATTCATAACATTCTTACGTAGGGAGTAACCCTCATGGTTACGTTTGGAATACCCATCATAGTAAATTCTCTAAATCCCATTGGATAAAACTTAATGTTTAACCCCTTTACATTACACAATGCATTGGAGAGCTATATCGGGCTCACCCGCCCTTTGCTTATCATGGAACCACCCGTCTTCATAACAATTCCCAAGAACCATAACATAATCGTATCACATAGAACATGCATAAAGGAAACATAACATTTCCACTTTTCAATCACTAGATATCAATACAACACATTGATATAAAAACATTATGAAAACCATTTTTAATACCAAAATAAAAGAAAAGTAACGCAAGGTATTTAATTTTTTCATTTCTTTTAAAAATTTATGGCTTGTAGAGGAAGTCGAAGCTCAAATAATGGTCACGGCGGTGGAGAAGATGTTGTCGCCGCATACGTACGACAAAAAAAGCATTCCATTTTGTCATTTAGTAAACGCTTTGTATAAAAAAGATTCCCATTTGAATAAACATAAATGTCAATGTGGTATACACATCGTATAAAAGAAAGTCGTGTATAAAATAAAATATGCCTCAATGAAAGGAGATTGAGATGAAGTCCCTTACCTCGTATCCATCATGAATCGATCGTTATTTAATCTTCTAAATAATAAACTTGAGTTAATTTATACTTTCGTAAGAACCTTTTTCAAGATAATTATTCCTTTTATATCTCTTATAACCATGTCATGAACACTATGTAATTATTTAAGTTAATAACGGTCGTTTTAACGATCATTGGTACTTGAGTCAAAAATAAACTCTCTATAATTACATGTTTTTCATGTATCCATTATATCCAGAGTTATATTCATGATGTAGATATCATATATATCATATATATCCAGTATATACATGCATTTATTATATTACATAACTTTTAGAGGTAAGAAATGAAATGCACCGTTCTTGGAGACGGTAAGCCGTATGTACGCATGAACGCTACTTTCATTTCTATTTCGTATTTTATTGAATGAAATCATAATGATATAAAAATATATTATAATTCCAGTATAATATAATATATAGTATCATTAAATTCATCCATTATACATCCCACATATGGCATTAACGAATCAAATCACTTTGAGGGGGCGGTAGTCTGCACTACCAAAAATGAAGATATCGTGTTTACCCATCATAGAAACCATAAAGGAATTCCAAAAATGAAAAATAAAGAATCTTAAGGAAAACATAATCATATTATATATAATATATTAATATAGTGTCATCTTAATGGCCACCTTTTAAGGTGTTATAAGAATATTGAACAATCATCGTTTCATGAGGCAGAAATTCGCCATCCACGGAAACAGTATGCTCTTTAACCATTAAGAAGAAGGTGTATTTAATTTTAGCTCAAATACATATTATAAAAACATCCTAGTATATTGAATATACTAGTTTTGTTACAAAAGAAATGAATTAGAATAGTTTATGGGGTTGGAGAAGCAAAATAAAAAAATTAACATTAGAGAAGACTTTACCTTTAAATCGCATCACTCTTCTTGGTTTGAACCAAAATGGTTTCTTGAAGAGCATTATGCATAAGGTAAGGATTCTAGGATTAAGAGAGGTATTTGGAGAGATAAAATGAGCTGGTCTTGGTCGAGCCAATGGCTTGAAACGTGTGTGTAAGGAGGTAGAGGTGGTGGCCTTTTATAAGAGGAGAGGAGGGGCACTCTTGGAAAGTTAGGAAATGTTAAATTATTTTAAAAAGAGATTCGGATTTAAAAGGCCCCACTTGATATATTTATAGGATAATGTGATAAGGTTTATAAATATACTCATCCAATAGGTTTTTTACAAGTGCACGTCTTAGATATTACATTATCTTCTCATTTTATTTAAATCCTTCATTAATGAGGTAATCGTTGCATAATCATGATGTCATAAATAATTTAATTTATTTAATGTATAAATATTATAAAATAATTACTATGATGTAGGAAATATTTTTATCATTCCAATGACTATTTATAGTCCAAAGGATCATTTATTTATACAAAAATAAAAATGTTTTACTCAGGTGATACATTTTTTGATATATTTAACTTTTTTAAAAATTATAGAGATAAAAAGTCATTATCACACAAAAGTGATTCCATGGGGTCCCCAAGTTTGGCACAAGGCATCCCATGGTGTCCATGACACAACCAGTATCATTAGGACACATTTTGGGGTAATTTTTTATTATTATGATATTATTTTGTTATCCTTAACTACCTGATTACTAATTAATCAAGATAATTAAAGATAATTACCGTCATTACTATTCATAATGTCCAAAAACAAAATAATCTTGATTAAATAATTTGGACAATATAATTCAAAATATTTAAACCAGTTTACCAAATTCCAAACACAGAAATGACAATACTTAATTTAAAAATAAATCTCTTTGTCAAAATAAATAGCGGTTTTTTTAGAAACAATATCTATGAAAAGTTTGGCACTTGTTTATGCCTAATTCCCAAGTGATGTTATTCCCAATTACCACAATTGAATTACATGGTAGAAATATATTCTATTTACACTTTAAAACCAACTAAAATATAATCTAACCATATAATTAAATTAGATGAAAATTCAGTTTTGATGTAAAATGGAGTATTTTTCAATATTCATTAAAAAGTGAACTTTGTCAAAAAAATAACAAAAATTTATCAAAAGTAAATTTCAATGTCCTAATCATAAATAATATGTTTATTTTGACAAATATATCTTCTAAAATTGTGATAAATTTTATTTAAAAATGGTTTGCCATCAAAAGGAAGTAAAATAATTTTTTAAAAACATTAGTGTATTCCATGCTTAAGATTGGATTTATTCTCATCATAAGACTGTAAGACAATATCTAATTTATAAATAGACATAGATAAGAATATATATTATTAATTTCTTACATGGGATGTTACATCCTTCTCTCCTCTAGAATATTGTGTCCCCTCAATTTATTTACTTATCGAATAAGTGGGGGTATTTTTCCCTCATTGCATTTTCAGATTCCCATTTTGCCTCTTCAATCATGTGGGTTTTCCACAAAACCTTTAAATGGTAAATCACCTTATTTCTCAACACTTTCTCCATGTAGTCAAGAACATGGACATGTTGTTCCTCATAATATAGTTTCCCTTCCAACTGAACTACCTCTGGACTCAAAACATGAGATGGATCTTCCATATATTTCCTTAACATTGAAACATGAAAAACATAGTATACCTGAGATAAACTCGGAGGTAAATCCACTTGGTATGAAACTGATCAAACTCACTCTAGAATTTCATCAGGTCCAACGAACCTTGGACTCAGCTTTAATTTCTTACCAAATCACATGACACTTTTCCATGGTGAAACTTTGAGAAAAACAAGATCACCTACCAAAAAAGAGAGATCATTCCTCATGTTGTCTGCATAACTCTTCTGCCTGCTCTAAGCTGTTCTCATGTGTCTCTGTATCAGCATATCTTTGTCTTCCAACTCTTATACCAATTCTCTTCCTATAAACTTCCTTTCACCCACATCATCCCAGAAAGATGGAATTCGACACTAATTCCCATATAATGCCTCAAATGGTGCCATCTGTATACTGGAATGAAAACTGTAATTATATGAAAACTCAACCAAAGAATGATGTTTGTCCCAAATTCCTTGATAATCAATCGAACAAGCACGTAGTATATCCTCCAAATTCTGAATCGTTCTTTCTGACAACCCATCTTTTTTAGGATGAAAATATGTACTAAAATTTAATTTAGCACCCAACTACTTTTGAAGTCCTTTCCAAAAGTTAGAAGTAAACCTGGGATCAGGGTTAGATAAAATGGAAAGAGGAACTCCATTTAACCTGAATATTAATTTATGATACAAAAGGGAAAGTTGATCTAGGGAAAATTATCTTGTATAGCAGGGAAATGAGAAGATTTAGTCAAGTGATCAACAATAACCAATATTGCATTATTAACTCGAGGTGTCTTTGGCAATCCCACAACGAAGTCCATGGATATATTCTTCCATTTTATATATGGACCTGGAAAAGGCTGAAGCATCCCTTTATGTAACTGTATCTCTACTTTAACCTATTGACAAGTCAAACACATGATAGTAAAATAAGCAATATCTCTTTTAATTTCATCCCACCAGTAGTACTCCCGAAGATCTCTATATATCTTAGTACTACATGGGTGAACTGAAAATGGAGAACTATGAACTTCACACAACAACTCTCTCTTCAACTGTGAATCACATGACACACACAATATCCTCCCCAATCTCAAAACACAATCATTATCAATGTTGAATTTAGGAAACATACCCTTCGGAACCAGCTCTACCTTTTTCTGCAACTCGCTGTCTTAGTTCTGTGTTTTCTTATTTCTGTCTGATAGGGAATATTTCACTGATACCTGAAACAAAACAGAAGGAAATCCTACACCAACAACTTATTTTCCAAATTTCATCAAATACATTACCAAATTATCACGTTCCAAACGCAACATTGTTAATGAAGCATTAATTTTTCGACTTAAAGCATCAGCCACTTTTTTGCTTTTCCCAGATGGTAATGAATTGTACAATCATAATCCTTGATTATTTCCAGCCATCACCTCCATCTCATTTTCAGTTCATTCTGAGTGAATATATACTTTAAACTTTTGTGATCAATATATATTTCACACATTACTCCATACAAATGATGCCTCCAAATGTTTAATGCGAAAACAATAGCATCTAATTCCAAATCATGTGTAGGATAATTTACCTCATGTGTTTTCAACTAACGTGAAGCATAAGCAATTACCTGGTAATTCTGCATTAGGATACAACCATGTCCTTTCAATGAAGAATAACTGTACATAACAAACTCCCCATTCCTGGAATGCAGTTTCAAAACTAGAGCATTCACCAATCTTCTTTTCAGTTCCTGAAAACAATCATGACATTATTTTGTCTAGATAAACATACCATCCTTCTGAGTTATCTTAGTCATTGGACTAGATAACCGTGAAAAATTTATAACAAAACTTCGGTAGTATCCTGCCAAACCATGGAAGCTACGAATCTCAGTTACATTTGTGGGCCATGGCCATTCTTCAACAACCTTTCTTTTTGCATGATCAATAGTTATCCCATATTTAGAAACAATATGACCAAGGAAAGAAAATTGTTGCAACCAAAACTCACACTTTTTGAATTTCCCATACAATTTATTTTCTATTATGGTTTTCTAAATAACCTTTAAATTTCTTTCATGCTCCTATTTACTTTAAGAAAACACTAAAATATCATCAATGAAATCAACCAAAAACTTTTCCAAGAACTCATGGAAAATTCTATTCATAAGGTCCATGAATACAGAAGGAGCCTTGGTTAGCCCAAAAGGCATAACTAAAAATTCATAATGGACATATCTTGTATGAAACACCATCTGTGGAATATCTGCTTCATTTTCATTCAACTGATGGTACCCTGATCTCAGGTCAATCGTTGAAAAATAATGAGCACCCAGGAGCTAATCAAACAAATCATCAATATGAGGAAAAGGATATTTGTTCTTAACATTGATGTTATTAAAGGCTCTATAATCAATGCAAAGTCTCATTGAACAATATTTCCTTTTAACAAATAATACCGAAGCACCCCAGGGTGATGTTCTAGGTCGAATGAAACCATTCTCTAATAAATCATTAAATTCCTCCTTCGACTCTAAAAGTTCAATTTGGTCCATTCGATAAGGGGGGTTTTAAATTGTCTTAGCATATAGAACTAAGTCAACAATAGACTCAACTTCCTAATCTGGTATTATTCCAGGAAACTCATCGGGAAAAAAATCAGGATACTCATTTACCACTGGCACATCATTAATCTGAACAGTTCCCTTGTTATCAATAATATGTGCAGGGTAACATTCATTTCCATATTTTACAAGTTTCTCAGCCTCTTGATCTGTTATCAACAGTATGGATTCACTATTGTAAACAAACTCAAATTATTTCTCAAAAGAAACTTCTTTAGCTCTACAGTCAATCTTAGCATGGTAAATAGAGAGCCAATCCATACCCAGGATAACATCAAACTCTACTAGAGGTAAAACAATAAGGTTTTAAAGTAGGTTCTTTCCACGGATAAGGATATGAAGATTCTTATAAATTCTTTTTGCCTCAACATTTCCCCTAGGTTTTTTTACCACATGTTCAGGATTCATTTCTTGAGATGGTATTCTCATTTTACTAGAAAATTCTTCTGAGATGGATGAATGTGTAGACCCCGAATCAAACAACACACTGGCATAATAAAACAATGTACCTGATACCACATCATGTGATGGCCCAACATCTACAGAAGTAGTTTCAATGGATTTCACCACCCCTTTCTGTTTGTAGACTAACTTCTTTCCATCACGTGAGCTCTTTGTCGGACAGTCGTTTGCATAGTTACCCATCTCATTGCACTTGAAACATTTCACTAACTGTAAATCACATTTGGTCTTACCATCTCCCTGATCATTTTCAGTCCAATCATGAGCCTTATGTCCCATATTACCACATCGGTAGCACTTTACAAAATTTAGAAGACATTCCCCAGCATGCCTTTTACCACATTTATCACAAACTGGAAACGTATTTTTCTTACCATCAGACATTTTTGAAGAATTCTTCCCTTTCTCCTGCCACCTCGGTCTCTTCTTTTGTTGGTTGTTATATAACACTTGATCATCAGCAAACTCCATTTCCACCTTCTCATCACATCGAACAAGATTTTCATATCTTTTTAACTCACGAGAAGCCAATTCCCTTCGATATTTTGGCTTTAATCCTGAGTAAAAACAATTGATTTTACTATCATGGTCTCAGATAAAAATTTTAACAAACCTTGCCAATCGAATGAACCTTTCTTCATAGGAAGCCACTGAGTCATCCACTTGCCTCAATGCCAAGAATTTTTTTCCATCCTAAGTCGAACAGCCTTAGGAATATACTTACAAGAAACATACCTTTGAATTCATCCCAGTAGAGACCATCAATCTCATCAGTGTCCCTGATATTTTTAACCATTGACCACCATTTATCTGCTTCACCCTTTATATGATAAATAGAAAGACTAACCTTTTGATTGTCTGAACACCCCATGACATCGAAAATCTTCTCCAGTCCTTTAATCCACCGTTCTGATAAAAAATGTTCTGATGATCCTTTGAATGATGGGGTATGTTTCCTAATGAGATGTTCCACCACTGACATGTTCCTCTACTATTGATCTGGCTGATCTCGTGCATGGATACCACCACCATTTATCGCTTCAGTCAATTGCGCCATTACTTCACGAAATTGTTTAGTTCCAATTCCGACCATCTCAAGATGCTAATTCGAAAGGTCATTTCCATCTGTATTCCTTTCAGGCACTGCTTCCTTATTCCTCTACGGAAAACCATTCTGAAGAAACATGTCTTAGATGAAGAAACATGGTAATCTTCAAAAGCTATATCATTCCAATTTGACAATAAAAAAATATTTTTTGATAATCATTTAATAGAATTCTAACTCCTAAAGTTATCTAAACTTGCCTTTGATACCAACTATAATCCCCCAGCCTTAAAAAATACTTAATCTTGATTTATTTCAAGAATACACGTTGAGGATCTTTTCAGGTTTATATTTTTAGAGAATTAGATCATAAATCATGCATTACATTCCACACTTAAACAAAGTGGTCACATAAAAGATAGTACTCATTTTTTCCATCAACGGAAACAAATTTAAAATAAAAAATAGATTCATTCTTGACACATCCTTGACACTATCATCACATCATATACCTTTCCCTTGACATGTGAAAATCATTTCAAAAACTCGGGATGATCACAAAAATATCAATAAGGGATATAAAAAGTATGAAATGAAAACATTAGTCCATGTATACATAAGAATTGATGAAATCATACTTCACTCATAAAACAAATTCACTTTATCATACCTCATAAAAACATGAATAAATCATAGAAATCATAATACGTGAAGGTAACTTGAGGCATTCATGAAATTCTTACATAGGGAGTAACCCTCATGGTTACGTTTGGAATACCCATCACAGTATATTCCCTCAATCTCTTTGGAGACACCTTAACGTTTAACCCATTAACATTACCCAATGCATTGGAGAGCTATATCGGGCTCACCCGCCATTAGTTTATCACGGAACCATCTTTCTTCATAACAATGCCCAAGAATCGTAACATAACAGTATCACATAAACCATTCACAAAGGAAACATAACATTTCTTCTTTTCAATCACAAGATATCAATACAACACATTGACATAAAAACATCATGAAAACCATTTTCAATACCAAAATAAAATAAAATTAACACATGGTAATTATTTATTTTTCATTTTTTAAAAATTTTATGGCTTGTAGAGGATGTCGAAGCTCAAATAATGGTCACGATGGCAGAGAAGTCGTTGTCGCCACATACGTACGACAAAAAAACATTCCCTTTTGACTTTTAGAAAATTCTTCATATAAAAAAGAATCCATTTTGAATAAACATAAATGTAAAAGGGTTTTATACACTGTATAAAAGAAATTTGTGTATAAAACAAAATATGCCTCAATGAAAGGGGATTGAGACGAAGTCCCTTACCTCATATCCGACATGACTCGATCGTTCTTTAATCCCCTGAATAATAAACATGACTAAATTTCTACTTTCTTAAGATCCTTTTTCATGTTTATTATTCCTTTTATATCACTTATTATCATGTCATGAACACCATGTAATTATTTAAGTTAATAACGGTCGTTTTAACGATCATTGGTACATTAGTAAAAAAGAAACTCTTTCTAATTACAAGTTATTCATGTATCCATTACATCCAGAGTTATATTAATGATTTAGATATCATATATATCATATATATAAATTATAAAAATGAATTTTTCATATTAAATAACATTTAGATGTAAAAAATGAAATGCTCCGTTCATGGAGATGGTAAGCCATACGTACGCATGAACGCTACTTTAATTTCTATTTCATATTTTATAGAATGGAATCATAATGATATAAAGGTATATTATAATTACAGAATAATATCATATATAATATCATTAACTACATCCTTTATACATCCCATGTATTGAATTAACGAATCAAATCACTTGAGGGGGAGGTAGTTCGCACTTCCTAAAATGAAGATATCGCGTTTACATATAATGGAAACCATAAAGGAATGACAAAAATAAAAAATACAGAAGATTAGGGAAAACATAAAGATATTATATATCATATATAAATATAGTTTCATATTAATGTCCACCTTTTAATGTTTTAGAAGAATATTGAACAATCACCGTTCTGTGAGACAGAAATCCACCATCAACAGAAACAGTATGCTCTATAACCATTAGATGAAGGTGTGTGTAAGTGTAGCTCGAATCCATATTATAAAAATATCCTAGTATATTAATGATAATTTTGTTGTTACAAAATAAATGAATAAAAAGAGTTTATGGGTTTGGAGAAGAAAAATAAAACAAAATAACATTAGAGATAACTTTACCTTTAAATCGGGTAACTCTTCTTGGTTTGAACCAAAATGGTTCCTTGAAGAGCTTTCTGCCTAAGGTAAGGATTCTAGGATGAAGAGAGGGATGTGGAGAGATAAAATGAGTAGGACTTGGATGACCCAACAGCTTGTAAGTGTGGGTATGGTGGTAGAGGTGGGGGCCATTTATAAGAGGAGAGGAGGGGCACTTTTGGAAAGATAGGAAATGTTACATTATTTTAAAAAGAGTTCTGGATTTAAAAGTTTCCACATTGAAATATTTTTAGGATAAGGTGATAAGGGTTCGAAATATACTCATACAACAGGTCATTGACAAGTGTAAGTCTTAGATTTTATCTTTTCATTTTATTTAAATCGTTCATTAATGTGGTAATCGCTGCATCATCATGATGTCATATATAATAAAATTTATATAATGTCTAAAAATTATAAAAAAATACTATGGTGTAGGAAATATTTTTAACTTTATAATGACTATTTATAGTCTAAAAGATAATTTATTTAGAAAAAATTAAAAATGTTTTACTCAGGTGATACGTTCTTTGTTATATTTAACTTTCTTTAAAAATAAATAGATAAAAAGTCATTATCACACAAAAGTGATTCCATTGGGTCCCCATGTTTGGCACAAGGAATAACATGGTTGGTAATGACACAAAATATTGTAGTAGGACACTTTATGGGGTCATTTTTTAATATTATGAAATTATTTTATTATCCTTAAATACTCAATTACTAATTAATCCAGATAATTAAATATAATTACCATCGTTACTATTCATAATGTCCAAAAACAAATGAGTCTTGATTACATATTTTTTACCTTATGATTAAAAATATGTAATCCATTTTAACAAATTACAAACACAGAAATTACAATAATTAATTTAAAAATAATTCTCCTTGTCGAAAGAAATAGCGGGTTTTTTAGAAACAATGTCTATGAAAAGTTTGGCACTTGTTTATGCCTAATTCCGAAGTGAAATTAATCATAATGACCACCATTGGATTACATGGTAAAAATATATTTTATTTAAACTTTTAAAAAAATAAAAAATATAATCTATCCTTATAATTAAATTAGATGAAAATTCAGTTTTGATGTAAAATGCATTATTTTTCACTATTCATTAAAAAATGAACAGTGTCAGAAAAATACCAAAAATTTATCCAAAGTAAATTTCAATGTTCAAATCATAAATAATAAGATTATTTTGAAAAATAGAGCTTATAAAATTGTCAAATGTTTTATTTAAAAAAAAAATTCCATCAAAAGGCATTAAAACAATCTTTTAAACATATTAGTGTATTCCATGCTTAAGATTGGATTTATTCTCATCTTAATCCTATAAAACACTATCAAATTAATAAATAGACATAGATAAGAATATCTATAATTCATTAATTACTTGGGATGTTACATTGAATCTCCCATTTCATTTGGTTTCTTATTCATGAAACCACTATAGTTTCCTCCACATCCCTTTTTTACATTGGATCCAGCTAGATCTAGACAATTAAAAAAACAAAAAAAGGTCAATGTGAGAATATCAATAAAACCAACATATCAAATCCAATTTTTTCAAAAAATGGAGACATAAACTGTTCACCCAATTCATGCCCCAAATAATATAATATCTTATGATGATGGAAAGCACTAATATATACATATACATGTTATCTAACACTTCTTAAATTTATATAAAATAACTACGACTCATTTGAATATTTTAACAACTACATTTATATAAATCATGTCACTTATTCTTAAATAACACCCTAACATCTATATTTATAAAAAATGTCCTCTAATACCAATTATAAGCTCGTACCATTACACATTACATAATCATGGTTTATGTTAAGAAATCACATTGATGATATTTTCATGTTTATTTTTTTCTAGAATTATGACCTAACTATCACATTACATTTCATATATTACAAAGTATAAAATTATACTCTAACAGTTTTTTTACAAAAATAAAGCTCATTCATTAAAAAAAGAAAGGTATTTTTGATAAAAATAATGATTAATTCATCCTTTAGTTTTTCCTTCCTTACTCCATATGAAATTTTTTTCAAAAATATGTGTTGAGAATACACTGTTAGTAAGGGATAGGAAATTAATGGAAGAGAACATAAGACCATGAATAAATTAAAATTATGAAATCCTACTATTCAATAATAATGAATATATCTTTAGCATACCTCATGAAATCTTATAATTTATGAATAACACATAAAAATCATAAATCATGAAGGTTTCATGTGGCATCTGTAACATACATTGTGTCTTTCAAAACAACATAGGTAGTTACATTTGGAATACCCCTTAGAATATTTTCCCTATATCACATAGGAGAAACATTAATGTTTTCCTCTTTCACATTACCCAGTTCATTTTAAAGCTATATCAGGATCACCCACCATTGGATTATCACAAAACATCCATTATATGCAAACAATTCCAAAGAACCATAAAATATCCATAACACATAAATCAAACATAATGGGAAGATAACATTTCCACATTGGAAGAAAAATGTATAATTTCAAGATATTGACATAATAAATTCTTTCTGAAAACATTTTCAATAAAAAAGTAAGTAAAAAAGTGTATATTGTATTTATTTTCATTTTAAAAACATTATGTCTTGTTAACGAAGCCGAATATTAAAAAATACTCATGACAGTGGAAAGTTTATTATCACGACATACATTAAAATGAAACATTCATTTTTTAATTTAGTAATATGATTGGTAAAATCATATATTTCCGATGATAACAATTGAATTAAATTAAAATATAAAATTGAAATTTATAAACCATATAAAACACGTTCACTAATAAACCAATTTGAGGCTCAATGAAAAGAGATTGATATGAAGACCCTTACAATGATCATTTTGTAAATAAAATTGATCGATTATGTGTATTCAATATAAGTACATATAAATCAATTATAAACAAAAGATATTATATCAAAATTAATTTCACATATAATTATAGAAATAGATAACCAATATGTATAAGATTAAAATAACTAATAGAAATTGGGTTATGATGTTCCCTTGTGGAAATTTGGTAGCCTAACAACATCACATAATAATTCAGAAAAAGAGTTGATATAAATGAAAAGGGTATATCATCAAATGTAATGGATATTTAATGAAATAATTATATAGATAAAAATATCTTCAAATAATAAATGTTAAATTAAATGACATAACATAAATGAATACATTGACTAAAAGAGGATGGTTGAAGATTCCATTGCATTGAGCCCAACTTGTCTCATTTGTTTTTTATATTGTTGAATAATAAACATATGTTAATTTCTACATGATTTAAGACCTTTTTAATTTCTATTTTTCATTTAATATTACTTATCTTCAGGTTATAAAAATTACATATATATTTCATTTCATATCTGTCATATTTTCAATATCTAGAATTGAGTCAAAAATGTTCTTTTTTATATATATTGTCCATGAAGTAAAAATCCCATCATTACAAGAATATTAATCAAGATTTCTGTCTCAAATATATAAATTATATATTTATTTAGAACTAGCATAATTTGTTTTATAATATTCTATATCATATGGAGATACAAAATGAAATGCACCGTTCATGGAGACGATAAGCCTTACGTACGCAGGAACACAACATTCATTTCTTTTTCATATTAATAGAAATTAAAACCAAAGGTAAAATAGTTATATTCTAATTCTAGTATAATATAATATTTCATATTTGTTAGATTTGTTCATTAACTCCATCCATTATACATTCCATGTATTGTAAGGATGAATCATATCACATCGAAGGCGTGGTAATTTGCACTTCATCAAATTAAATTATCATATTTACACATTATAGAAATCAATAATTTATGATATAAAAAAAATAAAATCGGAATATATGATATATAAATATAATATATATCATATATTAATACAGTTCCATGATAATATACACTATTATAGGTTATAGGGGAAAATTGAACAATCGCCGTTTCGTGAGGTAGTAGTTCGCCGTATAAGGAAACAATATGTTTGTATCCATTAGATAGAGGTGTGTGTTAGTGTAGTTATAATAGTTATAATAAAAAAATAATTTTGTATTGAGGATAATTTTATTTATTTTCAAATAAATAATATTAATTTTATAACGTGTGATTGAGTAAAATAACAGCAATGAAAATTTAAGAAGACACTACCTCTAAAACGTGTAACTCCTTTTGATTTGAGAAAAAGGATTTATTGATTTTTCTTCGTCCCAAGGTAAGGATTATTCGTGGATGGGAGGGATTTCAGGATCTTATTTTAGATGAATTTTGATGAGATAAGTGTCTTCAAAGGTGTTATTAAATGGGTAGAGGTGGCATATTTTTATTAGATGTGGGAAGGTCACTTAAAGATTGTTTAGAAATATTATAATATTATAAATTAAATTTCTATAAAAAATTATTAAAAATTTAGATATATAGAAGATAAGATGAATAGTTGTGGAAATAAAACATCAAATAGTATTTAGATTGTATTTGGATATTTTTTAGTTCTTATTGATTGGATTTAAACACCTTTTAATCTTACCATTTAATCAATCATTTTAACAATTTGGGAATCAAAATTGTTTCCAAATAATGATAAATGTATAATGAAAGACTCATTAATAATATTTTATAATTATCATATCCATTTGGACATATCTAGGATTATTTAAAATATAATATCATTAAATAATCTATTTTATATTTTATGTTATGAATCATGTATACTTTGGACACTACTCAAACTAGACATTTTAAAAAATTCATAACTACCTAATTATATCGAACAAAAGGTATTAAAATAAAAAAATATGCCAATATCATACATATAATTCATATATTACATCAAAATAACAAAATTAAATTTATTTTAAAATTAATAATTTCATTTTTTTGAATCCTTTATTAATGAAACAATCATTGCATTATCATTATGTCAGAATTGATTTTATTTATTTTATTTCTAAAAATATTATATAAAGTATCAGGATATAGTGTGACCATTTTTATTTATAATTACTATTACTTTTCAAACATATCAATTATATAACATCATATAATTTTTTAATAAAATATACATGTTTTTGGTATATATTACTTTACCTTAAATTAATTTTTGAAAATGACATTTCCACATCCAAGTGGCTCCAAATAGTCTCATAATTAACCGAAGGATTCCCGTTGTCTGAAATATCTCATTGAATAGGGTTAGTATTTTTGGTATAGTTGTTTAATATTATTATAATACTATTTTAACACTTATATACCATATTTACCCTTAACCATAATAAATATAATAATGACTTGAGATAGAATTCAGAATGACTAAAAATTAAATGTACTTATTTAAAAAAATTCAAAATTATGATTCCAAATCTAGAATCCATATTCCCAAATTCAGAAAATTGAATTTATAGAAAATAATTTAAAATCATTTCTCATTGTCAAAACCAATAATCCTGTTTTATGAAGTGAAAACTAGAAATAGATTGACACGTGATTAGATCCAATTAAAATGTGAAATTACATAAAATGACCAAAATTGGATTAAATTATATAAAATAATACATTTATAAATTAAAACCAATTAAAAGGACAATATATATATATATATCAATTATATTAATATGCATTTTTGAATTAAAATGCAGTATTTTAAATTATTCATTAAAAAATATACATTATCCAAAAAAACCAAAGTTTTAACCAAAGTTTATTTTTCTGGCCCTATTATAATGGAAATTTATATTTTTTTTTCAAATAGAACATATAATGTTGACCTAAACTATATATAAAAATTGTTCTCTATAAAAATACAGTAAAATGACCTTTTAAAAAATTCTGAATATTTCAAGGTTAAAATCAGATTCATTCATATATTATGCCACAAAAAATTATAGGATAAATTTAAAGTCATTTAATCATATTGTATAATCATAATTTAGATAGTTATGCTCATTCTCACCAATACAACTGCTAGGCGTTAACTACCATTAAAAATAATAATAATAATATGTTATTTTTCTGTATAACTCAATGTTATGTGAAACTCATGAATTCAATGAAACATGTTGTTGCGTGTTGGGAACGCTATCAGAATTTTTTTCCCTTTAATGTAAAAATAATATATAATTTATAAATATTAATAGAAATAATAAAAGTATTAATCTATAAATACCTAGGTTATTACATAACCATTCCAATATAAATATAACATTTTAAAACGTAAAAAAATTGAAATATACATTTAATTGATAATAAAATTGAAAAAATAAATTAATGACTAAAAATTTATTGGGTTTGATGGTATGAAATGATAAACAATTCATATATGTAAAAAAAATGAATCTATTCACATTTCTGTTAATAATAATAAACCTTTTTGTAAAACAACATGAAGATTACATGTTAAAAAAATTAAAAAATTTATATAATTAAAAATTAAATTAACCAATCATTTGAGAGTAGTAATATAATTACAAAAATAATTTCTACAAATAAATGTTTAAAGAATAAAAATGGTTATATTCCAAAGAGTTAAATATATTACATTATTAAGTTATAAAAAATCTCTTTCGTTCTTGAATATAAATAGATTAAAATGAATGTAATAAATATTTAGTCATGAAATTACCTTAAGAAGATAAATTTCATGAGATTATCGATATATAGATCATATAATTTAATCATCAGAAAGAAAAATATAGAAAACCATGATAAAATATGATGATATGTCATAAAACAGATACCAATTTTCTTAAATTGATTAACATTCCCCATAAAAGGTATATCATCCAATGGACAAATAATTTTCTATAGTATTAATTTTAATAAATATATAATTAATTCATTTTCATTATAAACACCACTTATGAGAAGAAATGGTCAATATGGCATGTATCTAATAGATTTAAATGATACATGAAAAATCATGGACCATAAGTCATTGATTATTTTGTTACAAGATAATCCCCATTAGATAGTATATATATATATATTTATTATGAATATTTTAAATAAACATAATTATTTAGATCATACAATATATTATTTAATTTGGACCATTTATTACATGTTAAAATCACATTTTGGGTAAATAATTATTTTTATTTATTGTACGATTAATTTTTTTAATTTATGTTCATTTACATTGATAAATATTTCCTCACAAAAAGAATGATATGAAAATATAAATATCCCATTTATACATTATATATGAATTTAAAGGTGTCTAGTTATTTTTGTGATTGAAAATTAATTCCACTATTCTTGAATATTGTAGGCCATACATACTCCTAAATGCTCATAGAATTTATCATGACAGATGAAATGAAAAAATGGTAAATAAGATATTTCTCTTATGAAATAATTTTTATGTAATATATACCAGATACATTTATTAGAATCATCTTTATTACATTCCATGAAATTTTTTCATGAATAATAGACCACATCATTTCCGGAGGTGGTAGTTTATGGTATACATGATAGATTTTATAGTTTCTCCATGAAATTGAGATCATGAAGTTGATCAGAATATAATTATTTCATAATTATAGTTATGTTAAATATAAAAACTATTTTATTTTACTAAATCCATATATTAATCTCTTTATTATAAATGAAAACGCATCACATCAGTTCATGACATTGTAGTCTTTCATACACATGAGTGGTGTTTTCTTCTCCAATGGGTTGGAAGTTAATAACTAAAGGGTTATATTATAATATAAAAATCATAATAATCTTAAATATATATTATATAATCTTTGTATCCATCATTTATCATGATGCTACATTTTTTGAATGAAAATGAATATCATTGGTTTGTGAGGAGGTATAATGCTATACACATGATCGACTATTTGGTTTCCCATTTGATAGAAGAAGGGATACATATAGTTTAATAATTAAAATAATATAATATCATTATATGTGATATAATGGTTTTTTAATATCCAAATTGTTGAATAATAATGTACGTAGGTACATGTTTATAATAAAAAGTAGCTATTTTAATGACTATACCTATTCTTTAGAGAACATTTTTAAAATTACACCTAATCCCTTAATATGTTTTTTTACAAATAAATATAAATCTTAAAAGATGTTATTAGGTAATTAAGGATTATATTTTGTTATGGAGAGGTAGAATTAATATTTTTGTATGTTTTAAGAGGAGACGATAGGGATGACCTTTTATATGTTGTGGTGAGGGTGCACATGAAATTTTTTAAAATAATTAAGTGTACACACGATTGTAACCTACAAAAAAGGCAAAATGAGACATTACTAAATATGTTTGTTATATGGAAGAAACATATCTATCAAATTTGTGGTGGCGAAGTTTCTAGGTCATTTTACCCCTTACAATTTTAAATTAAACCCTCTTAACTGATGTTTACATTAACTGTTCAATTAATTTTTATATTTTTCACTATTTCCGATGGTAAAATTTTATTTTACCCTAATTATATAATATCAACAACATTGATCCAAAAAAGGACTACATTTTTTTAAATTCATTTTAATAATGATTATGAAATTAATTTAAAATTTAACCCTCAATCATTTGGGAAAATAATTTTTAAAAATAGATAATTCCTAAATAATAAAATGTTTTATATAATAATTCAATATAAAATAGATAAAAATGACCGATTTTTTATTAAATTTAAATATATAAAGTAAAAATTAAATTAAATCCCTTATAAACTAATATTTTCCAAATTAATTTTTCATAGGGAATGAAATTTCTATATAAATGTTAATAATATTCAATACTCATTAAAAAATTTATATTTTCACATAAATATAATATAAACTAATAGTTAGATTATTTTTATATGTTTTTCCAAAATATGAGATATTTTTTCAATTATGTTTAATTAATGATAAAAAAATTTCAAAAAAATCAACAAAATAAATAAATTCATTGGTTGAGAAAATTGAATTTTCTAAACACATAATGACCTTTAGAAGAAATCTATGCAAATTTTTATCAATATATTTTCATTATATAAAACCACTATAAATAATATATTAAATTAAATTATTCCAATTCATATATCCATGATTAATTTTTTTGTTATAAATGTTATTTTAAATAATACTCTATATTTAGTATTTTTGTGATAGATCATGATGTTGTATTTAGTTATAGATATCATAGAAATTAATTGTTTTCAAAAAAATAAATTTTATAAAATATTATGTTCTTATATTCCAAAAACCATTAAAAAATTTTATCATCATAATTATTCACAATATACTGAACAAATGGGGATACAATTTCATCATTATATCTTCATGTTCTCACATTTATTCCAAAAAATAATAGTTTTTTCAGAATATTTTTAAAAATATATTAGTGGTTTTTTGTTGAACATTCAATATATATTCTATAATCACTGCAAAAATTTTATCATAATAATTCTATTTCACTAGCAGCATGAACATTCAATTCTATACATTCGATGGATTTGGAATGTTCGTATCCCATAGTGATTCATGGAACACATCCTAACCATAATATAGGTTACGTGGAATATCAAATGATGAAATACCATGATGTTATAATATGTAAATTCTATGGGACTGATATACCTAGAGTTTAGATTTATTTATATTTGAATCAAAATTAAAACATTTTAATTGGATTTAATTAATACAACCTTCATATCATTATTATGAAATGAATATGACTTTTTATTTATAATGTAGTATAAGAAAACCAGATCGACATTATAATATTATGTAATTATTTTTATCAATAATAAAATCAATGTAATTGGTTTTATATAACATCATGTTACAATGATCAGGTATGTTTTCCCTTTTTATATGTTTACTATTGGATCAATGACAAAAGAACTGTGTTTTAGGTTCTTTTCTGGGTACAGAGCAGTAATCTATCATGTACTTGAGGTACATGTGGTGACTCAGACCTATATGATGTGACACGAAAACAATTGTAGTTTTTAACCAGAGATAATGGGTTTTTCGAAATAACATATTCAATTAGGTCTACACGCCTTGACCCTTGGGGACTCTTCATTACCTGACATGCTCCCATCTTTATATCACATTATTTGTATATTTGATAGGTATTTTATTTCCAAACCTCTTCATCCAAAAACCATAACCCTTTCTATGTGTTACTTAGAGGAACCACACCTTCAAGATCAATCTAATCATCATTGGATATTCGTTATGTTTGTGGTGCTACTGAACAGGTATATTTTCATTCAGGTTCAACATTGTGATCGATCAAAGATACACCCTAGAATTGCAGTGCTAGATCCAGTGATCTATGATAAATGTTTCTTAATGGTTTCTTCTAGGACCATTGTGATATCTTCATCTAAGATAATTTTCCTTCATTTCATGTGGCATGATGGTTATTCATCCTCAAGGTATGTGGGTTTCATCTCTTCTGATGACCTATTACTTTTATATTTAGATCATTCTGAAGATGTGGGGATTTCATTCTAAGTACTTTGTTAGTGTTGTGGGGAATCATTATTGTTGGACTCCATTATGGGCATGTGCAACCCAATATTTTAGGTACGTGGTTCTATCCCAAATTGGACATTTTGATTGCCAATGTATTTCTTGATTTATTTAATTTTCTGATTTAACTTCAATTACAAAAACATAATTTTAATTGATTTTATAAAACCATACTCCAGTGTATTGGATTATTTTATATTATTTTGTAAATAAAATTTAGAAACATCTAATTCCAGGGATTGGGGGGGTTATTGGAAATTAGTTATTATTAATTGTTAAATTATAATTTTGGATTTGATCAAGTTTTTTTAAATTAAATTGTTGAATTTAAATGTGAATATTCATTGTGGAATAGTGTAATTGTGTTTGAGTGGATTTAAAACTCGTGAAAATGGTTAAAAAATATTTTATATAAAATAAGTGGATTAATATTTTCTAAGAGTCATGTTTTTGAATGAAAACTATTTTCTTTTTAAATGGAACATTTTTTTAAAAAATTAAGAATAATATGTAATATATTTTAAGAAATATTAAAATAAATTTCCCATCATTTAATAGAAAATGGATGCCCTAGGTAATTAGAGAGTTTTATTTGAGACACTATATGTAATGAAATCATTCGAAAACATTCTTGTAGCATGTCATATCATTGATGGGAGGGTGATGAGTCACCACTATTCAATGTCAGGGGGATGTGAGTATACACATTTTTTTGTGTCCACATAGAGAGTGTAAAATCCTATATGTAGATAATACTATCATACCATTTGTAAAATATGATCATGTTTCTCTATTGATTATTTTTAAATGAGATATAATTGTATGCCAATGTTTCTTGAAATTATTTACCTGACTGTTGAATTTATATATATAGATTTATATAAATTTTTAACTTAATGAATTATTTTAAAAATTATATTTCTCTTGTAAAATGTAAATTATGTTCTTTAAAATTATTTTCCATCATTTTGAACATGTATAGATTGTTTTCATTATATATGATTTTGATTTTCCAAACTTTTTCACCATGAATCATTTTAATCATTCCATTTGGTTACAAAATTTTTATAATCTTATATGGAATCATTGGTTGTATCCAAAAAGTATTAGGCTCAAACCCTATATTTCCCTTCAGTTGTTTTTAGACATTCATCTTCCAGGTTTGAGAAATGGGAAGGTCACTCTTAGAGGTGGATTAAGTTGCTAAACCATGACCATTGTGAGTTTATTATTAGGTAAAATCATGGTTTTTTCCATTTTAGTGCTTTGGGTTGTAATTGGACATTAATGGGGTTTTAATTCTATTAAATTACTCTTAGTGGAGTTTTCTTTTGATATTAATATTTGTTTATTTCTTTTTCTTCCACTTAGTTATGTAGAAAATTCATTTCCAATTTCATGTTGTATGACTCCAGCTGCTTGTATCCAAACTGTGGTGAACAACAAAAAAATTATAGCTCATTTTTGTCGCATGTAATATGTGACCACAAAAGAAAATATCATGGGTTTTCTATGGTTGACCAGTTGTACTCGAATTAATGCCTTAAATGGGATACCATTGTTTATGAAAGCAATGAAATGAAATATTTTAGTATCCAGTTCCTTTAGAGGATACCATGTGCATTGAAATGGTATAATATGGATTTATTTTTCCTTCACAGCTGACTTGAATTAATATTTTGTTCCAAATATCCCAGTTGATGAAATATAACACAGATCCATATCATGTATTATATTTGTATGACATAGTTTTAATTCTGGAATATTATTTATTCGATCAGTGATTGAGGATTATAGATTCAAAATAGAATATACTTATAATGAATTCGATCATACTGGTCATCATTCATTGTCACAACTGTAACAATATTCATGATACATTGGGGAGGAATACATAGTTTGATAAAAAATACAGCATTGTATTCTCTAGTCAAGATATAGAATTACTATATGGGTGTGAAAATGATTTCGTGCTAGGATGAATTTTCACACCCAAGATTTCATTTCTAGGTGTATATTAATTTTATTTTTATCCAATTTTTATTCATCGTGATTCATTTTAGTTTCATAAAAATGAAAATTTTAACATTGGAAGCAGGTGTACCACCATGTCCAAACTATTATGAGAAACCATGTTCCATTATCTATAAATCGTGAAGCAATGTTTCATTTTATAGGTACATCTAAAAAAATTATGAATTCATGGTTTCTACACATCATTTAAAACTATCTAAGAAGACTTAATAGTCATTAGAGGTCATTAAAATGTAATTTGTTCCTCTTTGTCCTCATTAAATTTAACCTAAAACAAATAATTTCTCCCCTATTCAGATTTTTACCCCTATAAACCTCTCCCTCTTCCCTTAGCCTCCTGGGATCCTAATTTTTTGTAAATTTTTAATGAAATTCAATCATAATTTCTAATGTATGTGTCTTCATATATTAGCTTTTTCTTTTTTTAGGTTATGGAAAGTTTTTTCTATTGTGTTTCAAATATCAGCGGGATTGGATATATAAATTTTGGATGAATATAGTTTATTTGGGTTTGACCATAATGTTTTATGGTCGATCTTGCTTTATAGGTATTGATAGAAGTGTGTTTCATGTTTTACACCATTTTCTTGAATATTTCATCACATACGAATGGTGGTTCAGTTCATAAACATTGTTTTATGAGTAACTATTATTTTATAGCTTCATGGTTGGGTTCTATATATATTTCACCTGGTAAAAATGGTTTTAAACTAATTCGAGTTTATTATTGAGTGAATACATTTTTTCAAAGGATATGGGATAATTTCCATGAGTGCTTAATATATTCTTCTTTGTTTTATTCCTTCATGGCGTTTGATAAAATTTATGAGTGATGTGAATCCCTTTTAAAATTTTATTTGGTGTTTTTGGATTCATAGGTGTTTTCTTCATTAAAATGGAATTTTATCTTATCTGATGCATTATTTTTCATGTTCATATATGTATTTCATATTTTGTATGGAATTTTAAATTAAATAAGACCACAAAGGTTATCCTAGGTTACTATGTATATGGAATTGTAATTGTACGCTAGTGAATAAGAATTTTAATGTCTTTGTTTCACATAGATAGATTTACCGTTACAACACTAAATAAACTATGATGTTTAGATACCACTATAATTTTGTATATATTCATCCCTTGTTTCTTGTTCAATAGGAATATGCTTATTGTGATTGATATACCATGTTTAACCATATACAATGTTCCTTGATTCCCACCTGAGATAGTTCTTGTGATTTCCCATGGCATATGGCTCTATGATGATTTCATACATTCTTTCTGTATATAGTACACAGTCTTTTTTGTTTGAAAATAAATCATGTATTCTTTTATAATGGTTTAAATATAAATTTTCCTAGTTTTCTAATTCAAAATTAGCATGTTATTTTTTTATAAGTTTTATGTCATGAAATTTTTTATTGGGTGGAATCATATTGAGATTTGGATCACACTCTAAATAAATCTTCAGGTGTATGTAGGCATGGTAATGTTTCATACATATAAATTCAATCGGTGTGATGATGGTGGTTTTAGGTTCTTGAGTTATTCCATTATGGGAAACATGGTGTTTTCTTGAGGATGATGCTTGTCATATCTTATGGTGTTTTCTTAGTATTCTCACTTGTTTCCTTTTTCATTTTAGACCATTATTGGATTTTTTTAAATATTTTAAACGTGAATAAGATTAAAAAATCTATGATATGTAAGATTTTTTGGAATTGACTTATTTTTTATTGTTGGTTGGTTATGATTATGTACATAGATGAAATAATTCACAAAGTGTATTATTATTTCCCTGCTACTAGATTTTTATCTATTGGGATCAGGAATGCCCTTCTATGAAATCAAAATTCTAGTTGGGATGTGGGTTTCATGGAAAATCGACCATGTTCATGACAGGATATGCCTTAGTAAATATTCAATTCTATTACAACCCATTATTAATTGAAAAATAATTATACAAATATACTTTATGTTATAGATCATTGGCAACAACATTTGAAGCCTACAAATTTAATATGTTAAGGAAATAAATGTATTTTATAAGTTATCAATTTAATGTAATTATATTATTTTTATGAGTTTAAAATCATATATATTCTCATATTTAGTTTTCATTTTATTCAATACAGTGGCCTAAATTAGTAGGAATCATGTAGTCAATCAACGTGACAGGAAATGTGAGGACTTCCCGAATGTGATACCCAACATGAGGGTAGTGGGGATCACCGTAATTATAAATATTCTATCAGAAAAGACATAGGTTATATATAAAAACCAAGATCAAGATGATTTTCCAAACATTCTATGTGGGAGGAAGCCTCAATCGAGAGCATCATTTGGAAGAGGACACCTAAATTCAATGTATCACCTAGTCAATTAATCATAAGACTATGGATATAGACCATTGAGAAAATATTCTCCATACTTATATTTTATAAAGTATAGAAGGTTCTACTGGATGTTTACAATATAAAGGTATTAGGTGATAAGTGCAGGAAATTGATCAATAATATGAATCCTGAGTCAGAAACTTAAGAAATGTAGTGGATGAAATTACATAAATTTTTTTCAATAAATATTTTCCATATACACTCAAATATAAAATGAAAATAGATTTACATTCCCTTAATTACAATGATGACAAATCCATCAGGGTTCATTAGTAAAAATTCTCAAGACATTCATGGAATGCCTCTAGATTGTTTGATTCCCCCAAATTTGAGGTTGACTACTTCATTGGTGGGAGAAAAAACATATTATATAAAATTACTTGATTATATTTGTCATCGATAAATATAATGAAATTTTATGATGTTCCCTTAATGATGAAATGGTGATAACTGTATCTCACCAATATAATGCTGAATAGAATAGGATAGTGGTGGTTTATTCTTTTAGTATGATAAATAAATCAATTAGTGCTAAAAAATTATATCTTACATGTAAAAGGTGTGAAAATAAGAACACTAGAAATTTACCACATACGGAGAAGAAATGCTTTAGGTGTTGTAATGAAGGACACGATGATAACATTTTTTCATTAAATAAACCAACTAATGTGATGTAGGAAATGAATTCTCTTGTAAATTCTAAACAAATTTTCCATTATTTCATTTGTAATAAACTAGGGATATTTCTAATCAAACTCTCTTGCAACGAGATTTTGATGACAATAAACATCCTAAAATCCATAAAGTGAGATAACATTCCATCACTAAATCTGAAGTAGATCCTAATAATGATGTTATGACATGAACATCATTTATACAGTAAATAATATTATTTTTACTTTTTGGATCACTATCTATAAATTACTTCAAGTCATAAACATTTAATAGATCTATCCAAACACCACCACTAATAATTTTTATATATATGTTGTTGAAAATATAAAATGGAGAAATTAATGAATACCAAGTACATAAATTCCGTGTTTTAAATTATTGTGTGGAAAACATCCCATGTAACCAAGTTATAAACCCATTGGAGTTATTTGTTTCAATTATATGCCGGGATTGGCTTTCTCTATATAGATCAAACAATCATTTTCTTTTGAATGAAATCACACTCTCTAGTTCGAATTGAACACCAATTTTGTACAATTTCATAGAGAAGGTTGAATCTTATTTAGTACCATAACCTCAGGAATGGATATTGTTTTCTTATCATAAATTGTTTCCAGATCAAATAATTGAGTATAAAAATAGAATCTTCGTCGAAGATATGGATATTGTGAGTGAATACACTAACATATTTCCTAAGTAATATCATGGACTTTCTCATAAATGATATGATGAATTTGAAATCAATGTTATAAATTATATGTTTCCATTATACAAGACTCCATATATAGGGGTTGTTGTGTAATAATAGAAGACGACAAAACAACAACAAGATAATTTTGGTAAATGATTCATAAATCCAACTACATTACCATGAGATACACTCATCCACTTCATCATGAGTATGGATGGGTTAATGCATCATTAAATTTATTATCATGAGCTAAAAATATCATGATAAAGAACATGTATCATCGACATCATATTGATGCCTTTTTCTATCAGTTATATGGTGCACAATACATCTTTATGGTGGATATTTTGTTGTAATATTGTCCTGTAAGCTAGAAGAAGGATGATATCAACATGAATGCATTATGTACATGGTATGATTACTATGTGTTCATAGTTATTCCATTAAAACTAAAAAAATTCTCCAACAATAACCATAGACTTTATTATGATGTATTTTGATATTACCATGATATAATTTCTAGTCATTATGGATTATATTATTATATAATCAAAACCAATGAGAAACATGATAATCATTATATAACTTTGATAAATTCAACTTGAATGGATATTATTTAAGAATAATATATGATATTTTAGTTCTATTTGAATAATTTCTCCTTCATTAGATAGAATATCAAAAGAAATTGGAAATAGAAAGATCCAGAAATGAAAAAATAAATTGAGGGATGGTTGAGTCCCAAATTCTATAGGTTAGTTGGGTATTATGATTAATTTGTGAGAAATTTACAATGATTATAACACCCTTTTACCAATATAACGTGGATGTATTTATGTTTTCTTGGAATGATGAATGTGAAGATATATTCAGTTATTTGAAAATGAGGATTATCAATACATCTACACTCTCACAACTAATAATTAGATATATTTTTCTAATATTCAAAAATTCTTTGAAGAATATATATGAGTTTTTTAGGATGAGTGGAAAATTATATCATATACTTCATGGAACAATAATTTAAATGAAAATGAATATCCAATGAATGATCATTAGTTGATAGTAGTGATTTTTAATTTGAAAATATAGTGAAATTATCTATTTAGGTGGAAGTGTGAAATTTATACGGATAAAAAAATATCAAATATATACTCACATTGAATGAGATGAATATAAATCAATGAAGATAGTTAGAGATTATCAATATCTATCTATACTCAATTGACTTCCATCCTGGGAAAGGGAAAATGTGTAAAATTTTCTAAGTGGAAAGGATCCTAAAATTTTGACATTAATAATGATTTACCTGGATATGATCTTTTTATATTTGAAAAAGTTAGACATGTTAATCAGAATGGAAGGATTATCAAAAATCTATTCACAAATTATTTCTCAAATTTCTCTGATATATTTGTTAATATATGATAAAATTATTGCCCCTACCTCAAAAACCATAAAATATTACAATATTGTATTAATTTGGAATGATTATCAAGAATAAAATCCCAAATGTCTAGTAATTTTAACAGTCCTAGAATGCAAAATTACTTACACGATACCCATAATAACTTGGTAAATAAAAATTTAAAAAAAAATAAAATATTAATTTATATAAAAACCATCATTTTGTGATTATTCATATATTTATTCATCATAACCTTTTAGAAATAATCATAATATGTGTTGGATCAAATGATCAGTAAGGGTGAGTAATAAAGAAGAAATAATTGAATAATGATAATAAATTTACGTGGAATTTTAAATAATAGATAACACTAGAAATTCAAATAAATAGATATGACAAAATAAATACGGAATGGTAAGAAACTAAAACACATTCTATTTAATCAATTTACTAAAATGAAAAGTATCCATTGATATGTCGTTGAAAATTCTTATGGATGAATTATAAATAAAACTACATGAGGGAAATTACTTTTTAATGGAAAATAAGATAATGTCATAGGAATAGGTATATCTTCAGAACCATTAACATGATTGTTTAAAACTACATTTAGTAAAACATTTAATTTTGCCATCTTGTTTGTCTGATGAGAACCCGTCGATGCATCTATGAGCTATATAATGTTAGAGATCCACCCATCATTAACAATCCTAAAAATTACTCTTATAAAATAATAAATATAAACAATATGACTAATCAAATATCCTTATTTAATAAATAAAACATATTTATCAATTTTTCTCCAAATAATCATGTAACGGGCTATTTAGACACCGTTTGATAAGATGATATATCATTTAGGAAACACTAATATTTATTGAAGGAGAATATATTTTTTCATGTAAAAAATCAATGAAAAATTATTATCATAAATATATTTTTCATTATCAATAAAAAAATTAATTTTAATCACAAAGATAACAATTAAGACCATTATTTAGTCGGTTAATCATTGGACATTATGAAGAATCACATACCAAAATGAAACATTTGAATCATAATATCCAAGAAGTTATGACATTAAATGAAACATAAAGTTTCATTAGAATAATGGTATTCATGATATAATATGAAAAAAATTAGTAAATGCACCATATAAACGAAAGTTGGTGCATAACAACAAATAAGTCTCAATGGAATATTAATTGAGACGAAATCCCTTACATTAAACATCCTTTTATTGTGTGGTCATTATATTAATATATAATTTTTAATATATTTTAATACCTTTTACACTAACCATAATCATGTTTATAATATCATATATTAATTACATGGAATATTTTATTACATTATTGGATCACTGTATCATTAATTTCACTATTTCATTTGTTAATTAGATAGATATATTGAGTAAGTTATAACATGTTAATTATTTTAAAAATAATTTTGTCATGGTTTTATAATATCTATAATTCCAGTTATGTATTTATTATCTTAAATAATAAGTATATTTTCATTAATACAAGTCCATTATATTTTGATTTTAAAAATGATGTACACCATTCTTGGAGATGGTAGGTCGTACGTACAGATAAATGATACTTTAATTTCATTTTTTATTAAAAGACTGAATACTAAATGTTAGATATGTATATTATAATTCCAAAATCATATATATGTTAATTATATCATATTGGTTTATTAAGTCAATCTATTATACATTCATTGTAAGGTATTAACGAGTCGTGACTCTTTGAGGGGCGGTTGTCAAGACTTCTTGAAACGAACTTATCATAATCACACAGGATGGAAATCATAAAAAAATATAATTTAAAATAAAATAACAATAAATACAACATAAATTTCATATATGTCGTATATATAAATTACATTTTTGTCATAATGACCACCATGATAGGTAGAAATGGAAAATATTATCAATCTTCTTTTTTGGAGGTCATTGTTCATCTTAAATAAAAACAATATTTGCTTTCCCATTTATATAGAGGTGTCTTTACATGTAGAAAAATCCTTTTAAATTAAATCTTAGTTGTATAATGACTATATTTGGTGGATAATTTAAATGTAACTAGAGTGTTTAAGAGAAGATTTTGCCTCTTAATCGGTTAACTTCTTTTGATTCATACAAAAATGCTTGATTGGAAGGATTTCTATAAAAATGGAGGCATAAAGGTAAACATGAGGTTTTTTGTAATATAATTTGGAATTTATTTTCAAAACATATGTTTTTATAGGTTTAATAAAGTGGGAGTTGTTGTGGCCTTTTATAGGGTTGTAAAATGACCCACTTGAAATTTTTGATTACATGTTTGTTTGACCCATATTCCTTCCTAAAAATTCATAAAAACCCATTAAAACATTGTAATTTAAGGTTTATGGACTATATATTTCTTTAAATGGGTTTTACAAAATTTTCATGTTAATTTGGGTCCATATTATAATGGTTTAGTCTTTTATTAAGCTTATTTTTACCTTAATAATTGAGTAATTTTTTTTAAAAAATTTACAAATCTGTTTTTTAAAAATATTTGGATTTATTAGAAATTAAAATTATTCTATAAATTTATATGTAATCTAATTTTTCATGTTTTGATCATGGAATTTATAAAAATTAATCTCCATATCATCCTACAGCTCGGCATGACAATGCGGGGTTTTGATGTAAAAACATATAAAATATTGCTATGAATTTATAGTATATTTATAATTTTAATTAATAACCATGGCCTTAATTTTATTAAATGACAATAATATTATATAATTATTTAATAAATAAAATATAAAACATAAATTTACCATTTTTATTATTTATATTAAAATCATTTTTAATGTAAATTTAATATTTTTAACTCTTTATTAAAAAAAAGAAATGCTACATAAAAATATCAAAAATTCACCTTAAATGTATTTTATTATTTATAAATAAAATATTAGGTTTTATTTATCATATTAATTAAATTATTACATAAATAGTAATATTTAATATGGTTTCTACATTAATAGTTGATAAATTCGGATGTATAAAAATGTATGTTTTTAAGCAGAATATTTGGTTTGTTATTATCTTATGCGTATCTAATCTATTGGATGAACCTCAAAAAAATTATATTTAATATTATATAAATATATATTAATCTATTATCACCCACTAATTATTATTAATGAAATTTATATTTTTAAAATAGCTTTGTGAAAATAATAACATTCTCTTTTATATTGAATCACTTTTTTCAGTAATTTTTAATAAAATTATAACCACTGAATACATTAAAAATATTTGCAATGCATAGATTTTAATAAATTTTTAAGCACACATCATATCTAATCATTTGATGGCTTCATTATATCCTATTATATTTAATAATATTCAGTTATTCGAAAAACCTTGATGAGGAATATAATGTGTTATTTCGAAGAAAGTTAATATTGTGGGTAATGTAAGGAAAATCAATGTCTAGTGAAATATGAAATATATAGTATATAAAATATATTTCAAATATAAAATATATTTAAATTTATTATTATATTTTTCCCTAGAACTCTTGGTGTCACATTCCTTTCACACAATCAAATATAAGGATCATATTTTTGGAATTTTTCTATGTTATATTCTCACTACTTTAATTAAATAGTTGCCTCGAAATTTAAAATACATATAAATGATATTTAAATTTAATATAAATTGTTATTGAAGGAACCTAATCATATAATAGATTAATATCACATATTATTAATAATAGATAAAATATTGTACAATTGTCACATAACTAGGTTACCTAGTAGGAGAACATATGTGGGAAATGAAATCATGGATATGTATGAAAGATTCTACTAGTCATGTTCTTATATAGAGTTCTAGATAATTGTTTTGATGATTGTGGTGGACCAGAAACCCATACACCATTGGTTTGATTAAATTACATTGAAATCATCATAAAAATATGATAACAAAAAAACATTTTGATTTTAAACCTGTTTTTTTGTTAATGAATTCGTTCACATTATAGTAAGTAAATATATATTTCTATAATCAAAATAATTTCCATCAATTATGATTTGAACTATTAAAACTCTATCTTATAGAACATTATTTGTCATATACTGAATTAATATATCAACCTCTAAAATCAGTTTCAATGATCATATTAAATAATGTATTAATCAAAAATATTTTTGAAGATATTATTATCGAATTACTTATGAAGGAGAGTCAATGAATTTAAAAAATGAACTTTTCATTTTTTTTAAACAACATGAAGTAAGAATATATTTTCACATTCTTTCCATGTAACGACCCAAAGATTCATTAATGGAAATCCCTCTTGATCTAATTAAATGTCTCTTTAAGTTTATATAAAATGTCTACTATGTTTTTATTATTTTGAATGTTGGTAACATATCCGTTGAACTGTGATCACATAATTAGTATAAATACATGGCTTTAAGAAATCCAAATTTACCCAGACAAAAGAATCAATGGCCTCATCGAGTAGAATTGCTCCATATGAATCCCATTTGTCGGAGCTCAGAAAAGAGGTGGCGTCCTTGGGCTTCTCTCTTGACCAATCCCAAGATGAGCTTCATCATGTCAAGCTCGAACAAGACCGTCTACGGGAAAAGTGGAAGTTGATAGAGATTACCAATCAAGAAATGTTATCTGAGCCACCCCATGAGTCTGTCACCATCGCACACCTTACCCTTAGGTCATATGCGGCTGTTTGGAGAGGATATATAACAAATAAATAGTACTATGTTCATGTACATTATTTTATTGTATTTAATAATGAATATACTTTCTTGTCATTATTGATACATTGTAAATAGTTTTTAAAGTACAAATAATGTTTTTAGTTATTATTTAATTAATAATTATATTTTTTTTAAATTAAGGGATTTTGGAGTTAAATCATATTTTAATAAAATATTATTATTTTATTAAATTAATTTTTATTAAATATAAATTATCTTATGATTTTATGAATGAAATTATAATTTTTTAAAGGTTTGAAATCCATTTCTGTCAATACCCATGAATTTTGGATAAATGTCAGTTTTTATTTTAAAAGGGAAAATTAACATATTTAGAAAATTATTTCGATAAAATAAATGTTATTTATGGAATCAGGACGTTGAAATTATCCAACGGTGAATTTTTCATAATTTTCCGAGACAGTCAAATTTTTTGTAAAAAATTAAATATTGTTTAAATATATTATGTGTTTTATGACATCATAATGATCCAATAGCGATTTAATAAAATACTATAAGCTTTATTTTCGGCCAATATATGTTTCAAAATTTAAATATTGTGATTTTTGTGTTTGTTTGACTTACATTTCAAATCATTAATTGACCCTTCAAGACTTATTAAACACCTTGTGTTTTTAAATTGTTTTTCATGGGAGCGTGACTCACCTCCACATAAGCAACCATATTATTTTAAGATGTTCGGAATTTGGCCTTATAAAATATTGTTTTCCTCTTCCCTTTTCCAAAAACCATGGGCAAAATCCATTTTATGGTTTGTGGATTGGAGTAATTTATTATAAGGGGTCCCAAACCTAAATACTAAAGAAATCACTCACCTTTCCTATATAATCCCACCCAAGCTCCCACTTTTTCCTCACTCAAAGCATTTAGAGATCGTCCAACCCTTGCCCTACTTTATCTAAAATCCTCCCAAGGTTCCCCAAACTCCCAATAAGCCTCTCTCAAGCCTCTCTCAAGCCTTTGGAAGCACACATCCACGTAAGGGTTTTTTCTTCTTTACTCATTTTCGTCCAATTATCATTTAGTTGGTTTTCCCTTTTAATTTCAATTATAAATGTTGGGGTATGGTTTCGCACCACCCTCATACTTCACTCTTTATGTTTTAATGATGGGAGACCCCTTTCTCTCTCATTAAATGCCTCCCATGTACACCTGTTACTATGCCGAAATTCTGAAAGGAACATCTCTCCTCATTTACATTCAAGAAATACTTTTGTATCATGAATCTAAATTCCATTACAATTGTTCAGACATGTATCTATATGACCTCCTTACTTTCCATTACAGGTAAATATGATGAGGAACACCTTTCTCTCTCTCAAACTGTTTTTATTAATTCTTATGTCACGTTGTTACGCTGCTGAAATCGCACCAAATTTCTAAGCCAATGACATTGTGTAGTAAATACCATGCCCATTTTCCCATCAAGGTTATTCATCTTTATGCACATTTACTTATTGATTATAAATTTTCATGTATGAATTCCACATTCTTTTATCATGGAATTAATGATTATGTTTTATGAATCCATGTTTTATGATCCATGTTGCACACATATTCATGAAATGAAATGCTAAAGAATGGTGCGCCCTTATAGCGCTCCAATGCATTGGGTAATGTATAGTATCATGATACGTCATTTGAAATGATTTTTGACTCATGATAACTCAAGTGCAACGAGTGTTTACTCGTGCTTCATTTGCAATGAGGATTTATTCATGCTTTATGTGCAATGGACCTTGAGTCATGCTAATTCCATGTTAAGTGTTGTTGCCACATTTCTATGTTATGATTATCATGATTTATCAAGCCTTTATGTTCATGTTTCTATTGTTCTCTATTGATATTCCTAATGTATAACATTTATTGTACTCCTCATGTTATTCCATGTGTATTCCCTTGCTGGGCTTTATAGCTCACCCTTTTCTTATGCATGTCGTCAGGTTATCCCATGCAATGCTAAGTACACGGGAATGTAGTGGTCATGTATAAGATGTTTTCAATAAAGATGATGCATTTACTATTTCATGTTTTTATGTAATTTTCCTAAGCCCCAAATACACTAAAACTCTAAATCATCTTTGTTGTATCAAGTGAAGTGTTATGTAATAAATCATGTTTATGTTGTAATAAAAAGCAGGGTTTTCATAGTTGGTATAAGAGGATAGGATTAGTTATTTTTGGGATTAGGATTATAAAACCCTAGTAAAGCCTTAGAGACAAGACTAAGTATAATAAAAACATGCCTATGTTTTGGTAAGTACTGAGTAAGTGGATTATCAAGAAAATACAACCCTATCTGCATATGAGCAGGTAGAGGGGGATCTGGCACATATGTATCTTAGGGGTAAAAACCGAAAACACCACTTTGAGCTAGACTCAAACGGGAACGGGTTCACAACAACATGCCTTTTTTCACTCTTGGTTATGACACTCCTGGGGGGATATGTTTTTATAAATTCACAAGCATAGTATGAACCCTTATTAAGTGAATTAAAAAAGATGACCTTAATAATATATGTTAGAAAGTAGATCATGAAAATCATTTATTGAAGCCTATAGACTCATGAGTTAAGGAAAAAAAATTATTTATAAGTTATAAACTTTTTTATTTGGATTACCCTTTATGTGTTACACCTAACTTTCCTTTTATTCCATCCAATGGCCGGTAATAGGATGACTCGGTCTAACAACCATTGTGATGATCAGTGTGATGACTGTACTAATGAGATGCCAAATCCAATGGGAGCGTGAATTGTGAACTATTTCATGCCTCTCTCTCAGATAACTCATGTTTTGAATAGAGACATGGGTAAAGAGGAACGTTCAACCCCCCCCCCCCCCCCCCCCAAGAAAGAACAAGTTGCTATCAAGAGCTTCATGAGACAAAGGCCTCCAACATTTAGTGGATCATCTGATCCCATGATCGCAGAACAATAGATCAACTCCATTGAAAAGATATCATCCATCCTTCAATGTTCTGAACAAAGGAAGGTTCTCCTAGAAGCTTATTGAATGGAGGGTGAATCTGATCAATGGTGGACTTTGATAAAAAATACTAAGCCTGATGAGGAGATCGAGGCTTTGGAATGGAAGGATGTCCGAAAGATTTTTTCGATAAATATTTTCCATGCACCCTCCAGATTAAGATGGAAAGGGACTTCTTTTCCCTCATGCAAAAAGACAATGAATCTATTTGAGCGTATGAGGAAAACTTCAGAAGGCATGCACGATATGCTTCTGACTTTGTCGTTACCCCCGAATTCAAGTTTGACCGCTTCATTGGTGGGTTGAATCCTATCATACAAAAAGCATTAGCAATCCGTGTCTTTGACAGCTATGAGGAAATTGTCCGATGTTCCCTCAAGGTTGAAATGGAGATTGGAGAATCACAGGGGTATTAGGGGGATAAGAAGTGTAAGTTGTACTTCAATGTTATTGGTCTGATTGATAAATCCAATGGTGCTTAGAAGATCCCGAACCCCACTTTCCAAAAGTGCAGAAAGAAGCACCCTGGAAATTGCCTGAAGGGGATGAGAAAATGCTTCAGGTCTGGAGGAGAAGGGAACCTAGCTATTAACTGTCGGAAAAAAAACCCCACGACTATGACAGAGGAGAGGAATTATTTATTCTAACCTCAACATGTTGTTCAATGCTGAAAATGCAAAGAACAAGGTCATTTTTCAAATCAGTTCCCTATTCCAAGGGTTTACGGAGGCATCCAACAACCTCCGAGGCAGCAAAGATGATATTTTTCCATCACTTCTGCCGAAGTGAACCCCGGAAACTATGTGGTGACAGGTACGCTAGTTATTCATTCAATAATAGTGAACATACATTTTTATTTATGTTCTACACATTTTTTTATATCTCGAAAGTTTATTAGAACAATCCCAGCACCACCACAAATCATGGAAGTGAAGATGTCGGTGAGTATAGAAAATGGGGAAATCATTGCATCCAATGAATATAAGTCATCCCCTGTTATAATCTGTGGATTTAATTTCCCAGATAAACTCGTCATATTCCCTCTGGTATAATTTTATGCAATTATTTGCATTGATTGGATTTCCTTATATAGAGCCAACATAAATTGGCGGGAGAGGGAAATCACACTCCATTTGGAGAATCGACCCATGATTCTTTACAAGTGTAAGGAGGAAGTTGAATCTCCTTTTTCTCAATCAAATCAAGCATGGATATAAATGCCCTATGGGCGCTCGTATCTGGCTCAGATGATTGAGTCCAAGGAAGAAACCATCTTTGATGAAATGCCTATTGTGAGGGAATTCGTTGAAGTGTTTCCCGAGGAACTGTCTGGTCTTCCTACTATAAGAGATGATGAATTCTCAATTGATCATATACCTGGGAATTTACCAATATCTAAGACTCCAAATTGAATGGCTATTGTAGAGCTTCAAGAGATGAAGAAACAACTACAGGAGAATCTAGATAAAGTGTTTATACCCCCAAGTGCTTCACCATGTGGTGCACCAGTCCTCTTCGTCAAGAATAAGGATGGGTCAATGCACATTTGCATCGATTATCGTGAGCTAAAAAAATCGGGATAAATAACAAGTATCCTATCCCATGAATTGATGACTTGTTTTATCAGCTGCATGGAGCACAATTCATCTCAAAGGTGGACGTGTGGTCAGGATATTATCAAGTAAGGGTGATGAAAGAAGATATCCCGAAGTCATCTTTTTGCACAACATACAGGAACTATGAATTCATAGTAATTCTTTTTTGACTCATTAATTCTCCATTAATCTTCGTGGACTTAATGAATATAGTATTTAGATATTACCTCGACAAATTTCTTGTAGTCATTATAGATGATATTCTAATATACTCCAAAACCAAGGAGGATCATGAGGAGCATTTAAGAGCTGTACTAGAGACTTTACACAAGGATAAGCTCTATGAAAACTATATCATGTTGGATTTCTGGTTAAGGAGGTCTCATTCTTGGGCTATATCATCACAAGCAATGGGATATCTTTGGATCCCTCCAAAACAGACGCAATTGAGGGATGGCCGAGGCCAACATCGGTAACGGATATTCGTAGTTTCTTGGGGCTAGCTGGATATTATCGATGATTTGTGAGGAATTTCTCAAGATTTTCCTAATTCATACCAAGCTAACTCGAAAGTGAGTAAAGTTTTTTTAGAGTGATGAATGCGAAGAATGCTTCAAGGAGTCGAAAAATAGGCTTATCACTATGCCCATGCTCATGTTACCCACAAGTGGGGAACCTTTTGGGGTTTTCAGCGATGATTCGTAGAAGGTATTAGGTTGTGTGTTGATGCATAATGATAAAGTGATATCCTATGCCTCAAGGCAGTTGAAAATCCATGATTGAAACTATCCAACGCATGATATGGAGTTGGCAGAAGTGATCTTTGACATGAAAATATGGCAGCATTATATCTATGGGGAGAAATGTGAGATATATACTGACCACACGAGTCTTAAATATATATTCACACAGAAAGAGCTTAATATGCACTAGAGAATATGGATAGAGCTCATCAAGGATTACGATTGTTCAATACATTACCACCCTGGGAAAGCAAACAAGGTGGCAGATGCTCTAAGTAGAAACGACCTAGCGATTCTATCAATGATGAGAATTGAGAAGGATCCTGTCTTCTTAGGCTTGATGAAGATGGACATGGGAATCGTAAATAAGGTAACATCATCAATCCTTCAACAAATTATATCTCAACTGTCTATTTTTGAATGGTTAAAGGATTCTCAAAAGGATGATGTGGGAATTCAGGAAAAATATGATGCTATCAAAAAGGGGGAATACTCGGTGTTTAATGTTATTGAAGAAGGAATTGTGTGATTTGGGAAAACACTATGTGTTACATCAAGTCCATAGCTGAAGATGGAACTTTTGGATGATGCACATAGTTCAAATTTCTCTATTCACCCAGGGAGCACAAAGATGTATCGAGATCTCCGAGAAAACATTTGGTGGGATAATATGATGAAGGATATCGCTGAATATACATCAATGTGCCTGGTGTGTTAGCAAGTGAAGGAAGAGAGGTAGAAGTCTAATGGGATGATGAAAACATTTCCCAAACCAGAATGTAAATGGGAGAACATCACCATGGACTTTGTCACCGGATTTCCAAGGACATCCAAAGGCAACAATGCAATCTGGGTTGTTTTGGATAGTCTTACAAAGAATTCACACTTCATTGCTATTCGGTAGGATTTCTCATTGGATCAACTGGCATAGATATATATCAGGGAAGTGGTATGGCTGCATGGAGTACCACTATCTATTGTTTCTGACCGAGATCCCAGATTCAACTATATGTTTTGGAAGAGTCTTCAACATGCTCTGAATACTGAAAAAAATTTCCATACGACCTATCATCCTCAAACTGATGTCCAATCCGAGCAAACTATCCAAACACTTCAGGATATGTAGAGAGCATGCTCAATGGACTTTGTAAAAGGAAGGGATCAACATCCTGCACTGGTTCAATTCTCCTACAACACAATTTTCCAATCAAGCATCCAAATGGCACCATATGAAGCCATGTATGGGAAAAGGTTCAGAACACCAGCATGTTGGGATGAGGTCGGTGAATGAAAGCTGATTGAACTAGAAATTGTCGAGGAAATGGTGGAGAGGGTGAAAATCATTCAGCAACATATCAAGGCATCCTAGAGTCAAAAGAATAGTTATGCAGATAACCGTCGATGAGACATTGAGTTTAAAGTTGGAGACATGGTTTTTCTCTGCATATCTCCATGGAAGAAGTTCATGAGGTTTGAACAAAAAGGGAAGTTAAGTCCAAGGTATATTGTTCCCTTCGAGATTATTGATAGTTTTGGGGTTGTGGCCTATCGACTAGCACTTTCACCTACCATGTCCAAAAAACATAATGTCTATCATGTATCCCTATTAAGGAAGTACATACCGGACCCTTCACATGTACTCCCTTCTGAGGTGGTATATTTGGAAGATGATATTTCTCACGAGGAGCAACCAGTGAAGATCTTAGATAATAGAGAAAAATTTATATGAAATAAGACAATGCCCCTCATCAAGGTGTTGTGGAGAAACCAAAAGTTTGAAGAAGCATCATTGGAATCGGGGGAAATGAAAAAGCTGAGTTACCCACATCTGTTTTAGTGTTGGAAAAGGAAAACATTCTAGGGAAAAATATCTAAAGGGTGGAATATTGTAACAACCCAATGTTTCATTAATGGAAATCCCTCTTGATCTAATTAAATGTCTCCTTATTTTTATATAAAATTTCAACATCATTGGTTTTTTTACCATTGCTAATATAGTCGTTGAACAGTGATCACATGATTAGTATAAATATAGGGGTTTCACAAATCCAAATTTACTCAGAAAAAAGAAGTGATGACCTCATCTCGTAGAATTGATCCATATGAAGCCCATTTTTCGGAGCTCAGAAAAGAGGTGGTGCACTTTGGATTTTCTCTTGACCATGTCCAAGATGAGTTTCATCATGTCAAGATCGAACAGGACGATCTACGGGAAATGTGGAAGTTGATAGAGATTACCACTTGAGCAATGTTGTCCGAGCCACCCCAACAGTATGTCACCACTGCACACCATACCCTTAGGTCTTATGTGGCTATTTTAAGGGGTTATGTAACAAATAAATAGTACTATGTTCATGTAAATTATTTTTTTATATAATAATGAATATACTTTCTTGTCATTGTCGATACATTGTAAATAGTTTTTAAAGTACAAATAATGTTTTTAGTTATTATTTAATTAAGAATTATATTTTTTTAAATTAATGTATTTTTGAATTAAATAATATTTTAATAAAATATTATTATTATTATTAAATTAATTTAATTAAATATAAATTATCTTGTGATTTTATGAATACAATTATAATTTTTATTAAGGTTTGAAAGCCATTTCTGTTGAAACCCATGAATTTTTTATAAATGTCGGTTTTTATTTTAAAAGTAAAAATTACCTTATTTATAAAATTATTTAGATAAAATAAATTTTACTTCTGGTATCATGACATCAAAATTATCCAACAGAGAATTTTTCATAATTTTCTGAGACAGTCAAATTTTTGTGTAAAAATTAAATATTGTTTAAATATATAATGTGTTTTATGACATCATAATGACCCAATAGTGATGTAATAAAATACTATAAGCTTTATATTCGGAAAATATATGTTATAAAATTAAAATAATCTCATTTTGGGTATTTATGACTTAATTTTCAAAGAATTAATGGACCTATCACGACTTCTTAAACACCTTGTCTTTTTTAAATTGTTTTCCATGGGAGTGTGACTCACCTACAAATAAAAAAACCTATTATTTTAAGAAGATCAGAATTTGGAATTATAAAATATTGTTTTCCTCTTCTATTTGAAAAACCCATGGGCAAAAACGATGCGATGGATTGTGGTTTGGATTAATTTATTATAAGGGGTCCCAAACCTAAATAATAAATAATTCCCTCACTTTTCCTATATATACCCACCCAAGATCCCAATTCCTCCTCACTCAAATCCTTTGGAGTTCATCCAACCTCTGACCTACTCTATATATAATCCTCCCAAGGTTCCCCAGGCCCCCAAGAAGCCTCTCTGAAGCCCCTCTCATGCCTTTGGAAGCACACTTCCAAGTAAGGTTTTTTTCTTCCTTTCCCATTTTTTCAAATTTTAATTAAGTTGTTTTCCCCATTAAATTTCAATTATGGATGTTGGGGTATGTTTTTGTACCTCCCTCATACTTCCTTAATTATTTTTTATTGATGGGATACCCCTTTCACAACCATTAAATGCCTCCCATGTACACCCGTTACTATGCCGAAATTCTGAAAGGAACTTCTCTCTCCTAATTTACATTCAAGAGATACTTTGGTATCATGATTCAAAATTCAATTAAAATTGTTGGAACAGGTATCTATATAACCTTATTACATTCCATTACATGTAAATATTATGAGGAACCCCTTTCTCTCTCATCAACCCTTTTTATGAATTCTTATGTCAAGCCGTTACGCTGCCGAAATCACACCAATTTTCTAAACCAATGTCATTGTGTAGTGAATACCATGCCCATTTATCCATCAATGGTATTAAACTTTATGGAAATTTACTTATTGATTATAAATTTTCAAGTATTAATTCCACATTACTTTATTGTGGAATAAATGATTATGTTTTATGGGTCCATGTTTTATGATCCATGTGGCACACTTATGCATGAAAGGAAATGTTTATGAAGGGTGCTCCCTTATAGCGCTCTAATGCATTGGGTAAAGTAAAGTATCATGATACATCATGTGAAATTCTTGCTGACTGATGATAATTCAAGTGTAAATAGTGTTTACTAGTTCTTCATGTGCAATGAGGATTTACTCATGCTTCATGTGCAATGGGCCTTGGCTCATGCTAATTCCATGTTAAGTGTTGTTGCCACATTTCCATGTTATGATTAACATTCTTTATCATGAATTTATGTTCATGTTTCTCTTGTTCTCTATTGATATTCCAAATGTCTAACATTTATTATACTCCTCAGGTTATTCCAGTTGTATTTTATTACTAGGCTTTATAGCTCACCCTTTATTATGCATGTCCTTAGGTTATCCCATGCAATGCTTTGTACGAGGGAATGTATTCATCATGTAAAGGAAGTTTTCAATAAAGATGGTGTATTTCATGTTTCACGTTTCTATGTAATGATCCTAAGCCCCAAAGACACTAATCATCTCAATATTCTTTGTTGTATCATGTGAAGTTTTATGTATTTAATCTTGTTTAAGTTGTAATAAAAATAGGGTTGTCATACACCATGTGATGATCATTTTCATGTACCCTCAAAAAATATGTTAATAACTCGAATATCCTTGAATTCTTCCCTATTCATATTGTATAAAATATTTTATTGGATATATTACATAAATAATAAAGAGTTTTAAACCCTATAAATGATATCATATACCATGTATTTACACATCATTAATCAGTTCCAAATGAGTCAACACTTATCCAAATCAATTGTTTTGTCACCATTATCCTAACATGAGGAATATATAATGGGTTTAAATTCCAATATTTTGGTATCATTATTAATTTTATCTTTATATTGATGATTTTTCCTAGCAACCATTAAATCTATGATCTCAATTAGTTTTTCAATGAGTACTCTAATTCTATTTATACATTTCTCATAAATTCTATGATGATAACAAAATATTTTTACAAAATATTTCACAGATCAAAACACATATGTACATTAATCATTCCACATTGGTTGTGTAAATATAAAATTCTTTACCTAATTCTAATATAAACTTATAAGGTATATTATATTGATGATTAGTTAATTAATTTTCATAGTATGACATCTTCATGTGGTTGTATCATTAAATATTAGACTTTTATTATTCCCACTAAATGATGGGGGATTCTTCGGTATAAAGCGATTCAACCTATAATATTGTCTATGTGTAATAGGTTTATCTATTTGAGAAGGGTTTTTTTATTTCCAAACCTAACTAATATTTTCCAAAATATCTATAAATTTTATATATCCAATACTAGCTGTATTTGAATCATTATTATGTAAATATATAAATATTACACAAGTATTGATACAATTATTCCTTCTATTTTCCATTTCAAAATAATGGATTACGCTATATTATCTCATTATGTTGTGATCTTTTTATAACTCTAAATACGGAATAGCACATTAAATAAATTTATACATCATGAATCCTAGAATCATAATCATTAGTTACATTGGATTAATCATTATTTTCAAATCCATTATAATGGTTGGTAATGAAAATTTGAACTATCCAAAGTGTGTTCCCTAGGAGAGTCAAACTAAGTGAATAGTAAGGCCTATTTTTGTGTATGATGTAATATTGAGTCATTCCTAGAATATATTTTATGGTTAATATTTTTAGGTACACCTATATTAGAACCACTCAATTTTTAATATCCAAACAGGATTGTATTGTTATGGATTCCCACTTAATCACTACCTTAAAATATTCTAGGATGTTATTTTATTCATATCTTAAATGTCTATCATATGGGTTTTCTCCCTAAGTTTTTTTATAAAACTATATTCTAAAGTCGCTTCTAAACACCATGTGATTAAAAATAAATTTCCCTAAGCCTATAATCTCATAGTTGATGCATTATTTTAATTCAATGGAATGATTATAAGGAATAAAATCTAAAATGAACAATTAGTTCAAAATTATTTGATACCCATATTATAAACATGATACACATAAAACATTGTCAAAGAGAAATTACAAACATGAGACATAATGAATTAAAATAAACTACATCATTAAATCCTATTCAAATATTACTTTTTTATAAGCTAATGAAATGATATATAGTAATGGTGAGATCAAATTAACAGTAAGAGAAGATAAATCGAATGATATTAATAATAAATTAGAATAAATTAACAAGGCATGGAAAATAACTATTTTCACATACCATTCATAAAACTAGATAAAGAAAACTAAATATGGAAAGGTCATAAATTGTAATAGATTACACTTAATCAATTAATTAAAATTAAATGTTTCAATATATTTTTTGACAAAATATATCATTAGTGAATAATAATTTAATCTAAATGTTGTAATTTAATTTTTAGGATAAGGCATATGAAAACATATACCATCAATACCGTTCATAATATGATGTAAAACTATGGTTTGAAACCCATTTAAACATGCCAAATTATTGGTCTCATTATAACTTAGTAATGCATCAAGGTACTATACAATTTTCTCGATCCACCCGTCATTTCTAGTCTATAGAATTTCTCATATAAAATATTCATAATAAATAATAAGCATTATGAAATATCTGTATTAAATAATGATTATAAGATTATAAGTATTTTTCTATATAGTCAAATATCCTTCTATGTAGACAACATGTGTAATAATGATATATGATTTAATTAATAATAATATACATTGCATGATGATATGGATATTAATTTAAAATAAAAAATAACAATTATAATAATATTATTATTTCTTATAATAGATTAAAAACCCAGAAGGATGTTATATCTCAATGATAATAAGAAAAAAATTTCTTTAGGAGAATAATCTTTAAATATTCCAAAGCCTCCCATACCACATTGAAAAATTTGAATCATAATCTCTCAAATGGTATGACATTAAATGAAAATTAAAAATTATTGAGAATAATTTTATTCACGATAAAAATTAAGATTTATGTATGTACACCATATATAGTTAAGTAGGTTCATAGCAATAAATATGTGTCAATGTAATGTAAATTGAGACGAAATCCTTTACCTTAACATTCACATAGTTGTGTCATGTTAATCATATAATATAGAGGATAAAAATATGTTACTGAATTATAATATAACCCTAATCATGTTTATATTATAATATATTAAATTTTTATACATTTATGTTCCCTGTTAGTGAACAAACATTTATTAATTTCACTATTTATGGTGTTAATTTCCTAGTTTTTTCAATTATGTTTTTTTCTATTTATTTGCTTTTTATCATTCATTGGATCATGGTTTAATAATATAATTAAAAACAATCATGGATTAATTTTATAATATAATTTATATATTTCTCTTTATAGTACTACACTATATGCTGATACTAAAAATAAAGTGCACTATTCATAGAAACGGTAGGCATACGTACACATTAACGCTATATAAATTTAAATATTTTATTTAAAAAATGAATTTAAAATGATAAATTTTTATATTATAATTCTATAACCATATCAAAATTTTATATTTTTTAGATATTAATCAAAAAATCTCATTATAAATTCGATGTATGTTGCAAATGTTTCATATCGCTTTAAGTGGGTAGTTGTCCAAGTATCCACAAAGAAAATTATCATATGCAAAAAAATGCAACACGTATAGGTGTATAATAAATTAAAATTAATGATGAAACAATAATTTATAAATATCATATATAAAATATATACTAATTTCATCAATAATAATTTTTTCCATGATATGTGTTAATTGAAAAATTAACAAATCATTGCTTCGGGGGGTATTATTTCTCCAAACACAGAAACAATATCTTGGTTACATATTAAATGTAGGTGTGTGTCATTTTTGTAAAATTTTATTAAAAAAATCATCCAAATATATTAAGGATTATTAATTTTTTATATAATAATGCAATAAATATTATTTTATTGGGTGGAGAATGTAAAGGAAACTAGAAATCATGAGTTATGTTGTTACCTCTTTTTCATGTAACTTCTTTTGGTTTATACAAAAGGATTCCTTGGATGGATTTTTCCCAAATGTAGGATTCCTGATCAAGGGTGGGGATTTTTAAAATATAATATATGGATTTATCATGTCTAAAAATATGTAATTTTTGAGGATAAAGTAACTGGGATAGGTTGTGGCCTTCTATAGGGAAAGAAAAGGACTTACTAGAAATTTTTTAAAACATGTTAGGTGTAAAAAAGACAATTATTGAAAAAATCATACCATACCAAAAAAATAATAAATATAAGTTATTTTGATTATATATATATATTCAACGGTTTCTGGACAATTTGATAGGACATTTAGTCCCATAAGAAAATGTTTTAGTCCTTTATTAATTTTCATTTTACCTTAATAGTTGTAATTAATTTAAAATTCATTAACAAATAGTTATTATTGAAAATATTTGTCATATTAGAATCAATAAATTATTTTCATTCCAAAATATTATTCATTTATTCAATTTACAATCATATATTCTCTAAAAATTAATTGAAAATTCACCCCACATGTGGGACCACAATTCTAGTTTTTAAAGTAAAAAGATCCAAAATATTTCCTTGTATTTATTGTCAATTTCATGTTGAAATTGATACCAATAACCTAAAATTGGTTAATAAATGAAAATATTATCTATGTAATCTCTAAAACTAGTATAAAACATCATTTAGCGTATTAAATAAAATTGTGGAAAATATATATTGATAATAAATTCATTATATTATACTAATAATTTTAAAATTGAAATGTTATAGAAAAACATAAAAAAATATCTCTAACATAAATTTATAGTTTTTATATCCATTATGATTTTTTATTTTGTTCTTTTAAATCAATTAGGGGATAAATATTTATATTCAAAATGGTTTCTACACTAGAAGGTGTCAAATTTTAATTTATAAAAATATTGGGTTTTATGTTTAATATCGGGGTTTTACTTATATTATGTATATCAAATCTATTCGATAAACATGAAAAAAATTATTATGAATATATATATATATATATATATATATTAATTTTATATCTCCTAATAATTTATGTTCATTAAATATAATAGGCTAAAATAAAATTTTAATAATAAAAGTATTTTCATTTATATTCAATTTGATTTCATATTAATTCCTATGTAATTTTGAACCATGAAATCATTTAAAATTTTTATAAAAAATATATTTGAAAATATTAGTTATCAAATTTATAACTAATATTATAGTGTCTTTATTAAATCTTATTTTATTTAATAATATATCATAATTTATTAAAACATGTTACTGCAGGAAATGTTTGATCTCAAAGTAAGTTGTTATTTATTGTAATGTAATGTCACTTAGTGTTGAGAGAATTACCAAGTATAAAATTAATAAAATATAAATAAAATATTAATTATATTTTAATATATCATGTCATTATTTCCTCTTACATGTTTGGTGATGTGTTTCACACATACTATCGATTGTGACACTATTTTTTTTAATAATTTCACGATGTTACACTAAAAATGATGACCTTCGTGTTCATAAAATATTGGAAAATATATGTTTTGGATAATAGATGAAGTTAAATATTAATGAACAATGTATTGTGAGATTTGGTTGAAGGATATGTGTTCTATCAAAGACTATGTCAAAGAAGGAACTATTGCATGATTCTTATAGTTCGACATTCACCATTCACCAAGAAAGATAAAAGTGGCATCATGATCTACTTTTTTACTGTTGTTTTGAAAATATAACGAAAAAGATCTTAGAATATACATAAAATTTTATTATATTCAACAATGTTATGCATGAATGGTATAAGTCTATGGGGATAATAAAAACATTTCCCTTTGAATCATGGAAATTGGAGAACATCACCATTGTATTAGTCTATATAATTTAATAGAAATCTGGGGAATAAAATACTATATGTATTATTAAAGATATTCATAGAAATAAAACATAACTAATTGTGATTTTTTTGGACTTCACACTAGAACATCATGTACAGGTATACATCAAATAAGTGATGAGGATGAGTGGTGTTTCATTGTAATTTGTATCCAATCCAGATCATGAATCACATATATGTTATGGAAAATTCCAAAAAATTATATAATCCATGACATGATAATAAACATGTTTAACCCCCATAAATAGAAGTCCAATATGTATGGACTACTCATACATTGTACCAAAATTTCATAATGTGTATGAATTATTTTGGAAATTGTGGAGAAGGTTACAAGATTTCAACAACACATCAAGGGTGCTCAGAGTTGATATAAGAAATATAATGACAATAGTTGAATAGACCTTGTGTTTGTTTTGTAGACATGGTATTCCTACCCATATTTACATGGAATAAGGTTATTAGATTTTGGATAAGGTATTGACTAGTCCATGATACTCCAACCCCTTTAAGATCTTTGATTTAATTAGAGTGGTTGCCTATTGACTAACACTCCAAACGAACCCATCTCAAGTACATGATATATTCAATGTATCACACATTATAAAGTACACACCTTAACCTTAAGATATACTAAATATAGAGTGGTTACCACTACTTAATTAAAAAATTTATGAGGAATAGCTTGTGAAATTAATAGAATATAGAGAAAATGTTCTACTAAATAAGACAATTAACTTTGTCAAAGTGTTCTGAAAAAATCAAACGTTTAAAAAAATGTTTTCACCATAAGAGCTGATGAAATAGAGATTCCCTCATCTATCATATAATGGGAAAATAAAAATTATTGTTTTATATTTTTTAATGGGTAATTATTGTAAAAACATGAATTCTTATAAATAAAATCCCCTTTTCAATCTATATAGATATAGAAAAACATTATACTAAATTTTTTATTTATACCCATTAATATTTATAAGACCATTGAAATACCAACCATTGATAATATATACATTGAATAATGATCCCAAATTAGTGTAAATAAAATGTTTTAGAAAATACAATTGTCATAGAAACAAGTTTTAATTTCTAAAACCAGTTAGATCATACCCTATGTAGACCATTTATTAGAGATTCTATGGGAGATAAAATTTCTATCCATTTACCATGACCAATCCCAGGATGAGATCAACAAACACCATCATTATTGAATCAATTTATTGGACAAGTTCATGTTTATCAAGATAATGGCATGAACCATGTTCACTGAACCACCCCATGAATGTCCAATCATAAAAAACCTTAAAATTATAGTGTTCACTAGTTCACTAAAGAGATATATAACAATACCCTATAAATATTAGAATATACATTACATTTTATATAATAATGAATGTTTTTCATCCTTTTATTTTTAAATTGTAAATGAATTTTATTTCGATACAATGATGCCAAAATAGTGTTTTTGGGTTGTATTAAAATTCAATTAAGGAATTTATTTCAATAAAAAACTATTTTTGAAAAAAAATATTCAATTAAATATTATTATTATATAATTTCCAATTAATTAAAATTATCATATAATTTTAATGATATGATGTGTATTTTTTATAAGGGTTTGAAAACTATGGGTTTTAATAAAACTAAGAATTAAAAAAATTAATGTTACTATATTAATAGTGAAAATTCACATATTTTTGGATAATGTTTTGAAAATTAGTATTATTTTTGAATATTATCTCATGAAGTATCCAATATGGATTTTTTAATAATTTTCTCATATAGTTGAATTTTCACATAAAAATTAAATACCATCTAAACATACTTTGTGTATTATGATATCATAATGACTCAAATGTAAAGTAATATAAATAATAAATCATATCCACAACCAAATATATTATTTACATTTGATATTATTAGATTTTATGTTTATTTTATTTATTTTATAATTACATTATGAATCCTACAAAACATTTCATATATTATATGGTTTTGAAATTAATTATTTAGGTTCATGAATCACCTCTATATAAGAAAGGGAATTATATTATTATTTAGTCCCACAAAAATAATAATAATTATAACCAGTAACATTTATAATAATCTCTTGATAAATAATTAATGGATTGTGGTTTTGGTAAATTTATTTTGTAGAGTCGAAACCAAAAAAAAATTATTTAAATCTCCCTTTATTCCTATATAAACCCTCCCAACCACCCATTTATCATCACTCAAACTCCATTGAGCACAACCATAATCTTACCTATACTCAATATAGTAATCCAAAGGATCCCATAATATCTCAATTATACCCTCTATATATTTTGGAGTCAAAGACTCAATTATGGTATTCAAAACTACCTTTCCTCCATTCAATTCCAGGAATTTGTTTGGAAATTCTCTGCTTAATTGTAATTTTATATAATTTAATTTAATCATAAAATATCCATTATTGTCTATTTTATGCTATTTTAATTATATATTATTTATCCTCTCTCATTTCTAACATTATCTAATTTGTTAAAGTGCTAAAATTTGGTAACAGATCCTTACGTTCCACTCCTCCTTTCGATTTATGAACCTTCATTGGACTTTTTAATCGTCATTGGAATTTATTAAAATATAATTTATTTATAAAAATACCCTTGATTTCTAATTTATTTTATATTGATATATTATTTATCCTATCATATTTTTACCTTTATCTATGCTGAATCTATAATGAAATTTGTAATGGGATTTACTTCCTCTATTTTTGTTCAAGCATAATTTTTTTTCCAGTCTTCATAATTTTAATATAAACACATTGAAATATTTTTTTCCATCACAAAATTATATTAAAATTATTTATAAATGATTATAGTTTCGCTTAATATTTCATTAACCCCCACATGATCCATTACATACAATGTTGACTATGCCGAAAAATATTTATATTTATTTTCTTAATTTTTGTTTCATCATTATGATAGGCCTTATATTTTCAATTCATAATATTTTGATATGATTCTATATTTCCCTATTACTTGTAATCAGATTACCATGTAATTAGAGATATCTTTCTCTCTAAAAACCCATTTTTATGATTCTTTATGTGTTTTCATTATCCTTCATAAATGCCTTTGAGATTATCCATCCAAAACAAATTGTGTAGTGAATACCATACCAATTTATTATCATGATTGCTAACCATTATGAACATATATTTTTTGAATTGAAACATTCATATATGTATTCAACAATCCATGAACATTTACAAAATTTTTATGGTGAATTATTCCATATTATAGAGATTATGCTGAACACAAAAGAGAGATAATAAAATTATTTTGATGGACCCAACAATATTTTTCTCCAATGCATTGGGTAATTTTCGTATCATGATACATCACTTTTGTAAAATGGGGTGAACGTTATATATTTATGGTATGTTTTCTACTATGATGTATTGATGGGTTTATATTTGACCTATGACTATGATTTAGGGTTTTCTGTCATTTCCACTATTCTGATTTTATTATTTTTATACCATAACAAGTATTAATATTTTGATTCTATTTATTAGCAATTTATATTCCTAATTTCTAATATATAATATCATTTTCATGTTATTCCTTGTTTATTACCTTATAAATATTTTTAAATCACCCATTTATTTTGATGGTTCCTATGATATGTCATGTAATTTTAAAAACCCATGGAATTTTAGAAATACATTAAAGATGTTTTTAATAATGTCATTATATCTCATGTTAATGATGATATGTTATGTGCCTAATTCACAAAGACAATGGACTTATAGATCATATGGGTTGTATTAAGTGTATCTTCATATAATAAACTATGTTTCAATGTGAAATAAATATTAGCTTTGTTATAATAAGTAATAAATTAAATACAGAATAAATCACATTAATGATTTGATCATCATAGAAATATTATTTAATTGTTGAATAAAAAAGAAAAAAATTTAACCTACAAAATTATGAAAATGTTTTATTTAAAATTTTAATTTAATAATATCATAATTTAAATGTGATAAAATTAATTTGATTTTGGATATAAATATTTCAATGTTTTCTTTGAATGCATTTTTTGTAATTTTGAGGAAATATTAAATTTTCAATGAAAAGTGAAAAATACACAGTTTCATAAAATATATTTTTTATTTTAATTAAATTTCATAATTTGACATTCCAAACATGTATCAAAAAACATTTCTTGTAAAATATGTACTATTTGTTTACCTATTATCCATGTAGTCACATTTTAATGTACTTCATATTGAATTTCATATAATTATGTTTTTTTTGTTTAAAAATATGATTTTTTTTAGAAAAATTAAAATTTATTAAAATTAATACATTATAATTATATAAAATAATAAAATATTAATAATTTTTAAAATAAATTTATAGTTTATATTTTATTTAATATTATTTTGTATTCAAAAATTAATTCTTTATTATTCATATATTTAATATAAAGTCTTCATTTTTTAAAAATACACCTCTATAAAACTCATATTTTTTTATCATGAATTTGTGCATTGTATTATATTTAATTTCACCATATATTTTAATTCATATGGTAATAAATTATTTCATAGTATTATTCACAATCATTAATTTATTATTATATTATAAAAGTAATTTTATGACCATAATGAATTATGAAAACTGTAAAAATTAATTACCATGGTTAGAGAAAAAAAATTTATTCGATGGATGATCTAAAAATATTAGAGTTATAATGCCATCGAAACATATCTGCCATCTATTTTATTTCTATATATATACTTCATCATGTATATGTATCAATAATAATATATATTTGGACACATTATTAATATCAAAAAACATGGTTACACATGTTTTTTTAAAAATAAAAGTGTGACACTCACCACACATTTAAAATGTCACACCCTCTATAAATTTTATTCCAATATAAATATAAATTGGATCATAAAATAACATCAAAAATTGTGTCCCAGAATTTTTAAATCCTCCAAGAATCTTTTTTTAAGCCATTATATGAATAAATTATTTATAATACTAATCTGCTTATTCGAGAATATGTAATCATTTTAACATTGTGTTTTTTAATTCTTGATCAAAAAATATCAAATATTCTATATTTATTTATATATAATAATGTAAATATAAATATATACCATATACTTATATTTTATTATATTAATGGAATGAACTATATATTTCCAATGTTTCATCGAATATAAACAATAACTATGGATATGTTTTCTATAGACTACCACCTCGTATACCGATATGACATATTTCCCATTCACACTTATCATGGATAGGTATGATGTTGGATATAATCTAAATATATATATTCTTAAAAACATAGTTATTTCTATAGTGTGAATATATAATATATTCCTTTTTTACTATCCAATCCATATGGAACATGATAACATAGCTCGTCTGTATAGTTGACTGTTATCATATGAGAGGATGTTATTGGTTTATCACATATACATTTCATGGAATTTAATAAGGATAATATCAATAAATTTATGTAATATATACATTATTTAATTAACATCTTAATGAAAATTTTATAAATATTAAAAGGTATTATATAATTTTGTTTAATAAATTTACAGTCACTGAAAACAAATAAACATCATTCGTGTAAGTGTAGACTACTGCCTCTACAAAAAAATTAGAATATTTTTTCATCACTATATGAAATGGATGATATTAAAATAAATATATTTATATTTAATGAAATAATGTTTTATATATGAAATTATTACCATTATGGTATGTAAAAATATTTCATACCGCCTGTTATTAATATATTAATTGGAAAATTAATCTAAACAACACTCCCTGACAAGGGTTTTGATCAGTCCCTGAAGGGGATCGATCATCTCATCAACACCGTAGTTGAGATTCATAAAAAAATAGTGCTTTTCAATCTATGATCCAATATTTGTCATCATTTTCAATCGAGAGAGTTCAACAGGATTCTCTCTAGATTATATATGTATTTATATGGTTATGATTCAATCCTTGGGTCCTTTCCTAATGTATTATTCAAATTGAGAAAACACATCCTTGCATCACTACAAAATGGTAAAATAAAATAAATAATTTTTTTTATTAAAACATCAATAACTAAATTTCACAACTATCATGTGCCGATTGACGATAAGTCTCACATATGGTATAATCAGTCTTCAAAACAAAATGGTTATCTTAGATTTCAGATCCAAGAACCTATTTTGATGTTATTCATCTTTTTCTGGGAATCTGCACATGCATACTATTTAATACATTAATATTATTCATACATTTATTTTGGGGACACTGGGCCTTATGATCACACATCGTACCCTCACCTAGTCTCTAATTAATTCCGTATATTATTATAAATAATAATTCATAGGAAAATCCAAGACATTACATTATCCTCACCTTGGAGATTTATGTACCCTAAAATCCTAACAAACTCTATACAAAATGATGGTAGTAAAGAGAATTAATCTATTCCTACTACTCCAAATTTCTCTCCTAGAAATTTTAGTGAATCGGAGACACATAGACAAATTTAATACCCCCCCCCCTCAGAGGATCCTCTCCTACTATTCCACTATGTTAGTTGAGAACTCAGGAAAAGTCATTATATCTTCAATGTTTATCTCTCCTAGTGGATGCGGATCAATTGATGAGGCATATACCACCTCATCTATGTTTCATGGGTGTCATTGTGTTCCTAGTATAAATATGTGGGAAGTTCCAAGTGTTACCCCATCTTGCCAAATGCACAATATGTATGAAAAGGTCTGATAATCCCCATATATAACATGGTGCTATGAAAAAATCTCTCAAATCCCCTTCGATGTTAAAACTCGAAGGAACACATAGTATCATTCCTATAACTGATATGTCCTATGCCAAATATCATAAAATGATTTATGAAATCTATATGAATTTATTATCTACTTCAGGATGAACCTAATCTTCTCAATAGTATCTCACACCATCTCCAGGCCTATGAGTGTTGACTATCCTATGACATCCCCACAAAGAGGTGACCAAAAATGTTTCCCATAAAAATACTAAATTACTTACATATAAATGGTGTAATGTAATATGTTTTTGTATGAAAACTACATAATTTTTAGGTGATCCTTATAACATCGACTGAATTCAAACATGCAATCCAAAAACATGTCCTATGGGACCTCAATGGTCATATCTTTCTGTCCCTCCATTTGGTGGTGAAATGTTGTGCTAAATTATAACTGAGTCCCAAATTATTTGTGAAATATGATCCACAACATATATGTAAAATGAGAGTCATGATTAGAAACTATCATCAACCGAAATACAAGAATCCATACTATATCTTGTATATAATGGTGCCTTAATCTCTCTAATGAGCACTGTTCTCAGATATCTAGAATGTGGGATGACATGGGGATTTGGAAAATGATCACTCATATGGCATCATGTCCTCTAGATATATATGAAAGACCTTTTATGAAGTCCATTAATATCCCACCCCACGTCTATTCTGTAACCTCAAGGGTTTGAGTTGAACCCGTATGAACCTAGTGCTCATCCTTCACCTTTGTACATGTAAGGAATCAAGAAATGAGATCTACAACTTCTTACTTCATCTTCGTACACCTAAATTGTTTATGGATGTCCCAATACATCTTCGCCACTTTAGGATTTACCAAAAAATATGATGTCTGAAACAATAATGGAAACTCATCCAATAATTACACTTGTATAATTATTTTTCATATGAAAAGGATGAAATTCTCCCCACGATATGAATATTCATCCAACACATGTCATATAGACATTATGTATGTGCGGTATCAGAATTGGTATCCCAAATCTTTACCTCCCTAACTCTCTATATGAGCGGAGGGGTGAAAACCATTTATTATAGATATGATTCCACATCTCCATTCACAATGGATAACTATAATGAATAATAATACTCTAATTCATCATTTATAAAATAAAATTACACCCCCTTCTGAGAGCCTCATCTACCATGTTCCACTTCATTGAAATATATTAAATATCAAATCCATATTACTAAAGGAACTCTATCCATTTCCTCTGTCTCAAGTTTTGATCATTCTGATAGAATATATACATGAGACTCTTGTTAATAGATTAGAAAATAAATAGATCTCCCATTAGGCAGTGTTCATAAATATTCAATGTTAATACTACAACTACAATCTAAATATAGTGGGAGGTATAGCTATTTTCATTTGGCCTTAACTGGTGTGAACTGTAGGCAATCACTTATTACCTCTGCTTCATGACACATCCTTTTATGATCCGTAATGCATAGAACAACACTATGTACTAAAAACCCTTATATTGAAACATCATGATTCGAGTGCTCATCAAACGATATCTCAAATAAACCCAATACTATTTAATCTTCATTTTCCACATGAAAGGATGGCCCTTTTGAGTGAATGTTTTCATATGTGATGATATATAATAGAAATCAAGTAAGAATCTAAACTAATATCATGTTATCTCAATTTATCTTCAGACCCTTATCATTCTACTCAGTGGATCACGTGCTAACACTTTTTCAAACATTGTCATGTCCACTTCCAGTACATCCTCTATGACAACATGTCCACAAATATGGAATTCATGATTCTAGAACTAGAGCATTGATTTTTTCTTATAATATTGTTGATTTTAGAGTACGTTAATAACTATCATTAGGTGTCTCACATGATCTTATTAAGAAGATTAGTACACAAGGATATTGTTACTAAAGTCTGCAAAAAAATGGTATATGTAATTATTAATTATATGGTTTATGGGTCTCATGGACACTGTTGTATATCCCATTATCGTACTCGCATCTATTGATTGCGTGATTAAAGGTAACCCTTCAAAAACCATCATAATACTGTCAAATTATTTAAGAGGTCATCGATCATCCATAGTTAATACTAGTTTTTCACAGTAACGTGGTTCAAGCACTGGTATTCCAAACACATCCTTAATCATTATATTTTTTTTTGAAGAAAAAAAATGGTGCCACCTATGTTGAAAAAATTGGTCTCATGAATCCCTTCCCCTGCAAGTCCTCCAACTGCACCCTCATATCATGAAGTTCTATTGGATAAATTCGATATTTTGGTGCTGATATCAGTGTCTTCCTATGGTGTAAGTCAATGTATAATAATATATCATTAGTGGGGTGGGTAATAATATAATTTCATTGGAAAATAAGTCCTTATACTCTTATACGACTCTTGGTAACTGGGAACACGTAACATCTGCCACACCAATGGTCGGTCTAGACAACTGATGAAAAATCGAAAACTACATCATATGAAATGGAGAATAATATGTTCCATGGGTTCAATTTAACCAATAATTGAAAACTTCGTTCCATCGATGCAGACACACCACACCCTTCACCTAAACTGTAATTCATGGCATGTACTATTGATAAGGCAACATAACATGAATGAAATCGCAATGACTCAACACTACCACCAAGTGGATCAAACAGAATCTATCACCTCCAAGGGTTAGGTCACACTGTCGACATTGATGTGTAATCAGTAAGTCATCTGGATTGGGTAACTGAAAGAATATGGGTCAAGTCAAACGTTTATTAATAATTTATAGGTCTCGAACAACATATGAGGTGAAAATGGAATTATAGGAACCTGTGTATATAAGTACCACAAAAAAAGTTGAAAATACCCAAATGGATACTTAAATCTTTCCCAGATCCCCTTTTTATTTTACCTTGAATGCATGAAAAATTCTCTACCAATTTCCTTTATATACCTACAAATATTTTGGGCCTCAATGTGTTTTTGGTTGTAATAATTTGAACCATAAAACACCTACTTCTTCTCTCCTTGATCCTCTTTAATGTTTTCCACCCCTATGGATATTCATGTTCGTATTTTTGTCTCTTCCTTGGTGGTCCATCACCTATTTCCATGTTAATATTATGGTGGGTTGGATTATACCGAGCTAAATTTCCCAAACATCTATAAGTATATCATCCCTAATCCCTAGAATGGCTTCATCCATCCTATAATCACAGAAACATAGATCCCCTGTCATTTGACCTCCTGAAATGTTTCCCATGCCCATATACCAATATCTGTTGTTATCTCACCACTTTAATGGTCTCTAAACCTTATTGCATATAGCTTATTTTCACGAGAAGCAATAGTTCATCCATGAATTTTTCTACCATCGAAGTTATCATGATCACTCTGGCATATTTCAGAATTCATAGTGTTTAAACCCTAGATAAAATGTATTAATTTATACAACACTCAAAGGTCTGATCCTTTTTTTCCAATCTCTAACCATATCTGTCGTATACCTATACTTTTTGGTGAGCCTCTATGAATAATGATTCAAGGTAAAGGTACCATTCTGGAACTGAGGAAGATCCTATATACAAACCACTCATCATAACTGGGGAGAAATCCTCTCTAAAGAAGTGTTCAAACTATATCCATCGATTATTCACCATGTTGTGTTTTTTGATGTACAAACTCAACCATCTCTCTAACAATCAATGTATAAGTATCTCCACTAGGAAAACTATCTGATACAGTACTGTTTGAACATGATGGAAAAACAATGGTTGTTTCCATAGGCCAGTACATATCAACCATACGGTTAAGATCACCTTAAAACCCAGATGGTATCTATCTTTGAAACACATGAATCCTACCCTGATTGAGCACCTAATCTTCTGGTTATATGTGTACCATGTTCTTCTCCAAAGTGATGATTTAAAATATGGACCCCATGGATGTGAAATATGGGAAACTGGTCCCTATATCAATGATTTCACACTTAGGGGGTCATCCTCATGATCGATATGCTGAATCATAGCTGGCATGAATATCAAAATAATCCTATAAGAAAGTTGTAAGTACCATTTTAAATCATTATAATTGGATATATAACTCAAGAAGGACATGGAAACTCAACTCCTTACTATAAGATGCATGTATAATTATTTTACATAAAACAAGTGTTCTCATGTACCGAGTCGAAAAGAAGGTTCTCAGAGTCTGAGTGTATGTATATGTTGGCTGCCGGCACCAAAACTAGAGTTCTCTGCCTAAATTATGATCTTCAATCATTTAAAACTCTTTGAACAAACAAAAATCACCACCTCTTATTCTTATGTTATAACATAACTCCTTAAGTACCACTTTTTCACAACATATCCAAGTGGGAACCGTGAAGCGACTCCCTATGACTGCCTCCAATAGGCCAAGGGATGGTGATTTTTATAGAGTACACATATCAATATCATTAGTTGTATATTATAAGTAAATGTACGGATGAACATATCTCCATGACCAAAAATTATAAAATATAAAAACTACTATGAAAAAAATTCATGCATACCACTAACCCAGTAATATTATGTCAGGAATTTATTGTGAGGCAATGTAAAGAGGGTTAGAATACAAGACCACTAAAAAAGTTTCTGTTAAAATGAACATCTGACCTGTAAAACAAATAGGTACTTGGATTTCTACTTGATTCAATAGGAATGTGTTGGTGTAAATAAACACAAAATGATATATCATGTCAAGGACCTCCCTAAACTCTCTGAATAGGTTGCTTGTTTTCACAAGACATGAATCATACAGGGAAATCCTGGGAAAGTGTGATTATAAATATACTCTATATGACACCCCTAAAACCGATTTCAATACATAATGGAAGTTACAGTCATATTTACATAGTATATGTCTACAAAACATATAACATGAATATACATATAAACTCAAAACATGAAACATAGTCTATATGTAATTCGCAACTAGTGAAAACCCACACTACATATTAATCATGATTATTCAATGAAGAACTCATCTTGGAGAACAATCTTATGATTTTGATAGAACCGATGAGTTATTCTAGAGATATACTAATTTTGGGGGATCATAAGGAGATATATACACTTATTTATATAATGAGATATATGATACAATTTAATAGGATCAATGTGAGGGAAATGGTGTGATACCAATATCTCCATCTAGAATAAACTTAAATTTAGAGGATCGATGATCAATTTAGTTTTTCACATCAATTCGATGGACTGTACCTTTGGAATAATGGAGGAAAATATCATCATTTTTTGGGACACTAAGAAGGGATTCCAAAAAATTTATATAGAATGTTCTAGTGAAGGTATAATACTACTATGAGTAGGAAAGAAGATGATTCATACATCACGAAATGATTCATGGGCACAAAACCTGATGAATCATGTCCATGATATCATGGATACGATAATCATGGAATATTGAAAGTTATACATGGTGTATAGTAGGGTCACAGTTCGTGTTCCTTGACATTGGGTGCATACTGTGTACAACGGTCTATGTCTTTAGAACATGTCATGCATAATGTTGGTACATGCTTTGAAGAGGGGTCAAACATAGCATCCTTCAATATGTGTTCCACTAGTATACATTGTCCATGTCTCGATACATTTTGTAAAACCATGTTATCATTCCCTTGTAATAGTTTTGGGCCAAGCCATGTTGGGGTGTACATATAGTGTAGGCCACCCGTGTAATCCAAACCATGTTCCGGTATCTCTTGATATACACACTGAGTCTCAAGGATGGGTCCACACTTTTGTGATGGGGTTCACATAACGTGTGACTCTATAAAACATCCTGAAATCCTAGACATCTCTTAGTTGGGTCCACAAATTTTGTTACCCGGGGTTACATGCCATGTTTGTTGTGAATTTTTAGAACTGTCATTATTCCCCTATGTGCCTCGAAAATGTATAGAACCATCCCCTAGGTCATGTGTGTTACACCCCAAGCTTCTATGGTATGCTTCTCTTTGAATAATGCCATAGCGTGTAATGTACGCAACATCGAGTTCTAACACACCACAACAAATCAAACTAGCCGTTATGAATAGTAATACCTAATTTTTGATATTTTATAAATTTTATCTCTCATTATGGACATCATTTTTGGATTCGGAATATCAAATTTATCCTATTTTGAATTTTTTGGGACATTTCAGTTAACATTAATATTTTGATAAATAGTGAAAATTACTAAATTTTAATTAAAAACAACTTTTTTTTATCGAAATAATATATTTTGATAACTTATGAATTTTAGTGGTTTTAAAGTATATTTAGAATATATTTTTACCATTTATTACAATTTTTTCCATTGTACATAATTTTACAATTAAACCGGATATAAACAAGTGTCAATCTTTTGATAGTTATTATCTCTTAAAAACACTGTTTTTATTTTAACAACGGCAATTAATTTTAAGTTAATTTCTGCCACTTATGTATTTTGAACTTGGAAAAATGGATTCCATATTTGGAATCAGGATGTTCAAATTGTCTAAATAGGTATCTTTTATTTTTAGACATTTTGAATAATTATTTCGGTAAATATTTTTTTTACCATGGTTAAAGGGTAAATCTGGTAAATAAGGGTTAACAAATAATATTATAACAATAACAAATTACCCTAAAACGTGTCCTACCCTTTTTGGTTGATTCATTTCCTACCATTTTCATCGTTGGGTCGAATTTTGGACCCCATGGAGCCACTTGTAAGTGATAATGACAGTTTATATTAATTAAGTTAAAATAAATACAAAAATTACATAAGTATATATCTTTTAGGAAAACATGTTTTACATAGGGTTATATATCTAGGATGTTATACTATAAATATTTATTATAAATATAAAAAGATTTCTTACATAATGGTTGATTATTTATAATTTTTAGACATTAATTATTTTAATTTATTTAGGACACAATGGTGATTCAGTAATTACCATAATAGTGAATAATTAAAATAATTTATATTATAAATACCCAAATAAATATAATTTGAGAATTTTTATAAATTACACTAATTTTATAGGTTAATATGACATATTATTATTGATTTCATTGAATTTTTTCGAACTAATCATTCTGTTATGATTTTCAAAAAAATCAATTATTGAATTGTTTCAAAATTGACATAAAAGGGTTTTTAAAACAAATATTATATTATTAATTGATATTCAATTCCTAAAAATCTAAGGTCCGGACAAGAGACGTATATCATGATATTTGTATCATAAAAGGACCATTTGGGTGTCTCTTGAAGTTATATAGTATGATTATTAACTATATAATATAAATATACAAAATGACATGGTAAGTGTCAAACTAATTAACTAAGAGTTGAAAATAAAATAGAAGGTTACTATAATGACCCAAACCTGTTTAAATTCTATTGGTTGATTTGTTTTTGATCCATACCCACCTGAACCTTTAAATAATCTGCTTTGGAGCCATTAGAAACCGAATATGAATTTATTATAAAATAATATTTCTAACTTTTCAAAAGGTTCCCATCACCCCTCTTATAAAAGGTCACTCCCCCTTCTCATTAAATCACACCTTCAAAGCCTTTTTGATTGGCATAACTCGGCCCAAATACTCTCTCAACATCCCTCAATTCAACCTAGAGTCATTACTTTAGTCAGAATGCCATCCTAATGAGCCCTTTTGATCAAATCAAAAGGAAGAACCCGAAGAAGAGGTAATGATTTCACCACCCGTTTTCAAGTTCCTTTCTTCTTCCACTTCTTAAATATTTGTTATTACCATTCTAAAATAATAACTATAGTATATTATATATACTTTTATGTTATTATAAACATGTTACAACCATATTTAAGTATTCTATCCATCCTTCGAATGACATGTCACCATACATGCGTACGTACGGCTTCCTGTCTCCACGTAGTGGTGTAATTGTTATTCAAAACATGATTATTTGGATGGGTATAATAATGATGTTTAATTCATGTAAATAATAAATATAAAATGATAATGGTTATGTATATATTATATACCATCCAATTAAATATTATTTTAATAACAAAAGAATGATATTGTCTCTTGTGCGTACATACAGACAACCGTCTCCACGAACGCGATGAGATTCAATCTCCATCATATCCATTCAAGTATAATTATCATTTGAAGATTATTAATAATATTTAAGGACTTAATATCATTCTGGATATGAATAAAATACAACCTATCCATAGCAAAGATGTCTTACATAACAAAACATATAAATGAAAATGCGTAACTTAACACCCGAAACAATAATAATATTAAGATATTATTAACAAATCAATGTTCAAAGATCATATATGATATCATATTAATGTATATGATTCTTTTAAAATTTAGTAACAATTTGTTTACCACTAAACAGGAGGTTAACCTACCCCCAACCAAGTAAAAGTACAAGGTAATGGGATTTCATCTCACTTTTTATTCCAGTGAGATCTATGCTATAAATACCACTATTTCCTTTTGAGTGGTATATATACTGCACATGATTGTATTATTTGTGTAAAATAATTTATCATATTGGTATTTAAATATTCATTGTATGATCCTTTTATGGGATTTATGTTTCGTAAGTTAATAAATCAGTAAGGCTTTATTTTGCAATATCTTCATTATCTGAGGTTGTTTATACGTAATAATCTACTGGGATTTCATTATCATCAACATCCATGTTTCATAAAAATGTATTTCGAAATTTTTTTATTATTTACTATAATATGGGTTAAAGTCATTTATTCCATTGTTGACTTTTATAATTGGTTTATAAAGAAATATTTTCGTCGTTTTCCAAACAAGGTCCTTTTTATCCTTTTATACTGAATTAAGGTAAGAATGTTTTTTTATACGTCAAGTGCGGCTATTTTCCGCTGTTATAAAATCGTCAAAGCTTCCTTTACAAGCATATAAGAATATATTAAATGAAAATCTTTTATTTTATAAATAAATGACTCTTAAATAATTTCAAAATAGAAAGAGATATTCATCTAAAATGAGTTTTGATTTCATCTATGTCAACATCCTTTGATGGATTTTTTGTTTATTTGAAGTAGATTTATTATGATAGAAAACATCTATATTGTATTGAAGGTTTTGTGATATGTTAGACTATTTATGGTTTAATTTTATACCATTCATGGTTTATGGATGAAGTATTTACATTTCGTATGCTAGTTTTAAGAGGAATGTTTATGTTATGTTTAATCCTTTTCCTATGGGAATGCATTGGACTTAATGTGTGACGGGTGGTGCCCGCAATAGCCTCTCGATGCATCAGTAGGTCTCATGAGATAAACTACTTTCATGGCATAAGGCCTTGGAAAAATCATATTTGTAGTCTTGGCAAAAGGCCTTGGTTATGTGGTTATGATAGTCTGGCATTATGCATTCCATCATTATGAAAGTTGTTATTTATATTGTGTGTGATTATTCAATTAGTAGAATATCCATATGAATAAGTAAATTTCATTATATCATTTTATTTTTTCCATAATATATTGAAGTTAATGTTAAAAAGGCTTTTGTTTTAGTTATACATTTCCTTAAATGTTTATTCTTATTTATGAAATTTTCTGATATATTGTTATCCTTACTGAGAATTTGAGCTCACCCCTTTTCTATATTTATATTTCTCAAGAAGTAATATTGATCATTTATTTGATGGGTTAAAACCATTTCTCCGTTGAGCATTAGTCTCACAATCCTTCTCCTCATATGAAGACATTGTCACATGTGCTATCAAGGCTGAAAAGGAATTCTCTAAGTCATATGACATTAAAGTAAAGCAAGAGAAGAAGAGATCTGATGATCAATATGGGAATGGAAATATAGGGAAGAAGGGAAAATTTGAATATCCATCATGTAGTAAATATTAGAATAAACACCCTATTACTTGCTTAAAAGGAACGGGAGTCTATTACAATTTTGGTGAAAAAGGCCACCAAGCTCGTGATTGTATGGGGAACTTACCTCAGAAAAGGCAAAGGGATCAAGGCCAAGCTTATGCTATCACTACTGCTGAAGTAGAAGCTCCGAAGGACATGATGGCAGGTAATTTAATGGTTTCCTCATGTTTAGAAAATGAATTATTTGATTCTGTATCATCGCATTGTTTCATGTCTTCCCAGATTGCAAAGAAATTTAGATATTTCCAATTTCATTTAAAAAGGGAGTTGTCAGTTAAAACTCATAAGGGAAGTATCATTGCAATAATGTTTTGTGAATCAGTCCCCATTAGAGAACATAAATGTTCTTTATCTGGTGATCTCATCATCATACCAATGATTTAGTTTTATATAATCCTCGGAATGGACTGACTTTCATACCATGATGCAAATATTTATTGTAAGAAGTAGGAGGTTACAATTTTTGATGATGATGATAAGGAACACCTCATCTTTAGAGAAGAATCGCCACCACCTAATTTTTATCTAGATCCACCCCCAGTAGCTCAACTAAATTCAATTATTGGGGAGGAAGAGAATGAAATGTCTATGGGTGAGGAAAGGAATGTTCAAATAGAGTATGTACCTATTGTGGATGAAAATGTAGATGTATTTCAAGAATATTTACCTAGACATTCTCCAGAATGAGATTTTGAGCTTTCCAATGATTTAATTCCTAGATCAAGGCCTATATCGAAGACCTCTTATAGAATGGCCACTGTAGAATTAGTTGAATTAAAGAAAAAACTAGAGTAATTTAGTAATAAGGGATTTATTCTACCTAGTGTTTCTCCATGGGGATCCCATGTTCTTTTTGTTAAAAAGAATGATGGATCTATGAGGTTATGTATCGACTACAGGGAGATCAATGCTGTAACAATAAAGAACAAGTATCCCCTACCTCGCATTGATGATTTATTTGACCAACTGCATTGAGATCAATACTTTTAAAAGATTGACCTTCGCTCTGGATACAATCAGTTATGTGTGAAGAAGGAAGAAATTCCGAAGAAAACATTTCGAACTAGGTACGTGAATTAAGATTTTACAGTAATGCCTTTTGGATTGACTACTGCACCCTCTGTATTCATGGATCTAATGAATTGAGTTTTCATGGAATATCTCGATGAATTTGTGGTGGTATTTATTTATGATATCTTGGTATACTCCAAAAGTTACGAAGATCATGAAAATCACTTGCGCATTATCCTGAAGAGTTTAAGAAGACATGAATTATATGGGAAGTTTAACAAGTGTAAATTCTGGCTTCAGGATATTTCATTTCTTGGCCATATTGTCTCTAAGGATGGAATCTCTGTTGATCCTTCTAAGACCATGGTAATCCAAGAATGTCCTACACCGATGATTATAACTGAGGTACGTGGTGTTATTGGTTTGGCAGGTTATTATCAACGTTTCGGCCAGAATTTTTCCCGATTGGCTAACCCATTAACAAAGCGCACACGTAAAGGGATTAAATTTATTTGGACAAATGAGTGTGAATTTTTTTTCGAATAAATGAAGAGAAGATTAGTCAATGCTCATATATTGACTCTTCCATCAGGGAATGATGGGTTTTTTATTTATAGTGATGCATCGAAGAAAGGACTTGGTTGTGCCCTTATGCAGAATGATAGGTTTATTGCCTATGCATCACAATAGTTGAAAATTCATGAGAAAAACTATCCTACTCATGATCTTGAGTTAGCAGCTGTGAAATTTGCTTTGAAGATATGGAGGCACTACCTATATGGTGAAAAATGTGACATTTATACTGATCAAAAAAGTTTGAAATATATTTAATCACAAAAAGAACTCAACATGAGGCAAAGGAGATGGCTTGAATTAATAAAGGATTACGATTATACGATACACTACCACCCGGGAAAGCAAACAAGGTGGAAAATTCTTTGAGCAGAAATGATCATGGAGTTCTGAACAATATGTGAATTGAAAGGGATCCAATTTTCATGGATCTAGGGAAGATGGACATTGGAATAACCAGGGATGGTGAAACATCAATTATTTTTCAAATGGTTGCGAAACCTTCTTTACTAGAAAGGATTAAGAGTTCTCAGACCGATGATGAATAATTTCAAAAGAAGATTAAAGATGTGAATGATGGGAGATTGTGAGACTTTGTCTATGAAGAAGGAATTTTGGAATTCGGGAAGAGTATTTGTGTTCCCAATATACCTGATCTAAAAAGGGAATTGATGGATGTTGATCATAGTTCCAGTTTCTTTATACACCCTGGGAGCACCAAAATGTATAGGGATTTGAAGGAAATGTTTTGGTGGGACAACATAAAGAGGGAGATTTCTGATTTTGTGTCAACATGTATGGTTTGTCAACATGTGAAAACTGGAAGGCAACAGCCTGGAGGAGTCATGCAACCTCTTCCCATACCGGAGTGGAAGTGGGACAATATTACGATGGACATTGTCATGGGGCTACCAAAGATACCTAGAAGGAACGATGCAATATGGGTCATTGTTGATCGTCTTACCATGTTTCACTTTTTCATGCTATAAGGGAAGATTTACCACTTGAACAACTAGAAAGACTATATATTAATGTAGTTGTGAGACTTCATGGAGTACCCCTATCGATTATTTCTGATTGTGATCCCGATTTTACTTCAAGATTCTGGAAAAGTCTTCAGAAATCCTTGGATACTGAAGTTCGTTTGAGCACTACCTACAACTCTCAAACAGATGGACAATCAGAAAGAACTATTCAATCCTTAGAAGACATGTTCTGATCCTGCTCACTTGACTTTCAGGGTATGTGGGATCAATATTTAGCTCTGGTAGAATTTTCCTACAACAATAGCTGCCATTCGAGTATTTAGATGTCACCATATGAAGCGTTATATGGAATTAGACGTCTCACAACAACTAGTTTGGATGACGTTGGTGAAAGAAAACTTGTAGGTCCATAACTGGTGGAGGAAATGATAGAAAAGGTTAAGGTAATCCAAAATCACATCAAAGTATCTCAAAGTAGGCAGAAGAGTTATGCCGACAATCGAAGGAAGGATTCAAAATTTCAAGTCAGTGATCATGTTTCCTTAAAGGTATGTCCATGGAAGGGAGTCATATGTTTTGGTAAGAAAGGTAAATTGAGTCCCAGGTTCATCGGACCTTTCGAAATTCTTGAACGAATTGGGGCTATAGTTTACCGATTGGCAATGCCGCCAAGTCTCTCCAAAGATCACGATGTGTTCCACGTATCTCTGTTGACAAAATACATGTCTGACCCAACACATGTACTCAAATATGAGTAATTAGAACTCAAACCTGATTTGTCTTATTGCGAAGAGCCTATCAGGATTCTTGATATGAGAGAACAAGTACTGAGAAACCGGACGACTCGTCTGGTAAAAGTCTTGTGGAGAAACCATAAGATGGAAGAGGCAACATGGGAACCCGAGGATCTTATGATGAAGAACCACCTGAGTCTTTTCATGCGGTAGTATTCTATAAATTTTTAGGAAAAAATTATTTTAAGGAGGGGATAATGTAACACCTCCAGCTTCTACGGTATGATTCTTTTTGTATAATGCGATAGCGTGTGTTGCACGCAACATTGATTTCTAACACACCACAACCAATCAAACTAGCCATTATGAATAGTAATACCTACTTTTTGAAATTTTAAAAATTTTATCTCTAAAAATGGACATCATTTTTGGATTTAGAATATCGAATTTAGCCTAGGGTGAAATTTTTGAACTTTTCGGGTAACATTTATATTTTGATGAATGGTGAAAATTACTAAATTTTAATTAAAAACAACATTTTTTAATCGAAATAATTTATATTGATAAATTATTAATTTGAGTGGTTTTAAAGTATATTTTGAATATATTTTTACCATTTATTACAATTTTAGTCATTGAACATAATTTTACAATTAAACCGGACATAAACAAGTGTCAATATTTTGATAGTTATTATCTCTTAAAAACACAATTTTTTGTTTTAACAATGGGAATTAATTTTAAATTAATTTCTGCCACTTATATGTTTTGAATTTGGAAAAATGGATTCCATATTTAGAATCATAATGATCAAATTGTGTAAATAGGTAACTTTTATTTCTAGACATTTTGAATAATTACTTCGGTAAATATTTAATTTAAAATGGTTAAAGGGTAAATCTGGTAAATAAGGGTTAAACATATAATATTATAAATATAAAAAATTACACTAAAACATGTCTTAACCAAATTGGTTGATACATTTCCGACAATGGTCAACTTTGGATTGATTTTTGGACCCCATGGGGCCACTTGTAAGTGATAATGACACTTTATATTAATTAAGTTAAAATAAATACAAAAATGACATAAGCATATATCTTTTAGAAAAACAAGTTTTACATAGGGTTATATTTGTTTGATATTCGACTATAAATATTATTTAGAAAACTAAAAAGATTTCCTACATAATGGTATTTTATTTATATTTTTTAGAAATTAAATAATTTAATTTATTTATGACACAATGGTGATGCAGTAATTACCATAATAGTGAAAATTAAAATAATTGATATTATAAATACCCAAATAAATATAATTTGAGACTTTTTATAAATTAAACTAATTTTATAAGATAATATGACATATTAGTATTTATTTAATTTACTTTTTTAGAAGTAATCATTCTGTTATGATTTTTACAAAAATCAATTATAGAATTCTGTCAAAATTGACATAAAATAGTTTTTAAAAAAATATATTATATTATTAATTGATATTCAATTCCTAAAAAACTATGTATCGGCCAAGAGACTTATATCATGATAGGGGTATCATTAATGGACCACTTGGGGGTGTCTTGGAGGAATATAGTTATTTTATTAACTATATAATATAAAAATACAAAGTGACAGGGTAAGTGTCAACCTAATAAAATAAGAGTTAAAACTAAAAGATAAGGTTAATATAATGTCCCAAACCGGTCTAAATTCTATTGGTTGAGTGGTTTCCGACCCAACCCCACCTTAAACTTTAAATAATCCACTTTTTAGCCATTATAAACAGAATATGAATTTATTATAAAATAATATTTCTAGCTTTTCCAAAGGTGCCCCTCACCCCTCTTATAAAAGGAAACTCTCCTTCGCATTAATTCAAACCTTACAAGACTTTTGGATCGGCCAAACACTGCCCAAATACTTTCTCAACTTCCCTAAATTCATCCTAGAGGCCTTCCTTTAGTCAGAAAGCCAACCTAGGGAGCCCTTTTGATCAAATCAAAAGGAAGAACCCGAAGAAGAGATAATGATTTCACCACCCCTTTTCATGATCCTTTCTTCATCCACTTCCTCTATATTTGTTATTACCATTCTAAAACAATAACTCCAGTATATTATATATACTTTTATGTTACTATAAACAGGTTACAACTAAATTTCAGTATTCTATCAATCCTTTGAATGACATGTCACCATACGTGCGTACGTACAGCTTGCCGTCTCCACGTCGTGGTGTAATTGTTAATCAAAACATTATTATTGGGATGGATATAATAATGATGTTTAATTCATGTAATTAATAAATATAAAATTATAATGATTCTTTATATATGATATAACATCCAATTAAAAGTTATTTTAATATCAAAACAATGATATTGTCGCTCGTGCGTACGTACGGACTACCGTCTCCACGAACACGATAAGATTCATTCTCCATCGTATCCATTCAAGTATAATTCTCATTTTAAGATTAATAATAATGTTTAAGGACTTAATATAATTCTGTATATTAATAAAATACATCCTATCCATAACAAACATGTCTTACATAACAAAACATATAAAAGGAAATGTGTATGTTAACACCCGAAACGACATTAATACTAAGATATTATTAACAAAGAAATGTTAAAAGATCATTTATGATATCATATTAATGTATATAATTCTTGTATAATTTAATTACAATTATTTCACCATTATAAAGGAGGTTAACTTAGCCCGTACCAAGGAAAAGAACAAGGTAAGGGGTTTTCATCTCACTTTTTATTCCCGTGAGATCTATGCTATAAATACCACTATTTCCTTTTGAGTGGTATATATACTGCCCAAGATTGTATTAGTTGTGTAAAATACTTTATCATATGGGTATTTACATCTTAATTTTATGATCGTTTTATGGGATGTATGTTTTGTACGTTACCAAATCGGTAAGGTTTTATTTCGCAATCACTTCATTATCTGAGGTTGTTTATACGTAATAATCTATTGGGATTTATTTATAATCCACATCAATGTTTTTTAAAAATGTATTTCAAAAAAAATTTACTATTTACTAGAGTATGGGTTAATGTCATTTATACCCTTGTTGACTTTTATAAGTGGTTTATAAAGGAATCATTTCGTCGTTTTCCAAACAAGGTCATTTTTATCCTCATCGACAGAATTAAGGTAATAATTTTTTTTATATGGCAGGTGCGGCTATTTTCTGACTTTATAAAATCGTCGAAGCTTCCCCTACAAGCTTATAAGAGTATTTTCAAAGAAAATTTTTTATTTTATAAATATATGATTCGTTAATTATTTCAAAATAGAAAGAGATATTTCTCTAAAAAGAGTTTTTATTTCATCTATGTCAACATCCTTTGATGGATTTTATGCTTATTTGAAGTTGATTTATTATGATACAAAACTTCTATATTGTATTGAAGGTTTTGTGATATGTTTGATTGTGGATGTGTTAATTTAATACCATTAATGGTTAATGGTTGAATTATTTACATTTCGTATTCTAGTTTTAATACGTATGTTTATGTTATGTTTAAACCTTTTCATATGGGAATGCATTGGACATAATATGTGACTGGTGGAGCCCGCTATAGCTCCTCGATGCATCGGTAGGTCTCATTAGACAAACTAGTGTCTTGGCACAAGGCCTTGGAAAATATTATTTTTAGTCTTGGAACGAGGCCTTGGCTATGTGGTTATGATAGTCTGGCATTAAGAATTCCATCATTATGAAAGTGGTTATTGATATTGCATGTGATTATTCTATTAGTAGAATATCCATGTGAATAAATAAGCGGAATTATTTCATTTTATTTTTTCCATAATATGTTGTAGTTCATTTTAAAAAGATTTTGTTTTAGTTATACATTGCCTTAAATGTTTATTCTTATTTTTGAAAGTTTCCACTATATTTTTATCCTTACTGAGAATTTGAGCTCACCCCTTTTGTATGTTTTATTTTTCCCAGGATGTGAAGAAGTAATATATGAATGACATCCAGGGATAGTATGAGGAGATAAGAGTGTGGACTATGGATAATATATTGTTGTAGTTTTCATATTATGATTTAATTTAAAACTTCATGAATATATCTAATGTTTCCAAAGCTACTAAACTAATCAGTCTTTCGAAATTTGATCTTTCTTGTGATCATGCCAATGTTATGTAATAATGCACCGAGTCTGGTTAACTGGGGTCAGGGCGTTACAATGTTTCATGACTACACCAATCATTTCATCCAAGGGCCCGTGGACGGTGACTCGCGTATAATGTGTCATCCTTCATGTGGGAGTTATTTTCCTGAGTAATTGTATACACACAAATTCCCAACCACGTCGCACAAATGGAAAGGGGAAACAAGTATATCAAAATTATTGTTGAGTATAAGTACAACTGAAAACAGTGGGCATGAATACAATCCTTAAAAAATGAATTAATGACATTAATGTAAAAAGGGACTTGGGTTTCTATCCACTGAAAAACCCACCTGATAGTAAGAGTAGGGTAGCTTCTTGAATCAAATGTAGTACATCTTATCTGCCTAATCCTACTGGGCCTCACCTGGTCCTTGGACACTAATTCCTTCTTCGAAGCATCATTCCTCATCCCCAGACACACCACGTGTGGGATAATCCTATGCATGTGTGTGTAACAAAATACACTGTAGGGTACCCCAAAACACAATGGAAAGATCACAAAGTAATATTCAAAGAAAGACACGAAGCAAAAGCATTAACAAAGAGCATGAAGAAAATGAAAAAGAAATATCACTCTAGGTATATTCAAGGGTTGTTATGAAAGAATCATCAATAACATTTTAAAACACCTAAGAGGCTAGAGAAATACACGACTATTAGTAAAATGGGACTATCAGGTCACACAGATGCCACTTCCCCTTAAACATAGACTATTGAGGTAATCTTCCTTGATAAGTACAATGGGTATAATGAGTCACACACTCTCTCTCAATCAATGGGCATGCAATTTCACAAAGAGGTGCTTCCTATTTGTCCTACTAAGGTACTCCCCCATCGTGTACCATGGGTCTACCAAATCAAATAGTTTTTCTCCCACCATGGGCTTGCAATTTCATAGAGTTTTATTTCACACTAGTCAATAGTCGAGTCAAATAGAGTCTCGTGTCAGCAGTTTAAATGTCTGCGCCATCCACAGGGTTCTATAAATAGCATGCTTTTGAAGAACCATTCCTCAATCCATATGTTTCATCATACCATCCTTGAATGTATCCTTATATAATACCAAAATATCTTCCATGACTATAGGGTACCAATTCCACAAACATCTTGTCAATTAGAGACGTGATTTTCATGTCATTATCATTTTCGTAAATAGTGGCCCGTTGCATCTGGGCCCTATACATACTGGTTGGGCCGACCTGACCAACCCATCTAAGGGGTCCCACATACCGTGGTTTGATATGAATGACCTAATATGACTTGTATTGGATTGGGGAAAGTCTTTTCTGGTATGGACAGTGGTCTTGGCCTAATGGGCCTCACTGGACCGGGCCTAGATTGGCCAAGGGTCCTGCCCATTGAGTTACCCGACAACTCGTTCTCATCCTGCTGGGCACGAAGTGCTTGGGTCCGGCCAACATGGAATAGGTCTGGACCTTCCTCCTAGGGAAAGACCAGTTTTCTGCACTTGGGATGTGGCGGTAGCTATCATTACACCTCCCTACCTCACTGTTGTCGGTCGAGCCTCCCTCTGCCATGGTCGAGCAACAATGACTCACCTCGGGTTGCCGGATAGGGGTCACCACCTCTACCCAGGTAAACAGGTTGTATCCTCCTCCTATATAGGATGGGTGGGTGAAACACCTCCTCCATCATGTCTAACCATGGTAGATTACTCGTCTAGAATGCATTTCCCTGGGTGGAGTGGCCTCTACCATGAAGGCCGCACGGGCCAGCAACCGCTAAATGTCACTAGAGTCGCTGTGCTAGTAGGGTCGCACTGGAGACACCTTCTGCGGGCCATGGTTATGCTCTGTTAGTCTTGTCACTGACTCCTCTACACCATTGGCCTATCAAGGCAACAACGTCACTGTCGTGGTTTTGAATTTTTTTATTTCTGCCCCATGAGGATACAACCATGGAGAACGCCTGTCAAGAGAGACAGTGGCCTTGTTCTTGTCGGCCATCACCCTATACGTTATAGGTATAAAACACAGGGAGTCATAGGGATCGTAGTTCTATCAAATAATTGACAGTTTAAACCCGGATAACGAAATCCCAAAACATTATCCTCCCTGAAGAATGCAATATCCGCACATCAATGTGTTCATGGGTTGATCTGCATTCATCTTTGAATTTCATAATTGAAAAAACATACAAAAACAAAACCCCAATATAAATAGAGGATCTTCAACTAATGAGAGGAAATGGTCTGAGTCATTTTCCATCCATGATCTGTTAGTATTCATCACCAGTCATAAATGGAATTCATTGTCTTTCGTCAATGGTGTTCATCATTTTTCATTAAAATGGAAATACATGGGTGGTTCGTTAGAGATTTTTCGTCGATTAATATTCATATTTACAATGTTTCAAACAAATAAAAAGAAAATTTGTGACATCATTTTATTTATGCAGTAATACAACATCATTAATCTGCGGGTTTACAAGCCATTAATAAGACAAATTATTGTGACACGACATCGCCTCGTTATCGCATTATAGCTTGATCATGTTACCACCAGTTAGTTTAAGAGAAAACTAAAATATCATTTTATATTTATTTTATTATAAAAGTCTAGATAATTAACTTTTTCATTCGTCCCTTTCTAGATATTGTTAAATACATTCTAGGTAAATCCCAATATTCTATGTCAAATTGTTCCATCAGATTTTTGTTCTGAGCACTGGTTCCAAAATATGAAAAATCCTCTCACACCATTACAAATCGTACCACAAAAATGTACAAAATTCCATTCTCGACTCACTGGTCCACATAACCATGTTTATTTGGAGAATGTATTCTCGAAATAATTCCATATAATTAAATATAATTACATGGAAATTATCAGTCATTTTATTCTCCCCAACATTGGGATTTATGTCCCCGAAATCCAAAACAAGGATAATCAAACAAATAGAGGTACTAAGTATGAATATGAGCCTACCAATCCCATATACTCATCTAGATATTCTCATGCTACAACTGAACACGCACCAGAGGAATCATCCACCCACATAGGACCTATTCTTGTCGAGCCACTATCACCACCAAGAACACCACAAACGTCCCACCATGGACAATGTCCATCTTTCCCTAGTCGAGGTCGTGTGATGGATCATACATGAATCTCATCAGATATGAAACATAGAAAACATCAGGTAACTCAGGCTTATATGGGGATGATCTAGGTGGTACACCACCTCAATGACTCCTTTGAGGATATAAAAAGGATTGACAAACCAAATAGATAGAATTCCACTAAAACAAAATCTCATCAATCCTAGTCGGGGTGATACCCATAATAACACATGGTCTCCCTCCTCAAACTCCAAGGGTCTATATATATTGTTGGAATAATTTTTCATGCCTAATATGCATAATCCTCATCATCTGTTAGATGACCTTCACCACATCTATTGTATTCTATACCAAATTAGGACTAATGATTGAAAACTCTCTTGGTTTGTCCAGCAAAGACGTGATCTGTAAGGCCACTGATACAATGCTTATAATTGGTCAATGACATTGGTGGTGTAATATCTGTTTATGTATGAAAACTCCACTAGTGGAAGGTGTTCCTCTGAACTACGACCAAAATCATGGACACATGCATGAAGCATGTCATCTAGGGTATAAATGGTATGCACAATTTGACCATTCATCTATGGATGAATATTGTACTCAGGTGCAACAGCTTCCTGAATTCCTCCCCAATCTCTTCCTTAAATGGGATGTAATGCATGAATAGTGGTCTAAGATGATCATCAAGGGAACTCCTTGATGCCTCACTATATCTTAGTCATAAATATTTTGAAATCCCTCTACCGGTCCCTACTCTCATATGGGTATGAAGTGAGATGACATTTTAGTCAGTCAACGATCTACTAGATAGAATTGTAACATATGGATGAATATGGTAACCATTTCATGATGTCCATCTATATACTAACCATTTCAACTACAACACCTCATGTTCTTAATCCAAGCTAAATCGAACCTGATTCTTGGCCAACACATGATAACAAGTGAGGCATCATTAGAAAAACACAGACACTAATTACTTCATTCATGGCCACCATTACTAACATCGGTGGTCCGGGTACATCATCTCTACTCCAGGATGTACTAACAAATGGGATATATGGAACTCCCTTAACAACTCCTCTTTTAATGGCCTTGGTACTATGGTTTACCGTTATGTTCTCCCTATATATAAAAAATTGATTAAGATGATGTCCTGAGGATAAATTACCATATTGGGCCTCTTAGTGAACATCAAAGAGTAGTGCCTCCTTTATTTTTTGTATGAGTTGGGAAGTAATAGTCATTGATTGATGGTATGAATATCCATCATCATACATGAAGGATATCACCATCATGGATTGTTTCTCTGCCACATCACTATGCATCTAAAGACTGACCATCCTTCTAATATCATATTTTATCACGTTCCCCAGCCAAGGAGTATAGACTATCTCAAATTCATAGTTTGGGATGAAATCTAGCCATCTATTTTTTCCAAGGATCAGGCCTTTTTGGTTGAGGTATACTTGAGACTATTGTCGTTGTAGTAAACTGTAAATCATTCACCCATCATGTTGTGCCATGACATCTTCAACGTAAATTCCACTCCTGGAAAGTCGTGGTTAGGGGTTGCGTAGTTCTGATCATGTTTCATCCACTGGTGTAATCCATAAGTGACCACCACTCATCCTTCTATCATGACCCTACCGCATATGATCCCTAGCGCATCGCAGAGGAATATGTACACAACACCCTCTTTTGGTAGTCCCAATATAGAAGAACCATTCAGTGTTAGCTGAAGATCCTAGAATTAATGATGGTTTTTCTCAATCCATACAAAGGGTTTTCCATTTTGTGTAAAAGCCAATATAGGTGATTAAACTATGGAGAAATATAGAAGAACCCTTCTATAGTAACCAGCCGACCCCAAAAAGATCCACACAACAGTCACACTCTAGGGTGTCTCCCAAGAGAGAACTACCTCTACCATCGTTGGATCCACTGCAACTCTTGTATCTGAGATGTCGTGTCCCTGAAAGTGGACCTCCCATATCTAGATCTAAAACAACGAAAGATTCTCATAATTTTGGCTCTCTCTAAGTGTATCATGCAGTATCTAATGTTGTGTAGCATGATCTTCCTCTGACACCAAGTACTCCAAGATGTAGTAAATGATGACCATAGTAAAATGGTCAGGGAAATGATGGATAATCATGTTTGTGAGCCTATGAACATTTTTGGGGCGTTTCTCAAGAGGAATGGAATTACCAAGAACTGATAGTGGTCGTACTATCACATGAAGGATTTCTTTGGTACATCCTCATCCAATACCTGATGTGGGTGATAGAATGTCCTCTGGTATATCATGTAGAACCATCTCATTCCCTTCAGCTTGTTGAAGAGTTTATCAATTCATGGATGTGGATTGTTACTCTTCATGGTCAATATATTCAAGGACAAAAATTCCATGCACAACTTAAAACTCTTGTATGCATTCTTAGAAAACTCCATCGGGGCTGTCCTTATGGAAGCACTGGGCCTTACTAACTCCTAGTCTAGCATGTCCTCTAGTTGTACCGTTAGCTAGCAGAGCCCAGTGAGAGCCATATGATCATACATTGTGGATATCGGTGTCGTTTTGTTGTATTTTTCGATGAAAAATTCTTTCTGTATATGAGGGGGTTGTCCCGGAACATCCTCAGGTCAAACGTCATCAAAATTTTTCCTCCACTACTTGAAATAATGAACGCCTCTCATCCACCACACCAAGTGTGATGCCAGCCAATTGGTGAGTGATCGGTAGGACCCTACTATGAGAATATTTCCCCTATACTTCAAGGGTTTCCTTCTTACTAGTGAAGTAAAACATAGTCCCATTTCAAAAGACATAGAACATTATATTCCTAGTAAAGTGGATATGTGGATGGACTGTGGATAACTAGTTAATCCCCTTGATGACATCATATGGAATCGACACCACTACTAGGATATCCCATATAATTCTCTCACATCCTAGAGTAAGCACACACTGTCGGGACTGGTTTGTAAACATCAAATCTCAAAATGAATAAGTATCTAGCCAGAAGGATCGAGCCAGAAACTCAACCAGATTCTTCATGCTCCTAACGTGAGACATGACAAAGAATGAGTGACTAGAATTTATGTTTATAAAAACTGCGGTTATGTTGGAGAAGAAACTTATCATACCTTAGAACATCTCTAGTGTGTTGTGTTCATAATTCCCAACTACCTAAATCTATGATCGCCACTTTCTGACTTTTTTCTGAGTTTGGTGTGGACCACCTGGGGGTGGTTGTTGTAATACCACAAAATTTTTCCAACCACCCAAAGCTTGGCCTTCTACCCTTCCACGTCTGCCACTCTATAGACCAACTCACTCTAAATTATGCATCTATCTCAGTGGTCCTTCAACCATATTCTGGTCATCTGTATGGCTGGTCGGGTAGTCATGTGACATGTTTCCTTACACGTATCTTAGGAAGAATAACATGGCTCCCGGTAGACTCCCTCTTGTCTGGGTGCCCCACACCGCTAACCATATATCATGGTGTCATTCCTTGAAAGAGAAATCCCTAATGGGTTCTCATGTCAGCAATCTACTACATGATGAAGAATCCACCACCTGGGGTCCACTGGTAGCTATAGATGTCAGTTCCTTCTCCGCTAAAAAAATTCAAAATAAGGGCTCTCTCTAGCACCTCATTTGGTGTAGGGAAGCTGAGAGACACCATTGATTCCATGATATTCTTTACAAGTCCCATGTTAGAGGCTAATGACTTTTAGAAAGGGCCTAAAATATTTTTTTAGGGGTAGTGTGAATTCTTGGTGAACCTTGATGAGTACTCAGCTACTGTCATGTGCCCTATTGATGGTGATTTAGATCTTAAATGCGCACATATGTCATGCTTGTTGGGAAAAATCCTACCAAAAACCCCCTAGAAGACATCCCATGATACGGTCACCTAATCATGAGTCTGAATTGTCAAACTCCTCCATCTCCCTCTGATACCTGATGATGGATAACAACTAGGATCGACATCTTATCAACTGAGGTCCTCACACAGTTGATTGTCACTACCTCATGTCTGTCATTAGCTACCTGAGGATCTGTCTCTCCCCTAAACCTGGGAATTATCTATCACTGGAACATGAAATAGGCACCGAACCTATCCATTTCATCTATGAATACCTCCATTAGTAACTATTGATCAACGATTTTTGGCAACACTAGTGCACCACCCGGCACAGACAATCTCAATCACGGTTTCCGGAACTGATTCCTCATCGTAGGGTGGAATATCCTCATGATCATGTATCAAGATCCTAGTTGGTCATCCACGTGGTGCACCTTGAGATAGATTAGGATGTACCATAGTTAGAAGGTTACACCTGGTGAGATTACACTTATTCTAATATAACATAAGGAGACACTTATGAAAATAGTGTTTTCATGTTTAGATCCAAATAAACAAAATTAATGGTGTTAATTTATGGATACAATGGCCTCCACACCATCATTAGACACCCAAAATCTGAAAGTTGATCTCGAAACACATAAAATTAGTATCCCAAAAAAACAACAGGCTCATAGTCTTATAGAAGGATCTTACCTCCCATTGATAATACTTTGTTATGACCCATCCCCCTGGGCCCGATTCATAACTTCCCCAAGACCACCTCTTGAAGGACATGGGCTAAAGACTCGCGTCAATGATGTCAACTTGCATGTGGGGTCCATATTCCTCAATAAAAATATGAACACAAACACCCAACCTTATCCCAAAAACTGAATGGAGAAAAAAGTATACTGAATCAGGTTTTGACTAAACGTAAAACTAAAAACAAGTGGGAAAGATTACAAACCCAGCAAAATGAACTGATGATTGAAATGTACCATGGGACTCTGGTATCCGTCCACATAAAATCCTACATAAGGGTATAATTAGTGTAGAGATATGAAGCTGATATAGTATGTACTGTTCAACTGATCTTACTATGCCTTTCGTAGTCGAAGGCCGCCAAGTTCTTCGCCGAAGTGTAAATCATATTTTCATGAAAAAAAACATGTGGGTGTATCCCGTTTTGTGGTGAGTAACATAATAATAAGTAGAGGTCCATGAAACACAAAAAAGGATAATTAAAATATCCACAAAGAAAAGCATGATGCACAATCATGATTCTTGAGAACGAAGCTGAAGCACAAGAAAACTCACCCCAGGTATATTCTAGGGTAGAGATAAACGAATCATTCATCAAATTATCGATAACCTCATCTATTGGAGAACTCCTCCACTATGAGTATAGTGTGCATGTCAGGTCACCCAATATCCACTTCCCACAAATCCTAAACTTATGTTTTACTCGTCTCTAATGAGTACTATGGGTATACTGAGTCACATAGTCATTCTCCCACTAAGGGCTTATAAAGTCGCATAGAGGAGAATCCCACCCTAGCTAACTGAGGTACTCTTCAGCATCACATAGCATGAATCTACTGAGTATAATATTCTTGCTTCTACCATGGGCTAGTAATTTCATACATTGGTGCTTATAGATGGTCCATAGTCGAGTCACACAATGTCTATTGTAAGTAGTCTTGAGGTCTCATCCAACCACAATGTTCCATACATTGCATGCTTGGGAGAGCTGATCCTCAATCCATTAATCGCTTCACAACATCAGTGAAAATATTAATAGGGAATAAAAAATGATCAACCTCATAAATGGGGTCTAAACTAAACAAAAGTATAATCAATTAGAAGTTTGGTTTGCATGTTATTAATGTTTTAGTAAAATGGGGCTGGTTGCGTCTAGGCCTAGTTCGATCTGATCGGATTGACCAGACTGACCCGGACCAGTGTCCCAAATACCCTAGTTTGGTTCGATTGACATTAAATGTCATGGTTTAGGTCAGGATAGGTTCGGTCCAACATGGCCAGTAGGCGAGGCCCCATGGGCTCGGCTGGACCTGACCCAGTTTTGACAAGGGTCCAGCCCACCATGCCACCCAGTGAATCGGTTTCGTCCAGCCCGACCTGCTCATGGGGGGCGCAACATTCAAGTAAAAGCCCGATTCTCTAGGGGAATACTAGATTTGGGCCCCCATGATGTGGCATTTGTTGTTCCATATCATCCACGACCTGCAGCTCGTCGAGCTAACTCGGACATGTGTTGATGTGGCCTCCTCCACGATTGCGTGCAATGGAACGCTAATTCATCCAGCATGGCATGACCACGCCAGCCGCCTCCTCCTTCTTGTAGCACCTGGGGTGGTGCTACTTCTGGTCACCAGCATAGCCGCACAAGTGGGGCCTCTCCAGAAACACCTTCTATGGGACACCAGTTCGACTTCGTTGGTTCAGTCTACGATGCATCAGCACCATTTGGCATCTCAGTCCAACATCCCTGCATTCTCCATGAATTTCATCAGGTCTTTACCTGAGGATATGACCATGATGAATGGACATGTGGAGGTACCCAAGCCATGTTCATGTTGGCTTGTTCCCTCAATGTTATAGGATTAAAATATGTGGAGTCACAAGGATTGTAGTTCATTAAAAGAAGTTATATTTTAAATATGGATAAATATATAAAAAAAGTCATCATCAAGAAAGAATGCATGATCTATGGATCAAACTATTTGTGTGTTGATCCGCATTTTCATTGAATTTATGAACAAGAAAAAACTACTGAAATAGAACCCCTACCTCAAATGTGGATCTATTGCTAACGAGGGTTGAAGCTCTAATCTATCATCATTCCTTGATCAGTTAGAGATCATCACCATTCGTCGATGGACATCACCATCGTTCATCGATGGACTTCATCATTATTCTTTGGAGCTGAAATACACTAGTGGTTTTTTAATGACTTGTCCAATGATTAATTATTCCCTCTCCAACATGTCAAGAAAATAAGGAAGAAAGTATATCACAACGTTTTAGTTATGCCATAATGACGTGTCGTTACAGTGTTGTTTTACAGGACCTTAATGTGTTACATTAATGTGCCTCGTTGTCGCATCATCGTGGCATCACAGTGTCACCATGTCAACTATATTACATTGAGTAATATAAAAAAAATAATTTTTTAATGTTGTTATATTTTTTCCAAAAAGGTCCAAAAATAATCTTTTCTGTTCAGCCCATTTTTTTGATGTTATGTCCTTTCTAGGAGAATCTCGTCATTCTGTGTTCAAAAGTTACTTTAGATTTTAATTTCAATCTCTTGTTCAAAAGATTGAAAAATTAGTTTTCATTTTTACTAAACATACATTAAAAATGATCTAAATTCTATTCCAGGATCACTAGTCATCAAGATCATTTGTCATCAGAGCGTGTAGTCTTGAAATAAATCCATATAATTTAAAAAAATCACATAGAAATTCTGAAACATTATAGGTCAAATTTCCACTGTTCGATCCAATGCTATGTTCTCTTCCACACAAGACATCCCAGGTAACCACACCATTGAAACAACAAATTATTTGGATTCATGATTTTATTCTTCTCTGTGAAATGATTCCAACCACCCACATGATAATTTCCTGAAGAATGATATATCATGAATCACACCAATCCTTACTTTTCCATCATCATTTCACCTCTACATGGTCATCTCGACGTAGGATCATAAAATTTAGATCATTACTCTTTTTAACAAAGGTCAGATGATTGCCAATAATAATACATGAAGAACGATAATAATGTGAAGAAAATAAAGGGATAAAAAGAATAAGAACAACCAATGGAATAAACCATGACCATTGTTTATTCTTTCCTCAATCCACACCATAAGAGTGATCATGTAAAAAAGTCATTTCTCACTAATCATAACCCTAATAAAAATCAGCAATCATTTCCCATCCTGCAAGAATGACCAAACCAGTAATCCAAATGTTCATTGGTTGGACCGTGTTCGTTGTTGAAAATAATAATGGGGAAATGAAATTAAAAAAATAATCCCTACAATGGGGATTGATCATTCACTGAAATGGATCAATCATCACATCACCCATGTTGGAGAGATCTGTCAAAAAAACCATATGCCGATCTCTGATACGAGCTCCGTCATTGGTTTCAATCAATAAATTTATCTAGTGTTCTATATAGAGCCTCTAGGAAATTACAAGGTTATATGTATAACCAATGGTATTTCCCTAATTTCATTTTCAAAATGACAAAATGTGTCACCTTATTACTATGTAACATTAAAATGAAATAAATTCAAAATTTTAAATTATTTATGTTTTTGGTTCATTACATTATTAACAAAGGACAGGTTGTTAGTTTATAAAACTAGGATGGGTGGTAATGTTATAATCCATTTAAAATTGTGTCCATGATATACATCGAAATAATTTGGTATGAATGTTGATTATGTAATAATTCAATTTGTATGAGTGTTGTAGATAATTTTTTTCTTGTTAACCTGTATGATTAATCTATGATTAATATGAGATTTGTGGATTCCCAATGACAAAAAATTTAGTTTATCCTGCACAAAAAATATTTATTTCTTTTACTCACTAAAAACATATACATGAATCAAAAATAATATTGGATTTTTTTTGAAGGAATAATATTTTAATATCATTCTATATCCAATACAATGCTATTTGTTATTATCGTGTATTTTTTTTAAATTATATTTTGTTTAAGGATGGTTTGTGAAAAATATTAAGTCATGTAGATGTTGATGACTATTTTTCATTACTTGAAATACAGTTATATATAATATTATTTATATTATTAATAAATGTATAAAAATTAAAAGTGGCAAAAAATATTAAATTATTATTATATTTATTATTTTTCTATAAATTATATAAAAATATATACAAGAAAAGATATTTAAAATTAAGATAATTGAAACTTCACATAAAAAATTTGGTTGTGTAATATTATTGTGTGGTTATGTGTAGTTATTATTAGATTTGGCATTCGATAAAAGTATATTTTATGAAAAAATATAATATCAAACCCTTGAATAAATTAATTTATATCTATGTCCAAATGATTTAAAATTTAAGGATGTACTTTTTTCATGGTTAATAATTTTATTTTATAGAAGGGTTTCAACATAGGTAAATAATAATATTTTAAAAGGATGATGTATAGAGGTAAATATCCAACCAATTTTTTTTTCTTTGATGTTTGGAATTTGTAATGAACAATTTGTTTATATAAGTAAATTATGACATATACTATAAATGGATGATTGATCCATGATAATTATAATTGTAATCTAGAAAATAGAACATTTTATTGTTAGATAACATTATGCGAAGAAGTCCCGCATCATCCAATGCATCATCATAACATGTTATAGTTGAATGACGGAATAATTCCAAAGAAAATTTATTCGATTTCATGGGATATTTATATCATCAATTGGATTGTCTTTCTATATAATGTATTCAAAGAGAATTCATATAGTGGAGGTAAATGATAAAAAATATCAGATAACGGGATGAGAATAATTTATTGTAATGGGATTCATTTAGAATATTTTACTTGATAAATATTTTATTAGGAAAATAAAATGAGTTTGGAAAAAATTCATCGAATTTAGATAAATAGAGATAATTTTGTAACTGTATATAAATCATAAATAACATGATTAAAAAATAATGAAATTTATAATAGGTAGGATAATAATAATATAATTATCTAATTTTTCCTAGGATTTAATAAAAATTTAAAAAGATAATTATCTTCTAGTGAATTAATAACCTATGAAAAAATTGTTAGATTTGCTGTGAGGGTATAAAATATGAATTTTGATTATCATGTATTCCATGAAAACAAGATGATGAGTGGGACTCGTTTCGTTGAAATTTTGTTTCTTTTATTAGTGAATAATATACATTAGAGAAAAATTCTTACATCATGTTATGATTGGGGTAGAAAGAATCAAGTAGTGTGACTTAATATGAAATGGAAATTATTTATATGTTGTATCTTATGTAATATAACTCTTCACTGCATGTAAAAGATTAGAAAATCAAATTAAATTGTCTATTGAGTTGTTTTAATTATAATTTCTTATGGGATTATACATACATGTGTCCATTTTTGGTTAATAGGCTTTAAATTAGTAAGAATGAAATAAAAATGGTTTGGATATATCATTTAATAATACTATAGATGTTTTTTCACAATCAAATGATGTTGTGACATGAAAGATAATGGTTTGTTATAAATATTCAATGCATTATTTTTCTCTTGATCATAAAATTCAATTATTTATTAGAAATTTAATGTAAATGTTGATTTTCAAAATGTTATTTTATTGTAAAAGTCATTTATGAGAACATTGTGTGGAAATATAAAAAAAGATATAATTAATGGAATAAGAATAATGTTATATATCTGATTATCTATTCGTAAAATCATTTTGAACTAGCTGTAGTGTAGTTTGATATCATTAATTGAATATATTAGATTTAATTTCTTCTTAATAATATAAATTCCTGATATTTGAAATTTATTTTTAATGATTCCATGTAATTAATAGCATACCCTGATGTTGATAAATTCATTATTTGTGGCAGTGAAGGTCACATAGTTTAATTTCATTAAAATAATGAAAACATTAATATTTGTGATGTGAGAGTAGTAAAAAATAAATTGATATATTTCAATGAAGTTTTTATCATAGTATTCATGATTTTTATGTTCAGTATATTATTGAATAAGTTCATATTTCATTGATTATTTCTAATCTAATTGTTTATATGTCTCAATTGGGACTCTATCAATAAGAATAAATTTTATGAGTTATTAGAAAATGGTTTAATTAAACCTATAAAATCACCATGTTGTGATAATATTATGGGTTTTAAATATATAGTGGTTTCAATGTGACATTTCATTTATTACAGATCATTGAATAACATCCCTAATAATAAATAGTAACATTTATCTCATATTGTTGACTTCTTTGGTTAGCTCCAAGGAATGTACTATTTCTTGAACGGTGAAATATTGTCTCAGTAACATCAGCTAAAGGAGATGGAAGGGGTCATTTCCAATTTCTCATTTTTGAATTGGTACAAAAACCATTATATTTTTTTAATCCTCTTTGGTTTATCCAATAAGGTTTCTATATTAATGTTACTTATAAATATAGTTTATCATGTGTTCATGGAATAAATTGATTTTATGATTGTGAAAGTCATTATTGGATAAAATAAATTTTAATTGAACATTAAATACCACTAATTATTACATTGACTCTAATATAGAAATTAAAATACGTGCGAAATTTAGTATGTGTTAATTTTAGAGTCAGGAAATTTGATTAATTTGAAATATTATTTCGTTAGATGGAATGACTGTGTACCTGGATAAAAAAATATTGGAGAATGATATTAAACTAATAATATCCTATAAATCCATTATTGTTTTGGGTTTCTCAGTTACCACTAGTGGTTTTTTCAAACCATTTAACATTTTTTAACCCATTGAGTTTGTATAATTTAAAATGAGTAAAATTTTATTAAAAAAGATGATGATTATTTTCAGGAACATAATTTATGATTAGTAAACACTTTAGTTTTTACCTTCTTTATAATAATAAATAATATATTAATATTTAATGGTGATTCATTTAATATACATGTTTTTGTATGAATATATAATGATAATGTAACTTTATATGTTAGTTTATTCATCATGAGTTAATTTATCCTACACATTGTCATGAATTTCATATTATGGTTTCATACTTTAAAAAATTGGTGGTATTATCTTTTGGAGTAATTTTGGTAATGGTATGTGAGAAAAAATAATTATATATTTAATTTAAATTAATTGATCATAAGTCATTGAATTTTTTGGCAACATATCAAAGATAATAGTGGCATGGTTTATTTCTATATATGAAATAGGAAATATTCTCCAAATTAAATGTGTAGAAAATAATGCACTATTAATAAAGATAAATTCCAAACTTGACCTTTTAGGAAGTTATTTGGTAAATAATTACCTAGATGCTGTAAATATTCATACATAATGTATTTTTTTATGTTTTAGTGTATTTAATATTTTTAGAATAAATTCTAAAAGCTGAAAAGGAGGACCCAATTTTTTAAAACAATGTATTTATATTATGAGATATTAGTTAATAGATATTAAAACTGATGATGGTGGTGGATTTTTATTTGTAAATATATATTGACTTCCTTATGATTCAAAATTTAAGAAAGATTTATTATGTCATCCTCATTTTTCTATGTTTTATAATCTTCAAGGCAGCACAATGATGATCATAGATCATTTTGGGGTATTATTGATGGGGTGACAAAACAATAAATATTTTTTATATTCCCATAAATTGATTTTTTGACATAAGGATAAATAATAATTATATTAAAAAATATAAATCATCATCCTTATCAAGTAATAATTTCGAAATAATAAAAAAAATATACATTTTTTTGTGGGGGAAAGACCAAAGTATCCAAGAAGAAATAATTTGATTTAGTATATTACTTGTTGATTAAATAAATCATTTATTAACATGGAAATTCAATATACAATGTTTTTATATCAAAATTTGATATTTTATATACTAGATATAGTCAGGTTTCATAGATATCCAATCTCTATTGTATTTGACAAAGATCCCATGTTTAAAAATAATTTATTAAAAGTACTACAAAATTCATTGGGTAATGAACTAAATTCATGACAGCTATTTGTCCTTAGACCAATGGTCAGTTTGATTGGACGATTCAGTCCTTTGAATGTTTGATTTTTTCTTTTTCAATGGATTACATTGTATTTTTTATCAACTTATTTATTTTTTTGAATTATTTTAATGAAAATTTTCATTCCAGAACATTAGTGGAACCATTTGAGGTAATATATAGAAAAAAATTTCATAAAAATTATTTTTTGTTTGAAGTAATAAAAAATAAATATATTTGACAATATTTATAATATGAAATGGAATATAAAGTGATGTTTATTTACATACATATGATGATAGCTCTGAGTTATAATGAAATTTAATGCGGATATAAAAAGGAAGAAAATTTATGTTGAGGTAGGTAGACATATTTTGTTAATGTATATCCATTGATATGTGTTCTGAATATTGTAAAAAAGTGAATGGTTAATTGATTTAATATAGGAAAATATAAAATCCAAATGAATGTTTTATAGGATACATATATAGAATCATTTTATCTTAGATAATCACATTTTCACAACGTATATCATGTTTATATGTAAAGAAAATATATGAACAATTAAAATTATGTTTTTTAACTTGATGTATTTTAATTTTAATAGTATATTTATTTTTAGATTCAAAAAATTTATATCATTTACTACAGAAATATTGTTTTCCAAAATAAGGTGACTAATACAACTCAGGGTTTTCCCTATCTGAGTTTGGAATATTTTTTAAAATATTTCTAGAGATAGCAAAAAAGATGACTTGGGATTTTGTTGCCAGATGTGCTCAAAATAAATTTTTAAAAAAAATTTGTATTCTTATAGTATCAAAATACGGGAGATGATTTATCTCTTAAATGGTAGGCCGTATATGAAAACGGATTCCAAAATTGTCTCTCGAGTTTGTTGTTAACCTTATTTTGGGTATAAATTTGTGGGCGTATGAATTTTGAGGAAATTGTTATCTAGGGAATTATTTTAAGAAAATAAATTTATTTATTTTGGGACATTAGATTGAATAACTTATTAACAGATTCTTAGATCAAATTTATGATACCGCGGTGGAGCCATGATAATTTTGTTTAACCTAGTTGTTACATAATCATTTCCACCACCGGTTCACTGGTATCAAGAAAGCCAAGGATCCTATTATAGGTGAGGGTATTTAATTTATTAAATATTAAATCCCAATATCCCTTTATCCCATTTGTCCCTTTACGGTTGAGATACAACCCCTAACCTTTTTTTATTTTTTAGAGTACAACCCGTCATAATCGAGAAAATGAGGTGGCATCAGACTTAGATCTTATTTGTGATCAATCATGGATCATTAAACAACACCTTTAATAAAAGATCTATCCCCACCCTTGAGGAAGGATATTTTTTGTATTAATCATGATCCCCTTTTTATGATGTGTTTTCTTGATACATTATAGTGTCTATGTTGAGTTAGTCATGAGGTTTTCGAAACATGTCTCAGATTAATTTTCTTCGAGCATATGGGTCATCTCGATAGTTCATGAAAGTACTATCAACATGTAGATGTATGCAGTGGTAGAGATATCCCTTGGGAGGTTTTGTATAGTAGAGTCTCGTTGGGTGGTTTAAAATTGGATTGGATATGGTGTAGTGAGCACCACTGGAGTGGGACAAGACATGGAGAGTGGACCGGATAAAGCAGACGATTCTTTTGGAGAACCGTCGACAATGAATCAATCTAATCAGGAATATGAGTTAGGTGTCGTATATGGACACATGACACATTCACCAAGATGTTTTTTTTTGTAATTTCATAACATTATGTGTCTTTATAGATGCTCGATGATATGAAACATCCAATTTAATTAATAAAAAATATCATTACAATTTGAATTTAGCAATTCATGCATTGGAAATGTGTCTAGAATTTGATGTCTGGTTGACATACTTTTAGTGGCATTGAGTCCATGAATTTAATGATGATGCTTCCAACCTAATTTTGGGTTCTGAAATTGAAATTGATGCACATTCTCTAGAATGTCACATTATCGGTTGATGTAGTGAATAGTTTTTTTTCACATGTTATGCTATTTGGGAACTAAATATTCTTTCCCATATATTTTAACAGATTGTAAATGATGGTGGACACCATTTCGGTCAATTAGATGTGGTTTGTTGGTAATATTGTGGGGGTCTATTTGATTAGTGATTCCTTTACAAGTAGAGTAAAGTGGGTCCCCCAGTTCTTGTTTTTGATGTTTTGATCAACTTGGATGAGGGGTTCCCCAGTTTTCCATATTTGTGACGTTTTTTTCATCTAGGTTGATGAATCCACAATTTTTAAAGCTGTGTTATTTTTCATAATCACATCCCTATAATTATACATTGACACATATTTGGATACTATTATGTTTTTCTATATCATTTCCTCTTCACTATATATGATAACACTTCAGCTGCTTGCGTAGGTGCATCTTGGGTTTCCCTTGTTATTGAGTAAGTTGTCTTAATCCTCTTCAATAACCGAATCATCAGATTTAAAGAGTGCATCATCCCAAGAAGCCTGAAATGATCCACACACCGCGTCATGATTCCCTGGCTGTTTTCATAGAATTGGTGGGACAAATATTTAGATAGGCATTGATTCTATTCCATGGATATTCCAGTAGATTATGTATCTTCAATTGAGCTCTGGTCATAGATTTCATATCATTGAATTGAGATTCTCATCATCTATGCTTTATTATGATGTTTTCCTTGGTGCAGTTCTACAAAATAATGGGACAAACACTACACTTGTGTGTATCCCCTTTTAAGTGTTTTGTTCCTGATTCAAGTTATTGTGTGATACCCATATTAGTGTCTATAGTTTCCAACAAGGGTTTAGTGTCCCGCAGTAGACCCTTGGTGTGATCCCCTAACAAAGGATACATAATTGATTTTTTCACTAGGTTACTTCTTCTATGAGATTTCCTTCAATTGTGTCCTTACAGGCAGAATACATAAGGTTTTTTATTTGTTCTTCTAGGGAATTTTACATATAGAGTGGAATCACTCGAATGAGTTTCATTGGGTTTACTCGGCCCAATGAGTGTGTTTTCTGTGGATCTCTTTAGATCATTCTGTAGAATATATCATTGATGACGAGGTCAGAACCTCAGGTGTCTCGATGCCAATGATGAGTATTTCTGGTGTGTTTCCTTGGTTTCCTTGCAATTTTTTCAATTATGTGTAGAAACACTATGTGGTTGATCTAACTTGTCTTGTTTAGCCGATGATGGTCTCTAAATTTAGTATCTCCCTCACTTGTGTTCCATCTTGCTAGAATAAGAAGAATATTTCCTTTCTGTTTATCATTTTATATTGGGGTTTATAGGGATCCTACTATATATCATTATACTCACCCAATAACATGCATTACCTGCACATGTTTTGTGTCTTTATCACATAATAAGCATTACTATGAAGTCCTAAAAAGGCTTAAGTAGGTGGTGCTTATTTATATGTATTTACTGGGTTTTTTAAGAGAGCTTTGAGAAGGTTATTTCCTTTGGGATCCTTTTAATTCAATCCCCTCCTTGTTAGTCGATTGTATGATTTTGCAATTATTGTTTTCATGGCCCTGTATTTCCCCTTTTTTGTACATATGTTGTACTCATGTTTTAGAATGTTTTATACATGAAATTATTTAAAAAATTTATATATCTATAATATATTTCATGGTGGTTTTTAGGGGTTTGTTCTTCTATGTAATTAAATATAATGCCACCATTATATGTGACAACTTACTAAGTACTAGTATCACTCTAAGGGAATATACTTGGTGGAATTGGGGAGTTTTTACTAGACGTTGTGGGTTTGTGTTCTTAAAGAATGGTATCAGGGGAAGTTCCGCCTTTGGAACATCAGACTGTAGTTGATCTATTTTTGGTCATGGTTTTTCTTGTATAGAGATATTTTAGGAGTTTTTCAAGTTCATCATTCAAGACAGGGACTCCAGTGTTGGGGAAGTGGAAGAAATTTTCATTCATTAAGACTCTGATAACCCTCCATTGGGATTTAGACAATAGGACACTCATCATAGAGAAATAATGGTAAAATCATTATATAGAACTAATCACTGGACTTTCATTGTAATTATTGTATCTAATCTATAGATAAAACCATTGACTATTTTGTGTGTTGATGCTGTTTCGGGATTCATCCAAGATGAAAGTTAGCCAGGGTTCCATGAAAGGATTGAGGTGGTGATCCACTATGAGGAGAGGCTTTAGAGCCGGTAAGAAGATATATGGCTGAACCACCATGTACCTCTCTAGTTGTGAAACATAATTTTGAGCAGTATCATGTACCTATAGTCTAGTATTATGATTTGGGCATGATAAATGTTCTACATACATTCCAATATGTAGTTTCCTCTGACGATATGGGATGAACCACCCAACCAGATGGCAGTTGATTGTCTTGAAACAGACACACATGTTTTTTGGCATGTGAGTACACCCCTCGATGAGATAGTGGTCCTAGAGAGTATCCATTTTCATGGTTTGGTTGGGAGATAGTGGAGTCTTTTGACACATACCCACAATGAGGATATTCTCTTCTGGTCAAACATTTAGAATCACATTAGTGAGGATTTATATCCCACCACACTAAGGTAGGTGTGTATCCATGATATTATACACCCTAAATAAAAGTGCAAGATTTTCTAGGAGTACTTGGTATTGTTCACAGACACATTGAATTAATCCATGGATATGGTTATGGTTCCATTCTTCCATGAATGAACCTTTGAAAAGGGTGTGTGCTAAGATATCATGGCATTAGTTGAGATATTTTTCATTCCAAACTATGTGGTAGTATTGGAATCGGAAATAGTACTGTAGATATTTCTAGTAGAGTAGACTCTGACTCTCAGTGTTAGGCATGAAGAAGGTGAGAACACAGTAGCTAGTACAAGAGTTGGTAGCCAACGATATGCTTAGGGGTCTCGTCATGCACATTAATTGAGGAGGTGACCCCATGATGGAGGATATGGGGACAAGGGCTGTTAGGACAATTTTGGTCCGTAGTCGGAGATACAGTGTTATTTTTGTGATGGTAATGAAAATATTTCTATATATTTTCTGACTCACCATTCTTCTGATAGGGAGAAAATCATAAATCCTCCTTTTCTGAGGCATCATTTCGATCACAGAGTCATGTTGGGTGGAAGATGTAGTTGAGGACAAGGCATAGAAGTTGGTGGTAGAGGAAGGCACGAGTTACTACCACCACCACCACCCCCATGTGGTCTATTCTAGGCCTAGAGAGATGGATGACGAGGGTGATGACCACTACAATCTATATATGACATTGACATAGAGGATCCACTAATGAATAAAGGAATGCTCTGTGTCCTTCCTACTATCTATAATATCTAGGATGTATAATTTTATTTCCTTTTCATTCATGTAGTTTTTTTGGCCATCAATAAGAAATTATATCAGTTTTCTTTATTGTAGAACCAAATTCATGGGTAAGAGGGATACATCCATGACCATGACACATTTTTGAGATGCAACTAAACCCATGGGGGAGAGTTAGTGTTTCCCAATGAGGAAAATGGATTGGTTGGTTAGATGATTCCCTATGACATTTGTGTTCTGGTGAGGTTATGTGTTTGGGTGTTTTCATGAAGGTCCTGGTAAGACATAGTGTGTGTACATCGACATCACTATTTCATTTTTTAACCATATCATGTTAAATATTAGTTTGGTACCTGATTTTCTTGTGGATTTTTAGTTCAGTTAAATGTGGCATCAGACTCACCAAAATGTGGCATAATTTCCCCACTAAGATGAATTTTCGAGGTGCTATAAAAAACCATGTGGTTTGTGTCACTTCCACCGACAATGGATAGTATCGAGGTGTGGTGGATTATTGACTTTGGCTTGTGTGTTCTGTGTACGTTTTTGCATCTCTATATTAGACTAGATATGAGGTGTACTGCTATACCATATGAATACATTAGACAAGGTGTTTGGTGTTTCCCACCAATCGCAGCAATGGAAATATGTTCCCTTTTACATGATGTCATCCTGGGATATGTTTTACATGGGCGCGGTTTCCATTTTTGTTCCCCTTAATGTGTGAATATAAGTAGAATAAGAACCGTGGGTGCCCATATAGGTTTTCATTCGGTTTTTTTGTTCTTATTGGTGTGTATTAGTTAGATTAGTGGGACCACATGTGAGCTTGAATGCATATGAGACCTAGTAGAGAGCTCATGTTCTTTCACATATTCTTATACATTCACTTTTTAGGTGGAAAATTATTAATGGAAGATGATTTAGCAACTCATTTTTTTCCTATATGATATTTCAAACATTCTTTGAATATTTTCAGAGCTAGGGACTAAGAAGATTTGAGAATCCATGGCCTGGTGTTCCTGGAATATATTTTATTAAAACTATTATGTATTTTTATATTATTCATGAAGAGGAAACAATTTATCTCATAATATTTTTATTGGATCACAAAACTAATGTCGCATTTGACTTTGGAGTGTCTTGTTTGACCTATGTTGGGTATAACTTTTTTGGGAATAGGTGTTCGGATTAAAATTGTATCGATTGAGTTTTTATAAATAAATAAATTTATTTATTCTAGGTTGACCATTAAAATAATAGTTTAATACTGTCTTGGATCACAATTTTGAGACTGCAGTTCAGTTTTGTAGGTCTTGTTTACTCTTACGGTGGCATAAATATCATTGGCAGAAGTTGTCGTGTTAGAGGTGAGTTGAGTCTAGTATTTTAAGTGGTGGGTATATAATTAAAACAAATAAAATCCACATATTCTCTTCACTAATTTAAGTGCATGAAAAAGAATCCACATCACCGCCCCTCTTTCTGTTTACTATTAAATGTCCCAACTGAATAATAAAAATGAGGAGCAGTTGAACTCGAATCATGATGGAGATATCTCCCATGTTTTACCACAATATATTCTTTGTATAGATCTGACCAGGAGGCTACATTCTTCTACGATGAGGTTGGATGTATTGGGTATTAATTGGGATTCCATTCTTTATTCTCAATTTTATTGAATTTTTATTTTGTCTATCTAGATCGGGTCTCGAGGTGTTCCAACCATGCCTCATTTAATTTTTTGGACACTGGTGTGATTCTACTGGTCTGAGGAAGGTCTACCAATGCACATAGGACCATGAGGTCTTGTTACGGGGTGGTGGACGATCCATGGGATGAAAATGGGAGCCGAGATGGCCCAGATGGAGCAGAACCGCCAGAGTGGGCTGGTGGTTGGGCGAACAAACAAACACCAATATCTTTCAAACAACCGGTCTAATTCACATGCAGCCTCTGGTGATGTGATCCTTAAATTTGTAAGACCTTTTTACATCTAATTATAGAACATTTTGTCTCCAGATCAAATCTCTACTGCAATAAAATCCAATTAATAAAATAATAATAAAATAATAATAATTAAATAGTTTTTCTTATGTTGGAGTTATATCATATGTCTGATTTCTGATTGATGATCTTTCTGTGTCATTTTGAATCTGAATTTAAGGAAGATTTTTTTAGTCAGAGTTTAGGTTATGAAACATAAAATGGGATTTGTTCCCCTCAATGAATTTTTAAGACTTTTTGTGGTGAAAATCTCATTTTTCAGTAGTTATCTTCTTTGGGAAAGTAAGACGTCTATCATTTGTGTTTTTTCCATAAAATGTCATTGTTGCCAAATTATTGCTATTGCAGATATTTTTTATAGGTTATGATGTGTGGGAATCTTCTCTTAGTGATTCCAACATCGGTAGTGTTTACTGGTTCCCCGTAGTTCTTGCTTATGGTGTTTTAATTAGATGGGTTAATTAGGTACCCAAGGTCCCCACTCATGACATTTTGATCAACTATGCTGAGTGGGTCCCCCTTTTCATTTAACTACATGGGGTTTCGATATAATTTCCCATTCACCAAATAATGACCCCTGTAAGACTACTATGATGGTTTCTAGTATCATTTCCTCATCATTATAAGGTTACCCCTATTCAGTTTCTTTATTATGATCATCATGGGTTTCCAAAATTTTGGAGTGGTTTCCCTAATTATGCATCCACATCAGAATGAATGGTTTTGGAGCTGGTATCATCATGAGTGGGCCAGTACGATCCCCTTTCCACTTCATGTTTCCGTCATAGTGTTCATGGAATCGATATGACCAATATTTACATGGGAATCATTCCTCTACCCAGGTCTTCTAATTGATTATGGATCCCCCAGTAAACGCTGGGTAAAAATTCCTAGCTATGAATCAAGAAGTGTATCTTCTATGATTTATAGTGACATTTAACGTAGTAAAGTTGGCGGAATCAATGTGACCAATAGTACAATAGCATTTTTCCTTGACTATATGATTTTTTCTAGATATGGGTGGTTATGTGATACCCCATTCATTATTCATTTTTTATGGTTATAGTTTAGTGTGACCCAAAAGATCAACGGTGTGATCTATACCAGAGGAGTCGGATTTGGATTAGTAACTTGTTGAATTCTTCAATGGTGTTTTCCATTGATTGTGGGCTCATAGATAGGAACCATGAGGGTTGTCTAGGATTTTCCAGTAGTTAATTTTATCGATATAGCAGCTTACCTAGGATGAGTTTCATCTATGATAAATCAGATCTTTGTTTTTTCATTATGTGGTTTTCCTTATAGCCTTCATTAGAATCAATTTTTTTGTGACGAGGTAAGATCTTATTGAGTCGTAGTGCCCTTGTCGATTATTTCAAGTGTGTTTCCATGGTTTACATTAGTGTTTTATCTTCAGGGATAATGAACTATGTGGTTGAGCTGAATAGTCGTTTTCATCCAATGATGGTCTCGAAATAATGTTTTTCTATCATTTGGGTTCCCTCTGACTGGGAGGAGTGAACTATTTCCTTCCAATTTATCATTTTTTTGGGTTTTATTGTTCTTAATATGAATTTTTATTCTCACTGTTACATGTTATTTTCCCATACATTCCTTATGTATTTTGTATTTCACATTCCTTTTGAAGATGCCCCAAGAGGACATAGAGCAGGTGGATCTAAGTGAGCCGGACCGAGTAGGGTGTTTATCAGAGCTTAGTCGAGGATAATTATAGAGAGTACATTTAAAAACAATCTCCATATTCTGAGTAGGTTGTATGATTTTGATGTTTTTTGGTGGGACCGATATTGATCTATTTTATACTTCTTTTGTACACTAGTTTGAGATATTTATATTCATGCATTTATTCACTATTTTATATGTATCTTCACATTTTTTGTGGAGGTGCAAATGGGAGTGTGTGTACATGTACCATAGGATATGACCTCTAATATGTTTGATATCCTAATCAGCCCTAGTCACTAGCCCTTGTCTTATTGGAGGCATGTTTGGGGATTTGTGACATTGGACTCATAGGTTCAGGTAGTGATAATGACATACAAGATTAAGGTTTTTTGGAAAACCCATACAATTGAATAAGGGATATGGAAGAAGAAAATGATTATACATAAAAATATAACCATGTGTGAATTATGTGAATAAAAATGTGTATAAATAATTCAGAAAAGTTGCAAGAATGAAACAACCCTCGTAATGATATAATAATGAACATTCATGACTTTATTTCTTATAGAAAATTTAACTAGTATTTCAATTAAAAATATTTTTAACTAAAATGTATTCCTATAAGTTTTTCTATAAAATTTTTAATTCTATGTTTTAGACATAAAAATATAATTTGTTAAAAAATTTCATTATGATCAGTTCAAAATCTAATTTTTTTGAAATTTGGTGTATTTTTGAAAATATTGGTGATTCCTGGAATAGTGACAAAAATTTACTTTGGATAAAATTTATTTTTTTAAATTTATTTGAGTAATTAAAATTCCACAATATCTATTGAATATGTTTTCATGTCATAAAAATATTATTTAATTATATTTAACAAAATTAGTTAATAATTAATAATAATTATTTTATATTTTTATCAATAGTGTGATTTTTATTTACAAATGGTATATTTTTAAAAACTATTTTAAAAATCCTATTGTTTCTCCATTATAATTAAAAATAATAATAGTTATTATTAATTATTTATATAAAATTATCATATAATTTATCAATATATATTCATACAGTCATCAATATTAATCATAGGGTTAATATTAATTTATTATTTTCTTGAAACATACTATTCATGATCACAAGTTTCTCATCACATCTACATATTTCATTTTAAATTACATATTTACAGATATGAAAACTGAATATGGTATAATAGATTCAAAATCTACAATTAGAATAAATTTTTTTATACAATGCTTATTTTAATATTTTACAATATCGAATAGTGATATCATTAGAAATTAAATAACACGGTTAAGGGAAAAATGATTTTAATGGAGGTAAAATTAAAAAAAACAGGCGTTAAATAACCAAAAAATAAATATTTTTTATACATTTCAAAATAAAAATAATGAATGATAAAAATTAATCCATTTGGACTCTTTTTTATGTAAAATAACGTGGGTACATCCTTTTCTATTGAAAATTTATAAGAGTTCCATTCAAACCATTTATAAAGGGCCACCCCTATCCTCTCTTGTTCACACCTTTATGAAAAAAATTTCTACAAATATTTATCCAAGTAACATCATGAAATAGATAAAATACTATTATTTTTCTTGTTATTTTTGTGAAATAATCCTTATATTACTTTAGTTGTAATCATAATGCAGTAGTCCGAGAAGAGGTAAAATTACAAACTATAATATTTTACTCTTCCAAATCCTTCAAATATTATTCATTTTTATATTTTCTAATAAAAAATATACCATATACCATAATGTTAGTTTGTTATGTTCATTACCTATTTTATATATCCTTTTATCTCTATTGGTAAACGATAATGTAGCTCATCTGTACGGTGGACTATAGTCTGGTGAGTTGTTGTGACATATATTCCATAAACTCTTCTAATGGATGGGTATAATGAATTATATAAATTTTAAATATTATATTCTTAAAATAATTATACAAATGATTTGATCATTAAATATATTAAATTCTTAATTTCCTATGAAAATGGTATATGATAACCTCACTTATTTATACAATGGACTAAAACCACGTGAAGTAATGTAAATAACTTTACATTTAAAAATTATATGAAATGTAATAAAGATAAAAATTTAAAGTAAATATTTCACTATTTTGATAAAAATATGAATATAATGACATATTTTTTCTTAAAAGTATATAATATATCATTTTATTTCATACACTTACACTCACTGAAAAATAGTGTTGTCATTCATGTACTTTTGAGCTACCACATTCACAATGTGACATGACTTTATTTCTATAATGACCAAACATGTTTGATAAATATAAGTATATATAATGAAATGATATTTCATAAATGACACAATAATACTTTTATAATATTAAACATTACATGCCTCTGTTTTATAATATTGTTGAAAAATAGAAAATTTACTCATGCGTGAGTACAATATATCATCTCATTGATCACAACATACATTGTTTCATGAAAAAAAATCTGATATTTCCTAAATAAAAATAGATATATAAATATCGTACTTATTTTTGGTTGACTAATCTTAAATTGTTTAAATAAAAAAACCATTACCACAGTTTTCATAACAAATTAATTTTTAAAACAACATAAAAAATATCATCAAAACACACGATGTTAACCTAATTAATTAAATACGAATACTTCACATGACAATAAGTGAATTAAAGTTAATAATAAACTACATAAATATTATTGAAAAATTAATTTTTTTAATTATGATTATTTTTACGATGGTAATTAACGTACACGGGGAATACAACTCAAGGTATGAGACTATTTCTAATTAAGGAATATGTTGATGTTATGCATCTGTCATTTCTTTGGTTTATATATAATCCAATTTACATGATATATAATTAATTTATATTTTACTAAGGAGTTTAATTTATTTAATATATTTATTTCATGATGATTTGGATACAATTTTTCCCACTGTAAGGGAATCTTTTATTTAAAAAATTATCAATTTTGGTTTTCGTTTATCTCACATCTTCATCTATTATATTTTTTGATAATATTTTATTATGTACATTAGAGTTTTATAAATATTATTTTTATCACTCATTCAATGTTTTTTGAAAATGATAATCATTGTATAGAATTTATTACTATATTTTCAAATGAAAAAAATATCATTCTCTTATTATATATATCATGAATATGACACTTCCACCATCGAGAAAATTCTTTGATTATTGGATTACATTACAGTTACTTATAATTTATTCAACTAAATACCCTATTTCTATTATAGAGTATTAGGGTACAAAATATTGTGTTTTTAAATTTAATTGATATATAAATATTTGAATATGGTTTATTATGGGTGAAGGGAATATTTTATGAGTGTGATGTGAAAAGTTAATTTTTTTAGTGTTATGATTTATATATTTGTATTAGACATTATTTATAATTATTATTATTAATGATATAATCAAATGATGGATAGTTTTTTTATAAACCAATTATGGGTAATTACATTGTTAATAATGAAAATTTATTCCATTGTAAACTATGGATGGGTGGGTTTGTGATACTGACTATTGTATAAGTTATTTAATTCAATGATATGGATATTCTATTTGTAGTTGTGATATGGACTATTGTATAACAAGATTAAATATGAATTTTCATTTATTTCCATATTATTTAATTATAAAACATGAATAAAAAATACATTGAAAATGATTCAATTTGTTCTCTTAAATAACATTGATATAAATGAAAATTTTTTATTGGGTTTTCTGCTTTTTATAGGCTAATTTTTATATTTCTATTTATATCCCATACTTGGATTTTCATTATCATCATACATTTTCATAAATACTAAGAAATTATTCATTGGTTAGGGGGAGGAATAATAAATGTTTAATTACATGTATAATTTTCTTGATAAGAAATAAATTTTTATCATAAAAATTCCATATTGTGAAATTTATTAATACTGATGAAAATTGTGAACATTGTATTATATTGATTTTTATGTGAGCTTATGAATTAATTATGTACCAATATAGTCATAAAAATATCATAAAATGTATTAGAATGAGTAATTGAAATAAAACTCATTTTTACATATTAACATATGTTTGGTACTTATAAACAATCATGGTTCACTCACATGTTTATCATATGGGATAATGTCCCTTTATCAATTAGGTTTAATACCCTTTCATATACTCATTATCTAGTGCTATTTCATTCTCTCAAAAATTATTCAAATGGATAAATAGGGAAAAAAATTAATTAAAACCATAAATTTTTTTTTGTGTGATCATAAAAATTTTATAATATCTGAAACCATTAATTTAAATGGGTATCAAATAATGAATCATCATAACATATAATTTGTATATTATATGGTAATCCTAATAATTTTATGATTTTATCAATGTAAACCCCTTGGAAAATGGTTCATAAGAATTATATCCTTATATAACCCATGTAGAATAAATCAATATTATAAATATATTTTCTTAATCAGTAGAAACCATTAATAGAATTAGTTATTGTGGTATCCAAGGATATGTTTTCGCTAAAATATGCATATAATTAGTTGAATAAATACTTTATTTTCTATAATATTAAATAATATAATTGAGTAATTAATTTGGAAAATAACATTTTAATACTGAAAATTACCTTTTATGCATAAATCATTTCACAAATAATATTCTTTGAATATAACAATATAAATTTATACTGAAAGATTTAATGAAAATTTAAAAAATTGTATGGTGATAATAACACCTCCTAGTAGGATATTATTATTTAATAAATATATCATTTTTCATTATGTTTCATTTTAAAAGACCTTGTAAATATGGATGTAGTTATTATTATTTAAAATATGACATCAATAAAAATAAAAATTATGTGTTAAAAAAATTAAAATCATAAAATATTTTCAATATAAATTTAATTTAAATTATCTTTCAAATCATGAAAATTATTATTTCTAGAATTCAGTGGTCATGAAAGAAGGGTAATACATTCTACTCATACGTGTTTAAGAAATAATTTATTTCAAATATTTGGTAACAAACAAATGTGATTTATTTGGAAAACCAATTGATGAATCATATTCATTTTTTAAAAACAATCAATTAAAATTGTAGGAAACAAATTAAAAAGTAATTTGAGAGATGTTAAAATTATTTTTATATAATTATATTTTTAAAGCATGGATATGGAATAATGTTTTTTTGACCGAAGTGAAAAATAAAGTATGTTTTTAATGTAAAAAAATTTTATTTGATTATTGATAATGAAAATTTTAAAATTAATTGAAAACATTTATTTCCTAGAAATTATCATTTGATAGGAAATCTATTTTTTTCATTTTGATGTAATTCTTAATAATTCAACCTCAGTTCTGTAAACATAAAAATTCTCAAGAGATAACAATATTTTATAATAAAACACAAATATAAATTTTAAAATATATTCGTAATCACCATGACATATTGATCTTATAAATTATATGAGTTTTTAAATAATTTTCAGTATGGTAAAATTAAAACCACGTCATGGGAGGTATATAAACCATATATTAAAAAATTGTTTAATATGTCATTTATGTCAAATATATAAAGGTAAGAGGAGAAATAAATTACCATAATTATTTCCCCCCAAGCTCGGGTGGGGTGGTAAGGGTAAGGTGGGGTTTGGGGCATGTTCGTTGGGTCAAGTCCTTGGGCCAGCGATTTATCTACATTTCCTTCCTTGCGTTGTGTGCCACTTCCGCGGTTGACCCCAATTTTGTAATTACCATAATTATTGACATCATTCATACAAATAATATATTCTGATATATTAAATATAGGATCATTATAAATATATTAAAAAAATATCATTGGAAATATACATTACTTAATAAATTTTATAACCCTTTCTCTAACAATTCTATATTAAAATCATAAATTTTTTAATTAATATTTAAATTATATGTTAATTCATTTGGTATTATTTTTAATTTACCTGTATCATGGTTCCATAAAATCTATGAATTTCATAATGTTAAAATTTTCATATATTTACATTATATATGTAATTTTATTCATATAATAAAACAACATACTAAATATTATTTACACCATTCAGTGAGATTGTAGGTCTTACATTTGAATAAAAATTGTATACATTTATCTCATATGATGATATCACAAAAAAGGGAAATAATATATTGTATTTATATAATTATTAGAATTTCAAATCTATAAAAAAAAATTTATTTTTTGATATCTATATTTGTAAAGAAATAGAAATTCCATGAAATATTTTTTTAATTAAATTGGAATTTTATGAATTTGAGAAAATTGATGGCGTGTAATTCTGCGGCCATGAGAGCCCGAAATAAATTTCTTAACTTTTTTGGGTATGTTAAGTAAACGTATGAGCGGGTTTTTGTAACATTTGAATCGGTGCTCGGAATTGACATCTGATGGCACCATTGAACATGCAACATAAGTATTCACATAAGAGGAACTTCACCTCGACCACAGTAGGTCATTGGTAAAAGATAGAATTTTGGATTTTTGATGAAATAGAAATTAAATAAAATAAAACTCTTTTTTTTTTAAACCTCCCATACAGATGGTTTAAAGGTGGGGACCACCAAAACTAAAACCTCTCACATGTGTGTTATGGAGGTGAGGACCACTGAGCCTAAAAACCACATTTTGAATTTAGAGGTGGGGACCACCCGAATCCCCTTTAAGGAGAGGAAACCACTCAGCAGCCCTACTATAAATTTTCCCAACATCATTCATTAATTTTGAAAATTAATTTTGCCAAATGTGCTACAATTAAATTAGCTAATTAATTGTACAAATGTGAAAACAGAATTAATATAATTAATTTAGTTATATTTCAACTTCTTGTTTTGGGTGATTTTTTGGTTGGAAAAAAAGTTCCTTAGTGGGAAAATGTTCTCCAATGAAGAACGCTATTGAAGAACGTTCTTCGGAAATCAAGTTTGAGGATGACGTATGAGCCCGACATCGAAGCATATTTTCAAAAGTGACAATCATTGGAACCCTCTTGGCCTTCTTCACCATCCTTCTCATTCCAACATAAATGAAATATTAGTGTAGTGTCATAGTTGTGTATGAATTTATATTTCCATGTTCTTCCCATCTAAAACAATGAACGCAGATCAACTCTCAAACTTGTTTATCCAGGGATTAATTCTATTATGGGTTTGGGAATTATCATTGCGGGAGGTTTGGGGTTTGATGTTATTCATTCTAGTTTTTGTTGAGACGCATGCTATTGTTCGAACGTGGAGGGAGCGAGACAAACAAACATGGCACAACCCATCCACTAGGTTGAGTCAAAAGTCTTATTTTGACTATTTTGTCTTATTTTGGAAATCACAAATATATTCATATTTGAGTATCATACTAACAGTGTTTATCGTACTGACTATGCTTATCGTACTGACTATGTTTATAGTACTGACTATGCTCATCATGCTGACTATGTTTATTGTACTGACTAAATCGTATTGACTCTATCAATCGTATTGACTCTGTCAATCATACTGACTTTTGTGCATCATACTCACTTTGCATCATATCAATAGATTACACTAAGTAATACTAATAGTACTCATATTTTAAATTTATCACTTGCTGGTTTTTATCCTTTATCAATACACGTCTTTTATATCAATCATAATCATGATTCTCATTTTCATATATCTTTTGTTTTAACCAAAATGATGTCATGGTGTTAGTTATGAACTAATCATAATGATGTAATGATTTCTGTTTTAATATGACCGTTATAATTTTAGGTGTCCCAGTCCTTCCATGTTTTCTTGATAAATATGACTGTACCAGAGGCCTATAAATAGGAGGTCATTTGAAACTGAGAACAACAACTCAGTGAAATTGATAATTCTTTTCTTCTATCATGTTCTGGAAAGAGACTTTGTGACCTCTCTCTTACATCATCTGAAAGCCTTGAAATAAAAAAACACAAACTGCTCATTCTTAGTTTTTTACTTCTAATAAGTGATTTTTTTTTCATTGTGTGTCTGATCAGGCGATAACGATCGAGGGATGCTAGGGATCGCCAGAAAGTGCTACCGATATTCATATCAAGGTATTTAATTTTTTTGAAAGGCAGAGGTGCTGATTACCAGAAAAATCGAGGGCTTGTGGGGATATCAAGATAAACGTACCGATCATCGTATCGAGGGCATGTGGGGAATGAAAGGCAGATGTACCAATCATGGTATTGAGGTCTTACCATTGTGGTGGTAAGAAATACCTCTTATCCTAGGTGACAGTATACCCTTATCTTTGGGATAAAATAATTGATGTACTCTTACATTTAAAATGTTATTTGTATTAGAAAGTGAATTGTATTGTATTCATTCTTCATTTCACATTCAATTGTAATTTTTTCAATTAAAATTATACTATTACATATTGTATCAATAGATTCTATACTCTTTATAGTACATTCATTCACTATTGTATTACTATAATTATTGTATTAATTATGAATTCAATTGATTTATTTTTCTTATAGTATTACATCGTATCATTCCTTTATATTCAAGACAATTGTGGCAAATTTTATATGTTGTGAATTTTATTAGTTTATGATCATTTAAACTTATTTATTAAGTGTATAAACATAATGGGTTTTTAACCTAGAATTTACCCCCATCTTGTATTGATCTATTTAATATACATATCCATCTATATTTCGATCGAAAAATTGGTATCAAAAGAGTTTTCCACTGATTTATTTTACTTGATATATTTATTTTAAAATTATAATAGTGTTTTTATTACAAATTTTGGTTTCATCTACTTACTGCACTAACTTGTGGAGTTGAAAAGAAATTTTTTACTAGATGGTTGGGATGAATATTTGATCAAATGAAAATATAAATCCAACTAGACCACCAATCATTGATGGGAATGATTAAAAGTACTGGAGAGATCGAATGAGGACATTTGTTATCATGGTGTAGAAAATTTATTATGCTTAATGGAGGTTACATAATCCCTGACAAAGAGTCATTACTTTTAATAATCATGAAAAGAAATAATATAAACTTAATAACAATGTACACAATACTTTTTATGATCTATTACCAAGAATATATACATCCAGATATCAACATGTGAAGTAGCCAACTTTATTTGGAATAAATTTGAAGTCACACATTTTAGTACATCTACGGTTATTGAAACAATAACAGCAATGATTTGAGCAGAGTATCATGGATTTATTTTTCCTTATGCAGAACCAGTATGTAATGTGAAACAAATATTTATGACATTTGTAAACATTTTACAATCTATTTTATAAAATGTTTTTGATGATGTATCAGTTTTAGACATGATTTTTGATATAATTCCAAGTGAATGGGAGTCAAAAAGGACAGCTAGTAATGAAAACAGATATGATTCTCAGATTACTCTTCATGAAATCTTTGGAACTATTCTACTGCACAAGACAATAATTAAGAGAGATTCTTATTTTAATAAGAAGAAAAATGGAATTGGATGTGTTTCTTTTACTACTAAACCTAATGATAAAACACCTAAAAGAATAACTATATCCATAGCTAGGAAAGTTGTTCTGTTAGAATCAAGTGATTTTGATCATTAAAATAATGAGTTAGCCAATCTTGATAGAAGGATGATCATGATTGTGGGAAAGAAATAATTCCAATAGAGATTCAACAATAATGATAGGAAGGATAAGAAAGATTCAGTGGTAACTTGTTATGAATGCAAGTATTTTGTTTATATAAGTCCTGATTTTCCATTACTGAGGAGAAAAGATAGAAAAGAGAAAAATTCTAAAATATTTATGAAAAAGTATTACTAGAAAAAGAAAAAGAAATTCTTGAAAACAAATGATACTTGGAGTGCATGTTGTGGCGATTCATCATATTATTATTTAAAATATGAATCATTAGTACAAATGAATATTGGACTTATAGCTAGACTACAAATTGAAGAAATTTTTTTCATGTCTAAGGTAAACAATGCTGAAGATATTACAAATGTATCCTTGAATGAAAATTATACTGATAGTAAATATTATGAATCTTAAAATGACATGTCTTTCTCATCAGAAGATAATGCATTACATTTTTATGAATAAATATATAGGTTTTCTAAACTACATGAGAATGAAAATTCTAAACTCAAGAAAAATCATGATATGGAAAATTCTAGAATTTCTATATTGACTAAAGAAGTATCAGATTGGTATTATGATATTGAAATGAAAACTTCTGATTTTTAAATAACTTTAAAAACCCTTTAGAAATTCGATTCGGATAAGGATAAACATTATAAGGATCGTGAAAATGAAATTACAACGAATTTTTTTTAGAGACTAACTATAGTTCAAAAAATAATGTTTTCAAGTATAAAAACATAATTATAAAACTAAAGAAATAAATTTATTCCTTGAAGAAATGTTTCTGAAAATATACATATAGCAAGGAAAACATTGATAAAATGTATTCTTAAATTTGACCTTTGAGGAATCAATCTGGTTTTGGTTATAATCATTCTAAAGTGGTTTTTTGTAATAACTATTTTGTTCCTCAAAGTAACCAATTTTTACAATGTGTCAGTGTGGTGGACACTAGAAAAGAAATTTTTTAATTAATAGAACACAGTCTTTAGGATTTCATATAGCTCATTTTTTAAAACAAATGTGGATTCCTAAAATACTTTTATCTAACCATTCTGCATCCAAAAAACGTTGGGTTCCGAGAAAAAAAAATTATTTCTTTTTCAAGAAAATAATAAGTGTACCAACAAGATTATTTGGTACATGGATAGTGGTTGTTCTTGACACATTACCGAAAACAAAAATTTCATTAAAATGATTATCGAAAAAAAGGTGGAAAAGTTACCATCGGAGATAATGCTCAAGGAAATATTGTTGGGATATGTAATGTTGGTTTTCATGGAAAATATCATATTTAAAATGATTTTATTGTTAAAGTTATTAAGCACAATATCATCATTATAAGTCAATTTTGTGATGAAGGATACCTTGTAAATTTTAGAAATGATAACTTCTTAGTTCTCAATTCCAAGGATGAATTCATTCTATCTACCCTTAGGCAAGAGAATGTATATAATATTAACATAGATGACCTTAGGAGTAAAAAGTTACCTTTCTTAAGTGCAATAGAAGACCAATCATGGCTATGGCATAGAAGACTATGAAACTTCAACCTAGTAAACCTTTGTAAACACTCAAACAAATGGATTGTATAGGAACTACCAGATACTAGATATAATTATTCAAAGTTCTGTGATCCTTGTAAATTTGGAAAGAAATATGAAACTAGATTTCAATCAATCAATGAATTTTCAACATCCAAAGCATTACAACTAGTACACATGGATCTTTTTGGTCTTTCACAAACTAGAATCATTGGAGGTTAATACTATGTATTTATTTTTGTTGATGACTTTACTAGATTTACATGGGTCTATTTTCTAACAAAGAAATATGTAGCATTTTTATATTTCAAACTTTTTAGAGCCCATGTTAAAAATGAGAAAAATCTACCATTGATCACTATCAATAGTGATCATGGTGGTGAATTTCAAAATTCATATTTGGAAACATTTTGTACTAAGAAAGGTATTTATCACAATTTTTCAGATCCAATAACTCCTCAACAAAATGGTGTTGTTTAGATAATAAACATCATTCATCAAGAAATGACAAGAACCTGTTGAGTGACTACTCTATTTATAAGAACTTTTTGGCTGAAGAAATTAGTACTACTTATTATACTTTAAATTGTGTTTTAAATAGACATTTTATTAATAAACCACCTTATGAATTGTGGACTGACTGAAAACCTAATGTTCCCTACTTCAAATTTTTTGGATGCAAAGTATTCATTCTGAATAAAAAATAGAATCTACACAAATTTGCAGGAAAATATGATGTAGGAATCCTTCTAGGATATTCTAAAACCTCTATGGATTAATGAGTTTTCAATAAAAATCTTGTACTATTGGAGAATTAGTGCATGTTAAATTTTATGAAACTAGTCCTTTTTTTTCAAAAAATCCCAACCTGCATCTCCGGATGTGTTTTCAAAAACTGATTATCAACCATTATTAGAAGATATTTCTTATAATGAAAATGTTCATGAAATTATATCTGATTCATTTAACCGAGAATATTTTGTACTATATGACGATGAACAGGTCTTACAAAACCCAAATCAATTGCATCATAGGAATCATCAAAGTTATAACATCATTGGTGATCTAAATAAAACTGTAAGAACCTGAAATTCCGTGATAAATGAAATAGAATGCCTTGCCATTCTTTCTAAATTCGAACCTAAAATTCCATGTGAGGCCTTAGGTGATTAAAATTGGATTAAATCAATGAATGATTAAATAATTGAATATGATAGGAATCATGTCTAGACTTTAGTTGAATTACCAAAAGAAAAAACTATAATTGGTGTAAAATGGGTTTTTAGAAATAAATGTGATGAAAACAGAATCATTGTAAGAAAAAAAGAATGAATTACTGCTAAGGTCTATAATAAATAAGAGGGAATAAACAGTGAAGGAAAATATGTTCCGGTATCTAGAATTGAATCTATTTTTTTTCTATTATCCTTTTCAGCATATTTTAATTTCAAATTATTTCAAATGGATGTTATATGTTCTTTTCTAATTGGTTTTTTTCACGAATAAAGTTTTTTTAACTACCACCTGCTTTTAAAGATTCCAAATATCCAAATAATGTTTTTAAATTTACCAAATCATTATATGGAATTAAACAATCCCCTCGAGCATGGTATGATAGACTTACATGATTTATTTTACAAAACAATTATGAAAAAGTTATAGAGGATCCAAAAAATTTTATATAAATGGAAAATAAAAATGTTTTGATTGTATAAATTTATGTTGATGACGTCATATTTCGATCAACCCAGCTGTCTTTAACTGATTATTTTGCGAATTTTATGAAATATGAGTTTGAAATGAGTATGATGGGTGAGTTAACATTATTTTTAGGTTTTAAAATTTCACAAAAACTAGAGGGAACATATATATCTCAAAATAAGTATATCAAATACATACTCAAACATTATTGATATGATCATACCAAAAGTATTAGCACTACAATTTTTTCCTCAAATACACTTGATCTTGATGAAACTGGAAAACCAGTAGATCAAAAAACTTTAATAGGTATGATAGGAATTTTTTTATACTTGATGTCTAGTCGACCAGACTTAAGGTTTTCTGTATTATTATGTACATGATACCAATCAAATCCAAAAGAGTCTCATTTAAAAGAAATGAAAACAATCTATTGGTATTTAAATGGAACATTATATTTAGGTATTTTTTATTCATCTATAAATGATTTGTTTTAAAATGTTTATCAAATGATGAATTTGGTGGTTGTATAATAGATAGAAAGAGTACATCTGGAACATTTCATTTCTTAAAATATTCCTTGGATTCCTGGTCATGCAAGAAAAAACACTCAGTAGCACTTTCCACTTCTAAATCTAAATATGTAGCACCTGGAAGTTGTTGTGCTCATGTGTTATGGATGTAACACATGCTCACTAACTATGGATTGAGCATTTCCAAAACTAAAGTTCAATGTGATAATAATAATGACAAATATCTTAGTAAAAACTCATCATATCACACTCGAGCAAAACACATTGAAATTAGGAATCAATTTCTTAGGGATCACACACTAAAAAAAGTAATTATATTACAATTCATCTGAACGCAAGAACAACATGCTGACATTTTTACAAAACCACTACCTTCCGAATGATTTTAGTTTATAAAAAAGATGCTAGGAATGATTACATTAAAATAATCATTCATATCTACTTAATGTTTTACACTTTTCCTTACATTAATCTCCTCTTTAAATGGGGAGAACATTTTTTCAAATTATATATTTTATAACTTTTTCATATAAACATTTTTATCTGTTTATTTTTTTGGTTTACAATTTTATTTTTTTGTTTATCATCTTGACGGTCTTGTTATTGTTTTAACCGTCTGTTTGTCATCAGGTTTTTCTGATTAGCATATTGATTTCCTTTCAATCGGCACACCAACCTATGGTAATAAGTTTGTTTTCTATCGGCATGTCAACCTATGGTAACAACACTGTTTTCCATCGACAACTCATCCTATAGTTAAAAATTTGTTTTCCATCAGCACATCAACCTATGTTAATGACTTTTTTACATCATCTTGACAACCTGTGGTATTCAATTTGTTTTCCATCGGCATGACAACCTATGGTAATTACATTGTTTTCCATCGGCTTGACAACATTTGGTAATTGCATTGTTTTCCATCGGCTTGATAGCCTATGGTAAAATCGTTGTTTTCCATCAGTCTCACAAAAGATCATATTGTAATTCTTTTCCATTTATGCTTATACTTTTTGTTATCGTGTTATAATATGTTAATACTATTAAACCAATGATTTCTATAGAATCTCCGACAGGTACATTCTTCTTTTAATTTATTTTTTCTTTTTTATGTTTTATTGTTTCTCGTTTTTTTCTATTATCTACTATTTGTTCATTTATATATCTTCTAATCTAAACTCTATAAGATCAATGGTCTTTTATTTTTTCCTATAAATAGATTACCACCCTCCCCAAACTCACACTAGTTTTTCATATTTCTTGGTGATGCTCTGCGTCTTTGTTTTAAGATTTTGTATGATATTCCCTTTTCCTCGTCTTTATGTCTCAGTCCTCTGCCAACACTACTGCAGAATTGTATTCAAAAATGTTTTTATAGAAAGACTTCTTCAGAGAAAGGTTCATTTCTTGGGACATCTTCCACAAATATGATTCAACAATCATGAGTTTTATTTTGTTTCAAGGCTATGAACATATTTTTGTGGAGAAACATGTATCTCAAGATCCAATTATTATTGATGATTTTAGTCAACTCTACAAAATGGTGTCTTTTGACAAAAATGTGATGATCAAATTTCCTGTGTACGATTGAAAAATCGCAATGTCGGTGAAACAAGTAGATCAATTTCTTAATGTCTCAACAGAAGGTGTTTATTTTTTCCCTCTCATAATCGAAAAGATGATGTCTGTACGTTTAATATGAAAAGTGATGAAAAATCGTTATTTATTATAAATGAAGAGAAGAGAAAAGTAGTTCATTGATCTATTGATAATAGATTCGTGGTGCTTTGGATGAACGGTTTTCTTATCCCAATGAAAGGGGATAGAGAAAATCTTAATTTTTCTGTTGTCATTTTCCTAGACTATCTCTTAAACATTAGAATGGTAAATCTAATGGGATATATTTTTGAATCAATCAAGAATTTCATGTCCCAAGCGATCAAGTCTCATTAGATTATATATCTCTCTATTCTTACAAAGTTCATTCCTGAGAGCATAATGTTTTCTAATATTCCACTGAAAGGGTAGTTTAAAGAAGTAGAGACATCTTGGATAAGTAAGAATCTGGTGAAGAAAAATAGTTGTTTGTTTTGATAAGGATTGAAAACATTTTGTTAATGATGTAGAAGCTGAATCAGCCCACAACCAATTGGTACCAAATTAGTCAGCACCTATGCCGATCGAAGATAATCCAAGTGTTATTTCTCCTCAAAAGATAGATCCGCAGACCCATACTAAGACAAAGTTTATAACCAAATAAAGTAATGAGGTTGTGTCCAAGTGGAAGAAATACTAATAACAAATAAATAAATTTGATCATATGATCGGTATTGATCCAGTTGAATCTTTAGTAGAGAGGATAAGGGTAGAGCAAAGTCATCAGTTTGAGAAGAAATAGAAGACTATTTTGAAAAGTAATGCTCATGATTTTGATGTCACTAAAATCCTGAAAATGGTTGAGATAGCTAGTGCTTTACTAATAAAAGATGTTCAACAAGGCACACTCGTACAAAGTATTCTAGAAAAAGGGAAAGGGAAACTAATATTGAAAGAAGTTTAAGATGTTGAATAAGAGGATGAATATTTTCTTTTATAATTTCATCAGAGTTCAAGAAAGGGTAGAGAAGAATCTTTTCAAAAGAAATGTGAAGGAAATCAACAAGTTCCTCATGCTGATAAAGCACCAGGTGAATCGATTGAAACACATTCAAATAGATTTCTTTATCAATTGAAGATAGGTGATCAATCTTCTCAGACCAAAAAAGTAAATGGCATTATTGAAAAAATGATAGATTAACGAAAGGAAAATGAAAGTGAAAAAGGAAAATAGCTAGTTGAAGACTAAATCCGATCAAATGAAATTCATTCATACAATGAGGATACTGATTTAGAAAATAAAATTTCTCTCAAGAAATGTGATTACATTGTTCATGTATTGACAATAATTGAGAATATTATTCCATATTTTCAATGAATTTACGGGAAAATTGATATCATCATAGACAATTGGAGGAAGAAGTTTGTTTCTATAAGGGAACTTATAAAGTTAGTATTGTCAATAAAAGATGATTTAAATGAACTGTCTGAAAGTTCATATGCCCATAAGATGGCTTGAAATAATATGACTAAGTGGTCATACAAAACAAAATGCTCAGTGAATGAGCATGATGTGTCTATTGAATAATTAAAGAGGATTTCAAGTGATCTTGTTATTCTTTTCAATGAGCTTGAAAAAGAAACTGTTGAAAGGATGAATCAAATTTCAAAAACTCATGGAACCAATACTTCAATAAATGAGCTTCTAGAGAAAATGAATTATTTATAGTATGAGTTTTCAAAGGTTTCATCTTTCAAAGATGAAATAGATCTATTATAGATGCAAAATTCTATGTTATATGAAGACAATAAGATTTTGCAAGACATAAATGGTGCTCTATAAGATATAATCAGAGATTAATAAGAGACTATGAAGAATCATGATCATTGTTTTGTCGATCAAAAAGAGCTTCTAAAATCACAGGGTGATTCTATCTCTGAAGACAGGAAATAAATAATAAAGTTGAAAGTTGTTCTTCATGAGCAGATCAGGAAAGAAAAAGAAATAAAAATCAAATGAATTTTTTGTTGTATCTTTCTTTATTCAATTTTAGAATTATATAGACTTTTGTTATCTTAATGACGTTTATGTTCTCTTTCCCATTGTGTTGCATTTTTTTCACTAGATTTTTCAAGAAACTCAAGATAACCCCTTTCTTTTTGTAAACCACAAAGGGGGACAATGTTATATAATGGGAAGAATGTTTTAATAAAATACTTCTAAATCAAGGAAAATTGACAAATACAATCCATAGGAAATTACATACCTAATGTGGAGCTAGTTTTATTTGATATCATATTTTAAATAGTTTTCAATAACTCAGGAGGAGATAAGTATTTCTTCTATTTGATCTTTATGTTTTGTGCTTTCCAAAAAAGGGTGAGTTTTTTTTTCAAAAGTCCTATTTTGATTTTTATTTCTTGTTTTGGAAATCGATAATCTACTCTTATATGTTTATCGTACTGACTATGTTTATCTTACTGACTATTATTATCATAATGACTATGTTTATCATGCTGAATATGCTTATCATACTGACTATGTTCATCATACTGACGATGTTTATCAAACTGACTAAATTCTACTGACTCTGTCAATTGTAATGACTTTGTCAATCATACTGACCCTGTCAGTCATACTGACTCTGTCAATCTTATTGTCTTTTGCACATCACTCTCATTGCATCATATCAATACATCAGACTAAGTAATACTAATAGTACTCATATTTTAATTTTATCACAACCTGCTTTTTATCCTTTTTCAAAACACATGTATTATATCAATCGTATTCGTGATTATCATTTTCAAATATCTTATTTTAACCAAAATGATGTTGTGGAGTTAGTTATAAACTAATCAAAATAATGTCTTGTTTTCTGTTTCAATATGACCGTTATAATGCCATGTGTCCACGTCCTTCTATGTTTCCATAGAAAATATAACCACTATAACCAGAGTCCAATAAATAGAAGTTTATTTGAAGCTGAGAACAACAACTGATTGTCTTTGATCATTCTTTTCTTCTATCATGTTTTAGAGAGAGATGCCTTGATCTCTCTCTTCTGTCATGTGAAATCCTTGAAATCACAAAACTTGAACATAACGTTCTTAATTTTTGAATTTTAATAAGAGATGTGTTTTTATTTGTGTGATTGAACAAGTGATAATGATTGAGGTCTACTGAGGATAGGCAGACGGTGCTACCGATCTTCATATCGAGGGCTTTCAGGTCGTTGAAAGACAGAGGTGTTGAATACATATAAAATCGAGGTCTTGTGGGGATAACAAAACAGATGTACTGATCATCGTATCAAGGGCTTGAGGGGATAGCAAGACAGACGTACCGATCATCGTATCGAGGGCTTATCAAGTTGGTGATAATATAGACCTTTTATCCTAGGTGAAAGGATTCCATTTTCTTTGTATAAATGAATTGTAATACTTTTACCTTTCTTCTATTGTTTGTATTATAATGGGAATTGTATTTTTTACATTATTCATTGCATATTCATTTGTAATTGTTTCAATTATGATTATATTATTACATATTGTATCGATAAATTCTATAGGATTTATGGTAGAATCTTTCATTATTATATTACTCTGATTATTGTATTCATTTTGAAAACAATTAATTTACATTTCTTATAGTATAACATCGTATCATTATATAATATTCAATTCAATTGTGGTTAATTGAATTTCTTGTGAATTTTATTAGTGTAAGATCATTTTAACTAATTTTGTAATTGTTTAAACATGTCGTTTATATTGAATGTTGTGTTCTTCAGGATATAAGAAGGAGGCTTGGTACTACGATGAAAAACATATGCGAAAGCCCGCACATCATCGGTCGTGACAATGGTGATGACCCCATGGCCTCCGCGCCACCCAACAGACTTGACCCCATGGCTCTCCACGTTTCCTCACTCCGCGACCTCTCCGTCTTATGGCCTTACGCACTACCCCGAGGCCTATGCACCACCCCACAATCTTCTTCATCCTACGGCCTCTACAACCCCTGTGATTCCACAGCCTAGCGGCCCCCACTTCTCTTCGGCCCGTGCGGCCACATCTCGCTGCCAAGGCGGGGAAGGTAGGTCAGGCCACTCGACGCGGGCCGGGTCAGAATGGACCTGGACCCCCATCAACCCATTTATTCTCTATCAGTTGTATAATGGCACCAGTAATCTGTTTGATGAACTATCAGCGGTGCTGGAAACCTGAGAGTGAGAAGTTACCATTGAATATACCCCACTAAATATTTTGGTATAACTATGGTATGGTTGGGTTGTATCGAACACGAATCCAAATGGGTCCTCGAGTCTAAAAGGATAATAACATATAGACATGGTGTCTGATTGATGCCTCTTCTGTTGGGTTGAGACCCCTATGTTGTGGCGGTCCTTTGATATATGTCTTCCTGAGACATTGTAGCATTTATGAGTATCAACTAGTTTCTTGTGGAGAAAACCCTCCCAGAGACAAGCGAGTGTAGTCCGAGAAACCTGTAGCTAGCTCTGACGTGATGTATGAAGAGTGAACTCTTTTGGTTCAGCACCTAGTGTTCTTGTGTGGGTCTGCACTGAGAAATCCTATGTGGGTCACTAGCTTGATATCCTTTGTGGTTCAGCACCGAGCTATCACGTCTGGGTCAACAGCTAGTAATCATGTGTGTGTATGCACTGAGTGATCCGGTGTGGGTCATCACATAGCGATCATGTGTGGGTCAGCACCGAGTGATCCTGTGTCGGCCAACCCCATGTGATCTTGTGTGGGTCAGCATTGAGAGGTCTTTTGGGGGTCATAATCATATCCTCTTAACAAAGTAAGATGATTTAGTAGTTACGTCTAATCACATCAACTATTATACCTAAGAAATACCAAGTGTGAGGTGATTCTATAGCTTTTGGTACTTTCCTTCGTGGTAATACCTTTGTGGTATTCTTCTTTCTGTCATACCTTTGTGGTATTTACAATCATGTTATTTATTCCTTTGTGGAATAGTTGATAGTTGGGCTTTGAGTTGGACTTTGTGTTTTCCTCATGATTGAGATTGGTATACATGATAACATAGTTATATGTATGGGAATATACCTAAGATGGGGTTTTAGTTGGTTTCATTCCTTGCGGTTTATCCTTGGAAGATTTTTTAGATACAGAGGGCCACGAGGTCCCTACTGAGTATCGTTATACTCACCCCTACACAAGTTATGCCTGCACCATGTTGTGTTTGGTGCAGATGAAGAATAGCACTGATCGAGGCTAAGGGTACCAGGTCAAGGCGAGGCCTGTGGGTGGACCATAAGGTGTGAAGGTATGAAGAGAATATGGAAAGACATGGAGTGTGGGGGAGGTGATATGTACATACCCTTAATGTAGTAACCTTGGGGGGAGACATAGTTGCTTCCTTTCATTTTTTCAGTGGTATTTTATTTTAGATGTACTTGTACTATTTCTTTTGGGCTTGTATTTTGATTCCCTTTTACTTTCAAAACTATATTTTCTATACATATGACTTGTGTTCATATCTTATTGTGTTCTTGGTTTCATGTGTCTATATGTTATAATGGTAATTATTTCCTGGTTATAGGGAATACAACATTTGATTCTAGTCTCCATCACCTAGACTATGAATGTAGGGCATAGGGTAGTCACGGCATAGGCCCTATGGGATGGTTCATGACAAATTGGTATCAGAGGAGTCAGTTGTACCATAAATCATAGGTTTCTAATCATTATTTTTTAATGGAATTATTTAAAGTGTAGTGACTGTGGTTATCAGTTTAGGGAATCTAGTGTTGGTGCAGCGGCTGAAGTATCCATACACCAGGACCATGAGTTCTTGTTTCTGACATAGTGCACGAAAACACTTATTGTGTGCGTGTTCTCAAGAGTCTTCCTTGTGAACTCATTGAATTTGATCACGAGGTATAACAATTTGATCGTGGCCCACCTGTTTCATTTCATGTTTCCTCCACGTATACATCCAGATATGGTTTGAAGAGTAGTATGCATTGATAGCCCACTGAGCGACGAGGCCTCTGTGCAGTGCCAGCTTCTAGTAGAGGCACCAGCGGAGGCACCCGCGGTACCATTACCCATTATACCACTGATGCCACCTGCCCAATCAGTATGAGGTACACACCGCCTGAGTGCATTTCATGAGTTCCAACACCAAAGGCCACCCAAGTTATACTAAGAGATGGACCCAAAGGTAGCTGAGGAGGTTGTGGTGAGAGTCGTCTGACTGGTAGAAACACAAACTGATCTTATGGTGATCCGTCCCACCAGTCTTCTATGGGCAGCAGTAGGTAGATCGTGTATCATGATTCTCTAGGTTCACGACAAGGTGAAGATTTTCTAGGATGACATTGAGAGCCTATTTTTTGTGGAGTTTTTCTAAACGACTCTTTGTGCAGTGCACATAGAGGGGATTTTTTATATGCACCAGGGTTGTATGACTACAACTCAGTACTCATCGAGTTTCACCGACCTCTAACGCTACTCCACTGATATGGTGGGGGGCCCATTATTCAAGGCCCAAACCTTTGATCAGGGACTCAAGTGGGAGAGATGGGAATAGATGATTTCACTTAACATCCTGACATTGGTGGGGGCATTAGAGAGAGCCCTCATAGTGTATAATTTCCTTGCCGAGCAGTAACCAACATCGAGACCCACCACTAGTCGTCATATAGCAGAGTCTCCTACAGCTGGCTATAGAGATATGTCGCAAAGGAAAATGAGGACTATACCTAATGGTGGACGACTGTATGATTTAGGGTTTGTTGTGTAGGGAACCCGAGGAGGAGCCATTCATGAATGGAGAGGGAATTGTTACGCATGCACCAGGTAGAGTCAAATGGATCATGACTACCCTACCCGCAATAATAATGATCAGTATACGGTCTAAGGACCACCTAGGAAGAGACCGAGGTTCCACCGAGGAGGTCTGTAGGGAGTAGGAAGACGGTGCAGAGGATCTCGTCAGGCAGCTGACTGTGGGCGACTATTCGATATGTTACTAACAGTACCACCAGGTGGTCCACCCCAACCACAGGGAGCATGAGATCATGGGCTAGATTTGCTCTAGGAATCTTTGGCCTACGACCATGGCACTCCACAGATGATACGAGGTACGATCAGTGTATACTCCACCATATCTACAGAACTTATAGACATATGTTCCTATCATTCTATTATTTCCACTTCCTTCGATCGGATATCAGAGATTCTGATGGACTCTCTAGCTTGCTCCTTACAGCTAGAGACTTCTACAGGAGCAGATTCAATTATTACACACTTGTTAACGTATTTTGAGGTTAGTCTAGGAGGTGAGAGCATCAGTTGAGATCTCATAGTAGTGGCATCGATGCCTTACGACGTCATCTTGGGTATGGACTGGTTATCTATATTTTGTGCTCAGATTGATTGTATTAGGTGCATAGTTTGGTGTGTTCGCATAGATCGGACCATGTTTACCTTCACTAGAGAGAAGAGAGCCTTTGCAGCACATGATGTCCTTACATGGAGGAAAGTGAAGACACTCCCTCATCAAATGGCTAGCCTTACCCCATGATCTATTGATGTGGACAATCTGAGTTATCATGTAGTGGTGGACCAGTACACAGATGTCATCCCTAATGTTGTTCCGGGTCTACCACCTTGTAGAGAGGTGGAGTTTTACATTGGCTAGTACCATGGGAAGACATTGATATCTACATCTGCCTATCAGATGTCTCCCATAGAGCTTTGTGAGTTGCATGTACAACTGGAGGACTTACAAGGGAAGGGGTTCATTCGGCCTAGTGTTTCTCATTGGGAAGCCCCAATTTTGTTCTCCAAGAAGGCATATTGGAGCTTGAGACATTGTGTTGACTATCAGAGCCTGAATCAGGTTTCCGTGAAGAACAAGTACTCACTCCTAAGGATTGAAGACCTCTTTGATCAGGTGAAGGGAGCATGGCAGTTCTCGAAGATAAATCTCCAATCAGGTTATCAGCAGCTCAGAGTACAAGACAGGGATGTGCAGAAGGAAATATTTAGATGTTTGTATGGACATAATGAATTCATGGATATTCCATTATGTGTAACCAATGCTCCAGCAGTGTTAATGGGACACATGAAAAAGATCTTTCAGCCATACCATGATCGCTTTGTAGAAGTCTTCAATGATGACATTCTGATCTACTCAGCAAATGAGGATGATCATGCCTATCATTTTCAGGTTATACTAGACACAATCCAATTGAACTAATTTTATAGTAAGATCTCGATGTGCCAGTTTTGGATCTGAGCTGTTATCTTTATGGGATACGTTTTCTCAGAGGATGGTGTTGTAGTTGATATAGTGTAGATTGAGGCATTACTTTGTTGGTAGCCACCTAAGAGTTTGATGGATATACTATGTTTCCTGGGTTTGGTCAGATACTACCGGAGATTTATGCTAGATTTTTTCAGAGTTGCAGCACTACATTCTACATTCACAATGAAGGGGAAACCCGTCATTTGGTCTAGGAGATGCTAGTGGATTTCTTATGATCTGATCCAGAGGATGACTAGTGCCCCCATCTTGAGGCTTCTAGAGGATGGATTAGGGTACATAATCTACTGTGACACATCAGGGAAAAGACTCGAATTTTTCCTGATGCTGGAGTGATCAATGATCACATATAGATCTCGACAGTTGAGACAACATGAATATAACATCAATCCCATGTCCTAGAGTTACCATCAATGGTCGTTGCCTTGATGATGTGGTGAAATTACATGATATGCAAGCATTTTACAATGTACTCTCATACAAATATTCTCAAGTATAACTTCTCTCAGAACGACATGATCCTAAGACAATGATGTTGGCTTCAGTTCTTCAAGGACTATTTATTCGAGATAGTCTCTACTCCTAGGAAGAGGAACATTATAGAAGATGCACTCAGCTAGAGAACTGGTATACATCGTATAGGTGAGGAAATGAAGTAGTTGGCCGCTTTTCGAAAATCATTTGTGGATCGGGATGGAGCAGTTTTTCTTCAGTCTCTTACATTCCCTCTCCCACTCCTTCAACATGTCAGGGAGGCACAACGTGGGGACACTAACTATGAGGCTCAACATGCTCAGATATCTATACGGCAGGCACATGATAGATTTTTCTGAAGGTGGGGAGCACGTCATCTTCTTTAGAGGACGTACCATGGTACCAGTTTCGCTTCTAGAAGATGTGGTGAGGAAGTTTCACACATCCTATCTAGTGGTAAATCTATGAGTGGTGATGATGTACCCAGATCTCCGACAACAACACGGGTGGCTGGGAATGAAGAATGATGTAGTGGAGTTTTTCTATCGGTGCCACACATTTCAACAAGTGAAGGCAGTGCATCAGGTACCAGAAGGCTTGGTTTAGTATTTGGAGGTCCCAGAGTGGATGTGGGATGGGATATCCAAAGATGTGGTCATAGTAAATCCATGTACATTTAGGGGCCATGACTTGATTTGGGTGATTGTCGACCGACCCACCTCATTGTCCCACTTCCTTCCGATCAGAGAGCAGGGTTTAGTAGAGAGATTGAGATGCATCTGTGTGCAGGAGATTGTGTGGTTACATAGAGTTCCCTCATCGATTTCCTATGATCATGATACACATTTCAATTATCGAATATTGAAGGGGTTGCATGATGATTTGGGACACATCTTTGTTTGAGCACTGCTTTCAATTCATAGACTGATGGCCAGACTGAGCAGACCATTTAAAATCATGAAGAGATGTTGTGTGCTTTCCCCTTCGACTTCGGCCACAACTGGGAGGATCATATGTCTTTTTTGGAGTTTTAATACAACAAAAACTATCACTCCACCATTATGATGGAACCATATGAGACGTTGTATGAGTGACCTTGCAAATCAGCATTGTGCTGGACTGACCCAGGGGTGTCAGCACTCATGGGACCAGAGATGGTTTGGACTACCCAATAGAATATCCATATCATCCAAGAGAGGATGAAGACTAAACAGAGTAGGCAGAAGTCATATTTTTATATGAGACAGAGACCTCTAGAGTTAAAGGATATAGACTACATCTTTCTATGGGTCTCACCCCGATGAGCATTATAGTGATTTGATTGAGGCGTCAAGTTATCTCCAAGATTAATCAAACCTTTTCAGGTCCACAACATTGATGGCTTGGTGCAATACTACATAGCTCTTCCAACATAGTTGCATAAGGTGCAAGATGTCTTCCACGTATCCCAGCAGAGGATATACCTGCATGACCCTTATCACATCATCGACCACGATGATCTTGACATCGACGATGGGGTGACATTTTTTGTGGTTCCCATGGAGACTGAGTATTGACATTAGTGGGTCCTTCATTGGTGGTCGATACCTCTGGTGTGCATTCGTTGGTAGCACAGAAACATCACGGAGATCATATAGGAGAGGAAGGTTCTGATTCATGCTGAGTACCGCCACTTGTTTTACATGTTTTGAGTTGTGGCTTATGGGGAATTAAATTCTTATAGTTTGGAGAATGTAAAGACTCAGAAACTAGATGTAATTTTGCTAATTAAATTGTAATTTTATGAGTTTTTTATAATTGACAGCACCTGATTCCATGGCCCAGAGTGCCCAGAATGAAGTTTGGATTTTTTTCGTGTAAGTTCGGTAAACATACTAGAATTTTTATGTACCATTTTAATTGGTTCTTAGAATTGATATCCTAGGGTATCGTTGAACTCGCACCACCAGTATTCACTTAAAGGGACCTTCACCTTGACAACAACAGGATGAGGGTGAAGGATAGAATAATGGATCCTCATGGAAATATAATTAAAATAAGAAAAAATTACTTTTATTTTATTTTTTGATGATGCCTCCTATGTTTATGGTTTAATGGTGGGGACAACTTGTACTAAAACCTCCCACATGTGTGTTATGGAGGTGTGGACCACTGATCATAATACCCTGATTTTGAATTTAGAGGTGGGGACCACCTAAACCACGTTTAATTAGAGAAAACCTCTCAACTCCCTACATTAAATTTTTTCTAACACCATTCATTAATTGGGCCAATTAATTTTGCCAACGTGGTATAATTAAATGATCCAATTAATTATTCCTACAAGCCAAAATAATTAATCTACATAATTTATTTATATTGGAAGCTCTTTTTTTTGCAGGATTTTTGGTTTCATAAAAGACCCTTGGTGGGAAGAAGATCTCCAAAGGAGAATGATATGAAAAAACATTCATTGGAAATAAATGAAGAATACGATGTATGAGCCCAAAATTGAATCATGGTTTTATTAGAGACGATCATTGGCACCCTCTACACCTTCTTTGAATATCTTCTTGCGCAACCGTCAACAACCAATCGAGGTTGGTGCTTAGTTGTGTATGAATTTATGTTCCCATGTTCCTCTCTTATAGAATAATGAACATGGATCAACTCTCTAATTAGTTGATCTATGAATGATTTCTTTTGTGGGTTTGGGAATAATCATCGCGAGATATTTTGGGGTTTGAAATTCTTCAATCATGTTTTTTATCCCCTTTCTATTGCTCTAACATGGAGAGTGCAGACCAAACAAACATTAGCTGACCCCTCCATCATTCTTATTAAATGGTTTGTTCTTCGCAATAGAAAAAGGCAGCTTTGTGGTACGACAATGAATGATTGTGGCATCTGGCCCATCACTGGCCGCGATGTAGGTGATGGCCCAACATCCTCTACGATGCCCCGGGGCCGTAAACGATGCCTCACATCCTTGCCATCTAGAAGCCTTTTGCACCGCCCCGTGGCCTCCATTCCGCCTCGCGGCCTCCGACGTCCTGTGGCCCCCACGACCCCCGCGGCTATATAACCTCATTTCCCCTGCGTCCTCCATCGCTCAGCTACCCCTGCGGCAACACCGCAATGCCCAGGTCGGTCGCCCAGCATGGGCCGGACTGATGTTCGGGCCAAACCTAGCGGGTCGGGCTAGGTTGACCCATTTACGCTCTATCTACCATAACATTGGCACCAGGAGTCCGTTTGAAGATCCTTCACCGAAACTGGAAACCTTGGATTGAGACATTCTCTTTCATTATAACCCACTACTGTTTTGGGTAATGTTGATGTACAATATGGTTAGATAGAGCACGAATCCAACTGGGCCCTCAAGACTAAAAGGCTAATAACATACATACCAAACGTCTGATTGACATGCCGTCTCTTGTGTTGGCACCCCTATGACATGGCGGTCCATTGACATACATATTCATGGGACTTCGTGGATGTTGGGGAATCGATATGTGCCTTGTAGAAAAGACACTTACCGAGACAAGTGAGTATAGTGCGAGAACCCAAAAGCTGTTTGTGACATGAAGAATGAAGTGTGATCTTGTGTGGGTCAACACATAGTGATCCTATATAGGTCTGCACTGAGCAATACTTTGTGGGTAATTACCTAGAAAACCTATGAGGTTCATCAATGAGAGATCCTTTGTTGTTCAGCACCTAGTGATCCTGTTTGGGTCACCACTGAGTGATCTTATGTGGGTCGGCACTGAGGGATCTACTGCAGGTCAGAAACGAGCGATCAAGTGTGGGTAAGCAGTTGTTCCTCTTAATAGAGTAAGATGATTCAGTAGTTACATCTAATAATATCTACTACTGTAATATTAAAAACATGGTGTGAGATAATTCTGTACCTTGTGGTACTTTCCTTCCTTGTAGTACTTTGGTTGTATTCTTCACTGTGGAATAAATATGTGGTACTTACCATCATGTAATTACTTCCTTTGTAGAACAGTTGAACATTGGGTTTTGAGTGGGACTCTGTGTTTCCTTCATGATTGAGATGGGTATACTTGAAAACATAGGTATATGAATTGGTATATATCTATGTAAATTTGTGAGTTGATTTCATGCATTTTGGTTCATCCATGGTGTAATTTGTGAGACATTGAGTGTCTCAGGGTCCCCACTGAGTATCTTTATACTCACACCTACACGAGTTATGCATGCACCTTGTTGTGTAGGGTGTAGATGATTGATAGGGCTGACCGCGGCTATGGGTGCCAGGGCTAGACGGGTCTTGGAGGTGGACCATACGACTTGATGGTATGTAGAGGATACAAGAAAACATGGATTGTAGAGGAGGCGATCTGTACCAACCCTTCATGTAGGAACCTCAGAGGATGACCCAGTAGCTTCCTTTCTTTTTCTTTAGTAGAATTTTATTTTAGTTTTTCGTTACTATTACTATTGGCCTTGAGTTCCGACCCGTTTTTACTTTCAGCACTCTTTTTTTATACAATTGTATTGCGTTTGTATCTTACTGTGTTCTTGGTTGCTTGTGTTTATAGGTTATAATGGTAATGCTTTCCCGGTTATATAGAATACGTGTTTTGGTGTTATTTTCAAGCATCTGGCCTATGGAAGTCGGGCTTGGGGTAGCCACAGCATGTACCCTGGGGGATGGTTCGTGACATTATTACTTTCCATTACATGACTTAGTAAAAAATATCTAAATTTATTCTACATGATGTAGTCATCCATAAACATGAGAACCATTTTCACATCCTTCATAGAATGGAATGTAATATGACATATGTTAAAATATAATTAAATTTTTATAATTATTTTATAACCATTACTAAAATTAATTTTATATATCTCTATTACAACCCATGTAAAATAGAAATTTAAAATGAATCACATAATGGCGAAATAGTCCACCATACACACAATGTGAAATTATTATTTTCCAAGTTGTTTGAATGTAAAAATATAGGTGTCATGTTATAAATAATATTGTTTAATAATTTCCTAAATATATATTATAAGCATTAAATATACAATAATATTATCCTACGAGAGGTGGTGTTCGAAAATGAATAACATTAGTTCTCGAGACTATAGTCTCACATAAATATGATCAATGGTTTCATTTACCATTTTATAGAATAAGGTATGATTATAGATTATTATATTTAAATAATAAATTATTAGTATTTAGTAGTTTTAGGTTTTTTTATAACAACAATTTTTATGAAAATTTGAAGGATTTAGAGGATGAAATAAAAATGGAACATAAGTTTAAGAACAACACTCTTAATCAGAAAACATCAGAATCTTTACACCAAAATAATTCATAGATGATATTTATAACAAAAGTAAATAAAACAATGGATATGATAATGGAATAAAGGAACATATTTTGTTAGTTCAAGGTGGGAAAAGGGTTTTGGGAGTGTGAATACATGAGCAGTGGGGGTATATTTTTTATGTGGGTGAGAAGATATAAATTAAAATTTTAAACGAATAAATTGTAACAAAGTTTTGAATTTAAAAATGGAATCAATATGTGTCATTATAAAAAATTATAATATATAACATCAATATATGTATGTAAACAGGGTTCTAGAAATCATTACAAGACATTTTACCCTTATCATTTTAGTTTATCCCCTTATAATCCCATTATAACCATAACAACATTAATTAATATTTTCCTTTTTTCCCTATTCATTATCATGATAATTATTTTCATATTAATATCTTATATTAATTATTTTGAGTCCAAATACTGAATCCATTTTTCAAAATTCAATTCACATATTTCTACTAATATAATTTATAAATAATACCAAATATACGACAAAAATTATGATATCTATAGAGGAAACATAATAAATATTAAAATTAGTTTAATTGTAAAAATCATTATGAATTATATTTCAATGGGTTAAATTGGTTTAATAAATAATTTATTGAACTAATTATAAATTTAATACCATTTAAAAAAATGTAACCATAAACATTTACTGAAGTTAATGATTGTATTCAATAAAAAACTATATTTTTTCTTGGTTCATTTGAAATATAAATCATCAAGAAAGATAATAAAATTATCCATATAATAATCATATATTTTGGATTATGAAAAAAATTATAAATTATTTTTAAAAAATAAATATATTTTTAGAAATAAAATTTATTGTTTTCCCATAATAAATAATAAATTATTTATATAATAAATGATTTTGTTCAAAACGTATATTTATTATATAAAAAATTATGTTATTCATTATCAGTATGTCATATTTATATATAAAAATTACAAATAATATATAAAATTATGCAATAAAATTCATACAACCATGATAAAATATTATCTCATTATAACCATTCTAAATAATAATATTAATTTTACAATGTGGTTTTTTAGAACATGGGGTTCTATATAGTGGATCTTATTAAAATAATATCATTTATATAGAAAAATATTCAGCAAACCATGATGTGGTATAATCCCTTATAGAAACCATGATGTGTTAAGATCCCTTTTCCATAAATTTTTATTTCACGAAATTGAGAAATGTTATCATTTATGTAGACAATGAAATTCATAGGTAATAGTATTTTTCTATTTTTTGTTTATCCACTAATTGTTTATAGTTTACATTTTATAGTCCTAATAGTTTGATAATTAAGTTCCCTTATCCAAATTTCAATAATTTAAATTATTAAAAGAAGATTTGTATTGTTAATGGCAGGCCAATAATCCATTCACTAATATCCTAACAATCACATGGATACTCTATTTTAAGAAATTAAATGATATTTTACGTATTGATTATATATCATTGTATATAGTAAAAATAAAAATCTAGGAAAAATAAATCACCACCCATATTACCAATCACTCTGTGAATTTATATATCATCAAATAAAAAATGAATTTGCATTTAATAAATTTCATAACGAGGGATATTATTTATTTTTTGATATATTATATATATAATCAATGAGACTACGAGAAATATCATCCATTAGAAAAATCCCATTATAAGATAATATATTGATATTTATCTATTATAATTTCAATACCATTCTCCTTGCTATGAGGTTGGGTTATCAATCGAACATATAACAGTATCAATTTAACTAATAAAGAATCTATATATAACTAAAACTTTATAAAATGACGATTTGTGGAAAAATCTATAAAACAATATGGATAAATTAATTTTAGACAAAGAACCATACTTTGGGATAAAACAAACACTGTCATTATGAATATGGATGGTTCATTATTCCTACGCATATATTGTAATGAATATAAATTGTTCACGATAATGAATATGTATATATTTCTATATAATTTTGAATTGTTTGATCAATGATATGGGACATCAAACATATCAATGGTGGATGTTTTGAGATTTTTTTATCACATAAATGGGACAAATAAGTACATCCCTAACACTTCATTTAAAAAAATCCTCAAACACAATGATTTTGTACTGATTCCATTTGAAATAAATAATTATCCAACATCATTGTGTAATTAATTAATATATTATTAATGATCTATATAACAATAATGGTTTTATAAATATATATATTATTTATATATACTAAAAAAATGAATATTTGATCCATTCAATATTTTAATAAGGACATTGAAAATTAAAATTCAATATAAGACATATATTAAATGATCTATTTTGATAGTGCATTTAACATTTCAAAACAATTTTATTATGAACAAAATATTATCAGTGGATCCTATAAATTTTTTTATATTACTGTAGTGCCACAATAATTTTAATTGATAGAGATCAATAGATTCCTTCATATTATTGGGTAAAATCATCGATTTATGTGAATGATATAATGAGTTTAAAGACCACAAACCATTCTAATATTGAAAAGAGTGATGATTATATTGAAATATAAAAAATTTAATATGATTAATGTGTTAATATAGAATCTCTTAATTGAACCATTACTCTAATTATCCACAATTGTGGAGGTATTTTTTATCTACAATGATGTTTCAATGAAAATTATGTTTTATACTAATGAAATTGGAAAAATGTGTATCATTTTTGTCCATAAAATTAAACATATTCAAAATGAACTTCCCACCATAAGATTTCGAATTCATGGTATTGATTTCCACATTGATTGTTTAGTTACATTCTATCAATGGATAATAGTTTGAAAATAATATGTATCATAGAAACCTAAAGAATATATTCATACAAAAATATATTGGTATACAAAAAAAATGGTGGAATGATGTTATCAATGATTAAAATTTTTAAATCCATTAAAATCCTAGGAATGTGACCAATGTGGTAAACACTCTAAGTAGAATGGATCCTACAACCAAATAAATGTGGTGGATTGATAGGAATCCAATATTTTTTGACACGAAATATATCGACAAGGGAATAATAAATGAATCATTGTAATACCTTTATTAAATAATTTATCTATGATACAACCATGATAGGATGAAATTTTCTTGAAATAATTATGTGGATATATATAGAAAAATATGGAATATTATAAATTTTATATTTTCTAAAGATGGAGATATAATGATTAAATCATGGATAAGTGTATAATGTAAATCAGAACTAATGAGGTATCTATTGATTTATATTAACAGATTATCCATATTTATTCATTTATGACAGACTATTATTTATAGTGGTATTATAAAATACTTTTGGGGTGATAATATGAAGATTAATGTTGGAGAATATTTAACAAAATAAATATTATTCTAATAAGACAAGTATAAACTATTGGTTTATAAGGGTGATATGCGACCACTATACACATCAAAATAGAATGGAGAAACATAACATCAGATTTCAACATTGGAATCCCCATGAAAAAAAACATGTGTTAAAAAATTTAGCTGGTAGCCTATTTTATTAAATAATTTGTGCATTAAAATTATATAAAATATTATTTCTAACTTGACCTACTAAACATGAAATATATTAGGGAAGTGGATACAATACATTGAGTTTATCTAGCCATTTTACCTAATTTAGTTATGAGATTTTCCTTGAGGATTTAGATATTAATTTAGTAAAAGGTTGATAAAGCAGAATGTTTCAGTATGTCATACCATCCTATGATGAATGGTAATTATAAGAGAACCATCAAATACATTGAGGAAAGGTATATAAAAGGCCTAATGGATATCTAAGGATGATTATTTCAAACCATTACTTATTGATGTCCTCATATATCATAATTTTTCATTTCTGATTTCAAATGGTACCATATGATGCATGATATAGCAAGATTATTTAGACTCCAATATGATGGGATGATGCTTTAGAGAATTATACTATGTGTCCAACTCAATAGTAAGAGTTTAAATAGAATGTTTAAAAAATTAAAATTAATTATAAATATGAAAAAAGATGACTGAAATGTTATGTAGACAATCATCGATGATGAACTAAGATTGAGGTAGGTGATATGGTGTTGCTTCATTTGTTTTATTGCCAAAAATTTAGTAGGATTTGGAAGAAGAGAAATAATACACTATTTTAAATTGGTTTTATTGTGTTCTTTGATAATGTATTAGTTCTGTCCTTGAAACTAGATATAATGCATATCCTATCACATATACATGATATAATCCATGTATCACTATTGAGGATTTATATACTATACCAAAAAAATGTAATGAATCTACAGATTAGCACCATGATGAATTATAATTCAAATAATTAGTAGCTAGTGAATATCATAGATTATAGATCTACAGTTCAGTAAACCGAGACAAATCACTAGATCAATATGATCTTCTAGAAAAAAATATTGATGAAGAAACATTGGAACTAGAATATGTAATGATATAGAAGCACCCAAATATATTTTAGTACATGAAATAAAATTTCCAAAGTAACATTTATGAATTATATAATAATGTATCCTAAATCATGTTTACAAATTATGTTATCATTTTAATAAAAAAATTCTACAAATTGATAAGATTAAATAGAAAACAAATTTTGTAACATGGATTTTTATATAAATATAATACTTATAATAATTTATTAAATATTTATTTAATAAAAATTAGAATTGTAAAATAACCATTTTGTAGTGATGATAAATATTATTATATAAGGGGTATTGATAAGGTCTAAATTACACAGACCAAAGTATCAGGGACATCGACTAGTTGGATTGTGGTCAACAAGCACACCTACAATAGATACCAGTTGAGATGATATCAATAAAATTTTCTTATGACCGGTCACAATCAATAAATCATCGATTGATGTTTGATTGGAAGAATATATGAGAGATGATAAATCATGTCTACGTTAAGGACATAATATTGTTTTCTGAACCACCACAAAACTATAAGAGCTTCTAAATCCTTACTCTTCGGGTACAAAATTGTGTAGTAATGGGTTAATAAACAGGACCCTAGTAATTTTACATTTTTTTAAACTAATGGTTATATTTACCCCATTTAATCATTTATTTATCAATGATTACATATTATGTTTTCTAAAATTAAATTTTTACCTATAGAAAGAAATATTTTGTTTGTTACAAATATAAAATTTCCATTATGAAAATATTTGTATTAGTTAGTGAGTTATTTAAATTGTTTATATTGTAATGAAATATTTTTATTTCATAATATATATATTTATAATTATCATGTACTTTAATGAATTCCATTGTAGATTTTATAAGGGAAATAACGTGGTTAATTTCCAAAAAAATATTTTCTTACAATACATACTTCTATTTTTAAATAGATAAAATAATAACATTTTTAAATATATTTTATTAATATTATTATTAATTCTGAAATAATGACATGAGAAATACATAATCGTTATTTCTACATATATTTATATGATAGTTGACTATTTGTAAAAAAATTAAATACAATCTTAATATATTGACATTATTACAACATAATAAAACCCCAAATGTGATGCAATAATTTACATACAAATTATAAATAAATAAATATAACTTTTAAATTTCAAAAAAAAACTATTTTTAGGTACTTTTATTATTTTTGAAATCATATCATGAATCCTCCAAACCCAATATTAAATTGTAATGATTTATAACTTTTTCATTATGTACCTGACCCACTTCAACATCATCAACTGTATTATTTAAACATTTATAGTTCACATAGATTTCAAATACAGAAAAAAAACAATATTTTGAAAAAACCTATTTAAAATACATAATAATGTTTTTAGTTTTGATCATTTTATCATATATATAAGAACACATATTTTTAGAAATTAATAAATGAATAATATTTCATTTTCAATAAATACCCACCAAACATCATACTCCACTTCAACAAAACCCCATTTACCATGACTTTCCTCCCATTATCCCAATTAAAATCCCACCAATGTTTTTTTGTTAACTTAAGAAAATCCAAAGAGGCTTTTCAAATTCCACCGTTGCAGAAAGTTAATCTTTCCACTTTTTTTATTTCATGTAATTTATTCTTACTATGAAAAAAAATATTTATAATTTTATATAATACAAATGTTTTCACACAATGATTGATTTTAATTTTTTTAATATGTTATACAAGAATATCATTTACTCTCATTCACGTCTTCCATACACTTTTAGGTACAAATTTTATTCTTCCAAAATTATCGTACCATTTTTTGTGCAAAACATTTAAATATTCACTACTCATCCGCATTTCTAATTATTTCCATTAACCATGTTTATTATTTAAATCATTTATTGGGTAACTCAATGTATGTAACACACGCCACATAATAATTTTGTGTGAGGTTATTAATTGAGTTATCTTGTTGTTTTATCTATGAGGTGCAATTTTTTTTCAAAATATGAATATGATGGGTGGGAAATGAATTATATTCCACCTAATAAATTTACTAATATTTTTCACTGATGATATACCATATATTAACAATGATTGATATCCCAAGCACATTATGTTTTGTTGTATCAGTGGTTTCCATTTACTTATGTTATTGATGTCAACATTTATGTTTTCTCTATAGTATTTTTTTACCTACTATGTACCATCATATATTTCACATTGATGTTTATGTGTATGATTATAACACCATTTATCTACTTGGTATTCTTATTGACTCCCATGTATTGCGTTCAACATGTTATGTTTTTATTATTCACTTACTTTGTATTATAGAGATCCAGTTTCTTATTTACGTCCCTATGTTCTCTCAAGCAATTTTATATTAATGATGGTTTTATATGGTAATGTTAAGGAATTTAAAACAATTTCATTGTACGCATGTATTATGATATTGAATTAAAAATATATATTTCACAATGAAACCATTATTACATGAATTCTTATATTTTCTTTTGGTAATATTAAATTCATTATTGTGTATTGATGATATGGGTTATCATAATTTTTGTTACGTATTTTGATAAAAAATTCAGGTTCATGACATTAATGTTATGGGTGTTCCCAAAAATATATATCCCATTAATGAATTTGGTTATCTTTTTACCTAATAAAATTACATGTATCATTTAGAGAATGTTATAATCATAACAATATGTTATGTTGACTTAATGGTAACCCTTTACCTATTCATATAATGTCATTTTTTAATTTTTTTTCCAAAATTACAATGTAATAATGATGTTAACAGATGATATAATTATTTCATATTTATGCTTTTTTATTCGCTCTTTTTAATGTCACATTGATATCTATATTCACTAACATTAATTATAGTAATTAAATAACGAAATGACAATTCCCTTATGTAAAGAACAAAAAATCCATGTAAATATGTTTTTTAATTACACGGAATAATTCAAAGTTTGCGGTTTCTGAAGGCATGTAATTCTGAGGGCCTAAGTGCCTGGAATGTTTTTCCAATGTTTCTGGGTATGTTCATTTATCATAAAAGTTGGTTTCTATAACTTTACAAACTGCGCTTGGAATTAAAATATGAGGGAACCATTGAACTCGCAGCATCGATGATTGCTTTGGGGGGCATGTACCCCAGATGTGTTTGGTCGTGAACGGATGTTGGTTTTCCAACCTTTCGTGAGGTTAATGAAAATATAGAATAAACTAAAAAAATTTTAAAAATAAATTTTATTTTATTCCAACCATTTTGAATTAATGTGGTGTTTACATAATCAAAACACCCACTTTAATTCTTGCCAACCTCCTCCTTCATTAAATGTATTGATTAGAGGAAGGCTCCTCAAATTCATTTGTTTTCCCCTCATTTAGAATTTATTGGAATTCAGGCTTTGGCTAGAGAAAATATCTTTTTGGAGGAAATACATGGAGGAAGAACTCTTTTTCTTACAAAGATGATATTCTTCTTCATTAATCTCCTTCCACAACAAGGGAGGAATCACCATCCTTGAAGAACGCTGATGACGTCGTCTTCGACATCATCATCTTTTTCCTCGACATCAACGAATATGAGGTAGGGTTTCGAGCTTTTTCAATTTTGTCTCATTCTTCGTTTTCCTTTGTGGATAATGATTTGAAGACACATTCTATCAATCTAATGTAGAGGTTTGGGCCGAATGAACATGGCTCGACCCCTCCTCATTTTTTGTGAATTTTGACCCTAATCGTGTAAGAAGTCCGGGTTGAGCAAATTTCGTCAACGATGGTCGCATATCGAAGGTGATGTCTAGTGGAGTGTGTGGCTACTTCTGAAATGAGAATCGGGCCACTGGAACTCATCCAGTGTCCCGCGGATGGTTCTTTGGCTGTCAGAACTTCAAAACGCCAGCAGTAGAATAAAATTAAGGGCGGTCGACAGTCCAGTCGGTCGCCTGATAGGTGGAAGTGAAACAAAAATTCCGGAAGAGTGGGCAAATGTTGATGGGCTGCAGTAGAAAAGCAGCAGACAGCGCAAGGCCGATGGTGGAAAGAACCGGCGGGTTGGCCCACCATGTTGGAGGAAAATGTGTGGCACAGCACATGCCACGTGGAAGAGCAAGAGCTATGACGATGGAGTATGGGAAGATGGTAGGGCCGATCACCAGAGGAGGTACGGTGAAATGACACTGCGCGGGAGGTGGTGGGCCGCTCAGCCAGCTGGGAATAGCGGGACCCACCGCATGGGTCCTACGTGACACGGATCGGTGTTTTTGGCACTGGATCAGAAACGACTTTATGTCTATGACATTCTGGACTCCAAGAGGAACGGCCTCCCCTTGGACGTAGCTAGGGTGGACCCCATGGATGCCACTAACCACGGGCCTTGCGTGGGCCGTGTTAGGCCGGGTCGGTCTGACAGGGGTGGACATGACCCGAACCCGCATTGACCTATTTATACTCTTCTACCTGTAACATGAGCTATGGGCATCCGATTGATGAACCATATATAGTGATAGTACCCTTGGAGATAGACAGTTTTTTGGTATACCCACTTAATGTTTTGTTGCAGTTGGGATACAGCCGTGTTTGATTGAACGTAAATCCACCCTGGCCCTCAGAACGGAAATGCCAATAACTCTTAGATAGGGCGTCTGATTGACGTGACGTATGTCATAATGGATTCCTTATGAAAAGGCAGATATTTTGGATACATAAACATGGGACTTCAGGGTAGTAGATGTATCGAAACTTTGATTGAGGAGCGTAACCTCCAGGAATCAAGCGTTCTGTGTACAAGAACCCTCTGGCTGGAAGTATTTTGATAACGGGATCATATGTGGAAAAAATACTATTCTGGGATCCTACATGGGAATGACTGCCCGAACTACAGTTCCAGGATCCTACGTGGGTTTGACAACTCTGACTATAGTTTTAGGATCCTACATGGGTTTGAATCCTCTAATTACTATACTAGGATCCTATGTGGGTTTGACAGTGTAGATGATTCAGTGGATATATATAATCATCTCTATCTATTTACATAATCTATATACATGGGTGATTTGTGTCATTAATTTGTGTTGTTATCAACGACTTGTCTTTATTCCTTCGTGGAACATGATGTGATTGGGATTATGAGTTGGATCCAGATTGTATTTGATTAAATAGTTATATATATGGGATATACAAAAGTAATGTTGGATGATACATTGTGATTGTATCCTTACTACTTTGGTTTATCCATAGTTGATTCTGGGAGACCTGTCGGGGTCTTGGGGTCCATACTGAGTATCGTTAAACTCGGACCTACAATGGATTCACCCGCACCTTATTGAGTCATGTGCATATGACAAACAACAGTGATCGGGGTTTAGAGAGATGGATGAGAGGCTGCTCAGAGATAGACATAGACAGGAAATACCTTAGGGAAAACATGATTGAGACTTGTAGCTCCCTTTCAAGTAGGATTCCCCAGTGGATGATCTAGGAGTTGTTATCCCTTTTTCTGTACTTGTACATCAGTTGGGTTTGTATCTGTCCCATTTACAATCAGCACTCTTTTACTATATTATTACTTTTTGGTTATCTCTGTTTGTGTGAAGACTATGTGAGTTGAAATTTTAAAGGCAATTCCTCCCTTTTCTACGGGATATGACTTTTTGTGCTAGTCTCCATCCCATGGCCTAATGATGGCAGACATGGGGTAGTCACGACATGTTCCCCAATGACAGGTTGTGACAAATTGGTATCAGAGGAGTTGGTTCTACCATTGAATATTAGACTCTGATCTTCTAACGGCACGAGTGTTAAGTATTTTAGGTGTGGTTATCAGTTTAAGGAAACTTATGTTGGTGTGGTGGCCGACGTATCCATACACTATGACTCTGACTTCTGATTTCCGACTCAGTGCAGGAAAACATTGATTACCCATGTGTTTCATTTGAATAGATTTAGTTGATATCTCTTTGATTCAGCTCACTAGTTATAACTTATTGACTATGGTGCACCCGTTTCTTTCCATGATGGCCCCACACAGACAACTAGTCAGGGTTCCAAGCTTTATGAGATGGAATCCCACCGAACAACGAGTCCTTGATGCATGGCCCTATCACAGTGGAGGCACCAACGGTACTTCAACCCATTGGGCCACCAATTCCACCAGCTCCAGCAGTAGAGAGTGCACGCCGCCTAAGCATGTTTCACAAGTTCTAGAACTAGAGCCCGCCTAGGTTCAGGGGTGAGACGAATCGACATGCAGTTGAGGATTGGCTGGAGGCTATGGTGAGAGTCTTTAGAGTGAAAGGGACATAGCCAAATATATGAGGATCCTTTCCATGATTATCCTTAATGTAGTAGCTAGTAGATGGTGGAGTCTGATGCACTAGGTTCATGATGAGGTGAAACATCTCTATGAAAAAATCGACAGCCAATTTTTGGTGGTGTTTTTTCTAGCCACCCTACGTGAAATGCGGATATAAAAGCCACATTATCTGCATTAGTGTAATATGATGTGGGAATAGTACATAGCGAGGTTCACTGATCTCTCGCACAACTCGACAGATATGGTGTTGGACCCCTTGTTCACAGCCCCAACCTTTGTGCAAGGGTTCAGATGAGAGATCAGGGATTTTATGATCGCCCTCAGTATCCTGACGCATGAAAAGGTGTTGTAGAAATCCATATTAATGGATATTTTCCTTGGTGAGTAGTCAACAATAGTGAGTCCCACCACCGGGTGTCATGTAGTGGAGTCTTCTACAGCTTGGAGAAGACAGATGTTGCAGAGGTCCAAGCATACTAGGCCATCTTGTGGACAACCTCAGGTTACAGGTTCGGTTGTGAGGGGAACATGAGACAGAGCCAGTTATACGAGGAACATGCTTTGATACACATGCAGAGGGCATGGTCACATGGATCGTGAATGCCTGAACCACCGTGCATATGAGCATCAGACTGTCGAGGGACCTCCTTGGCAGAGCAGATGTTCGACCGTGGTGATCTGCTGGGAGTAGGAAGATGTGGCAGAGAGGCAGGCTGAGAAGCAGGTTGTGGACGACATTTTGAGGTCCTACCACCATCACCACCAGGAGGTCCATCCCGACCATAGGGAGAAGGCAGACATGGGATAACTTAGCTCTAGGTAGCTGAGGCTTATGACCACGACGCTCCTAAGATGATTGACAGTTTGATCTATGTCTACTCCACCCTAGATGCAGGTGTAATTGATAGAGGTGTGAGTAATTCATTTATTTCCACTTCCCTCATGCAGATCATGGAGATTCCTATATAGATTTTGGCTCAATCCATATGGAAACAGACTTCTACGAGAGAGGATATGATGATTACACACTAGTGTATGTAGTGTGAGATCACTCTAGGAGGTGAGATCTTTATCAGTGATAGTTTAGTGGATGCTTCAAGGCCTTATGTCTTCATCTTGGGTTTGGAATGGTTATCCACATTTCATACTCAGATTGACTACGTTAGGTGGAATCTGTGTCGTGTCTTTGAGGATTGTAATATGTTTATCATCACTAGTGAGAATGGATCTTTTGCAGCAAAGGATGGACTTACCCAGATGAAGGGGCAGCCGATCACTCATCAGCTGGCTAGCCTTATCCTTAGAGTGGATGATTTGCAGGGTCCGACCTATCCTGTTGTAGTGGATTAGTACACATATGTTTTTCCTAATGAGGTTCCAGGACTACCTCGACATAGAGAGGTATAGTTTTACATCGACTTGTATTCCGATACAACAGTGATATCTATTCAAGCTTATTAGAAGGCTATAGCAGAGCATCATGAGCTGCGAGTATAGTTGGAGGACTTATAGGGAATGGGTTTTATCAGAACCAGTGTTTCACCATGGGAGCCCCTTTTTTGTTCTCCAAGACAGAAGATGAGAGTTTGAGGCTCTATGTAGATTATCGGTACCTGAACCAGGTGACCGTGAAGAAAAAGTATCAACTTATAAGGATTAATGACCTCTGCGATCATTTTAAGGGAGGACATAGGTTCTCAAAGATCACCCTCTGATAGAGCTAGCACCAGCTTTGCGTATGCGACGAGGATGTATAGAAGATGGCTTTCAGACGAAGGTATGGCCACAACGAGTTCTTGGTTATTCCATTCAGCATAACCAACACACCAACTATGTTAATGGGAATCATGTAAAGAATCTTTTTTCCATACCTAGTTGATTTGTTGTAGTCTACATCGATGACATTCTGATATAATTAACTACCAAGGAGGAGAATGCATATCATTTGAGGATAGTACTAGCCACACATCGAGGGAACCACCTTTATGGTAATCTCTGAAAATGCCATTTTTGGATCTGGGAGGTTCACATTCTGGGACACGTCATCTCAGAGGATGGAATTGGTATTGATCCAGTCAAGATTGAGGATGTGCTAACTTGGGAGCCACCCAAGAGTGTGACAGAGGTCTGAAGTTTCTAGGGTCTGGCATGTTATTATCCGAGATTTGTGCCAGATTCTCTAGAGTTGCAACACACTTATCAGCATTGATGAAAATGGGGCAACCCTTTGTGTGGTCATAGAGGTTCTAGATGAGTTTCCAAGAGATAAGGTAGTGGCTCACTAGTTAACCCATCTTGAGGCTACCGAAGGAGGGCGTTGGGTACATGGTCTGCTGCGAGGAATCAGGGACCAGTATCAGATGCATCCTGATGCAGAAGCGAGCAGCGATAACTTATAGTTCTCTTCAACTGATATAGCATGAGTATATCTATGAAACCCATGACATCTATTTAGCAATAGTTGTCTTCACCTTGATGATTTGGTGACACTATCTTTCACGGGAGCATTTAAAAGTCTACTCAGACCACTAGAGTCTTAGGAATATATTGTCATAGATGATCCTAAACCTGAGATAGTGACATTGGATTGACTTCTCCCAGGGAAATGATTTCATGATAGACTATACTCCTTTGATGTAGAATGTTGTAGAAGATTCTCTCAGTAAGAGATCAGGTATTCAGCTGCATGGAGATGTGACTGAGGAGCTGACCGCTTTGCAGATTTCTTATGTGGATCGAGAAAGAGAAGCTTTCATGCAGTCTCTTACTGTCACACCCCCACTCATTCAGGGAGTCATGGAGGCACAATGTGGGGTTGATGACTACGAGGCTCGACATGCATAGGTATCTATAGGGCTGGCACATGATGGATTATCTATAGGTGGGGAGCACATCACCCTCTTCAGATGACATACCATGTTACCAGTGTTGCTTGGGGAAGAAGTGTTATGAGATTTCCACACATCACCTCTATTGGTACATCCATGTGTTGCAGAAATGTACCCAGACCTTTAATGAAAACACTGGTGGATAGGTACGAAAAAGGTAGTAGCAGATGCTGTCTCCTAATTATTCATTTTTCAGCAACTAAAGGTAGGACCTCAGGTACCAGCAGTATTGGTTCGGCATTTAGAGGTCCTAGCGTGGAAATAAGATTAGATATTCATGGATTTTGTGACAGGACACCCACTAACATCTAGGTGTCATGATTCCATATGTTGATTGTTGACCGACTCACCATGTCAGCCCACTTCATACTGATCAGATTGCAGGGTTCAGTGGAGAGCATGGGAAGCCGCTACATGAAAGATATTTTATGGATTCATGGAGTGCCTTCGATGATTTTATTCGATCGAGATACATGATTCACTTCCAGGATATTGAAGGGGTTGTAAGTGGCTTTCAGGACATATCTTCATTTGAGCATCGCCTTCTATCCCCAGACTGATGTCCAGACTGTGAGGGCCATTGAGACTCTTTAGGACACTCTCCATGCATGCATTCTCGACTTAAGTCGTAGCTTGGAGGACCACATTCATTTCGTGGAGTATTAAAACAACAACAGATGTCACTCTACCATCAGGATGACACCATTTGAGGCCATGTATGGTCAACCTTGTAGATCACCACTATGCTAGACAGACCCAGGGGAGTCAACACTCATGGGACCTAAGATGGTAAGGGCTACCACGAAGAAGGTTCAGATCATCCAGTAGTAGATGAAGACTACAAAGAGCAGGACAAATTTCTATGTCGACAGGAGATGGTGACCTTTAGAGTTCAAGAATGTTGACCATGTCTTCCTATGAGTTTCACCTCGATGGGGTTTGCAGAGATTTGGTCGGTCGGAAAATTATCTCTAAGGTTCATCGGACAATTCCAGGTTTTCCGTAGAGTTGGAAAGGTGGATTACCACCAAGATCTTCACCCTCAGCTGCACCGAGAGCATGCGGTTTTTCAAGTATCTAAACTGAGAAGATACGTGCATGATCTTACTCATATCATAGACTAATGCGAGCTTGACCTCGATGACTAGGAGACTTTTTTGTGGTTCTAGGGGAGATAGAGGATCAATTGGATAGAGTCCCTTAGGGCGATAAATACCTCAATTTTCTGTGTGATAGAACCATGTGAACCTCTTGGAGAGCACATGGGAGAGGAAGACTCATATTCATGCTCAGTACCCCCACTTGTTTTCCTAGTTTTTGAGTTTTGGATTTTGGGGACGCAAATCCCTAAGATGTGGAGAATGTAAAGACCTATAAATCCATGAATTTTTTTTAATTATATAGAATTATTCCGAGTCTGTGGTTTTTGATGTCACATCATTATGAGGCCCAGAGTGCCCAAAATGTTTTTCTGAAGTCCCCGATTATGTTCAGTGAACTTCAGAGTGAGTTTTGGTAACATTAGAACTGGTTATCAGAATTAAAATCTGAGGGCACCGTTGAACTCACAACCTTAGTTATTCTTTATGGGGACCTTATCCTCAGCTACATTTGGTCGTGAATGGATGTTGGTTTTCCAACCATTCATGAGGATAAATAAAATGTGTAATGAAAAAAAAAATTGGTTAAACATAAATTTTATTTTATTCAAACAATTTTGATTTATAGTGGTTTCTGCCCGAACTAAACCCCCACTTTAATTATTGCCAACCCCCATCCTTCATTAAATGAAGTGATTAGGTGGAGGCTCCTCTAATTCAAGTGTTTTTCCCCCTCTTTTAAAAGATTCTGGAATTGGTTCTTTGGATGGAGAAAACATCTTGTTGGTGGAAGTACTCTCCTTCTACCAACTAAGAACTACTTCTTCTTCGATCACCTTATAGATCATGAGAGGAAGCACCATCCTTGATGAACGCCAACGACTTCGTCCTCGACTTCTTTATCTTCTTCCCCAATGTCTGAAAATATGATGTACGGGTTCAAGAATTTTCAATTGTTTGTCGTTCTACATTTTCCTTCGTGAATTATTATTTGAAGCTGCATGTTGTCCCACTAACGTGATGGGTGCGGGCCGAACAAACACGGCCCAACCCATCTGTCTTGATTTGTGGATTTTGACACTAATCGTATCATGAGTCTAATTTGTGATAATTTTTTTAACGATGGTCACAGATCTAAGGTGATGTACTGAGGAGTGTGTGTCGACTTTCTCAATGAGAATTGGGCCACCGAAACTCGTCCGGTGAACTGTGGAAGGTTCGCCGGTGATCAGAACCAGCGAACGTCACCGGTAGGATGATGGGAAGGGTGGACGACACTCCATATGACCGCATGAATGGAAATAGTGCAACCATTCCATCAGAGGAGTGGGTTGTGACCAAAGTGTCATGGTGGTGTTGTGATGTTCATCACAAGGCCGGATGGGAAGAGAACCGGATGCACGAGCTGCCGAGTTTCTGGGGAAGGCTCTGCCCAGCGAGCACCATGTCGAGGATTAAGGGCCACGACCTCGGCCACAGAGACAGAGGATGGTTGGAAGGTGGGGCCAGTCACCGGAGGAGGAAGGGTGTAGCAGCACCCTACATGAGGCGGTTGGCCCTTCGGCCAGGCAGGAACAGCAGGACACACCACGTGGGTCATGCTTGTCACGGACGTGCGCCATGTGGCACCGAATCCATGCAGCCAGAAAGGATAAGCCACTCGGGACTCCATGGGGCGTGGCCTCCCCCTGGATGCGGCTAGGGTGGACCCTATTGGTGCCTCCAACCTTGGGCCTCGCACTGTCCGAGCCTCCCTCGCGCGCCGGACTGCCCTTACGGGTCGTGTCAGACCCAAGGACCGAGTCGGACTAGGTTGACCCGAATCGGGTCGGGTTGGACCATGCTGGGTCAGGATGGGTCGGTCTGAATGGGATAGACCGGTCTTGGACCTTCATTGACATTTTACACTATTTTTTCAATAACATAACCTAAGAAAATTTGATTCAAGAACTATATGAAGCGATAGAAACCTTATACCGAAATGGTTATATTGGTATACCCCACATGTGGATTGGACGTAGTTGGGGTATGGCTGAGTTGGAATGAACATAAATCCAACCAGGCCCCTAGAACGAAAATTCCAATAACTCTCAGACAGAGCTTCCGATTGACATGTTGTCTGTTAGTTTGGGTTCGTTATTACAAGACAGATCTTCTGGATACATCCACATGGGTATTTGTGGAAGCTGATGTATAAACACATGGAATGAAGAGCGGACCCTCCCAGAATCGAGATCCAATGTGGACTGACTACTGTTCCAGGATCCTATGTGGGAACGACCACTCTGACTACTATTCCAGAATCACAGGTCGGTTTGACAGCTCTGACTATTATTCTAGGATCCTATATGGGATTGACATATCTGATTACTGTACCATGATCCTATGTGGGTTTGATTGAGTATATGATTTAGTGGTTACATCTAATCATCTCAATCTCTCTACATAAGTTGTATACCTATGTGAGTTGTGTCTTGTCTTCATGTTGTTATTATTGAGTTATCATTCTTCCTTAATGGAACGGCTTATACTTGGGCTCAAGAGTTAGAGCCATATTGTATTTTATTTCTAAGCTATATGTAGGGATCATAACTAAGTAGGGTGGGATGATAATTTGTGATTGTATCCTTACTACTATGGTTTATCCATTGTGGATTATGGGAGACCCTCGGGGGTCTTGGGTTACCTACTGAGTATCGTTATACTCACCCCTGCACGGGCTTTGCCCGCAACTTGTTGTGTCATGTGTAGATGACGAACAGCATGGATCGTGGCTGAGGGAGATGGACAGGAGGCTTCTTAGAGCTGGACATAGATGGGAATTACCTCAGGTATGACTTGATAGAGATTTTTACCTACCCTTTAGGTTGGATTCTCTGGTGGATGGTCCAGTAGTTGTTTTCCATTTTCAAGTACATGTACGTCAATTGGGATTGTATGCATTCCCATTTACTTTCTGCACTATTTTACTATATTAATTCTTTTTGGTTATATCTAGTTGTGTACAGTCTTTGTGAGTTGCAGGTTTAGAGGCATTGCCTTCACTTTTCTCTAGGATATGCCTTCTAGTTCTAGTCGCCAGCCCCTAGCCTAATGAAGGTGGGCATGGGGTAGTCACGCCATGGGCCCTAAGGATGGTTCATGACACCTTAGATATATTTATATCATTCTCTCTTATTTTCTATGTCTCCAAGTTACCCTAGGATTATAACAAAACAGACATAACATACCTGGATATGACAACATTTTAGATGAATATTTAGTACAATGAAATAATACATGTCTAAGGACTATAATAGTTTAGTGTATTTGGAATCATGAAAAAAACTATTATCCTAGTGAATGTTCTTCAAAATCACCCATAATGATTTACACCATTATCAATTCTACATAAAACAATTCATTGTAAACTAGAGGGAGGAATCATCGTAAATGGGTGAGAAAAGATTCTTAGTAAGGGTAAATAAAGAAATTATTTAATCATAACTGTAAATAATTGTAAGGCACATGATAATAACATTTTATGGTCATACCTAGCATATGGGAGGTCATAATAATGATTAGAAATTTATTATACATGAATCATATGGAAATAGCTGACATAATCCAAGAGATCATATCATATGATTAAAACATGAGATTGAGGTGAAAAATGTATAAAAACCCTATACCAATGTCACCTACCAAGACCATGGTATCATGATTGGCTTTGGTAAATCACTCGTGAACCTACATTGGGATTTGATTCTATAATGTGTACCCTCTTGTTTTAGGAATGGGATGTACTCCCATATACCCTATTGTTTCAAGATTGAGATGACCTCCCATGTATCGTCATTTTTATTGGATTGGTATGTTCTCTGGTATAAAATCCTCTTTAGGTATATGGATTTTCTATACTATTACCTCTCATTTATTGATTTTTATATTGTCCCATTTCCCACTTGTTTCAGTATTGGGATGTTCTATCATGATCCCTATTGTTTCAGGTTTGGGAAATTATCCCTAATTTACACATGTTTTATGATTGGTATATTATCACATGTTCCTTCTTGTTTTGATAGTGGTATGTTGTCCAGTGTGTCAACTTACGTCGGGATTGGTATTTTCTCTTATGTTCCCTCTTGTTTTGGTATTTTTTTGTTCTCTTTTATTATTTCTTGTTTCAATATTAGGATATTATTGTAACAGCCCGAGATTTTATGAAAAATATTCTTTTTAATTTTATTAATGTCTTGTGTTGTACGCTACACCAAAATGAGCTTGCAAAACACACATCCTTGAGTTTCCTTGCATTACATGCAATCGCGACCTTCCTCGATAGCGTGTGTAGAACGCAATACCGAGTTTCACTAAACAACGATATGCTATTAAAATATTATTAAAACTAGTCGTTATGAAAAGTAATAACCAATTTTTAAATTTTAGAAATTTTATCTCTCAAAATGGACTTCATTTTTGGATTCGGAGTATCAAATTTAGCCTAAGGTGAAATTTTGGTACTTTTCGGATAACTTTCATATTCTGATGAATAGTGAAAATTACTAAATTATAATTAAAAACAACTTTTTTAATCGAAATAATTAATAGTGATAAATTATTAATTTGAGTGGTTTTAAAGTATATTTAGAATATATTTTTACAATTTAATACAATGTTGGTCATTGGATGTAATTTCACATTTAAACCAGACATAATCAAGTGTCAATCTTTTGATATATATTGTTTCTTAAAAAAAACGCTATTTGTTTTAACAGCGGGATTTAATTATAAAATTAATTAATGAAAATTCTATGATATGAATTTGGTAAAATAGACTTCATTTTTTAATTCGGAATATGAAATATAGCTTAGGGTGAAATTTTGGCATTGTTCTGAAAAACATCAATTTTTGATGAATAGTGAAACTACTAAGTGGTAGTTAAAAAAATTAATTTCTTCATAAATATTAATTTTACCGCTTTTGTGAATAGAATTTCAAAAATCCGAGAGACACGTTTGATGTCATTACATAAAATGTGGTTCAATGAGATGAAAATAATTTTTGGTGAATAGTAACTTTTTACTTTTTTTTACCACGGTTAATAGTAAATAGGGTAACTAAGGGTAAATATGATATTACTATTACCCTAACACATGTCCTAATTCTATTTGATAAGTGTAATTCGACCAAAAACAACCTTATGAATATAATATGACCATTGAGGACCACTTGGATTAGATTATGACATTTAATATTATATTATTTAATGAATAGTTAAAATAGTTAAAATCAAAGTTTAATAACTAAAACATTTTTAATATGGGGTTATACATAATATAAATTCGACTATAAATATTCATTAGAAATATAAAAAGATTTCCTACATAATTATATTTTATTTATAATTTTTAGACTTTAAATAAATTAATTTATTTATGACACAACAATGATGCAGTAATTACCCTTTTAAGGAAATATTAACATAATTGATGTTATAAATGCTCAAATGAATGTAATTTTAGACTTTTTATGACTTAAACTAATTTTCTAGGTTACTATGATATATTAGTGTTGATTTAATCAACTTGGTTCGAACATATAATTCTGTTATGACTTTCACAAAAATCATATATCAAATAGTGTCAAAATTGACACAAAATAGTTTTTAAATCAAATATTATATTATTAATTGTTATTTTATTCCTAAAAATCTAAGGTTCGGCAAAATGACTTAGATAAGGATATATTTATTAATAATATACAATTTGGGGTTCGTCTGGCATGTTATAGTAAGTATATTAACCATATAATGAAAGAGAACAAAAAGACACGGAAAAAGTTAAATTATTTAACTTAGAGTTAAATCTAATTGATAAGGTTAAAATAATAACCTAAATTTGTCTAAATCCTATTGGTTGATAGGATTTCGACCCATCCCCACTTTATCTTCGAAATAAGACCATTTTTAACCATTATAAACCGATTTTGACTTTAATATAAAATAATATTTTGAGATATTCCTAAGGTGCCCCTCTCCTCCCTTATAAAAGGACACCTCCTCCCCCCCCTCCTCACACCAATTTTAGCACTCAAGCTCGGCCAAACCCTGCCAAAATCTCTTCTCCACTTCCCTAGAAACATACTAGAGGTTCTGGTCTTCCTCAAAGACCAATTTTAGTGCCCTAAGAGGAGGTCTCAAAGAGGCGCTTCAAAGAAGAGGTAATTACCGTTACCAATTCTTTCATCTTTATTTCTTCTTCCACTTATTCTTCTTAGGTTGTTTCATTATGAAGTAATAACATCAGTATCACTTATATACTGATATGTTATTATAAGTAAGAATCAACCCTATTTCACCATCTATCCATCCTACGGAAAAAGAAATCATTGCGCGTGCGTATGTACGGAATACCGTCTCCACGCCGTGGTGTAATCTATTTTCCACCACCACCTTACATGGATGGGTATAATGGTGTAAAGAATAACTATACATAGTTATTACAACATCATATTGATTCTGATATATTGTATAATCCACTCCGATTCAATTCAATATTTATGAAAATGATATCATCGCTGGTGCGTACGTACGGACTACCGTCTCCACGACGCGATGAGATTCATTCTCCATGTTAACCATTTAAGAATGATTATAAAGTATATATAAGAAATAATAATGAAATATATGACATTATAAAGCTACTGGATTATGTATATATATATATGTATGTCATCTACTTACTTCCATTTCAAGACAATAAGGAATGGAAAACGGCGTTCATGCGTACGTACGGACTACCGTCTCCATGAACGGTGTTTTTAATTTTATTTATCTATCTATTATATATATATATACTGAATATATATGATATATAAATCAAATTTTATATTCTGGAAGTAAGTTAATCATGATATAAGTAATAATAATGTCAACAACAACAAGTCAAAACACCTACGATAAATGAAACGATTTTACCCATAACGCTTCTTTAACATGGAATTTACAAAAGAACGGGTAATATAATGTCATAAGTGAACCATATATGATATCATAACAATGAATATGATTCTTTAATAAGTCAATGACATTATTTAAATCATTATACAGTAGGTTCGGACACATACGAAGCAAATCGGACCTAAGGTAAGCGAAATATCACAATCTCACTTTTATCCGAGATTGTATTTACTTTGGTAATTACTGGGGTGTATTTTATCATCCACATCCATGTTCCCTCAACATGTAATATTATTTCCATCCGTCTACAATAGTTTATATCCAATTTTACCCTTCGGTAAGTTTTTTTGTAAAATATATGAAAGGAATCTTTTGTCGTTTTTCATACGAGGTACTTTTTAACTTTTCCGACAAAAGTACGAAGAATGTTTTTTTTAACTTATACGGCTTGAATGGAATTTTAAAACATTATTTCCAAGAAGCTTCCTTTACAAGTTTTCAAGTTTATTTTTAATCAACTTCTTTTATTTTAAAGTTGTATGACATGTTATGAAAGGAAAAATGTTTTTGAAGAAGAAAGGATATTTTCCTCAAGAATGAAGTTCAAGTGTTTATCAAAATTATTTTCCATCTAAGATAATAAAGGGTTCTGTTTTTATCCCTATTATTACATTTATTTGATCATGTTGTGATGGAATTATTTTTATGAATTCCATTATCTTATATGAATTGATTTATGATGTCATGATGTTTCAAGAATCCCATTTTTGTTACATGTGTTATGCGATGATGTATGTTTTATGAGTATGTGGCACACATAAGAAAGGATTCATTATAAGATGGGTGGGACCTATATCTCTCTCCAATGCATTGGGTAAAGATTTTATATCTCATGAGATAGACATGGCTGGAACGGAAGGTTATTTCGGTTCAGTGATACAGGACTGAAACGAGGAGTGAACTCGGTTCAGAAAGGGACTTTGTCCACTAAGATAGTCTTGGAAATGAGTCATGACTAACAAGAAATGATTTTCCATGATTATGTGTGCATTCCACAAAGTTTCAAGTTTTATGTTATGATTATGGGGATCTCATTTTCACTTCTATGATTTATCCCATGATATGATATTATGAGCTCTTTTGCAGGTTAAGATTTCCAAAAGCTATGTTCTTATGTATATGATGTGATTGATATTTCTTTTGTTTACCCTTAATGAGCATTTGAGCTCACCCTTTTATGTTTTCTTTTCCCCAGGATATAAAGAAAGGTTTTAGGTAAAAAAAAGGGGAAGATCTTTATGGGAGATATTGAAGATCTTTCACCAAGATTAGAAGATTACGTTCCGAGTTTCCAAAGACACTAAACTATTACGATCCTTGTGTGTGTGTTTTTGTTATGTACTAAGTATTCCGCAAATGTAATGTAATGTCCATGTACGTCAAGATACAGGTCTCTACAATTATCTAATGATCCCTCTTGTTTTAGTATTGTGATGTTCTCCAATGTTTCCTCTTGTTTTGGGATTGAGATGTCAACCCTTTTTCCCTCGATTCCCATGAAACATTTACCATTACCTAATGCTTTCAAAATAGATATAGGTCTCACCTATTCATGTTAAGAAATAATACAATCATGTTAAACAAAAAAAACATAATATCATGACTCATTAAAAGATATGGATTATATAAAAATACAATAATAACAAAAAAATTAAATGTTAATGAATAACATTTCATTACAATATAACATATAGAAAAGAGATATTTTTAATAATCATTTCATTGATGCATTACTTTTGAAAAGAAACAGGTTTCAAATGCATATAACTCTTGAAAAGAAATAGATATCATAATGAACAAGACATTAAGTATAACACATTCATAAAAAGGATATAAATAAACCTTTAGATAATTTCCTAGAAATGCATGAGTAACAAAAATTGATTTTTTCTTTGATGGATAATATCTTTTAAAAATATATTTTTTTTGGAAAATATCATTTCATGTTTGAAAAAGGATTTTTAAAACCTTAAAACTTTTCAAAATATATTTTTATAAAATATGTTGGAATCATATGAAATAATTATGAAAATATTTTTCCCTGAAAACATATAAAATATTATTCAAAACATTTCACAAACTATTTTCATTTATTTTTTTAAATCATATTAAAAATAATAAAAATGTTTTGAATACAATTTTATTTAAAATACCTTCAAATCATGTAAATAAGGATTGGAAACATTTAATAAAACAAATTCTTTCAAAATTTATAAAATTAGATTGAAATTATTTCTCCTTGAAAAATATATTTAAAAATAATTTTATTAATGATTATTTATTAATAAAATAATGTGGAATCATCAATGAAATTACAACAGGTAAATACGTACATGTTGTATGAGGAAAAAAGATCGTTCCTTGGGCATGTAAAAAAGTTTAGAAAAAGTATTGTGCTTAGAAATATATAAGAATATTCCCTTAAAAATATCATTAAAAGAAAAAAGGATTAAAAATTTATTAATAATAATACGATAATGGGATAATAATCTTCGAATCACTTTTTAGAAAACAATGATTACCAAATGATGAATGGTTAATGTCAGTCATTCTTAAAAACACATTCAAAACTTTTTTATATACAAATTTTTTGAATATGGTAAAAACATGAATGTATCATGAAATAATTGATTATAATGAAAATCATTATTACTCAAGAGATATGGATCATAAATTTCCATCAATGGAAGCATAATCATAATCAGTCTTGAAAAGTAATGATATTATCTCCATAAACACTTATATTATGGTATATTGGGATCATAATCACTATGTTTATAATGGAAATTAAATTAATCAAAAAATATTATAAAATAATTTAAATTATTAATATCTCATAAAAATGTAAATTTATTCACCTCAAGAAAGATTTGTTGTGCATAACAAATCATGAGTCTCAAATAATAAAAATTGAGAAAAAAAACTATTTTAATGATTTGGTATCTTTCGAATGTTAATGCACATAAAGGGAGTTTAATTAAATTAACATATGAATACAAATAAATTGATTAAAACATAAATAGAATAAAATAATTGGATTTAAACATGCCAAAATAATTAAAAGAGAGGATAACAAAACTTTTATCTCATTGAAATTAAAAGTGAGATGAAATCCCCCTACGTTGTGTCATGACTCTCTCTATACTCACACAAGTTTTATTTATTATAAGTATATGGTAACATAAATTAATTATATAATAATAATCTTATAAAAAATATCATATATGATTTTATTATGACCTTATATTACCCTCTTGTTAACGATCATATGTTAATTCTCTTATTCGGGTAATATTCTCTATATTCATCGATTGTGTGTTTATTTGTTATATATTTTTTCATTATAATTATATAATGATTCCAGAATGTAAAAAATGGTATAAATATCAGTTATCTCCCATAATAATTATTATAATAATCCAAATAATATATGAGTACTAAATGGAATAAACCTCTCATGGGGATTGTAATTCATACGTACGCTTGAATATTATTTCTGTTTTTTGTTTTTGTATTGAAAGATTGTATGTAAGTGAAATAGGTAAATATATATATAGGTAAATATGTATATCATCATTCCATTAACAATAATATATCATATATATCTTAATATTTCATTCATCCCATCCTTAATACATGCCATGTAGTGTGTGAACGAATCACATCACATTGAAGGGGTGGTAGTCCACAATTCCTCAAATGAGATTATTGTATTACACCAAATGGAATGAAAAAAGATTATTCTTGTATAAAGGATACATGAGAATAAATACATAATAAATATAATAAATAAAATATATAAATAATATTATTGTCAAAATTTCCACCATGATTGGTGATAAAAGAGAAACGTACAATCATTGTTTTGTAACTAAACAGTTCATCGTACACCGAAATAGTATGTTCAACATCCATTAGATGTGAGTAATTGTATTTTTGGGTCTATAAAATTTCATAAATACATCATATAATACAATGTATAGTTTTTTTCACACATTAATGTAATAATATTATTTTAGTGTTGCGGGACATGAAAAATAATGGAAATGATCTTTAGAGAATACATTACCTCTTAATCATGTTTTATCATTCTGTTTATGCCAAATGTCTTCCATTATAATCACTTTGTTATAAGGGAGCCCTCAATCTTTATTAGGTGAATTTTTGGGATTGTTATGTTCTAGGATATTTCGACTTGATTTGGGATTTGGATGTTCTCCCATGTTCCCACATATTTCAGAATTGGGATATCCTCCCATGTTCCCTCCTATATAGGGATTAGGATATTATCTCATATTCCCCATTGTTTCATGATTGTGATGTTATCCCATGATCCCACTTGTTTTGGATTGGGAGGTTATCCCACGATCCCACTTGTTTAAGGATTGGGATGTTCTCCCTTGACCCCTCTACTCTAATAAACTATTTATCCTCTCCTAAGGCATTAGAGGGAGATATATATTATATAATTCAAATTAGGAAATAATACATGAATGTGAAACAAAATATCATCATATCATGACCATTGAGAAGATATGAGTTCAAAAAACCTCAATTAATTACCCAAAAATTGATAAGGGTATCAATAAAATTTCATTTCGCCATAAAATATGAAAATGTTATAGGTTTTATTATCACTTCATCGAAGCATAAATTATTTAAAGAAGTAGGTTTTAAAAGCATACAACCCTTACAATGTAATATATTTCATAAATACCAAGATATTAATAATAACACATTCATATAATTTATATAAATAGATCCAATATAAAATTTACTAGAATTTAATGTATAAAATAAATAGATTTTGTGTTAGATATATAATATATATTATAAATATTTCTTAAGTAAAATATATTTTCCTTTTTGAGAAAATATTTTTAATACATAAAACCATTTAAAATCATGTTCACTGAAAATACTTTGTAATGATATGAAATTATTTTTGAAAACATTTTCCCTTGAAAACATATAAAATAAGATCCAAATTTGGTTATATTTTTTTCTTTCAACAAATTTATAATACATATAAATAAATATTGAAGACGATTGGAATACCATTTTTTGAATCTACGTTGAAAACATGTAATAAAGGATTGAAAACATTTTAAAAAATAATTTCCTTGACAAATTATATGCGAAGAATGATAGCATTTTTAAAAAATAATTAATTAAAAAAAGATTTTAAATAACATATTCTAAATGATTAACTATTACGAAATACAAAGGATTCTTTGAATAATTGATTTCAAGTAAATAAGTACACATCGTACGAGGTCAAGAAAATTTTCTTTTTTTCACGGTAATATAGTTATAAAAGATCCTCGTTCAAAAAGAGACATTTATATTCCCATGAATATATTGCAAAAAAATACTGTAAAAATTCATTTTAAATATTTTTGGAGAATGGTATAATATTATCAGAATGCCTTTTTCGAAAACATATAATTTCAAATGAAGAAATGGTAATGTTTGGTTTTCCTAAAAACACGTTCAGAGGTATGTTATGTACCTTGAGAATAATATGATAACAACACACGAGTATGTCATGATATAAAAAAGGATAAGGAAACCTAGTAATATTCTTGAGATATGGATCGTAGGGCTTTATTATTGAAAGCATAAATATAATCAATCTTGAAAAGTAATGATAATGTCTCAATAAACTCATGTAACATGGTATCTTGGGATCATACTCTCCATGTAAGGAATGTAAATTAAATGAAGAACAAAATATAATTAACATATATATATATTCATTATATATCATGAAAAATGTAATTATAGGCACCTCGAAAATGTGTTTAGGTGCATAAAAATAAATGAGTTTCGAAGAAGGGAAATTGGGACAATATTGATTTATAAATTTGGTAACTTTAGAAAGATAATCTCTATAAAATAAGGATCATAATGTAGAAATTTTAAAACCCAAAATATAATTATAAAATTCATAGAATAAAATCTTGGATACTACATGCCCTACACCAAATGAAATATCGTTTAACATAACATGTATCTCACATATATTAAAAGTGATATGAAATCCCCTTACCTTGTGTCCTGCATATCCCCATACTCATACCGGTTTCATATAAAATAAATATTATTTTATTATAAATTGTTTAAAATATAATTTTCTTATACATAATACCACACAATGTTTTATTATTACCTTATATTACCCTCTTGTTAAATATCATATGATAAAGATTCACTTCGGGTAATATTCACTTTGTTTATTGCATGAATCATAATTGGTTATATCATTGGTCCTAATACGTATATCACATTTCCAAAATGTAATCCATGATATAAACATATATTATAGAAATTGTATTTCAATTATATCAATATATATAAGACAAAAGAATGAAATTTAATACCCCATTCATGGACACAATATGTTGTACGTACGCATAAACGTTGTTTCATATTTTGGTTGTCCTATTGAATGAATGTATCTAAATAACTTAAATATATATAAATATGTATATAAATGTATATATAATAATTTCAACATCATTAATATATCAATTATATTTTATAATTTCTTTAATCACATCCGTAATAAATTCCATGTGGTGTGAGAACAAATCAAATCGCTTTGAGCGGTTGGTAGTCCACACTTCCTCAAACGAGACAATCATATTACACCAAATAGATAGAAAAAAATTGTTAGTTGTAAAAGGAATACATAAGAATAAATTCATATGAAATATAATATATGAAATTTATAAATATATTTTATATCATAATGTCATCCATAATTAGTTGAAAAGGATAAATGAAAAATCCTTTTTTCATGAGGTTGTAGTTCAACTTACATAGAAACATGATGCCAATATTCATTAGATAATGGTTTCTGTATGTCTGGGTTAAACCCATTTTTATAAACACATTCTATTTTATTTATCATACTAGTTTCTTCATATAGTTATTAAAAAAACTATTTGGCTGAATAATGAATATTTTGGAAATGGCCTTCAGAGAAGACATTATCTCTTAATCGGGTAACACCTTTTGGATTGGGAAACCAGAATTTCTTGAGACTCGTTCTATCAAAAGTGGGGATAAATGGTAAATAATTTTATTTTATGGAGACTGAAATGAAATATCATGTAATTACATAAAATATTTTACAGGTGTTAGGAATGGGTAGAGGTGATGGAAATTTATTTGGATATAAGAGAACTCATTTGAAATTTATCATGAAATCCATGATATGCCATCCCATCAATCATCAGTTATCATCAACATTTTTTTTATTATATAATATAAAATAGGAAAAAACCATCATCTTGAAATATAACACATAGTCTTTCCATAAATGGATAACCATATTACCCTTCCAAAAAATGAAAATCCAAAACATCTGAAAGAATTCAGGAAAATAGTTTAACATTGATCCCCCATATATCATATAGTAGCTCTGAGATTTAATTTTCAAAACATGGGAACACCTTCATCATATATTCCCTTGAAACATGGTAACAACTGTATTTACCGAAAATTATTTTCTAAATGATACAAGATTCCTTATTCCAATGATTACTATATGTATCATTTTAATACAATATTTTTTCAACTTCATACATAAAGACATAGATGAATTTTTCAATAAATAAATCAACTATAATTTCTACCGTGCACTTTATATATTTATATCCAATACATATTTTTCCAAACATAATTATCTCAAGTTATACATTAATAAAGGGTTACCTCCCCTTAATAATATTACCACTATTATATGAAATGAATTTTTTATATAATCAGTACAATTAATCATAACATTCTCAATCCTAAATAAAAACAAATACTAACAAGACATACCCATTGGACGATTCATATAACATAATCATTGAATTTCAAAATACTTCATTAATCCAAGATTATTCTTAAACCATCAAAAAAGAATCATCAACATATTCCTTAATATCTACATCCATTTATAGAATATATAAACCATATTTTACGGTTACTCAACCTCAATAAAATCATGTTTCTTATGATTAATTTAAACAATACTGGAAGAACTTCCCATAGCTTTCATATATCATCTGTTGTATCTTCATTATCAATATAAGAAAAGTCACATGTACTGCCTTTCTAATTCTCTTCACAAGCATACTACACAAGACATCAATTTTCATAATTCCAAAAATTTTAACATATAAAGTATTCTTTAACTAATAAAACCTTAGGAGCGCCAATATTCTATTCCATTCCATGAACCAAAATCTTTATTTTTCCAATTCATTTACTTTTTTTATGTCCTTATATTCCATAGTCAAAATATCTTCATGTTTCTCTAAGACATTAATATAGGTGATTTATCTAAATTATTGACATAAATGAAAACAAAACCTCTTTCCTCTATAGTTTCCATCACCTGAACTATCAGAGAACTCTATATTTAACTTCATTGGTGAGTCCAAGAGTTGTTAAAATTAAAATAAATTAATCAGGTTCCTTGAAAGTTGATTAGGCATGATCATGAAATCATTAATTGTAGTGATCATCCCACCTGAATTCTTAATAAAAAATTGTCAAAAACCATTATAATTGACAATGCTCGTTTTAGTTCCATTCATTTTCAAAAACATGGATCATAGTGTGAGAATTACATATCGTATTATAATACCACATAGTCATTTATTTAATTACATATAAGCTTTCTAAATCATGTCACCTTACATAATTTTAGACAAGTAATGTAAATTTTATGTTATTAATAGGAAACATATATTTAAATCCATCATAATGGTTCATGATGAGATTTTGAATTCCAAAATCATACACTTGAGAGTGTAAAACCAGGTGCATATCATGTAAATATTTCACGTAAATTTTTTTCCCAAGTACAGCCTTCAACATCTTGTCGGTCTTGTTACCCCTAGGTATATATGTTCCAGATCCACATCCACTTATTTTATCTATATATGGATATATTTCTAAGAATCCACTCATTCTATACAATAAAAAATTCTAGGTCATTTTACTAAATGTTAACTCATTCTTATACTTATCGTTAAGGACATCCCTATACATGTCCTTATAAATAAACACAGGGGTTTCACTGGGGTTCTCCCTTCAGGGTTTCTAAAGGATTACTATACCACTCCTTTGATAACAACTATTGAGAATTATGAATAACAAACACTGATAATACCTAATATTAGATGAATAATTTGAACATTATAAACATTCATGTATGAGGACCAAAATTGTATAGTGTCATTGGAAACATGGAAAAAAATATTTTATCCTCATGAATGATCATAGATATCCTTCATAACGATCTACACAATTGGAACTTCTACCTAAAACATTTATTCATAACCTGTTTAGAGTAAACATAAGAATGTTATGGGCTCATATTCTATATAAGTTAAAATAAATAAAACATGTAAGCATGACATGATCAAAGGGTATAAAATAAGAGAATAACATTTAATGGTCATCCTCTGCATATTAGAGATCACAATAATTATTGAAAATTTATAAGACAAAATTCAAATGAAACTAACTAACATAATCCATGAGATCATAACATAGGAATAAAACATGGGATTATTGAAAACCCAAATAAAAACCCAATGAGAAGGTGGAATACCATGTCCATTATAACTTATTAGGATTGGGATAATCACCAAAAAACCTTATTCGGGCTTGGGATTCCCTCTCATGTACCCACTAGGTTAAGAATTGGGCATTCCTCTCATACACCCTCTTGTTTCCAGATTGGAATGTCCTCTTATTTTCCCACTTCTTTTAGGATTGTAATATCCTCCCACATACACTATTCTTTCAGGATTATGATATTCTCTCATGTTACCACATTTATTAGGATTATGATTTTCTCCCCTTTTCAATCTTCATTCGATATTGGGATTTTCTTTCATTTTTCTTATTCATTTAGGTTTGGGATGTTCTCCACTAATCCATATTATTTCCATAATATGATGTTAACACATGTTCAATATTATGTCAGGATTAAGATGTTCTCCCATGATCCATCTTATTTTGTGATTGGTATGATCCCCCATGTTCCCTCTTATTTTGGAATTGGGTTGTTCACCCATGTTCACTATTGTTTCATGATTGGGATGTTCTCTCGTGTCCCCTCTTATTTCGAGATTGTGATGTTCTCCCATATTCCAAATTGATTTTGGATTGGAATGTGGTCCAATGTTTGTTCTAATCTCATAAAACATTTATCATAACAATATTTATTGTAGGGAGATATAGGTCCCTCCATGAACATCTTTAAATCATACATGCATGTTCCAATGAATATTCATCATATAATGACCCATTACAATAGATGGACTCTATAATCAAAAAATCATAACAAAAAAATGAAGCATGAATCCATAAAATTTAATCATATTATATCCTTTTAAAAGATATAGGATTCATAATAATTTAATCAAATCATAATCCCTAAAAAATGGAAGGTTTTATAAAGCATATAACTTGTGAAAAGAAACAGATTTCATAAATAGCATGACATTAAGCATAACACATACACAAAAAGGATATAAATAGATCTATTAGCTACTTTCCTTGAAATTCATTAGTAACACGGATATATGTAATCTTATATAGAATATATTTTTAGTAAATATTTTCAGATGAAAAAATACCTTCTTGTTTACAGAATTATTTTTAAAACATAAAACCATATAAAAAGATTATATTATAAAATTCATTGAATAAATTTGAAATAATTACAAAAACCTTTATCCTTGTAAAATAACAGAATAATATTCAATGATATTTAAAAAAAATTTATTTTGAAAACATATTGAAAATTTAGAAAGAATTATTGAAGGCGTTTTGAACACTATTTCATTGAAAATTCATTAATAACATGTAAATGAGTGTTGGATTTTTTAAAACAAAATTTCCAAGAAAATATATAAATGATGATTTAATAAATTATTAAAAAGTTTTCCCTTAAGAAATACTCTATAGTAAAATTTTCATAATGATTAACCATTAAAAAATGAAATTTAATATTTATTGAAATGATTGCGAGTAAATACAAACATGTTTTATGATTTAAAAAGAACATTCATTTTTCATTGTGAAATGTTTAGAAAATAATATTTTTTTGGAAGAGACAACAATATTCCATTAATTAGATAGGCAAAATAAAAAATGGATAAAAAATTATTTTAAATATTATAAGATAATAGTAAAATATAAGTGGAATAAATTTTTAGAAACAACGATTTCTGACATAAGAAAAGGTAAACACATGTTAAAAAAACATTCTTAAAATCTTATGTACCAAATTTTATAATACGTTAAAAATAGATAGGTATATCATTAAATAACAAAGGATAAGTTAATAGATGAATATTATTGAGATATGGATCATAATACATCATCAAAAAAGCGTAAACATAAAAAATCTCAAAAAGCAATGTAATTTCTTCATAAACACTTATAACTTTGTATATTGAGTTTATAATCTCCATGTAAGGAAATTAAATTACATGATGCACTTAATATCCTAAAATTTTTAAGATTAATTATATTTCCTGAAAAAGTGAAATATAGAAACATCTAAAAGGTTTTTAGGATCCTACCAAATCATGATTCTCAAAAGAGGTAAATTGAGAGAAAATGATTTTACCTACATAATAATTTTGAATGTTAAACTCCATGAAATACAAATCATAAAATAGACATTTGAATATAATTAATTTAATTATAATATATATAGAATAAATATCCATACCTGGTGTCTTGACTCTCTCTGTAGTCATTTATGCTTCCTATATAATAAAGATAGTATTATAAAATATATTTTGAAAAATAATAATATTTTACATTGTAACATATTTTTTATTATTATGTCCTTTTATTATCCTGTTTTTAATTATCATATGTTAATGTTTTACATTGGGTATTATTCAATTTTTTCTTCACATGTGTCTTAATTTGTTATAGCGTTGGTACTAATAATTATATCACAATTTTGGAATGTAAAACATGACATAAATATCAGGTATATCTATTAATATTTAATTATAATTTTATGTATAACAAAGGACTATGAAATTTAATACACTATTCATGGAGTCTGTTGGACGTACGTATGCATAAGTGTTATTTCTTTTCTTTTTGCCATTTTGAATGAAAATGTGTAAAAGGTATATATATATGTTTGTGTGTGTGTGTGTGTGTGTTTCCTCATTCCTATTAAATTAATATTTATATATATACATTATTTTAATTAAACACATACATTAAAATTATATTTGTTGTGTAAATGAATCACATCGCTTTATGGGGCTGTAGTCCCCACTTCCTTAAATAGTATTATATTGTTACAGAATATTGAAATAAATAATATGTGTATTGTAAATGTAATATATAAGAATAATGGAATAAAAATATAATATAATAAATATAAAAATATACTTTCTTTAATAATGGACACCATGATTTGGGGTAATGGATAAATTCACAATCATTATTTCATGAAGTAGTTGTACACCATACATAGAAACGTTATTTTCAAAATCAAATAGATGGATGATTATTTATGTATGGGGAGAAAAAATTTCATAAAAACATCATATTATATTCATTATACTGGTTTTTAAGCAAATAATGATATAAATATCTTGGAGGGGTGAATAAGGAAAATAATTTAAATGATCTTGAGAGAAGAGATTATCTCTTAATCGGTTAACTTCTTTTGGTTTATTCCAAAAGGATTCATAGAAAATATTTCAGCAAAATGGAAAGTCTGAGGGTAATAGGGAAAATATTTGGGAGGAAAATTATTCATAATATTGAAGAAATATAGTTTTTATAGGGGTCAAAATAGTGTAGAGTTAGTGGCCTTTGATAAGGACGGAAAATGACTCATTTGGAATTTTCAGAAATAAGTTAGGTGTGCACATGTTATTACAAAACAATATTCATTGTAAAAACAACACTAAAAAATGGGTGGTGTAAGAATGTAATAGAGACATGAAATTTGTTTAGGAAAAGTGTCTATGACATTTTCTTACACAAATTTATCGGTTAGTCTTTAATTAAACTTAATTTACCCTTAACTACTTTGATTTATTTTAATATCTTTAACTATTTAGTTTGGTCAAAATTAATCTTGTTTTTATTAAAATATAAATATATTAATAATTAAAATGTGTTATTGATAATTATCTAAATTAAATTCATATAAATTAAAATAAAATGTTAGTGCAAATCATATCGATGAGACGAAATAATGACGTTTTGATGTAGACAAATGATCAATAGTTTGTTATGATTTCAAATTCAATTTCAAAGTTAAATTGATAATTATGAATTAAATTTTATTATTAAATTTAATAATTACATAATGTGACCATAAAAATATTTTAAAATATCATTTATAATTAATAAATAGATTGATGAAAAGGAAATTTTTAAATAAAATACATTTTTCACTATTCATCAAATAATAATGGTTCCGAAAAACGTCCCAATAAATCACTATAAGATAATTTAACCTTTATTAATTAAATAATGAATATTATTTTCTGAAATTATTTGTCTTAATTTTTTTAATATAAATTTTAATATTAATTTTAATGTTAATTTTTGTTCATTCATATAAGTACATTACCCCAAAAATAAGATCATCCGTTATGAATATGTTATATTTAAATAAATAAATTATAAAAAATATTTTATTTATAGTTATTACTATTTATATTAATATTTTTAAAGTATAGTTTATGATTATATTATTTAAAAAATGAAATTATGTTTTATAGAAATTCATTTTTATGTGTATCGTACACTATAACATTGTTGCATTTAGCATATTACAAGTCGATGTTACAAGTAACGCAAGACAAGTCTATATATCGTGTAGTGAAAGAAAAGTCAGTATTGTGTGTGAGAGTGATATTTGAATTATTTTTTGTAATATATATATATATAACAATTTAAAATTCCATGTGAAATGAAGAATATAAAAAAGATTAATTAATTTGATAAATATATGAATAAATTTTTGGGTGTTATTGGGGTGATTTAGTAGACTGTTAGAAATATTAAATTATTTATTGAAGTTTTTTTAATATTTTTTATATACCAGAAATTAATATGAGAGTGATAGGTATCTAATTACCATAATATAGAAGTCCATTGAATACATCCAAGAATAATTATTTCTATAATTATTTAAAACATAATGAATTATGGTTTATAAAATATATGGGTTTTCAAAGTTGGTTTTAGGGAAAAGTGTATTTATATTTTGGGATTGGAATTAGATAAAATTATTGATACCATTATTAATAATATAATAATAGTTGAGAATCCCTAATATATAGTAAAATATAGAATATTGTGTTTCTATTAAAAAACACCCATATATGGATACTATATTTGGATGTGGATCAACATAGTTATTCAAAGGGTTAATAATGTTGTAATACGATCAATTTTAATTAAGAAAAAAGAAAAATAGATCATGTAAATATAATCCTTGATATACACGTAGTTCTAAATTCCAATGAGAAATGAATTTTTAAATTCACATTCTATTTACAAACCATCATAATCAGAAAAAAATTTCCATTAAATATTTTTTAAGGAAATAGATAATATATAAAAAAGATTTAAATTTTGAATTCCTTAAGTTATAAAAATAATTTCATTTATTACTCAACCCTTAAATATTATAATATTATCATTTATTAATATATAAAGTTTTATCATATCTAATTCTTTTATTTTAAATATAATTGATGAAAAAATTGAAACAAGTAAACATAAAATGTGTTGGGTATTTCTGAAATGTTATGATAAATCCAATGGTGATAGTTTTTGTGGAATAAATGATAATCCATAGTGAGAAAAATAATTTTATAAACAAAAACATGAATTAGTTTTACATACAACATCAAATTAACACATAGTATGATGAAAGTGATAAATTTTGGTGAGAAATGATGTTGATATTTAGTGGATCATCTAATCCTTTACTAAAAAACATAGATCAAATATATTTAAAATATATCATCCAATTTTTATATTTTAAGAATATTATTTTTATGATTTTTGTTTACCATATAGAGGTATAAGCTGAAAAATTATTATATAAACATAAAATATAATTCTTTTACAGGGTATTTAAGTAAATGTGTGGAAAAAAATTCAAAAAATATTTTCAATAATATTATCTTCAAACTTTGTGATAAAAAAATAAATAGTTATTTTCATATTTTCAAGAAAAATAATGATTATTAAAATCATGTAATATGAAAAAAAAATTAATGGTAAAATGATAAATTATCAACATTTTTATTGACAGAAAATTTAAATTTGATAGATTATTTATTTTGAAAAAGAAAAATATATTAAATGTATGGGTGATTAAAGATATCAAAATGTGAAGAATTTTTTTGATATTCCCACAAGGATGAAATTTTTATTAAAGAATATAGGGGTTCTGATGAGTTTTAAGAAATGAAGTGTAGAATTGGATTTAATCATTGTAGAGTGATTGAGAGGTACTATGGTGGAAAGTTACTCTAACATCAAATATGAACAATATGTAAGAATAAACGTACCAGAAATTACATCATGTGGTCATAGGAATAAATTAGATTATAGAATGAAGGGAACCATAATAGGAAATAAAAGATAGAGAAATCCACAATTTTTATTGAATATTTTAATTCTCTATTTAAAATTTATCCTACTGTACAATGTTTTAATTTCAAAAAAACCAGAAACGGTGAGTATTTATATAATATAGAATGGTTTATGAAGATAATTGAGAAAAATTTAATTCAGTTCATAGACAAAATTTATGAAAATAATCCACCATTACGATATCAGATGATCAAAAAAATGATATAGTGATAAATATCATTATTATTCATTAATGGATAAATGGTATACAATTTTATTCGGGTTCTATTAATTATATAATCTCATTAATTTATTGTCAAACTACTAAACAAACATGTATATATAGATGTTGATATATCACTAAAAATGAATATAGATAAATATGTCATTCCAATAACATTACTTCTCCATTTCACTATCTTTGGGGTGAATAACACAATGAACCAATTTATAATATCATTATTTGAATGGAATGAAATTATTTTATTGTATTGGATTTCACTAATTAGATTGAACATAAATATTTAAGATATAAATAGAGACCTCAATAAAGTGATTTACCCACAGATTCTATAAATAATCAAGGATAATGATGAATTTCTATTGGTTTCATCATCCCATGAATCGATATTATTTCATAATGAGAAATCTTATATAACTCCCGTGATTGATCAAAATAATATGTCATCCTTGATGATGTTCCCACTATTATTAACAACGTATATGTCTTCAATGAATAATTATATGGTATACCATTTAAAATAAAAGTTGATTTCTTAATTTTCATAAATGTAGATATTTCCCAACAACCAAAACACAATATAAAATGATATCTAATTTTCATAAATATAAAAAATTAGAAAATATTGAGAAATATAGATAAAGTGTATATACACCCATGTGTTTCACTACGGTGGTGTTAATATCATCTGCATCATGTAAATGGATGGCTCAAATCACCTCTATAGTGATTACTACATGATTAAAAATATCAAAATAATGAATTCGTAAACTCTTAAATAAATTGATGACTTGTTTCATCAGATATGTGAGGAAAAATATATCTTCAATTGGGTTATTATGATGTGATGCAGGAAAAATAATATACCCCAAGACTATTTTTTTATATTATTTTCAATTTGATATCTTATTGATTCAATTTGGACTCAAAAATTCTCAAACTATTTTCTTTACTAAATGAATAGAGTCCCTTTGGAATACATGAAAAAATAGCATTCCTTATAGTTGTTATTCTCAGTAGCTCTAAATTAAAGAAGGAAAAAAGGGATCATTTCAATGCTATAATGAAGGCCTTCATAGGGGAAAATAAATATGGTATGTAAAAAATAATTTTTTTATAGATAATGTAATATTCCTAGTGAATTTTATCACCAATCATTGAATATATTTAGATTCATCTTAATAATATGATATTGAATGATGGTTCTGAACAACATCTATAATTGATATACATAATGTTGTATGATCAACTGGGTACTATTATTATTTTTGTGATGTTATAAAAAATTTCTTTCCCAATAATCAATATAAATTTGAATGCATTGATTTTTTTCTTCACTGAGGAATGAGGGGACATCATAATAGACATAAAGAAGTATCTAATCACAACACTTATGCTCATTTTACACACTAGTGTGGAAGTATTTGAGATCTATAGTGATGAATCCAAATGGAACTATGGTTTTGGACGCATGCATGATAAATAAATCATAGCCTATGCCTCATTGCAATTAATAAATAAGGCATAAAAGTAATTACTAGTGATCTAGAACTTTATATAGTGATCACCATGTTGAGTATTTAGAGACACTGTATATACGATGATAACTGTGACACATATACTAATCATAATATCCCAATGTATATATTTACACATAAGGATTGAAATATAATCTAATGAATGTATTTAGATTTATTCTGGAATTATCATTTTTAAATCAACTACAATAATGTGATGGAAAAATGATACATAAACACTAATTAGAATGAATCCTTCATCCATTCCAATGATATGGATAAAATGGGATCCAATCGATACTGTCATAAGAAGGATGTATACTATATCATAATAAAGATATGCATCCAACTAGTCTCAAATAATTAGTGAACAATCCATTCATTATAGTATCAAGGATTCCCAAAAAGTTGAGGATGAGATTCAGAGAATGGATGTTAATAGTCCCAATTTCATATTTAATAAAATAGAAATTATATGATTTAAAACTTTAATATATGTCGAATAAATATTAGAAATTAATTAGGATATTTTGTTTGATGTGTATAGATCATCATTTTTTATTAAAAAATGAAGTAAAATATTATATATATATATATATCATAAAAAACATTTTTATCAGATAACAAGAATATAAAAATAATTAATTTGATCCCTAATTTTCAGTATTATAATAAGTTACGGCAAAATTACAGAATCATAAGTGTATGATTCATCAATTGCCCTTAATATTATGGAAATGTGAAAACCTATTGATTTATTTATTAAATAAATGATATATATATATATATATTAACTTAATTTATAATTAATATTGTATACTACAATATATATAAAATAATAATATAATATCTATAAATTAATTTATAATAAATATATATATTATTATATATATTATAATATTTATTTTTATTTTTATTTTTAATTATTCTATATTATATTTATTTTTATACAAAATATAATATAAATGTATTTATACAAAAAAATTTAATGAAAATTTTTAAAATATAACATCTGTATAATTTCAATCAAAATATTAATGTTTAGTTTTGATAAAACCGTATAAAAATTTTATAAATTTGATGAAATATATTTGTAAATATATTTATATTAAGTATACACATATTTATATATATTCATTTTTATATAGGCATAAATATTAAATTAAAAATTTTATATAATTTTATTATGTATATGTGATTATAAGGTATTTAAATACATTTATATGAGATTTATTTTAAATAAAAAATTAAAATATAGAGGGGTTTTATAACGGAATATAACTAGTGGGATAATGGGGGTTCACACCCATATAAAATAACTGTAATTATAGGTGGTTAACAACCCCCTATCGTGTCCTAAATTATTGGGTGCTAATTGCCATATAATATCTTTAATTGGATAGGGTACATACCCACTTGTATTTTCATAAATTAGACGGGGTTCTGAACCCACTAAAATTTCTTAAACTATAGGGGTACAAAACCCCCAGTAATATAATCAAGTAGAGGTGGTTCAAAAATCCCCCTATAATGTCATGAATTAGAAGGGGTTCAAAACCCCATAAAATTTCATCAATTAGAAGGGGTTCACAACCCCCTATATTTTCATCAATTATAGGGGTTTGAATATCCCATTGAATTTTTAAATAATTTGGGGTTCAAAACACCTATAATATCTTAAATTAGAGGGAATTCAAAACCACCTTTAATTTTTAAAATACTCAGTTGTTCACATCCCCTTACAATCTTGTTTACTAATGGTGGTTTATGATATCCCAATAATATCATAATTTAGTGGGAATTTGGTCCCCCACTATTTCCTTTTTTATAAAATGATACATATATATATATATATATATGAATACAAATGTTATATATATAGATCCTATAAAACCCAACAGAATATATAGCATCACTAATTATTAAATTAGTGGTGGTTTTTGACATAACTACGTCTAAAATCAAACCATATATTATTAAAAATGATAAAAATAAAATAAATAGGGATTTTAACCCCCTCTATATTTTTTTATTATAAGGGGTAGTGCATAACCCCGTCTAATATGAATTAATACGGTTTTGTGCATAACCCTTTTTTGAAAACATTCAACTAATCTTTTGTTTTTTAGTGACAAGGGGTTAGATGTGTGTCTCACAAGTGGTTTGTCTTTATATGGGGAGGAAATATACTCTTTCATTCATCAAATATCCCTAAAATATGAGGGGAATTCTCTACGAGCTATCTCTTATCTAGTTCATATATGCAAATATCTCTTCTCAAACAGCATGGTTATTTCTCACCCATAATAGTGATGGAAAATGTTCACAGATTTCATGGAATATTGGGCCACTTCTAATTGGCTGTTCACCACATGAAAAAAATCCACGAAACATTCTCTTGAATGAGTTATCCTTATTTTGTATAATGCTATCAATATTCAATATTTTATACCTCTTGGAAATTTTTAGGAGATTTCCCCCATTTTTAATAAAATTATAGGAATGATCGATGGATATAATTCAGTATTTGTCAATATTAACTTGATATTCTAAAATATATAAAAATTTTACTCCAAAATAACTTTTAGACTATGATTTTAAAAATGAAATTTATTTTCTTCTATATAAATTATAAATTAATCAAACATTACATTTGAATCACGTGATAGACTAACTTACAGTAATATTTACTTTTAGAAAACATAAACTTTTATAGTTATAATTGGATAAATTATTATATTAATCCTATTAAAAATATACATTGAATTTAAAATTATTTAATGGAATGTCTAATATTTAATGATAATTAATATATTTGAATAAAATCGATTAAATTAAACTAGTATTCCACGGTGGTGATAAATATAATTACTTTTATAAAAACACATACATAATGTACAATTGGATTTTATTATCAATTATCATTTATTGGTAACTGATGAATTAATTTTATAAGCTTGTTAAAACAATGTATTAACAATATAAATAATACATTTATTCTATTCATTTCAAAAGAAAATTCATAACAATATTTAATCATTTGATTGTCCTTTTTGTTGTACGTAACATAATCTACTGAAGAAGATATATTTTATAATAGTGACATATTTTAAAATCATGGTATGTCACTCATAAACTATTATTAGTATCACTTAACAATTTTTAGAAATCATTTTTCTGCATTTAATAAAGATATTTAAATTGACAATTTTTTTTTTCACTACCCATATTCTATATATATTTCCCACCTTCCACCACCCCTAGTTTGGTTTTGGTTTTTTTAGCATTCAAATTTCATGTAGACATCTATTATTATACATTACATTATCCTATAATCCCTATTGTTTGTCAGTTTCATTTTTCTTCCTGATTCCCATTTTTCTACAAATATTTTTTAATGGAATATTTAGGGTTTAATGTGACCATTCCATTTGTTGTTTTGAATTCTATTTTATACCCATTTTTTCAGTGAAATGTAGAATTCTACATAATTATGTAATATTTTTTAATAATTTCCAAAAATATTAATAAATATAATTTAAATATAGCTTAAATTTTAAATTTATGTATCTATGAAAACATTTTATTATCATTTATATGTTAATATTTTCATATTTTATTTTTTATTAAATTTAATGATAAAATAAGTCATTAATATTTTTACATTCAATTTATTTAATAAAATTATAGTAATATAGGTTATATTATCATTATGGATTATGTTTCTTATTATTTTTAGATATTATAATACATTTTTTATATTTTTTCATGTATATTATTATTGTATATGAATTTTGAATTTATATTTTTAATATATCTAATTTTTATTCAATATTTTTATATATTTATTTATACATATATTTATTTATTATATATATATATATATATTATGTTTATATGTATATATTTTGTATGGATATATTTATAGAATTATAAATTTATATTTATATTTGGTAATACTTTTTAAATATATATGTTTATATGATTTTTTTGATTCCATTTATCTTCATATATAAATTTTATATTTTTTATTTTAAATTTATATTAATATTTTTATCAATATATATGTTTTATTTTTATTCATTATAAATTTATATCCATATAAATATTTTTATATGTTTTAAATTTATATGTTTATATATTTTAATTTTTCAATTTTCCATTTTAGTATATGTTTATAAAATTTATGATTTAATTTTTTATTTCTGTATCTATATGTTAGTATATTCTGTTTTATTTATTTTTATTTTAGCTATATATAGTACCCACTTGTTAAACCCATCTCTCTCCATTGGAAGTGGCATAGGCTTAAGTCCCACCAAAGTTGGATAATGTGACTATTTTTTTACATGGTGATTCAAATGCATTGATTAGCCTTAGAACATGGAACACACATCAGCTTGGTCCCCCCTGTGGATGTTAGTGTTTGTAACACATAGTTTCCTTCCCATGGTGTGATAACTTATTAGTACCAACTAGTTGTACCCCATATTTTCCAGGGGGACTAGCATAGGATCAGGTCCATCCCAACTCATAAATGTTGTTTATTATGCACAAGGATATTCAAATCCATTTCATTGATGGGGAATGTGGTGCACACTTGGTCAAGTTCCCCTCATTGTGAGTCTGTTTTTGAAACACATATTTGTCCCTCAATTATAAAAACACACATTTCTGCGATAGGGTGTTAGGTGAGTGATACCCACAGGTTGTAATAGTTCCTCTCCATGGGGACTTGCACAGGCTCGCGTCCCACCAGACGTAGACCGAATGCATATTATTCCCATGAATATTCAAAGCCATTTCAAATCTGGGGAATGAGGATAACAATTGAGATTTTTTGGACCCCTCATTGGGATTAGATGTAAGAAACCCATGTTTATCGAGTAGTACACACTAGTTTTACCCATGTCTCTCTATGGGAACTGGTATAGGCTCAGGACCCACTAGAATCAGAAAAATTTTGTATAATGCACAAGGAAATTATAATCCATTTAATATCTATGGACTTGGAACACACATGGTCTTGTTTAGAAACCTTGTAGGTAGTGGGAGTTAGAAACCCATGTTTTGTTGCACATGAGCCTCACCCTAATTGGTGATAAATCCTTTTGTGCATTTATGAGACCCAATAAGTAATATAGGCAGTGGAATTTTTCTGGGTTACTGCAATGGTGTTGTATAAATTACATTAGAAGATGTATATTGGTAGGGGATAAATCTTATGCCTTTAGGTGGCATCTCGCCGTTTTCTCTTTGATAATAGGGTTCCTCCTCGGTTGCAGTTTGGAGTGGGGGGGGGATTGTGCAGCCCTCTGGCGGTGTCTCCCCCTCTCTTAATCATTTTAATTCATGCCTCTATAGGGGATCATCTATGATGTTTCCCATTTTATGCCATTATGGGTTTTTATTCATTTCTGGTTTATGGGACATCAATCCTCGTAGTGGATGCCTTAGTACACCTCTTATGATTTTTTTGTCCTTCTCATCGCATAAAAATCCATCCATGGTTTAAGACGATTGTTCTTATTCCAGATTGGGATGGTGAGGAGGATTAACATGATGCCTCAGATAACAGTTGTTGGTTCTAGATTCTCTTAGTGTTTGGTTTGAAGGATGGATTTTTTTCTTGGAGAAGGTTGTGGAATGCTATTGAGACTATTTCATTCATAAATCATTTCTGTTTCCTCATGTTCTAATACCCCCTAGTCAGTATGGTGTGTTAGTTTACTACGAGGTTTTGGGATGTGTGGGTTTGGCTCATGATGGTGTACTAGGAGGCGTGACTAGGTTATGATTCGGTCATACTTTTTGGTTGTGATGGAGGTGCTTTTTTACTAGTTTTGACTAATTCAGTGATTTTGAACTAGTGATTCAATAACTATAATGGTTTCAATTCTAATTTTCATTATTGTTTTGATGACCTGTGATGGCATGTACAATGAGTTTTGGAGTAAACGACAGTGACAGGAAGATGACAAAGTTGATGTCCTAATGGCGTCAACGATGTCAATGGCACAATTGAGTCTGTTTTTGGAATGGTTTTTAGGGTAGTGATAATATGATGTTTAACATGTTCATTTTTCTATGGTGTGGTTTTGAATACATTGATAAAGGATGTTTATTAATGTTGAAATGCTATTATACAGTTTGTTTACTCCGGTCATCTGCTTCGACAATGGGAGGTGGTGAAAATGGTTTCTATGGTGATGTTGTTTTAGATGTCCTACTGATGGTACAACATTTATGATGGCATCAGGGGTGAAGATCGGGAAGGTGATCATGGATCTGTGTCCTGAGGTGATTAACTGGCCATGTTTTTTAATTTTGAAACAAATGTGAATTTTATTTCCACGGTTTTTTTATTTCAGTGATTTGTTAATGTCATTTATGGTTCAGTTCACACTCACCCAAAAAACTATTTTCAAAAATCAAATTTAAATATAATTTTTTGAAGAATGTTCTATATAAGGAAGTTTATTAGGAACTATACCAGATACTATTATGTACTATAGTAGCCTAAACTAATAACCCATTCTGTCCTTCATGCCACCTATTTGGTCCTTAGGTCATTCATGGCCTTCAGGCTAGTAAAGATTTCGGGCCACCTCAAGGCATTCAGGCCACCTCAAGCCCATTTTTCCACCTCAAGGTCTTTGAAAAAATTGAATTAAAGGTGTACAACATTAACATACATGGAACAAGGTCATAAATATGGATATGATTAAGCACATTTACTATAGAAGAGCTAATAAAACATGTAATAATGAGATGGTACATATTTTGAATCCGTACTAGGCATGTTCATCCTTGGACATGATATATTACAAACTAGTTGGGTGTATGTGGAGTGTTTATCAAGATTCAGATACTAGGGAATAATAGTTTATAGAAGTCATTGTCTATGATGAATTCTGTTAATACATTAGGGTCCTGTAACGTTTTGAAACATATGGCCCATTTATATATTATATATCAACCCATAAAATGGGTATTATCAAATATGAATAAAAATGAATGTTATATGTCCATTAATATATATATGATATGATAAATTCTGATAGAATTAAATTTTTTTCATATAGAATGAGAAATCAAAATGAGCAGTGAATGTCTACATGAATTATACATCACCCTAAATATTCCCTAGAATTTAATATATTTGATCAAAAATTTAATTACATAGGAAATTAATTTAACAATATATGAATGTGTTTGTGAACATCTGTAATAAAACTATATTAGATCTCCAACAACCAACACAGTTCACCTCTTATAATATTGGTATTTCACAACTGATTTTCATAGATATATACGTTCAATCAATAAGTTATAGTATGATTGATTATATATCGACCAAAACTCCCTAAAAATAATATTCCAATTTATTAATCACTATTTATTTACATCGTGAAATTTCATAGTATGGAAGGTGTTAATGTTTTTTTATTAATTTATCAATTAGTATTTTTCATTATTGAGTTATGTTAATGTTCTTTATAATAAAATCTTCTTGGTAGAAAATATCTTATTTAAATTCTATTTTTGGATATGAATCATCTAAAATTCTTTAATATGTTATATAGTTTAAAAATTTATATAATGGGTGAAATAAATTTTGCATGGGTAATTATTGATATTTTAAAAGAATAAAAAATAATTCAAAAAAAAATATTTTTTAGAAGTTTATAAAATTTTGATATCTATAAATCCATTTTAATAAAATGAAATACTTCAAAATGGATATAAATATTTATTTCACATTTTAAATTTTATAATATTTGGGTCCCCAATCAATAATAATATGAAAAGTATTATCTTATTAAAACATTCATAATGGGTATTCTTATAGGAAAAAATAGAATTGATGAATTTGATGTTTAGAAAAACATTAGTTCCTATTTTAGTGGATATTTTTAGAAAAATATTAATCGTTAAAATATGGATTTCCAGAAAGATTTGAATTTATATACATTTTAATATGTTTTTAGTTAAGTCCCATCGTGAAATAAAAAAATATACATTTATCTTATGATTGTCACATGTTATGATGGGATGAAATGTTGAATTTCTATAAAGGTGAAAAATATGTCAACGTAAATTAATTTAATTATTGAAATGAGATTTTTTTTTCAATGATGGAATTGAATTCATTATTAATGAAATTTCATGACTATCATGTATTGATGAAAAAATAACTTTTGGTTACAATCCTTGGTATATTCAAGAGTTTTATTAAATGGTATTATATAATGTCGTTTTCTTTTTCAATTTAATTAAATGTAGTCATGTAGTAATATTTTTTTAAATAATTTTAGAATGGTGATCCCCACATACATTATACACTATATATGTAAATTCTATGAATTTCTTATATAATATTTCATATGTTGTATCATTAATTTTTTGTGATATATGAATATTTGAGAATAAATATTTTATTTGGATTTATCCATTAGAAGAATATATCAAAATTATGAAGGGATGTATTAGAAATTTATTAATAAGAATAATTTTTTTACTAATAATATATATTGGAGGAGGTTGATGAGTTATGTATTTACTAAATTAACCAAGAGGATAAAATTATGATCTGTATATCTAATTATATAGAACAAAAATGTAAGGGTAAGGTAGTATATAGATTAAATTGGATGTTATATGATCATATAAAAAATTCTTATGACACATGTTAATATATATCATATATATATCATAAATTTTGTTGAATTTAATGTGCAATAATAATAGAATTAAAATTGGATGATGAAAGAGAATATAAAAAATTTACATCTTAAAATCAAGGGTATAGTGAAGTGGGATTAATATTTATCAAAAACATATAAATTGTTATATATGGACCCGACACTAAATATAGAAACTTATACTAGTTTATTCCTTAATTGTTACATAATATATATAGATAATATAGATAATAATTTTTGAGTAGATGTCCTAGAACAATCATACATGTACTTTTTCTGAACAAGTATTAATTATTTTAAATATTAATATATATTTTATCACAAAATGTGTGTTCTTCTATGATACATTGTTCTCAATATGGCCCAAAAATTATATTTCCCACACAAATTTTTGGGAAGTTCTCTTTCATGATGTGAACCCAAATCTTCCATGAAAATGTTACTAAATATATATTTTATTATTGGATGATATCATTTCATGGAAAATAAATGATACATTAAATCTTTGGTGGTGACTCATGGGACAATAAGGAACTTACATATGGTTTGTTATTGACATAATTCATTGTACAGATGATTGAAAGAACAATAACCCAATTAGGATATGAATTTTTATATTTGTAATATTATATTCCATTCAATGACAAGTTTGTTAACCCTTTTACAACAAGATTGTTAATAATTAATATAATTGCTTATGAAATTTTATGTTTTGTTGAATAATGTGATGACAATCATTCCAATTGAGGTCGGATATAATGGCCATGCCATAATTAATATTGAAATCAAGAATAATGGGTTAAATTTTTTCCATTATTTAATTTAATATAATATTACATCGTACGATCATTTTTGGTGAAACATCATCAAAAATCATTGTCCATGATGTTCTTTTAGAATTTCTAATTGAGAAAATCCAATTAAATATTTATTGAGAACATTGGTTGATGAAAAAGTTTGAAACCATATTTATTATAGATATATTAATAAATATATTTTATTAAACATTATCCATTTGAAAATGGTTTCATACCATTAGGGCCATATAATTATTAATTATGGATTCCTTATCTTGTTTCTAGATACTAGAATTTGACATTGGGTGGGTCCACATAATTCTACATAGACACTAATCATATCATGAACCTTATGTAATTATTATATATTAGTCATTATATAAAATTTTTAAAAAATATTATTACATTATATGACATGATAATTATTCATGTTTTGTTTCTCACGTATATTCCATCAATAGGTATTTTATAGAATGTTTCCTTAGATGAATATTTAAAGTAAAATCAATTTTTTAATCTGTGAATATTATATATATATTTACATAAAATTAATGTGGATAAATTTATTTTTTAATTAAATATTAAATAATGTATTCTCAATAACTATTATTGAGGAATTATGAAATGATTTATATGTTATATATATAAATAACACATATTAAATATTAATTTAATTAATTGTAATCAATTTATTATTGAGATAGTATTTAAATATTTAAACTTTTTTACACATATCATAAATTTATAAATTTATTACTTATATTATATACATGAGTTACAATAAGGAATACCAAAATAATAAACGTGCATGTACAATTATTTTTGTCAACCATAACACTATTGAATCCTAATTAAATTATTTGTATACCAAATGATATCAACATATTTGGTTGTTCACAAAAAATATGGAGAATCCTTTAAATCTAAATAGAGGTTTTCCCAAATAATTCCATCATGAAAATAGAGACATCTTCCTCAAATACCACTAACAAATCGAGATTTACAATCGAGAATTTTTTAAGGATGTTATTCTCTAGGTGATCAAGGATAAAAAATGAAATAATTATAATCTTCTATGATAACAATCATTTTTTCATAAATTCACACATGATGGTTTGTGGTATATATGTTTCTCTCCAAAAGACGTATGATACACATGATTCAAATGATGAAATGACAGTATGATATATACAAATTGTTATATTCAATAACATTGAAAGAATTCATCACATGGAAACTATTTAACAACATAAATTAATTTTAAATCATTATGTGATGATCTTTTGTTTAGTTCTTATATTCTCATATCAATTGATATTTTTTTCAATTACATTGTCCACAAAATAATTCATATATTTACATCTCTTATTAATAATTTATTACAATAAAAAATTTATTTTTTAATTCCCTCTTACTAATTCTACTAAATCAACTATATACATCTTGTACTACAGTAGGGATTGCAATATTTTATTATTTTTTATAAAATATAGATTGATTTATGAATTTATTTGTAGTTCGAAATTATATAATATTCATTATTTAGTTTGAATTAAAGTATTTTCTCCTTTTTCGAATAATATTGAAAATATATTTAATTAATGGATTAATTGTGAATGTTAATCATATATAGAAATCATCTAGATGCCAATGTATTTAGTTCGATAGAATAATAGCACATTTCGTATTTCCAATAAGTACATGTCATGTACACATGATTTCTAAAACAACAAAACATGAGAAATAATTAATCATTCTATTCATATTTATTGAATTTATTTAACATACCATATATCTAATACATTTCATGTTCACTAAGCTTCCCTGAAATGCAATAACCCAAACTATATAACATTTATATTCCATACAAGACATATATTTCATTTTTAAATGATATTCTATATATAGTTTTACATGATCATACTGACTAGTAATTGTGTATCATAGATAATGGTTGGCATTTATCCCACAGACACACCATTTTCTATATTAATTTTTACATAATTACAATATACACAAATCCTTCTCAAGTGACAAAAATAAGAAATAATGATATATAAAGGAAATTTCACTTAATAGTACACAACGTGTATAATATATGATTATATATAATTTAAAACTTATTTATTAAAAATTTGCGACCATATCAACATGTGTTATATGATTTATTTAGTTTAATCATACACTACATGTGATGAGTTTTAAATATAATATTCATATTTATTTTCTCTAAAATATCTAGAACTTCAAATCATCTATATATAGCAATTTTTCAATTATCCTTTATTTATAAAAACATAACAAGATATATAAGTTGAATATGATCCATGTGTTATTCAGATAACATGTACATGAAATTATGTTTGGTGATAATAATTGTATTTTACATACTATAAGATCAAAGAATATACTAATATCATACATGTGTGGTATTTTATATGGGTATATACATTGTTTCCTTGATGGTACGTCTTCAATACATAGTAAATTGTAAATAAAAATATTAAATTTGATTTTTATTGTGATGAATGAGATCCTTAATAATGTGTGGACGAGAATGAAGTAAAATTAATTTATTAATTAAATAATAAAATTAATTTATTTTGGTATAATTTATCCCTAAAAAAATTGATTTGAATAGAATTCTATATTATTTAATTTTAATTCATTACATGAATTTGAATGATGAATGTAATATACTAGGTAATTTAATGTGATTTCAATGAATTATATTTATTGAAAAAAAATGCATCATATATATTTAATAAGGTCCAAAATTAAACATATCTTATTCATGTTTTTTGAACTAGAATTAAAATTTGAGGATATTTTTAGATTATAGATTAATAAAATTTATAATTTTTTTTTGCACCTTTGACATTTAAATTAAATTGGTCTCTTATATTCAGTATCCATTTTTTCACTGATGTAAAACCATTTAAAATAAAAAACTATTTCCTATTGAGACACATCTTATATTCATTCATTATTAAATATACTATTCCTTTACCAATCCAATTGACATGTGACTAAAATTTAAAAATTTGGATGAGCTCAAAATTCTCGATAAAGAATATAATAAGAATGGAAACATATAGTTCATAATAAATATTAAATAACATATAAAATTTTTCACTATCATCATTATTCATTCAGAATATGAAATTAAAAATTTTCACATGAAATTTAAACATATAATTTTCTCAAAGTGATTCATTATAAATCATTGAATGAAATTGAAAATTATTTGTGTCACAAGGATCATTAAATACATAAAATCCATTCCACAACCATTAAATTATAATCACCATAAGGATGACTTCCAAAAATGTTATTGTAGTTCTACCTATCATTATCTATGCGTCCCCATGATAATCTATGACTAGCTATCCTAACATTATCTACTCCACCAGTGTTAAGATATAACAATATTTATCATCACTATATAGGACAACCCCATTTCTGATGTAATGAGATTTACCGATGCTATCTAGGCCACACCATGATAACCTTTAACAAGACTTCCTTATCCTATTTGGTACACCCCATGTTATGATATAAAGGTAATTTCAAGTGTTATCTGGGCCATCGTTATACTATCAATAATAGGATCAATAAAATCATATAATAATCAAGTACCAAATAATTTGTAAGGAAAATTAATCATTAAACCCTTTGAAAATATCTTTTAATACAATATTAAAAACAGTTTTCAATTCGTTTTGAATAGAAATTTTCAATACTATATAAGCCCTTTTGTTGAAACCTAATTTTCGATAACAAAACACTAAAAAAATTAAATATGTTCTTTCATTTAATTAAAACTGAAATATTACAAAATAATAAAAATATAAAATAATATCATTGCCTACAAAAAATTAATTTTTCTTGTATGTGATAAGAATATAACACAATTTTAGTATCTTGTAAAAATGATATGTATAAAATAACATAAAAATATTACATTATAAAATAAATGAATTAAAATGAAAATAATTATAAAATTTCAATTTTTATTTTTTTATATCGTATTAACAAATATATAAAATAATATCTATAATATTCACATGGGAAAACATGTTATAATTAAATATTTTATCATTCAACATGTTCCATACCACATTAATCATTTAATTCATAATATACATGAATGATTAAATATAAAAACCCATAAATTTCATGATTATAGAGAAAATATGGATATCAAATTTCATATTAGTATTATATAGATCATATAAATAAATAATGGTTCATAACATCTTGGAATGCCTCAACGAAAGGATATTGAGATGGAATCCCATACCATGAATCCAAATTTTCATGTGTGTCTTTTATTTTAATAATAATAGTACTCTGATAATTATTTACATTACTTTTAACATTTTTTATTTATTTTTAATAATTTTTTATCACTTATTATCATGTTATAAAAATATCATAATTATATATGTCCATGTTACTGGTTTTGAAGCCAATTAGTACAAGAGTCTGATATGACATTTGTATGATGTCAATAATCAAACTGGTCAGTATTACATAATCTGTATAATAATATTCATGAAACAAAAAAAATTATACATGAATTATAAATTTAAATCCTTCATTAATTTTCGATGTGAAGTATTTACTATGTTATAATCAATGAAATAGTATGGTGTACGTACGCATGACTACCATTATCATTTTTCAATTATCGTTATAGAAATAATTTAAGTATTATTTTTTATATATATAATTTTAATAATTTCATTAAATCAATATTCATAATTAAAATATATATATATTTATCATCCATGAAATGTGTTGCTAAAAAATGAATCGCATCTCTTCGTGTAGGTGATAGTTCACACGTACGCATAAATGAGGTTACAATTTTAATGTTCATGAATGGTTATGAATGTATATTATATATTATTCGTGAATACTAATACATATTTTAAATTTATCATAGGTAATAAAGAATTCAATCATTATAACATGTCTTTAGAGATAGTGCTGTAAAATAAATTATACCTGTCCGGGGAGGTGATAGTTCACACATACACACAATGGATTAATTATTTTTCTATTAGATAGAAGTGTATATGGATTTAAATGATGATATTAACATAATAAAAATTGTATATTAAATATGATAGGGTTATTAATTCATAATGTGTTAGGAATAATTGAATAATGTGGAAGACGAAATAAAATGGACACACATGATTAAAAAATAAATCTTTTAGTGATGAAATTAATTTATTTACAATATAACAACACTAAATGGAATTTTTTTTTTGAATTAAGGAATATTTATTGTTTTAGGGAATCTACAATGAGATTTTTGTTCAAAATTTCCTATCCAAATTTAATTTTAAGAGCTCAAAATTGAGAAGAACGAGTTCCCTTTTATGAGAGATGAGAGGGAAACTCTTGAAATTCATCAATGTATTATATTAATTTTAACTAATTTAATAATGAAAATGTATCCTAATTTATGTATATCAAAAAAAGACATAAAATTTTATCTACTTAATAACATGAAAATTAGATATGTTTTTTGTTGTATTTAATTCTTACCTTTTTGTTTTATCCATTTGTAATTTTTATTTTTATATCATGTAATTTACACATTAATGGTTAATATAAATAATAAAAAATGACCAAAACCCAATAAATAAGTCCTTTATGTCATATTATTAGTTTTTCCAAATATTTATCATAATTTTATATTTTTATAAATTATATATCATTTACTAAAATATTAATTATTTTGAAATATCATTTTTGAAATTGTTAAGAGTACTCATTTTTTGAATTATTAAATATATCATTGCAACGTAGCATATTTGATCTAAATCCAATAACACATACCCATGTTTTTATGTCCTTCTACAAAATTCTTGGATGAAATAAATTATGTAAAATTAAATTTATTTTAGACGTTTTAATATCATTTCTTTTTTTTTCTACTAATTAAACTATTATTACATCATTATTTTGACATTATTTAATTTAATTATTTCTTTCGTAAAATTTTTTAAAAAAATTACATTGTAGATAAAAAGATTATATTCACATTGAATATGTGTTGTTTAAGAATTATTCTGAATTTCTATTTATTGTAAAATTTGTAGTTATTAAAACATTAGTAGGTCACCGATGTCTTTTTAGTAAATTAAAATATTGTAAAGGGAATAAAGACAACAATATGGTGCCATTTTATTATTAAATTAACCAAATGATAATTTTGTTCGAAAATAAATCATTCAATAAAATATGGACAAGTGTTAGTGTAGTATTATAATATTATTTTTACCCTTAATCAACCAATTCACCATAAACCATGCTAATAGAACAATTTCATAAGTAATTAATCATATTTTAAAAAAATTAATGGTACATTTTTAAATAATTTTTTATTTTAAATAAAAATATTGAATAATTATTTCAAAATTAAAATCACATAAATTTTAGGAATTAATTAATAGTTAATCTCATTGATGGAATGTGAAAAACGAGTTTATAAACTAAAACATTCAAATAATCCTAATATTTATATATCACATTTCATTATAAAATTTATTATAATTAACTAAACAAAATTTACTAATAATTTTTTTTATTATACTATATATCAATAAAAAACAATAATTTAAAACTTTAATAAAATTTTTAATGAATTATTTTTCCATTAAAATGCAATATTTTATTATATTTATTAATGCATGATACTTTTCAAGAAATAAGACTATGTAAACCAATGTATACTGTGTAACATTTCTTCCTAATAATAAGTCAATATTTTATTCTAAATTTTATAAAAGTGGTAAAACAATATTTGACATGAGTGCACCATCTTAAGGTTTAAATGTACCTTTTGGAAAAATAATTCATTTATTTATAAATTTTGATTTATTATTATAACATATCAAAAAAGTAATTCAATGAATTTAAAAAAATAATCCTAATCTATTTCTTATATAAATCTTCAATTTAATCCAACATTGGTGATTTATTATCATATAAGTACAAAAACACCCACGCACATTTAAAATGTTTTTTCAGAAATGCTACTCCGTTTATTTTAGAAATCTGTTTACATGAATTCATAATTTAATTTTCAATAAATTATATATTCACTTATAAAAACATATTTTCATAAATAAGTTTATATTTTTCATTCCCTCTATTTTAACTGCTAGTTTTAATATTAACATTTAAATAATAATGTTTAGTTGTTCATTTATCATTGATGTGAAATATCATGTACACTGTCATAAATAATGATTCTTATAAAATTATATTGTTGTTAAATTCACCACCAATTAAAACTTGTATCCTCACAATTTGGAATTTGGTTTGAATACTATGTGGTTCAACTTTAAAACTATCTTTATTCAAATATGAAATCCGAAAAACAGTAAATGAAACATCAAGTATAATATATTCATTGTTAAGTAAAAAGGATACCTGAGATAAAACATAATAGGGTTGCATGTATGAAAAAATAAAAATGTAATGGAAAAATAACTATGTTTATATGATGGAGAGTGATAAATGACATTGTCATAATAAATTTAAGAATAAGAAAACCATAAATTTGTGATTTATTAAAATGTAATTGAATTATTAGCGAGAAATTAAAAAAATTATATTTTTGATACCAAAATATTTTTCATATATTTGAGGAATTATTTAAAAAAAAATAATAACATAATGAAATATAATTATATGCAAATTCTAGTTTCATCCACTAATCAAATTCCAAAACAAACTCACCTTTTTCTCCAAATGACAACTATTTGAGAGAAATGTTTCGAGCCTAAAATTTTATAATCAACTCATAGAGAATAAATTTTTTAAAAAATTATTAGTAATTTGTATCTAAAATCATGAATCATTAATCAAAAAAAAAGTTTATCGTTAACTGAGATAATTACACTAAATAATAATCCATTATATTATAAAAAACTATATTAATCTCAAAAATTCAATAGGAATAACCAATGTTCGACATAGACCATTCAACAAATAACTATCTATAAAATTCTTCGAAAGTATTATATATGATAATGAAACCCAAAAATATAATATGGATTGAATCACATAGTCTTCCATGATATATTTTGTAATTTATCCCAAAAAAACATCATTTAATCTTAAATTCTCACTACAAAAAATAATTTTCATAGTAATAATCCTAATACAATAAAAATTTCCATCAATAATTCAAAAAATAATAATACCACAATAAAATAAGTGATTCTTCCATAATATAATTCAACCAATATTTTTCAATTAAAATACCATAGTATTATTTTACCAAGAAAAAATAGGGTTCCAAAAATAGTTAATGTTTTCCAAAGCAATTGTAATCACTTAATCCACCAAATAAGTTTTCCAATATGATAAAATTGTTTGTCCCGATGACATTCTATTTATATTCCACAAATTGTTTTATCCAAAAATGAAAATTTTTAATTACTAATTAGTTCACATAATGCATTGGTAGGTAGTGAACCCTTATCACCATTCAGTTCTGGGTTATATTCCCATAGCCTCGTCCAACATTACAGGTTTTCCCCTAACATAAGGGTTATAATATTTCAAAAAATATAAAATTATTATAACATTAGATAAATTTAATATCCCATAATTTCTTAAAAAAACAATGTCTCCGAAAAATACATTTATTCACTATAATATTTCATATGATTTTTCATCAAAAGGGATTTCATAGACCTTTATCAAATGATCATAGCTAAAATTAGAAACCCCCGATGATATCTTTGTCACTTATGAAAACATCTTAATATCCAATTTTTTCAAAACCATCCTTTGATAACACCCGTAAGGGCCCGTGAGGAAACATATCTTATTCATGTGTTTTCTAAACTATACATTAAATTCATGGATCATTTTTATTTAAACCATTAAAGAATTAGGATAATCTCTTAAAAACTAAACCTGATTAGTACCTATTTAAAATTATTCTTAGTATTCTTATTTTCCTCAATATAGCACCTTTTAAAATAAAACCTGAATTATTTTCTAGAGAAATATTCAATTCTTTCATGAAGGCAACTTATTTTCCAATACTAATCAAAATAAATATAAAAAAATTTCAAACATAGTATGATAAAAAAATCTATTGATGGATAAAAAATTAATGGAATATTGTAGATCGGTGAAAATATGAAAAATAATATAATGAAATTATTTTGTGCAATTTTTATTGATAATATGTAATAATAAATTTTCATATAAAAATAAAACACATAATTTATCAAATAAAATCTTTAAAACTCTTATCATATAATTTAAACTAATTTTGATGAATTATATCATAATAAACATAATTAAATTTCAAAACCATTTCAATTGAATAACCATAATGCTGACTTGTAATTATGAAATTACGAGCTTTACAGATGTTATTTGTGCCACTCCATGTTAATATATATGATGATTTTCTAGCTCTATCTAGGACAACCAATGATATTATATAAGAAGATTTATATGTTCTATCTAGGCCATCCCAACGTAAGCTATAATGATTTTTCACGGTTCCAGTTAGATAACACCATGTTATGCTATAATAGGTTTTCTAGGTGATATTTATGTGACCCCATGTTTAGTTATAACAAGCAATCCTAATATTATCTCTTCCAACCGATGTATAATTTGAATTGATATCTCCCATTATTTATAATAATCATTTAAAAACAAATTAACAAAATCGTTTCATCATAAAATACTTTGAAAAACCCTTTTAATCCCTATTGAAAAACAATTTCGTGTAAAAATACAATTGTCTTATAAAACCTATTTTCTATAATAAAACACCAATTTCATTGAATATTTTAATCAATACCTAAATACCAAATATTTTAAACATGTTTAGTAATTTATGTAAACATTAACTATTATCTTGTAATGTGAAAATATGATAATGTCCAGGGTGGTGGAAAAGTCATTGTAGCTGTATACGGTTGGGATACAACATTCTGGATATTGTTTTTCAAAAGGTTCTTCCCAAAAATATGTAATTGTTTTCATTTTTAATAAATTTCAATTCATATTTATATATTCATAACAATTTAAATATTCTAAATTTATATCCATAAAAATTACTATTTAAAAAATATAATGAATAATGATGTGGAAGAAAAAATTGATAATTAATTATTTAAACATTCAGAGTGTTACATGCCACATTTAAAATTGAAATCATAACATCCATGAAAAAATAAATTTTCCAAAATAGTAAATAAAATTATTATATAAAAATTTGGATTTTAAATTGAATTTCTGTTTCATAATCACCTTATAAATTAATAACGGTTTATATCATCAGGAAGTGCAGCAATAGATGACGATTGAGATAAAATCCCTTATATTTAGTCCAAATTAAATTATGAGTCTTATTATTTCTAAATAATAATCCTAGGATAATTATTTACATTATATAGAACATTTTTAATTATTATTGTTTCATTTATTTCAATTGTAATCTTGTTATAACCATTACATAATTATATATGTTCATGTATGATATTATGATGAAATTTTTTACAGATGTCAAAAATATCATTGGTAGGATATAAATAATGAAATAGGACATTATTCCTTCTTCAATAGATTAATATTAATGAAATAACGTTCACATTGATAAATAAATTATTCTTTAAAATCCATTTTTTAATTATGGATATAAAAATTTAACAACGTTATGTTCATGGAGATGGTAAGACGTACATGCACATATGTAATATTTTCATTTAAAAATGATAATTATTGAAAGAAGGTATGTATTATTTTAACAATAAATAAATATATTATTATAATTAAGGTCATATAAATAAGTTAAATATACTTATATATATTTATATTTATCATCCACGTGATTTAGCGAGGACAATTCAATCGCATCGCTTTGTGGAGGAGATAGTTCACACATACGCACGAATGCGACAAAAATTTTCTTGTTCATGGGAAGTTAAGAAAATATATGATATATTAATTTTTTATAATGACAAATATTTCAACAATTTCATATATAAATCATAGTTCTATTATTATGGCCATTATTTAGACAAAGTGATGGAAAATGAATTATATGAGTCTATTTAGGTGATAGTTCAAATGTACGCACAAAGGATGAATTCATTTCACATTCAATGGATATAGAAATATATTTAGGTGACTATATTAAATAAACCCATTATATATATTATACTAGATTTATTATTTCAACATGGTTGAGGTATATTTGATATAAGTGGAAGATGAAATAATATATATATATATATGATTAAAAAATACCTCTTTAAAAGATTATTTTAATTGATTAACACATCTTAAACAACATGGATAGTTTTTTATTTAAATTAGGAATATTTAATGTTTTTATGGATTATATGTAGGATTTTTGAAAGATATTATCCATTCAGAATTGTTTTTTTGTGTGATGAATATAGTATAATAGAAGCCAATTTATAAGAGAGGTGAGAGGCAGTATATAAATTCTTCATAGAAATATGTTAGTATATAGTAATATTATAATCTAAGTTGATCAAAAAATATTATTATCTAATATATCATAATTTCTTATAGAATATCCATTATCTAATGAAAAATAAAAATGTTTTAAATATTTTTTAATATTTTTTCTTTTTAAATACATTTTTATTCATACTGTGAAATCCAATAATTTACAATATGAGTGTCAATATAATTAATATATCATTGAAATAGTCCAATAAATGACATATTTCTTACATTTTTGGATTATATAAATTATTTTAATGAATATTTGTTTTTTTTAAAATAAATATCATTTAAAAAAAATTTTATTTATTTTGAAATATCATTAATTCAATTTTGACACATTTTAGTATTTTGATAAAAATAATAACAAATTGATATATTAAAAATCTATAATATCGCATGTATTAAATGTCAATTTAATCCATAAAATTCGTTTATGACTTCTTTTATAAAAAAAATCTAATTATTTTAGTATTTTTAATATCATTTATCTAAATCTTCAAATAGTTAAGCAATTAAAACATCATCAACATTTCACCATCAATATAACAATTCATTACATAAAAATTATAAATATGAAATTAGGATTAATTATATCATTCTAGTGTATAAAGACTAATTACAGTCTAAAATATTTTCAATACAATTATATATTAAATTTTTTTAGTTATTAAATCATGAAAATTCTATCATTGACATTTCTTTGAAATTACATACTATAATGGGAATAAATTCACCCATGTGGATCCAAGCTATCATAATGTAATCATGAGTATTATTTATATTGAATATAACACATCCAATGAAAATTTGAAAGGTTTTAGGGTACATTTATAGTATTTATAATATATTTTTAAGCCAAATTACCAAATTTACCTTTAAATTTGTTAATAAATAATATATGAACTTTTTTCACGATTTAATAAAACTAAAAGAAACCTATTTTAACAATTTTTATATTTCTATTCCAATTATGGAATCCATTTTTCAGAATTATAAACCCAGAAATTGAATAAATTATTTAAAAATTAATATTGTTGAAGGAAAGAGACAATGGGTTTCTAAAGAAACAATGTTCAAAATCTCAAAATGTTTTTGTATCCGATTTCAATGTAAAATATATTCGAATGAACTACATTAAATTAAATATTAAAAATCATGTTTTATAATTCATTAAATCCATTCACTAATATAATTATACACTATAAATAAATTTGATGAAAATTTAGTTTATAATTAAATTGAATTAATGATTGTAGTATTAATCAAAAATTGAAACTCCTTATAAATGTACCCAAAATAAAATGAATGTAAATTGTTGTACATAAAATCAAATTAATAATATTATCATGTCAAAATAAATCTATAATTCTTTCAAAAGAGAGATTTAAATCATCTACAGGATCAAAAAGATGTAAACCTACTTTTTTTGAAAAATTCTTCATTTGTAATTTTTTTATATCATTTATAGAAAATTCTTAGGATGAATCTAAAAAATTAAATAAAATAAATTTCATATCTATTTCATTAAAACAATCACAAAAAATATTGATTTATTAACATTGTGTAAAAAACACGGTTATAGATATTAAACTAATTTTATATAAAAACATTACCTTTTATTTTCAAAATGTTTTTACATTAATTTATAATTCTTTTTTATAATAATAATATTAAAATGTGTGGTGAATAATTTCATAATTTATATCATGACCCCCTCCCCATAAAGTGTACCCCTCCTAGGCCGGTAATGTGAGAAGGGAGATAATGACCTCCGAGTCCCCCCTCTAGTAGGCCCGAGTTGGAAACTAGCACCGAGGGTATAATAACACACAAATGGGAGGCATTACCCTCTATGTGAACACATGCGTAATAGAGAGATAATATAGACCCCAAAAAACTCCAACTAAGAACTGGAATATAAAAGAAAACCCAAGTGCACAAATGATATGTCATGAAAAAGTACTACAACTGAAAGGGGAAAAACTACAAGTACCCAAAATAAAGTAAAATATCAGCAACCACAAGCCTTGAGAGATCATGCAACCACAAGCTAGTAGAAACCATCCTGATCTCCAACCCACTCCAAGTGAACTGAAAAAAATAGTAAATAAATACATAGGGTGTGTATAACAGTATACTCCGTTGGATCCTCCCCGAAGCCTCTTGTTAAAAAGTAATGAATGCATGTTAGAGAAAAATGAATAACAAGTGAAACTAACTCATCACCTAAACAGGTAAACTATGTTCCCATCCTCACCATGGATACTCTCACCAAGTAAGTCATTCAATAATATAGCATATAGTAAATAATATCAATGGTACCCCACTACTACTTCCCCACTGGTTTTCCACTTTGCCCTAATGTCGCACGTCCAAAGCATCTCTCTCAAAAAAGGCGTTCCTGCAGACACCTGGGCGAAGCACCACAGTATGCACCTCGTGAAACACAAATTCTTGACCGCAGACACCTGGGTGAATCAACACACAATCCTCACAACAAAAAGTAAACAGGTAGTTTCTGGGACCCAACACAGATCACATAACATGTATCATACGTCGGGTATTATACCTCAAGCCATTACATCCTATGCACATGACAAATATAGTAGTCTATAAGATACTATATCCATAATATATGTCAGTGAATAACCACAATACATTATAGCCCCCTACACACATATATGGGGAAAACTAACCATTGTGCATGTCAGCACTAGTAACTACCAAGTCAAGAGAGAGGTGCCAAAGAGGATTGTCATCCATCATCCTCCAACAAGAATGTTTGGGAAAACACCAACCCCGGGCTCAGAATCCTCGGGGGGTCAGTTTCCCTTACTGACATGGTATAGTAGAGTATAGAAACACAAATATTACAGGATATACTATGAGTCACAACCATACTATGGGAATAACCTAGTCTTATACACAACTATAGCTAACGTCTCCCAGACTCTAGGATGTTATTTCTAAGACTAGGTATCCTTTAATAACACCACAAAACCAGATATTTATTAGATTACTTCATTCCCTATTTCATCAGTTCTAATGTATGTTAATTAATTCAATAAACATTAATTAACCATGAACCATTCCACATTAAAATTCATTATAATCACACAAAAATTCCACAGTCCCTTTAATGGTTTTCAAGATCATCATTATATTCCGAAAAATCCAACCCCATGTGTTAACACCATTTAATCAAAAATTCATTACAGAATTGTGTTCCCATATTCCTAGACAATCTAGAAAATAATTCTATGATACTAACACAAAGGGGCTCAACACAGTGAGTAGATGTACAACCCATCGAGTCTTTTCCACCTATAGGAAGAGAGTAGACCCATTCTCCCATGATAATCAAAACAAGGAAGGCACGTGACATACCCTGCATTTCTTCCCCTCTTTCGGAAGAAGGGTAATAAAGACCATCTACCATGAGCAGTGGGCAAAAGAAAACCACATAAAAAACCAAAGATACATTAAGCATCCAACAATCACATCCATCCCCTTTCTATCATCCCTAGTGTCCTCCCTAACACCCCCTTGAATAAGCCGAGAATCTCACTAGTTTAGGCGTCATCAGCTGCCACTACCAAAAGGCCTTTATGCCCCCACATATCACAACACCCATCTAGGGTCACGTCTCAACAAAAACAGTAGGAAAAACAAACATCAAATCCATTTGGCTATTGTCCCTTTAATAAACAGGAGGGAAACTCAGAACCCTTCATGGAATTATCAAACAATCAATTATTTAATCCATATTGAATAAACAGATTTAATTCGTAGGTTCCAAATTTGGGAAACCCAACCAGTAAGCTATCAAAAATGATTAAACATGCTTATGGATCCAATTTGATTAACCTAAAATTACAACAATAACAAGATTCGTTTTCATTACTCTTTATATTTACCCAAAAAATTATCAATTAATCGTGGTTTATGTTCTTTACTGATTTCCATCAAGAACAAACAGCTGAGCAAAGCCAGCATAGATATCACAGTATCTAGAAAAACAAGAGGCAATATCATACAATAAATAACAAATTCTTTATCCGGTTCAAAAATATTTATTATGTCAATTCCATTGTCATCTAGTGGGATTAAACATGCTAAAAATAAAGTTTCATATAAAATAAAGATAATTAATGAATCCCCTACCTCAAGGGGTTTTGATGAAAACCCCAACAAATGAAGAACACACAAGAAAGAATGGATGATTCTCCAAGAATCCTCCTTATATCTCTTATCCTAACACAACCAAGACCAAACTCATCACAATTGGCATCCACTCACATAGATCTACACATAATGGGTGTAGAACTAATAAATCATAAGAAGAGGAGAATTAGATCTAAGTAGATATATGAAAAAAAACAAGAAAGATCACGCAACTCAAGAAACTAGATTCGATTTTCCAAGATAAGCCTTCAGATCGCCTCTAAAATGCTTCGGAGAGGTTCTCCTACCTTCAAGGGATGGTAATCCCGAGTTATTGCCGCTTAGGGGATCAAATGAGTAAGTTAGAGAAAAATAGATGAGATCCACAATTATAGGTTCTAATTTAAGTTCCCACATGGTTTCCTGGCACGGTTAGACAAACCGTGCACTAACTGTGCAGTCACTACTACCTCACCAAACACTGCTAGCATGGATAGGCCGCACTGTTAGAAAAATAGTGCGCTAACCGTGTGGTATCCACTACCTCCATGATTACCTACACACATACTGGCCGCACGGTATAGAAAAATCACGCATAGGCCATGCGAAATCCACTTCCCTTTAGTTTTCCTTAATGACTCACCCAAACACACCCCCAAGTCCCTCCTTCAAACCAAGTGTATTTAGAAACATCAAAAGTACCTGAAGAAGTAACGTGATGTTACAGTTCAAAACTGTCAACCATTGAAGCAGTTCATCAGATATGATGATTTTGGAAAAGCAATGGGGATAAGTTACCTTGACCTCCCGGAATGCCTCTAACATTGTTTTTTTACAACGTAGTGGACCGAAGAGGTTTGGGCCATTACATCAGGTACCTATCAAAACATTGTCGTCCTTGAGAATCCAAAACCCACATTAAGAGAAAACGAAAAAGGTTCTGAACAACCACCCATTGAGATACCTCTCAAAAGAGAGAAATCCACAAAAACATCAAAGGGAACCATGTCATAAACATGAAAGTTTCATAACAATGTAAGTTATATCGATACATGAAAGGAGTTACAAATTGAACAACTATGGGTACTGAGAACGTATATGTGACTCACGTTCTCAGGTTCTCTCCACCAAGCCACCGTGTTTCCACAAGACACGAACTAATTGAATAGAACACCCACACAACACCTTATCCTTGCAGTCTTAGATCTCCACAGGTTGCTCTTCAATGGTTTCATCATCATCAACATTGATCTCTCCCAAATCGATGATATGAGAGTCATCATGAAAATAACATCAGAGTTGTGATACATGGAAAACATAATGTATCTAACTCATCTGTGGGGGAAGTGATACTCGATACTTCATAGAAACAACACAAGCTAACACCTCAAATGTCCCAACAAACAGGAGAGAAAGCGTACTTCCATGACCAAACCTTCTCCCCCATGACGTGTAGTGACCTATAAAAACACATGATCACCAAAATTATACTCTAGGGGTCTCCTTCATTGATCGGTGTATGATTTATGACAATATTGTGATGTCTTAATCCACTCACGAATCACATGAACCATCTCTGTTGTATTCTTCTCTTGTTCCGGTCTGAGAATTGCAGACTCTGCAACCCCAATCCAGCACAATGGAGATTGGTATAGTTGGACATACAATGCTTTAAATGGAACAATACCGATGGTGGAGTGAAAACAATTATTGTAGGAGAACTCCACCAAGGGTATGTGCCTCATCCATGAACCTCCAAAATCAAGAACATAAGAGTGTAACATGTCTTTAGGAGTCTGGATGGTTCGCTATGTTTGAACATATGTTGGAGGATGAAAAGTGGTGCTAAGTCATTTTTGAGAACCAAAATAATGTTAGAGACCTCTCCACACCTTAGAGGTAAAATGAGGATCTAGATCAGAAATTATAATCCTAGGGACTCCATGAAGTGTCACCACCTCTTCTAGATACTACATCGACAAAACTTCCACTGATCATGACTCCTTGAATTCTATAAAGTGGGCTGATTTTGTTAAATGATCCACTACCGCCCAAATAGCATCATGTCCTCCTGGAGCTCAATGTAGACTAGTAACAAAGACCATTGAGATGTCCTCCAAAATCCAATGGGGAATATCTAATGGCTGGAGAATACTACCGGGAACACGGTGTTCGGCAATTAGCTTCTGGATGACAAAACATCGAGACACAAACTCTGCAACCGCACACATCAGCCGATGCACCAAAACTGACTTTTCAAGGCTCGGTACATCTTTGTCACGCCAGGATGTACTGCTAAAGGTGATCTATGGAACTCTATGATAACCATCACATGTATTGTAAATGGAACAAAATGATTTCCAGGATACAACACTTTGTGTTGTTCATCCTCCGACCAACTATTAGGGGCCTCACCACAATCAGCTCGTTCTCTCCAGACCTACAACTCTAGATCTCCTAACTGGGACACTTCAACATTCTGCATCAGGTATGACTATACCATCATCTGAAAAATATAGCCTCTACCCCCAACTTCTCCCATATCAAGATGTAATGCTGAAAATTCTTCAATTACTCTCCAAGAATCACCGGATTCACGTACAACATTAGTATGTGACTTTTGGCTCAACACATCAGCTCCAACATTCCCTTTTCCAGGTGTATATGATATTTTGATGTCATATTCCTATAAAAACTCCATCCACCGACACTATCCTATATTCATGTCACGCTGGGAGAAAACATACCTCAAACACTTCTTATCGGAAAAAACCACAAATCTCTCACCAATGAGGTAATGTCTCCACAAATTCTGAGAAAAAACCACAGATGCCAACTCAAGATCATAGGTGGAATAGTTTCATTCACGGGGAAGTTACTGGAGTGACCCATAAGAAACAATTGACCTCTGCTTCCTGAGAACACATCCTAACCCTAGATGTGAAGCATCGTAAAATACATCAAACTGAACTGCCTTAGGTGGAAGACAAAGGAATGTATAACTTACTAAATTCTATTTTAGATACACGAATGCTGCTTGACACTGATCAGTCCATATGAATATCTGTTCCTTACTAGTCAATGTTGACTGTGAAGTAGCAACTTGTGAAAAATTGGCTACGAACCTGCTGTAGTAGCCAGCGGGACAAAGGAAACTTCACACCTCTGACACTGTCTTGGGGGCTTCCCAAGACACAACTGCTTCAATATTATATGGATCCATAGCTACTCCCTATTGGGACACAACATTCAATATGAAATGGACTTTTCAAGCCCAAAACTCACAATTAGAAAACTTCCCATACAGCTGATGTTGACGAAGGACTCCCAAAATGGCTTGTAGATGCACTTCATGCTCCTCTTCAGACATAGAGTATACAAGGATGTCATAATTGAAAACTACAAAGATCTTTTCTAGGAACTCTCAGAATTAAGTATTCATCAATCCCATGAATACAGTTGGAGCATTCGTCACGCCAAATGGAATTACAACAAACACATAATGCCCATGACGACAACTGAAGGATGTCTTCAGGATATCCTCATCCTTCACACTCATATAATGATATCCTAGCCGTAAGTTGATCTTTGAGAACCAACTTTCACCCTTTAGTTGATAGAATAATTCATCAATCTGCGAGAGAGGATAGAAATTGTTTATTTTCACTTTGTTTAAGAGATGATAATCGGCACACAACCTCAAACTGCCATCAGCCTTCTTCACGAATAGAACTATTGTACCCCGCTGTGACACACTTGGCCAAACAAAACCACACATTAATAGACCATCAAGCTATATGCATATCTCTCGTATCTCAGAAGGGGTCAACCTATATAGAGACATAGAGATAGAAGTCACAATTGGTTGTAGTTCTATCCCAAAATCGATCTCTCGTCGAGGATGTAATGCTACAACCCCTTCTGGAAAGACATTATGGTACTCTTCTACAGCCCTAGAAAATTCCAATTGTTGAACCACTGAAGAACTCAGCATCATCTCGGCCATCATGGACGATAAGGATGTAATGTGCCTATGACCCATCTGAGGATCTCGCTCACCAACAAACACCACTTGCTCTCCATCAGTACCAAGGAAAACAACCTGCTTCCAGAAGCAATCCACGATAGTCTGCACCGAATACAACCAATCTATGTCGTGGATGACATCATATGGTTGTATTCGTAAACATATGAGTCTTCCCACGAGTGACATTTCCCCAACACTAGCTCACAGACACTATATACATCAAACAAGTTAGCTCGACCTCCAACTGGTGTAGTTGATGCCAAGGGCACTGGTAGCCTCACTACCTCAAGTCCCAAACCATGGAAAATGGTAGGAGAAAGGAGGATTTTGTCACTCCTGAATCAAAAAATAAATACATCATGGTAGAAAACATGAAAAGGGTACCTCGAACAACACCTGGCTCACCTGGGGTTAGAAATGCTAGAGCATGAAGCTAACCACGACCTCTTCTATGGCCTCTCTGACCCTGATGATGACCACCACCCTAGCCACACTCTGCTCTTTGAGGATGGGGATCTTCATGGGGCTTTCCTCTGCTTTCCCCATCTACCCTCTATAGATCTAAAGCTGGTGCAACTGGATGCTGCTGCCTCGGCTGGAACTCCCTCAATGGAGGAACCTGGAGGGTAGCACATGTTTCACGATGGCCACTCTGAACGGTCGGGCACTCCCACTGCTGATGACCATTACCACCATATGAAAAAAAGAAACTGATCCCTTAGCATAGGAATGAGGGTTTCTCCCTCTGGAGAAATGAGATGTGAAGGGATGGGACCTACCCCTAGGTGAATAGAAACTCTTCTGGCCTGAAAACTAGAAACCATGGACCGCAGCTTTACTTTGTGAGGGATCATGATGATCCCCCTATCATGATGATCCGGTCCCGGACAATGTCCTCTTGACAACATATTCCCTCTCCATAACCTGAAGATTTGTATTTTTCATAAATTGAGTGACCTTGTGCTGGATCTCTAGACTCAAATCCTCGTAAAAATGCCTCGCCCTGGGCTCCTCATTTGGTAACAGGTCCGAAGCATATCATAAAAGGTTCCTAAAAAAATTCCAAAATCTCGAACACTGAAGCTCCACATTCGAAGGGTAAGAAGATCTGAGCGACTAGATGCCTTCGCATTCGAAGAAAGAAAATAGACTATAAATCTCTCTCATAACTCCTCCCGTGAGATCGCTGACTCCTCACGATCCCTGAGGAACAAGAACCACCAATGCCTTGCAGCTCCCCACAACATCGTCAACGTTAAGGACACCCAGTTCTCTTTCTGAGCACGGATCGAACTGAATCCTATCTCAACCTCATCCAACCTGTATTCTATGACTACATCTTATACAGAGCCCTCAAACTTCTACAGACTATAGCCCTGAAACTCTCAGAGAGTCTTCATCCAAGTGTCATTCTCGTCAACCTATACCCTGTGGCGACCTGCTGGAACAGTTTGCTGAACATTATATGTGCAAACCTGAAAAGGACGTCGACCTAGAGCCATACCTATGAAATAACATCCATTATAGTTCCTAAACCTGGAATATGGAAGTCTCAACATTAATTAAAAAATTTTCTTTTATTAATTTTTGGTTAACCTATACCAAGGTCTACCCATTCAAACACAGGAACAAAGAATAATGATGCATGATCCTTTCCTAGGCCTCTAACCTGGAACTAATATCCCCTTGTTTAGTAGCCATTGTAAACTTAGAGGTCCGTACATAATAACATAGGGGGCCCTAAACGCAAATGTCTCAGGCAGTCTCGAGTGTTTACCTCACATGCTAAACATGAAAGAAACCATTTCCCTAAAAACCCATGAAACCTCACCTGTTCCTACCTCCAACCTCTATCATATCCCTCAACAAGACCTCTGATACCACTCTGTCACGTCCCCCTCCCCAAAAGGTGTCCCAATATTAGGAAGAAAATGTGATAGGGGAGATAATGACCCGAGTCCCTCCTCTAGTAGGCCCCGGGTTGGTGACTGGGACCGTGGGCATAGTATCACACAAATGGGAGGCATTACCCACTAAGAGAACACATGCGTAAGATATAGATAATAGAGACACCAACCTACTTCAAATAAGAATTGTAATATAAAAGAAAACCCAAGTTAACAAATGAAATGTCATGAAAAAGTACCACAAATGAAAGGGAAAAAACGACAAGTACCCAAAATAATGTAAAACAGCAAAAACCACAATCCCGATCAACTCCTGCAACTAAAAGCTAGTAGTTACCAGCCGGATCTCAAACCTGATCTAAGTGACCTGAAAAAAGAACAGTTCATATATACATTGGGTGAGTTTAACAGTATACTCAGTAGGATCCTCCCTTAAGCCTCTAGTGAAAATGTAAAGAATACATGATAAATCATAGTGAATAAAAATTGAAACTAACTCAGCACCTAAACAGGTATACTATGTTCCCAACCTCACCATGGATACACTCACCAAGCAACACATACAAGAACATAGCATATAGTAAAGAATATCAAGGGTACCCCGTTACCACTTCCCCACTAGTTTGCCTCTTTTCCCCCATGTCGCATGACCTAAGCATCTCTCTATAAAAAGGCTTTCTTGCAGACACTTGGGCGAAGCACCACACCATCCTATCAACCAAAAGTAACCATGTAGTTTCCGGGAGCCACCGCAGCTCGCATAACGTGTATAATACATCGGGTATTATAACTGAAGCCATTACAGCCAATACATGTTACACCTATATTAGTCCATAAGATATTATATCTCGAATATATTTGTGTGAATAACCACATGCCAATACATCCCTCCACACTCATATATGTCGAAAACGAACAATTTTTTTTATCGGAAAAAGTAACTACCAATAGAAGAGAAAGACACCCAATGGGGTAGTCAGCCATTCATCCTCCCACCGGAATTATTGAGGAAAACAACCTCGGGGCTCGGAATCCCTGGGGTGTCAGTTTCCTATATTGACAGGGTGGAGTAGCGAATAGAAACACAAAAAGTATAGGATATAATATAACTCACAACCACATTATGGGAATAACCTAGTATTAGACAAAACTGTAGCTAACATCTCTCAGACTCCAGGTTGCTATTTTTAATACTATGTATATTTTAAGAAAACCACAAAACAATAGCTTTATTAGATTAATTCATTCCCCTTTTCATCATTTATACTCTATGTTAATTAATTCATTGAACATTAATTAACCATGGACCATTCCACATTAAACTTCATTGCCATCACACCCAAAGTCCACAGTCCCTTTAAAAGTTTTCAACCTCATCATTACGTTCAGACAACTCCAACCCCATGAGTTAACACCATTTAAACAAACATTCATTATATAATTACTTTCACATATTCATAAGATTTCTAGAAAATCATTTTATGATACTAACACAAAGGGGACCAACACGATGAGTAGATGTACTACCCATCGAGTTTTTTTGGCCTATAGCAAGAGCGTAGACCCATTCTCCCTTGAGAAGCTAAACACAGATGTCATGTGTCATACCTCGCATGACTTCGCCACTTTCGGATGAAGGGTATGAAAGACCATCTTCCTTGAGCAGTGGGGAAAAGTAAAGCAGATAAACAACCAATGAAAGAGCAAGCATCCAACAATCACATCCATCCCCTTTCCATCATCAATGGTGTCCTCTCCGACACCCAAATGAATAAGCTGATTCATCTCACCAATCTAGGCATCATCCACTTCCACAAACAAGGGGCCTCTATGTCCCCACATATCACAACACCCATCAAGGGTCATGTCTCAAAACAAATAGTAGGAAAAACAAACATCACAACGATTGGGATATTGGCCCTTCAATAAACAAGAGGGTAACTCAGAACACTTCAAGAAATTATCAAACAATCAAATCATTAACCCATCTTGAATTAAAATATTTAATTCATAGGTTCCAAATTCGGAAAACCAAACCAGTAATCTACTACAAATGATTAAACATGCCTACTACGCCAATTTGATTAACAAAAAATTACAACAAGAACCAGATTAGTTTTCATGACTCTTTATCTTTAGCCAAACAATTATCAATTAATCCTGGTTTACGTTCTTTATCGATTTCCATAAAAAACAAACATCTCAGAAAATCATTCATAGATATCACACTATATAGAGAAACAAGAGCCAATATCATACGATAGATAATAAATTCATTATCTGGTTCAAAAATATTTATTATGTCAAATACATTGTCATCCAGTGGGATTAAACGTTCTAACAATATGGTTTTACATACAATAAAGATAAGAAATGAATCCCCTACCTCAAGGGTTTTTGACGAAAACCACAACAAACAATGAACGAACAAGAAAGTCGAGTTGATTCTCCACAGATCCTCTTTAGATCTCTTCTCCTAGCACAAACAAGACCAAAATCATCACACATGTTATCCATATACATAGATATACCCATATTGGGCGCATATATAAGTAACTGAAAGAAGAGGAGAAGTAGATCTAATTAGATCTAAAAAACCAAAAAAGAACTATCACATTCCTCAAGAAACCAGCATCGATTCTCCATGAGAAGCCTTCAGATCACCTCCAAAATGAATTGAAGAGGTTCTCCTACCTTTAAGAGAGGGTAATCCGGAATTATGGATGCTAAGATGCTCAAACAAAACAGTTAGTGGAAAAACGGTTGAGATCCACAATTTTAGGATCTAATTTAAGTGCCCACACAGTTTGCTCACACGGTTAGACAAACTATGCGCTAACCGTGCGGTTGCTACTGCCTCGTCAAACACTCCTTGCATGGTTAGGCCGCACAGTTATACAAGTCATGCACTAGCTGTGCATTAGCCACTGCCCTTAAGAATACCTACGCACAGTCTGGCCTCACGATTTAGACAATCCTTTCACAACCCCTGCGAAAGCTACTTCCCTTTAGTTCTCCTTAAAGATTGTCCCAAACACACCCCCAAGTCACTACTCCAAACCATGGGTAGTTAGAAACATCACAAGTACTTGAAGATGTAATTTGATGTTATAGTTCACAACTTTATACCATTGAAACGGTTTATTGGAAAGGAAGATTTTGGCAAAGCATTGAGGATAAGTTACCTTTTCCTCCTGGAATGCCTCTAACACTGTATTTCCACAAAGTAGTGGACCAAAGAGGTTCGGTCCATTACAATTTATTTCATACTATTAATTTCCACCATTCTTACTATTATTTTCTAATGGTATAATTTAAATAATAATAATAATTTTTTTTATTCTCTATGTGTTTTATCATTTACAATGTCATAAATAATGTTTCCATAAAAAACATGTCTTGTTACAGTTATCAGCCGTAGTCTCATTGTGTATGTTCATGTTCCCACCAAATTTGATTTTATGAAATCACCCATACCCAAAAATTTTGTTTCCCTAAATTGTATATGAGTAAATGATACATAATTTATGAAAAACATTTGGTATTTGATATGATTCATGTCTAATACAATTTGAAACAAATATATTCTATAAACAATTATATTGGTATAAATCTACAACAACAACCAAGTCATTGTTCATGGGGTTTTCAACCCAACGATTATTTTTTCTTTATAATAAACTACATAAACTAACCACTAGAAAATTATATCATCCTACAAATTATATATATTTAGTTCTATAATTTTGGAATATTTATTTCATTTTTGATGAATTTTCATAATAAAATGAATTAATTAATTTAGATTACTTCAATAGATAAATAAAATGAATTTATTTATCTCTACTTAATACCTAATACATTTTTAATAACATTTTTATATGAATATAGTACTAACAATAATGTAATAATGAATAAAATATCCAATTTATTTAGATAAAATAATTAAAATTTATATATATTATGTTCGTTTAGTCATACACAACATATATTAACATTGAACTATATTTTAGAGTAATCAACCCTCAAAATTTTAGATTCTTTAAATAAGCATGGAATTATAGTATGAGTTTTTTTCTAGCATAACATTATTAACATCAATGATTGACCAAAAAGTCATGAAATGATGTAATGAAGATAAAGGTGTGGAGGAATTCCATTTTTTCAGGATTGTGGAATCCACCTAATCGGTCAAGTAACTACAAGTTAATATCTATGTGACAAATATTCCTTCAAAAAATCATTTAAATATCCTTTTATTCCAATATATATGTTATGGGATTTGGAATAATTCCACTGAAAAAAATAACTTTCATGTTACTCTATTCCCTAAGAAGAGGTTATTTGTTCTTTAAAATCACATTAATAAAGTTCCTTGCCAAGAGGCCAATGGGGAAGAATTATCTCTTTATAAATACAATTTGTATAAAAATATAAATATAAAATATTTCATGATATATTCCATGTAATTTATATAATAAATTAACATTCGGATATGGATTCATAAATATTGATGTATCACATGAATGATTTGTATCATGTTAAGGTAGGACAATAGAGATATTATATCTCTAATGCTCTACTCATAGGCATACATATGGAGTTGATTACAACCTATCCCTATGTAATAAATATTATTGTTTACATATATATATTTGAAATTTGTGTTATTAAAATCTATAGTGATAAGTATATAAATTATATCATTTCATTACTACCTAAATTATTTTATAGTTTTACATTGATCCATACAATTAACCGAGTGGAGTGGACAATTATTAAAATTCATAATATTGTTTGTTATGATGATGAGGATTTAGAGTGTGAAAATTCCATAGTCCATGTTGTGAATATTTAATTTCATATCATGGAAATGGGCTCAAGTCACACTCCATTTATTAAGAACCTATTAACCATCCTTCCTTCAAAATGATGATCCAATGGTATGTTAAATAAGTTGAATATGTATGTCTTTCAGTTATAAAAAATTACCATAGATGTTTAAATGAAAATAGATGTAATTGTATTTTCTAGTTAAATACCTTATCATGTGAAATCATTATATTTCTATACAAAACATAATATATAAAACTTTTTTCAGAAAAATACTTATTGAAATGAAGGAACTGTGTAAATATTAAAAGATTTATATTTCAAATGGTGGATATTCAGGTAGTGAAAGCAGTAAAAACATTGTCAAATATATATTAACCAAAATAAATCTATTTATAAAGGGAATTATATTTTATTTATAGATCTTTTATTCTCTTCCATATGTTCTTTGGAACATTAACTCTGTTTCATTCATTGATATATATGGTATTAGTTTATACGTTGAATATAATGGTTTCTTTGGTTATTTTTATGTCACAATTAAGTAATGATCTATTTGTATTATATTTGAAAAAACCCAAATAATAGAAGTATACAATAAATCATGTTCACATGACTAATACTACCCCCTATTGTGGCATCACTACCATAGTATCTTATATTAAAATAATGGGACAAATTAAAAAAAAGAAGGTGTTTATGAATCATTTGATCTAAGACGACTCGAAATATGGAATGTTTTTTTTGGTTTAAACCATATCAAATAACCATTAATAGACTCATAAAAAGTGATATATATATTCAAGTATTTATATATAGTGCCATCTGTGGACTATTTTCTGAAAAAAATTTTAAGAGTATAGTATTATATAAATTCATTTAATACTAAATGGATTAGAGATGAATATATCTACCTGATAATGAATTAGTATGATGCCTTTGCGTAATTCAATGAATTAAACAATGACCTAGTGTATCATCATTGTGTGGTGATAATGTACCTCCAATATTATGACGGTTGAGAATATATAAAAAAGTGTTTATAAACATTAAATGGGATTTTTGGGAAAAAATGGAAAATCCCACACATTCACTATAGTGGAATAACATTATAAAAACATGTAATCATACATTTCATAAAATAGTATGGTCGATTATTGATAAGGTAAATCATCGATTATATTTTTGTAGATATACATTAATATTGTAAGAATAATGATTAATATTAGTTACATCTAATGCGGGAAAAAGATTTCCATTACACTTATTTATTATAAATTCACTTACTTTTTAACATACAATTTTATAAATATATGAGAAATTTATTAGGTATAATCATAGAAAAATATCACTCAAATTCATGATGTTTATATTAATAATATATATTATGAAAACATCAGATATTTAAAATATAATCTCTTAGAGAAGAATTTGACTATCAGAGGAAAATAAATTATATTTTAGATTCATAATATTATTATGATTTTTTGTGGGAGATATATTGACTATGATAATATTGATGCTCAAGTAACACAACAGATTTTAAATGAAAATATTTCCTAGGTCCCCATTAAATAAAATATTCATGAATAAAAAGTATTTTTTACAATAACCAAAATTTAAAGAGAACCTGATATGTATGGTTTTCTAGTAATAGAACATTATGACTCATTAGTGGTTGAAAATAATGAACCTTGCTATAATAAATAGGTTTTAATGATGTAAACATCTGCCTAATTGAATGAATTAATTATTTTTGAGATGAATTCCATGTATAATAACCATTTTTTGTTTTTGGATGACATTCCAATATATTTATTGACTATTTATAGAAAATAGTTATTCATGAAAAAATTTCAGATAAAAGGTAATGAATGTAATTATACATAAATTATAGAGACTATTTTATTAAACATCCATCATGAATTAACTCTGAGGAAACCAATTATCTTATATAATATTTTTAATACCTGAAAATATAATTTTTTATTGAAACATTCTACAGGTGTAAAATTTGTAAGATGGATTACAAAATAGATTTCTATTATGGGATCCTAAATGAATCATTTGTAATAAAAACCTAAATGGTTTTTAAATCAATTCAATTTGGAAAGGTTATTAAATATGAGGATAAAAACTTGTGGATTGAATCAAGAATAATGTTCATGGATCATTTGATATGATGAAATATTATAATAGTTTTGTTTCAGTAACTATAAATATGATCCATGTGTCTAAACGTGGTTTAGGGGTAGTACAGTTGGTATCAGATGTGTATATTCTATTGACATATTACATATTGGAAATGATGTACCACTATTATATTTATAGATGGGATTGATACTAATGTATTCACATAGAAATATTCCGATGTATCCAACAATATGTGGATCGAGATCATTCATGATAGATATAAGAGGATACATGTTATATTATAAGATATATACATTCACTACTTATTTAAATGATCCAATATGAAACAATATTTGATAGGATTGGATGTAGTGTCACATTATATATATAATTTCAATAGAATTTATATGTGGAAATTAAATGAGAAATAGTGAATCAATAGGATCCTCTATAATTTTGTTATAGGATCAACAATGTATTATATGATATATACTATGATTGAAGTTTTCAATACCTTTATCATGGTTGGAAGATTCCATGTTGATCATGCTTAACAATTTTTGTATACAATTATAAACAACCAAAAGTATCATTGAATAAAATTCAATATATTCATAGTGTTTTGAGATGATGATGAACTAAAAAATAGAATATATACTTATTGTTGTCTTTAAACATATCTAAATTATTTTAAATCAATGTCATGAATTGTCTCCAAATTCAATGCAGTATCTATGAGATTGTAGAGTACCCAAAAACCAATTTTAATTGATTCTATGATTTATATCATGTGTATTGTGGTGATTCATAGGGTCGATTATGTGGTTTTGATATATATCTATTTATAATATTATGATTTGGTTCCTATAAGTAAATTAATTATCATATTAAACAATGAAAATACTTCAATGTTTTCTCTCACAAAGGATCCAGGGTACTATAAAATGGAAATTCAAATACAATATATGTTTCACCTCCTAATATATTTTTTCTTGTGGGGAGATGTTGTAGTGTGTATATTTTATATTGACTAAAATGTGGGAGACTGTTTGGAAAATTCCATATATCACAAAAAAATGATTTTCATTTGAGATAAAGTTGAATGGATTTTTTTAGTCAGGATTTATGAAATTAGTGTTGTTATATTAATTTTTTTTCATTGAACAATATTCAATAAATATTGTGATTCCAAATATTCACTATATTTTATATTAAAAAATTATAATCACATTTTTTCTTTTACTATTTTTGGCATTGGGTATCATGATACTCTAAGAGTAACCATAATACATAATAGTCTTTCCAGTTATTCATTATATTGATAAAATAGATTTTCCATGAAAATATTCATAAATATATGTTATATTGTTGATTTATATCATTTCTTAAGCTAAAAAATATAAATTATACTGGGAATGGGGATTCAGAGGAATATGCGGAAATGTTTTATAGTTTCCAGCTATTATTATTAAATATATGATATTATGTTAGCATTAAACACCTTCATGAAAAGAAAATTTATTTGTGTCACTTTATATGACAATCCTTAAATATTATTACTATTCTATAGACTATGTTAATATAGTTATTAATCAATATTATTAGTCATGTACATTTGTGTATTTAAAAGAAATTGGGATGACACAAGTTCTTGGTGAGGTAAGACACATTTATTGTGTGATGAACAATATTTCATTAATGGATATTGTGGGAAATGGGTTTCCTACATTTTATATTAATTGAATTTGATATCACAATCCCTATTGTAAAAATTTAATAGCCTTGTTAAATCCAGGTTAATGGAGGTATGTGTATTAATTAATTTCTAAAAAGTCAAGAATTTTATATTGATCATATTGGTCGATGAATCCATCATGAAACCAACTTGATAAGTTATATCATAAAAATGGGATTAGATTACACAAGTTTTCTTCATTTTATGTTGTGTCTCATTGATATAATAAATTATTACAACATGGGATCCTTGACATGTTGACTGACAGTATAATTAAACATTGGGAGACTCCATCTAATGAAACATAGAAAAATTCATAGATGGTCAAACACAATTTATAAACAAATCATTACTTAATCATTAATTTTATTTAACGTTAATAATTTTTAATAAATATTTATTATTAATTATTAATGGTTTCTTTAGTGTGTATCTTTTGTCACTTGTTATTATTAAGAATATTTTATGAGCCAAATATTTAATAAATAATTATTTTTAATTTTGTGAATATAATATTTATTTATCTATAAGTGAATAATGAAATAAAATTACTTTTCATACATTTATACATTATTAATGGCCAAATAAATATTTTGAATGAGTGACTGCCTCTGTATAATGGTCATTTGGGAAATAATATATACAAAATATTAGATTAATTTTTTTAGTTAATTTAGTTGTGAATTTATATCTGATAAACTCAATGATAACATCCATGTTATGAAATAATAAAATATTAATTTTTACTAATATAATTTGGTACCGTATATAGTAATGAAATAATAAGAGAACATCTGATTTTTATATTTTATATCCTTATTAATATTTTCACATAAGTTTATTTTTTCCATTAAAAATGTTACCAATTTTATTTGATAGAGAAAAACAACTCAAGATAATTCTTTCAAGAAATTGAGAACCCCCCCCCCAATGATATCAAAAACGTTTAGTGATCCTCCACCATCACCACACTTGATTCTAGATAGATCAAAAATAATTCTTGTTGGATGAAATTTTCATGGAGTTCATGTATGATTTCTGCTAGAATTAGTATCATCAACATTGGAGATTGAATATTACAGTAATGATGAAGGGAGATTCATCATAACTATACAGGTCCCAATTAGATATAAAGGACACGTGAATCTTAGTTTTTACTAACAACAATTCAATGAGATGTTTTTATGTTCATCAAGGATTAAATAATTTATCAAAGGGAAATTATTTAACAACATAAATTACTAAAAAAAACTTAATGAGTATATATGTTGTTCCGATATTATCATATACATTACTATATAATTCAATAATATATGTCTTTATAAGAATATTCAATTTATATCTATGATCTACCATTACTAATAAGAAAAAAATAAGTTATGAATTCCTTACAAGTGGTTCCACTATGAACACTTCCTTGAAATAAGTGTACCCTTGAAAAAATGGAGTACTAGTCATTAATTTTGAAATAAATTTTTCTAGTGAAAATATAGAAAACAAATTTATATATCAACATCGTAATTTTTATTTGGTTTTAATTTATGTTAAATATATTACACTAAATTTTCAGGAAAAGTATTCCTAAGTGAAACAAGGTTCATTGAAATAGTGTTTTGAAACTTGATGTTAAAAGATATATAATTATTTTCATTTATATATAGTATATTAAATTGTAATAATATATCAATAATATATATTTGAATTATAGTTATCCACAGTTTATGTATATTAACATTAATAATGTTTTTTATAATGCTTGAAACATCACACAAATAGACACCCAATGTTCGTATTAGTCTAGTTACTTTGGATATAAGGAAACATAAACATTGGTACATAAGTGAGATTCATTATATCCAACTGGTTTCTATAAGACTATCACCATTCATAAAAACATCACAGATAATACATATCTTTACAACATTACTAAAATAAACATAAAGAGTAGTGATATGAAATGCTTAGTATGGGTAAAAAACGAGATATGTAAACCTATGTCTGGCCATAATGTTATGAGAATGTGATAATGATATTATAAGATCTCACCATGTATAAAAAGGATCACTAAAATAAATCATGGAATAATGGTTGGAAGTTAGTGAGACATGAATCATGGGGGAATCAAGTGAATAATCTATGAAGTCACTATATAGGAATAAAACATAGAATATGTGTCTTATACATATGAATATTAAATTATTTCTATAGAAGAAAATGCATTTCTAATGTGGCCATATTATTAGTATAGAATCATTCCACATACCATCATTGTAGTCATGGATATCTCCGATTACCATCATATTAGTCAAGGATCACTCCTTAGATCATCGTACTGGAAATATCCCATTATTGAACTGAGTTCACACTACATTCTAGTCATTTAAATATCTAGAGATATAAATAGCTTCCTAATTCATTGTAGGGATATATAGACATCACATAATAAAATAATACATACATATCAATAAATATCAAAAAAATTCATATAATTAACCATGGAAGGAAATAACTATCAAAAACATTTAATCATATCATTGCCTATAAAAAATTGATTTTCAATAATAATCCAATCATAACTCATTAAAAGAATTGGGTTTAATAATCATATTTCTATTGAAATAAAAAGGGTTTTCATAAATGTATGGTCATCGAAACATAAATCATTCAAAGAAATAATATGGGTTGATCATTTTAATAATTTCACACAATTTAATGTTTAACATATTATTATGAAATATGTGATGGAAACTAACTTTTTAAAATCATTTGAAAACATTTATTGTGTAATCTATCATTTATCCTTTGAATAATGATTTTTTTAAAATGGAATATTTTGGATACCTTTTTTATTATTAAATTACATGAATGTTTATAATGTAATATTTTAAAATAATGAAGAATTTTTAAATTAAATATTCATTAAAAATGAATTTAAAATATCAATTTGATGACATTTTTTATAAAGACTACATAATTCATGGATTTTGAATAAATATGTTATCCAGTTGAAGAGAGAAATGATGTATGAATTAAAAAACCTTTTTTTTCATCATAAGTAAAAAATAATGGAAAATGTATTAATAAATAAAATATCCGGATGAAACATATGTTCTGATAATTAAATAGATTTTTGGAAGTATGGATCATAAAATTTCATCATTTAAACATAATCATAACCAATTTGGATAAACTGTCAGATTGTTTCTATACAATCATATGACATGGAACATTGAATCAGTTGCCCCAAGTTAGAAAATGAAGTTATATGAAAAATAATATATCATGAAAATTAAATTAATGGTATTAAATTTTGATGTAATTATATATATATGAATTAAAAATATAGGTTCATAATTCCTCATGTGTCTCAATGAAGAAGAATTCAGAAAAAAATACTTTACCAATTTTGTCACATAGGAAACTGAAACCCCGTGAAAGAAAAATAATAAAATATACATGTAAATTAAAATATATTTAAGTATAATAATAATATAATAAATCAATGTGATGTTAACAGACCACATGTATGAAATAAATGTTTAACATGTCCGATGTCTAATTGAAAATTAAAGTGATACAATAAAACCATTACCTTATGTATTGACATTAATTGTAACTACTGGAAAAACATGTACAATAATTAATGGATTTTAATAAATCCATAAAATAACCATAATTAATATGTATAATTTATTTATATATTTTTTATTTGTTTTTTAATCAGTCATTAATAAATCTATATTAAATTTATGGTTAGTTTGATAACCCCCTTACTTTTCGTAGATGTTTTGACTTGTCATTCTTATTTGCGAAACATTGATCAAGATATCCTTATATCAAGAATGTAATCATTATATAAATATCATATATATTAATTATATTTTATTAAATAATATATCTAATTTTTATGTATGAAATTTAATAAACCAATCTTAGAGGTGGTAGGTTGTATGTATGCATGAATTTTTCGTCCATTTTATTGTTATATTGAAAAATTTTAAAATAATTTACAATTATATATATATATATAATACCATAATATTTGAAATTTTATTTCATATATATCAAATATTTTTTACTAAAATCATCCTTAATAAATTTAATGTAATCTTTGAACGAATCACATCACATTGAGGAGGTCTAGTCAACATAAAAACAGACGAAGTGATCAGGTTTCAAAAAATTAAATTATTGATGGTATGTTTTATATATAAAGAATATAAGAAACATTAAATTTTAAATATTTGATATATGATATAACAAATATACCCCATCAAAATTCGCAACAATTATTGGTTGTAACTAAAAAATGACAACATCATTTCGTGAGGTTGTAGTTTTTCGTACAAAATAACGGTAAGTTCGTTAACCATTGTATAGAAGTGCTTGTATGTGTAGCTGGAATTATTTTAGTAAAAAATATTACTATAAATTCTATATTAATATTTTTATATACAATTTTTAAAATAATATTTTATTTCATGGATAATGAAAATAAAACAATAAAATCATAAGGACTAATGTTACCTATTCTTTGGGTAATTGCTTTTTGTTTGATCAAAATGGATTACTTGGTGGGATTTAATCCAAAATTGAGGCCTCTAGAATTATATTATGTGTGTTTTGATATTTTTTTTTCAAATTTATAGTATTTAATTTCTTTATTGGTTTGAATTCGTTAGATAGGTGACTGTGTTTTTAAATTTTTGGAGGAGTGGTGTTATTGTAAATTTTGAAAAAGTGAATTCAAATCTCTCTTATAAATAGTAATGTAGATCAAATTAATATTTTATTTTGATAAAAGAGAGCATAATATAGAAAAATTATAAGGAAATGTATTTTAAAATGTTTCTAGATCATTTCACTTATACATTTACGGATTATTATCTTGTTAAGTTTAATATTACATTAATCAGTGTAATTAATTATAATTTTATTCAATAATAGTATTTGTAAAAAAGTATTATGAAATAACTAGAAATTAAAAATTATTCTTATTCCAAATATTGAATATTTTTTTCTACATACCAATTACATTATTTATATAAATTAATTTAAATTTAATCCGACATAATTCATTAAAATAAATGTTTCTTAAATACAAATGTTCAAAAGTTTGCTAATTTTTTTGATATTTCTTAGTGAAATTGATTCAAATAACATAAAAAATTATTAATTATTTTATATTTTTTCTTATTAAACAATAATATATATATATATATATAATTGATCATAATTAATAAATTTGTTCATATAATATTATTAATTTAAATTCAGTGTTCTTTATTATTCATCAAAAATTAAATATTCTCAAAAAAATACAAAACATTAATTAAATATATATTATGATATTATTATTTATAAATTGAGGATTAATTTTCATAATAAAAATATAAATTCTTGAATATTTTTATCAAAATACTTTCCCCATTAAAACGAGTAAAATTTATCAATTAAAAAATAAAACTTTGTTATTCATAAAATTTGATTTATTCTAATCTTATGTCTATAAAATCTATTAGATGTGGGTTAATATATTTTAATTAATATATAATATATTAAAAACATTCATAAGTAGTGTTTTCAAATTATTTATATAGAATGATTTTATACATTGAAATGTATTTATCTTAGAAAATAATTTTCTTTATATTAAAATAGCCCATACATTTATTTCTAGATAGAAGGGTTCATTTTCTTCACATGTTAAAATATTATATTAATCTTAAAATAAATCCTAATGGATATGTATGAACTATAATAATCTTTTTACGAAAATATTAATAATATATTGTAGTTCGGTAAAACAAGGAATTTTGTTGTAACATATGATATAAAATTAAATCAGTATAACATGTTACATTGTATAGAAAATGTGTTATGTGTACCGAAATTTAATATATGTGTATTTTTAGTGTAAGAGTAACATGGTTTTGTAGGAAACACTTTCCAAAATTGTTCTTTCCAATAAAAAAATATTTTTCATTTAGAGAAATATATTTTCTTAAAACTATTAAATTTATACAAAACATATATTTCACAAAATGTATGGAGATACATTCTACCAACCTAAATATTAAATTATTCCAAAATTATTATAGGTTATTATATATTTTATAAAATAATTTTTCTTTTATATAAATAGAGATAATAAAAATTAATACTATAACTTCATTTGAGAATGAAATATTGGAATCATAATAGCTAGAAAAGGTAACACATAAATAGTATTCCTCATTGATGAATGTTGGAGTCTTGTGAAAATATTATCTTGGAGTAATTTTGTAAATATTTTTATTGATTTATTATGTTCATAAATCAAAGAGGATTGAATGATTAATGGATATTCGAGAGACTAAAATTCATATAACTGTGATTATTTAAAAGGCCATAGGTTCAACAAATTTTTACGAATTATGAAAACAAGTTAATTCTATTTTTATTTATTATGATAATAAATTTTCTTCGAAATATATAATTTAATGATTTTAGAAATACCTCACACTTTTTATATTTTATTATTTTCTATTCCATTTATTATTATATGATATGATGGTTATTATTTATTCCCAAAAACATTATTAGGTAATGTGAACTGTAAATTGAATTATATGTCTTCTCATCCATTAAAATAAATATGTTATAACATGTATTAAAATATTCATAAATACACATATGGTGAGATAATAAAATCATATGTAAAATCATTTCTGACGATTAAAATATATGATTCTATAAATGATTAACCTTATATCCCATCCAAAATATGAAAATATGAAAAATTAGAATGTATTTCATGAAATAAGCATAACATTGATCCAAAATATATCACATGGAATCTCTTAGTTGTCACATTACAATAATTTGAATACCATAATTATATATTATCAAGATAAATTTTATCAACTAGAATTAAAATAAATTCTTTTGAAAAAAAATACAATTCTTACTTATTCAAAAGATTACAGTATATATTAACCAAGTCGAGGTAGTGTTAAACATCATCGGGGATGACATAAAAGTCATTTTAAAAAAAACATTAATTATTTCCTGAGTAATTGGTACTATAAAACTAACATTATCCAATTATACCATCTATTATTTCAATAACTTTTTTCCTAAACACCAATGACACAATAAGGGCTACCATCCATTAATTAAAATATCTTCATTCCATTTAAAACCCTTTTCTATTTCAATAGTTCAATTGATTAATTTTTTTATAAAATCATTAATAGAAAATAGATACTTCAGGATTCATATATCATAATTCTTTAATTATTATACATATTCATTTTAATAACCCACAAATATTCATAAACTATAACTCAGTATTCATGATCTTAACCCTTAATACCCCTTTTAAAAAATATATAATATGAATCATATTAGGAACCAACAAGAAAACATTACATAATATTGATTTTTATACAATAAAATACATTCATACACATTGAGTATCTTTTCAAATTTATAGTTTTATAGAAATCAAGAAAAAAACAAACCTAACATCCCATTATCATACATGAGGATACTACTAAAATTGTATCCACATTTTTCAGATATAAAACAAAAAAACATAATTTCATTGATATATATACATAACTTCTATATTGTATTTCTTTTTTTAACTTACACGTACTTATTGCCTATGGATTTTTTTAAAAAATGGTATGATCACAAAAATCCATATAAGTGATATAGGATAAGAAAGCAATACTCTAGTGATTACATAAAAACCAATAAAACTCTTTTCATAAAAACATGTTAACATTCAAAAAAACATCAGCTACATTCCTTGGGAAATATTTAAAATATCACTCTTACAATAACCCTTAAACATGGAATAACTATTTTATCAAATTCCATCTCTAGAGTACCCAATGCATTAGAGAACAATAATGGGGCTCACCCATCACATCTTGATATATTATGTGCTAAACACAACATATCTTGAGATATAATCAGTACAACCGTACATAACTATGTCCAAGAAACATGTCATGGTTATAAAGTGTCATGAAATCATGATAAACCACTCATGATATATATATATATATAATAACCATTATGAAAATTTTGAAAAATACTGTTAAAAATATATAAAAGGAATGTCCTTTAAAAATATAAATGGGGTTAGAATTAAGGTAATAGAATGTATATTTTTGTTCAATATAAATTAAAATAATATAACATAATATAAAAAATAATCAGAAAAATAATATTAATACCACATATTTAATAAAGAATAAAGATAACCCAATGATTTGAAATTGGGATTAGAATTCCCTTACCGTAGGTTCGTCTTACTTGAAACATGTTTAAACCTCATCCGGATATTTTATCCTTGAGATCCACTTGAAGACACTTTGTTATGGCCTTTTAGTGAGACCATATTGTCTTGGATGAAGTGAATATCCTTTAGGATTGGATTTTTATGAACATATAAAATTCATAAAGAATGAGAGGTGTAAAAGGAAGAGGGGAATGAGGATGGTATTTATAGTGGAGGACATGAGGGATTTTACATTATTTAAATCATTGTTTAAATATATTGGTCCAATACTATGAAAATTCATTATTATCATATTAGAAAGAGAATATCAGTTCAAAATAAGTTGTCTTAAATTTGTCACGATGTCAAAAATAATGAATTTAATTGATAATCCCAATATACGATATTTTACCGTTTTTCACTATTCATCAAAAATTCAAGAATTTCATAATAATACCAAAATCTCACCCTAACCATTTTTTGATGTTTATAATTCAATAATGTACTATATTATGGAAAATATGTATCTATATATGTTTAATTAATTTCTAAATAATGTCATATTATATTCGAAGTATAAATTTTTTTAAAACTATAAATCATTTTATATCACTTTGAAAAAGTAACCAAGATATATATTTCGTATAAACATAAAAAAATTAATAAATCAATATACTACTCATAAGGGTCGTATTAAAATTCATAAAAATATTTCTGGGGGTATTTTACTTTTCAAAAATAAATCAATTTGGATCTATCATAATACAAATTTCTTATATATTAGAACCACATATGACCTTTTTTTTAATACAAATCATAAAAGAATATTTTTTTAAAACATTAGTTTGTAACTATGTAAAAAATGTTTCATTATTTATTTTTAAAAACTTGTGGTTGTTAATTCTCCCACAATATGGAAATGCAATACATTCAATTTTATTTACTTATTACACAAGTGGGGATATATTTCTCTCGTTGCTTTATTAGATTCTATGTTTCTTCTTCTACCATGTGGTTTTCCAAAAAAACATGTACTCAATTGATTACATTAATTTTCAATACATGTTCTCAATGATCATGAATATAAACTGGCCCCTCTTATTTTGTATGGTTCCTTTAATTTTGAACTACATGGAGACTCAGATCATTATATGAATATGGAACATACTTTCTCAACATTGAAACATGAAAAACATTTTTTACATGGGATAATCTTGGAGGCAATGTTACTCAGTACATTATTAGTTCTACAATATCCATGATTTCATAAGGTCCAATAAACTGTGGACTCACCTACCATATCTTACTATAATGCATAATAGTTTTTCATGGCGTGATTCTTAGAAAAACATATTCACCTACCTCGATTGAAAATTATGTCCTCCTATTATTTGAAAATCTTTTCTATCTGCTTATGGAATTCCACATGTGTTGCTGGATCATCTTCACTTTCTATGCCACATCCTCTTTTATTTCGGGTCCCTTCAACTTCCACTCCTTCACATCATCCCAAAAAATATAGAGTTAGACATCACTTCCCATGTAATGCCTCAAAATGTACAATCGTTATACTATGAAAATTTTTATTAGAAGAAAACTCATCTAATGAGAGATTTCAATCCCAACATCCCAAGAAGTCCATTGAAAATGATCGAAGCATATCATCCAATGTTTCAGTTGTCCATTCAGACTTCCAATCTAATTTTAAATAAAAATTTGTACTGAATTATAATTCTATTCACAATGAATTCTAATGGCCTTTCCAAAATATAGAAGTGAACCTTGGATCATGTTCAGGTAAAATGGATATAGAAACACCACATAACCTGAAAAAATCATTGTGGTATTGCTGAGAATGTCTATCCAAAGGAATAATATCTATAATAAGAAGGAAATGATTAGTTTTAGATATCTGATCAATAATAACACATATTGAATTATAACGTCAATAAATATTTTGTTATCCCACAATGAAGTCCATGGATATATTTTTACTTTTCTACTATGGTACCTGTAAAGGCTAAAGCATCCCCTTTGGTAACTGATGATCTAATTTTACATGGTTATATGTAAACAATTTCATTTTTAAATATAAAATATTTGTTTTCATTCCATCCCTCCAGTTGAACTCTAAATGTTCTCTGTACATTATTGTCCTTCCAGGATGAACTGAAAACAACAGACTGTGAGATTCACATAACAATTAGTTCTTCAACTGAGACACAATATGGACACATAATCAATTCCAACATCCCAAAATAAAATATATATCAAGGTTAAATTACAGAAATATAACTATTTATAAAAATTATATCATTTTATATAACTCATCATATTCTTTATTCAATTTCATAATTCTTCCTCACAGGGAAGACTTCATCAAAACCTGAAACAAAATAGGGAAATTTCTATCACCAACAACTTCAAGGACATTGTTTATCAAGTCATTTACCAATGGATCACATTCAAAAAATATCATGGGTAATGTAGAATTACATTTCTGACTCAAGGCATCAGCCACTCTATTTGATTCTCTATGATGATAATTAAATGTGAAATAGTAACACTTGATTAGATCCATCCATATTCATTGTATCATGTTTTATAATTACATGTACATATAAGATTCATTCATTTATAGTCATGATATATATCACATTTTACTCCATACAGATTCATCCTCCAATGATTAATGCAACAAAATAACATCTAATTCCACATCATGTGTAGGGTATTTTAACTCATTGGTTTTAGCTAACGTGATGTATAAGATATTACCTGATCATTCAGTATCATAACAAAACCATGTAACATCAAATTAGAAAAATGAAGATGAAAATGTCCCCACATCTGGAAGGTAGGTTCAGTACATGAGCATTCATGAATATTATATTCTAGTCTTCAAAATAATCATCACATTCTTTTTTCAAGATGAATTTAACTCCGTTTCATGTAATACTATTGTAACATCCGCAAACTGAGAGCCACTAAACTGGTGCCCCGAGCATGTATCAAAATTACCTCTTGCTTGCCACCCAATATGCTGGATGATTTCGACTAGCAAGGAGGGTCTAATGAGTCATGTTGGGAGACTATCCCTTTTTACCAGAGTAAGACACAAAATAACACACTATAAATAGTCGAATAATATGAAATAATTTATAAAAAATACAATAGAACATTTTCCATTCATGGTAAAATGAACTCATCAAATACAACTATTCCGTGCCATACTAGTACAATAGGTGAAAAAAACACAAAATAAGACATACCGACAAACCAAGAAATGGGTCTCGACTCTGTGTCATGATCCTTCCCTATGTACATATCAATCCCAATGAAACTTCCAAGTGTAAGGACTTTTCCCTTGTTTGGTCCTGTGACCATGAGATCGGTTCAGGTACCCAACGACTACCCGAGCAGGGAGTAACAATAAAACTCAATAGGCCACCACCAACGGTGTCTAAAAAATATCCAGTCTAATATATAGTTAATGAAAGTAAAAAATATATGGAATTTAAAAAAGGACCATTTCTGGTGAATTTTTTTAACAAGGATGATTTAATTCGTGATTAGCATTTATCCCAATAACATTTCTTATACTATTTTTACTACACAATCCTTTTTAACACATGTTCTATTGTGTTAGGATTACGCATCATCTATACAAGGGTATGAAGAAGAAAATAACATTGAATAGGTAAAATATGGTATGTCCCTATCTCACTTGGGATACACATATGACTTCAACACATTACCCTCACCTCGAAGCCTTGGATCAGGTAGAATGCAACTGTTAGGGGAATAATTCCTTTCTCCCCTTCCCTAACCCATACATTTATGGGGTGGAGTTTAGAGCCTTAGTCTAACTCGACCCATGGGTGTAGAAGCTCATGCCAAAACCCCACTCTATCAATCCATATGCACATGATTTTATATCATGTCACCACAACTATAACATAACACAACCATTCATAACAATGTCGTGGGAGATAACAATACATGACAAAAAAAGAAATCAATACTATGCCATAACAAATTAATACATTTACAAATTACATTTTATATCCATTTAACTAAATTCCCTATTTATTTCCTTAACCCATTATTTTTATTCAAAAAAATCATATGCTTTATCTAATATTAATCATTTACTATACATTAACCCATTTATCCAGCTTATTATATCAGAAATAATTTACCCACTTATGCATTTATGGAATATTTTTCATATCTCATAACACTAATTATTACATTCAACCATTGAGTTTATCACTAATTCCCATATATTAACCATTCAACATAGTAATCTATTCCCTTATTTAATCACATTAACATACTCATCATTTTTATTCTTTCATCCTATTAGAAGATCACTATTTCATATGCACAAATCCACTTAGGCATTTCTAACAAAAATTCCTTAAAAAATTGTCATAATATCAGCCAACCGAAATGGCCATTTTCATGTCATTATAAAAACAAATTAGGACCTTATCACCCTAGGAATATAAAATACTATTCCATATAAATCTTAATCATCCATTAAATCATGTTCTACATGGGCATAACTCATTTCACAAAAATCCTTCACTTAACTCTCCCACTCTCTAGGTTTGGGATTGTCGAAGTACCCCATGGGTGGCCCTAAAATTGTCAATTAATCCTCTACGCATACCATGGGGATCAAGAGGGTTTTAATTGGTAACATAGAGATCCACTTTTATCAAACTGTCTAATGTAACCAGGAACACAATTATAGTAATAGTTTAATATAAGCTTCGATGTATAAATTTATAATAAAACAGTGGGATAATTCTTGTAGACCACCTTCCTAGAAATCTATGAGGAAAACTTCTTCAATCGTAGCCTTAGATCTATATTCAATCACCCCATGAAGCCTATATTAGATCTCAATGAAAAAATAGGGCCTTAGTGCTATGGAATGATATGGGATAAAGTTGAAAGCCCTAATCAAATTGAGGAAGAAAGGAGAAGATTAGGCATACATGGGGATTCGATTCGCATCCAATGAAGATCCAAATGTCCACGAAATGAAGGATAATATTATAATGTAATCTGGGGTCTTCCATGTTCATAACTAGGGTTATAGGGGAGAAATGGAGGAGAATCATGAGTTGGGTTTTAAAATCATGGGATGGCATTTTGGTAAACATATCCAGAATACTACTTTTCATGGTTAACCGACATAGTTTTCGAAACCATGAACAAAATGTATAGAAGATTCTACTTGAAGATGTCCTCCATATCATGGATTCCTAGGGATTCCACATGGTATGATCAGTGGTGTGATAACTGTGTTTGTGCCTCTTCCCATGTCTGCACAGGTACCTAGGATATGTCGCACGAGTTTCACTAAAATTGCACAAACCATAAAACATGCATAAAAAATCATTTTATTTCTATTTTGTGTCATGATACCCCAAATCACCCTAATTCCTTCACATAAACCTTGAAATAATCTTCCATATTCAAAAATAAGTGGTTAAAACCAAAACATAATTATAACATGCCTTGAGAAAATCCGGGACCTTAAAACATCATGACTTTATAACAGATCATCATCGAGTCTCTCTTCCATGAATCAGTATGGTTTAATAATATGTGGTCAGTCCACTAGGCTTGCCTAACCATTTCTATGTTCAACTTTCTGGATGCACTTCACAAATCCCATCCACCAATGATAAATGGAACACAACTTCTCTACAAGTCTTCCTTACCATAGCCACCCGAATAACTAAAAACACTTCTACGATTTTTCAACTATAACCATATGTCAATCATACACCAACTAATTGAATTTCACATATAAAACATAGTAAACAGTTCACATCTCACTACACATTGAAACATCACAGACATCATCACATCATCATGGATAAACCAGTGGACACACCATCATCCCGATCCTCTATACAACTCATGACCCAATTCACTTGGAACTATTTTGAAATATTTTCCAAAATATAATGGTGATGAAACCTGATATAAATCGAAGGAAAACACGCAATACTTTCAACTACATTTCCCAAAGATCTCACTCCACAAATATACATCAAAAAACAACCCAGATCTCCAAGGTCCCCAACCAATTAATCACATTCCAATGATATCTACCAGGGATAAATCACATGAATGGTGACCACCTAATTCATTCCAACTCGAATATCTAATAACATAGTAAACAAAAGATTTATCCAGTATGGTTCTATCCACTATATTAAGTTATTGTCACATCCACTTTCATTTAATGGACCCCAAAACCTCATCCAAACATTTACATCACATGAAATGTTCCATCTAACTGTGCCCCAACATCCATTGGAGGATTACTCTGTCTTGGCATCTAGCCGCACCGTCAAAACCATTCGGCAGAACATCCCTTCACAATCCATTCTGGTACTCAGATCAGCATGACCTACTCTAGGTATGAATTTATTTCAAAACTGCATTTTGGACCAACACATAAACCCGAATGTGGGTCACTCTTACCACACACATTGATGATTACTATTACTGGTTGGACCTCCCTTGACTGGATTGTCCCAAAGCACTAACTTCCAATGATGCTATGCTACCCCCATAACAACATCCAAAGGATCACAGTGACATGAAGTCTATCATTTTTATCACACACACCCACTGAGGTATCTCCGTAAACCTCGATAGAATTAAATCATCATTACATTACTTACCTCCAATCATTGACTGGGATTCACCCTCAGCATGACACCACATAATATGGCTGAGGTTCCTATAACATCAAAACCATCCAAAACCACACAAGGAATATTACTTGAGTCTAACCCAAAATCATTGATGTAGTTTTAAGACCCCATACTCTCTTTCCAAATCATGATACCTTATCCGAACTCACCCTTCTATGCCTCATCAGTAACATCACAAGCTTCTCATGGAACCACCCTTATCTCAAGACAACACATGGATCAACAAACACCACATCCAAGGCCCACACGGCCCTTCAATGAAAACTAAAATGAACCTAACAGGTTCCTCTTTTGCATCCCAATTCCACTACCCCATCTCAATGTTCTCCTCTACACATCGAGGTCTGGCTTATTACTACCCATCATAGTAATGTAATTTTAGTTTCTCAACATGAGGTATTCTAACCACCGTGTCTTTATACTCACTTACAAGATGAACAACAGACATAGACATAGCTATGAAGTCTTTTCTGAAAACAAGAAAATTAACATTGCCTAGTGCCCGTTCATGGATTCTGTGATTGGAATCCATAACTTCTGTCATCATTTGGTACTTCTTGAGGACCTCACTAGAATCCATTGAGGCTGTACATACCATCATCAAGTTCCAAATATTCCATTTACATGACAACCAACCCCCGGACACCCCTAATCCAACCAAACACCACCATGTATCATGGCATAAATCCCATGATTTTGAACGTACCCTGGATGATATAAATACATTGTGAAGGATCATCAAAATATGAGGTACTTTATGGTGTTTTTGAAGAACACCACCTCATACTTATCCACTTCTGATGTGGAACTATGAGACACCATGACCATCCTAGCATCATAGTCCCATCTTCCAAACACATCTAATCAACACTTAACCACTAGATATCACATGTGACTTACAACCAAGTCTCACAATGACTCCAGGGGTAAATCGAAAGGAATCCATGAACCAATGTTTTAGGTGAAACTTCTTCCAACTCTAATCTAAAATTCTTTTAATATACCCCTAGCCTCAATCAACCTATTCACAACGGTCTATCACACCAATCACAAAAAAACTCTGACTAAATAACATTTAACTATATATACCCCATCATATGATTTATTAACAAACCATGTACCCTGGTTAGTTAGCCACATTAGCTCTGAGGCAGCCTCTGCATCCTACCCATCATCCCAAAAATTCATACAAACATGTTTAGCCATGTAACCGGCCACCCCATTAGTGTCACCATTATGCTATAGCATAAAACCACACCTCACCCACCCATGTCTCTTAAGGATGAAGATGACTTCAGAATCAACATTAATAATCATTCATCCAGTTGAGTTAAAAAACGTTTATGATACATCCCTTCATAACAAACCTTACATAATATAACAGCACATGGATACCCATATAAAGGAACCAGTAACAAGTAAACCATTCACTAAAATATGGTGGTACATAGTATGCATTGACATCAACCTGGAAGCATCTCTCATGCTTCATATATCAATGTACATGCATTATTGGATGACCTCCCATGCGATCACTATTGAATATTGGAAACCATCATCACATAACTACAATTCAAGTAACACCACCTGACATTAACCTTACTACATTCTCACTAGGCCAAATCTGTACCGTACAACACTATGAGTTCCACGATCCCAATCCAAAACATCCACATATGTGACACATAACCCAAAAAAACTAGAAACCCTATCTGACATGTATCTATGTTAAACATAATGGAGAGATAATCCAAACACCCTAGACCGGATGCATAATTAGGAAAATCCATTGGTGTTCTATCCATACCATACATATCATGAAACAAACCATGAAATTGTCATGAATGGCACTCTCACCTCTATTTTGATGCAAACAGTTCATTTCTTACTAAACAACCATTTACTTGTGGTTCCATAACAAGGGTATACACATTCATTGGAACTATGAAAAAAATATCCTCTCTAAGATTCAAAATGAAACTTGTATCATCTCAACATACTAGGTCACTATGTCTGAGGGACAATCCATAGGTTCGTACATGAAATTTGTATCGTCACAAACAATGATATTTTCCACACTCGCAATACTGAACAAAACCTAACAACCAAACAATCACATCCTACCAAGGGTTCCATAAACACAACACATTGGACATATCATAATAGGAATATCCTCCCAATAGAGATCCAATGTCGCAAACTAGGGAACTCACAATTCCACAACCTACACAAACATGGGTCAACCCAACAACACATATGACATCGACCTTTTAAATACATAATACTTGATTTAAACTTATCATTCAGTTGGATCCTCGATGAATGACCAATAATATTTAACCAAAGATCAGAAAAGGTCTAAAGATATCATCCAGAAATATGCCACCCTATATACTCTATCCAAATGGTCATCATCACATATAGGATACTACCTTCTACTATACCTACGGTTGGTCATGGTCAACATTGGGTAACTAATTTACTTAATCAAAAGTATTTATTCGACACCACTTACAACCAATTCTTTTTTTATGACATGATACCTTTTTTCTAGTCACATTTACCCATTTCACATATTTTAAAAATCATCATTTCAAATAATTTACTCCATTGATTATGAAAAATTCATTAATAATTTTACAATCACTATTAAATATAGATTCCCTTTAGACACTAAATCAACCTTTATAATTGATCACAATGAAAAATGTTAACCCATTCAAAAAATTACTTTATTAATTATAAGCCTTAAATATTAATTTTCATTATTTCCATTCACCCACTTTCATTAGAATTATTTGAAATCATTTTCTAAAAAATTATCATGGATGTAAATTGTACTCTACTCTCTATTCGCCACATAGCCATCCAATGTGTGAGAATATAATGATGCTTGCCACCTATATCCTTAAGTTCCTAAATGATTTCTGATTATAAAACATCATTCCATTCCTACAATGAGCAAAATATCATAAATCTATAAAACCACACAACATGTCCATCACCCAATGTTAAAATATAATTTAACTATAACAACACATATCAATAACAAAAAATCTCACCCATGGTTACATTGTTATTCCCTCATACATGGGTTAGCTACACCTAAGAACGAGCTCCTTCCTAAGGCCAAACCATGTCCTACTCTTCCTTATACCATCAGAAAATAGAAATAACGATAAAATAACTACTATGATACAACATTGTATTGTCCACCACTCATGATCCACTAAATTGGTGCCTCAAACAGTTTCCCCACATGACCTCCAGTGCACCTCCTCATATTCCAGATGTTGCTTACTAGCGGCGATGGTCTAATGAGTCACCTAGGGAGACTATATCATTCTTATTATGAAAATAAAAAAACATAATATAAATAGTTTAATAATATTAAAACAATTAATTAAAATATATTACCAAATATTCTCTCTAGACAGGGGAAAAGGAGAAATCAAATACAACCATAATAAGCCATACTAATAGTGTAGGTGCAGTAAATTAAAAATAAAAAAACATTCAAACCAGCCAATGGGTGATGACTCTATGAATGCATCCTTCTACATGAACAACCCAAGTCCATCTAATCATCCTTATATAGGGCCTTTTCACATACCATGACCTGTAACCAATAGATCTATTGGGGTACCCAATGAAAGCCCAAGATAGTCATGAGAAAAATAAACAGTATGCCCCCACCAATGGTGTCTAAAAAATATCATGTCTAAAAGATAGTTAATGGAAGTACAAAATTAATAATAAGTAAACAAGAAATATTTTAGGTACTATTTGTTATAAAGGATCATTTAATTCAAGATGATAATTTATCCCAATTCCATCTCTAATTACATTTTTACTACATAATCCTTTTAAATATATGGTTTGTTGGGTTAGGCATACACATCATCTATACATGGGTCTAAGGAACACAATCACAATGAATGAGGGAAATAATCTGAGTCCCTATATAACTAGGGATACCCATATTACATTATCACATTACCCTCACCTCGATGCCACAGTCGGGGTGGTATGGAACCATTAGGGGAATAGATCCTATGTCCTATTCCCTATCCTTTATATTTATGGGGAGAAATTTAAAGACTCTTTCTAGCTCAACCCATGGGCGTAGAACCTCATACCAATACCACACACTAAAAATCCATGTATACAAGCTTATTTATAATGTCACCAAAACCATAACATAACACAACCAATAATAACAACGACCTTAGAGATCACAAAATAAGAAAAACCACATGGGAATAAATACAATTACATAACCCATTAATACATTTACCAAATATATTTAAGATAAATTTAAGCAATTTCTAATTTTTTCTCCTTAACCCTTTATGTTTTTTCCTAAACACTATTCCCTATAAAATATTCATGAATGGCCATAAATTATCCATTTTATCACATTTATTATTTCAGAAGATTTTACCGACATATAAATTTAAGGTGCATTTCTCATATCTCATACACAACATATTACATTAAACCATTATGTGTACCATTATTACCTATGTATCAACCAATTTTACATATTCACCCAATCCCTTATTACTAACCATTAACATTTTACCCATTTCTATTCCATCATCCTATTATATGTTAACTATTTAATATGCACTAATTCTCATAGTCATTTCTAACCAATATTCATTAATCAATCGACATAATCTCTTCCAACACAACTGATAATTTTCATGTTATTCCAATAAAACATATTTCCCTTACCTCCCTATTAATATCTATCCTCATTCCATTTAAAACATAATATACAATTAAAATAGTCTATACATGAGCTTCACACATTACTCAGAAATCATTTACATATCTCTCTATCTCTAGAGGTTTTGGATTACCAACACACCCCATGGGTGGCCCTAAAATGGTCAATTCCTCCCTTATACTTCCCATGTGTTTCATGGGGGTTTTAATTTGACACTTAATGAACACTTTTATCAAAAGATCCAACATAAACAAGATGAATATTTGGTAAAAAAAGAGCACAAGATTCTATGATCAAATCAAGAATAAAACTATGGGATAATACTTATAGACCCCCAATAAAGAAATTAATGATAAAAACATCATAAATCATAGACATCAGTGTTGATTCCATAAAACATTGAATAGAAACCTAGATATCACTATAAATATAGTGTTTTATAGTGTTAAAATTAGATGATAGAAATATGAAACCCCTAATCTAAAAGAGGAAGCAATGAGGGGATTTTACATAATGAGGGCATCAATCTGAAAACTACTACAATCCAAATGGCTAAGAATCGAAGGAGAATCGCATCATGAAATAATTGATCGTCCAAAATTCATCACTTGGGTTTCATGGGTGAAATGGACGAGAAATATGGCTTGGGTTTTAAAATCACAAGACATATTTTTTTCCATTTTCTGAAAATTAATGTGCAACACAGTTTTTCCACACAGTTTTCCAAACCGTGCATAATCGTAGAGGAATATACTACCCAAAAATCACCCCATTTACAGGGTTTTCTAGGGATTCTTCATTGTATACATAACCATTAGATAACCAACTGTGAGACTCTACCCATGTATGCAAGATTACCTGGGATACTCAAAACATATTTAACTAACCAAGCACAACCTATGAAACAAGCACAGAAACTCCCTTTTCTTCCACTTTTATGTACCGATCCCCGGAAACACCCCCACCCCTTCACATAAATATGAGTAAACACTTTTATAGGCATCAAAATTTGTAAAATCCAAAACATAAATAGAAAAACATGGTGAAAACCGGGGGCACTATGCCTAGTTAGTGGACTAGATAACCATACAAAGTTTTAAAAAACCAATCAGTAATATCCTTTGAAAACAAGAAAACTAAAAATCATGGTTATATTTTAGGGTCATCTCCATTAATCAAAAAAAGTAATTTTTATAGGATAAATTATTATGTCATCATTAAAAAAATGTGACTATAGAATGAAAATTATTGAAACCAGAATTCACATTTTCTGAATTTTCTATACAGATTATTTTATTTTAGGTTATGAAAAACAAAAAATAGAGAGATTTTCATGATCATATTTAGATCATGAATATAACATAATGTCATCAATAAACACAAACAAAAAATTATCTATGAACTCATGAAATATTATATTCATAAGATCCATGAATATATCAGATTCATTCATTAACTCAAAAGGCATAGAAACAAATTCACAATGGCCATATCTAGTATGGAACATAGTCTTTCAGATGTCTTCATCCTTCAATTTAAATTGATGGTACATCAACCATTGGTCAACCATTCAAAAAGACTATGATCACTGGTAATAGTGAAAATAATCATCGACCACGAGTCAACATTAAATTCCAAATTCAGTTAATGGATCGCAGTGACGTAAGAGTGTGTGGGAATACTTATTTAGATTCTGGAATAACATCCACTACTGTATTAGATAAGACTTTAGGGAATACATCAATAGTACTATTTAATTTGTGGGTTTTTAGCTTGAATTCTTTCCCCTTTACATTTATTCAACGCCTTTTACTCTTATTGGTTGTACTTTTTTCCATTGTGTTTTTGATTTGAGTATTATTTCATGTTTGTGTGTGTACATATTAAATGGAAATACCATCTAATTTTTTATTATTCCATTTCAATGATATCCACTAGTCCTAGGACATTGCAATGCCGGCCTAGGGTAGTTATGACATGGGGCATGGGGGACAGTTCATGACAAAGTGGTATCAATGGGATGTTGGATCCACTAGAAGAAAATATTGTACGTACTTTCAATGGGGGAAATGGAATAATGTATCATGAGTTTGTATTTAATTTTAGGGAGTCTGGTGTTATTGTGGTTGTCGACGTATCCATACACAAAGATCATGAATTCTTTTTTCCATCAAAGTACATGAAATCACATGATTCATGTGTTTGGAAAATTTATTTCTCTTGGTCTCTTCTGATTCAGCTCACCAAGTATAAGATATCTATTGTGACACATAAATTTCCCTACATGATGCCTCCATGATGATTTCCATCCATTATCTTAGTGGGTGTTTAAGATGATGGCCCACTGAGTGACGAGGTGTTAGTTTAGGGACTACTAACAATGATAACACCATCGGGTGGTGTACCGACATCACGACCACCCGTAGATCAGATGATTCTACCAACCCCACCAACGGGTATTGCATTTTGGCTATGAGTAATGAATAGGTTCCATAGATAGAGACTTTAGAGGATTGGAGGCGAGACAGATCCTAAAGAAGCTGAGGATTAGCTTGAGGAAGTTACATGGATTTTCTCCAAGTAGAGACAACCACAAATAATATGTTGGTCCTAGCCACTATCCTTTTTTAGGTAATAGTAGGAGGAGATCTTGACTCTCCAGGAAAACAAGGAGGCAATTGTTTCATGTCTTGATATTGAGATCCATTTCAGGGTGGATTTTGTAAGAGTGATCTTTGGATCAGAGCATATTCATGAGTGACAACACCTACAATAGGGTTTCCTGACTAGGGCCTTGTACATGTTGAGGTTTGCCAACATCTCCTGCCACTAAAAAATTGTTATGAGACACTTTATGTATGTCTAGGACCATTGATTTGGGAATCTCATGGGTGATCATGTTGTCGATGATTTAACTCAACAACTCTATATAGAATGGAGTGATAAAGAGATATCTATGGTTACAGAGATTCCTAACCGAGTAGTCACTGATAGTGAGAGCCAACACCGAAAGACAGGTGGCCGAGTCAACTACACCAGGCACGAGGCAAAAAACCTAGAGACCCAAATGGGCCAGACCTTCCAGAGGATTACCCCCAGATGCAGGGTCAGAAGTGTGGAGAATACGATGAAGTGGATGTTTGCGGAGGGCTATTTTTTGTTACTCCTTTGGATGCAGGAACAAAATTCTTTGTGACTACACGACCCATTTCCCAGAAAATCACACACATTTGAGGGATCTCCATGGTAGAGGCAGAGGTTCAAGAAAGGTGGTCTGTAGGGCGTAAAATGTTGTAGGGAAGCAGGATGAGTGGAAGGTGTTGGATGACTATTCAATGTAAAAACTATACCACCACCAGGTGGTCCACCATGGGCTTAGGGAGCCAGCAGAAAGAGGTGTGATCAGAATTATGCAATGAAGGACTATGATGAAAGTGCTCTAAAGATAATTAAAGGTAATATTTTTTCCTTCTAAACCTTTTTTTAGTTCTTATTGACAATTTTTTTAATCACTTATTCTTTCCCATGGACCTTGTTCAAGGCTCAAGGTTTTTGGTGGGGTTTTTGGCATGAAATTACGGTTAGAGACGCTTATCAAAGGGGATTATATGATTAAAAACTAGTTTTGGTAGTGTAATCTTACTCTTAGTGGTGATAGATTTAGCTGTGATCTCATTGTCATAGTGTGGAGGCCTTATGACATTATCATTGGTATGGACTTGTTATCTACAATCCATACACAGATCCACTATTTTTGGCTCCATGGGCGATGTGTCCACATTAATGGGACTGGGTTTTCATTAACCAGAGTGAAGGAAAAATTTGAAGCACATGATAGTCTTTCTTGGAGGAGGATTCAACTATTCACTCCCATGTGGGAAAGCCTCACCCTCGGTGTAGTGGATGAGAGAATTCTGTGCATTCTTATAGTGGTGGGAAAGTATGTTGATGTATTTCCATAATATTTCCTAAGAATAAATCCTCACAATGAGGTAGAATTCTACTATAAATTTATCCTAGGGATGGAACAGATATATATAGATATATATCAGATGGATCTCATGGAGCTTTAAGAGATGACAGTACAGGTGGAGGACTTACGGAAGATGTTTTTTATGACCCAGTTTTTCTCTATGTGTAGTCGCGGTGTTGTTTTCCCAGATGGTAGATGGTAGCATGATACTATGTGAGTAAAATTAGTGCCTAAACCATGTTACCATGATGAACAAGTATCCACAGTCGAGGATTGATGACCACTTTGATCACCTTAATGGAGCGAGGTGGTTCTCGAAGATTGACATAATAAAAATCTATCATCGACTTCCAATAGGGAATTAGAACATTCCGATGACAGTATATCGATGTCAGAATGGACACTATGTGTTTTTGGTGATTCATTTAAGTGTCAAAAAACCTACAACTATGTTCATTGTACTAATAATTATTATCATCCAACAATGACTCGATCGTTTCATGGTAGTATTCATTGATTTCATGTCGGTGTATTTTGCGTCGTTGGAGGAGCACGCTGTGCACATATGGGTAATCATAGATACACCCTGAGAGAAACATAATTATATTAATCTCTCCATTTTCTTTTTCCATATTTGTAAGGTCCAATTTATGGGACATGTCATCTCGTAGGTTACAGTTTTGGTTGATCCAGTGAAGATAGAGGTAATGCTTTCCTAGGAGGCACCGAAATGTATGAATGAGGTGTTGTGTTTTTTGGGGTTTTCTAGGTACTACAGTAGGATAATACCATACTTTTACAATGTAGAATCACGAATTTCATCTTTTTCAATGAAAGGACATCCCTTCGTATTAATTGAGATGTTCTATAAGTGATTCTTGTAGCAGAGGACGAGACTGACCAGTGCCCCCAACATGAGACTAATAGAAGAGGGAATTGGGTATATAGTATTCACTAAAATGTGAACGACTGGCATGGGTTGTGTCTCGATGTTGGAGTGTGTAGTGATATCCTATTACTCACAAAAATTGAGTCATAATGACCAAAAATATTAAACCCATGACATGTAGTTTGCAACAATGGTCATTTCATAGAATGTGTGGTATAACAACTTGATGGTGGCACGGTTAACCATCTACAAAGGCCAAAATATTATCAGGTATATCTTCTCACAGAAGGACGTAAAAATAATACATTTTAAATGGATGGAGTTATTCGAGGAAAATTAATTTGAGATAGTATATACTAATGGGAAGGGGAACATGGTAGATGATGTGCTCAGCAAGAGGTATACTTTGCATCTACTGATTAGGATACATAACAGATAACTTTGATATAGATATACTTTATTGATGATGATAATGATGTTTAGCTATAGTATATGACTATCACCCCCCCCCCCCCCCCACACCTTCAAAAAGTTTTGGAGGAATAAAATTTAATTTCTGACTATGAGGTGAGACATGCTCAGATATCCTTAGGGGAGGCACATGTGGTATTTTCAATAAGTGGGGAGCACATCATCCATTTCACAGGACTAACACTTGTGAATGTGACATTAAATGATGATTTTTTGAAATAGTTATATACATACCCTTGGGATTACATCCTGGCATGTCGAAGATGTACTAAAACCTCATACATCAGTACTAGTGTCCAAGGATGAAGAAAGTGGTTGTAGAGTTATTTAACGATTCCCCACTAGTCAGCAAGTGAAGGTTGGGCATCAAGTCGTAATAGGCTGGACACAACCCTTTGATCTACTAGAGTAGAAGTAGGATGAGGCCACCATGGACATCGTGATGTGGTTACCACAACCATCTAGGTGCCATGACTCTATCAGGTTGATTATTGATTGACTCACCATGTCGACTCACTTCTTACCCATCCGGGAGCATGGATCAGAAAAATGGAATGGAGAGCCTCTTCATCAATCAAATAGTAAATAATCAATGTGTTCCATTAATGTTAATCTTAGAACGTGATGAACACATTACATAATGTTTTGTTGGACGGGGTTGCATGAATCATTCAAGACTCAGTTATGCTAGATAACAGATTTTCAACCCCATACATATGGTCATACCGAGAAGGCCTTATAGAAATTGGAGGGCATGATATATTCTTATGTCCATTACATTAGTCATATTTGGGAGGACCAACTACAACCAGTTTTGTTTGTGTAAAACAATAGCTATCACTCCACTATTGGAAATGTATAGTTTGAGGCCTTATACGGACGACCAAGGAGATCACCTCTATGCTGGACAGACCTAGCGATGTCCAAACTACTGGTTCAAAATTTTTCAAAGGATACCACTAAGAAGGTAATTCATCTAGGAGAAGCTGTAGACTTCACAGATAAGACATAATTCTTATGACCAAATGATAAAAATACACTATGAGTTCGAGGAGTGTGACCATGTTTTCCATCGCGTCTCACCCCAAAGTATATAGCATATATTTGGTCAGGGAGTCATGTTATCTATGAGGTTCAATAGACCTATCATGATTCTCAACAAATCTAGAATGGTGGTGTACCACACAGCTCTTCTCCCACTAATAAAATGGGTGCATAATGTTTTTTATAGGTCACAGATAAAGATAAAAGTGCATGATCCGTCACACGTCATCGATTGGGGTGAGCTTGATATTGATGTTGGTGCGATGTTTGGGGAGTTCATGGTAGAGATAGAGGATCAACATCAGTGGGTAATTTTCGGATGGTTGGAATCATTGATGCACGTTTGGTGGAAGCACAAGAACCTCCCAGAGATCAAAATTGAGTAGGAGGCTCAGTTTCATGCTCAATACACCAATTTGTTTAATTAGCCTTTGTTTTGGATTTATATGACGTAAAAAAATAAGTTTGAGATAATTAAATGTCTCTATATTTCTGTGTAATATTTTTAAATTGTATGGAATTATTTGAATACCAGGATCTGACACGGAAGAAGATTCTAAGGCCCGGGGTTTCTGGAATGTAATTTTGATCTTTTCATTAGTTCACATAATTAAATATGCGAGTGGATTTTTATAACTTTATAACCAGTTCTAAGATCAAACTCATAGGCACCACTGAACAAGGTATGACATGATTATCATAAAAATGACATAACTTCTTTTGTAAAGTTTTTGGCGGAAAAAAAGTTTAGAAATTTTAGAAAATAACAAAATAACATAGAAATTTTTCATATTATTTCGAACCATTGTGCAGAGGACTATGGAACTACTGTGAGTCTAATGGAAGTGATATGGTTTGGTGATAATGCGATGACGAGTCACATAAAATTTGGATCATTAATGTCTCACCTTCAACTGTATCCTTTACATTATTTTATAACTGAAATTGTGTAATGACGCAATGTTGCAGCAAAATAGAAACGATGTGATATTTTTTTATCATTAAACTAACGCATTGAAGAGTTGAGAATTAAAACATAGGGATTATCTGAAGAACCTAAAACGTGATTAATCTTCAGATAAGAAAAAATAATTCCATAGAAACCCTCACCAACATCGACTGCTAGATAAATTCTGTGTAGTGATAAAACTCGAGGAGAATGTGATCGGATATGAGAATTGATGAACGGTGATGAACGAAAGAGGATAATGGTTCGATGTAAACATGGATCATATTCCATCTTCAAAGACTTATCTAAATCCATGTAGGTAATTCAATGTGACAAAATTATCTGTTCTTCATTCTAATACAACGAACAAGGATCAACCCACGAACAGATTAATCTGATGATCATGTGTTCCTTTGGGAAGGTGTTTTCTGTGGAGTTTGACATGGGGAATGTGGATATCATGATATTACATGGATCCTAATATCCATTGTTTAAAATTTATAACACAGAGGGAGCCAGTCGACACTAACAAGGTTTAAACCCCACCTCATTGTGACTTCTTCATCAACGAATTCCCAAAAATGGTGGCAAGGAAAGTTTTAGGATGTCACAATGAATGTGGTATATCTATGGTCTCGTAGGAATAGATAGTTTGAGAAATCGACAAGTATTGAAACTGATATGGCTCACAGAAGGAACCATCGACATTCTATCACTATCAGCGGTGTTCACCGATGGATGGAAGAAAAACGCGCGTCGGCGTGCTGCAGTTGCTGAGAGACATGGCCAACTAGCCATAATGGCATGGATGTATGACACCGACATGTGTTGGTTGGAGGGGTGGCCCTTGTCCAGGCCGCTATAGAAAGCATATAGAACATGGTCGGTCAACCACATGCTGGATGACCAGCCAACCATGCTTGTTGAATTGGACACGGTAGATCTACGTCTGTCTTATTGTGATTAGTTCGCTACAAAGACCAATTACAAGGGGATGTGGTACTAGTTAGCACCACCGAGTGACGAACCAAACATGGAAAAATGGTGTTTTTTCTGGAGAAGCCATCCATCATTAGTGGGTGGGTCATGTCCCACCATACGGGATAGGCCAACCGATGGTCTGGCCAAACCCATTCAGTTCATGCCCATGTCGGGAAGGCCCGAGACCCAACTGGCACAAGTTTCATAGAAAATGTTTTATATAAAAGAAAAAACATCATATTGATGGACCGTCTATAGAATTGTGAATCTTGAGACGATGTAGTCCTTATGAGATATATAAACATTGGAAAAGGTTGGTTCTCTAAACATTAAGATTAGACATGAATCCAACTGGTCCGTTTTTAAAAATATTCTCAGATCTTATTGACCACATGTCAGTTCGACGTGTCGTCTATTATGTTGGGACCCTTATGATGAGACAATCATTTTGGTAACTCTATGTGGGAATATATAGTAGTTATGGAACAACTGATTTCTTGAGGAGATTATTTTCCAAAATCAGGTGTGCTATGTACAAGAATCCAATGGCTCGTTGTGACGTGAAGAATGAGAGAGACCCTTTGTGGATCAGTATGAGAGATACCCTTCATAGATAGGCAGTAGAGAGACAATTTGTGGATCAGCATTAGAGAAACCCTTCATGGATCCTCATGAGAGTGGCCCTTCCTGGATCCGTAGTAGAGAAAAACATAGTATATTATCATGAGAGAGACCCATCGTTGATCTATAGTTTAGTTATCCATCATGGATCAGCACATGAGATACACTTCATGGATCAACATGAGAGCAACCCTTTGTTGATCAACAAGAGAGAGATCCTTTTTAGATCAAAATTAGTGTGACCGTTCATGGTTCATCAGAAGAGCGACACTTCATGGATCCATAGTAGAGTAACCCTTCATGGATTAGTAGTACATCCTCTCTATAGAATAATATGATCTATATTAACGAATATTCATCGTTAATTCTTTAATTGACTTATATATTTTCTAGGATATATTTTACATTGTTTTATTTATTTGATATATTTCGTGGTTTTGTTTTCTTTTTTTTAATTTTTATTGTTCATTTCTCTATTCTGGATATCTGAGAGACCTACCAGGGTATCAGGGTCACAACAGAGTTCCTATACTCACCAATACACGGGTTATTCCTGCACGTCATTTTTCTTGTGAAAATGATTGACGATACAACATAGACTATGGTGGTATGGGACTCATTTAATTGTAGTGAGGCAGAATGAGATAGGGAATACATCTACCTCATCAGGCATTACTCCCACTAACCAATATATAAAGACATCAGGGAAGACTTCAATAATACTGTTTATTTGTGGGTTCTTGGGCTTCTATTTTTTCCACATTACATTTAATTTACAACTTTTAATCTCAGTGGTGGTACATTTTTTTGGTTGTACATTTTTTCATTGGTTGTTTTATTTATGATATATGCCATGAATGTGTTAATAATTATTTAAAAGAAATTACATCCTTTTTTGGGATATGTTATTTCGATGCTAGTTAGCCCCCTGGCTTATGGAATATTGGATGGGGCTAGTCAAGGATGGGACTTAGGTAGACGGGTCTTGAAAAACAGGTGATGATTAATACTAGTTATGAATTATTTTATCATTATAAAATGATCATTAATTATTTAATACTATATTAAAAATTTTTATATACTATTACATACCATCCATGATATAAATCGATGAAAAAATTCACATATCTTCGTGTTGGTGGAAATTAACAAACACGCATGAATGAAATTATAATTTTTATTGGGTGGAAATGTAATATACCATGATTATATTTGATATTTTCAAAATTGTAATTATTTTAATAATATAATATATTAAAATTATATATATCATCATAACCATCGAAGATAGGAGTTGATGTAGAAAAATAACTACATTGATTCATGTATATGTAGTCCACTATAGACACCAAAGATGTTTTTGTAACCATTTGATAAATTTACCAATAACAATAAGTTATTACATCAATACAACAACATATTATTATATGAGATCTATTGGGGTAAATATTTACTCATATTTTAAGAAATATTTATTGGAGGTAGAAGAAGAAATTAAAATAAATCATTCAGTCATATACTATTCCATATATTTTTAAAACATCTTATTGATTACAAAATAAACCCCCCATTGACTCTTAAATTCCAATAAAATAATTGAAGAACATGGGGTGGAATTTTAGGAATGATTTTTTGTGTAAAATGATGGATATCAAAGGATTAACATGGGATATGAAAATTCGGTAGTATATATAAATTTATAAGTGAGGCGAGGTTATTTATTGGGATTATGTTTAATATTAAATTAATATAAATTAAAATTCATGGGAAAAAATAGAAACTGATACAGTTAAAATATTAAATGATTATTTGTCTATGTACCAAAATTAAATAATATATGGACAAGGTTACTTTGGGTTATTACTCTTATCTCATTATTTTAACTCCAAATATTTTATTTTTTAAATGTAGGGTGATAATGATATTTTTATTCATTTTGGGTCTATATCGTTTTAATAAATTGAAATTAGGCAATCAAATAGACTATATTTAATATTAAAAGATACATATCAATCATTATTTATATAGGAATTTTTTTTGAATTTGGATTCATTTATTATAATATTATTGACTGTAAAATTATATCACTGTCTTTTTATAACACATAAAATAAAATCGAGACAATAGTTTAAAAAAAATATCAATATCTAATAAAGAAAAATATTTCAGAAAAATAACCAATTCTATTTATAAAAATATATATACCATGTACAAGTACTAAATCAATTACAATGAATAAAATATGATTATAATCATTAAAATGGATTTAAAGGTATTCCAAAACATATGAAAAAGTATAATTGTATTTTTAAGTATCATAAAACATTATTCAATAAAAATATTTATATTAACTATTAATGTAATAATAAAACATTTACAAAATTTTCAAAAAAACATCACCATATGTTAATTTTGATATTATTATTAAATAAATATATCATTTTTAACAAATTAATGTTCTAAATTTTATAGAAAGTAGTTATAATATTCTCTCAAAAAAGTTAATAAATTCTTTGAAAGAATGTTTATTTTGAAGAATAAATTAATCTTACTAGAAATGGATTTTTTATTTTCCAATAATTAATTAATATATTTATATTAAGTTGGATATTTATATTTTTACACTTTTCAGATAAGAAAGATCATCTTGTCTGATAAATATAAGAAGAACATACACCAGACTGGAAGAGGGTATTTTACTTTTTTTATTTTGAAATGGAGGAATTAAATCAAGAGGATGTGTATTAGAATAAATGAGGAAATCATCAAACACGCCTTTTTTAAATAGTAACATAAATAGTGTTAGGTTCAGGAAAATAATTTGTGATTATATAGTTCATTAGGGATTTCTTGTCAGGGTAGTTAGACCCTCAGGCAGTAATATTCTATGGGAGGTGAATACTTTTGAACCTAACAGCCTACAAAATTGTTGTGGAGTCACATTCAAATGAGAGATTATTCAAATTCCATTTTTTATACATGGTTATTGAATTAAAAATACTATGAATTTTTTTACATCAAGGGTAGTGGCATGTCAACATGGTCCTTTAATTCATTCAATGGTATCAACATTTTTATTATTCTTATGGGGACCGATCTCAGTTGGAACATGATTTACCCAACATTTTCCTTCATATTCGAACTTAAATTGATCATTAAATAGCGGTACCCATTAAACATCAATCATGACTCGATGTGGGGGATAATAAATTGTGTATAAAAATGCCAATGTACTGTGATTTCTCAAATATATTTGTCACATTGTCGATTTTGTAGCAGGATTAGATTATATACAGACTCCATAATGTTATTAATCGATGATCATGAACTCAATGAGTTTTAATCATGAAAAAAAATTATTCTTCTCTAGATGATATGATACCATTCTTAATATTAAAAAATGATATGAAATTCAAATAGTGAGACACCAATATTTTGATATGATCTTTAATAAGGATACCAATTTTATTTTCCTGTAGTTTTTAGATTTCACCGCGATCAAATAGTTTCTTATAGAGGGAGTAGGAACTTTTGTCACATAGTAAAATATAGTATACATAAATACTATATTAGTGAAAGAGGACTCACTATGAGAAAAGTGAAATTACATCATGTTTATGGTTGACATCCACCATATCATTGGATAAGGATATTCTCTAATGTAGGTGAAATATATTAGTAAACAATTCCTTAGTGTCTGATTCTATAATTTAGGGGGATGTCGATTGAATTAATTTTTTTAAATGATAGGGAGTATAACATCCCGTTTATAACTGTTTCAAAAATAAGGAATCTCTTCTTTTTCATGAAATCATTGTTCAGAATAGCAAGTTTCATTTTAACCATGAGGTATTCCATGGTTTCATATCGATCCCATATTGTGATATTGGGATCAGTGGGTTGATTAATTGTGATTTTTAGATTTAGAAATCATGTTTTAATAATTTTTTATTTCTAAAATCCAACTGGTTGACATTGGTTAATTAACTGTCAATATTACATATATATATTAGGTAAGATAATTTTAAGCCCAAGATAGTGAGAGTGCATATAATTTTTTTGTAGCCCTACTTCTAATGGATTATGACATTTTTCAATTCCATAATTTTTCCTATTTATATTAAATTATTCATATAGAATTAATTATATTAATTAAATAATCTGACCAGATATAAACAGTGAGGTAGTAAATATGTTTATAGACAACTCCATCCTTGAAAAGATATTCACTTTTTCCATTGGGAGTAATTTTCATTTCCATGAGTCAATGTTTCTTCAAATCTATCTTATAATACGAGTGATGTGATATGATCTATGTTATCCATATAACATAGTGAAACCTAAAAACGTAAATTATAGATTTACCTATTTTATTACCATATATATAAACATTGATCAATTTTTTATTAGAAAACTCATTTTTACCCAATTATTTGAAGGTATTACTCCATCTAATTTCCTACCCCAAAATCATTCAGGATGAAATGGATATATTTTTATGTTTTTAATTCTTTTCTATTCCACCAAGTTAAAAATAATAATTTCATCTACAAAGATGAGATGTGAGTGATCCTAGATATCTTTTATAGATATAATTCTCTTGAATCTTTATTTTTAAACAATATGAAGAAAGATCCTACTAAAATAATCTTCAGATATATAATAAATAAGATCATAGAGGTTGCCCCCTTTACATACCCCCTCATATAAGTGAAATATCTCTACCTGGAGTGATTTATGAGGATATATATTTGATTGGAACCATGTTGATTTATTATCTAAAAATTGAATATCATATCGAATCCAAATGAAGATAACTAATAAACAATATTTTACAATACATTGTGTTAAAGGATTTCTTTGATATCAATTTTTAATGAAATGATACCTCCCTTGGTGGTCTTTCTGATTAATTTCTTCCATTAGGTGCCACTTAGTAAGAAATCTTTTTAGTTTCAACCATTATTTACCCTGTATTGATTCCTAATAATAATTTTCACGATTATTATGGCATCTGTTTTTGACATAAAATTTTAAGAAACATTAATAATGGTGTTTACCATATAAGTTGTTCTAAATTGACTAATTTTACTAGAACACTCAACCATTGGGATCCTGGAATGATATTTTTCATTTATACCAAGACTGAAATGACTACCCATGAAAAAAATCATAAGATGTGTAAAAACATATTGTTGAATGAAATACCACTAAAAATTAAATATTTGGTTGGTAAATTTATCTCGTCAAAGAATGTTCCATTTTTCTAATACAAAGATAACGTACTTGATTTTATTGTTCAATGGAGAGGCTGTGTGAATTAATTTTTCTTCCTCAATGAAGAGTTTTGTCATAATTACTTCAATTATGTCTGTATTTTTGGATATTTCATTGAATAATTTTATTTTAAATTAAATAATAAAATTAATAAGGAAATTCCAATCATCAAAAAAAATTTATCCATTTTTTAGGAGAGAATGGGGACAATTACATTTTCTAGTTTCATATAGTGCATTAAAAAATTTATTTTTTTATCACAAACATTGTGTTATCTGGTTTAGAATGTATCCTTATGAATTTTTCTTTCAGTATGATATTTTTTCAAATATTGGAAGATAGTTATAGTAATTTATAATGATTATTAGGGAATATATTATTAGTGATATAATATTCAAAAATTTAGATATAGAATTCAAGTGTATCAATTTCGTTATTTAATAAAATGAATCTATTTATTCTCCATTACTTGGTTATAAAATTCAACATTTTAATCTTATAGAGGAAAACAAGGGGTTGTATTTTCCATGAATAGATTTCCAAAAATAAATAATGTTTTTACTACATTTGCGGTGAGAATTCCAATAATTGTTGAACTGGAAATTTAAGGGACTCCTCCAATCAATGACATGAAATTTAACCAGTATGTGATGGTGTTCAGTGTTTTTTTGATATATAGTGATGAAATATTTAGATCTCCATGTGATAGGTTATGATTTAGCCCCAAATTATCTATCAATTATAATTGATTTATTCGAATGTTAATTCTCTATGTACAATGTATATGTATCCCCAATAAAATTAAAATCAATTAAATATGATTACATTCTAGGTGATCTGAAATATGTTTTTAAAATATAGTCTGAAACTAGTATAAGTTTATCTTCTATATGAAAAATATATTTTTATTCATTACTGGTTATCCAAGGGTATTTGATAGTACTAAAAATATGTTTTATTTGGTGCAGGAGACAATTGTTATTAATATTGCTTTTAAATAAATTGAATGAAGAGTAGAATAATTTATTCAAAATATTAAGAAGATGTATATCATTATATGTTCCTCTAAAAAACATTAGAAGAATTTTTCACATCGCTATGGGAATAATCTATTTAATTTTTGAATTTTTTTGATATTTATTTTTTCCCAATTGAGAGTATAGACTACAATCTATAAGACTGGTATAATAAGAGAATTTTTCAATTAGTAGGGAATGAAAAACACAAAAAAAATATAAATTCCTAAAATAAGGGTTAGATTACTCAATGTTGTAGGGTTGTCTCATAGATAGAATTTCAATAACAGTGACATCATTTTAATCTACTTTTAGGGATTCATACCCACTACTCATTTTCATCCATGAAATAGTTTCTTTCTTATTTTCTTATTTGTCATGATTTTTTAAAGAAGGAGGCTTATTATTATTAGTTATTAATAACACAAGGGTATATGTTTTTTATAGTCATGAAAGCCTCATTCCATAGTACAGTTATATTGGTAATTTACATCAACGATTCATTGGGTAAATGTAATTATAGGGGTGTTTATTCTATATTTATGTCCGGACATATTATATGTCAAATGGTTACGTAACCTAGTTATGGTGATTCATAAAAATAATTGCATTTATATCACAATAAATCAATTAGGGAATTAAATCCTAAGATTTAGTAGATGAAAAAATATTATGGATGTCTGAGGAAGGATCTGAGAAGTGATCGTTGTCTTCTTGTGATTGTGTGTTGTGTTTATCAAATCCAATTTTCATACATGTATCTACAGAATTATCATATGATAAATTGATATTCTATTTGCAATCATCATCCTATGTTATGTTTCCCATTTGGTATCACTATTGATAGGATATTCCTATTTTACATAAATAACCTGGCATAGGACATCATTTTTCACATTTTCAATTGATCTTCTCTACTTTTCCTATTATACACCATTCCATGTTACGGAATTTTTATTATGAATTACCTTTATACGAACCATCATGAATATCTATATGTAATGAAAAACCATTTGTCAATATTTATTATATGGTGGAATATTTAAAATTATAGTTTGACCTCATCATTTGGCCAATTGTATTTAACGAAATCATCTCTAGTAGATTTGTATCAAATTTGATATCAATTATTATACTTGGATATATACATACATCTTCATTATTAATACAATGATACATTTTAATGGTGTGAAAATACATGTTCCATTGTCATTTAGGATCGTAGGAAGCCAATCGACCAAAGGAAACCCGTGTATTCTTATCCACACATTGGTATTTAAATGTCACTTATTGAAGGGGTTGAAGAAACCATAACATTTACATATCCTATGAACACATTCACTAAGACATAGATTTCCAAATAACAATTCATTTTTGATATCTTCATGTATCTACATAATGATGACATAATATAAGTTTTGTAGCGGGATTAGAGTTGATTTAGAAAAAATTCCATAGTTTGAAATTCTATAATTATTATTTTCATTTGACAGGGGATTCTCTCTTTTCTTATAAGATATTTGACCAAGAATCAAGAATATATAAAGTTCTAACATGTATTATCTCATGTCAGGATCAGTAAAAACTGAGGTAGTTCTATCATATTTTTTATTGATAATAGGAGGTGTGTTGTTCCTCTTTAAGAGATACACAAAGGAATAAATGGATTGTAACATAGAAATTACTTTTCCGGATAAATTCATACTACCAACAATATATTTATGGCATGGGATAATGTAGTTTTCATTCACCACATATTCTATGAATTTTCCCATTATTATTTAAATGAGGCCATGGATTAAAAAGAACATAGTGAGATGCAACTTCTTCGTCATTGATTCATAGGGGTGGAACTTTTTCTCTCACAATCATCCTACAAACCTAATTATATATTCATATTTACAAATATTACATGTGATATTAATACACTTCAAAAATAATAATTGGACATATATGTTATAATATTTAGATCAAAATATTAATATTTCATTTTTATACCACCATAAATCATTATGGAAAAAATTGTACACAACTTCATATGTGACACTAAACACCGAGATTAAATGTCCCATGAAAGGTAATTCTTTAAATTTATTCACCTTAATGACTTTTTGAATATGTAATTTAGAGTGTAAATAACTAAAATACACTATAATATTATAACCTATATGATATATTATAATTTATTAATATTAATAGCTATATTATGAAAATAATGGTTATATATTTATTATAAATAAAATAAGGATCATTTGAATGAAAAATAAATGGTTTTTGACAAAAAATATTTTCTAAAATTCTTTTCAATAGGATTTTGCACATATATTTTAATATTAAATTTTTACAGACATAAAAAATTAGTTTTGTTAAATAAAAATAATTTTTGAAATTAGAATATAAAAAATATCTTATTTTGGTTGTTCAAGAAATTTTATATACTGCTTCTCTTTTTTAATGAGTAGTGAAAATACATCATTTATTTTAAAAAAAATTACATTTAAATTTTTCGTAAGGAATTTTTTTATTAAATTAGAATTGAGAATATATCAATAATATATATATATATTTATCCAATTTATTTAATGGGAATATGTATACTTCTTTATTTTTGTGTATAAAACCTCTCTAACCTTTTCAACATTTTCATTTTAAAATAAGGTTTTCATTTTGTATGTCATATTATTTTTAATTTAAATTTTGAAAACTATATTAATTGTATTTGAAAAAAATGGATTTAATTTTTGAAAACAGAATTATATATATTAAATGATGAGGTTAAGATATTTTATTAAAGAAATATTTAAAATACTTAAAATTATTTAACAGGAATAAGATAAATATATTTTTTACAAGGGGATAATCTAAAAAGATTAATATTTAAATTAAATTTACGCTTCTATAAACTATATATTTTAAATATATTTAATTCTCATAGATTTTATAACTCTATGTAACTCTTTTTTGGACCCTTGTGGATTTTGGAATACATGTGTGCAACTTTTTTCATTTAAAAATCCCAAGTGATCCACTAACATGTATAATTAAAGGCCACACTCTAAATTATATTCCTCACACATTAGAACCATTTTTTATATTGAATATACATATTCATTCATAAATTCCATCCTCATATAATATTATTTTTATTTTGTGAATAAATTATACCTAAGAAGCCTTCTGGTGAAAACCTAAGGTGGTTACCAGAATTATATGTAACTTTCTTCAATGTGAATTTTTTTTTTGAAAAAAATCATTCAGTTATTATAAAAACATGAAAATACATAAAAATTATTTTCTCCAATGTAATGATATTAATTATTTTTTACATCATGACATGGAAACACCCCACATACATCCAATGGGTTACGAAATTATAAGTTGTTTGTAAGGCATAAAACCACATAGCGAACAAATGGCATTCCTTTTTTCCATTAAGTCGTCTCAATATTATAGATGATAAATGATGTAAATCATATATAAAAATATTATTTATATCAATGTATTCCAATTGATTAATAATATCATTTATACATTTTCACTTTATATTCTATATGGGGTATTATAATGTCACTCATGTGAACAGAGAACTACCACATCACTAATCAATGTAATATTGTTACACTAATTCCTTAGATGGAATATAATGAAAATATTTTTAATGGATATACATGAATTAAATGATATAATAATGATATTAATGAAATTATATTTTATAATACATATTCATAATACAATTTCACTCATTCAATGACGATGGTGTAGTTCGTGTACGTGATGACTACCTCCATCACAAAATAATATGACTCTCATTTAATCACTACAATTCATATATGGTATATTTATTTAATATGTTTGTTATTATATTAAAATCATTTAGGAATGATAATGTATTTATATTGTTTCTATAGAGTATATCTTCTCCATGATCATATTGTAATTGTTTTTTTAAACCAACCTTTAATTATTTATTTAAAATGTGTAATATATGTAGAAATATGATACTTACATAATCATTATTAATTTTTTTCTAATGAAAAAATATACTATGTAAATTAATTTTTAATCTCATGAAAATGAAAAGATGTGAATACAAGGAAATCCAAACCTGAATGAGTAAAATAATTCAATATTATTAACAGAGAAGTCGTGAGATGTATAAACAGGATAATATCTGATTTTCTAAATATAATATATTAATAGAAAATTTTATAAAATTTATTACATGAAATTACATAATTTTATCTATTATTAAGTCAAAATGGATGTGCGAGTTAATAGATTCTATCTAAAATACCATTCAAATGAGGAACATTTGTATATTAAGAAAAAATATCATTTATATGGTGTATATATATTCTCCATAACCCCTATTATAATTATTAATTAATATATTATGATATATTATGTATCAATTATAATTACTTCATTCAATGGGATTTAACATGAAAATTACTACGTGGAAATTAATTTTATAACTCAATTTCATTCCATTGTGTATTATTACTTCTTTGTATTTTTTGAAATTATATGATTATATGTATTCATAAAGTAGTATGTATTTTTTTTGATTTATTAATTTTTTATGATTCTTATAATTAAATTATTTCGTTAAAAATCCTCATGTCAATATTATTTCCTTTGTAAGGTTTTGTTTCTAAATCTAATTTTGATCAAGAATGTTTATATTTGTATTTAAATTGAAGGAAGTTATTTTATCCATATTTAATAAAACCTTTTAACTTTACCTCTTTAGGTTAATAATTAAAATTACCATGTAATAAAATTATTTTAAAGTTTTGTTAAAAAATTAATTGAGATGTTTTTAGGAATATCTAACATTATATCACTCTTTAGTCAAAAACACATTTTCATAAAAATTTATGTTTTTTAACAATTTATGCTTGATTTTTTTACCCTTTTGAGAATGATTTATTAAATATATTATTATCCATTATTAAATAATTATTTTTAAAATTTAATTATAATTTCACATTCAAAACAACGATCATCTGGGTTTTACTGAAAAAACTAAAATTACTCTTTTTTAATGTGTACTTAATGTATACAATTTATTCCAAAATTCGTACACAATGATTTAAAAATACTATTATATTGATTAATGTATACATTAAATGATAATTATTTTTAATTTTATTTGAATAATAAATTTAATAAAATTAGTTTCAAAATTAAAATGATACATTTCCCTGTTAAATTTAAATGATATTGTTCTTTTATATCTATTCAGTAATGAATACAATAATTAATCCAAATATTATCTATTTGATAGCTTAAATTCATATTATTATTTTATTCAATATAATTCCGTTGATTTATTATCATTAATATAATCATGATTCATTAATATTCTTATAAATGTCAATATTATTTATCATAGATATGTTAGTTTCTGGTAGTGTACATCATACTTAATTATGGAATTCTACAATAAACGTTATTTTTTTTCTGTGGAAAATATTGATAAATATGTAATAATTACTCAATATTGTTATTTTTTGATAAAGAAATATTTCTTCATGAAATAAATATACAATTCTGTATATCAATAATATTTAGTCCCACAATGATAGTTGTCTCCTAATAATATATAGTCTTATAATTCATTGATTGGTCCCCGTAGAAAAATTAATAATCTGGTGATAAATGAGATTCTACTAGAAATTGTAAATTTTATTTTTAATTGTATTCATGTGTAAGGTATCATGATTCGGAGACATGATATGTTATAGTTATGATTTTCCATTATTAATAAATTATTTACTATTAAACATGAGCTTTTCACAACGATTTTATACCATGATGCATTTCATTAAAAATTTATTGATAAAATAGAGTGTGATTTAAATTATTTACCATTTAATATTTATTATTCACTATCATTAGATTAATCTAATACAATATAAATGTCATATATGTATAGTTATTTAATTGTCAATGTTTTTTATTATTACGGATCCATGAAATATTTTGTATCACATAACGGTTATTTAGAATTTTATATCACCATAATTTTTCCCCTCTGCAATCTATATAGTGTATTATGATTAACATGAACTTATATTATAGATAAAATAATTTAAATATGGGAAATTTAATTGCATCATAATTCTTGTATTAGAATGTATTATGAGAATCATTTTTTTCTAGTTTAGTTTTAATTCTATACTATTCAGTTGTTTAGGATCTCATTATATTTATATAATCCCAATATAGTATTTTAATACTTCAATGGTTGGTTATTGGTATTACAATCATTAATGTTGGTATCATATGAATTTTGGAGCAATCCCTAGAAAATGGATTTAGTAATAAATATTTCATAGAACATAATCTATTGATAAACTATGATAATAAGTATAGAATAAAATATTTTGTTTTGGTATGAAATTAATTAAAATATAGATCGGTCATATAATTCCATGTCATGACACTATATGTGGACATGGTTATGAAATATATGACTCTATGATTAATAACATGGAAGGGGTGGATTGGGCTTCACCCAGTCATCACTATGGGCATAAATATGGGCCAATATAAACATTGGAGAATTTATTTAAATTACTAAAATTTACATTAAAAATAATTTTTATGGATTTAAATATTCATTCATAATGAAAACTCGAGGTTATCAAATGGATTGAAATATTTAAAATTTTTAGATAGTGATAAATATCATATTAATTATTATATGTCTTTCACCCAATCATTATTGTTTCACATAGTATGATAGTTTGTAGTCGATTTTTTAACTCGAAATAATCACATTGACATTTGATATTGAGGATATTGTGGGGACTATTAGAAAAACTGGGATTATTACAAGAGTTGATAATATCATGATTATGAGTTATTAGTTAGCCTAACATATGAATAATATAATATACCATATCTAACTCTTATACTATCCAAAGAAGACAACCATGGAACTACCTCTAAAATTGGTGGTGGAGACTGTAATGGCTTAGACCTCTATGGTCCATCAATTTGTACAAATCAAGTTTTTGGGTAATTTATTAGGTCAAGGAAATTTATTTCAAAAACATTTCCAATATTTCAGATCTTCAAACAGTGTTTCATGTTTTGTGAATCGTGATGTCAGTGAGTCATTTGTGAATAGTGATTTGGTGAGCCAATTATAAACAGTGCTACCGGTGGGTCATTTGTGAATAGTACTATATGTGATTCATTAGTAAACAATATTATTGGTCTGACATTTGTGAACAACATTTATAGCTTGTTACAGTTTCTCCCCATTGACAATTTCATTGATGTAAAATTCATTAAAAAAATTAATATGCTTTAAGGATTATGAAAATCCCATAAATCATATCATCAAATTCCTATGGTTCCTGATGATGTTACTAGGTCAAACTATGTTATCTTGAACAGATCATCCATTAATGGGAAATTTAAAATTTTATCTAAACCAACACTCTGTTAAATTTTCAAAAGGATGAGATTATTTCCATCGGGTTATTCCTCCTCATTCTTACCTAGTATAAGACCCCAACCCTTCATTCTCCCATAGGATTCATGCAATAAAACTGTAATCATTGGATAATTTTTCTTTGAGTATTTCCTACTATATTTGTACCCCATGTTTCGTAACATGTATGAATTGTTGGTTCGTCTATAATATATATTATGTTCTACCTAAATTCTCCCGGGTTCTAGAACAATTCTCATGTTTCACAATTTCCATGTTATGGCATGTGATAATGATGTTCCTAATATGGATTTATTTTGTATTGGATTATGTGATTATGTCGTGGTGACCTCAGGTGGAAGCAGCCATTGTAGTAGAGGTCAGAGTGATCCATTGTTTTGGCCCATTATCGTGAAAAGAACATTAGAAATCATTTGAATAAGGGGATTTGTGGCTTATATTTTTCATTATGTGAAGTAATATATTTATCATATTTTTGCCACTATATCACAATAAAATTGAGAGAACATCATTTATAAATTTATTAAATATTTTTAATATAATATATGTAATGGATCTATACAATGATAACAATATTCTTTTTTTATAGATAGTTTGATATATATAATTTCTTTTATAGAATATCATTCTTGATAAAAATATGTAAAAATCATAAATATTTGATTGATTGTTTATTAATAAAAAATAGAAAAAGAGACCCTTTGTATGAATTGGTTGTTTTTGGTGTGGTTTAATGAAAATAAAATGTTTGTATTTATGAATGTTTATTTTAATCAGTTATTTAATGATGTATTATATAATTGGTTAATGGATAAAATATAATTCTGTGTATTTTTCTATGTTACCATAAACATTGTAAGGTAGGGTTCCATTTTCTTTGGAGCCATGAGAGATCATCTGGTTTGACAGTTTAATTCATTTCATTGGGATACAATCCTTGTTACATTATTGTTAGTTATTATCATCATGTGTTGTGATTTGAGCCTAATTGGTTGTTGTGATATGTGGGGTAAAAGAGGCCCAGTGATGGTTGTCATAGTTGACTACTAGAGTTTTGAGATTCATCAGTTTATGCATGTGGGTTTCATAAAGGACACTAAAGGTGATGAAATGGGTTGAAACTTGGAATACCCATTAATATGAATGTTTTATTATAAATGAATATATTGAGTATTTATCTTCTTTAATTCCCCCATATATTGAGGCATGTGGTTTTTCACATTCACCTTCAAATAGTTGTCACGACGTGTGTGGTAGGTGATTAGATTTACATTTTTAACATCATGGGGATAGATTGGTCTATGGTAATTCTATATGAGGAAAAGACTTAATGAGTTTCTCATATATTCATTTTTTTGATTTCCATGGGTTTGGTAGCAATGATTTTTAATTCTATAATTCCTTCGAATATGGGAATGTGATAATTCATTTAATAAATTATTTAATACATGATTTTAACCCATTGGTATGGAGCATGTTTTGATGTGATGTTAAGGTTAAAATTTAAAGGAACTGTGTATTTGGTTGGTTTTTCATAGAACGTAACGAACCCCATTGTGATGCTAATGAAATATACTGTGGTAAATGTTAGTGGTTAATTAATTGTTAAAAAATTAATTAATGTATATTTAAATTGATAAAAGGGATAATGTTATATAATTTATATATTTAAATGGTTATGTGCATATAGGATACAAAGTCTTAGTACTGGTAGTCATGAGTCTAAGAGATGTTAGCTGTAATTTATTCAATGAAGTGTGTATACCCATAGTGTTGTTGTGAGCTATAGTATATTCTATACCTTTATTTCAATAATATATTACACCCTATAAGATAAAAAATAGGAACCCTGGGGATTCTAAGACCCTTGGGGTTTTCCCCAACATCTTGTTGGGTGGATGGATTGCTAACTACCCATTTTTCCTATAACTCTTCTCATGGTAGTCAAATGTTCTTGTATAAATGACCATAATATTTCCACATATATATTTTTAGAGGTCTATAATGGAATTTGGTTATTCACACACATATATTTTTGATGTGGTTTCATATGGAATACTATTGTTATAACATGTAAAGGCTCTGATGGATTGATGTTCGATAGTTAGTGTATTGGTTGTGATGGCTTGAGGTATAATACACAATGTATGATACTCATTATGTGAGATGTGGTATATCTTAGTTTCTACCTAGTTACCTTGGTTATGTGGACATGGTGTTTGTTTGCATGGGTTGCATGTTGTGGGGCATTTCCCAGGTGTGTACAGGAAAGCCATATGGAGAGAGAATCATAGGATGTGCGATGTTGGCGAAATGTGGAGAACAAGTGGGGAAAAGATAGTGGCTTACGCTAGATATTGCTTATTATATTAGTTACTCTTTTATATGATACTTATTGAGATTATCCACTATGTTAATGGGATGATATATTCCATTTTTAGGTTACAAGATAGTTTCACATGTTGTACATTATTTGGTAAGATTATTTCTTTAATTATATATAAGAAGAGCTTAGAATGATCCCACATAGTATACTATTATATTATCCTAATGTATATAAATTATTTTCAGGTAACATAGAGAAGGAAGGTGATTAGGATTGTCACTAATAGCATGGGGTTTACAAGAGCTATTTGGGCTCCAAGGTTCATGACGTTCTACATTCTTTTTATTACTTGAAGTGTTCCCTTTCTGTTGTAGTATTTTGTTTAGGAAATTACATTTGTGTGATTTTTTATATTATATTTTAGACTAGGTAGAAGTATAGTGGTTTCTATATTATATATCTCTTTCTCATGTGTCCCATTAGAGGATAATTCCTACCATTTGTTTTTTTATTATACACTCGGTGCTAGTCACTAACCTGTGACCTACTAGAGGCAGGACTCGGGGAGGTAATTTTTTCTCTTCTCACATTTCCATCCTTGGAGGGTAAAAACTGTGTGGAGGGGGTTGTGAGAGAGTTGTATTAGAGGTGCGCTTGAATGATATAATTGGTTTTGGTGTCCGGAACATGTTATGTTGCATGGGTTGATACGAAATAGAGTTAATAAAGTGTATAAAGTGTTGTAAATACTGAATGCTTGCTCAAACACATGACCTTAGGGACCCTTTGATTTTAATCACAAAACATTATGTTAATAGTGTATACTAAATGGGGTGATATTGGTTTTAGTGTAGAAACAGAGTAATGGATGATGCATCATTTTTCCTTATGATTGTATTTTATTGGGTAGAACTTGAAACATGATAACCTATAATGATTAACATAGAAGAATTAATAAATTTATGATGGGTCATATATATTCTAGGTTTAGGAGATCAATGAATTTTTCCTATTATAGTTATGTTCCAAGTCGGTGTCTTCATCAGGTTCACATTGGATATGTTCAAAAGGCTGTTTTATCCAATAACCATAGAGTAGAGGTTGACGATAATGGCACTGGGTTAATGAAAATCTGATAGTCATTGCGCAGGAGTCTATGGAAGGATGAGGGATATATTCTAGATTATATCACAAAATATTGGTCGATGGAGGTTGAGAACTGTCATCTCAATCCATGCTCAAAAATAACACTATGTGTCATTGGTTGGGATGATTCTTTTTGGGGAAGAGATGTATTGGTGGTTCGTATTCCTCAAGGAACAGAAGTAGTTTAAAGAATCGTGGGAGGAGTTCTGATACAAGTTCAGATTCATTTTTTATTCTTGAACTACAAAGGCATCCATTCTCTAGGAAATTATTCCCCTTCAAAAGGGGATCTCTAGTGTGAGAGAGTATGGAATGTGTTTTCGGAAAACTTTTATAAAATCTAAAGAAAAATTTCCACATGAGGAATCCATTTGGATGAATTAGGAGGAGGTTTTACATCCAATATATTGCTCTAGGTCATCCTGTTTATAATTATGATTTATGATGATTATTTGGTGGTTGTAGATATCATCAATAGAATGTTATCTATAACATGATCATCACTAGATGGGACTCATCAGGATACCTCATGAATCAATGATATTTTCCAGAGTTCCAATTATTTAGGGAAGAAGTGTGACTGTTATTCATGGGGTTTGTTTCTTCCCATAACATCTCATTTCTCTAGTGGTGGTAGTTCTTAGACTAATTCCATTGTATTAAAAATTTATTTTATCGAGGATGAGTTCATCTGGTGAAACAAAGCTCTACCATCTAAAGATGTCAGTGTGTGCCATGTGTTCTGCATCAGGTTCCTTCAATGAGGCAGTTCTAGCTAAGGAAACATCAGTAGGATGGACAACCATGGGATTAGCTGAGTGCATATAGGGTAGGAAGATGAAATACATGAGATGAAAACTAACCTTATAGAGTAGATTTCAGCTATGGTGTTGGTCTTTATCTATGTCAAAGAGTGTTTGGAGCATGTTGTGGTCAACTTCATGCTTTAGTGTTGGTAACGCCTGGTGATGTTGATGACCTTCGTGGTACCCTTTTCTTGTTTTATACATGGGTGTATTCCTTGTTTGTTTCAGGAGAGACACACTCCATCATATCACATTCCATTTTAAATTAATTGGTACATGAGGTATAGTGGCTTCCGGTTCCCTTGGTGTTGACTGTTCTAGTTGGAGGTCGAGATAAATTTTTTGAAGTATTTAGAGACTGCGATCTGGTGCTACTGTATCAGATCTCATAGAGGGATTTATTATATTTCCAGTTACAACCATAATATTTCACCATCATCATGGATTGGTTTTATTATTAATATCGGTTGTTGGGGAGTTATTCTAGAGGTAGGGGTGTTCATCCATGCTGATGGAGATGTAACAGTGTGTGTTTGTGAGTGAGACCCCCAAATGGGTGAAATTTTTGTTCCTTAATTGACATATTAAATGGATAAGATGATTTTTGTTATCATTTGTGGTTCTCAATATTGTTTTTCAAGGGTCTTGGATGATTACCATATGTTCATTCCATAGTATCTTGTAGTGTTACCCCCTCGATAAGAGATCGAGTTTGGCAATGAGCTGCATCTAGGTGGGTCTCCTAACTCGTTGACTAGATATAGGATAGATCCATACATGTTTCGAGAGTTTTTTAAAGATAATTATGGTATTTTTTATTGTATATTTGTAATGAATAGAGTTTCATTATGGTGTGAAACAATTATTTACCTAATGATGACTGATGACAGTTTGCAGTTGTGAGTCAATTATCATCGCTTAAACCTGGTGACTGTGATGAACTGTTATATTGTTCCATGGATTGATGACTTTTTCAATCAAATGAAGGGTTTATGTTTGTTATTTAAGATTTATTTTCATTTAGGATTCCATCAGATGCATGAGACGTATGATGGCATTCCATTGTTTTCTTTCAATAGTCTTCATGTCACTACAAGTTCTTGGTGATGTCATTTGGTGTGACTAATGCTCCAACTGTGCTCATCAGGCTGATAAATGACATGTTTTGTCATCTCCATGATATGTTCATGGGGGTTTTCATTAATGAAATTATTCTGAAATCCATTTCTGATAAGGATCATAAATAACAAATTCATGTCATTTTGGGTGTTCTCCGTCCAGAGTAGCTATATGGAGTGTTTTCTAATTGTGAGTTTTGGGATCAAGTAATATGTTTCTTAGCCATATTGTGTCCCATTAGGATATTGTAGTGGATCCATGAACGATATAAGAATTTGTGTCATAGGAAGCCTCAATATAGAGGAATCTGTGTGAACATTTCCTTGGACTTATAGGATATTATCAGCCGTTCATACCTCATTTCTCCCAGTTTGTGACTCAAATAAAAATAATTACATAGAATGATATGACCTTCATGTGGATATATCAGTGTAAGTAAGCTTTAATGTTTATTAAAGAGAAGTTGGATTTTGCTTTTGTTATTTTACTTCTAGAATAAGTAGTTTAGTAAGTGGTTTTCTATGATGCTTTACTTTTAGGGTTAGGCGGAATTCTGATGCACCATTGATTATTGATTTCTTATGGGTATCAACAGCTGAATCCCCAAAAAATTTACTACAACACCCAAAATAATTAGTTGGTGAAAGTGGTGTTTACTCTAATGTTTTGAATAAATTATCTAATAAGTGAAAAACTCATGATATGCACCCATCACAAGTGTCAACGTTATGTTTTCTCTACACATGAAAAAAAATATCTTTACATTCGCTTGATGGAGTTATTATAGTATTACGACATCGAAATATCAAATACTCATCTTAAAGGATATGTTGTAGCTATTGCGCTTACTTGGACGCCATGTTGTGATTTAGTTCATGAATCAAGTGATTCATAGACTGTGATAGAATACCTATTGGAATTTCATCTCGATAAGGAAGAATTGGTAGGAACTGGCTGTCTTTTTCAGATGATAGTGCATTCGTATTTGTCACTTCAGTTGAAAAATTCCCAGTTGGGCATCATGAGATGGAGGTCCTGAGAGACTGATTTGTTTTTGGGGAGGAACTGGATGGTTGGTCTCAAGATGAAAAATAAATGGTGTTGTTTTGGGTGAGGAATTTGTTTCATTTTCAATGCAAGATATGGTACTCATAGTGGTCCATTGTTTACCCTTACCTGTACAAACATTTGTTTCATCTATTCACTGACCTCAAAGAAGTTAGATTTGGTGGCTTGGGTTCAAGAATACAGTTATATAGGGTGTCTCTCAATGATTGATTTTCTAGAAGGTGATGTCCGAGAACAATGTTCTCAGTGGTTTTCACTAGCCGGTAGAATTTACATTGTGGAAGTGAGAGGACATATAGATAAATATTGTTTCCCATTTAGCTCGATCTCAGGGTGGTTTTTTCCTTATATGGATGGTAGTAGATAATTTGGTGACTGTATCCAACATTATAGAAATCTCTTAGTCATTAGAAGTGGAGGTTTTGTTGAGGCAGTATCTCTAAGAGGTGGTGAAACTTCATAGAGTCCTGAGGATGATTAATTATTATTGGTATTCTTGTTTTACCACCAGTGTTCGGATAGTTCTCCATAATTTTTTTGGTTCTCAATTGCGCCTTATAATTTATTTTCATCCAAATATGGATGTTTAGATAGAGAATACCATCTAGACAATTGATTACAAGTTCTACTCTTATATCATCAATTTTTATGTTCGTGGGTGAGGCCCTTACCCTTAGTTGAATGCTAAAACACCAATATTTTCCACTACATCATCGGTACGAATCCTTTTGAGTCCTTGTATGGAATATCATTCCTTTCATTATTGAGATGGACTGGGGTTATGGAGTCAAAACATTACAGGCCAAAACATGATCGTCATTATATGAGACTCGTCAAGATACATCACGGTGCAAAGATACAATGTAGGGTTTCCAGATTTTAGTGAATATGTGTGTATGTTCATCAAGGGGTACATTCTATCCCTCAACATCTCATTTAATAGGTGGTGGCAGTTATTAGGAATATTAAAAGAGATCAACCACTACAAGTTTTTGAGTATTAGTTCATCAGAAGAAGATAGCCCAGCCTTTCATAGAATTTAGTACATGATAGGTGTTCTGCTTCAGGTTCTATCGTTGAGGATGTTCTAGCTGAGGCAACAGTAGTAGGATGCACTAGTATTGGATCAACAGAGAGAATATGGGCTAGGAAGAGGAAATCCATGAGATGAACTCAAACCTTATAGAGTAGATATTGGCAATGGTGGTTTTCTTCATCATGGTAAAAGTGTTCGTTGAGCAATTCTCAGTCAAATTCATGCTTTTTCATTTCCAGCGCTAGGCGAGGATTGGGTCATTCATGGAACCCTATTCTTGTTTTCTACATGGGTGTTTTATTTGATTGATTCAAGGGGGAAACAATCCTTCATATCAATTACCTTCTCCATTAATTATTACATGAGGTAGAGAGGATACCAGTCCCTTTGGAATTCACTATTTCAATTGGATGTCATGATGACTTTTTTGATGTATGTAAATACAACGAACTAGTTTTGGTGCATCACCACTCTGGTGGATATTTTTTATATTTCATGTTAAAATCATATGATGTCATCCAATAAATTGATTGGTAGTATTAATTGAAGGCTATTGTGGATTTATTCTAATTGTAGTGGGTATTCTTCGATGCTGATGTAGATCTCGAAGTGTTTGTTGCCGAGCATGACCTTCAGATGGGTCAAATTTTTGTCCCATCATTTGCATCATTAATGGATAAGATGATTTTTTTTTCACCAGTGGTTCACAAATAGAATTTTTTGGATTTTGAAGATTGCCCTAAAGTCTTTCTAGAAGAGTTAGTATTGTTACCACCTCAATAACAGATTGAGTTCAGGATCGAGCTGCAACTAGGAGTGTATCATATCATGTTGTCATTGTAAACGATGGCTCATTTCGAGTTTATAGAGTTTCCCTTATAGCTTGATTGTATTTTTTATTGTAATTTTGTTCATATGAGTTTTCCCACATGGGGTGCAATAATTTTTTCATTGAAGAAGATTGATGTCATTTAGCAGTTGTGTATCGATTATCATCACCTAAACCATTTGATAGTGAAGAAACACTATAATATTTTGTGGATTGATGATTTTTTCAATCAACTAAATTGTGTAATTTGGTTCTTGAATATTCATTTGCATTCAAGAAAAATTTATATGTGTGTAAATGATGATGATATTATAAAGGCTACATTATGTTTTCATCATGTTCTCTATATGATCATTGTGATGTTATTCAGTGTGATTAATGCTCTAACTGTGATCATGAGGAAGATGAATGACATGTTATGTGAGATCCTAGATATGTTCATGGTAGTTTTTATAGAAGAAATCATTTTCTAATCTGTATCTTTGGAGAAGAATACAAGGCATATGCATGTTGTTTTGGGGGTTCACCATCCACATCATCAATAAGTATTGTTTTATAATTGTGAGTTTTGGGATCAAGAAGTTGGTTTCATGGGGCATGTTGTGTCCCATTAGTGAGTTAATGAGAATTTATCAACGGTATATTAATTTTGGTCTCAGAATGCCAAATACATTGGAATTGGTGTGAATATTTCGTGGTCTTAATATCTATTATTAGAGGATCATAGCAGATTTCACTCAATTTGAGACACCTCTAATAGAATTGACTACAAAAGATATAGCCTTAATTTGGACTTCTCAGTGTTAGGTAGAGTTCAATATTCTAAAAAGGATGTTGGTTAGTGCTCTAGTTTATTAATATTCTAATAGAAAGAGTTCAGTAAGAAGTTTTATATGATGGTTAGAATCTATGGTTATGGTGTGTTCTGATGCAGCGTATAACATTAATTTCTTATGGGTCTCGATAGTTGAATCCCCACAAACCTAACTAGTTCACCATTGATTCTGAGTTTGTGGCAGTGTTGTTTATAATAATATTATGGATAAATTACATCATCAGTGAGATCACCTAGGTTTTCACTCATTATAAGTGCATGATGTATGTTTTCTCAAATCATGACTTGAACATACGTCAGTTTCAATGTATGGAGTTTTTATAGTATTAATACTATGAAATATAATATACACCTGGTGAAGGTAATGTTATAGCTGAACCGCTGATCTATATTTCACGTTGTGATGTAATGCATGAATCTTGTGATTCTTAGATGGTGATGGAATTCCATTCGACATTACATCTTGATATTTGAGAATTTGGTTCCATAGGATGCCTTTTACCAATGTTTGTTCATTCATATTTGGTGCATCGAGAGGAATATTCATTTTTGGGGTTTTTTAGATGAGGGTCTATAGAGACTGAGATGTTTTTGGAGAGGCCCTTGAAAGTTTTTCTATGGATGTACAACAAAATATGTTATTTCATGGAAGGATTATGTTTCCTTTTAGGATGCATGATATGGTAATCAATGTGTTTTATTGTTCACCCTTAGTGGTAAATCATGTTGTGACAATGATGTACCGAGTATTGAGATTTTATTTTTTGTAGTCTGTATTGAAGAATGTAGTTGTAGAGTTTGTGACTCGCTTTTGGGTCATCTATAAGGTGAGGAAAGAGTGCTATGGTACTAGTTGTTTTTTCATGCCATTATACGTTATTTTGTGGAAGTTAGAGGACATCGAAATAGATATCATAATATTTTTCCATGTTCTCAGAGATGTTATGACTCTATATCGGTGGTAGTTGATCTTTTGATGAATTTATCCCACTTTAAAATAATCTAGTAGTTGATAGCAGTGCAGGTTTCATCATGGCAGTATCCGGAGGAGGTGGATAGGCTCCATATATTCCCAAGGATGGATATTTTTGTTTGATATCCTTGTATTGCCTCGAGGATTTAGAGAGCCCTCTCTCATGCTATTGTTTCGCAACTCAACCATATAATTTCTTTTCATCCAAAGATTTATGTTTAGAAAGATCGGACCATCCAGACCTTTGGAGACTTGTTCTACACTTATGTCATCTAATTTTGAGGTTCTTGGATGAGGCCATTAACCATGGTTGACTTCTCCTACACAAATAGATTCAACTACATCATCATTATTGTGCCATTTGAATCCATGTATGTCTAAACTTTCTATTCTTTTTTGAGTTGGAATGTGGTTATAGAGTCAAAAATTATCAGGCGAGAACTTGTACGAAACCCAATATAGCTGGTTCCAGTGATTCGTGAGATTATTAATGTAGTGTAAGATCATCATAGATCCAATTTAGATCATATGAATAGTAATTTTTGAATTTTTTGTTGTGGATCACATGTTTCTGAAACAAAATCACTATCATGAGGAGTGAGGGCTTGTTTATGGGAGTAATCTATACCCTGGATTATTGGTCCTATATTGTGTGTTGGATAATGTGGTAGTCATGTTGTATCTGGTAGCACATCCAGCACATATGACCCTGCTATGTGATGTTTTTCATGTGTCACAATTCTGTCATTATCATCATGATAATTATCATATCATTAATTAGGGAGTGGTTTTTTTTTGTGATGATTTATCTTTAAAAGAGCAGCCAATTGAAATTAAGGACATCAAGGAGACGGTGCTTCAGGAATGTGATATCTCATTGGTTCATATGACAACCCTGCTTTTATTACAACTTAAACATGCTTTATTACATAAAACTTCACTTGATACAACAAAGAAGATCGAGAGGTTTAGTTTCTTTGGGTCTTAGGATCATTACATAAAAACTTTAAACTTGAAATACAACATCCTTATTGAAAACTTCCTTTACATGACCACTACATTCCTTCGTACTTAGCATTGCATGGGATAACCTGAGGACATGCATAAGAAAAGGGTGAGCTATAAAGCCCAGTAAGGGAGTACATAATGAATAACATGAGGAGTACAATACATGTTAGGCAATAGGCATATCAATAGAGCATAAGAGAGACATGAACATAAAGGCATGATAAAGCATGATAATCATAACATGGAAATGTGGCAACAACACTTAACATTGAATTAGCATGAGCCAAGGCTCATTGCACATGGAGCATGAGTAAACCCTCATTGCACTTGAAGCACGAGTAAAACCTCGTTGAACTTGAATTAGCATGAGTCAACACTCATTGCACATGACGTATCATGATACTATACTTTACCCAATGCATTGGAGCGCTATAAAGGGCGCACCCTTCTTAAACATTTCATTTCATGCATAAGTGTGCCACATGGATCATAAAACATGGATTCATAAAACATAATCATTTCTTCCACGATAAAGGAATGTGGAATTCATACATGAAAATTTATAATCAATATGTAAATGTGCATAAAGGTGAATACCCTTGATGGAGAAATGGGCATGGTATTCACTACACAAAGACATTGGCTTAGAAAATCGGTGCGATTTCGGCAGCGTAACGGCGTGACATAAGAATTCATAAAAAAGGTTGATGAGAGAGAAAGGGGTTCCTCATCATATTTACATGTAATGGACAGTAAGGAGATCATATATATACATGTCCCAACAATAGAAATGGAATTTAGATTCATGATACAAAAGTATTGCTTGAATGTAAAAGAAGAGAGAGAAGTTCCTTTCGGAATTTCGGCATAGTAACGGGTGTACATGGGAGGCATTTAATGAGAGAGAAAGGGTTCTCCCATCATTCAAACAATAATAGGGCAGTATGGGGGAGGTGCGAAACCATACCCCAACATTCATAAATGAAATTAAAAGGGCAATACAACTTAAAGAAAATTGACAAAAAGAGAAAGGAAGAAAAAACCCTTACTTGGAAGTGTGCTTCCAAAGGCTAGAGAGAGGCTTGTGAGAGGCTTCTTGGGAGCTTGGGGCACCTTGAGAGGATTCTAGAGAGAGTAGGGCAGAGTTTTGACGAACTTCAAGGGCTTTTAGTGAGGAGGAAGTGGGAGCTTGGGTGGGTTTATATAGGAAAGGTGAGAGAATTCTTTATTATTTAGGTTTGGGTCCCCTTATATTAAAATAATCCAAACCAAAAACCATCCCATGGTATTTGCCCATGGTTTCTGGAAAAGGAAAGAGGAAAACAATATTTTACAAGCCCAAGGTCCGAACTTCTTAAAAAATTAGGGTTGCTTATGTGGAGGTGAGTCACACTCCCATGGAAATTAATTTAAAAAGGCAAAGTGTTGAATAAGTATTGAGGGCTCCATTAATGCTTTGAAAAGTGAGTCAAACAAACCCAAAACCTCATTATTTTAATGATAAAACATATATTGGCCGAACATATGGATTATGGTATTTTATTACATCACCATTGGGTCATTATGATGTCATAAAACACATTATATATATAAATTGTATTTAATTTTTACCCAAAAATTTGACTGTCTCAGAAAATTATGAAAAATTCACCGTTGGATAATTTCGACGTCCTGATTCCAAAAATAATATTTATTTTATCTAAATAATTTTCTAAATATGTGAATTTTCACTTTTAAAATAAAAACCGACATTTATAAAAAAATTCACGGGTTTTGACAGAAATGGCTTTCAAACCTTAATAAAAATTTTAATTGCATTCATAAAATTATAAGATCATTTATATATAATAAAAATTAATTTAATAATAATAATAATATTTTATTAAAATATTATTTAATTCAAAAATCCTTTAATTTAATAAAATATAATTCTTAATTATATAATAACTAAAAACATCATTTGTACTTTAAAAACTAATTACAATGCATCAAAAATGACTAGAAATTATATTCATTATTATATACAAAAATAATGTACATGAACATGGTGCTAATTATTTGTTACATAACCCCTTAAAATAGCCGCATAAGACCTAAGGGTAAGGTGTGCGATGGTGACAGACTCTTGGGGTTGCTCGGATAACATCGCTCGAGTGGTGATCTCTATCAACTTCCATTTTTCCCGTAGACGATCACGTTCGAGCTTGACTTGATGAAGCTCAGCTTGGGCTTGGTCAAGGGCAAAGCCCAAAGACGCCACCTCCTTTCCGAGCTCCGACAAATGGGCTTCGTAAGGGGCAATTCTACTGGATGAGGCCATCGCTTCCTTTGTCTGAGTAGAAAATTGGTTCGTTAAAGCCTTATATTTAAACTACCCAGACGATCACTGTTCAACGGCTATAAAAGTAACGGTCACAAATCTTAACGTAAAACTTAAAGAAGTTGACATCTTATAAAAACATAAAGAAACATTTAACTGGATCAAGAGGGATTTTCCATTAATGAAATTTTGGGCCGTTACAACATTCCCCCCTTAAGAAATTTCGCCCTCGAAATTTTCCTTTTCCCACACTAAAACAAATGTGGGTAACTTAGCTTCATCATATCCTCCGACTCCCAAGTTGCTTCTTCAAACTTGTGGTTTCTCCACAACACCTTGGCGAGGGGCATTGTCTTATTTCGTAGAACTTTTTCTCTATGATCTAAGATCTTCACTGGTAGCTCCTCATAAGAAAGATCGTCTTCTAATTGTACCACCTCAGAAGAGAGTACATGTGAAGGGTCTGGTATGTACTTCCTTAAGAGGGATACATGGAAGACATCATGCACCTTGGCCATAGTAGGTGGAAGTGCTAGTCGATAGGCCACAGCCCCAACACGATCAAGAATCTCGAAGGGGCCGATGTACCTTGGACTTAACTTCCCTTTCTTTCCAAACCTCATGACCTTTTTCCACGGAGATATGCGTAAAAACACCATGTCTCCGACTTTAAACTCAAGGTCTCGTCGACGATTGTCTGTATAACTCTTCTGTCGACTTTGGGCTGCCTTGATATGCTGCTGAATGGTTTTCACCTTCTCCACCATTTCTTCGACCATTTCTGGTCCAAGCAGCTTACGTTCACCGACCTCATCCCAACATGCCGGTGTTCTACACCTTTTTCCCATACAGGGCTTCATATGGTGCCATTTGGATGCTCGAGTGGAAACTATTATTATAAGAGAACTCAACTAGAGGAAGATGTTGATCCCATCCTCCTTTAAAGTCCATTGAGCACGCTCTCAACATATTCTCAAGTGTTTGGATAGTCCGCTCGGATTGGCCATCAGTTTGAGGATGATAGGCCGTACTGAAGTTCAGTTCAGTATTCAGAGCATGTTGAAGACTCTTCCAAAACTTAGAGGTAAATCTTGGATCTCGGTCCGACACAATAGATAGTGGTACTCCATGCAACCGTACCACTTCCCTGATATATATCCGTGCCAGTTGATCCAAAGAGAAATCCTCTCGAATAGCAATGAAGTGTGCAGTCTTTGTAAGACGATCCACAATAACCCAGATTGCATTGTTGCTTTTGGATGTCCTTGGAAGTCCAGTGACGAAGTCCATGGTGATGTTCTCCCATTTCCATTCTGGTATGGGCAATGGTTGCATCATCCCCTTAGACTTCTGCCTCTCTGCCTTCACTTGCTGACACACCAGGCACTTTGATGTATATTCGGCGATCTCCTTCTTCATATTATCCCACCAAAAGTTTTCTCGGAGATCTCGATACATCTTTGTGCTCCCTGGGTGAATAGAGAAATTTGAACTATGTGCATCATCCAAAAGTTCCTTCTTCAGCTCCGAACTTGATGGGACACATAGTCTTTTCCCAAACCACACAATTCCTTCTTCATTAACATTAAACTCTGAGGATTTTCCCTTTTTGATAGCTTCCACTTTTTCTTGGATTCTCGCATCATCCTTTTGAGCATCCTTTAACCTTTCCAAAAGAGATGGTTGAGCAATCATTTGTGAAAGGATTGATGATGTTCCCTTCTTTATGATTCCCACGTCCATCTTCATCAAGTCTAAGAAGATTGGATCCTTCTCAATTCTCATCATTGATAGAATTGCTGGATCTTTTCTACTTAGGGCATCCGCTACCTTGTTCGCCTTCCCAGGGTGGTAATGTATTGAACAGTCATAATCCTTTATGAGCTCTATCCATCTTCTCTGGCGCATATTAAGCTCTTTCTGTGTGAATATATATTTAAGACTCTTGTGGTCAGTATATATCTCACATTTCTCTCCATAGAGATAATGCCGCCAGATTTTCAAGGCAAAGATCACCGCCGCCAACTCCAGATCATGCGTTGGATAGTTTCGCTCATGGATTTTCAACTGTCTTGAGGCATAGGATATCACTTTATCATTCTGCATCAGCACACATCCTAAGCCCTTCTTCGAAGCATCACTGAATACCACAAAAATATCTCCACTTGTGGGTAAAGTGAGCACAGGTGCAGTGATAAGCCTCCTTTTCAACTCCTTGAAGCTTTCTTCGCATTCATCACTCCAAGCAAACTTTACTCCCTTTCGAGTTAGCTTGGTAAGAGGGTTGGACAATCGTGAGATGTTTCTCACAAATCGCCGATAATATCCAGCTAACCCCAAGAAGCTACGGATATCAGTTACGGATGTTGGCCTCGGCCATCCCTCAATTGCATCTGTTTTGGAGGGGTCCACAGATATCCCATTGCTTGTGATGATATGGCCCAAGAATGAGACCTCCTTCAACCAGAACTCACACTTGCTGTACTTGGCATAGAGCTTCTCCTTGCGCAAAGTCTCCAGTACAGTTCTTAAATGATCCTCATGGTCCTCCTTGGTTTTGGAGTATATTAGAATATCATCTATAAAGACTACCACAAATTTATCTAGGTAATCTCTAAAGACTCTATTCATCAAGTCCATGAATATTGCTGGAGCATTGGTGAGTCCAAAAGGCATTACTATGAATTCATAGTGCCCGTACCTTGTACGAAAAGCAGTCTTGGGGATATCTTCCTTCTTCACCCTTACTTGATAATATCCCGACCGCAAGTCGACCTTGGAGAAGTATTGAGCTCCACACAGCTGATCAAACAAGTCATCGATTCTTGTGAGAGGATACTTGTTCTTTATCGTGATTTTGTTAAGTTCACGATAATCGATGCAAAGCCGCATTGACCCATCCTTCTTCTTGACGAAGAGGACTGGTGCACCCCATGGTGATGCACTTGGGCGTATAAACCCTTTATCCAGATTCTCCTGTAGTTGTTTCTTCAGTTCTTCAAGCTCAACCACAGCCATTCTATATGGAGTCTTGGATATTGGTAGCGCCCCAGGTATAAGTTCAATTGAGAACTCAACATCTCTTCTTGGAGGAAGACCAGGAAGTTCCTCGGGAAATACTTCAGCGAATTCCCTCACAATAGGCATTTCTTCAAGGGTGGTTTCTTCATTGGACTCAATCATCTGAGCCAGATATGCATGCTCATAAGGCAGTAATATCCATGCTTGAGATGATGGAGCTAAAGTAGATTCATATTCCTCCTGACACTTGTAAAGAATCGGGGGTCGATTCTCCATATGGATTGTGATTTCTCTCTCCCGACAATTTATGTTGGCTCTATATAAGGAAAGCCAATCCATGCCAAGAATTGTATCAAATTCCACCAAAGGGATTATGACGAGGTTCGCCGGGAAATTCAATCCACAGATTATAACAGGGGAGGACTTATACTCATGGGATGCAATGATTGCCCCATTTGCCGTACTCACCGACATCTTTACTTCCATGGTTTGTGGTGGTGCAGGGATTGTTCTACTAAACTTTTGAGATATAAAAGAATGCGTAGAACCTGAATCAAAAAGTACGTTCGCTATTCTTGAATGAATAACTAGCGTACCTGTCACCACTTCGTTGTCGGGGTTCACTTCGGCAGAAGTGATGGCAAAAGCTCTACCTTGCTGTCTTGGAGGTTGTTGATTGCCTCTGATAACCCTTGGATTAGGGCACTGATTCGCAAAATGACCCGGTTCTTTGCATTTGAAGCATTGATCAACGCGTTGAGGTTCGAACGGAGCGTTCCTCCCCTCCGTTGCAGCCGCATGTCCTTCTTGCTGACAGTTAACAGCTAGGTGCCCTTCTCTTCCACACTTGAAGCATTTTCTTGTCCCCCTAAGGCAATTTCCCGGGTGCTTCTTTCCACACTTTTGGCAAGTGGGGTGCTGGAATTTCTTAGCGCCGTTGGATTTATCCATCGGACCACCAGCATTGAAGTCCACCTTCCGCATCTTGTCCCCATGATACCCCTGTGATTCTCTGATCTCCATTTCAACCTTGAGGGCACATCGGACAATTTCCTCATAGCTGTCGAAGTCACGGATCGCTAATGGTTTCCGCAAGCTAGGCTTCAGCCCACCAAAGAAGCGGTCAACCTTGCATTCGGGGGTAACGACAAAGCCGGAAGCGTATCGTGCAAGCCTTGTGAAGTTTGCCTCGTACGCTCCCACAGATTCCTCATCTTTCTGCTTAAGGGAAAGGAAGTCCCTTTCCATCTTAAGACGGAGGGTGCGTGGAAAATATTTATCGAAAAACATCTTCCGGAATACCTTCCATTCCAAAGCCTCGATCTCCTCCTCAGGTTTCGTATTTTTGATCAACGTCCACCATTGATCAGCTTCACCCTCCATACGATAAGCCGCCAGGAGAACCTTCTCTTTTTCAGAGCATTGGAGGATGGAGAATATCTTTTCAATGGAGTTGATCCATTGTTCAGCAATCGTGGGATCAGATGATCCACTAAAAGTAGGAGGCCTTTGTCTCATGAAGCTTTCAATAGCGACTTGTTCTTTCTTAGGGGGGGTTGAACGTTCCTCTTGACCAGTGTTTCTATTCAAAACTTGAGTTAACTGAGAGAGAAGCGTGACAAAGTTCGCGATTCCCGCTCCCATTGGATTGGGCATCTCATTGGTACAATCATCACACTGATCTTCACAACGGTTGTTAGCCCGAGTTCTCCTATTACCGGCCATTGGCTGGAATAAAAGGAAAGTTAGGGGTAACACATAAAGGGTAATCCAAAGACAAAAGTTGACAACTTATAAATAAACTTTAATCTCTTTAACTCATGAGTCTATAGGATTCAATCCAGGCTATTCATGATCTTCCTTCTAACATATATTCTTAGGGGCATTTTTCCCTTAATAAGGGTTCATACTAAGATTGTGAATTTATCAAAACATATCCCCCGGGAGTGTCGTAACCAAGAGTGCAGCAAGGCCCGTTGTCGTGCACCAGTTCCCGTTCGAGTCTAGCTCAAAGCGGTGTTTTCGGGTTTTACCCCTAGGATACATCTGTGCCAGAGCCGCCTCTACCTGCTCGTATCCAGACAGGGATGTATTTGTTTGATAAACCACTTACTTAGTATTTACCAAAACTTAGGGATGTTTTTATTATTCTTAGTCTTGTATCTAAGGCTTTACTAGGGTTTCCTAATCCCAAAAATAACTAAACCTACCCTTTGATACCAACTATGACAACCCTGCTTTTATTACAACTTAAACATGCTTTATTACATAAAACTTCACTTGATACAACAAAGAAGATCGAGAGGTTTAGTGTCTTTGGGGCTTAGGATCATTACATAAAAACTTTAAACTTGAAATACAACATCCTTATTGAAAACTTCCTTTACATGACCACTACATTCCTTCGTACTTAGCATTGCATGGGATAACCTGAGGACATGCATAAGAAAAGGGTGAGCTATAAAGCCCAGTAAGGGAGTACATAATGAATAACATGAGGAGTACAATACATGTTAGGCAATAGGCATATCAATAGAGCATAAGAGAGACATGAACATAAAGGCATGATAAAGCATGATAATCATAACATGGAAATGTGGCAACAACACTTAACATTGAATTAGCATGAGCCAAGGCTCATTGCACATGGAGCATGAGTAAACCCTCATTGCACTTGAAGCACGAGTAAACCCTCGTTGCACTTGAATTAGCATGAGTCAACACTCATTGCACATGACGTATCATGATACTATACTTTAACCAATGCATTGGAGCGCTATAAAGGGCGCACCCTTCTTAAACATTTCATTTCATGCATAAGTGTGCCACATGGATCATAAAACATGGATTCATAAAACATAATCATTTATTCCACGATAAAGGAATGTGGAATTCATAAATGAAAATTTATAATCAATATGTAAATGTGCATAAAGGTGAATACCCTTGATGGAGAAATGGGCATGGTATTCACTACACAAAGACATTGGCTTAGAAAATCGGTGCGATTTCGGCAGCGTAACGGCGTGACATAAGAATTCATAAAAAAGGTTGATGAGAGAGAAAGGGGTTCCTCATCATATTTACATGTAATGGACAGTAAGGAGATCATATATATACATGTCCCAACAATAGAAATGGAATTTAGATTCATGATACAAAAGTATTGCTTGAATGTAAAAGAAGAGAGAGAAGTTCCTTTCGGAATTTCGGCATAGTAACGGGTGTACATGGGAGGCATTTAATGAGAGAGAAAGGGTTCTCCCATCATTCAAACAATAATAGGGCAGTATGGGGGAGGTGCGAAACCATACCCCAACATTCATAAATGAAATTAAAAGGGCAATACAACTTAAAGAAAATTGACAAAAAGAGAAAGGAAGAAAAAACCCTTACTTGGAAGTGTGCTTCCAAAGGCTAGAGAGAGGCTTGTGAGAGGCTTCTTGGGAGCTTGGGGCACCATGAGAGGATTCTAGAGAGAGTAGGGCAGAGTTTTGACGAACTTCAAGGGCTTTGAGTGAGGAGGAAGTGGGAGATTGGGTGGGTTTATATAGGAAAGGTGAGAGAATTCTTTATTATTTAGGTTTGGGTCCCCTTATATTAAAATAATCCAAACCAAAAACCATCCCATGGTATTTGCCCATGGTTTCTGGAAAAGGAAAGAGGAAAACAATATTTTACAAGTCCAAGGTCCGAACTTATTAAAAAATTAGGGTTGCTTATGTGGAGGTGAGTCACACTCCCATGGAAATTAATTTAAAAAGGCAAAGTGTTGAATAAGTCTTGAGGGCTCCATTAATGCTTTGAAAAGTGAGTCAAACAAACCCAAAACCTCATTATTTTAATGATAAAACATATATTGGCCGAACATATGGATTATGGTATTTTATTACATCACCATTGGGTCATTATGATGTCATAAAACACATTATATATATAAATTGTATTTAATTTTTACCCAAAAATTTGACGGTCTCAGAAAATTATGAAAAATTCACCGTTGGATAATTTCGACGTCCTGATTCCAAAAATAATATTTATTTTATCTAAATAATTTTCTAAATATGTGAATTTTCACTTTTAAAATAAAAACCGACATTTATAAAAAAATTCACGGGTTTTGACAGAAATGGCTTTCAAACCTTAATAAAAATTTTAATTGCATTCATAAAATTATAAGATCATTTATATTTAATAAAAATTAATTTAATAATAATAATAATATTTTATTAAAATATTATTTAATTAAAAAATCCTTTAATTTAATAAAATATAATTCTTAATTAAATAATAACTAAAAACATCATTTGTACTTTAAAAACTAATTACAATGCATCAAAAATGACTAGAAATTATATTCATTATTATATACAAAAATAATGTACATGAACATGGTGCTACTTATTTGTTACATAACCCCTTAAAATAGCCGCATAAGACCTAAGGGTAAGGTGTGCGATGGTGACAGACTCTTGGGGTTGCTCGGATAACATCGCTCGAGTGGTGATCTCTATCAACTTCCATTTTTCCCGTAGACGATCACGTTCGAGCTTGACTTGATGAAGCTCAGCTTGGGCTTGGTCAAGGGCAAAGCCCAAAGACGCCACCTCCTTTCCGAGCTCCGACAAATGGGCTTCGTAAGAGGCAATTCTACTGGATGAGGCCATCGCTTCCTTTGTCTGAGTAGAAAATTGGTTCGTTAAAGCCTTATATTTAAACTACCCAGACGATCACTCTTCAACGGCTATAAAAGTAACGGTCACAAATCGTAACGTAAAACTTAAAAAAGTTGACATCTTATAAAAACATAAAGAAACATTTAACTGGATCAAGAGGGATTTTCCATTAATGAAATTTTGGGCCGTTACAGTTCATGTATTGTGGTGGCATAATGTCATGGATGATATTTTCATTGACCATGAGTCATAGGTAAATTCTTATCACCTCTAGTTTTTTTATGTTTATCTCTTTTCTTGTAATGATGTTCATTATTTTGTTTTAAACAATATCTTTTTATGAAACATATTTCTTTGTTTCTTGTTGTGTCTTGATCTATATTGAGATGTATCTACCCCATGTGAGTGTTCATGAGATGGTTGTGGTCAACAACTCGATTAGAGTTGTTCCATTAATTATATTTTAGAGTTCTTTTAGTGGTGAGATCCTTGATTAGTATCTCAATGTGTGGTTATATGGTCCCCTTTTCTATTTTTTATATTGGTTGGTTTTGAATAATTGAGGAGGATAATGTTTTGAGAGTTATGCGAGGTAATGGCCAATCACTTTTCCAGTCTATTTCGTTGTGAAAATTTGGTATCTAAGGTGTTCTGGGTGGTCATGGTGACTTATTTACAACAATTTATTAAATTCATATCATTGTGAATAGTGTTTCAGGTTTCCTGAACATTGTTTTCAGTTATACATATGTGGATAGTGTTTCTAGCTTCCTAAAGATTCACCCCTTTTAGATTTTTGTTGATGTAAAATTTATTCAATTAATTTTTAAATATATTTAAGGACAATTAAAATCCCATAAATATTACCTTAATATTCCTAATGGTCCCTTCTATTTTACTTATTCAATCCTCATAATATTTGACCAGATCAACCATTAATGTAAAATACAAATCGGAATCTAAATTGATGCTTTGTTTATATTTTCAAAAGGGTGAGATACCTTCCAACTTGTACATTCTCCTTGTTCATCAAAGGTACGCGACCACCACATTTCACACTCCCATAGGATTCATGTGATAAAAATATGATCCTTGGATCATTTTGCTTGTAATTTCTCTTGCTAAAAGTGCAACCCCTATTCTGATGCAAGTAGGAACTGTCGATCAATAATTAATATAAGGTAGGTTATACCTTTGAAAACACGGGTTCTAGTATTTTCCTTAGGTTTCAACTTTTACATGTCATGGAATGCGATCACAATGTTTGTAATGTATATTTTATGGGATTTGGATGATGTGATTGTCCTGTGGCATCCATAGGTTGATGCAACTATCGGGGATGTGTGATCATGATCCATTATGTTTTCCACATTCACGTGAAAGGAACGTCCGAATGATTTTGAAGTAGGGGATTAATTTCTTGTCCATTCAATTACATTAAGTCATAGAGTTATCATGTTTTATATAATAAACAATAATGAAAATTAAATAATAAATATTTTAACTGGATTAATTAATTGGGATTGAACTTATGTTGTTTATTTTTACCATGATAATAGTTTGCATCTTGTTTTCTAGATTGTGATATATCTATTTATTTTGTTTATTAGATTATTCTTGATGGAAATTGGAAAATAACATACTAATAGTATTAATTTTAGATTAACCATCCAATAATAAAGAGAAATGTTTTTTTAATCTGTTTTTTCTAGTTAGAATTTACTGATAACCAAATGGATAGAGTTAATCATTTTTAATTGAATTCGTTAAATCATAATTTAATAAAAAAATATTTTTTTTAATAAAAGATAATTATTTTATTGTTTTGAGATAACCAATTTCGTGTATGTCCATGTGCATTCTCCTTTGGATGCATTATAAGTCATCATGTCTGAAGTAAAAATTCCTAGCTTTGGGGTAAGAGCACAGTTTCATTGCATAGTTTTTTCTTGATACATGTCTTCTAATGTGAGCATGGATGGCTGTTGTGATAGGTGGGGGTAGAGAGGCCCAATTTTGGTTGTATTAGTAGATATCTAGGGTGGTGAGATTCATCTATTTATGCATGTGGGTGTTGGGGAGAACATAAGAGGCAATAAAATGGGTTGAAGATGGGCTTAACCACTGTTGTGAATTTTGGAAGCCTCTAGAATATATTTTCGGTTTATCTACATTACATTCCATGCTACATGAGGCAGATAGTTTTTATTTATCTCCTTTTAAAATTGAAGAAGGTTCTTGGGTAATTCCGTGTGTTTTTTTGTTTAACATCTTGAGGGTATATGTATTTATGCTCTGACTACAGGAGGAAAAGTCTTAGTGGGTAGTCCATCTTGTCACTAATTTAAGCCAAATCTATTTTTTATCATATTTTTTCTTTCCTAGAATGTTTGGAAATATATTAAATAGAAAATTATATTAATATATGGTTGAACTAATGATGTAAACCCATAGGGTTTGAGATTTTAGGGATGCAATGTTGATGTTATAATTTAAAGGAACTATGGACATGGTTTCTTATATCATAAGGGAATGAAAATTTGTAGTGATTATAATTAAATTTAATTTGGAAAATGAAAGTAGATAATTAATTGATTGTTAAATAATGATCATAAATTGAAACTGATAAAAAGTCATAATTTAATCTAATGTTCCTCTTTAAATGGTTGTGTTCTTATGGGATACCTTTTCATAGAAGTGGAATCCATGAGTCCAAGAGACAGTAGCTATAGTTGATTTTAAGACTACTTTATTTCCACAACATTGATTTCGGAAATATTTTATTTTATTCACTATTTGTTTTTATATTTTGATCCACCCTATAAGTTAAGAATACTGAATCCTTAGGGATTATAAGCCTAGGTGTTGTTTTCTCTAACATCTTGTTGGGTTGATGGATGACTGACTACCCCCTTTGGCCTAGATCTTTTTTCAGGGTAGTTTCCTGTGAAGGTAGGCATGGTAGTTAGCTTCCCCATATATGTGTCTCGAGTTATTTTATGTATTTTTGTTATTATGACACATATATTGTGGATATAGTTTCCTATGGAAAACTATACGTGTACCATGTATAGGCTGTGATGACATAAAGATCCTTACGTGGTGTATTAATTGTGATGGATTGTGGTATAAAAACCGATGTATGATAATGAAAATTCATGTTGTGTTAGATCATGGAAACTGCCTATTTACCAATGTTATGTCGACGTGGTGGTTTTGTTGACTGAGGTGCATGTTATTGTGCTTCGCCCAGGTGTCTGTATGAAATTATTTTTGGAGAGAGACGCTTAAGACATGCGACGTTGGAGAAAAGTAGAAAAATAGTTGGGGTGCGGTAGCAAGGTACCTTTTGTATTATTTATTATATAATATAATATTGTATGTGATACATTATGAAAATAGTTTTTTTGTGGTAGGGAAAATTTTATACTAGTTCAGTTGACATGTTCGTATTAATTTTTGATCATTGTTCTTTAGAATGCTTTCTTTACATTTGAAAGATATGCATTATGGAGGATCATACTGATTATTATGTTTTAATCACCCTTAGAATATAAACATTTTTAGGTCATGTGGTGAAGTATGAAGATAGGGATTATTAATACTAGCTTGGAGTTACAGTAGCTATTCAGGCTTTGTGGTTTCTACTGTTTTACTTTCTTTTGGTACTCGTTGTTTTCCATTTCTTCTTTAGGTGTTTTTCAAATAAATTGCATATTTTTACTTGGGTTTCATTTTTTAATACTATTAGAATGATTATGTTTTATTATGTTTTACCACTCTAATCCACTTGTGTTATCTTAGAGGTTAATGCATCCTATTTGTGTGTTTACCATACCCTTAGTGTTAGTCACCAACTTGGAGCCAACCGGAGGATGGACTCAGGGTTTAATTTCTCATCTTCTCTCATTTCTAGCCTAGGAGGGGTACACATTGTTTGAGGCGGTCTTTGAAGAGACCATATAGTAAAGAATTATATATTTCCATCATGTAAAAAATATTGAATGAGACACATAGAAAAATTCATCAATAAAAGTGTAAAATGATTTATTTTTAGACATGATGGGAATAAATAAATTAATTTATAATGTAAATTTAATTGTCTGTTGGAATTAAATAAATATAATAATGGGAATCCATTTATATTTTTTTCCAAAATGTGTTGATGCTATAAATTATATAGGTGAATAAACTCTTATAAATATTAAACACCATAAAAACATAGGAAAAATATAGAAATAAAAAGGTTGAAGTATTTATGAATTTTAATTCAAGAAATAATGTGAACCTGTTTTTCACAAATGGTATTTTGTTGCGAATAATTTGGAAAAAACAATGGATTGTGTTAAATTTTATAATCATTTTGTTCATCATATAAATTAGATATATAGAAAGATTATTTTTTTCCATTACAGATCATTGTTTCATTGTCTTAAACAGAAATGTTTAAGGTTTTCAGTGATGGGAACCTACCAATATTAACTATATTTTAAAGGAAATTTATCAAAATTTAACCTATTGGTTCAATATATGTTTTTATAAAATTGATATTTTATTGTAGTTACACAAAATATTAGATAAATAGTTTAATTCTATTGACATCCATAAGTGGAAATATGGTCCTTGGTAACATTAAAAAAATATTCAAATAATATTAAATTTTCCATAAAAAATAAATATGTGTTAAAATCCATAATGAAAAGTCTATTTAATGATAATATTTATTTTAAAGAAGTATATAATATCTTAATTGTAAAAAATATAGCAATTCTATTGATTTGGTTTTTGAAAAAATGATAACAATCATATTAACCGACAATGTATCAGGTCTAGTATTTCCACATAGATTGAACACCAAACTGGAGGATGATAATGGATATCGCCTACCATTGGGATACATTATTTTATCATTAATAAGACATTTAGATTAGAAAAAAATATTGAACAAAAAATATTTATGATGAAAAGGTGGAGATACTATTGATTACAAGAGTATACAATATTTTATTTGATAACTTATGATAACCATATTTCTTTTAGAAAATTTTAAGAGACACATAGAATATTTTTTTACTCTTTTATTGATATTATGTTCATTTAAATTAAAATTTTTATGCCTTAAAAATGAAATATTGATTTTTTGATATTCATTTATTATAGTAAGTTATGAATTTGAAAATCACTAAAGCACAACCAAAAGAATGAAATTTATCTTTTTAAAAAAAATATTAATTAATTGTGTATATTTATAATTATTCATAAATATTTAAATAATTAATTAACATTAGAAAAATGGTCTTGAAAAAAATCTTATTTCCATTATATCAGATAAATAAAATGGACTTTTAAATCATATAATGTTTTTGGGTATTGGTTTTATTACATAAATTGATCATTTAGTTTATTATAATAAATGACATAAATCATCCCCTATAATTATTTACACTTTTCTTACATGAATATATATTAACATTCCACAACATTTATAATACGAAGGGACCTTGTTATAGGTTATTTCATAGGAATATTATATTTCCATTTATCTCTTATTAGGAGAATGTATTATTTACCCTTTTACAATGTGTATTCTATCATAATCGCATTCCAATTTGTGAATCCCTTGATTAGAAAGATAAAAATAATATGTGAAGGTGGAAATATTTTTTCTTAGGGAGAATGGGACACCTTTTTATTTTAATGAATAAAATTCTACATGATATATTATGAATCCGGAAAAATTTAGATTAAATATTCCTTGGAATATATTTCGTTGAATAATATGTTCTTTATAACTTATGGAACACACAACAAAAAATCTAAAAGAACCATAACATTGTATACCATTATAACATAGCCATTAATTTGGTGGGTGTGAATATTAATAAAAAATTAATGTAAACTATAATTATCAAATTATTATATATAGAATTATAATCTTTGTAATGAAACTAAATTCATTTATGAGAAAACTACAATTTTTTCTTAAAGGTGGTTTATTCGTGTTTTAGAAACCTAATTTATAAATATTTTTTTTCACAGTAATATTTTTTATAATTTAAGGATCATATTTTTCAATATCTGAATTTTAATATTATTTTATTAAAAAAAATTGGATTTAACTGAAATGCTTGATTTTTTTTATAAATAGTAAAAAATACTATATTTAATTTGAAAACAACCTTTTTGTTTAAATAATTTACATGTTTATATTAAATTGTTAGTTGATTTAACATTAAAATTTGATTAATTTTATATATATTTATCCAATTTATTAAATTTTTTAATGTTTATATTTAATTTAAAAAAACACATTGTAAACATATCATCATGTTCACAATAGAGAAATTGAAATGTCTTCATCGTTTTCATGACACATTTTAAAATAAAATATTCTACTACATTGAATGGAATTTAGAAAAATTGATTAAATATTTAGAAAAATATTAATTTATATTATCTATTTCTAGAAAATTATTTTTAATGATGTTTTAATTTAAAACTCTGAAAATATATTATCATTGGTAATGTAAAATTAGACGACCAGTCTGAGAGTTATTAGCCCTTTTCATCCCAGGGGCCCGGTTGGTTACGTGTGCGAACCAACCCGGCCGTAACTCAACTGTACCCAAAATCTCATAGGGTATACTCATAGGGACCATTTCTCAATGTGATCACCAACGCCGCTGACGGTTCGTCAAACAGACGTTCGGTCGGACAGTTATCAGTTTTTCCGTTCTAGGGGCCCGGTTGGATTTTGGGTACAATCCAACCCGACCATACTCTAACCGCCTCCAAATCTTATTCAAAGTACGCCAAAAGTTCCGTCTCATTAAGATGAATCCAACAAGGTCCACGAAACATCAATCAGACGTCTGGAGATCGAGATATAAGCATTTCCACTCCGAGGGCCCGGTTGGTTTCGTGATCGAACCAACCCGACCATACCAAAAGTTCTCCGAAACCTTGAGTTTAATATACCGAAACGACCGTCTCGATCGATGGATCACATCTCACATGACGGTGCATCGATAAGAGGTCTGTAGCCCATGTTATGGGAAAAATACCGAATGTTGCATGAAAATTGGGGGTTCGGGCCCCGTCCGACCCGGCCCGAGACCCCCTGGGTCGGCCCAAACTGGGTCAACCTGACCTGGGTCCGGGTCTGGCCCACTAGGGCGTGGCCCGGCATGGCTGGCGTGGCCCAGCACAGCCTGCGCGGCCCGACCCAGCCTGGGTGCGGCCCGCTTGGCCTACTCGGCTGTCCAAGCTGAGCGAAATAGGGGGGGGCGCTGACCCCCTGATTGATGAACCCCCCCCCCCCCACGTGGGTGCCACTCTCCTTCCAGCTGGAGGTTACAAACCCCAGGTCTCTTCGATCGGCCGGCCCGGCTGGCCGGCCGTGCTGCTGCCACGGGACCGCCGGGGTCCCGCCCTCATGCTCCGGCGCGCCGGCGGCCGGTAGTCCGGCCGCCGCTCCCAGCTCTGCCGCGGCCAAGGGCCGCATGCTTTGTCTGACCGGCACGACGTGACGGTGCCACACCCTTCTGCCGTGGCCCCGCTCTGGCCGCGGTGTATTTGGGGTTCACCGGCGTAGCGCGACGACGCCGCACCCCTTCGCCACGACCCGACTCCAGCCATGGGTTTGTTTGTCCTCAATGGGGCTGCGCTACGATTTCGCGCATCTTCGCCACATTTTCCCATGTTACCGCATGGTGTCGTTTCCCCACACCACCTTCTTTCGAACCGCAACAAATATAATCATCAAGGGCGAGGAGGGGTGGTCGTGTTTGTGCAGTCCGACCTCCTCCCGTTATTGCGATGACATGTGGAATATTTAGAAAACGATGAACGACGACAAAGTATTCACAAAGAAGATATTAACCCCTACCTTGCAAAGACGTCGCACGTCGTCGAGCCGTGGTAAGAGGAAAACGTCGCGATGATCAGACGTCGCGGAAGATCAGTGCCGATTCCTTTGACGTCGGAGGGAGATTCGTCGTCGATGGTGATGTTCCCCATGGTTGTGTCTCCTCCCTTGACATGGAGGAAGAAGAAGAGAGGGCACCTCGTCGGTGACTTCACGTTCTCCGTCGGAGGAGTTCTTCGTCAGAGGCATTGTTCTTCGTCAAGAACGTTCTTCTTCAGAAGGAGAAAGCTCTTCTAAATTCTCCAAGAATTCCCCTCACATTTTTCCAACCAAAAAAAATTAAAAAGTGCTATCCTCCATTTTTAAAGGTAATCCAACAATTCAAATTAATTCAAAGTTTCACTTCATTAATTATGTGTGTAGACTACATAATTAAAGAGGAGTTACAATTTGAATTAAAGAGTGATAAAGGGGGGTTTTGGGGTTAAGGGGGAGGTGAGGAGTTAGGGTCCCGTGTGGGCCCCACCTCACTAAACCCTCCCATTTTCTAGGGTTATAATCTCCCTCAACAAAAAGAAATCCACCATAGGTTTAAATAGAAAATTGATTTCATCAATTTTATTTAATCTAAACCAAATCACCAAAAATAACACTCATCCTGCTTCAAATGAAACAATGGTAAAGGTCCCCTTAAGCAATTACCGGCGCTACGATTTCATCAGTGCCCTCAGATTTCGATTCAAGAAGTGGTTCAAAAGTTATAAAAACCCTCTCGTTCGTTCACTGAATGTACCCGAGCTAAGCTTCGTAAATTTATTACGGGCTCACCGGGCCTCAGAATCAGGTTCCTTCAGAAACTATGTTCTTTTAAAATCCCAATGAAAATAAATAAATTATCTTTCTTGAATATTACAAGTCTTTACATATGTTGATAAAATTCAAAATTTTATCTAGTAATTGGAGGATGTGATGAAAAACTAAATAACTTGGTTCACGAGTCGATAGTCTCTCTTACACTCAAATGAATGTTTCATTTCATATAGGAAGAATAACTAGATGGATTATGATTTATAACTTAATACAAAAACCTCAATGTATATTTTAGTTACTAATGATTCTATATAACAGTTATGAAATGGCTTTTTATGGATGTGTAAACAAAAAAACTAAAACCTTAAATAAAATGTTATATATATTCGTTGGATAAAATACATTACATGAAGAATTATACCATATATGGATTCAATAATGACTAAATTAACAACTATATAACATTAGTAGTGATGTTAGTAAATTAAATGTAATTATGTTTTCCAATATACACTTAATAAAAATTATGATGAAGTGAGGGGAGTTGGATCCCTTTATACTATGATGGGAGGGTCACTCTTGGAAAATAAAAAGAAAATAAATTATTATAAATTAAATTTCATTAAAATGTGGAAAATAATTATTCATTCATAAAAATTTCATTTTATGACCCTAAATCATAATTATTATTAAATCGTTTAAATTTTTTGGTGATTGTTTCACCCTTATCTATTTTTTAACCCCATGTTATCCTTTTTTATGAATATTGTCATATCAATGTCTTATAATCATCAAGGGTGGAGAATGATAATATAATAGTACATGTTACCAACAAATATACAATTTATTATATTATATACAATATCACATTCAATTTTCCAAATATATGATTTTCATGAATTATTTGTCATTTAATTGTATATTATATATTATTAAATATCATTAATTTCATAATATGAAATATTCATTTTATAGGGAAATAATTTCACCATGATAACAATATATATTTACTATAAACAAATATAAAATTCATGTAGAAAATATTTCAATAAAAATACGTTTCCTTTTCAACTTGTGTTATTAATTTTTTATCATTAAACATCATGCAGTCATAGTATGTCATCATTATTTAACAAAATAAGGTAAAAATAAAGTAACAAATAATTAGAAATAAACTTCCAACATTAAAATAATTAGTGAGTATAAATATAACACTATTATTTGTTCATGAATAATTTTTATCCCAATGTGAACTTATAGGAGTTATTTAAATGAAACAGATTGTCCCATTAAATTTTCAATTACATAAAATATTAAATAGGTCATTATCAAATATAAAAGATTCCAAAATGATATAAATATTAAATATAACTAATGATGGAATAAGTACACTAATAAAATATTTTCAATAAAATTTATATATATATATTAATGACTTTTCAATTCATTTTCAATATCAATTAACCCCATTTACACCTCATTATTTTTATAATAATTTACCATATTAACTATTCATAATAATATTAAAATGATGAAATTTAAATGTTATTAAATATTCTATTTATAAATTTAAAATCTATTTTATATATTACTATTAAATGTATTAGTAAAACCCAGTTTAATATAAAACAAGAATAAGAAATTGAAAACTGGTTATTTAGCAATGATATATATTATTTATAATGGTTTAATTCCATAATACTATATAAACACATTTAGATAATGGACCTATACCCATGGTTCTTGATGAAATGTTGTTATATGTATTTTATAATCACTTATACCCACTGTTTATGAAACAATATGGGTATCTGGTCAATTTTTAGACTTTTAACCATAGTTTCTATAAAGATGTGTGTATAGGGTTATTTTTAAGAAAGAATAACCAAATTTTTCTAAACTGAGGGTATATCATTCCTGTAGAATTTGGTTGGGGGGAGATTGTGGGACCCAAAACATATCTATGGGATCCCCCATTCCCACCACATTATCTCCTAAACATATAGTTTAGAATATTAAATTTAGAGTAATATAAATAATTATATACATAAGTTAAGTAGCTTGATTGGTGAGGTGTTGGGTGTTAGGGGAGGAGGTCGCGAGATCGAAATTCATAGCCGGAATTTTTCAAAAACCTAAACACCCAATATTAAAATTGTGGGTATATGGATATAAAACAGTTCGAAATTTCTATTCCCACGGTTTTCCAAATCGTGATTATAGGATGTGGTGCTATATTGACACCTCGGTTTTTCATGGTTCCCAAAACTATGGGTATATCCTATACTATTGTTTTTTGGGGTTATACCCACTGTTTTCAATTTTGTGTATATCTTATTTTTTAAGTACTGAAAACTGATTCAAATTACATTTATGGATTTTGAATTATATATATATATAATAAATTTAAATTATATTAATCTTATGAAAAAATGTGTCATTTATGATTCCTCGAAAAATGATATTAGTATCAATAAAAGAAAATATTTATCATAATTCACTAAAAAAACATTTTATAAAAATACAGAATTATCATCCTAACATAATTTAAATAAATTTTATTTAAAATTTTACAAGATTTTTATAATTTAATATTTAAAATAAATATATAAATTAATTATAACATTCAATCAGAGACATAAATAATATTTTATCCCTTAAAATACATTTTTAAAGAGTATAATGAGTTTACAATATTTTTTTTATTTAGTATGAATGTATCTATGATTTTTATATGGTACATTTCTATATGTATATATATGTCATTTTTTGATACATTTATTCATACAAAAAAATATATTTTATGATATAATTAATTTAATAATATAATTTCTTGATAAATTTGAGATGTTTGTCACATGTGGTTTATGCTTTTATATATATAATTCCATTAAAAAATATTGCATTTTATGAAAATGTGAGTAATGTTACTGTAAAAAATCGTATCAATTATAAAGAGATATTAATTATAAATTATCCTATTGATTTTTACCATATAATCGTTAATAGATAATTTATAAATCTTAATTCCACATTCCTTTAGAGTGACATCCCACTATTGATTTTATTTAGGCATTTATAAAATTGACATTCATTTTCATTTACAAATGGAGAACATGTATCGTTACAACCTGTAACATCAAAACATATTAATTTCATCCAAAAAATTTAAAAAACCACAACTCTATTTATTATGTCAACTTAAAGGAGGGTCTAGGTTTTTTAAAATACTATAACAAAATATTCAATACCGTTAAAAATCGAGATAATATAAGAAGTGAGTTGTAAGATTATATCATCAATATATATTTTCCATTTATATAAGTGAATTTATTCCACATAAAATTTAATTTATTCATATATAAATTATATTATCAATTTCATTTTTATACTATAATATTAAAATATTAATTATATGATAAATAAAACCCCTCTATTTTCTTATTATAAAATTAAAATGTGAATCCTCTCATCTGTAGTTTATCGGATCCACGAATAATCATATTTTAATATCATCATCACTTTATCATGTAAAGATCTAGTTTATAGTAGATAATATTGTATAAAATAAATACAATTAATAAATACCAGTAATAATTTTTCTTTCATATTAAATTAAAAACAATTATTTTTATAAGATAATCCATCAATATTTATAAATAACTGAAACCTAGTTCATAAACTATACCATTTTTGTTGAGAATGATTAAATATCCAATGTAATGATTTTAAAACATTTTTTATCTTTATATAAATAATATTTTAGTACATTTATTTTATCTATTTTATTATGATTTAGAATAAAAGGATTATTGAAATGATATTCATAATCATATACCAAAATAGTAAATATTTTTGACAACCGATGATGAAAAAAGACTATAAAAATAAAATACTTGAAGATAATTGTGATTGATATATATATATATATATATATATTTCTATGCGAATAAGGATCATAAATAATATTTCTTAATTTATATCTATATGATATAAAATGTTATAAATATTCTATTGAAATTTTGGGTAATTTTTAGCAACTCGTTTACATGAGCATGTTTCTTTTTTTAATATTATTTATTATGGTAGTTGTATTGAATGAAATTGAAATTTAAAGAATATTATAGTTATATTTGTGTGAAATAGTTTTTTTGAACCATAATCATTTCCATCAAGTATTTTCTATGTTTTTTTAAATTAGTCTTTTAAAATTGATACTTGTTACCCTGATTTTTACACTGATGAAATCTAAATTATTTCAAAATGGATATTTTATGATTTTTTTTCATTATTATCAATTGATACATCTATAATAGAGTTATTTATATTTATTTAATGATGTATTTTAATTAAATTTGAAATTATATCTGGGTGACCATTTTTGGCGTTAAAAGATTTAGTTTATTGTTTTATATTACTATTTTGTAAGACCCATTTTATTAACACGAAATACATATTAAAATTAATTACCTTATATTTTAATGTAAAGTGATTGGTAAATTTTTGATACATGTTATTTATAAGAATATTTGGAAATTTCATTTAACCCATTATATGTATAATAAATAATCAATGTTATTAAGATTATTTTTATGTTTCATGAATGTTCATAGATTATGAAATAGGGGAGACCTATAACTCACTCCAGTGGATAAGATATTTTCATAAATTCATGAGGTTGATATTTTATATGAAATTATTAGTGTGTAGAAACCTCCAGAATGTGTGAGTATCATGGAGTTTAGCTTCAGAAAATATTTAAATGTGAAAATGTTTGTGTGTTATCACGTTCATAATGATATGAAATAATTTCTTTATAATTGTTCCACATTCAATCCAATGCTACATGGATAATTTTGTATACATGGTGATTAATTATTACATGAAATGGTACTTATGTTATAGTTATTAATTTTTAGTATATATTTTTTTTCATTATTAAATTCTTGTGATTTATTTCCTTCTAATATATAATTTTCTCATTTTTATGAATTGTAATATGTTTTGAACTTATCCATTATTCTATTTTCTCTCATTCTATGAATTTCAACTCTACCCTTATTATCTTATTCCATTACAAGAATCAGATTTGGATTATGTCCATTTAGATTTATATGTGGGGTTATATATTATGGAAAAATTTTCACATCTTGTGAAATATGTTTTTAAGTCTATATTATATTATAAATTAAACTGTTAGGTCATTAGGTTATATGAATATTCATTAAAAATATTAATTAAGATAATGTACAGATGTATTATTTACATTTTATTATCTAGGCTACCATTAATTTAGAACCATATTAATTATATATATTTCCTCTTAACTAAACATTCACTAATGAATTTTTTTCTATCACTATCCATTTACGGTAAAAATTTGGAATCATGTTTTTCATGGAGGATGTAGTATACACATAAAGATGATCGATGTGTTCATTTTGTAATGATTTTATTGGGGGAATGTGTATATAAATGTATCATTAAAAATGAATAAGTTTTCGTAAATTTCCCAATTAGTCATTAAATAAATTTTCAAATCAATTAATTTGAGTTGGTGATGAAAAATAAAATAAGGTTTTTATAAAAAAGAATGATAGTATGCACATACATACACCATTTTAAATTTCTGATGAATTGGAGGGATGTAAGGTTGATAATAATTTATCCATATGTAATAAGAATTTTCATTGGTATATAAAATTTATAAATAAAATACCTTTTTTTGAACCATCCATGAGAAGGGATGAAGTAAAATAAATTACATCTTTCCTCAAGATGGAGTTGACAAGAAACAGAGGAAAAGTTTTTATTTTTTTCTAAATGATGAAAGGGAAGTAAATCATTGTTCTTCAATAAATTTAATAAAATTATTGTATAAATATGATGATAATTTATTTATATTATTTTTGTTATAATTTAACACCCAAAAAAATTTGTAAATGGAATATTATGCTTGATATTATTCTTAACTCACCCCTTCATGTAGCAAGAGAACTAATATTTAATATAAAGATGTTATTTAAGCATAGATGGTATAATATAAAAATTAAACCTGAGGTTTGAACAACAATAGTAAAAATATGAATGATATTTTTAGATGTTTTATATTTAAAATACATAGATAAATTATTAACAAAATAAGTACAAAATTTCGAGGAAAATCATTTTACAGTTTAAAATAATTATTCAAATATTATTTTTATTTTATCTTATGAATGGAAGATTCATTGAATATATGATTTGATAATAAATTTAATTCTATTAATGTATTTGTTTTTAATTTTAATTTCAATATTATAATATTGTGAAATTATTTTGATGTCATGATAATCATTTGTTGTTATTTGAATAATGAAAATATTTATATCATTATAATTGTAATCTATTTTCTTTAAAAAAAGTAATATAAGAAATGAATTATGATACTAATTTTATTATAATGTACCATAATTATTGTGTCATTATAAATATACAATTAACTGTAAATTAATTGATTTTATAATTGATTTATTTATAAGTTCAATTTGTTTATTAAAAATGATTTTATCTAAAATATATTTTTAATAGTGGATTGTTTTTTTATTGAAATAAATTAAATTAAAAGAAATTTGTTAAAAATTATAACGAAATTTCTGGTTTTCAAATATCATCAATAATTTTTAAATTCATGTTATTTCAATTGCAGAGAATGATGTGATTGAATACAAATCGATATGTGAAGGAAACAATTTTCATTAAAATGGGTCGTCATTATGTCGTATGTGATTTTATATAAATTAATATATCAAAAATATATTATTTCAAATAAATAATTTGGATTATATATTTTTAGTACATTTTAATATTTATTATTTATTCTATTTTCAGATATTTTTAAATTTTATTTAAAAAAGATCAAATATTTTTCAAAATTTATAATTAAAACATGTTTATGCATACAATAAATTAAGAGATAAAAAATTTTACCCAAATTTTTTTTTATAATTATATGTCGAATATTATTATACCTTATATAAAATATATTTATAAAATCTTTCTCAATTTATATGATGTTACATTAGAAAAAATATTATGTTATAACTATATTTTTCTAAAATTCAATTGATTTTCACCCCCTCAGTTATAAAAGAGACCCTCATGTAATATATTGTTCATGTATTTTGATTTTTTTATTAGGATATATTTTCCAAAATACCTATATAACTACCTTGCTCATTTTTAAATCAACTTGTGTAATTATATTAACAATATTGTAATTATTTTTTTGTAAGCTAAATTATGTCCTTAAAATTGTGGTATAAATCAAAACTAATATCATTATATATTATTTATTCTAATAAATTATATAAACCAATTGTATCAATAATTATATTATTTATTAAGTAAAACAAATACATGTATATTATATTTTGTGAAATTCATAAAAATTTTCCTCCTCCATTCCATCAAATTGAATATTAAAGCATCATTGTGGCATATATGTGGACAAACACCTCCACCTATCTGTTTGTATAATTTTATACCATCATTATTCATGATTTTTTGTTAATATTTATTAAATAAATATAAATTAAATTTTTATGAACCATGTTTTTGGCTATAAAAGACCTTGTAATTTTCTTGATATAATTCTAGAGCAGTACCTTTAGACGGCGTGCGATTCTGAGCCCTAGTGTGGCCAAAATTAAATTTTCAGTGCGCTCACACCGAAAACGCCAAATTAATTAGATAACTAGTAAACGGTGATTCGGATAAGAAATACAAGTGTACATATGGGTCCTAAATGGGGTTTTACCCTAGGTGCGACATAAAACATGTCGGCACGAGACGTTTGGACCCCTCTCCCTTTACCGGAATGGTAAACGGAAAAATTAATTAATTAATTAATTTTTTTAACGACTTAACTCATGTATCTCTTAAAAGGTGGCTTGGATTTGAAAACTGAGGGCACCATTGATTCCGGAGTGTTCCATTTACCCTAGAAGGGATGCAAGTTTCAGGGGCGCATGCCTTCTGTGGAAAATGGCCCGAGGGGCATTTTTGTAATTTGGCGGCCTCGGGCGTTGAGTTAATAACATTTGAACCGGGTCTTAGATTAAAATTCATAGACCACCGTTGTGCTCATAAGGTGGTGTTTACCAAAAACATGGCCTAACTTTCATTGCGTTTGTGGTTTCAGACGCGGATTTAAATTGTGTTGGGTTTTTAATTAATTAAAGGATTAATTAATTTCATTTATTTAATCTCTTCTTCCCTTCCTCCCCTCTTAATCCCCCTGGAGAAATGCACCCTCACCTCCAGCATCCTCTCATCTTTCACCTCCTCCTCCTCCCTTTGGCGGACGACAGCGAAGCATTAGTTCGAGGTGTTCCGAAGCGCAACGAACGCAGCGGATCGTGGCAAGCGCATTCTTCATCGAAAAAAAAGATTCAAGTTTCAAGTAGGATTCCTTCTATTTATCAGTTCCGATTGAAGTTCGAGTTTGAAAATCCATTGATATCCATTGTCCCTTTTTTTTGGTTAATATCATTGATGGCCGCATGAACATGACCATCAACCCATGATGAAAATTGAGTTTCTTCATCATAATCTTCAACTTTTCTTCGGGTTCTTGGACGCTTACAACTAAGCGCATTGATTGTTTAAGGGTTTTTCTGTTAGAGGCAGGCCAAGGAATGATCTGAAATTGCTTGAATGGTCTCGGATTAGTTTTTCATTTTCTTTTCTGATAGCCGATGGAGTCCTGGTGGTCCGCGGAAGGGACCACCGGATCTCCGGCCGGCCGTAGCGGTGTCGGGCGTCGACCGGCACGGACGGGGTCGATCCGGGAGCAGTCGAGTGGGTCTGTGAGGAGCTCTGGCTGGACGGTGCAGCAGGTGGAGCGACCGAGGAGGCGCTGGGTCCTGGTTTCGGTGCAGTCTAGCAAGGGAGAGGCCCAGATTCAGAGGGTGGTATCGGCAGAACCAGCAGCGCAGCTGGGCGGTAGTGGTGATAAGGCGGCATGAGCACCCAACATCACGGCAGTATGCTCAACAGGGTGGGTCTCCGGCAGTGGCCCGTCGCGGTCGAGGGAAAAACTCAGGCGATGGGAGAGGCCGACCGAGACCCTCATGTTGCGGGTCTCTCTCTCTGACCAGGTAAAAGGAGTGGGCCGCGATGTCCTCCTGGAGAAGAAGACTCAATCAAAAAATGGGAAAAGGTTAATAGAAAAAAATAAGCGGGAATCTCTCCTTTGATTGGAGTGAGGTTTTAAAAAAAGGGGGTATGAATTGTGTGTGCCACATGGTGGGTGGAAAGGAGAGAAGTTTATAAATTAATAAAAATAAAAATAATATCATATTATTATTGTTAATAAGGGGTTTTTCTGAGATAAAACCACCATACACTACCCGTTTTACACATCGTCTGCGGCTGCATAGTCCTGACAATGAGACGGTCTTTTTGAATCCAATATTGGATACTTAATGCAGAGTTGAGGCTTGGCCCGCACGGGCCGCCATTCGAGCTTTGTGCAACGTTTTATAACTTTTTCATCGGACGTCCGTTCGGGGCGTGCGAGCAGTCAATTTTGGGAGTTTTTCTAAGGGCATCGCATTGGCGCAGTCTGTCCGCTTTAATTCTGCATACTGGTGCGGAGACCATGAAGGTCGCTTGGGCGTCGATAGTGATTTCCCATATTTATCACCGGGTGACCATTTTGGACAACTGAATAGTCCATCTTGTGTGATTTTTTGAGAGGATCACAACAGTGCGATTCGTTCGTTGTGTTTCGGGACCAGTTTGCGGGTCCCACAGAGAATCGCTCGTGTGCGGTGTGCTAGAATGCATCTTTTTTTTCTCCGGATATCCGTTGCACTCAAGTAAACAGTCAATTTGACATGCTTTTCCGAGAGCATTGTGATGGCGGAATTCGCCCGACCTTTTTTCGGGGATGTGGTGTGGGTCCCACCTGACCCGATTACGGTGAATAGTACCTTTTTCACCAGGTGTCCATTTTGGCCGATTGAGAATTCAATATCGTGTGTTTTTTCGAGGGGATCGTAGTGGTGTGATCTGTTTGTTCAGATTCGGGATCTTGGGGTGGGCCCCACACTGGTTTTGGTTACGGTGAATAGTAAATTTTTCACAGGTTGACTGTTTCATGCAAGTAAGTAGTCTATCTCGCATGTTTTTTTCATTGGGATTACAATGGGGTAATCATTTTTGGAGAGCAGAGGCTCACACATGATCTTATTAAATGTGGAAATATGAAGGGTGCCCTGGTGGTGGTTCTTCTACCGTGTTTGTAGCGGACCCTTGGCGTGTGATCGCGTGCACTCCTATGTGAGTGATGTAAGTGCTTGAAGAGATGTGGTTGGCTGTGCCTCAGTCGTTGAGGTGGAAGGTTGGAAAAGTTATTTTTACGCCCTTCGCGTTGACGTTGGGGTGCCGTGTGCACGATAGCCTTAGGGCTGGATACGTGGTATACTCTGAGAGTATACGGTAATGCGTGGAGGCACATGTTGGGGATGTTTGTACCAGAGAACGTTCATGCACTTGGTTGAGGTTGACTTGGGGCCACACGACATGTGGGCCCCAAGTGCGTGTCGTGTTCTTCTTTGCGTACGTTTGACCTCTTGAGACGTAGAGGGTCCCTCGGTTAACGATTGTTGACCAACACGGGATGAGTTTTTCCTCTGTATTTGTGCTCGATGGTTTAGATCAACAGGGTTTAGAGGTTTCCCCTCGTTTTTTTATAGAGTCGGGTGGTTGCATGATACCCAGTCTGTGTTCCGTTGGCCGGTGTTGTACACTCTAATAGAGATGGCCAGAGCAGTTCTTGGTTTACCCTCCAACGAGGCTGGGTAGTGGGTTACTCATCGACTTCTCAGGGTTTACCCTCTAGTAGAGACTAGGTAGTGGGTCACCCGACGACTCTTGAGGGTCTACCCTATATCAGGGTTGGGCAGTGGGTTTCCCGTCGTCTTGTTTCAGGTCTACCCTCCAGCAGGGCTGGGCAGTGGGTCACCTGTCGACTTGTTCAAGGATTACCCTCTAGCAGAGACTAGGCAGTGGGTCACCCGACGAATCTTGAGGGTCTACCCTCCAGTAGGGCTGGGCAGTGGGTCGCCCGTCGTCTTGTTCCGGGTTTACCCTCTAACAGGGATGGGAAGTGGGTCACCCGTCGACTTATTCCAAGTCTACCCTCCAGCATGGTTGGGCAGCGGGTCACCTGGAAACTTATTCCAGGTTTACCCTCTAGCAAGGCTGGGAATTGGGTCGCCTGATGATGTATTATGGTTTACCCTCCAAGAGGGTTGGGTAGTGGGTCACCCGATATCATATTATGAACTGCCCTCCAGCAGGACTGGGCAGTGGGACACTCATTGACATTCCAGACTCATTCCTTTATACTAGGCTAGTCTGTGGCTTTCCTCCACGATCACCGGAGCGGGACCCTTGGTTTTATGGGTTGGTGATGGAATGGCTTGACTTTGAGGATACCTCTCGACTACGCGGAAGTGACGAGGTGTGGTTTGACTTATCCTAGAACTCTCAATTACAAGGGGTGATTTCCCCACCGAGATGAGTTTTTATGACTTGACCTAAAATCGTGAAGGCGAGTCATTTCCACCCAAAGCGGATAGTGTCGAGGTGTGGTGATTTGAGTCCCTTGACTTGCAGTTCGGGGAAGACATGCGGGATGCTGGGCATCGATGGTGTTTACTTATGGGACTGTTGGAAACTCACTTTTTATTGGGCTGAGCTACGGGATGGAGATCCCCTTACGGTCTTGTTCAAGCTTCTTGATAGAGTATATATATATATATATGTATGTATATACCTTGTTCGAGTACCCACTTCTTGGGTTTGGTTACTCTCCCTCCCGGAAAGGCGAAAACGCGCGGGGTATGACACGTGCTTTCCGTGACTAGCTTCTCGTGGTTGGATGAGTCTACTCTCTCTCTATAAGCAGAGAAGACTCGATGAGAAGTTCATCTTCTCACCGTTTCTAGCTCCTTGTGTTTGGACAAGTCCACTTCCTACCTCTGGTTCGGTTGAGTTTTACTCATTACTGCACTTTCGGTTGCACTACTTTACGTTTCTTGTTCGCTCTACTGCTCACCCTTAGGAACATCCTTTGTTGCTCCATCGAGACATTGGGGTATCCTACTGGGTATTTTTATACTCACTCCTACATGGGATTTTCCCACAGTTGGTGTGCCCTTGCAGACGACAGATAGGATGGACATGACTTCAGTGGAGCATAATGTTCAGGAGATTGGACTGCATGCGGTGGTCGTAGTCGGGTTCCAGGCCGGGGACCCTTCCAACTGTTTTTCTTTTGTTCACCTGTTGCTGGGTTGTGGCACTTTTTTTGTTGGGCGCGTGTTTTTCCCATTTTCCTTTATAGATTACTTTTAGCACTTGATTTGTACTTTTATAGGTCGATGCACATTGTGGTATATATATAGCAGTTGCCCTTTTCTTTACATGTCTTTTCTTTTACTCTAAAATTTTTCATTGAGTGTGATGTGTGTGGGTTTGTATAGGTACTTAAGAAATGGCCTCCCCGAGTTGTTGTGCCTTCGGCGCTAGTCGCTAGCCCCTGGCCTATGGAGGCGGGCTTGGGGTAGTTGCGGCTCGAGCCCGGGTAGGGTCGGGTCCTGAAAAAGTGGTATCAGAGGTTTTTCATTACTTGGGACTTTGTTTGGGCATCCATAACAAGGAAGTGGTTGGGATTTAGGGAAATAGTGTTAACGTGTCTCAGGATCGGCTCTCAGGCCAGGGAGTCCAGTGATTGTGCGGCGACCGACGTATCCCTTCACCAGGACCTTGATAACCCGCTTGTCGACTCGACATGCTTAGACACTCGTTGCAGGGAATAAAATTTTGTGCATCACATAGGACTATGTCTTGACTGTACTTCTTGCGTCATCTCCCCATCGTTGTTGTTATTGTTATATACATATATGCTCATTTGAACACGACACTCCTTGATAACATTCAGGATGTCTCCATGAAGACAGCTATCCAGGATACCAGCTTTGGTTCGTGACGAAAACCATGCGAGCTACGAGGCCATAGTCCAGGACCCATCATGCAAGCCCCATTCTCTGGGTGGGCTGGTAGCAGCACCCCCACCTATTGACCAACAGATAGCTTCAGTAGAATAGGCTAATCTTGAGTGCAGGTTGAGCACGCTCCGTGATTTCCAGCGACAGAGACCATTGAGGTTCAGTGGTGAGACATACCCTCAGGAAGTAGAGGTTTGGATAGAGACAGTGGTTTGCATTTTCAGGCTTGTGCAGATGCTGTCAGATCATAGATTGGCTTTGGCAGCTGACCTTTTATGCATAGAAACTTGGATTTAGTGGATTCTGGTGACTCAATTTCTGGACGAGGCGTTGCTTTTGTGGGGCGATTTTCGGTTGTTGTTTCGTGAGGAGTTTTGCCCCTTCTTATTAGACTCCATTCAGATTTAAGAGCTCATACAGTTTCAGAAGGGAGGGAAGATGGTGGCCGAGTACGCGGCTAGTTTTGCAGACCATGCACGATTTTACCCAGACATGGTCCATGATGATAACATCTGAGCGCTGAAGTTCAAGCAGGGTCTCTGTAGAGAGATTCATGCTGTCTTAGTACCCTTGTGAATTCCCACATATGCTGGGGTGCTAGAGCATGTGCTTTCGACCTAGAGCTTTCCGTCACGCTCTACAGTTAGTGGTGGCAGCTGGATCGACAAAGCCGAGACGTCTGCCGCAGGTAGCGGGCATCGACTAGAAGAACCTCGACGCAGGTGGATTTCTGACAACCGAACTCAGGGGTGTGGTCAAACACCATAGTGGTTCCGGAGGGTACCAGTGTAGCCCAGATGGGGTCGGTGCCATGCTTGTGACGGGAAAGGTCACTTTTCATGGTACTGCCAGACCATACAAGCAGAGAGCTTTGAGTAGGCAGTAGGTGCACCACCACGATGAAGGTAGCGTCGTGGTCGGAGTAGCGCACAGAGAGGTGGTGCTAGCAGAGGAGTGGGATGAGCTTTTATTGGGGGACGACTTTATGAGGAATTCCCATCACCACTAGGTGGTCCATGTTAGGCTATGGGAGCTGACAGTTGGAACCGCAAACAGCCGCGAGCTTTAGATGTCCACGATCCTGCAGAGCATGAGGTGGTAAGAGGTACGCTATACAACTCTTCTACTTTTTGCAGTAGAATTGTTAGACTATGTGTGTGGAATTCATTCCTCCCTAATTCTTGTTTGTGGTGTTACCAAGGGTATGTGGGGCGTCGGTGTAACCTTGTGTTGGTAAGGTAAAAGGTTTGGGATTTTTGTCTTTAGTCGATGGTGTCGACTCCTTTTCCTTTCAAGTGTGTAAGAGAGTCTTGGTTGATAAACATAGATTGTGATATCATGTGTGACCAGATATCCTTGGGTGTTTCGCTATATGGATATCCTGATGGAGGGAATCACCAAGCCTTATTTCAGGTACAGGCGGTGATTCCAGTCGCAGCGTGCGACGTAGGGGTTTCGTCGGGGAGGTGAGCTACCTCTGAGAGCCTTCAGGCCATTTGAGACCTTGCGAAGGGATGGAGAGGTTACCTACCACCTTGAACTAAACCCAAAGGATGGTTTGAGTGAATAGTTTCTCCCGCGTGACTCACCTGAGGAGGCATGTGTGTGCTCCTATGCACGTCATCATTGATAGCAGACCTCGTGTGAATAGATCAAATCATTTGTTCTGTGTGCGGTGGCGCAGTACTGTGCAAGAGTTCTTCTGGGTACGAGAGAGCCAGGTGTGGAATTAGTACCCTGGGTTGTTCCCTGGTTTTTCTTTTCAGGGACAAAAATCTTGAAGGAGGGCATGATGTAAGAACCCAATTTTTGGATATAATGCACATTGGAATTTTCTTGATATAATTCTAGAGAAGCATCCTCAGACGGCGTGCGATTCTGAGCTCCGGTGTGGCCGAAATTAAATTTTCAGTGCGTTCACACTGAGAACACCAAATAAATGAGATAACTCCAAGACGGTGATTCAAATCAAAAATTCATGTGTACAGATGGGTCCTAAATGGGGTGTTTACCCTAGGAGCGACATAAAACATGTCGGCATGGGACATTTGGACCCCTCGGCCACTACATGAACGTTAAACTGATACATAAATAAATTTATTTATTCTTTTAATGGATTAACTCAAGTATCTCTTAAACGGTGGCTTGGATTGGAAAACCGAGGTCACCGTTGATTCTGGAGCATGCATTTTACCCTAGAAGGGGTGCAAGTTTCACGGGCGCAGGCCTTCTATGGAAAATGGCACAAGGGGCGTTTTCGTAATTTGGAGGCCTCAGGCGTTGAGTTAATAACTTTTGAACGGGGTCTCAAATTAATATTTTGAGACCACCATTGTTCTAGGAAGGTGGTGTTTACCCTAGAAGCGACCTTAATTGCATTGAGTTTGGGGTTTCAGATGTGGATTGAAATTGTGTTGAGTTTTTAATTAATTAAAGGTTTAATTAATTTTCATTATTTAATCTCTTCTTCCACTTCATCCCCTCTGAATCCCCTTGGAGAAACCCCCCCTCACCTTCAACCTCCTCTCCTCTATCACCTCCTCCTCCTCCCTTTGGTGGATGACGACGAAGCTTTGGTTCGACGTGTTCTGAAGCGCAACGAACGCATCAGATCTTAGCGAGCGCGTTCTTCATTGAAAAAAAGATTCAAGATTCAAGTAGGATTCATTTTTTTTATCAATTCTGATTTAAGTTCGAGTTTGAAAATCCATTTTTATCCCTTGTCCCTTTGTTTTGGTTAATATAATTGACGGCCACACGAACATGGTCATCAACCCATGCTGAAAATCGAGTTTCTTTATCATAATCTTCATTTGTTATTCTGGTTCTTGGATGATTAAAATTACGCGCCTTGAATCTTTAAGTGTTCTCCCATTAGAGGGAGGCCAAGCAATGATCTGAAATTGCTAGAATGGTCTCGAATTAGATTTTTTATCTTTTATTCTGATAACAAATGGAGTCCCGGTGGTCCGCGGAAGGGATCACCAGATCTCCGACCGGCCTTACCAGTGTCAGCTATTGACCAACGCAGATGGGGTAGATCCGGGAGGAGCCGAGTGGGCCAGCATGGAGCTCTGGCTGGCCGGTGCAATAGGCGGAGCAACTGAGGAGGCGTTGGGATGCTGTTTCGGCGCGGTCTAGCAGGGGCGAGGTCGGGCTTCGGAGGGTCGTGTCAGCGGAACCAGGGGCATAGCTGGGAAGCGGTGGTGCTAAGGTGGCACGGGCACCCGAAATCACGGCAGTACGCTCAGCAGGGCGGGTCTCCGGCAGTGGCCCGTCACGGTCGAGGGAAAAACACAGGCGATGAGAGAGGCTGACCGAGACCCACATGATGTGGGTCTCTCTCTGACCTGGTAAAAGGAGTGGGGCGTGATGTCCTGTCGGAGAAGAAGACTCAATCAAAAAAAAGGGAAAAGGTTAATGGAAAAAAATAAGCAGGGAATCTTTTCTTTGATTGGAGAGAAGTTTAACAAAAAAGTTGGTATGAATTGTGTGTGTCGCGTGGGGGGTGGGCAGGAGAGAAGTTAATAAATTAATAAAAATAAAAATATTATCATATTATTATTGATAATCAGTGGGTTTTTTGAGATAAAACCACCATACACTGTTCATTTGACACATCATATGCGGCTACGTAGTCTTGACAATGAGACGGTCTTTTGAGTCCAATATTGGATACTTAATTCAGAGTTGAGTCGTGGCCCGCACGGGCCGCCATTCGAGCTTTGTGAAACGTTTTATAACTTTTTAATCAGACGTCCATTCGGGGTGTGCAAGAAGTTGATTTTCGGTGTTTTTTCGAGGGCATCGCATTGGCATAGTCTGGCCGCTTTAATTCTGCATGCTGGTGCAGGGCCCACGAGGGTCATTTGGGCGTCGACGATGATTTTCCATCTTTATCACTGGGCGACCATTTTGGACAAGTGAATAGTCCATCTTGTGTGATTTTTCGAGAGGATTGCAATGGTGCGATCTGTTCGTTGGGTATCGTGACCGGGTGGTGGGTCCCACGTAGCATCGCTCGTGTGCGGGGCGCCGGAATGCATCTTTTTCTTCTGATATCTATTGCACTCAAGTAAGCAGTCAATTTGACATGCTTTTCTGAGAGCATCGCGATGGCGTGATTTTCCCGACCTTTTTTCGGGGACGTGATGTGGGTCCCACCCGACCCGGGTATGGTGAATAGTACCTTTTTCACTGGGTGTCTATTTTGGGTGATTGAGTATTCAATCCCGTGTGTTTTATGAGGGGATCACAGTGTTGTGATCTTTTTGTTCAGATTCGGGATCTTGGGGTGGGCCGCACACGAGTTTTAGTTATAGTGAATAATACATTTTTTACCGGTTGACGGTTTCTGGCGAGTAGGTAGTATATCTCAAATGTTTTTCCATTTGGATTACAATGGTGTAATCTGTTCAGGCGCGCGGAGGCTCCTACGCGATCTTATTAAATGTGGTAATATTATGGGTGCCCCGGTGGCGGTTCTTGTACCGTGTTTGTAGAGGACCCTTTGCGTGTGATCGCATGCACACCCGTGTGAGTGATGTAAGTGCTTGAAGAGATGTGGTTGGTTGTGCCTCAGTAGTTGAGGGGGAAGGTTGGAAAAGTTACGTTTATGCCCTTCACGTTGACGTTGGGGTTCTATGTGCACGATAGCCTTAGGGATGGAGACGTGGTATACCCTAAGAGTACACAAGAACTCTTGGAGGCACATGATGGGGATATTTGTACCTAAGAACGTTCATGCACTTGGTTGAGGTTGACTTGGGGCCACACGTCGTGTGGGCCCCATGTGTGTGGCGTGTTCTTCTTTGCGTACTTTTGACCTCTCGTGAAGTAGAGGGTCCCTCGGTTCCTGATTGTTGACCAGCGGGGGTTGAGTTTTTCCCCTGGCTCTGTGCTCGATGGTTTAGATCAGCAAGGTGGAGTGGTTTCCCCTGATTTTTTTCTAGAGTCGTGTGATTGCACGATACCCACTCCATGTTTGGTTTGCCGGTGTTGTACCCTCTAGTAGTGATGGCCAGAGCAGTTTTGGGATTACCCTCCAGCAGGGCTGGACATTGGGTTACTCATTAGCTTCTTAGGGTTTACCCTCTAGTAGAGACTAGGCAGTGGGTCACCCGATGACTCTTGAGGGTCTACCCTCTAGCAAGGTTGGGTAGTGGGCCACCTGTCAACTTGTTCAAGGTTTACCCTCTAGCAGAGACTACGAAGTGGGTCACCCGATGACTCTTGAGAGTCTACCCTCTAGTAGGGCTGGGCAGTGGGTCGCTCGTCGTCTTGTTTCGGGTTTACCCTCCAGCAGGGCTGGGCAGTGGGTCACCTGTCGATTTCTTCCAGGTCTACCCACCGGCAAGGCTGCGCAGCGGGTAGCCTGATGACTTATTCAAGGTTTACCCTCCAATAGGGCTGGGCAGTGGGTCTCCTGGTGATGTATTATGGTTTACCCTCTAGTAGTGATGGGCAGTGGGCCACCTGATATCATATTATGAACTACCCTCCAGCAGGGATGTGAAATGGGAAAATCTTTTACATTCCAGACTTAGTACTTTCAACTAGGATAGTCTGTGGCTTTCCTCCACGATCATCGGAGTGGGACCCTTGGTTGTACAGGTCGGTGATGGAATGGCTTGATTTTGAGGAGACCTCTCGACTGCGTGGTAGTGACAAGGTGTGGTTTGACTTATCCCAGAACACTCAAGTACGATGGGTGCTTTCTCTACCGAGACACGTCCTTGTGCCATGACATAAACCATCCGGGTGAGTCAGTGCCACCCAAAGCGGATAGTGTCGAGGTGCGGTGATTTGAGTCCCTTGACTTGCAGTTCGAGGAAGATGTGCGGGATGCTAGGCATTGATGGTGTTTACTTCTAGAACTGTTGGTGACTCACTTTTTCTTGGGCTGAGCTACAGGATGGAGATCCCCTTACAGTCTTGTTCGAGCTTCTTGATAGAGAATATATATATAAATGTATAGACCTTGTTCGAGTACCCACTTCTTGGGTTTGGTTACTCTCCCTCTAGGAAAGGCGAAGACGTGTGGTGTATGCCACATGCTTTCCATGTCTAGCATCTCGTGGATGGACGAGTCTAATATCCTGATATAGGTAGAGAAGACTCGACGAGAAGTTCATCTTCTCACCATTTCCAGCTCCTTGCGTTTGGATGAGTCTACTTCCTACCTCTGGTTGGGTTGAACTGTACTCTTTACTGCACTTTCGGTTGCACTCCTTTACTTTTCCTGTTCGCTCTACTTCTCACCCTTCGGTACCGCCTTTGTTTCTCCCTCGAGCCTTCGGGGTATCTTACTAAGTATTTTTATACACAATCCTACTTTGGAATTGCCCACACTTTGTGTACCCTTGCAGACGATGGACATGTTGGACGTGACTTCAGTGGAGGATAGGAGTTCAGGAGCGTGGACTACGTGTGGTGGTTGTAGTCGGGTTCCAGGTGGGGGACCCTTCCAGCTTTTTTTCTTTTGATCACCTATTTCCGGGTTGTGGCACTTTTCTAGGTGGGTGGGTGTTTTTCCCTTTTCATTTTTAGTTTACTTTCAACACTTGATTTGTACTTTTAGAGGTCGATGAAAATTGTGGTACATATATAGTAGATTCCCTTTTCTTTACTTTTCTTTTCTTTTACTCTGCACTTTTGCATTGAATGTGCTGCGTGTGGGTGTGTACAGGTACATACGAAAAGGCCTCCCCGAGTTGTTGTGCCTTTGGCACTGGTCGCTAGCCCCTAGCCTATTAAGGTGGGCTTGGGGTAGTGGGGGCTCGAGCCCGGGGAGGGTAAGGTCCTGAAATTTTTTTTGATACAATTGTGTTTATTTTATTATGAAATATTTTCTAACTTAATTTCTCTTCATTAACGGAAAAAGGATAGTGTTGTTATTCATTATGTGTGGACTACCAACACTATTAACCAATTAGATATGTTTTCCCTTTTTATTTTATTTATAGTTAATAAAGATGTATTTAATTAATATATATTACATTTGGGAGACAATATTTTTTTATTTTGTGTAGTTATTATTTATCATTTTTTATTCTATCCATAAAATAGTGGAAACATCGCTACATCATAAGTATAGACTACCATCTATATGAATTCATATATATCATATTTCTGGAATAATTTTTTTGAATTTTTAAAATTGTATATTTAATTATTGAATATCATAATTATGATATGATTGAGATTAAGAAAATTATTTAACCATTATCAATTTATATGGAATATAATAGTTGAACTGAAACATATAATGAAATATTTTAACTACTATAATTAATGATTTATATAATGATATATTTATAAATAGGTGTTAAATTTTTTAAGGGATAATATATGATATTATAATTAATTAAATGTTTCTCTTATATATTTATAATATATATAAATATATTTTACATTATTTTATAGTAATCTGTGAACAAGTAAATGCTATTATTAGATTTATTCATCTTAAAAGTGTTCTATAAATACATGTTTGATTTTAGGAACCTATTTAATCTTTTTATGCATCTATACATTCCATTTAATGTTATTAAACTTGTATCCTTATATAATAATTTTATTTGATGAATAAATTGAAATTATTTCTTATAATTTTTTTATAATCAAAAATCACAATGGGTGGGGGTCTGTAGTGTTAAATTTTATTTGTTATGACATAATTTATGTTATTGAACTATCTTATTTTATGATGTGTATTTAAGGACCTATATATATGTGGTTAATGAACATCCTTATGTACATTGTATTAAAGGATTAATTATATGTTATTTGATTGCAGGGTCTTAAAAATAAAATTTTACTAATGTAGTATGGGTTTAATGATAAAATATAATTTGTTAACCTTAATTTTTATTCTTAAATATTATGTGGATGAAAATATATGATGTATTAATCAAAAATTATAAAACATTTCTTCTCCCATGATTTTTTGTTGTCATAAATCATTCTAATTTCATTTCTAATCACACTTTGTTCCCAAGGGTATGAAATAAATTTATTTTGGAAAACATGAATTTTTTGATATTCTATCTGGAATGTTTTAATCCATCTATATAATATCATTAAATTCTTTTCAATAATTTTATCACTATAAAAAGTGACTTTTTTATTAAATATTTACCAATTTATAATTTTTATAAAAAAAATTAAATTTTATCTTCTGATCAGTTTTTGAAATATTATGCATGAATGAAATGTAAAACCATCATGATTAATCTATTAATTGAAGATATATCTCTTATATTACATGGATTACATCATATAATATTACTTCATTCATATTTATTATTTTTTATAAATTAAATATGTGATTTTATAATAAAAATGATATTCTCCACAACAAATATTTTATTATTAATTTAATGTTATTCATAATCTATGATTATATAATTTGATGTTATTATGCATAAATATGGATATGATCCTTTGATAATATACTTATTAATCCTATAGATTGTTTATGATTATGATGATGAAATATTTTTAATACAAAATTTCTTTTACGTGGGTTAAACTATGATGAAATTGTGAATATATTTATTTTATTTTATGATAAATATGAGTTGGTGATGATTATATTATGAGAGAGTATATTATATCCTTTAAATTAGTTGGGTAATGATGGTTTTTATGAGTAAAATTTATATGTAAGAGTTTTTTCCAATGCCTATTTGGGTAAACATATTGTTATCTCATTACAAAAGCAGGTACATGATTCGTTATCCCAAACATATCATGTGATGATTTTATTAGTGGTTAATGTTGATATGTGATTTCAATAATTATGATTCTTCTTCAATATATGCAATAGTTTAATAATATTTTCCAATTTTAATTTGATTCTCTCATGGACCTTGTCCACTGATAATTTTAGGATTCGTGACATATAAATTTATATTATTTATTCTATATTTCATTATTTTGATACATGAATTGACGTTTTGATTTTCAACTGTTAAGATCATGTTAAAATTAGATTATGCACTTTGCTATGTTGATAAATTAAAATTTATTAATATCTCCCCCATATACTCATATTTACAATATAATATCATCCATTGTTATGTTTCCTTTTACCCATTAAATGAATTACATTTTTATATTTGACATGTCATTGAAGTTTACTATATGTGAAGAACATAATAAGATAATATATAGATCATTTTAAAATTCTTTTTATATATCAATGTTTCCAAAGTACCTAAAACAATATGGTTATAAAATAGATCAAAATTATATGAAATAAATTTTAATATATTAATATTTAATTTTTATGTATGTTATATATTAGTTTCTTTATTGGAATTAGAGAAAGGATTATGTATTTTCAAAACTGGTTTGGGAAAATATTATTGATTAAATATTGGATGAGTCAATGTATAATAGAACATAAGAAGTTATTATTAACAATTAGGAGTGTATTTGTAAGAAACTATATCCCTATATGGATATTAGAATGTGGATATGAATGTTCAATAAATGATCATTGGGGTAAATACTCAGAATTTTTTGTATTTTCCATTAACTAGGTGATTACTATTGTACGGTGAGGGGTCCTAATATTTCCCTCAAAGATAGAAACCACTAGGATATATTTTTTTTTGTAAATTATAATATTCTTCCTAATTTTTTTTAAATATATGAATTGATAATTTTCACGGATCACCTAGAATATACCTAAGGTATTATAGATTGAAAATAAAGAGTCATGTTATATATATCACACTAATTATTTCAAATGATGGTATAAATAAAAAAATAATTATTGTTTGTCGCTCTCTGATACTATATTATATTTAATAAATTGAAGAAGGAATTATTTTCTTAATGCTGAATATGAATAAGGTTTCCATTATTATATTCAAGACAATCCAAATAAAACAGGCAATTAATTATTATAGATTATAATTATTCATATGCAACCATTTATAAATAATATTAACATCCTAAACGTTGGTGATTTTTCAAATTAACTATATAATATGAAATTTGAACTTTGAAAACAATATAGAGGAATAAATATACATCACACAACATGTTATGATTGGGAAAATAAGGACACAAGTAAATATCATGAATGAATATGACTATTTTTATTTTGGTGGAGTAGTGAATAAATTAACAAATTTATTGAAGAATAAGGAATTTATTAATAATGTGAAATGATGTATATTTTAATGTACAATTTATTATTTAATATATTATGTGTGGGGAACTTGTGAAATATCTAATATAATTCCATAATCTAGGGGCCAAGGCCTAGATAAACAATTTTCTTTTTCAATGGAAATTTTTGTGACACCACCACACGATTTTACAGCTTTTGGGATATAAATAATGGGCTCTAGATGATAAAACATTAATCTTAACCCTAGTATGCATATTAGTGGTAATAAAATATTTGGTGTATTATATAAAACTATATAAGTTACTACAATATAATATGATTGGATAGTGAGAGATAAGTTAAAAAACTAATCAAATCCAACATTTAATAAATAAAATATGATAACAAATACATTAAATTTTGATAAACTAGGTGAACAAGTGTGATGTATCTAATTTTAAAAAAAATATACAGTAATTTTTAACTAAAAGATGAAACTCTCATGAACCAAAAAACATGTATGTATCATTTAACAGGATTACATACCCAGTATTTTTGACGGAAATTATTTTTTATATATTTATTGTGATAATAACATTTATAATTATTAGGACCATGTATAAATCAAGTCATGAAAATGTGAAGACCACATTATAAATCCCATTGAGTAAAGAATGAAACCAACCCTTCACCAAATCAGTTTTGATTAATTGATGAACTCAAAAATAAAGTCTCATAATTTATTGAATACAATTAATTTTATAATTTTTAATAGGATTTTAAAGTGAACATATCACGAAAGAAGTTCTTATCTAGTTTTCCATTCCCACACCAATTTAAAAAAAATCTAATAACTCTATCAGTAATATGCCAAATGTGAAAAATGAAATATTTTAACAACCTAAAACTCATGAATTCCATAATCTCTTCAACATCACAATATCTAGATAAAATTCAAGTATATTTATAGGGGTAGACCACTGTCTAATCATAATTCTCTATACACAATGTGATCTTATTTTATAAATGAAATATTTATAATAATCCATGGTAACACATATTTGAATGTAAATGTTAATTGAAATAACCAAATTCAATTACCACCCAATACAAATATATATTGGCCTCTAAATAGTATACATGCCAAAAATTATAAATACTCTAAAAAGAATATAGTATGGTAGAATGGGAAGATAGCCTTCTATCCTCACAAACATCTACGGTTGGTGAAACACCCCTAGAATACACTAGGGGTTTTGTTCACTATTTAAATGGGTTGGATTGAGTGCAGAATCAGATAACATAATGAATATCTATATATTAATATATCATAAACCCCACTATGTGATACAAACATATCCATAACATCAACTAAATATCTCGAACAACTTTTTTCTAATTCAATTGTAATTATATACATTAGAAATGATTTCAGATAAACATTTATGGTGTAAATGGATCATTTATGTCATTGATTCATTTATATCAAGTATGACATAAAATGTGTTCCCTCAGTCATGTAAACATGGGATCAACTCAAATATTACAAATATATTAATGAAATAATTTTTCGTAGTGTGTGTTAGTGGTGAAATATGGTTCATGAGGTATGTCAAGGAACGAAATAACCAATGAAGACAGAATCAAAAAAAACATAAGAAACCAATGGTTATACCACATGATGAACTTTTGTGTTTCCCCTAATACAAGAGAATTAACAAGGCATTTATGGCAGACTCTATGATTTTGATGTTTCCTATGACTATCGTAATTGATGTTGAAGTTAGACACCACGAGTCTAAATATCCATGTGATCACTTCATTAGATGATAAAGGTTGGATCCGCAAGTGAAAAATGCATTTAACCTCCTCAAGGAGATTATTTATTATTCATGGATTCCTTTAATACCCATGAGACCCCATTTCCCAATAAAATACCAGATTACCTACATTCATATGTATTGTTACCTTGACCATTATCCTTCTGAGCACCATATTCTCCAAGATCTAGAGTATCGAGAACCACATAGAAAAATTAATTCCCCATAGTAGTAGATCATTATAAAACTCACATTATCTTATTCAAATATACCCTTTCATGTGGTAGGGATTCACTTTACATAGGACAATACTTTTAGCAATTCAAGAAGTCCCTCCATGGAAGTTGAGCATTCAGGAATCCTTAATCCATTGTGATGAAAAACACATAAAACTCCTACATCAACTCATAGGAAGGTTCACCCAACCTTTCTATTCTCAAACCTTCATCAACACCCTTTCCTCTTTTGATATCTTCTAAGAAAGGAACGTGTTTCATTAAACCATATTCTATGTGGCCCTCTAAGATTGTACGCTATGATTTATTTGACACTCACATGGAGATATTTTTTGCTTTAATCTGACTAATGATTCTCAAAATAGGAACAATTAAACATATTTTCTTTTTGATAATATTTTATAACATATATCCCACAATTGACCACTCCTCCAACCCATCATATCAGGGCATTATAGATTCCATTCATTCCCCTAGTGTTGTTTGGAATTATTTATATAAGACGAAGTGTTTTGGGGTGAGTCCTCCCTATATCAACAGTAGGATGTTAAACAGCCAAGCACCATCATTCTAAATACATGGAATTAAACTATGACCCCACCTCATGGAATGCACTTGGGGTGGCCCACATTGGTAATTTTCTACACCCATTTGTCATTCTGGGAGAGAGACCTCCCACACTTCTCTATAATGAAGTGATATAATCTTCACATGGAACAAGATCATCTTCAAGCATACCATATAGAGTGAGCCCCAATATCTATATCATTGGACCTCCTATGTGAATAATTCCCACATAACATCCAATGGATGCACCTTTTGTGACCTGGTTGTTTGGAATGCTTCTACCTATTATTTATCACACTGATCATGGCTCATGAGAGCATAAAGAAGAATACTGAATTTGAACCCATATGTGGTACATCCAGTTGTAATCCCAACACCATTCCCAGCCAAACTACATGTTTTTATCATTTTCTTGTAGACATGTTATGTTGGAATAGTCATCGAAGTTCAATAAAATTCAATGGTAACATATGTTTCTCCACCCTAGGGACATACCCCCATGATGTTATGTCTTTCCTTTTTAGGACACATACCCTAGGTCTACATAACCTTGGTGTTCGTATCAATCCATCTGGGAATATTTAATATCTAATCCCATTACCACATGCTTATGTGGTTTATTATGTTTTATGACTTGAATCCCCATTCAGAATATGTAGAAGTTTATTTCCATCTAGTAGGGATACACAAGAATCCTATCTGATTTTAAATCCCAACACCATCATATATTCTTCGGTTCAATCTCAACAACTCGATTCCACATAAATATATTCTCTATTTCCACACTACTACATACCCATCCCTCTACATTCTTATGGAATAATATCATACATAACTCCATCCATATTGGTCGTCTCTACACATAAGCCTCATTCACTCCAACACATCCCTTAGTAGATCATGTGTAAAAATCCATGTGTAATCCCTAAATTACCTCTTTATACAACATGGGTTTTGATCTCTATACTCATAATAGGGTACGTAATACACATCTCTAAGGATTAATCCAATCCAAAGTTATACTTTTGTGTCCACCTAATCTAGTTCCACCACTATGATCCTCCATCAGTGTTGTCTAGTTAATCTTTTACAATGTGACATATTTCTCTTCCTGGGACACATCACATGCATTATATGTACTTGGAATACTTGACCTTATATTTGTAAACCTCAGTTCTACTTTTTTTGGGATGTATCCTTTCATAGTGTAAATCCTTCTATTATATGAAACACAATCCTGGGTCATCTCTCATGAGCCATTCTGATCCATCAATCTAGTAAAACCCCTTGTGATCCCTCATATGGATGCACCAATCTGATTCTCCTGGACAAGTTTTTTGATTTGTATGATCTTTCTACACTTGAAGTTAAAATCATTTCACACCCTATGTTAATAATATGATTATGAAGAAAATATCAGATAAATTCCTATGTAATGTGATTCCCATCAATCAACATGGAATTCCATTGGATTTTCTTCCCATTAGGGTCCCACTTAAGAAGAAGAATATATGGGCTCTAACATTATAGTGTTGAGACTAGCTCTATTAGGCCCAACATTACAACTTATTTGACAAAAGGTTGCATCCCTATCATGACACTTTGGAATGTCCTGAAAAAATAAGTATGATTAACTATCTTCCTTGAAAAAATCCCACTGATAATTATGTTCCTAAAAAACTACTTAATAAATAAAGGGATACCTGATCTATATTTAAAAATCTTAAGAGGAATGCATAGAATGAGTGACATACAACAAATCGTCATATTTTGATCAAGGTGCATTCATCTATGAACAATTGTATAATTTCTCCATATATTGGAATGTGTGATACCAAGTGTGTAACTACGACTCACATTCCCTGGTGTTATCCTCCATCAACTATGTCTTTATAGGGAAGAAAAAAATTGATTAAAATTATATAATAAAATATTTACATTGTTTTCATTGATTTCCACATGACTCTAATTAATTCTCTTATCATCATGAACATCATTATAACACCAATATATAATCTGAGAATCATCATGAAGATATTAGTGAAGCTGCAACACAAAACATTCTTCATGAATTTGATATATCTGCAACATAAGACAAAATCGATATGGAATTCCACCAACTTACACAACAATTAACAAACCAAAAAAGAGTAACATGTGACTTTATTGACAAAATCATCTGTTCCAATGATAATGATCCACCTTCCTGAAACTTATGATCTCTAACATATATCTATAGTGACTTTATCCTACGGCCTTCACTAGACATCTGGTGATCATTTTTTCCTTATCTCATTAAAAAATAACCTTCATGACATCATTAATTTATGAAAGTTGATATCACCTAAGAATTAAATACACTCAACCCCAAGTCTATTACATTAAACTAGGGAAACTTCATCCCAACAATGCATCAAATTTGGTTATAATAACTTGTGTTTTTTGAAATTAATCATGACTTATGGTTTGTGACACACCAAAATAGATTCCAAATCAATTAAATAAGCACAAAACATGTATTCAATTGACTAAATGTAATAATATGTCTGGTCGTTCATGTATGTTTGAAAAGTATTAATAGGTCACTAATGTGTTCCAAATTAAGTATGATTTCTTTTAAAAATCTTAGACGTTAAATTAAAATCAAAATATTAGATAATCATCATCAAAAAACGATGAGTCCTCACATCATCCTGTAGACATCTTCTTGAAACCCCCTATTTAACATAACACTATGATTTTTGAGAAGTTTTAATATAATGTCAACTAATCCCATAATATCCATATAAGACCATAATATCGATATCCATCATCAAAAAAGTGGTGATGTTCATAGAAATTCCCATTTACATTTCTGGGGGAATAACTAGTGTCTATTAAAAACCATTGAAACTATGGTTATCACAATTTATCACATGGAATAATAAACATTAGGATATAAACTCTAAATTCGAGTGCGTCATCCCTGGATAACAGAACTGACCACTCAGATCTGGAAACAAAATTTTTCATGGGCAATGGTTCCATTACCAGTGATCTATGGTACTTTTGAATAACCATTATCTGCATTATTGAAACAATGACAAGCCTCCACTAATGTATCCCCCACTGTTTATTATCCTTTTAACATCCATATTAGGAATAACAAGAGACAAATTGAACTGTGAAATAATCCACCTCCTAATCACTTATCTGTGACACTTCCACCTATTAAACATAATAATGTTTCATATTTATCTGGTAAATGAATTATCTACCAACAACTACTACTATATGAAGATAAAAACATGAGATATCATCAATAAATCTATAATAATCACTAGAGTCAAGCACAAAAAAGCTCCATTACATCATGATTATGTTTTCAACAATAATATTACCATTAAATAGTGTGGTGTTATCTTTATGTCAATGTAATATAATAATGATATCTATAATTATTGTCACAGTTATAAGTCATAGGGGGAGAGAACCTATCTCAGAACCGTGTGATCATTGAAAATAATTGAGTGTTCAATGGAAATATATTATGGAAATATCTTCATAGAAAACATGACTACTACTAACTCGATAACATATTTAGAATAGTTATTCATAAGAGGTAGTAACTATCAAGACCCATATAAAACAGCCACTCTCATCATCACTAGTATATCACCAAACCCAAGATGTGAAGCATTATTTAAGTCATAAAATAAATTCCACTCCATGAAAATAGAGACATGGGGTGTTGACCATTTTATCCATTATAAAATAAAAGTATTATAAAACTAGTCCATCCACTAGAATGCCTTTTCTTTTATATTCAAGGAAATTAGATGTAATGCACTGACCACAAAGGCCAACCGTGGGATAATTGTTGTTTTAATGTTTTATGATTACAAGGAAAAAAATCTAAATGGTCCATTAAATTTAGAAGTCATAGAAGACCATCTTGCATACATAATACCCAATATACATTATTTAAATAATAAAACATGCTACAATGTATCATCCAATGACATTAAAAGGAATCATTATGTGCTAAAATGAAATACTAATTAATATGGGACCTTTGTAAACAAACCATTTAACATAATTTTTTAGTTTTTGTGTTTTTAGATTCTAAAAATGGACCTACACTGTTGCGATGAGTATGTTTTTTGTATTAATATAGTACCAACATGTTTGTTGGTGAATAGTAACATACCCATATGAATAGTAATATGACCCTAATGAATATTATTGTACCCCTATGAATATATTCTTTACACTGTTGAATACTAATGTACCCTTTTGAATTGTAACTTGACCCTACTGAATAGTAATCTACCCTTGTGAATATTAACATGAACCTTATGAATAGTAATTTACACATAATGAATAGTAAATTATCTAATGACGTTATAAATAAAATTTATACATATTATAATGTTAAATATACTATAATTATGTTATAAAATATGTAAATAATTTTTAATTGTTTTATGATGTGTTGGAATTTTTGAAAGTGATATATATTTAATAAAATATTTATTATTACTTTTATAATTTAAATATCAATTTATTTACAAAAATAATTATTCATAAAAAAGAATTTTTCTGACTCATGGTTATAAAATACTTATAATAGACCGTAATTAAATTTTCAAAGTGTTAGAAAAGATATTTAAATTTTTAAATTATATTATCTTAGTAAATTAAGATTTTAATAAAAAAACATCAATATATCTTATTTAGATAATTATTTTCAGAAAATAGATTTCATTTTTTAATTATTCATATTTCGAAATGGTTAAATTGAAGTTTTGAGATTTTTTTCTCAAATTTATGAAATTTGATAAATAGTAAAATATTATTAATGACAAAAAATGCAAAATATTTGTTTTACTACAACATAAGTGATAAAAAAACTGACTAAATCCCTTTTTTTAACTCACATGAAATTATTATTACTATTTGCTGTCACATGAATCTAGACTATTCTTATTCATGAGAAAATGTATTAATATAATAATAAATATAATCTAAAACCCCTCCTCTCTTCCACTATAAATACCACCATCATTTCCCATTTACACAAAAACCTCTAAAGCCTTGAGGATTGTCTATGTTTTCAAAAATCCCCCTTTTAATGATCTTACCGACATCATAGAATTTTTTGACTCTGCAATAGGCCAAAACCAAAAGGACTTAAAAAGGATCTCAAGGAGATGAGATCAACAGGTAACAATCCTCTTTATTTTTCATTTATTTTTACATCAATTCATTTAATTTATTTTAATCTCTTCCCCTCACATTGTCTAAGAGGTATGAAATATCCAGAATAAAATATATATTATATATGTTATTGTGTTAATTTAAAAAATTCACCATCATTCTTTTTCACCAATCCCTCTTATTCTATAAATAAAAACACCATCCGCGATGTGCTGATCTACCAAAATCATGTAATTTTTTTTTCAAAACCCATTAAATCATTAAATTATTATTATAAAACCATTATAATGGTTGAAATAGAAATTAATGTGTATTTTTAACCAATTTTATGTTCTGTCATGAACTTTTTTCCATATAATTAAACTATATAATGAAAAAAGTTCATGAATATTGAAGATTCAGAAAAAAATTGTAAACAAATATTATTAATGTTTTATCTAATGATTTAGCATCATATATGAAAAAAAATCATTATGGAATCAATCAATAAAATGGAAACATATTAATTAAATTCAATTCCACTTCTGTAATTTCATTTCCATACAACAAACAAATGAAATACTAAACCAGCAATGGAAATCATTTAAAGAACACACCCAAAACAATTGATGGAACAAAAAAAATGATTAAATTATGAAATGGTGTTAAAAAATAATCATATAAGGTAATATAAAAAATTACTTTTCTGCTAGATACTAATAACACTCTTTTAACCATTATACATGTGTTTCAATCAAGCTGTTAGTAAGACAAACCTGAGGTAATGGAATTCTTTACCCAAATTCCATTCATTGGGTTAACCTCTTACATCATTATTTGTGTGTTATTAATATTGTATATGTTATGAGTTTTTTAAATTATGTTTAATCATATATTTCTGTATATTATATACATATATCATAAACAATTTTAAGGCTCTATTAAATTATATTATATTTGTAAGGGGGTTTTCTTGAAAACCCCTCTTTCAAAATTCTGTTTTATAAAATCCCAATGAAATTTTTTATGAAAATATTCATTTTGTATTATTATGTTATGGATATTGGGAATTGTTTATAATGATGTTTGGGACATTTATTTTCATCCAATTCATTGGGTAAGATTATTTTCGAGTTTTCTTATATGGTTACTTCATTTGTAACTGTGGTTTTTACACCAAAAGAAAGTTCTGAGGGTTAAATTATAAGATAGTCATGAAAGATAAATTGTAAGGTAGCCGTTAGGGTTAAAAATTATATGGTAGAATTTATGGTTAAATTTTATTTAACTAATGCCCTAATATACCTATATTTTTTATTTATGTTATCTATGTTTTCGTAATATATGTAAATTATAATTTTTGGTTATGAAGTATGTCTTATTAAAATATTTCCATATGACTAAAAGTAAATATAGACTAATGGTTCCATTATTTATTTTTAAATCCCTTACTGATATATTTTTCTCATCCCATGATATTAAAAATGTCCTAACAAGAATCCTTATAAGTTTAATGGATAGATAAGGTGGTAATGCTAAAATAAGAAAATATTTTTTTAGTTATTATTTTTGTAAACTCTCATTAAATATTTTTATGTTGTTGTTTAATTATCTAGAACCTAAACTAGAAAAGGTGCTACTTAATATAATATACATTGTATTTTTCTGTAATCTATTATATATAAAAAATACACATCATTTTTTAGTAATGAATTCAGATGTTTGGGTTAAGGGCATTACAATTGATATTATAAGAATGGTATAAATGTCATTGAAGACTAGACATTGTAATTTTTTAGAAAAAATTATGTTATAGTGTTTATATTTAACATTAAATTTAATTAAGTACATATTTGAAAATAGTTTTTTTATAATTATATATATGTAAATTCTGAAATATAGGTTAGATAAATGATTTGTGGGAGAGAAATTCATTTAGGGGGGATAACGTAACATCCTAGTATTCTAAAATAAAACACTATGTGATTTTGTGAACTACTTAAATTGAATTATACCTTTATAAACAAACCATTAGAATAATTTTTCCACTTCTGTGTTTTGTATTTCAATGAACGGACATATACTTCTACGATCAGTGTGTTTTTTGGAGCCTTATTGAAGAATCCCTTTTTGGTGAATAGTAACCTTCTCTTATCAATAATAATATGAATAGTTATATGAATATAAATATGATGCTTATGATTTGGAATGTACCCTTATGAATTGTAACTTGAACCTATTGACTAGTAATGCGCCCTCATGATTAGTAAATTGGCCCTATTAAATAGTAATGTACCCTTATGAATCGAAACATGAAATTTGTGAAAAGCAATGTACAGATATGAATAATAAATTCACAATTGAAATTATAAATAAAATTTATTCTTCTTATATGTTTCAATATTATATAATTATGTCAGAATAGAAATAAATGTTTTTTTAAAAACATTATTGATTCAGTTTCGGTATTTTTTGAATATCCTATATATTTAATTACAAAATTATGATTAATTTAATCATAATAATAAAAATTAAGTCCCATAAGATGAATTCTTAAATATTTATTTTTATGAATTTTTATTCTAATATATTTTTATGATATGTTATGTAATTTTTCAATGTGGTTGAAAATAATTTTTTATTTTAAATTTTTTTTTCAAGTAAATTATGATTATAATATGAAATTAAATTTATTATATTTAGAAAATAAATTTCAGAAAATGGATTTTATTTTTTAATTCTACATGTCAAAAAATGGTTTGGGGTATTTTTGGGGATTTTTCTAAAATTCATTAATTTTTTATAAATAGTTAAATATGATAAATTACGATAAATGCTAAATACATGTTTTACTACAACAATTGGGATGAAAGGTAGATGAAAACCCAGTTGTTTTGAATCATCTGAAATTATTACAATTTTAGATTACCTAAATCAAGACTACTCATATTCTTAATAAAATATATTAATCTAATGACTAAATTAATTGAAAACCCCTCTTCTCCTCCAATATAATGGCCACCTTAATTCCCCTCTTTCTCACACACCTCTCAAGCCATGAGAATTATATATGTTCCCGTGAATCGCCTACTCAAGGAAATTTCCCACATACTGGACTTTCTAGTCACACTAAATGTCCAAAACCAGAGGCCTTAAAATAGATTTCAAGGATAAGTGATCAAAATGTTAATAATAATCTTCATGTTTCTTGTTTTTTGTTTTCAATTAATTTAATTTCATAAAATATATTATCCTCCCCACATCTAAGAGGTCTTAAATATGTACAATAATATATATTTATTATGTTATAATTTTCATGTAAAAAATTCATCATATTTCTTCCTCTTCTCACCCTCCTATTCTAAAAATAAAAACACCGTCCATGATGTGCCAATTTTCCAAAATCATGGAGGATGTGTTTTCAATTTCCACTATGTCCTTCATAGGTGATCATAAAACCATTTTAATGGTATAAAAATAATTTAATTTGTATGATGTAACATATTTATTATATCTTAATGATCAAATATGTATAAAAATAAATTATATAATGAAACAATTTAGTGATTTTTGAGAAACCACCAAAAATGATGAAAACAAATATCATTAACGTTTTCTCAAATGATTGTTCATATAATTTGATTAAAATGATTTCTGTCATCATTATATAATTTGGATTCATATGAATACCATTTCATTCAACTTCTAGAATTAAATTTCTATACAATAAATAAATCAATCCCAAAACCAGTATTTGAAATCATGTAAAAAACACAACCAAATTAATGGAAGGAACAAAATACAAATAATTAAAATGTAAAATTTTGTTAGGAAATTATGATATAAGGTATTATAGTCATTAATATGTTTCATTCATATGTTAGTATCACTCTTTTTACCATTATAACAGTGGATTAAACATGTTTTATATAAGGAAAACCTGAGGTAAGGCAATTCGTTATCCAATTGAAATCTTATGGTTGACCTTCTTCTACATTAATTTTGTGTTATTAAAACCATTTTAGTGATAATTTTATTTAATTATGTGTATTTATAAAGTTTATAAATACTCCCCCATTCTATTAAGTCTCAGGTAAATTATATGATATTTTCAAGGGGATTTTCTTTTAAAAACATCATTCAAAATGGTGTTTTACAAAATTGAAAACCAATGTTTTTATGCAATTATTCATATCATTTGATTATGTTTTGGTTATTGGGATATTTTATGATGAAGGGTGGGACCTATACAACCCTCCAATTTATTAGAAATGATTATATTGGAGGTTAGAGGCACAAATACTCAATGTGTAACTGTAATGGTAAAACTATAAGGTTGTTGTAAGGGTTACATTGTAAACAGTCCTGAGGGTTAGATAGTAATGTATATGTAAGGGAAAAAATAATATGGTACCCATTATTTTTATAATTATATGTAATTATTTCCCCATTTTTCTCATATTTTTTATTTATTTTCTCTATGGTTTCACAATTTATGTATATAATGCAGTTTGTTTAAGAAGTATTCCTTGTGAAAATATTTTCCTATGAATAAAAATATTTAAGGAATAATGTTTTCTTTCCTTATTTTTATGTCCCTTGATGATCTATATTTCAAAATCCTTTTTTATAAATGTTATGCACATGATTCCTTAGATATTTAAAGGTTTGTTAAGGTGATAATGAAGATAAATCTAAATATTTAATTGGTTATTATTTATGTAAACACATATTCAATATTTATAAGTTATTGTGTAATTATAATGAACCTAAATTGGAAAAGGTCTCCTTTTTTATAATATACTTTGCACTTTTTACTTACGTATTTGAAAAAAATTACACATCATCATTTAGTACTAAATCCAAAAGAGAGGTTTCAGAGATTTATAGTAGGTATTAGAGGAATGGTATTGAAAATATTATGGATTAGATGTTTTCATTTTTTAGAAAAATTTATATTTTTATGATTACATTAAAACATTTAATTAATAAATTACATATAAGAAAATTATTTTTCATAATTATCAATATATAAATTTAGAAATATAATTATAAGGAATGAATTGAGAGGGAATAATTCCTTTAAGGGGGGATAATGTAACATCTTGAGATTTTAAAAGGAATCACTATGTGCCTTTAAGAACAACTAAATAATATGTGAAAATTTATAAACTAACCATTAAACAATATTTACGCTTCTATGCTTTGAATTTTAAAAAATGAATATACACGATTTCAATCAGTAGGTTTGTAGATTCTGATATATCCAACTTGTTTTTTAGTGAATAGTGACGTAACCTTATGAATATTAAAATGAATTTTATTATAACCCTTATCAATTCTAATGTACATGTATGAATAATAAATTCTACCTAATGAATAGTTATGTACACTTATGAATTGTGAATTGACCCTAATGAATAGTAATGTAACCTAATGATTAATAACATAAACCGTATGAATAGTAAGGTAATCTTATGAATAGAAAATTCACCAATGAAATAATAAATAAAATTTATCCATCTTATTAGCTTCAATATGATATAATTATGTCATAATATAAATAAATAATTATTTAGAAAAATACAAATTATGTGTTGGTATTTTTGTAAGACATATATATTTAAATACAAATTTATAATTAATTTAATAATTTATATGTATGTATATTTTCATAAAATGTATTAATAGATGTCTTTTTTCATAAAATATAATTATTATTTAATTTAATGAGACCTTATGTAATTTTTCAAAGTGTTAGAAATGATGTTTTAATATTAAAACTATATCTTCCAATTAAATTATGATTTTATTTAACAATTGAATTAATTATATTTATAAAATTATTTTCAAAAAATAGATTTTGTTTTTGAATTATACACATCATCAAATGGAAAGAGTGATTTTTTTTATTATTCTAAAATTCATGAATTTATGAAAATTATTGAAATATGATAAACTGCGATGAATGATATATAATTGTTTTACTCCAACATAGGTGATGCATGGATGACGTAAGACCACTTTCTTCAGACTAAAATGATACTAATAATATTTGGGTTCACATGAATCAATATTATTCATATTCGTGATAAAAATTATTAAACTAATGATTAAAATAATGTAAACCCTCTCCTCTCATGTACTATGAATACCACAATCATTCCCCACTTCCTCACAGACATCTCATCCGTGATAATTCTATTTTTTCTACCAAATAAACTCTTAAAGGACTTTCCCTAGGACCAAGAAATTTTGGTCTCCCTAAAAGGACCAAAACAAAGGAATTAATGAGGATCTGAAGGAAAATATATCTATAGCTAAGAATCCTCTTCTTCTTTCATGTGTTTTCATTTCATATACTCTCTTATTCTCCCCTTATGTAAGAGGTTTGAAATATATAAAATTTAATATATTCTTCATGTTATCGTGATCATGTATGAAATCATTATCTTTCTTCCATTCCTATCCATCTTATTCTAAAACTAAAAACATCATTCATGATGTTCCAATTTATGAAAAGAGAGGATGATGTGTTTTCAATTTCCATTACTTTTTTCAAATATGATATTAATACGATTTTAATTTAAGAAATCGAATGTAATTTTTATTATGTAACCTATTTTAGGTTCTTCAATGAAATACAATGCATAAAATTGAATTATATGATCAAAAAATTTCATTTTTATAGAGGAACCACCAAAAATGATGTAATCAAATATCAAAACTATTTTATCTAATGATTTTTTATAATATATTATAAAAATAATTATTTATTCTATAAATATATAATATAGTAACATATTAATATCATTTCATTATAAATCTAAAATTTCATTTCAAAATGAAAAAAAATGAAATACAAAACCGGCAATCAAAATCATGTAATGAACGTAGCCAAATTAATGGAAGGAACAAAATTCAAAAAATTAATGGGTGAAATGAGGGTAATAAATGTTCATAATTGGTATTATAAACATAAATATGTTAATATAAGATATTAATAACAATATCATTAAAATTAAGGGGCAGAAAAAAACTTGTTTTATGTAATAAAATCCCGATGTAATGAAATGTTTTACCCATATTTCATTATTTGTGTTATCCGTCAACTTAATTCATAATGTTGTATTAAAAGTGTTTTTGTGAATAATTATGTATGAATTATTTTTAATTATTTTTATTTATAGTGTATATACTTATTAATTCCACTATATAATTTGTCAAATCAATTATTTGATATTTGTATGGAGATTTTATTTTAAAATCCTATTTTAAAATATTGTTTTAAAAAATAAAAAAGCAATTTTTTTATACGATTATTCATGTTGTATTATTTTGTTATGGTTAATGAAAATTGTTTATGATGAATGGTTGTACCAATATTTCAATCCATTGAATTGGGTATTATTATGTTGGAGGTCAGCCGTATGGTAATTCCATTTGTAACTGTTATGGTTACACCATAGGAAATTTGTGAGGGTCTCATTATAAGATACCCATGATGGATATATGGTAAGGTATCAATGAGGGTTAAAAATAATTTGTAATCCATGAATGTTAAAATTTCATGTAATTAATTTTCCATGTTACCAACCTTTTTTATTTATGTTCTCTATATTTTCACAATGTATGTATATGATAAATTATGGGTTACATGTATGTCTTGTGAAATTGTTTTCATTTGTTTGAAAGTATTTATGGACTAATTGTTCATTTATTTTTATATGCCTTACTTTAATATTTTTCTCATCCCAGGATTTTAAAATATTCTTCACATAAATCGTTAAAATTTAAAAGGACGATTAAGGAGCTAATGATAATAAATCAAATTTGTAATCATTTAATTTTTTTATAAACATTTATTAAATATTTTTAAGTTGTTGGATAAATATCCAGATCCTAGACCGGAGAAATGGAAAACATTTTTATAATTTACTGTTTATTTTTCAGTAATCAATAATAAAAAAAATACACAGCATGATTTAGTACTGAATCTTGATGTGGGGGTTTTGGTATTTGGAATTGGTATTAGATGAACTGTGTACACAACATTGGAGATTAGATGTGGTTCTTTTTTGAAAAAATGTATGTTATATTGTTAATTTTAAACATATATTCAATTAGGTATACATAAGAATAAATTTTTTCATAATTATTAATATAATAATTCCAAAATATATGTACAATGAACGAATTTCAAGGGAACAATTCATTTTACGGGGATAAAATATAACATCCCTAGATATTAAAAGGAAAATCTATGTAGTTTTTTGAACTAATAAATACTATGTGAACATTATAAATTAACCATTAAACATAAATTTTCAGCTTATGTGTTTTGAATTTTGTTACCATACATACACGATGGAGATGATTATGTTTTTTGGAGTCTGATAGAACCAACAAGTTTTGTGGTGAATAGTAGAATACCCTTTTAAATATTAATATGAATAGTATTATGACTCTTATAAATAGTAACGTAATCTTATGAATAGTTCCTTAACCCTGATGAATAGTCATGTACCTTATGATTAGTAACAATACCCTAATGAATAGTAATGTACCCTTATGAATAATAACTTAATCATTATGAGTAGTAATGTACCCATATCAATAACAAAATCGAAATTGAAATTATAAACCAAATATATCCTTCTTAAAATTTTAAATATTATATAATTATGATATAATATATTTGAATATTTTTTTTAAAAATTATTGATAATGTGTTGGTATTTTTGAATGTCATATTTATTTAATAAAAAAATTATGATTAATTTCATAAAAAAATGGAAATTTTATTTCTATAAACTGTATTCAAAATTATTTATTTTAATGAAATATGATTATAATATAATATTATAGTACCTTAAGTAATTTTTAAATGACTTAGATAAGTATTTTTTAATTTCAAAATTTTATTATTCAAGTAAATAAACACATTAATTGGAAATCAAATTTATAAAGATTAGAAAATTATTTTTAAAAACTAGAGTTCATTTTTTAATTTTGTACGTCAAATAATGTTTAGGGATAGTTTTTGGTATATTCCATAATTCATGAATTATTGATAAATTGTTAAATATGATAAATTATGATAAATGTTAAATACATGTTTTTACTAGATCAATGGTGTTGAAATGATGATGGAAGCCCAGTTGTCTTGAACTCGCATGCAATTATTACTATTTATGTTCACATTAACCAATAATATTCATAGTCTTGAGAGAAAATATTAAACTAAAAATTATAATAATGTAAAACACCTCCTCTCATCCAGAATAAATACCACCGTCATTCCACTCATCCTCACACACCTATAAAAACATGAGAATTTTATATGTTCTCCCAAATGCCCTACTCATGGCTTTTCCCCATGTCCTAGATAGGATGGTCTCAACAAATGTCCAAAACTAGAGGCCTTTAGAAGGATCTCATGAAAAAATATAAAGTGGTAAGAATCATCTTCTTGTTTCATGTGTTTTGTTTTCAATTCATATCATTTCTTATACTCTATTTAGATACCCATATCATAGAGGTTCGAAATATCCAAAATCATATATAATCGTTATTTTATCGTGTTCATGTAAAAATTTCATCATCATTATTCCTCTCCCCTCCATCTTATTCTAAAATTAAAAACAGATGTGCCAATTTTCCAAAATCAGAGAGGTTGTGTTTTCAATTTCAATGTAATACTTCAAATTTGATCATAAAACCATTATAATGGTAGAAACATACTGTTATTTTAATGATATAACCTATTTTGCGTTCTCTAATGGACTAACATTGTTAAAATTAAATTATATAATGAAACAATTTCATGAATATCATGGAACCGCCAAAAATAATGTTAACAAATATCATTACCATTTCATTAATGATTCATCATCAAATATGATTAAAAAAATTATTTATGGTATATTTATATAATATGGAATCATTTAAATACCATTTCCTTCAACTTCAATAATTTAATTTGTATACGATAAGGAAATAAAATACAAAACTGGCATTGGAAATCATGAAATGAACCCACCAAAATCAATAGAAGGATGAAAATATTAATAATTAAAGGGAGAGATGATGGTAGGATATGATCATATAAGGAGTTATAAACAAGAATAATTTTCCTTAAGATATTAATAAAACTCTTTTTACCATTATTCCATATGTGTAAATAAGTTCTATGTAAGTAATACCAGAGGTAAAGGATTTCTTTACCAAATTTCCATTCTTTGGTTTATCATTCATCATCAATATTTATGTGGTATTAAAATTGTTTTTTTGATGAATTTTGTTTTTATGGGTTTTAATTATGTGAATGTATTGTGTATATACATATTCCATCTACATTATTAATCGTGAAATCAATTATATTATATTTTTAATGGGATTTTCTTTTAACATAATCTTTCAGAATGATGTATTACAAAGTTTAAAAAGATATTTTTTTATGAAATTTTTCATGTTTCATAATTAAGTTTGAGTTCTTGGGATTTTTTTTATAAAATGTGGGACATATATGTCCCACCAATTCATTGGGAATGATTATATTATCGGTTATCCATGTGGTTACTCAATGTGTATCTGCAATGGTTACAATATATGGTAGATATGAGGGTTTTATTGTAAGATAGTTAAGAGGGATACATTGTAAGGTATCTGTGAGGGTTAAAAATAATATGGTAGACATGATGTTTATAATTTAATGTAATTAATTCCCCATGTTACCTATATGTTTTATTAATTTTATCTATGGTTTCGCAAAGTATGATGATTTTGTTAATATTTCTATAACTTTTTATATACCCCCATTAAGGATTTTATATGAAATGTGGATAATTTGTGTAAAATATTAATATATAAATATTAAATATAATTTTGAGAAATATTTTAATTCATCCTAAATCATGTCAGCTTATTGTTTTATTATTAAATATCCCCAAATGATCCAAATTATGTGGTTCTTGTTTTGTAGGCTTATATATTCATTTTACAACATATAATTAGAATGAATAAGTTTCCATGTCTTCCATTTGAGGAGCCATATGGACCACAAAAGAAGGACCAAAAAATTGTGATGAAATTTAACCAGCCATAAAGATTGATTTTCTGTACTCAATTAGGACATCCAAATTAGTTTATCCCTCGACAATGTTCGTGGAAAAAAATCAAAGATTCATTAATAAAAATTTCAAGTCCCAAATCCCAAAAAAGGGGAATAAATGAAGCTTTTAGTTCCTGCCCACCATTCTGGATCCGAATTAAAATCTAAACATAATTCATGATAACTCTCATGATCTAAAAATCTACTCTACCTAGGATTTTTCATTTTGAATAGTAAGTTATGCGTGGACATCTTTCTAGAAGAAATTGTTTTTATTTGAGCGAATATTCCTGTTCAAAAACCCATTCACATTTAAGAATTTGAAAAAGTGTTGATAAAAATCAAAAGGTTCAAATTGTTTAGTAAAATAGAAATATATTTGGATCCAAAAGTCTATTGGCTATTGAGGATTGATCTTAGTCGGCCACAATTATTATCCATAACTTGGTAAAATAGGCTATATGTAGATTTGGATGTCTGAATGGCAAAAATTTCGATGCAACTGGAGGGGAAGATTTTTAATGCAAACATTCCACCTCCTTGAGCATTAAATGCAACCCCCTCTCCTCCTAGAATTTGGATGTCAATTAAGTACTCAATGAGAATTATTGGAATGAATAATGCTTTTCCAATAGCCTAGGAAGACTTTCCTTGATCATGTTTCAAAAATAGATACCTCTCCACTATTATTTTCATTATCTTATTCATTTATTTTCAGTTGTATTTGTGTAAGATTTTTACAAATTCATAATGCATGTTTATTGTAAATATTTTAATTTAATCATTGATTCTCTGTTATTAAAAAATCATAATCATAAAATTGTTTCAATCATGTTCAATCCCATTCCATTAATTAACTATCCTATTCAATCTAAAGTCCATTTTTAATTCTCATCATTGTTCGTGTGTGTGTGTGTTCAATGCAAAACTCTTTTCATTTCCTATTATTTTCCATATTTTTACAATTAATGATAAAAAATAAAATATAGCCGATTACTAATCATATTAATGGTTATGTAAATCTCTCATTTTGGTGTGTTATAATTTCGGTGTGTTAAGTGATTGAGAGCTTTCGCCTAATGAATATTCATTAAATTATCGTTGTGTATGTTGGAGTTAACATGTCATAGATTAATGGCATGTTTTTTTAATGATTGATTTACATGGATTATTGGAACCATAAATACAGTACCAAAAAATATATGATTATGATTATATGTCTTAGTTATGTTAATGCTTATATTAAATTCTTAACACTTTGGAATTCCAATCAATTTCATCTTGTGACATGTGTGTTAATATAATTAAATATAAAGCATGTCTCAATGATATCACAAGAATTAATACATAATGATAAAATCACCCCAATTTTTTATATTGATTAATCAATATTAATCAAGTAATAATTTAAATCAGGCTCTGAAAACAAACACCCCAATAAAAATATAATCAATTAAAAACAGTTAACTATTAAAAGGTATCATCACTGAGGATTGAAACTGAGTGTTGATATACTCATTATTATACCATTAGAACCTTGAATGGTTGACAAGAGATAATGAGCTATGCTTTCAAATGGAACCATTTCTGGGGATGGTGCAATTTTTAGTTGTCAAATTCTAGTTATTGTAAAAAACAAAAAAATTGAAAACAATTGAAAAAAAAACACAAATGAAAACCATTCTTCTCATAAAAATCATAAACAAAAAACCCTAAAAACACACCTTATTTTTTCTTATAAAACATTTTAAAATTCTTGAAAGCCTCCCAAACCATCCACTAGATTTTTTTTTGACACTGAAATTGAGCGAACACTTCAACAACATAGGAGGAACATTTGAGATAATCTAATAATTGAAGAACCAGTAATTGTCTAGCCAATTGAATTAGATACGACTAATCATAGGGAACGAAGACATAAAGAACATGATTCCCATGATATTAATTAAAACCCCTTGGTATTTAATATCTAATCATAGTGGCTGAATTTGAATGGGGTTGATTCATTTTTCTTATTTCTATGGGATAGCTGATGAGGATCTAGTTCTTCATCTTATAGAGTTCCATGTTGTGTGATCTACGATGAAGCATCATGGGGTTTATGAGGAACAAATAAAACATTGATCATTCCCTTTTTCCATAGCATACATTACCATGTCAAGGATTTACTACCTCCCTCCTGGTTCCATAACCACATGGAATGACATGAATCGACTCTTATTAGAATAATTCCTTCATGTTTCTCATACTGATTCTATTTAAAAATAAACAATTGATATCCTTAATTCCACAATGAATAAATCCATGAGTATTTCGAGTGGTTCAAAAACCATTTTTCATCATTCCCTCACCACTAAATCCCTGACCAAATGTTGATACAAAACATCTATGAGGTGTTATTAGCTATGGATGGAACCCTCATTGATGCCGCAAGTGGTGGTGCTGTTATTGATAAAACTCTTATAGATATAAGAGATCTCATAAGTAACATTGTAGAAAACACACAACAATTCCATACTCTAGAACATCATTATGTAAATCAATCCCATGATAGTCAATATATAGACACGAACAAGATGATAGAGTGGATAAGTTAACATAAAGGTCTTGTCTGACAACTAGCTATGGCTTTAAAATCCCCAACCTCATCTTCTCCGCAATATTTGTTTCCTGGTTCTCTAAAGAACTTTGTAATCTAAATCACCCCATCTTGTACAACTAACATATTTCCACAACATCAAGTGGATTAATCAGATTCATCTTGACCAATGGATTTCAATGTAACATAAATTTAGAAGAACCCCAACAATCAACAGTAGGTCGGTTAGTAATAAACATTGACCAACCCCACCTCTGTTCCCTTATCTTCAACCATCAACTAATTCTTGAGGTATGGTAATCCCATTTATCATCACCCTCAATTACTTACTCAAAACCCAAAAAAAATTCAATATGGTTAAATTGTTGGTAACATGAACCAATCTTATCCTTTTGTTCCTCAACCTCAAAGGAACAATCATCATCTTATATTTCACTATCATAATGATCCTTCTCAAATCCAAAAACAATACAAACTATTTCCCAAGAACCAAAATCATGGTAAACCAAATCTAGGACATCACTTCACTTCCATGCAACCATGGGAATGTGTTGTTGAATATCATACCTACATCACCCATTCCATCATTAAATACATTTATACACAAATTTCTCAACATGCATCCCAACTAAGAAAACAACGAAAATCAAATTCTTCAAAACTCCCAAACCAACCATTTCCCAACCCCATAGGTAATTCAAGTGTAGTTGCACTTCGATCGGGGAAATAAATTTATATGTCTCAAGAAAAGTCCTCCAACTCCCCTTTAAATGATAAACTATAAAAAGAAAAGAAAAAGAAACATGAAAAGGATTATGAATCCACTCCCTCAACTCCTTCCATTCCATATAGAAACCCAATTCATTTTCCTCAATACATTTCTATGCCAAAGTTGTCCTTTGAAACTAATCCCAAAATGATCGACATGTATAGACGTGTTTAAGTCCACATACCCCTCCTAGATTCCATAAAACAAATCCTAATGTTTTCCAAGTTTCTAATGGAATTGTACACCCACTAGATGCAACATTGGACCTTTAAATATGTATCCACACAACTGTCTATACCTATGAAGTGAAATGTTCCAGATAACATTATAAATCCATGAAAAATTAGATGTACCAACATTCATGATGAAATCATATACATAGGTGCCTTGATAAATGTCATGCCCAAATACATATTATATAACATTTTTCTAGGTCCCTTATATCCAACAGGTGTTGTAGTACAGTTAACCAATCTTTGAAAAACCTTTCCTGAGGGAATAATTAAGGATTTAATTGTCTGATTCAATGAACATATAATCCCACCTAACCACTTTTTCTTTGACATGGATGTAGATACATCGTCCTTCCAATATCCTATGATTCCATGAATACCATTCCTTATGTCATCTAAAAAAATATTTATTTCCGTGCTGGCATCTTAGAAATGTAATTTGGTGACCAACTGGTCAAGATAAATATTATTCAATCCATGTGATACCAATCTGATAATCAATATATATTATCTATCCATGATTATGAAAGACTCTCTGATAATGTTTTGAATTCCAATCAATCAGGTTCTTCCAGTTCTACTGATAGTGGTGTTTTTTAATATTTCATCCTAATTAACAATATTCTAAATGTGGAATTGATGATGACATTACAAATTCAAATTCTATTGATATAAAGGATCATCATAATTATTTGAAATCACATATCACCTCTAAAATCCATTTCTCTAACATGGACGGTAATGTAGAAAATAACCACGAATGTTCATTTTTTTATTCAAATATAATTATCCAACATTCAACATTTCTTATCCATGATTCTGAAAATTTTGTTAAATGAGAGGTGAACCCTGACCCAATTTGTATATATTATCATGATGCTAGTGATGTTTGTGATATTTTTTATCTAATTAGTAAATTGATCATTTGTGACGTTGAAAGTTTCCATTATTTAGAGAAGAACATTGATATAAAAAATATTGAAAATTTCATTCAGCGTTATGACTCAACTGATCCTCATTAATCTACTTCGGTATGTGATGAAATAAATGAGTAAAAACAATTGAGATCTCATAATCTGGTTTCGTGTCACCAGAACATAATATAAATTAACCATCAGAATTAAGATATCTTCCAAAATTCCATACTTATAAATCCATAAACATGTGGATAAAAACATTCCTCATGTTGAGGACGAAAAGGATGATAGTTATATTATCTTTCCAAACCCATTGAATTAAATGATAAATAACAAGAAAGAGCGAAATTATCCAATGAATCATCGGGCCTCCAAAAGGAGATGTTTTTATGAAATAATACTATAGTTGATAAAATATGGTTTCCACCATCAGACTATGGTTAGTTCACCATAATTCTCCAGTTGTAGAAAAAATAAATGTAGTGCTTCTTGGGAGGCAACCTATGTTTTATTTTCTTTTTATGAAATTTTATTTTATTTTTAGTTTTTCATTATATGAATAATTATATTTCTTTTTCAGGTAACATCCCTCATGAGGCACATCAACTTTCACTTTCCCACCATTGGATGGAGACGATGGGCAACAATATCCAATCCTGGGACACATCTATTCCTCTCCCACACTCTTTCTTCTTCTTCCCCTCACATTTTTATGATTTTTTCATATATGATCTTATTTTCTCAATTTTGGTGGTTTTTGTTTATAAAAATATAAAAAAATAGAAAAACTGAAAAACAATAATAAAAATAACATAAAAAAATGAAAAATCACGAGTTATGATTACTCAACTTCAACATTTGATATTGTTTCCATCCATTTTGGTGTTTTAGAAGACATTTTTTTAGAAATAACTTTTTGTATTTTCATCATATTTTTGGAAATTTAATCTTGTTTCAAAAACCACAAATCTTGAAAGCCTAGTTTTTTTATTTGGAAAATGATTTTCCCCAAGCGTGAGGAACATCATATTAATTCATTCCAAGGTCACCTGTGGTCAGCTATTCATAATATGTGTTTTCACCCCATATTTTGAGTCATGAGTTTTGGTCATTCTAGCTGATTTTACTACTTTTTGTGAATAAATACGATTTAGGAATTTTTATAACCACATTAAAATCTCAATAGAAAAATTTGCTATCATTACCCCAACATTAATCATATCTTTGAAAGCCCTTGTAATCTTATGAAAAAAATTTCCTTAATAGACACATTACATCCCAAATTCCATATCCCACCCAACATCTACCTGGATTTACATTGCATTTTTTATTAAAATTTATGTGTGGGGTGAATGGATTTATTTTGGGAACCCTTTTATTGATTTTCACCGTGTTATAATATAATTTAGGGAATGTATATATTTTAGTGTTGGGGATAGGTTTTCATTCATTGATTTTTTAGAATGTATATATTTTTATGACATATTATTCAAATTTTATTGACAAGTGTTAAAAAAATCCAGAAAAGAATCAAAATGAAAGAACAAAAAACGATTTTTTCTTGGGTTGGTAAAAAATAACTACTAGTCACTTAATAATATTGTTGTAACTATTATAATTATATTCTATACGATATCAAATATGGTCTGGTAGAAGATTGTGAGTTCTATTTCATGTTAAAATTTCACAAAATGAAAAAAAAACGAAAATAACACTTCTGTCAATATGAGATGTTTTTTTTTGTTTTGTAAAAATTCCATATTCTCAATCCTTTAAATTTTTCATCCACTTCTGGGTCTTAATTCAAACAATTCTCACCTTTAAAATATGTTTTTCTATTTCTTTCCTTTTTTATTTAAAAAAATAACTTTCATTTATTTTCTATGTTGGTGTTTACCATTCTTTCTACTATATTGAATGCATAATTATTACCATACCATAGCCATGGATCAACCATTTAAAAAGACCTATGGATTATTGTTCACTTTAGGATATGTAATGGAAGCTGATATTTCATTCAAACTCAATGATTTTCACATTTGGTCGGTGAATGAATGAACCTCTAAAAATAAATCTTTATCATCTTGGGAGTTGTGAGTTTTGAGTGCCCTTATTTACTATTTCTAAATTTGAACATATAAAAAGTGAAATTTTAGGAACATTTTTTTCTATAAATATTTGGGGAATAATTCCATATTGAATAGTGAAATGGTATAAAACTCCCCTGATTTTGAAAAAAATATAATATTTATTGGTGAGTGAAAATGATGTTGTCATGTTTTTATATATTGTGTACATGAGGACATGAACAAGACTAAGTGTGGTGGAGTTTGTGTTATTAATATTTTCATAACTACATATATCCTACCATTATTGATTACATATGAAATGTAAATAATTTTAGTGAAATATTAATGTTTAAATATAAAATAAAATTTTTCAGATTTATTTGAGTTCATCAAGATTCAAGTGAATTTTCTATTATAAAAAAATATTACCATATTGATCAATATTTTATGGTTCTTGTTTTGTAGGATTATTTATTCAATTTTCCACATATAAATAAAAGGAATCATTATCCAATTCTACCATTTTAATGTGTATATAGACCAAAAATAATGCCAACAAAATCTGTGGTGAAATTGGACTAGCCATGAATATTGAAATATTGGTCTCAACCAGGATGTCCAAATTACTTAAATATATTATAATGTTCTTGGAATATTTCAAGGGTTCATGAATAAAACATTCAAGGCCCAAATCAAAAAACATGATTCCCAAATGTAGATTTGATGACCAGCCCACCATTCTGGTTGGGAATTAAAATATGGACACTATTAATGACATTCCTCATGATCTGATCTTCAAATAAATCTAAAAATGTTCAGTGTGGATTATATGATATTTTTAGGATAACCTTATAGAAGTTTTTTGTTTATTTTAAAGCATCATTCTATTCAAAAACCCATTCACATTTCACCCCTAGAAAAATTGTTGACAAAAATATAGAGGTGCAAACTGTTAAGTAAAATAGCAAAATATTTGGATCAAAATATACATTAGACACAATACTTTGAGAGTATTCATAAACCATTATTTTTATAAACATGGAATAGGTGGATGTATCTAAAATTGGCTTCTGTATAGCCCAATTGGCCATGAATGTGTAGGGGAATATTTGGAACGAAAATAGTCCACATACATGGTCTATTAATACAACCCCCTTTTTTGCTTACAAGTTGTTGCAATTTTAGCACGTAAAGAGATGTCTTGGAGTCACTATATCCTTTAAAAGAGAATATGAGGACGTTACTTGATCCATTTTCAATAATTGATACCTCTCGTCCACATTTATTTTAATTCCATTTTTTGTTTTTTTTTCAATTCTATTTGTGTAAGGTATTTTCAATTTCATTTTAATTTTCATGCATGTTTCTTCTTCATATTCCGTTTAAATATTACCCTCTCTTTTATTAAATATTAATACTCTAAAAATATTTTAAATATGGTTTAATCCTCTTCCTTTATTTCTCTTTCACATTCAATCTAATGTCCATTTTTAAATCTAATAACTATTTGTGTGTGTGTCTGTTCAACCCACAACTTGTTAATTATCCCTTTGTTTTACATATTTTTATAATAAATAATCATAAATATAATAAACCTAATTACTAATCATATTAATGTATGAGTAAATATCTTATTGTGGTAAGTTATAATTTAGGTAGTTTAAGTGACTGAGAGAATTATCTTGATGAATATTCATTGAATTAACATTTTATATGTTGGACATAACATGTCATGGATTAATGACTTTTTTGGTATAACGAGTTGTTTCTATGGATTATTGAAACCATAAATACACTACCATTAACAATATATGAATAAATTTTGAACCATAAGTTATTTTAAAGATTGGATTAAATCCTCAACACATGGTAATTCCACTCTATGTCAACTAGTGACAGGGGAGTGAATTTAATTAAATTTAAATCAAGGCTCTAGGATATCAAAAGATTAAATTTCTAATGATAAAATCACCCAAATAAAAAAAATAGTTATGTACATCATAATTGGTCATTAATATCAATTATTCTCTACAAACAGACCCCCCCAATAAAAATATTATCAATTAAAAACAATCAACTATTAAAAAGTATTGAATTTATGGTTCCATTAATCCCTTTAAACCACTCATTGGTGGTGAAGGTTTAGGGATATAAAGTTAGTATCAGAGGAACTATTTACACAACATTGGAGATTAAATGTAGTATTTTTTTAGAAATATTTACCTTTTAAATATTACATTTAATATTTTAGTCAAATGTGTTCATATAAGAAAATAATTTTTTGTAGTTATGGATATCTATACTTAGAAATATAAGTATAATGAAAAAATTGTGAAGGCACAATTCAATTAAGGGGGGTTTATATAACCTCCTTATATTTTAAAAGGAATAAATATGTGCTTTTAATAACAACTAAATGTTATGTGGCATTTATAAGCTATCCATTAAACATAATATTCCACTTCTTTGTTTTGAATTTTGAAAAATGAATATATATTCTTGCAATTAGTAGGTTTTTTGGAGTCTGATAGAACCAACTTGTTTTTTGGCGAATAGGGACATACCATTATGAATAGTAATATGAATAGTAATATGACCCTTATTATTATTTATTTACCATTATTAATAGTAACTTCACCCTAAAAAATAGTAATATACCCTTATGAATAGTGGTTTGAACATAATGAAAAGTATTGTACACTTATGAATAGTAACATGAACCGTATGAGAATTATGTACCCTTATGAATAGTAAATTCACCAATGAAACTATAAATAAAATTTATCCATCATATAAGTGTCGATATAATATAATTATTTCATAATATAATAAAATAATTATTTTAAAAAATATCGATTATGTGTTGGTATTTATGTATGATATATTTATATATAATTTCAAATTTATGATTAATTTTATAATTTAAATGAATTTTTATATTCTTAAAATTTATTCATAATTAATTATTTTTTTAAAATATGATTATGATATAATTTAAACTGACCTTATGTAATTTTTCAATGTGTTATAATAATAATCTTATTTTTAAAACAATTTTTTTCAAGTAAATAATAAATTTAATTAAAAACTAAATTAACCATTTTTATAAAATTATTTTAAAAATTATTTGTTTATTTTTAAATTCTATGCATCAAGAAATGGCTAGGGTGTGTTTTTTGGATTTTTATGAAATTCAAATAAAAATTGAAAATATTGCAATACGATAAATTACGATGAATGCCAAATGATTATTTTACAACAACATATGTGATGAATGGAAGATGTATGACCACTTTATTCAAACTCAAAAGATATTATTGCTATTTTGGTTTACATGAATCAAGTCTATTAGTATTTTTTAAAAAAAAATTAAACTCATGATTAAAATAATGTAAACCCTCTCCTCTCCTCCAATATGAATACCGCCTTGATTACCCTCTTCCTCACATACCAATCAATCATTGAAAATTATCAATGTTCCACCAAATCACCTTTGTAATTCCTTTCCCCACATTCAACTTCTTCTGGTCTCCTTAAAAGGTCAAAACGATAGTCCTTAAAGACCATCATAAGGAAAAGAAATCATCAGGTAAGAATCCACCTCCACTTTCATTTGTTTTCTTTTCAATTCATTTCATTTCTTATACTCTCTTCCACTCCTCATATATTTGTGGTATGAAATATAAAAAATCTTATATACTCACTATGTTTTCGTGTTCATGTAAAAAATTCATCATATTTCTTCCTCCGCGCTCCATCTTATTCCAAAAATAAAAACATCATTCACGATGTGCCAATTTACAAAAATCGTGGAAGATGTGCATTGAATTTATATTACATCATTGAATGATGATCATAAAATTATTTTACTGGATGAAACAAAAATTAATTGGTATTAAGTGTCCTATTTTATGTCCAGGAATTAACTAATATGCATAAAACTAAATTATATAATCAAACTGTTTCTGGTTATCATGGATCATCAAAAATTGATGTAAACGAATATAATTATTGTTTTATAAAATTATTTATCATAATACATGATAAAATTAATGATTTATGGTATCATTAAATAATCTAGTAAAAATTGATATCTATTTTTTCCACTTAAGGAATTTCATTTCAATATGACAAAAAAATAAAATACAAACTGGCCATCAAAATCATGTAAAGAACACAACCAAATCAATGGAAAGAAAAAAATACCTAAAATTAATGGCTGAAATGATGTTTCGAAAATATTGTAAAAGTTATTATAATCATGAATATCTATCTGTAATATATTATCAACACTCTCTTTATCATTATATTGGAGTATTAAATGTGTTTTAATTAATAATAACCTTATGTAAGGGAATTGTTTAACCACGTTCTATTCTTTGGGTTTACCTTCTACATCATTAATTATGTTGTGTTAAAAATTTTCATATGATGAATTTTGTTAAAATTACTTTTAATTATGTGTATTTATAGTATATATACCGATTCCATCAACCCTATGAAGTCTCACATTAATTATATGTTATTTGTATGTAGGTTTTATTTTAAATTCAAGTATTAATATTCGGTTTTAATAAATTCAAATTAAATGTTTTTATGAAATTATTAATGTATTAAAATTATGTTCTTGAATAGGGGAATTGTTTATGATTAATTTTTGGAACTATATTCTTCTCTAATTAATTAATTAGTATTATGTTCTAGATCATCCGTATGGTTACTCCATGTTTAATTGTGATCGTTACACCATAAAGTATCAATGAGGATTAAATTATAAGATACACATGAGGGTGACCTTCTATGGTATTCATGAGGGTTAAAAATAATATAGTAGACATGGTAGTTAATGATTTATGTAATTAATACCACATGTTATCAATATGTTTTATTTATTTCCTCAATGAATGAAAAATGTACGTATATAATACATTATGGGTGAGATGCATGTCTTATGAAAATATTTTCTTATGATTTAATGTAATTATAGACTAATGGTTACATTGTTTTTATATACCTTACTCAGATATTTCTATCATCCCATATTTTTAATATGATCATCACAGGAATCCATTGAAGTTTATTGGATGGTTGTGGTACTAATGGAGAAAAATCCAATTAGTTATTTTTAATTTTTTTGTAATCTCTGATTCAATATTTTTATGTTGTTGTGTAATTATCCAAAACATAGACAAGAAAAGGTTATCATTTAAATAATTAACAATGTATTTTTCAGTTATCTATTAAACAAAAAAAATACACATCATGTTTTAGAACTGAATCTGGAAGTCAGGGTTCTATGATTTAAAGTTAGTATTAGAGGAATGGTGTAGAAAATAGTGGATATTAGATGTGGTCATTTATTTAAAAAAACTATGTGATAGTGTTACTTTTAAACTTATATTTAATTATGTACTCATAAGTATATAATTTCTTCATAATTATTGATATGTAAATTAATAAATATAATTGCATTGAATGAATTTCAAGGGCATATTTCATTTATGGGGGGATATAACATCCATATATATTACAAGGAAAAACTATATACTTTTATGAACAACTATATACCATGTTTCTTTTATTAATTAACCATGAAACATAATTTTTCTACTTCTGTGTTTTAAATTTTGAAAAACATACATGCATGGTAGTGATGAGAATGTGTTTTGGAGTCTAATAGAGAAAACTTGTATTTGTTTTGAATAGTAAAATACCCATATGAATATTAATATGAATAGTAGTATGACCCTTATGAATAGTAATGTAATATTATGAACATTATGTTGACCCTAATGAATAGTAATGTACCATTATGATTAGTAATGTAAACCGAAATAATAGTAATGTACCCTTATTAATAGAAAAATCACCATTGAATTTATAAACAAAAATCTTTCTTTCTTATAAGATTCAATATTATAAAATTTTTACATACTATAATAAAATAATTTTTTTAATACTTAATAATTACGAGATTTTTTTTAATGTAATATATATTTAATTACAAATTTATGATAAATTTAATAATAAAAATGAAAATATATATTCTTAAACTATATTAATAAAAAATTATTTCTATGACATATAATTGTAATAAAATTTAATGATACCTTACGTTATTTTACAATGTGTTAGAAAAGAATTTTTAATTTTAAAATTCTATTTTAGAAGAAAATTATGATTTTAATAAGAAATTAAAATTATGATGTTTTGAAAATTATTTAAAAAATGGAGTTCTTCATTTAAATCTACATGTCAAAAAATGGTTATGTAATGTCTCGGTTTTTTCGTGTATTATTATTTTTTAAATATTATATGGAATTATTTCGAGACTGGGCACCAAAACGACACATCAATATGTAGCCCAGTGAGCACGGAATGGTGGTTTGAACTTTTTTAAGATAAGTGAGTCGACACTTGTGCGCAGCTGTGATAGTTTTCAAATGGATGCCCGGATTAAAAATCTGAGGGCATCGTTGAATCCGAAATGACTACCTTACATATAGATGGTTCTAACCTCGACCATCATGGGTCGAGGAAAAAATATAATTTTCGGCAATTTTTAATAAAAATCGAAATAATAAAATCTTAAAGTTTATTTTATTTTTATGGAAACATCTTCTACAGCACAGCGACATGGCATCTGATTCAATATTGAATTCCATGTCATAATGGCATAAGAAACAGACACTTGACTCATTAATGCCACAACATAACAGAACATAGAATCATGTTTCCCTTTTTATGGGTAGAGTGATTGGTGGTAAATTATGGAATTTTGAGGGGAAGCTCTGGAGAAATTCATGGAGTCTTGGAGGACACACTCGGTGATAAATGACGAAAAATTGAAGTTGTGAATCACTGCGCCAATGATGTTGAAGGATCTCGATGACGACGACAGCGCGACGTGATTAACGTTTTTCAATCAGTTTAAGGAAGGGGTTGTTATTTCATTCGTCTTTCCTTGTTTTGGAGTTTAAACGACGAACATGGATCCACCACGAACAAGTTGATCTATGGATTCATATGTTTTCGATAGAGGATTTCATTGGGATGATTGTGGTTCAATATTCCTTGTTGTTTATTATGGATTTGTGCTCCATTTAATCCCACTAATGAGAGCATATCAATGCCGTCTTGAATGACAGTGGAGGTTCATTCCTCAATATGTTTTATTGGACTCTTTCTTTCCCCTTCATTCTTTACAATCATCGCGTTCTTGGTAGGGTGATGAACAATGAACCATTTCACATCTGTTTTACAATGAAATGATCCCAAACTGAAGACTTGACACCATAACGACATCACGGAGGTGCGACAATGATGGCGGAAGACAAGTCGGCTTGGATCAGAAGAGGTAGTTCAACGAGCGTTCTTTCTACACGATGATCAAAACATGTTTTTGAAGCAGATAGAAGGTCTGAAAACACTATAAGTATCTTCATGGTGCCGGGGCGACCAAAACTCGGGAGTTTACTGGTGATTGGACGGCCGAATTGATGAACGAGGAAGCTCAGAAGGAAAGATGGTGGAAGGCCATGATACTAGAAATTTCTATAATACACAGCGTGTAATTATGAATAACACGCCATGTAGTACTTGAGGAAGAAACTAGGGTTTTTAGGGTCAAATATTAATCCCACGGTGTGTGGCCTTGGTCACACGGCATGTTTGACTTTCCCCGAGGCTCGGCATGTATTTTGGGAAGTACATGAACACAGGTTGGACTACACGGCTTCAGGCGACACAGCGTGTACAACATGGAAAAAGTGGCTATGTGAAGCTCGACGTCTATCCAGGGGTTACACAAACATGGTATAGTGTACACAACTGTGTACTCCAACACACGGGCAGTCGAGGCCAGTAACGTGGGCCACCCCATGTACCGATTACAAGGGTTGGAGTACACGGGTTGATGATCGTTTATGAGCACATGGTTAGTGTACACAGAGCCAACCCCAGTCTCTCAGAAACTACGTGTACATCGTACTACAAACTGTGTACTCAGTTATTCTACACTACTTTCCTTACACCATGTGTCGTTGTACATGGGCAACAACTGGGGTAAGACAACATGTCGTGTAACTTTTCTACACACTGTGTAATTTTTGGATAACGGAATGGTCCTCTTGTTCACCTCATCTTGGAAATATTTCGTTTGGGTTAGTTCCCCTTTTCTCATTCCCTTGAAGGTCAGGCATCATTTTGTTTTATAGGAGTATGATCCCTTCAGCAGTACATTCTATGATAGAGTCAAGAATCCATCCAAGAGGCCCAGATCGAGATCCTCTATCAATTTATTACCCAAGGTAGAGTCTGGAATATATGTGATCCACTCCACCAGGCATTGATCCTCTACCAAGAAGGGGAATTATAGATGAGTCGTGGTATCCCCCATGGCCCAGGCAATGTTCCTCATCTGTGTATCATGATCTTTCTCACTAAAAAGTGTGTCTCCCATAATGAGTGCATCAATCTACCGTAACCAAATCACACATGAGTGTATCTCTCGTAATGAGGGTAACTACCTCTAGTGATGACTCCTGGAAAACATTACATCTCAGAAAGACATCATCAGAGCTATAGACTCAGGGAGAGTGTTCTACTGGAACATGTTATTCGTGGAATATTTGGAACTAAACCCCTAGCTGGGGGTATGCAGTGGTGTGACATGTCTCTAGACTATGACTCTGGGTTTTGAGTATATTTGGTCTATGCAATATGTTCTGTAGACATATACTCTGCATAGCTGACTGTACATTTACAATTTGTACTGCTTTGTGGTTTTCAGGGTCCTCTACTGAGTATTGTAATACTCACCCATGCACATGATTTTCCTACACGTGTCATGTGTTGTGTAGACGAGCAGCCTTTTCACAAATTCCATGGATGACTAGTATAAGACCGAGCTTTCTGAGGTTCATATAGTCCAAGGCGTTCCTACAGCAATGGGCAGTAGTCCCAAAAACTTTTTTGCTTACTGGTTGGACTTTTCAGTTTTTAGACTTTTTTTTGTGGACTTGTATTCTGGAACAACTTAGTTTCCGTACATTACCTCTTGTCATACTCTGTTTGTTGGGTTTAGTTGTATGCATTCATTTTGTTCCTTAGTGTTTTTACATTTCAGCATTTGTGGGCTTGGAGATGTGTGTGTGTGTACATGTAATTAGGCAATGCCTCCCATGATTAGTAATATGCCTTCTTGGTACTAGTCACCAACCCCTGGATTATTGGAGGCGGGCTTGGAGAGTCACGGCGTGGGCCCCACTTGGATGGGTCCTAACAAGTTAGGGATAATTTTGGGAGTTTTTCTGAAATCCATCAGTTATTGATAAATAGTAAATTACAATAAATGACGATAAATGTGAAATACATGTTTTACTACATCAATAGTTATGCAAGGTTGATGCAAGCCTAGTTGTTTCTAAATCAATTGAAATTATTACTATTTGAGTTCACATAAATCTTGATTATTCATATTCTTGAAAAAAATATTAAACTAATGATTAAAATAATATAAAACCCATCTTATCCCCGCTATAAAAACCACATTCAATCCCCTATCCCATTAACACCTCTAAATTTATGAGAATTATATATGTTCTCCCAAATCCCATCCTCAATTTTCTTCAACACATCCATGCTCTAATTTTCTATCCAAATGTCAATAACCAAAGACCATAATAGGAATTTAAAGGATACATGATTAAGAGGCACGAATCATCTTCTTATTTCATTGTTTTTTTCAAATAATTTCATTTCTTATACTGTCAACCCAAACCCATATCTATGAGGTAAAAAATATCAATAATCATATATGTTCGTTATTTTAACTTGTTCATGTGAAAAAAATCATCATCTTTTTCCCCCACTAATCCCATTTATTCTAAAAATAAATACCCCATCCTTGATATTCCAATTTACTAAAATTGGGGAGGATGTGTTCTCAATTTCTATTACATCCTTCAATGTGGATCATATAAAAATTTTAATTGTTGAAAAAAAAATCAATTTTTTTTATGTAACCTATTTTATGTTATGTAATGAATTGATTTTCATTATACTAAATTATATAATGACATATTTTCGTGATTATTTAGGAACCACAAAAATGATGAATAAAAATATCATTAAAGTTTTCACTAATGATTAATCATAAAATAAAATAAAAAAGTATTAATGGTATCTTTCAATAATCTGGAATAATATGAATAACATTTCATTCAATATCTTTAATTTAGTTTCCATAAGATTAGGAAATCAAATACAAAACCGGCATTATAAATGTTATGAAGAAAGAACCCAATTAAATGGAAGGAACCAAATTATAATACTTAAACTTTGAAATGATATATGGAAGTGATCATATGTTGTATTATAAACATTGATATATTTCTTTATGATATTATTAACACTATTTTAACCACTATACTGTATGATTGAACACATTTTTAGTAAGACAAACTCTAGTTATGGGAATTATTTATCGAATTTCCATTCTTTGGGTTTACATTCATCATCATTAATTTTGTTGTATTAAAATTGATTGTGTGATGATTTTTGATTTTATTTTATTTAATTATGGGTATTTATAGAGATTATTAATATTTCATCCACTCAATTAAGTCTCACTTCAATTATATGATCTATATAATTTTGTTTTCTTTTAAAATTATCATTCAAAATGTTTTTTTACAAAATTAAAAAGAAATGTTTTTATGCAATTATTAATATATCTGATTATGGTTCTTGGATTTTTTTTAATTATGAATGGTGGGAACTAACTATCTCTAAAATTAATTGGGTGTGATTTTATTTGAGGTCAGCTTTATGAGTAATCCATGTGTTACTGCAATGGTTACGCTATAAGGTAGCTGTAAGGGTTACATTGTAAAACAATCAAGATGGTTACATTGTATGGTATCCATGAGGGCTAAAAAAAATATTGTGGACTTGATGTTTATAATTTTAAGCAATTAATGACCCATGATATATATATGTTTATTTTATGATCTCTATATTTTCACAATGTATGTATATGATACTTTATGGTTAAGAATTATGTATTGTAAACATGTTTTCATGTGATTAAAAATATTTTTTGACTAATGGTTTCTTTACTAATTTTATATGTCCCGTAATGATCTATATTACTCATACCCTTTTTCTAAAACATTCTTTCCAATAATCCTTAAATGTTAAAAGGATTATTATATTTCTAATGCAGATAAATCTAATTAGTTATTTGGTAATTATTTTTGAGATCTCTTATTATATATTTGTAAGTTGTGTAATTCTCCATAACCTTTACCGAAAAGGTCCCCATTTTTATAATGTACTATTCATTTTTCACTTATCAAATATAAAAAAATTATATATCTTGTTATATTATTTAATCAAGAAGTGTGGGTTTAGGGATTTATAGTAGGTATCAAAGACATTTTCTAAACAACATTGTAGATTATACGTTGTCGTTTTTAGATATGTTTATGTTTTAATTTTTAATTTCAAACATTTAGTTAATTAAGTATATACAAGAAAATCATTTTTCATATTTATTAATATGTAAATTTTGAAATATATGTAAAATGAATGAATTGTGAAGGAACAATTTATCTAAGGGTGGATAATTTAACATCTCGATGTTTTAAAAGTAATAACTATGTTATTTTAAAAACAACTAAATATAATTTGACATTTTTAAATAATATTAAACAAAATTTTCCACTTTTCCACTTTGAATTTCAAAAGAAAATATACATGGTTACGATCAGATGGTTATTTGGAGTCTGATAAAAGTAAATTGTTTTTTAGTGAATAGTGATACATCATTATGAATAGTAATATTAATATTAATTTGACATTTATTGTTATAAATGTACCCTTATGAATAGAAATTTCACCCTAATGAATATTAACACACCCTTTTGGATTGTGGCTTGACCATAGTGAATAGTAATGTACCCGTATGAAAAATAACATGAACAGTATGAATCGTAATGTACCATTATGAATTTTAATTTCCCCAATGAAATTATAAAATAAAATTTATCCATCATTTATGTGTCAATATGATATAATTATGTCCTAATAAAAGTAAATAATTATTTTACAAAATATTGATTATGAGTTGGAATTTTTATAAGACAAATGTATTTAATTATACATTTATTATTAATTTAATTAATAAAATGAAATAGAATTTTCATAAAATATATTAATAAATAATTATTTAAATAAAATAATATTATAATATAATTTAAATAGACCTTATGTTATTTTTTGAAGTGTTAAAAAATAAAATTTAATTTTAAACCAATATTTTTCAAGTAAATTATGATTTTAATTAAAAATTAAATTAATCATGTTTAGAAAATTATTTTAAAAAATATTGAATTAATTTTTGAATTATAAACATAAAAAAATGGTTAGGGTGAATTTTTTTGTTTTTTCTAAAATTCTTGAATTTTTTTTTAAAAATTGAAATATGATAAATTAAAATGAATGAAAAATACTTGTTTTACATCCACATAACAAATGTGAGGATGAAGTAAGACCACATGTTTCCAAATCAAATTAAATTATTACTATTTGGGTTCACATGAAACAAAACAATTCATATATTTGATTAAAAATACTACACTAATGATTAAAATAATCTAAACCCCCTCCTCTCCTCCACTATGAATACCACCCAAATTCCCCTCTACGTTACAAAAAATTCAATCATCCAAGACATTATGTTTTCTCAAAAAGAACAAATCCAAAGGCATTAAAAAGGATCTCAAGGAAAACTGATCAAGAGGTAATAATCATCTTCCTCTTTTGGGTGTTTTATTTTCAATTCAATTCATTTCATATAATATATTCCCCTCACCTTATCTATGAGGTATAAAATATATAAAATCTTATATATTATCTATTTTATCATTTCCAATAAAAAAATAATCTTCTTTCTTCCTCTCCTTTCCCTTTTAATCTAAAAATAAAAACATTGTTCGTGATGCTATAATTTAAAAAAAAATTGTGGAAAATGTGTATTAAATTTTCATTACATCCTTAATATCTGATCATAAAAGGAAATTAATGGTTGAAATTGAATATAATGGGTATTATTTAACCTATATTATGTTTTGTAATTAACTAAAATGCATAAAATAAAATTATATAATCAAACAATTTCATAATTATCGAGGAACTGTCAAAAATGATGTAAAAAATTATCATTGCCGTTTTATCAAATGATTTATCATAAAATTTGATAAAAAAATGTTTTAGGGTATCCTTATATAATCTGGATCCATATTAATTCCATTTCATTACACTTCTATTATATAATTTCCATATTACATGATTATCAAAAACAAAACTGGTCATCCAAATCAAGAAAACAACGCACCCAAAACAATGGAAGGACCAAAATACTAAATATTAATGTGTGAAATGATGATACTAAATGATCTTATAAGATATTATAACCCAGAATGTTTTTCTATAAGATATTAGTAACACTCTATTTAAAATTATATTGGAGTTTTAAATATTGTTTATGTTATAAAAACCCAAGGTAAGGGAATTTTTACCCAAGTTCCAGTCATTGGGTTTACCTTATAATTCATTAATAATGTTGTATAAAAATTGTTTATGTGAAGAATCTGGATTAAATTTTTTTTATCTATGGTTATTTATAGTTTATATATAGATTCCATCATCTATATTTTGTCTCTCGTCAATTATATGTTATTTGTTTGGGGATTTTCTTTTTAAATCCTATTTTATAATTTTTAAAACAAATGTTTTTATGCAGTTATTATTGTTTTATGACTACATTATGCTGAATGTGAATTGACTATTATGAGTGGTGGGACCTATATTTCACTCCAATTCATTTGTTATTATTATGTTGGATGTCGGTGGCAACGTTACTCCAGGTGTAACTGTGATAGTTACATCATAAGGTAGTTGTGAGGGTTACATTGTTTGATACTCATGATGGTGACATGACAATGTTTCAGTGATGGTTAAACATAAAATTATATTCATTTTAGTTAAAATATTATTTATTTAATACCCAATGTTACTTACTTGTTTTATTTATATTCCAAATTTTTTCATAATGTTTGTATATGATAGATTATGGGTAAGAAGTACGTGTTGTAAAAATGATTTCATATGATTGAATGTATTTAATGATTAATGGGTTATTTATTTTTATATCCCTTAATATGATAATTTTTGTATCCAATGTTTTTAAAATATTATTCACATGAATCCTTAGATTTTTAAACGACAGTTAGGGTGATAATGCAGATAAATTTAAATAGTTTTTTTGTAATTTTTTTTGTAAATGGTGACTCAATATTTTTATGTTTTTGTGTAATTCTTTAGAAACTATACTAGAAAAGGTCCACATTTTTATAATTTACTATGTATTTTTCAGTTATCTATTATAAAATTAAATAAACATCATGATTTTATACTGAATCCGAAAGTGGGGGTTCGAGGTTTTATAGTTGTTATTAGAGTAACAGTGTAGACAACATTGGATATTAAACCTTGATGTTTATTTTGAAAAAATTATGTTATAGTGTTACTTTGAAACTTATATATTATTTTATTCACTTTTGAATATATTTTTTCCTATTTATAGATATGATAATTTAGAAATATAAGTATAATGAAAGAATTATGAGGGGAAAATTCATTTATGGGGGACAATGTAACATCTTTATATTTTAAAAAAATATATATGTGATTTTGTGAACCACTAAATACTATGTTAACATTATAAATTAATCTTTAAACAAATTTTTTATTCTTCTATGTTTTCAATTTGGAAAAACAGTCATACATAGTTGCTATCAGTAATTTTTTTGGAGTCTTATAGAACCAAATTTATTTTGGTGAATTGTAACAAACCCTAATGGATATTAATATTACCCTTATGAAAAGTAATGAAATCTTATTAATAGTCACTCGACCATATTGAATAATAATTTTCCCGAATGAATATTAACATGAACATGATGATTAGCAATGTTCCCTTATGAATATTAACATGATCATTAAGAATAGTAATGTAGCCTTATAAAAAGTAAATTCCCCACTGAAATTATAAATATAATTTATCAACCTTGTATGTTTCAATATTATATAATTATGTTATAATATAACTAAATTTTTTTTAAAATTTTTTGATTAATTGTAAGAATTTTTTTAAGTCATGTATTTTTAATTAAAAATTTATAATTAATTAAATAATTTAAATTAAAATATATTTTCATTTAATGTATTAATAATATATTATTTTCATGAATAATGATTATAATATAATTTTAAGAGACCATAGGTAATATTTCCATCTGTTTGAGAAGCAGTATCGATTTTAAAATTTTATTTTTCAAGTAAATTGATAATTTATTTTTAAATTAAATTATTCAATTTTATATGGTCATTTTTAAAAAATATGTATCATTTTTTATTCAAAAAAATTAAAAATATTTAGTATTAATTTTTGGGATTTTTTATGAAATTCATAAATTTTTATAAATAATAAAATATTGGAATTTAGGACAATTGGTAAATTCTTATTTTACTACATCATAGATGATTCAAGGCTAATTTAAGACAAATTTTATCATAATAATATGAAATTATTACTATTTTAGGTCACATGATTCATGATTATTCATTGTCTTGCGAGAAAATTTCATTCTAATGATTAAAATAATGTTAAAAGTCTGCTTCCCTACACTTTAATTAATACCCTCATTTCCCTATTCCTCACAGTCCTCTCAAACCTTGATCATTTTTATATTCTTTAAAATACCATCCTAACATGTCTTCCCCATCTCCATGACCTTATGATCTCTCCAAAAGTCAAAAAACAATGAATTTATGAAGGATCTCATGGAGAATATATCTAGAGGACAAAATCATCTTCACTTTTCATGTGTTTTCTTTTACAATTTATTAAATTTCTTATACTCACTTCCCATCCCCATATATAAGATTTAAGAAATATCCCGAATCTCTTACATTCTTAATTATATCATGTTTAGGTTAAAAATTAGTCAACATTCTTCCTCTCCTCTCCATCTTATTCTAAAAATTAAAACCATCTGTGATGTGGTGATTTAAAAAAACCTTGGAAGATGTATATTCAATTTCTATTACATCATTAAAATATGATTATAAAACCATTCTAATGGTAAATACATAATATAATTTTTATTTTTTAACATATAATATTTTTTTAATGAAATTATATCAATAAAATAAAATTATATAATGAAACAACATCTTTTTTATTGAGGAACAACAAAAAACGATGTAATAAAATATCATTGATGATTTAACTAATTATGACTCATAAAATATGATAAAAAATTGATTTATGGTATAATTAAATAAACATGATACATATAAATAACATTTAATTCCACATCAAAAATTTCATTTTTTTAAAATGAAATCAGATACAAAACTGTCCATGGATATCTTGTAAAGAATGTACACACAAAAATAGAAGGAACAATATATTAATAATTATAAAGAAAGATAATGTTAGGAACTAATTATATAAGGTATTATAAACATTAATTTTCTCATAAATATATTTATATCAACATTTTAACCATTATACAAAAGGTTTAAATACTATTTATGTAGGACATTAGAGAGATATGTGAATTCATTACCTAATTTCTATTCTTTGGGAGAACCTTCAACTACATTAATTATGTGGTAGTAAAATAGTTATTGTGATAAATTTTTTAGTATTATTTTGTGTTATGTATATTTATAGTGTATATAAATATTCCATCCAATCTATTAAGTCTCACTTCAATTATAAGATATTTGTAAGGGTCTCTTTTTAAAAATCCCTTATAAAAATTTATTTTTACAAAATTCAAAAGAAATTTTTTTATGAAAGTATTCATTTCTATAATTTTTTCCAGTTTTTTGGAATTGTTGATGATGGAGGTTAGGACCTATATTTCCCCCTAAATTTTTGGGTAATATTATATTTGATTTTGGAAATATGAATACTCCATTTGTGATTGGGATGGTTACACCATAAGATAGCTGTGAGGGTTACATTGTATGATTTATATACGGGTTACATTGCAAGGTATCTATGAGGGTTAAAAATAATATGTTATCCAATATGGATAAAATTTTAATTAATTAATTCCCCATGTTACCTACATTTTTTATTAATGTTCTATATGTTTTCACAATGTATGTTTATCATACTTTTTGGGTAATATAAAGTCTTGAAAAAATGCTACCAAATGTGTAAAAGTATTTATGGAATACTAGTTCCTTTCATTAATTTTATATCCCTTATTATTCTATTTTTATCATCCCATTTTTTTAATGTTTATCACAAGAATCCTTATAAGTTCAAATGATAGTTTAGCTGTTAATGAAAATGAAACTAATTAGTTATTTTTTAATTATTTTTGTGTACTCAGATTCAAAATATTTCTGTTTTTATGTAATTATAAAGAAACTAGACTAGAAAAGTTACACATTTTTATAATGTATGTTTTATTTTTAAGTTATCTATTATTCAAAAAAATACACATCATGTTTTAGTAGTGAATTCGAATGTCCGAGTTCAAATAATTATAGCTTGTAATAGGGGAATAGTGATGACACCTTTGGAATGTAAGCATTGTTGTTTATTTAAAAAGTATATAATTTATAGTGTTTAATATTATCCTTATATTCGATCAAGTACACATTAGAAAATAGTTTTTTTATAATTAATGATATGTAAATTTAGAAATATAAGTACAATGAACGAATTGGGAGGGATAAATTCTATTAAGGGGAATAATGTAGCATCCATATATATTAAAAAACACAATCTTCTTGTATGATCTAATAAATACTATGTGAACTTTATCTACTAACCTTTAAAACTTATTTTGTAGCATCTTTGTTTTGAATTTCAAAAAACGGATATAAACGGTTGCAATTAGTATGTTTTTTAAATATGATAGTACAAACAAGTTCTTCTTAGGGAATAGTTACATACATTAATTAATAGTTTTTTAGTAGTAATATGACTATTTTGAATAGTAATATACCATAATAAATACATATTTGACACAAATGAATAGTAATATGCCTTATTAATATTAACATGTCCTTAATGAATAGTAATGTACCCTTATGAATAGTAACTTGAACCATATGAAAATTAATGTACACATATGAATAGTACAGAACCAAATGAAATTATAAATAAAATTTATCCATCTTTTAACTGTTAATGTCATATAATTATTTCTTAATATATGTAAATAAGTATATTAAAAATTATTGATTATGTTTTGATATAATTTTACTTCATATATATTTATTTACAAATTTATAAATAACATAATAATTTAAATGAAAATTTATTTTAATAAAATGTATTAGTAAATAATTATTTTTATGAATTATTATAAAAATATAATTTTATGATACCTTAAGTAATTTTTGAAAGTTTTATAAAATAAATTGTAATTTTAATAAAATATTCATCATGAATGTTGTTTTTTTAATAAAAAAATTAATTAATATTGTTTACCTAAATATTTTCAAAAAATTGTGTTCATTTTATGAATAATACATTTTGAAAATGTGTTACGGATAATTCATGTTATTTTTCTTAAAATCATTGATTTTTTTATGAATGTAAAATACGATAAATTATGATAAATTCTAAATATTTTTTTAAGACATCATATGTGATGAAAGGATGATGTAATCCAACATGTTTCAAAATCACAATAAATTATTATAATTTGGTGTAATAAGAATCATGAGTATTCAGAGTCATTAGAAAATATATTAAACTAATGATAAAAATAATTCAAACCCCCATATCGTCCATTATAAATACCACCCTCATTCCCCTCGTTCTCACACACCTATCAAGCTTTGAGTATTGATTACGATTTGAAAACATCCATCCTCAAGTATTATCCCAACATCCAAAACATTACGGTCTCAGCAACAAGTCAGAATCAAAGGCCTTATAGAGGATCTCAATTACAATATATCATGTTTCATGAATCTTATTCCTTTTTGAAATGATTTATTTTTAATTCATTTCGTTTCTTATACTCTCTTACCATCCCCTTATATAAGAGGTATGAATGATAAAAAATAATATATATTCTGAATTGTATAGTGCTCATGTCAAAAATATATCACCTTTCTTTATCTTCTCTATCACTCTCATTCTAAAAATAAAAAATCATTTGTAATGTGCTGATTTACCAAAATCTTGGATGATGTGTTTTAAATTTACATTAAATCCTTCAAAGCTGGTCATAAAAAATTTCAACGGATGAAAGATAACTATAATTGTATTATGCATTCTATTTTATGTTCTATAATGAAAGTTTATTTATAACATAAAATTTTATAATGAATCTAGTTCATGATTGTTGAGGCACCATAAACAATTATATAAGCAAATGTCACTAATGTTATACCTAATGATTCGTAAAAAAATATGATAAAAATGATATATGGTATCAATTTTTAGTATGAATATATATGAGTACCATGTAATTCCATTAATTTTATTTCATTTACATACAAAAATGAAATTAAATACAAAACCGTCTATGGAAATCTGGTAATGAACGCACCCAAAACAATAGAAGGAACAAAATAAAAATAATTAAAGTGTGAAATATTGTTATTAAACGATCATAAAAGGTATTATAAACATGAATATGTTTCTTTATGACATTATTAACACTATGTTAACCATTATAATTAAGTATTAATCATGTTTGACGTTAAAAAACACCGAGTTAAGCATATTCTTAACCCAATTTCCATAGTTAAGGTTAATATTCTACTTCATTAATTTTGTGGTATTAAAATTTAAATCGTTATTAATTTTATTTATATTATGTTTAATTATGTTTCTGTACAGTGTATATAATAATTCCATCCACTCTAATATGTATCATTTCAATTAATGATATTTGTATGGGTATTTTCTTTTAATATTATATTTTACAATTCTATTCTACAAAATTCAAAAAGAAACGTTTTAATGAAATTATTAATGTTCAATGATTATGTTATTATTATTGTAAATTTTTTATATTTGAGGATGGGACCTATATTTCATTTCAATGCATTTTTATGATTATGTTGGAGGTCGGATGTATGGTTTCTCCATGGGTAACATAGATGTTTACACCTTAAGGTGTCTATGAGGGTTACATTGTAATATAGATGCAAGGGTTACAATGTAATTTATCCATGACAGTTAAAAATAATATGGTAGACATGATTTTTGTAATTATATGAAATTTATTTCCCATATTACATACATTTTTTATTTATTTTCTTTATGTTTTCAAAATGTATGTATATGATACTTTATGGGTATGAAGTATGTCCTCTGAAAATATTTTCATATGTTTAAATGAATTTATTGAAAAATTGTACCTTTAAATATTGTTATATCTCTAACTCATCTAATTTTATCATCCCATTCTTTTAGAATATAATTCATTAAAATCATTAGAAATTCAATAGACGGTTAAGGTGCCAATGTAAATAAATCCATTTTTTTTAAACTCCGATTCAATATTTGTATGTGGTTTTGTAATTTTCAAGAACAGAAAAAATAAAAAGTCCTCATTTGTATAATGTACTATTTAATTTTTAGATATTTATTATACAAAAAATTTACGTCATGTTTTATTGTTGAATCGGGATGTGTGAGTTCAGGGCTATACAGGCACAATAGACTAAAATGAACTTCATCAATGCACACTTATTCAATGACTTAGGCTTCATTACAGAAGGAACAAAAAATAATGTGGGTGATATAAAATAATAAAATAGGATCTCTGTTAGAAAAAATCCTTCAAGTCATCATTGAAGAGTTTTTGGGTTGCTTTTTTTGGTTGATGAAGTGTGCCTTGATGTTTTTTTGGCATGTTGGGTTTCAATGATCAGTTTTTCGACAAAGGGGGAATCCATTTTGATTTTTTGGGGTTCTATGGATGTTTTTGACAATAAATGGTTGATAAAAGTACCTCATAAAATGAATGTATGATATGGTGGTGGTAAAAATATATAAAATTCATGGTGTCCCCATTTTCCTATGTTTTTCATAATTTTGGGATTGAAATTTTGAAACTGGATAGAAGTATTTTTGAAATGGAAGAGACATGAAATTATAGAGTTGTGAAAAAATATAGAAATGGTGTTTTTTGGGAAAGAGGTGTTTCTTAATCAGAAGAACAAAAATTGGAAATGGCATGTGGTGCCCAAAAAATTAGAGCAATGCGCGAAATATGGTGTTGCATTGAAGATGTGTTTTTCAGTACTCTATGAGGATTACACTCTCATGTATGGATTTTCATATAGGGTCGATTTTAATATAATTATTGTGTGTCCCAATCATTCGATGTAGATTAATACATATGGAATATCCATTCTAGGATGCACATAAAAAATATTGTAAGGACGTAGCATGAAAATTTTGGTGTTTCATGTAAACAATGATGTCATGCATAAAAGATAACATTGCTCGTAAAATGAAGGATTCATGGAAATTTTGAGGTTGGGAAAAATTGGAGTTTGGATTGTACACAATAATATATATTTTTGTAAAAAATGTTAGGGAATTATCTTCATGGTGCTGTAAGGGATGCACGTAAAATTTGATGTTTCCCAGTTCTATTTTATGGAAAGGTGAGATTCATCTCTAGGGGAAAGTTGTACGTCAATAGAGAATCTATCAACAGTTAAGGATATAGAGTTCGTCGATGATAATGAAGAGACCTATAAGTCTATAAACTATGAGTAAATTTTCTAAATAACCAGTGAGAACACTTCTATTGAGAGAGTATGGATCTTTCATATTGTGAGTGGTTGTTAACCAGGAGGGAAAATGAGTCTGCTCCAAACATTGGAAAAAAAGTGTTCTTTTACTGTATGATGTACATAGGAACATTTCTGGTCTATTATCCGTGGATGTAGACATGTTTGGGTGAACCACATAAATTGTTTTTGTGTATTGTTCATTCTTTAACTTTTGTTAATACTATTTACTATTATGGACAGAGAGTAGAGTATTTACAAAAAACAAAACAAGATAAATGGGGTAGTGTTATTAATCCATCATACCCTAATTCAACCCCCTCTCAGGATATCTAATCTTTCATACCTAACAAATGGTATCATAGGGAAAATTTGATATCAGGTTTTTTATCTCATATGGGGGTCCCCAATAAAAAATGCATTTCACTCTTTAATGGGAACAATTTTCAGAAATGGAAGAATCAAAAGCAACACAACTATCGATCATTGTGAATTGATGTATTTACAGAAAAAATTCATAGTATAAGAGCCGATATTAATAGTGTTGAATTATCAGAAGCTGAGCGTAGTGAATTGGATGTTTATTCTAAGAGAAATAATTATTTTGGGTGATCCTTATCCAATGATATCATTATAAAGGTGATCTCATTCAAAACATCACATTCCATGGGGAAAATCTATTGAATATATATTATAGAGATACAAATTTCATAGAGGTAATGATGCAAGTTCTGTGGAATAAGTATGAAGATTTTAAAATGATCTCGAATGAGATAGTTGATTTTTTCTTTGACTTGGTAATTTTTTTTGTTGAAGATATGCATGTTCATGGAGATTTCATTGAAGACACAATGATTGTAAAGAACATCATGGGGAATAATCTTCCTATGTTCAATCCAAAATTTTCATTAATGGAAGATAAAGATCTGAAGGAGCTACAATGTACAATTTTCACAGTACCATGGTGGCATATGTAATGAGGAATGATTATAATGAGGATGTGGGAAAAGGGAAATCTAAGGAGGTGGAATTTATGGTCACGAAAAATCTCAGCATTGATGATTGTCATTATGGTGAAGAGAAAAATAATGTGACTTAATTTTTTTATTAAAATTTGAAAATAGGAAAAGGAATGTCAGGGGGAAACATCCAATTTATTGTTTTTTATGTGGAATGGTTGGTAATCTTGAAGCAAATTGTCCCAGAAATTTCCAGAAAGAGGCTGATGTAAATGAAGTTGAAATTCCCAAGAAGTTGAATCAAGCCAATAGAAATGTAATGAAGATGTTCAGGAGAAATTTTTTTATGAAGAATAATCTCATTTAATAATAATGTGACAGATCGTATGGGTTAGAGGATGAATAGGATGAATAGATATAGAACAACAATGGTCTTTGAGAAAATGCTATGTTGGTAGTTTTCAGTAGTACTCAGAAAAAGGAAGAAACTGATATTGATGAAGAATATGATGTTGAATAAAGAGTTGAAATAAATGATGAGTTAGAGGATCCCCTTGAAGAGATAGATGTTTGGAGGGATAAAACATATAAATCCAACAAATTTGTTCACAGCGGCAAACACTATTTGTAGAAGCTACAAGAATATAAGTCTGAGTTGATGGAATAAATCGAAATACATAATCCATAAACACTAGAGGACTCAAAATCATTTAGCGAGTATAATATAAATATTTAATTATAGAAAAGGGAGATCAATGGCTTTAATAACAAAATAAATGATAAAATTCAGCATATCAATGACCATGAAGGAGAAGTTGTGGGACTATGAAAAAAATATAAAGACAATGAAAAACATCTAATTCCAAGAACATTACTAATAAATAATATCATTCAGGAGACTAAAAAGAAGAAATTGGAGCCTAGTGGTATAGTAGGAAAGAAGCCACAATCGAGATCATATTTTAAGGCTGATTTGGGGCTCAATCAGAAACATGATGCAGTTAGTGTTGTTGTTAGAATTCAAGAACCCATTCCTAGAATGAATATTGATGTGGGTACAAAGAAGAATTGAAAAATTCCAGGAACCTATTGAACTACTGGACATACTGAGGTGACATACATGAATGTGCCTTTCATCATTTGTTATTATTGTCGAAATGTGGGACAATAAAAAATGTGTGTTTTATAGCTAGAAGATAATGATGGTCATAAAAATAGAGTTAGTGGAAAAATATATAATAGTTCTATATAACATTATTAGAAGGAAACTTGTTTGTGTGTGTGAAGGATTTGGAAACATAGTTATATAATGTAAGTTGAAAATACATAGGTGTGTGCCACAAAATAATAAAAAAATTTGAAAGCAGAAGATCAATGAACAAACATTTGATTTGAATAAGAAAAATATATTTGCAATGTTTCTAGATTATTCTGATCTTTCAAACTATGTGAATGATTAGAAGTATCAATATATACTGAGTGTGAAAACAAAAATAGGTACCAAGATGAAGAGATTAGATAATGGTGTTGTTTCAGAAATTTCCCTTAATTCATAAGACCGTTTTGGTGTGTGGATCCTTGATAGTTGTTGTACATCTAACATGAAAGGAAAAAAGGATTTGTTTACATGCAAAAAATATTACAAATAAAGAGTTTATAGATTGTAAATGTTGAAGGCTTTATGATAATTGGATCAGAAATTGGCAGGTTTGTGGGGGAAATAAATAAGATGTGTTTTTTTTCTTGAATAAGGTATATGTCACAATTTTCTCCGAATTAGCCAACTATGTGTCTCAGTTAATTCTATATGGTTTAAAAAATGATGTTTTTCATCATTGGAAGAGATGATACAATGATCCTATATAATGAAAGGACAATGGGGAATCTATATATGGTATGTTGAGAAGAAGTTATGTTCTTTCAGAGAGGAAGAAAAAAAGTTGTGGCATAAACAACTTGGAAATATATGACATCCATCCCTAGATGATTTGGTAATGTTTTATATAGATAGAGACCCCCCTATGATATCAGAATAACATTACCAAACATTTGATTCAGGACAATAAGGAATTCTCATCAGAAAAACATATAAGTAAAAGGAAAAGAAGTAAACAAGAGTTCTCGAATTGGTGAATGCTGATGTTTATTGCCCAATCAAGCCAAGAGAAATTTGTGGAAATAGGTACTAAATTCTATTCATTGAAAAATTTAGAATAATGGCATGTGTATTTTTTATTTCCTATAATTTTGATGTTCATAGCTGGTTATAGAAGTACAGTAGGGAGTGTGAAAATATTCTTTTATAGAAAATTCTAATGTTTCATTTTGACAATGGTACATAATTCGCAAAGAATCACCTGGTATAATATCTTGAGAGACATGAGATAAGACATCAAGACTCATTAGTGTGAACACCCCATGAGAATGGAGTGTTTTAAAGGAGGAATCAAATCATAAAGAACATAGCCGTAATTATTCTTATAGAAAAAAACATACCATATATGTTCTAGGAGGAAGCAGTGTTGTCATAGTTCTACATTTATAATAGATCTATGTTGTGTCTTATGAAAGGAGAGAATTCATGTAATATGTTGTACGGAAATAAGACAGCAGAGAAATACATTAGAATCATAAGAAGAATTTTTGTTATTATCAAAAAGTAAAACATATGAAATTTGAGTCATGTAGATATTAGGGGATATTCCATGGCTACTGAGGAAAAATCAAAGCATACAAATACTTTAACAAGAAGCTGGGAAAAGATGATGAGGGAAATGATGTCAATATTGTGGAAATTGAGGAAAATAATCAACGACACAGTGAACAGTTTCTTGATGAATGTGATGAAGAGGAATGTTAAACATGAGGAGCTAAACTAGATGATGCTGATTTAGAAGAATATATTATTGATGATATTGAGTAAGAAAAATATATATCTAAACATAAGACAATGAGTTGAGATGAAATTGATAGGGAGAAGATCATTGGTGATTAGTCAGCTCAATTTCACACAATAATATTGAAATCACTCCAGAAACCATCGTTCCTATCTAAGGTAGAGCATAAATGCTTTATTGCTATAGATGAAGATGAAAACTGGATTCAGAATATCAATGAAGAACTAGATTATATTGAGAAGATTTAGATATGGGATATTTTTTCAAGACTAACATATAAGAATTTCATCATGATTAAATGGGTATTTCACAACAAGATGAATAAATATGGAATAGTTATTTGAACTAATTCATGGATATTGTGAAAAAAGATATTCCTAGAGAGAGGGTATATATGTTGATGAAACATTTTTACCAGTTGCAAGGCTTGAGACAATCAGATTATTTTTGTCCATTGTAGTGCAATGAAAGTACAAACAATTCTAGACTGATATTAAATTATAATTATTGAATGGGTTTCCAGAAGAAGAAGTTTATATTTAGCATCCATATGATTTTCTCATTAATGATGATGAGAACAACGTTTTTCGGTTGAAGATGTATTTGTATGGGTTAAAGAAGGCACCATGAACACTGTTATTATAGTAGATCAATTTTTAAACATTCATGATTTATAGTTTGGTAGAGTTGATTACAATCTCGATTAAAACAATGAAAGTAATAAAAGGATAATGGTGACTATATATTTTGATTATATAAATAATATGAGATTACATGAAGAACAATGTAGACACTTTTATAAATTCATGAAATATTAGTTTGAAATGTCTATGATTTGTGGGATGATGTTGTTACTCGGTTTACATGTAACAAAAAGAAATAATGGTAACTATTATAAAAATGTGTTTTTATGTTATTAATTTGATTTTGGTTTCATATTATCCAACACAATATATATTTCTATAGAATTTTTGGCATCATATTTTAAAAAAAACTGATGCCAAAAGAAGAAAAATCATCTCCTCATGAGTCTTTTGAAAAATTGATGCCAAACATTTAAAAATCATATTTTTTGATCAATTTCAACATAAACCAATTCCAATAATTATATTTTTGTTCTATGTTTTATATAATTTCCTACGCTTCGATTTGAATAGTCTTGGAAAAAACGAAGTTGCAGATTAAAAGGTATAGGTGTCAAAATATTATCATCTCTAATAGAATTCTTGAAGACGTCTATAATTCAAAGATCATATCATTTAATCCATAAATATTTATAAACACCACAACCATTGAAATCAATGATTAAGAAGTTATCTAAAACATTTTATATTTTTTCATTTTTTGTTTCAGTTTTGAACAATGTTGATGCAAGGAATATTTTTTGTATTTTTTCAAATCATTTTTTTAAAAATGACTTAATTTTTTTAGTTTATGGTGTCAATTTTTTAAAAACCCAATGAAAAAATTGTTTTTTTAATTACAGTAGTTCTTTAAAATGTTACAACAAAATTATTATTTTTAGTTTTTGTCATGGGTTTTTTTTTTAAAAAACCGATCCGAAATATAATTTTTTAAATCCTTTTTCGAGTCTATATATTTAAATAATGTAGCAAAAAAGATATAAATTAGCATTTTTTGCATTATTTTTCTAACAAACGTCTCCAAACAATCAATTAAAATCTTATTTTGTGTTTGTTTCAAAAAAAATTATTTCCAATGAGTATTCACCAATATGTGAGTTCTGAATTTAAATTTTTTCAGAAAGCACATTTATCTTTTTAAACTCCCGCATATATTTACATTCAACACTATCATAAGTATTTTCATTTACTACATTTAAATCCATTTTCTCTTTCAGTCAACATTTTCAACCTCTTCAATTCAATAATGTAGGAAATGTGAATTCAGTCATTAATTTGAACACAATACCTATTCTAATCATTTATTCTCATCGTTATTCATTTCCTTCATTTCATAACAACATTATTATCTTTCATATAAATATGATTTATTATTATGATCCATTTACAAATATAGAATAGTCGGATAGTATTTACTAACTATGATGTATATTTAATAATTGATTCCCATGTTCAATTGGAGTATGTGATTTTAGTTAATGTTTATCAAATTTTATTTTAAACAAGATGTACCAATCCAATCATTGATAGGATCAACATCTGTCGACCATATAATTTGATTGCTAACTCTATTATTTCTCCAAGACCTATAAAATTGATGAATAGAAAATGCTCGAAAACATGGTAGAATAAAAAAATCACTTTTTTAATTGGATTTTTGGAATATCTGATGCCAAATATATTTTCTTTCATATATGGTGTCATTTTTTTAAATAACTGAGGCCAAAATAATTATCATTTTAAATATTTTTGGAGTTTTTTAAATTAAACCAATTCTAAAAAGATATATATTGATTTCTTTTCATTGTTCTTTTACAAAAAAACCACAAAAAACAATATTCATTCATTTTGGTCGTCTGTTCTCAAAAGCCAACTTAAAAACCTTATTTTTTGCGTCAGCAGATTCGTCTTCGGTTAAAAAATTTCGCCATTATTTAAAAAAAACTAACAGTAATGACCATTTTCTACTCGTGGGAACATTTATAGATCAATCAAAATATTCTAAGGAGGTTATGAGAATATTATGAATCGAAAGTCCCAAGGATATATAGACATTGGTTGCTACCGAGATGAAATTATCAAATGATGGTGATGGAAAGCATTTAATACAATAGAATACATGCAGATTATTGGGAGTTTACTGTACCTAGTAGTGAAGAGAGATGATATAGTTTTGGAAATATTTAATGTATCACTATATCAATGCAATCCCATGGAATGCAATTTGCATGCAGTGAAAATAGTGCTTCAACATATCAAGGGAATAGTGGAATTCATCATGATATAAGATGAAAAATCACAATCAGATTTATTGGGATATGTTGATGCAGATAGATACAGAGTAGCAGATGATATGAAATTAATGATAGGATGTGCATTCTATATTGGTTGATGTTTTATTTCATTTCAATGAAATAAGAGATATTACATTTCATTAAGCACAGTGGAGGTAGAGTATATTTTGGCCCATCATGCATGCACACATTTATTATGGATGAAGAATTACCTTGATTATATGGTCGTTAAAGTGATGTTTCCAATCATAATCTAGTTAGATAACTCATTTTCTGTAAATATCCGCAAAAATCACATCCATCACTCAAGGAAAAATCAGATTGATATATTGTATCATCTATCAAGGAGAAGGATGATCATGGAATCTTGATGTTAGATTATGTGCCTATAGAACTATAGGTTTTCAACATTCTGACAATGGCCATACCCGAGGCAGATTTTTAGAGACATCAACTAGCTCTGGGAGTTCATTCGACTCTCCACACGTAAATACATTTTACTGTGGGACCCTCTCTCCCTAAGGGGTGGTTTTTTCCATTATATAATAATATATGCTCTCTACTCTGTTACTGACCACAAATGAGTGACCTTTTGGTTCTTTATCAATGGGGGGAAAGAGTGACTACTAAAAGAGAAGGAAATATTCTTATATAAAGGGGAAAATGTTTTTTTCCATGAAATGTGGAGAATATGACAGGTGGAACAATGAGATATAGCGATTTCAACAATACTAGTGAAGTAGCTGGAAGGGGGATCATCATGATGAGAGTATCTGGTGATCGAAGTGATAAGCTAGATCTTATCTTGGAAAATAGAAGAACGCATGACAGGATAATAGATATTATCAAATCTAAAGATGTTTGAAGTGATCGATCAAAGAATATATAAAAAAATTGATGAGGATCATGATAAAACAAGAAGAGTGGTCTTTGAATGGTGTCAGAAGACATCCAGAACTCAGAAATTTCTATCTGTTTGTTAACAATAATTACATTATGAAATAAATTTATTCATCGATGGCCTTTTCATTTAATCTTGTTGTTCACTACGATCATAACTCATTTAGGATTAGAGTATGTGTTGAGAGAATCATTGATCCTGTATATAATGGAATGATGTGAATTGTGGATGAAGTATTAACAAGGTATCCTTTAATGAAATAATTATCAGAAATCCCAAAGGGGGTGATTATTGGGAAAAATCCTTGAAGGCATCATTGAAGTATTTTTGGGTTTATAGTGTTTGTTGACAATGAGGCCCTCGATGATTTGTGTGTGGGGAAGTTCTGTTTCTATGATAGTTTTGTTGAAAAGGGGTTTATCCATTGTGATGTTTCAGCTTCCATAGTTGTTGTTGACTATCCATGATTGATAAACGAATATTTAAAAAGGAATGGATGATCTTGAGGGAGAATAAAAATAGAAAAATGTATATATTTGTTTTCTATAAAAGAAGGTTCACAAAATGTTAGAGTGTTGCGTGAAATAGAGGAATGATGTTTCTTGCACAAGTGTATTTTCAAGATTAGAAACTTGAAAATTGGAAAAGACATGAGGTTTAAAAAAATTGGAGCAATGTGAGAAATATATTGTTTCACGGAAGATGGGGTATCTGCAATAAAAATGTATTACACGCTCAAGGATGGATTTTCAAACAAGGTCAATTTTGCCTATAAATATGAAGGGACCCAATTATTTAATTTTTCAAAACACTTAAATAATATCATATCATATATTCATGTAAAAAATATGTATAGGGTGTTGCACAAAAAAAGTTGTTATCTGTAAAAATTGATGTTGCACGTGAAAGTTAAAATAATACATAAAATGAAATTTGCACGGAATTTTTGAAATTTCAGGAAATGTGGAGTTGAAATTGCATGAAAAAAGATATATTTTTTGAGAAAGGATATGGAATTATCCACAAGGTGATGTAAGGGAAGATTTTATAATTTGAGTCCTCCAAGTTCAATTCTGTGGAAAAGTTAGAATCATCAGTGGGTGAATATTGTACCTTAATAGAGAATCAATCAACTATTAAGGATTTAGAATGCATCCTTGATAATTAATAGACCTAAAATAAATAAAATGTGAGTAGATCTTATGAATAATTAGTTATAACACTTATTTTGAGAGAGCAGTGAGCATTAATATTGTGATTGGTTGTAAACTATGAGGCATAGTGAGTCTGGTCCAATCATTGTAATCCACATTGCTCTTTTAGAGAATCTATTTCATCAACACATTTCCAGTGTATGCTCTTTGGATGTAGCCCAATGTGGGAGAACCAAGTAATGTTGTTGTGTCATGTGAACACTTAAACATTTTTCATAATCTTCACCAAGAACAAGAGAAAATAGAGTTTTATCTAACAAAAAAAACAAGATCAAAGGGGTTGTTATTTTAATCATTCATACCCTGATTCAACCCCACTCAGATTATCTAATCTTGTGGAACTAACTATGAGTAATTTTTTATAATTAATGAATCAATATAAATAAATTAAAATGGTATGTTACACAACTGATAAAAAGTTCCATTAAAAATAAAACTAGATAAAGAAATACCAATATTTTAAGGTAAAATACAGAAACACCTCATATTTAAATCAACAAAATTCAAATGAAATATGTCCATAGTTATGTAGATTTAGAATATCATGGATGAATAGTAATTGAATGTATGTGATAGAAATTATTTCCGTAGTGATTTCATGTTTGAGGCACCAGATAACCTATTACCATCATGACCTTCCACAAGAAGTTTTAAAATTACTGATAAAAACCCTTTTAATTTGGATAACTTATTTTTCTAAGGAGAACCAATTGATGAATCATCGAGCTATATAAGTTCATCTTCCCAACCTGAAATACCCATCCAAAAAATTCCTTAAATCATATAATCAAGTTACCAATTTGTCTTATCAAATATAAATATTTAATAAATAATATAGTTCTATCAACAATTTCCCAAATAATCAAATAACCTTCAAAGTATATATTGCATGTAAATTGGAATAAAATGTAGGAAATACTAAAATACATTGTATGAGAATATGGATATTGAATTAAATTTCTAATGAAATTTTATTACCAAAAATCTGATCGTTACATGATATGTTTAACAATACAAAAATATACTGAGATTACAAAGATAATCATTATGAATATGTTTTAGGAAATCAATCATTAAATATTTCAAAGTGTCACATACCACTTGAAAAATTAAATTCATAATTCAAATTTATAATTTAAATTAAAATTATTATGAAAAATATTCTTTATATAATGTATAAAATGGGTAGTATATTGACTAATCAAAATAAGTAAGTTGGGTATATGTCGTATGCCTTATGAAAAGAATATAATACAAGAATCCTATAACTTAACCATTATATTTTTTGGTATTCATTATCATGTATTGTGGTTTAAAATAAAATAATTAATTATACCATAACCATATTAATATTTATGATATCATGTATGATAATTCTTTTAAATATTATTACCCTTCTGTTAATAACTTTCCATTATTTTAGCTATTCTCGTTGTTAATTTCCCAATTGATCAAGTATGTTTTATCTTATTAGCTATTGATATTGTTTTATATATTATTGTTTAATAATATTAACACTATAAACCATGATTGTAATATTATATATATCCATTATATAGGTATTTATTGTAGACTATATTATTTGGAGATTAGAAAGGAAGTGCACCATACATTGATATGGAAGGTCATACATATGTATGAATGCTACTTTAGTTTATTTTTTCATATTAAAATAAATAAAATATAAATTATTGATATGTATAATAAAATTACAGTAGAATATCTATATTATATTTCATAACAATATTTATTAATAAATCCAATATAATTTCAACAAACAGTATGAACGAGTCATATAACATTAGGGGGGTTATAGTCCCTACTTCTTCAAAAGAAAATATCATATTTATAAAAAATATAAATAAAAATTTTATTGGTGTAAATTTATAATAAACAATAACAAAAAAATAATAAATAACATATACATATCATATATAACATGATTTTCCATCATAATGACCTCCATTAACTAAGGTAAGTGAAAAAATGTGCAATCATATTTTTTAATCCAGTAGTTCCTCATACTGAGAAGAAATAGGTTTAAAACCCATTTGTTAGAGGTATTTTTAATTTTTTTTCATTACCATTGAATACTAAATCCTAGTATATTTAGGAATATTTTTTATGTAATCGCAGATTATTATGTTTTAAGGGTGTGAAAATGGATATAAGAAGAAAAATAATAATGATGTTTTCTACCTCTAAATCGGGTAACCCGTATTGGTTTGTACCAACATGATTCATTGGATGGATTAATACAATAATTTGGGATAATATTTAGATATTATAGATGTTTTGAGACTATTTGGGATGTGTTTGGACAATCCACAGTTTCTTGAGGGGTGTAAATTAGTGGATGGGGACTTTCAAATTTATAGGGGAGAGGGAGTGGAACTCTATTAAACAACATAAAGTATTGATCGATTGGAGGTATAACATAAATAATGTTCCAAAAAATTGATATATAATGTATGATAGGATACTCATGGTAGATTAAAACCACCACCAAACAATATTATTTTCATTTTAATAATTTAGTTGATTGACATATATGATTCCCCAATTATATAATTTTGTTTTTATTAATGCATATCCATTTCTAATATATGTAATTTTAAAATTAAAGTAAAATAATATTTTTATTTATTATATAATATATAGACACCTAGTAGTTAATATGGTATATAAATTATTAAATTAAAATCCATTATTTTTTAAATTAATTTTAAAACAAGACAATTTTACACAATAAAATTCTATTTAATCTCGGAATGTGTTAACAATGTTAATACACGTAGATATCACATAGAATAATATATGATATTTTATAATTTTAAATTTATTAATAAAATATTAGTTGTTGTATAATAATGGTAATTTCAATTGCACATTATTTATTTAATTTAATTTCAAAAAAATATGTTGCAAATAAAAGATATTAAATATAAATCGTGTTAACATGAATTTTTATTAAAATAATAATAATTAATGACCATAATTCAATTGATACAACTAAATTTTAATAATTATACTATCATTAACATTTTTTAACTATTAACCAAACAATTACTATATTCGAATTTCATATGCATTGTAGGTAACTAAATCATTACTAAAATGTTTTTATAAATTATTATGACACTAATAAAAAAATTATTTTTTATAATTACATATATAACCAAAAATATGATGTTATATATGTACAGAAATTTTTTATAAATATTAAATGTATGGAATGTTCCCTTTGTGTATTCTTCCATGCATAACATTTTATATAGGCCACAAACATTTAATAATATCTCATTAATGATTAATATTTGATCCAAGTGGATATATGGTAGAATCATTGTCATCCAATGTATTTTGAAAATAATTCGAAGCCATCATGGTTTGTCATATTATGTTTTAGTCTCTTATTAATATTAAATTTACATTAATAATCACAAATAATTTTAATCACATTAACAAAATGTTTTGGTACAAAAAATTATTGTATCTTACTAAACCACCAATACTATAATTATTACAACCATTTATGTTGTATTTTTAATCATTAAATAACATACTTGAGAAAATTAATATTATTGATAATCTTGTAGATGTGAGAGTTGATAGGTTTTAGTATATAATTTTACAATGAATTTTTATGTTTTTATATTCAATTTCAAAGTAAAATTGATTCTAAGATAAAAAATTGTATTAATATATGTATAATTGGTCAAAAATAAATTTATAATATAATTAAAATTTATTTTTAAACCAATAAATTTGTAAACAAACAAGTTGTTTTTAACAAAATTGTATTAATTTTTACCCTTCAAAAAATTGAGTTTACTTATAAACATCCTAGAAAATCACCCATTTATATTTTTTATATTATAAATTCAAAAATAACAATTTATTTGTTAATATAAAACTAATTAAACAATAAAAATATAGTTTTAAAATATATTAACTATTAAGAGGCTATAAATAATGTTTGGAATATAGTTCAAGCTAATTAAATGTTACGCATTGTGTAATTTGAACATATTTTATAATGAGTGATAAAAAATTAATAATTATTATAAAATGAAAATATTATAATTTCATAGGGTGAAACATTCTCCCCACCATAAGTAAATTGTGTCCAAATAATTAAAACATGGTCTTCATAATAAAGTGATTGACATTTAAAAGTAATATTGTTGAACTACCAACATCGTAAATAGGATCAACAATACATAATATTAATAATATAGAATAGATGAAATTGGACATTCAAAACAAAACTCGTATTTAATATAAGAGAACATTAGTGAAAACCCTATCATGGAAGTGAAATATAGGCATAATGTTTTAGTGGATAGTGATATAGAACATTTTTAGCTAAATGTAGAAGGCCAAAAAACCATAAAATATACATGTGATGAATGATCATTTATATCATCAACAATTTTGAAAAAAGGAAAAAAATCCTATTTTATAACCATTTTCTCGATTTCTGGGTTCAATGTTCTAAATAAGAATATATATGATTTGATAATAGATTCATTTCGTTTGATTATCTGTTGAGAAATTCTAAATTATCTCTATGAAAAAAATTCCCTAATATTCAGAAGTAATATATTGAACTATAAAATATAATCCAACTATAATATTATAAAAACTTGAAAATGGTTAAGTTTTCCAACAAGTTATGATCTAATCACTTTTGATGTAATGTCACCGAATTCCCAAAATGAAAAAATCATTATCCCTTATTAAATATAAAGTAGATCTAAAATTTCACATTCCCAACCTTGTGAATGGCATTATAATGTATCCTCTTCAAATATAGTAACATCTTAAATTAACAAAATTCTATATAGGAAACATTCATTCTTCCTTATTCCTTAAATCATGGAATACACAACAGGTACAATGCACCACTTATTGACATGTCATTAAGATATTATTTAACTGTCCAAATCATTCATTTATTCATCAATATATAAACATCATAATCATATTAAGGTTTTTCATTACTTAAATAACGTGTTTTCCTAAAAATATAACTTTATACAATAAAAATATCCCGATACAACTCATCATGTAATCTCAAATACATAATTAAAATGTATTGTAGTAAAATAATTATATATTACATAATTCTTATTAACATTAAATTACTTATGAATTGATAAAGTAACATAATTATTTAATATAATATTATTCATTCCTCTTCATCTGTGGAAATTTTATAACTTGATCATTATCTAATAGCTTCATTTTCAGTATATACCATTAACACATTAGACATAAATTGTCATAGTGTCTCGTATACATGATATTGAAGCATTGTACATTGGAATAAATATTCATTTCCATTAAATCATTAACTTGGGGTACTTTTACTCTACAAAAATAACAAAATCTCATTCCCTTGTAGAATTTACCTCAGTGATTCATTCAACAATAATCTAGGTTGGGGATATAATTCATTTACTTTTTCAATTATCCATATTTTTCCATTATTTCTTCTACTAATCTCAATTACCTTAAAATACATTGGGCTCATAGAATTCATTAAATATCTTGTTAACACATGTTACTATTTTTTCATAGTATTCAAATACTTAGGATACTATTTCCCTTTGATGTGTTGGTTAATTACCATGAATGTTATGATCATTTTTACTATATGAATCACATGCATTGATGGAGTTATCATTCCTTATACTAGGTACCATTTCTAATGAATTTCATATAATGGACAATCCAATAAAGGTATAAAATATATATAACTATAAATATGGTATAACACCTCACATAAATATATACATAGCTAATATCATCATAATATATACATATTCTTTAGTGAAACAATTATATCTAAATCATTCAAAATTAAAGGTAACTAAAATTTGAAAAATTTTACAAATATCCCATGGGAGTGTCAAACTAGGTGCATAGTGAGTCCCTTTGTGGTGTACAACATTACCCTGAGTCGGGAACAATAAACCTTAATAGAGTTATAATCATAAGTACATCCTTTGTAGAAGCACATCGACTAGTAGTATCATAAAAGTGAAATATTTCTATTAATACCAACAAAATTTCTACATTAAAAAAATTATAATATGTTATTCTATAAATATACTCAATTTCAATCATAGGGTGTTTTTCCCAAATCTAAGTTATATAAATCTAGATTCCATGGTTGTTTCTAAACCTCATGTTGATACCAATTATATCACAATAACCCCAGGTGATTAGATCATGTGCATATTTTATGACATTAGAATGATTAAAATTTCTCAAATACTAAATAAAAGTTATATTTAGATATATGTGAAATCAATATAACAAAAATTTTAACCATAAAACATAGGATAAAAAAATTAAACATGTCTCCCAATAAATTAAAATGAGCTTCATCCATGAATTCATATTCATTTATTTCTTCCTCATAAGATGGGAAAATAAAAATAATAAGGGTGTGCTCAAATGATCAGTAATTTTATTTAATGTGGGAAAAATATTGAATCGATAAAATTAAATTTACATGATACGGTATGTAACTGATAACACATACCATAAAGAAAATACGGAAATATAATTATGGAAAGTTGACAAACATAAACCCATTCTCGATAAATAAATAAATCACAATGAAATGTATCCCTAGATATATAGATGAGTAATCTCATGGATGAAAAATAACATGAACAAAATGAGGAAAATTATTATTTATAGATGTGACGTCTGAGGCACATGAAAACATGTTACTATGATGACCCTTCATAAGTTGGTTTAAAACTATGTCTAAAATCACGTTTTATTTAGTCTACTAATATATATTATGAGAAAATATAAATGCATTGAGGGGTTATATAATGTCTGGGACACACCTGTCTAAAAAAGTATAAAAATTTTATTAAATAAAATAATAAAATGAATATAATTTCTTATATAAAATATGTTCAGAATAAAGAATATGGACTTATGAATAATTTCCCAAATACTAAAATAACAGACAAAGTAGATATCATATGTTAAATGGAATAGGTTTTATGAAATACTAATATGAATTATTTCTGAAAAATTAATATTCAAGTAAATTTTTAGTTAAAAACCATTTAAATTTTTTTTATTAAACATGAGGCTAAAAATCACATAAGTAATTCAGATTTCAATAAATATCATTAAAAAATAATATTTTAGGAATTTTAACATTAAACATATCAATGTTTCCCATAAAAAATTAATCATTTAATTAATAATAACCATTAAGGAATTTTATTCATACCACAATGTTAATGAATTAATGATATAATGTATTGAAGGGAATGTAGATACACTATTCAAAAAATGTAATTTGTGTATATGTCGTAAGCCTAATGAAAAGGAAAATAATTGAAGATTCCATTATATTAAACATTTATTTATTGGTTAGTAACTATCCTATTTTTTATTTGTTTAAAATATGTTACTATCTTATAGAAGAACAATATTAATATTTATTATATCATATATTATCATATTATAATATCTTATTACCCATTTAATTATATCTATTAATTATTTTAACTATTTCATGTGTTAATTTTCATGTTTTTGAAGAATGATTTTACTTTTTATTCATTTTTATTATTACATATATCATTTTTTAATCATATAATGAATTTTAACCATGAATTTATTATCATATATATCAAATATATATGTATCTTTATTTTTCTATGGTCTTTGGTGTTTAGATATTTACTGCATGGTTCAAGGAGATGGTAGGCCATACATAGGCATGAACACAACTTTCATTTCACTATCCTACATAAATATTGAATGAAAAAATGCTGCATATTTATATAATAATTAAATTAGAATATATATTTCATATATGTTAAATTGGTTTCATAAATCCATACATTATATGTTCTTTTTATGGAATAAAGTTGTCATATCACTTTGAGGGCGCCAAATTCTACACTTCCCCAAACAAAATTATCGTTTTTACAAAATATGGAATGTATAATGTTATGTTCTAAATAAAAATTAAAGAAGCATAATAACATTATAAATAACATATATATAATATATAAATAATTTTTACATCACAATGGTAACCATGATATGTGGTAATGAAAAAATGAATAATCATCATTTCGTGAGGCAGTAGTTCACTATACATCGAAACTATATTTTTCTTACACATTAGATAGGAATGTGAGTATGTTTTGGTCATAAACCTTGTATAAAAATATCCTACTATAATTATTATTATTAATTCTATTATTTAATCAAATAATAATAAGATTTTATGTGGTGGAGAATGAAAATAAAACTAAAAAGATTAAAGAGGTTTGTTACCTATTAAGTGGGTAACTCCCTTTGGTTTTTACAAAAAAAAAATCCATAGATTTATTTATGCCTAAATGGAGGTTTCTAAGTCAAAATGTGCTATTTTAGGAGAATATTTTTATAGATGTTGGAGATTCCAAAGTTTCTAGTGGGATGTAAATAATTAGATGTGTTCTATCCTTTTTATAGAGGAGGGGGTGTCAAAATTGAAAATACCAAGAGGAATATATTTTAATGGGAGGTCTACCTTACCTAAAGATCATAAAAAGGGGAAAATAATGGATTAAAGGATAATCATGTTTTATTCAATCCTCTAACTGATAAAAAATTTTGATTTTTAATAATTTGAATCCACATCTTTAACGACCCCCATAATTTTTCAATTGGTTGTGGTTAAAGCATATAGTTTTCTAATTAAATTAATTTAACCAATAAGGATGAAATAAATATTTATATTATTTTATAATATATAGGTAATGAAGTATTAAATGGATATCTGACGTAGAAAATTAATCAATTATTGGGAAAATAATTTCTAAATAAACCATTGTGACGCGATAAAATACTGCAAAAACCCAAACTATGCTAACAATGTATTTACAATATATATGTCAATTGTATAATAATAAAATTTAAATTGGTCCATTAATATAAAATATAAAATTGTTTTTTACCCTTATAAATAAATTGGACAAATATTTTATTTTTCTTAATTTAAAGCATCTAATTTATACCATGTATTATAATAAATAACAATAATGTGTATTTGACATTACATTTTTTATTAAATTTAAATAAATATCAGAAAAAATGGGATATCAAATATATTATTTTAATAAATGGAAAAAATGATATATTCATTCTAAAAAGATAATTAATGAAATAATTAAATAAATATACTTATCTTTTAATATTTATAGTATCAAATAATTTAGTTAATTATTATGTAAATAATCAATATGTCCACATTTCTTAAGGATTTGAAGTATCAAAATAATTTATAAATGTTTTTATAAAATATTAGTATAATAATAATCCATTTATATTTGAAAAGTATATCTAAAACTAAAAAATTATGTATTTACATATATTTATGTTTTATAAATGATGAAGGTATGAAAACTTCTATTTTTGTCATTTTCCTTAAAAAACCTTTTATATACGGATCTCTCATTTAAATATATCTCCTTAACCATTAACTATTTAACAAACCTAGTATATGGTCGATTTATTTCCATAGAATTGATTTTTAGAAATATTCCACGACATTTTTGGTCCTTTAGAAATAGTATTTGTCCCTTATTAAGATTAAAGGAAACATAATGAACAGAATTTCATTTAATCTCTTTCACTAAGATTATTTTTCCAAAAAATAATATTTATCTTATTATTCAAAGAATATAATATTTATTACAACTAATAATGTTTTGTTTTTAAAATTAAAATCATAAAAGTGGGTTAAATAATATTGACACTAGTCTCACAGATGGGAATGTAAACTTGTTTTAGTAGATAAATGTTCTAATGATTATTATATGTTTATATTATATCCCATAGAGAAGTTTATTATAATAAATTTTTTTGAAATAATATATGTATAATTGATCTTATAATAAGTTATATAAAATATAAAATATTTTTTACACCAATCATTATTTAATAGAAATTGTTGTTCTAAATAAATTATAGTAATTATTAATATTCATCAATGAATAATGATTCTCAGAAAAATCCTAGAAATTCATCCCAAGAAATATTTTAAAGTATCAATTAAAAACTATTTTTATTTTGAAAAATAAAATTCATAAAGGTGTATATATTTTTTAAAAAATATTAATTAATATGTAGTAAAACTATGTCTAGCGTATAATGGATGATATTTCAGTTTTGTGTATATCATATGTTTAATGTTATCTATAATGCATAATACAAACAAAATTATATTTATTAAAAAACAAAAATATTGTAGTGTTACATTATAAGGTAGAAAATATTATAGAATTTGGTATGATCCTCCTATAATAACCTCCATGATAGAGTAAATTCCACCAATCCAATACATTATTTGGGGACACTTGAGAAAAAATATCCCAATCATTGATGAATCCACATATAGTCCACATTATCGCAAAAAATTCCTTATTAAATGTACATTATGAGCCAATAAATCAAATATTGATAAGATTTATAATATATTGAAACATCAAATAACCCCATTCGTGGATCATTAATTCCCTATGTGAACCTCCACATTCAAATATTATAATAAATTTTTTATTATAAACACAACAACAAAACAACATAGAAACTCTCAAAACACTATAGTCATCAATCTAGTGAATATATGTACATCTTTATTTCACACTCAATAATTTTATAATAGACCCAAAATTATCCTAATTGAATTAAGAGGTTTTTTCTCTATATCTCGTTTTTCATAATCCATATACGATTTTATGGAGACAATACATGATATTTGGATATCATTTATCACCTATCATATAACAATATATATCATATAACAACATAATAATATAGCTATTCCTCAATATATCCTAATTTAATTTATGTTAAATGATACATAAATATAGACTACCAATTGACTTATTTATTATCAAAGATGAATACAAGTTGTTTTTGGAAAGTAAAATTGTTTTCAATTGAAAATGAATAAGAAATGTAAATGAGTTATAATGTGACTATTGTGGAGATACTATTATATTAAATGTCATGTGTTAGTTTTACTGATAATGTCACATTAATTTCAATAATTATGTGTCTCTAGATGAAAAAGGTTTAAAAAAGAGTCCATGAAAAAATATTGGGGTTTAATGTTGTTTGCGAATTTGTTTGATGTTTTTTTCTCTATGTATTATTTATTTTTTCCTTTTTAATGGAGTTTTTTTAAAAATACCTTACAATAACAGTGAAACATGTGGTATCTAGGTAAAACACAATTATGCTGGAAACCAATATCAACCAAAATTGTGTCTATGAGATTGAAAATTAACCTTAATGGGGTGAAATTAGGCAAAAAGTTGTTTTTGAGGAGCCACAATGAGGGGAGTCAGGATTTGGGAAGAGGTAGATGCAATGAGATAGTCCTAGGAGGAGTTTGGATTGACTTGTGATAACCAATTATAAGCCACATTAGATGTAGCTTCTAATAAAAAGGTTTGATCAACTCCCAATTATTTCATTTTGGGAAAACATATGATATTGTTCATATATTTTAAATCATATGAAAGCAAGTAATGTTGTTTGATAGAAACGATTTGGGATGTTGGTTCAAGATTGTGTGTAGTCTTCTACAACAAGATGATCTGGGTGTTCTTCATGCATAGAAATTTTTCAATCCATATTGATGAATCATCCAACCATTATTTAGAGGTATATTTTATTGTATGGTTTATTCTAATATGATTTCATTCACATTAAGATCAATTTTTATGTGGTTATGAGGATCAAAATGACAAGTTTCAATTTGTTGAAAATATTGTTTTTTCAATTAATGGTGATTTCTTTGATCATGATGCATTGGAATATGTAGTGCAAAAGAGATGATTAAATATATGTACCACCATGTTTTTTTGAATAAACAGTTCAATGATCATTCCTATAATAAACATATAGTAGTTTATTTTCATAGTTGAACCTGTCACATATCCAACAGTGCCTTTGGAGAGAAAAAAGAGTGGAGTGATATCTATGTTTTCACATCATTGAATCCATATGATTGAGTTGAATCAAAAATCATGTGATCACATGATGATTATATGAGTTACTTTAACAATTGTTTGAGAAATATTCACTGATTTTTTTTATTTTAATAAGACTATAAATATAAAGATGTTTGAGAGTTTGCGGACCTATTTACAAGGTTTATTTATGAACTCACATAAACTATTATAGAATATTGAATCTAGAAATCATGAGTACTGATTATTGATAAATATTCATTTTTATGTTTAATATATTTTTATGATAATGAATATATTTTCTATTTTTGTGAAGTTATTTATTTGTTGATATTGGATATAGTAATTATTATTTTGTGTAGTGGAAGAGACATACCATATTGATTTGTGAGGTGGAAGTAGACACAACATACTATTCCATGATATAAAAATAAAAAATATCTATGAATATCATATTCATGTGTTTAGTGATGAATATATATGTATAACATATATTTATATTCGATGATCATGAGAAATATTAATTAATGGATTAACATGTTTTTTGAGATGATTTAGTACCTACTTGAATCATATTGAACAGTGTGTGAATAACTGATTTTACAATCATTCACACATCATTTGAAGAAGCTTGTGGTTGTTTGTGTAAGAATGATGTTAATGTATGAGTAATAAATTAAATGATTTAGTATTTTTTATAAGTTGGATTTAAAGGATGAGTGGAACAAATTCAAAATTTATCAATTATTTGAGATATTTTTTATGAATGTGAAATAGTTGTTTCATAATTATTGAATACCATGAATGATACAATATTTACATGACTAATTATTTATATACATGCATGCAGATAGGTGATTGAACATGAAATATATTCCATTATGGTATATAATATCAATATATATTTGATACTGACATCGGAACATAATTTTTTATGCCATTCAGAAAGAAATCATATTTGAGTACTAAGGGTTTAGTGAGGCTGGGTTATTAGATGAAGAAATAGTTATTTACTGGGTAGTGTTTTACTATGGTAGATGACTTCTTATTAGTGATAATAACTAATTGTGAATGATTAAAATTAATGTAATGGTTTTAAAACATTTTATGATCTAATCTGATATACTATACCCATAGAAGAATATCATATGATCATATGATAAGTGGATATGAATGTCAAAAGAATAAGAAGTATCTCATGACTAGGGGATTATATAGTTTCAAAAATGTCTGTAGAGACTTCATGTATAAATATCAAATAGTTAGGGTGTGTAACTAACTGAGGTTGAATTCATAGGCAAATAAGGGGTATAACCCAAATCAACAAGGGGATCGACTACGAGGGTGTATAACCATCTGGTACCTAAACATTTGTAATTGATAAGAATATAATAATGGAAAATCATTCTTGGGGGGGTCAAACCAACATTTCAAGGATTCAGGTCTTAGTGGAAAACATCCTCAAAATAAAATTTTATGTTTTTAATTTACATTATGCATTTCATTTATGGTGAACATATCATAACAGGTGACAATAGATTAAAAAAAGGAAAAAATAATTTATTGAAATAGGTAATAGAAAAATACCCCCTACCTTTATAGTGGGACTACCAGGTCCAAGGACACTTAAATTAATATTACAGAACAATCAACCAATGGTTGGATCAATTTTACATATCTAGATATTTTTATAATATCTAATGATGTTTATATTTTAGTTTCCAGAAAATTTAAAATAGAATCATATGAAATATCATATATCTAATAATACTATTCAAAATGTTTTTCTTTAGTTAACTCATAGATAAATAGTAAGAAAAATATTTTTAAGGATGATAAAAAATAATTCATCGAAAAATTACGATCAACTATTAGTTAAAGGAAATCAGTGTGCTAATTATTTTTAAAAATATGTTTATTAAAATTATGAAGAATAAAATTAAATATCTAATGATGAATTGATAAATTCTAAAATTAGAGGTCATAAGGAAAATGCTTGTAGATATTTGGCCACATATTTGACTAGAGATGTCAGGGAATATTGGTATAATTAAATAAAACCTGATGAATAATAAAATACTATGGATAATAAATTCCCTATAAATTATGGAATATTCAAAACTTTTACAAAGTCTATGAAATAAATATATGAAAAAATATCTTTATAATGAAATATATACTAGAGATGTTGATGAATTTGAAAATAAAACTTCATATATATATTTGTTTAAAATGGTTTTAATTGAAGTTGTCAAAGCACTTGAAAAGATTTATAAAACATCTATAAATTTCACAGAGCTTTAGATAAATGATAATGTAGAAAGAATAGCGGATAATTATATTTCATTATAAAAGGAAAATAAGATTATGGTATATGAAATTTAGAAGGTGATGATTCAGGGGGATGAAAGGGAAAAAATAGTTGAAGAAGAGGTGACTTATATTAATAGATATGGTTTTGATTTAGAAGAGAAAATATTAAATATGGAATAAACCCATCTTTGGACATCCCATGATTATAAGAAAATAAGTATTTCCATGTATTCATCATTTAAAATTCATAATTCAAAAAATGATAAATCTAATTGAATATAGAGATTCATATTATCCAAGTCTTAATATATTATGGGATCTTTAAAGAATGTTACCCATTTTCTGGATAAATATTCATTTACTAATGCTGAATTTTACTAGTATGAATTCAACAAAAATATATGGAAAGACATTGGTGATGAAAAATCTCCAAAATCAATAACAACATTCAATATAGAGGTAAATAAGGGTAGTAATTAATTTTTCCCATATAATTAATAGATGAATAAATGTGATACCCATAAGAGAAAAATGTCTACGAATGTTCGAAACCTCTATAGATGAAGACATCAATATTGTTTGGAAAATACTAGTATTGTTGGATGTTTGAGAATCATGAAATTAATTGTTGTAATGATATGACATCATATAAAAACTATATAATTCTTGTATTTAGGGGGTGAAAAGATAAGGATCATTGGAAACCTATAAAATATATACATAACATATAGAATTTGAATCATTTTAACAACATCAGATAAGATTCTATTGATAATTATGGCGATTATTGAAATCCATGTGGTCATTGTTATGATGTGTTCTTGTTTTTTCAATCATGATAAAATAATATGTTGATGAAAATATAAGACCGCATCAAAAATTAAACCAAGTAATAAATAAATATGACATGTCATCCTTCAAATTTGATAAGGAGAATAATATTAAAAAAACTCTCATGGATTTTGTGAAAAGTGTTTTACTGAAGAAATTTTATTTCTCTCGTGGTAAAAAATTTCACATCATGAAGCATTGTAAATTTTCCATCGACATAAACACTAAATAATGAAATAGTTAATCAATGAAATTAGCAATTATGATGTGGAAAAATATGTTTTCTTAGGGAATGATGAATCTTATAAAGAATATGAAAAGTCACATAATAGATGTATCATGTTTAATTTCAATGTTGATTATGACCAGTGATATATTTAAAAACATTGAGGTGCACTATTATTGGATTGTTTATGTTTTAGAGATGTTGTCTTGAAGAACACATAGAAATCATTCATGGATTTTAGTGTTAGGAAAACAACGTCCATACCCAAACTAAAGACCGGGCATTTTATAAATGAACGATATCTCAAAATCATGAAAAGTTTTTGGAGGGAATAAATGTGGAACAAGAAATGAAAACTGAAACTGCTTTGTCAGAAAATCAGACAAAGCATTTTTTTTGTCAAAAAAGTGTGGGTTGAGAAGAATCTCACATCCCTGTTTCTCTTAAATTGGGTTTTAAATAACAACCATATTCTTATATATATATATATTGTTTGTTTTTAATCTATGGAATTAAAGTTGAAACATATATTCATGGTTTTACAATTATTTTATTTAATCTTTGAATGTCTTATAAATGTTATATTATCCATCATGTAGTTTTATTGGAATTATGATTCCACTTCTCAAATATATAATTATAATAATAATAAGATATTTGGAGTTTACTCAATGAAACATATTATTAATATGTTTTGAGTTAATCGATTGATGAGTATAACACAAGATTGACCACTATATAATTATATAAAAATGTATATCTTATGTGTATCATGATTTATTTTGATGTATAAATATGATAATTTTAAAACAAAATGTCTAAAAATTATTGATATTTACCATTTATGTATGTTGGTTGATTTCTCATATTATTAGGAAACAAGATCCTCAATTCTAAAATATGTTATATATTTTTTGATACCAAAGTGAAAGTAAATTATAAATGGGAAATTATTTTGTCACTATAATTTTGGGAATATGCTTTTTAATATATGTACCCATGATTAGTTTTAAACAAGTTGATAAATTAATGAATGAATGTTTTAGTGATTAGTATCGCATGCTTGATGATTATTTATTGAATTGATCTCAAAATTTGAGCTGTTTTATATTCAACAGACAATAGATTTTCAAATATACATTGAGATTAATAATCATATAACATTAATAAATTATTACTGATTCCATCAATTTTTAAACTCAATTATATTATAATTATTTGAAGAGAATATGATATTTTTAAAACATTAATTATGGAAATATAAATTCTATACAATACTTATATCTTGGTATTTATTTATAATAATGGGTAGAGGGTATCATTTAAATTTAAAGCAATGTTTGTATTAAATACAAATATTATGCACATGATGAATAATTAATATGTTTTCTAGGCACATTTTTTCAATTGATGAATAATATGGATAGTCTATGAGTTTTAATGTGACAATTGTATATATGGTCATATGTTTGAATACATGTTCCCATGTTATATATAATGGAATATTGAACTCATAATGTACTATAAATAAGTTGAATAAATTATTAAAATTATTCCATGCAAAATAATTATTGTTTTATGTTGTTTCTAATTATCTTCTATGTTGGTTGTCTTTGTAGCATATAATTTTTTTAATTTTTTTGTTTACTAATAATATAGAATACAATCATGCGCCAACATAGGAGATCCAGGTACAACACATAGTAGGTGGGAACTAGGATTAACCATAGTTTCAGAAAAAAAGATAATTGTGGGACTTTCATGGAACTCCAAGATTCAGAAGGAAGAACACAGATCCATTTTTGGGGTGAAATAAAAGGTTAAGGGGGTACATCAATGGTGTCTTGCTAAGAGGTGTTTATACTGACTATAATTGTACATCAAATGGCAGTATCTCTAAAAACATGGAGGAATATCATGTTATCATCATATTATTGAATTATATATTCTAAAAAGAATGAAGGATCATGTGATTGGGGGGTCTAAAAGGTTTTTTATGTAGATATATAGACAAACTGTATAAGCAATCGAACTTCTGGAGTATATTGCTGATCAAGGAAGAGTTTATTGATTTCTAGGGGTATAACAGGATTCAGTTAAAGGATCGAATAAGTGGTGTATAACTAGTTTATTCCAAAACAATTGTAATTTACAATTAATATTATAGTGGAAAATCCATGTCAGGGGGACTAACCATCGCAGAATGCATGTAGGTATTACTAAAAAACCATGTAAAAATACTATGTAACAGGATAAATTTACTTTTTGCATTTCATGAATGATATAATCATTTTTTATAAGATAGAGTTTTGATTTAAATGGCGAAAAAGAATATCGTTAAACATGTCATAACTGATTCACCCAAATTTGTGTGTTTTTATGATCCATATAGACTTAACAAAAAACTAAATCCCCCTAGGGTTACACATCTAGCTGAATAAAACATTCATATAGGATAATTTTGGTCCAAATATGTACCTCATAAGTAATATATTAAAAATTTATAAATTGATCAATAAATATTGAAAATATGTCTAATTGTATTAATGTTATTATATATATATCTAGTTGATAGGATTGATCTAATAAATAATTAAAAAAGGCATTGGGTTAGAATATCGAAAAAAAGAAAAAAATTACAAAAAAATTGATAAAAAAATTCACAATGAAGGAAGCGAATGAATGGGATGCATTTGAAACATTTGAGTTCCTCCACCATCAAGAATCATGGAAGAATATTTAATAGTATTTTAGAAAAGGATCGAAATCCTAAATATACTCTTTATTTAGTATAATGAATTCAATGTCTCAATAAATAGGATGGTTGTATATAATTCATACTTGAAATAGGGGATTTCACCCAGAAATCATTGCTAAACTAAAAATATCAACTAATATATCTATACACTACACAAAGTATCTCAAACTCTAACTACAATTGTCAATGAAAAGAGAAATGGATTCATATCAACATCAACTTCCATGGAATGGACTAGGGATTGTGAAATTAAGGTGTCCACAACTCTTGAATAAAAAAATCACAAAACGAACATTAAAATAAGTAAATTTTTCATTAAACGATATATGGCTCCCTAGGAACCGGAAACCCTATAGAATGAATTTTTCATGACCTTACCATTGCCTCTATTACCCTAGTTATGACTAAATAAATAGACATATTATACTCTTTGTGGATGGTTAGCATCATTGTTATATTATTTCCATCCATCTCTACCATCAAATGATCATATGTTTGTGTAACATAATAATTATACCTCCATTGAGATTTTTGCAATGATAGAACCCATAAAAGATAAATATACATGCACTGTTAGTTCCAAAATGTTAGATAATCACACTAATAAAGACTATATTCTATATAATAAATAAACTTGTGATCCCTTGGAAGGATTCTATGGTATACATTCCATGGCTAAGTGAGATGAATAGAGTTTGGACATATGTATACTATCTAAAATAGTTATGTCATAGAAAATAAAAACCCAAAACCAAAACACATCTACATAGAGAATATTAATAACTCTCATCTAGTTATAATATATTTCTATACATCATGAACTGAAAATAAATCCAATTATAGTACCTCAAGATATGTTCTAAATATAAATTTAGTGACTTATCCCTATAAATCTATAATTAGAGCGTCATCTAAATGTCTCACGGTGGCCACATAGTATACTAGTTGGTCAGTATAATATATGATCATATTTTAAATATGGATCGTGAACTAAGAAGTTTTGTAACTACCACTATAAAGTGTAATAAGAAACCAATATATGGATAGGCTTTGTGTTTTATAATATAACATAGGTAATAACTACGCTAGAATCATCTATAATAAATAGCCAACTACTAATGATCCCTAATGAAAATAGAACCACTAAATATTTTTTTTATATATAATATCATAACCACCAATGAATGATATATCTTATACATTTTATCACTATGATAGTTAAACTCATTGAGTGTCCTCCTCAAAGTATAATGATTTAGGACTACACCAATATAATGATACATGGGTACATATTTCAAAATATATTCCCCAAAAAACTGACAAATACATGTAACTATATCCATAACATAAATATAAAAAATATAGGGACTCTTATAATACGTTTAGTGTGTGTTTAATATTAATAAATGAGGTTTAACCAAACCCTGATGTCTACCTATTTTACTAATAAGCACAAGAAAACATGATCCATGATCATTTACAAGGTATCTACCCCAATCCAGTATAATCATTCTTTATAGTCTATGTAAATGTGAAATTCCATTGTTTTTATAAAAGGGTTCCTAAAATAATTATTTCCTTATAGGAAACCATTTTATATATTACATGTTATGCACAACATACATTGTTTCCCTTCCAACCAATATAATAACCAATGGTTCCTACGAAAAAACTCTATCATATCACTTAACCAAAAAATATGATACCACTCTATCTCCCACTATAAATACCCCTCTATGTAAAACAATGAGGTTAAATTTGTAGTGATTCTATAATACCCCTACAAAAATACATTGATTTGATACATGTAATTAGGGTATATCATACACCATAAATGGGTAAATTTGTCTGTTATATTGATTAAAGAATGTGAGATAATACAAAACCACTAAAAATTATTTTTCATAATAAATAATACTAAAATAAATAAATTATATTTTCTAAAACTAGATCATATACAAATTGGAATTAAAATGTACCAAAAATAAGACCTCAATAGTGACCTTGAGGCCTGATACAATTCCTGGAATACTATCATAGTTACTAATAGAAAAATAGTTACAAACCAACTCTTTTGAACCCCCAAAATGTTTATATATTTGTTGGCTGATCATGACATGTTTACCTTGTAAATCCCACCTTGTATTTTCTCATTAAATTGTGAATAATGTTTAATATTGCACATAGAAGAAATAATGACACTTCTTATGCAATGTAATCAGCTATTATAAATTTTCAGCATCACATGGGATATCTCATTGTTTATTTCATAAAATATATTATATAATATCAATGAAATTTGAAAAATGAAGGAACCAAAATACAACATCCAATATATTTTTTCATTTTTCCCCTAATATTACATGTATTGATATTTCTATCTCTGAAATTAATGATGAATTAAAAAACTATATAATAACCCACATATTTTATGATAAAAAACTTAATCATCATCATTTCCTCCAATTTGATAGAATAATTACATATGGGGTCCACCACTTCTCGTTAGTCATGAACTATACTGAAATACTTCAAACCCTCTACTTGATTAAACTATAATAATACAATGTGTACGATTTCCAAAAAATAAATGTTTTTATAATAACCAAAACACATTATATCTCTTTAAACACACACATATATATATATATATGATAGTAACATTAAAGTAAATCATTATGTAATAATAGTTATAGGAGAATATATTATGGCAGAGGGAGGTATTATCCATTCATCATCTCCAACTAGGTTGATGTGTAAAACAATCCCACAGTGTCCATAAGGTGCCCGTTACCCTAACAATAAGGGTTCATTGATATATGATTTCACATTAAATTAGGAATATATTTAATTTTAACAAACCATAATAATTGAATCTATTGATCCTCAATGTAAACTATATCTATTATCTTTTTAAAACCTATTTATTGAATCAAATTTGAATATTTCATAGTGAAAAGTGTAATTTTAAAGTTAATATCATTTAATTATTACTCGTTGTGAATCACCATTCATAATCATCAACTCATTATCCCAATCGTAATGTCTAACGCTTCACCAAATGGGTTAAATCCTTTTATATATAATAGAGAAAAAATTTTCAATTAAATTTACATTTAATTTAATTTTTTTAAACCCAAATAAGTGTTACTCTAAGAGTAATTGCTTCATTTTTATGATATTGGTGTTATTTTGAGCTGAACAGTAAAAATGGGCTATTTCGGATTTTAAACAGTTTTAAATTATTTCAGTAGTTTGGCCATAACATTATCTAAACTACTCCACATAGAAAAATTCATTCTTTTACAGATTCAACCCATCTAGGGGTTCATTTACAATTTTTGGGGAAAAAAAGATGAATTGACCATATGGAATCTCAAAAGAAGCTCACAATTTGTCTCATTAAACTATTTAGAGTTATGCCTAGTTTTGGTGCGAGGTCCATAAATAATTCTTGGGGAGCTCAATTATTGTGATATTCAGTGGGTGGATGCTAAATGAGTTTTAGAACATCTTTAATTAAGGTATGGCCTCATGAATTTTCCGTTTTAATGATCATTATAGTATTCTAATCCGGAGGTTTTCTATTTAGCGAGTCTGACTACACAGAATAAATTATCAGAGTAAAATTGTCATAACTCTCGGAATAAATGTCCAAATATTCTGAGAGTTTGAGAGGAAACTCCCATGAGAATTATGAACAACATTGAAAAAGGGATCAATGCGTGAAAATTTCGTTTAATGAGTCTAGAATTCCACAACATTCGGAAGACAAATTCTAGCTATAATAAGAGGAGAGCTCCACCCTCTCCAAGCATCTCTAATTCCATCCCATTCCCTTTGGGACACCAAAGAGAAGAACTTTTCAGTATTCTCTTTTTTTAAAATTATTTTTCATTGTTTTATAATGCCTTTTTCTTCCCCATTTATCTCGATTACCCTTACCATGTTGGGATAAACATTTGGAGTGATTATAGTCGGGCTGGTTTATTTTTTTGTAATGCTTGAGCTTTTGGACGTAATTGCATAAAATTTCTTTTTTATTGAAAGTTATTTTCAATTTAATATTGATTATTTTATTATCAAGTGTGCTTGTTCTTGAATTTTATTTCTGTTATTTATTTTTTCCTTGGTAAAGTAATCATTATCTTTATCCACTAATTTCTGGTTTATATACGATAAAATTAACCAGGAATTATTGGTGATGTACTCGATGATAGTCAGTATGTGTAAAAGGGGTAGTGAATGTTCTTGATTGTTTTGGATAAACAAGACCCAATCAGGTATTTCCCATTTCAATTAAATATATTCAATACAACTATTTTTCACATAGAAGGAGAGTTGACCAAACCAAGATCTAGGTATGGTTTCCTCTCACAATAATAATTTCACCAAAAAGTGAGTGTAAATGATTGTGGAAACACACTTTAATAGACTAAGAAGAATAGTTTTGAATTAAATTGAACAATAATAGCATTAAAATTAGGAAACTGACCGTGACCTAATAACCTTTTTTAATATCATCGTTTTTCAATCATATGAATTTCATATTCTCTTTCAAAAACACAACATTTTTACCCTCGTTTAAAAGTGACAAACTGATTTTTTGTGGACTCTTATTCAAGAGAATTAATATGGTTAATCACTAGACTACAATTATGATATTTGAAAATTATTTTTCCATGCCCTATAATAGGTGTGCGTCAAACTTGGCGTCGTTTCCAGGGAGGTAGTGCCACAATTAAATTGTAAATATTTTTTCATTTTCAAATTAAAAAAAACATACATTTTCTATGTTCTTTTCAAATGATTATTACTTTAATTCATGGAACACGTGCCCACAAGTTCAAGAACAAGTTTATAACTCACCATGGTCTATAGAGTATAGTATTTATTTCATGGCTAAGCAAATTTTAGGAGCTCGAATCCAAATCATCAAGGAGGATGAATTAAGGGATATAATTCAAAACCATTAAGGAAACCATGAATAACCAGTATAGGAGGTTTTGGATGGATAATTAATTTATCTCCAAAATTATTTCCCATAATTTTATCAAGAAATAGTTGAGGTCCAAAAATTCATTTAACTGGTGCATCATCAAGAACAAAAGTTGTTTTAGAGTATAACAAACCTCAAGTGAAGGAACTCAAAGAGGCCATAGATGGACTAAAGGGTAAAATAGGAGGACTAACAGAATATGTCCATTCTATCCAAGAGAAATCTGAGCATGGTCTATAAGGTGAGGATCAACATGATTTTAATGAATTATTGAACGACTGTGAAGAGAAACTTGGCCTCCCAAAAGTAGAATATTTGGAACCATTTAAGGGAGAAACCACTAATGTACTGGAATTTGAAAAACAATTAGACGATCCTGAATAAGTGATTTTATATTATACTAATAATCTCCAAGAGGTGATTTCAAATGAAGAAGAGACTGAAACCAAAAAAACTGAAGGATACAATATTTTCATGAACTAATTATCTTTTGAATTTTTTGAATCTGAATTGAGTATTACAACCTATTTTTTTAATTTTTCTTACTCATCCAATACATGTATTTCATTGGAAGAAGACGATGAAAAAAATATACACGTGATGGAGAACATCTAGACATCCCTAAACATGTTGAACATTTATTAGAGGGTGTTGAAGAGGAGATCCAAGTTGATTTTTTTTTCAGGAAATAGAGACAAAATATGTAGAAATTGAAATGGACGAATTTGATATTAACACATAATGATTTAATTTTGTTCAAATAGAATTACATTCTAACATTACCTTTAATTTATCTTTTGATATAGAATACCTTAAAAACTAATAGACCATAAAGAATTTTTTGTGCAAATAGAAACCATGAAGGAAGAGGAATCATTCATTATCCTACCCCCACATTTCATGTATTATATAATTATCATAGTGGTGGATTTTTTGTGGTATCTACGTAGATTCCACAACAAAAAGGAAGAGGTGTATGCTGAAAAGAAGAATTTTTATTGGTTCACGAGCAAAAAACATCACCCACCATTAGATTGGGGGTAAAAGATTAGAACTCCCCCTCTAGAGGCAGTAAAAACCCCGAGCCCACTTGGTGGATTAATCAAAGGTTATCCTTATTTTAATATTCAATTTCTATTTTTATTGCTTTTAATAAATTTATTTTGTTACCTTTTTACATTTTTAAGTCTTCAAAGATTGACACTTAGGATCCTAACTCAACATTTCATTTCCAATAAGTCAGCTCATACCTCTTCTTTATACTTTCTTGATGTTGTGATTCATCTTAAAATTGGATTACAGGTTTAATCCACTTGAATTCATTGAGGAAACCGCATCATTAAATTGTGGGGTGGGGAACCTTTTTATTTTAGGATTTTCATATTTAGATTTTAAAAAAAATTTAAAAAAACGTGTTTTCAAATTTTAAGGTGTATAATATTCAATTTTTTGTGTGTTTTTGAAAATTTTAATATGAAATGATTATCATTACCTTTTTTGAAACCCATGTCAATGAGTGAACCAATCTATTCAATGAAACTAAGCATAAATTAATGTTAAAATGAATTTGTTTCAAGTACAAATATTTTGGAATTTCAGGAAAAGTACACTAATTTTTGAAACCCATGCCATATTTTCCAGTCTATATCATTGAAATCACTTTTTTATGAGGATTCTAAACCATATATTCATATTCTTTTCATTTAACACATTTCTTATGAGAACGAAACCATGCTTTCTTAAACCATAATTTGATTTATTCTATTAAAAACATTAGGGTTTGGAGTACATGTGTTTTAAATGATTAAGGAATTTATTTGGTTTTAATCCCACTTTTCAAAATAATCCTTTTCATTATGGCCCGCCTTTACATTTATCCTTCAGTAGACCTTAGTAACCATGAATAGCCTATTAGTTCAGCCACATTTCAGGTTAGTTTTCCCTATCCAACCTGCTCTTGGTGTGAAATTGTATGATCTAGTTGAACTTAAGTATGGGGGAAGATATCTTGTGGTGTACTGCCTCATATTGTGACACTTTTGGTGGAATGTTGAAGAGCTGATGTTTCTACAAAAAAATAAATTTTTTAATTGTTTTTCCTTGTTTGGAGCTTTAATGATAAGAGAATATATGCATTTTTGGAGCTTCTGATTTAAAAATAAAGATGTTCCTATCTAGAGAATTCATGAAAACTAATGTTTGAAAAGAAATCTTGAGCTGATTGAATGATTATGGAGCCTGTTTTATACTAAGGGGAAGATAAAGAGAACATTTTTGCGTAAAAATTAGAATCATGCAATTCTGCATCAAAAAAAGCCAAGCCCTCCTTTTCCTGTATCAGATGTTTTAACATCTAAATCCTACCAACTGAATAACACAGAACAACCCTGAAAATTCCTCATGAGAAACACATGTTCTTGACTCAAATGGGGTGGAGAAGTTGGAATTTATCAAGCCTATGGTTACTCTTGTGTGAGTTTGGATGAGGAAAGCATGTTCAACTTTTATATTTGTGAGATGAGAGAAAATTCATATGTTGTAGGAGTTTTCTATGCACGGTAGAAGAAATTAAGTGGAAATATTATAAATATTCTAAAATGGAGAACTTGAAATAATTTTTTTTGATGAGGCATGATATCTTTTTGTTTCTTGGTATTGTTTTGGTTGAACTCAATGTTATGTGTTTTGGATTTGATTTGATTAGATTTAAACTTGTCCAGGAGCCCAAGTTCTATGCAGTGGGGAATTAATAGAGAAAATATTTTCAATTATATTTACATTGAATTTAATTTTTTTATACCTAAAAAATTGTTACTCTAAGATTAATTGGTTCATATTTATGATATTGGTGTTATTTTGTGCTGAATAGGAAAAATGGTCCATTTTAGATTTTTAACAGTTTTTAATTATTTATTTAGTTTGGCGTTAACATTATCAAAATTAATACAATTTTAAAAATTCTTCCTATAATAGATTCAACACATCTGGAGCTTCATTTACTATTTTTTGACCCAAAGCTGAATTGACCATATAGTAGCTCAAAAAAATCTCACATGTATATTCATGAAAACTATTTATAGTTCTACCGAGTTTTAGTGTGGAGTCCATAAATAATATTTGGGGGCCCAATTTTTGTGATATTCGGTGGGTGGCTGAGCAAGGAGTTTTAGAACATATGTAATAAATGGAAGGTCACGGTAATTTTTCTTTTAAAGGGTCATTAGAGTATCCTAATTTGGAGTTTTTCGATTTGGAGAGTCTGACTGGATAGAATAAATGCTCAGAGGAAAATGATCATAACTCTGAGAATATAAATCAAAATCCACTATGATTTTGAGGGGAAACTCCCAAATGAATTATGAACAACATTAAAGAAGGGATCAATGTTTGAAGATGTCATTTAATGGGGCTCTACTGTGTCAACATTTTGGGGGACAAATTCTGGCTATAAAAGGAGGAGAGCTTCACCCTCCCAAATCATCACTCATTCTATCTCATTCCTTCTAGGACACCAAGGAGGAGAACTTTTCGGCATTATAATTTATTTATTTTACTTTTAATTTTTTGACAAAGCCTTCTTCTTCCCCATTCATCTCTATTACCCTTACCATGGTGGGGAAAACATTTGGAGTGACTGGAGAAGGGTTTGTTTTTCTATTTTGTAATGTTTGAGCTCTTGGAAGTAATTGAATGAAATTTCTTTCTTTTCAAAGTTATTTTCAATTTAGTATAGTGTATTTTATTATGAAGTGCGATCATTCTTAAATTTAAATCAGTTATATATTTTTTCCTTGGTAAAATAATCATTATCTCCCTCCAATTTTTTTTTGTTTATATATGTTGGAATAAACAAGGAATTCGTGGTGAAGTACTCAACGGTCGTCAGTACGTGTAAAATGGGTAGTGAATGTTCTTGATTGATTGGGATAAACAAGAACCGATCAGGTATTTCCTATATCAATTAAGGATATTCAACACATCTATTTTGAAAATGGAAGGAGAGTTGACCAAACCGAGATCTTGGTAAGGTTTTCTCTCACAATCATAATTTCACAAAGGAGATGAGAGGAAACGATTGAGGAAACTAACATTAATCAACTATGAAGAAGTGGTTTGAATTGAATTGAACAAATATAGAATTACAATTAAAAAACTGATCCCAACCTAATCACCCTTTTTAATATCATAGTTTTTCAATCATTTGAATTTCAAATTTTATTTCAAAAACACTACATTTTTACCCTCATTTAAAAGTGACAAACTGATTTTGTGTGAACTCCTTATCGGAAGAATTCCTATGGTCAATCACTAGACTTCTCTTAGGAATTTTAAAAATAGTTTTTCTATGCCCTATGACAAGTGTGAATCAAACATGACGTCGTTTCCGGGGAGGTAGTGCCACAATTAAATTGTAAATATTAGATGTTTTTCAAATTAAAAAAAACAAAAAAAAACATTTTCCTTGTTGTTTTCAATTGATTATTTCTTTAATTCATGGAACACATACCCAAAACTGCAAGAACAAGTTTCCAAATCACCATGGTCTATATTGTATAGTATTTATTTCTTGGCTAATCATATTCTGGGAGCTCAAATCCAAATCATCAATGAGGATGAATTAATGAATCTAATTCAAAAAATCAAAGGAATCCTTGAATACCAGTGTTTGAGGGTTTGGATTGAGAATTACTTTATCTCAATGAGAATTTTCCAGAATTTAATCATGAAATTGTTGAGGTACCAAATGATATTTCACAGGTGCTTCCATGAGAAGAAAAAGTAGTTTTAGAGTATAACTAATATAAAGTGAAGGAATTCAAAGAGGCCATAGAAGGACTAAAGGGTAAAATATTAAGGCTAACAGAATATGTCCATTCTACCAAGGAGAAATCAGATCCTGATCTTCAAGGAGGGGATCAACATGATTTGAATGAATTTTGGAACGAGTGTGAAGAGCAAGCTGGCCACCCAAAAGAAGAAGACATAGAACCATTTAAGGGAGAAACCACTAATGTAGTGGAATTTGAAGAACAATTAGAGGAGTCTGACAACCTGCTTTTATCTTTTACTACTTAACTCATAGAGGTGATTTCAAATGAATAAGATATCGAAGACGTACTAACTCAAGGAGATAATCATTTTATGAACTCATTATCTTTTGATTTTGTTGAAACTAAATTGAGTATTACCTCCCCTTGTTTTAATATTCTTGACTCATCCAATACATGTATTTTTTTGATGGAAGAAGATGAAAAATAAGATGCACCTGATAAAGAACTTCTGGAGCTCCTCGAACATTATGGACATTTATTGTAGGGTGTTCAAGGCGAGATCCATGTAGATTTTTTTGAGGAAATAGATGCAAAATATATAGACATTGAAATGGAAGAATTTTATATTAAAACATCATGATTTAATTTTTTTCAAATAGAATTACATTCTAACATTTCCAATGATTTTCTTATTTATATAGTATACCTTCAACAACCACTGGAGCATAAAAAAGTTGTTGTGCAAGTGGAATCCAAGAAGGAAGTGGAATCATTCCTTATCCTACACCCACCTTTCATGTATTATATAATTCTAATAGTGGTGGATTTTTTGTGCTGTATACTTATATTCAACAACAAAAATAAAAAGGTGTATGCCAGAAGGAAGAATTTTTATTCATTCATGAGCAAGAAACCTTACCCACCATCAGATTGGGGGTAAATGATTTGAACTGCCCCTCTGGAGGTAGTCAAATCCCAGGGCCCACATTGGGGGATTAAACCAAGGTTTACCCTTATTTTCTTATTCAATTTCTATTTTCATTTCTTTTAATAAATTTCTTATGTTATCTTTTTACATTTTTAGTTCTTCAAAGAGAAACACTTAGGAGCCGAACTCAATGTTCCATTACAAGTAAGTCAAGTCGTACCTAACCATTATACATTCATGATGTTGTGATTCATTTTAAAATTGGCTTACAGGTTAATTCCACTTGAATTCATTGAGTAAACTGCATAATTTATGTGTGGGGGAGGGAACCTTTTTTGTTTATGATTTTCATTTGTTTTTTTAATAATTAATAAAGCGTGTTTTCAGATTTTTTGGTGTTTATTTTTCAATTATTGGTGTGTTATTGAAACATTTAAGATGGTATGATTATCATTACCATTTTTGAAACCCATGGCAATGACTAAACCAATCTATTCCATTACACATAAATTAAATGAATTCTGAAATGACATTGTTTCAAGTTCAAATTTTTTGGAATTTTATGAAAAAATACACTTATTTTTGAATCCCATTCCATATTTCATTGTCTATATCATCGAAATCACTTTCTTGTGAGGCTTATAAACCATTTTTGTCATATTCATTTCATTTGAATGATTTCTTGAGAGAACCATATTGTTCTTGCTTAAACCAGAATTTGATTTACTTCTTTTAAAACATGAGGGTTTGGGATACATGTGTTTTAAATGATTTAGGAATTTATTTGGTATTAAGAACCATTTTCAAATTAATACTTTTCATTATGTCCCTCCTTTGCATTTATCCTTATATAGCACCAAGTATCCATGAATATCCTGTTAGCTTAGCCACATTACAAGCCAATTTTACCTATCCAACCTGCTCTTGAAGTGAAATTGAATGATCATGTTGTACCGAAGTGTGGAGTAAGATATCTTGTGGTGTACTAACTCATTTGGTGATACTTTTGGTGTAATTATGAAGAGATGATGTTTATACTAAAAATTTCAATTTGTTAAAAGTTGTTCCTTTTCTAGAGTTTTCATGATAAGAGAAGATGTGCCTTTTTGGAGCATCCGATGTTAAAAGAAAGATGTTCCTATCTGGAGATGTCAAGAAAAATTATTTTTGAAAAGAAATCAAGAGCTAATTAAATGATTATGGAGCCTGATTTCTATAATGTGGAAGAGAAGGAGACCATGTTTGAGTGATAATTAGAATCTTGCAATTTTTCTTTAAAAAGAGCCAAGCCCTCCTTTTTCATCCATAGATGTTTTAAAATCTAAATCCTACGAACCAGAAGAAACAGAACTACCATGAAAATTCCGCATGGGAAACACATGTCCTTGACTTAAATCGGGTAGAGAAGTAGGAATTTATCAAGCCTATGGTGACTCTGTTGTGTGTTTGGATTAGAAAATCCTTGTTCAACATTTATATATGTGCGATTAGAAACATTCTTGATGGTAGGTGTTTTGTGTGCATGGGATATGTAAATCAAGTGGAAATATTTTAAATATTCCAAAATGGATAACTTGGAATAATTTTTTTTATGAGGCATGATATCTTTTTGTTTCTTGGTATTGATTTGGTAGAACTCATTAGTATGTGTTTTCCATATGATTTGATTTGATTTCTTATTGTCTAGGAGTCCAAGTGCTATATGAGGTGGAATTGATAGAGAAAATATTTTAAATTAAATTGAAATTTAATTCAATTTTTTAACCCACCGAAGTGTTACTCTTAGATGAATTACTTCATTTTATTGATATTGGTGTTCTTTTGAGCGGAACATTAAAAAATGGGCCACTTCGGATTTTTAGGAGGCTTAAATTAATTCTGTAGTTTGGCCATAACATTATCTACACTAATAAAATTGAAAATTTAGTCCTTTTATAGATTCATCACATCCAGAGCTTCATTAAGTATTTTTGGACCAAAAGATGAATCGACCATATGGTAGCTCAAAAGAATCTCACAAGTTGTCTAATGAAAACTATTTACCGTTCTTTTGAGTTTTGGTGTGGAGTCTATAAATAATTATTTGGTTCCCAATTGTTGTTATATTCGGTGAGTGGACACAAAATGAGTTTTATATTATCTTTCATGAAGTGAAGACTGTGGGAATTGGTCGTTTTAAGGGTCATTAAAGTATCATATTCCGAAGGTTTCCGATTTGGCGAGTCTAACTAGACAGAATAAATTCTCCGAGTAAAACGGCCATAACACTCAAACTATATGTCCAAATCCGATGATATGTTGAGGAGAAACGACCAACAAAATTATGAACAACATTAAAGAAGGGATCAATGCATGAAGATGTCATTTAATGGGGCTAGAACGCGTAAATATTCTGGGAGAAAAAATTCTGGCTATAAAAGGAGGAGAGCTCCGCCCTTTCAAAGCATCTCCTATTCCATCTCATTCCTTTGGGACACCAAGGAGGAGAAATTTTTGGCATTCTCCTTTATTGTTTAAATTTTAACTGATTTATAATGCCCTCTTATTCCCCATTCATTTATATTACCCTTACCATGGTGGGATAAACATTTGATGTGATTGTAGAAGGGTTGATTTTTATTTTGTAATGCTTGAGTTCTTGGAAGTAATTGAATGAAATTTAATTCTTCTTCAAAGATGTTTTCAAATTAATATAGAGGATTTTATTATCATGTTTGATCATTATTGAATTTTAATTCCGTTATTTATTTTTTCCTTGATAAAATAATCATTATCTCCCTCTACTAATTTTTGGTTAATACACGATGGAATAAACTAGGAATTACTTGTGAAGTATTCGATGATCGTCAGTACATGTAAAAGGGATAGTGAATGTTCTTGATTGTTTTGGATAAACAAGACCTGATTGGGTATTTCCCATTTAAATTAAGGATATTTAATACAACTATTTTGCACATGGAAGGAGAGTTGACAAATCTGGTAAGGTTTTCTCAGACAATCGTAATTTCATCATGAAAGTGAGAGTAAACGATTGTGGAAACATACTATAATAATCTTAGAAGAAGTGTTATGAATTAAATTGAAAAAGGATAGCATTACAATTAGAAAACTGAACCTAGCCTAATCACACTTTTTAATATCATAGTTTTTCAATCATTTTATTTCAAAATTTTCTTTAAAAACACAACATTTTTACCCTCGTTTAAAAGTGACAAACTGATTTTGTTTGCACTCCTCTTCAGGAGAACTCATATGGTTAATCACTAGACTACACATAGGAAATTTAAAAATTATTTTACACGCCCTACAATAGGTGTGTGTCAAACATAGAGCCATTGCTGGGGAGGCAGTGCCATAATTAAATTTTAAATATTTGATCTTCTTCAAATTTAAGAAAAATAAAATAACAAAGGTTTTCCATTATGATTTAATATTATTATATCTTTAATTCATGGAACATGTACCAAAAATTGAAAGAACAAGTTTCTAACTCACCATGGTCTACAGAGTATAGTATTTCTTTATTCGCTATGCAAATTTGGGTAGCTCGAATCCAAACCATCATGGAGGATGAATTCAAGAATCTAATTCAAAACCTTAAAAGAAACCTTGAATACCCAGTGTTGGAGGGTTTTCCTAGAGATTTAATTGAACTCCATGTGTATTTTCCATAATTTTATCAAGAAAGAATTGAGGTACAAAATGTTATTTCACACGTGCATAAGCACGAAGCAAAATCTATTTTAGAGTGTAACAAATCTCAAGTGAAGGAAATTAAAGAGGCCGTAGAAGGACTATAGTGTCAAATAGGAAGTATAACAGAATATGTTAATTCTACCAAAGAGAAATCAGAGCATGAGCTACAAGGTGGGGATCAACATGCTTTGAATAAATTTTGGAACGAGTGTGTAGAGAAACTTGGCCACCTAAAAGAAGAATATTTGGAACCATTTAAGTGATAAACCACTAACGTAGTGGAATTTGAAGAAAAAATAGCGGAGCCTGACTACCTGCCTTTATCTTCTACAAATGAACTCCAATAGGTGTTTTCAAATGAAGAAGAGAATAATGACGTACAAAATCAAGGAGATAATATTTTCATGAGCTCATTATCTATTGATTTTGTTGAAACTGAATTGAGTATTACTTCCCCCAGTTTTAATTTTTCAAACTCATCAAATACATGTATTTCATTGGAGGAAGATAATGAAAAAGAAGATGCACCCGATGAAGGGCATCTGGACCTCCCCGAACATGTTGAATATTTATTGGAGGGTGATTAAGAGGAGATTCAAGTAGATGTTTTGAAGAAATAGAGACAAAATACGTAGAAATTGAAAGGGAATAACTTTATATTAACACATCGTGCTTTAATTTTTTTCAAATAGAATTACATTCTAACATTCCCATTGATTTTTCTATTGTTGTAGCATACCTTCAACAACTACTGGAGAATAAAGAAGATGTTGTGCAAGTGGAAACCAAGAATGAAGAGGAATTATTCATTATCCTACCCCCACCTTTCATGTATTATATAATTCTCATAGGGGTGGATTTTCATTCTATATACTTAGAGTCCACAAGAAAAAGGATGATGTGTATGCTGGAATGAATAATTTTTATTGGTTAATGAGCATGAAACCTCAACCGCCTTCAGATTGGGGGTAAACGATTTGAACTACCCCGCTAGAGGTAGTTAAATCCCAGCACCCACTTCGGGGATTAGAAAAATATTAATCCTTCTTTTATTATTCAATTTCTATTTTAATTTCTTTTAATAAATTTTTTATGTTATCTTTTTACATTTTTAGTTCAACAAAGAGAAACACATAGGAGCTGAACTCAACGTTGAATTTCCAATAAGTCAGGTCGTACCTCTCCTTTATACTTCCATGATGTTGTGATTAATTTTGAAATTGGATTACAGGTTAAATCCAGTTGAATGCATTGAGGACACTGTATCGTTTATGTGCGTGGAGTGAACAATTTTAGTTTAGGAATTTCAATGGTTGTTTTAAAAAAAATGCGTGTTTTCAAATTATTGGGTTTTTATTTTTCAATATTTGGTGTGTTTTTTAAACTTTGAAGCTGAAATGATTATCATTACCATTTTTTAATCCCATTTCTGTTAGAGAACCAATATATTCCATGAAACTATGCTTAAATGAATGCAGAAATGACTTTGTCTCAAATTAAAATATTTTGGAATTTCAGGAAATGTACACTATTTTTTTGAATCACATGCCATATTTCACCGCCCATATCATTGAAATCACATTCTTGTGATGCTTATAAACTATTTTTTTCATATTATTTTCATTTACCTCATTTTTTTGAGAGAACCAGACCATGTTTTCATAAAGCGGAATTAGATTTATTCCATTCAAAACATGAGGTTTTGTGGTACATGTGTTTTAAATGATTATGACATTTATTTGGTTTTAAGACCCATTTTTAGAATAATCCTTTTCATTATGGCCCACCATTACATTTATCCTTCAATAGCCCCATATAGCCATGAATAGCCTGTTAGGTTAGCCACATTACAAGCCAATTTTCCCTATCCAACCTGCTCTTGAAGTGAAATTGTATGATCTATTTGAACTTAAGTGTGGGGGAAGATATCTTGTGGTGTACTACCTCATTTGGTGATACTTTTTGTGGAATGTTGAAGAACTGATGTTTTTACTGAAAATTTCATTTTTTTAAAAGTTGTGACTTTTTTTGAGCTTTCATGATTATAGCAGATGTGCCTTTCTAGAGCTTCTGATGTAAAAATAATGTTTTACTTATCTTGAAAATTCAAGAAAAACATGTTTGAAAAGAAATCTTGAGCAGATTTAATGATTATAGAGCCTTTTTTCTACAAAGGGGAAGATAAGCGGACCATGTTTCAGTGAAAATTAGAATCATGATGTTTTGCTTAAAAAAGAGTCACACCCTCCTTTTTCGGCCTCAGATGTTTTAAAATCTAAATCCTACCAACCGGAAGACATAGAACAACACTAAAATGTCCTCATGAGAAACACATGTCCTTGAATCAATCGGGTGTAGAAGTAGGAATTTATCAATCCTACGGTGACTCTTGTGTGAGTTTGGATGAGATAATCTTTGTTCAACATTTACATTTGTGAGATGAGAGAAAATTCATGTGTGGTTGGTGTTTTGTGTGCATGGGATAAGAAATGAAGTGGAAATATTTTAAATAATCTAAAATGGAGAACATGAAATAAATCTTTTTGATGAGGCATGATATCTTTTTGTTTCTTGTTATTGATTTGGTAGAACTCATTGTTATGTGTTTTGGATTGGATTTAATTTGATTTTTACTTATCCAGGAGTCCATGTTATATGTGTGGGGGATTTGAAAGAGAAAATATTTTAAATTAAATTTACAATGAATTAAATTGTTTTCAACCCAAAAAAGAGTTACACTAAGATGAATTAATTCATTTTTATGATATTGGTGTTATTTTGAGCTGAAGAGTAAAAATGGGCCATTTTAGATTTTTAAAAGTTTTAACTATTTCTGTAGTTTAGCTACAACATTATCTACACGAATCCAAATTTCAAAATTTTTTCTTTTACAGAGTAAAACCATCGAAGGCTTCATTTACTATTTTTGGACCAAAAGATGAATCAACCATATGGATGATCAAAAGAAGCTCACAATTTTTCTAATGAAAACTATTTACAGTTCTATCGAGTTTTGGTTTGGGGTGCCCAAATAAATATTGGGGGACCGATTTTTATGATATTCTGTGAGTGTTTGTAAAATGAGTTTTAGAACATCTTTCATGATGAAAAAACCAAGGGGAATTGGCCATTTAAGGGTCATTAAAGTATCCCAATCCGGAGGGTTGCAATTTGGCGAGTCTGACTGGACATAATAAATTTTTAATGTATAATGGCCATAACTCTCAGAATAAATTTCTAAATCCGATGATATTTTGAGTGGAAACGCCCAAGATAATTTTAAACAACATTTAAGAAGGTATCAACGCGTGAAGATGTCATTTAATGGATCTATACCGTGACAACATTCGGGGGTAAAATTCTGGCTATGAAACGAAGAGAGCTCCACCCTCTAAAAGCATCTCTCATTCCATCCCATTCCTTCTGGGACACAAAGGAGAAGAACTTTTCAGCGTTGTCCTTTATTACATTTTTTTATTTTTTTATAATTAATTATTCATCCCCATTAATCCCGATTACCTTTACCATGGTGGGGTAAACATTTGAGTGATTGGAGAAGGGTTGGTTTTCTATTTTGTAATGCTTGAGTTCATAGATTTAATTAAAAAAATTTCTTTCTTCATAAAAGCTGTTTTCAATTTAATCTAGTGTATATTATTATCACGTGCGATCTTTCATGAATTTTAAATCTGTTATTTAATTTTTCCTTGGTAAAATAATCATTATCTCCCTCCACTAATTTCTGGTTTATATACGATGGAATAAACCCAGAATTAGTGGTGATGTATTCGACGATTGTTAGTACATGTAAAAGGGGTAGTGAATGTTCTTCATTGTTTTGGATAATCAAGACCCGATCGAGTATTACCCATGTCAATAAAGGATATTCAATAAAACTATTTTTCACATGGTAGGAGAGTTGACCAAACCGAGATCTTAGTAAGGTTATGTCTCATGATCATAATTTCACCAAGGATTTGAGAGGAAACAATTGTGGAAAATCATTTTAATCAACTAAGTAGAAGATGATTGAATTAAATTGAACAAGGATAGAATTATAATTTTGAAACTGACCCTAATCGAATCACCCTTTTTAATATCATAGATTTTCAATCATTTGAATTTCAAATTTCCTTTCAAAAACACAAGATTTTTACCCTCGTTTAAAAGTGACAACCTGATTTTGTGTGACTCATTTTCAAGAGACTTCCTACGGTTAATCACTAGACTACACATAGAAAATTTAAAAATTGTTTTAACACGCCCTACGATAGGTGTGCGTCAAACTTGGTGCTATTTCCATTGAGTTTGTTCCATATTTAAATTGTAAATATTTTATATTTTTAAAATTAAAAAAACATGATCTATGTTGTTTTCAAATGATTATAACATTAAATCAAGGAACACGTTCCCATAACTGAAAGAACAAGTTTCTAAATCACCATGGTATACAAAGTATAGTATCTTTTTCTTGTCCAAGAAAATTCGGTGAGCTTGAATCCAAATCATCAAGGAGGATGAATTCAAGGATATAATTCATAACCTTAATGGAAACCTTGAATGCCCAGTGTTGGAGGGTTTAGATAGAGAATTAAATGATCTCCAAGAGTATTTTCCATAATTTTATCAAGAAATAGTTGAGGTCCAAAATGATATTTTACAGGTGCATCGACAAGAAGAAAAATATATTTTAGAGTATAACAAATATAAAGTGAAGGAACTCAAAGAGGCCATAGAAGGACTAAAGGGTCAAATAGGATGGCTAATGGAATATGTCCATTCTACCCAAGATAAATAACAGCCTATGCTACATGGTGGGGATCATCATGATTTGAATGAATTTTGGAACGAGTGTGAAGAGCATCTTGGCATCCAAAAATAAGTTGATTCAGAACCATTTAAAGGAGAAACCACTAATGTAGTGGAATTAGAAGAACAATTAAGGGAGCCTGACTACCTGGTTTTATATTCTATTACTGAACTCTAAGAGGTGATTTCAAATGAGAAAGAGACTGAAGATGTACAAACTCAAGGAGACAATATTTTCAACAACTCATTATGTTTTGATTTTGTTAAAACTTAATTGATTATTACCTCCACTTATTTTAATTTTTTTTACTCATTAAATACATGTTTTTATTTGGAGGAATACTATGAAAAATAAGATCACTTGATGAAGAACATCTGGAGCTCCCCGAACATGTTGATCATTTATTGGAGGGTGTTCAAGAAAAGATCCAAGAATATTTTTATTGAGGAAATAGAGACAAAATATGTATAAATAGAAAGGGATGAATTTGATACTATCACAGCATGATTTAATTTTTTTCATATAGATTTACATTCTAACATTCACTTTGATTTTTCTATTTATGTATCATACCTTCAATACTCACTGGAGCATAAAAAATATGTTGTGCAAGTGGAAACCATGAAGTAAGTGGAATCATTCATTATGTTACCCCCACCTTTCCTGTATTATATAATTCACAAAGGTGTGTATTTTTTGTGCTATATAATTATAGTTCACAACAAAAAGGAAGAGTTGTATGCTAGAAAGAAGAATTTTTATTGGTTCATGAGCAAGAAACCTCACCCACCATTAGATTGGTGGTAAACGATTAGAACTGCCCCTCTGGAGGCAGTCAAAACCCAGGGCCCACTTGCGGGATTAAACAAAAAATTATCATTCTTTTCATATTCAATTACTATTTTCATTTTTTTATATATTGCTTATGTTATCTTTTTACATTTTTACTTCCTCAAAGAGCAACACTTAGGAGATGAACGCAAAGTTGCATTTCCAATAAGTCAGGTCATACATATCCATTGTACATTCTTGATGTTGTGATTCATTTTAAAATTGGATTATAGGTTAAATCCACTAGAATGCAATGAGTAAACTACATAATTTATGTGTGTGGGATGGAACCTTTTTAGTTTAGGATTTTCATTTGTTGTTTTAAAAAAAATAAAAATAAATATAAAAACACATGTTTTCAAATTTTTCGATGTTTATTTTTAAATTTTTGGATTTTTTTAACTTTTAAGATGAAATGATTATCATTACAATTTTTGAAATCCAAGTCAAAAACTGAAGCAATTTATTACATGAAACTAAGCATTAATGAATGCAGAAATGTCTTTGTTTCATGTACAAATCTTTTGGAATTTCATGAAGAGTACACTGATTTTGGAAACCCATGCCATATTTCACTCTCTATATCATCGAAATAACTTTCTTGTGAGGTTTCTAAACCATTTTTTTCATATTCTTTTCATTTGACTCATTTCTTCAGAGAACCAAACCATGCTTTCTTAAACCATAATTTTAATTATTCCATAAAAAAATTGAGTTTATAGGGTACATTGGTTGTAAATGATTGAAGAATTTATATGGTTTTAAGCCCCCCTTTTCAAAATAATCCTTTTCATTATGGCTTAACTTCATACTTATCCTTCAATATCCCAAGTAGCAATGAATAGCCTGTTAGGTTAGCCACATTGCAAGCCAGTTTTCCCAATCCAACCTGCTCTTGAAGTGAAATTGTATGATCTTTTTGAACATAAGTGTGGGGGAATATATCTTGCGGTGTACTAACTCATTTGGTTATACTTTTGGTGTAATGTTGAAGAGCATATGTTTCTACTGAAAATGTCTTTTTGTTAAAACATATGCCTTTTCTAGAGCATTCATGATAATAGAAGATGTGCCTTTTTTGGAGCTTCCGATGTAAAAATAAAGTTGTGTCAATCTGAAGATTTCAAGAAAAATCATGTTTTAAAAGTAATCATGAGCTGATTGAATGATTATCGAGCCTTTATTCTACAATAAGGAAAATAAGGAGACCCTGTATGAGTGAAATTTAAATCATGCAGTTTTGCTTCAAAAAGTGTTAAGCCCTCCTGTTTCGGCCTTAGAAGTTTTAACATCTAAATCCTACCAAACAAGAGACACATAACAAGCCTAAAATGTCCTCATGAGAAACACATGTACTTGAATCACATCGTGTAGAGAAGCATAAATTTATCAAGCCTATAGTGACTCTTGTGTGAGTTTGGATGAGAAAAGCCAGGTTCAACATTTATATTTTTGTGATGAGAGAAAATTCATGTGTGGTAGGTGTTTTCTGTGCATGGGATAAGAAATGAAGTGGAAATATTTTAAATAATCTAAAATGGAGAACATGAAATAATTTTTTTTGATGAGGCATGATATCATTTTTTTCATGGTATTGATTTGGTAGAACTCAAAGGTATGTTTTTTGAATTTGATATGATTTGATTTTTACTTGTCCAGCAGTCCAAGTGCTAAATGTAGTGGAATTGATAGAGAAAATATTTTCAATTATATGTACATTGAATTTAATTTTTTTTAACCCAAAAAAGTGTTACTCAAAGATGAATTGCTTTATTTTTATGATATTGGTGTTATTTTGAGCTGAACAGTAAAAATGGGCCATTTCGAATTTTTAACAGTTTTAAATTATTTATTTAGTTTTTCCTTAATGTTTTATACCATAATCCAAATTGAAAATTTCTTCCTTTTATAGATTCAACACCACCATAGCTTCATTTACAAAATTTTGGACCAAAAGCTGAATCTACCATATGGTAGCATAATAGAATCTCACAAGTTTTATGATGAAAACAATATATAGTTGTTCTGTGTTTTTGTGTGGAGTACAGAAATAATTTGGGGGGGGTGAATATTTGTGATATTCAGTGGGGGGACACGCAAGGAGTTTTAGAACATCATTTATGAAGTGAAGGACACATGAATTGTCCATTTAAGTGTCATTAATGTATCATATTCTTGAGGATTGCGATTTGGTGAGTCTGACTGGATAGAATAAATTCTCAGTGTAAAATGGACATAAATATTGTAAAATATTTCAAAATACACTGAAATTTTGAGGGGAAATGACCGAACCAATTATTAACAACATTCAGAAAATTGATCAATGCATTATGATGTACTTTAATGGGTCTAGACCACGTCAACATTCAGGGGGGACAAATTCGGGCTATAAAAGGAAGGGAGCTCCACCCTCTCAAAGCATCTCTCATTCCATCCCATTATTTTTGGGACACCAAAGAGGATAAATTTTAGGCATTCTCCATTATTTCATTTACTTTTAATTGTTTTATAATGCCTTCTTCTTCACCAATAATCTCTATTACCCTTACCATGGTGGGATAATTATTTGGAGTGATTGGAGAAGGGTTGATTTTCTATTTTGTAATGCTTGAGTTATAGGATGTAATTGAATGAAAATTATTTTATCTTCAATGTTCTAGTCAATTTAATATAGAGGATTTTATTATCAACTGTGGTCGTTCTTGAATTTTAATTTTGTTATTTATTTTTTCCTTTTTAAAATAATCATTATCTCCCTCCACTGATTTTTGGTTTATATACGATGGAATAAACCAGGAATTAGTGATGAAGTACTCGAAGATCGTCAGTATGTGTAAACAAGGTCGTGAATGTACTTGATTGTTTGGGATAAACAAGACCCAATCGGTTGTTTCCCATGTCAATTAAATATATTCTATAAAACTATTTTGCATATGGAAGGATAGTTGACCAAACTGATATATTGGTAAGGTTTTCTCTCACAATCATAATTTCACTATGAAAGTGAGAGTAAACGATTGTGGAAACTCACATTAATCCACTAAGAAGAATAGGTTTTAATTAAATTGAACAAGGATAGAATTAAAATTTGGAAACTGACCCTGACCTAAAAAACCTTTTTAATATCATAGTTTTTCAATCATTTGAATTTAAAATTTTCTTTCAAGAACACGTCATTTTTACCCTTGTTTAAAAGTGAAAAACAGATTTTTTTGGACTCCTCCTCATGAGACATCCTATGTTTAATCACTAGACTACACTTATGAAATTTTAATTTTTTTTGCCACGCCCTATGACAGGCGTGCATCAAACACGGCGCCATTACCGGGGAGGTAGTTCCATAATTAAATTATAAACATGAGATCTTTTTCAAATTAAAAAAAACTAAAAAAAATTTACAAGATGTGTTAAAATTATTATTTATTTAATTCATGGAACACGTACCCAAAACTGCAAGAACAAGATTCTAACTCACCATGGTCTACAGAGTATAGAATTTCATTATTGGCTATGCAAATTATGGGAGCTCGAATTCAAATCATCAAGGAGGATGAATTAAAGGATCTAATTCAAAACCTTAAAGGAAACCTTTAATTAAAAGTGTTTGAGGGTTTGGCTAGTGAATCAATTGAAATCCAAGTGTATATTCCAGAATTTTATAATGAAATAGTTGAGGTGCAAACTGATATTTCACAGGTGCATCAGCAAGACAAAAAAGCTGTTTTAGATTATAACAAATCAAATGATAAGGAACTCAAAGAGGCCATAAAAGGACTAAAGGGTAAAATAGGAAGGGTAACACAATATGTCCATTCTACCCAAGAGAAATCACAGCCTGAGATACAAGGTGGGTATCAACATGATTTGAATAAATTTTGGAATGAGTGTGAAGATCAACTTGGCCTCCCAAAAGAAGATGATTTGGACCCATTTAAGGAAGAAACCGCTAACATAGTGGAATTTTAAGAACAAATAGTGGAGCCTGACTACCTGCCTTTATCTTATACAACCGATATCCAATAGGTGATTTCAAATGAATAAGAGACTGAAGACGTTCAAACTCAAGGAGACAATATTTTCATGAACTCATTATCTATTGATTTTGTTGAAACTGAATTTTGTATTACCTCCCATGGTTTTAATTTTTCTGACCCATCAAATACATGAATTTTTTTTGAGGAAGATGATGAAAATGAAGATTCACCTGATTAAGAACATCTAGTGCTCCCCGAACATGTTGAACATTTATTGGAGGGTGTTTAAGAGGAGATCCAAGTAGATTTTTTGAGGAAATAGAGACACAATACGTAGAAATTGAAGGGCGATAATTTGATATTAACACAACATGCTTTAATATTTTTCGAATATAATTACATTCTAACAGTCCCATTGATTTTTCTATTGATGTAGAATACCTTCAAAAACCACTGGATTATAAAGAAGATGTTGTGCAAGTGGATACCAAGAAGGAAGAGGAATCATTCATTATCCTACCCACGCCTTTAATGTATTATATAATTCTCATAGGGGTAGATTTTTTGTGCTATGTACTTAGATTCCACAAAAAAATGGAAGTGGTGTATGCTAGAAAGAAGAATTTTTACTGGTTCATGAGCAAGAAACCTCACCCACCATCAGATTGGGGGAAAATGATTAGAGCTGCCCCTCTAGAGGCAGTCAAAACCCAAGGACCACTTAGGGGATTAGACCAAGATTTATCCTTCCTTTTTTATTAAATTTCTATTTTCATTTCTTTTAATAAATTTCTTATGTTATATTTTTACATTTTTAAGTCTTCAAAGAGAAACACTTAAGAGCCGAACTCAACGTTTCATTTTCAATAAGTCAGTTTGTACCTCTCCTTTATACTTTCTTGATGTTGTGATTCATTTTGAAATTTCATTACAGGTTAAATCGACTTGAATGAATTGAGGCAATTGTATCATTTAAATGGGGGGGGGTTTAGTTTAGGATTTTCATTTGTTGTTTTTTTAAATAAAAATAAATACAAGTATGATTTCAAATTTTTGGGTGTTTATTTTTCAATTTTTTTGTGTGTTTTTTAAACTTTTAAGCTGAAATGATTATCATTACCATTTTTGAAACCTATTTCAATGAGTGAAAAAATATATTCCATGAAAATAATCTTAAATGATTACTGAAATGACATTTTTTCAAGTTCAAGTCATTTTGAATTTCATGAAAAGTACACTGATTTTTTGAAACCCATGCCATATTTCACTGTCCATATCTTTTAATTCACTTTCTTGTGAGGCTTCTAATCCATTTTGGGCATAATATTTTCATTCGCCTCATTTCTTGTGAAAACATGACCATTCTTTCTTAAACTATAATTTTATTTATTCCTATCAAAACATGAGTGTTTTGGGTACATGTGTTTTAAATGATTGAGGTATTTATCTGGTTTTAAAACCCTTTATATAATAATATTTTACATTATGGCCCACCTATAAATTTATCCTTCAATAGAACCTAATATCCGTGAATAGCCTATTATGTTAGCCACATTACAAGCCAATTTTCCCTGTCCAACATGCTATTGAAGTGAAATTGTATGGTCTAGTTGAACATAAGTGTGGGGGAAGATATCATATGGTATACTACCTCATATGGGGATAATTTTTTTTTGAATGTTAGTGATCTGTGTTTCTACTGAAAATTTCATTTTGTTAAAAGTTGTGCCTTTTCTGGAGCTTTCATGATAATAGAAGATGAGCCTTTCTGGAGCTTCCTATGTAAGAGGAAATATGTTTCTATCTAGAGCATTCAAGAAAATTCATGTTTGAAAAGAAATATTGAGCTGATTGAATGATTATAAAGAATATTTTCTATAAAGAGTAAGAGAAGGTTACCATGTTTAAGTGAAAATTATAATCCTACAATTTTGCTTCAAAAATAGTTAGGACCTCCTTTTTCATCCTCAGAAGTTTTAACATATTAATCCTACCAATCAGAAGACACAGAACAACCAAAAAAATTCCTCAGGAGAGACACATTTCCTTGACTCACATCGAGTGGGGATGTTGGAATTTATCAATCCTATGGTGACTCTTGTGCGATTTTGGATGAGAAAAGCCATGTTCAGCATTTACATTTGTGAGATTAGAAAATTCATGTGTGGTAGGTGTTTTTTGAGCATGGGATAATAAATGAAGTGGACATATTTTAAAAAATCATAAACTGAGAACTTGAAATAATTTTTTTTGATGAGGCATGATATATTTTAGTTTATTTTTATTGATTTAGTAGAACTCATTGTTATGTTTTTTGGATTTGATATGATTTTATTTTTACTTGTCCAGGAGTCCAAGTGCTAACTGTGGGTGAATTGATAGATAAAATATTTTAAATTAAATATACATTGAATTTAATTGATATAAAACCAAAAAAGTGTTACTCTAAGATGAATTACTACATTTTTATGATATTGGTGTTCTTTTGAGATGAACTGTAAAAATGGGCCATTTCATATTTTTAACAGTTTTTAAATATTTCTGTACTTTAGATATGACATTAAAAACACTAATCCAAATTGAAAAATTCATTCTTTTACAGAATCATAACATCCAGGTCTTCATTTACTATTTTTGGACCAAATGCGTAATCGACCATATGGAAGCTCAAAGGAGGCTCACAATTTGTCTCATGAAAACTATTTACTATTCTGCCAAGTTTGGTGTGGTGTCTATAAATAATTCGTGGGGGACCAATTGTTGTGATAGTCATTGGGTGGATGTAAAAAAAGTTTTCGAACATATTTTATGAAGGGAATGCCACTAGAAATGGCCATTTTATGGGTCATTAAAGTATCCAAATCCGGAGGATTGTGATTTGGAAAGTCTGACATGACAAAATATAATCTCAGAGTAAAACGGACATAACTCTCAGAATAAATGTCCAAATCCGCCGATATTTTGAGGGAAAACTCCCAATAAAATAATGAAAATCATTCATGAAAATATCAACGTGTGAATATGTAATTTAATGGGGCTAGAACACGTCAACATCAGGACACCAAGGATGATAACGTTTTGGCATTCTACTTTATTTCTTTTATTTTTCATTGTTTTATAATGTCTTATTATTTCCCATTCATCTAGATTAACATTAACATAGTGGGGTAAACATTTGGAGTGATTAGAGAATGGTTGGTTTTCTATTTTGTAATTCTTGAGTTCTTGGATGTAATTGAATGAAATTTCTTGCTTCATCAAAGTTTATTTCAATTTAATATAGCATATTTTATTATCAAGTGATATCGTTCATGAATTTTAATTCCATTATTTATTTTTTCCTTGGTAATAAAATCATTATCTCATTCCACTAATTTCTACTTTTTATATGATGGAATAGACCAGGAATTTGTGGTGATGTACTCGACGATCGTCAATACACGTAAAATGGGTAGTAAATGTTCTTGATTGTTTGGGATAAATAAGACATGATCATGTCTTGCCCATGTTAATTTAGGATATTCAATAAAACTATTTTGCAATGGAAGTAGAGTTGACCAAACCAAGATCTTGGAAAGGATTTCTCCCACAATCATAATTTCACCTATGAATTTTGAGGAAACGAATGTGAAAAACTCACTTTAATAAACTAAGTAGAAGAGGTTTTCATTAAATTGAACAAAGATAACACTAAAATTAGGAAACTGACCCAGACCTAATCACCGTTTTTTATATCATAGTTTTTCCATCATTTGAATTTCAAATTTCCTTTAAAAAACACAACATTTTTACCCTAATTTAAAAGTGACAAACTGATTTTTTGTGCACTACTCTTTGGGAGACTTGCTAATTTTAATCACTAGACTACACTAAGGAAATTTAAAAATTGTTTTACAGTGCCCTACGACAGGCGTGTGTCAATACCCATTAGAATTTTTTAATTACAGGTGCTCCAAAAAAATCATCATATATAATAAAATTTTTGTAGACCAACCACCACTATCTATATTAACAAGTGAATAATTAAATATAGAAAAAATAACAGACCACCAACAATCCATAAAAATATATTATTGTCAACAATATATAGCTTATTTTAAAAGACTAAATAGATGGAATGTTAATAATAAGACGATTTCATCATTCTAAGTGATATTTTAACACCGCAATAAATGTAACCAACCAACCTGAAAAAAATAATTCAAACAACTTCATAAACATAGGCACCTCCACCCATTTCAATCAAATAAAATTCCATACAATGATAACATAAAATCAAATAGTAATACACCGCATCCAAATAATGTCACAGATAAGATGTATTCATAGGATCCTTGTGGAAGCTGATGATGAACCACAAGGAGAAAATCATCCCTTGAAAAATAATTATTTTTTAGTTATTATTCCTATTGTCTAGCCTGTTGGAAAATAACCTATACCCATTTTTTTGGATCAAAATATTAATCCTCAAAGGGATAAGTTCTAGAATCATGATGATGAATTCCATGCTTTGTACCACCAGTGTTATAATGCTATAATAATCCCCCATATTCTATGTATCAGTTAAGTCAGATTGAAATTCAGTTTGAGTTTTTAGGGACTCTAGATGTGATCGATGTTAAATGCACCACCTTCAAAATACAAGGACATAGTAGGATATGGTGGTTATTTATGGTGATGGATATTAAAAATAAGTTATTAGATTGTAAAAAAGTATAATTCTTTTTACTAATAAATTATATCCAAATTTAATGTTACATTCTATGGTGATTGATTTTTTAAAACTTTATTAGATATATATGACAGTGACATAAGTGACGAAACAATTTGTTAAGGAAGTACAATTTTTACATGAGTTTGTATCAAATTATAAAATTAAGATTCAATCATTCAAGTTGGTACATTTATATATGATACTTTCCCATGATTTCCTAAAGAATATATCTTAATATGCTGAGGTACCGAATAGGGTGTTTATGGGATAGATTGATCTCGATGGTTTGTTAGGGTTGGAAGAGTTCTATTTTCTTCGAGTGGCCGTTTTTACTGTTCCTTAAAACGAAATAGGAAATGTTTTGAGTCTCATGGTGTTTATCGAGATAAGGTATATTTTAGACCTCCATTATATCATGGAATATTACATTGACTTGATTCTAGTGTGTCATTCCTGGGAACTCGAAAGTAAATTTCCACACATGAGCCCACGACATCTGGTTTCTTCCAAGGTAATGATAACATGATCATTTTTATCATATTTATTAATCAAAAACTAGTGTAACATGATCACCACCACCTAAAATAACAATGGTTAAATTATATTCATCATTATATTAGGGGTTCCAACCATATGCATTAGGAATAATTCTTATTCACTGAGAGTAAGAGTCTCAAGATAAAGAATATGTTTTCTTGTTATATATGAGAGTAAACATAATAGTACATTATTCTTCAATGAATTCTTTTTATTACACTTGTGAGTTATATTAATTACTTTTGACTCGTATTTTGAATCTTTAAATAATCCTACAGAGCTATTTTCCAATCTGATGAATGATACTGCACACATCATAATGAAGATAGAAAGGAGTCTTAATTGTCATACTTGTGCCTTCTATTTATCAATTATTGATCATACATGGTATTCCCTAGTACTCATCATAAAACCTATTCATATAATTTTATGGAAGGAATGAATATATTTTAATAAATCAATATTTTATAATTATTGTCAATGGGACTCCTTTATTTGATAAAAAAGGTTTTTCCATATCTTCTTGGGAAAATTTGACTCTAGATTGAGTAAAGTTGGAAATTCCTATTCCAGTGTGTTTTAATATAATATTAGTGTTTATTTTTCACTTACAATGATAATATTTTATTGATGATCAATTAATAGTTTCATCATGTTGAAAATTATCTTTCCTATGAATTCTATGGTTTTACATTAGTATGTGAGGAATTTGTTTCAATTTCTTTTTTTCAAGGAACTCAACCTGTGTCTATATATACATACACGATTGGAAACAACTGAAATTAATGTTTTGAAGACTCATCTGGTTAATCTATTAGATAATGGATTTACAGGCACAAGTGTGTAGCATTGGGAAGTGCTTATTCCCTTTTACAATAAAAAATCCTTTAACCACAGCCTATGTGTTGATTACTAAAGACTCAATCAAGTCATGTTGAAGAAGAGGTAACTATTATCATGGATTTATATACTATTTGAATATTTAAAATCGGAGATGTGGTTCTTAAATTTTTTTATTTGATATCGTCATCACATGTTTTGAATAAATAATATGAATTTCAATATAAATACATTGGTAGAAACTATATCCATTATGATTATATTTTTCCTCTATTGCATCTAACTAATGAAACTAATGTCTTTTTTTGTTTGATAAACATTATCATTCATGTGAATATTTATTACTTCATGGAGGTAATTTTGGATTAAATAATATTTCAATCTAAATTGGATAATGATCATGTGTTTTATTTGAGGTAAGATATGAATTTTTATGAAATTGATAAATTTATACCAATCAATGGAAATGATATTTCAAGAAATTGTAAAATGTATTATATGGGAACACAGTTATGGACCATGGAATATTAATTGGTTATAAGATGATGAATGTTTTTTTTTTGATATATGAGAAAGGACTAAATGTTTCTGAGACTCAGAACTTATTAAACATAGATGGATCTTAACATAGGATCATATAGGATATAAAAATTTATCTTGTCCAATGAAAATTATCCCGTGGATGTGAGTGGTGATTTAAAATAATGATAAATGTTCAATTTATATTGATGATCATAAATTTCTATTATCTACTTCAGCGGTGTTGAATCATATATATGTTAGGTGTGTTTATGTGATCATCCATGATGCCTTAGGTTTTGGTTTGGGATGTGTTTCTATACAGAGTGGTCACATCATTTCATATTTCACTCATAAAATTAATCCATTAAAGAAGAATAATTAAAACCATGACCTTGAGATTTAAAATACGATTCCAAAGTATATGTTTTAGTGACATTATATTTTTATAAATAGATTCACCAAGTATTCTGACAACAATATATTGAGTTATATCATATCTCAAAATTTATTTAATATACTCTAGTGGACATCGGTTGAGTACATAAAATATTTTCATTTCATAATATCCTATAAAATCAAGAGGGAGAATGTCATCATTGATTATTTTGTAGGAAACATTCCACCCATTCCATGAATGATTCATTGTAAATGTGTATCTTGATGGGTCTTTTTACATCATCTCATATATGAGACCATAAAACAAAGGATGAGGTTGTTTTCTACTATCTTAGGTTGACCTCATCTCATAATTATATGATAGATAAATATAATCACATTGAGGATTGATAACATATCATTATAATCACTTTCTATGGTGGGAATACCATTTCAGAGTGGTCGTTCTACACAAAGGGTGTTCTAGGTTTTTATATCCAGGTTTTTGTACCATTATCTATGAGAAAATACGTGATGGGGGATTTCCTTAAATGACATATTATTTTATAACCTTTCTTCACAAATATTCTCTTTTACCTCTAGTGATGATTCAGTTTGCCACATATGACATGGGGAATAAATAACCTTATCTATATTTTTGAAACTTATCAATAGGTCGAGGTCGATAACCATATATATTAAGGGTTTTTTCAACAACATATAGTTCCTACATGAATATGAGATGTTGTTTATAGGAAATTTTTTTGGGAATCCATGTAATAAAAAAAGAAGAATTTGATATGGGATGTGACTGATAACCTAATGAGATAACGTCATTTTATTCCAATTCATGATACAACAAATGAAAATTTGTTGAAAAATATTTTTATGAATGAGATTTTTCATTTTTAGGGAGTTACATTTTCTATGGACTTTCATAAGAATCCCAATGTAAATTCTAGTATTTGGTGTGGAATTTAAGAGGAAATAGCATCTAAGGATACTTTAAGTATTGAAAACTTTCTATAGATAGATTTTCATTGAGAGAGAGAGATTTAATAATCATGAAGATTAAAGTTTTTCCCTATTTCCATGATATTGGGGAATCCTAGTATGCCCATTTTGGAATGATTAATTTTTCTTTTAAATTTTTTTTTTTATTTTTTGAATGAATAACTCGTATTGAGGCCATTTAATGAAAATAATGTAAATATAAGGTGATTTTGTTTGAGATAATAGAAAAATTCACCCTTGGAAAAAGGTTTAATAAAATGGTGATTAAAAAAACATAGTTTATTCATTATAGGATTTTAACTGCATGGATAAGGTATAAATATTATGCTGACTATTGGTGAAGACAGTTGGGATTTTATGTTTTGATGATTAGTTATTCTTTAATGTTACACCTGGTCTGGGTCATTGATGGATTTCAAGGAATGGGAATTGTAACCTCATTTTATTTTTTCTGGTATTGTAAACCCCATTTTTTAATACCGATTTGGTTAGTTCTATATTCGGTTTATTTCAAGATAAAAAATAAAGGAAATGAAAATTTCTGAGCTAGTTTATTATTGGCACACAATTTTCCCAAACCATGCACACTCTTAGGGAATACCATGAAAACCTAAAAATCTGTTTTTTACAAGTCATTCCCATTGATTTAAAAACCAAATACCCTATTAAGATAAACCATTTATCTCATATAAAATGTGAACCAAGATTGGGGGAAAAATTTTCTAAATTATGGTCCTATTGGTTTGTACCAAAAATATTTATTGAAGATCATTATGCCTAAAGTAAGGCTTCAAGGATGAAGATGGGGGTATTGATAGCTTATTTGAGTAGGTTTTGGACGAGCCAAAGGGCTTGAGAAGTGTGTGATATGGGTAGGAAGTGGGGTCTTTTTATAAGGGAGAGGAGAGGCTCTCTAGGAACTCTTGAAACTATTATTTTGTTATAAAATGAAATTCGGTTTCTAAACGTCCAAAAAAACTAAATTCTAGGATAAGGAGGACCATGATCAAAATAATATCATCCAATAAGATTTGGGAAAGTGTTAGATATTATTTTAAACATTATCTTCTTTTTTATTTATATCATTCATTACTGATGTAAACACTGGATCATCATTGTGTCATAAATAATTTAATATTTTTGATGTCTAAAAATTATAAAAAAAATTACAATGATGTATGAATTATTTTTAGCTTTCTAAATAATATTTATAGTAATAAATATAGCATATATAACCCCATTTAATATTTTTGTTTGTAAAACAATACATGTTTGTGATATTTTTAATTTTCATATAAATAAAAGGTATTAACGACATTATATCAATCAAGTGGCTCCATGGGGTCCCAAAAATTTACCCATGGATTTTCTTGGTTGGCCATGACCTATCCAATAAAGTTAGGACATGTGTCAAGAAATTTTTATATTATTATAATATCATCTTTATCTTAAATTACACTAATTACCTCTAATCGCGGTTAACAAAACTGAAAAGTTACTATTCACAAAAAAAATATTTTAATCCCTTTGAACCACATTTTATTTAATATTGATAACCATTTATGTCGGATTTTTGAAATTCAATACACAAAAGTGGTAAAATTTCATTTAAATGAAAAATCAGTTTGTTTAACTACCACTTAGTGGTTTCACTATTCATCAAAATTTGAAGATCTTCAGAAAAATACCAAAAATTCACCCAAAGATATATTGGTTATTCGGAATTTAAATTTTTTTTTATTTTTAAAATTTTAAAACATATAATTTGGATTAATTAATTTATTAATTAATTCCCATTCTCAAAACAAATAGCGTGTTTTTAAGAAACAATATCTATCAAAATACTCACACTTGTTTATGTAAAATTTCAAAGTGAAATTAATTCCAAGGACCACCATTGGATTAAAAGTTAAAATTATTTTCTAATTTCACCATAAAACCAATTAAATAGATAATATATCCTTATAAATAAATTAGATTAAAAAGTGGTTTTGAATTAAAATACAACATTTTTCACTATTCATTAAAAATGAACATTATTAGAAAATACAAAAAATTTACAAAGTAAATTTTGATGTACCGATTATAAAGAAGAATTTTATTTGGTCCAATATAATGTATAAGAGTGACTATGACCATATTTAAAGAGGGTTCTCCATCGAACATAGCAACCCCATTAAATTAAATTTAATAGTTAATTTAAATAATATTAATATATATGAAAATTTCTTATTCTTTATTTACATGGGATGTTACATCCTTCCCCCCATTTGGGAATTGTGTCCTTGCAATTTATTCTCTTAAATAAATTGGGGTATTTATCCCTCATATCATTCTCATATTACCATGTTGCATCTTCAATCATGTGTATTTTTCACAAAACATTTACTTGAAGAATCACCTTATTCTGCAATACTCCCTCCATGTGTTCAAGAATCTGGATCTGTTGTTCCTCATAAGATAGATTCTCTTACAGTTGAACTACATCTGGACTAAAAACATGAGTTGGATCTTGCATGTACTTCCTTAACATTGAAACATGAAAAACATTGTGTACCTGAGATAAACTCGGAGGTAATGAAACTCGGTATGCAACTGATCCAACTCTCTCCAGAATTTTGTATGGTCCAATGAACCTTGGACTCAACTTTCCTTTCTTACCAAATCACATCACACTTTTCGATGGTGATACTTTGAGAAAAACACGGTCGCCTACCTCAAAAAATACATCCTTCCTCCTATTGTCCGCATAACTTTTCTGCATGTTCTGAGCTGTTCTCATGTGTTTCTGTATTAGCTGAACTTTTTCTCCCAACTCTTCTATTAATTCTGGTCCCTTCAACTTCATTTCACCTACTTAATCCAAAAAAGCTGTAGTTTGACATTGCTTCCCATATAATGCCCCAAATGGTGCCATATGTATATTAGAATGAAAACTGTTATTATATGAAAACTAAACCAATGAAAGATGTTGGTCCAAACATCCCTGATAATCAATCGAAAAAGAACGTAGCATATCCTCAAAAGTTTGAATCGTTTGTTCTGACTGCCCATCCAATTGAGGATGAAAAGCTGTACTAAAATTTAATTCAGTTCCCAATGACATCTGAAGGCCTTTTAAACAGTTATAATTAAACCTAGAATCACGATCATATACAATGGAAAGAGGAACTCCATTTAACATGACTATCTCATTAAGATACAAACGAGAAATTTGGTCTAGGGAAAAAGTATCTTGTATAGAAATGAAATGACCAGATTTATTCAAGCGGTCAACAATAACCAAGATTGCATTATTACCTCGAGGTGTCTTCGACAATCCCACAACGAAGCCCATGGATATATTCTCTCATTTCCACTCTGGCACTGGTAAAGGCTGAAGCATCCCTTTTGGTAACTGTCGCTGTGCTTTAACCTGTTGACAAGTCAAACACTTCACAATAAAATCAGCAATATCTTTTTTCATTCTTTCCCACCAGTAATACTCCCGAATATCTCTATACATCTTAGAACTACTAGGATGAACTGAAAAAGGAGAACTTTGAGATTCACATAAAAACTCTCTCTTCAACTATGAATTACAAGGCACACAAAATCTTTTCCAAAATCTCAAAACACAATCATTATCAATGTTAAATATAGGAAACTTACCCTTCTGAACCAGCTCTACCTTTTTCTGCAAATCATTGTCTTCCTTTTGTGCTTGCTTAATTCTGTCTGATAGAGATGATTTCACTGATACCTGAAACAAAAAATAAGAACATACTGCACAAACAAATTCTATGAAAAAGTTCTTCAAATCCATAACCAAAGGATCATGTTCCAAAGGAAACATTGTTAATAAAGTATTACTTTTTCGACTCAAAGCATTATCCACTTTATTTTCTTTTCCCTAATGGTAATGAATTGTACAATCATAATCCTTGATTAATTCCAGCCATCTCCTCTGTATCATGTTTAATTCCTTCTGATTGAATATATACTTTAAACTTTTTTGATCAGTATATATTTTACACTTTACACCATACAAATGATGCTTCCAAATTTTTAAAGTGAAAACAATAGCAGCTAATTCCTAATCATGTGTATGGTAATTTATCTCATGAGTTTTCAACTGACGTGAAGCATAAGAAATTACATGATCATTCTACATTAGGATGCAACAAAGTCCATTCAATAAAGCATCACTGTAGATAAAAAAACTCCCCATTCCTGGATGGTAGTGCCAAAACTGGAGCAATCAGCAATCTTTTGTTAAATTAATGAAAACAATCATCACATTCCTTTGTCCAGATAAACATAACACCCTTCCGAGTTAGCTTAGTCATTAAACTAGATAACTATGAAAAGATTCTAAAAAACCTTCGGTAATAGCATACCAAACCAAGAAAAATACGAATCTTGGTTACATTTGATGGTCTTGGCCAATCTTCAACAACCTTTTTTTGCAGGATCAACAATTATTCCATCTATAGAAATAATGTGTCCAGAAAAATAAATTTGTTACAACCAAAACTCACACTTACTAAATTTCCCATACAATTTCTTTTCTTTTATGGTTTGAAAAATAACCCTTAAATGTCCGTCATGATCCACTTTACTTTTAGAAAACCCCAAAATATCATCAATTAAAACAACCACAAACTTATCCAATAACTCATGGAAAATTCTATTCATAAGATCCATGAATACAGAAGGTGCATTGGATAGCCCAAAAGGAATAACTACAAATTCATAATGGCCATATCTTATACGAAACGCGGTATTTGGAATATCTACATCCTTTACCTTCTACTGATGGTACCCTGATCTCAGTTCAATCTTTGAAAAATACTGAGCTCCCTGGAGCTGATCAAACGAATCATCGATATGAGGAAAATGATATTTTTTCTTATAGTGATGTTATTTAAGGCTCTATAATCAATGCAAAGTCTCATTGAACCATCTTTCTTTTTAACACGTAATATAGGAGCACCCCATTGTGATGTGTTAGGTTTAATGAATCCTTTATCTAATAAATCTTCCAATTTCTCCTTCAATTCTAAAAGTTCAATTTGAGAAATTTGATAAGGGGGTTTTGAAATTGGATTAGCATCAGGAACTAAACCAACAGTAAATTCAACTTCCTGGTCTGGTATTGTTCTAGGAAACCAATCAAAAAAACATCAGGATACTCATTTACCACTTCCACATCATTAATCTGAACGGTTCCATTTTTTTCAACAATATGTGAAAGGTAACATTCATTTCCATATATTATAAGTTTCTCAGCCTCTTGATATGTTATCAATATTAAGGGTTCATTATTGTACACAAACTAAAAGTCTATCTGAAAAGAAACTTCATTAGCTCTACAATAAATCATATAATGGTAATCATAGAGCCAATCCACACCCAGGATAACATCAAACTATTCTAGAGGTAAATCAATAAGGTTTTCAAGTAGGTTCTTTTCAAAGGTAAAGATAAAAAGACTCGTATAAATTCTTTTTGCCTCAACATTTCCCCCAGGTGTTTTTACCACAAGTTCAGGAGTCATTTCTTGATATGGAATTCCCAATTTACTATAAAATTTTTCAGAGATGAAATAATTTCTAGACCCTGAATCAAACAACACAATATAATAATCTGAGAAAACAAACAAAGTACTTGATACCACTTAATTTGTTGGCCCAACATCTGCTGAAGTGGTTGCAAATGATTTCAGCACTCTTTTTTTGCTTGTAGTCTAACTTCTTCCCATCATTTGAGCTCTATGTCGAACACTCGTTTGCATAATGACCCATCTCATTGCACTTGAAAAATTTCACGAACTGTAAATCAAATTTGGTCTTAACATCACGCTGTTATTTTCCAGTGCAATCACGAGCCTTATGTCCTATCTTACCCCATCGACTGCACTTTCTAGAATTCAAAAGAAATTCTCCAACATGCTTTTTACCACATGTATCACAAACTAAAAACACAATTTTCTTACTATTAGACCTTTTTGAAGGATTCATCCCTTTCTCCTACCACCCCAGTCTCTTCTTCTGTTGGTTGTTATAGAACACATGATCATCAGCAAACTCCATTTCCACCTTCTTAGCACATCGAACAAACATTTCATAACTTTTGAACTCATTAGAAGCTAATGCCCTTCGGTATTTCGGATTTAATCCAGAGTTAAAACGATTGATTTTACTATCAAGGTTTCAGATAAAATTTGGAACATACCTTGCCAAACAAGTGTACCATTCCTTATAAGCAGCCACTGAGTCTTCCTCCTACCTCAGTTCCGTGAATTTTTTTTCCATCATAAGTAGAACAGACATAGGAAAATATTTCTCAAGAAACATACCTTTGAATTCATCCCAGTCAAGAGAATCAATCTCATCATCGTCCCGGATATTATTGACCATCGACCACCAATGATATTCTTCACCCTCCAAAAGATAAACAGCAAGACTAACATTTTAATTTTCTGAACACCCCATGACATCGAAAATCTTCTCCAGTGCTTTAGTCCTCACTTTTGCTATAACAAGGTCAGATGATCCTCTAAATAATAGTGGATGTTTCTTCATTAAATTTTCCACCACTGACATGTTCCTCTATAGTTGATTTGGCTGATATCCTGCATGGATACAACCACCAATTATCGCTTGAGTCAACTGCGCCATAACTGCAACAAACTGTTTAGTTCCAATTCCGACCATCTCAGGATGCTGATTCGGAAGGTCATTAACTTCTGTATTCCATCTTAGAACTGCTTCCATGTTTACTCTGTAGAAAACCATTCTGAACAAACATGTCTTAGATGAAGAAACATGGTAATCTTCAAATGATATATCATTTCAATTTGACCTTAAAAAATATATTTTTGGATAATAATTTAATAGAATTATAACTCTTAATGTTATCTAAATCGACCTATGATACCAACTATATGGCCCCAACCTTAAACATTACATAATCTTGAGTTATTACAAGAATACACATTGAGGATCTTTTCAGGTTTATAGTTTTAGATAATTAAATCATAATTCATGCATTACATTCCAAATTTAAACAAAGTTGTTAGATAAAAGATAGTACTCATTTTTCCCACCAACGGAAAAATATTTAAAATAAAACATGGATACTTTCTTGACACTTCCTTGACACAATAATCACATTATTTACATATCCCGTTACCTGTGAAAAACATTTCAAAAACATGTGATGAGCATAAAAAGCTCAGTAAGGTATATAAAAATATGGAATGAGAACATTAGTCCATGTATACATAAGAATCAATGAAATCATACTTTACTCATAAAACATAAGTACTTTAACATACCTCATCAAATAATGAATTATTCATAGAAATCAAAAGACATAAAGGTAACTTGAGGCATTCATAACATTCTTACGTTGGGAGTAACCCTCATGGTTACGTTTGGAATACCCATCACAGTATATTCCCTAGATATCTTCGGGGAAACCTTTGCATTTAACCCCTTCGTGTTACCCAATGCATTGGAGATCTATATCGGGCTCACCCGCCCTTAGTTTAACAAGTAACCATCCTTCTTCATAAACAATTCCCAATAACCATAACATAATTGTACCACATAAAATATGCATAAATGAAACATTGCATTTCTATATTTCTATCACAAGTTATTGATACAAAACATTGATATAAAAACATTATCAAAACCATTTTTAATACCAAAATAAAATAAAAGTAAAACATGGTATTTATTTTTCATAAAAAATTGTTATGGCTTGTAGAGGAATCTGAAATTGAAATAATGGTCATGGCGGAAGAGAAGTCGTTGTTGCCGCTTAAGTAAGACAAAACATTCATTTTTTTGTTTAGTAAAACCCTTCGTATAAAAAATATTCCTTTTGAATAAAATTAAAAGTCAAAATGGGTTTATACACCGTATAAAATGAATTTGTGTATAAAACAAAATATGCCTCAATGAATGGAGATTGAGACGATGTCCCTTACCTCGCGTCCGACTTGACTCGATCATTGTTTAATATCCTGAATAATAAACTTCAGTTAATGTATAATTGCTTAAGAACATTTTTCAAGTTCATTATTCTTTTTATATCACTTATTACCATGTCATGAACACTATGTAATTATTTAAGTTAGTAATTTTCCTTTTGTCGATCATTGGTACTTCAGTCAAAAATAAACTATTTATAATTACAAGTTGTTCATGAATCCATTATATCCAGAATTATATTCATTATTTAGATATCATTTATATCATATGAATCCTTTATATAAATTCATTTATAATAATACATAACATTTAAGGGTAAGAAATGAATTTCATCGTTCATGGAGACGGTAAGTCGTACATACGCATGAACTCTACTTTCATTTCTATTTTGTATGTTATGGAATGGAATCATAATTATATAAAAGTATATTATATTTCCAGTATAATATCATATATAATATCATTAACTCTATCCTTTATTCATACCACATATGGCATTAACGAATCAAATCACTTTGAGGGGGCGGTAGTCCGCACTTCCTAAAATGAAGATATCGCATTTACCCATAATAGAAACCATAAAGGTATGCAATAAATGAAAAATACCGAATATTAAGGAAAAGGTAGAAATATTATATATCATATATATATATATTGAAATCTTATTGGCCAGCTTTGAAGGTGTTATAAGAATATTGAACAATCATCGTTTCGTGAGGCATAAATTCACCATCCATGGAAACAGTATGTTCATTAACCATTAGATGTAGGTTTGTGAAAGTGTATCTCGAATACGTCTTATAAAAACATCCTAGTATATTTTATATACTACTGTTGTTACAAAATAAATGAACAAAAATTGTTTAGGGGGTTGGAGAATAAAAATAAAACAAAATAACATTAGAGAAGACTTTACCTTTATATCGGGTAACTCCTCTTGGTTTGTACCAAAAGGATTTCTTTAAGAGAATTATGCCTAAGGTAAGGCTTCTAAGATGAAGAGAGGGATATTGGGAGCTTATTTGAGTAGAGTTTGGAAGATCCAAAGGGCTTGAGAAGTGTGAGATATGGGTAGGAATTGGGGTCTTTTTATAAGGGAGATGAGGGGCTCTCTTGGAACTCTTGAAACTATTATTTTATTGTAAAATTAAATTATGTTTCTAAAGCTCCAAAAATCATTACAGTCAACGAAAAGGTGTTCCATGATCGAAATAAAATCATCCAATAATAATTTTACATGTTTTGGATATTATTTTAAACATTATATTCTCATTTATTTAAATCATTCATTAATGATGTAAACACAAATCATCATTGTGTCATAAATAATTTAATTTTTTTTGATGTCTAAAAATTATAAAAAAATACCATGTTGTGGGAAATTTTTTAAATTTATAAATAATATTTATAGTAAAAAATATAGCCTATATAACCAAATTTAATAATTTTTTTAGTAAAAGAATACATGTTTTTGATAATTTTATTTTTACTTTAAATAAAAGGTATTAATGTCATTATCTAACTGAAGTGGCTCCATGGGGTCGCAAAAATTTACCCATGGATTTTATTGTTCTTACATGACCTATAAAATATGGTTAGGACTTGGGTCAAGATATTTTTATATTTTTATAATATCATCTTTATCTTAAATTACACTAATTCCTCTAATCGCGGTTAACAAAACTGAAAAGTTACTATTCACCAAAAAATTATTTTAATCCCATTGAACAGAATTTTACGTAATAATGATAACCATGTATGTTGGATTTTTGAAATTCAATACACAGAAGTGGTAATCTTTCATTTAATCTAAAAATCAGTTTGTTTAACTACTACTTAGTGGTTTCACTATTCATTAAAATTGAAGTTCTTCAGAAAAATACAAATAATTCACCCTAAGCTGTATTTGATATTCCGATTTCAAAAATGTTGTCTATTTTGAAAAATTCAAAACATATAACTTGCATTAATTATTTTTATAATTGATTTTCTTTGTCAAAACAAATATCAGGTTTTTAAGAAACAATATATACCAAAAAACTGACACTTGTTTATGTCCAATTTCAAAGTGAAATTAATTCCAATGAAAACCATTGGATTAAATGGTAAAAATGTATTCTAGTTCCAATTTATAAAAAATTAAAAAGATAATAAATCTTTATAAATAAATTAGATTAAAAAGTGGTTTTGAATTAAAAAACTTCAGTTTTCAGTATTAATTAAAAAATGAACATTATCAGAAAATACCAAAAATTTACACAAAATATATTTTTATGTTCCGATTCTAAATTAGAATTTTATTTAGTCAAATAGAATGTATATGAGTGACCGAAACTATATTTAAATAGGGTTCTCCCTTGAACATAGCAACCCCATTAATGTAAATTTAATACTTAATTCAAAAAATATTAATAAATATAAAAATTTATTATTTATTATTTAACTTGGATGTTACAGAAAACTTCACTCCCTTATGAGTGAGAGAATACATCAGTGATGTCATCCATGATATTTCCATAAAAAACTAGTGTTAATACCCACACAATCCAATGAATCCTTAAATCATGAAAACATTACATTGTATTTTTCATGTCACAATAGCCAATACCTTCTCTGGGAGAACTCATATACCTTTTTCGAACACCATTTTTCTTATAAAAATGAACTCCCAATTCCAAAATCTCCTTTTTAATATTTTACATAAATTTGGTGACTCCTCAACAAGATCATAAATTATCTCAGATGTTTCACAAGATCCTCTTCTTAAAAAATGAAAATGATTATTTAACCCACAAAGTCTCCCAAAGAATTATCAATATACTCATGGAAAATAATTTTTATTAAATTCAAGAAAACACAAAAATAATTATTCAAACAAAAGGGAAAGAAAGGTTATTCATAACAATCATAAATTATTTAAATGTCAGTTTTCTGAGCATCAAATTATTTTATCCTCATTTGTTGGTCACCAGATGAAAGGGTGATATTTGAGAACCAATATTCCCTATTTAAAATATAAAATAGATCATAAATCCATTAAAATAGATATGTTTTCCTTCTCTTAATTCGATTATATTTTCAATAATATATATCGATATGAAGTGAACCATCAATATTAATTTCATAAAGGTAATTGGTTCAATCCAAGGTGAATCGCTTAGGCTCATAATGACTTTATGTAGAAGATAATTCTACTAAGTCTATATATATTTAGATTCATCAAGGTATACGTTATTAGAGGAAATTTAAATTGGTTGTGTATAAAAAATATTTTAGTAGAAAACTCAAATTCCATTATTGGTGGTAGACCAATGAATTTAGGAGGAATCACGTATGAAAACTCAAAAAAAATGGAGGGAGATAATTAATTTAATATTCAAACACTATATCATTTAAATATAAATATATATCATTCCCCAACTCTAGATAACAAGTTTTAGAACTTATCGACCTTGGGTCCCAATCTCTAGTGAATACACATCACACACAATAAAGTATAATAAACAGGACCCATCTAAGATAACAATCAATCCAGGTTTAATTTGAAATGATTCCATCCCTCCAAAATATGAAGTTAAATGTTTTCTCATTGAGAACTAGAAAACAAAAATCCTTCACATAATCTAATCGAGATAAGACACATCTCATACCAAGAAGACACGTATCTCTCATCATACAATGGGGATTATTAATATCAATTAAATAAGATAATATATAGAAAGGAATGTTTAGCATATGAACAATATGAGTTGAAATAAATGAATTAGATGATGAATTAACATATAGAGTAGAAACTAATAGACAATATATAGTAATAGTAAATCTCACATCAATTGTACTTATATCATCTTCCACTGGTGACTCTTTAACTTTGTGATGTATCTCCATTCTAGATGATCATGACTAGAACAAATTATCTTTGATGCATTGTATTACCATATTTTTTTATGAGTTTCTAATGATAACATGGCAATATGAATGTGAAAAAAAGTCAGAATATTTTTATGTGTCTTGAGAATCCTCAAGAACCACATTCAATGTGTGCCTTAGTGAAAAGACTCGTTGAATGCCCTGATATGCCACACATATAACAAATAAATGATATCATGTCGGGCACTGCTGTAGTTTTATAAAAACTCCACATTCGACCACCACCATGGGAATCATCATTCTTCGTCTATCTATTGATGCGACTCACATTTCCACTAGGAGATAAAAAACCAACTAACACCCCCGAATTATCATCCATCACTCTTTCAAACTTCATAGATCTACCATGAAAATCATCATAAGAGGGATGGCTCAGCAAGAAAACCTAAGAGTGAATAAATGATCAAATCCATAAACATATCCTTTGACAGATCATAGAATCATTTGACACTATCTGATGTTCTAATTGATATACCTTAGAAAAATTATTTTCATACTCCTCCACTGAATTATCATCCATCTCATGTTGTAAAAAGCCATTATCCTTCTCTAATAGAATTTAATCTATATAGTAATGGATGTTAAAATGAAACATGAATTCATTTCACTATTATTCCCCATTATTATTCATCAACACCATCATGTATCACAATCATATGTTTGATTATTCTAGAACAAAGTTGGAAATGTTCACATTCTTTTCATTTGGAAACTCCAATCCCCCAAAGAAACACTCAATAACATTCGACAATTCCACATATTCTTGAGTAATATTTGTGCCTTTGAATATTGTGAACATTTGTATAATAAATTCCTAATAAAAATTAAAATGATCACTCAATTGTATTTTTACACCTGGTGGCTGAATTGGGACTTTTGGGGGTACCTATCCTGAATCTGGGATAGTGCACACGATCGCATCAACTAGGTTTGGGTCCTCTATAAGATTTTATCTTTATGTTTCATCAATCTCATCCTATTAGATCTGATTTTCATGTATTCTAATATGAATGATGCTATAAAACATCATAAGACAACTATGAAGATATTAAATAAATATTCTAACAATTTATTATGTGAAATTGATTTCAACAAATTGGAACACATGAATTAAAATTCAATCTATTGAATACAAAACAATATAAAGGAATATATATTATCATAATGTTGCCTTTTACAAAACCACCGCTTATAAATTAATGATCATTAAAGTAATAGATTTCCAAGACCATTGTGTTAAATACCTTCAATGTCCAGAAAATATTAGACAATGCATAATGAGTTGAAGACAACAATACAAACCATGATCTCAGATACAACATTGTCACAAATGAGGTCCGGTACCCTTTTCACCTAATAACCCAGATGGGACTGACATTGATTCAAGGGAATTCCCAATCCCATAATGATGGGGAGTTGAATCTATAATTATACAAGATGAATGTGGGAATTATTTTTCAACAAGAATTTTAGATTTGACGACTATCATGGCAGTACCTATAAGAAATAATGTCTACAGGGATATAAATTCTATAATTGAATCATGTATGAAAAAACAAAATACTAAAAAATTTAATAGAACGCAAGGTAAGAAATACATGTACTAAGGTACATAACTATCCATTTCCACAAATAATTAAGTAGAAAAAACTCCATGTGGTTTATTTGACCTGCTAGAACATAAAAGTAGAAAATACACTAGAAACAAAATGGAACAAGTGCTATTTGAAATTGAATCATGGTAGGTTCTCTCAATGTAATTCACATTAAGATTCCAATATTTAATTAAACAAACAATAATCCCTAAATCTTCAAATAAATAATTTTTTCATTTCAAAACAATATTTAAATAAATAAATTGTTAAATTTAATATTATGGAAATATATTTAAAAACAATCACATTTAAATTTATGTAATACATCTAAACACATGACTCTATAAAAAATTTTATATAAATTTATATTTATAAATTCAATGGACATGTAAAATATTTTACAATAATGAAATATATTATTTTCAAATAACAACTAGAGAATAATATGGTTATATTCCTAAGAAGGTATGATTGATTCATGGTGGAGGAATCCCTACACTCTGTGTGACACAACAATATTTGTATACACATGTCCCTTGGGAACGATCAAATATGACAACAATAATTTCCTGTCAGGGATGTTACATGCTTTGTTATTGTTTTAGAATGATGTAATTCAATGTGTGTTATTTAATATCTCACTAATTAAATAATAAATACTTTTGATCTAATAAAACTTCATAAATGGTCATTTTATAATAATACTATAAAAAATCATCCCATTCTCCATTTCAAATATTCCAATTTTCCAATTAAAACCCATTACATGTTTTTTCCAAAAAAAATATTTTCTCCCAGAAAATACACTGTGGTTTAAATAAAAAAAATTATTTTATTTTCACAAATAATAATTTGATATTAATTATCAAATTAATTTCTAAGTACACATTCAGAATTAAATTCCAGATTTAGTTTCAAATAAATTAAATCATATTCAAAATGAATCCCTAGTTTAGTATAATATGTGTTTTTTATAGTTATACATCAATCACATCCAACAATTTAAAATAAAAAATTTAATTTTTCTTATTTCAATAAACATGGATCAATTAAATTGAATTAATGATTTCATTATTTCATTCTAAAATTCAATTTTATAACAAAGTACCACAATTCAATGGAATTAGGTCCTTTTTAATACAACGAATCGATGTAATTTTAATTTTAATCATTCATTTTAATTTAAATCACACTATTGAAAATAATAATGCAATATAATCTTAATTAATATTGGGCATCGTGATAAAACCACCAACCTTAGGATCATGGGTACTTGATTCACCAAATCCTAATCTGTATCCTTCAATGATGAACAATGATTAAAGAATATTAGAAAAAAATAATCTATCCGAGGTTAATATAAAAATACGTGATAAATAAATCCTCCATCAACACAAAATGATATAAAAACCCCAGGGAGGAAAAGATAGAGAGAGGGAGAATGAGAGAAGGAATAAAATACTAACGAGAAAAATATCAAATAACATTCTTCCAGCTTTGATCGACCTCTCTGAGGGTGTCTTGAGGTAAAAAATTTATCATTCTAGCACCCATATAATAAAAATATGTCATCAGAATGGACATGTATGTTAGGGGAAAATGATAGTGTTTATGGATTTCAAAACAATTTTAATACTAGTTAAAATATGTTTTCATCGTTTCATCTAAAGAGAAGCACAGTTTATAATAATTATATCCCTTACTTGGGTTCACGTTTTATATGAGATAAACGGTTCCATCGTGATGCAAAAAAATTATTAAATTTAACGTACCTATTCTAATTTCAATTGAATTATTTAAAGGTAATTTATTTATTTAAATTAAATTTTGTTCAATTTTTTTGAAGGAACACACAATACCCTTGACTTGTAGAATTTAATTTTAAAAATATTATTTGGCATGAAATTTTGAATCCCCCAAAGACAATTGACTTTTATTTTTGATAATGTTTCTATTTAAATTGAAATATTTTTTATTTAAACTGTGGAATAGTATTAATGGATGTTTTTTGAAGAGCCCATCTTTTATTGAATTGTTAATTTTTTTAAAAATTGACTGAAAATGATTGAAATTAAATTTGAAAATTTAATTTTGAATGTTAATTTCAAAAATGAATTTTGAATATATTTGAAACTCATATTTGTGAATATGTATTAAAATGTTTTTTATAGAGACTTATGTTATGTATCTTGGTTAAAGAACCATTGTGGGTTAAAAACCAACATGTTGGTTATTAAATGGGAAAGTGGAATATTGGAAAAGGTGAAAGGTTTGAATTTTTGTTTAAAAAGAATTAAATTAAATTTACCTTAATTTAGTCTCTATTACTTCACATGCAGGCCATCAATATTTAGTGAGTTATTTAAAATATAATAATGATTAAAAATGTTTTAAAAAAAATAATGCACCACAATTCATCGCTGATTGGATAGTGATGAAGTCTTGTTTGGATATACCAAAGGTTCATTTGAATACACATATTGTTATTCCACCATGTGTGTGTGGTTTACATTATATTCTATTTTTTGAAACTATTTTACAAACCATGAAAAATTATCAAAGAAATTTATATGGTGATTTATTAATTATTTTTTTAAATATTCCATCACTTGAAATGTGAAATATTTGTTTAATGTATATCAATAATTTGAAATATAATGAATGATTTAATTATATTTTATTATGAAATAAATAATACTTAATTGAAATTTAAATGAAAATTTTTTGTTTAATTAAATGGTGGTATCTTATAATATAATTCTTCATGAGACCATTATATTCTTATAGCTCCCACAGTGCCTCTGCCTTCGGGTGTTAGAATATTTCATTAATTCAGGTTACAACAGGGGTAATCTGCCACATGGTGGTGGTTCTAGTCATTAATATTATTAATTGGATAGATTATTTAATATTTAATTTGTTATGTAATCTATAAATTTATTGATATTATAAATTGACTAGAGATTTCATTTTTAAAAAATGGATTAACATTTTTTTAAACCTATGTTTTTTAATGAATATAAAATAAGGAAAAATGCATGATTCAGTGGTGAATATGAAATTTTTTTGTTGAGATCAAAATTTAAAAATTAAATTTCAATTTTTATTTAAAATTATTGATTTCCATTTTTCTAGGAATTTTCCATTAAGATGAATAGGGGAAATTTTTCCTTGTCTGTGAGTGGATATAATTTCTCCATAACATGGAGTGGATATACTTTTCTATCATATAGTAGTGGATTATATTTTCCATTTGTGTGGGGTAGATTTAATATTCAGTTGAGTATGGGTTCTATGAGATTCTTTACATGATAAATATGTGATTGATTATGAAACTACATTACTCATGCATATTGAAATATATAAGTAGTTTTATAAAATGTGTTTATTAAGAAATTATTTGTAATTATTTTCTCTGTATGAATCAAAATATATTTTTCTATTAAATATTAAATTATAATATCAGTCCTATTTTTTATAAAAATTAATGAATGATCTAGAATATTTATTATGGAATATTATATGGTTACACATCATGAAAACCTATTGGGATTTTATCTCCCATCAATAATTTTTCTTTATGATTTTTTTTTCTTATACCAGGATAGATAAAAGTGTACGAGCATCTTATTAGAGGTCAATGTTCTTGAATTATTGGGCTTGGTGTTTTAAATTCTTAGGTATGATTTTGTTTAATATTGTACTTTTGTTACATTGGTGATGTTCTGTTTGGTATTGGATACACATGTTTGACATCTAGTACTATCTACTTTTAGAAATTACTATGATCAAACTAACATGTAACTATTTCATATAATTTTTTATATCACAAAATTAACCCATTTTTATAATTTATGATCACAGGTGGTCATCACCATCCCATGGGGATTGAGAACTCCCTTCAGATTATGTCAATTATGACTGGAATTTTTCAGTACTAGGGTATCTGAACACATTCATGGAAGGATAATTTATTCATTTCAATAATGATTTAGGAGTGATTTATATTTCTATGTATAATGACATAATAATTATGTTTTAGATGTTTTTATAAATAAAATAATTGATATAATTATCATGAATCATTTAAGGATTTTTTTCATTACATTTTCTTTTAAAAATTTTAAAAAATAATTTTCATGGTTTTATTAAAATAGAAAAGTAATTTATTAGTAATACCATATTTTTTGGAGAAATATTATTTATGGATTAATTATATTTAATATATACCTTATTCTTATATAATTTTGTTTGGGATAAAAAGATTATTTTTATTTATTGATTAAATTAAATAGTGTAGGGGTCCTCGATGATGATATGTGGTTTGATGAAATTACGACTTATGTTACCTTGAATGATGATAATTAAACAATTGAATTGTAGAAATAAATTATATTGTCAATGAATAAATTTTATGTATTTGAATATATAATATTTTTGGAACAATATATGTTTTAATTTAGATTTAATATGGATTTAGGATATTATCATGTTTTCAGTGATAATATGATAATGTTATTGATTTTTTCATATATGAAAGTATGTCATACATTTTTAGTTTAAGGATTAATATTAAAATTATTTTGGAATTTTGATTATTGTTTCTATAAACTTATATGTATAGAATAGTAGTAATGAATGTGTTTGGGAGGTATTGAATTTAGATGTTTTATCATTATTAAACTAAATGAGAAAAATATTTCAATATATAGTTTGTTATTTGGATTTATAATATAATTTAATTTAAATTTTTGTTTTACGTAATTTAATTTATATATATTAATAATATTTTTCTATATTTTAAATATTTTATAAAATGTTAAAATATTATTTTAGTGCTTCAGAATGACGAATTCAAATTATTCTTTCATCATTAGAACATTTAATGAAAATAAGTGGTTGAAAATTGGATCATGAAACCAATGCTTGAAATTATGTTCTGTGATTTGAATAAATAATTAATGAATATTTTGATTTATTCTATGTCGAATAAATTAAACATAACTAGGAAAATAGTTTTTTGAAAATAAAAATTATTTGTATCAGAAATTTATTAATGAATAATTAATAGTAATTTCACTTCTCATTAATTTGTAATTCTTCAACACTAACATTCTCATGATTACGTTCAATGTTACAATTTTTTTGCCAATATATTTCTTTTCTATGTTTATATTATAACTTTTCCATAATATTAATCATATTTGGAGAATTGGTTATGTTTATTTAAATGTGAACATTATGTTCCCCACATACAATTTTTCGATGAAGTATTATTATCACTTGGTTAAATTTATGTTTTCAATGATATAATATTCAAATATTGAAACCCAGAATTCCTAGATAAAAATTCGCATGACACTATAACATCTATTCAAATATTAATAAAATTTTTAATATATTTCATGTGTTTTATTTAATTAATTCATAAGCAAGACAATTAAATTAATATTATTTTTTCAAAAAAAGAAAAAAAATCAATTTTTCGAATAAGAAAGGGTTTTTATGTGTTATATGGTTTTATATTTAATAATTAATTAAATATAATATTATTTTAATTTTACTAAAATCATTTAATTTTTTTATCTATCATGTAAACATTATCATATGTTTAATTTTACAATTTTTTTAGAAATGTTTTATTTTTAAATAATGAGTGAAAAATTCAAATTATTCATAAAAACATTATTTTATTTGAAATTTTTTTAATAAAAAATAATATGTTTTTTTTTCGAATTTTAAGTATTTATATTAGATTTATAATCTAAAATTATGGATTTTTAATTGAGTTATATTCTTTAATTTATTATATGAATATTTTATACAAAAAATGGAAATTTTCTAAAAAAGGTTTTTATATTTCAGAAGTTTAATATTATATGAAATTACTCAATTTGTATTTTTTTATGAATACTATATTTCATATTTATTATATATTGTTTAAAATTTAATAAATATATATAATTTAATTTCTTTATATATAAATAATAACATTTTTAATTTTTCTTGCATGATAAATGGAAAAGTGGGTAACAAATACTAAACCGAAAATGATATAGAGTGAAGAATGAATGTACCACCTCAATTAATAATATTTGATGAGTTTATGTTTTCCAAAAAAATAAAAATTATCAATATGTGTTATTTTCCATTTGAATGTGATTATAACATTTATAATATGTTATATTTTGAAAAGTACAAAATGTAGCATTGTTCACTCTAATAACCGAAATACATTTTTACATGGTGAAAACCATATACTATGTTACGATATTAAATTTATTTGGAATCTTATATTATTCATTTTTATAATGGTAATTTATTATTATTTTTTAAAGAGTAAATAATTTACATAAGTGCCTAGAATATAATGATTCAATAATTAATCAATTAATGTAAAATGAAGACAACTCATATTTAAAATATTAAAACAAATATAATATAATAAAAACAATGATATACTTGAATTTTTTAGAAAAAAATATATATAATGTGATATTGTAATTAATTATATTATAATACATTGGTTCTAATGATGTTATTAAAATTAAATTAATTTAATATTTCTAAAATTGACATTATTTATATTTTATGAGAATATTAATTTATTATATGACATATATATCATTAAATAAATATCATACTATAGGTGAATAGGGTATTATAGAAAATATCATGCAAGGTCAACCTATGTTCCTTTTTTATAACTATTGCAACAATATTGACCCATAAAAGGTAAAAACCCTTGTTGTCATGGTATGTGTGAAGAAGGACAATTTGGTCGATCACAAATGATAATGGAAAAAATGTGATTTGAAGATATTCAAATTATATTGGATGAAATTATTAAGAACAATTATTATATTATATTTTTTTATCATGAGGAAACCATTTTGAATTCAAAATTAATTTATATTAATTTAATATTTTATGATATTCCAAAAGAACCTCTATCATCTCTCGTAAATGGACACATATTCTTCCCATTTCAACACACATAAAAAAAATTATTCCCAAACCAACTTAAATAACTTCACAAAATCCATAAAATAATTATTTATTCGTTTTTTATGTTATAATACAATCCTCATATTGAATTATTTATTAATTATATGATATATTCCAAATAAGTTTTATAGTTTTCAACAACATTTTTTTTATTTATTCGTTCCAGTCAATCAAATAATACTTAAACATTGGGATATGAAAAAATTATTCTATAAAAAATTATAATATTTGGATATGTCAATTATTATATTTATACATCTCCCCTTTCATCAAAAAATAATAAAATTTTAATTCATTTGTATGGTAGACAACAACCTCACAATATGATGTGGATTCCTTTTTATAACAGATTATCAAGATTGTATTATAGTGAAGGAAATAATTAATATATTTGATATTCATGAAATAATTATTTTTATTGTAAACAAAGATATAATTTTCTTTTTCACCATTCAAGAAAATGAAAAATTATAATTTCATTGATGCCTATGTGTAGACCACCACCTCTAGGAAGTGATGTGATTCATTTTTTATTACCAATTCACATGGATGATATTAATTTTTATATATATGAATTAATATTATATTGTTAATAATTTTATAGTTAAATTAATTTTATATGATAAATACATTCATTACATAATTCTTTTTCAAAAATAAAATCATTACTCACATGTAAGTACGACATATAGTCTCCATGATTGTAACATAATTTATTTTTTACAAGAATATGTAATTTTTATATTTATGATAATAAATTATATTTTAAATTATAATAATGTAATTATTATTTTTCAATTAATGAGTTTTTAATTAACACCATTACAGTAGTTAACCAACCAATATCATTTTCAATATATGAACCAAATATTAGAAAAACATATGATGTGATCCAAAATGATTAAGTAATTGCAATGTCATAAAAAAAATTATATAAAAGGATTAATAGAAATTAAAATGTTTTTGTATATTTAAAATAATTATCATATGTTTAATATTATGGAAGATAATGAATATACAAGACAAGAATGTATCATGTAATGAGACATTATCTTAAAAAGATTTATTTAATACTTTCTTGAATACTATCCCTTTAATCTATATCCATATTTTGAAAGATTAATTATGAATTTATATAGATATTATATAATTATAATGGAAATATTATTTCTCTTTTTTATGTAAATTCACAGTATTCAAAAACTATTTTTATGATATAATTATTTAATTTTTATTATAAAAATACACAAGGAATTCTCTATTTCAACATATACAGAGACAATATTCATTCCCAATTTTGTAATTTTTTTATATTATATTAAAATAATTAATATTTTCATATAATAATATACATCCTTCAAAATTATATAGATAATTTTCAAAATGTTTTTAATATATAATGAAAATATCAATATTCCAAACAATTTCTTATGGGTGTAGTTAAAATTTTTATGAATAAAGTTATTATGTATTGTATTATGGTTCATGTTAATTAATTATGAAGATGGATATTTCCATTATAATATGGGTTTCGGTATCAATATATTTCATTCCAAATAATTAATTAATGGGGTAGATTTATCAGAAATGTATTCTCATATAAGATTATCAAAATACAATGCGATGATTATTCAACGTATTATGAATATATTAATTACATATGAAAATATGATGTATATTACAATTATATCTACAATAGATATTCAATATATATTTATGAACTGTTTAAAATATATTCATCATATATGTCACGACCCGTCCTCGGGGCCCGTGTCGTGACTACCCCAAGCCCGCCTTCCATAGGCCAGGGGCTGGCGACTAGCACCAAGACGTAAATCCTGGGAAAATGGAAGGCATTGTCTTTGTAAAGTAAACCACAAACACCACAGAGCAAGCAGGTAGAAGTAAACACTAAGAAAAAACTGGTACAACAGTAAGTGCGGAAAAGTAAGTGGGCCAGTATACAAACCCAAACTGAAAGTAAAGTACAACTAGAAAGGGAAAAAAGACACTGAAAAGTAAAGCTGCAACGTCAAGCTGTCCACTGGAAATCCCACCTGAAGGGTGGGTACAGATAGCCTCCACAGCTCCTCGGGTCCAGCCGACCGCTCGAAGTACGTCCCGCCCAGTGGTCCACCTCCAGGTACCGTCTTTCTCTGCAAGCCTCAACCACGATCAGCGCTGTCCGTCGTCTGCAACCAACACAACATAGTGCGGGAATAGCCTATGCAGGGGTGAGTATAAGATACTTAGTAGGGACCAAGAGAGCCCCGAAGGTCCCCCAGAATCCACAAGGGATAATCCACAAAGGAAAGATACAATCACGAAGTAACATCCGACACTGCTTAGGTATATGCCCATACATATACCTAAGTCATCAATTCCTGTTCGTCTCCAACATCCGATCTCAAGTACAGCCCAGTCCACACAGGAAAGAAAAATGTAAATCCACACAGGATAGGACAGCACAACCCACACAGGAAAGCAAAACGTAAATCCACACAGGATAGCACTACACAATCCATATAGGAAAGAAGAACAGGATTCATCTCACACAGGTATACTTCTTTGTATGACGATAGAGATGATCAGATATTTCCACTGAATCATCTATGCAAATCGGACCCACAAAGGATCCATAGGTACTAACCCCCGCAATGACCCAAAAAGGATCCGACCCACACAGAATCCATAGGTAACTAACCCCCGCAAAGACCCACACCGGATCGAACCCACACAGGATTTGTAGGTGCTGGCCCACACAGGACCGCTGAGCACTGACCCACACAGGATTGATAGGTAACTAACCCACACAAAGACCCACACAGGATTTATAGGCACTGGCCCACACAGGACCGCTGAGCGCTGACCCACACAGGATCAGTAGCACGGATCCACAAAGGATCGCTGATTGTGGTAGTCGTCGTCAAATCCATTGAGGATCTCTGCACAGTCGTCGTCGAATCCACTGAAAATCTCTGCACAGTCGTCGTCGTCGCAGTCGCAGTCGCAGCCGCAACCAGCTCTAGGGTTCCTGCACACAGCAAGCTCGTTTGGGAGGGTCATCTCCACGAGCCGAGATGCTGATACATCAACTGACCCATTTGTCTAGATTTGATGTATCCAAAAGTTCCGTATCGTCAACAGGAACTCAACGTCGTAGACGGTGCGTCAATCGGATGCCTGGTCCGAGAGTTATTGTCATTTTCGTCCCAGGGGCCCTATTGGTTTTAAGTTGAAACATGCCCGACCATACTCCACATGTGTCCAAACCTCGGGCGGAGTAAGCCAAAAGATCTTTCTCACTTAGAGGAATACAACCAAGTTGACGGCACGTCAAACGGACGTCCGTAGCTCAAGTTATGAGCGTTTTCGCTTCGAGGTCTCGGTTGGTTTCGTGTACAAATCAACCCGGCTGAACCCAAAGTATTCCGAAACCTTGAGTGTAATATACCGAAACAACCATCTCGATCCAAGGATCGAATTGCAGCTGACGGCGCATAGATCGGAGGCCCGGAGATCAAGATACGGGAAAAAGTCTGAAAAGGTCTGAAAAAGGGGGGTCTGGGCTGGGACCGACCCTGCCCAACCCCCCTGGGTCGGCCCGAACTCGGTCCGACCCAGCCGGCGCGGCTCAGCCCGGCGGGGCGCTTCCCGGCCCGACTAGGCACGGCCCGGCCCGGCGGTCCTGCCGGATTGCTCGGCCGGCGCCCTGGCGCCGGCCAGGAGCTCCGCACGGAAGGCCCCCCCCCCCCCCCCCGGGCGGGGGGCGCTCCGTGACACCCGGATGTGGCTTAAGCCACCTCCGTCCCCTGTGGTCCCGTGCGGCGGGTCATACCGGCGGCCGCCGGCGCCGCCGTGCCGGCATGGCACACCGGAGGGGGGTTCCGCGGACCACCGGACGCGCTCCGGTGGTCCGATTTGCACGTGTTCCTCGCCAGTTCTCGCCCCGGGACTCGTTATTCACTATAATGCCTTCAAAATTAACTTGCGGCCCTGTTTTTCATCGCCCATCATTCCACGCATAACAACAAAAGGGCGGTGGGTTCGGACTTGTTCGTTGGTCCTCACCCACCACTTTAGTGGTTTTTAAAGTCTCACAACAATCATAAATAACAACCGGTGATATAAATCACAAATATTTAAAATGAAACAACCCCTACCTCATCATAGTCTTCGAAGGTGCGTTCTTCGCGGGATAGACCGTCGTGGAAGAAAAGGATCGTCGCGTTGCGGAAGGGGAATCGCGTCGTCGCGGTACACGGCGTCGTGTTGATGATCTCCAAGGGTTAAAGAAAACACACAGATATAATTTGATGAATTAAATCCCTGTTGAGGATAAAATCCACAAAGGAAATTTAAAAGATCCACAATCTCCTACCTCAAGATGTTGATCAAAGATTTGTTGTAGGAGGAGAAACGCCGCAGAAGAACGTCGGGGGTGGAGATTCATCAGCGTTACGGAACACAGCATCACGTAGTTGATCATTGGGGGTTCAGTGTTCTTCTTTACCTTTCGTCGAAGGCTGGCTTTCTTTACGTTCTTCGCGAAGAAATATTAAGATCTTCTAGCTTCATAGATTTCTCCAAATCATCTAAACAAGAAATCCTCAAGAAGACAAGTGTTGGTTTTATTTTGTTATTATGCCAACAGTTTGAAAAACAGGTTAAGAAATGAACCATTAATTTGGTGAATTAATGGTAACGACTTAACTTACCAATTAATAGGAGCATTTAAGAGTTTTAGAAAACGCTCCAGTTGACTTTCATTAAAGAGGAGTTTTAGCAGGTGCGTTACTTAGGGGAAAAGAAACGATGGGGCTCGTGCGGGACCCACCTCACAAATATTCTACCTAGAGGGTAGGATATTTTTGGTTCCACCCTATCCTCTTAAACGTAGATTAAGCAGCTTAAAGTGGCTTTAAGCGGCTTTAAGTGAAATAAAATAATGTTTTCGCACCGCTTTATATTATTTTCTTCAATTAACCCCAAAAAATAAAAAACCACACTCGAGAAAACGCTACTCTGGAAGTGGCGTTTCTAAAAAAATATTGGCTCTGTGATTCCATCGGTACCCTCAGAATTCGATTCCAAGCACCAGTTCAAAAGATAGAAAAACCCGCTCGTTCGTTCACTGAACGTACCCGAGCCAAACATTGTAAAATAATTCTGGGCACACCGGGCCTCAGAATCAAGTGCTGTCAGAAATAGCGTTCTTGTAAAATTCCAAATAAAATTAAGAAAAAAATTTCCATGAAATGTATAGGACTTTACATCACTCCCACCTCAGTGATTTACGTCCCCATAATGATACATCACAAACTAGGGAAACATGTATGGGTTCTGAGCATGCATCTGAGCTTCCCGCTCCCAAGTGCTCTCCTGGAGGTTCTCATGCATCCAACTGATGCGGACTAGAGGAATCAACCGTCCACGTAGGACCCGCTCCTGCCGATCCTCGATCTCCACTGGGACCTCCGCAAAAGTCGCCCCATCATCAACGTCCAGCTCCCCGTGGTCAATGATGTGTGCCGGGTCATGCACGTATCTCATCAGCTGAGATACGTGGAAGACGTCGTGCACTCGGTGCAACTGAGGTGGTAGAGCTATGCGATAAGCCACCTCGCCAATCCTGTTGAGGACCTGGAAGGGTCCGATGAAGTTTGGAGACAACTTGCCACCTCAGCCAAATCTCCGCAAACCATGTTGAGGTGAGACACGCAAGAAAACCTGGTCAACATCCTCGAACTCTAGTGGCTTTTGCCTCCTGTCAGTGTAAGACTTCTGTCAGCTCTGAGCTGTCCTCATCCGCTCCTGGATGACCTGGACCTTCTCTGTCGTGGCTCGGACCATCTCTGGTACCACAAGTGCTGACTCTCTAGGGTCTGTACAGCACAAAGGAGATCTGCAAGGTCTATCGTACAACGACTCGTACGGTGCCATCCCGATGGTGGAGTGGTAGTTGTTGTTGTACGCGAACTCCACCAAGTGTAGGTGGTCCTCCCAGTTGTGACCAAAGTCGAGGACACATGCGCAGAGAATGTCCTCGAGAGTCTGATGGGTACTCTCCATCTCACCATCCGTTTGAGGGTGAAAGGTTGTGCTCAGACGTAGCTACGTCCCGAACGCCTCCATCAACCCCTTCCAAAGTCGGGAAGTAATGCGAGCATCTCGATCGGAGATGATAGAAGATGGAACACCATGAATTCGTACAATCTCTTGAACGTAGAGACGTCCCATGCTCTCCACTGAGCCCTTCTCTCTGATGGGTAAGAAGTGTTCTGACTTGGTGAGTCGGTTGAAAATCACCCAAATGGAGTCATGACCTCTAGAAGTGTGTTGAAGTCCAGTCACAATATCCATAGATATCCTGTCCCACTTCCACTCCGGGACCTTCAAGGGTTGTACCAAGCCTTCTGGTACCTGATTCTCTGCCTTTACCGACTGGCAGGTGAGGCATCGTGAAATGAACTCCGCTACAGCCTTCTCCATGCCCGGCCACCAGTGTTGTGGTCTGAGATCCTGGTACATCTTCACCACTCCAGGATGTACCTCCAAAGGAGAAGAGTGAAACTCTCTCAGCACCTCCTCTCATAAAGAGACTAGTACCAAGGTACATCGTTTGAAAAGGGTGTCATGCTCTGCTCCAAAGGAAAAAACCATCAGGTGTCTGTCCTGAGGTTATCTGCGCATGCCGCATCTCACAGTCAGTGTCCCCACGCTGTGCCTCTCTGACCTGCTGCAGTAGTGTAGGGGTGACTGTGAGAGACTGTAGGAAGGATGCTCCATCTCTATCCATGAAAGATATCTTAAAAGCGGCTAGATGCTCAGTTGCCTCCTCATGTAGCTGAATACCTATCCTCCTGCTGAGAGCATTGGCTACCACATTCCCCTTCCAAGGAGTATAGACTATCTCAAAGTCATAGTCCTGGAGAAACATGAGCCATCGTCGCTGTCTCAGGTTCAGGTCCTTCTGAGAAAATATGTACCTGATACACTGATGGTCAGAAAATACTGTAAAGCGCTCGCCCATCAGGTAGTGTCGCCATGTCTTCATAGCGAAGACCACTACTACTAACTATAGCTCATGGGTAGCATAGTTCTGCTCATGCAGCCTCAAATGACGTGATCCGTAGGCGATCACTACCCGCTCCTACATCAGGACACATCCGAGTCTGGTCCCTGATGCATTGCAGTAGACTACGTACCCTACACCCTCCTCATGAAACCTCAAGATAGGTTCACTATTCAATCTCTGTCTCAGCTCTTGGAAGCTCTACTGACATCTGTCTGACCACATAAAGGGTTTCCCATTCTTCCTAAGAGCTGAGAGTGGTGCCGCAACTCTAGAGTAGTCTGGTACAAATCTCCGCTAGTATCCAGCTAGTCCCAAGAAACTCCGCACCACCGTCACGCTCTTGGGTGGCTCCCAAGCTGGCACTGCCTCGATCTTCGCAGGATCCAATGCAACTCCCGCCTCAGAGATGACGTGCCCCAAGAAGTGGACCTCATGTAACAAGAACTGACACTTCGAGAGCTTGCCATAAAGCTGGTGCTCTCGGAGTCTGTCTAGTACAACCCGTAAGTGGTAGGCGTGCTCCTCCTCAGTCGTCGAGTAAATCAAAATGTCGTCGATGAAGACTATGACAAATCAATCGAGGTATGGCTGAAAGATCCTGTTCATGATGCCCATGAACACTACTGGATAATTGGTTTTGATGAATGGAATTACCAAGAACTCATAGTGGCCATACCGACATCTAAAGGTCGTCTTCTGCACGTCCTCGTCCTGAACTCTGAGCTGATGATAGCCTGACCTGAGGTCTATCATCGAGAACCACCGTGCTCCCTTGAGCTAATCGAAGAGGTCATCAATCCTCGGTAGAAGATACTTGTTCCTCACCGTCACCTATTTCAGGCGACGATAGTCGACACAAAGTCACATGCTCTCGTCCGCCTTCTTGGTGAACAATATCGGGGAAGCCCATGGTGAAACACTGGGTCAGGTTAATCCATTTCCCTACAAGTCCTCCAACTGTACCCGTAGCTCACGAAGCTCAGCGGGGGCCATCCGATATGCTGGAGTCGATATCGGGGCTGGCTCGGGGTAGAGTTCAATATAAAAGACTATCTCTCTGCGATGAGGTAGCCCTGGAACATCGTCGGGAAAGACGTCCACATACTGATCCACCACTGCAGGAAAACTAGGACTTCGCACGTCAACTGCTCTTAGGATGAGGATAGACAACTGATGAGTGATGGGATTTCCTCTCCTCTACGAGAGTCCATCCTGTGCTTCAAAGGATCCCTTCTCACCGGAGAAGGTGAACCTACTCCCGTCGGTGCATACACATCGCACCTTGCGCGTAATACAGTCGATCTGAGAATGGATGGTTGATAACCAATCCATGCCCAAGATGACGTTGTAAGGCCTCGACGCCGCTACAAGAAGATCCCAGCCGAAGCACTCTCCTCTTAGAGTAATCTCACACTGCCGGAACTAGTGCGTAGTCATCGAGTCTTCTCCCGTAGGAGTCTCTAGCCGTAAGGATCGAGCCAACGGCTCTGTCGGAATCTCCGAGCTCTGAAAAAGGGCAACAGATATGAAAGAGTTACTCACACATGTGTCTATAAGAACTGCATAAAGGGTGGAATAGACACAGATAGTGCCTCGAATCATCTCGGGCGTGCCGCGGTCGTACGCCTCCGCTGCCTGGAGATGTGCCTGTCTCTGCCCGCCAGCTCCCTGTGGTCGTGGTGGACCTCCTGGTGGTGGTGGTGGTAGAGCCTCAAAGCCTCGCCCACCACCTGCTGCTCGGCCAGCTCCTCTACCTCGTCCACCTCCTCCCTGCGGACCGCCACGGTAGACCCTATGCCTCTGCCTGGGTGGCCCCTCAACCGTCTGCTGCTCCTCGGCATGGCGGGTCGGGCAGTAACGAGCCATGTGGCCCGGCCCGCTGCATGTGTAGCGCTATCTGCCTCTTGAAAGGCTGGCTCCACGATGTGTGCCCCGCACTGCTGATCTAGTGTCCTGAGGTTGTATGCATGATGGTCTGGTCTTCCTGGACCCCTGAGTCATCCGTCGACTACCTGCTGCAGAAGACTCTGTTACGTGTCGCCCCGCGGTAGGTCTCGCTGCTAATGAAGGCTCAGCAAGGAAGCTCTCGATCAAAAGGTCTCGCTCCAGTTCTCCTGCCTGAGTTGGAATGCTGAGAGAGATCAGTGATGCCATGATCTCATGTATCAATCCCTGGTCAATGTTCCGGGCCTGGAAAAATGGGTCTCGTACCATGTCCATCGAGTAGTGCGAGAGATCGGTAAATCTCGGCGAGTACTGGGCGAACGTCAAGCTGCCCTGCCACAGTTGAAGAAGCTCCTGGATGCGCACCACACGGAGGTTGGCATGGATGAACTCTGAGTGGAAGAGGCTCTAAAAGTCCGTCCAGAGAAGAGATGCCTCATTGTGCACCTGGAGCATCAAGCTCCACCATCATCTTACTGCCGCATGCAGTAGGCTCACTGCGAGGATCACCATGAGCTCTGCTGGTGTCCTCACTAACTGGAAAACTCGTACCACTGCCTCCAGCCAGTCCTCGGCTGCCTGGGGGTCCATCTCCCCACGGAACCTGGGCAGTCGCTGGCGCTGGAACTCATGCAGTGCACTAAGGCGATGTGCATCATCAGTAGCTGGGGCTGAAAGCATCGGTGGAATAGCGGGTAGAGGTATCACGGGTGCCTCTACTGTCAAAGGGCCTTGTACCGAGGCCTCGTCGCTCGGCGGGATGTCGTCACACTCAACTCTCGGAACCCTAGCTGGTTGCCATCGTGGGGCCATCCTGAAAAGAAATAGGTGTGCCATGGTCAGAACAGTATACATGGTGAGATGACACAAAGTAATCAAAAAGAAAACTTGTAACACACATGCAATCAATGTTTTCGTGCATTATGTCGGAAATCAGAAGTTAGGGTCCTGGTGTATGGATATGTCGGCTGCCGCACCAACAATGGGCTCCCTGGACTGATAACCACACTCAATACTCATAACACTATTACTTCACATAGAAAAGATCAGAGTATGCGGTAGGACCGAACTCCTTTGAAACCAATTTATCACGACCCGTCCTCGGGGCCCGTTCCATGACTACCCCAAGTCGGCCTTCCACAGGCCAGGGGCTGGCGACTAGCACCAAGGCGTAAATACCGGAAAAAGGGAAGGCATTTCCTTTGTAAAGTAAACCACAAACACCACAGAGCAAGCAGGTAGAAGTAAACAATAAGTAAAAACTGGTACAACAGAACGTGCGAAAAAGAAAGTGGGCCAGTATACAAACCCAAACTGAAAGTAAAGTACAACTGGAAAGGGAAAACAACAACTAAAAAGTAAAGCCCCAACGTGTAGCTATCCACTGGAAATCCCACCTGAAAGGTGGGTACAGATAGCCTCCAAAGAACCTCAGGTCCAGCCGACCGCTCCAAGTACGTCCCTCCCAGTTGTCCACTTCCAGGTACCATCCTGCTCTGCAAGCCTCAACCATGATCAGTGTTGTCCATCGTCTACAACCAACATAACGTAGTGCGGGCAAAGCCCGTGCAGGGGTGAGTATAAGCTACTTAGTAGGGACCCCGAGACCCCTGAAGGTCTTCTAGAATCCACAATGAATAATCCACAAAGGAAAGATACAATCACGAAGTAACATCCGACACTACTTAGGTATATTCCCATACATATACCGATGTCATCAATTCCCGTTCGGCTCCAACATCCGAAATCAAGTACAGCCCAGTCCACACAGGAATGAAAAACGTAAATCCACACAGGATAGCACAACACAATCCAAATAGGAATGCAGAAAAGGATTCAGCTCACATAGGTATACTTCTTTGTATGACGATAGAGATGATCAGATATTTCCACTAAATCATCTAAGCCATCAGACCCATAAAGGATCGATAGGTAGTAACCCCCGAAATTACCCACAAAGCATCTAACCCACAAAGGATCAGTAGGTAACTAACCCCCACAAAGACCCACACAGGATCAGACCCAAGCAGGATCTGTAGGCGCTGGCCCACACAGGACCGCTGAGAGCTGACCCACACAGGATCGGACCCACACAGGATCGGTAGCACTGATCCACAATGGATCGCTGAGTGATGTAGTTGTCATCGAATTCACTGAGGATCTCTGCATAGTCATCGTCGAATCCACTGAGGATCTCTGCACAGTCTTCTTCGTCGTCGCAGTCGCAACCACAGCCAGCTCTGGGGTTCCCGCACACAGCAAGCTCGTTCGGGAGGGTCCGCTCCACGAGCTGAGAGGCTGATACATCAACTGACCCATAGTCCAGAGTTCATGTATCCAAAAGTTCTGTATCTTTAACAGGAACTCAACGTCGTAGACGGCGCATCAATCGGACACCCGGTCCCAGAGTTATTGGCTTTTTCGTTCCAGGGGCCCGGTTGGATTTTAAGACAAAACCAGCTCGACCGTACTCCACCTATATCCAAAACCCCGGATGGAGTAAGCCAAAAGATCCATCTCACTTATAGAAATCCAACCAAGTCGATGGCACGTCAAACGGACGTCCGGGGCTCAAGTTATGAGTGTTTCCGCTCCGAGGGCCCGGTTGGTTTCGTGTACGAACCAAGCCTGCCGAACACAACGTATTCCGAAACCTTGAGTGTAATATACCGAAACGACCGCCTCGATCCAAGTATCGCATCTCCCTTGACGGAACTTCGATCGGAGGCCAGTAGTTCAAGATATGGGAAACAGTCCGAAAAGTTCCAAAAACGTGGGGTCTGGGCCCGGACCGTCCTGGCCCAACCCCCCTGGGTCAGCCCGAACCGGGCGACCCGACCCAGGACCAGGTCCGACACAGTCAGAGTGGCTCGGTCACGCGGGGCCCGGCCCGGCCGGTGTGCTGGCGCTGCCCAGGCGGCGCGCAAGGCAACCGCGACCCCCCCGCGCGGGGGCCGCTCCGTGACACCCGGACGCAGCATAAGCCGCGTCCATCTTCCGCGGTCCCGCGCGGCCGCGGGACCGGCCAGCTCCATTGCGGCTTCAGCCACGACGGGTCTTCCCGGCGGCGCGCCGGGAGCCACCGTGCTGGCGTGGCGCACCAGTGGGGGGTTCCGCGGACCACCGGACTCGCTCCGGTGATCCGATTTGTGCTTGGTCTTCACTAGTGCTCGCCCCGGGACTCATTCTTCACTACAAAGCCTTCAAAATTAACGTGTGGCCCTGTTTGTCATTGCCCGCCAATTCGCTCATAACAACAAAAAGGGCGGTGGGTTCGGACTTCTTCGTTGGTCCGCTCCCACCGCGTTAGCGGTTTTTAATGTCTCACAGCAATCATAAATAACAACCGGGGATATAAATCACAAATATTTAAAATTAAAAAACCCCTACCTCGTCGTAGTCGTCGAATGTGTGTTCTTCACGGGATTGACCATCACGGAAAAAGAGGATCATCGCGTCGCGGAAGGGGCGTCGCGTTGTCGCGGTACATGGTGTCGCGTCGGCGATCTCTGAGGGTTAAGGAAAACACACATATTTAATTTCACGAATTAAATCCATGTTGAGGATAAAATCCACAAAGGAAATTTAAAATATCTTCAATCTCCAACCTCATGCAGTTGATTGAGGATTTGTTGTGGGAGGAGAAACGTCACTGAAGAACGTCGGGGGAGGAGATTCGTCGGCGTCACGGTACACGGCGTCGCGTCGTCGTTCTCCGGGGGTTCGGCATTCTTCATCGCCTTTCGTCGAAGGCCGGCGTTCTTCGCGTTCTTCGCGTTCATTGCATTCTTCGTGAAGAAAGATGAAGATCTTCTAGCTTCAGAGATTTATCCAAATCCTCTTAACAAGAAATCCTCAAGAAGACATGCATTGGTATTATTTTATTGTTATGCCAATAGTTTGAAAGAGAGGTTAAGAAACGAACCATTAATTTGGTGAATTAATGATAATGACTTAACTGACCATTTAATTGGAGCGTTTAAGAGTTTTAGAAAATTCTCCAGTTTACTTTCATTAAAGAGGAGTTTTCGCGGGTGCGTTACTTAGGGGAAAAGAAACGGTGGGGCTCGTGTGGTCCCCATCTCACAAATATCTGACCGAGAGGGTAGGATATTTTGGGTTCCACCCTATCCACTTCAACTTAGATTATGTATCATAAAGTTGGTTTAAGCGGCTTTAAGTGAAATAAAATAATGTTGTCGCACCGCTTTATTTTATTTTCTTCACTTAACCCCAAAAAATTAAAAACCACACTCTAGTAAACACAACTCTAGAAGAGGAGTTTCTAAGAAAATACCGGCACTGCGATTTCTATAGGTTCCCTCAGAATTCGATTTCGAGCACCGGTTCAAAAGTTAGAAAAACCCGCTCTTTCGTTCATTGAACGTACCCGAGCCAAAATTCGAAAATTGATTCTGGGCACACCGGGCCTCAGAATCACGTGCCGTCAGAAACTGCATTCTTGTAAAATTCCAAAGAAACTTATGAAAAAAAAAATTTCCTTGAAATTTACGAGTCTTTACAATATAACATACAAGATTTATCTATTAATTATTGGGGTTATAATATTTCACAAGGTAATTTAATTTATATAGTACATCATAAGGAGAAAATATATATCATTTTAAAAAATATATGAGGAATTTTATATGATATAAAATAAAAATATATGTTTTGGAAATTTCAATTAATATTTTATAGTAAATTCTTAATAAAAATATATACGAATATTTTGGGTTTTAATTTGAATGAAATGGTTTTATGTCCCATAAATTATTTTGAAAAGGAATGAAAATGTTTATAAATATTTATAGCTATCATATTAATCCATACATAATATTTCCCTTAGTACGATTTATTTTTTCTAATATGATGTTATTAAAAAACTAGGTTTTATTTTTTGGTAATGGTAATGAATAATTTGGGTTAATTGTTATGGAATTTTTTTTAAAAAATTTATAATGATTTATTTTAAATATTGTTAATGGACAATAAGATGATGTATAAGCTGTACATAAATATTATTTAGTTTTTATGTAATATTCATGACAAATTTTTTAAAATTATTTTGTCAAATGATCATTTTAAAATATAGAAGGTATACTCTAGATTAAATTCACTAGAATATGTTATATTTTTTGATTGGGTCATTAAAAATGTTATCAGATCGAGGTTGATATAAATTTGATGGTTATGAAAATATTAGTTGAATATACAGAAAATATTTTCCAAAATAGTTATGTTAAAATTATTTATCTTTTGTATACTAATGTATTTAATTTCTAAAACACTATTCCTAATGGTTTCCATTGAAGGAATAGAAATTAAGATGTTAGAGGAAACCAAGGGGATTATATACATATTAATTAGTTTCTTATAATGGATGTAATTGGATCTGATTTATTATTTCACTATGATTCCTTGTTGACATATAAATTATTTAGTCATGGTATCTAATATAGGGAAAACTATATCTACAATAGAAAAACATGTCAATAGTTGAACATTTTATGAGAAATAAACATCCATTATTTTTTAAATCATATGAACATGTGGTTTATCTAATATAGACAAATTATAAAGAAATGATGGTTGATAGTATGGGACATTCATATAATCAAATGTTATGTTTTTATAGTTATTGTTTTAAAGGTGATGTCCACCTGTTGTGATCAATGGAATATAATTTTATGGAAATGGATGATATTTTTTATAATAATTATATAAATTTAATAATATCTATACTAACCCATATTAAAATATAATATACCATTTTTAAAATTATATACATAATAGAACTATTATGTAACATTTAAATAAAATCAGTTATATTTATCCCTAATTTCATTAACATTTTATTTAAATGTATAATCTTTTTTAATTTTACAAAGATAAATTGAATTCCATATTTTATCTATATATGAAAATATTTACATTCGATGAATTTTTTGGATTGTTAAAAAAATATTGATGTTTGGGTGAATTGATAGAGACAAACATTTTCTAAATAAGGATTTTCTTTTTAACATATTGTGTTTTTAAAATATCCCCATAATTATATATATATTATTTTAAGTAAACTAAAAAATATTTAGTTATATATTATCAATATATTTTCTTTATATCAAATTTTTTCATATTTTAGAATAAATGTTTTTTTTTGGTAAAAAACTTGTTTTTTCTAAAAATTATTTTACAATATAAATGATCTACAGTTTTAATTAATTGAAATTTTCCATTATCATGAATATTTTTAATAATATATCTATATAATATATCAATAACTAATAATTTTTATTCATTTAAATATTATCATTAATCATATTAATCATAAAAAAAAATCATTTTCCTCAAAAATACCATAATGGAATACCTACTTTACTTTCATGTCTACACTTATTGTTTGAAAATTATTTTTTTATCCTAAGAGTTGAATTTGTAAAATTGATTTTATATTTAAATAAAATAAAATATATTTTTGTGTATGTTAAAAATAATTATTATCATTATTTATAGTGAAAAAATTCAGAATCAATTAACCCTATTATGGTAAAAATTTGTTTAAGATGGGGTTAATTTAAAAATATAATGGTCAAAATTATCTAATACCATCTGTAAAAAAAATTATATACATATTTATATATTTTAATCAAATATTATATATTATAATTTATTACGTACCGTATTTGAATTAGATAAACATATCTACTTCTTTTTATATTAAAATATTACATGTGTTCCACTGACCTTAGTTATAAAAGGTCACCATCTCTCCTATATTCCTCAAACCATAAAACTTCATTTTATATAGATTAATATGAATCATGAAGAAAAAAAATTCCATACCATATCCTAGGTTTCATTTATTGGTCATAAATTATTTCTACGATTTCATACTTTATAATCCATATTAGGTTGTTTGATAAGATGCCCAATTTTTAAGTTTGTGTTTAATAATTTTATTCATCTTCCACCAGCCCCATATCATTTTAATTAATGATTATATAATAAAAAATAAACACATATTCAGATTTTATAATTTATAATAATAAACTAATTCTATCTCGTATTCCATAAAATGTGATGTTATACTTGTTGCTCAGGTGTATAGTGCACTACTACCTCACAAATTGATGTGACATGTTTTCTATCAACACATCTCAAGGTTGGAAATGATTATTGATCTAATGTATATATATATATATATGATATTATATCATAATTATATTCATAGATCAATTAAATAATGTATAACGTTTTTACATTCTCTTCCATGGGGGATACAATAACCTCGCTCATGTGAACGTTGTATGAAAACCATGTGAAGCATTGTGATTCATTTTTCAATAACACATTACATAGAAGTTAATTATGAAATTCAAAAGAATATTTGTGTTATATACAACATAAATATTTATATTAAAGATATATTTATTATTATTAATAGATAATATATCATTTTATATTTATTTTCTTTTGATTCAACAATAATGATAGCTTCTATAATCTACTTGTGGGAAATCACCATTAAGAAACGATGTGACTCCCCATTCATCACCAAAAATTAGAATATATTTTTAAGAGTATTTAAATATGTTATATGATATATATTTAATTATTATCATTCTATAATGTTATAATATTATATACCAGCATTCCATAATGAACATTCTATATTGGAAACATTACTCATGTGGTTAGACCACCCACTATCTCTATTATTACAACATACTTAATTTCTAAAAAACAATAATTGTATTAAATGTTTTATTTATTTATAAATAACATGTTTTTGGATCCCATGTACAAGTGCCTTGAAAAAAACCATTCCTACACTACCAAAACACAAACTGAATACATACTATAGTCAATATGAAAAGTGATTCTTATGTAAGAACAACTAACTGCATCGTTCACTGAGTATAACAATAAATATAAGAAAATATAATGGCATAATGCTTGTATCACAAAAATGATACTATAAAAGTTTTGTGATTTACTCACCACATTCCATGACTACAATAATGACCTGATGTTGCACTCAACATCCCATGAGTATCAGATGGCATAATCCAAGTTATACCATGTCTATTCATTAGTATTATTATAAGTATATGGCTACATACATCTACACATTCCATGACAATATAGGTGGATGAAATATATATAAACTATATATATTACTACTATATATATAGTAACTATTTAGATTTCTATTCCATCTATGTGTCAACAAATTTAAACCCTCGTACAGTCCTTTAGGAATATGATTAGGTGGTTATATATTTATTCCATAATTCCTCAAAAGATATATGGTGTAATTTTTTGGTGGTAGAACATTTATCATGGGAATAATGATGTGGTAATATTTTGAATGGATTAATGTATTTTGGTGTTCAATGTTGAATTATTATAAATGAAACATTACATAAGAATTTGGTAAAATCATCTCACACTTGGGTTATCAATGTGGTATTTTTTTAATTGAAACTAAAGATAGAAAATATCTAAAATAATCTCTCCAATGGATAAGGCTTCCTATTTTTTAATGAGTGAAGGATCAGGTACAAGTATCTTATTTGTTTCACTCATGTAATTCTTATGGAAAAGGAGTCTTTACTCCGGTTTCCTTAGAAGTAATGGAATATGGCTCATAATATATTATAACTCCCAATATGAATCCTTGTTATTTTGATGTCTGGTATATTATAGAAGTTATCAAGAACATTCCTTCAAAAGGATGATTTTCTCGTGAAAGGGGTTGATATATTCTACTATGGTATATGGATTCTTATAAAAAATTATTTTTGATAGGGTCATTGATGTTATGAATTATAAGAAGCTGAATATGTAGTTTAGTTAACATTTTTCTAGGGCAGGGGTTTCTACAGAATCAATTGAGAGTTTCTTATCAGCATGTCATGCCTACCTAGATAATGGAGACTATCATTTAAACTGCCTGACTATTCTTAGAGGCCACTTTGCCAGCAGTGGGAAAACCCCATTTTAGACAGTGTAGAAAAATTTCCCCTAATCCGTATCAAAATCAATGGATTCAAAATATTTTTTGAAATTTTGGATACTAGTATTATGCCACACTATAGGGTGATCTATCTTATACATTTTATCGCGACACACGTTCTCTTCCATAGGGATTGATAGAAGAGCATAAATAAGAAGTATATCTTAGAAATTGGAATGTAGTGGTAAATATAGTGGGAAATAAAATTTTGGATATGTTATTATAATGAAAAAATGAATCTTAAAAATTGAATCATCACAATAAAGAATACATATACATGGTTCATACCACCCTCGAGAAATAATTACATAAAATGAAACATCAGAAATCCATAAAATACATAAACGGAAACATGATAAATCAAGAAAATGTTAGGTCCTGAAAATGGATAGAGGAAACTATGTGGCACAAGTGTTACATATACAATCCCACTGTTAATATTTGTCCTAATATCATTAATACTACTAATCAATGTCTGATAATGAGAATATATCATCACCCTCTCCACCTACATCTCCGCTTTATGCTACAACCTATAAGAACATTTTATTTAAAAATAAATATTTTTTCATATTTATATTTATACATAAAACCAATAAATGTTTTCAAACTAAATAATTTTGAATTTTTTTGATTTACCTACTCACCACTAGTTGATTTCATACCATAGGGGGATATCTGCTCGTCTGCTACGGTATATTTGTCAATGCTTTCGACAAAGCAGATATCTGAGCCCTAAGGTCTTGAACTGTGTTTCGTAGGGAAACAACCTTCCTATGATCATCTTAGGGAATGTTCTGGAAAAAAACAGGAGTATATGCAGCTACAATATCTAATGGCCTACCAAAGACCTCATATGGTATGGGTCCAAAACACATCCCGCACACTCTAGCAGGATGCTCCTTCCTGAGGACATTAGTAAATGGGTCATCTACAGAGACTGAGTTGGACTGCCCAGGATTGGAATTCCATATTTTATTATTTTTTCCTAAAAATAAAATATAAATATATATTAACATAATTAAAACTTATAATATGTTATTATATTGAAAAAATGTGTTCATACCCTCAACTTCTTGGCAGGCTCATTAACAAAACTTCCATTGGAATTTTTGTGAACATCCAACCACACTTCTATTCGGGATGATTCAGTCCCTAAACTCTATGAATTAATTAAACAATTATAAATCAATAGTTTAATACATTAAACAGATAATATATGCTTATAAATATTTAAACTAATGAAATGTTCACTAGAGTCGATTGGCTTCATGAAAAATTTTTGACTCGGCAGTGTAATGGATGACTTACTTAGCCTGACATGAAGCATTAATTCTTGTTGGATCCTGAAATAAATAAAATTAAATTTAATAGTACTGTATCCAATGTCATAACATCTACATATTAATGTATAAATGTAAAATGGGGATAATTTAATAAAATATTATTAAATACCATAGGTTTTTCATCACGATGTCTGTCAACAAATATTTTTCACTATTCTTTGGGAATCCCATTCTGTAGCTTCTCGTACATTTATTGGACATTCAGAAAAGTATCATCGATATCGCCCCACAATCTCTATTTTAAGTCTTTCCATTTATTACCTGGATTTTTCAACGTCCACTTGCATGATATCACATCAGAAACATTAAAGTGGAAGAACATCTTAATACAAAAATTAATTTTGAACATATTAATAACAAGACATACATTTACACCATAATGTATTATATGTACTTCATTTTTATAACTTGGAGGAATAATTTGTCCACTTGCATAATCATGTGACATCATCTGTAGGGACCCCATATGAATAAAAAGGGACAAATATCTTCTCTCCATTCATATTCCACACATCATCACACATTATATTTTTCCCAAAAGTTTCATTTTTTCATCCTTAATGAACTATCAATTAGTATAAAAAAATTTCAATATATTTATTTATATTAAAATTTGAACCTCTAATAGTAACCCTTTAGTAAGACCTTGATGAGCTATATGTGGCGCACGACCACCCCACCACTGGGGATACTAAAGGGGGAGTCGATGACTTAGCTTGTATAGGGACACTCATAGAGGGAGTGAGACATGGTGATGGGGAGAAGGTGCAGCGGGCAGGCAGCTGGTGTCTCAGATGACGTAGGGACAGAGACATATAGATCATCATCCATCGTAGTAGTAGATGAAACAGTGAGTCACTTCATTATAGAAATTCCTATCATTAAATTAAATAAAATTATGTTTAGAACATATATTTTAAAAAAATGCATTGAAAATTTTAAAAAAATTATATATTCCATGTACTAACAAATAAAATATACATAACAATGATAATGAATGGCTTCACAAATGAAATAAGTGGTTGTTGAATGAAAAAATAATTTTACAGAAAATAATTTTACCCATAAAAAATGTTGGTTTTCCACTCCATTAAATCATCCATTTCAGTCATCCTTGCTATAATAATATTTTAAATATCATGATGGACAAATAATTCTAATTATTGTTGTTGACAAGATTAAATTTTAGAAGTAAAATTAATCACTTCATCATTCGTATCATACAAATCAATTTGTATTACATACGCAAATACACTCCACCCATCATCCTTTACATCATTTACATAATATACCATATTTTTTGCGATGATAAGATATATGGATCATGCAGTTCATGATCACCAACATCCATCATGCGAGAGAAGTTCACATATGTAAATTGCAAGGAATCTCTTTTATTACCGATTACAATATCGACCCAATTGTATTTGAATAAAACAAACTGAATTATTCACATGATAATTTAATTAAATAATATCAGTCATCTTTCCATAGTATCCCAATTTAGAAAATGTAAATATTCTTTTATTCTTATTTTCAAATCCATTTCTCAATCAACTGTACAAAATCTAAATCCATTTATATTGTAGGCGTCGAACATTCTAACTTGTTTTAGAGATCCTCGAGCATGAAGCTTCAAATCATCTTGAAACTATACTTGGGTATCAATATTCATGATCTATGAAAATAAATATACTTTATTATGTTGACAAAATATATGTGTCAATTTTTTTTTTATTTTCAATATTTATGAATATACACATCATGGAAACCATTCTACAAGGGCTTTATTAATATCTCTCATTATATCATTCTATTTTCATGTTCGACCACTCATTTGTATGTTTGTTTGTTTCATCGACACTTCAATAAAAGGTTATGAAATTTCATAATTCAGCAGATCATATCTATGTGCCAATAATAATTCCAATTCTGTCAGTGTCACATTTGAGGTCATTCAAACAGATCAGCCAATAGCAGGAAATATTTTTGATTTATGATGTATTTGAGATTGATTCGATGTTTTGTCAAAAAGTACAACTTAATTAAATATTATCTCAATATCGTCTAAGTATATATGTCAAATGGTATGACACTCCTCAGCCAAATAGACTTCAGCAATAGAGCCTTCTGGATGAGCTTTATGTATGACGTATGATTTTGAATTCCCATGATATCAGTGAAAGAAAACATAATTATACATTTTAATAAGTGATAAAAATTTTTTTACATAAATAAAATATATATAAATAAAGTAACTCTCAATTGGATACATCAATCGATAATGAACAAGGCCTCCTATTTTTGATTCCTCAACCAAATGCACAATTAAATGCATCATGACAGTAAATAATAATGGAGGAACAATCATATATATTTCAAAAAGGGTCAATATAACCCTCTCTAGGGGGTTGACAAACAAAAATGGATGTAGATATTTTTTAAATTGTTGTCTAAAAATTATGTTGAATGGGAATATAATAGTTTTTTGTTTTTCAGTTAATAATGTACTCAATGCCAATGATATTAACTGTGGTAACAAAATATGTGAATTGTGACTTTTCAAGCCATGTAACTAATGATTCTTCATGTCAAAATACATCGAGATGTTACTTGAATACCCATACAATACCTTCACATTCTTTAAAAATCGAAGGAATGTCTCTTCATCCCTATCTTTCATTGCCAAAATTGTCAGATCATACATTTCGTCCTCATATTTCCAGAGATCACATTTTATGTTAATTACTTGTAAGTCCTTTCGATCATTGACATGTTCCTTTTACATTCCATTCACATTACGCTATATTAAAATAGATTTGTCACATAAATTATTCTCAATATGCATTACATCAATATTATTCTGCAACAAATTAAATTCCCAATACGGAAGTTCGATGCCATAAGAAGCACTATATTCAACTATGAGGTAACCGTTTGTGCTCAAAATCAAAGTTACAAATATGAAAAGAAAAACCCATGTAAATATTATAACCAAATAAATTTCCAAGTGCAGGGAAGTCACTGATGGTCCACATTAAAGCAGCATGCATTTTGAACATTGTTTTAGAAGAATCATCAAATTTCATAACATTGTTGCTCTATAACTCTAGAAATTATTAAATCAATGGATTCAAGTATAAATAAATATCATTTATTGGAACTTTTTTATGAATAATCATCAAAATGATAAAATATGTTTATTTCATACACATCCACAGAGGTAGAATTTAATGGAACAAAACCACTGGACAAATACTATAACTGGTACTCAATTTCCCAAAAGGGATGAATCTATCGGCAGTTAATCCCAATCGAACATTCCTAGGATCAACAGAGAAATCTGGTTATAATGAATCAAATGTCTTCCATGATAGTAAATCTCATGGATGTCTCATTAACCCCTCATTTTTATTATCTACAGAAGGCCACATCTTGTGTTTGGCGGTTTTCGATGACATGAATAATCTTTGTTATTGAGGCTTTATAAGAAACTACTGAAAAACCATTGCAGGTGTGTTCTCAAAATTCTTATTCATGAATGTATACCAATTCAAACATCTATCATCACCCATTGACTAACATCTAGAAGAAGAACATTTTTTCAATTCTGTCTACATAAATCATCTCACCAATAACATATACAATCATTGGGACACACATGTATTTTTTTTCATAATTCAGACCAAACCAGTTAACCACTTTTTTCATATCATAAAATGACTCGGTGATTTTTTGCTTCCGGAAATACATCATGAAATAGTTCCTATATAATGGATATTGCCTTATCTTCAATTCCACATAGTAATTTGATATTATACAACTTCAACATAAAATAAGGCTTAGAGTATTTTATACATCCACCATACATCTCTAGATTTCCATCGTCAACTAAATCATGAAAAGTACATTCCTCTATAAAGATTTCTATTACATGTGTCTCCATAAAATCAAGAGGTGGATCCATTGATATGTTACAATATTAATCTGGATGTGTTAAAATCTCAAAAACATCACTTGTGACATTGCAATTTGTAGAACACTCTTCTAGTTGTTCTATTATTCTTTGATGTTGAGAGTGGTGTCATGCAGTGTAGAATACATCATTTATGTGGTTTTACATATCATTTTCCATTGTCGGTGATGTTGGGAGCTTATTCTGTGGATTAACAATAGTTCTCAACCTTTATATAATGTTAGATTCACTATTCCAAATCCAACACAAATATTGATCATGTAATTGATTAGTATTAAATGTTATACCCTTCTCATTGCATCTATCATGCTGATTCATGTGGATCATATTGGCTTAAGTGATTCTGGATCATGCCAAGGGTAAATTAAAAATTTGGGTGGTGAAACTTATATATCAACTATGTTTTTCTATTTTGTTTTCATAGTCTGTGTGAGTTAATAATGGATTTTTCTCACTCTAATAGTTAAATTAGGTTTATTTTGAAAGAAATCATAAAAACATAATGGAATTAATGTTCACTGGTTCAACCCCAACTCACTCAAAAAACTATTTACCTAGGTCCATTACATGATGGTCTTGAGTGTATTTTATTTTCTAATAGAAGAAATACACCATCTTTATCATTCTCTTCACCAAATTTGGTCAGCGATTAATTACCTATCTAACCTTGTTCCAACACAGTAGTGATATGTACGAACAATAATACGATTCATTAAATGGATTTTTACCAATGGTTAATTAGTAGTTCTTATCATAATAAAACTCAACCAATGGGAAATGATTCACCAAATAACCTATAAAAACAATAATAATCAACTTCAATACATCCATTAGAATTTGGATCATTCTCTCTATCTGACCTTTAATCCGAGGATGAAAAGTTATTCATAGAAAAAATAATGAAAATAATCATGCTATAAATTCTTTTACAATTGGGAGGTAAATTATGATCTTGATCATAGATGACCATTTTTGAAACCACATGAATTTTCACCACCATGGGAACCTATAAATGGAATAACATACAACAATAATAAATATTTTAAATAAATAAGCAAGATTAAAAAACATTAATGTTCTATAATGAGGTGTTTGAGGATAATTTTTTATTATTTATGGAGTTACAATGATTAATATTGTTTATTGTGATTAAAATAGTGCATAATAAGATAAATATATTGAGATAATTATAATTTATATTTAATTTTATGTTGTTCTTGATTTCATTATGTGGAGTTAAATTCATCGACATTCTTTTCTAGAAGATGATATCATCTGGACTTGAATAAAAAGTTCACAAAAACATCGAGATTGACACCACATAAAACCTAGGATTAAATATGTACATAAATATAGTATTCTATACTAATCTGGAAGAGAAATACAAAAGTATAAACCTATTTTATGTTATATGTACTGTTTTTAGAATAATGAAAAGGGAGTCTCACATGGGATACCATTTATCAAAAACAAAATAATTATAAAGGAAATGTTATGTGGAATATAGTTGACAGAACTAAAATATTTATATCTAATAGAAAATTATTGGATATGTAATATTTTTATATTAAAACATCCTCATGTGTGTTGCATTTAGATGAAATATATTTTATGTGAAACAACTAAATTAATCATTGGGCTTTTCTGTGCATTAATGTCCATAATTTTTTTTTGAAATTCAATGTTAATGACAAAAAAGTACTAGACTAATCATTATCTGGCTCACACAACCCATCATTACATTGTTAGTGACTTTGATCATTATGACCAACATTCATTAGAAAACCAGTTTCATTTAGAAATAAATATTATTTCATATGTCTTACAGTTGAGTTTATTTTTAAACATTATCCAGTTAAACAACACAACCCATCATTAATTTCTTTATTAAACCTGGCTATTGGAAATTATTAACATAAAGTATTAATTCCATTGAAGCTTTGGTAGATATTAAATAACTAACCACAAAATATAAACACAACAACAAAACCCAAAATCCATATCTGCATCACATTAAAGCCGCATCTAGTTTCACATCCTAGCTGCATGACCATACCAAACCCATCACATACACACTTTACATCCACATGTTATCCAATTCCCTCTATACACATATAAATATATCAACTCCACAATAAATTATCCCCACACTCAAAAACCAGAGAAATTCCTCACATCACATCATATATTACAATACAACACATTCATGTTTAGAAAAAGGTGCTCTTATTCAATTTCACTTCTTCATTTAAGGGTGTTATCATATAAGCCATACATTCCCTAGGAATCTATTTAATTAACAGAATATTTGTGGTTATTCATTTATTTATTTATGAAGATACCATTAAATCACAAAAAATAGAGGATTTAAAAAAGAAGTTGTTACAACACAATCATCTCATAAAAAATCAATGATTTTATGAACACATTACACCCATAGAATAGTAATATCAAATCATATCAAATTAAATAAAAAATGGTTTTAACATCAATATCATAATTCCTTAGCACCTTTAAATTTTATTTAAACAAATTAATTATTTTTATTAATCTGATTAAATCCATATTCACAAGAGTTAACAACAATACACCCATCCAACATGATACACATAAAGGGAAAATAAGAAAAAAATGTAAATGTAATGAAGAACCATTTCACAAACCAGACCTGTAGTTCTTCGGAGGGTTGGTGGTGATGGGTAGTGAGGCACTCGGATTAGTGGCAAGGAATTCATATGGGATGTGAGGTCCTTAGTGTCATGTCGGGAGCCGATCTAGGGTTTCGTTCGATGTGATAAATGGCGTCGTGGGGGAGAAATGGTGTTGGGGGGAAATGGGGGGTCGGGGTAAGGTTTGTGGGGGTGGGGGGGGGGGGGGGGCAGCGTCGCTGCTATAAAAAAAATGTTGGTTTAGTGCCGATTTCCAAAACTGTAGCTAAACGACAAACATTATGGCTGACCTATGGTGTAGTGTAAAAAACATTAATATTAATGTATTATTCTAAACTATATTTATGATTTCTTATGAATAAATTATTCCATAATTTTTAAATCATTTATATTTATTTGGATTCCCCTCATAGACTCTTTTAAAAAAGTAATTAAGAAGGTTTATGGATTATACGATAAATAAGAAATCATATTGAAAGTAATGAACATTATTCATAAAAATAAATCATGTTTTGTAATAAATTATTCATTTTATGGAAAAACCAATACAGATAAGATGTATATTCATTATATTTTATGATTATCTAAATTTTTTAATTGAAATATTTTTAATACATAATATATAAATAGATCATAAAAGGTATGATAATTAATTGAGGATTAAATAATTTAGTTAAAATATATTGTATTATAATCCATTATCATTAGAATGATATGAAATTTTAAATAACATTATAATTTAATATAATTATAATAGAAACCCCTTAAAATATTTTTCTATATTTTTATGTTGAAATTACATTGAATATAATAAAAACCATTTTTATATAACTAAATGTTTCCTATTTTGAATTTTTATATTCAATGAAACATGGATAATATTGTGGGATGTAACTCATAGGAAACTTTCATCCCGATTAATCATCCCATTATGGTTTGAATTTGAGTATAATAGTAACATGCCATGATTGATCATATAAAACATGATATAAATTTTGGTTCCATATATACTTGGTTGGATCCTTATACACTCTAATAGAACAAGTAAAAATTGGTGAATTTAATGAGAAACCAACCCTGAAAATTTAGCAGATCACATAACTCTAGGATAGAGAAAGGTTGAACTGAATATCTAGAAAATTATATTATGTCATTGGATATTTAGATAATAAAATGAAATGCATTTATATGGACCATTTATGAGGTGAATTCAACAATTATTTTTCATTCATTATTAATATTAGAGAGTGGAATGTTATTATTTTCCGTGGAATGAAATAATTTAAGAATATTTAATTAAAGAAATATTTTTATATGTATATCGTCATTAGACAGAAATAATATTCATTGTATTTGAAAAAATTTATTAAGATTTCTTATTTATATATAAAGAAAACGTTACACATATATAATGGTACTAAGAAAATTTTATCGAGAACATTGATTGAAATATTAATCAGTTTTACTCAATAATGTAGATGATATATAAATGGGTATTGGATTGTCTTGAATGATAATATTATGAGTATCTTGTTTAATGTGTTGAGAGTATATTAATAGTGTTTCTTATTTATTATGTATTCTAATACAAGTCAATTAAGAAGAGGTCTTGTTTTAAGTAAATATTGATGAATTCCTCAATGAATACTGATTGTATGAAAACCATGTTAACATCCAATGATATGTTTTGTAAAAATAATCCTTGAAAATTTTATAGGATGTTAGGAAAGTTATAATGATGTGTTATGTTTGGTCCTATGGATCATGAAATCAAGGAAAATAATTATAATATAAATAAAACGATTTTGGTAGGAGTTTTTATAAACAATGATTTTTATAATTATGTGTATATATTTAAAATGTATGTTACCATGAATATAAATTTCAAATATTGAAAAAATGTAAATGAAAATATTTTTATAATAATATGGTTTATCTTCTACTATCAAAATATGTGGTAAATGGTATGATCATGGAATATTAAAAATTTTCCAATACCCTTATTTTTCTTATATCATGACATTAATTCAGTTCTAATAATTTTTCATGTAAAATGGTAATATCACCACATAAAATAAATTTATAACATTTTGATAAAACTACAAGTGAAAATATTAATTATAATATATTTAATAGGAATATTAATTTTGTTATTAGTGGGATATTATTTCCTACAAATAATTTTTAACATTAAATAGTAGAGTGTGATGTCATTAATTATATGGAATTTCATTCATTTTATTGTGATATTATATATTTCATTGATAAGATTGATTCATTGATTGATTGAATTTCATATAAACCAACCATAGAAGTGTGAAATTAATTACATACAAAAGTGAATGGTTAATATAAAATATTTTTGAATATATATTTTTCTAGAAATAATGATGTGTTATGATTAAATTAAACATGGATATACTCATTGATGATTTCAACTGTGTTATTACGGATCATGAGGGAGTAATGATTGTTTAATTTGATCTTTATTATATGTATATTTATTAACTCGTTAATTGAATGGATCATATAAATCATTCATAATTGAAAAGTAATTTTATTTTATTTTTATATAATGGTTTCATTCTCCCTAGAAAATCCTCAAGTGGTTCTCCAATATTTAAATAAAGAGAAATATGACTTAATGAGAACATTAATTTAATATAGATGCATAAATTAAATAACTAAAATTTTATAATTTTCTTTATATTGTTGTTTTGTTTGATCTACAATAGGAAACATCATATTTATCAATGGTTGACATGAGGTTCGTCTACAATTAGGAGAAGGTTAATGAAAATGACAAATCATGGAATTACATTTCTACTAGATATGAGCCCCTATGAGTATTTAATTATTCCTTTTGTGTAGACTAATGCAGTTGTAATATTTTTTGATATTATAAATAAATTTTTAATCGAATCATTGGAAAATTATGTGCTTCTGGTAATTTATGAAATACATTTGCATTATAATAGTTTAGAGTAACATGTTTGAAAAATAAGTATTTTTTTGAATATATTAATTGAAAATAGACTAAATAAAAAATTTAGCAAAATGATTTTTGGAGTAAACAAATTCCATTCATAGAATTTTCGGTCCCATCATGTAATAACTATTGAACACTAAAATACAGATGTTGTTGAAAAATGTAAAACACTCATAAAGAAGACACCCACATATATATTTTTTTATAGATTTCCTATATTACCACGTCACTGATGGTGGTTTGTTGGAATCATTTATCAGTTCTATATGTAATTAATTATGTTAACTCAAAAAAATTATTTACTTAGTTTAGATAAATGAATTTAATGAAAATTTTTTTAGACTATAAAAAGATTCGGGAACACTAATTATATGTACATGACATATAGAAATTATTAATTTTTAAAATAAATTGATTATTTTTTTAATGGACATGGTTGCATCTTTATGATTAATTATTAGGTAATTTATTTTTTTATATGTGTGTAAAAACATTATGTGTGAAATTACACTACAATTGTTATGGAATTATATTATATTGGGTTTTCATTAAAAATATTCATTCCAAATTAGTATATTGTAATTAGAGAAATATATAATTGTACTAAAACTATAAAAACCTAGAAATTACATTTAATTTTTTTAATTATATAATAATTTTTTGAGACTATGAAATATGACGACGCACAATTCCGAGCCTCGGAGTGCCCAGAATGAGACATCCAAGTTGTGCAAAGCTTTAATTATCGTGTGTAAGCAGTTTCCCCGAAAATGTATAATTACTCTTAAATGGTTACTCGAATCAGAAATCTGAGGTTATTATTGCGCTCAGGATGGTGGGTTTACCCTATGTACAAATTACATTAAGTGGGTGCAAGCCTCCGATGAGAAAAATGAAAATTGTATTAACTGTAAATAAAATAATTAAATAAATTATTGTATTCTTAAAATTATTAAATATAAAAAATGGTAGCTCGGATTGAAAATATGTGACTATAGCTGAACTCGTGATGGAATGCAGTAGTTAAGAAAATACTATCTTTGGTCATCACTGGCCCACATTGATAGTTAGATTTTTGCAACAAATAAAATAATTAAGTGACAATTATTTTATTATAAAATCCATAACATTTAAATGGTAACTCATATTGGAAATTGAAGATTACCATTGGGTTTGTTGTGGATTTTTTCACTTGGGATGTGCCTAACCTTGACATGTGCGGGCCGAGGGTGACTGTTAATAGTTTTCAGAACTTTTTTTTGGGTACGTTTAAAAAATGCGCATGTGGCATTTTGTAACTATTGAACTGGTGCTCAGAATTGAAATCTGAGAAAACCGTTGAATTCGCAGCGTCGATATTCTCTCAAGGAGACTTTCACCTCATCTATAGTTGCTTGAGGGTGAATGTTATTTTTCATGTTGTTCATGAAAAAAGGAACAACATTTTAAACTTATTATCCTCCCAATTGAATGCTTATAGGTGGGTACCTTCCAATCTAGAAAACATCCATTTGTGAATTCATTACGGTGGGGAAAATCCTAACCACTCTTTGATATGGGGAAGTCCCATGGGAAACCTCCCATTTAATTTTGACAATGTAAATTATATGGCTTGACATTAAAATACCAAGTAACAACATCTTTGAATTTAGGAAGGTTCCTATTAAATTAACCTTCATAAATTCCATGATCTTTACAAACCCTTAACCTATTTTATTAATATAGAGCTTGGGGGAAATAATTGGCATGGTTTCACCATGTCATGTAGCTATTGTAATGGGACGCAACACTTGACACTTAACAGATGAAGCCGAACCAGCGGGAGGTGATGGATGACATAGAACCAACAATGTGAGATGTGAGAGTGGTGTCTTTGGGAGACAATCGCGTGAACTAACAACACAGTCCACTGGAAAGCGCAGATGATTCTATGACATTAAATGTAGGTGGTTATTTCATTTGAGTTTTTTTGATTTATTCTTCCCCGTTATTGAATTTATACGAAGAACGTGGGTCAGCCGACTAATCGGTTGTCCCTTGAATCTTCCCTCTTTAAAGGAGGTTTTTGGGGGTATATTATAGGTATTGATGTTGATTTATACCCCCTTATCCCATTTTTTACATCATGCGTGATTTTAGAACGTCTATGTTTCTTACTACGACTCAAATGCAGAACATTCCAGCCAAAGAAACATGGCCCAACAAATTTGAAACCTTTATGGATTTTATGTGTTCTTCGCAATGGAGGAAGATGACGACTGGTCACAGCGATTGACACTGGTGGGTCTCGGTAGCCACAGACAACACCACAGAAAGTAGTGGAGATGAAGACGGCACGACTGCACCACCGGAGAAGGGGCTGCAGCTCGTCGGTTGCAGCAAAGCAAGGGAAACAACCAGTATCGTACGACCGCGCAAAGGGGTGGCGGCGCGTTTCCATGACACATAGAGTAAAATAGACGCAAGATTTGGTCACAATAGTGAGGGAGGGAGGCCGGATCGCTGCCGGCCACCGAAGATTGCACGGTGCCTGACCACACCACGTGGAGGAGAGGTTGGCCATCCGGCAAACCGGGGCCGCCCAGCGGACGCGGCACCACGGGCCACCCCCTACATGGGCCGCCGCACCATTGGTCGCCCCGACCCGAGCCGCCGTAGCAGGGGATACCGAACCGCAGGCCACCAGTGTGACACTACACCGCGGGCCACCAAGCAGTGGCCGCCCCGGCGGGCTGGGCGAGACCCAGCAGGCCGGGCTGGACCCAGTGTGCCATGTCGGATCAAGCAGGCCAGGTCGGTACGACAGGGTCGGACCAGACCCGAACCAACTTCAACCCTTTTTGTTCTTTTAGCCATATCATGAGCAACAAACATCCATTTTTTGAACCTTAAATGGTTCTAGAAACCATGTATCGAGACATATCTTTTGGTATACCTCACATGAGTTTTGTTCAATGATGGGTTACATCCAGGTTGGGTTGAACACAAATCCAACTGGCCCCTCGGGAAAAAAAGGCCAATAACATATAGACTAGATGTCTGATTGATTCATTGTCTATTTCATTGAGAATGCTATTAAGTGGTGGATATTTGGGATACTTCTTCTTGGGACCTCTTCGTAGTTGTAGTATCTACCTGTGGCTTGAGTAGCGGATCCTCTCGGAATCTTGGAAGCATAGTGTGGGAAGACTGTAGCTGGCTATAATATGAGAAAGGGATCCTTCGTGGGTCCATGAACGAGGATCCCACATTGATCTCCTCTACAAATCTAGGTGAGACTACTCTATGATCTTTTGTGGGTCTACTTTACAAGGACCATGTGTTGGTCCAATGATGTATAAGGATCTTTTTTGCGTCAAATTTACTAGATCATGTGTGGTCTAATGATGTACTAGAATCCAATGTGGGTCAGTTGTACTATAATCATGTGTGGGACTGATGATGTACTAGGATCCTATGTGGGTCTTCTATACTAGGATCATGTGTGGGTCTAATGTATACTAATAACTCGTGTGGGACTAATGGTTTTGTATCCTACGTGGGTCTACCTCTTAATAGAGTAAGATGATTCATTAGTTAAATCTAATCACTTATACTGTTGTACCAATGTTATACCTGATTTGATCTGAGTCCTTACCTTCATGTTCATACCTTTGTAGTATTCTTCTTTTTGGAGTACCTATTTGGTACTTTCCTTCATGGTGATACCTTGGTGGTATTCTTCTTTGTGGCGTACCTGTGTGGTACTTACATTAGTCGTGATACCGTGGAGGTATTATTCTATGTGGCGTATCTGTGTGGTACTTTCCTTCATGTTGATACCATGGTGGTATTCTTCTACATGGTGTTACCTTTTTGGTACGTACCTTTGTGGTGTTACTTTTGTGGTATTCCTTCCATTGTGGAAATGTTGAGCCTTGGAATATGGATTTGGGCCTTGTGTTTCCTCATGAATGAGATTGGTATGCTTGATAACGTAGGTATATGTTTGGTCATATTCCTAAGTAGAGATGAAGGTTTATTTCATGCATTTTGGTTTATCCTTTGTGGATATTGAGAGACCTTTGGGGGTCACGAAGTCCCTAATGAGTATCATTATACTCACCCCTACAAGGGCTACGCTCGCACCATGTTGTGTTTGGTGGAGACAACAGACAACACTGACTCAGGATGACAGTACAAGGACATGAGGTAGCTCAAAGGTGGACCATAGACAAGGCGTACTGCCATGGTGATCATTAGATATATGTACCTACCCTTCAGGCAAGATCCTTTGCGGGTGTTCACAATAGCTATATAGTTTACATTTACTTTACACTTTGTATTCTATTTTGAACCATTTTTCTTACTGTACAAACCCTTTTTTACTATCTAGTTTACTTTTGTTCATATCATGATGTGTGCATGGTTGCATGAGTTACATGTTATAAAGGTAGTGCCTTCCTAGTTTTGTGGAATATGCCTTCAGTGGTAGTCGCCAGACCCTGGTATTTGGAAGGTGGGCCTAGGTTAGTCACGACATGGGCCCCGGGGGACGGGTCATCTCAAATTTGTTTCAGAGGGAGGCTATTCTGTTAAACACTAGAATGTGGTACTTTTAATGGAAATAATGTTATGTGTAGTTAGTGTGGTTATCAGTTTAGGGAATCTAGTGTTGGTGCAGCGGCCAATGTATCCAAACACTAGGACCCTAGCTTCTGATTTGTGACTCATTGCATGAAAACACTGATTGTGTGTGTGTTTTGAAAATTTTTCTTGTGTTTTATTCATTAAGATCACAAGGTATAACTAAATGTATGTGAAACACATGTTCATTATTAATATGTCGCTTCATAGATATCCAACTAGGATTACTGAGAGAGTAGACGTTGATGGCCAACCGAGCGACGAGGCTCTGATGTAGGGCCCTTTCACTATGTCGGCACCATCAGATGGTGTACCAGTAGCACCACCACCCACGTGGTAGTATATACCACCAGCTACGCTGGAGGAAGATGCATGTTGATCAAGCGTGTTTCATGAGTTCCAGTAGTAGTGGTCTCCATATTTTTGAGGCAAGACAGTTTGAAATGCATCTGAGGGCTGGTTGGAGGCGGTTTCTAGTTTTTCCTCATAATTGAGACACCATTACATATGATGGTGATCTTAGCTACTATACATTATTAGTGAGTGACCATGAGGTTGTTTCACTTAGTGATGAGGTTTCAATACATGGAATAATACCCGAGATAGTACCTTTAGGTACAGTGCCATCAATATCACTGCCTGTTGGTTAGCAGTTACAACCGGTGGTACCGGTCGGGGACACATATAGTCTTTGTGTCCTATGCATGATTCAAAATTAGATAACCCTTAGGTTATTAGGTGATCGAGACTCACAGGAGACTAAGGACTTGCTTGAAGAGGTGTATAAGAGTTCTCTAGAGCGTCTACATCTCAACAAGACGACATTTCGGTAGGTGAGTATTCATCGCTGAGTATAGATCATTCATGGTACTCAATGTATACAATGGGATCAGTGTTTCAGGGCTTGGACTATCGAGTGTAGTGTTTTTAAGGACATCTGAGCCAGTACTATTACACTTTGGATTCCTACTTATGTTGGGGTGCTAGAGAGTACCTTTGTGGTTGAATGTTCTTGGGATGAAAAAATACAACAATTAAATAATAGTAGTGGGAAAACATGAAATTGGTGCCAGTCTTAAAGACATGGTCATGTAAAAATGATTCGTGAGGAATAATTGTTAGTGATAGCTAAATATGCAGGACTACCATTGTGGAAGCCCAACTTGTTGAGCAACAAGAGGTGCTGTATATTTTGATATATTACAAACTCCACCTTTTGTGGTCCCCTTAGGCATAAGGATCTATAAGGAAGGGGATGATATTAGATTCATGTGGTCAAGGAGTGTGGCCAAATGACTCAAGGAATGATTAGAGGTATGGTCTATGTCTAATACTATTTGACATATCAATAGATATAGGTACCAATCATTCCATACTTCCACAAATCTTTTACAATAATTAGAGTTCTTGGTCAAATAGTTGAAATGACCCTCACGTTTGGAGATACCATCAGGAGGGGACTAAATAATAACACTTATTCCAACATTGTGATACCCTTTAGGAAAGAGTTTCAATTGGAACCACTTGGGGGAAGTGTCGAGGCCTTACAATGTTAGTTTGGGTATGGACTAGGCTTCCACAGTTCATAATAAAATTGCTTGTATTAGGCAAATAGGTTTTGGTTTCACTATAATTTTGGAATAGGATTTTACTCTGTCGGTGAAAAGGAATCCCATGAAGAATAGGATGGACTCAAGCATAAGAGGGTGCACCTGATCACTCATGAGTTGGCCAGACAAACCCATGTGTTAGCATGAATTTTGAATTTTTAGTTCCAAACAAAAGTTTTAGTGCATGGGGACATCTTTTCAAAAGATGTTTCCATGATTACCTCCCCAATTGGAGAGGGAAGACTGCTTTGGCTTTGTACTACATTGTAATTGTACCCAACTTCCGCAGGGTAAGGGCGCCCTTCACATCTTTGAAAAAGAAGGGGGAGGATTTCCTATGGATGGAGAAGTGTATGTTGATTTTTCAGTAGCTGAGACATAGACTGCCAAGTAGAAATATGCTACCCATTACCTAAAGTTAGCTATAGTGGTCTTTGCCCTGAAGTTGTGGTGGAATTACTTGAGGGGGGAACATTTTACAGTCTACCCGGACCACATGAGTCTCGGTTATATCTTCTCTTAGTAGGACCTGAACCAGAGACAACAACGTTGGATCGAGATCCACTAGGAAGATAACATCAAGATAGTCTATACTCATGGGAATAGGAACATTGTAATAGATTCACCCATCAAGAGATCAAGTATACATATTCTATTTGAGGCAACAGAGTAGCTGGCTTCTTTACTGATATCCTTTGTGGAACGAGTTGGAGCAGTTTTTCTTCAGTCTCTCACATTCAATCCCCCAATTTTTTAGTGGGTTAAAGAGGTGCAGCTTAGGGACACTGACTGTGAGGCTCGAAGTGTTCACATATCCTCAGGACAGGCACCTGATGGATTTTTTAAGGTGGTGAGCACGTTGACCTTTTTAGAGGATGTACCATGGTTCTAGGAGCTTCTGCATTAATACTGGTGGCCAGGTATGAAGAATTCCATGGAATATTTAGTATCATGATGCCTCATTTGTTAGACTGTGAAAACTAGTAATAGTCAGTAGAAGTATTATGTTCACAAGAGATGGAGATCACTACAGTTCGAGGATGGTGACCACGTCTTTCTACGGGTTTCAACTCGACGAGGTTTGTGGAGATTTGTCTGGGCGAAAAGTTATATCTGAGGTTAATTATAACCTTATAGGTCCTTAGTGGAGTTGGATAGGTTGATTACCACCTAGAAATTCCCCTTCTATTGCATCGGGATCATGAAGCCTTCTACGTATTCTAGCTGAGGAGATACGTGCACGACCCGTCTCACATTATCGACCAAGGTGAGTTGGACATCGGGGATGGGGAGGCGTTTTCAGAGGTTCCAGCAGGAGGCTCGAATTCATGCTCAGTAATCCCACTTATTTTCCTACTTTCATTAATGTGGATTTCAGAGATTAAAATCCCTGAGGTGGAAAGAATGTAATGTACTGGAAATTCCATGTAATTTTTTTTAATTATTTTTGGAAATTTTCGAGACTGAAAAATCTTATAGCGCACAATTCCAAAGCCCGAAGTGCCTAGAATGAGCTGTCAAAGTTGTTTTAAGCTTTAATAAGCGTGGGTAAGAAGTTTTCCCAAAATTGTGTAATAACACTTATAATGTTACTCATATCTAAAATATGAGTCCATAGTTGCACTTAGGATGGTGGTTTTTCCCTAGGTGTGACTTATGTTTAGTCAGCACATACAACCTATGAGAAAACCCTAAAATGGAATAACAGTAAATAAAATAATTAAATAAATAATTTTAATTTTCAAATTCTTATAACTCACAAACCGTATCTCAGATTTAAAACTTGAGACCACTGATGAACTCATGAAGGCATTCTTTATTTATACTGATACTAACTATGGTTGGCGTGAGCCACCAGTGAATGTTAGTTTTTGGTTATAAATAAAATAATAATGTGACCATTATTTTTTGAAAAATCATTAACATTTAAATGGTAACTTAGATTTGAGATTCGAGAGTACCGTTGGGATCATTAGGGTGTGCTTCACTTGGGAAGATCCTAACCTCAACTGATGTAGGTCGAGGGTGACTGTTAATAATTTTTCGAACATCATTTCGGGTAGGTTTAGTAAACACGCTAGTGATGTTATGTAACTTTTGAACAAGTGCTTGGAATTAAAATCAGAGGACACTGTTGAACTCGTAGTGTCGGTGTTCACTTAAGGATACCTTCAACTCGACCATAGTTGGTTGATGGAAAAATTTAGTTTTCTTTTTTAGTGTGGAAATAAAAATAAATTAAGAACTACATTTTACTTTATTTTTAAACTCTCAATTGAATGCTTGGAGGTGGGGACTACTGGATAAAAAAAACTCCAATTACTAAATTCATGGTGGGGGGACACCTGAAAACCCATTAATATGGGAAAGTACCCATGGAATCCTCCCATTTAATTGTGCCAACATAAATTAAATGGCTTGACTTTAAAATACTAAGTAACAACATCGTTGTAATTAAGTAAGGTTCATATTAAATAATCCTTCATAAATTAAATGATCGTTGAAAACCCTCCCCCTCTCATATTTATAGGGAGCATGGGGAAGGGGGATTTGGCATGATTTCACCATGAAGTGAAGCTCTGGTAATATTCTGAAATGCCTAACACTTAGAAGATGAAGCCGACCCAGCGGGCGGTGGCAGGCAACATCGAACCACCAATAGGTGATGTACGAGTAGCGTCGTTGGGAGACGGTCATGGGAACTAAGAAAACGGTCCATGGGAAATCATAGAAGATTCATTGAAGTTTAATATTTTTGATTTACACAACACAGTTCTTGAATTTATACGAAGAATGTGGGTCATCCGGCTAACAGTTTGTCCTGTGATTCTTCGATCTTTAAGGGATGTATTTTCGGGGTTTCTTATAGGGTATGTTGTTGATTTCTACCCCATTATCATATTATTGACAGTCATCAGGAATTATGAATGTCTATGACGATTTATACAGCTCTAACATGGAGGGTATGGGCCAAACGAACATTTTTGGATTAGTCTGCAACCATAATGGTTATGATGTATTCTACCTGATGGAGGAGGATGGTGACCGGTGCTAGCTATTGGCACTTGTGGGACTGAGAAGCAGCAGCGAGCACCACTACTGGAAGGGACGATGGAGGCGGTGTGACTGCACCGTCAGAGATGGGCCACAACTCATTGGTTGTGGTGGAGCAGGTGGTGCGGCCTGCATCGCCTGACCACGTGAAGGGACAACAGAACGCATCCGCAACGTCTAACATAAATGAGTTGTCACATGAGGCTGCGACAGCGAGGGAGGGATGTCGGCTCACTGCCGGCCGTGGGAGATGGCCAGCTTGGGGAGCCTAGCAGACCCCGCACCGCGGGCTGTCCCGTGGCGGGTCACCCCACCACGAGCTTCTAGTGAGTAGGGCCTTACCCAGTGAGCTGGGTCCGATCTTGCAGGCCAGTTTTGACCCATGTCTAGACTCGGGTCGGTCTGACTAGGTCAGACCAGACCCAGACCAACTACGGCCTGTTTTTCACTTTTGGCCATATCTTGAGCTACGAGCATCAGTTTGATGAACCGTTAGTGAAGACATAAACCATAGAGAAAGGCAGACCTTTTGGTAATCCCCACATGAGTTTGGATAAGGTTGGGTTATGGTCAAGTTTCATGGTAAATGAATCCAGAAGGGCCCTTCGGACTAAAATTCAAATAAATTACAGACCGAGTGTCCGATTGATGCAACGTCTGTTTCATTAAGACATCGTTTATGTGGCAGTCCTTTGGGATTGTTCATTGTCGGAACTAGTGGAATATGGAGTATAGAAATGTTTATTAATGAGAAGATCCTCCTAGAATAAATCAAGAATAGTGCAAGAACCCTATAGCTGACTATAATATGAGAAAGGGATCCTTCGTGGGTTTGTTCTTGAGGACCCCACATGGATTTGATCTAGGAATCCATGTGGGACTGCTCTAGGATCTTGTCTAGGACTGTTGTACTAGGATAATGTGTGGGTCTGATGATTTACTATGATCATGTCTAGGTATGTTGTACTAGGGTCATTTGTGGGTCTGATTATGTACTAAGATCCTGGGTTAGTATGCTATACTAGGATCCTGTGTGGGTCTGATGATGTACTAGAATCTAGTGTGGGTATGCTTTACTAAGATCTTGTGTGGGTCTGATGATGTACATGGATCTCATGTGGGTTTGATGATTTAGTATCCTATGTGGGTCTTCCTTTTAACATAGTATGATGATTCATTTGTAACATCAAATCATCTCTACTAATGTACCTTTGTTATACCTGGTGTGATTTGAGTGTTTATCATTGTGGTGATACATTTTTTTATTCTTCTGTGTGGCGTACCTATGTGGTACTTTACTTCATAGTGTTACCTAGGTGGTATTCTTCTCTGTGGCGTAACTGTGTGGTATATTCCATCACGGTGATTCCTTGGAGGTATTCTTGTTTGTGTTGTACATGTGTGATACTATTGTTCATGGTGATACATTGGTGGTATTATTATGCGTGGTGTTACCATTTTGGTACTTACCTTTTTGGTGTTACCTTTGTGGCATTCCTTCCTTTAAAGAATACTTGATCCTTGGGATATGGATTTGAGCCTTGTGTTTCCTCATGAATGAAATGGGTATAGATGATAAATTAGGTATATGTATCGGAATATATATAAGTAGGTATTATATTTTTTTCATGCATTGTGGTTTATCCTTTGTGGATTTCAAGAGAACATTGGGGGGTCTCGGGGTCCCAACTGAGTAACGTTATACTCACCCCTGCATGACCTACACCAAAACCATGTTGTGTTTGGTGAAAACAATGGACAATGCTAACTAAGGGAAAGGGTACCAAGACTGGAGGTAGCTCAGAGGAGGACCATAGAGGAGGCATACCACAGAGGTGACCATTCAGGAGCTGTACAATCTCTTCAGGTAGGATCCTTGGCGGGTTTTCCCAGGATCTGTTCATTTAACTTGAACTTTCTAGTTGGGCTTGTAATCTAGACACTTTTACTTACTATAGACACTCTTATTACTATTCGATTTAATTTTGTTCATATCATACTGTGTTTTTGATTGCGTGTGTTACTGGTTATTATGGAAATGCCTTCCATGTTTTAGGGAATATTACTTCGGTGTAGTCGCCAGCCCATGTCCTTTGGAAGGCTGGGTTGGGGTAGTCACGACATGGGCCCTGGGGGATGGGTCATGACAAAAACATTGTTATTTATTATCACATATAGTGAATGGGACATAATTCATATATTAAGGATTCTATTCCTCATATATTACAATTTCATGAATCATTTGTAACACCAATTGATTTTAAAATATGAACATAATTCTTGAGTTCATGAATGAATGACATCACCCAACAAATTAGAGAATGAAATGACAATATACTATATGAATTTTTAAATTTTAATTAATTTCATTATATTATGTATCTTACAATGCATGAAATACCATGTTTGAACAAAACATGAAATTCTATTAAAATTTTAATAATTAAACATTTACATTTACATTTAATAGTTATATTCATGTGTAAGAATAATAATAATTAAATTATAGAAATTAAATTTCTAAAGCATGTATCGGATTAATTCGATAGTTATCAACTCTATATAAAGAATAAGAATCACTTTAAAGAAGACGAATAGTTTTCCGTAAAAAAACATTTTTTCTTGAACGCCTTTAAATTATAATATGAGCACATATTATAAAATTTACATAAAAAAATTATTAAATATTATTTTTAAAAATAAAATAATTTTTTATATCTAAATGAAAAGATTATATTTTCGATACATTTTTATATGTTTTATGAATATATTAATGTTTTAATTAATAGTTAAAATTACAAAATATTTATTATAAACATCAATTTCATTTAAATTATTTATAAGGGATGTAAAATTTTATATATATTTCAATTGGTATATTAGATAAATTAAATTTATATTAATTCTATTTAGGATATTGGAATATATTTTATATATAACAGTAATGTAAAAAAATTTAAACAGTTAATCATCTTCCCTGGGAATAACAACATTTTTTATTCATATATTATATTGTTATTAAATTAATAGTCTCTCATTATTTGAATAGAACATATAATAATTGAAATGATGTGGACCTTCCTGGTCCATTTATTTTCCAAATAATTATTTTAGGGGAGTCCAGGATCCATCATGGACTCATTAACGAGTTTTCCAAATTTCTGGAATTAACAAACAATGACACAAATGAGCGTAAGTGGAATCAATGGGCATCAATGGAGCTGATGGGATTCGGTGGCACTGATAGTTGTTAGTGTTGTCGATGTGCGTCAGTGTCACCGAAGGGCATCAGTGGCACTAAAGGGTGTTGGTGGCACTGATGGGCATTAATGGCCTAGATGGGTCATCCATATCACCGATCGACATCGATTCCAGAGCGATGCTACCCAAGCGACGCTGCATGGGCGACACTGCTAGGGTGACAATTCCAAGGATATGGTGCTGGGTTGATAGTGCCAAGGTGACGGATGGTCCGCTAATGGTGAGTCATTTTCTTTTTTGGATGACCTTCAAGTTTTCCCCGGAATTTATTTTTTGACGTAATAGTGTTTTAATACCCCTTTCAAATTCTTTTAAAGAAAGTAAAATATTTTTTAAAACCCCAATATTCAGGTGACCCTTGAGTTAACAAAACATGTGGCCTTTTTACTCAATGTGTCACCGTTTTCGTGTTTTACAGTTTGACCCATGTTACGTGTTATTATCTATTTAAAGGAAATCTATTAACTCATAATTGTTATCTTCGCCATCTTCATGGAGAATTATTCAATTTCAATAAATAACAAGTTATGAAACCACCCATCCATGTGGAAAATCCACGATCTGACATTTATTTACTTCAAACTTGCCTCTATGATTTCATGATCTGGCCTTTTCGTAGGATCCGACTCTCTCTTCGTTTTTACTTCTAATCTGTCTTATTTCCCATGGATACATCCTTCCGAGACGAATTATGATCCCATGTTGGAGCACTTTCTACATAGTCATGGAGTCCTCAGTGTTCTTCCACATCATGTCACAAATCCCATTTTCTTGGATCAAGTTGGAAACATCAAACATTGATCATCCACATATGGATCTTTTCATTGACACTATTAATTGTGCTTCATGCTGGGTGGGTGTGATAATGTTTCCCTCGAGACGTTGATAAAAAAAACCCTTAATGAAAGACAATGAACAAACATTTTAACAATTATGGTTTTTAAATTATAATGATGTTGATGTATTCTTTTACACTTTTTGTGTTTTTAATTCTAAGGGCATAAACCCAATGAAAATTGTGGTCAGTGGTGGCCTTTCCTTGTGCAAAAATGAACTTTTGTTTTTATGGACAATCTTGTCAATGAATAAATGTAACTTTGAAATTTTTTAATCACATAAATATGGTTGATTCAATAAATTCCTACTGTAAAAGAATTATTTTTTTGATCACCCAGGCTAACTAAATGGAATGAAAGAACTTAATGAATGGTGGTGTGGTTAAATTGAAATCCTTCTTGCTCCATTTTGGTGGTGTGTATGGTTTCTCTGTTTGATGTCTTGTGGGGTGAAGTAGACGTGAATGGATCCTATGGTTGAAGGTTTGTTGGTTTTTGAATATGAGGATACTTGGATCCATATGTTTGGTCTTGGTTTATCCTAGTACATTGATGGATCTCACAGATCTCTTTTGTTGTTGTTTCATTACAAGAGAACTGGGTGAGAATGATTAAATTGCTTCATGGTTGTTGCCTACAACAGTACAATGTATCATTGGCTTTTGGTTGGTCATGTTAGATGATTAATATTGAAGTAATAGTTAAATGGAATCAAATGAACATGATATTGAGAACGAGTACATTGGGGGATTGTTTTGGGTAAATCGATTTTGTTCTAGTTGTGGTTGTTTTATAATTGCGCATGTTGGGATAGATGTGTGAGTGGTGTTGTATGGTCTGGTCCTCTATTTATGAAACCTTTATTTGGGATGATTTCATGATTATCTATATGTATAATATTTAGTTCTTGTGTTTCATATACGCACCCCACCCATGTTGAAAACATTATGCCGAAAACACTCATTTCACAGAGAGGATGTTCTACCAACATTATTATGAGTGGATAGTTACTAGATTATTTCTTATTCCTATCTCATGTAGATCATGATTCTTCAAGAATGTTGTGATGATCTAAGGATCATTATGACCCACGAATCATTGGGTAGGGTGTGTTGTGGTGGATGGCCCAGGATTGTTTGGTCAAGTTCGTTTACCATGCGTCTTCAGGATGAGGCACATGTGTCTTCGATCGTAGAAGTGGTGGTTTTGGCCAGGTTCTATTCTGGTGTGGTAGTGGTTGTTGTGGAATAAGTGTCTGTTGTTGTGGATATGTGAGGTTGTGGTGGCCCAAGTGATTTTGGGTGAGATGTGTGGTTGTGGTGGCCCATAAGGATGTTGTTGTGGTGGCAGTGGGATTGTAGTGGAACCTATTGGAGAGGTCTGATGAGTAGTATACCATAAATAACTAGTGGGAAAGCAGTGTAGGGTTCCCAAATACTGATGTTATATTACTATTACTCTTCATGACTAGAATTATTTGGGGATTGTCTATTGGTGAGGTTTTGCAGATTGTTTCCTTTCTATATGAATTTGTCATCTATTTTTCTCACGAGTCATTAGAATTCCTTCAAACTATTGGATGAGAGATTTTGGTTACCCTATTGAGTATGCCCATATAAACACCATACATATATATATATATATTATCATTCTGGCTTCTATGTGGGATTTGAGATCTATTCCAGACCTTACTAGCTTGAGAATCGTGAGTCGGCGTTGTTGGTATTCATTTATTTTTTTACATTTCTATATATATTTCTTGTACTTGTATTAGTTTACATTGATCATGATTATGGTGATGGGTTTTGGGCATTACATTTATGTTTGTCTATTGGAGTTATTTTTTTACCATATTATCTCCCAATAATATTTTACAAAAATCTTAATTCATTCCATACTAAATGAGATTATATAAACTTGATGTTTATCTCAACTATAGGGCCTATTAAATAAGGGACATAAGGATCATTCTATCTCCTTTGACATGAAGATGGATGTTCCTGAACGTTTTTTATTCCCTCCCGCATCTTCGTGAAGGCGGGTTGTGACATAATGGAATCAAATGGATGATTGAGAGATTGGATATAGTTTGGGTTTAGGAAAATATAGAATATCATGGGATGATAGGGAACTTTTTTAGGAAAACGTGGTCTGTGAAATAGGGTAGTAAAGAAAATCTATGAAACAGGATTCCCCCCCAGTGATTTCATGTAGGGAATCTAGACCTACCTAACGACAAAGTGAGGCTACACTATTTTCATGTTTGTGGCCCATGGAAATGTATCTTCATCATAATGAATATTTTTCTTCTATGTTCATGGAGTTTTGGGAACATGAAATAAATAAATAAAATTATGAATAATTTTTTAATAAAAATATAATTCTACACTACTCGAGCAAAGGAATTATTTGTTTACCTGACATCTGTGGCACTTAGACAACATCCACAAGTAGTACAAGCAATCAAGGACCAGTATGATAACATGTATGATAAAGAGATGACTGATTAGGAGGAGGAGGATGACCTGTGGCATAGGATTTTTGGTGCCTTTTAGCGAAGACCCTCGGGAAGTACGAGGGCAGCTTCTCAAACATGGATACATGGAGTTGGATCGAGGAGATGGTGATAGGTTTTAGCTTGATATGGTATCTAGATGAATACTAAGTTCCTATGGATTTAAGGAAAATTAGGGGAGAAGTGTTTCAATGGTAGACACTCTACCTCAATGAGAGGATAGGGAGTGAGGTTTTGTCGGATGGCTTCAAGAATGTGTTCTAGGAGGAATTCATTTTTTCCATGTTGTTGTCTTAAAAAAGGAAAGAGATACTCTTCTTACACCAAGGTAGTATTTTGGTAATGGAATTGGGGATCAATATTAAGGATCTCATTCATTTTTCAACATACCTATTCCTGGATGAGGAGTCGCGATTAGGGGACGAAGACGAGGCGCTCCGACCATCAGTATAGTATAATGTTATTCCATTCACTCTACTGACATATTTGGAGGTTCAGAATAATGATAATGTGGTGCAGAGGATGTGCATGATAGAAGGTGTTAAGTGAGACGGGGTCTGGTTGAGCTAAATGAAGGGGAATGACGTTATCAGAAGGCCTCCAGCATCAAGGCCTTCCCAGTTATCGCATACGGGGATAAAGCCTCATCAATTCAAGTTCTGATCACCATATCATCACCCTTTCCATACGAGCATAGGAAAGATATTATTTATCTATTGAATTCATGGGTATATACATAATCAGTGCTCATACCAAGTGAAATATAGTGGTGGGGTGGTGGTTCAACGCACACCTCATCAGCAGTAGTTTCTAGCCATACCAGTTTAGCAACAATAGCAGTTGGGGCAGCGAGCACCCACTCCAATGAGAGGGGAAATGATAGAGGAGGTCGTCCTCAGGGAACTCTTTGTGGGCCTCGACCAGGGAATGGTTGGGGAGGAAGTTGATAGCTAAATGGCTGGGGATATAGGATTGGGTAGTTTCCCGCCCTAGAGGAAGAAGTTCCGACAAGGACGGAGGTCGTTCAAGATACGATCAACTTGTTTTGTAATCATTATTCTTCCTTGTTTGATTCAAGAAATTCTCACCCATTTTTGAAACTTGGTCTCTCTCGTTCGTTGGGCCTATACATAAAGGGAATTACCATACCCATGTTAATTATTATGCCATTTGGAGATCAGACAAGCCTGTTTGACATTTGTCGAGGATGCAGACTGATGATATGATGCCATCAATAATGTGGGGATCTCTTTCTTCTTCAAATGCATCCATAGGATGTCATATGGGGAATCAAATAGATGTTTCCCAGTCATGAAATTATTGCCTTCATCTACAGAAGAGTCGTGTTCTACGATATGGGCATCGTATATGTAGATTTCCACAGTGAGAAAGGTTTCTTGGAGGGAATCCGACATGTGGAGCCCATTATTTCCATGATATCCAAGATGTTAGTAGATCTATAAGACATGTATAGTGTGGATGTCCCATGAATCATAAATGAGTCCCAAGACATCTTCCCTGAAGAGTTTTTGACCTTAACAACCCTACATAATGTTGAGTGTGGGAAAAACATACAACCAGGTGCCCATCTGCTTTCATTGGCTCCCTATCAAATGGATCCTTATGATTTATAGGAGTTCTACATCCAGGATGATGTCTTCACGCAGAAGGGTTTCATCCCACTGATTGGGTCACCATGGGTTTCTGTAGTTTTTTTTAAGAATGTAAAAGGTGGTATCATGTTGTATATATACTACCGAAGGCTGAATCAGGTAATAATCAAGAACTGTTACCCCATCCTAATAACTAATAACCATTATGACCATTTGAACGGGGCATGTTGGTTCTCCATGGTCGAAATGTGGTCTAGATATCTCTAGTTTAGGGTGAACGCAGGAGGAATCTAGAATACTTTTTTCAGATGAAGATATTGGAACATTGCGTTTTGTGGCCATGCCATTTTAAATTATGAACACACCAGCCATATTCATAGGGCTCATGTACTCACTTTTATGACAATATTTTGGCAGTTTAATATTCGGTATATTAACGACATCCTGATATACTAAAGATCATAATACGATCATGTTGGACATATAAAGATATTTTTGAAGGTCCTATGACACCACCATATCTATGGTATATTGTCCAAGTGCATGTTCTAGACATGAGAGGTGAAAATACATGGACATGTGGTATCACAGAAGGGACTAATAGTGGAACTGATGATGGTTGAAGTGTTGGGGACAACATGTTCATAAAGGAATCCTACTATGATTGGAGACCATTGGATTTTAGGATTGGGGACCCTTGGAAAGCCTTGACTAGGAAATAATAGGCATTTATTTGGAGTGATCAGTGCAAAATGACATTAATTAATCTGATGGGGATGCTGGTCTGTGCCCCTGTGTTGAGGATTACATAAGATAGGGTAATGTTTGAAGTGTTATGTGATTCTTCTAGTCTAGGATTTGGGTGTGTTGTAATGAAACAGAAGTGAGTGGTCTATTAAAGCTCTAGGAAGTTACATCCTCATAAAGATATCTATTACACACATGAATATGATATCGCAAAAATGGTCTTTTCATTTAATATGTTGAAGCATTACCTCACGGGGGAATGATTCATGGTATTCACAGATCAGAAGAGCTTGAGGTATGTCTTCTCCTAGAGAGAATAGAATTGTGACAACGTATGTGGGAGGGGTTTCTCCAAGAATACGACATAGAGATCTCATAATCCTCTGAAAAGGGTTACATCATGTTTCATTCCTAGAATATTAATTCACATAGGGATGTGGTTTGGGAGTTAGAATATTCTTGGATTGCAATGAAGGAGATGGTTTCCTTTCTCATTGATGCAAGGGTGGATGATGGTAGGGGTAGTCTCTATCAGATGAATGTTCTTTATTCTTTAGATTAGTTGTAGGAAGAGTATCAGTGAGATAACATATAGGCTGAAGTGATCCATAACTATGTTTTCCAAGGTGATCCTCTTAAAGGATGGTTGGAAGATGGTCATAATTAGATGATTCTCTACAAGAAGATGTTTATACCAGAGACGATGCACTAGATAGATCTTTTTGAGTTCCATAAATCAACCCTAGAATTACATATATGAGTTTCCAAGATGTGATAATATTTTATTGGTCATTTTTGGTTTCCTGATGTGAACCAGGTGGTTGTAGAGTATTTAACAAAGTTCAACATGTGTCATCAGGTGAAGGCTGAGAACCATGTTCAGGGCGGTGTGTTGCAACCCCTAGACATTAAATAATGGAATTGGGATGACATTTATACATATATAAATATGGTAATATACATGGATAAGGGATTCTATGATTCCATCTCGATAGTGGTTGACCGACTGACGAAATTGGCTCACATCTTACTGATTAAGGAGTTGAGCGCGGTGGATTCCTTGGAAAAAAAGTTCATGGGTGAGGTTGTGCAGATGAAAGAATACATAGAACCATTATTTTTAATTGGGATAAGTTCTTTACTTCATGGTTATAGAATGGATTACAATGTGATTTTTTCACCCAGATATGCGTTAGCACTACATTCTTCTCCTATACAGATGGGAAGACATAGAGATCCATCCATACGTTTGAAGACATGATGCGGGAAGGTGTTCTAGAATTTGGATGATTGTGGGTATGAAACAATTCATTTGGTAGTGATTTCCTACATCAATAGTTATCACTCTACCACTAGAATGTCTCTATTCCAAACCCAGTACTTAAAGTCGTTCCATTCCCCAATGTGAAGGAAATTGGTTGAAGAGGCATGTGTTCTTGGCTCGGAGGTGGTGCATAGCACGAAGGAGAAGGATCATCTTATGTGTGAGAAGATGATGATGGATCAATACCAACATTAGCCATCATCCAATCATAGGATAAGACCATTGGATTTCGTGGTTGGTGAAATTTTTTTCGAAAATGTCTCCCATTGTTGTGGTTTTTTATGGTTTGATATGGGTAAAATTTCTCCTAGGTTTGTTGTACCCTTAAAGGTGCAATAATAGGTCAGAGAAGTGGCATATCAACTGGAACTACCACCACTGCTACACAAACTACACGGCATCATCCATGTGTCTCCACTTCATCAGTATCTACATAGGAACTCACACATCCCCAACTTGGGGGATCCAGATACCATGGATGACGTAACATTCATGGAAAGACCAGTGAGGATCAAGGAACATCACGAGAGGGTGCTTCATGGAGGATCCATTCCCATGGGTCATGTGTTGTAGAGTCAGGGTTTCCTCGAGGAGAGTACCTAGGAATAATAGAAAAAATTGGTTCCACGCACTCAAGGATTTTTTGAGTTTTGATCAGGTGATTTCCTTGAGTTTTTCAATGAAGTAATTTTTGAAGATTTTTTCTATGATATGGGATGTTTTACTTATTACCTAAATCTGTGTGAAAATTCCTCTCTGTGTGGTGGATAATACATTATCCCTAATTATGATGCATAAATTTGGATGTCAATAAACTCATGTGTCCAAGTCGGTGCTACCCAAAGCAGATTGTATCTTGACATCAGAGAAGGGACTCCAAAACCCATATGTCGAGGCAATGTGACCATTATATGTTTGTGTGATTTTTTGGTGGAGAATAGAATTAGTATATCCATTGATGTTTTGGAGATATATGAGGGATATGTATTTCAAGATATCAAGGCTTGTTCTAGATATCAAACAAACCCTGGGGGGATTGTCCCTATGAGGTATATTATGAGGTGGTTGTTTGGACCCCTCACTTTTCATCACGTTTACTCTCGATTTCTTGAGGTAAAGAATAGTTTGAGATTTATTTTATATAATGTTATAGTCCCTCATGGTCCATTAATTTTCTAAATTCTAGTGCTTCTGGTGTCTTGAAGACCATCAGTGAATCATTTAGTAGTTCTCCAAATTTTTGGATTGAACCGACGGTGTCACCGACGAGTGGCAGTGGCACCGATGGGATTCAATGGAACTAATAAAAACCGTTGGCACTGAAGGGTATTAGTGGAATTGATGGGTCATCCATAGAATCAATCGAAATTGGTACTATGGTGATACTGGCATGGTGATGGTGCCAGGTTGACGGTACCTCAGTGATGATTCAAGGGTGATGATGGCACACCAAATGATGAGTCATTCCATGTTTTTCTAGGACCTTCCAGTTTTCCCCCAGTAACATATCATTTGACGTAAAAGTTTTCTGAAACCCCATTCAAATCCATTTAAAAAAAAGATGGTTTAGATTCCCCATAGTCAGTCGAACCTTGAGTTAGAAAAACATGTGGCCTTCTTCTTTGGTGTAACACATTTGTCATGTTTTACAGTTTTTCCAATGTTACACGTTTCTATCATATTAAATAAAATTTATTAACTCACATTCAATATCTCATCCTTATCTGGGGGGAAGTATGGAATCTCAAATAATACCAACACATGAAACTACACAACTAAGCGGTGGAGGCACGATTCAAATTTTATGTGATTCACAAACAGATCCTTTATTTTAGAGTTTTGACTTTTCTAAAGACGAAATCCTTTCATCATTATTCCTTCTGATATCACATAGAGCTCCTGTAGACATCCTTCCGAGAATAATTATTTCATGTGATGGAGTTATTTCCACTTAGTATTAATTTCCTCAGTGTTCTTCCTCTTCAAGTCATGCATCCCCAGTTCGTTCTACAAAGAAGAAGCTTCAATTGTTGATCATCCAAGTAGATATTTTCTTCAAATATATTTACTATTCATCATTCAGGGTGGGTCTGTTAATGATTTCCTTGTAGAATGGATGACACCATTCCATAAAAATATATAATAAGTATCCTTTTAATGATTGAAGGGGTATAAATGATGATGATGTTGTTGTATTTATATGGGTTTGTGACCACTTAAAATCATGGTCATTGGTGATCCTCCTAGTTCACTAATGACACTTTGTTATTATATATTAACTTGTTAATGAATGGTAGTAACATGGAAAATAATTAATCACATACACTTTCTTGATTAATTATATACCCAATGAAAAATAATCCATGTGTGATCACCCTAGTTAAGTTAACAGAATTAATGAACTTATTGAATGGTGCTGTTAAATTGAAATCGTCCTTGCTCTATTCTAGTGGTATGTATTGTTTTACAAGGTGATGTCGTTTGGAGTGACGTAGATGAGAATGGACCCACTAGTTGAATGGGTTGTGGTTTTTGAATCTGAGGCCATGTAGGTAAACATAATGGGGCTTGGTTTGGTATTATTACTTTGAGGTTTATCATAGATCCATTTATTTGGTACAAATTTACAAGAGAACTGGGTGTGAATGCTTAAATTTCTTCTATTTTGTTTCCTTCTTCAGTACAGTGTTGTTTTGGCTAGTGGTTATGCCTATTTGTTGAAATAAAGTGAGAGAATATTTAAATGGAATCACAAGAACATGATAACAAGAAAGAGAACAATGATAATTTTTTATGAAAAATTAGTTGTGTCATGGTTGGGATGTGGTCTTTTGTCCATGTTGGGATAACTATTAGAGTGGTGGTGTTTGGAATGGATATCTGTTTATGAACCCTTAGCTACCGTTGAGTTCTTGATTACCTATTTGTATAATATTTAGTTCTTTTGTTTCTTATATGAACCCACCCATGTTGATTACATTGTTCCAAACAACCCCATTTAATTGGGGGGGGGGGGGTTCCCAACATTATTATGAGTGGCTTGTAACTAGCTCATTTTTGATCCCTCTCATAAGTAGCTCAAGATTCATTGGGAAGGATATGATAGACTAAGATTCAATATTTCCCAAGACTCTTCTGGTAAGTTGTGTTGGGGTGGATGGGCCAGGTGTGTGTGGGAAGGTTCATTTCCCATGTGTCGTCAGGATGAGGCCCAACTAATTTCGGGTGTGGTAGTGGGGGATATAGCCCTGACATCATTGGGTGTGGAGGTGGTTGTTGTGGACAAGGAGTTCGCGGGTATGGTTACGTGTGGTTGTTGTGGCCCATGTACCTTCTAGCGGGAATTTTTTTTGTAATGGCCCATAAGGTTGTTGTTAGGGTAGTAGTGGGACTGTAGTGGAACATTTTTGGGAGGTCTAATGTTTAGTATTCACTAAATAACTAGTGGGAGAGAGGAGTGAGGTACCCAAATATCAATGGGCTATTATTATTACTTAACTAGACTTGCATTATTTGGGAAGTGTTCTTTAGTGAGGTTAGGAGGATATCTTATTTTCTAATTGATTTTGTTATCTATTTTTCCGCATGGAATTAGAATGACTTCCCACTTATGCATGAGAGCCTTTGGTTTCCCTACTATGTATTTTTTTTATACTCACCCTATATATATAAAATTGATTTTAGGATTCCATAGGGACTATAAGGACTGTGCCAAACATTACTAAATTGAGTGATGGGATTCATCGTTGCTTCTTTTATTTATTTTTGTATATTTCATCTTTTTTTCTTGTACTTGTATCAGTTTATTATGAACATGCATACATGGAAAGATTTTCGGCATTAATTTTACATTAAAATTTTGGAATTTTTAGGGTTTTACCTTTTTATCTTCCTATATTGTTTAAAAAAGGTAATTACTTCCACACTACATGAGATTCTATACCATTAAATATAGTCTCCACTTTGAGGCCTATTGAAGGCGAGACTAATGGGTCATATATCTCCTTCAACATTATGAAGGAAGGTTCTAGAATTTCATGACAAAAATACATTCCATATTCAAATATTTATATATTAAATAATTTAACATAATTGTATTAATTTATGTTAATATTGAACAGAATTAATAGAATTAAAATATTTACTGTGGTTAAGATGTAACATGAATTATTATTGGTTAAATAAAGAAGATAAATTTTTAAATGACTCATAACATTTCAAATCCAAATTGTATTGAAATATTTATTTCATATCATTAATAATTATCGCTAATAATTTATTTCATAAAAATTCATTTTAGAAAACTTCGGTCGACACTAAACATCAAAATATTTACTAGTTTGGTTGTCAAATCGCATATAAAAGGCCACTACATGTAATGGCCCTGACCCTCATGGTCCACCCCTCTACCAATTCCTAATCTAAAGGGTCACGTATCGGTGGTTGGATGTCATTTCGGTGTATGGCTTATCGGTGTGACACGATTGGAATGTCACCAATCAGTGTGCTACCGATCAGTGTGACATGATCGGTGCGATGCAATCGGTGTGACACGATCGGTGTAACAAAACCATATTGAGTTTTGCTTCAAATTTATTTTCCCATAATGCTACTTTAAACCCTTTTAACCTTTTTTAAATGGTTCAAGGCCGTTTTTAGTCCCATAATCAATGATTAAAATCCTATGAGTGGGCGACCCTCAACGGACTCTGTTGTGTGTCCCCGTAACATTCCGCTATATTTATTTAAATTCTTTTAAAGTCATAGTTGTTAACACCTTTTTCTGATGAGATTTATTAAAAAACAATTAATCTCATCATAAGTAACCACCCAACTGCATGGTGAAACCACGATCCACCTTTAAAACCACCGGAGATCACGATCTCCAATAACCCTCGAGCTCAACTTTTTATCGCATGAGCTTCCCTCCTTTTCTTCTTCTTGGCCAGGTTTCTCTTCCCTTGGAGTGTTTGGAGTTTACTTCACAAGGAAAGTGGTCCATGTGTGCTGGTGCTGTTACTTCTTATCCTTGGAGTCCTAGACTCTCCCCCCTGCAAGTTCTGTATCCCTAGTTCTTGTCACATCGAGAGAATCATCGTTCTGTGATCATCCATGTAGGGTTTTTCCTTCATCTCTCTCACTTTGTATCATGCGGGATGGGTGTTCTATTGTTTCTATGGGGATGGATTAAACCAAACTATAAATGAAGATAATAAACATACCTTTAAAGAATGTAGTGGGGGTGAGATCGATGTTTTGTTATTTTTTCTTATTCTTGATTATCAGTTGTGAATTTTACGGGCTCATGCCCACAGAAAATCATGGTTTTTGGTGGGGTTCCTTGTCCACTAAATGACAACTTCTTTTCTGGATATTCATGTTATTGGATGTCTGTGACATGAAAATTGGTTAATCATGTAAACTCGACCAATTAAATGGATGCCCAGTAAACATCAATCATTTTGTGGTCACCCCGGTTATTCCTACAGAATGAAGAACCTAATGAATGATGTTCATGAAACTGGAAGATTCCCTACATTGTTTTGATAATGGGTGTGTTGTTATATTTGATTATTATTGGGTGATGTGGATGGGGATGGTATCCACTATTGTTCCATAGTTTTGGGTTGTGAATATGAAGTTGTGTGGGGCTGTATCTCGAGGCTTGGGTTTGATGCAATACTTTGAGGGATATCACGGATCCCTTTGTTGTTGTTGTGAATTTACAGGAGAACCGGGTTTGAATGCTTAAATAGTTTTTTTCCTGTTTCTATTTCTCTTGCTTGTTGTTATGCCTTTTAGTTTCCCAGTAGTGCAGAATTTACTTAAATGGGATCACTTGAACATGAAATCATGAATGGGCTCAATGGGGAATTGTTTTTCAGGATGAGTAGTCGAATGGTCATGGGTTCGGTGCTTCTTATGAGTGAATATTAACGAGGGTGTCTGTGCATAAGTTTGTTTAGGAACTCCTAGGTTGGGATGAGTTCTTGTTATATATATTATATAATTTTAGTTATTATGTTTCTTATTCACGCCCCACCCAAGTTGAGAACCTAGTGCCAAACACCCCCATTTCATGGGGATGTTTTTTCCAAACACTCATATGAGTGGCAAGTTATTAAATCCTTTTCTTCTCCCTTTCCCAAATATCCCTATACTCATCGGGCCGGCTGTGATGGCTTGAGGTCCATTTTAGACCCAGCTTCTTTGGGCAGGGAAGTTGTGTGTGGGCAGGTTGTTTCCCCAGTAACATCGGGATGAGGCCTAGGTGTCTTCGGGCATGGAAGTAGTTGTTCTGGCCCAAGTGTTTGTGGGCGTGGTTACGTGTTGTTTCTATGGACCATGTGTTTGTGGGAGAGTTGTGTGGATGTGGTCCTGGTGTGTGCGAGTGCGGTTTGGTAGTGGGACTATGATATGAATGGTGGGAGAGGTTCAATGCGTAGGATGATTCCAATAACAAGTTGGAAAGTGGCGTGGGGAACCCAAATATCAATGTGATATTACTATACATTACTATACTTGTGTTATTTGGGGAGTGTGACTTGGTGAGGATTGGGTGGATAGTTTTCCATATTAGATTCATTAGTTATATCCTTACTCAAGGGGCATTAGAATGCGTTCCCACTTGTGGACGACAGAAGTTGGTTTTTCATACTGAGTATACTTTTATGTTCACCCTATGTATATAAAACTATTTTCCGGTTTCTAGTAAGGCATCAGAGATCGTGCAAGGTCATACTAGTTCACACATTCAGACAGATTTTGTTGTTGTTTTTCATTCATTTATTAATAATTTTTTTGGGGTTTTCTTTTACTTTGGAATCATTTACTTTTGGAACATGCATATGAGAATGGGTTTTTTGGCATTACCTGTAATTCCACTTTTGGTGTTGTGGGATTTACCATCTTATCTTCTGATCCTATTAAATAAAATAGGATAATTCCTTCCATATTGTGTGTGATCATATACACTTGGTGCGTATCTCCACTCCGGGACCTATTGAAGGCGGGTCTTGGGGGTAGTTATATCTCCTTCAACATGAATAAGGAAGGGTCTGGAAACCTTCTTTCCCTTCTCTCATCATAGTGAAGGCGGGTTGTGATAGAATGGTATCAGTAAAAGGTTGGGAGGTAGGATAGAGTCTGAGATTAGGCACTGTGAGGATTTCATGGGACGGTAGGGAAACAATGTTGGGTGATCTGGGTGTGTGAAATAGGCCAGGGAATACTGGCTAAGACATGGAATTTTAGGCCCCCCTGTTATCTGATGCAAGGACTCTGGGCCTACCAAATGACCATGTGAGGCTACACTGATTGCGTAGTAGAGACCATAAGGAAGGAACCTACATCATATTTTCTTGTTTTCATGTGTTTCTTGGGTATTTTTGGGATTTAAAATGAATAATATGTATAAGAATATTTAAATGTAATCTTCTACACTACTCGGGCTTAGTCATTCATTAATTACCTTCCATCTATGTCACCCGGACAGTGACCAAGGGTAGTACGGGAGATCAAGTCCCCAGATGATGATTTGGATGACCGAGAGGAGGAGGATGATTGGTGGAAGATGACGCTTTATTCCTTTCAGTGGCAGACCCTCAGGAAGTACGAAGGTATCATCTTAGACATGGGGACTGAGAGATGGCTAGAGGAGCGGGTGATAGCTTTCAGATTAATCCAGTCTCTAACAAAATACCGGGTTCCTCTATTTGTAAACCAGATGCAGGAAGCAGTGCGTTAATGGTGGATTCTTTATCTTTGTGAGAATAGGGAGGCTGAGAATACATGGGTTGACATTGAGAGGGAGTTCCATGTGGAATTCATATCTTCCTCAGTGATGGCTGAGAAGTGGCAGGAACTGATCTCCCTTTAGAAGGGGGGTATGTTAGTGAGAGAGTTGGGTATCAAGTTAAAGGATCTCCTCCACTTTTCTCCAGACCTCTTTCCAGTTGAGGAGTCTCGGGCAAGATGTTTGGAAGAGGAACTCCGACCCTCTCTTCCGTATGTTGTTACTCCCTTCAAGTTACCAACATGAATGGAATTCTAGATGAAGGCTGAAGTGGTGTAGTGGATGCACACGATGGGAGGTGTATCATGATAGGGAATCCAGTTGGGCTTGTCGAAGGGGAAGACCGTCAGCATAAGGCCTCCAACATCAGGGCCCTCTAGGTTTTGACCAGTAGGGAGTAGGCTCCAGCAGTTCTAGTTCTGATATATTTGTCCTCTCCCTTCTCTTTCGATCCCAAGACCGATATGCTTCATCTGTGGCAGCCATGGGCACCTTCAGAATCAGTTCCTGGAGTATGTACAGTACAATTGGGGTGGGTCAGTGCAACACCCACCTCAGCCACAACAGTTTCTAGCCAGACCCTTTTAGTAGAAGCAATAGGGACTGCGAGCTCTCGCTCCTCCAAGGACAGAAGTCGCAAGAGAAGGCCGACCTTAGGACACTCCTCAGGGACCTCAACTAGGGCGTAGTCTGGGAGGTGGCTAATAGCAGAGGGGTATGTGAGCTAGGTGTGGATAGTTACATGCTGCGGAGGCAACCACTTCAGTAGGGCCAGAAGTCGTTCGAGGTATGATCATCTTGTTTAGTACTCTTGGCAATGCCTTGTTCGATACAAGATATTCACACTCCTTTTTTGCACCCAATATGGCATGTTCTATAGTTCACGATGCTGAGAGTATTCCAGTTCCCCTGGTATTGAGTACACAAGTCGGAGGATAGACTGACATGTTTTCTGTTTGTCGAGGGTGTATACTAATGATAGGGCCACATCAGTCAACCATTGATGTTCTACTATTTCATATACATCCATAAGATGTCATCCTATGAATTGACTAGTTGTTCACTATATGTTCCGTTGTTGACTGCTTCTGAAGAAAGATCTTGTTTTCAGACATGGGTGGCCAACGTGTGACTTTCATCGGTGAGAGAGGTTACCCGGAAGGTAACCAGTTAGTGGAGCCCCTCCTCTCTTTGTTACCTGAAATATCAGTGGAGTTAGTGGATCCAGAAATAATATAAGTCCCAGGGATCTTCAATGAGGTCGTGGACGTCTTATCTGAAGAAGTGGCGACTCTACCCCCTCGATGTGATGTTGAGTTCAGGATAGACTTGCAACCTGGTGCCAGTACGATTTCAATGGCTCCCTACCTGATGGCTCCTTCGGAGTTTCAGGAGTTGCGGATTCAGATTGACGATATAATGAAGAATGGTTTTGTTCAACCAAGTGTGCCACCAAGGGGTGCTCCAGTCTTGTTCTCAGTGTAGGCAGATGGTGGCCTCAGGCTGGCCATAGAATACCAGAGACTGAATCAGGTAACGATCCAAAACTGTTTCCCTCTCCAGAGAATAGACGACCTTTTCAACCAGTTAAATGGTGCATGGTGGTTCCCTAATATTGACCAGAGGTCAGGATATCACCAGCTGAGGGTGAAGGAGGGTGACATCTCGGAGAACGCCCCTAGGTGCAGATATGAGAACTTTGAGTTTGTGGTCATGTCTTTTGGCATTACGAATGCTCCATCTATGTTCATGGGACTCATGAAATATGTTCTTTGGGAATATCTAGACCAGTTTGTAGTCATTTTTATCAATGACATCCTGATCTACTCAAGATCATAGGATGATCATGATGAAAAACTGAGAACGATTTTAGAGGTCCTCCAACTGCACCAACATTACTAGAAATTGTCTAAGTGGATGTTTTGAACTCGAGATGTGTATTTCCTTGGAGACATGGTGTCTGAGGAGGGAATAGCAGTGGACCCATCGATGTTTGACGTAGATGTTTCTTTGGAAACACCGGAGAACATGGAAGAATATTGTATCTTCCTAGGTTTTTCCAGTTACTACTGGAGGTTCATGCCCAATTTCCCACGAGTTGTAGAACCTTTGATAGCCTTGAACATGATGGGCCAGGAATTCATGTGGGATGGGCAGTTTGAGGAATCCTTCATCTATCTGAAGGGGAAGTTGGTTAGTGACCCAATGCTGAGTTTTCTCAAAGACGGGGAAGTGTATGAGGTTTTCGATGATGCTTCTGGACAAGGCCTCAGGTGTGTGCTGATGCAACAATAAGGGGTGATCTCTTCTGGGTCTAGGAAGTTGTGTCCCCAAGATCATGACTATGCCACCCATGATCTGGAGCTTGTGGTGGTCTTGTTCACACTGAATTTGTTGCGGAATTACCTCGTCGGGGAGCACTTCGTGGTCTTCACGGATCATAATAGATTGATGTATATCTTTACCAAATGTGACCTTAAAATGAAAAAATGAAGGTGGGTGGTGTTTCTCCAAGACTACAACGTCGAGATCTCTTACAATGAAGATAAGGGGAACGTTGTGGATAATTCCTTGAGAAAGAAGTCACATAGGGAAGCTGTTCATGAATCTGTGGATTCTTGGATGGCAATGGAAGAGTTGGATTCCCTACACCTCGATGTAATGGAGGATTGTGGTAGAGGTTGTCTGTTTCACATGACATTATAGTCCTCTATACTTTGGTTGGTGGGGGAGTTTCAGTGGGGAGACATAGAGAGTGAAGTGATGCATGACCGAGTTATCCTAGTTGATGCTCTAGAAGGGTGGATGGAGGATGGTTAGAATCAGATTCTTTTCTGAGGGAATTTGTTTTTTCTAGTGATGATTCATGATATAGTTCTTTGTGAGTTCAAAAAATCATCCCAAGAGGTGCAACTGGGAGTTTTGAAGATGTACCAGGGTCTGAGTAGTCAATTTGTGTGGTCTGGGGTGAAGCAGACGATGGTAGAGTTCGTGGCCAGGTGCCTAGTGTGTCAGCAGGTTAAGTCTGAGCACCGTGTTCCATGCGGTCTATTACAACCTTTATATGTCCTCGAGTGGAAGTGGGACGACATCTCATTGGACTTCATCACAAGACTACCCATGGTTCAAGGAGGCTATGATGCTATCTATGTAGTGGTGGAATTGTAGACGAAATCGGCTCACTTTCTGGTGATCATGTAGTCTAGTGTAGTAGATGCCTTAACATGGAGGTACGTGGATGAGGTGGTGCGGTTGCATGGAGTTCTAAGGTCCACAGTGTCAGATAGAGATTCCCAGTTTACCTCACGAGTCTAGAGGGGATTTCATCATTATTTTGGCAAACAACTACGTCATAGAACTGCTTTCCACCCCCTGAAAGATGGAAAGACATAGCACACCATCCAAAAAATGGAGGATATGCTACGAGCATGTATTCTGGACTTAGGGGGATCGTGGGTTCGATACATGCCTCTGGAAGAGTTTTACAACTATAATATCTATCACTATACCATTGGCATGGCTCCGTTTGAATAAATTTATGGGAGGCCATGTCGCTCACCCGTGTGCTGGACCGAGGTTGGGGAAGTAGGTGGTCATGGACAGGAGGAGGTGGATAGCACAACAGAGAAGTTTCGGCTTATATGGGAGAGGATGAAGGTGGATGAAGACTGGAAAAATTCATATACAGATAATAGGAGGAGACCCTTGGAGTTAGAGGTTGGGGACCACGTATTCTTGAAGGTCACCCCATAGCGTGGACAACGGAGGTTCGGCAGGAGGCGTAAGCTTTCTCCAAGGTTCATCCGACCATTCGAAGTGTTACGGCGGGTCGGAGAAGTGGCTTATCAGCTAGTGCTACCACCACCGTTACTGAGAATGCACGATGTCTTCCATGTGTCTCAGCTCTGAACGTACCTACATAGTGACTCACACATCCTCAACTATGGAAATCTAGATATTGAGGCAGAAACAATGTTTGTAAAAAGACTGGTGATGATTGAGGATCACGCAGAGAAGATGCTTCATGGACGAACCGTCCCTTTGGTTCATGTGTTGTGGAGGCATGGTGGGCGTGAGGAGTGTACCTGGTAAAGGGATGCACAGATACGCGCCCAATACCTAGAGCTGTTTTGAGTTTAGTCCTATTTCATTTTGTGCTTGTTTGTGATGTAATGATATCCATGTTGGTTTATGAGGTGTTTTATTTCCCTACCTTGTGAATGTTATGAAAAGTAATTATATGTAGGGAAGGGAAGACATGATTCATATTCATGATGAATTAAGGTGGATGTGATTAATCTTGTGAGGGTGAGTCAGTGCCACCCATAGAGGATTGTATCTTGACATGGAGGAAGGAACTCCCATAACCGTGTGTCGGAAAAATATGGACCTTGAGTTCGGTGTGGCTGTTTGGGGTGGTTTTTCCCCAAGGGGTTTTCAGAACCCACTCTTCTCCTCAGGTCTAACATTGATTCTCAAGGATGAGAATAGATCGAGGGGTATCTGCTTTAATGGCTCGGACCCTCATGGTCCATGCCTTTTCTAATTCCAGATCCTATGGGTGATGTCTCGGTGGTAGGACATCATTTCAGTGTACGACCGATCGGTGTGACATGATCGACGTGTCACCGATCGGTGTGACCAATCGGTGTGTGACCGATCCGTGTGACACGATCGGTGTGTCACCGATTGGTGAGACCAATCGGTGTGTGACTGATCAGTGTGACATGATCGGTGTGTCACAAATCGGTGTGACCGATCAATGTGTGTCCGATTGTTGGGACATGATCGGTGCGTCACCGATCGGTGTGACCGAATAGTTTGCGATTGATCGGTGCAACACGATCAGTGTGACATGATCTGTGTGTCACCAATTGGTGTGACCGATCCATGTGAGACTGATCGTTGTGCGACCGATCAGTGTGACATGAATGGTTTCTCACCGATCGGTGTGACACGATTGGTGTCACACGATCGGTGTGTCACCATTCGGTGTCAGACAATCGGTGTCACACAACCTTGTTGAGTTTTTCTTCTGCAGTTTTTCCCATAACGGTAATTTTAAACCCTTTTAACCTTTTTTAAATGGTTCAAGGCCATTTTTATCCCCATAATAAATCATTAAATCCTATGAGTAGGGTGACCCTCAATGGACCCAACTGTTTGTCTGTATAATGTTCCCTTCTGTTTATATAAAATCCATTAAATTCACAACTGTTACCACATTTTCCATATGAGATTTATTAAATAACAATTAATCCTGTTGTCTGTTACCACCCAACCACTTGGTGAAACCACAATCCGCCTTTAAAACCTTAGAATATCTTGATATCCAGTAACCCCGTGGTTAATATTTTTTTCACACGATATTCCCTCAATTTCTTATTCTTGGTCGTGTTCTCTCTTCCCTTGGAGTATTTGGTGTTCCCTTCCCGAGGAATGTTGTGCGCATGTGCTGGAGCCCTTACTGCACATCCATAGAGCCCGAGTTACTCCTCCCCGGCATGTTTCCCATCCCATGTTCTTGGTGCATTGGGTGAAATATTAATCTTTGATCATCCAAGTTGGGATTTTCCTTCGTCTCTCTCACTGTGTATCATACATGATGTGTATTCTATAGTTTTTATAGGGATGGAACAAACAAAACTTTAAATGATGATAATAAATGGACATTTAAATAATGGAGGGGTGGTGTGATCGATGATCTGTTGTATTTTCTTATTCTTGATTATGTGTTGTGAATTGTACGGGCTCATTCCCACTGAAAATCATGGCCATTGGTGGGGTTCCTTATGCACTAAAGGACCACTGTTTTTCTGGACATTCAAGTGATTGGATGTCTGTAACATGAAAATTGGTTAATCACATAAACTCGACCGACTAAATGGATTCCTAGTAATCATCAATCCTTGTGTGGTCACCCTGGTTAATCAAACTGAACGAAGAACCTAATGAATGATGCGATTGAACATGTAAGTTTCCCTACTCTATTTTGATAATCTGTGTGTTGTTCTGCTTGATGCTTAAGGGGTGATGGGGATGGGGATGGTATCCTCTATTGTGGAACTGTTGTTGGTTGTGAATCTGAAGCTGTGTGGGGCTGTATCACGAGGCCTGGTTTGGTTCTATTACTTTGATAGATCTCAGATATCCTTTTGTTGTTATCATTACCTTACAATAGAACCGGATGTGAAAGCTTAAATTGATGTTTTGCTATTTCTCTTTCTCTGTCTTGTGGTTATGCATTTTAATAGCCCAGTAGTGCAGAATTTACTTAAATGGGGTAACTTGAACATGAAATCAAGAATGGGATCGAGGGGGGATTTTTTTCCGGGGAGAGTGGTGACATGGTCGTGGGTTCAGTGCTTCTTGTGAATTTATAGTAACAAGGGTGTTTGTGCTTAAGTTGGTTTTGGAACACCTATGATGGGATGAGTCCTTGTTATATATATTATATAATTTTAGTTCTTATGTTTCTTATTCACGCCCCACCTAGGTTGAGTACCTAGTTCCGAACACCACCATTTTATGGGGAAGGGTGTTTTTTTCCAAACACTCCTATGAGTGGTTGGTTATTAGCTTATTTTCAGATCCCTTTCATGAATAGACCATGGCCCATCGGTTAGGCTGTCATGGTGTGAGGTCCATTTTAGCACAAAATTATTTGGGTGGGGTAGTTGTGTGCGGGCAGGTTGTTTCCCAAGTATCTTCGGGATGAGGCCCAGGTGTCTTCGGGGATGGTAGTAGTTGTTCTAGACCAGATGTTTGCGAGAATGGTTACACGTGGTTTTTGTGGCTAAGGTGTTTTCAGGAGGGATGTTTGGATGTGGCCCAGGTGTGTAAAGGCAGGGTGTGGTAGTGGTACTACGGTATGAATTGTGGGAGAGGTTCGATGCATAGGATGTTTCCAATAATCAGTGGGAATGTGGCACCGGGTACCCAAATATCAACGTGTTATTACTATACATTAGTTGAATTGCGTTATTTGGGAGTGTTCCTTGGTGAGGATTGGGTGGATAGTTTTCCTCATTAGGTGATTTGGTTATATCCTTCCACATGGGGTATTATAATTCCTTCACACTTTTTCATGAGAGCTTTCGGTTTCACATATTGAGTATACTTGTATGCTAAACCTATGAATATAAAACTGTTTTTAGGTTTCTATAAGGTCTTCAGGGATCATGGATGGTCGTAATAGTTCAGAAATTGGTACAATTGTTGTTGATGTTTTTCTTTCTTTTGGAACATATTTTTTTGGGTTCTCTTTTACTTTTGTATCATTTACTTTTGGAACATGCATATGAGAATTGATTGTTTTTTCTATACATGTACTTCCACTTCTGGTGTTGTGGGATTTACAATCTTATCTCCGGATCATATTAAATAAAAAGGGTAATTCCTTCCATCTTGTGTGTGATCATATACCCTTGGTGCGAGTCGCCTCTCCGGGACCTATTGATGGTGGGTCTCGGGGGTCATTATCTCTCCCTCAACATGAAGAAGGAAGGGTCTGGAAAACTACTATCCCTTCTCTCATCATGGTGAAGGAGGGTCATGATAGTACATATCCTCCCTTATTAAAAAAATAAATCACATTTTCTTTAAATTACCATCATAATATCACTTAATAGAATCCATACCGACATCTTCTAATCCCATATTTTTCTAAAATATTTATTGTAATAATTTATTTATCAACTTAAAGAGGTAATTTCAGCATTGGAAATATTCTTAAATTTCTGTATTTGTTTTATTTATTCTTCCTCGCACTTCATATATTCATAATATATTATTATATAATAATTGAATAATATAAAACATATTAATATGTTATTATATTATTTAAATAAAATATATCTTTCTCATCTATAATAAATTTGGAAATGACAACATCACTCATGTGTATTGCGGACTACCACCTCACATAATGATTTGAGATGTTTTTCATTAAAATCAATCTATATTGATTATAATTATGGATATGAAATATATATATATATATATTATATTTATAATATTATTTTCATATTCTATAAATGATTCATAAATAACGTTTTTACTTTCTATTCATTAGTGAATATGATAATTTCATTCATATTTATGTTGCACTACAGCCCCATGAATAATGTGATCTGTTTTACAATAATCAATAACATGGATGTTAATATGAATAATATTAATGAATATATGGTATATTAATTAAATAATTATTATATTGATGAAATTTTATTATATTTAATTTACAATTATTCATTTTATTTCTTACAATTTCACTCAATCAATGATAATAACGTTGTTCTTGTAACATTGGATTATTACCTTCATGAAGCAATGTTATGTTATTTTCATCACCACACCACAAGGAGGATACATTTTTATAATTAAATAAATAATATGGTGTTTATGATGTTACTATAATTATATAATGATAATATATTTCCTCCCTACTATCCACATTGATCATTGAATAATTAAAAGATAACCCATGCATACATATTTTCTGTTATCTCTATGATCATATCATACATAATTTCTAAAGAATATCTTTCATGAATAGTATTAAAAATACAATTTATGTTTATTACTGATATTTAGAAACTTATTTTTTCATATATTGAAAAAAATTATGTCGTAGTACAATTATCAACCTACAGAACACATTTGTTATACATATGATTAATATAAATGGAACAACAAAAAAAATGATTAACTAATTGTATACAACATAGTAAGATCTGATATAAAAGTAATAAAAATAATTTAAATAGTTTTAGTTATGTAAATAATTAACATTACGTTATTATTCTAGAATAAAATGATTGTAAGTGACATGTGAGGCTTAGTGAAGGGTTTATTTTCACACTTTTACTTCGTTGACGCATATGCAACATTAAAAAATTATTTAATTTGTGTGGTGTATATATTTTTAAATAAATAAAATATATCTAAATTAAATTTATAATTATGGTATTTTATGATTCATTTTTTATATTTTTTTGTTTTTTATTATTCATGTTTTATCTATAAAAGAAAGGTTTATTTCAAAATATCATCATTATTGGGGATTGGTTTATTTTTACATCTCCAATGGAGGAATCATATGATATTTATATTTAAAAATAATTCTATGTAAATAAAAAATTTGAATTAATGAATAATTTTTGTAATATTACTATTTTATTCTCTTTTTATACAAAAAATTATATAAACAATGTATTTATAAAAATTTTACTATATATTTATATTTGGTCAAACATCCAATTTTTTCAAAATCAATATTTTAAAATAAAATTCCATTATTTTTTTATAAATAAAAATTAATATATTAAATATGTTACTCAACATTTATACTTCTAAGAAATTATTTTTATATTATTATTCATGTTGTTTAAAAATTATCTGGTTTGGTTGGTGCCTCTAATGTTAAAAAAATCATTGTCGAAACATGTATTAAATGTACAGAAATTTCTATAGTCATCCCATATAAATGTTATAATTATAATATTACATTATTTAAAAATATTTATATAATGAATATTATTTATAAAATATTTTTACGATGCGTATGACTTAAATATTTGTTTACAAAATGAAAATTTTCAATCACTATAAATAGAATTAAATCAACATTTCATGGTATTTATATGTACTTTATAAATTGTCCCTCTATTTTACATCTGATCTACTGAGGATATTTTTCATTAACACATTCCTTATATCTTATCTTGATTTCAAATCACCAGTTTGAATGGGGAAGTACAATTTTTTTATGATTCATCATTTTTTACTCAAGAGAGATAACTATTATTTTTTTGATTGGGGTTTGTATTAACACAACATATGTTAGTTTTAAATGAATATTATTTAAAGGTATATTGTTTCACCATATTCATATTAGTTTTGAATCAGGAATTTTATGTGATGGGTGGTCCCACTATATCCCCTTAATGCATCAATATATCTAATAAGACACAATGGATGGGGAATTGGATGAGGTCGTACCCATTCATTTTGATTTAATGGAACAAGACGAAAATAATAACTTTTTTAGAATAATGAAATTATGTATACCATGAATATGAATTTATTTAATGATATTACTTGTACTTATTCAATTGGTTGGAATATTCATGGTTTTGTTTTTGATATCATGTTATTACATATATGGAATTATATGATCCTAAATTAACACCTCCATAAAATATTCATGTAACTGGTTATATTGGTTGTGATTTATTTAATTACCATTCCATATTGATTATATTTTATTTACTCTTTGGTTACCTTTTAATCTCTACCATACCGAGCATCAAATCTCACAATTTTTTTTATTTTTTCCTAGAATGAGGAACTTTATTCTGATTGATATTAAGGGAAACAATATAAGGTATAATATAATTATAAATGAATATACCATGTAAATTTCAGTTTATAAATTATAATAATAATTTCAAATATATATCCAGTTTGCCAAGAATAATAAACTACTTGGACATTCATAATGTGATTCCTTACATCTTATTCCAAATGATAAAAAAATTCATTTGAACTAGTCTACAGTAATTGTGGATGGTACATTTTCTATCATATGAAGATTAGTAAAAACCATTTGAACTATATATTTGAAAACATATATTATGGAAAATAACTAAAATATATAAATTTATGATACATATATATGAATGTCATAATTTATTATTGATTTAGAAATTATATTTCTTTCATAGTCAAAAGTCACAATCCGTATAATACAATTCGACATGGTTCTAGAATAGATGTACATTGGTTAATAAGACAAAAAAGGTTTCATTCAGCTAGACCCAATTGTATCTATATTAATAAAAACAATCCATACTGTGAACCTAGTTGGAAACTCCTTGGGGATATTTTATTGTAATTAACATAATCATTAAAAAAATTATGGATTTTGAAAACATTTTATTTATTTTAAAAATATAATAATGAAACAATTTTTATTTAAATGATTCTAGATATGAATTTTTTTCAATTTATATTAAATATTTTAGTATTTTTTTGTTATTATATTTGATTTATAATATTATATTCTCATATAGTGTTTTCAAACATTTATAAAGTTCACCTAACTAAAATAATGGGAACTATATCAATGCATAAAATCCAATGAATAAGAATGATCCTTAATTAGATGGGAAAAAAATAAGAATTCCAACAAAACTAGTCTCCCAAATTTCATGTTCAAATTAATAGATTGTTTCATCTGATATAAATATAGGGAAATAATTCTCCATGTATTTTGGAATTGAAGGGATTCTAATGAATAAGACAATTTTAGATAAAAAATGAACAAGGGTATGAGGGGAAATAAGGGTTTTCACAACTCTGATAATTGTGGGAAGAGAGACAATAGTCAATTTATTTATAGAATAACAATTTTCTACATGTGTCGAGAGATCAAACCGTTATATTTTTTTTAAATAAATAAATTAATTTTACAATTATTAATGCTTCAACAAAAAGGGTATAATGAACTACAAAAAATAATTCCATCTGATTAAAGGGTGTATACCTCACAATAACCAATTATATTAGTTTGATGTGTACGATATTAATATATAAGATGTTGAATGATTAACGTTCTTGAAAATGGATTCCTAATTTATGATATAGGATCAATTTAATCAATGATATTATATTTATTGGAATTATGAAATTTATAAGGATTGTTTTTTTGTAATATTTTTTATACTATTTGAGAGAAATTTTCTCATGGTACTAATGAAAAAAAGTTATTCAATGAAATGTTGAGAATATTGGTAAACACTTGATTATTGTCGGATAACCCATAATATGGTTCCAAATGCGATTTAATAATGATATTATAGTGATATATTGTTCATGACCATGTAATCATATATTGAGTTGATAGATTATATTATCATGGTTGATTTTATTATAATTATATATTTATGGAAGATATTTTAAAACTGAAGAAGTTATACATGAATGAAATATTTTTTTCAATAATAATGTATTATTATTATTGTATTATAATATTTTTAATTTCACAATCAGATACAATTTACATTTTATAGGGAATATAATTTTGATTTATTAATATTCAGTAATATTTATTAGACGTTGAAATTGGGCAGACATATTTCTTATAAATATTAATGTAATCTATATATGGAATGCATTATCTATACTTTTTGGTCATATTTAATAACATGTAATAAATATTTTTTTTAAATGATAGTTTTAATTAATTTTTAAACATTTTGGGAATTTCTGATCTGTTATACGGTAATTATAGTGATTCAAGAAATAAAAAAATATCTCTCATTACTTTCATTATGTATGAAGTGAACTAAAAAATTATTGAATTATAATAAAAATGAGATTTTTTCATATATAATGAAATATTATTATCTATTAATATATACATTTGTTCCCAGCCTAGATACTAATATAATTCCTTAGCAACATGGAAAGGATACTGAAACAAAAAATCAATACTAGTACCACCATTTATATTGATTCAAATGGTCCCTTAACATGAAATATATTTATTGTTTTGAGGACGTTAAATATCTATGGATCACCCAAATTATTGAGATCAATGATATTTATCTCTCTTTAGTACTCATTGGATTTTTGTATTCTCTTCTATGCCTAGGATTTCATATCCCACCAATGTTCTCTTACATGGAATCCAAGTAATGTGTTACTATTAATGATCATCGTATACCCCATTAAATCTTATCAAGAAGTTGTATTATCATACCTTCTGAATATATGGTATATTAATAATTTTATTTTCATGGATTTAACCCTTGATTGTTGATAAGATGATCAAAGTGCGATGAACCAATTTATTTACTAGTGTGGGGGAAATATAACACCCTATGATTTTAATGGATGAAGATCATTTATGATAGAATTAATTGAATGGTACATAAATATCAAAATATAATTTGACCCATGAATAATTTATAATATATATTTCAAATAAAATATATCTCTTGTAAATATTTTTTTGAACTGTAGAATAGTTTCTAGTGAAATTAGATACTATCACAAAAAATTTTTGTTTAAAAATATGATTTTAAACTAGATTTTATGCTTGAAGATATGAAATTCATTTTATAAATTTATAGAAATATATGGTTTTAAAATTTTTAATATAAAATCAATTTTTAAATTTATACAAGAAAAAAATAATATTATTAATAAAGAAGAAATGTTTTTTCAAAAAATTAATTTTAATAAAATGCAGTATATAATACATTTAAAAAATAAATTATTATTTGTCCAAAATTTTAGAAAATTTATAAGAATAAATATGCATTATTTTTTATATTTAAATTTAAAATATATTATTCAGGGAAATTTTAATAATTTTTTGAATATGTTTTTCATTAATAGTAAAAAATACTATATTTTAATTGAGAATTTCATTTTCAGTTCAGTTATTCAAAAAGATAAAAAATATAGTAAATTACAATCAATTTATCTTTAGTTAATATATATATATTAATACATTTTTTCATTTAATTATATTTATTATAATGGTGGAAATATTTTCACAGTTAAATGTGGATCATTTTCCCTTTGATATTCTGGTTTCCTATCACATCTCCACGATTAATTTTAAACTAAAATTTTAAAGATAATTTAAATTAATTTGGTATAATATATTATATATTGGTTTTAATATTAATTTATATCATCAACTAAATTCATATTAGTTTTTTGATAATAATTTTAACTAAATTTGTAAATATTATTTATAGTAGTTGTGTTTAAACCAATTTACTGGGTGTTAAACTAAAAACAATATGAGTTACAAAATACTAATAAATTTTCCAAAATCTATTGGATTGAAATATATAAGGAATATACCATCAAATTGTAGATAATGATCCATTTTTAACACTTGAACATGCGAAACATTTTGTTACACCATTTTCTTTTAAAATGTATAATTGTTCCACTAATCTAATAGAAAAATGGCCACCCACTCTCCTCTCTTAGTTAGACAATGAAACACAATTTGAATGCTAATACATATACAAATAAAATCTCATATTCTATAAAATAAATCTTATTTCTTTAGTATTTTCATAAATAAATTCTATAATTACATTAGGTATAATCATAAAAACGTTTTATGAGAATATTTAAAATTCAAAACCAATTTTTAACTGTTCATCTTACACCTCTTTAATTTCTTCATTTATTAGTCATATATAATATTACAACTATATCTCATATACTGAATTTTTCTTATATTTTGAAGCTTCTTTATATCTACTGAAACATAATGTTATCATAAATTGATATTATATCATTTTTATGAATATTTATTATATTTATAAAAACACATGGATTATGACCATCATATTTTAGATTCTTTTGAATCAATGAACAAAAAATAATTTTCTAGGAGTGAGCCAAATAATCTCCCATTGTAATCTTCATTAGAGGGAACCTTTACATTAATATCATAAAAAGAATAATTAATCATATTCTGGGGAAAGGAAACGATAGAATGAGTGAAATCATATGCTAAATGAGGGTAACTAGGATAGATATAGAACCATAATAAGGGAATAAGATAATGATAACATGATCCTAACATTTTAAAATAATTCCATTCATATTAAATATCTTAATAATGAATCTTAAAATAATTATTGGTAGTTTTTAATCCTTGAATAGTATAATAATCAATGATAATGAACAATAAGAGCATAACATTGGGAAATTTTCTTGGATATATGAAATACACAAAACAATATGAAACCATTTCCAAATAAGATAAGGATAACTACCAAGGTGGTCATATTGGAATTAATTAAATCCCAAAACCATAGTAATAGTCATTGATTACTCCATAAATAATTGTACATAATTTCTATTACTGAACGATTTCACTCCTCATTCCTTTATTGTATATATCATGAGATATGATGCTTTTCTCAATGAATTATATGGATATATTGGTCCCACCCATCACATAATAAAAATCATATTTTTATTAAATAATATATCATATAAATACATAATATCATAATACCTAATACTTAATGGGTGTCATAGTCATTTCATTTTACCATCCCTAATTGAAAATAAATGGTTTACAAATCATATCTTCATAGGAAAATCAATGCAATAAATCCATTTTCTTCTGTATTTTCTCATTGTATATCCCATTGATGAGAAATAAGAATCATCAACATTATGAAATAAGAAAAATAATCCACTCAGTGGTTGAATATGAATTCAATCCCTATGTATTATCCCTTATAGGACATATCTAACATAAATGGATGATAACATAGATATAAAATGATTTGGTCGATAATTTAAAAATTGTAATAGGAAAAATATATTTACATTCAATAAAAACCATTTCAACATGTAAAAAATTGAAAGTAACATTTAATAATAATAATAATTAAAACAAATAAACAAATCTTCGAAGGAAGAAATTTTCCTTACGATGAGATCTTTTTTTGTGCCATATATGTAGATATAATGACTCCTTTAACATTTATGGTAAGATAGAAATCAATAATATTGGGAAAATTACATGAAGATTCATTTCCAAAACATTTTTACAAATGAACAAATTGGTAAAAATAGAAATAATAAATCCATTGGATAATAAAAATTTATTAATATATTTTTTATAAAAGATATTTATAAAAGAAAATAGATTTCTGATCAATGAGAGAGATAATGTATTATTTTTGAAAAACATTTTATAAGTTAATTTAAGTATAAAGGGTGAAAACATGGAAATATTACGTGAATATGTTCTGAATAAATTCAATATATTAATATTCATGTGTTTCTAGAGATATAGATATAATTAATTCATCATCATAAATATAATCCTAAATAATTATCCCGATAAATTAATAACTAAAAATTAAAAAAAATCACTAGTATAAATAAAATTCATGATATTATATGTAAACGGGTTCTTATATATTACATTTTAATTAATATTTGTGTATAACATTATTTACATCTCAACAAAGGAAAATTAAGACAAAATACACTACTATAAATGATAACACCCATCGTATTAATAATATCATCAATTAAAATAAACATAAAATGATTATATATATATATATATAACGTATTCATAAATATTATAAAATATATTAATTTTTGAGATCATTTAATTTACCATTTATTAATAAGTCCATGCAAATGTAATGTTTCATGAAATAACCGTTATTTTTTTTGTATATATTTTGATTTCATATATTTTGGGTTTTAACATAGTTATCATTGTTCCATAATATCTATAAATATAATAAATCAATATATATTATATATTCCATAAATATTCAATTATTTTAATCCACATTATTTATTGATTAAAAATGATAAATAACATTTTGGTGATGTTATGTCATACATACGCATGAATTTTATGTCCATTTTCAGTATATACTTGATAAAATATATATAAATTATATATATCATAATTATTTTTTCATTTATATTTCATATGTATCACATATGAATACTAATCTCACATTTAATAAATTTTATCTAATGATAGAATCAATCAGAATGCTTCATGAGGTGATTATTCACTATACACAGAAGTGGTGTTATCATATTTACAAACAAAATTATAAAGGTATTTGTGAAATAGTATTTTAATTATCATTATAATATATTTGATATTATATTTAAATAATTAAAACATAATTATTTCATACTCTGAGCAGTGGTAATAGAAAAAATAAATGGCATTTGTTCTGGAGGCAGTAGTACACACTACAAATGAATAATGATTGTGTACATAATTTGATGGAAATGATGTTTTTTTAGTAGGTAATTAAAATATAATGAAAATATATTATTATGTTTAATATATAGAGGTTATTATATAATAATGGTGTAAAGAAATTGGACTATGGTGAGTAAGAATGAAAAAAAAATCAATTTGATTAATGTTTCATCTTCATTAAGTATACACCATAGGATTAGGAAAATAGTCTTCATAGGATGTAATAATATAAAAAATTAACATTATATAATTATGTTATGGGATTTTTAATGTTATTTGGGTATTTTCAAGAACCAATATGAGATTCCTTCTATCTTGATATATTACTTGATCAGAGACACGACCCATTGGGAATTCCTGATCCCCATGAGCTGAAAACAGGTGGAGAAAATCAATGTAGTCCTGATTGGAATTAATTTTTCCAAATTAACAAGGATCAAATAAATACATGAAAAAAAATATCATAAAAAAATTATTTAATTTCAATTAATAAACAAAATTATGATCACACAAAAACCACAGAATGAAAAAAAATTAATAAAAAATTGAGATTGAACCATAATAAAATGATGTCCATGTGGCCTCTTGACCCTCAGAATCCACAATACCAACCGAGTAAAAATTCAAAAAAATAACAAATTTTTGAACCAACATAACTGTTGTTGTCTACGGACACGGACTGACAGCTGTAGGGTGTGATGTTAACAGCTCATTAGGTAATATGTTCAGAGACCATTAATTTCCATTCTGAAAAAAATCTAAATATACTAGTTTAAAATTTATTCAAAAAATAGATATTTATTTCTACTAGAAAAATAAATATATCCATAAAAAGTTATATTTTTATAAGGACCTATTAATATTTCCAATTAAAAAAATTCTCGCACTTTTCATAGATTGGTTTGGAAGCCATAACCCATGTGAAAACCATACAAAATAAAAAGGGTTTGTGTATAAAGAAATGGAAACCAAACAAGGAGTTTTAAAATAATAAATATTAATATCCAATTTGGGGGAGAAATAAACAGAACATAAATATACAATATCATGGTAACTTTTTGAAATAATCTATAGTTATATCTGGACATAATCATATTGGACTCACCTACAACCATATGTTGTAGAATAATAATAAATAATGAAAAACTTACTATAACTACCAATCAAGTGGTACTTCACAGAAATCACTCTAATGTATATGAAGAACCAAACCGTCTAATTGCGGTCGACATGTATCCATCACTCAGTCATCTAAAAGACACCCAACAATACCCTAATAGTAATAGAAGTAAAAAAATTAACAGAAAGGCTCTAAAATTAATGATTGAAATTTCTTATAACCACTCCAATTGCCTACCCTATTCACAGAAACCACTGACTTGATAACCCACACTAAGAAATATTTTACTGGGGTTTCCTTATTGTAAAAATCATTTCACAAGTAACAACTTATCCATCACATTACAAGATAGTTCCAACCATTTCTCAAATAATACTAAGACATAAACTAGTAATTCGTACTTCATAAATGAAAATTCATTTACAAAATAATATAAATTTCCAATATATACATTAAAATTTCTAATATAAATACAATTAAAAAACCACTTCAAACCCATAGCGAAACATGAAACAACATGGGAGTCTCAAGATATGCCTTTATGATACTTTGTTACCCTGTGTATCTAATTGTTTCAATCAATAATTTAACCCAGTCATTCATTAAAATGTATATTAATATTACATATTGGAGAAAATCTAATGAACCCATTTTGAAATTACATGAAGTAAAAATATAACATTTTGAAATCAATACAAAATTTTATGAATATAGGTAGAGGAATGAAATGATAGTTCATTTTAAAAACTAATTATCATGTTGAATATTATTTTTAATTTCCATCATCATTTTAATTTTAATTCATGTGTTCACGTCATGTTCCAATTTTTGTGACAACATAAAATAGTACACATCTTGTGACTATGAATCGATAATAATAAAATATTCAAGAATTTAAATTTTTAGTAAGCCCAAAAATCAGGTCAATCCATTTCAAATCCTTTAAAAATATTTTTATAATTCGAAGATCCTTTCTAATACCTTTTAACAAATTTTATCAACACATAAAGAGGATCCGAAACAAACCCAAATACCCATATTGTAATTAAAACCATGCAAAATATTTAAACCAGGACACACATCAATGAAATATTTAAACCTAATTTTATAAAAAAAAATTATTCAAATTATTTACATGCATAGAAGGGTAAACCCATTTTTAAAACCATGCCAAAAATAATTTTTTTTATTCATTGAACTAATATTTAATGTTTTATATGTAATGGTTTCAAAATTGTTATAAATTTTTTTTGTAGGAAATTTTATAGTACACTATTATCCTAATATTTTTACTTTAATAGAGGGGTAAACCTATTTTTAACATGACCGTGGTAATTTATATTCACATCATTCACAAATACATTTGGAAAAAATATTATTTATCATATTCACTAATAAAAATTATTCTTCTTTAAAATATGGAATCAATTTTTTATATTTCCATTCACAGTTTTTTAAAATTTTAATTTAAAATATATCATACATATGTACGAAGAATATGGTTGTTTTTAATGATGAATTTTTTTCAATTTTTTTGTATCATAATTCAAGACTGAATTGAATCCAATAGATAAAATTTAATGAAGGGTTGTATAAAAAATTAATTTCCCAAATAAAATAAATATTAAACACATTTTACCATTATAAAATAATTAAATTAAAATTCTATTTTAAATTAAAATTTATTTAGTATTCATCAAAAAAAATTTATGAAAATACGTAATCTTTATCCATAGGGCAATTTTGCAATTTTATTTTAATAAATTAAATCTTTAAAAAAATTAATTACGATTCAAAATTGGATATTATTCGTAATTATATAAATACATAAACCACATTTTTTTGGGAAAATAGTAATTTTGAATCATAAAATGACATCCCTGATAATTAAGTATTTTTTATTAATATGTTTTGTTAGAATAAAATAATTTTAAAAAATAAATATCTGTTTTTTATTAATATTTTTACCTCTAGGGTTATTAGATATTTTATGGAGGACATATTTGATTAATATTATCAATATACAATGGTTTTGTTAATACTCAGTACTATGTGTAACAGAGGTTATCCCATAGGGTAATATGAATATGTTGTTTCATATAGAGAAATATTATGAATAAATTTAATATGTTATAATTTAAATTGAAAAAAAAATAATGTGTAATAATATAAATCTATTATTCAATTATTTTGAGCAACAATAATGTCACTCCTGTGTACTCTAGACTACTAACTTGAGAACTGATATGACATGTTATCCATTAAATCCTATCATTCTTTGGTATTATGATGGATATGATGTATATTAATTATATTTATGACATAATTATAAATATTTAGTCATTATAAAATATATAACATTTTAACCATTAATTCTATATGGGATACGATGGTCCGACTTAGGTGTATGGTGTGATATCACCTCACGAAGTGATGAAATTAATTTATCACTAATGATTTACAAGGACAATAATAAGGAATAATTAAATGAATATAAGTGATATAAAATAAATTATTATGATATTAATGAAAATTTTATCAATATTAAAATTTAACATATCATATTCATTCATACCATTACTCTCAATGAATGACGATAACAATGTTCCTATACGGGGGATTACCACCTTCATGAAGGCATGTAACTCTCTTTTCATCACCACACCACATTATGACATATATATGTCTTGTTAATATGTAATGTGATATTAATTAAATTATTATTTGTCTATCAATATTAAATACTATTTACATACTTTTTATAATGATTGTTGAAAAATTGAAACGTTACTCTTGTGTATATAAGACATACCGTCTCAATGACCATAAGAAACATAATTTCTAAAATCTCTAATTAATTTATATTACTAAATGTATAATTAAGGTATAAATATTATTATAATTATCATGTTATTTTTTGTATATGTTGAAATAATGCCCACATTGACCAATACTGAAACTAACAAAGTCATTTTTGACACATAATTCAAACATTATTGAAACACATTTCATAATACTAATTGATCATGTTACTATAAATCACATGCTAATGAGTGAAATAAAAGTAATATTAAACATAAATAACTTTTTAAGAAAGCAAATAATTAATAAATGTTTATTATTATTCGAGCTAAATACTGTATGTATTGATTAAAACTGAATTTTAGTGTTTCTAATATCACTTTTACATCATTAATACACATTCCATATTAAAATATTATTTTAATTTTTTGTAAATATGTATACAGATTTATATTTTACATAATCAATATAATTATCATGAGAGCATTTTTAGATTCATTTTATTTCAATAATTTTATGTATCTTCTGATATAAATATTACAAACATGGTAAGTGATTAAGTAATGATGTCATCATTATTAAGGATTATGTTTGTATAAAAATTCCTTGGGAGAACTATTTTATATTTAATTCAAATATAAAATTTATTTTATTAACTCCTTTCTATTAATGATCTCCTTTAATATACATTGACATTTTCTCGTATTTTTACATAACTTTTTGTGAAATTTCTAATATAAATATCGAAATTTATTAAACTCTTCCATCCTAAGTAAATTTTCATAAATACCCAAGTATTATAAATAGAATTACATTTTTAAAATTTTTAAAATTATTTATTAAACACATTTTCCCAATTTTTTATTTCAAAAAATAATTCAAATTAATTTTCATATCATTATTAAAAGAATACTTTTCTGTTATTTAACAAAAATGCGAATGTTTTTTAAAAAAACATATATGGAATAAATGTAATTTTACACCACCATCAAAATTAAATGGTATAGTTATAATTTCAGGCGTTTTATATGGTTAGGTTAAAGGAAATATAATTTAAATTTTTTTTGAATATTTTGTTTTTAATATATATTTTCAATATATAATTTTTATTTTTCTCAATAATTTTTTCTATGTTATTTTGGTGGAATTCATTTTAATCATTGACATATACTTTATATTTAATAGATATTTCACATAGTATATTATTAATTGATTCCATGTATATAATTTCTCATAATGATTTATGATTATTTCAAATTGGAATGTGCAATTATACTACCATTCAACATTTTCAAATTGATTGTTTATGATTATGTTTATTGAGTGTGGTATATATTATCATTTTTTTTATGTTTTAAATATGAATTTTTTATGTTACTTATGTTTCACTGAGTACATATAATAATTAATTAAACATTGTATATTTCGAGGGGCCTAGAATAGCCACTTGTCTCACTGGTAGGTCACATGAGTTGATCAATGATGAGTTTTGGAAATTTATTTACACATTAATTTAGTTGTCCAGCAAAAAGGCATTAATGATTTTTTTAAATAAATTGAATTATTCATTTCATTATTACTTTATTTTATTTATATTCCTTGGGATTGCTTAATTTTTTAGAATATCAAGTTAAATATATTCATGCTAATGTTTTTATTTATAAGGAAATATTTTATCATAATTTATTATTTACTTATTATGACAAAATTATTGATTAAATTTGAATGGGTTAAGATATTTACCATTATACATTAAATATTCTTTATATATCATTTACATCTAATATATTATTACACTAACAATGAATATGATATCAACCCTCTCTTATATTTTATTTTCCTCAGGACTCTAGATTGTGTTTTTCGATTGATATGCATGGATATCCAATGGTGATAATTATTGTTATCTAAGTATATTACTTGATTATTTTTTATTTAAATTTTAATAATAATTTAAACTATTAATCTAATTTAATAACTAGACTACATATTTTGTTTCTTCAGTATTTTATTCTTAATATCATATTCTAGTGTAAAAATTTGATATTGAAAATGGGATACTAATGTTTGGGGTTATTAAAAAATTACTATAGTTAAAAAATAAAACAATGTGGATGATGCATTCAGTCAATGAATTTGAATTCATCCACCAGGTTACAATTTTTACATAACTATTTGATTTCTGATTTTAAAAAAATTTTCAAGAATTCATGGATGTAGGGACATATTTTATTTTATTTTAGGTGTCATTATTAATTAATTTTATATAAATGTTTAAGAAATCCCTAAAATATGATAAATATGTGTAGATAAAGGGTAGATCAATTAGTATTATTAATAATGATGAATTTATTATTTAAGGAAATTCTATTTTTTGGATTCTAAAATATATTTTTTGTTTCATATGATTCCTAGTTGATGTGGAGGCTATTGAAATATTCTTTTTCTTATCCATTTTCTATTATTATGGGAATCAGTAATATATATATGGATAATAAGAATTATTATTGGATGTATAATAAAAAAAAGTATTTTTTGAGAATTCCATGAAGTGTTTAACATTTAAATATATTGAAGAAGAATATAATATACTAAACGGAATACTTCATCCATCCGAAGATCTATAATTGAAATGGGAAAATATATCCATGGATTTTGTGGTTGTACTTCCAAATACATATCAAGTTAACAATGTGATTGGGGTTCAGGTAGATGGATTATGTCAATATTCACATTTCCTTGGTATTAATGATATAATGATATTTGATAATGTTTATCAAAATTATATAATGGATATTATAAGGTTATATAAAGTTATTCTCTCAACTATACAAAACGGTGATCCAAATATCACATATATTTTTTGTAGTTGATGTTAGAAGTCACTGTGTACTAAATTATATTTTGGAAAACTTTTTCATCATCAACCCAAAGATACTTATAATAATATGATTTTGGAAATGAATTATTTTCTTCTTTATTTTTCAATCGATTACCTTGGATGTTGGTATCAATATCATTTATTATTTGTGTTTTTATAAAAAAATAGTTTCTTCCACTATATAGACTGACAAATTTTAGGACTTATATGGATAGTGGGGTTGAAAAATAGATTTTTGTCATGAAGTCAGAGAAAGGACATGTATGGGACATGATTTTGTAGAGGAAATGAATAAAATTTTGAAGTTGAATTAGAAACATTGGAGGATATATCATAGAAGGTGTATATTATAGGTTGATAGCCAGCGGTATGAAATTTCATCTATTGACGATGTTCATTTTTTAAATAAAATATATTCTTCAAAATGTGATATATATTTTTGAAAAATTGTAAATGAATCTCCTTGGTTCAGTGGATAAAAGGATATCTTTAAGATTGTGGGATTTATTCCAAACTGAGTTCTTTCTCCTTTGATTTTATCATATGAATAATATATATTCAATGATTCATTATTATGAAATTTTATTGTGAAAAAAACCTAATTTTTGATCCCTAATGTAGTTTATTTGCAAGATGACGTTCTCATTAATAATATTCATATTACATTTTTAACTATGTATAGATTGTATTTTTGAATATGGTGATTAACCAACATATGTTTTTGTAGAAGAAACATATCGTTTATTAAGAAAATTTAGAATAAAAAATGATATGAGGGAATGATATCCCCTCCTATTTAACAGGTTAATTAATTTAATTAGAATAAACATTGAAATTGGTATGAACTTAGAAACCCATTTTATTATAGAATAAATCACTTTTATTATTTCATTTATCGAAGTTATATTATTTATTTTTAAATGAAAAATGATATAGTTTAAACTAAACAATTTTAACATACGATTTTTTAATGTTAAATTTTTTAAATTTATTAATTTCATTATAGAAATTATATTTTATTTTATAATATAGATTATATAAATTTCTGTTGTGTGATTGTATATAATTTAATTAAAAAAATTATTTGTCCACGAAAAAGAAAAAATGATTTTTAATAAAAAATATTTTAATTTTTAAATTATTTTTTACTAAAAAAATATTTTAGTAATGCTTTTAGATTATAAAAATAATTAATAGTCATATGTAATTCAATTATTTTTTTGAATCAACATTATTTCAGAATTTAATATTTGTTTTTTCTGGTATTAAAAGAATATTTTTCTAAATACTATTTGAAATTCCATAATGGTTTTCCAATTTTATTAATTAAACTAATTGATAATGAGTAATGATTTAAATGAAAATATTATTATATTTGTCAAAAATGTTCACTTTATATTCATAAAATTATTATTAAATATTGTTTATTTTATTTAATATAATCTTTTTCTTGAAATATACACATCATGAAAATGATATTTTTTTCCTTTTTGTGGGTTTTTTATATTTTTTTTCAACTTCTATGAATATAATTCCAAAAAATATTAAATATTTTCAGTAACCATTCTTTTAATTTATAGTAAATTAAAAATAATTTTTTAGTAAAATTAATAGTGAAAATAATAATAATTAATCACAATTATAATGTAAAAAATGGTTTATCATCAGTTAATTTAAAAAGATAATGATTGAAGTAGCCTAGAAACACGAATAAATTATATTTACTGTAATTATTAAAAATGACTAATTAATAACTATATAGAATTATTATTTTTAGACCTTTCCAAGTGAAAAACATTGGTACTCATTTTTATTTTCATAAATTAAACGTGCAATAACCTCTCCTTCCCTCGACTCTGCGTGGAACTGGCCCAAGCCCAATGGTTGGCCACTTTGGGCCTAGCTTGGGACATGCGACAGGGGGTGGGGTAAGGCCGCCTCAATACCCCATAAACCGACCAACACGTTTTTCTCGCGGTGGATGGGTGAGTTGGTTCAAGTTGGTGGCGTCCAGATGTCGAGGTTCCGGGTTCGAGTCCTTGTGAAGGCAACACACACTATATGTCAGCGATCCTCTCATCCCCTTGAATATGGGTAGAAGTAGCCCCAGAAAAATGGTAGGCCACCTTAGGCCAAGCTAGGGACGTGCGACAGGGGGTGGGGTAAGGCCACCTCAATAACCCCTAAACTGTCCAAAACCTTTTTTCCGCGGGGGCTGGGTGAGTTGGTTCAAGGCGGTGGAATCATGTCATCGAGGTTCCGGGTTCGAGTCCTCGTAAAGGCAATGTGCACTATATGTTAGCGATCCTCTCGTCCCCTTGACTCTGTGTGGAACTGGACCAAGCCCGATGGTTGGCCACCTTGGGCCTACCTGGGGACGTGCGACAAGGGGTGGGGTAAGGCCATCTCAATACCCTATAAACCGACGAACACGTTTTCCCCAGGGTGTAGCTCATTTGGTAGCTTTTCCTGTGGGTTTCAGTGAGGTCTTGAGTTCGAGTCTGGCTGAGATCATCCCTATACTGCTTGTTGTATGATTTTATTTGTACTGTAGCCCCATCCCATAATCAACTGAGGCTTCAGCCTCAACATTGTTAAAATAGTCAACCAATTATGGGATATTCTTTACCTAGACTAAAAAAATCCCAATATAAATCCCCTTAGACTATTTTTTTCCATAAATCCATTCTAGAACTAATTTATTTATAATCATAATGAGGTGATCTATGAATAAGATAAATTAATATAAATAAATTTTGGTTTTATTTCTTCTTCCACTTCCTACATTCATATTTATATTATTATTACATAATAAAAAATTTATATAAAAAATATGTTGATTTTATTTTTCAGTGTAAAATAAAAATATTTATCTCCACATCCATAAAATGGGGAACAATATTATTTCTTGTTTGTGTAGAGGATTAAAAAAGTATAAATCGATGTGACACGTCATCCATCAACACCTCACATGGTTGGATATTATTTTGTATATATTATATATAGATGAAATTGATAATATAATTATGTCTATAGATCCATTATATTATATTTAAATTCATAATTTTCATTCTATAGGGGATATGATAACATATCACTTGTGTACAATAGAATACCGAATCACAAAGCAATGTGATTTGTTTTTCCCTCGCACTTTATATGAAGTTGATGACGATAAATTAAACAAATATATGTGATATATATGACATAATTATGATATTAATGACATAATTAAAATTTTAAAATATTATATATTATTTTCATTCAATCATATTCACTCAATGTAAAATGATACCAACATTCATATATGTATGGACTACCTACTTTCCAAAGCAATGTGGTAATATTTTCATCACCAAACCCCATTTATGAAATATATAATAATAATTATTGAAATAAAATGCTAAAAATATTTAATTATGATCATTATATATGTGAAACATATTATCTTCCACTATTCTAGAATGTTCAATGAAAAATGAAAATGTAACTCATATACATGTATGGTCAACAATCTCTTTGATTGTAACACATTTCTTTTATAAAAATAATTATTTATTGTAGCTTAAAAAATTTAAATTTATATATAAATAATATAATCATTTCATTATTATTATTATCGATATGATTAAATAATAAAATCATTTTCCATTTTCAACATATCGAAGTAATTTTTGAATCATAATATATATATGATCAAAACATAGGACATAAAACTAATTGACGAAGTAATCATATGATAAATTGAAATAAGTGAAATAAAATTAATAATAAAAAATGAAAAAATTACCTCATAATGATTATAATTAATGAAATTTAATTTTTTGTTAGATAGAGATTGTATAAGACAATTCAAACTCATGGGTATGGACTCTCTCTCAATATCCTCTCATTAAGGTATATTTTGATTATATGATGTTATCTTATTTTATGTGTTATATGTAAAATTATATTGACATGTGATATAAATAATTTATCAATTATCATAGTATATAAGAATTTATATAATGTTACTATTTTTTGGGTGTTTATATTGAAATGTTTACAAAGTTACAAGGGACTATTATTGAAAAATAATTTATTTGAATTGTTTATTAATAAATATATTTTTCTACATTGTCGATGTTTTAGATGATTTTAATATGTAAAAGTAATTTTAATAATTTAATTTTATTTATTTTATTCAATATATCTTTTAAAAAAGTAATCTTATATGGAATGTCTGAGTTTCATTACAAGTAACAAAAGAAAAATTTATATTTTAACATATACATCTACAACGACTTTTCTAAAATAATTACTATAATTTTATGTTAGGATTATTATAAAATATTTATTTATTTATTCAAATAAAAAAACATTTTCATATTCCTTTAATTATGTATTAAAAATTGGTTTTTAAAATGAGATGGATATTTTAATATCAGAAAATGATTTCTTATGGGTGGAGAGAATTTTTAATGTCTATGATATAAAAATTGAATACTTTCAAATGTTTTGGTTGTGATATGATTCTTTAAAATTGTTTATGCCGATGGGTACAGAATTTATAAACCATTTATAAGAGATTTCATTATAATCTAATGGAATGTGGACTTTTTATTATCCATGTATGGGTGGTTATATTTTTAATAATGAAATAGTTTTTCCATGATATCCCTATAATTAATTCAGAATGGAAGTCAGCTATATGTATATTCTATTTATATAAGGGTTACATATAATGATATAAAAATATACATATTTGAGTTATATAGGATTTTATAATTATCCTAAGGAATAAATTATTTTTTTCAAGTATAAAATCATTAATTAAATCCCATAAATCAGTATTAATATTTTTTATAAATATTTCATGGGGTTTAATGATTTAATTGTACCAATAGTTTTAATTATTTATTTTCCCTTTGTAGGAATTTTATTCTTATCCTACATTTTGAAAATATTTTACACAGGTTTTAATGATGGGTAAGTGGAATTACGAAGCTGTGTTAAATTTTGTGGATATTTTTCATGTATAGAAATAATATTTTACATTAAAATATTCTAATTTTGTGACTAATTGAAATTGATAGGATATTTCCATTTTCCAATTTATTGTTAAATTTTATATTATTTATATTCTAATACTTTAATAATATTATCTTTATAAGATTATAAAATTATTGATAATGGTTTATTTAATTAAAACATAACATTATCTATGGATTTAGGATACATAATTATAATATATTCCTCTATAAATATTTTACTCATTCTATTAGTATTATCATAGAATATATATTCAATTAATTGGTGAAAATTTTGGATGATTTAATAGATACTTATGGAAAAATAATAATCCAATTGGAATTGATTGTGCCATATTTTATATTTTATTCAGATTGTAATATTATATATATATTAATTATGATTTTTACCAAAATATCAAAGGGAATTGGATTTATGTGGTTTCAATATTTATGAAAAACATATGAGATGAGTTGAAAAGGTATACATGGATTTGTTACTGATTTTACTTACATCAAAAACAAATCGAAAGGTGGTCTTCATAGAATGAAAAATTGGAATATTATATCAAATAAATATGATGGTATTAAAAATTATTTTTCAATTTGTTATAGTTTTAGTAGGGAGTACATTGGGGAAACATTTATAATGTATGGTAAATGGTATTTATGAGGAAAAAATAGTGAATATGTATCCAAATTGAAATGAATAAGAACATTTTAATAGTAATTCCAATTCAGATAAATGGGAAATAAAATCTTCTAACTGTAACAATATAGGACATTATGTAGATGAATTTCTATAGAACCCAAATGATGGGACAACGAAGGATTATAAGAATTATGTTTTGGTGAATCAATTTGAAACTTTTTCATTCTAATTTAAGACAACATATGACGGTTTATAATTTATACATCATATTTATACATATTATGATAATGTTTAGTTAAGTTCATAGTCAATAAATTCTTTAATATCTGAAAAATTCTCTTGGAAATTAGATATTTCACCTGAAGAAATGAAACCCAATATAATTTCAAAACACCAATGTTATGTATTAATGTTATAAATGTAGTACCACCGGATTGAGGTTTTTGGCCTTTTTATTCATTTTTATGTGTTTAATGTGCATGGGATAAGTTTGAAAGAGGTTTTGAGAGTTAAGAATGGTTTTGGATGAGTTTGAAGGCATTCCTGTGGGTGCCCGGTTTGGGAACGGTTAGTAGATACCATGCAGATTCTCCAGAAAACTGTGCAGGGGGAGACAGTTGGCTTTGCACGGCCTGATCATGGTTTCACAAAATGTTCTAGGAAAATGTGCAGACCCCTGCTCTCGGGGTAGTTGCGTGCGCACGGTTAGTGCACGATTTTCCATACCATGTGGGCTAACCATGCAACCACTTAAAGAATAGGGTTTAAGTTCTGGGCTCCCTCGGGCTTAACCTATTTCAATCTAATCTTCATCCCACTCATGAATCAATCAGTATTTTCATCTCTCAAGGGTTGATGGGACTCTCCCACTCATTTTGTAAGCAAATCGATGGGTTTTCAAGGTGTTTTGAATGTTATTTCTTCTTGGTATGTCTTCTCACATGGTTCCTTCTAGTTTTCTCTAGATAATTTCTTCTCCATTCATTGTTTTTCTCTATGTACACTTATTTTTTATAGATCTAGGGATTTGGTAACCTTTTATGATGATATCAAGGCTTGTGAATGTTAGGGAAAGGGATCATAAGAGGTTTTAGTGGTGTGTTCGCTGTATTTGAGGTAGAATTCTTGATGGGTCGATTTCTCAGGAACCCTAAAGGTAGGTGGCGTCTCTCACAACTCCACATGGTTAGAACTAGAAGTTCTTTGTTAAAATTAATTGTTCAACTGAAAATAAATAGTGATTTGTTATGCATAATTTGTTGGAAATCCATTTGGGGATTTTGGGAGGAAAATGGGTTTTAGGGTGAAATGATTTTTGTTGTGGATGTTAAAATGGAGATTTTAAAATAGGATGCTATGGTTGATTTGAGAAAATTATTTATGGAAAATGTTTTTCAATAAAGTGGTTGTTTTATTGACATGTGGTTTGGCATTGAAACTCGTTTTCAATAAATGGATGATTTATTAAAGTGGATTGTTATGAAATGGAATTGGTTGATTGAATGTAGTTGTGTCATTGGTGGGTTATATTCTTGTTTATGTATTGATAGAAATGTTTTGTGGAAGTGGCGAGAAGTACCACTTTGAAAAGGTGATGGATAGTGGATGGAAGGGCCACAATCAAAGGAAAAGTGGATAGGAAGATCCACTTGTTGTGAATGGGTGAACGGGTTGGGCGGAAGTCCCACCGTTTTGGTTTTTTTGGTGTGAATAGATGAACAGGTGGGGAGTAAGTCCCATTGTTTGGTTGTTTGTTGTGCATTTCATTGCATGTTGGAAATTATTGTGCTAGTGTGTAAATGATGAAATGGATTGTGGCATACTTGGTTGGATTTTCCTTGGGTTCTTGGTTTGTGTGTGATGGCTTGGTAAGGGGTGTTTGGCTTATGTAAATGGTTGAACTTGTGATTATATTATATAAATTGTTTTCTATAAATGTGCTAATAGTTTTATCCTAGTGGCGTTTGTAGGGAATTCATTTAGGAAAAACCTACTGAGTTTTAGTACTCACCCCATGCTTTGGCTCGTTGGTGTCTTTGCAGATGATGTGTATCCTGACATGGGAAAAGTTAAGGCATCATCCTCCATTATTGGTGTGTTGTGATGTATTGGTGGAGAAAGGAGCTTGTAGCTTGCTGTGGAGCTGTTGTGGGGTCATGGCTTGTGGTGTTTGTTGCTTGTTTTCCGCATGTACACGGATGTGGCATAGACATGTCTGATTGTATTGGTTTTGGTTTGTATTGTGGTACAACTTGGTTGTCTGTTGGGAATGCATGTTTGTCTATATTATTGATACAAATCATATAGTGATTGATAGTGGATGGTTTGTTTGGTTTTTTCTTAAAGGAAAATCATTCCCCAATTTGTTCTTGAAGCCGTCAACATTTATATCCAGCCATTGGCACATTGTGAATGTTATATAAGGCCCAGTAACTGTCACCACCTCCTCAAGACATTGAGGTAAGGGTGGGGTTTCACATGTGGTACCAGTTTATTATGCCCTTTGGAGTTTATTATCAGTTTTGGAGTTGACATTCGTGGTGGTAAATTCCATGAGATGGCATGGTAGCAAGGAGTGGGCTTGTCAGAACATGGAATGTGTAGCATAAAAGGATGTAGCTAACCCTTTTCTTCTGAAATTCCAGATACCATGGAGTTGGGTACATAGGTGTTCTGGAGACACTTGTATGCTTGGGAAATATCATTATCGTGGGTGTATCCAATGAGATGTGCATGGAATATATGGTAGAAATGACTTCCCTCTAGGATGCATATATCATTGTGGTATAATGATTTATGGTCTGAATTGAGAAACGGTTTTTGCAAATGTGTCAAATTGTAATGTGAGTAAATATGGTATTTCTAAAAGGGGTTGTTTTTCAAAATGGTGAAACATTGAAAATGTGAACTTTTGGAAAGACTTGTGTGATAGTGTTGTGTAATGTGATTTGAAATGTAATTTCATGATGTCTGTGGATGTGAGACTCATGGTTGTTTGTTTCTTATTTATAGAAATGGCACTGGGTATGCGTCGTAGAGACCAAATAGAGAAGGATGCTGAGAATGTGGTATCACCTGAGCCTCAGGTGAACCAGCAACTAGTGAAAATCATATTGCATGCTTTCCAAGCTATGGAAAGTGTAAATAAAATGGATGAACCAAGGCATGCGGATCATGTGGTTCAGTCTCAAAAGTAGAATCCACCCATTTTTAGGGGTGATTTAGAGCCTAAGTGGGTTGAAGCATGGTTGAATAGAATTAACATGATCTTCATGTTAATGGGATCACTGGTAGAGTTCAAAGTGAATATGGCCATGTATATGTTGGAATATCTTTCCCTTCAGCAGTGAGAGTAGGTAGTCCAAGTGCGTACATACTAGGGTATAATACTGGATGGATTTTATGAATTTTAAAAAAAACAATTCTACCCACATACATTCAAAATTCAGCGTACGACTGATTTCTTTAGTTTGAAGCAAGATCTTTTGTCTGTGATGGAGTATGCAGCTAATTTTATGAACATAGTGAGGTTTTCACCTGAGGTGGGAAGTAGCATGTCGTTGAAGGTGAGGATCTTTGATGCGGGGTTAAGGCAAGAAATTTGTTCAAAGATCGTAGTACTATGTATAGATGATTACATAGAGATGGTGAAAAGAGACTCGGGGGATGAGCATGATCTATTGGGTGCTCTGGGTGGAGGAAGCATGATGTTACCCAAGGGGAATAGTGGGAACTCTAACGTTGGGTTCATGTGGAGGAGGGACACTTATTCCCATGGTGGGAGTATAAAATATATTCAGATGGAAGGATCAGTGAATCTTCCTCCGAAACCCCAAAAAATTCCTCGATGTTTTTAGTGTGGTTTGACAAGCCACATCAAGCAAGATTGTACGACACTACCTCGATCATGTTAAAATTGTAAAAAGATGGGAAATCTACAGTGTTATTTTTAGAATGATCTAAGTTCAGGTGTGTGTGATACTTATCAGGGATCACATATGTCATATGCTTTGATGGGATGAGGGCATCAGCATACCCCTAAACAGTAGGGTAATGTGGGTCCTGGTGATTCTCAGAATACCCCGAAACATTGGTATGGAAATAAAGATCATAGTGTGGAAAGAAAACAAGTGTTTGGAGTGAGAAAGTTGTGGTGGATGATCAGATGAGGCCATCCACAGTGAGAGGTACTATTATTTTAAATTCTACCGTGATGCAAGTGTTGTTTGATACTGGTTTTTCACACTCTTTTATTTTTGAATGTGTGGTTGATTTTCAGGGTTTAACGGTAGAAATGATGCCCTAGATTTTAAAACATCAAACTCTTCTGGTTTGAAGATAGTGTTGATCCTTCTTGTGCAGAGAATGTTGTATCGTTGTGGGTGGGGTTTAGTTAATGTGGAACATCTCAGATCATGAAATGGATGGGTATGTTGTAATCATAGGAATCGATTGGCTGGTGTAGTTTAAGGCCCACATCGACTGTGATGCACGAACAGTGGATTTTACAACACACGATGGCGTTAGAAATCTCTTTAATGGAGAGAGGAATAGAAGGAAGGGTGCAATGATTTTGATGGAACCAGTAGTAGGAACATTATAGTATCAGTTGGCGGTGTTGTCATTGGAACCCGTAGACGGTGTTGAGTGGAGTGTTCTCCTAGCAGTGGTGGATCAGTTCATGGATGTTTTTCATAAAGAATTATATGGGTTACCTACCGTAAGAGAAGTGGAGTTTAGGATTCATATCCTTTCAGGGACCATTATTATCTCACTTTTTTCTTATCAGATGATACCAGCTAAATTGCGGGAATTGAAAGTATAGTTGGAAGAGTTAGAAAACAAAGGGTTCATCCAGGATAGCACGTCTCTGTGGGCAGCACTGGTGTTGTTTGTAAAAAAGGAGGACTGAACAATAATACACTATGTTGATTATCATATATTTTACCTTGTTACGATAAAGAAAATATATCCAATTCCACGAATTGATGATTTTTTTTTTGACCAGTTGAAGGGATCCCAATGGTTTTCCATGATCGACCTGAGGTCGGGATATCATCAATGGCAGGTGAGGAAAGATGATATTCCTAAAACAGTTTTCAGAAGTAGATATAGCCAATATGAATATGTGGTTATGCCCTTTGGTCTAATGAATGCACCAGTAGTGTTCATGGCATTGACGAATCAGGTATATCAGAAATATCTGGATTCATTTATGATAATGTTTGGAGATGATATTCTGGTGTATTCAAAGATAATGGTGGAGCATGAGAAACACATCGAGACAATGCTAGGGAACTTGAGGGATCATCCGTTGATTTCCAATTTGTCAATGTGTGACTTTTGGATAATGTATGTCCGCTTTCATGGCCATGTGATTTCTGAAAGGGGTGTTTTAGTGGATCTAGATAAGATATAGGCTATTATATCATGGCGACCTCCAAAGAATGTGTTTGAGATATGGAGTTTCCTTGGTCTAGGATGGTATTCTCGGCATTTTGTTTGTGAATTTTCACATTTGGCTTCACCAATGACATCTTTGAGAAGAAATAATGTTCTATTATAGTGGAATATACAGTTTATATAGTGTTTCGAAGAGCTAGAGGGTGACCTTACATTAGAACCAATACTGGTTTTTCCAGAACCAGGAAAAGGGTTTGTGGTGTATTGTGATGCATCAGGATTTTGTTTGGGATGCGTGCTCATGCATGGGAATCATATGGTTGTTTATGGCCCATGGATGTTGAGGGAGCATGAGAAGAACTACCAAATTCATGATTTTTAATTTGTAGCAGTGGTGCATGCATTGAAAGTGTGCCTCCATTATCTCTTTTGTGAGAAATTCACGTTATATACAGATCATAAGATCTTAAAGAACATTTTCTCACAAATGGATTTGAACCTGAGGCAAAGGAGATGGATGGAATATCTCTAGATTTTTTATTTTGACTTAATGTACACACCAGTTAAGGGAAATTTGGTTGCGGATGCATTAAGAAAAAAATAATATTCTCAAAGGGTTAGACATGCATCAGACTAGTGGAAGTTGATGTCCGTTATAGCCGATATGTGGAAGGAATGTGAGAACATGTGCAATAGAGTGGTCTTCCTTCTATTTTTGTTGATTGGTGAATTGGCCGGCCTAGTTAGAGAGGCGCATATATCGGATTCTGAGTGTGTGACCATGGGTTCAAGACTCAATTTTGGGGAGACCATTAAGGGTTGGGAACTAAATGGAGATTTATTTTTTTGTTTTCAGAATCAGATGGTTATAACAGATAATTGTTATGAGGATCTTCTCATGGCGTATCATCAATCCAGATGGGTTGTTCATCCTAGAAAACAGAAAATTTATAAAGCATTTAATGTGCAGTTCTGTTGGGCTGGTATGAGCTGAAGAGTGGCTGAGTTTGATTCGAGATGCTTGACTTGTCAGCATGTCAAGGAAGAACATCAGAGTCCCGTAGGAATGTATCGGTCTTTACCAATCCCAATTTGGAAGTGGGAGAAAATAGTGATGGATTTCGTTACATGTCTCCCAAGAAAGGCCAGAAGGCACGATGCCATTTTGGTGATAGTGGATCGCCTAAAGAAGTCCGACAATTTCATCCCGATTCGTGAATCCCATATGGTGGAGGATCTGTCCAAAATCTATATCCGGGAGGTGGTAAAGAGGCATGGTGTTCCAGTTTCCATTGTATTAAATAGAGATCCGAGTTTTACATCTCGTTTATGGAAATACATATAGCAAGCCCTTGGAAATAGGTTTGTTATGAGTACAGAGTATCCCCCTCAGACGGATAATCAATACGAGAGGACGATACAAACATTGGAGGATTTTTTTTAGCCTTTTGTTATGGGTTTTGGTGGATTTTGGGAGAAGAACTTATTGTTGGTTGAGTTTTTCATACAATAATAGTTACCAGGCTTCCATACATATGGCTCTGTATTAGTCTTGTATGAGTAGCTGTGTCGTTCTCCACTATATTGGGTGGAAACGGGCGAGTTCTCGATGGTTGGACCAAGACTAGTCAAGAGACTAAAGAGTGGATCAAGTTTATCAAAATAAATGATGATAGCTTAGAGTCGTCAGAAATAGTATGTGGATCATCATCTATGGTCGTTGTCATTCGAGGTGGGTGATCATGTTTTCTTGTGGATCTCTCCTAGGTTGGGACATCATCAGTTAGGGAAGGAGGGAAAGTTATATCTAAGGTATACTGGGCATTTTGATATTCTTTAGCGGGATGATGATGTGGCTTATTGTTTGGATTTTCCACCTAGGTTCAGTGCAGTGCACAATGTTTTTCATGTGTCACAGTTGTAAAAGTATCATCTGAATCATGACCATGGGATTCGATGGGATCATGTTGTGCTAGAACCTGATGTTTATTTGGTGCATGTGCCAGTGTTGGTTCTGGATAGGTAAGATAATGTCTTGCGTGGTAAAATAATTGTTTTAGTTCATGTTTTGGGAAACATGGTCAGATTCATTAGGAGACTTTGATTCAGGATAATTAGATGGTCGATCAGTGGGTCGTGATATTTTGGTAAAGAACGGGTTCAGTACATTCTGTGGACAGAAAGTCCATTGGGGTGGGGGGGGGGAGAATGTAGTACCCCTAGTTTGAGGTATGTGGTTTTTTTATGAATTTTTAAATTGTTTTAAGTGCATGGGATGCGTTGGGAAGTGGATGGGATAGTTTGGAATGGTTTTGGATGAGTTTGAAGGCTTTCCTGCGGGTGCATGGTTAGTGAAAACCATGAAGATTCTTCAGGAAACTTTGCAGGGGGAGACAGTTGGCTTCACACAGCCTATGCAGGGTTTTCCAAACCGTGCGAGCAATCTGTGTGAACCCTTGCTCTAGGGGTAGTAGAGTTTGCACGGTTAGCGCACAGTTTTCCAAACCGTGTGGGCTAACCCTGAATCCACTTAAGCAATAGTTTTTAAGTTCCGGGCTCCCTTGGGCTTAAACTATTTCACTCCAATATTCTTCCCACGTGATCCACACTCAGGATTTTCGTCTGTCAGCGGTTGGAGGGACTCTCTCATTCATTTTGGAAAACAATATAAGGGTTTTCAAGGTGTTTTGAAGGCAATTTTTCACGGGTAAGTCTTCTCTCATGGTTCCATTTGATTTTCTCTAGATTATGTCCTCTCCCTTCTTTGGTTTTCATGATCTACACTTTCATTGTGTATATCTAGTGTTGAGGTTTCCATGGATGATGATTTTAAGGCTTGTGAATGTTAGGTAATGGGATATAGAGAGTATTCGGTGGTTTGTTTGCCGTATTTGAGGCGCGGATGTTCGTGGGTCGATTTCTCAGGAACCCTAAAGGTAGGTGGATTATCTATTGACTCTAATTGGTTATAACTAGTTGTTCATTGTTACAATTAATTTTTTTACTGAAAATTAATTGTGTTTTGTTATGAAAAATTGGTTGGAAATCCATTTAGGGATTTTGGGGGAAAAGCGGGTTTTATGGTGAAGTGCTTTTTGTTGCGGATTTTAAAATATAGATTTTAAAAAAGGATGCTATGGTTGATTTGTGTAAATGATTGTTGGAAAAGGGTTTTCAAAAAAGTGGTTGTTTTATTGAAATGTGTGTTAGCATGGGAAATGGTTTTCAATAAATTGATGATTTTTTGAAGTGGATTGGTATGTGATGGAATTGGATGATTGAGAATTGTTGTGACATTAGTGGGTTATATGCTTGTTTATGTATTGATGGGAATGTTGTGTGGATGTGGTGAGAAGTACCACTATAAAAAGGGGATGGATAGTGAATGGAAGGGCCACCATCAAATGATAAGTGGATAGGAAGAGCCACTAGTTTTGAATGGGTGAATGGGTTGGGATGAAGTCCCATTGTTTTGGTTGTTTTGGTGTGAATGGGTGAACGAGTTTGGAGGATGTCCTGCCAATTGGTTTTTTGTTGTCCATTGCTTTGCAAGTTGGAAATTGTTGAGCTAGTGTGTGAATGATTAAATTTCTTGTGGCATACATGGTTGTATTTTCCTTGGGTTCTTGGGTTGGGAGTGATGGATTGATAAGGGGGTGTTAGTCTTATCAAAATGGTTTTACTTGTGATTATTTTTTATAAATTGTTTTATATAAATGTGATAACAATTTTATCATAGTGTCGTGTGTAGGGAAGTCATTTTAGGAAATCATAATGATATTTAGTACACACCCTTGATTTGGTATATTAGTGGCTTTGCAAATGTTATATATCATGACGTGGGAAAAGGTAAGGCATATCCCTCCTTTAATGGTAAATTGTGATTTCTTGGTGGATCTTTGAGCTGGAGGATGGTGTAGAGTTGTGGTGGGGTCATGGCTTGTATTGTCTGTTTCTTGGTATTCGCTTGTAGTATGATGTGGTGTAGACATGTCTTGTTTTATTGGTTTTGGGTGGTATTGTGGTACAACTTGGTTGTCTTTTGGGAATTAATTTTTGGCTATTTTATTAGCACACATCATATAATGATTGATATTTGATGGTTAGGTTGGTTTTACATTAAAGGAAAATGGTTCCCCAATTTTTTCTCGAAGCCCTCGACATTTATTGCTAGCCTTTGGCGCCTTGGGAACATCACTTAAGGACAAGTAACCCACACTGCCTCATCATGCCAATGAGGTAGGAGAAGAGTGTTACAAAAAAGATATTATATTAATAATCCTTTTATTTTTAAAAAAATTATTTACCTAAAAATCATTTCCATTCCAATAGTATTGTTTTTGTTTTTTATGCGTATGGATTGGATTTTCTATTACTATTATAATATTGGATATATATAACAATATGTTGTTTAAGGTAGAGTATATATTATTATATGAAAATGAACACATACCATTGATAACATATCAAGAATTAGAGAAATTGTTAAAACATGGAAATGAATGTTATCATGCACAAATTTTTTAGAATCATCAAAAATATATTTTAATTTTGTGCTAACAATAAAAGTGTAAAAAGAATTTATTATTGATGTGTTTCCCAGTGTTACACCAAATATGAATGTTTAATTAATTATTGACAAAGTTTGTCACACTAATCTAAATGGAAAAATATTTTACTGAATTTATCATATATTACATTATGAATTTATAATGATGTTTGAATATTTTATAGAAAATGGTTTTACTCATCATAGAACATCGTCTAGGGGTACCACTATTTTGTTTGTTATAAAAGGAAAAGTTAATATGAGAATTGAAGTTGATTATAGGGCTTTAAATTAAATTAATATTAACCATAAGTATCATTTTTCTCATAATTATGACTTGTTTTATCATCTACATGGATGTCATCATTTTATAATGGTTGACCTAATATTTGGGTACAATTATCTAAAGGTAGAGGATGATGGCATTCTAAAAACATTATTTTGGACTACATATGAGTATTTTGAGTTTACTTTAATGGTCATTTTGTTAAAATTTACAATAGAAGTATATTTTTATCATATCAATCAAGTATTATAGCATTATTTGAACAATATTTTTTTTGTTTGTATTGATGAAATCATTATATATTCATAAATAAATGGGAATCATAACAACTACAACCTAGATGTTATTAAAACACTAATTTAAATAAAACTGTACAAAAAATGTAGATAATGCTATTTTTTGATCAAAATGATATCATACCAAAGATACATTGAAAATATTGATGGTATAATTGGTGATAAATCTAAAACTAATGCTGTTGATGAATGAAAAATTCTTACAAATTTTATTATGATTTGTTGATTTTTGTAGAAAATAGGATATTACCATTGTGTCATTGTAAATGTTTCTAGGATGTTTATCCCACCGACTAATTTGACTCATAATAATTAGGAAAATATATCTTGAAAAAATATTGTGATGACTATATTGAGGAATTAAATTATTATAAGTTAATTCTCCATTTTTGGAACATCCTCTAGATTCAGTTAAATTTTAATCTACAATAATTTCTCATTAAATGGTATTATTTCCAAATAAAGAAATATAAGTAAAGTACTTATTCTTCACAAAAACTGAATCCTCATGAATCAAATTATCGTAGACATCATCTGGATTTTTCTTGTTGTGGTATTTTCATTAAATATTTAAAGATGTCTTATATTTAAATCCATTTTTGTATTTTATTCTAAAAATTGTTCTTAAACTATTCATGGAGTGTTTTATAACATATAGTTATGTTGTGTACCCTTTGTACATTTTATAATGTTGTGGTTAGGTGTATTGATTTTTAAAAAAAATTACTGAGTTATTTTGTGAGTTAATGTTTCATTGTTAAGTTGTTTTGAAGTAATTTATCGTGTTCCCCTTCAAGAAATCTATTAGGAATCCTTTTAGGCGGCTCCCATGGTGTTTTTTTTGAATGTGGTACTATTTGGTTAATATATCAGTTTTTTAGGCCCTTCTTTTTTTCACTTTTACAAGTTTAATCACCCATAATGTTTTAATGCATGATTGAAGCATACCCATGGGTGATTCTAAATTGAAGATATATAGTTGTCCAATTTATAGCATTCTTTTTTGTGCATCAGAATCAAATCCACCTCTAATTCTTTATTAAAGTGAATATTCTTGAAATGAAATAATGTATACATGAATAGTTGAAGAAATATTTAGTTTCCTTGAGTCTATTTATTAAAAAAAAGTAATGTTTAACATTTCAAAATTCAAATATACCACTTGAGAGAGGTGTTTGAAATTTTAGTGGGATAAGAATAAATCAGTTTGGGTTGTTTCTATTGATTAATATCGTAAAATTGTCATTGGATATTGTGTTGATTTCATTTTAAAATGGGTTCATTATAAGAAACATGTGTGCTAAATGTAGTCATTAGAGGGTATTATGGCGAATACAATAATCTTACGCTATTAGTGACTCAGTTCAAGATCCCTCGAGTTATAATGTCTCTATTAGATATGAGATTCATGTTCTATGACATATTGAATCTCGAATAAAAGGGTGAAGGTTTTGAAATTCTCTCAATATCATTGTTTTATAAATAATGGTGTTTTTGTTCAGGAAACTCTATAATTATCTATTCTGAGTTATGGGTCACTCTCGGTGTTCCTTCCACTTATGTTTCTTATTCTGAGTGTAAGGGATGGTGAATATGGATCTTGTACGCCCTAGTATTTGTGAAAGTGTATTGTGGGAACAAGAGTAGGTTTAAGTGTGTTATGTTTGTTTTTGTTGTCTATACAATGATATGGTTGCATGTGGAACAAGTGTGCAGTGTTTTATATTGTGGTTCTAATGCCTGTCTATGAGGTCAGAGATTCTTTAATCAATAAAACTCCAACCATAGGCCCTTGAGTGAAGTATCAACATTTTCAGGAACTCTATAGTAGTATATGGGATCCTTATCCTATTTTTTTCACCAATTATTGGAAATGGGGAATGTTTTTAACTTTTAGTGTGGTAGTTTCATCTCATATTGTCTTGTGTGGTGGAAGGAGACATGAGGGCCTTTTTCCTCAATTTGTGACCCATGTAGGTTGTGGAGTCCTATATTGATTTTATGTAGGTGGGATCGATACATTTTCTATATCCTTAATAAATGTACCCTAGTGGGTGCAAGCCTCTATGTGGTTGTCATTGTATATAATACATTGTATATCGTTTAATTTTTTTTGGTTAGACTCCTTCATAAATTGTAATTGCTATGGAAGTGGGGACCCATTCAGTGTATTTTGATTGGTTTTGAGTGGAATGAATCAGGTCCATAGTGGTGGTAGAATAGGTTGTATGGTAATCATCAATGTTATCACAAGTTAGGTATCCCGCATTGGTATGTGATGGTTAGTTAAGGTAGTTGGTCCTTATAGTGGGGAGACACATTGTGGGTATTGATGAAACTATTCTAGAATGGACTAATGTTAGCCTATTCATTATGGTGGTGAGTCTATGTGGGTCTCCTCGTGTTGGTGATATTGTATATGTTTTGATGTCGACTAGTAAATGGGTGGCCCTTTTTTGAGATTCCTTATTTCGTGTCCCTTCCTGGATAAAATGAAGAGATTGAAGCTTCCCAATGGGATTAATGAATTATTGTTATGGGAGTATTAATAGGAATGTGATTTATCTTTATTTTGGTTTTATTCGAGTGGTTTGGGTTTTTTTGTGATGTTAGGGGTTTTTTGGCTCCAGAAGTTTGATTTCATTTTTTAAGAGTCTTATTTCAATTGATTAATCAACAAGATATATTTATACGTTTTTGGGTGGGTGGATTATTAGAGGGATTGAATTTCAGCATCCTGATTTTGACTTGTAAACATATTTTCATTCTTGTAGAGTTATTTTCATCTCTTCTTCTATTGTTCGTTTGAGATTCTCTTTGTGCTGTTACAGAGTACTAGTTATTTCTTTTGAATCAAACTTCGGAAATATTTCAAGTGGTGGAAAGCATTATTGTGGGAAGAATTGTCACACCCGAACATCAGAAATAAATTTATGTTATTATTTTATATAATTTCAAAATATTTTATCATTGAGAAAGAAGAGCCCGATTAATTTTTTTTTAAAATAAAAGATCGTTTTGGTCATGATTGTGTCCACTGCACAGGATGGGCATGGATGAAGACGTTCAGTTTTTCCAGGTCATCATGCGGCCTTCCCGATGTAAAAAAAATTATCATTTTAATTTTTTAATTTATCAGATGAATAATAATGTTAACACAAAATAAAAAAATAAAAATGTAAAAAAGAATTATGATTAATTTTAATAAGAATAATAATATTATTATTTATGAATATTATAATATTATTATTATGGATAATATTTTATTAGTCTATTATTATTATTTTTTGTTTTTATTATAAAATTATTAACATCATTAATGTAATTATTATTATTGTAAATTATAATTATTTTCATCATTAATTATTATTATCAGTATTTCATTTATATTTATGTGATATTTATGTTTTTTTTATATTTCTTCATTCCTTTTCTATTCGTTATTTTCTTTATTTTATTCCAACTCATTTTTACCCTCTATCCTTCCTCTTTCATCACACATCTCTCTCTCACCCACTACTTTCATGTATCCATAGCCACTGGTCGAGACCCCCTTCTCCCTCTAGCATCCTTGAACCCCTCAAGCATCCCTGCTCCACTCTTGCCAACCTACATAGCACCACTCAATATCCCTCACAATTCCATTCTTCTCGATCAAACCCCTTCTGGTGAAGCCCTATCTAGTGCGATCATCCCCTTCCGATGTTTCATCTGGTCATCAACATCCAAACAAAATTTTTTGGGGAATTTTTTTAATTCACTTTATAATGGGTCATAACATTTTAATGAATTTTACAATGAATATCCACCAAGAGTGTCATAATAAAGATCACAACAAGGCCCTTTTTCATGAATCATTTATCATTTGAGTCATGCTAAATGTTGTATATTGATGTTATACACCTAGATATATATGTTCTGTAACTGCCTCTACCTAATAATATACAGACATGGATGTAATTTCTTAATAAACAACATAATAAAAACTCACCAAAATTTAGGTATGTTTTTATTAAACATAGTTATATCACTAAGGAATTTACTAGGTTTTTATATTCCTAATTTCAAAATAAATAAACCACAACATGATACCAATTATAATAACCATGATCTTTATTACAAAAGGAACCTGATATATTACATAATATTTCACTTAAGATAACTCTGAGGATCAATAATTTAGTTTCTTGTTATTATAAAAACGTTATATAACAACCTATAACATAAAACACAACATAATTATTAAAAACTTATTTTAAATGACCACATCATTCCTCTTTATATATCATTGCATGGGATATAATGAGTACATGTATATGAAAAGAGGGACTATAAAGCCTAGTAATGGAGTAGACAATGAAAAACATGAAGAATACAACACATGTTATGAAATAATAATATCTACGGGAAAAAATAAACATGAACATAAAGACATGATATTTCATGATTATCATATAATGGAAATGTGGAAACAACATTTAACATGATATTAGCATGAGATAAGTCTCATTATACATAAATAATTAGTAAACCCTAATTACGATTTGATAATCATGAGTAAACCCTCATTTCATTTAAAATATCACGATATTTATCATTACCCAATGAATATGAGTGATATATGGGTACACCTATCTTAATAATTTCATTTCAGGCATTAGTGTTATACATAGATCATACAACTTGAATATATATAATGTCATAATTTATTCCACAATAATGGAATGTAGAATTCATATATTAATCTCTATAATCAATAAGTAAATGTTCACGAAAGAGAAAACATTTGATACAGAAATATTCACTGTATCAACAACAAAATGATTGAGGCTTGGAAAATCATAGTGTAATTTCGACATCATAACAGTGTGACATCATAATTCATAAAAAAATTTAATGACAATGAAAGGGATATGTCATCATATGTACATGAAATGTAATTTATGGGGTGGGGGGTAATATAGATACATGTACCAACATATGCAATGGAATTCAGATGCATAATATAAAATAATTTCACAAATTTAAATGAAAAGAAAGAAATTCCTTACAGACTATCTCCAATGTAACTGGTGTGAATCAGAGTCTTTAATGAGAGAGAAATAGGAATATAATAAATCAAACATTATGTGGGAATAATGGGGGAGGTGAAAAATCATAGCATTTAAATTTTTAATATAAAAAAATATGGTATTAAAATATAATTAAATTTAGAGTAAAATGATAAAGGAATAAATCACATACTTGGAAGTGTAATCTCAAAGGCATGGTAGAGGTTTGAGAGAAGATTATTGGGATATTGGGGAACCTTATGAGGATTCAAGAGAGTTGAATGCATAGGTTGGTTGGTATCCAAAAGGTTTGAGTGAAGTGGTATGTGAAATTGATTTGGATTATATAGGAAATGATTTTGAATTATTTATTATTTAGGTTTTATACACCACACATTAAACTAATCAAAACCACAAAACCAATCCAGTGTTTTTCCCAAGTGGATTAAAAAAAATAATTTATAATGCCAATGTCCGAAAATATTAAAATATTAGGAATTATTATGTGGAGGTGAGTCACACTCTCAAGGAATCCATTATAAAAGTTAAAATGTTTTATATGCCTTTGAGGGTCCACTAAGGCACCGTAAAATTAATCAATCAATTATAGAATCACATAATTTTAAAAGTAAATAATATATTGGAAAAAAGTTATTTGATTATATTACATCACAATTTATTAATTATGATGTCATAAAACACACTATATATTCAAACAATATTTAATATTTACCCAAAAATTCAACTATCTTAGAAAATAATGAAAAATTAACCATTAGATAATTTCAACACTCTGTATCCAAAAATAAAAATTATTTTATCTTAAAAATTTTCTAAATTTTTTATTCATTACATTTAAAATAAAAAAATACTTTTATCAAAAATTTATGGGTTTTGACAAGAAACATCATTCATACCTTAATAAAAATAAAAATTGTTTTCACAAAAATATATATGATAATTTATGTTTAATAAATACGGATTTAGAAATAATTTTTTATAAAAAAATCTATTTAACTGAAAAATCAATTAATTCGTCAAAATAAAATTCTTTATTGAATTTAAATATTAAGTAAATAATACTATTGTTCTCAAAGTGGCTATAATAAAATGAATTTATATAAATTAATATTTAAAAATAATAATGCACATAATAATAGTGTTATGGTATTGTTAAATAACCACTTATAACACCCACATAAGACCTAAGGGTATGGTGTGTAATGATAACAGATTCTTCGGTTAGCTCAGAGAACATCGCTTGGGTGGAAATCACTATCAACATCCACATCCCCCATAGACAGTTCTGTTCAAGCTTAATTTATTGAATCTCAGCAAGGGAATGTACAAGTGCAAGGCCCAGTGACATATCCTCCTTTCCGAGACATGACAAATGGGATTCATCTGGAACAATTCTAATGGATGGGGCCATCGATTCCTTTTTCTGACTAAATTGTGTATGTTAAAGACCCATGTGTATACTAATCAATTGATCAATATTCAACGACTATATTATAAACGATAACAATACTTAATGATATTTTAAAATCCAAAAATATAAAACAAATTATGTTCATTTATTTTATAAAACCATTTTATATAATAAGACATTAAAGTAGATGAAGAGGAATTTTCATTAACAATTGATTGGGTCATTACAATGAAGAAGAAGTCATAATACATATTCATATTCTTGATTCCATTGAAGAAAATAGAGGTAGTGCATTAGTGTAAACAGATGAAAAAAATAAAGAACAATGTATGTGTGTATAATGATTTTTATTATGTTTTCTTACATTGAGAAGTCAGTATACTATATTTTTGTGCCCCCACACATACACATGCATTATGTATCCAATAGAGAATAATATGAATATTTTGAATATTATTTGAGGTATTGTGTTGTGATAAATAATGAAAACACTATTTTTGTTGTGGGTTCCATAAAAAAAACTCGAACATGCACATGGAATGTCATTGACAAAAGGTAGATTTCTGGAAAAAGAAATTAAGCATAAAAAAATTAGTCATCCATGAAATATTTTTTATGAATGATGTTTGAAAAATTTCTCCAGAAATATTTGTTTCATAATTAGAGTGCATAGTTTTGAGTTAGATTTTAAAACAGTTTTTAATATGATCAAATCACAATATTAATATATGAGTTTTACTTGGATAGTGAGGTAGGGACTTATGTAGATGAAAGAATTTCCCTAGAATTATTTTTCTATGATAGCTGAACATCTATAGGTTTTTCAAATTTATTGAGCAAGACAGACACTAGTGAAATGGTTCGTGAATTGTACATGGTAATGTTGGATACAACAATGTCATGGATGAATATTATAATATCATCTTATTAGTTGTACAAATCTTGTGACCCCCATGATTAAAAATTCATCTGTGGGACTATGATGCATAGCATGTCTCGATTGGGATTCTGGAATAGGTCATGATGATGCTATTAATATTGTGGGATGTAGTATAAAGATCCTCCAATGGGACTTGGGTGCAAATAGTTTACATGGGAACATGTTAACTCTAGTGGGAATCTATTGTGGAACACAATGGGATTAAATTTTGATGTTAATAGGACATTACAATGGGGTAACCATCTACATATAATGAAAAATATGTAATTAAGGGTGATTACCAATTATAGTAGGTACATAGTTCCTAGTATTGATACTTGTAAATATATTGTGTTCAGTGCTTCATTTAGATACTACATTGCATAAAGGATCCACTCAAAAATAGGTGATATAAGATTGATGGAGGTTTTGTAATAAAATTAATGTAATAAAACCAAGTCACACATGATTCAACCCCTATCATTGTGATTGAACGATCCATAAATACTTCAATTGGTATCACAGTTATATGTTACCATTGAGAATATCTAATATACATGACCAGTTTTTTTTTATCATAAGCATATTGATTGAATATTTAAATTTTAATAAAATTCATAGGATCTTCGAATGTAAATTCATTTTTGTTATCCCATTAGGATAAATACTCATATAGGGGGGGTGAATTAGGGGTTGAAAGATTAAAACATCTACTTATTTGGATCATGTTTCTTCATTAATGTTAAAAGTATTCTTTATATTTAACATAGTATTGTATGAAAATAAAATATATCATTCATGATAAATATAAATATTTACTTGGTTCACCCTCAATGGCCTATATCCATGTAAAATACAATAGAATGTTCCTATTATACCAAATCCACTAAGGCTGACTACAATGAATGTTAGTTTGTGATAGATCCTATCTATAACCAATCTTACTACCATAACAAGAATTATGGGTTTATCACTTCATACCCTAGGTTCACTGCCTATGTCTCCTTGTATACCTCACTTCTTATGGATGTGATCACCTCCTTCCTATTCCTTCACTCAATTATTTGGATGGGATTCATGTAATGTTTATAGACATCTATGTGCTTTCATTATCACTATAGAATACATCCTAGGCGTTATATAAAATTCCTATTGAAGTACAACACTCATCCATTTGATGAATAAAACTATACCACATATATACAAGGAAATTTGATCTGAACAAATTTTATAATTATAACCACCATCGCAAATCTTCTCTACCAAGATTCTCAAATAACCTACGTGGGGCTCCTACCTTTCATTATTATCACTTATCCTTTGCGTAGAAAATCCATTTCATTATGTAAAATTACCATTCAAGAATCTCCTTCCATTTATTAATCATACATAGATTTCACGAATTTCCATTCTTTAATAATGCTTATGTCATTTAACAGTCTTATATAGCCTTTTTGAACTTATTCACATGAAACACCTCCCCAAACCATTGTCTTGAACCACCATTGTGATTATATATCTTTAAGATAATATCTTTTCTCACTAATTTTATGAAGTAGGAAGAGGCCTATTTGTATGTTTTTTTATTATCCAATAAACATTTGGCTATGTCATCAAAATTTCATGATGATTATTCATTTTCACCAAGATTCTCCATTTTTTGTGATGCTCCAAGGGAAAATTCAATTCATTAAGAATGTATTAATCATAGAGATCACCATCAAACTCTACACAACACCATTATGATCCACTCCATATTGTAATAACCATTTCTTTTCCTGATGCTTTTTATACTCAAGTAGTTTACTGTCAAAATCCGCATGGAATTTTGAAACAAACATTGCAAAACCCAATATTCATGGAATTCGTGTCCTCGTAATATTTTAATTAGTCCGTAAATGTAATGTCTCTCCAATTCTCATTGTCTTGATAGTACAATGATTCATTACTAGGCCGTAAGTGACATCACCAAGACACCAAAGGGTGGTAATAAATACCAAAGGGGTTCCAGAAAAATTAGGGGACGATTTACCCTTTACGAAATAAAACAGTAAACAATCCAACCAAATTCACTATATGATGCATGAAAAAAACAAAGACAGTGAGACAACTTCATTTATTTAAAACCACATAAATGTGCACAACAGCGATAGACCAAACCAAATATTAAAGTACACTGTGGATACACAACTAATGATTATCAAAAGACACCAACACTCCATGCTCCAAAAGCATCAAGTTCCGCAAACACCGAACAACCTCAATCATCATGAGGTAGTTCTAAAAGCATGGGAAATGTTACCTTTTCCTCTGCCCAGAAAAAAGCATCTGCAAAAGTACCAAAGTTCCAAATCATGGATAAGTATAAAACATAGTTGGTTTTCCCCAATGACTTCCCTACTCAAGCCACTAGGATAGAAAAGATAGAAACAGTTATATAATATATTTTATATAAATCAATTTCTCAAAAATAGTTTATAACTAAATATAAACAAGTTTCCAAACAATATGTACCAAATGTATTCAAGTTTAATTTAATCAAATTTTCCCTAAATGTTATTTTTCTTATAAAATAAATAAGAAACCTTTTAAACCATTTCAAAATGTTTGTCATTGGAATACCCAACCATTTCTCAAACCCATGAAACCACCAATGCATGCATGTTATGACAGTTCCATACCCATTAGCATTTTCTCGTCGATCATCCATGTCGTCACAAGGTAACTATTTCCCATGTGCCATTACTCCTTCGCCACAGAGCACAAGGTCATATTTAAACGAAGCCTTATACATATTGTTACAATGTCTTATTAAATGTTTTTCACTGAGCATAAAGACATATTTTAACCAAGCCTCGTACATGAAACATGAAAACATACCACATATTCCCAAAACACATGCCAAAACAACCGTTTATATAAAACACCTTTTTATTGAAAACCATTTCCATCAAAACCATTTATATTCCAAACCATATCCATTCTAAACCACTTAAATAAAACACCATTTTTTATTAAAAACTAATTCTATCACAGTCATTTGAATACCAAAACATTTCTATAAAAGGCCCCATTTTTTGAAAACATATTTTTTCATCAAAAAATTTACAATTCTATTCAATACCAAACCATTTCAATAAAACACCCCTTTAATTGAAACCCTTTTTTGTAAAAAAAATTCAAATGCCACACCATTTACATTCCAAACCACTTTAATAAAACTCCATTTATTATTGAAAACTAATTTTATCACAGTTATGTCAATACCAAACCATTTCAATAAAACACCTCTTTTATTGAAATCCTATTTTTCATCAAAAAATTTACAATTACAGTAAATTGGAAATTTAATATCATCATTTTAAATTGAAGAAGCCAAATCACATTGCACAACAAATAACCATGATATCACAATTTCATTAAAACACTAAATCATCAGTAAAGAAGATTTATTCCATTACATTAACAAACAATTCCATTCAAATAAACCAATTTGAATCTAAGATAGTCAATTATAATAGGAGGATTCAAGAGTGAAGCCTTCTCCCTCCAAGGTTTTGTTAAAAACCTCAACGAGCGAAGAACGTTCAAGAAAACGAGGTCTATTCTCCAAAACCATTACATAAATCTCTTCTCCTAGAAAGGACAAGACTAAATCATATCATATATATCATCCACACACCTATATCTACCCATAAAGGGCATAAATATATGAAACCAAGGGAAGAGGATAAGTGGATTTTTGTAGATCTAAGAAACCAAACACGAACAATGAAGAACATCTACATACCTCAAGAATACGGCTTTGTTTCGCAAATAGAAGCCTTTTGATCACCTCTTAAATGATGGGAGAACATTCTCTGAACATAGGAGAAGAACAATCCTGAGTTAGGTCCACTTAAGAGGAAAAATGAGCCATATAAATGCAAAAACGCATGAGATACTCCTTTATTGGATCTCATTTAAGTGGTCGCACGGTTATTCCGCATGGTTAGAAAAAAATGTGCACTAAATGTGCGTTAGCCACTTCCTCCACAAAACCATCCACACATGGCTTTGATGAATGGTTAGAAAAAACATGTGTCACCCATGCAGAAACTACTACTTCCAACACCAACTATGCACGGTTTTTTCCACGGTTTATATAAATTGTATGTCGTCTGTGTGACTTCCCCTTTGCCTCAGAAAATCATTAAATGTCCTCCCTAATCTCTCATTCATCACCCATAAAATTTATAACCATTAATATCAATAAGTTAAGGTTACATACCAGAAACCGGGGTTACTACATTCTCCCCACCATTGGTCTTTCAATCCTTGGAATGTAGAAAACCTTCACACAAATGAATGAGTTCCAGCCACAAATATTTCATTTTCTTTTCATGTTCCCATGTCTCTTCCTGAAGCAGACCATGCTGCCATAAATCCCACACTAGACCAATGCTTTTTCCATGCAATATGTTCTCTTTCTTATCCACAATCCGTACCATGATATGTATCAATAAAGCATCTGGATCTAGGTCAACGTGATCCCATATGATCACATGGTAATGATCACGGTGATACGTTTTCAAATGAGATACATGATACACATTATGCACTGATCTAATCCTTGGTGTTCATTCCAACTGATATTCCACCTCTCCAACCAGTTCTAGTATCTCAAAAGGGCCAATGTATCTAGGAGATAACTAGATAAGCATCCTAAAACGACGATGTCCAAGCCATGGAGATATTTTAATGAACACATGATCAACCACAACGAATGACAATAGTCATCAATGGTGATCTGCATAATATTTATGTAAACTCTATGCTGTCTCCATCCTCTTTCTAATAAACTAGATATTCATTGGTGTTTCGTGAACAAGGCTTGGCCCGACTAGTGACGTGTCACCCTTTTCCACTCAACATAGTAGATAACGGCAAGGAAGACAATACAATGCTTCAAACATAGGTATGCATATCGAGGTTTGATAGTTATTATTGTATGATAACTCCACTAAGGGTATATGATATTCCAATGGTCCCCCAAAATCCATTACACAATCTCGCAACATCTCTTCCAATGTTTGTATTTTTTCACTCAGATTGTCCATCTGTTTGAGGATGACACGCCATGGTCATAGTCAAATGACTTCCAATTGCTTGTTGTAATAACATCCAGAATGAGATTTGAACCTCAGATATATATTGGAGAATATAGACACTGATACACCATGCATCTTTACCACCTCTTGGATATAGACATTTGAAAAATCAAACGCCGTATGAGTTTCACGAATAGATATGAAGTGGTTCGACTTGGATAGATGATCGACTATCACCCAAATGGCAACGTGTTTCCATAAAATTCATGGATAACCTGTAATGAAATATATTTCTATTTGATCCCATTTCCACACTAGGATAGAAAATGATTGTAACATACCAGCTATTCTCTGATCCTCTTCTTTAACTTGCTGACAATATAAGCACAGTGAGATGAACTCATCCACCTTCCATTTCATGCCACAAAACCAAAACTATGCCTTCGTGGCCTTATACGTCATTTGTGTACCTGGATGTACAAACCATATTGAATAGTGGTAAGCATGAAAGAGATGTTCCCAAAAAACAATAGGTACAACCATCTGATATCAGAAACATGAAACTAAATCCCCATCATGTTTCCTTCCATCAATGGTCACCCCACCATTGAGTTTTGAACATACAAAAAGTCATTCTGCATCAGATGTCTATGCTTCTTGACCCTTTTTACTAAATTAGGAACAAGTGTAACTGAACAGAAAAAATGAAACATCACCTCGGTCCTAACATTCAACATCCATGTCGGCTAAAACTGACATCAACTTCCATTTATTTGAAGCTTCTTTCGACAACTGAGCATATGAATATCTACACAATGCATCCTCAACTGAATTTCATTTCCCTGGTGTGTACATCAAGTCAATGTCATGAATTTAGAGATACTCCATCCATATACTTATCCTTACATTCAATTCTCACTATGAGAAAATGTTCTTCATGCTTTTGTGATGTGTACACACATCAAGTTTCTCACCAAATATATAATGTCTCTATGTTTTCAAAGAATGGAAGACTGAAGCTAGCTCCAAATCATGTTTTCTGTAATTTTTCTCATGGACCCTCAACTACCATAGACCATAATTAGCCACATGGTCTCCATGCACAAGAACACTACCGAACCCTGATCCTGAAGCATCACAATACACCATGTGACCTTGTCAAGGATCCGGTAAAATCAAGATAGGTGTTGATTTAAGCCGAATATTCCATTCCTAAAAAATATTAAATTCCATTATCCATAGGAATGGATCATTTATCTTTGTTAGAGCTGTCATTGGTGAAGCTAGTCGTGAGAAATCATGCACAATGTGTCGGTAGTAAACAACTAGACCAAGAAAACTTTGTATCTTGAACACATTTTTCAGTGGTTTCCTAGAGATAACAGTTTATATCTTTTCATGATGAACAAAAATGCATTTCTAAGAAATTACATGGCCACAGAAACATACATCCAGTATCCAAAAATCACACTATGATAATTTGGAATACAAGCAAAGATCTCTCAATATTTGTAACAATGTTTCCAGGTTCACCTCATGATTAGACCTTGTCTTCGAATAGACCAAAATTTCATCAACAAAGACCACAAAAAATGAATCTATATATTGTTGAAATTTTTGATTCATCCATGAAATGATGACTTCTAGTGCATTTATTAGACCGAAAGGCATGACTATATATTCATAATGGCCATCTCTACTTTTCAATGATGACTTTGGAATATCCCCCTTCCCTACTCGTAATTGGTGATATCGTGGTCACAATCAGTATTGGAGAACCACAGAGCTCCCATTAATTGATTGAATAGATCATCAATGAATGGAAGTGGATATCTATTCTTTATCGTAACATGGTTAGGTTTACGATAATAATCACAAAGTCGAAGAGTTCCGTATGCCTTCTTTTATGAAAAAAAACTGGTGCTACCCACAGTGATGTACATGGCTGAATAAACCATTTTATTTATAGCTCCTCTAACTATAATTTAAATACCTAAAACTCTGGTGGTGCCATACTATAAGATGGAAGTGAAATAAGACCGGTCCCTGGAGGGAGATCAATCATAAAATCCACTTCCCTTAGAGGTGGTAACCCTGAGAAGTTCTTGGTAAAGAGATTAGGAAATTGATCCACTACAGTGGGAAAACAATGTTCCCTGATCTCTTACATTAATAGCAAGTCAATTTTTCCACTTGGTAAGAGATTGTTCCGACCATTTCTACCATCAAGCTGTTTTCACCGTTCATTAAAATCATTTCACCTCTAAAGAGATGCTCGATGTCATCCTCCATCATGAAACTCACTATTCTCCTATAACAGTATATTTGAGACATGAACATTGTCAGCCAATCCATTCTATGGATTACATCATAGACATCCATATCCAACAATAGAAAGTCCCATATTATCTTAGCTCTGTCAACAGTTATAGAACATGCTCTACACATAATGCCTTGAAATTTTCTTTCACCAAGAGATGTTTTCAGTTTCAAGATAGAAGACATCACATACATTTTTATTCATAAGAAATCAACATCATGAGAAGAAATGAAAGAATGTGATGCACTAGTATCAAAGAGCACTTGTACAAGGGTATAATTCAAAACAATTGTTCCTCTCACCGTAGATGGTCCAGCTTTATTATCGACTCTCATATGCTTATCTCCATACAATTGCTCTGTCATTGCACTCTTTTCCTTGCTTCCTTGCTGATATTTCCCTAGTTGAGGATTCATGGTATTTCAAAAATCATCATGGCTTGCTCTATTATGCTGATGAGATTGACTATGTCATGCTAGTCCTATTGAAGAATAGGATGCCTGTGACGCCTGTGAAGTGCCACACACACCCGACCTCAGAACATTCCTACAATAGATATGTAGATGACCCATTTGTTTTAAATTGTGGCATGATTGTGGTTGTGCCATATAGTACCACTTTATGTGGTCTTATGAACCACATTGAAAACAACTTGTTTTTCTCTGGGGTCGTGGAGGAAGGTTCACTGGTCCCGCCGTCTTGTTTTTATTTCCACATGCACTGTGGAAATAGGCTTCCCTTCTCCTCTTGTTTCCATCAGTTTAGTATCCAACATTTCCTATAGGTATCATCATTTCTCCTCCTATGGGTCCAGAGATATCATGTTCAATCTCAATTGTTCTGTTCACAATATCCGTATATTATATAATATAGAGCATTGAAATCATCAATTCAATCTCTTGAATTTTCCCCATTTAGAAGTTGCATGCTTTCAAGGATGCACATGTTGCACCCTCTGGTGCAGAATGGACTAAATTCATGATCATAGTCCCATACTCTATGAAAAAGAGCCTCAACTATTTCAGGATGTAGAAGTCTGTCTTTTTCTGGATTTTGAACATGTGGGGAATGAATTATTTGTTGAACAATTCATTAAAATCCTCCCATATAAGGCCTTCATCGAATTTATCCCACACCACTAAATCCCACCACTAACATGAAACATCTTCGAACATAAAAGTCACCATCTTGAACTTCAAATATGATGGTGTGCTGATGAAATCAATGATATGATTCATCATACTTAGCCACACCTCCACCTTATCAGGTTCATCAATACCCTGAATGTTTGTTCGATTTTTCTTCACGAACTAGATGGTATGATCCAAATTCCTTGGTTCATTCTTCTAGTTCTTCATATCCACAAAATGAATATCATGGACCATACTCTGAAGTAGCTCTTTGTTCACATGTGGTTCAGGTGCATCCACATTCTCTGTAGCTTCTTCGGGTTGGTTTCGACGACCACTACCGGGCGCCATTTTCTAAACAAACAACAAACTCCATCAATCTCACTCTCCAGAAACTAATGGATTATCATTTCAAATTCAATCACATCAATTATCACAAAAATTTTTCCCAAAACATTCTTTTTCATACTCAAACATTTCTGAAAACATTCAACATGATTTTTGATAATCAACCAATTTTCAAAAGACACGAAATATCCTGTTTTCAAAATATTCCTTTTAAATACAAATTTTTCATTTTTTTCAAATATCGGCACCTTTAAAAAATTCACAATTCATTCCTCACATTGAGATATGCATCCCTAGTGGGAAATAATTCCTCTAAAATTCATGTCATGCCTATCTTATTGGCTAAACCCATAACAAGGAGATTTCAATTAATCTAGAAGTGTATCCAAAACACTTATTCACCCAACACCCTGGTAAATTGATGTTCAACATAAATGGGTTAGATATGTACTTGTAATCTATACGTTTCATGTTCCGTAAATCTTGCTCCTATCTAAGATTTTGGCCTATGGAATAGACATGATCGAATTTCAATTCCAAGACTAGGAACATCAATTACTACTTGTTTGGCCGGGATCGAACAAGCTGATACCATTAGTAATGTCCCACCAATTTTCATTGGCTTGAGAGTACAACGAGTCATTACATGGCCTTAAGTGAAATACCAAAGTTGCCAAATGATGGAAATAAATGCCCAAGGGTTTCAAGTAAAAATGGGGGATGATATAACCTTTATTAAATAAACCAATAATTTAACAAACCAACATTCACTATTTGACGCATGGACAAATAAAAGATAGCTAAACAACTTCATTTATGTCAAACTAGATCATAGTGAACTACAGTGGAAGGAAAACCCAAATATCAATGTACGAAAAGGATAAACAACTCAAGAATCTCAAAATACATCAAGACTCAATTCTCTACAATCCCCAAGCTCCAAAATCACCGAATAACCCCAATAATCAAGAGGTAGTACTAAAAACATGGGAAACATTACCATTTCCCCCATCCCAAAAATATCATCTGCAAAAGCACCAATGTTCCAAAGCAGGGGTGTGTATAAAACATAGTCGGTTTTTCTCAATAACATCCCTACTCATGCCATTCTTATAGAAAAATTAGCCATAATTATATAAAAGAAATTTATATAAAACAATATCTCAAAAAAATTTATAACTAAATATAAACAAGTTGCAAACTATTTCTTGTAAAAGAATACAAGTCCATTTTCAACAAATTTACCCAGAAAGTAATCAATTAGTCTGTTGGGATGGGGGACACTGGAAGTAAATTTGGAAACTCAATGTCCCCCAAATAATATGCCACTTTTGGTGGTAGGTGTGCACAGGCACCCTTCCTACTATGAGCCTCCTCGTCTTCCAACATATTTCTAGTGACGATTCTTACCCTTTCTGCCCAAACATCCCAGAATCTCCCTTGAACTCCGTCATCCAGTGCCCATGGGCTAAGTAAATTTGGAAAAGATAGGGCACTACTTCTGAAACATCTCTGATCATGGTCTCTGACCTCCCATCTTTCCTGATGCGATGGAGTTCCTCCTTCTCACCAGCTAAAGCGAGCTTACTTTGCAGCATGGCCTGGATTATTTGGGTTCGTCGCGACGAGGCAGTTTTTAACCACGTACACAGACCCCCATTTTTTTCTGGATTGAATGGTCCTTTTCGTGAATTGATGGATGTAAGCACCACAATGGAAAACATAATCCCTTTGAAACCCCCTCTTTTCCCTCCCACTAGTGTCTGCCAAGTTAAGGGATTCATAATATTATTGGGAATGTGTCTCTCCCCAAGGATTGGACTATCGCCCTCAGAATCTTGGCATGGAACCATTTAGGTAATGTTGTTACAGGAAAAAATGAATTACACCAGACTTTTTGGGAACCTATGGTGGCCAAGGATTCTACCATACTTGCAGGTATGATGCTCACCATGGATCGCAGATGGGATAAAATCAGCCTCGAATCTGACTGTCTCGCCATTATCAATGCTATTAATTTCAACGAAGATGGCCTCTAGTCATTTGGATCCCTCATCAAGAAATTCCTTTCTCTCCATCAAGGATTATCCTTATGCACATTCTTCTTTACTAAAAGGGAAGGAAACAATGATTCCCATCAGCTGGTGGCCTCGGGCCCCTACGATGTTAACATGCTCTGGCTGTATTTTTTCCTTTCATGGCATGGCATTTGTACATCCACTGATCTTCGACATTAATGAATCTTCGTTAAAAAAACATTTCACAAACCCATACAACCACCCATGCAAGCATGTTATGATAGTTCCATACTCATGAGAGATTTTTCGTCGATCAAGAAAGTCATCACAATGTAGTTGTTTCCTATGTTCCATTACTCCTTTGGCACCAATCACAATGTCATATTTCAACCTAGTATCGTACATACAGTTACCATGTGCCATTAAATGATTGTCACTGAGCACACGGTCATATTTCAACTAAGCCTCATACATAAACATGAACACACACCACATATTCCCAATATTCCGTCCAAAACAACCCTTTAAATAAAATACCTATTTACTGAAAACCAATTCCTTCAAAACCATTTAAATTACAATCCATTTCCATTCCAAACCACTTCTACAAAGATCTATTTTTATTGAAAACCTATTCCATCACAGTATTTTCAATACAAAATTGTTTTAATAAAACACCTCTTTTATTGAAAACCAATTCTTCATTAAAAAAATTTACAATTCAATTAAATACCAAACCATTCCAATAGAAAAACCCCTTATATTGAAAATATTTTTTGTCAAAACAATTTAAATTACAAACCATTTCCATTCTAAACCACTTCATTAAAACTCTATTTTTTATTGAAATTCAATTCTTTCACAGTCATTTCAATACCAAACAGTTTCAATAATACACCCCTTTTATTTAAAACATATTTTTAATCAAACCTTTTGCAATTATAGTAAATCATAAATTTAAAATCATCATTTTAAATTCAAGAAGCCAAATCACTTTTCACAAAAAAACACCAAGATTCGAAAACATCATTAATACCATAAATCACCACTAAAGAAGATTTCTTCCATGCTTTTCACAATAAATTCCATTAAAATTAAACAATTTGAATATATTACAATCAATTTTAACAAGATGAGTCGAGATTGAATTCTCCTACCTCCATGGTTTTGATGAAAACTACAATGAGCGAAGAACGTTCAAGAAAACTGAATCGATTCTCCAAAACCCTATCTTTGATCTCTTCAACTAGAAAGACCACAACAAAACCGTATCATATTTGGAATCCAAACCCGTATATATACACATAATGGGTGTAGATCTATAATACTGATGGAAGAGGGAAAGTAGATCTAAGTAGATCAAATAAACCAAACATGAAAAACGATGAACGTCTACATACCTCAACAATCCAACTTCATTTTTCCTTGAGAAGAATTCAGATCACCTCTAGAACGATGGTAAAGCCTTATATTACATTAGTAGAATAAAAATCCCATGTTACGGCTACATAGGGGAAAAAACGAGCGACATAGAGGCAGAAATATGTGAGATCCACCTTTATAGGATCTCATTCATGTGCCCTCAAGGTTTTACCACACGGTTGGACAAATCGTGCGCTAACCATGCATTAGCCACAACCTTCATAGACCCTCCATTCATGAAATAGACATACAGTTAGAGAAACCATGTTCCCTCCTGCGAAAGGAATTGCCTCCAAGACTAACTAGGCATGGTTTTTCTGCATGGTTTATACGAATTGTGCGCTGTCCGTGTTACTTCCCCTTTGCCTCAAAATTTAATTAAATGTTTTCCCAACTCTCCCATTCATCAACCGTAACCATTATAACAATTAATATCATTATTGATGTGTTACATACTAGAAAATATGGGTACTACAGTAAAGGAAGTTTACATTTCACAAAGACATAAAAGCACAATATTTTGGACAATAAAAATTTGTAAAACACATCGAAAACATAGTAATATTGTATACACAATTTTTAGTACCGCTAGTCTGGAATCCTATACATTGTCATGAATCTATTTGAAGATATTATCTCACAAATAACTCCAGAGTTCCACAAAATACCTTAGAAAAACACTATTTCAAGAAATAAAATCAACTGACAAATGGTGTAATATTATCTTGATAAATTGTTTCCCCTCAATATCTATTTTAAGGATGATAGAAATGTTGATGTTTTAAAAAAATAAGTGAAAAATATGAATAGAAGAGTTTCAAATATGATGACTAATAATTCAAAGATGAATGAAAATCAACTGGTATCTAAAGGATCTCATTGTTTTAATTTCATTGTAAAATTTGTGGATGAACATGTTCAACCATTGGTGATAAAATTTTCAATATTAAAAAAATAATGAATGTAAGGAAAAACCCATATAAGTGGTTACATGTATGAAAAAGGTTTTCAATTAACATTGAGTTAAAAAATTAATTATAGATGAATAGGAAGATGCTATATATGAAGCATTGAAAAAAATGTATGGCATAAAGAACACTCTCACAAAACATGTGAATATTAAAGATGAAATGATATCTCATTTAAAAGAGGGAAATTTTGGACTTAATGATCAATTTAGAATTAACTATTTTGATAAGAATATATTTAAAATTGTTTTTATTGATTTTATTCATGATTATAAAATTGCCAAAATGTACTAATAAATGTCAAAGATTGTCAAATAATTATAAAAGAAGAAAGAATAAATGTTCTCTACAATTTATTAAATATGGAAAAAATATGTCTGAAGATGTAATTTAGAAGATGATGGTTTAGTGGGAATAAGGCGTGATATCTGTTATTTGTGAGAAGATTTATCTCGACATAATGTTTCTTGAACAATAAATGAAATTGAGAAATTCATAAGAGACAATGTGAAACTACCCAAGTGTCGGAAAAATTTGTATTGACAATGATTCATCTAATAAGAGTCTTTTTTCTATGATAAATCTATACCATGTAAATAAGAGTTTTAGTTTTATCAATGTAAATAATAACATAAATATATATGATGAATGTAACCCTTAGTTAATATAAATATATTTGTACTAATGTTGTCTTGATGTATAATGGAAATTAAACATTTAAATATTAGAAAACATGGTAAAAAATATATATTTTAAAATTTACAACATATTCAATGATGAATGTGATGAAATTTATAATATTTTTTTTCCAAAAAAAGCATAGAAGAAGAAATGTGCTACCCAAAATTTAATATATTATCAAATATTGTAAAAATATGTTTCATAAGAACAAGTCATGATTTTCAGAAAACTTATAGTGATTTTCAAAATTCATACATTAGTAAAATAATTTTTGTGACCATATTTTATAGAATGTAAATTAAAAAATTCCAACAATTTGGGGACATGAAGATGAAGAAATGTAGAAACATTCATAAAAGATGAATAATTCATAGAAAATAATATATTAATCAAAAATTTATACGATTAAATTGGAAATTTTTGTAATTATTATTACAGATATCTTAACTATTATAATTAGTGTGGTGGGTACCAAAAACTAGAAACTAATCTATTCATGCCAAAAAAATATGACACCAAAATTGAAGCATGTAAAAATTGAATTTGTAGGTCAATATTGGGATGTGAAAAAAAGTTGATGAATTTTAAAAAACAAACACCCATGAGGATTTTTAAGAATGATGTCAACTATGTATCTATAATGAATATATGATTCTATTTTAGTAATGAAAGTCACATCATAGACTATTTCAAATTGCCCATAAACATTCATACTAAATGAAGAAATCTAAAATCAATGAAATAATCTGTTTCACAAGGAAATACCCCAATTGATCACATATATAGAATGGTTGCTAGTGTAAATGAAGATAGATATAATGGAAACAAATGAAATTGAATAGCAAGAAAATATTAAAAATCATTTTTAAACTAATAAGATTATCTGTTTTTGAAACAACTCTCATCATTGTTTCTATAACCTTGTAGTATAGATGAACATATATATTTAAAGACACACATATATATATACTCAATAATTGAATTGAATGTGATGAATATATTAAATTGTATACATGAATTTATAAAAGCATTGAATATATTAGAGTAATAAAAATTTCCATCATGCAAGACTATTGGAATCATGTTGCAAATATATAATATCTCAAATAAACTTATAATTCATATTGTATTTATTCTTGATAAATTTATATCATGATGGAAATTATTATTTTTATATCATCAGGGGAGCATGGAATGGGTTATCAGATATTTTTATATTAGTTGGGATCATATTAATTTTATATTTTTCTAAGTGAAATGATAATGATAATTTTGAAAATATTTATTTGGAAAATTAAGCATGTCAAAATTAAGAATGGTTGATTATATCATCTTATTTTATAGAGAAACAATTTCATCAATTCTGAAAATAATATATATATATATATATATATTTCATTATGAAAAAATAAAATTACATCATTTCATTGAAATGTATTTAATATGTTTACTGATATGAATGATGGATATTAGTTGAATATTTTTTTGAAAAAATAATATAAACAAATTTTTGGTTTTTGAATGACATGCTTCAAGTTTTATGATATCATTGATGTTAAATTTTAACATGCTTGTTTTTTACACAGATCATTTCTCACATAGAATTCTAGATAATTAATTATATCTATGTGCTATGAGAGTAGTTCTTCCATAATTATAAAAACTAAATAAGAAAATATGGGTAAGAAGATAATACAATATTTATTGATTTTGAATTAGAATATGATAGTTCAATCACATGTTTATAACATTGGTTATATATCAAATAAGGTAGATACAATATCATTAACTAATAGAAACTATGTGGGTATTGACAACAAATCCAATGGGGATAATTATAGATTCCATTTTCTTTTGTTATGGTTGAAATATTTTCAAATTAATTAAATGATCAAAACTTCAGTCAATTATAGATATGTATATTTTATAATATCTCTTTATTTCCAAAGACCTATGCAAAATTGAATGAACATAGATTACAACAATAATTGGTATGATCAATTCAAATTTTGGTGAAATTTTCCTGAGTGTTTGGAGTGAAATATTTTAGTTTTTATTCCTATGGAATATTATAGTTATTTCTAATTTGTTTATACTAAAATTAGTAAAACTACCTAGTGATCCATAACAAGCTCGACCTATTCCATATGTGGGACCCATGGGATCAACCACAACTATGTGAGATTGTGTTGGCCGACTTGTTGGTAGCATTGTAGGTGAATTTTAATGCCCATAGAGGTGCGTGGATGAGCAACATGGTTCCCCCATGTGGGGTGGTATGGCTGTAGAGGAGGGATGACACATGGTGGTTGTAGTAGGAGAATAGGACATTAGATAAAATAATTTTGAGCAGTGGATGATTTCACTTGTATTATAATGATTCCACTATGGAAAGCCTATTTATATGTGGGACTCATGAATCATGTTTCTATCACACTACATTGAAATACCTTGATAGAACAGTGATAACCCAATCTGATCGAATTTGTTTAATCTCCACCATTTGATGTTATCAATGTGATTTTCATTATCCTTGGTGTTGCCTAAGAGTTATGCTAGATGGTATCTCCACATAGTGACATCGACCAATGATTGAAGTCAATCTATATAGATTCACATATGTTCTTTAATGATCTAATTAATATTTAAATCATTATGAATATTTTTTGAATATCATTTTTAATATAAAACGGATACATCACAATGTGAAGAAGACATGATTTTTTGAGACGGTGATCATATGAGAAGTGTATCATTAAAGACTAGTGATTCTATGTGATTATAGATGTATCCATTTTTGTTGTATTATAGCTATAAATTCATGTTTTATGGTTCATTTCTGCATTTTGTGTTTGAGGGAATTATATTTATTAAATAATTATACCCACCGGGAATCACCTTTGTTCACAGAAAGATGTTTCTCATATTCTCAATTTGTGTGAATGTTAATATATTTTCATGGGTATCTGACCTATTCTAGACCAACTCATTTTAATTCTTGAAGATACATGTTGTCGATATTTTTTTAGTATATCATGTTAATTTTGTCCTAATCATGAGGGGTGATCAATGATGATTCATGAATACTCATTCTTGAATGAAGATCACCTATCAGACTATTGTCAATGGTTTTTAATGATATATCTAGTTTATGCGACCTGTTTCAGAAGGATTTATAAGTTACATAATTAAGTAAGGGAATTTCATGTTATATATGAATGTGTTATGTGTAATGATTGTGCATGGGTGAAGGACTTGGGAACGTGAGTCAACATCATGAAATATTGCATAGACACGTGATTGATACCCTTACATAAAATATAGGAAATGTGTTGGAATGAAGGGCTGAAAAAAATTAAGAGTACAATATATGAGTGTGAATATTTTTAGAAAGGCTAAAAACATCGGGAATTTTGTACAAAATATATAAACTAATCCATGAAAACACATTCATTTTATATAAAATAGTTAACAATACAAGTATGATGAAAGTTATATGAGGTTGTGTGTGGTGATTGAGCATGAAAAAAATTTCTGTCATTGGGTGTGTATGAAAAAAATTCATAAATGGACATGAAATTTAATTGACCTAAGGTTTTTTTCATGAACATGAAATAATGTCTGAATAATGTGAGACATCTACTCATTCAAGTATATTTATGATGATTGAAATGTGCATGTAATATATTTGATTCTTATTTAGTGTGAATAGTTTTGAGACTAAAGTTGGAATAGTATGACAATCATTGCTTTAGAATGTGTGTATATATGTTTTAAGTGGTTAGGGGGGGTAGGTATTCTGTAAAAGTTTTAATTTCCCATGAATTATTATAATGAGGTAATAAACCATCTACAGGTGACCAAATTTATTGAGCAATACTAGGACTAGTGAAAATTTTCTTAAATTTTACATGGTCCAGTTTGATCATTCATGATAGCTTGGAAGCACTATTAAATCATCCTACTAGTATAAAACATATTGTGTGAAACATTATTGTTATGTATTTAGTTATAATCTGATGTAGTGATTGTCTCTAGTGGGACTCTGTAGCAGGTCAGTGATATGCTGATAACATCATTAGAGGAATTATAAAGATCCTCCAATGGGAATCAGGAGTTAGTAGTTTAGGTGGTAAGTTGATTACTCTTGTGTAACACTATATTGAAACATTGTAAAACCTAGTGTGTTTGGTAATGGGACATTCCACTCTTAAAAACATATAAAAAAAGTTAATGATATGTAAATTGGTGTGGTTACCAGCCATAGTACAAACAAAGATTTAACTACCCAACCCTCAAAAAATATCATGTGTTGTGTTTAATTTACATTCGACATTTCATAAAAGATCCTCTCATCCTAAAAGGTGGTATAGGATTGAAGGTTTTTTGAAAATAATATAAAAATATAAATACTAGTCACACATCATTAATCCCCCTCTAAGTGTGAATTCATGAACCTTGGACACTTCAAGATAGACTTCGATAATGTTTCCAAAATTTTAGTGGGCCTATAGTTGATCAAGTATCGATAATAGGGGACCATGGATGTATATACTGTCCTCTAGGATTTCTGATATGGTAGTGTTGGAACGTGCTGAAGAGTTCATGGATGAGGGAAAACCATGTGTGGGATAAATATCTAAAGTGGTTTGTTTTGTTTTTATTTTCGCAGAAGAAAATATTAAAAAAGGTAATGATACATGGACTCATGTTTTTATTTTTAATTATTTTAAATATTTTCATATATATTTATAATGATATGTGCTGAGACGACATGCGATTATGAGTCCTAGTTAGCTGTAATAATAATAAAAATAAAAAAATATATATATTGGGAATCAATATTCTTAAAAAAATATATAGCAATTGTAGAAAATCCAGGATTATAAATATGAAACCACGTTTGATTATAATTTTTTTTTACCATAGGAATGTCATAAAATAGGTTGGTGTGTAGTGTGTGAACTTCTCCCTTGTTGAAAGTACATTAACTAAAATAATTATATTTTTTATTTTGATATAGTGAAATGTTTTATAATAATATTTCCATTTTTATTTTTAACTGGTATTCTTCATGAGCCCTAAGTGAAATAAAGGCCTCTTTCTCTCACACAAATTGGAATATATCATCAGATGATAGTGAAACTCCAGATCCGATCAAACTTGGATGCAATGAACACAACGATCCTTATTCCTCATCAGTGATCATTTTCATTAAAAATGAATTGTTGAAAAAATAGTTAGGATTTTTCTATTAGTTATTTTTTTAATTGTTGGGCCCGAATCCTCAATTATTATTAAACCAAATCAAATACCTCTTTTTATCTAGGTAGAGGTAGACCCAATACATTGCTCGTAGTCCCAGTGGGCATGTATCCCATTACGTGGCCCATAGGCCCAATGTTATGGCCTAAATCCCATTCTCTGAAATGTACTGCTATAGTACCCACCTAATACAGTACCATACAGTACCCGTCACCACTACAATTCCTGTCATGGTTGTATCATGAGCCATCATAACAAATTTGGATTGATTTATAAATTTTTTATACAATGTAACCCCATTATTGATCAATGTATATGATCTATTTTACATGGAAATATAATCCTTTTATATGATTATTTTATTCAATTTAATCTTCACTTACAAAAATGATAGGACCCTTCTGCCCTAGATAGACATTTTCAGTCATTACTGACCTCAATCAGATACTTGGAATAACAAAATATCTAGAAACAAAGAAATTATTGTAAATGTAATTACATATATGGGATTCAGGATGTGTAATTATGTTCATATTGACGATAGGTTATAGATTAATCATTTGAGGAGGATTTAAAATATTTGGATGATTATTAGATTGAAAAAACATGACCACCATCCATTTTCTGGTGTGTTAATGGAGACAACCACGATCAATGGATTGATCTAGAACTTACAGATATGATAGAACATGATATGAAGAGGTAAGGCTCTATTCTATGTGATTTATGCATTATTGAAGATATACAATTATACAGAAACCCAGAATACATGATGTTTACAAGGATGTAATAAATGACATTTATACCCCACAACGGTCATAGCATGGGTTTTGGAATAGTCATGGAATACATAAAATGTATCTGACCTACATCCAATGAACCCCTTCCTCATAAGTTCAACTTATGTGGATTATCACATAGATCAGAAAATAAGTGTTTTTGTCACGACCCGTCCTCGGGGCCCGTGTCGTGACTACCCCAAGCCCGCCTTCCATAGGCCAGGGGCTGGCGACTAGCACCAAAGGTGTAAATACCAATAACTGGGAAGGAATTTACTTTATAGAAGTAAACAAAACACACAAAATACAAGTGAATGTAATACACTAAGAAAAAAAGAAAGTGCTGAAAAGTAAGTGGGCCAGAATAAAAACCCAACTGAAAGTACAACTAAAAATGAATGAAAGTACAACAGAAAAAGACAAATAGCTGGAAGAATAGAAGAAGCTCCTAGGTTGTCCTTCTCAGATCCTACCTCAAGGGTAGGTACTGATAGCGCAGCTCCTGGATCGTCCACCACAAATCCTACCTAAAGAGTAGGTACAGATAGCATAGCTCCTGGATCATCCACCAGGGATCCAACCTGAAGGGTAGGTACAAATCTCCTCCTCCGAGTGTTATCTTGTCGTGAAGTCCACCTCCGGATACTGACTCGTCGTGTGGTCCACCTCCGGGTACCATCCAGTGCTCGAACACTTAGCGTCTGTCGCACTGCCCGTCGTAGGAAACCAACACAACGAGGTGCGGGATTAGCCCGTGTAGGGGTGAGTATAATGATACTCAGTAGGGACCCCGAGACCCTCATGGTCTCTCTAAATCTACCAAGGATAACCACAAATCAGAATCACAACAGATAACTCTTACTTATGTATAAGTCCATACTTATACCTATGTTATCAAGTAACCCATATCAATCATGAGGAAACACAAAAGTGATGAAATCAACGGATAACTACTACATAGATATATTCCCATACATATACCTATGTTATCAAGTGACCCATCTCAACCATGAGGTAAACACATAGGTCACAGACTCAGCTCAAACCAGGATTTTCATTATCGAAACTGTAACTGCTGAAGAGCCGCGTCTCTAGAGAGTACAATGATCATGTCACGCCTCTGAGGTATTGCTCATTAACCTAATACTGTTGAGGTACTCCTCCTGTTGAGTACCCTAGGTCAGCCACCCAAACATAGTAGTGCTTCCTGCCAGGGTCTGCCACCCATACATAGTAGTGCATCCCCGCCTAATAGCCTACAAAGGTACTCTCCGGACGAGTATCGTGGGTCTGCACCCAAACTCAGTAGTTCTCCGTCCGCCATTGGTCTGCACCCAAACTCAGTAGTTCTCTGTCCTCCATTGATCTGCACCCAAACAAATTAGTGCTCCGTCCACTAGTCTAGTCGACTCACTCCAAGTCGAGTCGGTCAAGCAGTCGCCAGGTCTCAGCCGGCTACACGGTCTCCGTACTCTGTACGCTCGTCTCTGAGAGGGTTCGCTCCACATGCAACTGGTCGATACTCAATGTATCACAATGTCCCACAATAAAGTATCTCAATGAAATGCCTCAGCATAGGGGTCTCAACGCAACAGACGGCATGTTAATCAGACGCATGCTCTGTAATTTATTAGAATTTTTGTACCAGGGGCCCGGTTGGTTTCGTGTGCGAACCAAACCTGTTGTATCTCAACTGTACCCCGAACTCTCATAGGATATACTCATAGGGACTGTTTCTCAACGTGATCACCAACGCCGCCAACGGTTCTTCAAACGGACGTCCGGTCTGAAAGTTATCAGCTTTTTCGTTCCAGGGGCCTGGTTGGATTTCAGGTACAATCCAACCCGGCCATACTCCAACTGCTTCCAAATCTCAGGAGAAATATGCCAATAGTTTTGTTTCATGACGAGGAATCCAACAAAGTCGACGACACCTCAATCGGACATCTGGAGCTTGAGATATAAGCGTTTCTGCTCCGAGGGCCCTGTTGGTTTTGGGATAGAACCAACCCGGCCGTTCCCAAAAGTACTCTGAAACCCTGAGATTAATATAATGAAACAACCGTCATGATCCAAGGATCGGATATCAACTGACGGTGCATTGATTGGAGGTCTGCAACCCATGTTATGGTTGTTTGAACGAAAACAAACCGAAAATAGGGGGTTCGGTCCCGGACCGACCCTGGCACGAGAACCCATGGGTCGACCCGAACCGGGTCCGGGTCCAGACCAATAGGACACGTACCGGCCCGGTGGGAGTGGACCGACCCCGCCTGCACGGCCCGGCTTGGCGCGCTTGCGCGGCCGCATGGCCAGCTCGGCGAGCCGAGCTTAGCGGATAGGTGGGAGGGGGGAGGCACGCGCCCCCCCTGATTGAAGTCGTGACCCCTGCGTGGGGCCCGCTCCCTGCCAGTAACGTGGTGCTAGGCGCCGCGTCTCCCTCGGTCCCACGCAGCCGCGAGACCGCCTCCTACTGCAGAGGCTTCAGCCGTGGCGGACCTCCCTGGCGGCGCACCGGGCGCCGCTGCCTCCGGGTGCCGACTCCGGCAGGGCCTTCCGCTGACCATTGGACGTGCTATGGTGGTCCGTTTGGCCTTCCATTTTCACCAGTGGTCCTCCCGGGACCTACCCTTCACTGTTAATCCTTCGAAACACCAATTCAGCCCATTTCGTCAACGCCTGACGATGCACCGTTAATTAAATGATATGCAGATCCTTCAAAACTCCGCAACGTCGCGGCCTGATGGCGCTGCGCTTCTTCGCATGTTCTTCATTGTTTACGTGCGGTGCCGCTGCACCGCGCCGCCTTTTCTCATGCCGCAAAAAGAACAATCATAAAAATGTGGAGGAGGGTCGGCCATGTTCGTGCGGTCTAACCTCCTCCCTTTATTACGATAACAGGCGGATCAATGACTATCAGTAAATTAATCAAAGCCCGAGGAAATAATCCACATAAATTAAACGAAACCACCTACATGATGGAATTTTTTAATTAAGCTTCATCACAGAATTGAATGTTGCGGAATAAGGGGTTGAGGAAGGAGAGGGTCGTTGGTGTCACGGTACATGGCGTCACATCGTCGATCTCTGAGGAAGGCGTCTCTCACCGTCATCCTTCGTCGGAGTTCTTCGTCGGCGACGGTGCGTTCATTGCGTTCATTAAGGAGGAAGAACTTCCTTCGGAACATAGAGATTTCCTCTCCAAATCCTATCACACCACCAACTATCATCCCATGAAATAAGACTTAGTCTTATTTAATTAACACACAAGCCAAAAATTCATTTGAAATTCAAATGAATCCAAGAATTAAAAACTTGAAGAAACTACTCAATTAATGAGTTTACTTTATTTAAAGGGGGTGCTTTTTTGAGAGTTACAAAATTACGAGGGGAAAAAATTTTGAATGTTAGGTGAAGGTGAGGGGTTGGCCTCGTTTGGGCCCCACCCCACCTTAATCCTCTCAATGGTAGTTAACAACAAGTGGGTCCCACCCCTAACTCCCTTACTTAGGTTATAACCACATAAGAGAGGGGAAAAGTGTTGTGACACAACACTTAATCCACGTAACAAGAAAATAAAATATAATTGTAAAACAATTATATTTTTATCAATCAATTTATTTTAACAACTCTTCATGAGAAAAAGAAACTGTAAAAAGGGTCTTCTTAAGAAATTACTAACACTGTGTTTTCATCGATGCCCTCGGATTTCAATTCCTAGCACCGGTTCAAAAGTTAGAAATACCCACTCGTTTGTTCATTGAATGTACCCGAGCTAAACTTAGGAAAATGATTCAGGGCACACCGGGCCTCGGAATAAGGCGCCGTCAGAAACTGCATTCTTGTAAAATTCCAAAAAAAAAATTAAGGAAACAATTTTCCTTGAAATTTCCTGTTCATTACATTACTACCACCTCAGGGCTTTACGTCATCGTAAAGCTTTAACACAAACATGGGATACAAAGGCGGTACTGAGCATGCATGTGAGCATTCTGCTCCCATGTTCTCACCTAGAGGTTCTTGTGTTGCCTACGAAAGCGCACAAGAAGAAATGACCATCCTTGTAGGACCCACTCCTGTCGATCCTCAACCTCTACTGGAACCCCGAAAAATTCACCACATCGCCAACGTCTAGCTCCTCATCGTCAATGATATGTGAAGGGTCGGGCTCGTATCTCCTTAGCTGAGATACGTGGATGACATCATGCACCTGGTGCAACTGAGGTGGAAAGGTCAAATGGTAAGCCAACATTCATACCCTGCTGAGGACCTGATAATGTCCAATGAACCCCGGAGATAACTTTCCTCCTTGGCCACATCTCCGTAATCCTCGTCGAGGTGAGACCCGTATAAGGACGTGATCGTCATCCTCAAACTCTAGAGGTCTCCAATTCCTGTTTGGAACTGAAACTCAAAACTCCTGCTACCATGAGGGTATGGTTGACCGACTCAAGAGTGATTGGCCGCACCCTCATATGCCTGAGTTTATCCTGTGCTTCCTAGGTTTCATTTTCACAGACCAAGGAAAACCCATCCCGACGTCGTATTTAAACAACAACCTTTTTGTCTAATAGAGTCAATCTGAGCATGAACTGTGAATCCAATCCATACCGAGACCAACATCATAAGGCCTCGACGCTTCCACCAAGAGATTCCAACTGAAACTCTCGCCTCAAGGGTCAGTCCACACTGTCTGCATTAGTGTGATTATCGAGTCTCCTCCCAAGGTATCTCCAGACGTGAGGGTCAAGTCTACGTATTACCGGAAACTCTAGGTATGAGACAAGATATGTAGAAATAAGGAATGATTCATATCGATGTTTATTACTACGGAAGATAGTAGTCGACACAGACTATCCCTTGAATAATTTTAAAGCCATTGGGTCACACTCCTTGACCGCATGCAGCTGCACTCTTCCCCTGCTCTCCAGCTTTGCCTCCACGTCTGCTGCTTCGCAGTCTCATCTCTCCTTAAAGATTCCTCTTCTTGAAACATTTAACTCGCCCAAGTCTCTAAGACTGGTGCTAGTTTCCTATTTCTTACTGCACCGTATGGTCTTCATCCTCTCCTGGATGATATGTACCTTCTTTGCCTACGATCTGTAAGAGTTGCTAAGATTTCTCCTTTGTCGAAAAAAGAAACTCGGGCTCATCCCCTGGATGAACCATGGCCATTTCCTAATACAGTCAATCCTGACATGAATTATGCATTCATTCCATGGATGACGTCGTAAGGCATCGACGTTACTACCATTATATCTAACTGTCACTCTTACCTCTAAGGGTCGAGTCACACTGTCAGAATCAGTGTGAGGTCACTGGGTCTCCTCTAGTAGAAATCACGAATGTGAGGGTCAAGTCAACAGTTTTAACCGGGACCTCTCAGTATGAACCGAACAAAATGGACAGGAAAGAAAACATCACAAAGATTAGTGTCTTTTTATTACTGCAGCTCATAGTACAAGCACATGAATACAACAACAATATAGATTTATAAGTACAAGGGACGTATCCATTAGTTCCTCTCCTGTCCACCTGCTTTTGGAGCTCTACTGCCTTGTCCACTACTCAACTGTTGCTCAAGAACCTGCCGTTACTTCTGCCTCGGTGGCTCCTCTAATGCATGCAGATCAACTATGTGGGGGGTCAGACAGTCACGTGCCAGGTGACCCTTCTTTCCGCATTCATAACACTTCATGCTCCTTATACGACTGGCTCGGGTCCTCTTGGACCTCTGCATCATCTGTCTACTACCCACAGATGACTCGGCTACTGATCAAAAATAATGCGGAAAAGGCAGCAGCTCCTGTACATGCTCGGGGTGCAGAGCTACTGGTACAAACTCCACCCTGAAAAAGGTCTCGATGTCTCCCTAAGTGAAGGTCATCTCATCACAAAACTGGAACAAGTGGCGCCACCACCTCCCTGCTACTTTCTGAAGGAGTCTGGCAGCAAAGATCACTATGAAGTCTGGTGGCGTCCCCAGTAGCCTGAAGACTATCACAATAGCCTCCACCGAATCCTCAGCCACCTGCGGGTCTGTCTCTCCCTGGAACCTGGGTGGCCTCTGGTGCTGGAACACATGCAGCATGATCAAGCAGCGTGGATCGCCTACTGCTGGGTCTGATGTAATCAGTGTCCCATTGTATGGTAGTACCGCTGGTGCATCCGCTGGGGCCTCAACTGTAAGAGGGTCATGTACTGAATCCTCGTCGCTCGATAGGATGTCAATACACACATCCCTCTGGGCTCTAGCTGGTCGTCTATTGAAAGGCATCCTGAAAGAAACAACATGACAAAGTCAAATGATTATACCTGGTGAGCTGACATGGTTTGAGCTGAATTTAAAAAAACTTCTGGAAACACACACACAATCATTGTTTTCGTGCACAAAGTCAGAAATCAGTTGTCAGGGTCCTACTTTATGGATACGTTGGCCGCCCGCACCAACACTGGACTCCATGAACTGAAAACAACACTTGGCACTCTTAACACTGTCACTTCACAGAAAGAAAATATCAGAGTTATAAGTTCTTCGGTATAACCAACACCCTCTGATACCAATTTGTCACGACCCGTCCTTGGGGACCGTGCCGTGACTACCCCAAGCCCGCCTTCCATAGGCCAGGGGATGGCTCCTAGCACCAATGGCATAAATCTCTACAACTAGGAAGTAATTACCTTTATAAAAGTAAACAAAACACACAGAGTACAAGTAGAAGTAATACACTAAGAACAAAAGAAAGTGTTGAAAAGTAAGTGGGCCAGAATACCAAACCAACTAAAAGTAAAGCTACAACTGAACGAAATTACAACAGAAAAAGACAAACAGTTGGAAGAACGGAAGCAGCTCATGGGTCGTCCTCCTCAGATCCTACATGAAGGGTAGGTACAGATAGCGCAGCTCCTGGATCATCCACCACGGATCCTACTTGAAGGGTAGGTACAGATAGCGGAGCTCCTGGATCGTCCACCACGGATCCTACAAAAAGGGTAGGTATAAATAGCCTCTTCCGAGTGTCGTCTCGTTGTGACGTCCACCTCCTGATACTGACACGTCGTGTGGTCCACCTCTGGGTACCGTCCAGTCCTCGAACACTCGGCCTCCGTCAGCACTGCCCATCATCTGCAACCAAAACAACGAGGTGTGGGCATAGCCCGTGCAGGGGTGAGTATAATGATACTCAGTAGGGACACCGAGACCCTCAAGGTATCTCTAAATCCACCAAGGATAATCACATAGTAGAATCACAACAGATAACCGTTACTTAGGTATAATCCCATACTTATACCTAAGTTATCAAGTAACCCATCTCAATCATGAGGAAACACAAAGGTGATGAAATCAATGGATAACCACTACTTTGATATATAATGATACATATACCTAATTTATCTAGTGACCCATATCAATCATGAGGTAAACACATAGGTCATAGACATAGCTCAAACTAGGATTTTCATTATCGAAACCATATGTGCTGATGATCCCCGTCTCTGGAGAGTACAGTGATCCTGTCACATCTCTGAGGTACTCCTCATTAACCTAAGACTGCAGAGGTAGTCCTCCTGTCGAGTACCATGGGTCAGCCACCCAAACACAGTAGTGCTTTCCGCTGGGGTATTCCACCCAATCACAGTAGTTCCTCCCCCCTATTAGCCTGCAGAGGTACTCTCCGGAAGAGTACCGTGGGTCTACACCCAAACTCTGTAGTTCTCCGTCCTCCATGGGTATGCACCCATACAAAGTAGTGCTCCGTCCACTGGGCTACTCGGCTCACTCCAGGTTGAGTCGGTCATGCAGTCGTCAGGTCCCAGCCGACTACATGGTCTCCGTACTCCATACGCTCATCTCCGGGAGGGTCCCCTCCACGAGCTACTGGTCGATACTCCAAGTATAACAAGGTCCCATGAAGAAATATCTCAAAGGACTGCCTCGTCATAGGGGTCCCAACGCAACAGACGGCGCATCAATCGGACGCCTGGTCTGTGAGTTATTAGCCTTTTCGTCCTAGGGGCCCAGTTGGTTTCGTGTGCGAACCAACCCTGCCGTATCTCAACTGTACCCCTAAATGTCATAGGGTATACTCATAGGGACCGTTTATCAACTTTATCACCAATGTAGGTGAAGGTTCGTCAAACGGATGTCCGGTTTGAATGTTATCAGCTTTTCGGTTCTAGGGGCCCGGTTGGATTTTGGGTACAATCCACCCCGGCATTACTCCAACTGCATCCATATACCATGAGAAATATGCCAAAAGTTCCGTCTCATCAAAAGGAATACAACAAAGTCGACGACACGTCAATCGGACGTCTGGAGCTCGAGATATAAGTGTTTCTGCTCCGAGGGCCCGGTTGGTTTCGTGATCGAACCAACCCGGCCGTACCCAAAGTTCTTTGAAACACTGAGTGATATATACCGAAACGACCGTCTTGATCCAAGGATAAAATTGAAACTGATGGTGCATCAATCGGAGGTCCACATCCCTGGCAGGACACGGCCCGAGACCCCCTGGGTCGGCCCGAACCTGGTCCGGGTCAGGCCCAATTGGACACGGCCCAGCCCGGGGGGCGCGGCCCGGCCCGGCCGGCGCGGCCCGGCCTGGCCTGGATAGGCACTCTCGCGCGGCTTCATGGCCAGCTCGGCAAGCTGAGCTGAGCGGACATGGGGTGAGGCGTGCACACCCCCTGATTGAAGCCACAACACCCGCGTGGGGGCCGCTCCCTGCCAGCGATGGGGCGCTGGCCGCCGCGTCTCCCTCGGTCCCTCGTGGTCGCAAGACCATCTTCTAGAGCCGCGGCGGCCCTTCTTGGGAGCACGCCGTGCACCGCCGCCTCCTGGCGGCCGACCGGTGCCTGCCGCCGCCTCCGGCCGCCGGCGCCGGCAGGGCCTTCCGTGGACCACCAGACGTGCCCTAGTGGTCCATTTTGCATGTCGTTTTCACCAGCGGTCCTCCTGGGACATACCCTTCACTGCTAAGCCTTCAAAACACCACTTCGGCCCATTTCATCAACGACCAACAATCCACCGTCAATTAAACGATCTGCGGAACCTTCAAAACTCCGCAAGGGCGCGACGCGATGGCGCCACCCTTCTTCGTTCGTTCTTTATTGTCTCCGCGTGGTTTCGATGCACCACGCCTCCTTTGCTCGTGCCTCAACAAGAAAAATCATAACATGCGGGAGGAGGGTCGGCCGTGTTCATGCGGTCCAACCTCCTCCCGTTATTATGATAACAGGAAGATCAACGACTATCAAAAAATTAATTAAAGGCTGAAGATATAATGCACATAAATTAAACCAAACCCCCTACATGATGGAATCATTGAATGAAGGTTCGTAGTGGAATTGAACGTCGCGGAGGAAGGCGTCCCGGAAGGAGAGGGTCGTTGGCATCACGGTACACGGCGTCGCATCGTCGATCTCTGAGGAAGGTGTCTCTCACCACCGTCCTTCGTCGAAGGTCGGCGTTCTTCGTCGGCGACGGTGCGTTCTTCACGTTCATCGAGGAGGAAGAACGTCCTTCAGAACATAGAGTATTCCCCTCCAAATCCTCTTGTACCACCAACTATCCTCCCACGAAATAAGACTTAGTATAATTTAATTAACACACAAGCCAAAAATTCATTTGAAATTCAAATGAATCGAAGAATTAATTACGTGAAAAACCTACTCAATTAATGAGTTGACTTTATTTAAATGGGGGGTTTTCTTTTTGAGAGTTACAAAATTAAGAGGGGAAAAAGTTATGAATGTTAGGGGAAGGTGAGGGGTTGGGCTCGTGTGGGCCCACCCCCCCCCCTTAATCCTCTCAAAGGTAGTTAACAACAATTGGGTCCCACCCCTAACTCCCTTACTTAGGTTATAACCACATAAGTGAGGGGAAAAGTGTTGTGACACAAAACTTAGCCCACATAACAAGAAAAGAAAATATAATTTTAAAACAATTATATTTTTTCCCTCACTTTATTTTATCAACTCATCCCGATAAAATGAAACTCTAGGAAGGGTCTTCTTAAGAAATTATCGGTGCTACGGTTTCATCGGTGCCCTCAGATTTCAATTCCGAGCACCGGTTAAAAAGATAGAAATACCCGCTCGTTCGTTCACTAAACGTACCCGATCCAAACTTCATAAAATGATTTTGGGCACACCCGGCCTCAGAATCAGGCTCCGTCAGAAACTGTGTTCTTTTAAAATTCCAAAGAAATTAAGAAAAAAAAATTCCTTGAAATTTCTGGGTCTTTACAGTTTTACACATATAGGTACATGTCTATGTACCCATGTACAATGAAATGTGCTCCAGTATGTAGATGTGTTTTACGGTACACAGACATGGGGTCCGATATATGGATATGTCCAGTAGGATAGATCTTGATCCTGGTTATTATGAAAAACCCATTTTTTCCACATATATTATGTGTACTACTACATTGGATGGGGGTCATGTGATCGAAAATGACACAACCTTATATGGGAGTGGGACCACACTCCGTGTCAGTCCCCTCAAATTCCTTGAACCCTCCATGACCTATTTTGAGAAATGTTATACCATATATATCTCTTTTATAAGAATGTGGATTTAATCCCATGACAAGGCTACCAAAAGTGTAATTTGAAGAATGTAACACTTCTCTTAACTTGTGTATTTAGAGATATGATATGAAATTTTATTATAATGAAACCTAAAAATAAAATTCCCAACAACCATGATGATCTGGATGAATCACCATTTACTATCTGAGTAGTACCCTCTAGCAGGGATGGGTTCGAGAGTTACTCAATGATTTTATATTGGAACCCCCAGTAGGGATGTGAAATATTGTTCCTTGAAAACTGTCAAGTGGTATCCCACAATAGAAATGGGAAATGGACATACTCAATAATTTTTCAGTTGTACTATACATTTGTTCTGGGTAGTAAATTTCCTCAAAAACTATCTACTGGTACCCTCTAGTAGGTCTATGAAGTGTTCATCAATTATATCTAATTGGTATCCTCAGACAAGGCTGGGTAGTGGAGTTTCTCTATTAATATCGAGTTGTACCTACCAATAGGGTTGCGAATAATAGTTCAACGATAAAAAATAAGTGTTGCCCTATTGTATAGTAATATAATGGAGACCTCTAGGTTTACTAGAGTTGTGCCCCCACACCCATCAGCTTATGTGCAGGTCAACTAGAGATACATTCTAATTATTAACCTATAATAGAGATGAAAAGTAGAGATTTTAGAGAGTATCATAGTGTAACCCTCCAATTGTACAAGGACATCAGTCCACTATATAAATTTCATATCTCCTAGACTATTTTGAATAATGATGATGTTTGTAATGACTTGTATGATTACATTGGGGTATAAGAATTAGGTAATGGGAATCATATATATGCTTTTGAAACTATTGGAAACTCTTCTTCCGAGGATGAGTTATGGGATAGAGATAACCTTATTCTCTCTTTTGGGATTATTTTTCCATTGAAATATATATATATATATATCTTATGTTTTTGATCATTGGTTTTTTTTACTCTCTTTCTAAGACAGTTGATGATGAGTTTTTTATTCCAAATGATTTCCATTCATACCTTATATTGGTTGGATGACTCTTCTCACCCACTATAGGTGGATAAGACTCATCTATGAGTTCATTGATCCACTATGTCGATCCCCTTATGCTTTTATAATGTTACTTTTTTCATTCTTCTGGTATGAGTTGTTCTATTTTAATGTACCTTGAGATGTGTAATCTCTTTATATTTCATTTTTAAAATATTTCATGCCCCCTAAAGTGTTAAGCATTCCTACAATTTATGTATATAATTACCCCTAAAATGTATTTTCCCACACCTGTCATGTCCTATGTAGATTGTTATCATTTAAGTGGTGACATTAAATGTTATTCAGAAAACCAGGTGCTTTGGATTGTGTACTGGGGTCGTAGCATGGGATTGAGGGCACACAATTCTCAATAGTTTACTTTTAAAAAATTTCTAGGATGGGATATATTTATTTCTGGGAATTTATTTTCTTATTTATGTGTTATTTTTCACTGTATTACACTTTTAAACATTATATAATATTTATCCTTGGATTACAAAATAGGTATATTAAATCTTGTACCCCTTCCCACTATACATTTTTTTCTAGATTGATTTTTTTGTGTGTACATGTTCTTAGGAAAATGACTCCCTCATTTATTGTTACATTCATCATTTGTCACCACTCCTAATCAAATTGATTTTTGATTGGGAAAGTTGCAACTAGAGATCTGCCTATGGTCCTATCATGATATATAGAATTGAAAAACTATTTCTTTAATTTTGTTTATCAACCAAACAATTTCACACGTTAATGAAAATATATTTTTTATGTTTAAATATCACTAAGATCAGGTTCATTTATTCTATTATGAAGAATTTATTATAAACAACCATGATTTATTCTATAACTCATGCTTTATATCATTTAGTTTATATACATGATATTAAAATTTTAGGATTTGGTTATCATAACCGTCTTCTAAATTTATGATTACAAATGATCATTTATTGATATCTCTCTTGTATATAAAATATATAATTTGATCACATGATTTTTTTTATTTGGGTTTATAATGGATATGTTGAATTTTTCCTCAATTTTAGTTTTTTAATGACGATGGATGTAATTATCATAGTGGGAGGTTATGTAGATCTTTTATATACCAATTCATTATGTATACATGTTTCCAATGACGTAGATACATTATGTTTCAGTTCATGATAATAATTATTTGTTTAAAATAAATATATAAATATTTATTATATTTATAAAATTATTTTTTATCCCACCTCATATAATATATATAATGGATAAATATAGAGAAAAATTTGTTAGGGATTTGATAACAATCACAAGGGGGGTATTGCTATTATCTGGGAACCTTTATATAATAATGGTTATGTGGAAAAATATAATAACCAGTGGGAAATATATTATGGTGATTTTATTAAAGGTAAAATGGGAGGTAATTAAAGAATTATTTGTTATATATGTGTGAATTTAGTAGGGTGAATTTGAGTTCATTAAATAGGTTAAAAAATAATTTTCTTTTGTAATGAATTGTAGGTGGGGGATAAATGTTAAATCATTTGGGGGTTATATGAGTTAGGTGAGGATCAGTTGATGGTACATGTGTTTATGAATCTCTAAAAAAATTATATTAAACAATTATTATGTGTCATGTGAAAATAACAAAATTTAAGCCACAATAAATTAGCTATTTGTACTCAAATTTATGGTGATAAAATATGTTCCATTGTAATTATTACATTACAAAAAATATATATATTATGTATTTTTTAAAAAAAATTATAATCATTTTCCATTTGGAGAATCCATATATTATAATTCAATTTCAAACTATTAGAAACTAAAATTTTACATTAATATGTATGCTATAAATAATAGTATTTGTATAAAAATTTTTTATACATTATATCTTATTTTAATATTTAATTTCAATTACTAATTAATCAAGTGTTATTACTTTAATTTTAATTTGTAAAATGTAATATTTTAATAATATAATAAAGATATATTTTATTGATTTATATTTAAATTTCAAAAAATATTTTGAAAATATTTTTTTGAAGAATAAATTGTTATTTTTTTAAACAATATCTATAAAGATAACTATGTTTTTTAATATGAAAACCGTAATATGATAAAATTGTATATAATTATTAAAAAAATTAATAAGAACATGATATAGTTCTTATAAAAATAAATTTTAGTATAATCATGCATAATGCAATGAAACCTGTTTTTAGAGGAATTTAATTTTTTAAGAATAAAAAGAATTTATTATATTATCAATTTATATTAATATATTTATATAAAAAATAATTTTTTTATATGCTACTCATATATCCCATAATTGTCCATATTGATATTTTTGAATCTATTAAACTGATAGATGAAGATTTAATTCATTGTGAAGGTTATTTTTATTATTAAAAAATCTACTATAACTTCACAATTAATTATTTATTAATTTAAATGTATGATATTTTATAAATAATTTTTTTATAATAATAATTTATTTTTAGTTATGTGACAATCTTATTTAAATTTTAAATTTATTAATTATAAGCAATTTAAATATATATTATTATTATTTGGATTATTATATGTTTATATAGTCATTATTTATACATATATAACACAGCATGATCGCCATCTAAAAGCTAAGGATATGATAATATGTGGTGGTCATATTGGGTATTGTCTTAAATCTTATATATCAAACAGAAATTCAAATAATCTTTAACATATCCCACGAATGATTTACAAGGATATGCATGTGTTATCATTCTTCTTAGGCTTCGTTTTGGGAAAACCAATGTGATTAATCCTGCATTATATTCGCAGAAAAATTATTTTTTTCTATTAGAAATCAACTTTTTTATGACATTTCATGTACTTCATGATTTGACTTCAAAACATTATTATGATTTTTAATACCTTCTATTATGATAGATACCTCAAAAACATTAATTATAATTTTCACAAAATAAAATATTTTTTTATTTTTCTCAATATTTTTTCTGCAGAAATATATATAACATAATAATAATTTAATAGGAAATTGGTAGTTAAATCATATGATGTTAAAAATAAATAGTCATAATATAAAATTTAACAAAACCAGATGCTGCGAAAAATAATATTATAAAATGAAAAATAAAGTTCATGAAGTGGTAGATTATGTAGATATGTGATGTAAAATGATAACAATATATAAATTACAATGTTATTAAGTTTTATAATTTTAGAAGGATAGTGCTATAATGGACTGTTTATTTTTTATTATTAAAATAAAAGAAAATTAATATATCTGTAATAGCATATGTATTATATATATCATATTTATTCATTATATCCCTTTTAGAAACATAAATAATATTGATATGAATATTTAAATTCATCATTCATATATGTGTAGTCCACATGTAATATAAAATGAATTTTCAGTTTCTAGGGGATTGAAAGAAGGTAGATAATGGATGTTGGATCCATATAATAAAATTAAAATTTTGTAATGGTAAATCAGTATATATATAATTCTGGTTATAAATTATATAGATTTGTAAAAATAATATTTTAATAAATATTAAATTGGATATGATAATTACTCATTACATGGATATCGTACATTATGTCACCTTTAATATTGCTATGATAGATAATTTTTAGAGAAAATATTCCCTATGATATAGGAATGATGATTTGGGAGAGGTATTTGTTGATTTTGGTAACTCTATTATTCTTAAGGAGAGAGGGGATACGATATATAATATGGATAATATTACATTCGAGGTTAGTGGAACTACGGTAAATTCATGATTTCAGAATATATATTGAACTTCATAATCAGGTAAAGAGGTAATAAATTAAAGTATTTAGAATAAATTATAATGTGATATGGAAATATAAAAACTATCAATTTTATCAAAAAAATTTATATATTTGGCCCAATAATTTAGTGTATTCACTATTCTAAGCTAATTGACCAATATCATGGTAACAAACAATTACCATGTTTTCTTTTTTGTCACCCAAAATGAAATCATCATTATTACCAAATTCAAAATATATTTTTCAATATAGGTATACTATTTTATAAGATTTAGTTCTTATTGGTGGTAATAATAATAATAAATATTGTATATAGAAAACAAAAAATTTCTAGAATTTTGTTTTTGAAAAATAATGGGATTTTACACAAAAATCATTTATGGTATTTTTTTTAATGAAATACATTAGTACATTAATTAAATATATATTAATGTTAATTTAAAATAATTACAATCTTGAATGGATCATTATTAATACCTAATTAATTTAAGATGATCGAAATAATATTTATTTGAATAATTATAATGATAGATAACTTAACTCCCAACACTATTCAATTAGTGAACATTGATATACATGAAATATATGTTTTAAATGATAGTGATATATTCTTGAAATTTTAGTCATGATATATATAAGAATAATCATATTACAGAAGTATTTATCTTTGTTTTTTTTAAAATGAATTACCATTTATTAATTTATAATATAAAGATAATAGGTTTTAAATAATGTCATTTTATCCTTCAAAAATAACATTTCATAAAAATTCGGATTTATTATATTCCATGTGTGTAAATTATTAATAATAAATATTTTTTATATAAATTTTATTTGAATAAATTAATATAATTTTTAAATCATTATTTGAAGAATATCAAATGGTTTTTTTTACTTTTATGAAATGATCCATTTTTATGTAAATAGTGAAAATATTGTTTTTTGTGGAACTATAATTTATTATAATAAAATAATTTTATTTGGAATTCAAATTATGCTTTGATTTTTATCATTAAGGAGCGTAATTTTTAATCGATAAAAAATAATATAATTAACATCAAATGAAATAATATTATACTTGATTTTTGTATATATTCTTTTGTCGATAAAAAGCACATTATTCTTAAAACTATTTATGTATCTGTTATGTTTTTATTCATAATAAATTAATCTAATATTTTTTTTCAAAAGAAAAAATAATTTTTTATATTTTATATTTAATAAAATATTTTCACATTCAACTAACAGTAATTTATAGGACGATAAAGATATTAATATCATATTTATGATTGTAATTTTATTATTCTAAAAATAAGTTTTCATTGATTTCTGCGTGATTATTTTAAATCTATATTTCTCAACCAATTTAAAAAAAATATGAAAATTTATTCATTATTTTGAATAAGAATTTATAAATTTTGGAAATTATTTAACATTATTTTTTTTAATAATGGATTGTTAAATATACAAATTTATAATTAAAGTTGTTTTTGTTAAAATGACTTTACCATGGGGTTTACCTATGAAATATGGTTAGATTTTACAGGAAAATAGATATAATTAGGAAATTTTGTAAATATTTCCCCACTATATTTTCTTATGATATATTTTTTTCTTTTGTATCCACATTAATAAGAAAATTAATTTTTTAAAAATAAAAATTATAAGTAATATTATGTATGTCATCTCCCTCAGACAGAAAATAAAACCTAATAACATAAATTATTCATGAATTGTAAGCAATATATATCCACCCATGGAAGAACCATAACCTTATTATAATTATTATCATCATAAAATAACTCATGTTCTTGTATTAATTTAAATATTTCAAAACATATCATGTAATAAAAAGTAGGTCTCTCAAGGATGAGTTATGAAACGAAACATGAATAATTCAATTATATTTTTTCCTCCCCATTCTCACTGTTGAATTTGATCTATGATCCAATTTATTATACTTTTTTATAATTGAAATAATTGATGATTCTCATACACTTTAAAAAATTTTATAATTATGATTTTATATATATTATGATAAAGGATAAATTGAATATGAGGGAAAATTTTAAAAAGTATGGAAGTGACCTTGAGAAGTGACTTTGAGTGAATATTAAAATAAACTCGAGAAGTTACCTAGGGAAGTGAATGTGATAGAAAATTTTAATATTTATGTTAATGAACTGATTATGAAAAATTAGTTGACTATGTTATAAAAATGAAATTAAAATAATAAAAAAATTCATGTGACCACATGATAAGAATAAAGTAGTGAAACAAATAGTGGGAAAAAATAAACAAAATTCATTTCAATTCATGAAAAAAATGATGAGACCACATGAAAAAAAATTCACATGAAAATATAATGAACTAAAAAAATTAATAATTTATGTCATCATATTAAGTCATCAGATGAACAAATATAAATTTAGGATGAAGAAAAATGAGGTCACAAAAATATGATATGTGGTTATATATTAAACATTTTTTGTGAATTATATATTATCACATATGTTATGTTTTTCATATTTTAGTTCAATAATTATCATTTTTATTTATACATACATATATATATAATTAGTCCATTATTATTTCATATTTTTATTTTTAAAAATTATTATATATATATATATATTAATATTTATCATAATAAGAAATATTGTTTCAATGAATTTTATTTTTTAATTAATTATTAATATAGGGGTTTATGTTTAACTCTATTTTATTTTAAAGTATTGACTTCAAAATTAATTGTTCTTAAAAATTGAAATTTTTATCTCTCATATATTTGAAGAGTTTTCTAATGGACATTAATTTTTATAATATTTTTTTTTGTGGTTTATGAATTATTATATTATTATATAATTGTTAAAAAATGTTCTTTTTTATTTTATAGACTATATATGTTAACAAAATGGGTATGATTTTCATTCATAGTCAAAAAATATTTCACATGAAGAAATATAAATGATAGAAAATATAGTTATCATATTTAAATACATATTTTAATGAATAAACCCTTTAAAAATATATTTTATATAACTACTTTTGGGGGGATGTAAATGATTTTGAATATATTACATCACTATACTTGTGTGATTTAAATTGGGGATGAACTTTTACTCATAGATAAACTAAATTTATTAGATCATTTTCTTCATGAGATGGAAATGTTTCGTTGAAACCATAATAATGATTTTTTCAAATGGTTTATTAATATTACTTCTTACTCCACAATTTAGATTTATATTTTTTTACAGGGTTATATTATTCATTATAAGGTGGTATTGTGGGTTGTCACTCCAAAACTAAATTCAGAAAACTGGTTCAACCTTAGAAAGATAAATATAAATGAAATGATCAATTGTCACTTATTTTTAGAAACAAATATTATTGGTTTTTTCAACTATATAGAAATACGATTAGCAAATAGGTTTTGAATCAAGGTGGATCAAATTAATTGTATGATATGATTATAGTTATTATAGATCTTTACATCAATATTCATTTGTGAATGTGGTAATGATTTGACGATGTTAGTTTCTATTAGAACTACAAAAAAAATTTCAATAACATTTTATTGACACCATTTTAACATAATAAAATTTATATAATATTTTTAATTAATTTTTTCAATTTCAAAAGGTTAATTCAACCCCATTCATCTAATCATTCAACTACATTTTTGGTTGAACATTTTTTTTCAAGTCCAAACTCTATGGTATATATATATATACATATATTCATTGATTGGGATGAAAAAATCATTACATTACCATCACTAGGAGACTGAAATTAAAAAATGCGTGAACTAATTCAAAATATTGATGAGAACCTAAAAAACTCATCCCATTTTCATGATAATTATTTTAGATTATAACCTTGTTTTAGAGAAATTTTATTAAATCATCATATCCTTTATAATTTAGACATCAATGAAAAGTAATACATGTTTAATGAATCGGAAATTAAATAATTATATTACAATCTTGTTGCGAGGTATGTGTTTAATAATATAGAAATGAATATTTTTTATTAAATTTAAAAGGGAGACTTGTATAGTAATTTATATTTATGAACAAAAAATACTTACATATATAATATTATATAACGAACAAATCATGTGTTGGACATGTTTATTATAAGTATGATTGGAATTTTAAGAGAGAAAAATCAAAAATTAATAATTTTTTATGAGGAAATTATTAATATGATGTGTCATAGTTTTAATTTTTTTAGATAGTGTTTTTTTAATGGGAGACTCTTGAAAATAAATTTTTGTTTAATTCAGTAATTATAAAACATCTAGATAATTGGCTAGCTAAATAGTTTTCTATTTATGAATGTAATATCATCACAAAATATACTATTAAACAGAAAATTTGTCATTTGTTACAATATAAATTATAAATAAGAATTTAGCATAATGAATATTATTCAATGATTAAGTGAATTAATTTTATATTAAATTTATATAATTAGTATTCAAATTCTATGTTACATAGTGGCGATATGAATGTTAAATCATATGTAATAAAACGTAACATCATAAAAATCCAAAAAGGTCAATTTTATTCTAAATTTATTAAGGTATGAAACACCAAATGTGGAAAGGAATATAACCACTAAAGACATAATTATGTATTTAATATTTCAAATATATTTAAAATATTCTATATATTTTAATGCATGCAACACAGTGTAATCTTGCGTCTCACACAACACCAACATTCATTGATAACATATAATTCACAGAAGAAAAAATATTACTGGAAAAAAAATAATATTTTGAAATTATAATAAATTATAACCTATAGGTTAAATGGGTGTATATTAGTTTTTTTAAATAACTAAAAAAATATAGAATATTTATTCGTGACCAATAAATTAGAAATTAATATTAAACACTTTGAGTATGTATGAATGGTTTTTCTGCTCCCAAATTAGTTTTATAATAATATAATGAAATAATTACTATTAGTGAATTATATTAATTAAATATTATATTATATAATTAATAAAATATTTTTGTTATTCCATATATATATTGGATAATAATATTAAAATAATAAAACATGTTTTACATCTAAAATTGTTATTTTTCTATAGGAATGTTTTCCAGCTTTTAATGAAAAACATAAATTAATAATATTTTCAATAAAAATTTTTAAAAAATTATAATTTAATGTAATTTTTATTTTTAATTATGATCATAAAAAAATAGTTTCAAGTCCTTTTTTGGGTATTTTATGAATTGTTTTATATTTTTTATAAAAAGTTAAAAATTGTGATTTTTGTTAAAATTATCATTTTCATGTAAAAAATTAATAGTTTCAAATTAAATTTAATGTTTTTATTAGTTTTACATTATTTCAAATATACATAAATTAATCAAATTCCATTCATTGGTATCTATTTTTATTAGTTTTTCATTTTGGTATTCATAATAATCTTTAATTTATAGTAGGATGAGCCATGTTTTTGACAAAAAAAATATTGTAGAATGTAATTAAAATTAATTAAAATGATTAAGTTAAAATTATGTAGAATAACTAACTAATCATTAATCATTATGGAAAAAATAACATCGAAACATATCTGAACCCTTTTTATGGACATATTTGGAACGTATCCATTATTTGGTTGATTTGGTTTATTAATTTAGGATCATTATTTAAGGGATACCTCGCAATAGTAGTTAACCATTTATATTTACAAATATTACATCCTATCATCATCATCTATAAAAATGAACTCAACCCTACCATTTATTTGTACATATAAATTCATTTGGAATATCCAACCGATGTCCAAATAATCTCCCAACTTCTATCCCTTCTTTGAATAATCATAACTATTGGACTCATGCTGTTTGATCTTGATTTAATGCACCCAAATCATAAAAATCATGAAAATTATGCTAATCAATTTTAAATCGTGTTAGGATTTTGGTCATCTCCTTATGATTCCATGATTACTAGTTATAATTTAGAATCTCACAAATTATGGTTAATATAATTCTATTATGTTTAAATATAAAAATAATTATGTTTATTCCATTGTGTAAAATTTATTTCATATTACGATTTACATATTTTAGGCTAAGTCTGTGAGACCAAAAGGCTGCTTATGGTTCTGAATTTTCAAAATATACCTATCACCGTAACCCTCACACTATAATGATGATATGGTGACCCAGGCACCGTAACCCTAATACTGTGACCTGGAAAACGTCACGCTGATACAATAATTTTAATATCGTGACACATACAATGTTTGATTTTTTAACAAAGAACTAAACACTACTACCAGAGACACTGTGATCTTAACACCGCATCTGGGTTACTGGTTCTATATGTGAACGTAGCTGTGGCACCATTAATGTCTCAACAATAAAACGAAATGGATAATACATTGTTTCCAAGAGATATAGTTTCATGAAATACTTGGGCACCATTATTTTGTCTTTTTGTCATTTTAAATTTCATTTCTAATTTTCAAATTCAACTTATTTACGGGCACTGTAATTATTAATGATTCCTTATTGAAATGTCCCCTAAAATTACAATGTACGAGGATGATAATACATGGATCCTATTGGATCCAATATTTGCACCCTTAATTAAAAAGATGTGTGTGGAAAAAAAATACATCAAATTGAGAATTTGAAATGCTAACTCATGCATATAAAAATATACTACATAAGAACACCTGAATAACATTGAAACCCTAAAATTTGAACTACTGAATATTAGATCCGCATACATCTTTGTTGTACAATATGAAAGAAGAACATGAGAAAAATATATCAGGTCATCGAATTGGAAACCATAACACCAGACATGTGATATACTATTTTTAAAAGAGAACTCAAGAACCACATATACGACATCCTTCAAGTCCATAACTACATATAATAACAGTCATATCACTTCTATCCATTTCTCAACATATTTTCCCTATTTTAAACTAAATTTACTACTATTACAGATGTGTGTGTATCTGCATTAATACACAGAATATATGATTCAGTAATCTGGAGGATATAACATATCATCTCCCCAAAATTGTTATTCTCTTTTCATCACCCATGAATAATTATGGAAGGGTTCCAACGTTACCTAGTTGTTCATTTTTCCTACGTAAAAGTTTATTAGATGTCGTATGACCTAGATAGTTTGTGTACTTTTGTGTTACCTCTATCTAGGGTTTAGATTAATCGTATATCTATACAAATTACTTGGTGAAAGGTGATCACCACGTTGAGTGGATTAATTCCTGGCCTGAGATATAACAACTTGTTTTATCCACTTTTTCATTTAATTTTGTTTTCCTATACTTTATTTTTTTATTTTAGAAAACTAGATTTTACATTGACAATTAATATTGGATAGTTTTAATAATTGTTTTCCCTATTATATTAGCTAATACAATTGTGTAAATAACTCACATAGATATTAATGATAATTAATCAATATTATGATATGCTATTTTAATAGTAAAAATATTATATCTGTATTACCTTGATTAAGTGGCCCGTTTTCATTTTTATCAGGGGATAATTTTTATGGGAACTTTTTAACAAATTTTTTTTGTAGATACTCACTTCACCTCCACACCCTCTTGAGTACTATACTCAGACTAACTGTAGGTATTAGAGGGGTATATTGTTGTTAAAGCTCTGTTTTATAATCATTTCAATTGTTATTTTAGTTGAACATTAAATATATAAAAATTTAGTAAGTTCTAAATTTCTAGCTCTTTAAAAGTATTTCATTTTTATGGATAATAGAATAGAAGATGCTACTATAAATAGGCCTCCATTTTTCAATGTAACCAATCATGCTTAATGGTATTTTAAAATGAAAATTCACCTAGAACAAATGAGTTTTCAAATTTGGTCTTCAATTATTGAATCCTATAAGATTCTGGATACTATTAGAACAACTTGGGAAGACCCATCCTAGGATGAATATATTAATAATTGTAATGATATTAATTCCATATATTGTTCTTTAAAAGATGAAGAATTTAATAAATTTTTTTCATGTCAAACAGTATATGAAATCTAGGACACTCTCTCTATTTCACATGAGGGAACCACTAATGATTAAAAAATGTGACATTATTGTTATAATATTAAGAATTATATTTTTAAAATGATGAATTATTAAAATATTTTTGATATGTATATTTAGTTTAATGAAAATGTATATATAATGGTTTCTCAGGGATGAGATGTTACATCCAAAGAAAAAATCATGAGGATTCTGATATGCTTTCTAGAGTGATGAGGAGTAACTTATGTCTCCAATAGAGAATCATGTGAAATAAGCCATCTAACGGTTGAAGAAATCATTGTGAAACTAATGATGTTTGAAGAATAGCTGAATGTCAATAAGGAAGAGGAGGATGAACCCTAATGAAAATATAATGAATTTTAGACCACTACCTCTAAACTCAAATAAAGTGAGAAACTATGATCCTTTGTAGAAATTTTTTATAGTTCATAATAGTCATCCAACATGATGATGAGATGGATCCATTATCTTGGTGGATTGTTAAATTTTACAAAAGGAAGAAAGTTTTTATAATTCATAACATCAAATGAAGACTTGATCAAAATGGAACATGGAAGAAGGAATGGAATATAAATGACAACTCAGATGAGATAATATGTAATGAACGTAATTGAAAGGTACATGTAAAGGCTGATTGTCCCAAACATTGGTATGAAAATAAATATGAGTACATAAATAGAATGTATAAAATGTTAATGTATTTATCTTGTGGAAATTTTGAGGACAATTGATGTAACACAGAGCCTTCACATGAGGATCAGGATAACAAATCCAATATGTGTTTCATGAGAAACACTTCTAAGGTAATCCAGGAATCTCCTATAAAAAATTTGTTTTATTTTGGAGATGAAATTGATACAAAAAATATGTCTATTGATGAAATGTATGACTATTGAATTATTTTTTAAGAGACATGTAATGAAAAATAGTTAAATAGAAGTCATTATATAGAAGGTATTCTCTTAAATCAACATTTAAATGATGAATAGTCAGTATAAAGAGAGAAAAATGATCAATTACTCAAAAAAAATAATGTAATAATGATATCAAATGGTAAATAGAAAAATGACCTTGAATGGTTTACTACTGGTAATGATATCTTTGTATAAAAAAAAGGTAAAATTTTTTCCATTAAATACACTACTAATATTGGCTATCAACCTGTTAAAATAAACATTGGAAAAAACCAATTTTGATTCTAAGTCAAGAATATATATCATTATACCTTGTAAATAAAAACATTATCAAAGTTCAAACTATGATACATCACCTTCTATTTCATGTTTTTCTAGACCAAAAAATTATTTATTTCTCAAATACATTACATAATGATTATAGGAATAATATGAGGCATATGGGGGTTCCTATAGCTCTAGTAACTAATATCACTCAACCTAAACTAATATGGGTCTCAAAGAATGTATTTATTTGACTATTTTGTAGAAATTTTATTTAATAGATCTTGTAAAATCATATATTACATTGACAATATGTGTTTAAGACACATGACATGATACTATTAATGTTTCATGAACATTATTAATATTGATTGTGATCATTTCACTTTTGTTGACAATGCAAAAAAAAATCATTAGCCTAGGCTAAATCAGTAACTCTAACACAATTATAATTTATAAAGATCATTTTTTGATGGACTAAAATTTAATCTTCTTAGTATTTTATAACTATGTGATTATTGATTTTTTGTTAAATTTTAAAATGATTCTTGAAATGTTTTTAATTCCAAAAAATAATTACTATTTTTTGTATTAATATATTAAATTGTATATTTTTTTAACATAGATTCTTTATTTTCTCGAAATGTTTCATATTGAAGTGTATTTCACTAAGAGTCTTGAAATCATAATAGACAACTAGGACATATCAATATTCATTTCCATAGAAATTTCATTAGAAAATGATTAGTTAAAAATGTACACAATCATGAGTTTCCAAATGATAATGTTAGTAATCTTTGTGAAATGGGAAAGCAACACAAAATTTCCCTCAAACCAAAGAAATAAGTCTCAATTTTTCATTCTCTTGATTTGGCTCACATGGATTTATTTGGACCATCTAGAGTTTTAAGTTTAAATAGGAAGCACTATGTTTATGTTCTTATATATGAATTTTCAAGGTATAGTTGGACCTTATTCTTGGATGAAAAAAGTGAAGCCATCTCTAATTTCACAAAGTAATCCAACACTATAGAAAATAATAGTGAACTTTGAATGAAATCTCTACGAATTCACCATCGTCATGAGTTTTAAAATCAATAGTTAGAATATGTTTTCTTATAACATGGCTATAGTCACAATTTCTATGGCCCTGTAACACCTCAACAAAATAGTGTTGTAGAAAAAAGAAATTAAACAGTGCAAAAATTTTCTATAACCATGCTTATTGAATATAACATGCATATTTATTTTTTCCCAAACTATGTAAATACAACATGCTATATTATGAATAGATTTTTGACAAGACATATTCTTCAATGTAAATCATATGATTTTTGGAATAATAGACAACCCAAAGTGATCAATTTCAAGTTCTTTGGTTGAAAAACTTATATCTGTAATACCAAGGGCAATCAGGAAAACATTTCATCCATGAGTGGTGTATGAATTATTATAGATATTTAATTATTAATAAATCTTAATGAGTTTTTTTACAAAATATGTAAATGTGTAGAGGAATCTGTCCATGACATAGTTTATGAGACTGATCCACATGAGCCTAATATCTATGAAGTGAATATAAAGGATTATAGGTCAAATCTAGACGTCATTTATAAATATTTTGACCATCTTTTAAATGAATATGTTAAAACACCCATTTATGGAAATTATCCAAATTTAATCAATAATGTTCCCAAAACTATGGAATAACCCGAACTCACTAGATCTTCTTTTTCTTGAGCTATTATAACTCTTATGTACTATACTTTAAATTATTTTTAGGTTATTTTGATAATGGAATAGAAAACAGAGCCTCGTTTTGAATTCTGGTTGAACATCAATATTTCTTATCAAAACATGATCCATAAACATCAATTATGGTATTAATTATGAATTTTGGGTTATGGATATACCATAATATAGTGATCAGTTTGAAAGGAATAATTTTTGATAACATGTTGATAGATCCAATGGCCTTTTTACCATATACACTAAATGGGTGTTTGGAAATAAATATAATGACGTTTGTAACATATTTAAAATCAATGACAGATTGGTTGCATAAGGATATAATTCTAAAGAATGAATTAACTATATGTATTTCTTTTCACTATTATAAATACTTTAAGCCATTATTATTTTTCATGCTTATTCAAGGCATTTGAATTTAATCTATGTAAAATGGATGTTATGAATGAATTCCAAAATGGGATTATAACTGAGTATTTTTTTTGGAATATCCTCCTAGTTTAAAAAATCCTATCGTTCCAAATAATGTTTTTATGTTATCAAAATAATTCTATGGTTTAAAAGAAACTCAACGATATTGGTATTATAGATTAATTACTTTTCATATTTCCAATTGTTTTAAACAAGTTATAGATAATACAACTCTTTTTATAAAAACTAATTTTGAAAATGATGTTTTAGTATTTAAAATATATGTAGATGATATTATTTTTTGTTCTTCTAAAATTGTTTTTGTATTTAATTTTTTAAGATAATGCCAAATTAATTATAAATGAGATTAATGGGTGAACACATATCCTATCTTGGATTTATAATCATTCCAAATAAATATGTTATTATTTTATTTTTAAGAAAATATATTAAAAATCTTATAATTTTTTTGTCTTGTAGAACACTAAAATTTGTGATACACCAATCAGTACTACTTTTATGTTGGATCTTAATGGAGAATAAGAACTTTTGGATAAAACCACATACAGATGAATTATTTCTGGCTAAATTTACTTAACTAGTATCAGGCATTATATTATGATTAGTGTATATAAGTGTGCCCACATTCAAGAAAATATTAAAGAGTCTTATTTAAATAGTTTTAAAAAGAGTTAAAAAAATACATAAAGCACACATAAAATCTAGCATTGTTCTATCCTAGAGGATAATAAATGTAGTTAGATAACTCTTATAATTTGAATTTTAATGGTTTTATGTTTGACAGAAAATGCACATCTAGAACATGTAACCTTATAGGAAATTCTCAAGTGTCATGTTGTAGTAATATTTAATACTCTATTTATTTATCTACTGCTTAATCTGAGTACATATTTACTCGTAGTTATTGGGGAATAATTTTGAGGATGAAACAATTATTACCTGACTATGGATATCATTTGAGACATGTAAGTATAAATTGTTACAATAAAAGTGATACAAAACTTTCAAAGAATCGTATTCTACACTAAAAGATAATACATATTATTATAAGGCAATACTTTTTGAGACACCATTATCAAAAATTTGATCTCACATTATAATTCATTGGAACTGAACATGAGCTTGTTGATATACTCACTAAACCAGAAAATTGTGAAATTGAAAAATTACGTCCTAAATGAATTGACGATTATAATTCTTATGTGACAGGCTTACTGTCTTGAACATTTAATTTAGTGATTTACAGTTTAACAAGACACTCTCTAACACTTTCTATTTCAATTTAATGATCCCACATGTCACAAATTTGGAATTACTGTTTCACATTAACCAACTCCTATAATCAATCATAGAATTTCTGTCACAATATAATAATGACATCATGATGACATTTTCTGGTCTCAAAATAAAGACCTATATGTTTTTGTTTGTTATTTATTTATTTATAATATAATTTAATCCAATATTTATCTTTATCGTGATTTTTATGATGTTTGGACTTCATATATGTCGAAAAAACATTATATTTTTCACTCATATCTTTACCAGAGCATTCCTCTCTCGAAACCAAATCCATTTCCTTCCAAATCTCATACTCTCCATCAACTACTTCTCCTTATCAAAATCGATGTTTGATATAAAAAATGAAGAGAACCTATTCTTCACCTCTTGAGAAGTGATGATATCATAAGAAAGATCGAATGGTTCTATGTATAGAAACTGAATACTATTTTATACTGATCTTGTTGATGGAATAGTCACTACTGATAATGAATATTATGGGATGTGGCTACTATCATGTAAGTCTCTACTCTTGAATTTCATTTTTAAACAAGGATGGAAGGATTGGATTAATGAGGAAAATAGACACATCTATCTGATTCTTGTATCCCAATTTTATCAGTATCATCAGTTTTTCACTTATTCAGAAGATAAGTTAGTTTTTAGGACATGGATAAAGTGACAATTGTGAACTCTTTCATCTAGGTGTTGGGATTACTATCTTGGAATAACACATGAAAGAATACGTGAGGGTCATTATTGAGGACCACCTTCTTCTAGTGATATTTTAATTTTAGTAGAAGGTTTGGTAAGTATAACAAGTAATTAGAAGAGGACAAGGCCAAATATAATATAGATTTTTAGAGAAACAAGGATAATGATTAAATTAATTCATAATCTCATCATTCTAAGAAGGAACTTTTCTCAACCCTGATGCATAAATATTTTTTACTAATACATATCATGAAATATAGCCAAAACATTAAAAAATGTATATACATTATTCTACAAATTAATGATATGATAAACAATACTTCAAAATAAACCTCATGGCTTTATTTATGATTTATTTATTCTATGATGGTTTCCGATGTATTAAATGGGATAAATGATGAATTCACTGAGTAAAATAATTTTTTCATCAGTAATTATAAACTCAAAAGAATGAAAAAAACTAGAAACCATGGAATTGTAATGGGTGGATGAAAATGAATTTCATTATGAGATGTTTAATTCCATTGAAAATCCCCCATTACCTATGGACTAGCTTGACCCAGGCCTAAATTATAATGAGTTTGTGGAATTATCATGTCAAGAAGTAGATGATCCAAGAGATGCATCTGGGGATAGATCTGGTTTAGAATATTAAGATAGTGGCTTACCTGAATAACATGTTGATGAAAAAAAGTTTGTGAATAAATAATTGATATTGACTTTGTTAATAAAGAAGGAGTTTTTGCTGGTCAGGAATAGAAAGATAATCATGATGAACATCTAGAATAACATGTTGTTAAGAAAGGTCCTAAAATTGTTTATAGGTTTAATGTAAAAATTGATCCAGAATTAATCATTTCAGCTGACGAAATAATGGGCAATGCCTTTTGGAAATCTAGAACAGACACGGGTGAAACTGAAATCGATGCATGATTGGATATAGAGAAAGAGACCAAGTATCCCACTATTCGAGATTATTCAAAAATTAAGGGGGATAAAACCTCATTTTTTATTGTACTAATGTCAAAAAGTCATATTGAGACAAGTCCTATTGTCAATTTTATAAATTACATAGCTATTTTGATGACATAAATAATCAAATAGATTCAATGAGGTGAATCTATCTCACAATAGTTGTTCAATTGAAATCATTTTCACTACTGGGAGTGATACATACTAATGATCCTGAACTTATTATATCTTCCAAAACATGGATTGTACTAAAAGATTAATGAGATATAAGCCATGAGGATTAAAAAGGGTTTTGGGAAAATATGATGGATTTATTTAAAAATATTTTTAAATATAAAACTCTTCTTGTAACTCATATATGTGATCAGTATGATAGTATGATTTTGGAGAAACATATATGACAACCCCTACCTTTTATGTTGTATTAAATCCAAGAAATAGGAATTGAAAATCGGCAGTTAAGCGAGGAAGTGAAATCATTAAGGTCTTTAGTTGACGAACTGAAGAATGACATTGAAACTGATGAACAACTTATTGCTTGATTCATCAAAGAATATGCTAAAAACAGATCCAAAAATGTTTTTTCACATATCCAACCAAATCTGGTCTCTATTTTTGTGAAAATAATTTCAAACAATGACATGTTGTCAGAAAAAATTCGATAAATGAATTCCACTATATTTGTGTTTCCTGGTATTTTTAAATACACCATTGAAACTATTTTCATGAGACATCATGCACCCTATATAGAGATTTCAGCTCCTTCGACATTAGAAAATCCTAATCAATCATCTTAGGTGTTTGAATATTTAGTTCTAAGAATTGTTATCCTGAAGAGCATAAATATTTGAAAACTGACTCCGTTCAGGTATGTCCCTCAGGGATTTTTCAAAACTGTGAGCATGTGAATGAGATGGTTCTCCTATACACTAAGGAAGCATCAATGGCCTATGATGAGATTATGAAGAAGGTGGATTTATACTTCAAAAAGAGTTATGCAATGCATGAATTGACAAGTCATTTCATGTACCTTGAAGAAATTTTGAGAATCCATCCTTGACTCAAGCATTTATGGAACAGGTTATGAAAATGAAAAATATCACACCTACCTTGTAGAAGTTTATTGATAATAAATATAATTTTGAGATGTATATGAATTGTATAGGTGATTTCATCACTAATTTTTTCAATTTGTTGTAGAATTATCTCCGTGAGAAAATAATTGATATAGTGGCGTCTATAGCAGCTCTATTATGGCGTAGATCAATTTCTTCTTCATCGTATTCCTTTACTCTTACTACCATGTCAATATCATAGGCTCTAAGTACGATCAAACCTATCAATCCTGAGAAATCCTTTCCTCGGTCATCGACCTATATCACTCTTGAACAATCTATTTTTAAAGTTGTATCTCTTATTTCTCTCAACATTGGATCACTCTCAGCCACCACCACCTCTTATACTCTTGTGGATCCTCATAATAATTCTCCTTAGGAGAATCATAAGTCTAATAGCAGTTATGGGAAGTGAAGGATATTTATTTGATAGAAATGTTCTCTATTTTTCCTATTTATGTACTGGATTCAATCTTATTTTTCAATGGAATATTCATTATTGTTGTTTGAGTTGAAACATACAGTTATTCATTTCTTATTTTGGGCTTCTTATTTTCATTTTGATAATCTCAAATGGGAGAGAATGAAGAATTTCATTATTTTATTTTTTGATGGTTCATACATGCAATGACTTGCGATTGTCAAAAAGGGGTAGATTATTAGAGTCCTTCTATTTGATCATGTTTTAATACAAAAAAATCATTATAATCATGATGATTATACTAATAATGTTTATATTAGGTTTAGAGTTTGTTTGTCTCCTTATAATACCATGTGTACGAGTTCTAATTTAGTATCTCACAAATTATGTTTTATCTTGTTCTATTAGGTTTTATTATACTGATAATTAAGATTAACCCATTTTATTAATATTATTATTTATTAAAAATTACATATTTTTGGCTATACCTACGAGACAGTAAGTCTACATTCGGTTCTAGAATTTTGCAATGTCCATGAAACCGTAGCCCGGACACCGTAATGGTAACCCTGTTTCCCTCACAATGTAACCCTGATACTATGACCCTTACTCTGTAACCCATATACCACAATTACCTTATTGTGACTTGAACACCATATAATGTTTAATTAAAAGACTAGAAACTATTACCAGATACATATGGATTCTAACACCGCATCTATGCTACCAGTTCTAGATGTCAATGAAACGGTAGCACTGTGACTATCTCACTGATCAAATGTAAATGAGAAGACACCGTTTCCATGTAATATCATTTAATGACAAATTGTGACACTTTTATTTTACATTTTTTTATTTTTTCATTTTAATTTTAAAATTCATAAACGAGTTATTTAATGGAATTGGAATTTTAAATTATTCATTGATGACATGTCACTTAACAACATGAAGTACGAGGTGGAGAATATATGCATCATGTCAACTCCAATATCTTCACCCTTAATTAAAAATATGGTAAATTTTTCTCTTAAATGGTAGAGAAGTGTGTGATTGAAAAGAAAACTCATGCAAGAGACAACATATTAGTGAAAGACACATAAAGTAATCTCGATCACCTGATGGCTAAACTATCATAGATCAGAGCCTCAACCATTTTAATGGTGCCAAATTAATGAAGATAACACGATACATATCTCACATGACTGAACTATAAATAAGAACACAAAACTTTCAATAATCTATTTTCACATGTGAACTCAATAACCACATTTTCATTGTCCAACATGTCCATAAATACATAGAATAACACTCAGAGCACTTCAAACCCTTTGTCATCATATTTTCTCTAATGAGTACTTAATTTAATACTTTTAGTGAAGTGTGTGTATATTTAATAAAACACACATTGTATTTTACATTAAACTAGATGGCACAAGATATCCTCTATCTAATTTGAGTCTACACATTGCTTCACCCACACATAATTGTGGAAGAGGACATGCATGACTGGGTTGTTCATTTTTTCCACATATAACTATGGTAGATTTCGTCTGACCTGGAAAGTATGTGTACTATTATTTTTTCATGATCTATGGTGTGAAACAATCTCTTATCTATATCGACTTATTGGTGATAGGTTACCACCAAGTCAAGTGGATTATGTCTCGTATTAAGATTGAACAATTTGTTTTACCCAATTTTACATTTATTTTGGGTATTCTCTGCTTTACTTTATATTTCAAAAAACATGATGTTAGTTTTATAGTATTCATGGATAAAAGTTATAATTATATTTACCTATTATAATTGATTCATAAAATGTATCAATTTGTTACATTGATATTACTGAGATGAAATCAATATTCTGTAACTTTATTTTAATAGTGATAATAGTATAACCAAATAACATTGATTTACTGGAATGTATTCATTTTTATTGGGGAATATTATTAAGTGACTTTTATAATAGTAATTTTTTTAGATACTCAATTATACTCCCCCTTCTTGAGTACTCTAATCATACCAACACGGACACCAATTTGAAATCAAAACCAAGAATGTTTTTTCACATAAACAGAAAAGGAGTTAACTAAATAAGAGGTAACATTCTTCAATGATCACCTTGGTTTTACTTTATTATCCACCCATCTATTTATTTATTAAAATTATTATTTGATATAATACATATATCAAATATGAATATATTTTTTTCTATTCCTTCTACCTACACCTTCACAGTCATTAATAAATTGTGATATGAAATCATCATTCGTGTGTATGATGAACTATCGTCTTGCGAGTAGTAGTTATTTGTCATTTCATTACCACCATTCTTGGTATAAAATAATTATGAATATATACATTTTATATATGATATATATTGTATTTATATGATCTATATATGTTTTATACTTTATTTATGATGCTGGAATTTTTTATAATATAAACTTACATTAAATCTATTTTTGATATTTCAATAACATTGTTTGCTGACACGTGGAGCACGTCCTACTCAAATAGATGTGATTTATTCCTAATATTAGTTGAATTTATACAAGAATTATTCAAAAAACTTTTATATATTTATGACATAAATATGATACTATAATTATAATATTTATTTATATATCATTTTTTTCATTATTTAATCATCAACTAGATTTTGTAAGTAGCTTTCATGCAAAAATACATCTTACCGTCTCCATAAAAGATGCATTTAATTTCTCATCTCAAAATTTTATGGATTAAATTATATATATATATATATATATATTATGATAATTATGTAATTTTTTAAAACACATAAACTAAGAAATTATGATCTATTAAGAAAAAAAAATAGAAGTCATACCAGACTCGAAATACAGAGAAATTAATAATTAATATAGAAAAAATAAATAATGATTATTAATAAATGAGTAATAAGATATAATGAAAAGTTCATATATGACATAATAAAGATAATTATATTCTATTAATAATTTATTGATTCTAAAAAAACATTATATAGTAATTTAAAGGACATAAACCATTCTAAAAACAGATTGTAAGGGATTATTGTTTCAGTTTTCTATCCATGACACGTGCACCATTATCAAAACTTATTTTTTTGTGATTTATATAATACCCCATATGGATTTTAAATAATAAATTAATTTATCATCATGATATTTTTAGTTTTATGTGAAATTATTATTTTGAAAAATATTATAATTCAATTTTATCCTTGTAGTAAGGGATGTTGTCAAAATTTCCATTCTTTGAGGCAAACATTATCATTTTGAAAATAATTTCATATATATTTTTTTCATACATCCAAATAGACATAAAATTTAATCAATAAAATATTATTCATGGAATTTTGAGAAATAATTTAATTATATCATTTATGTTTATTTGAACATAAAAATTCTAGGTCAAATTGAAATTGTATAACTCAAATCCTTATTATTGGGAAATATTAATTTCTCATTGTCATTAATATTTTAATGTTATAGGTATATTAAATTTTAATAATTTTTTTTTGTATTTTAACATATTTAATTAGTTTTTATATTTGATACACATAATAAATTCATTTATTAATTCTCAATTCAATATTTTTATTGTTTTGATTATTTTATTCAAAATCTTATTCAAAGAATGATTCTTTATTTTTTAAAATACCATTAAATGAATATATATTAAAATTATTGACTACAAAAATTAATTTTATTATACTAATGTTATTTTCTTGTTTTTAAATAAAAATCCCAATTTTTCTTCTATTTTTTTCTCAAAATAATTTAGAAAATATTTATAAGAAAACCAGACATTGTTTCTCTCTTAAGTTAGAAATTAGATTTTTCAATAAATGTTCAAATTGGAATACTATTTCATCTTTCTGATCAAAGATATTATATTTAATTTTTTATTGTAAATGGAATTTTATTTTACCTTACGCTATATACCCATAATTAACTTCCACTATTCCATTGAGGCATCCATTGAAATAATGAAAGGATAATTTTCTATGACTTTTTTTTAAATTGATTTTCAATGAAATTATATCTAAATAGTTTTTTTAAAGAATAAATTCGTTAAGATTTTTTTAAAAAAATATTTTTAAATTATTTTTATTCATAAATTATAATAACCATTTATATTTTATACACATTGAATAATATTATATTGGTACCATTCGTATTATTCCATTAGATGGTTTTTATTCAATTGGACAAGGATTGTCTTGATATTGACTTACATGATTCATTTTTGTAGTTAACAAGAAATAAAAATTTTCTAGTGACCACATAATATTAATTCTCACATAAATGTCAAATTATGTATCATGGATACAATATCATCATAAACTGTATATCATGTTTATAAATTATGTTTACAATTAAAATTATTTAATTATCTCGGTAAATATTGATAAATATGCATTCATAACTCAATAATGATATTTTATAAGGATCATTTTTTTAATTAAATAGATTATTAAATATGAGGAATGTTTTTGAATTGTTATTATGGTTGGATCTTAGAAATTATATTTCCCCTCGATGCATCAATAGGTTTTCATGAGGCAAATCAGTTTCTTAAATTAAATAGGCTTCTACATGTATTTTTATACCATCTTGAGAATGTTTGTGATGGTATAGGTTTCTAGGTGTCACATAAATTACATCCAATAATTATTCATTTCCTACATTAATATTTCATTAGTTAATAATATTAATATTTATCAGTGAGACTTTTTCCTTTAAATTATTTATGGAATCATTTCATTCTTAGCCTTCTGATTAAATGTAATGTGGTTATGTTATTTATATTTTAATATAGATTATTCTTTATCCAATTATTTAAAATGGCATGTGTTCTTAGTTATTTACATTTCCTGAATTTTTATTCACACTCTATAAGTATATATATTACAAGGCATGTGTTTTCTCTTATTTACAATTCCATATTCACTATGTTTGTTGATTATTTATTGTTTTCGTTGTACATAAAAATTAATGACCATTTCATCCCACCCATATTTCATTCATCCATATGAATCCACAATGATTGTTAGAAAAATAACTATGGTTATGTTATGTAAGAAAATTATATCCAAAAAAATGTTGTAGTTAGTGTATATAGTTATAATGTAAGACTCTGGTATGTATCTTGTATTATATGAATACTATACTCGTCGGTATCTATATATTTTATAGAATCCCTGATTTGAGGAATGTATCCAGTTTTATACCTTTGGGGTGTATAACGTACATGGGATGCATTTTGAATAGTTTGGGAGAGTTTACAAAGGTTATGGAAAACATTGGACGAATTTTTAAGGCCACACAGTTTGAGAACAGATAAGTGAAAATGTGTGACCAGAATCATGTAGGTAGTAAGGTATGAACGGCTTGCGCATAGCCTATCTAACCATGCATGGTGGGACATGAAAGGAAAAACTTTGAGGAAGCATCATGCACATATTTAGAGCAATGTTTTTCTAACCATGAGAGATAACTTTGTTGTATGTAAAAATGAATTTTATAAAAATCCAGGATTAGTTGGTATTTTCCTAAAAACTACCAAACTCTATCCCAGTCAAGACTAACTCAGTATTTATTCTTCACTATTATTAGGTGTGCTCTCCCTCTAATCGTGGAATCAAATTGAAAGGTTTTTTGGGTGTATTTGAGCCAATTCATCATCGGTAAGTCTCTTCAGTTAGATTATTATTGTTTTGACTTGATATACACTTCCATCAATCTTGATTTTCTAGATCTACACCAGATGTGTATTGATATAGGGTTTTTGTTGCCTTGAGTGTTCATTTTATGGTTTTTTGATTACATGGAAGGAGTTCTACAGTGGTTTCAAAGGATCGTTTTCCTGGATTGGTGTGTGAATTCATATGGGTCGAATTCACCGGAACCCTAGATGTAGGTGGATTTTCTATTGATTCCACATGGTTAGGACTAGTGGTTTTTTAGACAATTAAATATTTTTTCTTGAAATTAATTGCAATAATTATTTGATAATTATTGTGGATATCCATTTGGTGATGATGAGGGGGATTTTGGGAAAATCATATGTTGTTTCCAAAAGGGGTGTAATTGTATGATAACAAAATGTTGATTTTAAAATGGTATTTGGATGATTATGAATATTTTTTGAGAAATTTGGTTTTCAATAAATATTGTGTTTCTTGAAATGTGGTTTGACATGGAATATTATTTAATGGGAATATCTAATAAATGGGTGTTTTATTAAAGTGAATTGACATTTGCTGGAAATGATGATGTTCTTATCATGTTAACATTGTGCTTTGAAATTGTTGGTTGATTAGATGTTATGGTTTATGTGGATTGTGTATGTAGAATCGGGGATTAACAAAATAAAATTTTGATGTATAATGGACAAAAGGTCCACCATCAAGGGATAGTAGTCCAGAAACACCTCTAGTTGGAAATGTATTAAACTGGTTGGACCTAAGCTCCACCATTTTTGTTTCCCTATTATGACTTTCATTCCAAGATTGAACTTGGTTGGATTTGATGTGTTGGTGAAATGGATTATGACATGGTTGTTGATTTCCCTTGGGTTTCATGGTTTGGTTTAGGGTTGTTTTTGCTTATAGTATGTTGTTGACCTATTAATGTTGTATATAAATTACGTTTTATAAATGTGATAATGGTTATTTCCTAGAGGCTTGTTTAGGGAATTCATTTTGGAAATCCTACTGATTATTATTACTCTCCCCTCCTACAGCACTTGGGTTCTTTTGCAGATGTTTTATTCTGGGACACATGTAAGAGTTAAGAATTTCATTTTGGAATTGGCTTGGCATGATGATTTGTTGATGTTGTGGTGCATGGAGAGTGGAGTTTTTGTGTGGATCTATGGATGTTTCCTGAGATCCATGGGGTTTTTCTGTGTAGTATTCCTCTTCTTTACCCAGATTTTTTGTTTATTGGTATTTGGAATGTGGGGTTTTTTTCGAGTTGTTTGGATTTATTTTTGAAATATATGGGTTCGGTTATTTTGTAAAAATGCATCATGCAGTTTTTTTATAGTAGATTTTTTTGTTGGATGGTTTCATCTCAAGCGTAAATCATTACCTATTTTAATCTCGAATCCATCAAAATTTATTTTTATCCTTTGGGGCCTTGTGAATGAAGCATAAGGCCATATAACATTCTTATGCACTCTCATGCCAATGAGATGGTGTGGGATGTTTTACGTGGTATCAGTTTGTTTGGTCCTTGGATTTTAAGTGAGTGCAGTTGTTTGGTCCTTTGGCGTTGATTATTAGTCTTTGTGTAAACGTTTTTTCATGATCAATTCCTTGATTATTGATGGTAGCAAGGTTTGGTATTATTTGAAATCTGAATGTATAACATAAAAGGATCTATCAAAACCTCATATTCAGTAAATCATGTTAATAGGTAGCTGAGTACATAAATATTTATAATCACTTAGAGGTATTTGTCATCTCATTCTCATTTCTGTAGCTAATGAGATAAGCATGGAATTCATGTTAGAAATGACTTCCTGATACGATTCATATTTATTTCAGGTATAATGATCTATTGTGCTATATGAACGTGTTGATTTTGGAAATTATGATTTGGGATTCCAAATGGAAGTGTTTGAACCATTGAAACTTGTGTTATTTTGAAAAATATTGGATTTTGAAATCATGGTGGATTTTTCATGATTATGAACCATTGGAAATGAGAACTTATTGAAAACCTACTTGTGATTGTTTTTAGGTAATTGAAATTGAAAATTTGAAAAGCTTTTTTGTTATGGGATTTTGACTAATGATTGTTTTTTTGAATTAAATGGCACCGGGTAGGAGTCGTAGAGACCAATGGTAAAAACCTATTGAAATTTTCGTTTCACTTGACACTCGAGTGAAAATGAATCTATTGTAGAGTGTAGTGAAATATTTACAAGATGTGGAATTTGGGAATAATGTTGATGAACCAAAAATTGTAGATCATGTTATTTAGTTTCAGAGGAAGAATCCACCCATGTTCATGGAAGATTAGAAGTTAGAATGGGATAAATCATGGACGAAAAGAATGAATATGATATTTGACATCATGGGAACATTGACAGAGCTGGAAGTTAAGTTAGGAACACATATGTTGGAATAACATTCCCTACATTTTTGGGAGATGTTGGTGCTTGTTTTTATGGATCAAAGTGTGACTTGAAAGGGGATTGAAGAATTATTTAATAAAAAATTATATCCCCATACGTTATTAATTCATCATACAAATGAGTTTATCTTTTTGATGAAATGAAATATGGAAATGAAAAATATGCTGTTATTTTTATGAACCTAGTGCTTTTTTCACCTGAGTTTGTTTGTAGTAAATCATTGATGGTATGAATTTTTTATGCGTGGTTGAAATATGAAATATTTTCCCATATAGTGGTGCTATGAATATATGATTACACTATAATGGGGACTCGAGCTACGGTAGAAGAGTGGGGTCTTTTGGGGCCTACAGATGGGTGAAGTATTTTGGAACCCATTGTAAATAGTGGGATCTCGAGCTTGGGGTTCATGAAAGAGAGGGACACTTGTTTATAGGGTGGGAGTATGGCTCAAAATATGATAACATGTTCAATGATTCTTCCTATAAATCCATAGAGTAAGCTGTCATGTCTTTAGTGTTTCTCTATGACCCAAATTAAGATTGACTTAATGGAAAAAACACAAGCATATCAGTATTTAAATAATAATTGGAATCTACAATGTTATTGTCAGAATTATCTAAGGTCGGTTGTTTGTGACACTCCTCATGGGCCTCAGGGGTTTTATGCCTCAACAAGACATGGGTAGCAGTATACCCATAGGCAGCAGACAAAAAATTTTCATTCTGATTAGAGGAACACCATGACCCTTCAGTGGGGTAATAAATAGACGAGTGTGGCATGTGAGCTGTTGTTTATAGATAAGAAGGTTGTGATAAATGATCAGTCTGGACCATCAATGGTGAGAGGAATTATTCTTTTTAAATTCCAAGTCGATTCAATATTTGTTAGATATGTGTGATTCACATTCATATATTGATTCAAGAATCATTGATTTGTTGGGATTAACGGTGGAAATGAGGCCTTCTATTTTGAATCAACAAACTCCTCTTGGTCAAAGAGACTATTGAGTATTTTTTTATAGATCATGTTAAATAGTTTTGGATGAAATTGAATTGATGTGGGACACCTCAGTGCTTGAGATGGATGGTTATGATATAATCACGTGAATCGATAGGATGGTGATGTTTATTTCCCACATCCATTTCATCGAAAAAATGGTTAGTTTTACTATAGAGGATTTCATTTAATATCTCTTTAGAGGGATGGAGAATAAAAAAATCGGTGCAACATATTTTTTGGCACTAACTGTTGGCATGATATCATATCAGTTAGATGCATTATAATAGGTATTGGTTGAAGGTGTTTATTAGATTGTTCTTATAGAAGTTGTGAATCTGTTTATGGATATATTTTGTGAATAATTATTAGGATTTTCACCTGAGAGAAAAGTGGATTTTACGATTGCTCTCCTTCTGGATAACATTCATATCTCACATCTATCATGACAAATGGAATCATATGAATTCTGTGAATTAAAGGTTTAGTGGGAAGAGTTATAAAACAAATGTTTCATCTGTCCTATAACATCTATATGGGTAGCTCTTGTTTTGTTTGTTAAAATAACGGATGGATTCTTGCTGCTCTATGTTGATAATTATAGACATAACCAAGCAATGATTTTGAACTGATATCCACATCATTGAATTGATGATTCTTTTGACCATTTGAGGTGATCTTGATGGTTATTCAACATTAAAATGAGGTCTAGGTAACATTAATTGAGTGTAAGAAAAAGGAAATTCTAAAAACATCGTTCAGTAGTTTAAATGGTCATTACGAGTATGTGGTTATGCCATTTGGTCTGACGAATACCCCATCAGTGTTTATGGAATTGATGAATCAGATATTTTATAGTTATCTAGATTATTTTGGGTTGGTATATATTGATGATATGTTGGTGTATTTGAGGACAAGGGTTGAGCATGAGCATCAAATGGAGATTGTGGTGGGGATCATGAGGGATCGTCAGTTGTATGCCAAATTATCAAAGTGTGATTATTGGATTTAAGAGGTTCATTTCCAAGACCATGTTATATTTAGGAGTGGTATTTCAGTTGATCTGGAAAAGATAGAGTATGTTGTCTCATGGCAGCTACCCAATAGATTTTTCGAGATACCGTGATTCCTTGCTCTAGGTTGGTATTATTGAAATTTTTTCCATGAATTATGACTATTTTTTACCAATGAAAACATTAAAAAAATATCTTGTTTCAACGGAATGAGAAGTGTTAGAAATGGTTTAAGAGTTTAGGGACTCTTTACATCATCACTAAACATAGTATTTCCTAAACACTAAAAAGTGTACGTGGTGTATTGTGACACATCATGATCAAGGATGGGGTTTGTTCACAGTTAGGGGTGATCATGTGGTTACATATGGCTCAAGGAAGTAGACAAGTCATGATAAGAACTAAGAAACACATGATTTGGAGTTTTCAGTAGTGGTTCATTCATAAAAAATATGGAATTATTTTATATTTAGTGAGAAATTTATAGTGCTTACTGATCAGAAGATCTTAAATAATATATTCTCACAAGGAGATTTAATCATGATGAAAATGAGATGGATGCAATATCATCAGGTGTTTGATTTAGACTTAATGTACACACCAAGATAGGATAACTCAATGGAGGATGCATTAAGTAGAAAATAATTAGCCCAGATAGTGAATCAAGTATCAGATTAGTGGAATTAGATGTCTCTCATAGCTGAAAAGTAGTTTAAATGTACAGAATAAGGTGGAATAGTAGTTTTCATTCTGGTTTTGTTGGTTCTTGACTTCACTGGTTTGATTATATAGGCACATGAATTTGATTTCAAATGGGTGGTGATGAGGTTGAAACTCAATGGTTGGGTGACCATTGAGGGTAGGGACAAAAGGAAATTCATTTGTGTGTTTTCAGAATTGGATAGTGGTACTAGTTGATTGTCAGGAGGAACTTCTCAGGGATTATTATTATTTTAGGTGGGTTGTCCATCGTGGAATTCAAATGATTTAGAAGGAGTTTAAAGTGTTTTTTTAGTGGGATGGTATGAAAAGTATTTGGTTGGAATTGTCTCGAGATGCATGACTTGTAAGCAATTCAATGCCGAGCATCAGCGGCCTGTAAGCATGATTCAATCATTACCTATCTCAATGTGGAAATGTGAATAGATTGAAATTTATTTTATTATAGGTATTCCCAAAACGGTCTTGAAACATTATTCTATATGGGTTATTCAGTATCATCACCAAAAATCCTCCCATTTCATCCTGATTCATGAATATAATGTGTTTGATGACCTAACCAAAATCACTATATGGGATGTGGTATAGAGGATTTGTGTTACTGTTTCAATTGTATCCTATTGAAATTTGAGGATCACATATCGTTTCTAGAAATCCCGCTGAAAGACCTTGGATCACATTTTACCATGATCACAACATATCATCTAAAGATGGATGACCAATATTAGAGGATGATACTAAACATTGTGTATATGATAAGGGATTGTGTAATGTATATTGCTGGTTCATGGGTGGAGAAACTTTTGTTGGTTGAGTTCTCATATATTAAAAATTACCAGTCTTTAATACATATGGATCTGTTAGAGGGAATATATGGGCATTCATGTCATTCCCCAATACTTTGGGTGGAAAGAGGTGACACATAAATGATCGGACTGAGCTGTGTACAAGAAACCATGGAGGAATTCAAGTTGATTAGGAAGAGAATAGAGATTGCTCAAATATGTTAGAATTCATATCCAGACCATCATCGATGACCGTTTTTGTTTGAGGTCAGTGATCATGTGTTTTTTAAAATCACTTCTACATTACAACACTGTCTGTTTGGAAGAAGGGTATATTATCTGCAAGATATATTGGGAATTTTTTAGATACATGAGAGGATTGGAGAGTTGTATTATCATTTAGATAATCCATCATGGTTTATTGTGGTGCACAATGTGTTTCATGTGTAACAGTTGAAAAAGTATTAGTTGGATAGTGACCATGTGATTCATTCGGATCATGTTGAGCTTGAACTGGATGCTTCCATGGGGAACGTGCCAATGCAAATTGTTGATAGAATGTTTAGAATTTAAAAATCATTGGTTTAGTTCAGGTTTTTTGGAATCATGGACAGATTTAGTTGGAGACAAGGGAGAGGTAGAAAGTCATGGTCGAGCATTGGCTCAAGCTCTTACCACAACGAGATGGTTTTTTACTTTTCCAGGATAGAATGTTCAATGAAGGGGAGATAGTTTCACCCCCTATTTTATGTATGTAGATATTTTTAGGAATTATTATGTGTTTAATGTTCTTGGGATGAGTTTTGATGATTATTGGAATTTTTGGGAAGGTTTTCGAAAATATTGGAGGTGTTTTTTAGGCTACATATTTTGAGCATGGTTAGGAGAAACCATGTTTGATAAACAATGAGGGAAGTGTGGTACACAAAGATTGTCCAATATGTGTCTAACCATATGTGGTGGGCCATGCATGGCCTCCATTAGAGGAAACATCTGGCGCATGGTTATCACACTTCTTTTTAACCTTGGAAGATAAATGTGCTTCTTGTAAAAATTAAGTTTTAAAAAATATGGTATTAGTTAGGATTTCACAAAAAACACCCTAACTATCTCCCACTAAAGGCTTAGTAGGTATTTTATCTTTTTTGGGGTTAGGGATGATGTCATACTCATTTTGGAATAAAATTAAAGGGTTATCTTTGTGTAATTTAGATAATTATTCTCTGGTAAGTCTCATCGCATAGTTCTTTGTGGTTTTCCCAATATCAACTCTTCCCTCTCTCTCAGTTTTCTTGATCAACACCTGTTTTGAGTAGTTAGAGGGGTTTTTATTCCTTGTGTGTTTAATTTATGGCTTTTTGACGATTGGTATGGAGATCCTTATCAGTTTTAGTGGAGAGTATTCCCATATCGGATTAAAATTTTGTGTGGGTCGAATTCACTGTAACCCTGAAGGAGGGTGACTTCTCTCTCGACCCCAAAAGGATTGAACAAGTGGTTTTGGTTACAATAAAATTATATTTCGTGATATTAATTGTGATAATGATGTGTGATTCATTTCAAAAATCCACTTGGTGATGATTTGGGGGATTTTGGGGATAATGTGTTATTTTATCAAAAAGTTGATTTGTTGTATCATTTTAAAATGTTTCATTTAAAATATTTTGTCGCTAATTAAGAATTTTTTTCTGGTTGATGGTTATCAATAAATTTATTTTTTATCAAATGTGGTTTGTAATTTCATTTTGGTAAAAAGTTTTTTTCAATATATTATTAGTATATAAACGTAAATTTACATGTATGAGAAATGATGGTGTGATTAATGTGTGGCCTTGGTGCATTGTTCTTATTGGTTGATTTAGTGTAATGGATTGTTTTGACAGTGTGGGAAGTGGGTGGGTAGTACCACAATATAAATAGATAGATATTGGGAAAATTGTTCAACATCAATGGATTGTAGTTAGGAAGCACCGCTAGTTCGAATTGTATTAAACAGGCTGGAGGGAAGCATCATTGTTTGGTTCCCTTGTAATGTGTTTCCTTGCAAGATGGAACTTTTTGGGTTATTGTGTGATGGTGAAATGGCTTATGGGATGGTTTTTGGTTTTCCTTATCTATCACAGTTTGTTTATGGGAGGATTGGTAAGAGTGTTTTTGGATTATTGGTAGTTGTTGAAATATTAATTTTATATATAAACTACACTATATAAATATGTGAATGGTTCTTTACATGTGGAGATTTTTAAAAATTTATTTGGGGAAAGCCTGTTGATTATTATTACACACCCCAACTTTGTCACATGGGTGATTTTGTAGATATTGTATTCCATGATATAGGTAAGAGTAAATTATCCCATTTTGCTACCGGCTTAGCATTATATTTTGGTGATGATTCAGTGTGTGGAGTATGTTTTATTGTGTGGAGCTATGAATGGTTTCCTAGTTCCTTGGGGTATTTTTGTGTAGTCTTCCACTTTGTAATCCTATTTATGGTTGGTGTTATTTGGCATGTGGTATTTTTTAGATTAGTTTTGTTTCCTTTTTCTAATGTATGTTTTGGGTTATTTTTTGACATGCATGATATAGTTTGTTGATAGTGTATTGTTTAGTTGGTTGGTTTATCTCATGGTAAAATAGTTCCCCAATTTATTCTCGAAACCCCCATCATTTATTTCTAGCCGTTGGTGCCTTAAGAACATCACATATGGCCATGTAGCATTCCAACACCCTCTCATGTCAATAAAACATGGCAGTATTTTTCATATTTCATCCCCGATAACCATTCAAATGTAATTGTAGAAGACACAAGCTCTTGTATTACTGGAGATATGTCATTATAATTCATATAAAAAGAAGTTTGGTATCAACATTGGGAACTATATTTTGTAAAATATAGATTAGTGAACATAACCCTAAAATTTACATTGATAATTTGTATTAAATCACAAATATATTCATAAACATATGAATTATAGATACCATCATAAATTATGATATTATGGTTTATTATATGTTCTATGTCGTAAACATGTCATTATAGGATTTTATGAATTATTCATACAATGAATACCAATATTTCAGAAAAAATCAAGTGAAATTAAAGTCATTAGATTTGTATATGTTTTAGTGGAATGATTTTTTTGGAAAAATGAATTTATATTTTATATAAAAGAGTATAATTATTTTGATAAAATTGATTTTTATTATTATTATTTACGTATAATAATAGAAAAATAATATTATTATCATATGGAAAAATATAATTTTATTGAAAACCATAGAGATATATTTTAACAAAAAAAATTAATTCTAGGATTTAACTATATTATTGAAATTATTTTGATATGATATTAGAAATAATATATCCCTTAGGGAGGTGGGTTTTGAATCCATTATCAAATGATGGTATGTTTTTCTTATGTACCTCCAGCTAATGTAATTTTCCAGTTAAGTTGAATATTTTTCAGTTAAAAATATGTCAAATAAATATTAATATTGAACCATTTGTGTTAATTTTTAGGATTAGTGATTTATGTGTTTATATTATTGTTCATGTAGAATATTTAGAGACTAATGGAATGATATATAATTTTTTTTTAATTTTCTTCATGACCAATTAAAACATTATTTAACTACTACCAGCATCAATGAAATATTTTGGATATCAATTTAATAATGTAATAGATGAAATATAAAATTTATTAAAACAAAAAAATATGTATTGTTTAATGAAATTTATATAATTCAGGTAAATATATTTCATAATATAATTTGTTATAAAAAATCAACAAAAAATCTTAAGATTACACTAGAGATATTATTTTTTCCTAGTACATTAATTTTTGGTGAATATATAGTCTTTTAAATAATAAAATATTTTGGATTATCAATAAATAATATTTCATATAATAATTCATTTTTTTGTGATTAATGACCAAAATAACTCCTAATAATTTAGAACTATTTTCTGTAATCCCAGAACAACACTTGGATCTGATGTTCTCCCACTTCTAAAACCTATAATGTATTATTCCAATGAACCGTTTTACTTCCATTTCACTATTTTCTATATTATTTTTTACCAATCCTATTAATTTTGTTAGATTTAAATAAACTAATTTTCCAATATCAAACAATTTATTACAAAGATCTATTTTACATTTTATAGACACAATATAATAAATGTGGGGAAAAAGTAACACCCTAAATATCATAAAAGAATAATATTTATTTGATAGTGTTCATTACACACAAAAATAAACATAGAAAGTAATATATACACTTATCAATTTATGGTATATTTTATATTTTAAATATATTATATATATTATCTATCTTCCAATCATTTAATTTTTTGTTACCTTTTGTCACATGCGACAGTGACTTTCTTTGATAGCTTTTGTTACATGGAAGAACGAGTTTTATTGAATAACAATATGCTATTTGGAAAATTTATATAAGATATAAACTATATGTAAAATAATTTTTTATGAATATCTTATAATAAACTATAAAATATATTTGGAATTCATAGGTTATAAATTAATTATAAATGAACATAAAACATATATAATTGAAAGGAAATGTTTTAAGCTCCGAAAAGTGTTTTATCCTAATAAATAAAATTAATAACAATGAGTGGATGTAAATAATTAAGTATATATTTTATATGTTAAATGTAATATTTTATATATTCACCCATTATATTTTATATGATTAAGATAATAATATATCATTTTGTATACTTAATAATTGTATTTTTCTAAAGGTAGATCTACTAAATCTATTGGAAAAACTATATTAAATACAATATTTATAAAATTAGTAAATTCCATTTCTAATAATAAAAATAAATATTTATATTTTAATAAAATCATTTATTTATGAAGAATTTGAGGAAATTTTCTACAATGTTTCACTTTTTGATAAATAGTGAATATTAATAAACTTCTAATCGAAAACTATATATTTAGGTAAATAATTTTTTATATGAAACTAGATTTAATTTAAAATGATAAAAAATATAAAATAATAAATAATTAAATCATTTTAATAATTTTAAAATTGAAATTTTATATAAATCTGTTTTCATATTTGGATCATTTTAACTATAATACCTCTCATTTTGATGTTGTTTAGAAGATAAACTTTTAATATATTTTTTCAACATCTTTTATTGTAATTTCGTAAAATATTTTATTTCTTTTGATTCAAAATCATATATAATTTCTTGTATGTTAAATAAATTTTTTGACTAACATGATTATGGGAATTAATTAAAATTAATTACAACGATGACGGGAAAAATTAAACATAATAGGGAACCAATCCATAAACTAATTGGCCAAAATGACCAAGAAAAATTACCAAAAACTGTTAGATAAATATATTTTGACCTTAACCATCTATTTTCCTAATTTTGATCAGTATGTGAGAAATATTTTGTATCTTATACATCACAATAGTCTTTATATTTATATATTTACAAGAATTCCACTCCTCCTCCACTATAAGAAAATAATCTCAAACCCTACATATCCTTTTATATAATGTTTTTAGGAACTTAAATACCCAACCCAAATGATCCTAAATATTTCCTCCTATGACCTAATAATCCTAAATTTGGGTAAAATTAAATCCATGTAATATTTTTTTATAATATAAATGCAGTAACCCAAATAATATGTAACATTCTACAATGATCACTTTTGTTTATTTTACTTCTCGACCAATTAAATTATTTTTATATCATGATTATATAATAACTATACTATATTACTTATACACATATTTTTTTATTATATAATTTATAAAAAATCATTCAAAAACAACATTCAAATTTTATTCACAAACATCATTCATGTGTATGGTGGACTAATAACTCATGAATTGATGTCATTTTACATCCATCACTACCTTTAATTGTTTGAAATAAGGAAGAACTGATATATTATATGTGATATTAATATTATATATAATATATTTATTAATATAGTTTTATAATATATACCTTCATTCTTTTTTATATATAAAATTAGATAACATCTTTTTTAGAAGTGTGGACTATCTTCTCTTAAATGAAATGTGATTCATTCACATTATATATATAATTTATAAAGGATGGGTATTAAAAATATATATGAAATAAATATGTTACTAATATATACAAATATATATATCATTTAGTTTTTATTAATTAAAATATTACATGGAAATGAAGTATTTTTCTTGCGTATGTGTGACTTACTGTCTCCATAAATGGTGAATTTCATTTCAAATCTCCAAAAAATATGAATTATTATAAAAAATATATATACTCCAAAAATATGACATTTTAATATTTTTACATCCATTATATTATTAAATAAAGATATATATAATATGAAATAAATAAAATGTAAAAAAATTACATAAAAAACAAGGAAATTAAGACCATAATATAGTGAAATGAATAAAACCATTATAAAAGAGTTAAAAAACTCAATAATTGAAACCCAACTTAATAGATTTGTTATGAAATTTATTTTCATGATTCATACACCATTTTCAACATTTAATTATTTGGTGTGGTGTATAAAAAACCCCTATTGAAATCTATAAAATTAATTATTTTATATTAATGGTTTCCATATTTTAAATTGAATGTAATTATTTCATGGGGATTAAAATTCAATAGTAACTATGAAGTAAGAGACTTAATATAAATTTATAATCATCGATGAATACATTATCACTATTCAACTTGTTTTTTAAATATTGATTAAATAATAAAAATTTGACTGGTAATATCAGTAATAAATAATTATTCATTTTTTTGAGTTTTAATTGTAATTTTTAGATTTATGTGTATTTAAACATTAAATTTCAATATACAAATGAAATTTAAAACCTCAGTTCCTCTCTAGTAGATTATATTGTATCCTCATTTTCTTTCATATTATGGTATTATGTGTATAATGTTTTTTACAATCTACTGATGTATTTCAATTTATTATATTTGGATTTATAGTTGATAATGTTAATAAATCAATTTATTAATTATCAATTAAAACATATGATCATTTTAGAGGTTATTTAAAAATATAATTCTATTTCACATTGATAATTTATTTAATTTTCCTTAACGTAACATATAATTTCATATTCTAATAAAACAATCAATTATCTTCTCATATGGTTTTTCATGAACTTTTTCATATAATGGAACCAATTTTCAGTGTTTGGTACAAAATATATTTTAGAAATTTTTTATTAAAAACACATTCAATTTCCCTATTTAGTTAAATAACATTATTTCTTATAAAATATTTTTACTAAATTCCATTAAAAAGGTTTTACCCTTTTAATAATGATTTCATAGTGAAATTTTGAGAATTTTTTTTAAAATTCTTTTCAAAGGAATCCTATATTTTCTTTCCAAACATGGATCTTTTCCTCAAGAATGTTTTGAGAAGAAATTTTTATATGATTTTATTTCATCATTTATAACAACCCTTTATTTTTACAACAACCTGAAATATGTTGTTTTTATAACATGATTATTGTACCTGTAGTAGTTTTTTATTTATTTGGAAAAGAATAGTATTTATATTCCCTTACTTGATTTATTTTCTATCCCCTTGAAATATTCACCTTCCACTAACAATTGATAATTTAAAATCTTATAAATATGTTAATTATTTATTATGGATACAATTGTTTCTTATTTGATATGTCCCTTTTACTTAGGTTATTAATAAAAATTTTAATTGATTAAATAGGCAAATATTGTAAAATTTGTATTATTTACTCAAAATGGATATTTTATACGGAATTTTGTTTATAAATAAAATCTATTATTCGATAGAAGGAATGTTTTGGATTGGCAGTGATGATTAGATCTTAGATATTATAGTCCCTCGATGCATCTACATTTCTTCGTGAGACAATTTTGTTTTGTTAATTAAAGGTTTTCTACCTATTTTTATAATTATTATTTTCTATTGTCTATACTATAAAGGTTTTATTTTGCCTTAGAAATGACATAAAATAATTAAGCATTTAATTATTCATGAATTTAGTTATTATTATTTTTATTTATCCAGGAAATATTCCCTTTGGCAATATCTATAGATGAATTTCATTTTGAGTTTATTAATTAATTTTTTTATGTTTTAGTTATTCACAGATCAGTATTTACTAGGCCTTATCCAGTGGTTTTAAATTGAATGTGTTATTAGTTATTTACCTAGAAATATTTTTCAATCACTTCCCCCCATATATTATTGATTATATTTCAACTGGGTTCATTTATTTATATGTACATATTAACTAGGTTCATTGATTCATTATGATTTCTTCTTTACCTATCTTTTAATAAGAATTTGAGGTTACCCATAATTTTTTTCCAATCATAAAATCCATAATAAATAATAAGAAATATATTTGGCATATTATTAGTGTGAATATATATATCCAAGAAATAATTATGTTTTAATTAGTGTATCCAATTAAAATTGTAGACTCAAGTGTCTATCTAGATTTCCATGACCACTAATCTCATCTACCATTCAGGATCATATTCCTTTTGACCATGGAAATTTAATGGTATTATACCATGGCTCTAAGTGTGATGATGTTGGGTCACTTAAAAAATGGTGGATATAGAAGAATGAACGGGTTCCCGCTGATATATAGTAAATATTATATTTTATATATTTATATGGACAAGAATAAATTAAAATTTCATTCAATTTATTATCATGATGTAATTTATAATGAGTGTTATAAAATGGGGCACTTAGAGCATGATATTTAAATAATATATAATGAAGAAAATATGATGAATAAATACAACATATAAAAGAAGGAAATTAAATCCAAGTGGATTTTCTCTTAATAATTATGTATGGATGATGAATTTGGTTAATAAATGGTTCAAGAAGATTTATTATTAGTGGCTTCATCAAATAATGAAATATTTATTGGGATAACATAAAATGATGTTATGTTGAAAAATATTTTATTGATATTTAAAATGATTACAGATATATGAAATTTTCCATAATTAAATATGTTATATGGAGGTAATGTTATGCTCATTGATAATTCTAATGAAAATGATAAATGTTTTTTTTAGTTTTTAATATCACGATATTTTATAATATACAGAGATAATATGTTGAAATATTAGAGAATACATTAATATCAATTTCGTATCCATGTGATTATGGAATAATTTTAAAACTTCAAAATGATAAATTATTGGGATTATTATACTAATTTATGATAAATATATATTTTATGCAAAAAAATAACAAAAAATTTATATTCATATATTTTTCAGCATTAAGACATAAAAATCATTCAATATTTTTTGTTTTATATACATTTATAAAAAAATGGAATATGATTTTGAGAAAAGAAAATATCATATTGATTCCCAAGATATCAACGAACCAAAAAATATACCAATTAAAAAAACATACTGTGGGAAACGTATTAGATTGAAATTATTTTTTGAATGATATACAACAAATTATATGCTTTAAATCAACCAATTATATAATTTCTAAAATCTATATTATCTTTTCACATATAGTTTTATTTAGAAATATAATCCAAAATTGTTATGGTGTTATGAATTTTTTTATGTTTTTATGAATAGTTTTAATAGCTTCAGATGGGTTTACATTTATAAAATTATGTTCGAATCATTATCTTCATTAATCACTTTTTCTAAATTATTTAAATATATTAAAGGAAAAATAATTAAATCAATTAGAACTTATATTGTAGTTTTTAAAATAATCTATAATTTTACTAGTTGTTTGAAGAAATTTTTTATGTCTAAAAAATATTTTTATATAGGGGACTAGAAAAAAAAAGTTGTTGTTTAATGAAAAAAATATAAGACATTTATATATCACTAGGATAATTTTAACTAAGATTAAATTTTATAAAAAATAGGCTAAGGTAATTTTTATATTATATTAAAATAATTTCAAGTCATATAGTGTATACAAAAAAATAATAATAATAATTGATGAATCAATTGATGTAATGTTTGATGGAAATTCATTAAATAAAATAATTGTGATATCAATCCACAATAAAATAAACACAAAATATTTAATTTTTTTTGATTAATAATATTAATATAAAAATACATATATTTAGGGGGATAATATTTAATCTCAATATGTTCATATCATGGTAAATAATTGGTGCCCCATATAAATCATCAATATCATATTTTAATATTCAATGTTGAATAAAATTTTCAAACATGAAATTATTTTATGAATTCTTTTTATTATCATATCATTATTAAAAAAAATTCCTTAAAATATTAATAATTATTTAAATAGTTATATTTGGATTAATGAAATTGATTATGAATTAAATAATTTTACATGAAATACAATGGGTAATTTAATCTATCAACTAGATGAATCTTATAATAACTCATCAAAATGGTTAACAATAATGAAACACGATTAAACAGGAAATATATATACATTTAACAAGTATATTTTCATGTTGATTTCAATAACATTAAGTAATCCATAACACATACATCAAGAATATTTGTTATTTTCATAATATTTTCAGAAAATGTGTTTCATGGATTAAAACTACTTCAGTTGGATATTAAATATTACATTATTAATGGTTGTACATCATGTTATGAATTTTTTAAAAACCCCTTAGGCTGTAAAAATGGAATGAATCTTACTCCTGCGTTTAAATATTATGATGATTTATATGTTTATAAAATTATTTTCAACAAATTTGTTAATGGTATAATTTCTTTTTAAAGTAGTTTAAGAGGTAAAGGTTATTCCTATGTTGTTTAATATTATATGATTTGATTAAAGGTTGAGGATGATGCATTACTTTAGTTGTGTAAGGGGAAACAATAAAATTTAAATCATGCAATAGAATGTACATAGATTAAATCGGTGAGACTCAAACTCGAGACATCACCAATACTCATAAAGGAAAATACCATATAGAATCACCCTAAGATAAATATGTAATGTTGTGATTAATTTTCTTAATTGAACTCATTTATGTTTATGATTTCTTTTGGATATTCATATTAAAATATTTTTTTATCATAATTAATTACATATGAATTGAATTTGAGTATGGTGCGTTAATTTATGATGGTATATTGATTGAAACTATTTTAAATAATGTATAATATATTTCTGAATCAGTATCAGTATTATAAAGGTTTATTGAAAATATTTTTTATGACGATTATATATTTGAAAAAACTCTCATTAGTGATACATATAAATTAGATTTTAATAAATCATGAAAAAAAAACTCATGTTATATCTTACAGAGTAATTTCTGGAAGCCTTTTAAATTTAGGTACATCAATTACTAGTTTTTATTTTTTAGATTTAATATGGGTTAGGATTCAACATTAACAAAAGGGAAATGAAATATTTGTTTTAAATAAACACATGATATGTAAATTGATCTTTGAGACCTGTTTTATTTTATCATCTCAATACTAATTTTGACTTGGAAAGCTATTATAATTATTATTTTATGAATGAAATATCAATATAAAAAACACATTTGGTATGTTACATTTAAATGGAAAATATTTATATTATTTTGGAATAAATGTAAAAAAAGTAATTTACCATTCAATTGTTGAATCCAAATAGATAACTTCCATGTCATTTTTTCACAACCATTTTAGATTAAATAATTACATTCTGATTTTATTTTTATATTGATATGATTAAAATTTTGAATGTAATGAACTAAGAAATTTATATTTATAAAAATACATTCTAATAACATATAACTAATAATAATAAAGATAAAGATAATATTGTTAGATATATTTTCCCAAAAATAAAAATAAATAAATGATTTATTTAATCATAAAAAATGTTGGATGATATATTTACTAAACCCATGAATTTAAATAATTTATATAAAACAATTTTTGACCATGTAATTTTTTATATATAAATAAAATTCTAATTTTGGTGAGGAGATTGATTGAGATTATGTGATACATATGTAAACTAGTTTTATTAATGGCATGAATATTATTAATTCACGATTAATTATTTATTTGAAAATAATTACATTATTCATTGAAAATAATTACATATTTAAATGGTTACATAATCCTTCAATGTATTTATATAGATTTTGAAAATATATTAATTTATGGGATACCATGTTATTAGATTGATATAAATTTTATGGTTAATATTTATCCTAGTAATCAATTTGGGGGTTCATTCAACGATAAAAGTATAATTATAATTTTTCTATTCAATTGTATTAATGAATATTTCACTAAACCAAACCATTTTTAAATACTATTTATTGTTGATCAATTTTAAAATGGTGGAACATTTTTTTGAATTGAAATTTATTTTTCAATTAACCAATGTAGGAGAATAAAAAATAAAAATTAGTATTATTTTTTATAATTTAAATAATTATAACATCATAGAAATTATATTATTTTTCTTCATTGATTTTTAAATTATTTTTTCAAAATAGTGAACAAAAATGAGTGAAAATTTGAAAATCTTAATAAGTTACACTAATAAGTGACCATGGGTGAAAATATTACAAATTATTGATTTGACTACAAGATAAATTGATGTGATCGCATGAATAAAAAATTAACTAACAACATGAACAAAAATTATGTGCCCCCTTGAAAAAATTACATGATTGAATGAGAAAAAAATGATTTTTCCACGTGAGATAATGAATTTACTACATAAAAATATATAGTGACCATGTGGTCAAAATGAAACATGCACATGAATAAAATTAATTTATTACACCTAAAAAGTAACATACTTCATGATCATATATGATTTCACTATATAAATATAATTTTACCACAATAAGAAAACATAAGTGGAAGAATTAAGATTAATATTGTGTCCATTTTTTATAATTGGAAAATGTATTGAAAATAATTTATTAATAATCTGTTTTTAACATTATACTTTTCTTATATATTTGTTCAATACGTGATTTCTTTTTTGGAAGTATTATATTTTTAATAACTTCATGTTTTTTTAACATGTTTATGTCTATTAAAATATTCCTAAAATAAATATATATTATTTAACTTGAAAAGAATTATATCAGGAATAATGTTATGTATAATAAAATACTTTTCATTTGGATTTATGTTTCAAATTATCATTATTTTAAAATGTAATTTATATTTTATTTAATACATAATTTGAATAAATTATCTAGGTATCATTATTGTTTTATTTGATGGGACACTATTGTTTATGATAATTATACGATTAAAATATTTTATTTATTCTTCTTTAGAATTGTATATCATGATATATATATATATATTATCATTGTAACCGATGTTGGTAGGTTTTCCATGAACGTTCTAGAATGATATAACATGATTCATTTTGAAAGATAAAATACCAAAAACTGAAACCCAGAAATATTATATGTAAAAATAAACTCTATAAATATATAGATGATGGAAATAGTTGAGGTGAAAAGTATACAGAGTTGAGGATTCTCCATAATTGTACAAATGTGACATCATTTTTTGATCAACAATAAATCCCTTACAAACTAAAATAATTTCGACCTTTGTTGATAGATTTTGAATTACATCCTTATATTTCATAATTATTTGAATTATTAGGGTTGTATGATTTTACATTATCATGTTCATTTCGTGTTTGAATAAATCTAATGGGATATACTTAAGATTAAAATTTAGTATTATGGGCAATGACTCTAAAAAAAATACAAATATTGGGTTTTTCATTCATGTTGGAAAAAGTTAGGAACTGTTTGGGTGGCACCTATGTTTAAAAGTTACGTTTTGGTTTAGTCCCTTAGGGTGAAAGTCAATGATATTGTATTGGTACTCAAGGATGAAAAAGGCTTCTTTGATATAGTTATAATAGTTATAATATGACCCAACAATCTTAGTACATGATAGAAATTAATTATAATGTACAATCCATTATATACAATCTAATATAAAATATTTCTTTTCGATATATTGTTTTTACCACCACATTAGTATTATATCTATTATATTAAAATCAATATTCATTAATACTTCTAAAAATAGAAAATTGTCCCCTTTGATATTTTACTACATACTATTTTGAAAAAAAACCTCAAACCTATTGTATAAATCATAAAATAATGAATCTAGTGTAATAAATAAATTTTTGTGTTTTTATTCTGATTTTATATCCATTTCACTCCTCCAATCCCTGAAATATTGAATTAATTTATACCTCATGTGTGTATGTGGAATACCTCCACCATGCATATATATGATTAATATTTTATCTCCAAATTTCATGGTTTATATAATGAATGATTTAGTTTTAATATTTGTTAATTATGAAATTATTTATCTTATGTAATTATAAAATCTCATCAACCATCGTAGCATCCCATTCAATGGAAAAGAATAATGTCATCTATATGTTTATGTAGATCACAACCACGAAATGATATGACGCATGTTACATTTTTTATTTTATTTTAGTATAATAAGGATATATTACATTAACATATAATATGTTAATGATATAATAAACATCCTATAATGGTGAATTGTTTTTTAAATTTCTTTCATCTAATCGATTTTATTTATAGAATGATCACTCAAACATATATAAAGACTCATATCTTCATGTAGTGGTATAATTCATTTTTCATAACATCATTAAATGAATGTATATATAATTATATTTAATTATTATAAATTAAAAATGATTCATGATTATGATTCCATCAATAAATCGACCAGGAATAGTTGATAGGGTCCAAAATGGCCTCACTGAAAATTATATGAATAATTAAACAGTTAACTCCCAGAAATAAAGATTTTAAGAAATATATTTTTTAAAAAAATGGGTGTTAAAATGATTTAAGATAATAATATATGATATTATAATTATATTAATTGTTATGTGATAGAGTAATAATAATAATAAAATAATTATATTGGATATTGACGAACAAACGAATCAAGTAATACATAAACTAGGAGATTATTATTTTGAAACTATATCAATGAGACAACGTCGATGTTTTAAACATATTATTGTAAAAGGGATTTTTATATATACCATTTTATATTTTATATCCTCGATACATATATATTAATTTAATTAAATGATAAAATATAAATTATTTCACACACAAGTTTTTTGATTTTAATGTAACCAATATCGTAAGGGTTTCATTATCTCAATATAACTTCATTGGAACATATATATGGTCCTGCACCCAGCTTATTTTATTATATGTATCTAATAGTGATATGATATTTTTATCATTAATCTACTTATATTAATGTTATTTAAATATTAAATTTATTTTATTTATTTTATGGGTATTATTACTCAAATTTTATGAATGTTGTTGGGGTTTTATGATACAATCCCATTTTTAAAATGATTATAAGCACTTAAATATAATATTATTAAATTATTTAATTTATCTATAAATTTTTTTTTCCTTATTTATTTATACATATATATATATATAATTCATAATTTTTATTTCCCAATCTTATTATCTCGACATTCTCTATTTCAAAAGAATGTTTTTATTGAAAACATAAATGTTTTTCAACTCTTCTCATAATGATTTATTCTATTTTGGTAAGTTAATTTTAAAAATCATGAAATATAATATTATTCTCAAATTATTTTGTGAAATCATATTTAAGAATATTAATACATAAAAAATATTTTCAATTCAATATTGGTTCCTTTTAAAACTGAGTTATATTTTTACAATGGATTTATTATGTTTTTAATGTAAAACAAAAGGAGAACAATTTGCTTTATCAGATGTACACATTTATTTGATGATCCAATAACATGTGCCTATAGATATATTGGGAAAAAAATATATAATATTTAAAAAAGTATTAATAAAAATATGAGATTTCAAAAGGAGATCTTTATTTTACATATGAAATATATCAAAGATATTTTAAATCATTTTTTACCTATGATAACATCTACTGTGTTTTTTATTATTTTATGGGGATATGATCTAATGATTTAACATAACTAATTATATATATGATTTATGATAACAATGAGGAAATATTTATAAAAACTTTTTTTATGACTACAATGAGTATATGGGAGGATATCCATATAGAAAAACAAGTATACACATGTGGTATTCCAGAGACCAAAAAATGTACACAGTTGTATAACCCAAAAGTAAAATTTTATGAAGGCCTTTTTGCTTACACGTGAGAGGATTTTCCAATAAATGTGATTATATAATAGTTAATGACAATAATATATAAAGTAATCATAGTACAATATTACACCCTTGTGGCTTATTTTATATAATTACATTATGATTCATGACTTATTAACATCCATTATTTATGTCATGGATCATGAGTATTATATATAAATTATTATTTCTGATTTTAAAATTTTATTCTGACATTATCTTATCCATTTTCTCATGTTATCATTTAAATGGTCCACTGATTCATATCTCCCTCTTTTACCATTAATGTTAATCTAAGAATCCATTAAATTTTTTTTCCTTACCCGAATGATATAAAAATGTGTTTATATATGATGTGTTAATGTAGGGTTAACGTTGACAAGATATTTTATGGAATTTATTTATTTATTTATTATTACTAATTGGCTACATATAACTATTTTTGAAGACACTAAACCAATATAATTTTATCAATTGATAATAATTATATATAATGATTAGTACTCTATTATTTTCTAATATTTATTTATACAATTTTTGGGACATTTATAATAGTGTTATTGAAATAATTAGTTATTTTGGAATCTAGGATAAAAAAATTAGTCTAAAAACATAGGATAATCATTATTCTATGAAAAAAACCAATGATATAGAAAATAAATAATTTTTTTCATCGAAATTAAACCCCAGTCTAAATATTGGAATACTACTGAACATTTTGTTTATATTAACATTGGGGTAATGACTCAAATTGTGGATGATTTGGTATAATTTTATCAAAATAATCATACAATGATTCAGTCTAAATCATCACCCAATTAAAGAATCTACAAGTAGATATTTTTAGAAATTTTAATTTTCATTATAAACATTTATGAAATAATTTAATATATTATGAAAATGGATAACCAGGGTTAAAAATATTATTTGTTTCATTTATTAGATGTTACGATGATTTAGACATCTTATAAATATTTTTTTCATAATAAAATGACTACTTAATACATTTATTTTTTCTTTTACTACACATGTATGTTTTAATTAGTGAATTTAACATTATTTATATTTGATAACAATGAATGTGATATAAGATTCAAGGATTACACTAATGAGAATAAATTATAGGGGATATATAATATAAACATATATAATTAGTTATGACCATTTATATGAATATACTTTAACTACTTGGTCATTCATGTGTTTATAAATGAATCAATAAGGGAAAAGTGGTGTTACAAGAAAACAATATAGAAATAACGACATGGTTTCCTATATTTTCATAATGTGGAAAAAACCATGGAAATATATCAATGGAAAAGGAATCATTTTTTTGGTGGAATGTTTGAATAAAGTATCAAATTTCATAGTAAAATGGATAGGACATATATTGGAAACATGCGTATCTTAAACTAAAATTTCTATGTTTACTTCACAATATGTATCAATCTTTAGAACTACCTGAGTTAATTCCATAATCAATGATGTTACTTGTAGTCCATATAAGTGAATATTTAATACTAATTTTTATAACCCCTCTATTAATAGGGATCCATACCATTAGTGAAATGATGGGATATGAATAATGATCAATGAAGACCTCCTCAGACAAGCTACTATTTGATGAAAAGGAGTGAGGGATTATCAAACAAAAAAATAATATAGATGTCCATCTCTGAATAATGATTTAATATAGATAAAATAATATAACCAACAAATCTTGATCATAATGAATAATATATACAAGAATATGAATGTAATGTTAAATAATTGTACCAATGTCATAAAAGAATCTAAAAGTACCAAAATATAACCTCAATATAAACTCAAAGCCTAAAATGAAAATCAACACTTTCACAAGGTACAACTATCTAGATTGTCAACCAACCATAATCCATATACATGTAAAAATTTAAACATCTTCATTAGGTGTCCATAACAAGTAGACTAAATATGATCTTTTTCAGATCCATACATGAAAATGAGAAGAAATATCACTACAACATAGTAAATAATGAATGGATCCTAAAAATCACTAATTTTTTTATGAAAAATTATGGTCAGAATTGGGGGTATCTCTTGAGACATCATAAAAAGGTAATAATATATTATCCACCAAAATATATTATTGATGTTTCCCCAATAACACTTTTTCACAAGTATATTGATCCCTCCCCAATATCACACACACTAAACCATCTATCTCGTATACTCAACATGAGTTAAAGTACAATATATAATAAAAAACACCTCATGAATCACTTAATCTCATTATCACCTCCACCTATAGATATTAATATAGAATATTTATTTTGGCCACCATTGATCATCTGTCATGTTTTATATGCCAATCAATTATAGCATATTGAATAGAAAATTATTATTATTATATTATTATTATTATATTAGGAGATATATGTATGTTAAATAAATATACTATATTGTGACAAAATAATAAAATATATAGTTGTGTAAAACCTAAGTACACCAAAATGAAATAATAATCCAAAATTAGAGGATGTGGTATAAGTAAAATTCATTTATCTATCATTTATAACATATATTATGTTTGAAAAACCCCTATAGTCCAATAGGATTCCATTTCCCTAAATTATGGGTGTTATAGAATATGAAATCACTTAAAATAACGGATATATATATTGTTCATATCCATCAATAATGGTAATTACCAAACATTAGACTGGGCAAAAATTATTATCTCTCAGACACTCTAATGCCAATTCTAGGGTCTAGTAATCTAACGTAAACTCCTACAATAACATTTTAATGGAATTAATGGTCCATTCACAACATTAATGGATTGAGTTCATGGATATATTGAAATGTAATTTCTCTATTTATATAAACCGGAGATAAATTTTTTTTCTTCTTATATATTCATACTCAATGTTTTTATAGCCTATTCACTAAAAAATACCTATCATATATTTAAACAATGACATAATTTTTTCTATAGTGAATCACACATCACAAATTATACTATCAAATTTCATGAATGTCCAATCATCTAATGAATATATTTCTAACATTTAAAAAAATTATTACGCCAAATTCCTCAAAAATCTTGATTTTAGCTTGTAAACTACACAAAAAATACATACTGATTTCTCAAAGAACATGGGACTTTAGAATCATAAAAATGTTAATAATAGAAGGGTTAATTTAATTATATTAGAAACCACCCAAATATGATCACCCCCATGAATATAAACAAAAAGATGTATAATGAATGGATAGAGGGTCTTCCAAAAGATTATTATCTAGACACCTCTAAAGAATATCTTCTTTATAAGAGAAGGACAATCCCAAAACACAAATAAAGATCTAATTAATGAAATTTATTTAAAAGGTATGAATATAATAAAATAAATCTATACAAACCTAGGGTGTATCTATGACTCATGTTCATAGGTTTTGTCATATATTTTACCATTTCCCCATAAGACATGTACTATGGGATGAAAATTCTTCAGAATACATTCTCTTTGTTGACCATATCTTGACTAGATTATATATTAATGTTTCATCACCATGAACATTGATTTCACCCAAATAAAATACATTAGAGTATTTATTAAGATACTTGAACTGTTAAATTTCCTTAAGTAGAAAATAATTCTCACTCATATGTGGTGGAAATTATAATTATTAGACAATCACTAAATTCTACTAGATCACCTTGAAATTCCCAAAAACGCATTGTGATATCTTAATTCCCAGATAAAATAATCACTACACATGAGGTGAACTATGCTTCTAGAATAGTCCATCTAAAATATTAAACTCTATATGAATCCCCATATACTATATATATTATTTCTGATGATCCCAAGATTCCATATTCTATATATGAATTACTTTCCCAATTTTATTGAATCATAGTAGCAATTATAAAATGACAGTTACATGAAATCCTACCCTTTTCTAGAAAAGTGGAGAAGGCAATGGGTTTCAAAACTAGTAATTATATATCCCTATAAAAACTGTGTATTGAAATTTAATTTATTTATAAAATTATACCAATGGTAGGTACCTCACCCTCAACAATCCAAAATCATGGACATTAGAACATAAATTCTCATGAAGACTCTAGATGGTTTTCTACATCTAAACATAGAATCATTGATTAAAATAATTAATAAGTAAAAAATATTGCTTGAAAATAACATATAAGGCCCTTAATGAACATATATGTGAATTTAAAATCATAATCTATTATAATCATAATCATTAAACCATGATTAATCACCACCACCTCCATATACTACATCGCCAAAATATATGTTGATCTTTACACCTTCATTATTAATAAATGAGTCAACATTTCAATGTTTTAATATTTTATCCATATAACACTATAACATACCTAAAATATAGTAATATAGTATTAAAAACCCTCAAAATATACTCCTACATCAATATTGGATAATATAATTACTATATAAATCCTCAGGAACCATGATGTTCATCTATCACCTATTGGTAGGAAAAAAAATTGTAGACAATCATTGATATTGAATTCATCATCCCATGATATCAAAATAGAAAAATCATTTCCTGATAGAAATGTTTATCATCAGAATTTACCACTAAGTTTCATTAGTGGAAAATGTGGCTAACCACCATATGCAACATGGAAGGATCAACGTAGACATTTAAAACAAAACAAATTTAGGATCATCGATTAAAAAATATTATATGTATCCCTATAAACCAAAAAATTACTAGAAATCCACCTCATTATTCCACACGTAGTACACCTCCACATTATAAACAATATATAATTACACATTAATCTAATAAAATCATCATATTTAAAAAAAAATATGTCACATTATAATGACCCAAAAATATATTTTCCATGAATTTTTATGACTCGTTAGAGTTGCCAAAAAATCAACACAGGAAATTATTCCATACCACATAATAAACATCATAAATCACTTCCCATTGATTCAGAAAATTGAAGACTTGGTCCTCTATTAATTTAATCCATCGTCTTCCGCCCATGAAAATTCCACATTGGCAGTGGACAATGGTCCATATATTCTGACCTATTATAACCAAATATCATTCATAAATAATTTTGTATTTATAAAACATAAAATATTACACTCCATCATCAAAATAAATTTATTGTGATGAATATTTACAATCATATTGGTACATATTATGTGACCCAAGAAACTAAAATTCTCTTATACATTATGATTATACAAAAAAAATATTTTATGCATCATGATAATCCAAAAAAAAACAGAACTGTAGCTTTGGGAAAATGAAGAACTAATGTATTGAAAACAACTCCATTAGATTAAAAAAAATTAAACAATAGTTATTCAATAAAATAAAATTGATGATTTTAATGTTCATGGATAGTATAGGGGTCAATATATGATATATTATCTTTATTCATTTCTCATAATAGATTTCACGACCATGAGAACCTCATTACTCTATAATGTTAATGGGTAATTAATGTTGAATAATTTATTAGATAATAGATTGACCCTAATGTATTAAATTATAAGAAATTATATTCCTCGGTGAATGAACATAATGAACAAGAAACTCATAGTTTCAGATCATCCCAAAAAATATTCTGTCTTCAATAAACTCCTAAAATGTTCTACAGATGCTTAGTGTGCTCCCCCTAAAATATATATATCAGGTTGATGTAATATATAATTACCAAAATGTTTTTTTCACGAAAATATTTTAACACTACATTCATAATTTTTAATGAATAGATTTTGAGGTCTCAAAAAACAAAAAAATATTAATACAACTCATAATGACAATAATGGCATTAAAAACTAGTCTCTAATATATCATTATCCCTTACTTTTTTCATATGATATCTTGAAAATATATGATATTATTAAACCAACTCTATACATTTATAGGATTGAATAATTCCTCAACCTGCATTACATTATATTATGTCGTCACCTACAATATATTTTTGTGTCAGTAACTAATACATAAATATATAATGGAATTCATCATCATTTTGATCGCAATCGAGGAAATAAAAATTGGCATACTTGAATGAATACATACTCTTGGAATTAGATTAGTTATATTCATCCACTTATCCCAAAACATGTAATGATTTTTTATTTATGGGGACATTTAAATCAATGAATCACCGTGATATATTTAACTTTTTAAATAAATCTACAATCAATTGGATAAAACAACGACCTATTTATGCAATATATTTATGTACTCATCCATAACCATTTGAAATTAATTATTAAACCTCTAATGAAATTTAAATATACTCATATATGTATATAGAAAATGTTTTTAATTTTATTTGTCCAATCCATGGGAAAACCAGCCCATGGTCAAAGAAAACTCCATATACATATTTTCAAACATGATTTTCATCTAGATGTATTCAACAATATGTTATACAGAATACAAATTTTTTATTCCATGGAATATTTTTTATGTTATAAAAAAAATTATTGGATGTATATTTCAGTATATAATTTCCCTAAAACTATCTTAATATCTATTTATAATTTACAAAAAGGTTTCATAACCATTAATTGGAATTTTCAACCCAAGGTAATTGAAGGTCTCCCAATATCATATACTAGATAATGAAATAGACATTATTAAATGATGTTGTTAGATACTTTTAAATCAAACAATACATTTTCCCTACTATAAAAAATTAAATTGTTACTCAAATTGAAGTCAACATCACCTAGAAATGGAATATTCCGTGAATGTATGTTAAATTTTCCCTCATCGTGACCTCTCAATCCATAGTGATGACCTCCTCTATAGCCCAATAGTGATCTCATAGAAAGGGGAGTATAGTAGGGTTATCATAAACCATCCTCTTATCTCTTATAATGATCATAGGATATATCACCCTACTACTACATCCATAGTTGGTAATTCTTCAATGAATGAACATAAATAGAGCTACTAGGTACATGAATAATACTTAAGAAGAATTTTGTACTCCCACTAAAAATGACCATATTCTATATAAGAGAAAAATTTAGGGTCCCATGGAAGGGTACCATGAGTCACATGCCCATGTAAAAGTAGATAAAAAGGGGAAGAACATTCATATATATATAAATATGGTTTTATATTGAATCATTGGATACATAGGAAAATTATCTAATACATATATAATACTACGAGTAACCCTGTGGGGGATATTCAAGACTTGAATAACATCCTATCAATAATATATTATATTTCTTTTATATAAAGATAAGAAGGAAAATTAAATGGAGTTAGTCAGAAGGAGAGAGATATATATATATATAATGCTAAATTTAAATGCCTTAAACCCAAATACTCTTTAAACAACTAGTCCAAATCATATATATTAATGATAAAAAATGGATTATGAACTCATGTATTATTAAACAACAATAAAAAAATTTATTAAGTTCATTATATAATAATTCTCTTGTAGCCTGTAAATGAAACACAAATTAGAACTAATATCAATACTTCTTCTATAAAACTGCATACTCCTTGTGATCGTTGAGGAAGGAAAATACAAACATGTAAACATCCAATTTAGAAACCATACACACCAAAAAAACTATGTTACTACTATGAATATTGGTATAATATAAGGTTATATCTAACTCTTCTAACAATTCAAATTAAAAAGAATTAGAAAAAGGCCCCTCGTAATTTTTCATACTATAGCACAAAAACTCTATGTCTATCATCGTCAATGGTCCTTCATCACCTACATCATATTTTGGATAATCATAATGAACATCTTATTGACCATAATCATCATGAACCTAAGAATTATATTGACCAAGATCTACACCATGATAAAATTGTTAGGGTCTTGTAAACTAGGAATATTGAATAGTTATAATATGTAATAAATGATTCACGCAACACCTATGTATAAAAATAAAAATAAAAAAGTAATAAATGATGCATTATATTTTCCTATGTCATGACACAAAAACTAGTTTAACCATTATTGGTATGCTTAATAATAATTTTTATCCATACATCTGATGATATGATTCCCCAAAATACTATTTCCTAGTTGGATACCATTGACGACATCACATAAAAAGCCTGGATAGCATTGTATCTTTAATAACCCATATTTTCCTCCCAATTCTCTACCTCCATTCTCCATACATTCACCCAACCCATCATTTTATTCCTATATTCCAAAACCCTCTCCCACAAATTGATCCCCTCTTGAAACAAAAAAAGTTGAAACGAAGTTAGTGATTCAAAAATTCTCCCCCTTATAGGACATGAGTATAAAAAATCATAGGGGAAAATTTTTACACAAATATGGGAAGAATTAACAGCAATAAATATTAATGAATTGTAATTAATGTTTTAACATTAAAAAAATATTTTAAAAATAAATCAATTAACATTTTTCAAGTATGTAATTTCACAAAACTAGAAATTTTTTATAAAAGAATTTAAATGTACCAAAAATAAGAACATTATAAAACCCTATGATTTTATAGTATGTCTATTCTAAGTACAAAATCATTGATAGATTATGTTTCAAGAAACACCATGTTTAAAACCACAATGTAAAACTAAATAGTAACATTGAAATTGGAATAGTAATATGACTATTATGAATAATATTTTCCCATTAGAATAATAACATTACTTATTAATGTATAAGTAAAATTTATATATCTCATAAATAAAAATATGATATTATAATATCATTGAATTATTAAATATGTATTATAGAAATTATAATTTATGTTTTTTTTGTTTTAGTAAAATAATAATGATTGAAAAACATTTATAATTTATATTCAAAATTAATAGAAAATTTGATTATTTAAATTTGATTCATAAATTAATATTTTTTACATTATTCATGTAGGATAATTTTATAAGTCAGTATTTAATCTATCAATATCTCTCAAAATAAGTTATAATAATAAAAATGATTTCTTTCCGGATAAATGATGATTTTATTTAAAAAAGAAAATTTTAATAATATAAAAATTAGTTTCATAAAATTTATTTTATTTTGAAATCTAATGATAGAATAATAATAAGGGATAATTTGTATTTATTTTTTAAGAAGTATTTGAATTTTTTGTGGATAGTCAAATAAAGTAATTTACTGGGTTTTACATTATAACTAAATAGTTAAATTATTGAGTAATAGATGATGTAAGGATGATGTAAGAACACATTTTATAGAGATATAATTATCTAGTTACAATATGCTTTTAAAATAATCATCACTATTTATATTATTGATCTAAAATAATAATTAAAAATATTAATTAAAAAAAAACTCTCTCGAACACTATCAATACGACCCCTCCAACCCCTTAACCACATACATTATAAGACTTGATTATTGTTAAAATTATTCCAAAATACATTTCCAATCTTCAATGAAATATCAATGATGTAAGGGTAATGAAAATGTACATGGTTCCCAAGAAGAAAATATAAATGAGGCCAAATCCCCTTTCTTCCCTTTTAGTTTTTTTGTTTCCTTATCGTATCTTATCCTCTCCAATTCAATGTGGAAAATAAAATTTGATATCATAAATATATTATATGTTTTTTATGATAATTCAATATCCTTAAGAAAATATCATTAATTCTCCATTAATTTTTTAAATGAGAACATCACCCGTGATATACCGATAAACCACCTTTATAGAAAAAGCGTTTTCATATTACATTTCCACCTTAATGGAATATCTTAAATTCATTATTATGGTTGAATAAGATTATTTTATACATAATATATGTAATATTATTTTTTGTATCTAATAAATTAACATAATGTAAAATTAAAAGATAGAAGCTCATGATGGTCATAAAAATAATAAAAATCAATTAACATATTTAAATATAAAATTTTTCTGGTGAATCATAATTTAAAAAAATAAAAAATTATATATTATCCTATTTAAAATTAAATATGTTATTTAATACTTAATAATTTCACTTATATGGTAATTATCCCTATTCGACAAGAACTACGAAATTTTTTCCCAGTGGAACATATCATAAAACCATGAAATGAACTCTCCCTGAACAAAAACCCTAATAATTATAACTCATAAAAATTTCCATGAATGAACATAAAATAATAATAATAAATAATATATATACATAATAGGATTTAAATTTATTAATTAATTAATCTAATTTGAATAATTCAGACATTATTTATAGCTGTAGAACACTTTCAGATATATGGTAATGGGTTTGTCATGTAACTTTTATTTATTTGAGATATTCCACTTCTAATACATATTTATTATCATTATTATGTATAATAACCATTTATATATCATATAATTAATCACTTTACTTATAGAGAATTAAATGATTCATTTTCATATTATTTCTTTTATTCTGAATATAGTCCATCTTATTACAAACTGGTATTTGATTTTTTTTAAAAAATTTCCAATATATGGGATAATATATTATTAATGATTATATCATTAAATTATTTTTTCTGAAAATTCCTTTTATTATATTATGTCTTATTTCCTCTTTATTTATTTATTTATATCTGAGACACATAGTCAATCATTTTTCTAACATGCACACATTGTTTTCAAAATAAAATTTTAATTTTTTTTATCATTGTTTAATGGAAATGTTTTTATTACTTATATAGAATTAGAGGATTTTACAACATTCAATACACTAAAATGTACAGAAAAATATTGTTTCCATATAAGACATTATTTTCAATGAAATTGTTTTATTAGGTAATTTTCAGACTTTTTTAAAAAATAATTTCATTGTAATGTGGAATTTCTCTCAAGAATTTTTTAATGATTTTACAAGATTTTTTAAAATCTTAAAAAACATTTAAAGGATCATATGATCTGTTTTTTAACTATCATGATAACATATAATAATATATTTTAATTTATTATGATTAGTTTGACTTAATATATTTTGACTACATTATTCATATTACATTGGATGGTATATGAATATTTTTCATATTTGTGGAAAATTATTTCATATGGTATAGTAAAAATTAATTTATGTTTTTATTATGTTTCAACCATTTCATAATATTAATACATTATAATTATTATGGGAGTTGTGGGGTCCTTTATAGACCATTGATCTAGAAGTAAGTCTCATGAGTGAAACATGTCACTATATTAGCCGATGTCTTAACAGTTTATGTATGTTGTCTTGGATGATGCCTTGATAATATGTTTATGATGTTGAATATTATTAATTCCCTCATTATGAGATTTTTTATTGATAATACACATTATTATTTGACTATAATAGTATCCATGTTAATGTTTCATTCTCATGTGGTTATTCTTCTGGAATTACGTATTCAAATTTTATTCATGCAAAATTATACAAAAAGTTATGTTTTAATTGAATTATTCTATGTATTAACAATTAATTATGAATTAATTTATTTATTTTCTGTATATTTGTCTCAACTTATTTATTGATCATTTATGATCACCCCATTATAACGATTTATTATTTACTATGATGGAATGCTGTATATTAATTTTAAAATCATGGGAAAATATTTGAGAATACTGGTTCTTCCATGTGATTGATTGTGTTTCATTTTAATTCAATTTTTAATGTAATAATTTTTTCCTATCTAGTTTACCAAATTTTACAAACTATTCATTAGTAATGGATTAAATCACGTATACTTAGTACCAATGTAATAAAGTAAGGCACTGACACTAGTCTATTTGGGCCGAGGTATTAATAGGTCGTACTAGATCATGTTTTGTATAAAACGTGGAAAATATATTTATAAAAATAGTCATTAAATATATATAAAAATATAATTGAATTTTATAGTACTCATAAGGCAACCAAACATATGAATTTGATATTAGATATAGAAATTTTTTTAGAGATTCACAAGAATTATAATTCAATAATATAGTATATTGTATACCATTGTTTATAAATGGTCCTTATTATATATAATAGAAACATTATCAAATAATGTCATCCATTTATGGATTTAACTACTATGAAATCTAATAATTTTAGATCTGGAAAACTACTAGATCTGATCAACTCATATCTATATTTGGAGATTATAATCATGTTACTAGCAATAAAATTACTAGAATTGAGCACCATGATTCAATATATGGTGTAATAATATTAGAGCACTTAATTTTATAGCATCTTACAAAATTTAATAGGACTAAAACCCCTAATTAGCTATAAATAAATTACTTTCTTCAATAAGATATTCATTGTTTTGGGATATGTCCAATGGTATAGGGTTTCCAATATAGTTTATCGTCTCTTAGGGGATAAAGGTAAATAGTGATTACAAATTTAAAATACAATAGAGTGTGATGAAATTTAAAATATTTAATCAAAAGAATATAATGAAATATTATTGGAAAAATATTTCCCGTATGAAAAGTGAGAAGACATAGAGAGAAATATTTTCAGTTTGAAACAAAATTATGTTGAAATTGTTTCTAATCATGAAGAAAATTTGTAAGGTTTTTGTAAAATTTTGTGAACTCTATACATAATGAATAGATAAATATTGACCATTTTATATTTGGTATTAAACCAATTATTCAAATTTAAATAGTCTCAAAAACAATCTCTACATATGCGGATATTGAATCATGTTTCATTAATGTGGAGAGATAATTTTACAAGGTGTATGTCTTAAAAGTAATTAATGATAAGAAGTCTGATTTTGAGAAGTCTAGAAAATAAAATAAAGAAAATGGATAAAAGATCAAAATTAGATTCTTTCTTTCATCCATTTTATTTATCTAATTTTCTAGAGTTTTCAAAATCACACTTCTTGTCATTAATTACTTTTAAGACATATGTCTTGGAAAATTATCTCTCAGCATTGATGGAACATGATTCAATATCCTCATATGATGATAAATATTGACCATTTCACATATGTTTATAACCCAATTATACAAATGTCAATAGTCTCCAAAACAATCTATTCATATGAGGATATTGAATCAGGTTACATAATTGTGGAGAGATAATTTTCCAAGATGTATGACATAAATGTAATGAATGATAAGAAGAGTTATTTTGATAAATCTAGAAAAAAAATAAAGAAAATGGATGAAAGAAAGAATTTTATTTTGATCATTTAATAAATGTAAAAGGAAACAACATGGAATATTCCTATTGTGATTTCATGTTGATAAAATGTGTTGAGAAAAAAATTCAATATTCCCATTATTTTTTGCGAAATAAAGATATCGTAACTGTGGAATTATACCACTGTTATGAGATGATACACTATTCAAATCAACTTCAAACAAATCCTATAAACATTCAATTGAAAAGGTCATGGAAAAAAGGCAATGCATATCGAGCCAAATCATATATGGTAGAAGTTCCAAATGATGTTGTAGTAGGTAAATTTACTATCTTATAATATTTATCTACATATTTATTCGATAATAGATAATTATACTATTTTGTGTCATCAGTATGTTAGACAAAATGTTGATATTTCCAATTAACACAAGCAATCGATTTTTTAGTCAAAAGTTGTAGTGAACAAATATTATCGAAAATGTAATGCACTGACCCTAGTTACCCAGAGTCGGTGCATTATTACATTAAATTGGCATGATCACAAGAAAGATCAAATCTCAAAAGACCGATTGGTTTATTAGCCTTGGAAACACTAGATATATTCATAATGTTTTACATTACATCACAAAGTTAAAAACTACTACAACAACATAGTCTTCATATTCCACACACATATACCCACATACTATCCCTGTAGGTCATTTATAATTTACTTCTTCACATCCTGGGAAAAATAAAACATAGACAAGGGGTGAGCTCAAATGCCCAGTAAGGATAACAATATAGCGGAAACTTTCAAAAATAATCATAAACATTTAAGGCAATGTATATCTAAAACAAAATCCTTTTAAACATGAACTTAAATATAGTATGGCAAAAGAAAAAAATGAAATAATTCCATTTACATATTCACATGGATATTCTACTAATCGAATAATCACATGCAATATCAATAACCACTTTCATAATGATGGAATGCATAATGCCAGACTATCATAACCACATAGCCAAGGCCTCGTGCCAAGACTACAAATAGGATTTTGTCAAGGCCTTGTTCCAAGACACTAGTTTGTCTCATGATACCTACTGATGCATCAAGGATCTATAGTAGGCTCCACTCGTCACATATTAAGACCAATGCATTCCCATATGAAAAGGTTTAAACATAACATAAACATTCGTATTAAAACTAGCATACAAAATTTCAATACTTTTATCATAAACTATGAATGGTATAAAAATAGCACATCCACAGTCAAACATATCACAAAACCTTAAATAAAATATATAAGTTTTGTATCTTAATAAATCAACTACAAATAAGCATAAAATCCATCAAAGGATGTTGACATAGATGAAATCAAAACTCTTTTTAGAGAAATATCTCTTTCTATTATTGAAATCATTTAAGAGTCATATATTTATAAAATAAAACATTTTCTTTGAAAATATTCTTATAACTTTGTAAGGGAAGCTTTTCCAATTTTATAACGGCGGAAAATAGATGCACCCGCCGTATAAGTTAAAAAAACATTCTTAACTTAATTTTGTCGAAAAGGTTAAAAAGCACCTTGTTTGGAAAACGTTGGAAAGATTCCTTTATAAACCTCTTATAAAAAGTCAAACAAGGGTATAAATGACTTTAACCCATATTCTTTTAAATAGTAAAATGTTTTGGAATTCATTTTTAAGAAACATGGATGTGGATGATAAAGTGATCCCAGTAGATTATTACGTATAAACAACCTCGGATAATGAAGAGATTGTGAAATAACCCTTATCTTGTACTTTTCCATGGTTGCGGTAGGTTAACCTCCTATATAATGGTGAAATAATTGTTATTAAATTATACAGGAATCATATATATTAATATGATATCATATATTATCTTTTAACATTGATTTGTTAATAATATCTTTGAATTATCGTCGTTTCGGGTGTTAACTTACTCGTTTTCTTTTATATGTTTTGTTACATAAGCCATGTTTTTCATGGATAGGTTCTATATTTTTCATATAAAGAATGATATCAAGTCCTTAAACATAATTTTTCAATCATCAAATGATAATTATACTTTAATGGATACGATGGAGAATGAATCTCATCGCGTTCGTGGAGACGGTAGTCCGTACGTACGCACGAGTGACAATATCATTATTTTGATATTAAAATAATATATAAATTGATGGTATATCATATATAAAGAATAATTAATATGTTATATTTATTATTTACATGAGTTACACATCATTATTATACCCATCCAAAAAATAATATATTGAATAACAATTACACCACGACGTGGAGACGGTAAGCCGTACGTACGCATGTATGGTGACATGTTATTCAAAAGGGTGGATATAATACTGAATATGGTTGTATCATATTTATAATAATATCATAGTATATATATTATAATGGAGTTATTATTTTAGAATGGTAAAAACAACGGAAGAAGAAGTGGAAGAAGAAAGGAACTTGAAAAGGGGTGGTGAAAACATTACCTCTTCTTCGGGTTCTTCCTTTTGATTTGATAAAAGGGCTCCTTAGGATGGCTTTCTGATCAAAATAAGGCCTATAGGTTGTAGTTAGGGATGTTGGGAGAGTATTTTGGCAGAGTTTTGCCGAACCAAAAGGCTTTGAAAGTTTGAAGAAATGAGAAGGATGAGTGCCCTTTTATAAGAGGGGTGAGGGGCACCTTTGGAAAAGCTAGAAATATTAATTTATAATAAACTCATATTCGTTTTCTAATGGATTAAAAGTTGATTATTAAAATGTTAAGGTGGGTATAGGTCTAAAACAATTCAACCAATATAATTTAGATAGGTTTGGGTTACTATATTAACCTTATCTTTTCGTTTTAACTCTTAGTTAATTAGTTTGACATTTACCATGTCACTTTGTATTTTTATAATATATAGTTAATAAACATACTATATACATCCAAGAGACCCCCAAGTGGTCCATTAATGATGAGACTATTATTATATAAGTCTCTTTTCAGAACCTTAGATTTTTAAGAATTTAATATCAATTAATAATATAATATTTGTTTTAAAAACTCTTTTATGACAATTATGACACTATTCAATAGTTGATTTTTGTGAAACACATAACAGAATGATTACTTAGATAAAATTTAATTAAATCAATCCTTATATGTCATATTAACCTTTAAAATTAGTGTAATTCAATAAAAGTCTAAAATTATATTTATTTGGGTATTTATAATATCAATTATTCTAATTCTTCACTATTATGTTGATTACTGCATCACCATTGTGTCATAAATAAATTAACGTATTTAATGTCTAAAAATTATAGATAAAATATCATTATGTAGGAAATCTTTTTATATTTCTAATGAATATTTATAGTCTAAAATCCAACATATATATCCCTATGTAACAATTTTTTTTCTAAAAGATATATGCTTGTGTCATTTTTGTATTCATTTTTACTTAATTAAAATTAAGTGTCCCTATCACCTACAAGTGGCTCCATGGGGACCCTAAATCGACCAAAAGATGCCTATGGTCGAACATGTATCAACCAATAATTCTAGGACACGTTTTAGGGTAATCTAGTATTATTATAATATTATTTTTAACCCTTATTTACCGGACATACCCTTAACAATGGTAAATAAAATATTTACCGCAGTAATTATTCAAAATGTCTAAAAATAAAAGTTAGCTATTTAGACAATTTAAACATCCTGATTCCAAATATGGAATCAATTTTTCCAAATTAAAAACACAGAAGTGGAAGAAATTAATTTAAAATTAATTCCTGTTGTTAAAACAAAAAGCGTGTTTTTAAGAGATAATAACTATCAAAAGATTGACACTTGTTTATGTTTGGTTTAAATGTGAAATTATGTTCAATGACCCACATTGTATTACATAGTAAAAATATATTCTAAATATACTTTAAAACCACTCAAATTAATAATTTATCACTATTAATTATATTGATTAAAAAAGTTGTTTTAAATTAAAATTTAGTAATTTTCACTATTCATCAAAATATGAAAGTTATCCGAAAAGTACCAAAATTTCACCTTAGGATAAATTCGATATTCTGAATCCAAAAATGAAGTCCATTTGGAACTATAAAATATATATAATTTCAAAAAGTAGGTATTACTATTCATAATGGCTAGTTCGATTGGTTATGGTGTGTTAGAACTCGGTGTTGCGTACAACACACGCTATTACATTATTCAATGAGAAGCATACCGTAGAAGCTTGGGGTGTTTCATTTTAAATTTTTGATGTCCCCATTTAGTCAAAAAAATTTAAAATATTTTATTTAAAAAGGGTTCACTATTAAAAGTTGATAAAAGTGCAATACTGAAAATGAATTTGTTCTTGCATTATATCTAAGAAACTCATAATATGGATTCTAAAATTATAAGGATTATATGAAGTTTAAAATTTAGTTATTACTATTCATAACCTCTTTTGAATGGCTCTTTTTTGGTAAGTCATGGTGTGATTGAACTCGGTGTTGCATGTAGTGCATGTTATTGAATTATTTTGAAGAAATAACACGCTATGAAATCTTGGGGTGTTACATTCTCCCCTCCTTCAATAAATTGTGTCCTCGCAATTTGAAATTGTTCTTCAAAAATAAAATGTTGAAAATAGAAAATATATTTTTGGTAAAATCAACTTCAGTAATTGGGTAACTAAAATTTAGTCTTAAAATGAGGAAAAGAGAAATGAAAGGGTCACCACGAAATAATGATCTCGATTAGGAGAACATTGGTGGCAATTAGAGACATATAATTGGAGGAAAAACGTAAATATTTATTGGTAGTGATTGAGGTCATCAGTCACAAACAAGTGTAAACTTGAGGTCCTTAAATTCATCAATCTATGATGATTTGAAATACCATCGGTTCAACAAAACATAGGGTATTAGGATAACACAGTTTTGGCATTTCAAAATATTTTAGTTGAAATCCCACATCGAAAAATGAATTAATGAGGCCTCTATTTAAAATAAAGAGTGGAAAGTATGAAAATTACCGAAAATAACACATATTAGCGTTCCATGTAGGAAAATATGGATATGGAAGAGAAATATAACCATCAATTATCTGATGGAGATTGGTAGAGAACATGGCTATGAAAAGGCCAACAATCCCAAAGCCATAAATTAGTGATGATTTAAGGTACCATCTAGGACAACATTTTTGTTCTAAGTTCCTTTTCTTAATGTTGAGGAATTTATTTATGAGATTGGATAAGATCATAAGGAGATATAATTACTTTATAATTAGAGTTTTATACATTAATAAATATCTACCACAAACTCATATTACACTCTAAAAGATAATAGAACATAATTTTTATTCTATTTATACTATTCGTACAGGGTTCCAAAATAAATGAATTTATAATTCATCTACCAGATATTTTAAAAATACTAAATTATTTAATACAGGACATCTCGTGGGCCAGTGGTAGGTGATACACCATTGTCACCCTACGGTTGCGGGTTCAAGTCTCGCGGCCTTTCCGGTCGTGATGGGTTGTCGCCCGACCTCCGGGTTGTCCTTTTATGGCAATCCAAAATAATCCAAACTAGAACTATCCAAAATACTTCAGTCCAAAATTTATATGGAAGGTAAACACAATGAAGATCCTTTTTTTACCACATAATAACATGTGATCACCTTCATCATGTATTCTTTTAAAACACTGCAATATCCTGAATTATCATAAAACCTTATTGATTAGATTCATGATCCCTTATTCCTTATAGAATAATAGATATACTCCTTAAATCCAAAAATTTTGTAAACCCCAACAATGAAGGAATATACAAATCATTAGTCAATTTCAAAGTAGTCAAGAATATCCAATATAATTTATCCAAAACAATCATTTATTATTCTAAAATCACTACCTCGGTATCAGAACCATATTATGGTTTATCATTCTCTCAACCATATATTTTCCAAAAATTTAACCTGCTATTGAGTCAGTTTTCATTGTTCCACACAATCTTAAGTCCATAATGAAACAGTACTGCAGTACAATCCTTATATACTCCATAATTATTATAATAAGTACATTGTTGATACAACACTCAAAATAAATAACCAACATAAGATCTCTAATCATTCCTCTTCATCTGTGGTAGTATCATAACTTGGTTATTATGCAATAGCATCATTTGCGGCATAGTCTGATGACTAGTACATAGGTTTGCATAGTGTCCATACTTTTTGCAAATAAAGCATTGTACATTTGAAACCATTTTATTAACCTTGCTTTCACGTACTTTGTTCCCTTATCCTCCACACTTATAACAAACTCCAATTCCTTTCAGCAAGTTCCAGGGTGTTTCTTTCCACAGTTATCACATAGTGGAAAATTCTTCTTCTCTCTCTTCCCTTTATCCATCTTTCTCTCTTTCATCCTTTTCTTCTCTTGCTTCCCTTCAAATCCATTGGACTCAGTAAACTCTTTACTTATCTTATCAACACATGATATTATTTCATCATATGATGATAATACATGCAAGAATATTTCTCTTATAAATTCTGGCTTAAGACCATGAAATATATGATCCTTCTTTCTCTTTGTATCATGTGCATTGCTGGAGTTATCATTTCTTCTACTAGGCTCCATTTCTAAACAATGGCATACATTAGATTAGTTTATGAATCAAAATACATAATCCCATACTTATAAAACACTTAACATAAATTGAGCTATTTATGGATATAATCCATAAAAATATTTTCTTTGAGGAAGTATATACTCATAAACCCTTCATAATGATTTGTAATGAAAATTATAGTTATCCTAAGAATATCCCCCGAGAGTGTCGTAACCAAGAGTGCAGCAAGGCCCGTTGTCGTGCACCAGTTCCCGTTCGAGTCTAGCTCAAAGCGGTGTTTTCAGGTTTTACCCCAAGGTACATCTGTGCCAGAGCCGCCTCAACCTGCTCGTATCCAGATAGGGATGTATTGCTCGGAAAACTCAAAAAATCTCTACAATACCAATATTCTAGGATTTTCTTCTATATTAATCCTCAAAGTTCATCTTAGGTCTACGTGCTCTAATCAGAATTTATCGAAATTTAGCTTCCAAGGTTTGTACTAAACTTCCTCTGATACCAACTGTAACGCCCCAACCCTTGTTACCTAGAGTCGGTGCATTATTACATAACATTGGCATGATCAAAAGAAAGATCAAATCTCGAAAGACCGATTGGTTTAGTAGCCTTGGAAACACTAGATATATTCATAAAATTTTACATTACATCACAAAGTGAAAAACTACTACAACAACATAGTCTCCATATTCCACCCTCATATCCCCACATACTATCCCTATAGGTCATTCATAACTTACTTCTTCAAATCCTGGGATAAATAAAACATAGAAAAGGGGTGAGCTCAAATGCCCAGTAAGGATAACAATATAGCAAAAACTTTCAAAAATAAACATAAACATTTAAGGCAATGTATAACTAAAACAAAATCCTTTTAAACTTGAACTTCAACATAGTATGGAAAAAGAAAAAAATGAAATAATGACATTTACATATTCACATGGATATTCTACTAATTTAATGATCACATGCAATATCAATAACCACTTTCATAATGATGGATTCCATAATGCCAGACTATCATAACCACATAGACAAGGCCTCGTGCCAATACTAAAAATAGGATTTTGTCAAGGCCTTGTTCCAAGACACTAGTTTGTCTTATGAGACCTATCGATGCATCGAGGAGCTATAGCGGGATCCACCCGTCACATATTAAGTCCAATGCATTCCCATATGAAAAGGTTTAAACATAACATAAACATTCGTATTAAAAATAGCATAAAAAATGTCAATACTTTCATCATAAACTATGAATGGTATAAAAATAGCACATCCACAGTCAAACATATCACAAAACCTTCAATACAATATAGAAGTTTTGTATCTTAATAAATCAACTACAAATAAGCATAAAATCCATCAACGGATGTTGACATAGATGAAATCAAAAATCTTTTTAGAGAAATATATCTTTCTAGTTTTGAAATCATTTAAGAGTCATATATATATATAATAAAACATTTTCATTGAAAATATTCTTATATGTTTTTAAGGGAAGCTTTGACAATTTTATAACGGTGGAAAATAGCCGCACCCGCCGTATAAGTTAAAAAACATTCTTACCTTAATTTTGTCGAAAAGGTTAAAAACACCTTGTTTGGAAAAGGACGGAAATATTCCTTTATAAACCTCTTATAAAATGTAAAACAAGGGTATAAATGACTTTACCCCATATTCTTGTATATATTAAAAATGTTTTGAAATACATTTTTAAGAAACATGGATGTGTATGATAAAGAGATCCTAGTAGATTATTACGTATAAACAACCTCGGATAATGAAGAGATTGTGAAATAACCCTTACCTTGTAATTGTACTTGGTTGGGGTAGGTTAACCTCATGTATAATGGTGAAATAATTGTTATTAAATTATACAAGAATCATATATATTAATATGATATCATATATGATCTTTTACCATTGATTTGTTAATAATATCTTTGAATTATCGTCGTTTCAGGTGTTAACTTATTCATTTTATTTTATATGTTTTGTTACATAAGACATGTTTTTAATGGATAGGTTGTATATTTTTTATATAAATAATTATATGAAGTCCTTAAACATAATTTTTAAATCATCAAATTATAATTATACTTTAATGGATACGATGGAGAATGAATCTCATCGCGTTCGTGGAGACGGTAGTCCGTACGTACGCACGAGCGACAATATCATTCTTTTGATATTAAAATAATATATAAACGGATGGTATATCATATACACAGAATAATTAACATGTTATATTTATTATTTACATGAGTTACACATCATTATTATAACCATCCAAAAAATAATATATTGAATAACAATTACACCACGACGTGGAGACGGTAAGCCGTACGTACGAACCTATGGGGAAATGTTATTCAAAAGGGTGGATAGAATACTGAATATGGTTGTACCATATTTATAATAACATCACAGTATATATATGATACTGGAGTTATTATTTTATAATGGTAAAAACAACGGAAGAAGAAGTGGAAGAAGAAAGGAACTTCAAAAGGGGTGGTGAAAACATTACCTCTTCTTCGGGTTCTTCCTTTTTATTTGATCAAAATGCCTCCATAGGTTGGCTTTCTGATCAAAATAAGACCTCTAGGTTGTAGTGAGGGATGTTGGGAGAGTATTAGGGCAGATTCTTTCCGAACAAAAAGGCTTTTAAGGTGTGAGGAAATGAGAAGGAGGAGTGCCCTTTTATAAGAGGGGTGAGGGGCACCTTTGGAAAAGCTAAAAATATTAATTTATAATAAATTCATATTCGGTTTCTAATGGCTAAAAAGTTGATTATTCAAATTTTAAGTTGCGGATATGTCTAAAACCATTCAACCAATAGAATTTAGACAGGTTTGGGTTACTATATTAACCTTATCTTTTAGTTTTAACTCTTAGTTAATTAGTTTGACATTTACCATGTCACTTCGTATTTTTATAATATATAGTTAATAAAAAAACTATATACATCCAAGAGACCCCCAAGTGGTCCATTATTTATGATACTATCATGATATAAGTCTCTTGGCCGATCCATATATTTTTAGGAATTTAATATCAATTGATAATATAATATTTGTTTTAAAAACTCTTTTATGACAATTTTGACACTATTCAATAGTTAATTTTTGTGAAACACATAACAGAATGATTACTTAGAACAATGTTAATTACATCAATACTAATATGTCATATTAACCTTGAAATTTAGTTTAATTCAATATAAGTCTCAAATTATATTTATTTTGGTATTTATAATATCAATTATTATAATTTTTCACTATTATGATAATTACTGCATCACCATTGTGTCATAAATAAATTAACATATATAATGTCTAAAAATTATAAATAAAATATCATTCTGTAGGAAATATATTTATCTTTCTAATAAATATTTATAGTCTAAAATCCAACACATATAACCCTATGTAACAATTTTTTTGCTAAAAGATATATGCTTGTGTCATTTTTGTATTCATTTTAACTTAATTAAAATTAAGTGTCCCTATCACCTACAAGTGGCTCCCTGGGGCCCCAAAATCGACCCAATGATGCCTATGGTCGAACATGTATCATCCAATAATGATAGGACACGTTTTAGGGTAATTTTTTATTATTATAATATCATTTTTTAACCCTTATTTACAGGATTTACCCTTAACCATGGTAAATAAAATATTTACCACAGTAATTATTCAAAATGTCTAAAAATAAAAGTTACCTATTTAGACAATTTGAACATCCTGATTCCAAATATGGAATCCATTTTTCCAAATTCAAAACACATAAGTGGCAGAAATTAATTTAAAATTAATTCCCTTTGTTAAAACAAAAAAGCGTGTTTTTAAGAGATAATAACTATCAAAAGATTGACACTTGTTTATGTCTGGTTTAATTGTGAAATTATGTTCAATGACCCACATTGTATTACATAGTAAAAATATATTCTAAATATACTTTAAAACCAATAAAATTAATAATTTATCACTATTAATTATTTTGATTAAAAGAGTTGTTTTTAATTAAAATTTAGTAATTATCACTATTCATCAAAATATGAAAGTTATCCGAAAAGTACCAAAATTTCACCTTAGGATAAATTAGATATTATGAATCCAAAAATGAAGTCCATTTTGAAATATAAAATATATATAATTTTAAAAAGTAGGTATTACTATTCATAACGGCTTGTTTGATTTGTTATGGTGTGTTAGAACTCAGTGTTGCGTACAACACACCTTATCACATTATTCAAAGAGAAGCGTATCGTAGAAGCTTGGGGTGTTTCATTTTAAATTTTTTTTTCACCATTTAGTCAAAAAGTTTAAACATTTTTATTAAAAAAGGGTTCACTATTAAATGTTGATAAAAGTGCAATACTGAAAATGAATTTGTTCTTGCATTATATCTAAGAAACTCATAATATGGATTCTAAAATTATAAAGATTATATGAAGTTTAAAATTTATTTAATGCTATTCATAACCACTTTTGAATGGCTTTTTTTGGTAAGTCATGGTGCGATTGAACTCGGTGTTGTGTGTAGTACAAGTTATTGAATTATTTTGATGAAATAACACGCTATGAAATCTTGGGGTGTTACAGAAAATATATGTCAAGAAGTTAATATTTTGATATCAAAATATGCATTAATTTATAATTATTCATTCACAACTAGGATTTATTTTGGTACAATCTATTATGTTTATATTATTTTATAGTATAATGAAAAACATTATTGTAAAGACATCGAGAATATGAATTATTATGAAGATATGAAATATATCATCATTAGATGGAAGAAGCCATCTTCTATGTCAAATAAGTATCCACCAATAGTAGCTCTCATAAATAATATCATTTTACAATATTTGATAAAAATACCTAATGATGAAAAAGTTAATCTTCAAATTTATGTTGTATTAATTGAACATTAATAAAATGATGTATATCTAGAGGCATTACATGGAAATAATATACAGGGGGGATATTATGTTTTCTATATATTTAATCTGTAATGAAATACCTATATCAATTTCTCCCAATAGTATGGATATAGTGAAGATTATAAAGATAATGAATAAACTATAGGAATTCATTTGTATGAGATTTATTGACACATTGTTTCCCCACTGTGACATCGTGTTCTTTCTGTAAAGAAAACAAAGGAATTATTGGGGTTTTAATTTATTATTGGTAGATTAATGATGTTGTGACAATGAAAAATTATCATATAAAATTAATTTTCGACTTATTCTACCTAAATATTTATCAAAATATTTATCTTTATCGTAGATATCATGAATTTCATGTAAAGAAGAAATATATTCTAACGATATCATTTTGAAAAAGGTATGAAAATTATATGTTTATAGTTATTCCATTTAGAATGAATAATTATCCCTCTCTTATTATGGTTCAACTGAATATTGATATCATAGAATATCATGATGATTTTTTGATGTATTAATTTATAATATCCTGGTGTAATCTAAAATCTATGAAGGCCATGATAACCACATTCAGATTGTTACGGAGAGTCATAAGATAAAAAAATTAAGAGGGAATTTAAAAAATGTGAAATATGGATTAAAATTTTTCTTATCAGGGAAATCATGTCTCCGTTGAGGAAATATCATTTGACCAAGTTATGGAAAAGGAATTACTGAAATATACTACACTAATGAACATATATGAGGTACATAGATTCATTGGTTTAACAACTTACTATCGATGATGCATTAAAATTATTCCTAATTAATTAACAAATGAACCATGTATACTACATAAGTGGTTATGTTTATTTAAACAATGGAATGTGAAGGAACAATTTAATTAATGGAATAATGGACTGGTGAATGATTTCAAATTCACTCTGTGATCTATAAATGGTTATTTTATTATATTAATAGATATTCATTAAAAAATGGACATGGTTTTTTACTAATACTAAATTGTTGTGTTATTTTCTATGAATAAATTACATTAAAATATAATGAACATAACAATCCAAATCATGATCTAAATTTACTAGTTGTATTATTTTCTCCAAACATTATGGTCAAATATGTGAGATATGATGGTTCTATGAGAAGTGGATGCACACATAGATGGGTGATTTGTTAAAACTTCTTTTAAAAATCATTTCCCGAAACCAATAGTGATGATCTTTAATGTTAAAATTATAATTAATTTATATAATATTTGAATAAATTAATACAATGGATTAATAATAGTCTTTGTTGGTGAATCTTGATCATTTGAAAATACCGTTTTTGATTAATTTCATTTCTCTATGAAGATCCAATTATGGAATCTCTGTATCGATGATCAACATGTTCAAATATGATCTCTTAGAAAAAAATGATATTTGGGTGCTACCCTAGAATGTAGAGTGTATTTTGTTTATTATTCCCCATAAATTATTGTACGGTATTCAAAAACTATCATTTTCACTTGGCCTTCGTGATAGGTAGAGTGATGTAGGAGTTGAAAGAGAATTTTTTATGCAAAACAGTTATTAATTCTCATTTTTTGAATGATCTACACAAAATACATTGATTATTCTTATTAGGGATCATATTTAAGATCGATTAAATTTTAATTGCGCATTTACTATTAAAAAACCTTAACGAACATTAATAATCATCATGTAAGATAATAGTTATTATATTGTTATTATTTTTTTGTGTTCTGAAACTTGTGCAATAACAAATATTGTTTGATAATCATGATAATTATTATTCAACCCTATAATTGATTTTGGTCTTTTCAAAATCCTTTAGAATTTATTGAAAAAACAGGTAAATATTTTATTAATAAATATATATTATAATCACAACATTTTATATAAATATTTATCCAATTATTTAATAAATATAATAAATATTTTATTCACAACATGAAATATAATAATTTATTGAATTATTGTGATCGGTATAATATGAATAAATTAATTCCTCATAAATGAGAATAATTTTTATTCCATTAATTATCCTGAAATTGAATTTAATAAATATCCCTATAAACACATTTTGTAGTATAATCTAGTATTATTTTTCATTGGAATTAGGAAAGTTGGACTAATGTTTGTTATTATTGTCTAGAATCGTTTACACACACCCAAGATAATGAACATAATATCACAAAGTTGATTATAGCATATGATCAATTTGGTCTAACATCCTTGTCACCAACTGATCTTCTCGATATGTCTTTCCTTTACTCTCTAAAATAAACTTGTTGTTACACCATGGTCAATGAATTTAATTTGGAGGTTTTATTCCAATAAAAGTGATGTGATATGTGCTCCATACAGATGGAAGATACAAATCATTCCATGATGTATTCATTAATTCCATCTCACTAATGATGCACCAAAAATATCCTTGAAATTTTATCGACATGCTTTATTATATACATATATGTATATGAGTATTATCATGTATTAAAAAAGAAATGCTAATGACTAAGGACCATCACACTCACTCATAGATTTGAATATCTGATGACACCAAAACTTTTGAAATTTCAATTGGTGTGTATTTTATTATAATCAACCATTATAGTGATTACCAAGTGAAAACATCATGAGAATATTACCCACTTTATTACGAGTACTCACATCGGATAGTTTAAGTTCAATGTGCCACATCATAATTCGCAATCCAGCAACATTACAATATTTCAGAATATTGTCATAGCACCTCAAGGTTCACAACATAGAAGGGAACTCTTATGACCTTAATAAACAAGAATATACTTCATGAAATTATTAAATTAGATTAATGCCGAAAAATATATATAAAATTATGATTTTTAAATATTCAGTATGTTGAATATACATGTACTCAAAGTACTACCAGTTGGTCCTAGGATACAAACTATATATAACTCACACATCTACTAGAGGCAACTTCCCATGAAATACGTTCCCCTGGACCTTAAATGGTAGTTAGGTTTCAATTTAGACATTTAATTATTCAATGGGTTCCCCTGTCTAGTATTCAATGGAAATCCGTCTTACTATAAATTAACCTCTCAGAGAAAAAATCAATTAAGAGATGATACATCCAATTTATGTGCTTCATTTTCTAACGTGACCTTGTCGGTTTTGAAAGATCCACTAATAAAGTATTATCACAATAGAGTGTGATAGTATATATACTACTATGTACCAAATAAATCACTTGGATAATGTTGGGAATCCATACTACTAATTTTTCTTCCTCAGAAGACTCAATATATTTAGACACTACTATAGAGTATACAACCACAACCTGTAATGATATTTATCAACTCACAACACCACCATTGCATGTGATGATGTGTCATGTTTGTGACATCATTACATCTGGATTAGTTATGAATACTAGAATTTTTATAAACATTGACGACTAGTTCCTCATCTTATACATAAACCATGAACATATCCTTAGTATAGATGTGATAATTAAGTATAGTCTTGACTTCCAACGTGTGGTGACCACCTATACCAGCATGATATCTTCCTACCACACATAATGAGTTGGATAAGTTGAGAATATTACAGAACATATCAAAAAATGACTGAGTTAATCAGTATTTTAAATGGAATCATCATCATTATATGTCATTCTTCATGAGATTGTGGACACATTTTACTATATAGTTTAATTCAATGTGATCCATGTAACAATCCCCTATAATATTGTTCCACAGTGAATTTATTTTTTCACTGTTTAGTGTATATACACTAACATAGAAAAATAAACCTCTTGGATCTATCATTATGTGACTTAATCCCTACAAAATAGGATTCCTCGACAAATAACATTATAAAGAATAATTTATTCAGTAACACATTAAAAAGAAGTTTTACTAGCATTTCATTTCAAATGAGTACTATGTCATGAACATAAACTATTACGAAAACATCTAAACTCATGAAAACCTATTAATAGACACATGGATCGCATTTATTATACTTCTAAACAAATTCTGTAATGACCTCCTCAAAATGAATTTTCTTGGACCAAGATGCTCGATTTTATCCATAAATGTATATTTTCAAATATCATACCTTAATTGAATCTTTTGGAGTCTCAAAACAATAAGGTTATTTCATATATACATATTCTTTTAGGTCCCTATTATTTATGATTATTTTGACAACTATTTAAATAAACTCATAATCATGGAAATCTATAATGTTATGTATAATATTGATGGATTTTATCATTTCTTCGTGTGAAAAGGTTTAGAAATTTCCATCGCCTTGACACAATAAAAAACCATTTTAAACTAGTTTATTTTTATAAGTAGAGAATTATCTATCCATGTCCAGTATCTCATTGATTATCCATTTGAATCCAATGGTCTTTGCATATAAGGGAGGAGCCACAAAATTCAAATATTGGTTATTTATATGGAATCCATTTCAGAATATATGGATTATTTACACATTGATACATATATGAATCTTTTTAATTTCCTTAATGTTATATAATAATTATTATTATCTAATAATGTGTAACCATTATTAGTGACCAGAAAAAACAAACTTTTCATGAATTCTAACCTCTCTAGTAATCTTATACAATATTTTTTTCTCTAGAACACTACCATTATCCACAGGTCATTGTGGGATTTATTTAATGCTCTAACTATACTATATCTATATTGGGGTATTCATCAAATTCTATTTTCCTCCAACTATATTTGTTAGATTAATTTTTCTTTTATATGAAATGTGGTATGCCTTTCCACAACATCATTTCTATTTTAGTGATTATATATGATGTCACCACTTGTTTTATTGGGATATCATATAATGATACACTATTATCATTGGGGTGCAATATTTTATACCATATGTGACCATAATTGATGCAAGGAAACCCCAAAGAGCTAATTAAGAAATCTCAAGTTTCATTCCATTGCATAATTAATATCATATAGTATATGTTACATTAGTTAGAAAATTTTTTAGAATGTATGTTGTTGTTTCTAACATGCATCTACAAAATGATGATAGAACACTCGAATGAATCTTCATTTATTACAACATGTCAAAAAATGTGAGGTTACACCTTTCACATACACCATTACATTATGTTATATAATGAGGACTATGTTAAGATAATATCCACAATTCCCTCCAATAATCAATTGATTTTTTATTAAGATATTATCAGTCATGTTTTAAGTGAAGTTCTATATTTTTAATAGATATATGTTTCTAAATATCATTCATGTATTATATAAATTTACCAAAATAATATGATTTATAAATTATTATTTATTAATTTTAATATCTAATAAAATAACTATTTATGATATGATGTATGAGTAACATCCTTTCATAAAAAATTTATCCACATTCAATGATATTAAATAATTCAATATTATATTTATACCTTTCACCATTCATACTAAATAGGGATATTTCTATGTTTGTTGATAAATTTTTTTTACATACACTAATTGGATTTATATCAAGTGAACATAAATTCTATCTTGATATAATTTTTTCATGAAAATTGCATTTATTTTACCTATCGTGAGATGCCAACATTAGTTGTGGAATGATTCATATGATGTTTCTTCGTTACCAATATGGGGCTGCAGACATTGGGTGTGGAACACTACATGGGATGATACTTTATTATCAATTTCCATTTTTGGATTATATAATACACAACATATAGAATATTTTTTAAATGTTCCTTACAATAAAAAATAGTATCATGATAAAATATGAAATTTATGTACCCAAAATGATGGTAAATCCATCTGTTTCAGGTTGGGAAATAAAAAACATCATTTTTCATAACTAAAGGTGCATAATTAAAACCATTAAAAAAAAAACCTCCATGTTGGCCAAGTAAGGTTGTAGTCCTCGATAGCTAAAACATAATTTTTTTCTGCATTAGATTCTCAAAGATCTATCTCTCCTCAATCAATAATTATACATCCATATGGTAAATTTAGTTGAATACATTTTGGAGAACCATAGTTTGTATTTAATACACAATTTGTAGGAACACATAAATTTCACTCGTTAAAAAATGAACTTGAGTCTTAACCGCGATTAGTCAGTTAGGTAAAGGATTTATTTTAATGTTTGTTCATGAAACATGAGAACCAAACAACATCACACTCCCTTTCTGGAAACATAACCTTCCCCTTACAGGAAGGGTGCGAAGAAGCTTTGGGATGAATGTGCATTGTTTTCCCATTACGTTTGTTCACTATTAGGATATAATGTTTTTTCATGTTTATTATCCTTTTATTATTTGAAATGAATACTATGAACATATGGGATATTCTAAATTAATGTTTTTCATGTTAATGTTCACCCCAAAGCTGGATAATTTCTGGGGGATTGACTCTAGAATGAGCTATGTGCACAGGTCATCTGAGATTTTAAACCCTATAACATCTACAATCTATATGTTCCATATTATGTTGACTATATGATAAGTAGATATTGAACTCTCTCTAAGAATTATCTAAAACATATCATTATAAAAAGAAAATATTTAATGTCTAGCGCTATCTAGGTAAATACCATCATGGTTCTCCTGCCTACGATAGGCATCCATGATTCTGTGATACTCTATTAGTTCACATGATATCGTTTAAAGCATGAATCATTTAACATATTATGTGTCACTCAATTATTTTTCATACTTATGTAACCCTTCATCACTCTGATCTTCACAATTTTGTTCAATAATTGATGAATCTATCATGTAGGCATTCATTCATGGTATAACATAACTCAATGGATTTTAAACAACTCGTGGATGTGACTTATAGTTTGGAGGCTGTCATTTTCAATTAAAGATAATAAGGATAATGTGGATGATGGAATTTTTGTTTTATAATATAATTAATAAAGGTATTTTATTGCTAAATTTCTTCATAATAAAATAATTTACATAGACTAAATTAAATTTATGTATTAATTTATTTAATTTACAACTATTTTATCATGTCACAATATCCCACACCATTAATATCAGTATATATCTTTGAATTATATTTATATGCGAAAGGATCCCAATTAATTTTACTAATGATCAAGACATTGTCCATGAAAACCATAATAATGTAATAACATTGGTGTCTTTTCCAACAAAAAACATGTAGCTACTTGATCCAATGACTGGATTCCCCCATGATGAATCGGATATAGGATTTACTTAATAATTGCCTCCAATTTTTTATTAAATAAACATTGACTATTAAACTTAATACAATTTCTAATAGGTAATCCCAAAATTCTCTTGAGAACTCACTTATAAATGTATGTGTCCAGACCGTGGCCATAAACTACACATTCTTATACGGATTAATTCTCATTCAATTAATGGAATGTCGAGTATGAAATAATAATTAATATTTGGATTTTAATTTATTATGAATAAATTTTAGCTCATTTTATCCTTTACATGTCTTGATAATATTATTATCAAGTTAATCAATTATTTAACCATATTGCATTAGTCATTAAGGCATAATTCCTTTATATAATTTTATATTTTAACATGAATTCATTTATATGTGTTATCACATATTAATATATAGAAAATAAATAATTTAATAGATTAAATTAAATATTTAATAAAATTAATTGTTCATGATGTTTATATAACCCTTGATGTAATGTTTACAAATTAAATAAATATTTGATATAGGGGAAATAACTCATACTTATCGTCATGAAATGGGTTACAGCATTCATCCCATCCACATGTGTATAATTGTGGTTGGGATCATTATGGTTCCATATTGTTCCTCCACCATGATACATTTGATGATCAATTAATTTCAAATATTAATTACTCCTATGAAGGTGGGGGAATCAAATTATTGGTTAAAAATTATTACATAAATATTCATTGACATGTAGGTCCTACATAATAATGGAAGGAGTTATAACTCATACTAAATAATATATTTTAATATTTAATAATTTCACACACGTACATTAAATAAAATTAAAACATACACCAAACACAAAGTTCTTGGTCAATCTCATGAACGATCATATATGTAATGAATAAACAAAAGTAAATATCTAGAATTAATTTCATTATTTTTTCTTTTATTATTTATAGTAATAACTCATGTATTAATTAATTAATTCTTATTCATCTTAATGATAATCTAATATTATTTTGATATACACAACATTAATGGAATTCTTGGGAAGTATATTTTTGACCCAATATTATCTTATTAATAAAAATAAGCTAATTATTCATTCAAAATTATTTAAAAATGCTATAAAATTATTCCTTACAAAATGTTGTTCCAATCATCAAAAAAATATATAATTTATAAAATAAGAAATTTAATATAATATTAGTTTTTTCTATTAATAGGAGAGTACACGTTGTGTACAAGAAGTATCATTACTTGTACCTTTTTTTCTGTATATCAAAGTCACATGCCCATCAATTCGACATGTTAACTCAGTTGGAATACATAACAAGTACATGAAAGACACGCACCCACTATCTGCTTTTCGGGTGCGATGGTTGTCCATGTCAACACACAATGTGAAATTAATGCACCTTGGACAATTAATTTCTCTGTGAAGCTATATACAGTGTGAATTAGAATATTTTGTGTGCCCTGATAGACAATATGTATTATATTTTTACCATCCAATGATTTTTCCCTTCTAAATAGAATCTTTTATTGTTCATCATTTATTCATAAATAATTATGAAAAAATAAAGACAACGAAATATTATTAATATTTTTATATAATGATAATTAAAAATAGATTAATGGGTGAATAAAATGGAATAAGAATCATCCCACAATTATAGTTAGATTAACAATCAAATAAATATTTATAAATTAAAACGTGATCACTCTGATACCACTTCATCATTCTAGAATCAATAAAAGCATGCATTTTCAAGTGATATATTAAAATTTTTTAATAATCATTCCAGGAAAACAAGATTGAGGATATTTCATTCAAATTTTTAATTAAATTTATTTATATTTTAAAAAATAAATAATTGGGATTTGGAACTTTCATTATTTTTGATTAATGATTGCCTTAGAATACCCTTTCTTACTACATTCATTGTCTTATAGGGATCCAATTATTGAATCCCACATTGGGCGATCCTATCCTTTTCTAATAATCATCAAAAAAACCAACTCGATCTTCAGGTGCAAGCACGACGTATTGAATTTGATTCATGGTCCATTCCAGATATCTCATTCATATGTTTGGAAAAAAATATTCCTTAAATTTCTCATTCATGAGATTGATAGATGTGGAGGAGGTTTGATTGAATCTATAGTATGTAATAATTCACTATTTGCAGTTTTTGTATTCTTTATAAAATTGGTATATAAAAAAAATCATATAGTTGGAATTTATGTTAATATATTATTTAATTGTGTATTTTGTATTATATAAAAATAATTTCTTTTAATAAACACCATTCCACATAATATTATAAATATTATTATTATTTTTCAGGGTGAGCCAACTTGTGCAACAATAAACATTTTGTGATTGTTTTGTTAATTAATAACTTACATCAGACTATTCCTTGGTCAATAATAACTCTTTGATCATTTATTGAACATATAAATAAATATTTTCCTCATAAATACCTGGTTAATTCAAAATATAACAATTAAATTTTTATTCAATTTTTTAATAAATAAAATAAAAATTTTAATCACATAGTGGTAAATAAATATTTAATTAGATTATGTGATCCATATAACATTAATAAAATTATTCCACGAATTTGTGAATAATATTAATTCCATTAATTGAACTAAAATATAATATATAAGATATCATTTGAAACTATAATTATTTAATAAACTAGGATTATTTCTCAATAGAATTAATAGGGCTTGCCAAAAGATCATGATTACATTCAGGCAATATGTCATGCTTCCCAAGATGGAGGACAAAATATCACAACATTGACAACAACATACAAAAGATCTCTATAAAATATAAACCCTTTTTAATAATATCCATTTATTTGAATTTTTCAAATGTGTCAGATGTCTATTCTCTCATTAATTTTTTCTTTAAATCAATGAAATAAAAATTTCATTTCACGATGTCTATGGAAATTAATGGAAATGTTTTATTCATATCCTAGGTATTCTATATCAATTAACTAAAATATTTAACTAGAATTTCATTCATCAGCCTTATCATTAATGACATTTCACTCAGGATACTCACAATGTATCAAACTTCTCTAAGATCTTTTATCACCGTGTTTTACAAAATTCATTAATGTAACCAAGTTATAACATGCATAATATAAATCGTAACATCTAAGGACCATTACCCACAGTCATAGATTGTAATATATGATGACACCAAAACATGTAAAATTATTTATGGAATGTTTGTTTTTATAATCTACCATATTTGTGATTACCATGTGTGAACTCCATGATGATAAGAATCAACTTATTATTATTAACAACTAATAAATTTCTATGTACTATGTTTCCCATAATACCAATTTATCCCACTGTAAAATGAAATTTTATAATATTTTTAATGTAAATTAATTTTCTCATAATAGCGGGGATCTACTATGAGCTTATCAATACAATGTATACTCTATCACAATACTACAATATAGTTTTGGAGAACAAGAAAAAGTATATTTATTATGTTGTTTTATTAATATTCATTACATCAGACATAGATATAATCAATGTTGAACACTTTTTCCTAGGACACCAACTCCAATATATATATATATATATATCTCACAAGACTGTTAAATATATCCCCAAAATGAAGATCTTGTCTGGAGGAAAAATTTGATGTCTCAAGCTACTCAAGGATTATGATGTCTCAATACACTACCACACATGGAAGGAAAATAAAGAAGGAGATTCATTAATTAGGTGGGATCGTAGAGTTGTAAAAAAGAGGATTTCAAGGGAACTTATTTTATTGGATCTTGTTATGATAGATATGGGATTTATCATGGATGCTGAGACATCCATTATTTTTCAAATGGTATACAAACCATATTTATTGGAAATGATAAATTTTTCTATATTTAATTATAATAATTTTCAAATATAGAATTAATGATAGGAATAATCATTTATTGGAAGGCTTCCTATATGATGATGATATTATGAAAATAGGGATTCCGATTTATGTTACCTTTATACAATAGATAAAAATAGAATTATTGGATGATGATCATAGCTATAATTTCTCTAAACATGAATTTTACACTAATATGTATAGATATTTAATGAAACATTACGGTCAAATAATATGAAATCAAAAATTACATACTATTTATCAGGATAATTTTTCCCCATTTGAAGGTTGGAAGACAACATATTGAAGGATTCATGTAACCTATAAATTTTTCATCATGGAAATGTGGTGAAATTTTAATGATTTTTTTCTTTTGTTTTTACGTACTCCAAAGAAGAATGATGTAATATGGTTAATTATTGATCAACATTCCAAATTATCACATTTCACCACTATAAGGGAGTATTTTCCACAATAATACATTTCACAACACTAAATTAATGATGTTGTAATACACCATGATCTGTAGCAATGGATTTTTATTGATTGGTGTTTTTAGTTTAAATAAATATTTTGGATGATTATTAAGTATAATTTGCAAACTAAGCTTATTTTGAGTATAGTTTATCACCCTCAAACTGCTAGGATGTCTAAAAGGACTATTCTAATATTTTAAGACATGTTGTTATCATGATCACTTTAATTTCAAGGCATGTGGAGAAAATATTTACATTTTGTAGAATTTTACAATAAAAATAGTTTCATTTGATGTATGCATATAAAACCATAAAATGTTTTTTAGGGAAGGATATTTCATAATATTACATTTTTTGATGAATTTTATGAATGGAAGCTTGTAGGGATAGATTATGTGGAAGAAATAATAGAAAATGTGAGACCACTCATATCAATACAAAAGTATGTCAAAGTAGGAAAATTAGTTATATTTACAACTAGAAAAATGAATTGGATTATTAAGAGAGAGATAATGTATTTAAGAATGTTTCTCCATGGGACCATTTAACAAGGATTTTTATTAATTATAAATTGATCCCTATATATATTGAATAATTTGAAATGTTTCAAAGATTAAGAGGTGTGTCTATCATTTGAAAATTCTTCATAGACATTGTAATATATATTATGTGTTTCAAATGTCACTATTAAAAATGAACATGAAAAAACCAACCCCTGAACTCACATATAATGACAAAAAAATTGGAACATGATTTATCTTATTTTGAAAAGCATGTATAGATTCTACACACGAGAGAATAGTTTTGGAGAAATAAAATGACTCCAATTGTAATGGTACATTGAAAAACTATATAATAGAAGATGCAACATGGGAACTAGAGAAAAATATGATAAAGAACTACCCATTTTTTTGGTGATAATTAAGAAATTTTTTGGTTGAAATCGTTTAAGGAGGAAAGAATGTAACGCTCCATTATTTTATGGTATGCCTTTTGTAAATTTAATATCATAAATGGCATATGTTGCACATACCATAATTTTCAATTCTATGATATAATATAAATACTAATATTACTATTGGAATAGTAATGTAATAATTAAGAGTAGTAATATATATTTTAAAATAATAACCTCACTTATAAAAGTATAAATAAAATATTTCTACCCAAAAATGAAAATATGTTTCTTATAGAATTTAATAAGTAAATAAATATTTGTTAAATGATAAAATAATTGATGTTATTTTTGTGAAACAAAAAAAATTTGTTGGAAATTTTATAATTAATATAATCGAATAAAAGAAAATTTATTTTTTGAAAATTCATTAATAATTTAATAATTACTTCCATTATTATAATAAGATAATATTATAATACCATAAAAAGTGTTTTAATGTGTTAAAAATTGGATATAGTATTAGAATTGAAGGTTTTTAAATAATTGTTAATTTTATTTTCAAATTAAATTTACCGTATTAATAATATAATATTCGTAAATTTTTTTATTTTTTTTAAATATAGTAATTTAAAAATATTTATGGTCAATTTTTTATTTTTCTAAAATAGTTGATTTGTTTTTTATTAGTGAAATATAGATAATTATGTTACATAACATTATATAAGTATAAATAATCTATTGAGTCACTATTGATGTATATATGATGAAATAACAAATTAGTTTGAAATAACCTGCTCGAGATAAAATATATTGTCACATTAATCAATAATATTGATTTTATTGATAAAAATAATAAATAAATGATTAAAATAATAAAAAATTACCACTCTCAACAACAATAAATACCACCCATTTCCACACCTCTCCTAGACACATAAAATTATTTAGTGACATATAATTGTTCTTAATCACTTTCCCAAAACACTTCTCCATTTCTAGGTCCTTATGACCTTACCCAAAGACCATATCCATGTTTCATAAGGATGTTACTAAGGAGATAATATCCAATATGTTAAATCATACTTCTTCCCTATTAATTTATTTTCATTTATAATCCTCTCCCCAACTACCATATAAAGAGTGGTATTTTAACTATGGTTTCATCAATTTATAGTAATATTGTTGAGATAATTATATATTCATCATCAAATCCCTTTTCTTCTCATTTTATTATAAAAATGAAATCATCGCAAGTGATGTGTCAATTCACCTCCTCTATGGACAACGTATTTTAATTTTCCATTATCTCCGTCATGGTTGGTTATACAAATATTATTATGGTAAAATTAGATATTAATATATGTATGATATGTTATATAATATTCTGAATCCAATACGTATTCATTATATTATAAAAAATTAACGAAGTTCATGATGGTCGAATAAATCGGAAAAATAATTTATGTTATATGCATCAAAATTTTATCCAATAAATCATAATAATACAATATAAACAAAAGATATATGAGACCATTTAATATTAAGATTATTCAATAATTCTAAATATGTTTATTTTTTTGAGAAATTATTCCCATTTGAAAAGAACTCACATATCTATAGTCAATGGAACTAAAAATAAAACCATGAAACAAGGGATCCTAGCAAAATGATGTTATTCATTGTAAATGATCAAAAACACATAAATAAACTTAATAAAATTATAATAAATCAATTATATATTCAATATGTTATATATTATGTAATTAATGAGTATAATTTGATTATCCATTACATTAATTACAAATGGAGAAATGATTAATACAACAAGAATGTTACTTATAATATCAAATTTATTTCTATGTGATATGACTTATCCACTACGTATTCAATGATTATGGTTAATGTATAATTAATTCAGGACCTACCTACAAAAAGATGAGGAAATGGACAAAGAACTCACCGAACCATCCTTCATCATGTTAAAGATGATATAATTACTCATGAGTCCCTCCTTCAATATGCCCTAGAGTAGCGACCAGAACCATGGTTATTGATTCTCACATAAAGTGGAAGGAATTACCTTATTTTTTTAATAATATCATAATATAATATGGTAAATCTTATAAAAAACTCCAAAACTAAATGTAAAAGTAAACCAAAAGATTAACTCCCATATGCATGTTCAAAATAAACTAATACAAGGTATGAGGAAACTCAGATGAATATACCAGAAGAAAGAAAAACAGCAATAACAACTCCATAATCCCATACTAGTAAGGCCTTGAACGATCCTACATATCCAGATAGTAACATAAATGTCTATATATATACGTAATATTATTACGTATTTATACACAATATGGATATCAAAAATTTCTTGAGAACAATTGGGGATGAATTCTAATTCCCTGTGAGAAGTTGAGATAACCAAAACACCAAGGAAAAAACTACCCAACCATCCTCGCCATGAAACACTCCATAAAAAACTCAAGTCCTGTAATGTAATATTAACATCACATCGATGTGTGGGTACCCCTCACCACATTCCCCCTGGCTATTTATGACATATTACATGTCACACCCCCATAAGTTCCACTACATTACCTCTTCTACAACAATAACAAACTTGTGGCACACCACAACCTTGCATCCAACTCATAGACTCATGGGCCACAACAAACACACAACACTACACCTGAAAAAACGTGGGCCACAACAACCACAATCACACCCAAAGACACCTAGGTGTCATCCTAAAGATACATGGTAAAAAAATCTACCCACACACACCTTGTCCAAACACCAGAACTCACCCTGCCCAATGATTTTAGGGCCATAATAACCCTTAGTTTATCATATTCTACTTGAAAAGTAATGTAAAACCTTGTAGGGTAGAAGAAGGTATCTAATAACTATCCACTCATAAGAAATTAGGAAAAATCACCATCCCTCATGAAATGGGGGTGTTGAGTACGTTGTCCTTATCCATGATGTGGTGCATGTAAGAAACCCATTATATAATAATTATAAATATAAGTAATCAAAAACTAATCTCATCCTATGGTATCGTTAAAAATTAAGAAAACCATACATAAACCAACCTCGTTACTATCCATGAAAGCACGAACACACAAGATCCACAACAAACCATTTCTAGAAAACAATTTCCCAGTGTACCCATTCATGTAATATTGTTCAAGTGATTGAATTTAAATATTCCATCACTACACGTAAAATAATATGAATATCTACAATAGAATAAATGAAATGAATGAATACATCAAAGCAATAATTTAAGAATTCACACCTAGTTCTCTAGTAAATTCAAAACAACAGAAGTGACCAGTGAGAACCCTGAAAGTATTGGATCCAACCCTAACCCCAATATATTGCTGGCACAATCTCAAATACAAATCCCAAAAATAGATAATAAGAGATTATGTCCCCATCCACATCACCCCACGAGCATCAATCTGAACAACAATGTGTATTAGCAGAACAAAACAAGGGAGTTTTCAGATTTTATCCACACAATTTATCAAGCTCGTTATTTTTGTTTGGTTAACAGTGGTATTCATAGAAGGATTTTTAATGATTGGGAATCCATTTTATAGAGAAAAATTACATGATTAACCATTTTTCATAATAAAATAAATCAATCACATGGTTATCTAGAAAAACAGATCTTCTTAGTGTGAAAAGTGGACCACAAAAAACCATAATTTTAATGGGGCATAAGACCATTGAATTTACAACATAAAAAAGTTAATAGAAATGAAAAAACATCGTCATCAATCAATCCCCTTCATTATTTAGAGTCTATTTATTATATTTTATTATGTTTTAGTTTTCTCCATTTCTCTAGGGAAGCATTTTCATACCCACCCCGCATTATACAGAGTATAGAGAGATGATGGAATACCATACTTAGATGATCAAATATCAATTTTTTTAACCTCACATCAAGAACTAAGGGAGAACAACTGCCACATAATGAAAACTCGGGGGCATCAAGGCTGAGCAAGAAGGGATCCACAATGGGCACATGATTCATATCTGGAGTAAGTATCTCTATCAAAATTTATAAAATGAATATGAATTATGATGAGAGGATCTTGTTTTATGAGAAGTCCATATCATAAAACATTAATGATCATTTTGATGTACATAAAAGTAAAATTGTGGACCGAACATGATGTTTTGTAGTTTCAATGGTTGGAATTAATTGATATTCATTATTTCTAATTAGATATGGTGGATATAAAAATATTGAGTTAATATATTTCCATAAAATGATGAAAAATTTGTCATAATATTATAACTGTAAAACATGAAAAATGTGTGACACTGAGGAAAAATGCCACACATTTTGGTAACTCAATGGCCTCCCAAATATCGTGGGTTTAAAAAATCATTCAATAGGTTTAAATATCATTTAAATGGTTGTTAAAAATAATTTACTTCAAATGATACATTTCAGGGGAAAAACTGCATGTTTTGAGAAAAATAGGGAATGCCACACCATTAGGTGAGTCGTAGTCTACATGGCACCATCACCCTAGAACTATCATCCTGAAATCATTAACCTAAAAAAATTTCCCTAACATCGTCTCCCTGTAACCATATTAGATTGGTTCTATAGACGACCCAATCATGCCACCAAAGCCCATCAGTGTCATTAAAGCCCATAAGTTACAATGACTCCCATCAGTGCCACTAACAATCAATGGTTCCATTGATGTCGATCGATTCTACCAACGATCCTCGACACCAACGATATCGATCATTGCCACTGATGCCCATTGATGCCACCGATGCCAATCAATTCCACTGACACACATTGGTTCAACAAACACTCATCTATTCCATTATTCATTCAATCATTTAATTTTGAATGCTCCTTAATGAGTCCCTGATGCTCCTCATGACACCCCACACACCATAAATTTGTATAAATAATGGACCAGGAGGGTTAGGGCCATTAAATCAAATACTTATCAAACAATTCCCATCCTTGGGAATCCAAGAGTAAACCAGAAGTGAAAATAATGGTCCAAATAACTACTTCATAAGATACCTCACATGGACAATTCACCCTAGAGTTGTTCCAAAGTCAGAAGAAGCCTACATATCTAGGAACACCTCTCCATCATTTATCTCCTAAAAAACAATAGATATACTACAACTCCCCTCTCCAAATAAATCATAAAAACATATAAACATCACATCGTCTAGACATAAGGGTTAGATAGTCCCTTCATCCATGTCAAGATACAATCAAATTTGGGCGACAATGATTTGCATGAAAGGGTTTAATCACATCCACCTTAAAGCATTTTGATAGGGATCATGTCCTCCCCACCCCACATTGACGATATATATACACATTATGAGAAATGAAAATAACTCATCTTAATGTTAACAAGGTAAAGTACTAAATTTATGTCAATAACCAAACCTACAAAAAAAACAAAGAAAAATCATCTCTAGGTACGGGGCACACATTTGTGCCTTCAATTACCAGGTACTCTCCTTGAGGCCACCATGCCTCCAAAACACACGATCCAAGGTAATGGTTCATTCTTGTAGCAGCTTTCCCTCATGATCTTCTCTCCCCACTGGTTTCTTGATGAACGATTCATCATTCTCTATATCCATCTCTCCAAAGTTGATGGCGTGAAAGTCATATTGTAGATACCGATGGAGATGAGATACATGGAAGATGTTGTGTACCCTCTATAGTGGCTCTGGTTGCACCAGCTGATATGTAACATCATAGATATCCTATAACACAGTGAAGGGCTTAATAAACTAGAGAGACAACTATCTCCACCTATCGAAACTCCATAGTCCATGATAAGGGGAGATCGTTAAGAACAAATGGTCTACAACCTCACACACCAAGGGTCTCATCTTAATCTTGGTATATGATTTATGATGGTCTTAACGTGCATTCATCCTCTCACACATAAGCTAAACCTTTTCCATCATTCTCTTCTCAACATCTCGACCAATAACACCAAATTTCCCAACACTATTATATCACACATTAAAACAACACTTCATCCCATACAAGGCGTCAAACTGATCCATGCCATTGGTATATGGATATCAATTGTTTTTAGAAAACCATAAATGTGGAAATTATCATACCCATGGTCCTCCGACATCCAAAATGCATTCCAACATAAAATTCTTTAATGTATGGATATTACAATCTATCTTCCCATTCATATGAGGTTGGGAAGAAGTTAGAGGACATTTTGGGGTGCCAAAATCATCCTATAACCCCCTCTAAAATCGAGAAGTAATGCATGTATCCTAATCTAAAATAATTGTTTTGGGAACACTGGGAATCTGTACAACCTCCCGTATTTACTTCTATACGACGGTATCCATGGAAGTCAACTCCTAAAAAGCTGAGTGAACTGATTTTTTCAGTTGATCTACCATTACACAGAAGGAATCACTGGATCCCTCATCCTAGTATAGTACCTTGAAAAAAATACCATTGATAAGTTAACCCACTTCCCCTCAATAACATCAAAGGGATTCAACATCCCCTCCAGAACACAGTTCTCAGCAATCACCTACTGGAACATGAGGCACTTTTCCACAAAGCCTACCACATCTCCCATCACATTGGGCCACCAAAACAGACCACTCAAGCCCGGGTAAATCTTGGAATATCCTATGTGTACCTCTATGGGTGAGTTATAGAACTCCCCGAGAACACAATCGAGCTGCTCCACAAGGAAAAACAACATTACCCAAAACAAAATCTGATTCTGACAGTCTTAAAACCATAATTCTGGAGCATTGCCTTTCCTAACACGATCACACCTCAATTCAGTCTCTATGTTTCCCCACTGAGACTCCTCCACCTAATGTTCCAAGGAATACACCATTTTCATCAGAAACAGATACCCCTACTATCTACCACCCTTGCATCCACATGAAAGGAATCCAACTCCTCCATCAATTTCCAAGAATATGCTGACTCCCGAACCACATTCCTCTATGTATTCCTCCTCAAGGAATTGGAAAACACATTCCACATTCCTATGTTGTATGAGATATCAAAGACATTTTATTGAAGAAACAACATCCACCAACACTACCTCAAGTTTAACTATCACTAGGAGAATACATAACTCATTACCTTTTGATATGTGAAGACCATAAAGCATCCCCGATGAGGTAATGCTCCCACAAAATTAGTGTGAACACAAGTGCTACAAGCTCTAGGTTCTGGGTTGAATTTAAAAATTTGTGAGGATGTAACTGCATACACTCGTATGATATCACTCCCCATTGCCAGATCAGCACACACCCCTAACCTAAATTGAAAGCATAACAGTAAACATAAAATGCTTCCCCTTCCATAGGAATCATCAGTACTGGGGAGCTGACCAGTTTCCCCTATAAATAACTAAAGGGTTCCTGGCACTCCTTACTCCAAACAAAAGTGTGGTCATTCATGGTCAAGCAGGTCAAAGGAACTGCAACTTTAGAGAATTCGGGAATGAACCTCTGGTACTAACCTGGTATACCCAAGAATCTAACAACATTTTTAATGTTCTTGGGTGCTTCAAAAGAAATAACTACATCAAACTTTGATGGATCCACCGCTATTCTCTTCTGGGACACTATGTGTCCATGTAAGTGCACCTCTCCTATACCAAACATTCCCATGGATACATTCCCATTGAACTGGTGGTGTTAGTTGACATCCCAATCTATCCATAGATGCATGTTTTGATCCTCCTATGGTCTTGTGTAGATAATGGTTTCATCAATAAATATGATTACGAACATATCTAGATAGTCCTGGAAAATGGAGTTCATGGGCCTCGTGAAGAAGGATGTTCGGTTCGTAACACCGAACGACATGACAAAAGAACTCGAAGTTCCCATATATACATATGAACGTAGTCTTTTCGATTTCACCATCCTACAATATAAACTGGTGATATCCATACCGCATGTTAATAATAGAGAACCAATCGTCTCCTTTCAAATAGTATAAAAGGTCATCAATCATCTGGTGGGGGTAACAGTTTGGGACTGTTATCGGATTCAGCCGTCGATATTTTATACATAGCTTCAGACAATTCACAACATTCATTGTGAACATGAATTTATCCCCCCATGGTGACATTATCATTCTGAAAAAATCCATCTTCATTAAGTCGTCAAACTGGATCTGAAACTCACGCAACTCAGAAGGTTCCATCTGATTAGGAGCCATCGAAATGAGATGGGAACCAGGTAGTAAGTCTATCCCAAACTAAACATCCCATTGAGGTGGTAGGGTCACAAACTCATTAGGGAAGACGTCCATGAACTCATTTACAATATCCAAGATATACACCATCACTGAGTCTTATTATTCTACTGACAACTCCACTAGCATTGAAATAAGGGGGGTCGACATGTTGGATGCCCTTATGAAAATCCTGCTTGCCGATGTAAGCTACATGATGCCCTCCCGTATCTGAGAAAATTACCCATCCTAGGGAGTAAATGAAAAATATACACATTGTGAGCAACTAGTTGATTCCAAAAATGACATCATATGGCTACAAGAATAGAAAACGTATCTTCCCAATAGACATAGGTGGCCCCAACATCGATCTGCATCCTCAAAAAATATAAAAAAATTAGTCTGACATCCGACTGGAATAATCAATACCATTGGCATGAGATGTCTTTTTCTATATAGGCCCATATAATGGGATAGACTGAATGTAATGAAGAAGTGAGAAGCTATTTAATCAAACAAGGAAAAAGAAACAGTAAAAAACAATTTGATCATACCATGAACGACCTATAGCCATGTCTGAATGACTGCTTATGATGCATAAAACTACTCACTCCCTACTTCTATTCCACTCATTTTTAGGCCTTCTCCCCAACCACACCCTAGTCAAGGAACTTTAGGAGCTCCCTGAGGTTGGCCCACTTCTACAACTTCTCCTCTCAGAGGAGTGGGAGACCATTGTCCCTGATGCTGGTGGTGAAAGGGTCTGCTGGAAACTAGTGTTGTTGCGGTGGGTGCTGAAACATCCCACCTCTACTAAACTAAACTCAGTACATGAAATAATTCTAATTATTTTCATATATTACATAGATAAAAAAATGTTCTATGCTCGTGGTGAATGGGTGAGGACCAGGTGATCAAAACTGCAACTGCTGAGGCCTACATTTGGTAGGCCGAAATTTGGTAGGCCCTGAGTGTAGAGGATAGTGGATAATGATGTTGCACATTAATGATCTCAAATGATCCCATATCCTATCACACATCCCAAAATGTTCATCTTCTCCACCTCATCATACTTATTCTTAAATCCATGTATTTCAACAGCATGAAGGGACAAACACCATACTTAAGGGAAGTTCAGAGTGTCTCATCTAAGAATCATTCATTCCACTGAATATCTGCAAATAGTTCATGGGAAAAATGAATTAGATCCTTGAACAAGATCCCCAACTCAAAAAATAACATACTACAATGTTGGAGGGTGAGCAGCTCCTGCCTCTTCCCGGCCTTCATTTGTGGAAGAGGGGAATTCAGCGAAGAACTCCCTCTCCAAGTCAGTCAATGAAACCTCAGCTTATTTCTTCTCTCTATGATATATTTTCCACCATTGATGTACCACTCACCATATATGGCTCACAACTAGAGGAACCATGTATTCAGCTAGAGCTCATATCAAGCTGAAAGCTATCACCATCTCCTCAAGCCATATTTCAATCTTAATGTCTGAGATGCAGCACTCGTACTTACCAAGTCTATACTATTGAATGTCATGAAATGTATTCTCCTACTCTTCATCCTTCTAATCTTGATCAGTAATCCTCTATTCATTAAAATCAGCATCTTGGGCCTCGATCTCCCATAAAACATGTGGACATCTCTAGTGTTCTATAGCACCAATGTATAGAATGAATTACTAAGACCAAGTAGTGTTTAATATTTCCTTGTAATTTTTATTAATATTTTTATTCATTTTAAACTCCCTACTCATCTTCAACATAGCATAACACAATTCATTATGATGCAATTACCTTTACTAGGGTCTCTTACCTACAATCAGTGTACAATAAAGACACAATGGGTCATCTGTAATCCCAATATCCTTGCATTGTATCACTGGGGGGGGGTTAAAATCGTGTTTCCTATTCGGTCCTCCCTAGAATATTTCACACACTAGGATTTCATAAGATAGTTTCCTTACCATCCCATGATATCCTCACTATGTCTAACCCTCAAGCTCCTTCTAATATATCATTCATCACTTTTGATACTATTATGGAACATCCAGCCTACATGAAGATGAAGAAAGGCACATCGTACTATCTGAAACATCCTTATTCAATTTGAAGGAGAGATAATGACCCCAATTACCGCCTTAAATAGTCCCATAAGTGGCATCAATAACTAAGAATATATAATATCATGTAAAATTGAAGACATTACCATTTTCTTAATAACATCATGAGATAAGATGGTAAATCCCTAAAAACTCTAAAACTAAAGGTGCTGGTAAATCCAAATATCCACTAACATATGCTTATTCAAAATAAACTAATACAAGGTACATGAAAATAGTAATGCATATACCAAAAGAAAGATAATTAGTGAACAAAACTCATGAATCCAGAGCATGTAAGGCCTGAAACGGTCATCAATGCCCTCATGGAAACCTAAAAGTAGATATATATAGTGTGAGTACAAAATTATACTATGTAGGGAAAACCAAAATCTATCATGTACATGTGGGGATGAATTCTAATAACCTGTGATAAGTAATGATAACCAAAGAACCGAGAAGGAAACTATCCACCCAGCTTCACTAAGGCACACATCCCAAATAACACAAGTTATGTAAATAATAGTAATAACCAATCTATGTTTGTGTACCTGCACCACTTTCCCACTGATTATTTAGGACATCCTACGATTCATACCTCCCCCATAAGTTCCATTGCAGTCCCACTGCCACCTCATGAACAACCTTGTGGGCCACCATAACCACACATCCTTCTAGAAAACAGATGTGGAACAACAACCGCACATCCCTACTCCCACAAACAAATGGGCCACAACAAACACTACCATGCCTGAAGACAATTGGGAAACAATCCTGCTCGCACATGCCAGGTCCAACCACAACAATACACCCTCCATGAAGTGTCTTGGGCTGTAATAATGCTTATGTCTTCATAGCCAACCTGATGTGTCATGGGATACCTCAAAGTGGGACAATAAAGGAGCTAATAACCTTCCTCTCATAAAAATGTTGGTAAAAACACCCTCCCCCAGGAAATGGGTGTGTCCGGCACAAAGTGATCAACAAGGATGGGGTGCGTATGAGAAAGAAAATTACTATGACTTATATATATGTAATTAAATACTCACCCAAACATGAGTGTTTTTAATAGGCAACCAACCCATACACAACCTCCATCATTACTATCCTTACAAGCTAGAACACACAATATCCACAACAACCCTTTTCTGGAAAACAATCCCCCAGTGTACCCATTCCCATTTTCATGTTAAACTGGATCCATTTAGAATTTCCTAAACTGATGTCAAAATAATTGGATAAACTACTAACAAAGAAAAAAACTGAAGAAAAAAATCCCATACAATAATTTTAGAATTCAATCCCAGTTCTTGTGTATAGTCACAACAATGAAGGGGACCAATGAGATCCCTCAATGTAGTAGAGCCAAACCAATACCCAAAATACATTCCCCCAGAATCTCAAATCCTCTTCCAAATACAGAATAAAAAGTGATACAATCTCCATCCACATCACCCCACAAGCATCATTAAGAACGACCATATGGATTAGCATGACATATAAAGGGTTTTTTCATATATTAACATCACCAATTAACATGATTTTTTTGGTTGGTTAAATGTGGTGATCAATGAATTATTCTTATTCATTGAGATTCAATTTTATCGATCAACATTACGTGATTCACCATTTTTCAGGTTACATCCATTCTATCATAAGATTATCCAGAAAAAGAATAGCTTTATTAGTGTGCATGAAAGGACCACATATGGACACAATGTTTATTGGGAATAACCCCATACAAATCAAAACATAAAAAAGATAAAATAAATACATCAACATAATCTTCAAACACACCCATTAATTCTTTAGAGATTATTTATTATCTTTGTTACGGTTTGGATTCTTCCACTTCTTAAGGGAAGAAATATGAATCTCGCCCCACGTGATGAACATTAATGATTGGAAAAGAAAAACCCTACAAGGATGATCAGGGATCATTGTTTTTATCATCACTTCATGATCTGATATTGCACTTCTTCCATGAAAGGAAAACTCGAGGTATTCATGTTTGAATGGAAATGGCTCCATAAAATTCCCAGGATTCTTCTACGGAGTAAGTTTCTATGGAATAGATTATAGATATGAATGGAATTTTTATTTGGGGATCCCAACATATGAAAAGGAAAGATCTTGAAATTAGGTAGTTTATTTCAATGAACATAAAAGTCAGATCGTGTTTCAACATGTGGTTGGGATTTTTCAAAGGTTGTGATTACCTGGGATTTAATAATTCTCATTTGATATGGTAGAGATAACTATTATGAGTTAATATAATTCTTTCAAATGGAGAAGAACATGTATCATGGGTGAAATTGTAAAACATGAAAAAGGTGTGACACATAGGAAAAGGCCGCATGATTTAGTAACTCAATTGTCCCCTAACTATCAGGGGTTTAAAACATCTTTAAAGGCTTTTAAATGGATTTGAAATGGGTATTAAAATACATTTATTACAAGAAGATATGTCAAAAGGGAAAAACTGGATGGTCTTTGTAAAATAGATAAAGAATCACCATTAGGTGAGTCACCATATTTGTGGCACCATTACCCTAGCACTGTCACCCTAGTACTGTCACCCTGGCACCATCTCCCTAGAACCGATACTGATTGCTGTTACGGATGACCAAATATTGTCGCGGACACTGATCGGTGCCACTGATGCCCATCGGTGAAAATGATGGACATTGGTATGACTAATGCTCCTTACTGCCAGCAATACTTATCGGTACCACCTATTCTCATTGGTACCATGGATGCTCCTCAGTTCAACCATTCATTTCATCCAGATAATTGGAAAGCTTATTAATGAGTCACCAATGGTCCTCATGACACCCCAAACACTAGAAATTTGGCAGAGTAATGGACAAGAAGGGTCTGAGCGCATAAAAAATTCCATGTATATATAATATCATTAATACATTCATCATCATAGTATTAAATTTTTAATGTTACAATTATATCTTTTATGGGTTTACATTCCGACTTATTAAAATGTGGCAAGGTAATTCATAACCTAATCATCTATCATTGTTTCAAACATCTACTCCAATAATTATATAATGATATGATTTTTTGTGAAATACATTTATATAATCTTATATTGTATTTTTTATTTTTAAATGTTGATCTATAACTGATTCAAATAATCTATTAATTTTATTAACTCTAACATTTACTGATAAAAATACTCAATCATAATTTTTTTTAAAAATTATTTAGGGAAATATTTTTATTAATTTTATTGAATTAAAAAAAAATCATACATTCATTAATAAATAATCTACTAAATAATCTTTTATAATTTTACATGTTTCATTAAATTATATTTTTTCTGAAATAATTGCACAAATTTTGAAATTCATGATTTTAACGTACAATTGTATTTATCTTTTGAATTTATAAATAATGAAGTTAATTTTTTTGACAAAGGTAATAAATCTTTTCAGACATATTATTAGTTATGGTTGATATCTCATGATACAATGTAGCTTTTTATTATTTTTTGATGAATTTTATTATGTTCTATTTGAAACCATTTATCATATTAAAATAAATGAATTGTCATTATGTTTCATGATAGGGGAAATTAATTTCATATTATAGGTTAAATATGTATTTATTTTTATATTATGTTTTATTCCATTCATAAGTAGAATTCATTGTATATAGTAAGTGCTTAGAGTGACCCACTATATCGACTGGATGCATTAGTAGGTCTCATGAGACAAACTAGTTTGGCTATTGGATGATGTCATACTCATTTATGTATGATGCCTTATTCGAATCATTTTTAGTATGATTATGATGTGATAAATTTTGAATTAAATCATTATAATTTAACATATTGATAGTACATGTGAATATTCAACTCGAAAGATATACATGGTTATGATTCATTCTCTTGGGATTATTTATATTTAATTAATTGTTAAAATTTTATTTTCTCCATATTCTGAACATGATATGATTGATTTGAATATAATTTTATTTTTTCACAAATATTTATGATTTATATTTATTTATGTTTGAGTTAAGTATATAGATACCCTTACTGAGCATTTGATATTACACCTATATGGTGTATTATTTTCCGCCAAGATTTCATTATGTATATTATGATTGACATATAGGGATAATCAAGGATAATATAGGTGTATAATCAACTAAAACTATCATATCTCAGACTCTCGACAACAAATGATAAGGTCTAAATATCATATAGGAACAAAACAAATTCATTGGGGTTTGAGTTAATTGTTTTGTTTGAACTTTTTTCATTCTTAATTATAAACTAATTTTTCCCTATCCAAAAATTATACACATAACCCCATGGATTAATTAATTTAATATCTATAACTATTACATAATTTATAGGTACTCCATGACTCAACCTAAGCATCCATGAAATAGTTTTTGACCAAACACAACCAGGAGTGGTAAGAATTGGAGAATGGTATTTATAAAAAAAAAGTAAATTAACCAATTGAACATCCAAAGAAAAAATATATTAACATTACAATAAGCCATCATTCAAAATAATAAATAAAAATAATTTTTTTCTTCCACCCATCTACTAGTCATAATTATATACCTTACAATAGAAAACATATAACCATATATACCCCAACATTGATGCCGACTACATAACTAAACTCAAGAACCTCATACTTATTCTCTCTAAAGAATCATCTTTCTAAGATCACATCAGGGTACCTATAAGGGATCAATATCAATAAATATTAAAAAAAGAAATTGTTCGAAAAAAAGCATTAATAATGTATATTGGTTCTAGAACCAACGCATCTCACATACAAAACAAAACAATATTGCTCATCCCAAATAAAGTATCTATAAAAATAAATTTTTTTTTGGTTTTTAATTAACATATTTACAAATAATTGTTTATAACCATTTTAATATAAAAATTTAACCTTTAAAATTAATAAATAATAAAAATATTATATAATTGTACCATCAATTCAATTAATTAAATATTAGAATAAATTCATTTAAAAATCCAAATTTATTTTCTAGTCATCATTAATCATCAACGTTATATTTAATTTAAAATTAAAATAATTAACAATCATGCTAAACAACATCATAATAAAAATATATCTCATTATCAATCAAATCAAGAAGTCGATTTTAATTATTACATATACACATACCACCACTATAACCCAAACCACATTATAATTCATTATTTATTATTTAATCATTATTAAGGTAAATTACATAATTATTCGATGATAAAATACATTAAAACCCCATAATTCCACTAAAGGAATCAAATGATTCAGTGAATCCCCAATTCCATGATTTAAAAATATATTAAAATGTGAAGAAAATGATATTCCACTGATATTTGATCATCTCTTATACAAGGAATCAATAGTAACAGTAGCTTCTAGAAAATGTGAATTCTAGTAAAATATCATGAAATTTCTATGGGAAAGAAGGATATAATCTTATATATCATGGAATAATATATAAAGTGAATACAGATAATTTAATGAACAAGAGAAAGAGGAAAAAATATTATGGGTATTGATAGATTTATTATAATAATCTCTGAAATGACACCTACAACAACATGGAGATTTGAAAAAATCAAAGGATCTTGAGAAATATCAATTTTGAGAAAGATTTATATAAAATTTCTTATATTCACATTCATAACGATAGCGGTTCATTAAAATTGTGAACTACGTGAGTTCAAGTATTACAAAAATCATGTCCCCTCTTCTGATTAACGATTGATAAACTAAGAATAGGATATACATGAATTTGTTTTTTGAGTTTTCAATGGTAGAATCACAAAATATTACCATGCATCCATTCACAAGATGATCTGAGTGTTCAAGATGTAAATCACACTAAACATATCACCCCTACAAATGCTATAAATAACCATTTATGTTGTGAAATTTTGTTTAATGTCTTGGAAAACATTTCACATAATAAATTCAACTACCATTAGTTTATAGATACTATACTATTCCAAACCTAACCAAACAATCCTATATAGACATCAAATGACATAAATGTGAAGCAAAATTTCATAGAAGTTTTGGGAAAATAGCAACAAAAATTGAATTGTAATTATTCAATTATTTATATATTGGAATTCATTAATTATATAGTATAAGTCTTTTATATGTTTAATAGTCTTTATAAGAATAATGAGTAAAAAAATTAATACTCTATAGTAGATGTAATTATTTATTATCATGAAAATTTTGAGTAAAACCAGTAAAAAAACTGATGTAGTTGTTATGAGATACATGAGGAAAAAATGGATTGAGGGATGGATAAACATTCACATTTAAGAATTAATTTTGATTTTTGGGATTTTGTGTATTTTTGGAAAGAATTATGTATATCATTGCGTATTTTTTAAATATTATATAATTTTAATAAGTAAAATGATATATAATTAATTCAAGTTATCGAAAAATGTAATAAATTTTTTTCGGCAACTGAAGAGACTTTTTGGAATATATTTTCCTCAATTTATTGATTCGGTGATTGTATAATTTTATTTTGTTATTTTAGGATTTAAATTCATATTCATATTCACCTTTAGAATATGTAATTAAAATATGTAGAAAAATATATAGACATGAAACCAACAGATAAAATAATATTAATGGATTTGAATAAATAACAAATAAATATAATATTGTATTCTATTTTAGAAACATAATCATCCATATGAAAAATTATGTAGAAAATTAAATTGTTTTCCAATTTCAATTATTTCTTTGGAATTGATGGTTGTTTTCAACAGTAACTATGTTTTCATTATTTTTGTCATATCATTTATTATGTCTATGTTCTATATGACCTACTATTTTATTTGGACACAATATTTCACCACCATATATACATCTTCACTTATATATAATGATATATTTATCTAAGCACTATATAATATGTAATTATAGGTAACCATTATGTTTCTCATTTTCCCTATTAAAATTATTATTTATTATACAATTATAAAATATTGAATTTTAATATTGGGTTTTTCTATTATTTTACCAATGATTACCTATATAATTTTTTTGAGGAAACATTGGTTTGGGTGGAAGATAGTTTATTACAATGATTTTTTAATGAAATACTATGATTGATTGTTTTCATAACATGCAATATTGTGTTTCATGTGATATATCATATAATATTACAATATTATTTAAAGTTGATCATTATAACATATCTATAAAATTATCTGTATGAATAGGATTTATAATATTATGGATGATATTTATAAATTATATATGTTATGTAGTTGTACTGATTAATTAAAATAAATTAATCAAAATTTTTCCATCCCTTTTATGTTTGAAAATAATTCTTCTTTATAAATTGTTTTAATTGGTTTTTGATAGTGTACTTTATTATTATGTTATTATTTGTTATAAATTTTATTTTAGGAACTGAATTTAATTTATGAAACTAGAATATATTTTTTATGTGTGAATGATATTTTTTTATTTTTATATAATGTTTTTATTAGGACAATATTTGAAGATGAAAATTTTTTTAAAATATTAATTTGATTTTTTTAATGATGTTATTTGAAAGATAGATTATATTTTTAATTTGATATTAAGGAATAATCTTCATTATTTATAAATATTAAATTTAATGAAATTTGAATAATTATTATACATGATTTTAATGAAAGTTAATTTTAGGTTATAAAATCATGTTTATCCAAACATAGTTTTTCTATGTGAAATGTGTTTTTCTCATAATTAAATAATTTTTCATAACATATTAATAATTTAATTTGGACATTTTAAAAACTATAAAATATTTTTACATTTATTTATTTTTAATTTCATGTCATGTAGTGGTGGTAAACTTATTTTTTTCTTTACCAATGCTTATTTTAAAGTAGGATTCCATTTACATTTGTGAGAATATAATAAGGTTTTTATTTTAAAATAATAAAAAATCGACTAAAATTTATTCCATATATTGAATCATCATTTATAAATATAGTAATAAGGCCAAATTATTTTTTTCATTATTATTAGTTAGAGTAGTTAAATTTTGATTCAATAATTCAGGGAAAATAAATTTTATTGGGGGGTGTTAAAATAAGTTATTGTTGTAATATATCTATATAATAATTTACAATTCTAATTTATTGATCATATTTCTACTATTATATATCTTATCATTGAAATATTTCACATTTGGATATATATTAAAAAAATGAAATTATATATTTTAAATATTAATGTAATTTAATGTATGTCATCTCCCTCACTAATAGTATAAAACCACATATCCTATAATTATATAATATATTTACCATTATACATCACAAAATAATATTTTAAAAATCATCCTAGATTACCAATCTACATCCTATATCCCATTTTAGTTTTCTAATGATAGTTATTCAGGGATTAACATTTTAGTGAAAGGATGTATCTCAAATCGGGGGGGGGGGGGGGGGCTAATTCATAACTGTTAACCAAAAAATTTCATTTCATTATGCATATTTTATAAAAAATCATATATAAGAAACTTATTACTAAATAATCATAAATAAACTGATATTTTTAATGATGATTAACAAATACTTTCTAAATTGTTTCCCATAAAAAGATATATGAATGTAGGCAACTGTGTATGTGTGGACTATTGCCACCACATTAAAATATCGTTCATTTATAATCACCATATCTCTTGTATAGTCATTATAATTAATTATGTTTTTATAAATTATAGTCATGATATTTTAATTATTACTTAATTTTAATATATTATCTACCTTCTTTCATTCCAATTCATTGGAAAGTTATAACACCCTATCATGTTAAACTATGGGACACCACCTCCATGATGATATATGATTCATGTTTAATTTTTAAAATTCATATATTGTAATTATGATTTTTTTAACAAATATATAGAAAATATATAATATAATAATATTTATTTTATGATTAAATAAAATTTTACATTATTAAATTTTATCCATCAAAAAGCGAAAACATCGCCCATGCATAAATATTAATTATCACCTATATAATGTTTTATTATTAATAATTAACTATAACGTTTTTTGAATGTTCAATAATTTATTTTTAATTAGTCAATTTTATTCATATTAAATGAATAAAATTTTTAATTTGATGCAAACACGATTAATTTGGCATACTCAAAATTGTGGAATATATATTTACATGAAATATTTAAATACTTAATGACTGTGAAAGGCTATTTTAGGATTGAAATATTCATAAAATTGATTTGATATTACATTAGTTGATAATATTTGATATCATAATTTAATAAATAGTTCTGGATTATAATTATTTTAAATTTTAATTCAGTTGGTTTAAGGTCAAAGTTGTTTCATATCATTTTAGGCGTAAGTTATGTTTTATTTATCTAATTTTATTTTTTATGACATGTTTAAGGTAATGAATCATTATATGTCTATGAATTTTTTAATTTAAAATTTAACATATTATATCCTGGAACCATATAAACATATTTTATTTAACGTTATAATTTATGATATTTTATTGACATGTCTTTTATTTTAATACTTCTAATGTACAATGGGTTTACCTTATAAAATTTTCATCCTAAGAAATAAATGGTATTTCATACATCTATCATCATTTATGATGTCTATTTACTACCACCTTAGAATATTTTATAATTAATATTAATATGTTTATGGTATTTAATAATTCATTTAGTTTTATTTATTTTATTTGGATTATAATTCAATATAAAAAATATATAATTGGTATTTTATGTGAAAATATCCCTTTTAACATGGATTGTGTTTTCTTAAATTTAAATATAATAAAATTATATGTTATATAAAACATAATTTTTTCATATATATATATATATATTTATCTATATATAATAATTTAATCATTAATATTAAACTATATATATATATTAAATGTTTAAGAGATAACATTTTTAGGGAAATCGGACATATATATTTATATTTGATCAGGAATGTTTTTCGCCATGTCCATATAATTTTAAAATATTTATGTAAGATTTTATATATTTAAAAAAAAGAAAATGTAAAATTTAAATATTATTAATTTATATAAAGTAGTTTAAACATAATATATTTTAAATTATAAAATTACCAAATTTTATGAAAATGGATCAATATAATTTGTTTAGCAATACAGAAAGTGAAAAAAAATACAGCTAAAAAAATTCTTTTAATATTACTAAATGACTTCTCATTGTTCTTTTATGTGTATATGTTTCCCATTATATTTTGGAATATTATTATTTTAAATAATTGATTTTTAAATGAGATGTTCATTTTTTTAAATATTGTTCCTCTAAAGGCCTGATGACCTTTAATTTTTTATTTTGATGAAACCCACTTTTAAGTGAATAAGGGGGGATACCCATGACATCTAGTCTTAAAAAACTAAGCAGGACCGAGCAGACCAAACCTAAAGATCAAGAACAACCCATACTACAAGAGATCAACTCCTCTGGGAAAAAAAGACATTCAAATCAGATTTCATTGTCTCATCTCAACCTGGCTAACTATCCCGCGCCAAAAATCATAGCCCTGGTACCAATGGAAAAATCCATACCCTCTCGAACATCCAATTCCACGAAGCCATGAAATAGAAATAACTCTTTTACCTGAACCTCATCAGAAGTAGCTCTTGTAGACAAACGGTTGCACCATCACTTAAGCCACTGGCCACCAGATCTAAAACATTTCCTTATTTCTAGCTTTTCTCATGCATTGTCTTCCATGCCATCCATTTAGTGAAATCTGAATAAACAACAACCAGTATTCCCTCAAACATTTCATAAATCTCTAAAAATGAAGAAAACCACCATCGCTGACATTTCAACAGAATCACCAATATAAAAACACAATCATCCAATATTTCCTGATGGACTCCCACTGCCCAGATCCTGTCGCCGCCATCCTATTCGGACTCAAAGACCAAATAAATCCACCCACCTCACTCACCAGAGGCAAGGCAGAAACCTCATGATGTCGAATCTATATCTTTATATGCGGGCCATCACTACGCCACCTTGAAAACCCTATCCGGCAAGGAATGAAGCGGGTGAGGCGAGGAAAGCAAAAGTGAAACAGGAGAGGCAACCGAGTCCACAAATCCACCGCAAGAGATGAATCCACCTGATCTCGTTGAGCATAGGGGTTGCCATCGCGAGATCATGAGTAGAAGGAGGTGGCGATGTGGAGAGTACCCTAGCGTGTTGGGCCCTTTATGGGCTCATCCCCTTTTAACTCCACCACCTGGGAACTTCAGAATATTGTTATCCAATTTTAATGGAAAACATTCATTTACATCAACATCTATTGATATTATTATGAATAACTGATGTTTTTATCTTATGATACCATCCTTAATATTTTTATATTTTAAAATATTATGGTTAATTAATTAATTTTTAAAATTGCCTCATTTTCCATATTTTAATTTATGATGAAATGATAAATTATTTTACTATCATACTGTATATAATAATTTCATTATTTTTCATGGGTGGGTACAATATACACGAATCCATTGGGTATTGATTATTATTCAATCTGATAAATTATTATATGATTATTAACCTGATTCCAAACAATGAAAACATGGGATGCTATCCCACCCCCCATGTTGGTATGTCAGCGGATAGAAAATGCCTTAATTGTGATGAAAATATTTATTGGTGGCCTAAAAAATATATTTACAATTATTAATATTCTATTTTTTATTGAACACTTTTATAACATGATGTTATACAAATTTCATTCACTTATGGATCATGCTCACTGAATCCATTATGATTCAAGCCACATTATATTCGAAGACTAATTCCATGGATCATGGTCATGATCAGTGGACGGTTTGTATGATTTTGAAATTCTAAAATAATTCTCATATATATATATTTTAATTTTATTATTAATATTGATAAATAATTGATATATCAATTATTTACCATTATTTATAATATTATATCACCCATTATTTTGTATCATTTTCACAGGGATATTAATGGTTCTTTTTTATGTTATATTTTTATTTAAAATTATGGTTGTTTAGAACATATTGAGAGATTAATTAGATCTTCAATATTGTAGTTTGATATCTATTTATGATTAAAATGACTATAAATAATAAAATTTTACTTGAATTACAATGATAAATATTAAATTAAAATCCAATTATATGAATTATTTATATATTTAATGTTCGGATAAACAAATATATAATATTTTTTGAGAGTAAAATGATAAGTAGTGGTTAGGGATTAGACAATAGAAATGGGGAATGACTTAGTATTATAAATTAATATTTCCTAAAAATGGAGGACATAACAGATGATATTTAATCTTAGATAAAACAAAAAATCAATAGATTCATGTAGGGGTAATAAGGGAATATATTATAGAATTATTTCAAGAAAATTGGTTCCCTATAGTGTTGATAATTTATCAACTTTTATAAGAGAAAAATGCACTTTTCATTACTAATTAAGGTTTTTTGAGAGGTAATAATAGAATTACATGGGTTATAGGTGAGGAATGTTTGGTGATACAATTTAGATTTAATTCCCATTATAAAAAATTTTCATATATATGGTAATGGATTCATTATTAGATACAAAATATGAGGGACTGTGAATATTTTTCCTTACCCTCTGTAATGATAATTAACAAATTTTATAAGGTCGAAATTTATTTTCTCAAAATCTAAGAAGAAACTTCATAAATAAATTAATTGAGAAAATTTTTAGTTCATTTTATATATTTTATTTTTCAATTTTATATTATGATAAAATTATTATTTAAATTTAAATTATAAAACATAGAAAAAATTATATTATCACATTATTTACATATGAATATAAAAATGAAAAAAAAATATTATTAATCATAATTTACTTATTTCCTAATTATTAATTTTTATATTTTCTATTAGTACACTATAAATACTCTAAAATTTAAAGGAATTTTTTTTAAAGTTTTTAGAATTTTATGATTATCCAGTTTCTGACTGCGCCGGATTCTGAGGCCCGGTGTGCCCGGAATCAATTTATGAAGTATTTTTTCGGGTATGTTCAATAAACGTATGTGCAGGTTTTTCTCTATCTTTTGATCTAGTGCTCGGAATTGAAATCTGAGGACATCGATAAACTTTTAGTCCCTCTATTCATTTAAGAGGACATTTACCGCGGTTACGTTTTATGCAGGAAGGAAGTTATATTTTTGGGATTCATAATAATTTAAATAAAATTATTGTGTTACACAATTTTATTTTTAAGTGGTGGTTATTTCCTCCAAAGAAGAGTTGCAGGTGGGGCTCACACCCCACATAACCTTCCATGAGAGGATAATGTGTGGTGGGGCCCATATGATCCAAAAACCTTTAACCCCCTCAACTCCTTTTTCAATCTTCTTTTAATTCAATGAAGCCACCTCCATTATTTTAATTTTGTTAACCCTCCACCTTCTCACAATTAATGTCAACACCTAATAATAATTAAGTGCCACAATTAATTAATCGTTTTGAATTCATTTGAATTTAATTTGAAAATATTAAAAGAAGACATGGAATTCTTTTACTTGGGTTGGCATAATCTCACTTTCGGTGGAACTTAAGAGAATTTTGGATGATATCAATCTCTCCACAATGAAAACCATTATATTGACGATGAATGCGAAGAACGCTCCATGTCTCGAATAACATGAACCAAATTCTTATTCCTCCTTCGACCCATACATGAATGGGAGTCGATTCTCTCAAATAACATCACCAAGGACCAACAACTCTTCCTCTGACGTTGACGGAACGACACCGTCTTCCGCGACACTATCTCCCGCGACACCGTCTTCTGTCGCTCGTTGAAGTACAACGTACCTTAAATTTAAGTAGGGGGATTTGTATAATTTAAAGTGAATAAAATTATATCTCATTATTGTTAAATGATTTGAATTCTCTTCAGCCTTTTGTTATATCCTTACGCGGATGGACCGGGCCGAACGAACACGGCCCAACAACCCTTCGTTGCTTCGTGGTTATTTTGGAAATGGTGAACGGAAGAGAAATGATGATTTGAGGTCGTCACACTGAAGGTAAGGATCCGAGAAGGCCGTAGGTGCATATAAGAGGAAAAATGAACCACCTGAACGACTCTGGTGGCCCGCGGAAGAACGTGGGGGCATGGGTCTCCGGCGGCCGCCACCGGTCGGCCGCATGTGCGCAGCGACGCCCCTCGTGCGCCGCCGGTAGAAGACCTCCGCGGCACCCATCATGGAGGAAATGCGGATCCTGCGTCCATGGGTTTCGGGATGCACGGGCATTGCCAGCTGGCACCGCCATTTCAAAGAATCTAGGGGTTGTGCCCCCCACTCCGCGCTCTGCCAGCTGGCTGAGCTGCGGCCGGCCACCAGACTGTTCTGCGAGCTGTGCGGGCCGGGCCGCCTGCGCGCGTGCCGGGCCTCCAGTCACATGGGCCAGGCCACAACGGCTGGGCTGCACCGCGCCCTACTAGGCCAACCCAGGGTGGTTTGGGACGGGTCAGACTGGACCCCGACCCCCCTTCTATATGTTAATTTTGGGTTTTTGCCCATAACATGATCTATACACCTCTGATCGATGCACCATCAGTTGTAGAGGATTCCATGGATTGGGACGGTTGTTTCAGTATATCACACTCAAGGATTTGGATATTTTTGTGTATGTCTGGGTTGGTTGGATTATGAAACAAACCAGGCCCTCGGAGTGAAAATACATCTAACTCTCAGACCGGGCGTCCGATTGACATGTCATATATCGCATTTGGTTCCTTATGATGAGATGGAACTTTGGGATACATAAAATCTGGACTTCATGATAGTTGATGTATCGACCCACTTTCTCAAGGAGCGGACACTCCCGAATAGAGCGTGCTGTGTACGGGAACCCGAGAGTCGGATGTGACTGCAACGACTATTGTACTGGGATCCACTGTGGGTTCGACAGTGATGACTACTATACAAAGATCATCCATGGCTTCAACAGGGATGACTAATATACTAGGATCCTCCATGGGGTTGACAACGATGACTACTGTTCTTGTATCCTATGTGGATTTAGCAATTTGACCTATGTACTTGTGTCTTGTGTGGGTATAATAGTGTAGCTGGTCTGGTATCCTGTGTGGGTCTGACAACGTTGCTGGCCTTGTATCTTGTGTGGGTCTGATATCTTAGATAAATCAATGACTATATCTGATCATATCTATCACTATATGATAGATTTATACCTGTGTGAGCTGAGTCTTGACTTTCAATCATTATCATTGATGTGATTGACTTTACTTCTATGTGGACTGGGTTGTCCTTGGGCTCGAGAGTTGGAGCCAAACTGAGATTGATAACTTAGGTATATGTATGGGAATATACCTAAATAGATTTGGTTGATACTTATTGATTGTATCTTTATTCTGTGGTTATCCTTCGTGGATTCTGGGAGACCTTCGGGGGTCTCGGGGTCCCTGCTGTATATCATTACACTCACCCCTACACAAGAAATGCCCTCACTTCGTTGAGTGGGTTGCAGAAGATGGACATCACTGATCGAGGCATAGTGTTATGGAACTGGATGATACCCGGAGGTGGACCACATTGTGAGAAATACACTGAGTGGATAGATAGACCCGAGGTGCTGAGGAGGCCATCTGTACGCACACTTCAGGTGGTATTCCTGAAGAACGACTCAATAGTTACAGTTTACATTTATGCAGTTGTTCTTTACTGTTTGGCTTGTATTTTCGGTCCCGTTTCTTTTGAGAACTTACTTTTGTATTCGGTTTTACTTAGTGTTTATTTTCAGTTGTTGCCTCTCCTTCTTGTGTTTAGACTGTGTGTGTGTTACTAGTTAAAGGAAATGCCTTCTATTTTGTTGGGATTATGCATTTGGTGCTAATTTCCACCCCCTAGACTATGGAAGGGCGCATTGGGGTAGTCACAGCACGGTACCTAAGGATGGTACGTGACAAATTGGTATTAGAGGAGTCGATTCAACCGTAGAACATAGACTATGATTATTTTCTTTGAAGTAATAGTGTTAAGAGTATTGAGTGTTGTTTTTAGTCCAGGGAGTCCAGTGTTGGTGTGGCGGCTGACATATCCATACACCAGGTCCATGACCTCTGATTTCGAACTCAGTGCATGAAAACACTGATTGTGTGTGTGTTTCATTTAAAAAGGTTTTCTTCCTGATTACTTTGTGTCAGCTCATGAGGTATACTATTTTAACTGTGGCATACCTATTTCTTTTCAGGATGGCCCCACAACGGCAACCAGCTAGGGATCTGAGTTACGTACATGATGATAGCCCCCCGAGCGATGAGTCCTCGGTGTAGGGCCCCATCACAGTGGAGGAACCAGTGGTACGAAAACCCGCTGGGCCACCGATACCACTGGCATCAGCAGTAGTGAGTGCATTCCACTTGAGTGCGTTGCAAGAGTTCCAGCGCAAGAGGCTGCCCAGGATCCAGGGAGAGATGGACCCATAGGAATCTCAGGATGGCTGGGGGTTGTCGTGAGAGTTTTCTGATTGGAAGGGACACCAGTTTACCTTATGGTGATCATTTTCGTGAGTCTCCTGCATGCGGAAACATTCAGATGGTGGAGCTCGATGCTCTAGGTGCATGACAAGGAATCATTACTCTAGAAAAATATCAAGATTCGCCTCTTCTCGGAATTTGTTTTAGCCACCCTTCGTGCAGTGAGAATTTAGGAGTTTCTTCATTTGCAGAAGGGCAACATGATAGTAGCTCAATACTCAGCGAGGTTCACTGACCACTCACGCTACTCCACTGATATAGTACGAGACCCATTCATCGAGACTCAGACCTTCGAGAAAGGACTCGGGCATGAGACCAGGGCATTGATGATTCCCCTCAACATCTAGACGTCGGCAGGGGTGCTGGAGTGAACCCTTCTAGTGGAGAGTTTTCTCACTGAGCAGTCACCAGTGGTGAGACCCACCATAGGAGACATGTAGCGGGGTCTTCTTCAGCCAGCAGTAGACAGGGGACGCATAGGTCTAAGAAGAATAGGTTATCAGGTGGTCGATCTCAGGATATAGGTTCGGTTTTGTAGGGTACACGAAACAGAGCCATACATACGAGGAGGAGGCAGTGCTATGCATGCAGCGGGTAGGGACACATGGCTCGAGACTTGCCGACACGCCATGCAGATGAGCAGCAGAAAGTAGAGGGACCTCCCAGGAAGAGGCAAAGGTTTGACCATGGTGGTCTGCTGGGATCAGGCGGACGTAGCAGAGGAGTTGGCCGAGTAGTGGGCGGTGGATGACATTTCGAGGCACTACCAACACCACAACTATGAGGTCCACCCCGACCAGATGGAGCTAGCGGAAAGAGGCAGGCTTCGCTCCAGGTAGTCTAGGCCTATGACCACAGTGCAACAGAGATGATTCGAGGTACTGTATGTGTCTAATCCACCCTTTCTGAAGTAGTTATATACATAGGTGTGAGTTATTATTTTATTTCCACTGCCCTCTTTCAGAGATCTGAGATTTCGAAGGAGCTGTTGGGTTGATCATTACGGCTAGAGACTACTCCAGAAGTAGACTCGATGATTACGAACGGGTGCCTACATTGTGAGCTTACTCTAGGGGGAGAGATCTTCGGCAGGGATCTTATTGTAGTGGCATCGAGGCCTTACAACATCATCTTGGGTATGGACTGGTTATCCACAATTCATGCTTAGATTGACTATTTTTGGCAAAAAGTGTGGTGTATCCCCATGGATGGGACTAGGTTCACCTTCACTGGTGAGAAGGGAGATTTTGCAGCGCAGGATGGACTTACGCAGAGGAGGGGGAATCCGATCACACATCAGTTGTCTAGTCTCATCCTCGGAGCAGTTGATGCACGGTGTCTGAGTTTTCATGTTGTGGTGGATTAGTATGCGGATGTTTTCCCCAACGATGTTCCACAGTTACCTCCTGGTAGAGAGGAAGAATTCTATATTGATCTGTACCTCGGGACAACACCAATATCTACTCCAGTATATCAGATGGCTCCCACTGAGTTTTGTGGGTTTTGGGTACAACAAGATGACATAAAGGGAAAGGGATTTATTAGAAACATTGTTCCACACTAGCCATCTCCAATTTTGTTTGCCAAGTAGGTGGATGGGAGCTTGCGACTGTGTGTCGACTGCCGTCCCCTAAATTAGGTGACTGTGAAGAACAAGTACCCACTCCCTAGGATTGAAGACCTTATTGATCCGCTCAAGGTTGCACGATGGTTCTCGAAGATAGATCTCAGATCAGGCTATCCCTAACTCAAATATCGATATGAGGATGTGAAGAAGACAGCCTTCTCGTGTCAATATGTCCACTATGATTTCTTGGTTATGCCCTTCAGTGTAACCAAAACTCCACAAGTGTTCATGAGTCTCATGAATAGGATCTTCCAGCCTTACATTGATCGATTTTTCGTAGTCTTCATTGACGATATACTAATTTACTTGACTACTACGGAGGATCACGACTACCTTTTGCGGGTAGTACAAGACACACTCAGAGAGCACCAGCTTTATGGAAATCTCTCGAAGTGCTAGTTCTGGATTCGAGAGGTTCACTTATTAGGACACGTCATCTTGGATGCTAGGGTAGTAGTGGATCTAGTGATGATATAGGAAGTACTTGCTTGGGAGCCGCCCATGAGTGTGACAGAGGTTTGGAGTTTTCTAGGTCTGGCTGGATACTATCAGAGATTTGTGCCATACATCTCCAGAGTTGTAATCCTTCTTTCTGCATTGATGAAGAAGGGTAAATCATTCATGTGGTTAGAGAGATGTCAGCAGAGCTTTCAAGAGTTAAGGTATTGAGTTACCAGTGCACCCATCTTGAGGCTACTATAGGAGGGTGTTGGTTACATAGTTTACTGCGATATATTAGGGACCAGACTTAGTTGTGCCCAGATGCTAGATTGATCAGTAATAGTGAATGATTCACGATAGTTGAGACAACACGAGCATAACTATGCTACCCATGACCTGGAGTAAGCAGCACTGGTCTTCTCCTTGATGATGTGGCGACACTATCTTTTGGGTGAGCATCTTACAGTCTACTCTGACCACCAGATTATTAGGTACATATTCTTGCAGAAGGACCTGAACCTGAGACAATGGTGATGGGTCAAGTTCCTCCAAGACTATGACTTCGATGTATTCTATACTCCTGGGAAGGGGAATGTTGTACCAGATGCTCTCAATATGACATCAGGCTTCCATATGTTAGGAGAGGCAACAAAGTAGCTGGCTTTATTGCATATATCATTTGTGGATAGGGATGGAGCAGCCTTTGTACAGTCTCTCACAGTCAGTCCTCCAATCCTATAGCGAGTCAGGGAGGTAGAGCCTGGGGATTGGACTGTGAGACGCAACGTGCTCAAATATCCTCAGGGCAATCCCCTGATGGATTTTCTGAAGGTGGGGAGCATTTCATCTTCTTCGGAGGATGTACCATTGTTCCGGTTGCATTACATGAAGAAGTTTTGAGGGAGTTTCACACTTACACTCTAGAGGTATATCCAGGACTGTCGAAGATGTATCGGGACCTCAGACGACAGCACTGGTGGCCGAGTATGAAGAAGGCTATAGAAGATTATGAATCACAGTACCTCAGTTGTCAGCAGGTGAAGGTGGAGCACCACCTCACATCAGGCTTGGTAGAACACTTAGAGGTCCTAGAGTGGATGTGGGATGAAATATCCATGGATTTCATGACGTGGCTTCCACGTACATCTAGAGTACATGACTCTATCGGGGAGATCATCGGTCGACTCACAACGTCGGCCCACTTATTACGGATTAGAGATCATGGCTCAGTATAGATCATGGGATGACTCTATGTTCAAGAGATCATATGGATTCATGGTGTTCCATAGACGATCATCTCAGATCATGATTCTCATTTCACTTCCCGGTTAGGGAAGGGGTTGTAGGAGCTTTCAGGACGTAGCTTCTCTTGGGCACTTCCTTCCACCCATAGACGGATGGTCAGACTAAGAGGACCATTCAGACTCTTGAGGATATGATCCATGCTTGTGTTATTGTCTTTGGTCGAAACTGGGAGGATCACATACCCTTGGTGTAGTTTGCATACAAAAAACGCTACCACTCCACCATCGGGATGTCACCATACAAGGCACTGTATGGCCAACCTTGAAGATCACCTCTATGCTAGACTGACCCAAGAGAGTCAATACTTTTAGGTCCATTTATGGTTCAAGATATGAAAAAGATGGTACATATCATCCAAGAGAGAATTAAGAGTGCACAGAGCAGACATAAGTCCTATTCTTATAGGAGATGGAGACCATTGGAGTTCGAGGATGGATACCACGTCTTCCAACGAGTCTCACCTTGACAAGGTTTACAGAGATTTGGCTAAGGCGGAAAGTTATCTCTATGATTCATTGGACCATTCTAGGTCCTCTGCAGGTTAGTTGAGGTGGCTTACCACCTGGCCCATCCACCTCAGTTGCATCGGGTGCACGGCGGCTTCCACGTATCTTAGATGAGGAGATACGTGCACGACCCGTCCCACATCATCGACCATAGGGAGCAGGAAATCGATGACGGGGAGAATTTCATGGAGGACCCAGTGGAGATTGAAGATCAACATGAGTGGGTCCTTTGTGGATGGTTAATTCCTCTAGTGTGAGTTTGCTGGCAGCACGGAAAACTCCAGGAGAGCACATGGGAGTGGGCAGCTCAGATGCGTGCTGAGTACCCCCCATTTGTTTCCCTAGTGTGTGTTGTAGCTTTACGGGGACTTAAAGACCTCATATGAGGGTAATGTAAAGACCCTGAAATATCAAGGAAATTTTTTTCCTAAATTCTTTGGAAATTTATGAGTCCACAGTTTCTGACGGTGCCTGATTCTAAGGCACAGTGTGCCCAAAATCAATTTATAAAGTTTTTTTCATGTACGTTCAGTAAACGTACGTGCGGGTATTTTCTATCTTTTGAACTAGTGCTCGGAATTGAAATACAAGGATACCAACCAACTCGCAGTGCTGGTATTTGTTCAAGGGGACCATTCGTACGATTGTGTTTTATGCAGGAAAGATGTTATATTTTGGAGATTCATAATAAATTAAATAAAATTATTGTGTTACACAATTTTTTTAAGTGGTGGTTATTTCCTCCAATGACTAGTTGGAGGTGGGGCCCACACCACATAAAACCTCCCATGAGAGAATAATGTGTGGTGGGGCCCACATGATCCCCAAACCATTCACCTCCTCTAAACTCCTTTTTGACTCTTCTTTGATTTGATTAAAGCCACCTCCTTTAATTTAAATTTTTTAACCCTCCACCTTCATACAATTAATGTCAACAAATATGATTAATTAAATTCCCCATTTAATTAATATTTTTGAATTCATTTGAATTTACTTTACCAACATTAAATGTAGACCTGGAATTATTTTACTTGGTTTCGCATAATCTCACATTGGGTGGAACTTGAGATAATTTTGGAGGATATCACTCTCTCCATGAAGAACACCTTTCTTTGGACAAAGAACACGAAGAATGCTCCACGTCTCGAAGAACGTGAAGCAACTTCTTATTCTTACATCGACCCGGATAAGAAATGGAGGAGACTCCCACAAAAAAACATCACCAACGACTAACGACTATTCCTCTGACTTTGAGGGAATGTCATCGTCTTCCACGACACCGTCTCCCGCGACACTGTGTTCCGTGGCTCGTCGATGTACAACGTACCTTGAATAGATATAAGAAGATTGGTATAAATTTATGTAAATAAAATTATATCTCATTGTTTTTGAATGCTTTGAATTGTCTTTGGACTTTTTTTATTACTTATTGCAGAGGGTGTAGGTGCAAACAGAAGGAAAAACGAACCACCAGAACGACTCTGGTGGCTTGTGGAAGAAATCGGCGGCGCGCATCACCGGCACGGCAGCGCCGGTGACTAGGGCCAACAGACGGCACTGGCCGACCGCCTTGGGGTAGCGGATCCCCTCGTCCACCGCCGACGAAAGACCGTGGTGATACTGGCCATAGCGGTGGAGTGGAACCCATGTCTGCGGGATCCGGGAGGCACGGGTGGTGCCAGCTAGCGCCGCCGTTTCGAAGAACCGGGGGGCCATGCCCCCACTCCATCCTCGGCTTTGAGATGCTCAACGTCATCCTCCTTTGATCTTATGTAGATCAGGATGTCATTGATAAACACAAAGACGAACCATTCCAGAAACACTTGTAAGACAAGGTTCATAAGTCCCACGAACATAGCTGGTGCATTCGTAACTCCAAACTGCATCACTACAAACTCGAAGTGTCCATACCTGCAACTGAAAGCTGTCTTTGAGATGTCATTATCCGTTACCCTTAGCTGATGATATCCAGATCATAGATTAATCATAGAATACCAACCTGCTCTCCTCAACTGCTCGAAGAGATCATCTATCCTTGGAAGAGGGTAATGGTTCTTTAATGTTACCTGATTCAACCATCGGTAGTTTATTTATAGCCTGAGACCACCATCTGAATTCTTCACGAACAAAACTGAAGCACCCCATGGTGACACGTTGGGTCAAACAAATCCCTTCTCCATCAGATCGTCAATCGGAATCCACATCTTCCGTAACTCCGATGGTGCCATCCGATAAGGGGCCATCGAAATAGGATAGGCACCAGGCTGTATGTCTATCCTGAACTCAACGTCATGTCTGGGAGTAGAGTCATAACCTCCTCTGGAAAAAAATTAAGGAATTACCCAACAACCTCTGGGACATCGATCATCTCTGTATCAGTGGAAACCACTGAGAACCCTCCTAACAATGAATGGAGTGGCATCACATGCCGTCTTCCCACATGATAGCTCCTCTCCCAAATAGAAGATACAATTTTCCCATCCACATTAGAGAACACGACCCTTCTTCGGAAGTAGTCGATGATGGCACTAACAAAAAACAACCAGTCGATGAATAATATGACATCGTATGGCTGCATCTGTAGCAAAAGAAGGTCCCACTAGATCGATGTGGTCCCAACGTCAGCCCACATCCCCGACAAACACAAGATACCCTGGTATGGCCTCCAACTGGTGTACTCAGTACCAGGGGCACAAAAATTCTCTCTATGTCTAGGCCTAAAGAATGGGATAGAACGGGTGAAACAAAGGAGTGTGAGGCACTTGAATTGAACAAAGCAGAAACGAGAGTGTTGAACAAACAAATCATACCTCTCACCTCCTCTGGTCCTGCCAGAGCTGTCATCTCTGCCGCGTGCAACTGTCCATGCCCAGATCCTCTGCCTCTCTAATGTCAACCACCTCCCCGACCACGCCATGGTCGAGGTCCCTGAGGAGCACCATGAGGTCAGTCTCCTCCTGCGAAGTCTGCCCTCAGAGAATCAGGGTCCTACTACTGCTGGAAGTGCCTCGCCGGAAACTGGTGCTACTGAGGTGGGTGATGAACCTGCCCACCTCCACCGTACTGAACTCAGGACGGGCACCGACTCTTAATGTGCCCAAAACCTCCACAAGAGAAGATCTTGGGTCCTGGGATCGTGAAAAAGGTACGAGGACCCAATGATCTGAACTGGAACTGCTGAGGCCTCCTCTCTACTAGCCTGAACTTGGAAGGTCCTGTCACAGGAGAGCTGCTGCTGAATACCTTCCCCTTCGACGAACCCGGCTGGATCCCCTCCCATGATGCACCTCCCTACGAGTGCATCCTCTTTAAAACATTTTCCTTCTTCTATACTTCTATGTACGTCGGAAGATTGAAGGGGTTGACATCATACTGGAGCGAAGGACGAAGAGCCTCCTCCAAACGTCTCACTCGAGACTCCTCATCCGGAATGGGATCTGGAGAAAAGAATATGAGATCCTTGAACTTGATCCCCAACACTCATACTGACATACTCCCCTGTTGAAGGGAGAGTAACTCAGGACGCTTCTCTACATTGATCATGAAAGAATATAATTCCTCTTGGAATTCCTTCTCAAAGATAGCACATGGAACCTCTGTCTTTGTCCTCTCTCCGAGGTAGATAATCCACCATTGATGTGCCACACCTCTCTGCTGAATTACTGCTAGGGGAACCTTGTACTCCCTCGGTGCATGAATCAATGTAAAAGTGATTCCTAGTTCCTCAATCCACCCCTTCGTCTCCATATCTGAAGCACTACCCTCATACTTCTTGATGGATTGTCACTGGAAAGAACGAAGAGACTTCTTCCATTGGCTATCTTCCCCCTCTCGGTCAATCCTCAACTGATCGACCGCCTGAATCTGCTGGGTCTCGGCTGTCTGAGCCACCCATGGACATCATCCTGGTTCCACAGTTGTACGGTAAACAAAAAATACCTAATCCCAAGTAGCAATGAATTTACCAAGGTTTAATTTTATGATTTTATTCAATTTCATTCCCAGAACACCCAAATCAAGTAAAAACACAATCAGAATGATTCATCTACCTTCCCTAATGTCTCTACCCTGTAATCAATGTAGTCTCACATGGTTGTTCGATAGGCTCAAAATCCATGCATCGGATCACGGGAGGCCCTAAAATCCTGTGTCGTAGTCGGTCTTCCCTGACCTATGTCACGCAAAAGGATCAACCAACACTATTTTCCTACCATCCCATGAAATCCTCACTGTCCCTAACTCAAGACTCCATCCTATCTCTCAACCATCATCTCTGATACCATTCTGTCATGACTCCCTCCCACCAAAGAAGCCCCTCTTGAGCTGGAAATGGTGAAAGGGAGATAATGACCCCCATGTCCCACCTCCAGTATGCACCAGGGTGGCGACTAGCACCAAGGGTATGAATTTTTCACAATATAGGAGGCATTACCCTTTTTTTATTTAAGATTGGGAAATCAGGTGAGTCAAAACACCAAAGGAAATGAAAAGAATGAAAAGTAAAGAAACCCAAACCAATCCCACATTAATGTTTAAATAGTTATGAAAAAGGTACAAGTAAAAGAAAGCTCAAAAGTACAATACCTAATGAAACAAGAGTACAGAAACTGCAACAAATCCAACTGTCCCGACAAGTAGGGCCCCGCACGGCCCTGGTAGTCTTCCTAGAAACCTGAAAGTAAACGTAGGGTGTGTATACAAGTATACTCAATAGGGAAACCTAATGCTCTCATGCACATGTTGGGAGTCATCCTAATGGCCCGTGAAAACAACAGAAGAAACAAAAAACCTATCAAGGAATTTTAACCACCCAACCTCACCAGCCACGCTCACCAAAACAGAACAGCATGTAGTATTATATAAGAACAAGAGTATTGGGAACCCCAAACCATTTCCCCATTAGTTAGCCGCTCTTCCTAATGGAGAACGTCCTGACGCTACCACACTCTTCCCGCATGCACACACCTGGGCCTCAAGAACCACATATCCCGCCCGCACACACCTGGGACTCACAACCACATATCCTGCCCACACACAACTGGGCCTCACAACCACGTATCCCACATGCACACACCAGGGCCTCACAACCACGTATCCCACCCGCACACACCTGGGCCTCATCCTGAAGAATAATGGGAAATAGTAAACTTGCCTAAAGAGTCATGGGCTAACACCAACCCAATCGAAACCTACCTGAGGAATCTTAGGTGTAAGGTCGCCTCAAGCAATCACAACCTACGGAAGAAGGAGAAGGAAAAAGATAGTAACTAAGGGGAAAACACCCTCTCCCATGAAATGGGTGTGTTCGGAACTATGTGCTCAAAATGGGAGATTTACGACAAAACAAAAAGATACATATATATATATATATATGTATATGTATACCAACACACAGCCCAGCTTATGGATTGTAAACAGAGAAACTGAGCACGTGCCTCGGCACTGCTATATCGAAGCATGCATACAACAAACAATCCCAACCCCATTTAGGTTTTCATGTTTTAACAGTATTAGTTTATTTTTTTCCTTAACTACTGGGAAATTATCCATAACCAACCATATCAATCAATCTTAAAACATACCACTTCCATCCAAAAATAATGTTAGGAAAACACAAGCAACACAACATTTCCCTTGTTATTAACCAACCTTCCCCATTGATTATTATTCTTGTTCCATTACCATGCCCCATCATTCATTAATTCTTCCACTTTTATTTATTATTTACAACCCATAGTTCATTCACATTCAACCCAACCCTACAGCCCCACTGCCAACCACCAAAACCACAAACCCACCGAAACCCATACATCATCATCCCTTGATACTGGTTATCATATCCCCATTACCCATCACCAACATAGCATTCAGACCAACCCACAACCAAGCCAACCGCAGCCCCGCTGCTCACTCGATCCACAACAACCCACAAAACATACCTGTAACATAAACCAACACCCACATGTTTATTATCTCAGTTTTGTTCCACCGGGGTGATCACACAAGGTTTCCAGTTATTCATTTAATCATCCAAATTTACGTGATTAACCAATTCCATATTCCACAATGTTTCCATCCATAAACTGTCTAGAACGATAGGGCAACAATTAATTTTGCAAGAAAAAGCCCCCAACAACCGTTAATTATAGTAGTCATAGGCCTATTCAATTCACAACATAACATCACAGGATATAAATAAAGTAACTACAATCACAAACATTCTGTCCCCGTTATATAATGCAGTGATTATCTTCATTAAACCGCTTCAAAAGTGTTTCACGTAAACAAGAGGACACACAACCCTCCTGATGCAGAATCGAGAGAGACAAAGGTACGATCCCTACCTCCACAGGTTCTGATCACAACGCTCCCCCAAATCATTATAAGAAGTCGTTCTTCGTTGTCCATCACTTTTTTCAAACCCTGGAAAAACCTCTTCGGGTGGAAGCTGGAAATGAATGGCTGAAGGGAAGACAACAAATCCAAGCTCAGAAGTTCCGCCTCATCGTTACGATCCCATGGGTGGTGACGAATCATAAATCGGAGCTTGGACAGAGAATTAATGGAAGGAAAAGAGCCTTCGAGTCTCTTGGCAGAGCTCTGCTCGAGGGAATGGGGAGGAGATGTGTGTGTTGAAAAGGAGGATAGGCCCCCTCCTTCTATAGGTGAGAAAAAAAATGTATACGGCATGTACTTCCTAGTACACGGTGTGTACACGACCATTTCACATGGTCTCCATGCAGCTTCCAACACAGCCTTCAACGCGGAACGTGTCCATTGACTGGACAACACACGGTTTGAGGGTAACACGCATGTGAGGAGGGACTACACGACATGTAGTATGAGATACACGATGTATACTCATTTATTTCACATGGACAGGACACATCTCCAACACGGCACATGCCTGTTAACTGGTCAACACACGGTTTGACGGTAACGCGTCCGCGAGGAGGGACTACACGACTTGTAGTATGGGATACACAACGTGTACCCATTTATTTCACACGGAAAGGACACAAACTTCAACACGGGGTATACCCGGCGAGGGGGTACATGACGTATACTCAAACTACACAACATGTAGTTTTAAAATTCTGAAAAGTGTGGGAAATGTCCATTTTACCCTCCAGAACACTTCATGACTCTGTTTTTGACAATGGAATGGGCCGGAGAGGTCCGTGCCATTAAATTATATGAAAATTAATATATATTTTTTATGTTATTAATATATTTCACATTATTCAATACTAGAAAATTTTTTGACATAAAAAAAATACATAGAAAAGTTTAATTATTTAAGAAAAACAATATTTAACCGATATTGATAATTTTATTAATACATAATGATTTATTATATAAAAATTATTAATATTTATAAAAAATAATTAAATATAAATATTATTATTCTAAAAAATAATATTTTATTGTAATTTATTATTTATAAAATGCATGTTATAAATTTATAATTTATTATATTGATAATTACAGTGTCATATAATATTTTCTTTTATAAACACAACACCATCATATAAGAACATATTTCCAAAAGATATTATAAGAAGATGTTGTCATCATGGGTGGTTATTGAACATTCATGGAATATTTTGGAATTCTAATTTTATTAAGCTTCTACAAAAAATTGGTTCATGAATTGTTTTTTGGAGTTATTCATGTTATATGCTTTTGGGAAACAATGCTGATGTTACCATCATTATAATCACCTATAATAATGACATGTAATAAATATTTCTAATTCAGGATGATATTTATTATAATTTCGAAATAGATTTCATATTATTATTGATTCTTTTTATACCCTTTTGTTTTATGGATACATTATAATAGTCAATAGTATTAATATATTTATATAATATATTGAGATTTCATTTTAAATCATTGTTTCATGTGGAACATTCTATATGGAATATAATTTTATTAATTATAACTAAATAATAAAATCTTATATTATTAAAAATTTATGGACATAATATATCATTTATAGAAGAGTAATGGTTTGAGAAATAAATTTATATTGAAAAATCAAAATAAATAGTAAGTAGTTGGAAAAGAAAAATAATTGATAATGATCAGAATATATTAATTGCAATGTGTCTTAATAATCTAGATTTAGGATATTTTTATTTTGTGATGAATTTATTATTATTGTTATTATTTTCATTATAATGGTAAATTTAAGTATTGAAAACCATAATCCTAATTTAAAAATCATATTTTTTATTTAATTACCTTTTAGTACAATCCAATAATGGTTGGGGTAATAAATGGATCACTCCATTCTGGGAGGCGGTATTATATATATAACATGAGATATGTTTTCATTTTATTGTGGATGAAATGAATGTAGATATTGTCTTTTTACATTAACTTATTCAATTTAAGTTATTGTAATTGTGAATATTGTTTTATATGATTGTAGATATTGTATTTTTTGGTGATACAAAGGGAAAATACAATAAAATACTCATATGATGACACCAACCTCTTCAATTGAGATCATCATATGGTTCACACCTCGATCCTCGGTTCAATGATATTTCTCCGATTCAAAAATCTCATGGATGATTGAAAACAGATTGGGGGATATTTTTCATTATTTCATTTAGGTAAATGATTTTAAGAAGTGTGTATAATTGAGGTTACCTAGATATATTTTTATTATAGAGTGGATGAACATTCCAATAAATTCCTGATTTATTATTATATAATCATTTTAATACTAAATTCTAATCAAAATTTAGAATATAATATTTTTTTAAGGACAAGAAAAAATATTTTATTAAGAAATAAAGGAGAGCGAAAGGTTACATGAAACGGAAAGATGGTACCTTATTAAAATCTTTAACGAAATGGGGATGAAGATCAACAGGAAGATGATCACTCCATGTCATGGCTAGGTTGACCCCTTTGTTGGCAAGGCCATCTGCAACTGTGTTTGCTTCATGATATGTATTGGTGGCAGTGTATCTAATTTCAAGAAGGGAATTGAGGTAGTTCATCTATCGGGCAGTGAGAGGCCATGCGTGGTGAATCACTCCATTCCAAATAGCATGCACAATGGTGGTGGAGTCCCTCTTTATCTTGATTTTTGAATATAATATGGTTTTTTATAAAAGATAAAATATATATACATTTTTCACAAGGTTATATGATAATTTATCCCTTATACTTTAGTATATCCAATTTTTGAACAATTTTAACAATTGTCATCACAAAACTTTTATTAATATGATATCTTATTTTTTCAACCAAAATGAAACGTTCCTTATTGAGTAATTTAACCCCTATATATTAATATATGAAATCATTTTTATATGAATAAATTTATAGTGAATAAAATAATTAATATTTAAATTACTATGAAATACACTATGAAAATAAATTTGGTTAACCAATTACCTTTTTAGTATTTATGTACATATAGATGAAAATAATATATGCTATTTTCTTCATTAAATTTATTAGGTTTTATCTCAATAAACAATTAATATGCACCTTTAATTCCAAATCCTAATATATCATTATTGATACTGAATTAAATGTAAATGAACAATATAGAATTTATTATAATGAAATATATCTCGGTTCACAAAAACTAAAGAATATATTAATAAAATGAATATATTTAATGAATATGAATTATTTTGAGGTTGAAAAACATTTTTGATCTAGAAAACAGATTATTAAGTTTTTATTTCATTATTATATCATTGGTTGTTCAAAAAATAAATTGTTTTAGAAAAAACTATACTTTTCATTATCCACCAAAAATAAAACAAATTATAAAAATCCCAAAAATTCATATAAATATAATAGCGACATTGTCAATTTAAATATAATGTTAATTTTAAAATACTATAATTAAAACATTATAAAAATTATCTTTTTAATAAATATATAATATACAATGAAAAAGTAATTATATATAGAAGTTTATTTTGGATGAATTAATAATTTTTTATATCACATAATATTAATTATTAATTTAGTAAAATTTAATCATATATATTTAATAAATTATATAATGAATTTTAAATGAAATCTATTTAATATATATATATATTCATATATATATATATAATGATAAATGATTTTCTTCCAAACACTTTTAAAATTGATTATTTTATATGAATAAATGACTGAATTTTTATTAATGTCTATATTTATAATTTAACAAACTCGTCCAATAATACAAATATTATAAAAATTACATGTTTACGAAAAACAAATTTAATAATGAAATTATATAAAAATTAGTTTTCTTAATGACCACATATTTTTATATTCTTTACATAGACATACAAAACATATCATGACCTCTATATATGACATAAAGGTTAGATATTCATTAATGGAAATAATTGGTGGGGGTTCATATTGAACAAATCTCATAGATATTTTCCACTATATGAACATAACCTAAAAATTCATTTAATCAATCCTTACATGTTATTGTTCTCCATGGGATTGGTGACATGAAAATAATAATAATGAAACATATATTATAATCTCATATAAATAATACTCAAAATGATGTATTCTACAACCTCATTCTATTTATACTATATACATTTTTTTTAAATATGATTACAAAAATTTCGGGTAAAAACTTCAAAAAATGATGTTTTAATTGATAAATATATTATTTTAATATCAACATAAAACTATAGTTCACTTTTATTGGATAGTTATTGTAAAAAATGATTTTAAACCCAGATAGTTCATTAAAATTAAAAAACAAAAGTCCAACGATGTTATAATCACCACTTAAATAATTTTCATCATCACATGTTAATCCCATGTCTTGTGAGGAAGGGTATACTATACTTGCAAATATATGAAAACATTCTCCGAAATGATTTTAATGGTTTGACATGTACATCAATAATTATAATTTATAAATGATCCCATCTCGTGGATGTTGAAAAGAAATGCCATGAAATGTGGAGTGGAACATTACATAAAAATATATAATTCGAGAAAAATATAGTTTAGTTATAATTAAGGTTAATATTAATGTTTACTAATAATGCATCATTATGAAACAAAAATTATTTTTGAGGTTACAACTTAGAAACACACCATATATGAAAATAATTATTCATAAACCATGAATTTATAGTTTTGAGACAGATACTTCAAAATAAGTAACAAAATGTGTACCTTAATAATTGAGTGATGTTTCATTCATAAAACAGATTTATTTTTATTTAGATTCAATATTATTTTTTGTTCTTATGATGGACATACACTTACATTATTTCTCTCTATTTATTCATCAAAATTTCATCACTTGATATTTTCTTAAAATCATTATAAAAATATAATTAATGTATAATTATAAATTATGAATCAAAATGATTATATTTTTCATGCCTAGGTAATGAAAATTTGTGCCTAATGATTTAGGAGATAGAGTAAAGGTGAACGATCCGAATTGCCTATATGTTTTCAAAACATGCAATTTATAATATTTCTATCTAATTGAATGAATTTTTCAAATGAAATAATATATCACCCAATCATATGTAAATTCTCTATCATATTGAGATGTAGTAAATTAATCTAAAAAACATGATTTTTTATATTAAATCATATTAAAATTATTTTTTTCACTTGCATTACTAATAGAAAAAATTAGAAATCATAAACAATTGATCATGTTTTTTTTCCATGATCATACATTTTTTTGAAAAAATTTATATCCTTAATACCGTATATAAATTTTAATAACATATAAAATTAAAACATTTTCACATAACTTATATGAATTTATTCATCGATAAAAATAACTCAATCATTTTCCTCAAATTATATCGACCACTTTGATATAAAATAATGAAATCCAGGATAATATAACAAAATAAATTAATATTTTCAAAAACATAATAATGATTTCCGAAAATTATGTTCATTCATTTTTTCCAATAACACATTATTCAATCCCAAGGGTTATCCTTACATCTCAATATCATTTTTATAAAATAAATAATTAATTAATCTAAATTGTTCACAATAACCTAAAAATTAAATATAATATTATCCTTGATTTATATCTATAACATACTTATTTTTCATAAAACAATTAATAATGGTTTGGAAAATATTATTCATTAAAAAAAATATTAATCATAATAGTTATATATACTCAATTCATTTATTAATAATAATATATATATATATATATCTATATATCATTATCCACCTTAATTTATTATCACACAAAACAAAACTAGGGTATTTACAAATTTAATAATATATTTAACATTAATCATATATAACCTAATTGGAACCCACTAATCTATATACGATACCACTAAGAACACTAAATTGATCTAAACTATACTCTAATACTAACTATAAATCTATAGGCCCAATCACCAGAATATAGTGCTAAAATATGATTATTTAGTAACAATATTAGATATCAACTCAGATAACACAAAAAAATTACTCTCAAAAATAATGATTAGTATAAATGATTTTAATTTCTTATCAACACTCAAGATAAATTATTTAAGGAGTTTTGGGAATGTAAGAAAACATGAAACATACCAAATCCTCAACATTATCTTTGAATATATATTTTACCTACTATATTATGAACTTATCATTTCCTATTATGTATTCAAAAACTCCCTTTATATTATACATATGTGATACACATCTAGAAAAGAATACTTAATATCATTCTTCACAACTAGATAAATTAAAAAATTATGAAAGGTGAGCACAAAAGATATATAAAGTTAATAATTGATGTTCAAAATGATATAATGTGAAAATATGATTATGAGAACATAATAAATGTAAACATAAATAATAAGAAATTCCAACCATGAAAAACATGCTTCATGAATATTTATTCATGAATTTAATATTTTTCAGAGCATAAAAAAATACATTTGAGTCAATAATAATCATCCATAAAAAATAAACAATTTCTCAAGAAAACCATTAATACACATAAATTTAATATAAAAATAGGTATCTTGTCTTTGGATATCATGTTTTTTACCATTTTAAATAAACATATCATTGTATGAAACCATTAAAATATCGGCTAACATTTTATCTATGGAGAATAAATCATTAACCAATTCATTGGAAAAACTGTGTTTAAAACCCAAAAGTTGTAAAATATAATTCCAAAAAAATAGTAAAATTAATATAAATATTATGATTTAAATTCATCATATATTCCAAATAATATCCATCAGTCATTCATTTCTCAATTAGCCCTTGTAATGGAAACGTTTTTCACAAAATTTTCTATAGAACATCATAATATGAAATCAAAGAAAAAATATTTTTATTGTTTTAAGGGAGAATATATGTAATGAAGAATAATATTTATTATTGTATTTCAATTATTATTAGATGCAAATTAATAAAAAAATGTGAGATATATAATTTAAAAACAAGAAGAAATTTTCTTTTCTTTTGGTAATTTAATGAAAATTAATAATTAAATAAACATTGAAAACAATATTTTATTTAAAAAACTATAAATCATTCTAATGAAGATACATTATGATTAAAAATATAGTTCTAGTGAAATTTAAATAAAACTATAAATGATAATAACTATTCAATTTATACATACAAGAGTCAAAAGTGAAACATTAGAAAATTGTGAATAGATATATGATTATGTTAATTTTAAATAATTTAAAATTATATATGAAATAACATTATCAAAACAATAAATTTTATGAAATAAAAAAATTTCAGCATAATAAAAATCATGGACCTTGAAGATAAACTCATGGATAAATAAATTCCAAATGATTAATGTAATTAGTTAATTAAAACCCCTTAAATGTTTTTAAATAAATAATCTCATTGAAAAAAGAACATGAGATAAATTTTAACGTAAAAGGAGTATTATATGAATAATTATATATTAATTTACTGTCAAAAAAATTATAACATATATATTAATTAGTTGAATAATTCAAAACATGTCTCCAATGAATAAATTGGAGATGAGAAGCCCTTCTATATTTTCAAATCCACTCTGAATACAATATAGTTCATGAAAAAATTATGAAATGAATATTAGAAAAATTACATACTACAAATGATATGTAAAAATATATTATTATGTTTTCTAGTAAATGATGTAAAATAAGTCATGGTGGTATATGCGAAGCTTGTCTAATGTAAATGAAATTGAAAAAGAAAACATTACCTTTGATTCCTGTTTGTTCGAACACACTCTAAACTCATATATAATATATTAATATTTATTATTCATATATTTGAGAATAATATATCTTTATCATCATATATCCCACTAATTAATAATTATTTTATTTGAAATTATTTATAATTCTTTATTGAAATCAATTTTCGGGTGTTATGTCTTTGATTTTCCTCCAATTTTTTTTGGCTGTTCTAGTCCATGGTCGATAGTAATTTTTTTATAATCCCTATAATGTACATGGTATAGTTATAGTTTTATTTTTATAAACAATAGGAGTTTCAGATGAAAAAAAATCCATTTTAATTATATGTTTCCCCTGAAATGTGAACTGGGACATTTCTCTATAATTGTTGAATTAAAAAATGAATTAAAATAAGTTTTACATTTTTATTCGAATATAGATTATACTGATTTATAAAAACATATTAAACTAACAAATATTTATGGATATAAATACTATTTATTTATTTTATACATCCAGGACAAAAGCATTATAACAATGTTCATATAGGATGTAATATTCTATAAAATAAGAACATGTTATATTTATTAAATGAGTAAGAATATGATATTATATAGTGATAATAGTGTTTTTCATAAGATGAATGTGTTATATTTTAATGAAATGAAAAATAAATTTCTAATATAGTTATCTAAATAATATAAAGAAAGGTTATTTATAATAAATTGATTCATTCAAATTATATTTGTATACAAATTTTAAATAAAGTGTTTAATATTATAATATATTGTTAATATAACTAATGGAATGAAAAAAATACTTAATCTAGAATAAATATTATTATATAAATTAATTATTTATTCATTAAATATTTTTTATAACAATATATTCATAGTGATGATGAAAAATGAAATAAATAATTAATGGTGATGTTGGTCCTCAATTGACACAGGATATGTCTTCATTTAAAAATCAAGTTAATGATGGAAAATAATCTTTTCTAAAGAAAAATAAAAACCATAAAATATACAAATAATTCCAATTTCAATATATAATTGTATAAGTATGTTATTTGTATTGAGTGTGAAATTAATGAATTGTCAATGAAATAGTGTAATATAATTATGTCCTCCATGTATATACCCATTTTGGTAAATTCATTAGCCTTATTATATTGGAATTTTGAGAGAAAAAATATAAAGGGTGTGGGAAAGAACTTTGGGGATTGATTTTGGAATATTTTTTTATAATTTTGGATGGTCATGGTGTGTTACAAATTGAGGCGGTGAATGGATCCATTTATTACTATATGAGTGGAATTCATTTAAATACACTGTTTCTCAATATATTATAAATTTCATAACCAATATAAGTGCTTTTTTTCTCAAATGATACATATAAAATTATGTGGGTTTAATATTCACACAATAAATAAAATTGATAAATATATATTTTTTCCATATCAATTATTTTTACCTGATATTAAACCACTTGACCATTATCTTGGTGAAATATCTGTAAGCAATAAGATATATTTATGTCTAAAAAGAGGAAAATTATTAGATAATTTATAAATTATATTCAAAATAAGAAAAAAAATATAATTTTAAATATCACGAAAATGTTAATAATTATTTTAATATTATAATTCACAACACAAATAAAATGTTTTTTAAAAAAAATTGATTCCAATTCATAGTAATGAATATTCATGAAAATATTTTCTCGTATTGATTTTTATATTTTATTGGGGTATGAAAAATAAATATGGATATAAGTGGCATTTAATGTCATTCAAAACTGAATGAATCAATTTCAATACTTATTTAAAGGTATATGAAAAATATAGATTGAAATATAATAAAATATAACATATCATTCAAAATTCATGAATAGATTTCAAAATTCAACATATGAATTTTAAATTCATAATATTACTACTTTAATTATGTTTTGGTCATGAAAAAAAAATCAAAAAAATATTTGATTATTCTATAAAGATAATTTCAAAAAAGAATTTGTTATTTTGAAATATGTCTCCCAATATTTTATAAAAAAGAATCATTATTAGAAAATTAAATTAATATCTTCTATATATAATATTAAAATTATTAATAAAAATAAGTGGATAATATCATTATATAAAAGTTCAAAATTTTAAGAAACCAAAATTTACATAAAAATAATTATTGTGAATAAAACCAAAATTTATAAAAAATTATCTTTTTAAATCATTACTGATCTTAATCATATATCAAATCTAATAATAAATTAATAAATATTAACAAAGTATTTATTAAATATTATTAGATTCATAATAAAAATATGATTTATTTATATATATATATATATATTATAATTATTTCGTAAATATATATCTTGTATGTTAAAATAATTCATCCCCAACTCCCAAATAAATGATTATTTACATGGAATAATACACTAAATTTAAAATGAATACTACAATTATCATTTAATTAAATTCATGATTTATTTTAATTTTTGTGTATAGATTGAAAACAATTACAAATACATGTTATAATGAAAATGTACAAAACGCATTATGTTAAAAATTAATTATTATATAAAGGATTATACATAAAACCCCCCATAATGAGCGACACACTCAATATAAACATATGATATGAATTAGTGGTAGTGTCGATTTGTAATTTAGATATCATGTATCTCATAGTGATTTCTTCAGTATTTAACATATCACATAAAAAATTTCATTGAAACCTAAATTTATTAGGTTCTACTATGGATTTTACTATTGAAAACACTATGTATTTTTCCTTTATTCCATGCTTGTAAAATTAAACCTCGTAAGTGAGAATCAGAATTATTGAATCTAGAAATCCTTTATATATAAACTTTATATTGTGATTATAATTATTTATACACTATACATCAATGAAAATATTATAGTGGTCACATTTAAAATTTTCTCTCATTTAATATTTTATAGAATTTATTTTTTTATGTAGTGTTGAGAAATATTTTAAAAACAATTAATTGAACAATATTACATACTAATATATTATAGTGTAACATTTTTAATAGAGAATCTGGTTATAACATAAACATGATCTAACAACCAAAAAATAACCCTTTTATCATTTTTGTATAATTCAACCAAATTGTTATATATAAACATTCCCCATATGTTATTATTGACACTTTTATGAATTTAACTTTATTAATGAGTGATATAAATCACATGAATATGAATATCATTTATACCTGAAAATACAAATACGATTCATGTACACATTCCCTTTCCAAAATGAAAATCAATCAAAAAAACTATATATAAAAACTCTACAATCTATGTGAATCAAACACGGATAAATCATATGACCCAAAAAAGAATAAAATGAAAAAATTTATCCCATATACATGGTAAATAAATTTTCTAATTGATAATGTGGTTGGTTGAGATCTAGTACGGGATTCTTCACAAGATATGACACTTCTATAATACCTTTCTACAATACCAAAAAATATTAAGACACTGAATTTGTTTCTATGATAGTACATTATAATAATCCATTATTCAATATCCACTCTACAGTGCCCAGAAAATATTTCAGTAATGGACATCATTTGTTCCACCCTAAATGATATATATATATATATATGAAAATTTGTATGGTCAAAGGTGATATTGTGGTAGAGAACATAATATAGTATTAGAGATTAATGATGGAATATATATTTCTATAACATAATTTAAATAATTAAAGGGTTTAGAAAAGAATAATATATCAATAAATTATAAATTAAATCAAAATAATATATGTAAACATTATCCCTATTTTTTGGATGTTTGATCATATAAAAAAAATATTATTAAAAAAAGGGTCATATACTTATATCTTCCATAAGAATCTCCACTAGATCTCCATTAAATGATTGAGTTATTATTGGTTACCATTGTTACATATATTTCTGATCAGTATGTCATTATATCTCAGTAGGGAACCACTAGAAGATTTACTATCATACCCATTTATAAATAATTGTGGAATATTTTCACACATAAGGAACAAAATATGGCGAATGAATAATTAAACATTCATCTATTTTACCAATGTTCTGAGGTATCTCCCACGATCAAAAATACATAGTCGAGCTACTGTTGAATATCTCTAGACTTGATATAAATTCTAAAGGGGAGAAATTATGTTCCCATATATCTCATGAATAGTCTAAAAATTTGATTTTTACCATAGATCCCATGAACCATCCTTAAAATATTATAATATAATATATAATGTAAAATCCTATGCATTACTATGAATATAATATCACAGATGATCACATCATCAGATCCATGTAATATTAAGAATATAACCTCATAATAGGTAAAATGAAAAACCTATCTGTCATTAGGCATATTAAATCATATGCACAACCATCTAATAAAATCATAAGCATATTTGGAATCTCCCCTATTAATACTTATAATGACTAGAACATCATAATTCATATCTATTATATTTCATTTCACTAATAATCATACAACATTATAGTAATCATATAGATTTACCCTATCATTAGGATAAAATTTTTAGTTCTACGAATCAGAAATCATCATATTTATTGTCACCATGATTATTGTACACTCTAAATAATCCTAGGAATCAAAATTAATATCCAATTATGGTCAAAATTCCATATTTAAGTACCCTATAAATATCATAAACTTTCATCATAGGAATACATCGAGATCTGATAAATCCATGAATTTTTATATATCAATAATTGATGATAGTATTCTATTCCCATACTTCTTGTTTAATAGATATGGTGGCTAGAGGAAACTAGAAAAATAGCTATAATAAAAATAGTGGGAAAACTTAAAACATTTATGATATCATCTATATATAATCATAAGAGGAGCCCATTCCTAGATCAAATAAGAAAACTCTTTGTATATCCTATCAAGAACACAATATCAAAAATCGTCATGGATTCGCATGATATGTGGTTTGATTTATAATAAAAATTTAATTCTATTATTTATTACCCCTATCGAGTGTCAGTAAGATATCATGGAATAACTATGTTCTCTTGGATCATATCACATTTTGGAATCCCTATATATGATCCTTCTACATTGTCACAATTCTTAGTCCATGATCATCACTTATAGAGAAATTGTGACCCTCATTATTCACTTAACCATGTCAAAGACATACAACCCCCATTATAGAAGTCATATCGGTGTAACTCAATAAATATCGCATAATTATTATATAAAACTAATATAAATTGTAGTTTGATCAAATCAGTCATATTATTAGTAATATACATTTTTTATACTAGACTAACTACTAACATATTATAGTTGGAGGGAAATAAATAGTCTTATTGGCTATGAGGTATCTCATATTACAATCTGGTAAAAAATTAAAAAAGTATCCGATTTTCATATCCTTCTCTTCACAAGGAATATAAAGAACTGATATTAGGACCATAATATATCCTTCTATTAATTTAATTATACTTTTATCTCTTATAGTTTTAATAATGTAAATGGTAAAATTTAATATAGATTCATCCACCATTGATGACCTGCGCATCAAATAATTATCGATTTTTTAAACCTGGTGTTTGTAAATGTTAATTTTTCGTCAAATAATTTTGTATTATATTTTATATTATTATACAAAAAAAATTATAAACTCAGAAAAAAATTCAATAATAAAAATGGTTACATTAGTCACAAGGTAAACCCCTGAAAATGTAAAACAATATAATTTGACAAAAAGTATATTTTCAGAAAAGGATTATGAGAAAATTGGTATCTTTATCATCTTATAGAGTCATATCACCCATTAAAAATTATAGAAATAAAATCAAAATTAATAATCCAATAAAAATAAAGAAACAATATAATTTAGAACATTGGGAGGAATTGTAGTGAATTTTGTATAAATGGAAAATGTGTACGATATATTTGAAAATAAAACCATTAGAATAGTGATATGCCAAATAGAAAAAATAAATGACTTTTTTGAATAATATTTTGAGCTTTATTATTAGTATTGATTCCATTGGGAGATGTAAATAAACCATTTGAATAGTAATAGAAAGTCAAAAATAAAAAATGTATAATAATTGTAATTACCCCAAAACTCATATCCCAGAGTAGGATGTTATATTATTTCATTAATTATAGACAGAAATGAGATCAATAAAATCAATTGAATAGTTTAATATTTATGGTATCATGATAAAAAAATGAATCTCATATTACATTAGTAAAAAATAATGTAGCAATTGATTAATTATCACTTTACCATTAGGATTATTATGATCATTATGTAGTATTTCAACTAAATTTTTATTTCATTGAGACATATTATTTAATAAAGATCAATTATCATTCATGTTATGTATACACTTCCTCTTTGATTTATTAACCATTAGTATCTATCTAATCTTGAAAATTAATATTTTTAATTCCTATTTTTTCATTATGGTATTATAAATAGAATGTTATAAAAGTTTTAAGACCTATTGTGCAAACTCATATTATTTTTTAATTTCTAAATTTATCATAAAAAATCAAATTATTTGAACCATTTATCATTATAAATTTTATTTATATTTAATAACTGTATTATTTTATGGTGGATATTATTATTTTTTATTCCTTATTCTATTTATACATATGGGTTTTTGTTTTTGACATAATTTGACTATCTTGGAAAATAATTTTAACATTTTTCATTAGTTGGCATTGACATATTTTGGATTATCATATTGTTTATGAATTAAATAAATCATTTAATAAAGGAGGAACTTTATGGAAATAAAATTAATGATGGATCATAACAATCGATACACCCTCAAGAAATTAATAATCTTAAAAGATAAATCAGTTTTCAAGAATTATCTATATTGGTGTTTTTATAACTACCCTTTTGTTAACCTATCATAGCAAATGCTCCTCACTATAATGTTATCTTGATTCCCAGGATTATGAAATAAAGTATTTAAGTATTATTAGATTTATGAATTTACATATTATTATCAATGAGAAAATTGAATTGATATCATCTATGAATTCATTTGATTCTAAAGATATTAATTAAAAATAATTGTTTCTAGTTATTTAGCTTTTTATATTAATTATGTCTTATTTAATCATGATATTATTATTATTGATTAAATGGAATGTTTGTTCATTTATTTTAATTTCAATATTTATTATGCCATATCTAATCAATACTGTTATATAAGTGTTAATAGATAATTTGTTTTTAAATGTTTACTTTTAGATAATAATTATTTTTTGATTGATCATCATTTATTTACTAATTATATCATATAATGTACATAAAAATTATAGAAAATTTTATCCCACACTCATTTTTTCTATTACCCACAATAAAAAATTTATTTATCATTGAATGAGTTCATGGATGAATATATTTCTACATTCATTTTGTTATATTTTTTTCAAAAGTAATATGGTATTCATGTATGTGTTTTGTTTAACAAGACTATTAAAGTGTTCTGTCATTTGGGGTGACACGACATGTATCTAGAAAAAATGTTATTAATTAAACACCTAATCATTAGTTCTACAGTCGATTTTATTATAATTTCTATACAACATATTGTTCTGAATATTTTGGAATTATATTTTTAAAAATTTAAACTAGTGAATATAAATTTATGACTAACATTGATGATATGTCAATGTATAGGATATAATCATAACTATTTTATGGTAAATATTATGTTATTTCGGATTAATGATTAATTAGATATATACTACAAGGGTATATGGATTTGGAATAGATTCATTTTGGGTATTAAATTAAAAATGTGTTGTTTAAGGATATCACAGACACCATTCTAGTTCATAATGAGTGTCACCTTACGGCACACCTACATTGAAACTCTTGGGGGATATTCATTAGTCATTTCAAGTTTTCGTTATTAAAAATAATGATAAATTTAATAATATAATCATTGGGAACCAATTATATTCTATATTTATATAGTAAAACCCAAAAGAGTATAGGGATTTTATTAATAAGTTTAACAGTATAATTAGAAGTATGAGTCATCCTTTTATGTATTAAATGATGGATATAAAAGGTGGTTAGGATTATTCTAGGACATATTTATGGCCAAACATTAAATCATATTAGTTTGAGTGTTAGTAGAAATTTATATGATGAATAATTCTATTACATTTTATAGAAATATTTTAAAATGTATTGGTAAATTTAGGATTAATATGATCATTGATTTTTTTAAATTAATATTGTATAATTTTTTGGTAACATGTAATAAATTTTTATTTTATATTAGAAATTTAGTAATAAAAAATTATCTCAAAAAATTATCTATTGTAGTAAAAGTTGTGATTGTGGTGGAAATTAATTAATTAGTTAATTTATACTTATCATGTATGAATATTTACTTATAATTTCAGTGTAGTTTGTAATTGAAACTTTCAATAAAAGGAAAATTATGCCTAAAAATCTAATCAATGTTTAGATAAATCTATGGTATCTTTAGTCATTCTATAGATTTAAATAATGACCTCATAAATGGAATTTCGTCCCTAATCATTAATTTTACATCCCTAAAATTTTCTCCCTAATTCATGCCTAGTCATGTGTTATTATAAATGGAATTCAAACAACACTTTTTAATACTCAAGAGGTGATTTAATTATCCCTTCATATTATATAGGTTTTCAACAATAGAATCATGAAATATCAACCCATTGATTATTTTGTACTTGTTCAATGTGAAAGGACAAAATTTAATGATCGTGTGGATAATATAACACTAAATAATTTATATAGTATAGTCATTTAATTTAAATTAAATAATATATATATATATGTTGTAAATATTACATTAATATATTAATAGAAGAAGATATGGTGTGATGGAATATACTACATGCAACAACGAGCTAGACCAACCCATGAAATTTATTATTTAAATATGATTGTTATAATGTATCCATTTAATTAGTTGGGGTGAATAATGATTTAAATTATGAAATTTGAATTTATTTTAATTTTATAAAATTAAATTAAATGGATATATATTAATTATAAATAAAATAAAATACATTTAGAAGATTTTCATTATTTTTTTTGAAAATTTCAAATTTTCTAAAGAGATGTCTACTTTAATTTATAGAATATACCATAAAATTAATTATTCTGACTTTTATAAATTTTATTTTTGAAAAAATAAAATCATTATTTAAATTATAATATTATTTTTATATCTGATTAAATTGTTAAGAAAATTCATAAATTATTATTTCTATAATAAATTAGGAAAAAAATACTAGTTTTATGCAATGATTAAAATACATTATAAAAGTTAAATTTTTATATATAATAGATTTAAATGTCCAATTAGTTAAATTAGAAAATAATATATATTATTTATTTAATATTAATTAAAAGAATACTATTTTATTGTATTATGACATTATATATCAACAAATAAATTAATTTGGAAATCATAATGTTTTCGTGTTAGTGGGATTTATTTTGAATAAACATTTTCCACATATGTGAATGAAATTTGAAAAAAAATATATATATATAATTTATATATAAACAAACAGTAATATATAATTCCGTAAAAATAAAATTTTCCATATTTAATTATTAAAAATTATTAAATTATTATTTAATTTTTTTAGAATAAGTGTACTTGGGTGTTAATGTATTAATATAGACTAAAATTTCACATGAATAGTTTCAATTCTATTTTATCTACATATTTAAAAAATTAATACTATAATAATTTTTTGGCACACTTTTACCTAAAACATTGAAAAATAATTATATATGATATGATGAGGCCCAATGTATCATTAAATCTTTTAAAAATAAATTATATGTACATAAATGGAAAATTTGATATTTGAAAACAAATAAATAGTTTGATGGTGAATGAAACTAATTTAACAAATAATAATGATTTTTAAATTTTATTAATTATATAATTACATTAAATTCTTAATAATCCCCAATGAATTAATTTTTCAATTAATAAAATAATAATATAAATCATAGTTTTTATATTAAACATCATGTTAAAAATTGATTTTATTATTAAATTATATTTTAGATAATAAAATTGTATATACATGTGTGAGAAAACTAAATTCTAATTCAAACATTTTATGGACGTTTTTTAGGTCAAATTCATCAATATTTGAAAAAATTGGCATTCATATTATTTTATAATTAATAGTATTTTACTATATGATTAAAAAATCTTAAAAATACATTCAACATCCATGTTATAGGTAAGTGATTAAATATATCAACAATAGTCAATTAATGTACCGAATTTACCTTTATAATAATTATATTATCTCCAAAATAGTAAAAAATTATGTCATAGTTGTAAAAGGTAAATCATTGTTTTTCATGTTACATTTTCTTTTATGAAAATTTAATTTCCACAGACATAGTATTTTTATTATTTATTTAGAGCTATATGGAAAGATTAATCTTATATTGACTTTTTATTCAGAAAAAAATGATTATTTTCAATGTATAAAGGTCTAATACCCTAGTGAAAAATGTAATTATAAACATATTTAAACATAAATCATAAGGAATAAATTTTTTAAATGATTATTTTGTTGTGGTTCATGTTGGGATCCACTATTACCTTCCTCAACTCCGTCATATTTTGATTCTAAGTTCTTGTGGGTTTACTCTGACATCCTATTATTTTAAATATTTTTTAATTAATAAGAATACCATTTATTATCGCTTATAAAAGTCTAATCACACACCTCAAATATTTATTCTTATAAAAAAATTTACCTTTACCATACACATCCAAAATATTTCCAGGATTTCCTAAACCATAATTTTTATATCATAATGTTCACAAAATAAAATTCCTGGGGTCATTATGAAGACTTTCCAAGGACGAACCTACATGATATGGTATTCTAATCAATGAATATCATTATCTGTCATTATATTTTTTAAATCCTACATATTTTTTTTCAGAAATTCAAAAATAATAACACTTGTATCTCCAATATACTGAGATATTATTATATTAATGGAATTAGCCATATCCATATTTTAATATATGAAATTGAAAATTAAATCATCCTTCATGTTTATAGAGGTTTACATCACCTAATACTGTTGATTATTTATATTTAAGTGAAATTTAATGTTTAACGAACAATTATAACAGTAAATCGATTGTCTCTGGTGAATACTAATAATCATAAGGTAATGGTAGACTGTAAAATAATTTTTACATGATTTATAACCTCAAAATTATATTCTATTGATGAATATCAATGAAAGGATTCATTAATAATCATGAAAAAATAATTATTTAATGGTAAATAAATAAATATTTTAGTGTTTATACCACATAAAAAAACATTATATAAAAAAACATGACCCGCTGATGTTTTATTTGAGATGGAATCCCTTATAATAATTATACCATTGAAGGGAGAATTAATTGATGAGTCCATTATTTTTATAATATTTGAATCCAAAATAAATATGTATAAATATAGGACATTATATTTCAAATTAATTACATTGAAAATTAGAGAATATCAATGATAATTAAGATGTTATATAACCTAAAATTTTTAAATATATTTAAGAAATTATATAACAAGTGGTGATATTCAAGTGAACTACCCTATGGTGAAAAAATAAATTGGAAAACATAAAATATCATGATTTATGATTTATTAATTATATAACATTTAAATGGTTAAGTACATACACAATATAAACGAAATTAGGTACATAACAACACACTATTACTCAAGAAAAGAATATTAAGACTAAATACATTGCATCAAGATTCATTTTGTTCTAACATTGTTGAAACTCATTTATAATAGTTTTTTAATGTTATTTATTTATTCAAGAAATACAATCATGTTTTTAATATCATATAATTCCCTTTTTGAACTTCTTTTCACCAATTAGTTAAAAATAATTTATTATCACAACTGTTTTTTATGTTAACTAACAAGTTTCCACTTTCATGTATTCCTATGAAATATCTAATTCATCAGCAAATTATATAGTCACATAATATTTTTTATGAAATTAACTATTTTAAAAATATTTTTCCAATATATACATTTTTTGAATTATTACTGAAATTTGAACATGGTTAATAACCAAATTTTTTATGGATATGGTAAGTTGTATGTACACACAAGCGATCTTAACACTACTAGGAGTGGTATTTTTATAAATACAAAAAAACTATTAAATAATGGGAACACACTATCGCTTCACATGACCCAAAAATTGAAAAATAATCGATTATAGGATTTTTTTGGTAAATCCAAAACACTAAAAGAATAAAAAATTTATTTTAGATATTTTATTTATTATCCTATATTTTTACATTCTGTAAGCATTTTAGATATCACTACATTACCTAGTCTATTAGTCCATGTGACATAAAATTTTATGAGTAAATAAATGAGCCTAATTAGATAATGTTTTCCCAATGTTTCTAGAAATAAAATTATATATTAAAATAAAAATTCAATGCGGTGGAATTTTATTTTTTACATGAGAGTATATAACCCACAAAATTGAATTTTACACTATAATAGGTAAATGATGTGACTACTACATTAGGGATAATGTTGATATTATAAGAGGATATGTAACATCTCATACCATCTCATTATCTTGAGAGGGTGGAGGAATGCTACTCAACCTTAAGAGATGTACCCAAAGGTTCCAAAGGATGAAAATAAATTCCAAGGGATTAGTAAATAAATTAGGGTATTGTTTTTTCATTGAGATAAAACCATACAACCAAACAATCCAGAATCAAAAATCTACAAAATTCATGTTGACCAAACAAAAAAATCCATACATTACCAGGATGGAAACCAAACTGTTCATAATAATCACACATTTCTGATAAAACCATGCCAAGTACAATTGTACCAAGTGTAATAATACAAAATAAGACCCCAATGAACTAAGAAACCATCTGTAGCTCCACAATAAGCTCCATACTCTAAGCCCCACAACGTCACCAATGAATCTGGTTGAATAACAAGAAAAATGAGATTATTTACTTTTACCAGTGTCCTTGAATAAATTATCTTAAAAATCCAAAAATTCAAAAGTAGGGGGTGAGTACATACACTCAGTAGATTTTCCCCAAATGACTTATGAACACAAAACAGATGGATAAATTAGTTAACACACTAATATAAAACAATTTATATAAAACATTCAATAGTGTAACAATATTCAACAAGAAAAACACTCCATTACCATGTAATTTCCACCCAAATAATTAAAACACACCGGAAAGCCAAAAAACCATGCCACAATCCATTTCAAAATTTCTCATTATAAAATAAATTTAAAATTAAAATCGACACAAAAAACAAATTAAAAAATGGTAGAGATTCTATCTAACAGATTCTATACATTTCCAATTAGTGGTAATTCTCGCCAACATATACATTAATGGTGGATATTCCATCGATTATCCATCCCCTTTAATGGTGGTAAATCCCACCAAATTCCAAAAAACCGAAATAGTTACCACTCTTAATCAACCAACAAGCACTAATCACCCAAACCACACAAAATCACACCATCATTCCCATCACATGCCAATTCACATCAATTAATAAACCATTTATTGAAAATTTCTTTATCTAATCTTCCATGTAGAACACATTTCAATAAAAAAAAATATTTTTTGGTAACTATTTTTCTCAAAATATTTTTTTAATCATGATCTAATGATTTTAGAATAAACATTATTAATTCACTTAACAAGCACATTTTTAACAATAACAAATTTTCCCGATAATCCGCCAATTCACCACAAATTGGGGTTCCAAAAAGATTCACAAATCATTATAACAATTAATTTCTTGAAAAAACTAACTGTACCAATATCACTAGTTCTAACGATGTTCAGTAGAGACAAAATACCCCAAACTTTAGGGATCTGGAGAAATTGATCCACATGATTCACACCAGTAATCTGGAGAACGCACCGCTAAAACCACTCTAGGTTCCCTTCCCAAACATCCAATAGCCTTAATATCAACACCCACGGAATACCCATCACTACATCTAAAGGAATCATAAGAATATATAGAATACCCAGATAGAGGGAGAGGTTTATTTAATGGAAACCGCAAAGAACCACGAAGGAGAATTGCTCAAGAAAAATCACCTCCTATATAACATTAATCCCCTTTTATTTTATTCCATATCGTGTTGGAGAGAACCACCAACATTTGATAACCCACAATCCTGAGTGAGGCTCTAGTTGTAGAGTGTTTGGGTGAAATAGCTCTTGCCTGAGAGAGCCTGTATATAAAATCCTCATTTTTATCTGGTATTATGATTTTCCTGTACAGTTTGGAAAACAATGTGCTAACTATGAACATGCCACTGCATTCAGAGAAGGGTTCTGCATAATTGCCTCTCATAGTTTGGATAACTATGAGTAAGGTAGGAAAAGCCCACTATCTCCCCTTACACATTTTCATTGAGATCCCAAATGGGTTTCTATAACCATGCTCACACTGTGCACCCATAGAAATTCCTCCAACTGGATACAAACACATTCCAAACACTCCCAACTTTGTCCTAACTCATCCCATACCCATTAAACAATTAAAAATCATTAAAAGACTATATAATTCAATCCAGGGATTCCACATTCTCTTCACCATTTTACATTCCTTCCTCAAAAATTAGAGAACCATTTTGTTGTCAAAAGATCATATGCTATAGCTCGACCATATATTTTTCTTTCCCATATGTCTCCTCCTCAACATGACCATGCTGCAACAAAATCCTAACTATACTAATTCTTTCAACATGCATGAAATTCTATTGTCTATCCATAATCTGCATTGGCACATGAAACAATGAAGTGTTTAGCTCTAGCTCCACTTGATCCCAACGAATAACATGGTTATGATCTGGCTGATACTTTTTCTATTGGAACACATGAAAAAAAAATTGAACTACACTAAAATGTGGTTGAAAAGAAATATGATAATCCACCTCGATGATCCTCTCAGGTGTCTCAAAAGGACCAATACATGAAATATATAAAATACCCAATTTCATAGACCAATGATGTCCCAACCATGGAGATATTCTCAAAAAAACATGATCACCCTCCTTGAACCACAACGATAATTAATGATGGTCCACATATGATTTATGAAAACTTTGAGTCGTCTCCATCCTCTTCCTAATCAACTCAATCTTTCTATAGTCTCTTATAAATGGCTCAGTTTGATTTTCATTATCTATCTTGTTACCACAAAACATAGTGGAGAATGACACATATCACCATTAAAAGCCTCAAAGGGAGACAGATGCAACCACATGATCTTATGACTAGTATAATCCGTAAATTTCTCAATGAAGTCAAAATGATGCACATTTTTCAATCTTGAACCATTATTCCCAAAATAAAATAATGTGTTGGTGGTTATTATCCTGAAACCTAATCTACTCTAGGCCATATAAAACCACATCATCTCACATCAAGTGAACACACCCCACCCATGATCCTGACGCATCACAATATACCACGTATCCTTTTTCTAGATCAGGAAAAAAATAGGATTTTTGTTGATGTAAGGTGACCCTTTAACTCTTCAATTTTATTGACACTTCTTATCCAATATAAATGGATATTCAACATTATAAAATATATTTATATCAATTCCAATCTAGAGAAATCGTGGACAAAAAATTTATAGTAACTTGCTGGACTAGGGATGCTAAGTATCTTGAAAAACATTCTATCGTGGTTTCTATGAGATAATCACCTCTATCATTTCTGGTTTAACTGAAACACCCATATGAGAAATTACATGGACAAGAAAACAATACTCATGGTTCCAAAAGACACACATTGACAATTTGGTGTATAATCGATGGTCACTCAATATCCCCAACAAGATCGTCAAGTGTTCCTCATGTTCTACCCTAGTCCTTGATTACACCAGTATATCATCAACTAATACCACCAAAATAGAATCCAGATATCTCTAAATTATATGATTCATCAATTCCATGAAGACCCATGGTGGATTCAATAGACCACAGGGAATAACCATACTCATAATGGCCATATCTATATCTGAAATCTCTTTTCAGAATATTCTCTTTCCTCATCGCAATTGGTGAAAACCTAACATCAATTAAATCTTAGTGAACCACGAAGCTCCCCTCAATAAGTAAAAAAAATCTTCAATGAATGGATGTTGACATTGTTTCATTATTATATCTTGATTTTGTCTATGATTATTCACATAGAGTCATAGGCTTCCAACCTCTATTTTAACAAACAAAATTGGTGATTTCTACAGAGACGTGCTAGGAAGAATGAACACTATTATCTAAAACTCATCAAAATGAATATTTTTTCCAGAAATCTATTTCAGAAATAATCTATGAAAAAATTGAGATAATATGTATCCTCATAAATTGATCAATTGTAAACTATTATTCTATCAAGGGTGGAAAATAATAAAATTCTTCCGAAAAAACGTCCATAAACTAATCTATAACTACCATAAGAACACTATGATCAACACCTTACACTAATTCCAATGAAAAAACATCTTACCAATATGAGATCTGGATAACAAATAGTGCCATATAATTTGTTTCCCCCTACTTCTCACTCTTCTCCCCCTAAAAGGATGTCTAGCGCCATCCTCTTTCAAAATACTAAACATTTGGGCATAGCAATTGATGTGGTCCTTAACACCCTCAACAAATACATTCCAAGGATTATGTCTTCAGAATCCATCTCAATCACCATGAAACCCAAATCAATTCATTGTTGTCTATAATAAAGGACCATGCTTAGTAGATGAAAGCTCAACACTCCCTTTGACCCAAAACTGTCTTTAGTTTTAAAATAGAAGGCATCATGTCCATGTTTAAACCCAACAAATAAATGATTTGATAAGTAATAAAAGAATGTGAATCACCTATATAAAATTATGTTTTCATCAACGTTGATTTTAAATGAACCGTACCTCGTACCACAAATGGTCCCAACTGATCATACACCACAAACTACTCAACTCCAAGCTACTTCTTGCATGCCACACATTACCCTTTATTAAAATTATAAGGAGGAGTGGTGTTCCACGAATCACCATGACTAATCATTGTCTTCTATTGAAGGGTATGATGCTACTCCTATCCTGTTGAGGCATAAAATCCCTTCATCCCCTGAGGAATGTCACGAAAACCTGACCTCAGCTAATTATGACAATAACTCTATGGATGCCACATATTATTTCATTTACGAAATGATCGATTTTGATCCATTCAACCCCACATGGTGTGGCTCGTAGAAATACAATGAAAACATACCAGGTTACTCTGTGTCTTTGGAAAAGTATTCATTGATCCGGCTGTCATAGTTCGGGTTGTGCTCCCACTATAGAAATAATTGTCTATATTCTTCTTGATCCCAACATTTGAGATCTAACTATTTCCCATGGGTACCAATATACTTCACATTCATGTATCCCCCACAAGATCTATCTCATTTATCATAGCTCGATTCAACATTTTTTTGTAATCAACTATACATAGCACCACTATCTTTGAACAAATTTCTTTGTTCCTCCTAGCTTCAAACCTGTATGCCTTCAACGATATACTACCCACATATTTGAGTTCCAACCTTAATAGGATCATTAAAATATCCACATATTCCTTCACCGTCATGGTAAATTGCGTCCAACTAAAGTAATAATTTTTATGTAGAATTCTAAACATAGAGGGTATAATTTTTTTACTAACCAATTCTTCAAACCCATCCCATGTCACACATTGGTCCATTCTTACAGGGACCACCTGCTCCCACCATTATAGGGAATGATCTTCCAAAACATTTGGGGATAAATTTACATTCAGCTCAGCATGTGGTCCCAAGAAGTCCTATATCCTATTCATTCAGTTCATCCATAATTTAGCCACTTTGGGATTTGAATCAACCCTAACCCTGGCTAGACTCTATCATTAAATCAAAAAAATGATCTAAATGCCTTAGTTAATCTGCTTTATTCCCAAATTCCCGAACATGATATATTTTTAATATACTCAGCACTAGCTTCTGAATCACATGGGGCTTAGGTGAGGCCACATTTTCAGCAGCTTCCTCCAGTTGGTCTCTATGAACCCTATATGATGCAATTTTTATCAACACAAAACTACCTTATGTATCAATCCCATAACAAGAATAGGTAAAAAATGTAAAAATTCAATCACATAAAAACTATATAAAATAAGATTTCCAAACATTCACATTTTTCATGTTGCACTATTCTAAAAATCATCAATTTTTTGAAAATCAACTCATTTTAAAAATACCCCATGTTTCCATTTTCAAATCCTTTCATTTTGAAACACAAAAATAAAATTCAATATCCACCAATTAATTTCACACCATAGATCCTTATAACCCAATGAAATATGTATCCTGTTGGGAAGTAATTTCTACCATGTATTCCATGTGCATATAATTGGCTACACCAACAGGAATGCGATATCAGATGCCTATAAGTGTATCCAAACACATATGTACCTAAATCCATGGGAACATGATGTTAACCATAAAAGGGATATCAACGTCCATTTATTCATTATAATTCATGTTCATAATATCATACACATTTCATCCAGCCCGACTCAAGGAATCTTCCAAAAAAATATAAATACTATGAAAATTGATCATCATTGAGGATTGAACAACTTTACTCAATTGAAATCCAATGAATGAAAAAAAGCATTCCACTTGTAACATCACACCTCATATCATTGGCTTGAGAGGGTGGTGGAATGCTACTCGACCTTAAGAGAAGCTTCTATTTCACCAAAGGCAAGAAATAAATGTTGAGAGATTACACAACAAATTGGGGAATGATTTTCCCTTGATATAAAACCAACAAAAAAACAATCCACTCTAATAAAACTACATGATGAATGATGACCATACTACCAAATCCAAACATTTCCAAAACGGAATCCAAACTATTCATAACAATACCACATTCAAAATAATACCAAACCAAATACCAATCTCCCATGTGGAATACTACACAGAAATAACCCAATGAACTTTGAATCCAACCATATCTTCACACCATGTTCAATTCTCCAAGCATTAAAACTTTTCCAAAGAATCATGCAGAACCTATAGCAAAATGAGGTTACATAATCATACATGGGTCCCAGAATACAACATCTGCAAAAGAACCAATGTTCCAAAGCAGGGGTTGATTACTAATACTCAATAGGTTTCCCCAAAATGACTTCTCTATGCATGCTCCTAGGATGAAACTATTAGGAAATTTGTATAAAATTGTTTATATAAATTATTCAATAGTCGAACAACTTAAAAAATAACAATACTCTTTTACAATGAAATTTCCCCAAAAATATCAAAACAGAAAATAAATAAAAAAAATATTCCATAAGAAATTTCACCATTTCAAAATAGAACAACAAATCCAATATTTTAAACAACACACAACAAGGAAACAAAAATGGGGGTGCTTCCGTCCAACCCATTCACTACATTTACTACAAGTGGTACTTCCCACCCACTTATCCTTTGAGGGTGGACCTTCCGTCCACTATCAATACCCTTTTATATATTTAAATCCTTCCCATTTTCACACATTCTACAAAAGCTACAACACCTAATCAGAAAAATAATAACTAATCACAATGTCCACACTAAAGCACACAATTATTTCCATCACAGCCCAATTAACTTCAATAAATGACCCATTTATTGAAAACCCTATTTAAAAAATTTTCAATGACCAAACCCATTTCCATAAATAAAATATTTATTGATAATTTTCTTTCTGAAAAAAAATCTCAACCAACTGCTAACTACATTAAAATCAACATTTTAAAATCACACAACAAGCCCCTTTTTGTAATCATAAACCTTTTTCCATAGAATCCCCAAATTCAATAACAATTGGTATTCTAATAATTTTTTCACATCATTATCCCAATTAATTTCATAAAAAAATTTCATTGTACCAATACCACTAGTTCTATGCAAGTGGTGTCATGATCGAATCTACATACCTTTAGGGTATCGGCATAATAGACCCATAAGAAACCACGCCCTAAATCAGGCGATTGCACCATAGAAACAGCTCTAGATCCCATTCCCTAACATCCCAAAGCCTTTGCATCCACACCAAAGGAAACCAACTCACTATATATACAAGAACCTGGTGTAGATCTTGAAAACTAAGAGATATGGAGATGTATATCTAGAAAAATCCACAAAGAGCCATGAGAGGAGACTTACCTGAGAGGAACCGCCTTCAAATAGAATAATAAAACCCTTCCATTTACTTCTAGAATGTGTGTTAGATCACCTCATACCATGGAAACCCCAAAAATACTAAGTGAGGCTAAAGTGTGAGAGGGTTTGGAAAGAAATATGTTAATCCTGAGGAAGCTCCGATTAAAAAACACAAAATTTTAGACGCATCATGGTTATGACAAATGGTTTGGGAACCCATACTCTAACCATGTGCCCACCAGTGCCTTGAGATAAGGGTTCCACATGGTTTCCTCACATGGTATGGAAAACCATGCCTAGGCCGTGTTAAGCCCACTGTATCTCCCAACATGGTTTCCTAGAGAACCCTTGCAGATTTCACTAATGCTGCTCAAACTGTCCGCCCTTAGAAAAGCTTCAATCTTATATGGAAAACTTACAAACTCACCCAACCTCTTCACAATTGACCCTACGAACTTAAAACACATACAAATTTCATAAAAAATACTATATAACTCAAACCAGGGGTACTACAAGACTTTCATAAGTTAATTAACTATGAATTAAATAATTCTTCAGTTAATTATAAGATGGAAGAGGATATGTTTTTTAATAATTAGGAATCATTTACCAAAATATTATTTAATATAAAATAATATTAACGTCAATTTATAAAACTATTCATTTAACATAATAATATAAAATATCAAGTCAATGGTGGAGGTAGATTATATTTTTTCAATCATATATAAAAATTGTTTTATGTCATGAAAATTCATAAAATATTTTATTTAATTAAATCTATATATCATTTAATATTTTTATTAGCATATAATTTATTTTCTCAATGAGAAAAATAATTAATGGGTTAAAATTTCAATAAAGTTTTTTTGTAATTTTATAATTAACACAAATTAAAATTATATTACCATCACAAATTTAATTTTGTTATACTAAATGTGAATATAAATATTTATTCCCACATTTTATTACTACCAATGTGAACACAAAAACGAAATTCAGATATAGGGGGTGATATTTAATCCCTTTCATTTCATAAATTATTATTTTTATTAATTTCCTAAAATGCTCTCATAGATAAATAGATAGCCTATGGTAATAAAAAATTATATATTTATGTCAAATATAATTAATTTATGTATTTAGACTATTTTATGCCTAATGTATTTAGTTTATCACCCTCTGTAAACATGTTTATATCATAAATGTAAAAATTAGTTATTTTTATATGTAGTATTACTTAGGATAAAAATTTAAAAAGAAAATTTTATATAATAATAAATATAATGATTTACAATATATATTTATTATTCCAAAATTACATTCACAACAGTTGAAATTTTTAATTTTAATTTAAACTGATAGAAACAATGAAAACTATTTTTTCAAAATTGATAATATTTAAATGTAAAAAATATTTATTAACAAAAATAAAAATGAAATCTTATATAATTAACTAAATTATATTGATAACAACAATATTAAAATTATTTTTGTTTTATAACAAATTTATATCAAAAACTAATGTTTTTTGTTATAATGATGCATATGTTTTCAATAAAAAAATATTTTTAACTGTACATCAAAAAATAAATATTTTCAGATAATTATAAATAATACACAGTATGGTAATATTTAAATTTTAAAATAAATAATGATTAAAAATTTTATTGAAATATTATCAAATATTTTTGTATAATAATAATAATTGAATTCTTTAAAATTGTGATGAGACATTTTTAAAAAAATTATTCTAAGAAAAAATCATTTAATTTAATAAAAATATTATTTTATTCGTTAAAAATAGATAATCATTTAATTTATTTTATATATTTCCCAACCATATAATAATCATAAATTTTTCCTTTGTTCATTCCCAAAATAATCTGTTTCTCAGTTATAATGATTATAATTATATAATAAACTTTAGAGAACTTTTGAGCTCAGTTTTTCATGTTGTATAAGATATAATAAAGTAGTTCTTATTCTAAAATATATGGATTGTGTGTAGGATAATATTTTAAAGAGATTAAATTTTTTTAATATAAATTTATATTAAAATCATTCGAAGTAATATAAATAATATTTATCCTGAGTTGCTTATGTGAATATAAATATTATAATTCCATAAATAAAGTATCATTATCCAAAAAAAATTATCATAACATTTTTAATAAATTATATTTTCTGTTATCTCATTATAATTAAAATTTTTATTTCAAAAAATAGAAAACATATATTGTAAAAATCAGATTCTGATATGAATTTGTTTTTTGAAATTGGAAGGTTGAAATAGGTCATGGTTGATTTTTGGGATGTTTTCTAAAATAAATAAATATTAATATGGTTAAAAAGTATAGTTTTTGATACTATGACATCACTCATGATGTAAAAATGAAGAAATAAATTATGGAAATTATATCCAAATCAAGAACATATATGTTTTAAAAATAGTCAATTTAAATAAAATTATAATTTTTCACACACATAAAAAATACATTCCAAATTGTAATGTCTAAGTCATTACACTAATATGAAAAATTTAATTTATCCCAATTTTTATTTTATTATAATTTTATATTAAAATTAAAATGGTGTTTAACATCCTAATAACATTTTATTATATTGATAACTGGTCAATTATGAAAAATATATCACAATTATAAGGTTTACCTTGGTTATATTATTTTATTTGATATTTTATTTTAAAATTATTTTCCCCCATGTATAAATAAGTCATCACCATCCCATAGGGAAAAACATTAATTAATCATAGAAAAGACCAATATATCATATGTGACCATCTCATAAGACCCATTGAATTTATAAGTATCTTGCATTGTAATCAACATCCAATCTCTTGAGATTTTAATTGTCCAAGAAAAGGAAACACTTTTTGAAAGAGGTACTGTACATTTTCTTATAGTTACATGTTCACTTTATTATACACCTTCTAATTTATATTTGAAACATTATTAAAAAAATTATATATTATTTAAAAATTTTCATTATAATGTTGATATTATATAAAAATGTTAATTGTTTTATATAAATATATGTAATACATCTTAACCCTTTTCATTTGAAGAGGTCTCTTTCATGGTTCGTTAACTACCAACAAGGAACTTTCTATTTTATTTATTATTACCTACAATACAAATTGTTATATTAATATATATATATGATAGTTAAATGTATACATATAGTTATTTCAATCATTGTAGTTCTTTTAACTATTTATTGAATTTCATAAACAATGTAACAAAATCCAAGAAAAATAGATTTTTTTTAGAAAACATGATATCAACATATTTTCCCTTTATGAAAGGTTACTTAGAAATATATCCTAGTGATATTAATTTCTAAATAGCTAAAAACACACAATAATTCAAATATAATTTTTTTAAAAAAATTTCATCATTATGATTTTTGAGGTCAAAATCGATAAAATAAAGTAGGATTAAATGTAAAGAGATTCTAAAACTCAATTTGTTCTATTTGAGTTATCTTCCCTTACAACATATTTTTAATACATATACTTATCTATTATTGCTAATTTTTTTATCACAATATTTTATTTTTTAAATATACATTTCCTATCTTTTCAAATTTATTTCCATGAAAATTATGACGACTTTTCATTATGTACATTATTTTTATAAATTATCTCTTTGAACCTCTTCTGTAGTTTCTTCATCCCCGTTATTCGATAAATATTTAGAAACAGAAATTATCTTTTTCATTTCAAAAAAAATTATATTACATTATTTATGATATGAAATCCCCTCAAACCATATTCCTCTCAATAGGTTATTTCATTATATTATTTTTATCCATCCATATTGTATTGATGATTATGATAATTTTATGATGTGATTGGATGGTCCAAAATCAAATATCCATTTAAATAATTCGTTAATGATACTCACCCATATATATTATATTTATTATTATTGAATATTATTTTATATTTGGTCACTATTCTGATGTTATCTTTTATATGAATATTTAATGCATGTATAAGATCAAATCTGTTTTTAGAAATAAATTTGTGGTATTACCACTATGTTAGGATTTTTCATTGTTATGCATAACCCACATTACTTTACCATTTAAAATGTTCCCTCATTATTATGATCATTATTATATGATTATTATATGATGATGTTAAACATTATCACACATGTTCTATTGATTCATTTTAATTATTCTTCACCTTATTGAGATATTATCTAATAATATCATTGATTTAAATTATCATGTGAGTAATATACTAAGGATATCATGAGAAATTAATAAGTAAAAATAATATTTTTTTAAATATTCATATTTTTTTATTTTTTTTATTTATGATTGAGACTAATTTCCCCATGACACTGAATCATTGCATCATATATTCAATCTCTGTTATGGTTTTTATCATATAAGTGATGTTCTTATTATTTAAGAAAAACAATTTCCACTATAATTGGTATCTGATAAAGGATTATTTGATATGAAAATTAGAATGAGAATATGTAAGAAAAAACATATGAATAAGTCAATGTACATGATTTCATAAAATAAGAATAGCTATAGAAATTTTATAAACAGTAAGACCCCAGAAAAAATTCCTATATATTTAATTTTCTAATAAGAATTAAATTTTTATTGTTTTTATAATTATATTATCTTCATACAATGTTTTATACTTTTATTGAATCAAGGATAAACCAATCCAAAAACTGATGAGTTGGACATCATAATGATTGTCCAAACTCATTGCTAATTTAATGATGGTGGAGATTAAAAATCATGGAAATTCATTAAAAAATGTTTTTCTATTAATAATTCAAAAATCCATGTGGAAACAATTATATCACCAATGATGTAGAAATATCTATTTAGTTATTTATTATTCCACGACCACCACCATTTATATTTTCGTCAAATATTCTTCATATTGTATATTTGGTTTAGTTAATTATGAATATATTTTTATTCATCGCTATACTATGAATGATATGGTTACTCAATTAATTTATCATTTTGATGGAGAAGATGATCTATGATGTGAATTAATAAATAAAACAAAGTCAAAGGATAAAATTAATGAGATAGAGTAACTAGAATATAATAAAATATATGGTCACAAGTATATCCATCATACTTTTCAAAAAATGATGGAGAGATTATTATCAATTATTAATCATGATGAGGGATAATTTATCATGGATTAAAAATCCTTCCACATAATGAAATCATGATAATTATATTTTTTAGTTATCAGTAATGATTTAAAAATAGTTAAATTAAAATGTTTTTTTAAACCAGACCTCTTAAACGGACTATTTATTTGAGAGGTTGGTATTTATAAAGAAGTTCCTTTATTTTCACACAATGTTCATATGGTGAGGATAGAATACTCCGATGTTAATATAGATAAGATTAGAAAAATGTTTATTAACGATGGGTGTAAAATTTAAATGGAGTAAATATGATCCCACCACCCACATGTCAAAAATTGAATTAAAATAATCATTGTAATTTCCTCAAGGGGATGGGATAATAAATAATCTAGAAGAGAGAACACCTCCATAATTGTGACTGTCGAAGAGGAATTAGGAACATGAAAATTATATGTAGCTAATTAGTGGATCCCCTAAAACAGTACCCATGGTTTAATTCTTCATCTGTAGATAGAAATTCCACTATGAAATCCATTTCATTAAAGAATGGGTCCAAGATGGTAATAAATATCAGCAACCACCAAAGCCAATGTAGAAAAATAATTATTCATACATAATCTCTATTGATGTTATGATTGATAATGAAATATATAAATTTATATTTATATTTATTAATTAATGAAAATTGTTTTATATGATTTTAGTTATATATATTCTGTTATATAACTCATTATTAATGAAAATATATAATAGAATTCTTGTAAACACGAAACATTAATATTTATAAAAACACTAGTGGTGTGATCATTACAATGTAGGTGTTGGAAACGTTAACTATAACCTTCTTTGGGATTATTCATCCAATGAATCACATAGTCTATCTATCATGGATGTTGATGCTATTCTAGGCATGAATTGTATATCATTATTTAAAGCACACATAAATTATCAATAAAAGTAAATTCCTTTCTGTGTATCGAACCATATAATATATTTTACAAATTAATGTAACAATATTAATATCATCGAGGAAAAATAACAATGTTGTCTATATTAATACCAAGTGAATAAGTATAACAATATAAAATTGTTTAGCCAATAAAAATATCATTTTCTTAATAATAGCATTATAATGGAATATAATTAAATATTTCATAGAGTGATTTCCAATCATTGAGTTATATTTATCAAAATATCTTATACCATGATCCACTCCTATATCGATTTGAACATGTTTATCAGAGTGAGTAACTTATGAGGTAAGGTGATGTGAATCGAGTGACCAGAAATTATTCTGTTAGAAATACATTAAAAAAATTAACAAAATTGATTATAATAATCCATTTAATAATCATAATATAATAATATATATTTGTTTATTAAAAAAAATTATAAATGTGGCATTTGTTATCCGTTAATATATTATTTTAATTCAAAATAAAAGATGAACGTGATTAAAAAATCAAATCCCTTATAAAAATATAGTTTATGATTAACTATAATAGAAATTGTTTAATATATATAAAAAATGAAATTTTGGATTTTAATTAATGAATAAAAACAAATCACACAACAGACTAAATAAAACTCATGAAAAGGAATAATCCCCTTAATATTGAAATCACATCTTGATACGAATATAATATTAAAAATAATTTTATCCACATCCAATATCTTGTAATCAAACAACAACACAGATTCAATATTGGCTCAATGAAAATAACATAGTTACATATAGGATGATATATAGAAGGCCAAAGGAGTACCATTCCCAATTTTTGAAATAGTGATCAATGATATGTTACGTTTGAGAAAGTGTGTTAACATAGTATAGATACAATGGATGAGTCATTTTGTGTATATATTTGAAAAACTATTATGCATAAATAAAATTTAATCAAAAATAGTGGGTGGAAAAATTATATATTTATGATATATTTATGCTTAGTCTGAATAGATTTAATTATTATGGGTCTCTTAATTTGTCATTATGGAGATTTCTAAAAATATATTATATAATTGATAAAATAGGTTATTATAGTGTTATATTCATTAAATTCTGATGATCTAATAGTCTTATACAGAGATCACATGTAGTAGTTTATGAATTAACAAATATCCCCCACATGTAATTAATGGTGTATTCAAATATATATAGCTCTGCAGAACAAATTATACATTGATGAATAAAAATAATGATTTTTGAGATCCGCCTACTATAACAAAATTAAAGATTACTATGAGTTTTTTTCAATTATTATGTTGATTGGTTTGGGAATAATAAATAACAAAAACCACATTAGGAGTTTAGCATTAACTCCCACAAGCTCGATTTTTGAATTATCAAATTAAATCACATTATAATACTTATGGCAACATTACAAACTATGTAATTTTCCAACTATATCACAACCAGTGTTATCATGATCCCACGGTAGAACACCAATTGGTAGAAAGGATGAGGTGACATTACTGCATAGCTTGAAATATAATATTTTGTCGATGTAGGAGTCTTACGGTAGCATGAATGATCGTTCCACTTATGGAGGTATCACTTATGATGGTAGAGAATTTGAACTATCTATTGAACTTATATCATTATCATGATCTAAGTTGTCTAATGTCTTGTTGTAGCACCTTTGAATGAATTTTGTTACAATAATGATAGCGACTCATGGCTGGTGGTGGCATGTCTGGTGGCAGCATGTATAGTAGTTCCTAGATTTAACTAAAAGTGGATCATTTCTATATATTTATAATTTTCTTTTAAAATACTACTCAATTAATATTTTATAATTAAAAACTAATATGATAAAAATCATTTTTGGGGGCATTAATATAATAAGAATGAAAAATTCTACCACATTTTTATGATTACAAATAATTTTATTTTCTAATCCATGTATAAAAAATAGAATTACATAGATTAGTATGTTTATTATCAATATATTAATCATTAAAAATTTTAATGTTTGTTATTAATGATTAATATTAAAAAATATTTTAAATCATTAAACTCATTTAAAAATAAACATGAAAATATATAATTGAAAAAAATATATTAAAAAACCTTACAAAACATTACATAAACATTAAAATTATAAATTGATATTACAAATTCATGCTTTATCTATGATTTTATTTTAAAAAATATTTTAATATAAAATTTAGCCAACAACATGAATGAATAAATGATGAAAAATTATAAATACAGTAGTCAAAATACTACATCCCCAAAAAATATATATAAACTAAAACCCAACCTATATAAAAAATATAATAAAAATCTAAATCATTATCATAAATTTTATAGGTATGATCACATTGGACATTTGAATTCTTAGATGCAAGAGGAAGGGGATGGAATCTATTAAATCACCAATATTCGGAGATGATAAACTATATCAGCTGGATATATTCTAAATATCTAATACATAGTAGTAAGAGGGGCATTGGTCGAAGCATATGTGAAGGAAGATATAATAATATCCTAATGTTCTACAAATTCTATAAAAAATATATACAAACCATGATTCCCAATATTCATGCATTTCATGATTAAATTCACACCGTTCTACATTGCATGTAAATAGGCATTATTCAATTCCATAGACAATTTTAGTAGAGGATGACAAACATTGAGTTATTTTTCATATTCTATGAAGAACCTGTATTCATGTGGCATTATTATATTCTCGGCTAAAAAAATAATGTGATTATTCAGATCAATATTTGTATATAATCTACAATTTTAACACTATAAAGATTTTATAATAAATTTAAATTAATATGTAATGAGGAAAACACTATGTCTTTGTGAAACAATAATTTGTTAATATTATTATAACATAGACTGTTAACATAATTTTTCTACCTCTATGATTTGAATTTTGGAAATTTGAAATATATGATTGTGATTAGTAGGAAATATATTTTTTGATAGGATCAACAAATTTTTTTGGTGATTAGTAACATGACACTTTTATAGAGAAATTTTACCCTTATGACTATATATATAAACCTTATAAATATTAATATCCCCCACGAATTTATAAATAATATTTGGCCTTATTATAATTGAAATAATGATATAATTATATCACAGTGTATGTAAATTAATATTTTGAAAATAAATATTTATGTGTTTGAATTTTTAAGTCATTTATATTTAATTTCAATATTATACTGATTTTGAAGGAAATTCATTCTCATAAAAATTATTCCTAAATGAATATTTGGTTTTATTTTGTTTTATTAATTTTATAAAACCATATTTAATTTCTTAATGTGGTATAAAATTATTTATAAATATAAATAATATTTTTAGAGTAAATAATAATTTCTATTTCAAATTTTATTTCTCATAATTATAAAATTATTTTAAATAATTAGATTACATTATTTAATTCCACATGCTGAAAATGGATTGGGTATGTTATTGGGATTTTAAAAAAATTAATTTTTAATGACTAAAAACATTCCGTAATTTATGATATAAATATATTATAAGTTAAATATAATATTACATCTATAATGAATAATGTATGAAATCATTTTTTAACCTCACATATACTAATTATTATTTTAGACAAAATAATCAATAATATTTCTTCTCATGAATCAATTAATAAAATAATCTATAAAATTATCATAAATCAAACCATTTATTCACTATACCAACCACCCCTATCAATATATACCAAAAATTATTTCATATTAACTCCCAACATATAATAATTATTGACAATACCCAATGTCTGAAATACATTTTCATAAGGATGTTCTCCGAGAGGTGTATTCAAGAGGTAAAATCCTCCTCCTTTTCCTTTTTTTCATTTCATGTTCTTTATTTTATTATATTATCTTAAACTCATGTGAAAGAATGATTGTGATAAATTATATACAATCTATATTATAGAATGATATCATGTTAATGGAATATACATCACCAATATCAATACTAAATATTTTTTATTTCAAAAAATAAATCATCTTTTGAGGGATTCGGATTTACAACTTCTCTTGATGATGAAACTCGGTTCATCAATTTATTCTTCAATGATGTCCACCATATATTTTTTTGGTTAAAAAACTATAATAAATGTTTCATAACCTATTTATTGTTTTGGAACTATTATATATACATAATTCTTATTCATATGAAAAAACTAGTTAGTGGTGATTGAAATACCCCTGTAATAATATAAATAATTTTCAATTAATGTATTATCAAATGATTTTTCCTTAAAAAATATAATCATATGATATAAATAACTATAAACTCTTATTTATTATATTCAATGACATGTAATTCCAATTATTTATAAATATACCAATTTTACCTAAACTCTATTACTTATGAACAAGTGAGAAATTCATGAAACCCAAGAAAACAAATTCTCTAAAGTAAACAAATTAAACAAAAAATAATCTATAAGACAATAAATGAACATAATAAAACTATGGTGGATAATATATATATATATATCATAATTATTTAACTAATTCATGGTTTTAATTTGATAAACTAGGATATTTATGTCATGTGAATAACACATTCAAACATAAGGTGAGGGTTTTCTACAAAAACCTCCAATTTCAATTGAGTAACTCTTTTTTCTCTCATTATACCAAAATAGATTATTAATTATTCTTATTTTACCTTCATAAATTATGTTTGAATGATATATATATATATATATACATATCCATTATAATTTATTTATGGTGAGTTAAATGTTTTAAAATGATCTTTCTTGAATTACCCTCAATAAACAAGCCTGATACAATGGAACTTATCAAATTCATGCCTATTTTCATGTGAAGTATAAAAAATTATTTAAACTACCATTACAATTATAAAATATCTCATTTTATTATATGAAACATTATTATTTCATATTTGTTTATTAATAAAATTCCAAAAGAACTCTTATTTACAAAGTATAAGAGTATTTCTCTCAAGTACTACTTGATGGATTTATATGAACACTTCCATTTATTTTAACATTATAATTGATTAATATGTTTAATTGTGATTTATGTTTTATTTTATAATATAGAACATTTCCTTTAGTGTTTTATGATTAGTTTTACAATGGAACTTTTATTTAGATAACATTCACCATATTACTCCAAATGGACAATGTTTTGTTTACTAATTATGGAAAGTTAGTTAAATTTTCATATGATATTTTCAATATGAATTTATATTTTGAATTTTTTATACCATATAATATTAAGAATCCATTGGAATTATTAACTGATTGGTTGGACCAACTATTTCCCCTCAATGCATTGATAGATTTAGAGGGCAAAGTACCATGGGGTTTTTCCCAGTATGTATGCTGCCAAGGCCAAGGCTATATTGATATGAATATGATATCTAGAATTATTTATTTTCTCATTATGAAACTATTAATTTCTAGTCCATGTGATTGTTAGAATTGAAAAATATTTATGCTTACATTTTATTCCAGCATTTTTATTTTGCTTTTATTCCTTCCATGTTATGGTGATGATTTTATTTCCTTAACATGTATAAATTAATTTATTCACTATGACTTATTACTCATGCTATGTATGTATTATATACTCTTATTAAGAATCTAATATCACCCAATTTGTATATTTTATTTCCCCTCACGATGTGATGATGTATGTAATGAATGACATGAATGTATATACTAGATGTTTATTGGTGCTTCCAATATAGTTACTATGTTGTACTTCACATAATGTTGTAATGTTGAACTTATGTATGTATCTGGATTTCTTATGCTACTGAAATATTTTTTAATTTGGTATACTAATTCCTTGTTTATATAATAGAGTAAAAACTAAGGAACATGTTATGGGAAAATGGGGTCAGGTTCCTTACTTTTGGTATTAGAGGATGTTTTGTAGAAAAAATTTAATCTATATTTAGAAAATATTGATTTGGGAAAATTATCATAAGTTATTCATTGAAGCTAACAATATAAGAACATCATAGAATATTTTTTATTTTAATTATTATGTAGCTCTATAAATACATTTCAATATGGATACTACAAGTATAAATGGTTCTATAACAGATGCACATAGGGGTCACAAATTCGATATGGTGTCTTGTGCTCGACTCAGCATAACCTTGTACAGGACAACGAGACTTACTAAAAAACTGGATTGACTCTTATATTGATATTCTAAAGATAAATCCAAATTTTATTTCAAAACATTATAAAGTATTTAAATGAAAATATTTCCCCAAACAAACCATAATTATGATTGTGAGATTATAGATGCATAATATTTAAATTTATATTACATTTTTTCTATTTTTTTGTTATACACTATGATGTATAACATAATTTTATTATTTTCTATTATTTAAGAACTAAACAAATTATAATAAAAGGAAACCTCATGAATATAAATATCCCATGTATGGATTTCCCTCCTGTGCAAGGCAATTATTTTGGTATTGGAACCAAACATGGTGTTGAGAAACTTACAACTATACAGTGAAAAATGACTCACATTATAATTAGTAACCATACCAGTAAAGAAAATCATAATCCACAATGTATTTGATAATTATTAGACCAGTTTATATGAAAAAATCTTCAATAAGTCACTGTGACAATAAATCCAATAGTAGTTATGTAGTTGTAACGTTCCCTATAGAGGTTATTTCTCAAATTGTGAATTAATAAAAATGAGAAGGTTTTAATTCTATTTTATCATCTATCAGTAGATGAATATTAGTGTTTTTCCTTAATTAAAAAATTAATTGAGAATGATGAAATTAAAAATATTTTATTGAGGGATTTTTAGGATATTTTCCTTGAAAAATATTTTCCTTACGAACAATGAGAGGATGTAGAAATAAAATTATTGAGTCTTAAACAAAATCAATATGAATGATTTTCAATGTATGAATCCAACATCAAAGGGTTTGGAAAGAATAATGTAGACTATATAGGTTATACAAGTTGAATGATTTATCGATTCACTGAACGTTTCAAAAAAATCCTCTCAAGGGAAATTGTCTCCAAATATTTCTCTTTATTTACAAAATTAATATTCTGTGCTATCAAGATGAAAAATTATTCATTTTGTAATATTTTTGTAAAGGAATGAAAAAGAATAGGAGATTTTCTAAACACACTGGTAAATGAAATAAGGGAAAGGTGATGCAGATAAGAATTTATTTTCTACACTGTTAAAATTGTTTGAAGAAACACCTCATTAATTTATTGCAGTGTATGGATGAATTTATCATGTATAAAGGAAAATGTGACCAATCCCGAGATTATAAGGGGAATAATGAAGCAACCAATATTAAATTCTACAAATTCATTGATTTGGAACATTATGAAAATTATTTTTGTAATCCATCTATAATCGTTCTAAAATGTAGGTCAAGAGAGAAAGGACAAGCTTATGTGGTCCCAAGAACTAATGTTGGAGTTCCTAATGATATGGTAGTAGGTACATTACGATTTTTCTCAAACATAGAAAAACAATTTGACTCTATTTTGTCACAACAATTTATATATTCCAATTTTTCCATGAAAATAAGTAATTTTCATTTATATTTAATAAAGGTGTTTAATTTCAAAAAATATATGTTGAGTATAATTTCAACACATATGTGTAAATATATACCTTATTGACACATGAACATGAATTAGTTTTTTACCATGGAATCATACCTATGATTGAAATTGATATAACACTCTTTATAAATAGATTTTAAAATTATTATATGAAAATATATTTCTTGAACGTGGAAGAAACAATTTTTTGAGAACATCGATGAATACCTCGTCATCAAATCAAAATACTCACCATTTAGTTCTTATCTAGATCCACCCCTAATAGTTTTACTAAATGCAATTCACGGGGAGGATGGGAATGAAAAATATTAGTGTCATTAATGAAATATTTAAATTTAGTATGTAAATATTCTAGAAGAATATATTGATTTATTTCTAGAGAATTTACATGAGAATCATATAGATCGGGAAGTTGAGTTCTATATTGACATAATTTCTGGTTCAATAACTATACCAAGTAGTCAATATATAATTTCCAAAGTGGAATTATTGGAAATAAATTATCAACTAGTGGAATTGAGTGATAAAGGATTTAAATTCCATTGTTTTTTCCCATGGAGGGAATGTTATCAATATTATAAAGTAAGATGTGCCTGTTAGTCTATTTATTGAATTTATGGAAATCGACTCTTTTGTGATAAAAAATATTTATCATTTTCCTCATATTGATTATTTTTTTGATAAACTTAATATAGGCCAATAATTTTTGAATATTGACCTTTGATATGGATATGATCAGTTGCATATATGGAAGGATGATATGTCAAGGGAATAATTTCGAACTAGGTATGGAAATTATGAGTTTGCAGTAATTCCTTTTTTATAGATTAATGCACCTCTTCTTTTCATGGATCAAATGTATATTTATTTCAATATATATTATTATGATGTGGTTGTGGTATTTATTGATGATATATTGGAATACTCTAAATGATATTAATATGATGATAATCAAATTTTCATTTTTATTATGACACATATAAGAAATGAGTTATTTGGGATGTTTATCAAATGTTAATTTTGGGTTAAAATGGTTTATTTTATTGAAAATAATATTTATAAGGATAGAATGTTAGTTTATCCTACGACGAAAAAGGATTATTTAGTATTTCCTAAAAAAACGAACATAACCATGGTATGTAGTTTATTAGTGTAGAATGTTATTACCAATGATTCTTTAATAACATCTCTAGATTAGCTAACCCATTAACCTAGTTTACTCATAATGTGGTTATGATTTTTCTGAAAAACTGAATGTTAAGAAATTTTCGATGAATTGATGAAGGGGTTTGTGAATGCTCAAATATTGACACTACCATTAAGAAATGGTTTGTTTTTAAATTATATTGATGAATAAATGAATGTACTTGGTTGTTTCCATATGTATAATGACAGAGTTATTGATTAGGCATCATGGTAGTTAAAAACTCACGAACAAAACAATATAACATGTGATATGGAGTTGGTAGCTATAATATTTTCTCTAAATATATGGAAACATTATCTATATGGAGAACTATTGGAGATATATACATATAATAAGACCATTAAAGACATATTCTCACAAAAATTAATCAACTTGAATAAGAATTTGATGGCTATAAATACTCAATGATTGTGATTGTACAATACAGTACCACCATTGGAATGAAAATTGGTTAGAAGATTCATTGAGAATGAAGGATTATGGAGTTATAAACAAAAAGATATTTGACATGTATCATATGTTTATTGATCTAGAAGGTATGGATATGTATATTTTCAAAGATGGTAAAACATCACAAATTTTCTAGTCAGTTTACCATCCATCATTATTTGAATAGATTAATAGTTATCATCATGATGATGAGAATTATAAATAAAATTAAATATTTGAATGATGGGAATTGGTAATACTTAGTGTATCATGATAAAATTATGAAATTTGTGTCTAGGTTATGTGTTCCCTCAATCAAAAATATAAAAATGGATTTATTGGATAATTCCCAAAGCAGAAATTTTCTTATACACCTTGGTATCACTAATATTTATAGAGGTACGTAAGAACATTACTGGTGGGATAATATGAAGTGAAAATTTTCTGATTACGTGTCAACATGTTTAGTCTATAAATAAGTGAACACTAAAAAAATCCTAGAAGATTATCGCAACCTATTTCTATTCCTTCATGGATATGGGACAAAATCGCTATAGATTAAGTCACTGGATTGTTTAAAAATTCAAGATGAAGTGTTGAAATATGGGAATCTGTGGATTAACATACCAATTGTGAACATTTATTTGATATAAGAGTTGATTTTTCACCAGTGTAACATCAACCACTTTATATAAATAATGTAGTATGATTTCATAAAGTACATTTATTAATAGTTTCTAATTGGGATCCACAATTAACCTCAAAATTCTTGAAAAGTAATTAGAATGCTCTAGATACATAGCTTCATTTGTGTACAAATAACCCTCAAACTAATTGGAGGTCCGAAAGGATGAACGAAATGGTACAATTCATGTAATAATAATTCTCACATGATTTTGAATGTACATGGGATCATTATTTACATTTGGTACAGTTTTCCCACAACCATATTTTACTTTATTTTATTTAAATGGTAAAAAAAGAATCATTAGATGTAAGGTGATTTCATACACTATCGTTTTGGGATGATATTGGTGAAATGAATATTATAGCCCTAGATATTATGAAGGAATGATCATAAAAGTTAAAGACTATTCAAACCCATATCAAATAATTTCGAAGTACTATAAATTTCTATTTTGATAATCAGAAGAAGTATTTGGATATTCATATGTTTTTCATGAATGTATCTCCATGGAAAGGTGTTATATGATTTTGGATGAAAGGTAAACTGATCCACTGGTACATTATTTTCTTTTGATATTCTGTATTTTTTTGAGGCTATGTGTTATTTTTTGGATATTTCTTGTTCCATTTCTACATTGTCCAATGTGGTATACATCTCATTGTTAAAAAAGTACATTACATGTCAAATGATAGTCCTCACTTAGGAAGGAATAGAGATATATGTAGATTTATCATACTATGAAGACTCTATCTATATTTTGGACACTAAATATTAGTTTTCAAGGAATATGACTACTCTAATGGTAAACATACATTGGAAATATCATAAAATCGAAGAGGCGACATGAGAGCATGAGGACGTTATAATGATTAACTACCCAAATATATTTACGAGGAAACACATTGAAATTTCATGGATGAAATTTTTGAATGAGGGGAGTAGGTGACACCCCAAGGATTTACAATTTAATTAGATTTAGAATCTCATGGACACAACACTAAGTGTCTACATATCATATTTTTTTTATAGTCACAACATAGTCATGCAAAATAATTTTTCCACTTCTATGATTTAAATTTGAAAAAATGGACATAAAAGGTTGATATTTGTATGAAATGTAGTGTGAGATATGGTCAACATATTTTTTGTAAATTGTAACATGAAACATTGAAATTTTAATTTTACCCTTATTAATAGTAATAAGACCCTTATAAATTGTAAAATCACACATGAATGAATATATAGTTTATGGTTGTACAATAAGTAAAATTAAGATATAATTATATCATTGTGTTATTAAATTAATATATTAAAAACTAATATTTACTTGTGGGTATTTTTTTAGGTCATAAATTTTTAATTAGAAATATAATAATTATTTACAAAAAAAATTTTCCAAAACATTATTCATAAGAAAATAATTTTTTCCCTATAATTTTAGTATTATTTTATAATACATTTGATAAATTTTGGAAGTGTTATAAAATGATTTATACATTTAAATCATTATTTTTCATGTAAAAATGATTGTAATTAACAAGAAAATTTCTCATATATTGAAAGTTATTTTCATAAAACATAATTTTTTTAATTAAACTCTTCAAAAAATGGTTAGGTGGAATTGTTTGGATTTTTCTAATATACATGATTTTTGTGATAGTAAAATAATGTAATTTATGATATAAATATATTATAAGATAAATATAATATTCCTTGATATATGGATGATGAATGGAAACGTGGTTAAAAATCACATGAACTAATAAATTTATTTATTCATAATAATAAATAAAAAATTTTCTTCATAAAATTATTAAATAATAAATTAACTAAAGAGATATCACCCCACTCCTAGACTTTATAAAACAACCTATCACTTCCAATTATCCTCAACCTTATAAGACATGTAGCTTGTAAAAGATTTTCCCAAATACTATTACATAGTCTCTCACAATGTCTAGGAACACTTGTTTATACCAAAAGTCACAAACACATTTCAAATGGATGTTCTAAATAGGAGTATACAGGAGGTAAAATCCTCTTCCTTTAACTTTTATTTTTATTTCATAATATTTTATTTATTATAATATCCTCTCATCATCAATACAACTGATAATGATAACTATATTATAATCTATATAGTTGAGTGATATCATCATAAATTTATATATATCATCAATTTACTTAATATATCTCTTTTATTTTAAAACATTAAACCTCATATATGAGGTTCTAATTAACATCATTAAAAGACGAGGAACTATCATTCTTCAATTTCATCATCATGGATGGTCATGATACCATTATAATGGATAAAAAGACTATGATATTTGTATTATAACCTATTTAATGTTTTGTAACCAGTATATATATATAATACTAAGACATGCGGAAAAACTATTACATGGTCATTGAAATACTGTCATAATAAGCTAAAAAATTAACACTAAATAAATTATCTATTGATTCATCCTCATACCAAATTACCATATGACATATATAATAATGTAAACTTATTTATTATAAATAATAACATATAATTCCAATTTTTGTGAATTATACCCATTTTAAAAGAACTACATTACTTAAAAACTAGTGAACTAATCATGAAAACCATGATTAGTAATACCCTCTAATGACAAAATTAACATATTAATCATCAATAAGGCCATAAAATAACATTAACAACCATTATTAAAAAAATATGTAGATAATATTCATAATTAATTTACTAATTGGTTTTATTTTATTATCTAGGAATTTACAATTAGGTGATGGACTCATTCGGACACAAGGTACATGTTTTCTACCTGAACATCCAATTTATTTCAGGTAACTCTATTTTCTCTCATTAAAAGAAAAAAATTATTAATTATTATTATATAATACACATAAAATATTTTTTAATGTTATATATATATATATGTAAAACTAAAAATAATTCTTTATTTTATGTGGAGTTATAATTTTTAGAAGGATCATTCACAAATTTTTCCTGATAAAGAAGCTGGATTCAAGGGAACTTTTCAAATTCGTACCCATTTTTAAGTTCACTTTGCAATCATTTTTAAACCACAGTTTTTTTAAAAAATCAATCATTTTATTATGTAAAAAATATATTCCGCCAATTGTATTATTAAATACTAATTTTTTTCAAAATAACTCATCTTTACACAATAAAAGAGAATTTTTATCAAGTAGTACTCCATGAATAAATAAGCGTGTTTCCCGCTATTTTAGTAATTTAATTGATTATTATTTTTAATTCGGATTATTATTATATTATGCCATATACCATATTTCATTTAATTTTTTATATTTTGTTTAATGGTTGATGTGCTATCTTGATACCATTTACCATATTACTTTAAATTATTATTGTTTATGTTTATTGAATAAGGAAATTTATTTTGATTTCATATGATAGTTTCAATATGAATGTATATTTTCATAATATTTCGACCATTTATTATTAAGAATTAATTTGAATTAGTTTTTTAATGGTATGGCCCTCTATTGTCCCACGAAGCATTTGTAGGTATCATAAGACAAACTAGATGGGGTTTTTTACCCGTTATGTATGGGATATTTACTTAGCCCTTAACATTTTTATTATGATGTATGACATTCTAAATTCCATAATTATGAAAATATAAATATATATTCAATAATATTATTTTACTTGTTGAATATCCATGTTTAAATTTCTTTGTTGAATTATTTGTTGACCATTAATTCCAAAAATATTATGATCAATATTAGGTTTTAATGGCATGTGTAAATTTATTTATTCTACATGATTTATTACTCATTCTTCAACTATATTATTTACCCTTACTGGGTATCTAGGCACATCACATAATTAGGTTTTATTTTTTCCTTAGTATTCATAGATATATATTATAAATGACTTGTTTGTATAATCTAGAAGTTTATTTCTATTTCTAAAGAAGATACTTGGTTGCACTTGAGGTCATGTTGTAATTTTGAACATATGAATGTAACTACTTTTATAATGTTATAAAACTATTTGTTCCTTCGAGATAATAAATCCTTATTTATATGATGTTATAATAAAATATGGAACCAAATATGGGAAATGGGTTTTGGGGTCTTTATATGAAAAATAGTAGTAGATATAAATGATTCTAATTTCTATATATCATCATGTTTCATTCAATAACACTCTGACCAGTATAAATATAGTCCCACTATGTTGTTGAATTTTACAAATGTTCTCCTATAGAGACACATCAATATCTTCCACAATCTAATTAAAACCATCTATGACTATTTAGAAAATCATCTCACCATTAAATAAGAAAAAATGGTATGGTTTAATATTTCACAAAAATAATTAATAGAAATCCCTCCATCGTTTCCAAATTTATTGTCTCTATAGATGAACAAGTGGTAATAATTTCCATTGTAAAGGAAAATATATATTCCATCTCGGAGGTAAATGTCATATTCATTATTTAAAATTATTGTATAATGAATTTTTTTGATTAATGAGGAAAATAAATATCTCAATGCTGATCCGAATATTAGCTTAACTACGTTGAGTAATATGATGGTCCCAATATCTCAAAAATACTCTAAAATAATAAATTTTTATCTATCTAATGATATCAAAAAAATCATTAATAAGATACTCAGAATACAAAGATTAAAAAATAAAATATAATTTATTTCTCTTAGTAATATTCCAAACAACATTAGTATTCTGTGATATCACATCTTTGTAAACATAATGGAATCATTCATATTTACTAATTTCCTTAATATTCATAACAAATGACCACTTAGTATATAATGAAATAAATGAGATAGAAGGTCCACCATGACCTGATGGAATATTTTGATCATTTTCATTTTCATCCTCTCTTTTAGAATCTGGATTTAAAATTTAATGAATCATTGAACCTGGTGAAGGCTTCTCTTCATATATTTGTCCATCCTCAATTAAAATTGATTGACCATAAATAGGAACAATTTTTGTTGAAAATGTCTATGAATTCATCCAATCACAAAATTATCTTCAATGCCCTCTAAAAATGGTATCATCACTTATATATTCAGATGAACCTCTTCTATCCAAAGTCATATCCAATATAAACAATAGGAGATAAATAAAATTGATCTTTACAAATAAAATCATCATTCTCATCATCATCATAAACTTATGATTAATCAGGTTTATAACCTCTTTCATTATAATTAGAAGATATATCCATAACTGTATTAGAGGTTTCATAATAATATTGAGTCAAAATATATCAATATAATTATTTCGCATCATCTTATTAATCCCTCATGATGGTTACACTAGTAATGAGAAAAGAATGTGTATTTTCATCTACATGAGATAAAAAATTAATTTTACAAATTTAATGTACATTAATTCTTTAAAATAACTAATATCATCTTCATATTCAGCCACCAATATTCTTACATCCTTTTCAGAAAAGTTAGTCACAATATTATATGTCTCATTACGAGGGACAACAAAAATCCTGGGTCCATTAGGTTATTCTTGTGAGGTAATAATTATAATATAGTATTTTATTATTCTCTACAAACAACATTAATCATGGATTTGATATAAATTTCATTCCATTTTTTGTATTTTTTTCTAAAACAAAAACCTCCATAACATACCTACACATCTTCTTATTCATAAAACAATACCTTGTATCACAGTATTGTGATGAAAATGTTAGATTAAATGAGAGAACAATATATAGAATAATTCTAGAATATAATGATTTTTTCATCACAAGATATGTAAAATATCTGATTTTATCCCCTCGTTTTTTGAGGAATAAAATTTAGATGTCCTCTTAATGACTCACAGAACTATTTCATGCAATTTCTATAAATATATCTTCCTAGAGATTGAAATCATTATAACATGGTATAGTACCATTGTAGTTTTCAAAGATACATTTTTAAGGATCATTGGTAAACCATAACCATTATATTAAAAAAATAAACTATTATCTTTTTATAATACATAAAAAAATATTTATTTTCATGAAGAATATATTCTTTGTATTAATAAAACTGATGAATCATCCTTAGATAAAAACGTCTATCATCTATTGAGATCAAATCCGACTAAATATTCACATGAATTACCATGACTAAAAATTATTTTCTTGATAAATATCAGGGTACCTCTACATCATTATTTTTAATAACCACATTGTTTAAAAGATGGTATTTTTTAGTTCAAAAATAGAATGACTCGATTATCCTTGAGACTTATTTATAGAGTATTATCCCCTAGTAGATGACTCAAATATTCTCTTAAATCCCACAATGGTAGTGAATAAAAATGTTTATGAATTGAATGAGAGGGGTTAATGTTAGGATAGAATGGAATTTGAAATAGTTATAGGGGTTTGAGTGAGTGAGGGAGTGATTTTATATTATATTTATGAAAAAATTCATTCTTTTAAGAATTTGAATTAAAAAATATAATAAAATATAAATAAATAAATAATATATAAATGTATTTTAGATAATTAGGTCTGAAATAAAATATAAAATGATACTGGTAGATCTCCAATTGTTGAATCACTCACTCAGTGGTCCAGTCCATCATTGGAAAATCCAATAGTGGCTAACCCAATGGTGTCATACCCAATATATGACCCCAAATAGTGGATTACCCAATGGTGTATTATTATATTGTGGATCCTACAATTGTTAAAAACCCAATGGTGGATCATCCAAAGGTGGCTGACCAAACATTAGACTACCAAATGGTGGAAATCACTATAGTGGATCTGTGATGTTGTCTTATAAAATGAATGATTACCAATGTTGGATTACCCTATAATGGATCTTCCAATAATAAGTATTAATGAAAATTTATCATTTTGAATTCCTATTTTCTGTCATATAATATATTGAAATCTAGGGGAATTTTAAAAATATCTCCATGCTAAGGGTAACTTCCAAAGAATTCAAGTGTTATGTTACCATATTATAAATTATCTCTAAAAATTTGATTTCTTTCATTAATATGTTGTGTCCAATAATGAAACACTTTATTTTTATAGATATTTATCATACTTTATTTTAGTTTAAAGTCATGCATGTATTGATATCCATATACTAACATTGTGTTTCATCAAGAAGAAATTGTACAACAATATACTATATCTTTGTACTCAACAACAACAGTATGTAGTAAAACCAAATATATCATTTGTACTACATTATGAGGCTAGTGACCTTCCAAAATGTGACATTTTACATCTATTGTTTTTAACCTAAAAAACATCAATTAAATTATCTTCCACATAACCCATAAAATAAAATATTTTTCTAATAGGATATAATAATCATAAATTAGATGTATAATTTACCTATATAAAATTATTTTAAGAACATATAAATCATAATCATTATTTTTTTGTTTTAAAATAGGCACTTATACACATAATAAATATAATATCATTTTGGATAGTAGATATTTACAATAGGATTCCAATCATTACTCTGTAACTTGTCAAATCTACTAGCTTCAAATTTCATCATGATCCATCATATTGGTGGTACTCATGAGACTAGGAATACATTTTTTTCTATTGAAGAAATAAATTTTATATAGTATTTAGTGTACATAAATTGATTTTAAATAATTCTATATTTTCTTAATTATTTTAAAACCATTATATAATTAAAAAAACAATTTAACTCCATTAAAATTTTCTTTGTCTCATTTTTTAGAAATAAGATCAATTAAAATTATTATAATGCCAAAAAAAATATCATCAATATGAATATAAAAAAATAAAACTAATTTTGTAATTATTTTTATAAATATAATAAAATCAGCAATAATTTATGGAAAATTATTTGAAATAATAATAGATATGGGACTATAATTGAATGATATTATTTCCTTATTTATACAATTTAATACTTTGTTCGATATAAAAAGATTATTTCGAATATTATTATATTAAATTCTAGTTGTTTTTTTTATAAAAACCTCAACCATATAACCATTTTTGAATTCAAATTTTATTTCAATTTTTTATAGTTAGAAATAAATATGTTCATCATATGAATGAAAGATTATAATAGATTAAAGTGGAGACAATGGTGAAATTATTTTATTAAGGTCAATACACTCTTCTTTAGTATATCCTTATGAATCGAACCTATGATTATATTTTTGTATAGTTACTAAATAATAAAATTTCTTCTAGACAAACACATAGTTATTATATGATGATTGTACATAGTTCAAAAAAAAGTTCTAAAAAATATTTAACTCGAATTTATTATCATGTCATTGAATTTCCATCCCCAGGAACTCATAATAAATATCACCATTGATGCCCTTAGGTTCATGATATGGAATTAATGGTTGGTTTCAACCTCATTTATAATAGAATACCAAGATTTTATACCTCAATCGAGGTCTCAAACTACAACATATAGAGGATGGTATCAATTATTCGTAATTTTTACATGAAAAAGATATAGTTTTATAATTCTTTTCTATAGGGTTTGAAGTGCATTGTGTTGCATTTGTTGTAAATGAGACATGTTGTGGTATTAGAATGAATGGATGTCAAGGATTGTCAAGATGTGAATGACAAAGGATGTGATGGTGATGGTGATGAAGGGAGAATGGCCATGGAACATAGAGGCATGTCACTTAGGAGATTCACTAAGTGACATAGGAGAATATGGTTGAAACATTCTCCATGGATATCTGACGATTGTTGAGCTGTTCTTAAAGTTCCAAGAACTTGTATCAAGATGATACAATGTCACAACATGATTAGAAGACCATGCATTGTAGTGACAATGCATGAGGAGTTGAAGAAGATCCATCCACAACTACTAAGTGGATGATGTGGATTAAAGAAGTCCATGTACTAACTACTAGTGCATGTGAATTGGAAGTGATCCAACTTGATCTCTGATTAGATCTATGAAGCACATTGGAGATTTCATGTTGATTCAAGAGTTCGGTTGAAGATGAAGAACCTTCGGGAATTCCATTTCTAAGTGATGAATAAATGTTGAAGAGGAATGGAGGAATTCTTAAGAAGAAGAGAAGAGAAGAAAAGAAGAAGGAAGAATAGGAAGAGGAAGGATGGCTTAAGTGGCATTTGGCATTTTATATTGGGAGTACTTTGTTTTTTACCAAAGTCCCATTCATTTCCTTTGCCAAAAAATATGCCAACCTCAAGGGCCAGCCTTAAGGGTTCAACCCAAGGCACATGTGGGACCAGGTCACCACGCCCAAGGGGATCCCATGGGGCCAGCCCAAGAGAGGTCGGGGCCGTGTATAAGCCCCGAGGCCACGCGGTGATGAAGCCCGCGCAGCGTGGGCGCCAGAGCGCGCCCGGAGGATGCATAGTGGGCGCTAGGAGCGCGCCCGCAGGGAGTAGAGTGGGCGCAGAGCGCGCCCGCAGGGAGAACACGGTGCGGGGCGGCACCATGGAGGAGGAAGTTCAATTGTGGGGTTGAGGGAGCGGCATATTGATAAACCGCGGCAAAATCCCGCGGCGTTTCGATGTGGGACGCGCAAATTCCACCGGGAGCGAATCCCAGCCGCTCATCTGATCTTGCGGACGATCGGCGCCGCTCATCTAATCTGTCGCGCGCCGCGATCTAATCCGGCCGTCCAAGTTTATTCATTCGCCTGATCCGACGGCTCCCAGCGTCGTCTCCTTCCTCGAGCTCAGCCGAGGCTCCCCGATGTCTCCTGCTGAACCAGAGGCCATATGACCACCGGATTTCGAGCTTCCGGCCACCTTTGAAGGATCTGAAGGCTCCATTGAGCTCGTCACTCCACACCGAACCTAACCATGCAATAAAATAAGAATGCATGCAATGTTTGGGAGATTTCGAACAAGGCCGAGGCAAAACGAAGTTGCCGAGGCCATGAGGATTATTGATGTGCATGGTTTGTGACTTAAACAGAGGCCATGCATGCATTATAAATCGCATGCACGAGGAGGAAGGAAAAATGAAGGAAAAGAACCCGCGTAAACAGAGAGAGAGAAACGTGATTTTCGGATCGAGTTTAAAGATTTTCAAGATCTGAAATCTTCGGGATTCAAGATTTATCCCACGCGGATGAACCGAGGCATTCCTCTGCCTATAAAAGGAGATCCCGAGGCCTTGGAGTGCTTTGCTGATGCGCTGAAAACTTGAAGATCCGCGTAGAGCTCTCTGCCTCGCGAAGAAAGAAGCCACCGCGCAAAAACTTTGCGCGGCTATTGTTCCCGGTGCCACCCGAGGCCCGAAGTGGTTCCTTTTGCGCACCTCTTGCGCGAAAGAAGAAAGGGAGGTCCCCTGCGCCCCTCCTTTGCGCAACAGGAAGAACCCCAGCCACATCTCCTTGCGCGCTCGAGGTTGGCACCCTCACTGCCCGTGTACCTGCGTGGCAGGAGGAAGTGCATGCGGGTGCAGCACTTGCGCGCCCCGCGGCAGGAGGCCTTGCGCGCCTTGCACTGGTTGCACCCTTGTGGCTTGCGCGACCGAAGCCCACCACACCTTGTGCGGCTGCCCCTTGCACCAAGACACCTTGCGCGCCTCCTTGTAGAAAGGTTTCAAGTGAGAACACCCTACGGCTTGTGTGTGTGTGTACAAAAGAAACAACAAGGCCGAGACACATTTGTGTGTGTGCAAAGTGGACAAGAACACCTACGGGCCAAGTGTGTGCCAAGTGGAGAAGAGGACCCGAGGCATAGCCTTGTGTGTGAAAAGTGAAGACTCTACGGCTTGTGTGTGCAAAATTAACAAAGAGGTCGTAGCCTTGGGTGTGTGCAAGAAATGAAGTGTAGGCCACAACAAAAAAGAACTCATTCAAGTGTGTGTGCAAAGTGAAGAATTTGTGTGTACTTAACAAGTGAAGGCCGAACCTTAGTGTGTGCCTAAGTGGTGTGTACACACTAAGAAGGAGAAGAAGAAGGATACCTCACACTAAAGTACAACACACTTTTGAGTGTGTAAACAAATTGCATAAAGTGTGTGAAGTTTGAGAAGTTGGTGTGTTCTGAAAAGAATTAAACCCTCTAAGGGTTTATTGCACCAAGAGAAGAACAAGAGAGTGCATGCATGCATGCATGCACATGAACACGTGAACAGAGTCAAATCAGTGGTGTGCATTTGAGTTGACCAAGACCAGGAGGTTCTTGAAGAATTTCAGAAGTCCATGCAGTCAGTTCATGAAGAAGAAGAGCTGCCATGCACTCAGTGCATGAAGTTGAAGTGAAGTGAGACTGGACCAGACCAAAGTTAAAGATATCAGTTGTCTGAGTATTCAGTAGTTGGAGAGAGGCCAGGTCATCCTGAGAAGGAGGAGATAAATCCTGAGCAAGACGAGAAGACCTGATCATCACAAGTGATCAGAGGAACAGAGCAAGGCCAGCAGCCTTTATCCCAGGCTGCTGAGGATACTTGAAGAAGTTTAAAGTGAAGAAGATCTACTCGTGTGACTCGAGGAGCCATGAGAAGACCCTGTGGGACTCAGGGAGAAGAAGTCTTCAGTGGGATTCTGGAGCAGGCCAGTGGGACTCTGGTAACACTGTGGGACGCAGTATAAAGCCCCTCCTGTGGGACTCAGGAGAGATACAGTGGGACTCTGTATCGACCATTGTAATACTAACAGATTATAATGGGAGAATCCATGCTGGGAGAGCATGGCAAGGATGTAGGCCTTTGGTGCCGAACCTTGTAAATCCTTGTGTCCTATGCCTTTACATTTACTGCATCATTCGTGGAACGGTGAGAGATACAAGAAGAGTGGATCGAGGATTTAACCAGCCATAGAGGTTTAATTGATTAAGAATCAATTAGTAAAAAGTTTTTAAAGGATCACTGATTCACCCCCTCCCCCTCTCAGTGATTCACACTGATCTGGGCACTTCAATTGGTATCAGAGCGAGGTTACCTCTAAAAGATCCAAGGGAGTCTTCTTGAAGTGCAGATTTGAGGAAATGAGCAACCAGCCTCAAATGGAGATATCTGCCAAGACTCAGAAAAATAGAAAGAAGAAACAGGCCAAGAAGATGAAGAAGAAGGTTGCTGCAATCGGAGAAACTCCTTCTATGGAAAGAAATGTGAAAGTCACATCAGAAGACAATTCCTTTTATCATTCTTCTGATGAAGCCTGTCCTAGCTGTGATGAAGTTGAAACAATGAATGATCTTCATAGTGCACTCAAATATCTTCAGAAGACAGTTCCCATGGAAGTGGCAAAGTGTATAGCTACAGGCATCCATGATCTTCATGAAGAAAAATCACAGTTAGAAGAAGAAGCCAATGCAATGGAAGATCAGTTGGCTAAAAGGGTTGGCATAACCAACACTCTCAGAAAGCTGGTAAATGCCAAAGATGAAACAGTATCTCTTTGCAATGAAAGATATGAAGATACTTGTGAAGAATTGCAAAGAAGCCTTTCTGAGAAAGAATTCTTTAAAGTAATAATCAAATATGTTTACCATGCACTGGAGAAGAGGCATATAGTATCAATGTTTGTTAAAGATGCTCAACTAGAAGACAAAGTCAAAAGGGTGAAGGAGCTGGACAATTCATTGCAAGAATTGAAGAAGGTGCATGAAGACCAGATGAAACAACTGGTGGAGAATTGGGAAGGAAGGCTAAGAACTGTTGAGGATGAGAAGAACTCCCTTAACATGAAATGCTTAGAACTAGAGATGATATTGACAAATCAGCAATCACCCAAATCCAAAGCCTCCCAGACAGCTGGAAGAAGAAATGTTGCCACTCAAGTGAGCTTTCAGAAGGATGATTCTAAAAGAAAGACATCCTCTAATAAAAGGGAAACAACGTCTAAACGGAAGGTACCATCCATACCATCTTGTACTCATGCTTCTAAAAGTGTTTCTACTAAAAGTGCAGGATGGAAGAATGAATCCAAACAAATATGGATGAAGACAGTAAAGAAGCAGAGCTCTCCTGAAACAGCACAACAGGTGAAGAAAAGTACCCAACAATCAGAAGGACTGAAGAGGTCAAGATTTGTGGGTCAGTGTTGGTGTTGTAACAAGTATGGGAATTGTGCAAAGGATTGTTGGTACAATCCACTGAATGACAAAGCACAGAGGAAGCCCATGCCTAGGGGGAGCAAGCCAGAAGAAAAGAAGCAGCATCCATAGGTCCAGAGACATCTGTTTACTGCAAATAGATTTGGATTACTTGACAACATCTGGGATGGTTGCAAAAGTGGTCAAAGAGTTGATACATATCAATCTCCGAATGTATCCGAAGCTGGAATGAAGAGAAGATCACTGAACCTGGCTAAGAGAGATTCCTTGGGAAGCAAGCAGAAGAAAGTGGAAGATGCTCCCAAGAAGACTATGAAAAAGGAAGAGAAGACCTTGGAGTCTAAGTCCAAGAAGGGTGATGCATCCAGTAGGACCACCAAGAAAACATGCTTCTACTGTGGAAAGAAAGGACACATCATGGACCTTTGTAAAGAAGCCATGAAACTAAATAGAAGCAGACTGAACTCCAAAAGACAATCAATCCAGAAGAAGAAGGGATTGATTGAAAACAAGTTGCCTAAGAGAGGTAGCTTGACAGCATCAAAGGAACCATGTGGAACTTCCAGAACTGGGGCCACTCTTCCAAATGATTTACTTGTTATATGGCCACATCAGTTGCAACTTTCCAGAGAACTACAAAGAGTTGAAGATGAAGCTCTGGCAATTGCTAAAGCAAAAGGGAAGAAGAAGGTTTCACATGAAGATGTTTTGAGAACCACACCAGCACAATCATCAATGAAGATCAAATGTGCAAGTGTGAAGACTGGTGAAAATGGGACATCTCGGTTGAGAGAATCTTCTCAACCTTGTTGTTCACATTGATGAACCAAGGAGGTTCCATCTTATTCCCTTATACTATTGGTATATACATGTGCTAACAATGCAGGGAATTGAAGATGATGATCATTCTCAGCTGGAGGATGGTTTGGACAGAATGGAGTGCACCCCTTGAGGGGGAGCCAATCTGAAGAAGATGGGATTCTGAGATTAATACCATCTTGAGAAAAGTGAAGGTATTCCAATCATACTTTCATCCCTTGTTTCTTAATTGCATTCATCATGAAAATTAAGGGGGAGTATTGATTAAAGACAAATGGATGAAAGGGGGAGCTTTATCTTAGCACCTGAACTTTCTAATGAGTCTTGTGAAGTTGTGCAGGATTTAGCAATTCATGGATATATCTGAAAAATTTCAAACCCCTGAAGCATGATCTCACATGTACAGTGAATGTTGGACAGCTTTGAATTCCTTGGTCATATCACTCTTTTTTTCTACACCGGGTTAGCCCAAGTAGACTTAGAGCTGATTTACTAAAGGTTCTTTGCTAAAGAGAACATGTGACATCATCCCTCTCTCAGTGTTTTTCAAGAAAATACTTTTCAAAGGGAGGAAGAGATATTTTTGAAAAAGTGAGCCACACCACACCTTTGCATTTGATTGCCAATAAGGGGGAGAAAATATTGGCACACATATTGACCCATTCATATGTGCTGAAGGAGTGTATTGACAACAAATACAAAGGGGGAGATTGAAGTGCATTGTGTTGCATTTGTTGTCAATGAGACATGTTGTTGTCTTAGAATGAATGGATGTCAAGGATTGTCAAGATGTCAATGACAAAGGATGTGATGGTGATGGTGATGAATGGAGAATGTCCATGGAACATAGAGGCATGTCACTTAGGAGATTCACTAAGTAACATATGAGAATATGGTTGAAACATTCTCCATGGATATCTGACGATTGTTGAGCTGTTCTTAAAGTTCCAAGAACTTGTATCAAGATGATACAATGTCACAACATGATTAGAAGACCATGCATTGTAGTGACAATGCATGAGGAGTTGAAGAAGATCCATCCACAACTACTAAGTGGATGATGTGGATTAAAGAAGTCCATGTACTAACTACTAGTGCATGTGAATTGGAAGTGATCCAACTTGATCTCTGATTAGATCTATGAAGCACATTGGAGATTTCATGTTGATTCAAGAGTTCGGTTGAAGATGAAGAACCTTCGGGAATTCTATTTCTAAGTGATGAATAAATGTTGAGGAGGAATGGAGGAATTCTTAAGAGGAAGAGAAGAGAAGAAAAGAAGAAGGAAGAATAGGAAGAAGAAGGATGGCTTAAGTGGCATTTGGCATTTTATATTGGGAGTACTTTGTTTTTTAACAAAGTCCCATTCATTTCCTTTGCCAACAAATATGCCAACCTCAAGGGCCAGCCTTAAGGGTTCAACCCAAGGCACATGTGGGACCAGGTCACCACGCCCAAGGGGATCCCATGGGGCCAGCCCAAGAGAGGCCGGGGCCGTGTATAAGCCCCGAGGCCACGCGGTGATGAAGCCCACGCAGCGTGGGCGCCAGAGCGCGCCCGGAGGATGCATAGTGGGCGCTAGGAGCGCGCCCGCAGGGAGCAGAGTGGGCGCAGAGCGCGCCCGCAGGGAGAACACGGTGCGGGGCGGCACCGTGGAGGAGGAAGTTCAATTGTGGGGTTGAGGGAGCGGCATATTGATAAACCGCGGCAAAATCCCGCGGCGTTTCGATGTGGGACGCGCAAATTCCACCGGGAGCGAATCCCAGCCGCTAATCTGATCTTGCGGACGATCGGCGCCACTCATCTAATCTGTCGCGCGCCGCGATCTAATCCGGCCGTCCACGTTTATTCATTCTCCTGATCCGACGGCTCCCAGCGTCGTCTCCTTCCTCGAGCTCAGCCGAGGCTCCCCGATGTCTCCCGCTGAACCAGAGGCCATCCGACCACCGGATTTCGAGCTTCCGGCCACCTTTGAAGGATCTGAAGGCTCCATTGAGCTCGTCTCTCCACACCGATCCTAACCATACAATAAAATAAGCATGCATGCAATGTTTGGGAGATTTCGAACAAGGCCGAGGCAAAACGAAGTTGCCGAGGCCATGAGGATTATTGATGTGCATGGTTTGTGACTTAAACAGAGGCCTTGCATGCATTATAAATCGCATGCAAGAGGAGGAAGGAAAAATGAAGGAAAAGAACCCGCGTAAACAGAGAGAGAGAAACGTGATTTTCGGATCGAGTTTAAAGATTTTCAAGATCCGAAATCTTCGGGATTCAAGATTTATCCCACGCGGATGAACCGAGGCATTCCTCTGCCTATAAAAGGAGATCCCGAGGCCTTGGAGTGCTTTGCTGATGCGCTGAAAACTTGAAGATCCGCGTAGAGCTCTCTGCCTCGCGAAGAAAGAAGCCACCGCGCAAAAACTTTGCGTGGCTATTGTTCCCGGTGCCACCCGAGGCCCGAAGTGGTTCCTTTTGCGCACCTCTTGCGCGAACGAAGAAAGGGAGGTCCCCTGCGCGCCTCCTTTGCGCGACAGGAAGAACCCCAGCCACATCTCCTTGCGCGCTCGAGGTTGGCACCCTCACTGCCCGTGTACCTGCGTGGCAGGAGGAAGTGCATGCGGGTGCAGCACTTGCGCACCCCGCGGCAGGAGGCCTTGCGCGCCTTGCACTGGTTGCACCCTTGTGGCTTGCGCGATCGAAGCCCACCACACCTTGTGCGGCTGCCCCTTGCACCAAGACACCTTGCGCGCCTCCTTGTAGAAAGGTTTCAAGTGAGAACACCCTACGGCTTGTGTGTGTGTGCACAAAAGAAACAACAAGGCCGAGACACATTTGTGTGTGTGAAAAGTGGACAAGAACACCTACGGGCCAAGTGTGTGCCAAGTGGAGAAGAGGACCCGAGGCATAGCCTTGTGTGTGAAAAGTGAAGACTCTACGGCTTGTGTGTGCAAAATTAACAAAGAGGCCGTAGCCTTGGGTGTGTGCAAGAAATGAAGTGTAGGCCACAACAAAGAAGAACTCATTCAAGTGTGTGTGAAAAGTGAAGAATTTGTGTGTGCTTAACAAGTGAAGGCCGAACATTAGTGTGTGCCTAAGTGGTGTGTACACACTAAGAAGGAGAAGAAGAAGGATACCACACACTAAAGTACAACACACTTTTGAGTGTGTAAAAAAATTGCATAAAGTGTGTGAAGTTTGAGAAGTTGGTGTGTGCTGAAAAGAATTACACCCTCTAAGGGTTTATTGCACCAAGAGAAGAACAAGAGAGTGCATGTATGCATGCATGCACATGCACACGTGAACAGAGTCAAATCAGTGGTGTGCATTTGAGTTGACCAAGACCAGGAGGTTCTTGAAGAATTTGAGAAGTCCATGCAGTCAGTGCATGAAGAAGAAGAGCTGCCATGCACTCAGTGCATGAAGTTGAAGTGAAGTGAGACTGGACCAGACCTAAGTTAAAGATATCAGTTGTCTGAGTATTCAGTAGTTGGAGAGAGGCCAGGTCATCCTGAGAAGGAGGAGATAAATCCTGAGCAAGATGAGAAGACCTGATCATCACAAGTGATCAGAGGAACAGAGCAAGGCCAGCAGCCTTTATCCCAGGCTGCTGAGGATACTTGAAGAAGTTTAAAGTGAAGAAGAGCTACTCGTGTGACTCGAGGAGACAAGAGAAGACCCTGTGGGACTCAGGGAGAAGAAGTCTTCAGTGGGATTCTGGAGCAGGCCAGTGCGACTCTGGTAACACTGTGGGACGCAGTATAAAGACCCTCCTGTGGGACTCAGGAGAGATACAGTGGGACTCTTTATCGACCATTGTAATACTAACAGATTATAATGGGAGAATCCATGCTTGGAGAGCATGGCAAGGATGTAGGCCTTTGGTGCCGAACCTTGTAAATCCTTGTGTCCTGTGCCTTTACATTTACTGCATCATTCGTGGAAAGGTGAGAGATACAAGAAGAGTGGATCGAGGCTTTAACCAGCCATAGAGGTTTAATTGATTAAGAATCAATTAGTAAAAAGTTTTTAAAGGATCACTGATTCACCCCCTCCCCCTCTCAGTGATTCACACTGATCTGGGAACTTCAGGGTTGGGTTTATGTTCAGGATTATTTAGAGAACAAGATTAATTTCAATGATTGAATCATTGAATTATCATAAGGTTTCTCATTGACCTTCAAATTTAATAGACCATCATTAATGTTTAGAAAAGGGTCAATCATTTAATAAAAAAAATATCATCAATTTTTACATGAAAATGATCTTCTATGGTCTTAGATTACTAAATACACACTATATATGATTTACATGATGCTGAATACTGATGAAAAATTACTTGACCACCCTTGGATGAATATGTGTAAAGAATATAAATATTATTAATAATAAAGAGTATCCAACCAAATAATCTAACCAAATTAATCAGCACCATTTAGAAATTCCATTGTTAATAATGATTTTTTGTTATTAGAGGTACAATTAAAAAACATTTTATTATCAAACATGTTTTATTTAAATATTATTTAAGAATATAATTTGGTAAGACATAATAATTGGACATGGTGCAATTTTTTATGAGGGGTCCAATTTCACATATATAGTACTCAATTCAACTATGGGGTACTAAGAGAAGAAATTTTTTAACTATTTGAATTATTTTAGGAAAATAATTGACTATATTTATATTCAAACTCACATCCATGATCAATTATTGTAGTATTATGTCTACATATACAATTATTTTCTGTATATTTTGTATACATGGTTCAATAAGATCATGATTCACATTGTTATCTTGAAATAATACCTATTTGTACCTAAAAATGTCATCTATCAGATCATAATAATGGAAATTCCCATTTAAGATATAATATCTAAAATTCCAATCATTTCAATGATATAAAATAATATGGGTTGATATTTTAAATCATCATTCATTTATTTGAATGAGATCGTGTGGTTTCCCTTTTTGAAATGCGTTATATTCCCATTCATTTGGAAAAAATTTATATAGATCATTGACTAACCCTTATATAGTGTTCTATATATTAGAATGAATATTGCAATTACCTAGTCTTATATTCTAAATCTATGATTCTTTTTTAATGGAACATATGTAGTTAATATTTTTAGAAATCATGGAATCAAAATGTACAACATAATCATTATTGTATCTTAATACAGAAAAAAATAAAAGCATTATAAAATGAAAAACACTGAAGGAAATAAATTTATACAAAACATGGAATGCCTCATCGAATAGTTGAGATTGTGTAATCTGATTATCATTTAATAATTTAAAATTTATATTTTTAAAAATTAATTTATTATTATAATTACTAATTTGGAAAATGAAATTAATTTCCCCTATTTACATTATCACAAAAAGTGTGATTTCTTATATTCCAACATTATCAAATTATTGGAATTTGAATATTAAATATTTTTCTATGAATCACATCCACTATAATAGTTCTATAATTTTATACTATATATTTTTAAGAAGGATTCATACAAAAAAACATTAACCTTAAAAAAAATTTGTACCCAAATATTTTTGTGTCTTGAAATGATTTTATTTAATAATTTAGGAACCAATAATTTCATAATATGTTTCCAATAAAAATATTTTAACAATTTGATAAATAAACCCTTTAATATATTTGGAAGAGTTAAAAGTATTAGTCAAACTATAGAAAACAGAACATTCAATAAAGCTGCATGTATAAATTTTTCATTAACAATGTTTAGAGCCTATTCAAACACTATACTAGAGATATGAGATTATTCCAGGTATCTATTTGTGAGTTTATACCCATTTTTAATTCAGTTCAGTTCCCTCTTTTTTTATCAATTACCAATCTTAACTCATTATTTTCTTAATAGTTTAGTATTTTTTCAATCTTAACATAGAAATATGTTTTAAAACTAGTAGTCAATAAATGATTATTTATTAAGAAATTATATATTGAATTTAACACATCAAAACTATGTTACATAATATTAAATTATTCAACCATCTCCACATAATACATTTTTCAACAATTTTTTACATCTACGGTGATTAGAAATATTAACCGGGTGGAGTAGGAAAAATATAATATACCTCAAATCTTTTTTTATAAATAACATATTAGATATATCATGATTATATTATTTGGTTGATTTTTATTTACAGAAGCCATCTTTTGTAATATTGTAGGCATAAATCATGGAATTATTATATCTCTTATCCATGTAATCATATTTTTCCTTTGTTAATAGCTTTTGAAATTCATATTTGACAGTAACATTCATCTTTTACTCATTAAAAATATATATTTTTTAGCATTATCACCTTCCTGTCATTATTAAAATTTTATACATTATCATATGTTCCATCATTATGTCGTGTCTTAATATACATATTTCATTTTTAGAATACATGGAATCTTCTATCAATGTGGGTAATCTCTTCATCATAGTCAACCTAAAACTCTTCATTACATGATTTTTCATCTTGGATTATATAATTTAATTTAGATGAAGGCAATATGAAAGAAACAATGTTTCCTATTTGTTCATACTCTATATCTCTATTTACAATAATTTCTTCCCCATACTTTTCGAATATTTTTATCATCTCATTAATATGCATCTATCTAACAAAAAGTGTCTCTTATATTGAAAATAAGGTTTAGCTATACCACTCTATATGACATATCAATATATAATTTACTTTATATATGTAGATATTTATTTTTCCATGATAATACATTATTTTTATGTTCTTATTAATCTTTAGATATGTGTCAAAAATATCATAATCATGATTAATTTTTAAATTAAACTATATAACACTCTAGGTAATTGTAACCTTTTTTTCACTAGTAGTTCTCTCACGATATATAAGTAATGTATCAAAAATTAGAATAGTATTAGTAAATGTAGAAATTTTTTTAAATTACCCTTTAACCAATTATTAATACAAAAAAATTTGTTTATATATTTATATTTATTTTTTTCTTTATTTATATAAAATTGGTTAACTGTAACAGTTTGAGTTAGATTTTTTCCTTAAATAATAGTATTTATTTCTCATCCTATACATTAAATAATATTTTTAATCTTAATAATCCACTATGTATAGTAAATTCTATTACAATATGAACATTATTTCTATTATATCTCCATTATATATTTCCAATAATAGATTAAATTAATAATTAATTGAAATTCTTAATATATAAATTTAAAAGTAGATCACAGGTAAAATTTTATTTGAGAATAATTTGATACCAAATATTCATCACATTGAGTAAATCAAAAGGGTGGTGAAATTATTATCCAATAAAATTTATTTCGTAACAATATTAAAATATCAATGGAATTAATTATAAATTCATTGTAAATCAAAACTTTTGAACAAAATAAATATTATCATTCAAAATATATCATTAAATAGGAATAGAGATCATATTAAATAATATTTTTAACCAATTTAATATTTTTAACCAATTAAATTAATCAAATATATTACATAAATACTACATTGAAATTATGATCAATGTATGTGTTTTATTACCGATATTAAAAAATGCATTGATAAATTCAATGGATGGAAAAAACTAAAACAGATACTTGAGTTTACTAGTGGATTAGTCCCATACTAATAATTATTCCCCATCACATGGATATCATGTACTTCAATGTATATTATTATCATTATAGTCTGATCCAGAAATTTAATCTGTTGGAAAATACATTAACATAGTGTATCTGGGTTCAGAACCTCTTCATAATTTAAATTAGGAAGAAACACAACATACCACACATAGGACCTCATCCAACATTTTCTTGGGTATAAAAAATATATATTATTTTATAGAAAACGTTTCTTGCATGCACCAATTAAGGATGAAGAGTTTGTGTGTGAAGGTATATAGGGAAAATCAATACTCTTCTAAAATGAAAAAAAATTGTGTGATAAAATAATTGTATAGATGGTTGCCATGGTACTACTAAATTAAAATATTTTCATATTATTTACGTTCATGTTATTTATCATGGTGAAGAGATTGAACATGTTTTATAATATTTTGGAGAAAATATTGTTTCATAGAGTTATCAATTCTATATATAGTTTTTTGTAAATATTCAACATATATCTGTCATCTCTGTGTATAAACGGTTTTTCATATTATGTATGAAGTAAATTTTCATGATTTTGTATATTTATATATAATCAATAGTACCCCAAAAGCACATGATGGAGTATACGAAAATATATATCTCTATAGAACAAATTATCCATTGAGAAAAAATTATAATTTTTTTATAGATAATTTTACTATGATGTAATTCAGGAAAACTATGAATCTGACATAATTCGTATGTGTATTATCATATGAAGATTAATTAATAAAAACAATGGGGGATGTCTATAGTAACTACTATAAACTAGATATTGGAGGAAATAAATTAAAACAGAGTTGAACATAAATTTTAACATGAATGATAGTGGCACAATCTAGCATTGTCACATTCATTTTTAGAATGAGATAATTATTATACAGCTAGTTTTAGTAAGGTTTATCTAACTGTATAACATAGCTGGGGGTAACTAATTTTGGAATTAGCTGGATTATGGTTGTATCATGAGTGATGTTATCATGTTTGGAAGTTGCATATATTATGGTGGAACAATTAATATAATAATAGTGTATATATTTGTTTAGGGAGTATGGTGGTGTCATATATAGAAGTATCACAATTGAAACAATGGTGGGAAAAATTTTATAGTTGAATAATATTTTATGAGGAATTTATTCTTGGGGTAGAATTAATATAATGATTGATATTTTCTATATATAAAATATTTTAATTCAACATGATTGAAAAAAATTATTAAACTATGTTAAAACATTCACCTTATTAGAAACGTAATATTACTAATATTTGAGAATTTACAGTAGTATGTGTTAAAAAAATATTATTGGACCATATCATACTGAAGGAGTTATAGAATCATTTTTAGGATAATTTTGAAAAAAAATATTAATACTGCATGTTGAATTTCCTTAGGAAATATGATACCATTTGTAATGAACAGGTAAAAAACTATGCGAGGGTGTATAGTTTAAAACTACCTTTAGAAGATCATTATAAATAACACGTATCACCTCACAATGATTGATGAAATATTTGATCTTCTTCCATGATATAGGAACATAAAAATGTGGATTTTGTTTCTAGATATAATTTTTTAACATGAAGAATGAAGATATTTAAAAATAATATTTATTATATAATGTATGAGAACTATGAGTTAATTTTTATTCCCATTGACATCAAAATCACCCTGGAATTATCATGTATTTTATGATTAGAGCCTTTGGGAACTATATTGAAATTATTTTGAAGAATTTATTAATGATATTATCATTTTCCCCAATAGAGAAGGGGAACATAAATACAGTCATTATATTTTTTGGCGACATTTAGATTGAATAAAATTTATATTTACATTAAAATATGAAAATTTTGAAAAAATTATCATTCCATGTATATGTTATCATAAGTTATGTAAATTTTTTATCTAGTCAATGATAATTTCAATTCAAGAATGTTTGAGTCCCATTACTATAATCGGAATAATTTTTTTCTTATTTTGTTAGGTTAATAGAATTTTTTTTAATAAATTTATCATGAATTTATGCATTGATATCTATGATACAATTGGATGTTGTAATGTATCTCATGATTGTATAAATTGGTGAAATCATTAGGGAGATCAATAGGCTAAACAATGGCCACATATTCCCATCATGTGGAGAAGTATTTTTGATATAATGTGATTTATAAAATATTTTATTATGATTATTTATATTTAAGATTTATAAATTTATATCCAATAACTAATTAATGATTATGTTCCTTGAAAGGAATTACCAGATTTAATATCTAATGATCGAAATTATGACCTTCACACAGATTTTAGAAGTAACCCTATTTTGAGATGTGAGTAGTTTGTAATGATTGGAATATTATAAATAATATTTTCTACTATATAGATCTAATAATGAAACAAAATATATCTTTTGATTTAGTAAATGATTTCAATTGTCTTATTAACTATCATTTGTGAAAGGTGAACAAAGAAACTAATGCCCATAGTTGAAATTAACATTATAATGTATACATGATTAAGATAGATAAAGACCATATCCTAAAATGAATTAAATATAAATATTTGGATGTCATAATATTTGCAATGAAATGATTTATTTCTCATATTATTTCACATCTATTTATCAATGAGTTGATCAACAAGGCATAAATGGAAGATCAAGAGCATAAAAATAAGGTTAAATAAATAATAGAAGGAATGATTCATGAATTCTATATCGATGAATGTTGTTTCCTTATATTTTGAATTATAAATTGTGTTATTAAATCAAATTTTATAATGAAATAGATAATTTATAATGATTATATATTATTATTCTCAATCAATCCTGATAGAACTAAAATTTTGAGTGATCATTGAAATCTACTCTAAGGGATACATTAAAACATTATTATTGATAATATATCATGCATCAAGAAATTTTGACATTATAATTTAGAATGAAATAATTCCATTGAGGTCATGAATTCATATCATATACCACATGGTAAAGAGAGATCGTCAGTATTTATTTTCCTTCTTGTCACCTGAATATAGAAAAATAAAATAGTGGAATATGTTATGTAGTAGATCGACAGAAAATAAAATCCTAAATAATTACAATTTAGGATTAATTATCACTTAAACATCATAGAAAATATATATCTAATGTATTTGGTGAGAGGAAATAGATAATTACATTTAATAATCTCAAACCATGATCAAATGTTTAAATGTAAATTATGGTGAACTAGTCATCATTTTCTAAGTATAGGATTAAATTTCAATATAAACTATCACCCAAAACTGATGAAAAATCCTATAACAATATTCATACAATCATTGAAATTAATATTGCCTACTAAATGAAATTTATTAGAGTATATGATCTAAATTTTCCAATATTTGAGTTATTATACATCAATATATTTCAAACCAGTATTCAATATGAACTATATGAAGCACAATATAAATAGAGATATATAAATATGACATGTTGGGGTGAATTTGTATAAAAAGATACATAATGTTGATATTGTACATGTGATAATAGTTAAATTTCAATCAAATCATGAATTATAAAATATAATCAATTTTATAACATGATATATACAGACAACCATAAAAGTGACATGAAGTATGAATTTAGAGATAATTTCATTACTTCAAATATCTCAATTGATGTGAGCCATGTGATATGGAAAGAAAGTGCGGATTTTCCATAGTTTTGTTGATCCCCATTAAGTTTTAGGATCTCAAATTCATAGTGGTGTATCATCTTTAAAATCCAAAAATTTATCCCCATGTTCATGATGTGTTTAATATATCCCTTTTAGGGAAGTAAAGAAAATAGATCACCTAAATGTACTAGATACAAAGGTGTTAAAAATGTATAATTACATTTGTTATGTGGAGTATCTACTACAGATCATACAATATAAAGACAATTTTTTATGTAAAAATAAAATCACATTCTCAATGTGTTTTTGGGGAAAAATAAATTTAATGATGTGAAAAGGGAAACAATGAAATAGATTAACAGTAACCTATAATTTACAGAGAGATTGAGTTGTAAATGATTGGTTGAAATATCAAAAGTGGTGATTTTAAAAAAAATGAGTTTAATAGTGATTTTTTATTAAATTAAATGTGTTATTTATTATATATTATGACATACATATAATACAGAAAAAATTTGAACAAGGTGTGATTCATTAATATGGATTTTTATATTAATCATGAACTAAACTTATGAATCAAAAAACAATAAAATTATAGACAAAAATATTAATAGGAAAATAAGAATGAGAAAAAAATTTCCCTTCCTGTCTAAAAAAACAAATAACATTACAACCAATACTATAGAATATAATAAAATAGTAAATCAATCAAAATAATAGAAAATGAAAATATAGAGCCTTATGGGAATTATAATTAATATTGAAGAATGGTTTTATGTGTTATATATAGTTTTTAATATGAAAATTGGAATATTAATGTTACCATTCTATTAGTAGCATGACAATTAAAGATATCAACCTAACTATTGGTTATAGTAACACGTCAATTTATAAAAGAAACATGATGGTTAGAATAATAATTTTTCCTCAAAAAAATAAATTGTAATATAAATAATATTTACAATTCTTAATTTAATATATTTTAATTTTTATAATTCTATAAAAATAAATAACACGGTAAAAATATAATTTAAAATATTAGAACAAATTAAATAAACTATAATTTAAATGAAAATTAGAACACTAATGTGACCATTGTTTTAACATCCCAAGTGAGTAATTAATAATATATATGATTATCTATATCTATTTGTGAATTATATAGTGTTTTAGAGGCTTAAAACGTGAATAAATCCAATCTTAAGCATTTAATACACTAATATTTTTAAAAGATTGTTTTACTGCCTTGTGATGGAAACCCAGTTTTAAATCAAAATTTTGACAATGTTATAAGCAATATGTGTCGAAATATACTTATTCATAATTATTTGGACATTTAAATTTACATTGGATAAATTTTGGGTATTTTTCTGACAATGTTTATTTTTTTATGAATAATGAGAAATACTTCATTTTACATCCAAACTGCATTTTCATCTAATTTAATTATATGGTTATATAATATTTTTAATTGGTTTTAATGTGTAAATATAATATATTTTCCCATTTAATCCAATTTTTGTCCTTGGTATTAATTTCACTTTGGAATTGGGCCTAAACAAGTGCCAAAATTTTCATAGATATTGTTTCTAAAAAACCCGCTATTTGTTTTGACAACAATAATTATTTTTAAATTAATTATTGAAATTTCTGTTTGAAATTTGGTAAAATGGATTAAATATTTGGAATCAAAAGGTCCAAATTATGTAATCCAGACTCTTTTGTTTTTTGACTTTGTGAATAGTAATGACGGTAATTATCGTTAATTATCATGATTAATTAGTAATCGGGTAGTTAAGGATAATAAAAAAATATCATAATAATAAAAAATGACACCAACATGTGTCCTAATACTACTGGTTGTGTCATGGGAGACCATGGGATTCTTTGTGCCAAACTTGGGGACCCCATGGAATCACTTTTGTGTGATAATGACTTTTTATTTTTTTATTTTTTTAGAAAGTTAAATATAACAAAGAATGTATCACCTAAGAAAAACATTTTTAATTTTGTATACATATATGATCTTTTAGACTATAAATAGTAATTGGAATTATAAAAATATTTCCTACATCATATTATTTTTTTATAATTTTTATAAATTAAATAAATTAAATTATTTATGACATCATGATGATGGAGGGAATATCTCATTAATTAACGATTTAAATAAAATGTAAAGACAATGTAAAATCTAAGACTTAAATTTGTAAAAGCCCTATTTTATGAGTATATTTCTAACCCTTACCACCTTATCCTATAAATATATCAATTTGGGGCCTTTTAAATCTAATACTCTTTTTAAAATAATGTAACATTTCTTAACTTTCCAAGAGTGCCCCTCATCTCCTCTTATAAAAGGCCCCCAACTCTACCTCTTTACCCACACATCTCAATTCATTGGCTCGGCCAAGACATGATCATTTTATCTCTCCATATACCTCTCTTAATCCTAGAAGCCTTACCTTAGGCAGAAAGCTCTTTAAGAAAACATTTTGGTTCAAACCAATAAGAGTTACCTGATTTAAAGGTCTAGTCTTCTCTAATATTCTTTTTTTTATTTTGCTTCTCCAACCCCCTAAACTATTTTTATTCATTTATTTTGTAACAAAACCAGTATCTTCAATCTAATAGGATGTTTTTATAATAAGGATTCGATCTACTCTTACAGACACCTTCATCTAATGGTTACAGAGCATACTGTTTCCGTGGATGGTGAATTTCTGCCTCATGAAATGATGATTGTCCAATATTCTTCTAAGACCTTCAAAGGTGGACATTATGATGAAACTATATTTATATATGATATAGAATATATTTATGTTTTCCTTAATCTTGTTTATTTTTCATTTTTGTCATTCCTTTATGTTTCCATTATGGGTAAACATGATATCTTCATTTTAGGAAGTGCGGACTACCGCCCCCTCAAAGTAATTTGATTCGTTAATGACATATGTGGGAATTATAAAGGATGGAGTTAATTACATTATATAAGATATTATACGGGAATTATAATATACCTTTATATCATTATGATTCCATTCCATAAAACACGAAAAAGAAATGAAAGTATCTTTCATGTGTATGTACGGATTACCGTCTCCATGAACTGTGCATTTCATTTATTACCTCTAAATGTTATGTAATATTATAAATGAATGAATATACTGGATATATATTATATATATGATATCAACATCATGTATATAATTTTGGATATAATGGATATTTTACCACATGAACAACTTGTAATTATAACGAGTTCATTTTTTACTCCAGTACCAATGATAAAAAAATGACCATTATTAACTTAAATAATTACATATTTTTCATGACATGGTAATAAGTTATATAAAATGAATAATGAACATGAAAATGGTTCTCAAGAATGTAGAAATTAACTCAAGTTTATTATTCAAGAGGTTAAAGAACGATCGAGTCAAGTCGGACCCGAGGTAAGGGACTTCGTCTCAATCTCCATTTGTTGAGGCATATTTTGTTTTATACACAACTTTCATTTATACGGTCTATAAATCCCTGTGAATTTTACGTTTACTAAAGGAATTTTTTTATATGAAGCATTTACTAAACAAAAAAAGTTAATGTTTTTTGTCGTACGTATGCGACGACAACGACTTCTTCGCCACCATGACCATTATTTGAGTTTTGGCTTCCTCTACAAGCCATAACTTTTTTATAAAATGAAAAATAAAAACCATGTTTTACTTTTCTCTTATTTTGGTATTGAAAATGGTATTGATAATTTTTGTATAATATCGATGTGTTATTGATATCTTGTTATTGAAATGAGGAAATGTTTTGTTTCCTTTATGCATGTTTTATCTGATACGATTATGTTATGCTTCGTGGGAGTTGTTATGAAGACGGGTGGTTTTGTGATAAACTAAGGGCGGGTGAGCCCGATATAGCTCTCCAATGAATTGGGTAACGCAAAAGAGTTACACTTTATGGTTTCTCCGAATAGATTTAGGGAATATAATGTGTTTGGTATTCCAAAGGAAACCATGAGGGTTACTCCCTACGTAAGAATGTTATGAATGCCTCAAGATACCTTTTTCTCTTATGATTTATAAGATTTAATCATGATTTGATGTGGTATTTTAACATGCTTATATTTTATGAGTAATGTATGATTTCATACATGGACTAATGTTTTCATTTCTCACTTTTATATCCCTTTCAAAGCTTTTTATACTCATTCCATGTTTTTAAAAGGTTTTTCACAGGTTAAGGGAAAGGTACATGATGTGATGATAGTGTCATGGAAGTGACAAGAACAGATCTATGTTTTATTTTAAATATGTTTCTGATGATGGGAAAAATGAGTACTTTCTTTTATGTAACCACTTTGTTTAAATGTGGAGTGTAATGCATGATTTCTGATATAATTCTCTAAAACTCTAAACTGGAAAAGATCTTAAACGTGTATTCTTGGAATAACTCAATATTAAGTAATGTTTAAGGTCGGGGCCTTATAGTTGGTATCATAGGTCTTTTTAGATAACTTTAGGAGTTATAATTCTATTAAATGATTATCCAAAAATATTTTTTTATGGTCAAATTGAAATGTTATAGCATATGAAGATTACCATGTTGCTTCATCTAAGACATATTTGTTTAGAATGGTCTTCCACAGAGGAAATAGGGAAGCAGTGTTAGGAAGGAATACAGAAGGAAATGACCATCCGAATCAGCATCTTGATATGGTCAAAATTGGAACTGAAAAATTTGTTGCAGTAATGGCACAGTTGACTCAAGCGATAAATGGTGGTTGTATCCATGGACGAGATCAGCCAGATCAACCGCAGAGGAACATGTCAGTGGTGGAACTTTTCATGAGGCAACATCCCCCATCATTCAGAGGATCATCTGACCCTGTGGTAGCTAAAGGGTGGATTAAAGCACTGGTGATGATTTTCGATGTCATGGGGTGTTCAGACAATCAAAATGTTAGTCTTGCTATTTACCGTTTGGAGGGTGAAGCAGATCAGTGGTGCTCGATGGTTAAAAATATTAGGGACGTTGATAAGATTGATGCACTCGACTGGGATGAATTCAAAGGTATGTTTCATTAGAAGTGTTTTCCAAAGTCTGTTCAACATAGGATGGAAAAACAATTACTACAATTGAGCCAAGAGGAAGACTCAGTGGCAGCCTATGAAAAAAGGTTCACTCGATTGGAAAGGTATACTCCAAATTTTATCTGAGACCTTGATAGTAAAATCAATCATTTTTACTCAGGATTAAATCCAAAATATCAAAGTGCATTAGCTTCTCTAGAGATCAAGAGTTATGAAAATATTGTTTGATGTTCTAAGAAGGTGGAAATGGAGTTTTCCAATGATCAAGTGTTCTATAACAACCAGCAGAAGAAGAGACCGAGGTGGTAGGAGAAAGGAAAGAATTCGTAAAAAAGGTCTGACGGTAAGAAAAATAAGTTTCCAGTTTTTGGTAAATGTGGTAAAATGCATGCTGGGGAATGTATTCTGAATTATGGAAGGTGCTACCGAGGCGGTAAGATGGGACATAAGGCTCGTTATTGCACTAAAAATGATCAGGGTGATGGTAAGACAAAATTTTATTTATAGTTAGTGAAATGTATTAAGTGCAATGAGATGGGTCACTATGCAAATGATTGTCTGAAAAAGATCTCGAGAGATGGGAAACAGTTAGAATAAAAGCATAAAGTGGTGGTGAAATCCTTTGAAGCTCCTTCAGCAGATTTTAGGGAATCAAATGAAGTGGTATCAGGTACTATGATTGTTTTTTAGATTATGCCAGTGTGTTTTTTGATTCGGGGACTACACATTCTTTCATCCCTGAAAACTTTTCTAGAAAAATGGGAATACCATCTCAAGAAATGACTCCTGGACTTGTGGTAAAATCACCTGGGGAAAATGTTGAGGGAAAAAAAATTATAAAAATCTTTATATCCTTATCCGTGGAAAGAACCTACTTGCAAACCTTATTTTTTTACCTCTAGTAGAGTTTGATGTTATCTTGGGTATGGATTGTCTCTCTATTTACCTTGCTAAGATTGACTGTATAGATAATGAAGTTTCTTTTCAGAAATACTTTCAGTTTTTTTACAAGATTGAACCCTTACTGTTGATAACATATCAAGAGGCCGAGAAACATGTAAAATATGGAAATGAATGTTACCTTGCACATATCTTTTAAAACAAGGGAACTGTTCAAATTAATGATGTGCTAGTGGTAAATGAGTATCCTGATGTTTTTCTTGATGAGTTTCCTGGAATAATACCTTATCAAGAAGTTGAGTTTATTGTTGACATAGTTCCTGATGCTAAGACAATTTCAAAAACCCCATATCTAATGGATAAAATTTAACTTTTAGAGTTGAAGGTGATTTCAAGATTTATTAGAGAAAGGTTTCATTCCACCTAGTAAATCACCATGGGGTGATCTTGTTTTATTTGTTAAAATGAAAGATGGTTCTATGAGACTTTTCATTGTTTATAGATCCCTGAATAACATCACTGTTAAGAAAAAAATATCCTTTTCCTCATATCGATGATTTGTTTGATCAGGTCTAGGGAGCTCAGTTTTTTTCAAAGATTGACCTGAGATCGGGGTACCATCAGTTGAAGGTAAAGGAATCAGATATTCCGAAGACCACATTTCGTACAAGATATGGCCATTATGTATTTGTAGTTATGCCTTTTGAGCTAACCAATGCACCTGCTCTATTCATGGACCTTAGGAATAACATTTTCCATGAGTTCTTGGATAAGTTTGTGGTTGTTTTCATTGATGATATTTTGGGGTATTCTAAAAGTAAAGAGGAACATGAAAGACATTTAAGGGTTATTTTGAAAACATTAAAAGAAAATAAATTGTATTAGAAATTCATGAAGTGTGAGTTTTGGTTGCAACAAATTTCTTTCCTTGGTCACATAGTTTCTAAAGATGGGATAACTATTGATCCTGCAAAAACAAAGGTTGTGGAAGAATGGCCAAGTCCCACAAATGTAACTGAGATTCGAATCATCATTGGTTTGGAAAGCTATTACCAAAGGCTTGTTAGAAGTTTTTCATATTTATCTAGTACAATGACTAAGCTAACTCAGAAAGGTGTTAAGTTTATCTGGACACAAGAATGTGATGATTGTTTTTAGGAATTGAAAAGAAGATTGGTGAATGCTCTAGTTTTGGCACTACCTTCCAGGAATGGTGAGTTTGTTATCTACCGTAATGCTTTATTGAAAGGACATGGTTGCGTCCTAATACAGAATGATCAGGTAATTGATTATGTGTCACGACAGTTGAAAACTCATGAGGTAAATTACCTTACACATGATTTGGAAGTAGCTGCAGTTGTTTTCACTTTAAAATTTTAGAGGCATCATTTTTATGGAGTAAAGTGCGAAACATATACCGACCATAAATGTTTAAATTATATATTCACTCAGAAAGAATTGAACATGAGACAGAAGAGATGGCTAAAATTAATCGAGGATTATAATTGTAAAATTAATTACCATCTGGGAAAGAAAATAAAGTGGCAGATGCTTTGAGTTGAAAAAGTAATGTTTCATTAACAATGTTTTGTTTGGAACGTGATACTTGGGTTAAGGATTTTATGAAATTTGGCATAGAAGTTGTTGGTCCAGGATGTCCTTCTGTTTTGTTTCAGGTATCAGTGAAATATTCTATATCAGACAGAATTAAGCAAGCGTAGAAGCAAGCTAGTGAGTTGCAGAAAAAGGTAGAACTTGTTCATAAAGGTATGTTTTCTTAATTCAACATTGATAATGATTGTGTTTTTAGATTTGGGAAAAGATTGTGTGTGCCTTGTGATTCACAATTGAAGAGAGAGTTGTTATGTGATGCTCATATTTCTCCGTTATCAGTTCATCCAGGCAGTACTAAGATGTATAGAGATCTTTGGGAGTATTACTGGTGGGATGGAATGAAAAAAGACATTGTTGTTTTTACTATGAAGTGTTTGACTTGTTAATAGGTTAAATCAGAGAGGCAGTTACCGAACGGGATGCTTCAGCCTTTACCAGTGCCAGAGTGGAAATGAGAGAATATATCCATGGACTTCGTTGTGGGATTGCCTAAGACACCTCAAGGTAAAAATTCAATCTGGGTTATTATTGTTCTCTTGACTAAATCTGTTCATTTCCTTTATATACGAGATAATTTTTCCCTAGATTATCTTTCGAGTTTGTATCTTAAAGAGATAGTCAGGTTACATGGAGTTCCACTCTCCATTGTATCTGACCGTGATCCCAGGTTCGCTTCTAACTTATGGAAAGGCCTTCAGAAGTCTTTGGGTATTGAATTAAATTTTAGTACAACCTTTCATCCTCAATCAGATGAGCTGTCAGAATGAAAAATTCAGACTTTGGAGGATATGCTACATTCTTGTTCCCTGGATTATCAGGGAAGTTGGGACCAGCATCTTTCTTTTGTTGAGTTTTCTTATAATAACAGTTTTCATTCCAGAATACAGATGGCACCATGTGAGGCACTATATGGGAAGAGGTGTCAAACTCCAGCTTTTTGGGATGAAGTAGGTGAAAAGAATTTTATGGGACCAGAATTGGTAGAAGATTTCGCAGAAAAATATCAGTTGATACAAAAACACATGAGAACATCTTAGAGTAGGCATAAGTGTTATGCGGACAATAGGAGGAAAGATCTCTCTTTTGAGGTAGGTGATCATGTTTTTCTAAAAGTTTCGCCATGGAAAAGTGTGATGTGAATTGGTAAGAACGGAAAGTTGAGTCCAAGGTTCATTTGACCATATGAAATTCTGGAGAGAGTTGGATCAGTTGCATACCAAGTGGCTTTACCTCCGATTTTATCTCAGGTACACAATGTTTTTCATGTTTCAATGTTAAGAAAGTACATGCCAGATCCATCTCATGTTTTGAGTCCATAGGTAGTTCAGCTGGAGGAGAATCTATTTTATGAGGAGAAACCGGTCCAGATTCTTGACCACAGGGAGCAGGTTTTATGGAATAAGGTGATTAATCAAGTAAAGGTCTTGTGGAAAAACCACATGATTGAAGAGGCAACATGGGAATCTGAAAATGCAATGAGGGATAAATACCCCCACTTATTCGATTAGTAAATAAAGTGCGGGGACGCAATTTTATAAAGGGGGGAAGGATGTAACATCCCAAGTATGTAATGAATAATATATATTCTTATCTATGTCTATTTATGAATTAGATAGTGTTTTAGAGGGTTAAAATGAAAATAAATCCAATCTTAAGCATGGTATACACTAATATTTTTAATGGATTGTTTTACTACCTTTTGATGGAAAACAATTTTGAAATCAATATTTTGACAATTTTATAATCTCTATTTTTCAAAATAATCTTATTCTTTATGATTTGGACATTAAATTTACTTTGGATAAATTTTGGGTATTTTTCTGACAAAGTTCATTTTTAATGAATAGTGAAAAATACTGCATTTTACATCAAAACTACATTTTCATCTAATTTAATTATATGGATAGATTATCTTTTTAATTGGTTTTAAAGTTTAAATAGAATATATTGTTACCATGTAATCGAATTTTGGTCATTGGGATTAATTTCACTTTGGAATTGGGCATAAACAAGTGCCAAACTTTTCATAGATATTGTTTCTGAAAAAGCCACTATTTGTTTTGACAACGGGAATTATTTTTAAATTAATTTTTGAAATTTCTGTGATTGTAATTTGGTAAAATGGATTACATATTTTGAATCATAAGGTCCAAATTATGTAATCATGTCTCTTATGTTTTTGGACTTTGTGAATAGTAACGACGGTAATTGTCGTTAATTATCTTGATTAATAATTAATCAGGTAGTTAAAGATAATAAAATAATATCATAATAATAAAAATTTACACAAAAACGTGTCCTAATACTACTGTTTGTGTCATGTCTTACCATGGGATGCATTTTTCCAAACATAGGGACCCCATGGAATCACTTTTGTGTGATAATGACTTTTTATCTTTTTATTTTTTTTATGAAAGTTAAATATAACAAAGAATGTATCACCTGAGTAAAACATTTTTAATTTTGTATACATAAATGATATTTTGGAATATAAATAGTCATTGGAAATATAAAAATATTTCCTACTTCATAGACTTTTTTTATAATTTGTAGACATTAAATAAATAAAATTATTTATGACATCAAGATGATGCAGTGAATACCTAATTAATTAACGATTTAATTAAAATGAAATGATAATGTAAAATATTAGAATTACACTTTTCAAATACCTATTGGATGAGTATATTTCGAAACCTTATTACCTTATCCTATAAATATATCAATGTGGGGCCTTTTAAATCCGAAACACTTTAACATAATTTAATATTTCTTAACACTCCAAGAGTTCCCCTCTTATCCTCTTATAAAAAGCCTCCACCTCTACCTCCTTAACCACACTTCTCAAGCCTTTGGCTCGGCCAATCCCTGATCATTTTATCTCTCCACATCCCTCTCTTCATCCTAGAAGCCTTGAGTTAGGCCAAAATCTCTTCAAGAAACCATTTTGTTTCAAACCAAGAAGAGTTACCTGATTTAAAGGCAAAGTCTTCTCTAATGTTATTTTGTTTTATATTGATTCTCCAACCCCCTAAAATATTTTTATTCATTTCATTTGTAACAACACCAGTATCTTCAATATACAAGTATTTTTTTATAATAAGTATTCGAGCTAAACTTACAAACACCTTCATCTAACGGTTAAAGAGCATACTGTTTCTGTGGATGGCGATTTTTTGCCTCACGAAATGATGATTGTTCAATGTTCTTCTAACACCTTGAAAGGTGGCCATTAAGATGAAAATATATTTATATATGATATATAATATGTCTATGTTTTCCTTAAGCTTCTGTATTTTTCATTTTTGGCATACCTTTATGGTTTCCATTATGGTTAAACGTTATATCTTTATTTTAGGAAGTGCGGACTACCGCCCCCACAAAGTGATTTGATTCATTAATTCCATATGTGGGATGTATAAAGGATGGAGTTAATGATATTATATATGATATTATAATGTAATTATAATATACCTTTATATCATTATAATTCCATTCCATAAAATATGAAATAGAAATGAAAGTAGCGTCCAAGCGTACGTACGACTTACCGTCTCCATGAACAGTGTATTTTATTTCTTACCTCTAAATGTTATTTAATATTATAAATGCATGAATATACTGGATATATATGATATCTACATCATGAATATAATTTTGGATATAATGGATATTTTACCACATGAACAACTTGTAATTATAAAGAGTTTATTTTGACTCAAGTACCAATGATCAACAAAACGACCATTATTAACCTAAATAATTACATAGTGTTCATGACATTGTAATAAGTGATATAAAAGGAATAATTAATTAAAAAAAATTCTAAAAAAAGTATTAATTAACTAAATTTTATTATTCAAGAGGTTAATGAATGATCGATTCAAGTCGGACCCTAAGTAAGGGACTTCATCTCAATCTCATTTCGTTGTGGCATATTTTGATTTATACACAACTTTCTTTTATACGGTGTATAAACCCCTTTGAATTTTACCTTCATTCCAAAGGAATCTTTTTTATACAAATCTTATACTAAATGAAAAAAGGTAATGTTTTCGTGTCAACAATATGCGGCAACAATGACTTCTCCGCCGCTGTGACCATTATTTGAGTTTCGGCTTCCACTACAAGGCATAACTTTTTTTTAAATGAAAAATATATACCATGTTTTAATTTTATTTAATTTTGGTATTGAAAATGGTTTTGATAATATTTTTATTATATCGATGTGTTATTGATATATTGTGATTGAAATGTGGAAATGTTATGTTTCCTTTATGCATGTTTTACGTGATACGATTATGTTATGGTTCTTGGGAATTTTTATGAAGATGGGTGGTTTCGTGATAAACTAAGGGCGGGTGAGCCCGATATAGCTCTCCAATGCATTGGGTAACACGAAGGGGTTAAATGTTAAGGTTTATCCGAAGAGATTTAGGGAATATACTATGATGGGTATTCCAAACGTAACCATGAGAGTTACTCCCTACGTAAGAATGTTATGAATACTTCAGGTTACCTTTATGTCTTATGATTTCTATGATTTATTCATCATTTGATGAGGTATGTTAAAATGCTTATGTTTTACGAGTAATGTATGATTTCATACACGGACTAATGTTTTCATTTCACACTTTTATATCCCTTGCTGAGCATTTTATTCTCATCCCATGTTTTTGAAATGTTTTTTCAAGGTCAACGGAAAGGTACATGATGTGATGATAGTGTCATGGAAGTTTCAAGAATGAATCTATGTTTTATTTTAAATATGTTTCTGATGATGGGAAAAATGAGTAATATATTTTATGTAACCACTTTGTTAAAATGTGGAGTGTAATGGATGATTTATGATCTAATTCTCTAAAACTCTAAACCGGAAAATATCCTCAATGTGTATTCTGGAAATAACTCAAGATTGAGTAATGTTTAAGGTCGGTGCCTTATAGTTGGTATCAGAGGTCGGATTAGATAAATTTAGGAGTTATAATTATATTAAATTATTATCAAAAAATATTTTTTTATGGTCAAATTGAAATGTTATAGAATATGAATATTACCATGTTGCTTCATCTAAGACATGTTTGTTCAAAATGGTCTTCCGTAGAGGAAACAAGGAAGAAGTGCTAGGAAGGCATATAGAAGGAAAATATCTTCCAAATCAGCATCCTGAAATGGACGGAATTGGAACTGAATAGTTTGTTGCAGTAATGGCACAGTTGACTCAAGCGATAAATGGTGGTTGTATCCATGCATGAGATCATCCAGATCAACCGCAGAGGAACATGTCAGTGGTGGAACATTTCATGAGGAAACATATCCCTTCATTTAGAGGATCATCTAACCATGTGCTAGATGAAGGGTGGATTAAAGAACTGGAGAAGAAATTCAATGTCATGGGGTGTTCGTAAAATCAAAAGGTTAGTCTTGCTATTTACCCTTTGGAGGGTGAAGCAGATCAGTGGGGTCGATGGTTAAAAATATCAGGGACACTAATGTGAGTGATTCTCTCGACTAGGATGAATTCAAAGGTATGTTTCGTGAGAAGTATTTTCCTAAGGATGTTCAACCTCAGATGGAAAAACAATTCCTGGAATTGAAGCAAGAGGAAGACTCATTGGCTGCCTATGAAGAAAGGTTCACTCGATTGGAAAGGTATGATCCAAATGTTATCTGAGACCTTGATAGTAAAATTAATCATTTTTACTCAGGATTAAAACCAAAATATCGAAGGGCTTTAGCTTATCGCGAGTTCAAGAGTTATGAAAATATTTTTCAATGTGCTGAGAAGGTGGAAATTGAGTTTTCCGATGATCAAGTGTTCTATAACAACCAACAGAAGAAGAGACCGTGGTGGCAGGAGAAATGAAACAATTCATCAAAAAGGTCTAACGGTAAGAAAACTAAGTTTCTAGTTTCTGATAAATTTGTTAAAAGGCATGTTGGGGAATATCTTCTGAATTCTGTAAAGTACTACTGATGCGGTCAGATGGGACATAAGGCTCGTGATTGTACTGAAAAATATTAGTTGATGGTAAGACCAAATTTGATTTACAGTTATTGAAATGTTTTAAGTACAATGATATGGGTCACTATAAAAAGGAGTGTCCGACAAAGAGCTCGAGTGATGGGAAGAAATTTGACTACAAGAATAAAGGGGTGGTGAAATCCTTTGCAACTACTTCAGCAGATGTCGGGCCTTCAAAATAATTGGTATCAGGTACATTGTTTGTTTTTTCAGATTATGCCAGAGTGTTGTTTGATTCGGGTTCGACACATTCTTTCATCTCTGAAAACTTTTCTAGTAAAATGGGATTACCATATGAAGAAATGACTCCTGAACTTGTGGTAAAAACACATGGGGGAAATTTTGAGGAAAAAAGAATTTATAAAAATCATCCAATCCTTATCCGTGGAAAGAACCTACTTTCAAACCTTATTGTATTACCTCTAGTAGAGTTTTATGTTATCCTGGGTATGGATTGGCTCTCTATTTACCTTGCTAAGATTGACTATTGAGCTAAATAAGTTTATTTTCAGAAAGAATTTCATTTTTGTAAAAGAATGAACCCTTACTGTTGATAACATATTAAGAGGCCGAGAAACTTGTAAAATATGGAAATGAATGTTACCTTGCACATATCATTGAAAATAAGGGAACTGTTCAGATTATTTATGTGCCAGTGGTAAATGATTATCCTGATGTTTTTCCTGATTATTTTCCTGAAATAATACAAGATCGGGAAGTTGAGTTTACTGTTGACTTTGTTCCTGATGCAAATCCAATTTCAAACCCCACTTATTGAATGGCTCAAAATGAACTTTTGGAGTTGAAGGAGCAATTGAAATATTTATTTGAGAATGGTTTCATTCGACCTAGTACATCACCATGGGGTGCTCCTATTTTATTTGTTAAAAAGAAATATGGTTCTATGAGGCTTTTTATTAAATATAGAGCCTTGAATAACATCACTGTTAAGTACAAATATCTTTTTCCTCATATCGATGATTTTTTTGATCAGCTCCATGGAGCTTAGTTTTTTTCTTAGATTTACCTGAGATCGGGGTACCATCAGTTGAAGGTAAAGGAAGCAGATATTTCGAAGACCGTGTTTCGTACAAGATATGACCATTATGAATTTTTAGTTATGCCTTTTGGGCAAACCAATGCACCTACTATATTCATGGACCTTATGAATATAATTTTCCATTAGATATTGGATAAGTTTGTGGTAGTTTTCATTGATGATATTTTGGGGTTTTCTAAAAGTAAAGAGGAGCATGAAAGGAATTTAAGGTTTATTTTTAAAACCTTAAAAGAAAATAAATTTTATGGGAAATTAATTAAGTGTGGGTTTTGGTTGCAAAAAATTTCTTTCCTTGGTCACATTGTTTCTAAATATGGGATAACTGTTGATGCTAAAAAAGAAATGGTTGTGGAATAATAGCCAAGACCCACAAATGTAACTGAGATTCGTAGCTTCCTTGGTTTGGCATGGTATTACCAAAGGTTTAATAGATATTTTTCATGGTTAACTAGTCCAATGACTAAGCTAACTCGGAAGCGTGATAAGTTTATCTAGACAAAAAAATGTGATGATTTTGGTATTGAATTGAAAAGAAGATTGGTTAATGCTCCCATTTTGGATCTACCTTCCAGGAATGGTGAGTTTGTTATCTACAGTGATGCTTCATTGAACGGACTTGGTTGTATCCTAATGCAAAATGATCAGGTAATTCCTTATGATTCACAACATCCGAAAACTAATGAGGTAAATTACCCTACACATGAATTGGAATTAGCTGATGTTGTTTTCGCATTAAAAATTTGGAGTCATCATTTGTTTGGAGTAGAGTGTGAAATATATACCGACCGCAAATGTTTAAAATAATTCACTCCGAAATAATTGAACATGAGATAGAGGAGATGGTTAGAAATAATGAAGGATTATTATTGTACAATTCTTTACCATCCGGTAAAATCAAATAAAGTGGTTGCTGCTTTGAGTTGAATAAGTAACAGTTCATTAACAATGTTGTGTCTGGAACATGATACATTAGTTAAGGATTTGATGAACTTTCGAATAGAAGTTGTTGGTGTAGGATGTCCTTCTGTTTTGTTTTAGGTATCAGTGAAATATTCTATATCAGAAAGAATTAAGCAAGCGCAGAAGCAAGATTGTGAGTTGCAGAAAAAGGTAGAGCTGGTTCAGAAGGGTAAGCTTCCTGAATTAAACATTGATAATGATTGTGTTTTTAGAATTGTCAAGAGATTGTGTGTGACTTGTGATTCAAATTTGAAGAGAGAGTTATTATGTGAATCTCATAGTTCTTCATTTTCAGTTCATCCAAGCAGTACTAAGATGTATAGAGATCTTCGGGAGTATTACTGGTGGGACGGAATGAAAAGAGACATTGTTGTTTTTACTGTGAATTTTTTGACTTGTCAACATGTTAAAGCAGAGCGGCAGTTACCGAAAGGGACGATTTAGCCTTTACCACTGCTAGAGTGGAAATGGGTGAATATATTCATGGACTTTGTTGTGGGATGGCCTAAGACACCTCAAGGTAATAATGTAATTTGGGTTATTGTTGATCTCTTGACTAAATCTTCTCACTTCCTTGCTATATGAGATACTTTGTACCTAGATCAAATTTCCAGTTTGAATCTTAAATAGATAGTCAGGTTACATTGAGTTCCACTCTCCATTGTATCTGACCATGATCCCATGTTCACTTATAATTTTTGGAAATGCCTTCAGAAGACTTTGGTTATTGAATTAAATTTTAGTACGGCCTTTCATCCTCAATCAGATGGGCAGTCAGAACGAATGATTCAGACATTGGAGGATATTCTATGTTCTTGTTTGATGGATTATCAGGGAATTTGAGACCAACATCTTTTTTCGGTTGAGTATTCTTATAATAACAGCTTTCATTCCAATATACAGATGGAACCATTTGAGGCATTATATGGGAAGCTGTGTCGAACTCTAGCCTTTTGGGATGAAATGGGTGAAAGGAAGTTGATGGGACCAGAATTGGTGGAAGAGTTGGCCGAAAAAGGTCAACTGATATATAAACACATGATAACAGCTCAGAGCAGCTAGAAGATTTTTGCGGACAACATGAGGAAGGATCTCTCTTTTGAGGTAGGTGATCATGTTTTTCTCAAAGTTTCACAATTGAAAAGAGTGATGCGATTCAGTATGAAATGAAATATGAGTACAAGGTTCATTGTAACATATGAAATTCTGGAGAGAGTTGGATCAGTTTCATACTGAGTGACTTTACCTCCGAGTTTATCTTAGGTACACAATGTTTTTCATGTTTTAATGTTGAGGAAGTACATGTCATATCCATCTCATGTTTTGAGTCCCGAGGTAGTTTAGATGGAAGAGAATCTTTCTTATTAGGAACAACCGGTCCAGATTCTTGAACACAGGGAGTAGGTGTTATAGAATAAGGTGATTCATCAATTAAAGGTCTTGTGGAAAACCCACTTAATTGAAGAGGAAACATGGGAATCTAAAAATGAAATGACGGATAAATACCCCCACTTATTCGATAAGTAAATAAATTACGAGGATTCAATTTTCTAAAGGGGGGAAGGATGTAACATCCCAAGTAAGTAATGAATAATATATATTCTTATCTATGTATATTTATCAATTATATAGTGTTTTAGAAGCTTAAAACGAGAATAAATAAAATCTTAAGAATGGAATACACTAATATTTTTAAAAGATTGTTTTACTGCCTTTTGATGAAAAACCATTTTTAAATAAATTTTTTGACAATTAAATAAGCTTCATTTTTCAAAATAAACTTTTATTTATGATTTGGACATTTAAATTTACTCTGGATAAATTTTTGGTATTTTTCTGACAATGTTCAATTTTTAATTAATAGTGAAAAATACTACATTTTACATCAAAACTGCATTTTCATCTAACTTAAATATATGGTTAGATTATATTTTTAATTGTTTTTAATGTTTAAATAGAATATATTTTTACCATGTAATAAAATTTTGGTCATTGAGATTAATTTCACTTTGGAATTGGGCATAAAGAAGTGCTAAACATTTCATAGATATTGTTTCTAAAAGACTTGTTATTTGTTTTGACAACGAGAATTAATTTTAAATTAATTATTGAAATTTCGATGTTTGTAATATAGTAAAATGGATTACATATTTGGAATCAAAAGGTCCAAATTATCTAATCAAGACTCTTTTTGTTTGACTCTGTGAATAGTAACGATGGTAATTATCGTTAATTATCTTGATTAATTAGTAATTGGGTAGTTAAGAATAATAAAATAATATCATAATAATAAAAAATGACACCAACATGTGTCCTAATATGACTGGTTGTGTCATGGACGAACATGGGATGCCTTGTGCCAAACTTGGGGACCCCAGGGAATCACTTTTGTGTGATAATGACATTTTATCTTTTTATTTTTTTAAGAAAGATAAATATAACAAAGAATGTATCACCAGAGTAAATTTTTTTACTTTTTTCTACATAAATGATCATTTGGACTATAAATATTAATTGGAAAGATAAAAATATTTCCTAAATCATAGTAGATTATTATAATTTTTAGACATTAAATAAATTAAATTATTTATGACATCATGATGATGAAACGAATACCTCATTATTTAACAATTTAAATAAAACGAAATGATAATGTAAAATCTGAGACTTATACTTGTAAAAGGCTTATTGGATGAGTATATTTAGAACCCTTATCACCTTATCCTAGAAATAAATCAATGTGGGACCTTTTAAATCTGAAACTCTTTTTAAAATAATGTAACATTTCTTAACTTTAAAAGAGTTCCCCTCCTCTCCTCTTATAAAAGGCCCCCACCTCTACCTTCGTACCCACACTTCTCAAGCCTTTGGATCAGCCAAGACCTGATAAATTTATCTCTCCAAATCCCTCTCTTCATCATAGAATCCTTACCTTAGGCATAAATATCTACACAAAACCATTTATGTTCAAACGAAGAAGAGTTACCGGATTTAAAGGTAAAGTCTTCTCTAATGTTCTTTCGTTTTATTTTTCTTATCCAACCCCCTGAACTCTTTTTATTAATTTATTTTGTAAAAACAAAAGTATCTTCAATATACTAGGATGTTTGTATAAAAAGTATTTGATCTACACTTACACACACCATCATCTAACGGTTAAAGAGTATACTGTTTCCGTGGATGGCGAATTTCTGCCTCACGAAAGGATGATTGTTCAATATTCTTCTAACACCTTCAAAGTTGGACATTAAGATGATACTATATTTATATATGATATATAATATGTTTATGTTTTCCTTATGCTCTTGTATTTTTCATTTTTGGCATACCTTTATAGTTTCCAGTATGGGTAAATGTGATATCTTCATTTTAGGAAGTGCGGACTACCGCCTCCTCAAAGTGATTTGATACGTTAATGCCATATGTGGGACATATAAAGGATGGAGTTAATTATATTATATATGATATTATACTGTAATTATAATAAACCTTTATATAATTTTTATTTCATTCCAAAAAATACGAAATAGAAATGAAAGTAGCGTTCATGCGTACGTACGACTTACCGTCTCCATGAACGATGCATTTCATTTCTTACCTATAAATGTTATGTAATATTATAAATGCATGTATATACTGGATATATCATATATATATGATATCTACATCATTAATATAATTCTAGATATAACGGATATTTTAACACACGAACAACTTGTAATTATAAAGAGTTTATTTTTCACTCAAATACCAATGATCAAAAAAACGACCATTATTAACTTCAATAATTACATAGTGTTCATGACATGGTAATAAGTGATATAATAGGAATAATGAACTTGAAAATGGTTCTCAAGAAAGTATAAATTAACTCATGTTTATTATTCTGGAGGTTGAAGAATGATCGAGTCAAGTCGGAACCGAGGTAAGGGACTTCATCTCAATATCCTTTCGCTGAGGCATATTTTGTTATATACACAAATTTCTTTTATACGGTGTATAAACCCTTTGAAATTTAAATTTATTCAAAAGGAATAATTTTTATAAGAACTATTTACTAAATGAAAAAAGGTAATGTTTTTTGTCGTACGTATGCTGTGACAACGACTTCTCCACCGTCGTGACCATTATTTGAGTTTCGACTTCCTCTTCAAGCCATAACTTTTTTTAATGAAAAATAAATACCATTTTTTACTTTTCTTGTATTTTGGTATTGAAAATGGTTTTGATAATGTTTTAATTATATCGATGTGTTATTGATATCTTGTGATTGAAATTTGGAAATGTTATGTTTCCTTTATGCATGTTTTATGTAATACGATTATGTTATGGTTCTTGGAAATTTTTATGAATACGGGTGGTTCTGTGATAAACTAAGGTCGGGTGAGCCCGATATAGCTCTCCAATGCATTGGGTAACACGAAGGGGTAAAACGTTAAGGTTTCTCCGAAGAGATTTAGGGAATATATTGTGATGGTTATTCCAAACGTAACAATGAGGGTTACTCCCTACGTAAGAATGTTATGAATGCCTCAAGTTACCTTTATGTCTTATGATTTCTATGATTTATTCAATATTTGTTGAGGTATGTTAAAATGCTTATGTTTTACTTGTAAAGTATGATTTCATACATGGACTAATGTTTTCATTTCTCACTTTTATATCCCTTGTAGATCTTTTTATCCTCATCCCATGTTTTTGAAATGTTTTTCACAGTTCAAGGGAAAGGTAAATGATTTGATGATAGTGTCAAGGAAGTGTCAAGAAAGAATCTATGTTTTATTTAAATATGTTTCTGATGATGGAAAAAATGAGTACTATATTTTATGTAACCACTTTTTATAAATGTGGAGTGTAATGCATGATTTATGATCTAATTCTCTAAAACTCTAAACCTGAAAAGATCATCAACGTGTATTATTGAAATAACTAAAGAGTAAGTAATGTTTAATGCCGGGGCATTACAATTGTAACAGTTACATAGCCCTTGATGAAATCAACCTAACTATTTCGTGTTGTAACATGACAATTTATAAATTAAATATGATTGTGGGATTATTAATTTGAGCTCAATAATTTTTTTTAATATAACTGATATTAATAATGAATAATTTAATATATTTTATATGTTATAAGACATAAAAATTAAATTACACTATAAATATTTCATTGAAAATATTATCACATTTTAAATATATTGAATATTAATTAAATTTCATAATACTCATATTAATTTTTTAAAATTTTAAATATCAAATGGTATAAAAAATTTTGGTATAATAATTTTTATTGTTGAAATAATATTTTAAATATTTTATAAGGGATATTAATTAATAATTTCATAAAATACTTCATTTATTATATGAATAGTAAAAATAAATTTTTTAAATCTTCATTATTTCAAATTAAATCATTCATTTTGTAATAACGAAGTTATTACTTTTATTAAAAAATTCATAACCTTAATCATATTATATTTTATAAATTATTATCTTAAATAAAAAATCCATTTACCAAACAAAAAATGTTTATTTAAAAGACAAATATATAATGAATTCCATTAAAAAAAATTTACATTTTTTCAATTTTATGTTTCAATAAACAATTGAATTTGATTTTAAATTTTTTTAAAATTTTAAAAACCATTACATTATGTTGATTGAGGATTGATTATGTAAAAATTATATCTATTATAATCTTTAACTTAGTTATATTAATTCATTGAATTTTTTATTCTTAAATTTATCCACTCATTTTTATAATTAACCATAAAACCACCCTATGTAATAACACTTACCTTCAAAAATAAAAAGATATTTATATTCCCAAATAACCTCTCTTCATCCCCTTGTAATCCTTAAGGATTTTCTTGAGTAATGAAACCCAAATCTTCAAATAAGTTTAGAGTCATAGAATTGGATCCACATATGGATAAAGGTAATTTCATTTATCCCATTTAATTCATTTTTCATTCATATCATATTGAAATTATCTAATTAATACATTCTATAAAATGATATAATGATCTTTAAAATGAAAATATTAGATAAAAATGGTTTTCCCTATAAAATAACAAACTATCAATACTTCACCTCCTATTAAAAAAATTTCTCCCTGTCTGTCGGTTAATCATCAATAAAAAAATATCAAATTTTCATCATATCCTTAACCAAATTAATGGTAATAATAAATTTTTAATCTATATAAATTTACAAATATATATATTATTATTATCTATTTTTTTATAGAAATATATAATTGACCGTAAAATAAATTAGGGAATAATGTTAATATATTTTAAGTAAAACTTATTATCAAATTTTTTCCCTATTTACTAATGGAATTAATAATTATAATCAATAAATAAAATTGATAAATAGATAAAAAAATAATAACAACAATATTATTATATTTTTCTAATAAACTTATGATTATTATTTGATGTATTAAAATGAAATTAAATAAATATGGAATTTATTTATTGGTATTCTTAATCCAAAATATTTCTTTTGGTATATATTTTCTATAAACATATTTTTAGAATGGATATTTCTATAAGAAGTATAAAATGTATTTTTAATATTCAAGATGATTTCTTCACTAATAAACACGTTCTTACCTTGTTAAAATAATTACCAATCTAATAACATTGATTTTTCAAATAGAAAATTTATTTTTTGAAACAACTTACTAACTCTACATGAGTTATTTCTTCATCAAATAATATTTAAATTTTTTTCCAAATCTGAATTACCTTATTAATATGGGAACCCCAATAATCATTCCATGATTTATGATACAAAAATAATTACAATTCACATGTCTTTGCTTCAGTTATTTATTGACTATGATTTCTATTCTCAGGGTGGAACACATGATTGTGAGAAATTTATAATGTGATGGATGGGGATAAAATTATATATTATTACAATTCATCGGTAAATATAATATATATTTATTATAATAATACATATATTTCTCAAACATGAATTTGGAATTGTTCACAATGATGATGTTATGATTTATTAATATAGGTTATCCATTGAAATGATGATGGATTTTTTCAAACCTATTTGTTGAATTTTAACTCTAGGTTATAATGTTTCATCATTATGCATGAGTGGAATTCAATTCCATTATCAAAAAGATTCATCACGATTACGTTGATGATTCAAAATTATTAATTTTTTATGTCTATTATGATCATAAATTTTATTTTTACTCATATCCCTTATTACCCCACAAAATGATATTTTTGGTCAACTCATATAGGGATATAATTCCTCATGATACTACTCGAACTATATAAATAATAAGATAATAATAACGATAGATAAGAAAAAATTTAAAAAAATTTCTGTTTTTTAAATAAAATTGATATATAATAATACTTTTATCAACAAACCAATCCATTTTTTCTTATATTATATCAATAATATGTTTTTTATCAATAAATAGATTTAATTTAAATGTGATGATTTTTAATTTCCATATTAACAATTAATCATGTTGATATAAAACTCATTCTATCGAAATTAATTTCCTGTTAGGATGTTATTAATTAATAATAAACACGTGATTTCATATTATTTTATGATAACATGTCACAGAATACATGGGATAAATACATTTACTAATGGAAGATTTCCATGTACAACATGAATAATTAATACCCATATTATTTAAGAAATATCATCAATAGTCACCGAAGACCATTGATGTATAATCAGATAGCACACATCCTAATTAGGACCAAACTAACACCATAACATACAATTAAAAATATTATTAAATATTATAATTAATATAAAATATTATTTAATAGAAAATAATTCCTAAAATCTAATTGAGAATCATGCATAATGAAAATCGACATGAGATATTTCGATGGAAACTGTAAAGACATGAAAATTACATGTAATATTTTTTAATTAAATATGAATTTTACTAGTCTATGATAATTGACGACATGTGATTCCGAGTCTCGGTGTGCCCAGAATGAATTTCTGATCATTTTTTGGGTACCTTCATTAAATATATGAGCAGGTTTTTCTATCTTTGGAACTGGTGCTCAGTATGGAAATCTAAGGGCAATGTTGAACTCGCAGCGCCGGTTTTCTTTTATAGAGACCTTCACCATGACCGTAGTCGGTCAAGAGTGGAAGATAGTTTTTGGGTTTTTTGTGAAAGAATAGATTAAATAAAAAATTTAACATTTTTATTTTATTTTTTGAAACCCCTCAACATGGGTTATGGTGATGGGGACCACCCAAGCCTAAATCTCCCATGTGGATGTTTTGAGGTGGGGACCACATAAACTAAACCCCATTTTGAATTTAGGGTCTGGGTCTACCATACCCCTATTAATGGGAATGAAACCTCTCAACTCTCCATTAATTATTTCCTCAGATAAATTGGAGCCAATTCATTATGCCAACATGGAAAAATTAATTGTGCCAACAATTAATTGATCTAGCCTTTTAATTTGATAAACATAAATTAACAAGGGTGTTATTTTCACTTTTCGTGGAATTGGGAGAGAAGAACCATTTAAAGAATTATTCATTCCGATGAAGAATGTGTTCTCCAACATATAATGCACTCCCCAATGAAGAATTCCCACACCGACGAGGAACACCGTCAATGACAATGAACAGACGATTGAGGAAATGTCGACGTCACCAATGTCCTTCTTTTCCCAATGAATTCGTCTCCTTCCTTATGACCTATGTCAACGAATCTCTGAGGTAGGGGTTTAATTAGATGTGATTATATATTCCCATTTTCATTCCTTATAAAACAAAGAAGATGGATCAACTCTCTAACTGGTTGATCCACATATGATTTCCATTGCGGGTTTGGGAATAATATTTCCGGGAGGTTGTAAGGTTAGATGTTCATCATTCATGATTTTTTTGAGCCACTTGCAACTGCTCTAACGTGAAGGTTGTAGGAAAAAGAACATGGAATTTCCCCAACGTCATACTTTCTTGAATGGTGTGTTCATTGAGAAGGAAGATGGTAGCTTTGTGCCATGACAATGAATGGATGTGGCGGTAGTCACATCACCAGGCGTGAAGATTGCATCGGCCCTTTGGATCATCACTGCCCAGCAGCCTCGATATCGCCCCACTCCCTGACAGGACAATGGACCTCTGTGTAGCCACACGACCCTCTATGATGCTTGGTGCCCTCTCTTCCCCATGGCCTCACTTCCCTACAGCCCCATGTCCTCGCAGCACCGGCGGCCTCATGGAACTCGCGTCCTCGTTGCCTTCATGTCCCACGGGGCCTTGCGCTACCCTCAAGGCCTCTGTGGTCTCTGCGGTGTCATGCCGCCCTCAGGTCCTCTGCGCCACCTAGCGCGGTCAGGCCAGACCTAGCTAGCTAGACCAGACCTAGACAGATGGTGGATTTGAGTATACCCAACTACAACATTAAATAATGATGGAGTACGGTACGGTTGGATCGACCACGAATCCAACCGGGCCATCGGGACTAAAATGATAATAACTTACATGCTAGGCATCCGATTGATGTACCATCGGTTGCGTTGAGACCCCTATGACATCGCATACCTTTGGGTTACTTCATCATGGGACATCATGGAAGTTTTAGTGTCTAAAAGTGTCCTTAATAGAAGAACCTCCTGGAGTCGAGGAACCTTAGTGCGAGAACCAAGTAGTTGGCTGTGACGGGAAGAACGAATAGTGATCCTCTGTGGGTCAGCAACGAGTGATCTTGTGATGGAAAGCACCTTGTGATTCTATGAGGGTCTTCACTGAGTGATCCTGTGTGGGTCAATAGCAGAGCCTCTTAACATAGAATGATAAATTAGTAGTAACATCTAATCATCACTATTACTATACTTATGTAATAAAGGGTGTGAGCTGAGTTCATACATGTGTGGTACATTCTATTATGGTAAAACCTTGGTGGTATTCTTCTATGTGGCATACCTGTGTGGTATGTACCTTCGTGGGATTACTTTGTGGAATATATGAGCTTTGGGATTTTGGGTTGTACATTTTGTTTCCACTTGATAGAGATGGGTATACTTGATAACATAGGTATATGTATGGGAATATTCCTATTTAGTGTTGAAAACTGACTTTATACTTTGTGGTGTATGTTTTGTGTATTTTTTTAGACCATAAGGGTCTCGGGGTCCCATATGAGTATCGTTATACTCACCCCTGCACGGGCTATGCCTGGACCATGTTGTGTTTGGTGAAAATGATGGACATCATTTATCAAGGCTGAGGGTACCAGGATAAGACTGAGCCCAGAGGTGGACCATACGGTGTGTCGGTATGCATAGGAGATGGGCGGACATGGAGTGATGAGGAGGCGATTTGTACCTACCCTTCATGTAGAAACCTCAGAAAACGACCCATTAGATGCATTCCTTTTTGTTCAGTTGTATATTTTTTCAGTTGTACTTGTACCTTTACTGGGGGCTTATATTCCAACACCTATTTACTTGTAACACTCTTTTGGGTATATAGTTTACTTGTGTTTGTATCTTAACGTGTGCTTGGTTGCGTGTGTTTAAAGGTCATAAAGAAAATTCCTTCCTAGTTTTAGGGGATATGACTTTCAGAGCTAGACGCCAGCCCCTGTCCTATAAAAGGAGAGATTGGGGTAGTCATGGCACGAGCCCCGTGAGACGGGTGTTGAAAAAGTTGTATCAGAGGAATCTATTATTCTATAGAACATAAGAATCCTAATTTTCTTTTTAAGGAAATAATGTTAAGTTTAGTTAATGTAGTTATCAGTTTAGGGAATCCAGTGTTGTTGAGGCAGCAGACATATCCATACACCAGGACCCTGACATCTAATTTCTGACTCAGTGCATGAAAACATTGATTGTGTGAGTTTTTTCAAGAGTCTTCTTTGTAAACTCCTTGAGTCAGCTCACCAGTTATAACTTCTTTACCTAGCACTCCTATTTCTTTTTTAGGAGCCCTCCATGCAGACAGATAGCTTGGGATACTAATATAGAATTCACTTATATCCTTACAAAGTGACGAGGCCTCGTTGCAAATCCAACTTCCAGTAGAGGCACATGCGGAGGCACTAGTGGTACCATTACCCATTGGCCCACAGATGCTACCAGCAGCAGCAGTAGAGGGTGAATGCCACTTGAGTGCGTTGCATGATTTCCAGTTTCAGAGGCCACCCATGTTCCTGGGAGATACAGACCCACATGCATCTGAGGATTGGTCGGTGGTCGTAGAGAGAGTTATTCAAATTTTATGGAAACCAAATTATCTCATTGTGATCCTTGACTCCAGCCTTCTAAGGGAAGCATCATGTAGATTATGGATCATTATTCTCAATGTTCTGGATGAGGTGACTCTTATTTGGTCAGACATAGAGAGCCATTTTTGGGCAATGATTGTCCCAACGACTCTTCGCACATTGCCTTTATAAGAGATTCTTCATCTCGAGTAGGGTTGTATGATTGTGGCTCACTACACAGTGAGGTTCACTGACCTCTCATGCTGCTCCACTGATATGGTGTAAAACCCATTTTTCATGGCCTAGACCTTCGAGCAAGGGCTCAGGTGAGTGATTAGGGATTCGATGATTTCTCTTAGCATTCCAATGTCGGTGAGGGTGTATGAGGGAGCCCTCTTAGTAGAGTGTTTTCTTGGTGAGTTTTCACCAGCAGCGAGACCGACCACCAGACATCACATAGTGGAGTTTTCTTGTTTCTAGCATCATACATATGTCATAGAGGTCCAAGAAGAGACAACCTACAGTTGGATGACTGTAGGATTCATCGTCGGTTGTGCGGGGCACCCGAGGTAAAGCCAATCATGCTAGAAACGGGCAACTTTACGCAGGCGGCATGCAGGGTCATATGGCTCGTGACTATCCAAACCATCATACCAATGACAAGAAGACGATTGAAGATACACATTATCAGAGACAGAGGATTGATTGAGGAGGTCTATAGAGAGCATGCATATGTTTTAGAGGAGCTGGTCGGGAAGCTAGTAGAGAGTGACAATTAGAGGTGTTACAACCACCACCACCAGGTGATCCACCCTGGCCACAAGGAGAAGGAGGATTGGGTCGAGGTCATCTCTATGCGGCTGAGGTCTACAATCACAACGCTCCAGAGATGATATAAGATATGATCTATGTCTACTCCAACATAGATTCAGTACAAATAGACATAGGTTCCAATCATTCATTTATTTCCACGTCCCTCGTTCTAAGCTCGTATATTATGATAGAGTCATTTGATCGATCCTTAAGACTAGATACTCTTATGGGAGAAGATTTGATGATTACGCACTTGTACCAGCAGTGCGAGATTACTCTAGGAGGCGAGAACATCGGCATGGATCTCATAGTAGCGACATCGAGGCCTTACGAAGTCATCTTGGGTATGGACTGGTTATCTACATTTTAATCTTAGATTGACTGTATTTGGTGCAATGTGCGGTGTTTCAGCATAGATGGGACTAGGTTTACCTTCACCGGCAAGAATGGAGTCTTTGCAGAACTGGATGGACATAACCTGAGGAGTGTGTAGCCAATCACTAATCATTTGGCTAGCCTTACCCTCAAAGAAGTTAATGTGGAGAGTCTGAGTTATCATGTAGTGGTGGTTCAGTATGTAGATGTCTTCTCTAATGACGTTTCGGGTCTACCTCCATATAGAAAGGTGGACTTTTACATGGAAATGTACCCCAAGACGACACCGATATCTACACCAGTGTATTAGATGGCTCCTGCAGAACTTCATGAGCTGCGGGTACAGCTACAAGACTTACAGGGGAAAGGGTTCTTTCGGCCCCGTGTTTCTCCTTGGGAAACCCAGATTTTGTTTACCAAGAAGGCTGATGAGAGCTTGAGACTTTGTGTCGACTATCGGCACCTAAAACAAGTGACCTTGAAAAACAAGTACCCACTCCTGAGGATTGACGACCTCTTTGATCAGCTGATGGGAGCTCAGTGGTTCATGAAGACAGCCTTAAGATCAGGATATCATCACCTTAGAGTATTAGTCGAGGATGTGAAGAAGATAGATTTCAGATGTCGGTTTTACCATGATGAGTTCTTTATTATTCCATTCGGCTTGACCAATGCCCCAGTAGTGTTTATCGGACTCATTAACATGATCGTTTAGAAATACATTGATTGCTTTGTAGTAGTCTTTATCAACAAAATTCTGATCTACTCGACTACTGATGAGGATCATGCCTATCATTTGCAGGTAGTACTTGAGACACTCAGGGAGCAACATATTTATGGTAAACTCTTGAAGATCCTGTTCTATATCTAAGACATTTCACTTTCTGGGACATGTCATATCGGAGGTTGAGGAATCGGTGGATCCAGCGAATATTGAGGTGTTAATTTCTCGGAAACCACCCATGAGTGTGATAGAGGTATGATGTTTTCTAGGATTGGATTGATACTTCCAGAGGATTGTCCATGGTTTCTCTAGAGTTGCAGCACTTTTATCATCATGGATGAAGAAGGGTCAATCCTTCGTGTGGTCGGAGAGATTCCAGCAGGGTTTTCATGAGCTGAGGCGTCGGCGGACTAGTTCCACCATGTTGAGGCTATTGGAGGAGGGCGTAGTGTATGTAGTTTATTGTGACATATCATTGACCACACTCAGATGTGTCCTAATTCAAGAGTGAGAAGTGATTATGTAAAAATTATATCTATTATAATCTTTAACTTAGTTATATTAATTCATTGAATTTTTTATTCTTAAATTTATCCACTCATTTTTATAATTAACCATAAAACCACCATATGTAATAACACTTCCCTTCAAAATTAAAATGATATTTATATTCCCAAATAACCTCTCTTCATCCCCTTGTAATCCTTATGGATTTTCTTGAGTAGTGAAACCATAATCTTAAAATAAGTTAAGAGTCATAGAATTGGATCCACATATGGATAAAGGTAATTTCATTTATCCCATTTAATTCATTTTTCATTCATATCATATTGAAATTATCTAATTAATACATTCTATAAAATAATATAATGATCTTTAAAATGAAAATATTCGATAAAAATGTTTTTCCCCATAAAATAACAAACTATCAATACTTCACCTCCTATTAAAAAAATTTCTCCCTGTCTGTCGGTTAATCATCAATAAAGAAATATCAAATTTTCATCATATCCTTAACCAAATGAATGGTAATAATAAATTTTTACTCTATATAAATTTACAAATATATATATTATTATTATCTATTTTTTTATAGAAATATATAATTGACCGTAAAATGAATTAGGGAATAATGTTAATATATTTTAAGTAAAACTTATTATCAATTTTTTTCCATATTTACTAATGGAATTAATAATTATAATCAATAAATAAAATTTATAAATAGACAAAAAATAATAACAACAATATTATTATATTTTTCTAATAAACTTATGATTATTATTTGATGTATTAAAATGAAATTAAATAAATATGGAATTTATTTATTGGTATTCTTAATCCAAAATATTTCTTTTGGTATATATTTTCTATAAACATATTTTTAGAATGGATATTTCTATAAGAAGTATAAAATGTATTTTTAATATTCAAGATGATTTCTTCACTAATAAACATGTTCTTACCCTGTTAAAATAATTACCAATCTAATAACATTGATTTTTCAAATAGAAAATTAATTTTTTGAAACAACTTACTAACTCCACATGAGTTATTTCTTCATCAAATAATATTTAAATTTTATTCCAAATCTGAATTACCTTATTAATATGGGAACCCCAATAATCATTCCATGATTTATGATACAAAAATAATTACAATTCACATGTATTTGCTTCGGTTATTTATTGACTATGATTTCTATTCTCAGGGTGGAACACATGATTGTGAGAAATTTATAATGTGATGGATGGGGATAAAATTATATATTATTACAATTCATCGGTAAATATAATATATATTTATTATAATAATACATATATTTCTCAAACATGAATTTGGAATTGTTCACAATGATGATGTTATGATTTATTAATATAGGTTATCCATTGAAATGATGATGGATTTTTTCAAACCTATTTTTTGAATTTTAACTCTAGGTTATAATGTTTCATCATTATGCATGAAAGGAATTCAATTCCATTATCAAAAAGATTCATCACGATTACGTTGATGATTCAAAAATATTAATTTTTTATGTCTATTATGATCATAAATTTTATTTTTACTCATATCCCTTATTACCCCACAAAATGATATTTTTGGTCAACTCATATAGGGATATAATTCCTCATGATACTACTCGAACTATATAAATAATAAGATAATAATAACGATAGATAAGAAAAAATTTTAAAAAATTTCTGTTTTTTAAATAAAATTGATATATAATAATACTTTTATCAACAAACCAATCCATTTTTTCTTATATTATATCAATAATATGTTTTTTATCAATAAATAGATTTAATTTAAATTTGATGATTTTTAATTTCCATATTAACAATTCATCATGTTGATATAAAACTCATTCTATCGAAATTAATTTCATGTTAGGATGTTATTAATTAATAATAAACACGTGATTTCATATTATTTTATGATAACATGTCACAGAATACATGGGATAAATACATTTACTAATGGAAGATTTACATGTACAACATGAATAATTAATACCCATATTAATTAAGAAATATCATCCATAGTCACCGAAGACCATTGATGTAGAATCAGATAGCACACATCCTAATTAGGACCAAACTAACACCAAAACATACAATTAAAAATATTATTAAATATTATAATTAATATAAAATATTATTTAATAGAAAATAATTCCTAAAATCTAATTGAGAATCATGCATAATGAAAATCGACATGAGATATTTCGAACGAAACTGTAAAGACATGAAAATTACATGTAATATTTTTTAATTAAATATGAATTTTACTAGTCTATGATAATTGGCGACACGTGATTCCGAGTCTCGGTGTGCCCAGAATGAATTTCTGATCATTTTTTGGGTACCTTCATTAAATGTATGAGCATGTTTTTCTATCTTTGGAACTGGTGCTCAGTATGGAAATCTAAGGGCACTGTTGAACTCGCAGCGCCGGTTTTCTTTTATAGAGACCTTCACCATGACCGTAGTCGGTCAAGAGTGGAAGATAGTTTTTGGGTTTTTTGTGAAAGAATGGATTAATTAAAAATTTTAACATTTTTATTTTATTTTTTGAAACCCCTCAACATGGGTTATGGTGATGGGGACCACCCAAGCCTAAATCTCCCATGTGGATGTTTTGAGGTGGGGACCACAAAAACTAAACCCCCTTTTGAATTTAGGGTCTGGGTCTACCATACCCCTATTAATGGGAATGAAACCTCTCAACTCTCCATTAATTCTTTCCTCAGATAAATTGGAGTCAATTCATTATGCCAACATGGAAAAATTAATTGTGCCAACAATTAATTGATCTAGCCTTTTAATTTGATAAACATAAATTAACAAGGGTGTTATTTTCACTTTTCGTGGAATTGGGAGAGAAGAACCATTTAAAGAATTATTCATTCCGATGAAGAATGTGTTCTCCAACATATAATTCACTCCCCAATGAAGAATGCCCACACCGACGAGGAACACCCTCAATGACAATGAACAGACGATCGAGGAAATGTCGACGTCACCAATGTCCTTCTTTTCCCAATGAATTCGTCTCCTTCCTTATGACCTATGTCAACGAATCTCTGAGGTAGGGGTTTAATTAGATGTGATTATATATTCCCATTTTCATTCCTTATAAAACAAAGAAGACGGATCAACTCTCTAACTGGTTGATCCACATATGATTTCCATTGCAGGTTTGGGAATAATATTTCCGGGAGGTTGTAAGGTTAGATGTTCATCATTCATGATTTTTTTGAGCCACTTGAAATTGCTCTAACATGAAGGTTGTAGGAAAAAAGAACATTGAATTTCCCCAACGTCATTCTTTCTTGAATGGTGTGTTCATTGAGAAGGAAGATGGTAGCTTTGTGCCATGATAATGAATGGATGTGGCGGTAGTCACATCACCAGGCGTGAAGATGGCATCGGCCCTGTGGATCATCACTGCCCAGCAGCCTCGATATCGCCCCACTCCTTGATAGGCCAATGGCCCTCTGTGTAGCCACACGACCCTCTATGATGCTCGTTGGCCTCTCTTCCCCATGGCCTCACTTCCCTACAGCCCCATGTCCTCGCAGCACCGGCGGCCTCATGGCACTCGCATCCTCGTTGCCTTCATGTCCCACGGGGCCTTGCGCTACCCTCACGGCCTCTGTGGTCTCTGCGGTGTCATGCCGCCCTCAGGTCCTCTGCACCGCCCAGCGCGGTCAGGCCAGACCCAGCTAGCTAGACCATACCTAGACAGATGGTGGATTTGAGTATACCCAACTAGAGCATTAAATAATGATGGAGTACAGTACGGTTGGATTGACCACGAATCCAACCGGGCCATCGATACTTAAATGATAATACCTTACATGCTAGGCATCCGATTGATGCACCGTCGGTTGCGTTGAGACCCCTATGACATTGCATACCTTTGGGTTACTTCATCATGGTACATCATGGAAGTTGTAGTGTCTAAAAGTGTCTTTAATAGAAGAACCTCCTGGAGTCGAGGAACCTTAGTGCGGGAACCAAGTAGCTGGCTGTGACGGGAAGAACGAATAGTGATCCTCTGTGGGTCAGCAACGAGCGATCTTGTGATGGAATACACCTTGCGATTCTATGAGGGTTATCACCGAGTGATCCTGTGTGGTTCAATAGCAGAGCCTCTTAACATAGAATGATAAATTAGTAGTAACATCTAATCATCACTATTACTATATTTATGTAATAAACGGTGTGAGCTGAGTTTATACCTGTGTGGTACATTCCATTATGGTAAAACCTTGGTGGTATTCTTCTATGTGGCATACCTGTGTGTTATGTACCTTCGTGGTATTACATTGTGGAATATATGAGCTTTGGGATTTTGGGTTGTACATTTTGTTTCCACTTGATAGAGATGGGTATACTTGATAACATAGGTATATGTATGGGAATATTCCTATTTAGTGTTGAAAACTGACTTTATACTTTGTGGTGTATGTTTTGTGTATTGTTTTAGACCATAAGGGTCTTGGGGTCCCATATGAGTATCGTTATACTCACCCCTGCACGGGCTATGCCTGGACTATGTTGTGTTTGGTGAAAATGATGGATATCATTTATCAAGGCTGAGGGTACCAGGATGAGACTGAGCCCAGAGGTGGACCATACGGTGTGTCGGTATGCATAGGAGATGGGCAGACATGGATTGATGAGGAGGCGATTTGTACCTACCCTTCATGTAGGAACCTCAGAAAACGACCCAGTAGCTGCATTCCTTTTTGTTTAGTTGTATATTTTTTCAGTTGTACTTGTACCTTTACTAGGGGGCTTATATTCCAACACCTATTTACTTGTAACACTCTTTTGGGTATATAGTTTACTTGTGTTTGTATCTTAACGTGTGCTTGGTTGCGTGTGTTTAAAGGTCATAAAGAAAATTCCTTCCTAGTTTTAGGGGATATTCCTTTTAGAGCTAGACGCCATCCCCTGTCCTATAAAAGGAGAGGTTGGGGTAGTCATGGCACGAGCCCCATGAGACGGGTCTTGAAAAAGTTGTATCAGAGGAGTCGATTATTCTATAGAACATAAGAATCCTATTTTTCTTTTTAAGGAAATAATGTTAAGTTTAGTGAGTGTGGTTATCAGTTTAGGGAATCGAGTGTTGTTGAGGCAGCCGACATATCCATACACTAGGACCCTGACATCTGATTTCTGACTCAGTGCATGAAATCATTGATTGTGTGAGTTTTTTCAAGAGTCTTCTTTGTAAACTCCTTGAGTCAGCTCACCAGTTATAACTTCTTTACCTAGCACACCTATTTCTTTTTTAGGAGCCCTCCATGCAGACAGATAGCTTGGGATACTAATATAGAATGCACCGATATCCTTACCAAGTGACGAGGCCTCGTTGCAAATCCAACTTCCAGTAGAGGCACATGCGGAGGCACTAGTGGTACCATTACCCATTGGCCCACAGATGCTACCAGCAGCAGCAGTAGAGGGTGAATGCCACTTGAGTGCGTTGCATGATTTCCAGTTTCAGAGGCCACCCATGTTGCTGGGAGATACAGACCCACATGCACGTGAGGATTGGTCGGTGGTCGTAGAGAGAGTTATTCAAATTTTATGGAAACCAAATTATCTCATTGTGATCCTTGACTCCAGCCTTCTAAGGGAAGAATCATGTAGATTATGGATCTTTATTCTCAATGTTCTGGATGAGGTGACTCTTATTTTGTTAGACATAGAGGGCCATTTTTGGGCAATGATTGTCCCAACGACTCTTTGCACATTGCCTTTATAAGAGATTCTTCATCTCGAGTAGGGTTGTATGATTGTGGCTCACTACATAGTGAGGTTCACTGACCTCTCATGCTGCTCCACTGATATGGTGTAAAACCCATTTTTCATGGCCTAGACCTTCGAGTAAGGGCTCAGGTGAGTGATTAGGGATTCGATGATTTCTCTTAGCATTCCAATGTCGGTGAGGGTGTATGAGGGAGCCCTCTTAGTAGAGTGTTTTCTTGGTGAGTTTTCACCAGCAGCGAGACCGACCACCAGACATCACATAGTGGAGTTTTCTTGTTTCTAGCATCATACATATGTCATAGACGTCCAAGAAGAGACAACCTACAGTTGGACGACTGTAGGATTCATCGTCGGTTGTGCGGGGCACCCGAGGTAAATCCAATCATGCTAGAAACGGGCAACTTTACGCAGGCGGCATGCAGGGTCATATGGATCGTGACTATCCAAACAATCATACTAATGAAAAGAAGACGATTGAAGATCCACATTATCAGAGACAAGGGATTGATTGATGAGGACTATAGAGAGCATGCATATGTTTTAGAGGAGCTGGTCGGGAAGCTAGTAGAGAGTGACAATTAGAGGTGTTACAACCACCACCACCAGGTGATCCACCCTGGCCACAAGGAGAAGGAGGATTGGGTCGAGGTCATCTCTATGCAGCTGAGGTCTACAATCACGACACTCTAGAGATGATATAAGATATGATCTGTGCCTACTCCAACATAGATTCAGTACAAATAGACATAGGTTCTAATCATTCATTTATTTCCACGTCCCTCGTTCTAAGCTCGTATATTATGATAGAGTCATTTGATCGATCCTTAAGACTAGATACTCTTACGGGAGAAGATTCGATGATTACGCACTTGTACCAGCAGTGCGAGATTACTCTAGGAGGCGAGAACATCGGCATGGATCTCATAGTAGCGACATCGAGGCCTTACGAAGTCATCTTGGGTATGGACTGGTTATCTACATTTTAAGCTTAGATTGACTGTATTTGGTGCAATGTGCGGTGTTTCAGCATAGATGGGACTACGTTTACCTTCACCGGCAAGAAGGGAGCCTCTGCAGAACTGGATGGACATAACCTGAGGAGTGTGTAGCCAATCACTAATCATTTGGCTAGACTTACCCTCAAAGAAGTTAATGTGGGGAGTCTGAGTTATCATGTAGTGGTGGTTCAGTATACAGATGTCTTCTCTAATGATGTTTCGGGTCTACCTCCATATAGAAAGGTGGACTTTTACATAGACATGTACCCCAAGACGACACCAATATCTACACCAGTGTATTGGATGGATCCTGAAGAACTTCATGAGCTGCGGGTACAGCTACAAGACTTACAGGGGAAAGGGTTCTTTCGGCCCCGTGTTTCTCCTTGGGAAACCCAGATTTTGTTTACCAAGAAGGTTGATGAGAGCTTGATACTAGGTGTCGACTATCGGCACCTGAAACAAGTGACCTTGAAAAACAAGTACCCACTCCTGAGGATTGACGACCTCTTTGATCAGCTGATGGGAGCTCAGTGGTTCATGAAGACAGCCTTAAGATCAGGATATCATCACCTTAGAGTATTAGTCGAGGATGTGAAGAAGATATATTTCATATGTCCGTATTACCATGATGAGTTCTTTATTATGCCATTCGGCTTGACCAATTTCCCAGTAGTGTTTATCGGACTCATTAACATGATCGTTTAGAAATACTTTGATTGCTTTGTAGTAGTCTTTATCAACAAAATTCTGATCTACTCGACTACTGATGAGGATCATGCCTATCATTTGCAGGTAGTACTTGATACACTCAGGGAGCAACATATTTATGGTAAACTCTTGAAGATCTTGTTCTATATCTAAGACATTTCACTTTCTGGGACATGTCATATCGGAGGTTGAGGAATCGGTGGATCCAGCGAATATTGAGGTGTTAATTTCTCGGAAACCACCCATGAGTGTGACAGAGGTATGATGTTTTCTAGGATTGGATTGATACTTCCATAGGATTGTCCATGGTTTCTCTAGAGTTGCAGCACTTTTATCATCATGGATTAAGAAGGGTCAATACTTCGTGTGGTCAGAGAGATGCCATCAGGGTTTTCATGAGCCGAGGCGTCGGCGGACTAGTTCCACCATGTTGAGGCTATTGGAGGAGGGCGTAGGGTATGTAGTTTATTGTGACATATCATTGAACACACTCAGATGTGTCCTAATGCAAGAGTGAGAAGTGATCGCATATGGTTCTTGGAAGCTGAGATAGGATGAGCCGAACTACGCTACCCATGACCTAGAGTTAGCAGTAGTGGTCTTCTCCTTGAAGACCTGACGAAATTACATGATGGGTGAATGTTTTACAGTTTACTATGATCACATGATTTTCATGAATATCTTCTCTCGGAAGGACCTAATCCCAATATAGCGATGTTGTCTTCAGTTCTTCTAGGATTATGAATTCGAAATTTTCTATACTCATGGTAAGGGGAACATTGAAGCAGATGCACTCTGTCGGAGGTCTGGTATAAAGTGGTTAGGCGAGGTGACGGAGCAGCTGGCCACATTGAAGATATTCTTCATGGGTCGATATGGAGCAGTTTTTCTTCAGTCTCGTACAGTCACTACCCCACTTCTTCAGGGAGACAGGAAAGCGCAACTCGGGGATACTGACCGCAAGGCTCGACATGACCAGATATCCATATGTTAGCCACCAGATGGATTTTTTGAAGGTGATGAGCATGTCATCCCCTTTAGAGGACCTACCATGGTATCAGTGTCACTTCAAGAAGAACTGATGAGGGTGTTTCACACATCTCCTCTAGAGGTACATATAGAAGGGGAAACGATGTTCCAAGATCTCTGATAATAGCACCGGTGACCAGGAATGATGAATGTACTTGCAGTGTTTTTCTCTCCGTGCCTCACTTGTCAGCATGTGAAGGCGAAACATCAGGTACCAGTCATCATGGTTCTACCTTTAGAGGTCCCAGAGTGGAAGTGGGATGGGATATCCATGGACATCAGGACATGACTTCAACGTCAATTTTGAGGTCATGATTGGATTTGGGTGATCGTCAAATGACTAACCAAATCGACCCACTTCATAGTGATCATAGAGTAGGTTTTAGTAGAGAGAGTGGGGACTCGTCAATTTGTAAGAGAATGTGAACCTACATGGAGTAGCCTCAAATATTGTCTCCAATCGTGATACATGTTTTACTTCTAGGAAATGGAAGGGGTTGTAGGGGGATTTTAGGATAGGGCTACATTTGAGTACCTCCATCCATCCTCAGATGGATGGTCAGATTGAGTGAACCATTCAGACCCATGGGGACATGATATGTGCTTTCATCCTCGACTTCATTAATAGTTAGGAGGATCACTTTCCTTTGGTGGAGTTTTCATAAAACAAAAACAATCACTCCACCATAGGGATCGCACCTTTCATGGACTTGTACGAGAGACCTTTCAGATCACCTTTGTGCTAGACTAACCTACGGGAGTCTGCACTGGTGGGACCAGTGATGCTACTGGATTCCACAAAGAAAGTGCAGATCAACCAATAGAAGATGAACACTACACAGAGTATGCAGAAGTCTTATGCCGATAGGAGATGAAGACCTCTAGATATCAAGGATGATGATCACATCATTCTACGAGTCTCACCATAATGAGGATTGCAGAGATTTGGCCGAGGAGACAAGTTATATCAGAGATTCATCCGAACATTTTAAGTCCTCAATAGAGTTGGAATGGTGGCATACCGCTTAGCTCTTCCACCTTAGTTTTACTGGGGGCATGACGTCTTCCATGTATCCCAATAGAGGGTATATGTCCATGACTCATCCCACATCATCAACCACGATGATCTGGACATCGACGATGGGGTAACGTTTTCAATGGTTCCCGTTGAGATTGAGGATCTACATGAGCGGGTCCTTCATGGGTAGTCGATACCTCTGATGCGTGATCGCTGGCGGCACTGGAACCTCCAAGAGACCATCACCTCTACCATAGTGGGTCGAGAGTGAAATATAGTTTTTTTGTTTTTTGTGAAAGAATGAAATAAATAAATATTTTTTAATTTTTATTTTATTTGTTGAAACCCGTCAACATGGGATATGGTGGTGGGTACACCCGATCCTAATCCTCCCATGTGTATGTTTTGGAGGTGGGGACCACCTAAACTAACCCCCATTTTAAATTTAGGTTCGGGGGCCACCCAACCCCTCTAAATGGGGGCGAAACATCTAAAATAAACTTTTATTTATGATTTGGACATTTAAATTTACTCTAGATAAATTTTTGTTATTTTTCTGACAATGTTAAATTTTTAATTAATAGTGAAAAATACTACATTTTACATCAAAACTGCATTTTCATCTAACTAAAATATATGGTTAGATTATATTTTTATTTTTTTAATGTTTAAATAGAATATATTTTTACCATGTAATCAAATTTTGGTCATTGTGATTAATTTCACTTTGGAATTGGGCATAAACAAGTGCTAAACATTTCATAGATATTGTTTCTAAAAGACTCGTTATTTGTTTTGACAATGAGAATTAATTTTAAATTAATTATTGAAATTTCTATGTTTGTAATATAGTAAAATAGATTACATATTTGGAATCAGAAGGTCCAAATTATGTAATCAAGACTCTTTTTGTTTGACTCTGTGAATAGTAACGATGGTAATTACCGTTAATTATCTTGATTAATTAGTAATCGGGTAGTTAAGAATAATAAAATAATATCATAATAATAAAAATTGACACCAACATGTGTCCTAATATGACTGGTTGTGTCATGGCCGACCATGGGATGCCTTGTGCCAAACTTGGGGACCCCAGGGAATCACTTTTGTGTGATAATGACATTTTATCTTTTTATTTTTTTAAGAAAGATAAATATAACAAAGAATGTATCACCAGAGTAAATTTTTTTACTTTTTTCTACATAAATGATCGTTTGGACTATAAATATTAATTGGAAATATAAAAATATTTCCTAAATCATAGTATTTTATTATAATTTATCTACATTAAATAAATTAAATTATTTATGACATCATGATGATGCAGCGAATACCTCATTATTTAACAATTTAAATAAAACGAAATGATAATGTAAAATCTGAGACTTAAACTTGTAAAAGACTTATTGGATGGGTATATTTCGAACCCTTATCACCTTATCCTAGAAATAAATCAATGTTGGACCTTTTAAATCCGAAACTCTTTTTAAAATAATGTAACATTTCTTAACTTTAAAAGAGTGCCCCTCCTCTCCTCTTATAAATGGCCCCCACCTCTACCTCCGTACCCACACATATCAAGCCTTTGGATCAGCCAAGACCAGATAAATTTATCTCTCCAAATCCCTCTCTTCATCATAGAAGCCTTACCTTAGGCAGAAAGATCTACACAAAACCATTTATGTTCAATCCAAGAAGAGTTACCGGATTTAAAGGTAAAGTCTTCTCTAATGTTCTTTCGTTTTATTTTTCTTATCCAACCCCCTAAACTCTTTTTATTCATTTATTTTGTAACAAAAAAAGTATCTTCGATATACTAGGATGTTGTTATAAAAGGTATTTGATCTAAACTTACACACACCATCATCTAACGGTTAAAGAGCATACTGTTTCCGTGGATGGCGAATTTCTGCCTCACGAAAGGATGATTGTTCAATATTATTCTAACACCTTAAAAGGTGGACATTAAGATGATACTATATTTATATATGATATATAATATTTTTATGTTTTCCTTAAGCTCTTGTATTTTTCATTTTTGGCATACCTTTATAGTTTCCATTATGGTTAAACGTGATATCTTCATTTTAGGAAGTGCGGACTACCGCCTCCTCAAAGTGATTAGATACGTTAATGCCATATGTGGGACATATAAAGGATGGAGATAATTATATTATATATGATATTATACTCTAATTATAATAAACCTTTATATAATTTTGATTTCATTCCATAAAATACGAAATAGAAATGAAAGTAGCGTGTATGCGTACGTACGACTTACCGTCTCCATGAACGATGCATTTCATTTCTTACCTCTAAATGTTATGTAATATTATAAATGCATGTATATACTGGATATATAATATATATATGATATCTACATCATTAATATAATTCTATATATAACGGATATTTTAACACACGAACAACTTTTAATTATAAAGAGTTTATTTTTGACTCAAATACCAATGATCAAAAAAATGACCATTATTAACTTCAATAATTACATAATGTTCATGACATGGTAATAAGTGATATAAATGGAATAATGAACTTGAAAATGGTTCTCAAGAAAGTATAAATTAACTCAAGTTTATTATTCTGGAGGTTGAAGAATGATCGAGTCAAGTCGGACCCGAGGTAAGGGACTTCATCTCAATATCCTTTCGCTGAGGCATATTTTGTTATATAAACAAATTTCTTTTATACGGTGTATAAACCCTTTGCAATTTAAATTTATTCAAAAGGAATCATTTTTATAATAACCATTTACTAAATGAAAAAAGGAAATGTTTTTTTTGTCGTACGTATGCTGTGACAACGACTTCTCCACCGTCGTGACCATTATTTGAGTTTCGACTTCCACTTCAAGCAATAACTTTTTTTAATGAAAAATAAATACCATTTTTTACTTTTCTTGTATTTTGGTATTGAAAATGGTTTTGATAATGTTTTAATTATATCGATGTGTTATTGATATCTTGTGATTGAAATGTGGAAATGTTATGTTTCCTTTATGCATGTTTTATGTAATACGATTATGTTATGGTTCTTGAGAATTTTTATGAATACGGTTGGTTCTGTGATAAACTAAGGTCGGGTGAGCCCGATATACCTCTCCAATGCATTGGGTAACATGAAGGGGTAAAACGTTAAGGTTTTTCCGAAGAGATTTAGGGAATGTATTGTGATGGTTACTCCAAACGTAACAATGAGGGTTACTCCCTACATAAGAATGTTATGAATGCCTCAAGTTACCTTTATGTCTTATGATTTCTATGATTTATTCATTATTTGTTGAGGTATGTTAAAATGCTTATGTTTTACTTGTAAAGTATGATTTCATACATTGACTAATGTTTTCATTTCGCACTTTTATATCCCTTGCAGAGATTTTTATGCTCATCCCATGTTTTTGAAATGTTTTTCACAGGTCAAGGGAAAGGTAAATAATTTGATGATAGTGTCAAGGAAGTGTGAAGAAAGAATCTATGTTTTATTTTAAATATGTTTTTGATGATGGAAAAAATGAGTACTATATTTTATGTAACCACTTTTTATAAATGTGGAGTGTAATGCATGATTTATGATCTAATTCTCTAAAACTCTAAACCGGAAAAGATCATCAATGTGTATTATTTAAATAACTAAAGATTAAGTAATATTTAATGCTGGGGCATTACAATTGTAACAGTTACATAGCCCTTGATGAAATCAACCTAACTATTTGGTGTTGTAACATGACAATTTATAAATTAAATATGATTGTGGGATTATTAATTTGAGCTCAATAAATTTTTTTAATATAACTGATATTAATCATGAATAATTTAATATATTTTATATGTTATAAGACCTAAAAATTAAATTACACTATAAATCATTCATTGAAAATATTATCACATTTTAAATATATTGAATATTAATTAAATTTCATAATACTCATATTAATTTTTTAAAATTTTAAATATCAAATGGTATAAACAAAATTTGGTATAATAATATTTATTGTTGAAATCATATTTTAAATATTTTATAAGGGATATTAATTAATAATTTGATACAATACTTCATTTTATATATGAATAGTGAAGATAAAATTTTTAAATCTTCATTATTTCAAATTAAATCATTCATTTTGTAATAACGAAGTTATTACTTTTATTAAAAAATTCATAACCTTAATCCTATTATATTTTATAAATTATTATCTTAAATAAAAAATCCATTTACCAAACGAATTTTTTTTATTAAAAAGACAAATATATAATGAATTCCATTAAAAAAAATTTACATTTTTTCAATTTTATGTTTCAATAAACTATTGAATTTGATTTTAAATTTTTTTAAAATTTTAAAAACCATTACATTATGTTGATAGAGGATTGATTATGTAAAAATTATATCTATTATAATCTTTAACTTAGTTATATTAATTCATTGAATTTTTTATTCTTAAATATATCCACTCATTTTTATAATTAACCATAAATCCACCCTATGTAATAACACTTCCCTTCAAAAATAAAAAGATATTTATATTCCCAAATAACCTCTCTTCATCCCCTTGTAATCCTTAAGGATTTTCTTGAGTAATGAAACCCTAATGTTCAAATAAGTTAAGAGTCATAGAATTGGATCCACATATGGATAAAGGTAATTTCATTTATCCCATTTAATTCATTTTTCATTCATATCATATTGAAATTATCTAATTAATACATTCTATAAAATGATATAATGATCTTTAAAATGAAAATATTCGATAAAAATGGTTTTCCCCATAAAATAACAAACTATCAATACTTTACCTCCTATTAAAAAAATGTCTCCATGTCTGTCGGTTAATCATCAATAAAGAAATATCAAATTTTCATCATATCCTTAACCAAATGAATGGTAATAATAAATTTTTAATCTATATAAATTTACAAATATATATATTATTATTATCTATTTTTTATAGAAATATATAATTGACCGTAAAATAATTTAGGGAATAATGTTAATATATTTTAAGTAAATCTTATTATCAAATTTTTTCCCTATTTACTAATGGAATTAATAATTATAATAAATAAATAAAATTGATAAATAGATAAAAAATAATAACAACAATATTATTATATTTTTCTAATAAACTTATGATTATTATTTGATGTATTAAAATGAAATTAAATAAATATGGAATTTATTTATTGGTATTCTTAATCCAAAGTATTTCTTTTGGTATATATTTTCTATAAACATATTTTTAGAATGGATATTTATATAAGAAGTATAAAATGTATATTTAATATTCAAGATGATTTATTCACTAATAAACATGTTCTTACCTTGTTAAAATAATTACCAATCTAATAACATTGATTTTTCAAATAGAAAATTAATTTTTTGAAACAACATACTAACTCCACATGAGTTATTTCTTCATCAAATAATATTTAAATTTTATTCCAAATTTGAATTACCTTATTAATATGGGAACCCCAATAATCATTCCATGATTTATGATACAAAAATAATTACAATTAACATGTCTTTGCTTCGGTTATTTATTGACTATGATTTCTATTCTCAGGGTGGAACATATGATTGTGAGAAATTTATAATGTGATGGATGGGGATAAAATTATATATTATTACAATTCATCGGTAAATATAATATATATTTATTATAATAATACATATATTTCTCAAACATGAATTTGGAATTGTTCACAATGATGATGTTATGATTTATTAATATAGGTTATCCATTGAAATGATGATGGATTTTTTCAAACCTATTTGTTGAATTTTAACTCTAGGTTATAATGTTTCATCATTATGCATGAGTGGAATTCAATTCCATTATCAAAAAATTTCATCACGATTACGTTGATGATTCAAAAATATTAATTTTTTATGTCTATTATGATCATAAATTTTATTTTTACTCATATCCCTTATTACCCCACAAAATGATATTTTTGGTCAACTCATATAGGGATATAATTCCTCAAGATACTACTCGAACTATATAAATAATAAGATAATAATAAGGATAGATAAGAAAAAATTTTAAAAAAATTCTCTTTTTTAAATAAAATTGATATATAATAAGACTTTTATCAACTTACCATTCCATTTTTTCTTATATTATATCAATAATATTTTTTTTATAAATAAATAGATTTAATTTAAATTTGATGATTTTTAATTTCCATATTAACAATTCATCATGTTGATATAAAACTTATTCTATCGAAATTAATTTCATGTTATGATGTTATTAATTAATAATAAACACGTGATTTCATATTATTTTATGATAACATGTCACAGAATACATGGGATTAATACATTTACTAATGGAAGATTTACATGTACAACATGAATAATTAATACCCATATTAATTAAGAAATATCATCCATAGTCACCGAAGACCATTGATGTAGAATCAGATAGCACACATCCTAATTAGGACCAAACAAACACCATAACATACAATTAAAAATATTATTAAATTTTATAACTAATATAAAATATTATTTAATAGAAAATAATTCCTAAAATCTAATTGAGAATCATGCATAATGAAAATCGACATGAGATATTTCGATGGAAACTGTAAAGACATGAAAATTACATGTAATATTTTTTAATTAAATGGGAATTTTACTAGTCTATGATAATTGGCGACGCGTGATTCCGAGTCTCGGTGTGCCCAGAATGAATTTCTGATCATTTTTTGGGTACCTTCATTAAATGTATGAGCAGGTTTTTCTATCTTTGGAACTGGTGCTCAGTATGGAAATCTAAGGGCACTGTTGAACTCGCAGCGCCTGTTTTCTTTTATAGAGACCTTCACCATGGCCGTAGTCGGTCAAGAGTGGAAGATAGTTTTTGGGTTTTTTGTGATAGAATGGATTAAATAAAAATTTTAACATTTTTATTTTATTTTTTGAAACCCCTCAACATGGGTTATGGTGATGGGGACCACCCAATCCTAAATCTCCCATGTGGATGTTTTGAGGTGGGGACCACATAAACTAAACCCCATTTTGAATTTAGGGTCTGGGTCTACCATACCCCTATTAATGGGAATGAAACCTCTCAACTCTCCATTAATTCTTTCCTCCGATAAATTGGAGCCAATTCATTATGCCAACATGGAAAAATTAATTGTGCCAATAATTAATTGATCTAGCCTTTTAATTTGATAAACATAAATTAACAAGGGTGTTATTTTCACTTTTCGTGGAATTGGGAGAGAAGAACCATTTAAATAATTATTCATTCCGATGAAGAATGTGTTATCCAACATATAATGCACTCCCCAATGAAGAATGCCCACACCGAAGAGGAACGCCGTCAACGACAATGAACAGACGATCGAGGAAATGTCGACGTCACCAATGTCCGTCTTTTTCCAATGAATTTGTCTCCTTCCTTGTGACCTATGTCAACGAATCTCTGAGTTAGGGGTTTAATTAGATGTGATTATATATTCCCATTTTCATTCCTTATAAAACAAAGAAGACGGATCAACTCTCTAACTTGTTGATCCACATATGATTTCCATTGCAGGTTTGGGAATAATCTTTCCGGGAGGTTGTAAGGTTAGATGTTCATCATTCATGATTTTTTTGAGCCACTTGCAACTGCTCTAAAGTGAAGGGTGTAGGAAAAAAGAACATGGCATTTCCCCCACGTCATTCCTTCTTGAATGGTGTGTTCTTTGCAAAGGAAGATGGTAGCTTTGTGCCATGACAATGAATGGATGTGGCTGTAGTCACATCACCAAGCGTAAAGATGGCATCGGCCCTGTGGATCATCACTGCCCAGCAGCCTTGATATCGCCCCACTCCCTGACAGGCCCATGGCCCTCTGTGTAGCCACCCGACCCTCTATGATACTCGGTGGCCTCTCTTCCCCATGGCCTCACTTCCCTACATCCCCTTGTCCTCGCAGCACCGGAGGCCTCATGGCACCCGCGTCCTCGTTGCCTTCATGTCCCACGGGGCCTTGCGCTACCCTCACGGCCTCTGTGGTCTCTGCGGTGTCATGCTGCCCTCAGGTCCTCTGCGCTGCCCAGCGCGGTCAGGCCAGACACAGCTAGCTAGACCAGACCTAGACAGATGGTGGATTTGAGTATACCCAACTAGATCATTAAATAATGATGGAGTACGGTACGGTTGGATCGACCACGAATCCAACCGGGCCATCGGGACTAAAATGATAATAACATACATGCTAGGCATCCGATTGATGCACCGTCGGTTGCGTTGAGACCCCTATGACATCGCGTACCTTTGAGTTACTTCATCATGGGACATCATGGAAGTTGGAGTGTCTAAAAGTGTCTTGAATAGAAGAACCTCCTGGAGTCAAGGAACCTTAGTGCGGGAACCAAGTAGCTGGCTGTGACGGGAAGAAAGAATAGTGATCCTCTGTGGGCCAGCAACGAGTGATCTTGTGATGGAAAGCACCTTGAGATTCTATGAGGGTCATCACCAAGTGATCCTGTGTGGGTCAATAGCAGAGCCTCTTAACATAGAATGATAAATTAGTAGTAACATCTAATCATCACTATTACTATACTTATGTAATAAAGGGTGTGAGCTGAGTTCATACCTGGGTGGTACATTCCATTATGGTAAATCCTTGGTGGTATTCTTCTATGTGGCATACCTGTGTGGTATGTACCTTCGTGGTATTACTTTGTGGAATATATGAGCTTTGGGATTTTGGGTTGTACATTTTGTTTCCACTTGATAGAGATGGGTATACTTGATAACATAGGTATATGTATTGGAATATTCCTATTTAGTGTTGAAAACTGACTTTATACTTTGTGGTGTATGTTTTGTGCATTTTTTGAGACCATAAGGGTCTCAGGGTCCCATATGATTATGGTTATAATCACCCCTGCACGAGCTATGCTTGGACCATGTTGTGTTTGGTGAAAATGATGGACATCATTTATCAAGGCTGAGGGTACCAGGATGAGACTGAGCCCAGAGGTGGACCATACGGTGTGTCGGTATGCATAGTAGATGGGCGGACATGGAGTTATGAGGAGGCGATTTGTACCTACCCTTCATGTAGGAACCTCAGAAAACGACCCAGTAGCTGCATTCCTTTTTGTTCAGTTGTATATTTGTTCAGTTGTACTTGTACCTTTACTGGGGGGATTATATTCCAACACCTATTTACTTGTAACATTCTTTTGGGTATATAGTTTACTTGTGTTTGTATCTTAACGTGTGCTTGGTTGCATGTGTTTAAAGGTCATAATGAAAATTCCTTCCTAGTTTTAGGGGATATGCCTTTCAGAGCTAGACGCCAGCCCCTGTCCTATAAAAGGAGAGATTGGGGTAGTCATGGCACGAGCCCCGTGAGACGGGTCTTGAAAAAGTTGTATCAGAGGAGTCCATTATTCTATAGAACATAAGAATCCGATTTTTCATTTTAAGGAAATAATGATAATTTTAGTGAGTGTGGTTATCAGTTTAGGGAATCCAGTGTTGTTGAGGCAGCCGACATATCCATACACTAGGACCCTGACATCTGATTTCTGACTCAGTGCATGAAAACATTGATTGTGTGAGTTTTTTCAAGAGTCTTCTTTGTAAACTCCTTGAGTCAGCTCACCAGTTATAACTTATTTACCTAGCACACCTATTTCTTTTTTAGGAGCCCTCCATGCAGATAGATACCTTGGGATACAAATATAGAATGCACTGATATCCTTACCAAGTGATGAGGCCTCGTTGCAAATCCAACTTCCAGTAGAGGCACATGCGGAGGCACTAGTGGTACCATTACCCATTGGCCCACAGATGCTACCAGCAGCAGCAGTAGAGGGTGAATGCCACTTGAGTGCGTTGCATGATTTCCAGTTTCAGAGGCCACCCATGTTCCTGGGAGATACATACCCACATGCATCTGAGGATTGGTCGGTGGTCATAGAGAGAGTTATTCAAATTTTATGGAAACCAGATTATCTCATTGTGATCCTTGCCTCCAGCCTTCTAAGGGAAGCATCATGTAGATTATGGATCTTTATTCTCAATGTTCTGGATGAGGTGACTCTTATCTGGTCAGACATAGAGATCCATTTTTGGGCAACGATTGTCCCAACGACTCTTCGCACATTGCCTTTATAAGAGATTCTTCATCTCGAGTAGGGTTGTATGATTGTGGCTCACAACACAGTGAGGTTCACTGACCTCTCATGCTGCTCCACTGATATGGTGTCAAACCCATTTTTCATGGCCTAGACCTTCGAACAAGGGCTCAGGTGAGTGATTAGGGATTCGATGATTTCTCTTAGCATTCCAATGTCGGTGAGGGTGTTTGAGGGAGCCCTCTTAGTAGAGTGTTTTCTTGGTGAGTTGTCACCAGCAGCGAGACCGACCACCAGACATCACATAGTGGAGTTTTCTTGTTTCTAGCATCATACATATGTCATAGAGGTCCAAGAAGAGACAACCTACAGTTGGACGACTGTAGGACTCATCGTCGGTTTTGCGGGGCACCCGAGGTAGAGACAATCATGCTAGAAACGGGCAACTTTACGCAGGAGGCATGCAGGGTCATATGGCTCGTGACTATCCAAACCATCATACTAATGACAAGAAGATGATTGAAGAGCCACATTATCAGAGACAGATGATTGATTGAGGAGGACTATAGGGAGCATGCATATGTTTTAGAGGAGCTGGTCGGGAAGCTAGTAGAGAGTGACAATTAGAGGTGTTACAACCACCACCACCAGGTGATCCACCCTGGCCACAAGGAGAAGGAGGATTGGGTCGAGGTCATCTCTATGCAGCTAAGGTCTACAATCATGACGCTCTAGAGATGATATAAGATATGATCTGTGTCTACTCCACCATAGATTCAGTACAAATAGACATAGGTTCCAATCATTCATTTATTTCCACATCCCTCTTTCTAAGCTCGTATATTATGATAGAGTCATTGGATCTATCCTTAAGACTAGATACTCTTACGGGAGAAGATTCGATGATTACGCACTTGTACCAGCAGTGCGAGATTACTCTAGGAGGCGTGAACATCGGCATGGATCTCATAGTAGCGACATCGAGGCCTTACGACGTCATCTTGGATATGGACTGGTTATCTACATTTTAAGCTTAGATTGACTGTATTTGGTGCAATGTGAAGTGTTTCAGCACAGATGGGACTAGGTTTACCTTCACCGGCAAGAAGGGAGCCTTTGCAGAACTGGATGGACATAACCTGAGGAGTGTGTAGCCAATCACTAATCATTTGGCTAGCCTTACCCTCAAAGAAGTTAATGTGGAGAGTCTGAGTTATTTTGTAGTGGTGGTTCAGTATGCAGATGTATTCTCTAATGATGTTTTGGGTCTACCTCCATTAGAAAGGTGGACTTTTACATAGACCTGTACCCCAAGAAGACACCGATATCTACACCAGTGTATTGGATGGCTCCTGCAGAACTTCATGAGCTGCGAGTACAGCTACAGGACTTACAGGGGAAAGGGTTCTTTCGGCCCCGTGTTTCTCCTTGGGAAACCCAGATTTTGTTTACCAAGAAGGCTGATGGGAGCTTGAGACTTTGTGTCGACTATCGGCACGTGAAACAAGTGACCTTGAAAAACAAGTACCCACTCCTGAGGATTGTCGACCTCTTTGATCAGCTGATGGGAGCTCAGTGGTTCATGAAGACAGCCTTAAGATCAGGATATCATCACCTTAGAGTATTAGTCGAGGATGTGAAGAAGATAGATTTCAGATGTCGGTATTACCATGATGAGTTCTTTATTATTCCATTCGGCTTGACCAATGCTCCAGTAGTGTTTATCGGACTCATTAACAGGATCGTTTAGAAATACTTTGATTGCTTTGCAGTAGTCTTTATCAACAAAATTCTGATCTACTCGACTACTGATGAGGATTATGCCTATGATTTGCAGGTAGTACTTGAGACACTCAGGGAGCAACATATTTATGGTAAACTCTTGAAGATCCAGTTCTATATCTAAGACATTTCACTTTCTGGGACATGTCATATCGGAGGTTGAGGAATCGGTGGATCCAGCGAATATTGAGGTGTTAATTTCTCAGAAACCACCCATGAGTGTGACGGAGGTATGATGTTTTCTAGGATTGGATTGATACTTCCAGAGGATTTTCCATGGTTTCTCTAGAGTTGCAGCACTTTTATCATCATGGATGAAGAAGGTTCAATCCTTCGTGTGGTCGGAGAGCTGCCAGCTGGGTTTTCATGAGCTGAGGCGTCGGCTGACTAGTTCCACCATGTTGAGGCTATTGGAGGAGGGCGTAGGGTATGTAGTTTACTGTGACATATCATTGATCACACTCAGATGTGTCCTAATGCAAGAGTGAGAAGTGATCACATATGGTTCTCGGAAGCTGAGATAGGATGAGCCGAACTACGCTACCCATGACCAAGAGTTAGCAGTAGTGGTCTTCGCCTTGAAGACCTGACGACATTACGTGATGGGTGAATGTTTTACAGTTTACTATGATCACATGATTTTCATGAATATCTTCTCTCGGAAGGACCTAATCCCAATATAGCGACGTTGTCTTCAGTACCTCTAGGATTATGAATTCGAAATTTTCTATACTCATGGTAAGGGGAACTTTGAAGCATATGCACTCTGCCGGAGGTCTGGTATACAGTGGCTAGGCAAGGTGACGGAGCAACTGGCCACATTGAAGATATTCTTCATGGGTCGATATGGAGCAGTTTTTCTTCAGTCTCGTACAGTCACTACCCCACTTCTTCAGGGAGACAGGGAAGCGCAACTCGGGGATACTAACCGCAAGGCTCGACATGACCAGATATCCATAGGTTAGCCACCAGATGGATTTTCTGAAGGTGGGGAGCATGTCATCCCCTTTAGAGGACCTACCATGGTATCAGTGTCACTTCAAGAAGAACTGATGAGGGTGTTTCACACATCTCCTCTAGAGGTACATATAGAAGAGGAAAAGATGTTCCAAGATCTCTGATAATAGCACTGGTGACCAGGAATGATGAATGTACTTGCAGTGTTTTTCTCTCAGTGCCTCACTTGTCAGCATGTGAAGGCGAAACATCAGGTACCAGTCATCATGGTTCTACTTTTAGAGGTCCCTGAGTGGAAGTGGGATGGGATATCCATGGACATCAGGACATGACTTAAACGTCAATTTTGAGGTCATGATTGGATTAGGGTGATCGTCAAATGACTAACCAAATCGACCCACTTCATAGTGATCATAGAGTACGGTTTCGTAGAGAGAGTGGGGACTCTTCTATTTGTAAGAGAATGTGAACCTACATGGAGTAGCCTCAAATATTGTCTCCAATCGTGATACATGTTTTACTTCTAGTAAATGGAAGGGGTTGTAGGAGGATTTTAGGATAGGGCTACATTTGAGTACCTCCACCATCCTCAGATGGATGGTCAGATTGAGTGAACCATTCAGACCCATGGGGACATGATATGTGCTTTCATCCTCGACTTCATTAATAGCTAGGAGGATCTCTTTCCTTTGGTGGAGTTTTCATAAAACAAAAACTATCACTCCACCATAGGGATCACACCTTTCAAGGACTTGTACGAGAGACCTTTCAGATCACCTTTGTGCTAGTCTAACCTACGGGAGTCTGCACTGGTGGGACCAGTGATGCTACGGGATTCCACAAAGAAAGTTCAGATCAACCAAGAGCAGATGAACAGTACACAGAGTATGCAGAAGTCTTATGCCGATAGGAGACGAAGACCTCTAGATATCAAGGATGATGATCACATCATTCTACGAGTCTCACCGTAATGAGGATTGCAGAGATTTGGCCGATGAGACAAGTTATATCATAGATTCATTAGAACATTTTAAGTCCTCAATAGAGTTGGAATGGTGGCATACCGCTTAGCTCTTCCACCTTAGTTTTACTGGGTGCACGACGTCTTCCATGTATCCCAATAGAGGGTATATGTCCATGACTCATCCCAAATCATCAACCACGATGAGCTGGACATCGACGATGGGGTAACGTTTTCAATGGATCCCGTTGAGATTGAGGATCGACATGAGCGGGTCCTTCATGGGTAGTCGATACCTTTGATGCGTGATCGCTGGCGGCACTGGAACCTCCAATAGACCATCACCTCTACCATAGTGGGTCGAGAGTGAAATATAGTTTTTTTGTTTTTTGTGAAAGAATGAAATAAATAAATATTTTTTAATTTTTATTTTATTTGTTGAAACCCGTCAACATGGGATATGGTGGTGGGTACACCCGAGCCTAAACCTCCCATGTGTATGTTTTGGAGGTGGGGACCACCTAAACTAACCCCCATTTTAAATTTAGGTTCGGGGACCACCGAACCCCTCTAAATGGGGGCGAAACAACTAAAATAAACTTTTATTTATGATTTGGACATTTAAATTTACTGTGGATAAATTTTTGGTATTTTTCTGAAAATTCTCAATTTTTAATTAATAGTGAAAAATACTCATTTTTACATCAAAACTGCATTTTCATCTAACTTAAATATATGGTTAGATTATATTTTTAATTGTTTTTAATGTTTAAATAGAATATATTTTTACCATGTAATCAAATTTTGGTCATTGGGATTAATTTCACTTTGGAATTGGGCATAAACCAGTGCTAAACATTTCATAGATATTGTTTCTAAAAGACTCGTTATTTGTTTTGACAATGAGAATTAATTTTAAATTAATTATTGAAATTTCTATGTTTGTAATATAGTAAAATGGATTACATATTTGGAATCAGAAGGTCCAAATTATGTAATCAAGACTCTTTTTGTTTGACTCTGTGAATAGTAACGATGATAATTATCGTTAGTTATCTTGATTAATTAGTAATCGGGTAGTTAAGAATAATAAAATAATATCATAATAATAAAAAATGACACCAACATGTGTCCTAATATGATCGGTTGTGTCATGGCCGACCATGGGATGCCTTGTGCCAAACTTGGGGACCCCAGGGAATCACTTTTGTGTGATAATGACATTTTATCTTTTTATTTTTTTAACAAAGATAAATATAACAAAGAATGTATCACCAGAGTAAATTGTTTTACTTTTTTCTACATAAATGATCGTTTGGACTATAAATATTAATTGGAAAGATAAAAATATTTCTTATATCATAGTAGTTTATTATAATTTTTAGACATTAAATAAATTAAATTATTTATGACATCATGATGATGCAGCGAATACCTCATTATTTAACAATTTAAATAAAACGAAATGATAATGTAAAATCTGAGACTTACACTTGTAAAAGACTTATTGGATGAGTATATTTCGAACCCTTATCACCTTATCCTAGAAATAAATCAATGTGGGACCTTTTAAATCCGAAACTCTTTTTAAAATAATGTAACATTTCTTAACTTTTTAAGAGTGCCCCTCCTCTCCTCTTATAAAAGGCCCCCACCTCTACCTCCGTACCAACACTTCTCAAGCCTTTGGATCAGCCAAGACCTGATAAATTTATCTCTCCAAATCCCTCTCTTAATCATAGAAGCCTTACCTTAGGCAGAAAGATCTACACAAAACCATTTATGTTCAAACCAAGAAGAGTTACCGGATTTAAAGGTAAAGTCTTCTCTAATGTTCTTTCATTTTATTTTTCTTATCCAACCCCCTAAACTATTTTTATTCATTTATTTTGTAACAACAAAATTATATTCAATATACTAGGATTTTTTTATAAAAAGGATTTGATCTACACTTACACACACCATCATCTAACGGTTAAAGAGCATACTGTTTCCGTGGATGGCGAATTTCTGCCTCACGAAAGGATGATTGTTCAATATTCTTCTAACACCTTCAAAGGTGGACATTAAGATGATACTATATTTATATATTATATATTATATGTTTATGTTTTCCTTAAGCTCTTGTATTTTTCATTTTTGGCATACCTTTATAGTTTCCATTATGGGAAAACGTGATATCTTCATTTTAGGAAGTGCGGACTACCGCCTCCTCAAAATGATTTGATACGTTAATGCCATATGTGGGACATATAAAGGATGGAGTTAATTATATTATATATGATATTATAATGTAATTATAATAAACCTTTATATAATTTTGATTTCATTCCATAAAATACGAAATAGAAATGAATGTAGCGTTCATGCGTACGTACGACTTACCGTCTCCATGAACGATGCATTTCATTTCTTACCTCTAAATGTTATGTAATATTATAAATGCATGTATATACTTGATATAACATATATATATGATATCTAAATCATTAATATAATTCTAGATATAACGGATATTTTAACACACGAACAACTTGTAATTATAAAGAGTTTATTTTTGACTCAAATACCAATGATCAAAAAACGACCATTATTAACTTCAATAATTACATAGTGTTCATGACATGGTAATAAGTGATATAAAAGGAATAATGAACTTGAAAATGGTTCTCAAGAAAGTATAAATTAACTCAAGTTTATTATTCTGGAGGTTGAAGAATGATCGAGTCAAGTCGGACCCGAGGTAAGGGACTTCATCTCAATATCCTTTCACTGAGGCATATTTTGTTATATACACAAATTTCTTTTATACATTGTATAAACCCTTTGAAATTTAAATTTATTCAAAAGGAATCATTTTTATAAGAACCGTTTACAAAATGAAAAAAGGTAATGTTTTTTTGTCGTACGTATGCTGTGACAACGACTTCTCCACCGTCGTGACCATTATTTGAGTTTCGACTTCCTCTTCAAGCCATAACTTTTCTTAATGAAAAATAAATACCATTTTTTACTTTTCTTGTATTTTGGTATTGAAATTGGTTTTGATAATGTTTTAATTATATCGATGTGTTATTGATATCTTGTGATTGAAATGTGGAAATGTTATGTTTCCTTTATGTATGTTTTATGTAATACGATTATGTTATGGTTCTTGGGAATTTTTATGAATACGGTTGGTTCTATGATAAACTAAGGTCGGGTGAGCCCGATATAGCTCTCCAATGCATTGGGTAACACAAAGGGGTAAAATGTTAAGGTTTCTCCGAAAAGATTTAGGGAATATATTGTGATGGTTATTCCAAACGTACCAATGAGGGTTACTCCCTACGTAAGAATGTTATGAATGCCTGAAGTTACCATTATGCCTTATGATTTATATGATTTATTCATTATTTGTTGAGGTATGTTAAAATTATTATGTTTTACTTGTAAAGTATGATTTCATACATGGACTAATGTTTTCATTTCACACTTTTATATCCCTTGCAGAGCTTTTTATGCTCATACCATGTTTTTGAAATGTTTTTCACATGTCAAGGGAATGGTAAATGATTTGATGATAGTGTCAAGGAAGTGTCAAGAAATAATCTATGTTTTATTTTAAATATGTTTCCGATGATGGAAAAAATGAGTACTATATTTTATGTAACCACTTTTTATAAATGTGGAGTGTAATGCATGATTTATGATCTAATTCTCTACAACTCTAAACCGGAAAAGATCATCAACGTGTATTATTGAAATAACTAAAGATTAAGTAATGTTTAATGCCGGGACATTACAATTGTAACAGTTACATAGCCCTTGATGAAATCAACCTAACTATTTGGTGTTGTAACATGACAATTTATATATTAAATATGATTGTGGGATTATTAATTTGAGCTCAATAAATTTTTTTAATATAACTGATATTAATCATGAATAATTTAATATATTTTATATGTTATAAGACCTAAAAATTAAATTACACAATAAATCTTTCATTGAAAATATTATCACATTTTAAATATATTGACTATTAATTAAATTTCATAATACTCATATTAATTTTTTAAAATTTTAAATATCAAATGGTATAAACAAAATTTGGTATAATAATTTTTATTGTTGAAATAATATTTTAAATATTTTATAAGGGATATTAATTAATAATTTCATAAAATACTTCATTTTTTATATGAATAGTAAAAATAAAATTTTGAAATCTTCATTATTTCAAATTAAATCATTCATTTTGTAAAAACGATGTTATTACTTTTATTAAAAAATTCATAACCTTAATCCTATTATATTTTATAAATTATTATCTTAAATAAAAAATCCATTTACCAAACAAATAATATTTATTAAAAAGACAAATATATAATGAATTCCATTAAAAAAATTAACATTTTTCCAATTTTATGTTTCAATAAACTATTGAATTTGATTTTAAATTTTTTTAAAATTTTAAAAACCATTACATTATGTTGATAGAGGATTGATTATGTAAAAATTATATCTATTATAATATTTAACTTAGTTATATTAATTCATTGAATTTTTTATTCTCAAATTTATCCACTCATTTTTATAATTAACCATAAAACCACCCTATGTAATAACACATCCCTTCAAAAATAAAAAGATATTTATATTCCCAAATAACCTCTCTTCATCCCCTTGTAATCCTTAAGGATTTTCTTGAGTAATGAAACCCTAATCTTCAAATAAGTTAAGAGTCATAGAATTGGATCCACATATGGATAAAGGTAATTTCATTTATCCCATTTAATTCATTTTTCATTCATATCATATTGAAATTATCTAATTAATACATTCTATAAAATGATATAATGATCTTTAAAATGAAAATATTCGATAAAAATGGTTTTCCCCATAAAATAACAAACTATCAATACTTCACCTCCTATTAAAAAAATGTCTCCCTGTCTGTCGGTTAATCATCAATAAAGAAATATCAAATTTTCATCATATCCTTAACCAAATGAATGGTAATAATAAATTTTTAATCTATATAAATTTACAAATATATATATTATTATTATCTATTTTTTTATAGAAATATATAATTGACCGTAAAATAAATTAGGGAATAATGTTAATATATTTTAAGTAAAACATATTATCAAATTGTTTCCCTATTTACTAATGGAATTAATAATTATAATCAATAAATAAAATTGATAAATAAATAAAAAATAATAACAACAATATTATTATATTTTTCTAATAAACTTATGATTATTATTTGATGTATTAAATTGAAATTAAATAAATATGGAATTTATTTATTGGTATTCTTAATCCAAAATATTTCTTTTGGTATATATTTTCTATAAACATATTTTTAGAATGGATATTTCTATAAGAAGTATAAAATGTATTTTTAATATTCAAGATGATTTCTTCACTAATAAAAACGTTCTTACCTTGTTAAAATAATTACCAATCTAATAACATTGATTTTTCAAATAGAAAATTAATTTTTTTGAAACAACATTCTAACTCCACGTGAGTTATTTCTTCATCAAATAATATTTAAATTTTATTCCAAATTTGAATTACCTTATTAATATGGGAACCCCAATAATCATTCCATGATTTATGATACAAAAATAATTACAATTCACATGTCTTTGCTTCGGTTATTTATTGACTATGATTTCTATTCTCAGTGTGGAACACATGATTGTGAGAAATTTATAATGTGCTGGATGGGGATAAAATTATATATTATTACAATTCATCGGTAAATATAATATATATTTATTATAATAATACATATATTTCTCAAACAAGAATTTGGAATTGTTCACAATGATGATGTTATGATTTATTAATATAGGTTATCCATTGAAATGATGATGGATTTTTTCAAACCTATTTGTTGAATTTTAAATCTAGGTTATAATGTTTCATCATTATGCATGAGTGGAATTCAATTCCATTATCAAAAAATTTCATCACGATTACGTTGATGATTCAAAAATATTAATTTTTTATGTCTATTATGATCATAAATTTTAATTTTACTCATATCCCTTATTACCCCACAAAATGATATTTTTGGTCAACTCATATAGGGATATAATTCTTCATGATACTACTCGAACTATATAAATAATAAGATAATAATAAGGATAGATAGGAAAAAATTTAAAAAAATTTCTGTTTTTTAAATAAAATTGATATATAATAATACTTCTATCAACAAACCACTCCAATTTTTCTTATATTATATCAATAATATGTTTTTTATCAATAAATAGATTTAATTTAAATTTGATGATTTTTAATTTCCATATTAACAATTCATCATGTTGATATAAAACTAATTCTATCGAAATTAATTTCATGTTAGGATGTTATTAATTAATAATAAACACGTGATTTCATATTATTTTATGATAACATGTCACAGAATACATGGGATAAATACATTTACTAATTGAAGATTTCCATGTACAAAATGAATAATTAATACCCATATTAATTAAGAAATATCATCCATAGTCACCAAAGACCATTGATGTAGAATCAGATAGCACACATCCTAATTAGGACCAAACTAACACCATAACATAAAATAAAAAATATTATTAAATTTTATAATTAATATAAAATATTATTTCATAGAAAATAATTCCTAAAATCTAATTGAGAATCATGCATAATGAAAATCTACATGAGATATTTCGATAGAAAGTGTAAAGACATGAAAATTACATTTAATATTTTTTAATTAAATGGGAATTTTACTAGTCTATGATAATTGGCGATGCGTGATTTTGAGTCTCGGTGTGCCCAGAATGAATTTCTGATCATTTGTTGGGTACCTTCATTAAATGTATGAGCAGGTTTTTCTATCTTTGGAACTGGTGCTCAGTATGAAAATCTAAGGGCACTGTTGAACTCGCAGCGCCAATTTTCTTTTATAGAGATCTTCACCATGACCGTAGTCGGTCAACAGTGGAAGATAGTTTTTGGGTTTTTTGTGAAAGAATGGATTAAATAAAAATTTTAACATTTTTATTTTATTTTTTGAAACCCCTCAACATGGGTTATGGTGATGGGGACCACCCAAGCCGAAATATCCCATGTGGATGTTTTGAGGTGGGGACCACATAAACTAAACACCATTTTGAATTTTGGGTCTGGGTCTACCATACCCCTATTAATGGGAATGAAACCTCTCAACTCTCCATTAATTCTTTCCTCCGATAAATTGGAGCCAATTCATTATGCCAACATGGAAAAATTAATTGTGCCAACAATTAATTGATCTAGCCTTTTAATTTGATAAACATAAATTAACAAGGGTGTTATTTTCACTTTTCGTGGAATTGGGAGAGAAGAACCATTTAAAGAATTATTCATTCCGATGAAGAATGTGTTCTCCAACATATAATGCACTCCCCAATGAAGAATGCCCACACCGACGAGGAACGCCGTCAACGACAATGAACAGACGATCGAGGAAATGTCGATGTCACCAATGCCCGTCTTTTCCCAATGAATTCGTCTCCTTCCTTGTGACCTACGTCAACGAATCTCTGAGGTAGGGGTTTAATTATATGTGATTATATATTCCCATTTTCATTCCTTATAAAACAAAGAAGACGGATCAACTCTCTAACTGGTTGATACACATATGATTTCCATTGCGGGTTTGGGAATAATCTTTCCGGGAGGTTGTAAGGTTAGATGTTCATCATTCATGATTTTTTTGAGCCACTTGCAACTGCTCTAACGTGAAGGGTGAAGGAAAAAAGAACATGGAATTTCCCCAACGTCATTATTTCTTGAATGGTGTGTTCTTTGAGAAGGAAGATGGTAGCTTTGTGCCATGACAATGAATGGATGTGGAGGTAGTCACATCACCAGGCGTGAAGATGGCATCGGCCCTGTGGATCATCACTGCCCAGCAACCTCGATATCGCCCCACTCCCTGATAGGCCCATGGCCCTCTGTGTAGCCACATGACCCTCTATGATGCTCGGTGCCCTCTCTTCTCCATGGCCTCACTTCCCTACAGCCCCATGTCCTCGCAGCACCGGCGGCCTCATGGCACTCGCGTCCTCGTTGCCTTCATGTCCCATGGGGCCTTGCGCTACCCTCACGGCATCTTTGGTCTCTGTGGTGTCATGCCGCCCTCAAGTCCTCTGCGCCGCCCAGCGCGGTCAGGCCAGACCCAGCTAGCTAGACCAGACCTAGACAGATGGTGGATTTGAGTATACCCAACTAGAGCATTAAATAATGATGGAGTGCGGTACGGTTGGATCGACCACGAATCCAACCGGGCCATTGGGACTAAAATGATAATAACTTACATGCTAGGCATCCGATTGATGCACCGTCGGTTGCATTGAGACCCCTATGACATTGCATACCTTTGGGTTACTTCATCATGGGACATCATGGAAGTTGCAGTGTCTAAAAGTGTCTTGAATAGAAGAACCTCATGGAGTCGAGGAACCTTAGTGCGGGAACCAAGTAGCTGGCTGTGACGGGAAGAACGAATAGTGATCCTCTGTGGGTCAGCAACGAGCGATCTTGTGATGGAAATCACATTGCGATTCTATGAGGGTCATCACCGAGTGATCCTGTGTGGGTCAATAGCAGATCCTCTTAACATAGAATGATAAATTAGTAGTAACATGTAATCATCACTATTACTATACTTATGTAATAAAGGGTGTGAGCTGAGTTCATACCTGTGTGGTACATTCCATTATGGTAAAACCTTGGTTGTATTCTTCTATGTGGCATACCTGTGTGGTATGTACCTTCATGGTATTACTTTGTGGAATATATGAGCTTTGGGATTTTGGGTTGTACATTTTGTTTTCACTTGATAGAGATAGGTATACTTGATAACATAGGTATATGTATGGGAATATTCCTATTTATTGTTGAAAACTGACTTTATACTTTGTGGTGTATGTTTTGTGTATTTTTTGAGACCATAAGGGTCTCGGGGTCCCATATGAGTATCGTTATACTCACCCCTGCACGGGCAATGCCTGGACCATGTTGTGTTTGGGGAAAATGATGGACATCATTTATCAAGGCTGAGGGTACCAGGATGAGACTGAGCCCATAGGTGGACCATACGGTGTGTCGGTATGCATAGGAGATGGGCAGACATGGAGTGATGAGGAGGCGATTTGTACCTACCCTTCATGTAGGAACCTCAGAAAACGACCCAGTAGCTGCATTCCTTTTTGTTCAGTTGTATATTTTTTCAGTTGTACTTGTACCTTTACTAGGGGGATTATATTCCAACACCTATTTACTTGTAACACTCTTTTGGGTATATAGTTTACTTGTGTTTGTATCTTAACGTGTGCTTGGTTGCGTGTGTTTAAAGGACGTAAAGAAAATTCCTTCCTAGTTTTAGGGGATATGCCTTTCAGAGCTAGACGCCAGCCCCTGTCCTATAAAATGAGAGATTGGGGTAGTCATGGCACGAGCCCCGTGATACGGGTCTTGAAAAAGTCGTATCAGAGGAGTCGATTATTCTATAGAACATAAGAATCCGATTTTTCTTTTTAAGGAAATAATGTTAAGTTTAGTGAGTGTGGTTATCAGTTTAGGGAATCCAGTGTTGTTGAGGCAGCCGACATATCCATACACCAGGACCCTGACATCTGATTTCTGACTCAGTGCATGAAAACATTGATTGTGTGAGTTTTTTCAAGAGTCTTCTTTGTAAAATCCTTGAGTCAGCTCACCAGTTATAACTTATTTACCTAGCACACCTATTTCTTTTTTAGGAGCCCTCCATGCAGACAGATAGCTTGGGATACTAATATAGAATGCACTGATATCCTTACCAAGTGATGAGGCCTCGTTGCAAATCCAACTTCTAGTAGAGGCACATGCGGAGGCACTAGTGGTACCATTACCCATTGGCCCACAGATGCTACCAGTAGCAGCAGTAGAGGGTGAATTCCACTTGATTGCGTTGCATGATTTCCAGTTTTAGAGGCCACCCATGTTCCTGGGAGATACATTCCCACATGAATCTGAGGATTGGTCGGTGGTCGTAGAGAGAGTTATTCAAATTTTATGGAAACCATATTATCTCATTGTGATCCTTGCCTCCAGCCTTATAAGGGAAGCATCATGTAGATTATGGATCTTTATTCTCAATGTTCTGGATGAGGTGACTCTTATCTGGTCAGACATAGAGAGCCATTTTTGGGAAATGATTGTCCCAACGACTCTTCGCACATTGCCTTTATAAGAGATTCTTCATCTCGAGTAGGGTTGTATGATTGTTGCTCACTACACAGTGAGGTTCACTGACCTCTCATGCTGCTCCACTGATATGGTGTCAAACCCATTTTTCATGGCCTGGACCTTCGAGCAAGGGCTCAGGTGAGTTATTAGGGATTCGATGATTTCTCTTAGCATTCCAATGTCGGTGAGGGTGTTTGAGGGAGCCCTCTTAGTAGAGTGTTTTCTTGGTGAGTTGTCACCAGCAGCGAGACCGACCACCAAACATCACATAGTGGAGTTTTCTTGTTTCTAGCATCATACATATGTCATAGAGGTCCATGAAGAGACAACCTACAGTTGGACGACTGTAGGATTCATCGTCGGTTGTGCGGGGCACCCGAGGTAGAGCCAATCATGCTAGAAACGGGTAACTTTACGCAGGCGGCATGGAGGGTCATATGGCTCGTCACTATCCAAACCACCATACTAATGACAAGAAGACGATTGAAGAGCCACATTATCAGAGACAGAGGATTGATTGAGGAGGACTATAGGGAGCATGCATATGTTTTAGAGGAGATGGTCGGGAAGCTAGTAGAGAGTGACAATTAGAGGTGTTACAACCACCACCACCAGGTGATCCACCCTGGCCACAAGGAGAAGGAGGATTGGGTCAAGGTCATCTCTATGCAGCTGAGGTCTAAAATCACGACGCTCCATAGATGATATAAGATATGATCTGTGTCTACTCCACCATAGATTCAGTACAAATAGACATAGGTTCCAATCATTCATTTATTTCCACGTCCCTCGTTCTAATCTCGTATATTATGATAGAGTCATTGGATCGATCCTTAAGAATAGATACTCTTACGGGAGAAGATTAGATGATTACGCACTTGTACCAGCAGTGCGAGATTACTCTAGGAGGCGAGAACATCGGCATGGATCTCATAGTAGCCACATCGAGGCCTTACGAGGTCATCTTGGGTATGGACTGGTTATCTACATTTTAAGCTTAGATTGACTGTATTTGGTGCAATGTGCGGTGTTTCAGCACAGATGGGACTAGGTTTACCTTCACCGGCAAGAAGGGAGCCTTTGCAAAATTGGATGGACATAACCTGAGGAGTGTGTAGCCAATCACTAATCATTTGGCTAGCCTTACCCTCAAAGAAGTTAATGTGGAGAGTCTGAGTTATCTTGTAGTGGTGGTTTAGTATGCAGATGTCTTCTCTAACGATGTTTCGGGTCTACCTCCATATAGAAAGGTGGACTTTTACATAGACATGTACCCCAAGATGACACTGATATCTACACCAGTGTATTGGATGGCTCTTGCAGAACTTCATGAGCTGCGGGTACAGCTACAGGACTTACAGGGGAAAGGGTTCTTTCAGCCCCGTGTTTCTCCTTGGGAAACCCAGATTTTGTTTACCAAAAAGGCTGATGGGAGCTTGAGACTTTGTGTTGACTATCGGCACCTGAAACAAGTGACCTTGAAAAACAAGTACCCACTCCTGAGGATTGACGACCTCTTTGATTAGCTGATGGGAGCTCGGTGGTTCATGAAGACAGCCTTAAGATCATGATATCATCACCTTAGAGTATTAGTCGAGGATGTGAAGAAGATAGATTTCAGATGTCGGTATTACCATGATGTGTTCTTTATTATGCCATTCGGCTTGACCAATGCTCCAGTAGTGTTAACCGGACTCATTAACAGGATCGTTTAGAAATACTTTGATTTCTTTGTAGTAGTCTTTATCAACAAAATTCTGATCTACTCGACTACTGATGAGGATCATGCCTATCATTTGCAGGTAGTACTTGAGACACTCAGGGAGCAACATATTTATGGTAAACTCTTGATGATCCAGTTCTATATCTAAGACATTTCACTTTCTGGGACATGTCATATCGGAGGTTGAGGAATCGGTGGATCCAGAAAATATTGAGGTGTTAATTTCTCGGAAAACACCCATGAATGTGACGGAGGTATGATGTTTTCTAGGATTGGATTGATACTTCCAGAGGATTGTCCATGGTTTCTCTAGAGTTGCATCACTTTTATCATCATGGATGAAGAAGGGTCAATCCTTCGTGTGGTCGGAGAGATGCCAGCAGGGTTTTCATGAGCTGAGGCGTCGGCTGACTAGTTCCACCATGTTGAGGCTATTGGAGGAGGGCGTAGGGTATGTAGTTTACTGTGACATATCATTGACCACACTCAGATGTGTCCTAATTCAAGAGTGAGAAGTGATCGCATATGGTTCTCGGAAGCTGAGATAGGATGAGTCGAACTACGCTACCCATGACCTAGATTTAGCAGCAGTGGTCTTCGCCTTGAAGACCTGACGACATTACATGATGGGTGAATGTTTTACAGTTTACTATGATCACATGATTTTCATGAATATCTTCTCTCAGAAGGACCTAATCCCAATACAGAGACGTTGTCTTTAGTTCCTCTAGGATTATGAATTCGAAATTTTCTATACTCATGGTAAGGGGAACTTTGAAGCAGATGCACTCTGCCGGAGGTCTGGTATAAAGTGGTTAGGCGAGGTGACGGAGCAGCTGGCCACATTGAAGATATTCTTCATGGGTCGATATGGAGCAGTTTTTCTTCAGTCTCGTACAGCCACTACCCCACTTCTTCAGGGAGACAGTGAAGCGCAACTCGGGGATACTGACCGCAAGGCTCAACATGACCAGATATCCATAGGTTAGCCACCAGATGGATTTTCTGAAGGTGGGGAGCATGTCATCCCCTTTAGAGGACCTACCATGGTATCAGTGTCACTTCAAGAAGAACTAATGAGGGTGTTTCACACATCTCCTCTAGAGGTACATATAGAAGGGGAAAAGATGTTCCAAGAGCTCTGATAATAGCACTGGTGACCAGGAATGATGAATATACTTGCAGCGTTTTTCTCTCAGTGCCTCACTTGTCGGCATGTGAAGGCGAAACATCAGGTACCAGTCATCATGGTTCTACCTTTAGAGGTCCCAGAGTGGAAGTGGGATGGGATATCCATGGACATCAGGACATGACTTCAACATCAATTTTGAGGTCATGATTGGATTTGGGTGATCGTCAAATGACTAACCAAATCAACCCACTTCATAGTGATCATAGAGTAGGGTTTAGTAGAGAGAGTGGGGACTCTTCTATTTGTAAGAGAATGTGAACCTACATGGAGTAGCCACAAATATTGTCTCCAATCGTGATACATGTTTTACTTCTAGGAAATGGACGGGGTTGTAGGAGGATTTTAGGATAGGGCTACATTTGAGTACCTCCATCCATCCTCAGATGGATGGTCAGATTGAGTGAACCATTCAGACCCACGGGGACATGATATGTGCTTTCATCCTCGACTTCATTAATAGCTAGGAGGATCACTTTCCTTTGGTGGAGTTTTCATAAAACAAAAACTATCACTCCACCATAGGGATCGCACCTTTCAAGGACTTGTACGAGAGACCTTTCAGATCACCTTTGTGCTAGACTAACCTACGGGAGTCTGCACTGGTGGGACCAGTGATGCTACAGGATTCCACAAAGAAAGTGCAGATCAACCAAGAGCAGCTGAACACTACACAGAGTATGCAGAAGTCTTATGCCGATAGGAGACGAATACCTCTAGATATCAAGGATGATGATCACATCATTCTATGAGTCTCACCGTAATGAGGATTGCGGAGATTTGGCCGAGGAGACAAGTTATATCAGAGATTCATCAGAACATTTTAAGTCCTCAACAGAGTTGGAATGGTGGCATACCTCTTAGCTCTTCCACCTTAGTTTTACTGGGTGCACGACGTCTTCCATGTATCCCAATAGAGGGTATATGTCCATGACTCATCTCATATCATCAACCACGATGAGCTGGACATTGACGATGGGGTAACGTTTTCAATGGTTCCCGTTGAGATTGAGGATCGACATGAGCGGGTCCTTCATGGGTAGTTGATACCTCTGATGCGTGATCGCTGGCGGCACTGTAACCTCCAAGAGACCATCACCTCTACCATAGTGGGTCGAGAGTGAAATATAGTTTTTTTGTTTATTGTGAAAGAATGAAATAAATAAATATTTTTTAATTTTTATTTTATTTGTTGAAACCCGTCAACATGGGATATGGTGGTGGGTACACCCGAGCCTAAACCTCCCATGTGTATGTTTTGGAGGTGGGGACCACCTAAACTAACCCCCATTTTAAATTTAGGTTCAGGGACCACCCAACCCCTCTAAATGGGGGAGAAACATCTAAAATACCCATTAATCCTTTCCTCCAATAAATTGGAGCCAATTAATTGTGCCAACATGGTACAATTAATTGTCCCAACAATTAATTGTGCCATACATTTAATTTTATAAACATAAATTAACAAGGGGGTTATTTTCACTTTTGGGGGAATTGGGAGTGAATAACCTTTTGAGGGATTATTATCTCTAATGAAGAATGTGTTCTCCGATGAAGAATGTGCTCCCCAACAAAGAATGCTCATGAAGACGAGGAATGCCTTCCACGACAATGAACCGACGATCGAGGAAACACTGACGTCACCAATGTCCATCTATTCCCAACTAGTTTGTTTCATTCTTCATGACCTCTATCGACAAATCTCTGAGATTGGAGTTAAATTTTGTTTGATTATATATTTTGTTGAGCCGCTTGCTAAATCTCTAATGTTGAGGGTGAGGTCCATACAAACATGGCCTAACCCCTCTTTCATTATTATTTAATTTTGTGTTCTTTGCGATTAAAGAAGGTGGATATGTGCCAGGGCGACGAATAGTTGCAGCGACCGACACGTCACCAGTCGCATTGAAGGTGATGAACCTATGGTTCCTCACTGCCTTGTGGCCTATTCACCACCCTACTTCCTCGCTGATATGCGGCCCACCGCTATGCCCTGAGGTGTCCCGCCCTATGCCCCTCTTCACCACCTCGTGGCCCTCCCTGCTGCCTCATGGCCCAACGTGCCGCCCCAAACCCCTACTTGATGCCCAGCTGCCTCACTGCCCCGCAACCCTCTGTGCCGTCCTACGGCCTCGCCGTCGCGCATCCCTCTACGCTGCCCTGCGGCCTCATCACCCTCATAGACTCATCACCCCACGGACTCACAACCCATGTGGCCTTGCCGCCCTAATGCCTTGTGGCCCCCACGGCCTTGCGTCCTTCGTGGCCCTCGCGGCCTCGCGCCACCCTCACAGCCTCCGCAGCCCACACAGAAACACACCACCCATGTGCCCTCTGCACCGCCCAGTGTAGTCGGGAGATACCCAACAGCCTAAGCCGAACCCAGTCTCCCAAACCAGACCCATCGGGTAGGGTCGACCCTAATCGGGTCGGGTCGAGTCGACCTATAGAGAGTCGGGCTGGGTTGGTCTGACAGGGTTAGAGCAGACCTGGCCCAACTACAAACTTTTTGCTCTTTCGGCCATATCTTTGGCACTCGTCCTCCATTTAATAAACCATTAGCAGTGATGGAAACCTTGGTGTGAGATGGTACCATTGTGTATACCATACTGTAGATTTGGATAAAGATGGAGTACAGTCGGGTTGGATCGAGCATGAGTACAACTGGGCCCTCAGGACTATAATGTTAATAACTAACAGACTGGGTGTCTGATTGAATCACCGTCTATTGAGTTGACACCCCTAATATGTGGCATTCCTTTGGGTTTTTTCTTCATGGGATTTCATGGTAGTTGATGTATTAACCAGTGGCTTGAGAATATGACAGTCATGGAGAAGAGTAAGCTTAGTGCGGGAACCCAGTAGCCGGCTATGATGTAAATAATTAATAGTGATCATGTGTGGGTCACCACCTAGAGAACCTGTGTGGGTCAGCACCGAGCAATCATTTGTGGGTCAGCATCAAGTGACCCTATGTGGGGCAGCACCTAGCGATCCTATGTGGGTCAGCACCGACAAATCTTGTGTGGTTCATAAGTAGAGCCTCTTAACAGAGTAAGATGATTTTTTTGTCACATCTAATCATCTCTACTATTGTACATAAGTTATACATACTGTGAGATTAGTTTGTACCAGTTTGGTACTTTCTTTCATGGTAATAGTTTGGTGGAATTTTTGTGTGTGGAATACATGTGTGGTACTCACCTTCGTGGTATTCTTTCCTTTGTGGAACGGTGGAGCTTTGGGATTTTGGGTTGGACCCTATGATTCCTCTTGATTGAGATGGGTATACATGTTAACTTATGAATATGTATGGGAATATTCCTAAGTAGGGTTTACAGCTGACTTTATACATTGTGGTATAGCCTTTTTGGATTTTTTTGAGAAATTGAGGGTCTAAGGGTCCCAACTGAGTATCGTTATACTCACCCATGCACGGGATATTCCCGCACCTTGTTGTGTTTGGTGAAGGCGATGGACAACACTGGCCGAAGAAGAGGTTAAAAAGACTAGAAAGGTTCCAGAGGTGGATCATATGGCATGCCAATATGAAGAGAAGACTGGTGGATGTGGAGTGCTGAGGAGTCGATCTGTACCTACCCTTCAGGTAGGAACATTGGAGGAAGACCCAATAGTTGAATTCCTTTTTCTTCAGTTTTACATGCAACATTACTCTTGGTGTGGAATTCTGACCCCTATTTACATTCCGCACTCTTTTCTCTATACAATTTAAATGTGGCCGTACCTTATTATATGCTTGCTTACGTGAGTTTAGAAGTTTTAAGGGCAATGACTTCTAGGTTTTAGGGGATTCACGTTTCGGTGAAAGTCGCTTGCCCCTGGCGTATCGATGGGGAGCTTGGGGTAGTCATGGCCCAAGGCCCGTTGGATGGGTCATCATAGGAACTAGTGGGATTCATCTAAAAATTTGACACACAATCACCATATAATTATTAACCTTGATAATATTAATCTTCCTAAAATTTCATGAAAACCCTAATATAATCCACTGTGAAACACGTCTTACTTAAATATCTTACGACATTGTGAACAAAATTACCTGTAGAATACATTATTAATAAAAATCATCATTAATTTATATTTATTTCATCATTCTGTAGTTGAATCATCCAAATAACCTTTCTTCAAACCACAATAAAATCAATGTAAATAGAAATGAATAAATAGGATGATGACTTGAGATAAAAATACAAGATATCATTATTCAAAAAAACTGGAAATAATTCCCTTACATGGGTGATAGGGATTATAATAAGGGGGATAACTAAATTTTACTCTAAATAGAACCACATTCATATGAAATTATTGGGATATGGTTTTTGATCTCCAAAAATTAATACACTCTCATTATGTTCTTCGATTTTTTGGTAGTTTAGAGATAGATTAGAGTTGTCAGTGAGGTTAAATATTGTTTTATTTCCTCTTAGAGGATACATATTACATGTTTCAGGGCGTTGAGTTGTGAATTTAGACATTTGATTAGGGTCATGAGTGTGGGTTAGGCCTTTAGCACCATGGTAATTTAGATGATTAAAATAGTGTTTTTCTATGGGTGTTAGGGTGCACTATATTGAGTGAATCAACCTATATGGTTTGTTATAAGAACTATTTCCTTAAAAGAGATTTACAGTTATCTATTCCATGTAATATATTACCATATTTTATTGTATCTTGAATGAGTTTTTGTATGGTGTTTCAAGTGAATTTGGAGGATTTTGAATGTTTTTGAAGAAAAAAGGGTTGTGCGTGAAACACACATGGTTTTACCAAACAATATGGCTACCTAGAAAATGATAAATTAAAAAATAGAGAGAAATTATATTATTGGAATAATTTATTTCAATCCATTCCACCTCATAGTAGAAATTGATAACCCATATGAAGAGGTAGATGATTAAGGAGATATTTTTTGGGAAATTGTGAGTCACTGCCTAAGAATCCATGCATGTATAAATAGATTCTATGAAAAAAACTAAAACACATGAACACATTTTAATTAATCCATATTCATCATGAATCAACCAAAATTATTTTCTCAACCTTTAATATCTAAAAAATATATTTCAAGCCTCCCTAAAATCCTTTTATGATGAATAGATAATTCCATTGAAGGAACTTAACCTATCCTGGTATCTAATATGTGAAAATATATATTCCTCCCATAATATTTCCTCATTTTAAATGAATATGAATTTTTTTTATCCATATTAATTGTTATAGACCTACTTTTCAAGGGTTATGATCTATTTTATATGGATGATTGGTTTTGGGTTTTAGATATTTATCAACATTGTGATCCCAGTGGTTCTGCATCAAATATGGGCATTACATTAGGCGAACATTCCTAAAAAACTAAAGGGTAAGTGGAATAATTTTAGATTCATATTTTATTTCATGGGAATTACATGTTTTTAATTGTTCAATTTAATTTGAACAAATTTTAAAATAAATATTAAATTGAGTTAATTAATTTTAAATTTAATTAATGGATTGTGGGAAATGGTGGAATAAAGTGTTAATGAAAATGTTGGAAATCATGGTTATGTAAATGAAAAATTATTTGGAATATAATATTGAAAGAAATTTTTTATTTAAATTGTCATTATGATTTAAATTTATGGGTAAATTAATATTCTAATTAAATTTTGGTAAATGAATTAATTGTGAAATGCCCAAATTATTTTGATCGGATTCTTGTTCTGAACCGTGATAGTTTTTCTAAATTGAAAATTTTAACTATTATGTGAATAATTTTTTAGTGAATTAATGATTATTATACATCATAAATATAAAATATGTTACATATTTTATTGATTACTAAAGTTGATTTGGGGTGAGAACAGAAGGTCTAAATTAACATGGATTTTTAGACATGGAATTATAGATACCAAATTCATTCAAGTGAATCAGAGAGTATGTAAAAGGTATATTCAAATGACCACAAGAACTGGGAAAATAATAGAGGAAATAAATACCCACAAGGATCTAGAACTGATGTTCTAGGAACATCATATTGGCATTGCACAATTGTTCAATGTTTTGTGATATGAATGTGGAAATGATTTGATTAATGATAACCACATATATAATGGAATTTTATATGACATTAGGGATGATTTAAACTCATGTGTGAGCCAATGAAGATATATATGATTGAAGATTCATATTGATCCTTAGTATTTTTGTGGTTAAATAATAAAATATTTGAATATTTAGACAATATAATTTATCACTTGAACATTATTAATTATATAAAATAAAACAAAATTATTTACTAGATATTTTTTAAGAAATAGTATTTGAAATCCTACTAATAATTACTCACACCCTACATTGGATGTCTAAAAAACAACAAAAAATGATTCATGTTTCGAAGAATGGATAATGTTACGTGATCAATGGTATATGGATGAGTTGGAATAGGGCCGGAATGAGGCATCCAAATATGATTTTTGATCCCTCATGGGATATTTCAATGCGTATTTATTTCAGGTCTTACATACTGAATATTGACATATATATGATTTCAAATATCTACTATTTTAGTTTTCATATTTTTTTCTTGTGTTTTATAATATATTTCTAGTCTATATTGGTTATTGTATTATTCTAGTTGTTTTTGTATCATTTTTTCGTATTTATTTATATTAATTATTGTGACACTTTTATGAAGAGGGAATATTATATCCATATTATATAATTAAACCTCAATATTATTCATAATCCTACGGTGTATGAGGAGGTGTGACTGGGGTCATGTGACCAACAATATTAGGGAACATATTTGTAACACCCATATTTGGACATTACAAAGTTGTATTAGAGGGGTTTACTTTTCAATCCTATTGTCATAATAATTTTAAATGGTAGAAAATTGACTTTCAGTAGATTGTACATGGTCATGATAAAATTATTGGTTGTAGATATAATTTTTATAATGGTTTAATCAATGTTCAATGGGTGGGATTGAAATTATTTATATTTTCGGATTTATATAGATATTATTTCCTCTCATGTGATGAAATTTTTCTGTAATGTAAAGTATTATTTTTGTTATTTTTTTACTCTATGAAGTAGTATGTCATTATTTTTTTGTATGAATGAATAATTATAAGAACTAATGAATTTATATTTAAAATGGATCCTTGTTTTTCATAAAATGAAATGTCTATTTTGGAATTTTTTTAAATGAATTTTATTTTCAATAATTGTATCATTTAAATGAAAAGGTGACTAATGTGAAATTTCTATGTGTAAATGTTGGTTAATATGGTAAATATAGTCGGAAAGTTGGTATATCATGTGTAAAATTAAATATATTATAAATTTTTATACTTAGATTACAATGATTTATATGATGGATGGTAATGTGTAGTGATTGTTCCATAGTTTTGACCACTGTGGTGGGGTATTAGGGATGAAATGTTATGGAATTATGTCAATAATTTTTACTTTTGTGTGTTAATGTTGTGTAATGGGTCTTAAGAGGATTTTTTGGAAATTTATAGATTTTAATCCATGATGATTCTTCTTGATAGGATTATTGGAAGATATGTATAGTTCACCTCTGTTTTCATACATTATCATTACATACCTTTTACGAAGTATGTAAAAAAGTACAAAACTAGACTCCCCAAGACCATAGTAGTATATTGAAATTTGAATGATTGAAACATAAACACTAATACATATATAAGCTACATTATCTCCCAACTATTTCATCAGGAATGAAACCCTTATCAGAAACATCAAAAATAATACATATCATCATTACATGTTGAAAGAAACAAAAAAAGGGGTGAGATAAATTTCTCATTAATGGTAAACATGGTTGATATGTATGAATAATCATGAGCATGTGGTGACAAGAACATATTCATGAAAAAATATGATCATATCAGGAATATCAAATATCTAATTCCATGGCCCTAGTTACCCAGATTCATTGCATTATTACATAACATTAGCAGGATATAAGGAATCATGTCCCGAATGACCGATCAATTTAGTTGCCTTGGAAGTACTAGATATATTCATAAATTTTACATTACATCACGAAATAAAATCATCACAAAAAATTTGTCCCTTTTTAAGACACTTATATCTTTATCCTATCCCTATAGGTCTACCCCAAATTACTTCTTCACATCCTGGGAAGAAAATTCATAGAAATGTGTGAGATCAGATGCTCAGTAAGAATTACAATTTACTGGAAACATTTATAAATAAGCATAATCATAAAAAGAAATGTATTATAATAAATCAAAAGCCTATTAAAATTATTATTGAGCATAATATGGAAATGATAAAATAATATAATTTCATTTAATTATTCGCATGCATATTCTAATGGTCGAATAGTCACATGCAATTTCAATAGCCATAGTCATAATGATGGAACACATAATCCCAGACTTCACAACCACATAGTCAAGGCCATATGCCAAGACTAAAAATAATAATTTATCAAGTCTTTGTTTCAAGAAACTGCTATGTCTCATGAGACCTACCAATTAATTGAGGAGCTATACCAGGATCCACATGTCACATAATTAGTCCAATGCATTCCTCATATGGAAAGGTTTCAACATCACTGAAACATTTGTATAAAAACTAGCTTAAAAAATGCCAATACATTATTCATAAACCATGAATGGTGTAAAAATAACATATCAATTGTAAAAAATATCTCAAAACCTTCAATACAATATAAAGGTTTTGTATCAAAAAAAATAAACTTCAAAAAATCTTAAAATCAATCAAAAGATGCTGACATCGTTGAAATCAAACCGTTTTTATAGAAATATCTATTTCTATTTTGAAATAATTTATAAGTATATAATTATAAAAAAACATTTATTTTTAAAATATTATTATATGTTTTTATGGGATGCTTTTATGATGTTATAATGGTATAAAATAGCCACACCCAATACATAAGATAAAAAAAGACATTCTTACCTTGATTTTGTTGAAAAGGTCATAAGGTTACTTGTTTTGAAATCGACGGAAACATACATTTCAAAATATTTATGGTCAAAAAATGGTATAAATTAATTTAAACCATAGTATATTAAAGATTGAATATTTTTTAATTACATTTTTAGGAAACCATTATTGTGAATGATAAAGAGGTCACAGTAGATGCCTACATAAAAACTACATCAGATAATAAAGAGATTGTGAAATTAACCCTTACCATGTACTTTTCCTTAGTCGATGGTATGTTAACCTCTTGTATAATAGTAAATACACTAATATTAATTTATAAAAGAACTATATAAATAAATATGATATCATATATAAACTTATAATATTACTTTGTTAATAATATTTTAGTAGTATCATCATTTGGGGTGTTAACTGATTCATTTCCTTTATATGATTGGTTATGTAATCCATGTTTGTTATGTGTAAGATGTATTTGATTCATATAAAGAATAATATTATGTTCATAAAAAATATTTTTAATCATATGTTTGATGTTATTATTGAATGATTTTGATGGAGAATGAATCTCATCGCGTTTGTTGGTATGGTAATCCGTACATACGCATGAGCGACAATATCATTTTATTGTTGGAAAAATCATATGTAATGTGATATTATATAATATATAAATAATTATTAACTTTTTATATTTATTATTTACATCAGTTATATGCCTTATTTTACACATCTAATAAATGATGTCTTTGAATAAAAAATTACACCACGACTTGGAGACGGTAATCAGTATGTACGCACATATGTTGACTTTTTCATTTATAGGATCTATTGAATAATGAATATGGTTGTACCATTTTTTTAAAAAATTTACAGTATATATAATATTCTAGAGTTATTATTTTATAATGGAAACAAAAATAAAATAATAATTGGAAGAAGAAAATAGTTTGAACGTGGTGATGAAATATTTACCACTTCTTTGTGTTCTTCCTTTTGATTTATCAATACATAAGCTATATTTCTAACCTAAGGAAGGCCTCTATAATGAAGGGAGGAATTTTGGGAGGATATTTGTGTAGGGTTCTGCCGAGAAAAAAGGCTCTGGACGTGTGAAATTAATAAAACGGGAAGTCGCCTTTTATAAGAGAAGAGAGGCTCACTTTTGGGAAAGCTTGAAATGTTTTTATTAATGAAATCATTTTTGGATTATAATGGATTTAAAATAAATTAATTAATTTATAAGGTGGGTATAAGTCTAAAACCTCTCATCCAATTGGTTTTAGACAGGTTTAGGTCATCATATTATCCTTATTTTTTAGATTTAGCTCGTAGTTAAATAGTTTGACATTTACCATGTCTCATTGTATTTTTATATTATATGGTTAATAAAAATACTTGTACAAGACAAGAGAACACCATGATTTTAATTATTAATATATATAACCTTATATAATTCTATTGGCCGATCCTCAGATATTTATGAAAATTATATCAATTAATAATATATTTGTTTTTTTAAACTCAATTATGTCAATTTTGCCAATATTTGTTATTTTAAATTTTTCAAAACTATATAAATATTTTCACTTGAAAAAAAATTTATCTAACCTAACCTAACATGTCATATTAACCTATAAAACTAGTTTAATTCATCATAAGTTTCAATTTACATTTATTTTAATATTTATAATATAATTTTTTTTAATATTTCATTAAAAATTTAATTATTTCATTATCATTGTGTCATAAATAAATTAAATTATATAATTTAATAAAATTATAAATAATAAACCATTATGTAGGAAATATTTCTATATTTCTTATGATTTTTAATAGTTTAATTTATATTACGTGTCACCCGATATTAATAATGGTTTAGTTATTAAACATTGAATTTATGTTTTTTAACTCTTCTTTAAATAATATAATAATAAATACCTAATCTAATCCATATAGACCAAAAGGGATCATATTGTATTCACAAGGTAGTTTTTTGTTGATTTATACTTATTCAATAAAATTATGACATGTGTTAAGGTAATTATGATATCATTTTTACCCATAATTACCCTGTTTACTTTTATCTGTTATATATTAATGTCAAAAGATACTATTCACTAAAAAGTACATTCATCATATTGAAAAAAATTGTACATACTAATATTAACTATTTATTAGATTTTTTTTATATTCAACTCACAGATGTGGTAAAATTATGTTTTATTCAAATTTGTTAATGCTCCAAGGAGGTGGGTAAAATTCGGTAAAAAATTCGATAAAATTTTATATATCGAAACTTATTATAAAATTAATACAATGGATTAAATTGAACATATATAGATATTATGTATCAATTTTTTCCTAAAATATATTAAAATAAATTAAATAATTTTTAAATAAAATGTTGGTTTTAACCAAAAACACATTATTTTTCAGAATTCATTAAAAATTGAATGTTTTCATAATAATACCAATAATTCACCATAATATAATATCGATATTCTAAATCAAAAAATGAATTCCATTATGAACGATATAATTTATAAAATATAAAAATGTGGGAATTACATTTCATAATGGCTTATTTAAATTTTCTCTGTGTGATAGAAACATGAAGTTTCGTACAAAGCAAGCTATAGCATTATTCAAAGGGAAACACATCGTGGATGATTGGTGTGTTACATTCTTCCCGACATCATATAATTTGGTGCTAGAAATATCTATAATACTTCCACATAAAAAGTTTCAGGTGGTTCATCATCATAACTTGTTCTGCTTCCCATGTTGCCTCTTCCAACTTATGTTATTTCCATAGAACTTTTTCCAGACGAGTCATCCTGCTTCTCAGAATTTGTTCTATTGTATCAAAAACATTGACAGGATCTTCACAATAAGACACATTAGGTTCCAGTTCAATTTTCTCATAGGCAAGTATATGTTTTGGGTCAGGTATGTATTTTCTCAATAGTGATATTTGGTACACATCATGAACTTTGGAGAGACTTGGAGGAATTAACAAACGATAAGCTACAACTATAATTTGTTCTAGAATTTTGAAAGTTCTGATGTACCTGTGACTCAATTTACCATTTTTAACTAAACATATAACACGATTTCATGGAGATACCTTAAAAAAACATGATCTCACACTTGAAATTACAAATCCTTCCTTCAGTTATCGACAAAGCTTTTTTGCCTACATTGAGATTCTTTGATTTGGGTTTGGATAACCTTCTCATTTTCAATTATTTCCTTAACAATATTTGGGCCTATGAGTTTCTTTTCACAAAAATCATCCCAACAAGTTGGTGTGTGACATCCCTTTCCATATAACCCTTCATATGGTGACATATGAATACTTGAAAGGAATCTATTTTTATAGGAAAATTGTACTATATATAAATATTGATACCACATATTTTGAAAGTAATGTGAGAAAGATCTCAACATTTCTTCTATGTTTTGAATAGTCCGTTGTAATTTTCCATCAGATTGAGGTTTGTAGGGAGTGCTCAAATGATGTTTAGTATCCAGGGCCTTCTGATTGCATTTCCAGAATCATGATGTAAAATGGGGATCATGATCAGAAACAATCAATAGGGGTACTGCATGAAGTATTACAACTTCATTAATATATAGTATTTCCATTCTTTGAAGTGGTAAATCTTCTCCAATAGCATAAAATATTTCTCAATTGGTAAGACGATAAAAAATGAACCATATTGCATCATTCCTTCTTGGATTCATTGGTAGCCCCATCAAAAAGTCCATTATAATATTATCCCATTCTAACTCAGGTATGGGAAGGGGTTTCATGACTCCTCCGGGTTGTTTCCTTCCGGCATTCACCAGTTGACTAACCATACATCTAAAAACAAAATAAAAAATCTACCTCTTCATGTTTTCCCACCAAAAATGTCCTTCAAAATCTTTTTACATCAAAGTGCTACCAGGGTGAATGGAGGACTTGGAGCAATGAGCCTCATCCAACAATCCCATTTTTATATCAGGTATAACAGGAACATAAAGACTCTTCCTAAATTTTAATATTCCATATATATATAAAAATTAGATCAATCTACCATTGTTTACAACTTTAATTTTCTATTGAAATTCATTATCATCAGTCTATGAAATTTTTATCCATTCTTGTAAAGATTGTTTGGAAACCAATTGAAAAAAAATTATTTTTCCACCTTCCATGGTTTTTCCCATATCCATCTATACTAGATCCATGAAAATAAGATCTTTTAAACTCTCAACTTGTTCAATACTTTATGATCTTTTCTTCTCAAGGAATCTGACACATTCTTTTCCCTCTTCGTGTAGTAGTGTATAGTGAAATTTTAATCATTGAGTAGTTCAAGATATCTCTATTTCATCATGTTGAGTTTTTTGTGAGAAAATATACATAAAACTCTTGTGATTAGTATAAATCTCTCATTTTTCACCATAGAGATAGTGTCTCGATATCATCCAATAAAATACTACAATTGTTAACTCAATATCATGAATGGGATAGTTTTTCTCATAAATTCTTAGTTAGCATGATGCATTGCAATAATTCTAACATTCTTCATGAGGACACAACCACATCCTTTATTTGAAGCATCTCTATAAATAAGAAACTCATTGTTCCCTGATGGTAGTTTCAATATAATATAATTAAATAATATTCCCTTTCATTCTTTAGAAAATTCTTCACACACTTTTTTCCAAAAAAATTTAACCTCTTTACATGTGATCATGGTTAATGGGCTAGCCAATTGATCAAAATTTTGGAAAAAATGCCGATAATAACCTGTTGACCTAATAAAACTGCATAACACAGTTATACTCATTGGTTCTAGCCAATCTTGGTCTTCCATTTTCATAAAAGGATCAATACAGATTCCATCCATAGATAAAATATGGTGATGAAATGAAATATTCTAAATCCATAATTCATAGTTGCTAAACATCCCATTTAATTCATTTTATCTATGAGTAATTAGAATAATGAGAATTTTATTTTAGTGATCTTCATAGCCTTTTGAGTATACTAAGATATCATTAATAAATACCTCTACAATGTCATCATGTTATTTCTTGAAAACACTTTTCATTAGATCCATGAAAATAGAGGGTGCATTTTTCATCCCAAAAGGCATTACTGTAATCTTATAATGCACGTACCTAGTTTGAAATGTTGTTTTCAGAATGTATTCCTACTTCACACACATATGATCATATCCAGGTCTAATTCTAATCGTTGAAAAATATTGAGCTCCATGAATTTGGTCGAATAAATCATCAATGCGAGGTAGGAGATACTTCTTCATTATTTTTATAGAATTGATCTCCCTGTAGTCAATGCATAACCTCATAGATAAATATTAATTTTTAACAAAAAGGATAGGGGCTCTACATGGACAAACAATATGGAGAATAAATTCGTTATTACTCAATTCTTCTATTTGTTTAATTAGTTCCACAAATTCAACAGTGTCCATTTTATAACGGGTCTTTGATATGGTCCTTGAACCGGTAATTAAATCAATGTAAACCCCAATTTCTCTTTCAGGAGGATGTCTAGGTAAATCCTCTGGAAACACATCAACATATTCTTGCACAATATGTACGCCCTCTATTCGAACATTCTTTTCCTCACCCATAATTATATCATTCTCATTCTCCCCAATAATTGAATTTAGTAGATATGTTGAGGATGGATCTAGATAATAATCAAGTGGTGACTTTTCTATTTTAAAGATAATGTACTTTTTATCATCATCGAAAATTATAACCTCCTTCCTCTAATAATAAATTTTTACATCATGGCCTGAAATCCAATCCATACCAAGGATTAAATAAAATTCAATCATGGGTATGACAATGCGATCAGTAGATAATTAAGATTTATATACCCTAATGGGAACTGATAAACAAAACATGGTTGCGTTTATACGTCCCTTAGGTGTTTTCACTATCAACTCCCTTGTTATGTAAATTTGAAAATGTCTAGATTAATTAAAAAACTGGGAATATAAAAACTAATGTGATGATCCAGAGTCAAATAAATCATTTTCTAAACATGAAGAAAAACATTAAATTACCTTCCACCATGTCTTTCGGAGCTTCAACCTCTATAGAAAAGATTGCATAATCTTGGACTCACTCTCATGGCCTTTCTTGAGGAACATTTTCATGGCACATAGGAAATTAATTTTTATAATGCTTATTTTCTATACAATTGTAGTATTCAACATCCTCATTATTCCACATGCAATCACGATCTTGGTGGCCTTCTTTACCACAATAGTAACTAACTCCTATTCCATTTAGGCAAGCACAAAGGTGTTTCTTCCTACATTTACCGCAGGATGGATATTCAACTTTTCCCTTATTTCCCTAATTTCCATTTCTAGAGTGTTAAAAAGATCTCTTATTGTCATACTTTTCATTATAGTTTTAAGGCATAGAGAATTATTTTTATTTCATGATAACACATGAGATAGTATTATCCTATGTTAAGAAGGATTGTGAGACTGATTCTTATAGAGAAATGGTTTTAACCCTTAAAAAAATTGATCAATATTACTCCTTGGGTTACATATATAATCTGCAGCATGACTTTCTATCATTTTAAAGTTAGCCTCACATTTTGAGACATTCTCATCCTATTTTTTTCCTCAGACTCAGAAATTTCATTTCCATATTCTATTAACGATCATGAAAAAATTATTCTTTTATGAAAATATATTTAAACATAGTTCATTCTATATATGATACTTTATAATCTTTCTTTTTTTTGAATAAATGACCAAAATTTATCTACATCTCCTGTGAGGCGATAAACTTCCATGAATACATTTTCACATTTGCTACTCCCCAAATCGTGAAATATTTCCTTTGAGTAATTTATCCATTGCTCACCTACTAATGTATTTGTACTCCCATTGAATATTGGTGGTAGTTTCCTCATGAGGAAATATAACATTGATCCTCTGCATTGTGGATCTGGGTGCTCTATATGGGTAAGGTTATTATTCATAACCTTAGTAATTTGTCCCACTATGGTGATAAGATGATCAACACCAGTTGCCTCACCAGCTCCACTATAATTATATAGTGTAGGAGGTAAACCCCTGCATGGATTTCCTACATCGGTATGGTACCAATTCCTTCCACTAGGTGACATTTCTAAATAATGACATACACTAGATTTGTTTATAAATTGCAGTACATAATTCTAAACATATAAAACACTTAACATAAATTGAACAATTAATAGATACAATCAATAATCAGAAAATTGTTTTATTTAAGGATATATATACTCATAAACCCTTCATAATAGTTTGTAATTAAAATGATAATTATCCTAAGAAAATACCCCATGATTGTCGTAATCAAGAGTGCAGCAAGGCACGTTGTCGTGAACCAATTCTCGTTCGATTCTATCCCAAATCAGTGTTTTCGGGTTTTACCCCTAGGTACATCTGTGCCAGATCCACCTTTATTTACATGTATCCTAACATGGATGTATTTATTAGAAAACATACATAATCTCAAATGTACCAAAATTAGAGGTTGTTCTTCTATACTAATTTTTAATGTCTATCTTAGGGCAGTTCTCTCTAATCAGTGTTTTTCAAAATCTTGCTTCAATGGTTTGTACTGAACTTCCTCTGATACCATCTATAAATCCCATACCCCAGTTACCCAGAGTCGTTAAATTTTACATAACATTGGTATGATATAAGGATTCGTGTCCTGAAATACTGATCAGTTTAGTATCCAAGGAAGTACTAGATACATTTATATGTTTTACATTACCCCATGAAATAAAAAAAATCAACACCATTTTTACCATATTGAAAACCCTTATATCCTAAGATGATCCTTGCAGGTTAACCATAAAATAATTCTTCACATCCAAGGAAATATAAAACATAGTAAGGGGTGAGCTCAGATGCTTAGTAAGTATAAAAATATAGGAGAAACATTCATAAAGAAGAAGAAAAATTAAGAAAATGTATAAGACTAAATGAAAACATTTTAAAATTAAAATTTTACATAATATGGAAATGATAAAATCAAATAATTCCATTTACTTTTTCTCATGGATATTCTACTAGTTGATTTTTTTCAAGAAACATCAATAGAAACATTCATAATTATGGAATGCATAATTTCAGATATCATAACAACATGGTCATGGCCTAGTGCCACTACTACAAAAAATATTTCATCAAATAATTGTACCAAGAAACTAGTTTTTCTCATGATAGCAATCAATGATTTGAGGATCTATATATAGCACCACCCATTACTTACTATTTCTAATGCATTACACATATGAAGAGGTTTAAACATAACATAAACATTCGTATTAAAACTAGCATACGAAATGTCAATACTTTATATATAAACCATGAATGTGGTAAAAATAGCACATCTTCATTCAAAATATAAAAAAACCTTACATAAAATATAAAAGTTTTGTATCATAATAAATAAACTTCAAAAAAGATTAAAATCCATCCAAGTAGGATTACATAGATGAAATCAAAACTTTTTATAGTGAAATATTTCTTTCTATTTTGAAATCATGGAAAAGTTATATAATTATAAAAGAAAACATGTATGAAAACATGGAAGGATGCCTTTAAAAATATACATGGTCATATAAGGGTATAAATTACCTTAACCCATAGAATTGTAAAATGTAAAAATGTTTTGAATTACATTTTTTTTGAAAACAGTGATGTGGATGATAAATAAGTCCTAATAGATACTTCTGTAAAAACAACCTTAGATAATAAAGAGACTGTGAAATTAACCCTTACATTGTAAATTTTTTAGAATATAGTACATTAAAAACTTTTATAATTCTTTAAACACTGTTATTAAATTATAAAAGAACTATATACATAAATATTATATCATATTTGATCTTATAATATTGCTTTGTTAATAATATTTTTGTTGTATCATCGTTTTAGGTGTTAAATAATTCGTTTTACTTTATATTATATGTTAATTAAGCCATGTTTTTTATGGATAGGATGTATTTTATTCATATGAAGAATAATATTATGTTCTTAAACAATATTTTTAATTATAAAATGCAAATTATTCTAGAATGATTATGGTGGGGATTGAATCTCATCGCTTTCATGGAGACGATTATATGTACCTACGCATGAGTGAAAATATCATTATATTGATAGATAAATAGTTTGTAAATGGATGGTATAACATATATAAATAATTATTAACATGTTACATTTAATATTTACATCAGTTATAATCATTATTATACTAATCAAAATAATGAAGTGTTTGAATAACAAACAGCAACCGGACGTGGAGACAGTAATCCTTACGTACGCACGTATGGTGACTTTTTCATTTATAGGATAGATTAAATAACGAATAAGGTTTTACCATTTTCATAATAAAATATCATTATATATAACATAGTGGAGTTAATATTTCAGAATGGTATCAATAAACAAAGTGACAGTGGAAGAAGAAATGAACTTTAAAAAGGTGATGAAATATTTACATCTTCTTCAGTTTCATCCTTTTCATTTAATCAAAAGGGCCCCATAGGTTGGATTTTATGACCTATGTAAGGCCTCTATGATTAAGGGAGGAGTGTATAACAGATATTTGGGTAGGGGTTGTCCAATAAAAAAGGCTTTGAATTTGTGAAATTAAGGGAAGGGGAAGTGCACTTTAGAAGAGAGGTGAGGGTCACTTTAGGAAAAGCTTGAAATATTATTTTATAATGAAATAATTTTCACTTTTTAATGAATAAAAAATGAATTATTTAAAGTAAAATGTGGGTAAGGGTCTAAAAAATCTCATCCAATAGGTTTTATACAGGATTAGGTCAACATATTAACCTTATCTTTTAGATTTAACTCTTATTTAAATAGGTTGACATTTACCATGTCTCTTTGTATATTTATATTATATGGTTATTAAAAATTCTATAACAAGAAAATAAAACCCCATGTGGTTAATTATTAATATATATTAACATATCTAATTCCACTAGCTGAACCTCAGATTTTTATGAATATTATAACAATTAATAATATAATTTTTTTTATAAAACTCTATTCTGACAATTTTGACAGAATTTATTATTTAATTTTTTTGAAAGCCATAAAAAATATATGACCCTAAATAGAACTTATTTAACAAATAATATTAGGTCATATTAACCATAAAATTTAATTTAATACATCAAAATTATCAATTTACATTTATTTGGATATTTATAATATCAATTATTTTAGTATTTCATTAATTTGTTAATTACTACCTCATTATTGTGTCATAAATAAATTAAATTATATAATCTCTAAAAAATAAAAATAAAAAAATATTATTTAGGAAATCTTTTTCTCTTTCTAATGAATATTTATAGTCATATTTATATTGTGAGTAACCTAATAATAAATTTTTTTAGTTATTAAACCTTGAATTTAACTCTTTTCACTCTTCATTAAATAAAATTATAATAAATGTCCTAATCAAATCCATGGGAACCAAAGAGGATCATATTTTATTCCAAATATTTTATTTGGTCAATTTATAATTATCCAATAGAATTAAAACAAGTTTTAGGGTAACTAATATATAATTTTTACCGTTAATTACCCTAATTTCTATTAACCGTGGATAATAAATGTCAAAACTTACTATTCACCAAAAATTATTTTCATCTTATTAAACAAAATTTTACTTATATATATTATCTATGACTATTATATTTTTTTTATTCAAGTCATATAATTATTAAAATTTTGTTTTATAGGAAATTTCAAATGCTCCAAGGAGGTGGGTAAAATAGGTTAAAAGGATATATAAAATTTTATATATCAAAACTTATTATAAAATGATGCCAATTAATTAAATTTAACATATATAGGTATTCTGTATCTATTTTTACCTAAATAAAATTTAAAAAAATTATCAATTATTTAAAAAAAAATCTATTTTAAACAATAACATAGTATTTTTCACTATTTATCAAATATTGACAGTTTTTCGAAAAATACCAAAAAATCACTATAAGATAATTTAAATATTCTAAATCCAAAAATGAACTCCGTTTTTAAAGATAAAATTTATAAAATTTCAAAAAGTGTGTATTCTTATTCAAACAAACTAGTTTCATTGGCGATGGTGTGTTAGAATCTAAATGATTCGTATAATGCAAGATATTGCATTATCCAATGGGAAACTTATAGTGGATGCTTGGTGTGTTACAAAAAATCATATACATGAATCATGGAATAATTCATTGTAGTTCCTAATATATGAATCATAATGAAATAAATAATATAATCCATTAATTCATAACATAGGAATAAATTATTGAATTTTTTCAGACACAATATCCTACATAATTATTTCAATATTAGTCAATGAATTTCAATTGATATCATCATTCTAGTCAATATCCTCCACATAACAAGGTTCAAGCCTCATTCTAGCCCTATATTATTGAATCAATACAACACTTCATTACATCATTTTAATACTGATCAAATTTCATTTATTGTTCCAACCTTGTCTATCTGATGAGATATAAATTTTTACCAAATCAATTCTATGGAGATATAGTTGTCTTCCATGTTATAATTAAATCATACATAATTCTTCCATATAATTATAAATATTTATTCAATAATGTTTCAAATGAAACTGGAATCATAAAAATATAAACATATCATAACATGTCGAAAATAATACAGGATTCAAAAATATTTTATCAAAATAATAACCCATTAAATAGAAAATTATTTCATGAAAATTTATTATGTGAATGAAAAATGGATTTCAAAAAAATATAACAGATGAAAGAGAACAAGATTCATAATAACAATGAATTTAAAAATAACCCATTCTTAGAATAAATGTAAATGGAACTATTAAATAATTTCCAATAATGGAATGTGTAACATCAATTCATGGCATATTTTATGGATAAAAATTGAAATATATTTTAATAATTATTATTATGTAAAATATCATTTATTCAATAAAATATTATTTTAAATACACAATCCCATATGCAAATATTTTCCTTTAAATATACTTTGATAACATGTTAACATGAATTGAAATAATTTTGAAATTTATTTCCTTGAAAACAAATAAATTAAGATTAAAACATTTTATAAACATTTCTCCTTGAAAAAATATTGTTAACTAATATTTATAGATTAAAATTAATTTTAAAAAACATCACATGTAATCATATCAAATATCATGAAATTTATTTGAAAAAAACCGTCGAAAATACTTTTCATCGTATAAAAAATTTTGCAAAAAAATTAAAACATTTTTTCATCAAAATTATTTTGAAAATTAATTTTCATAATTTTTTTTAATATAAAAGGGATTCTATAATGAAATGATGGTGGGTAAATCCACACTTGTCATTCAATGTAGAATGAACATTCATTTTTAACGAAGAAATGTATATAAAAGATTCCTCATTCGTAAAGTGAATAGAATATTCAATTGAAGGGATTATTAAAAGAAAAAATAAGAAAGTTTCATTAAATATCATAAGAGTATGTATCAATATTCTTGGAATACTTTTTTGAAAACCTTGTTTTAAAGGAAGAATGATTTCTAACCGAATAAATGGTAAAGTTTAGATTTCTTAATAACACATTCTTAGTTATCTTATGTACCAAATATGATAAAAATGTTCCTAGTACATGAATATATAATAAATTACCATTGAAGAAGAATATTCATGAATTTTGTTGAGATATATTTAAGGATATTTCCTCAATGGAATCATAAACCTAAATAATCTTGAATAGCATTGAGATATTTGAAATAATGACGATCACTTGGTAAATTCAGATCATAAAATCCATGTGTGAATCAAAAAAATAAATTGATCTTATAATATCATGATAATATGTATATTTAGGATCTATCATGTAAAATGGGTGTATAATCCCCAAAAATAGAATTCAGGCAAATAACAAAACATGGGTCTTAATGAAGAAAAATAGAGATAAAACGACATAAACTATTTGGTATCTTTTGAAACATCAATACCATTAAAAACTTTCATATAATTATTATGAATCACTAATATCTTCTAATGAATGAAACATTTTATAGATCATTTGTATGTATACACACTGCACAAATGGACTGATTGGTGAATAAGGAATGTTTCTCACTGAAATAAAGAGTGATATCCAATCCCCTTACCTTTAGGCATTATTCCATAGAAATTGTACAAACAACATTTATAATACATATAATTTTACTATACCACTATTATAAGTCCATATAATAATATACAATACCACATATGTTTTTATTATGACCTTGTTTTACACACTTGTTAATAATCATATGTAATGTTTTCACTTCAGTTAATATTCACATTATTTTATTGCATGTGTTATAATTTGGTATATATTGGGTCCTTATATGTATATTATTATTTATATAATGTAAATAATTAAATATATATATATATATATATTATTATAATCTATGTGTCATATATGTTTGAAATATAATAAACCATTCATTGAGATGGAAACTCGTACGTAGTCATGACTGTTGTTTATATTTTTATTGTCTTGTTAAAATAAAGATTGAAAATGAAATAAATGTTTAAATGTATATAGTATAATTATAGTATCATTATAATGTCATATATATCATATAATTTCTCTAAACCAATCCTTAATACAAACCATGTAGTGTGTGAATGAATGACATTTCTTACAGGGGTGGCAGTCCATTCTACCTAAAACGAAATTATCATAGTTACACCAAATTGAATGTATAATTATAAGTGTAGAAAAATTATTACATATTAATATATAAATAATAAATATCATATTTTATATGAATAAATATATTTTCCATACTTATTTCCACCATGAGTGGCGTTAATGGAAAAATGAACATTCATTATTTTCTGAGGCAATATATCTTTGTACACGTAAACAATATATTTGTTAAAAATTAGATGAAGATGTGTTTATGTGTTGGTAAATCCCTTATAATGAAATAACCATAGTATATTTAGGATATTGTTTCTTATAAAATCATAGAATATCACGACTGGAGTAGTGGAGATGGAAAATAAATGAACGGAGCTTGAGAGAAGGTGTTACCTTTATATCAGGTAACTCATTAGGTTTGTGCCAAAAAAATTACATGGAATAATTTATTACAAAATTAATTATTAATGTGTAAGTTAAGGGTTTTGGAGGTTATTATGGAAGATTTTTTATGATCCACGTTAGTGTGATAGGTTTTAGGAAGGGTTAGAGTTCTGTTCTTTTTAATGTGGATGTGAGTCGTACTGTTGTAAATACTTAAAGTTATGCAATAATTGGTGGAATACTTTACCATGTGTGCCTAAGAATTTGAAATAATGGATTAATGTGAATTTATGGATGATTAAAATATATACCACACAAAAATATTTTCATTTTAATAAATTGGTTCCATAAATTCATTGATTCCCCAGTTTTATTACATTGGTTTTTATTAAAGTATCCAATTTTATAAAGAATGTAATTTAACAATTAAGACTAAAAAATTGTAATTTATAATATAATATAGATAAAATTAATTATAAATATTAAAGAAAATTAATGAATAATAATATTTTAATGTATTTTTGAATTAATTTTTATAACAATCAAATGTGACACACCAAGCACTTCTTAAACCTTAACCATGCTAATAATATTTTTTAAATCAATGGGTAAATATGTTATTAATATAAGATAAATTGGTCCATTAATACACAAAAATAATTTATTTTTAATTTTGAATCATTTAATAAAATATCATTTTCTGTAAAATAAGAACAATGTCCATTTTGACATTTTTTATTTAATTTATAATTTTAAATATAAAAAAATATTATTATTAAATTACATTAATTTTTCATATGTGTAACATGTTATTTTAATTAGAAAAAATAAATAATGATTTTAATTCATTTTGTTCAACCATTATTAATTTTTGTAGTATAATATATTTTAGTTATTGATTAATTAAATAATTTATGGATTCATATTTTATAAGATTTTTAAGTAACACAAAAATCAATAAAAGTTATAAATAATTTCTTATGATTAATATAACAAATTTATATTTTAAAATTATTTTAACAACCCATAACGTGATTTTGTTATATAACATAAAGTTTTCTAAATGTATAAGTTAAGGAAAATTCATTTTTTTCTTTTTTCTTACATAACCTTTTATTGAAGGTGCATCCATTTAATGATATCCTAATAAATTATATAAATATAACAAGATTGTATGTGTATAATTATAGGAATCCAATAGTGTATGGAAATCCTTTCCAGTTATTTCGATCTTTCTAATTAAGGTTTAGTGTGTAAATAAGCATAATCACACCATCATCGAGTTGATTAATTTTAACCAATTTCACTAAACTTTTTGATATTAAATGAATATGATCTTATTTGACTAAAAATATCATAATTATTATAACCATGGAGGTGGTTTTATCCAAATTTGAATCACAGATGTTGAAAAAGTAAGAATAACACTAATCCCATAGATGTTATGAGAATATTGGTTTTTAAATTAAAAATAATCAAAGGTTCAATTATTATTTATATCTAATGTCAATTTATAAAATATTAAAATGTAAATAAATTCACTTAATATAATTATTATCGATTTATTTTGACTTTATAAACAAATTAAAATTATAATTTAACATTTATAATAGTTTAAACTAAGAGGTTTGATAACAAAAATACAGAATATTTCACTATTCATTAAAAATTCATGTTTCATAGAAAAATCCCAAAAATACAACGTGAGATAATTTTAACATTATGAATTCAAAAATTATGTTTATATTATAAAATTTATTTATTATTAGTGTCGAAAAGTTAATTTACAATTATTCATAAAAAGACATAAAAAGTAGTTTATATACGAATATATTATTTAGAAACATATAACGTCATTAAGAAATATTATATATTTCATTATCAATAAGTTTTATTTCTGTGAAAAATTTAATATAATATATGGAGAGTAGTTATAATAATATAAATTATTAAAATTTAATATTAGTTTATAATTATTCATTTAAAAAATTATAATATTAAGATATTGTTTTGAAGAAACATTGTGTTTCATATAATAGACAAGAAGTTAGGGTTACATGTAGCACAAGACAAGTAAGTTCCATGTGAAATGTATATATTACATATTTTAATGATATAAATAAAATAAAATTGATTTATTTGAAGAAAAATATTCACAATATCTCGAGTGGTTATATTGTAGCACGATAAAAATATATTTCCCCATTGAAATTCATCTAGGTTATAAAATTTTTGTTAATATAATGTTTCATTCAATGAAACCCACATAGTTAAAATTAATACTCAAGAATCAATTAAAATAGAAATGTTGTAATGATAACTATTAAACAAAGTAACTCATAATTTGACTATGTCATAGAAAATCATTGGTGGAAGTGAAAACATGGACATGGAAGATAAAAAATAACATCATGTTCTAATGGAGAGAGATATAGAAAATGGTTTAGAGAATGTTAACATTCACAAAGAAAAAAAGTTTTTAATGACATAAGGGACCATCTTATTCATAAAAAATGATTGAATTTATAAAAAATTTACCGTGAAGATCATTTTTCCAAAGTTTGAAAAACATTCCAGAAAATATATACTTTTATAATTGTTTGAAAACATCACACATCATATTTTATTAAACCACATAATTTGTTTATAAAATATAGAATATTTTTTTTTATTCCTAAAGTACTAACATTTCATGAGACCCATGAAATGTCATCCCATCAAATATTATCCACCTAATATTGCTTGAATAAGAAATCTAATATAAATAAATCCTCATATATAAAGGTAAAAAATTAATCTTTTTGAATTTATCAAATGTTTAACATTAAATTTCCGTAAATGATTAATCTTATAACCATTCCAAAATATGATTACCCAAATATTTTGAAAAAATTAAATGAAATTATATTATCATTGATCCCATGTTTCTTATAATGTTTCTTAGTGTTGAATATTCCAAAAATATGAATACCCCCATCATATATTCCATAGAAACATTGTAATTAACTGAATTGCTATAATCATGTTAGGTAAATCATGTATGATTCATTATTCCAATGACTGTTGGTTACATTATAGAAATCATAGATATTAAAAAAATCATGATTGATTATTTAAATTTGATTTCCAAAAATAGTTTCATTGTAATCTATATAATGAAATTTAATTATGAAATAAAAACGTAACATTGTCAAAAATAATTACATTAATTCCAAACATTACATAAGAGTTTCATTCTCATTATTAAAATATCACCTTTCTTTGAAATAACTAATTTTCATATCCTTTTTATTCTATGATAAAATCTTATACTAAAAATAATTACATATTTAATGATTCATTTAAGATAATAGTGGAATTCAAAAAGATAGATAATTCATTCATACAACATTAGACATTAAACATTACTCTAGATTAATCAACATATTACTTAATAGATCTTTATTATAAAATTAAATATATATCATTTTTATGGTTTAAACACAATATAAGAATGCTTCTTATGATTGATGTAAAAAATAATGGATGTAACTCACATACCTTTCCCATGAAATTAGGATCTCTTAATCTTTATATGTACAACTAATACTCAAACCACATTCCTGATTCCCATTATGACACTTCAACTTGGGAAATCAATTGTAATAATTCCCATATATTTCACATTGTAAAAATTACAGTCGAATCATATTATATCTAGTTCTATCAACAGAATAAAACTGAAAAGCAAAGTGTGAAAAACAGTCATCAAATTTGGATACCATATAATAATGAATGATTACTAATATGGTTTCAAAATAACGACTCCTACATATTAATTCATTGACAACGTAGGTTTTCATAGGTTATTCATATTTATCCCCAATATATATATTTCATGATGGATCATAAAGAGTTTTACAATTCCCAAATCATATAAACCAAGATTGTCAAACCAAGCCTGCAGTAAGGCTCATTATCGAGTAACAAATTGCCTCCAGTGAGATCAATAACATATTTCATGCATTTTTAATACATGTTAAATTTTTTTCAGAGACACATCCACTTTTTTTATCCATACATGGATGTGTGTCTAGAAAACAACCGTATATATCATTTACCAAAATTCAAGGACAATTTCTTATATGTTAACTCAACCTTATACATATCCTTAGAGGCTACACTTTAAATTTCCTCATAAATATAGATAGTGATCTCACTAATGTTTTCTCATCCTATGTTTCATGGTTAACAAACCAATATCTCTAATAAAAATTATAGAGAAAATTGATTATTATACATTGAAATTACATAACATTAACATAATATGTGAATCATTTTAAAATGGACGCCAAATTTATGTATTATAATCATAACATTGGAGGTGCATAAAAAAAGGTTGATAAATGCTCTGTATCATCTCCAACAAGGTTCTTCATAACTAGAATCCTTTTTAGACACATTAAAAATAACATATATCATAATAACATAGGGGAGGAAACATAAAAAGGGGATATATCAAATAATATATAAGTGTAACCTTGATCTATAAGTAAGAATAATCATGATTGTATGTGTGTGATGACCTAATCATGAAAATAGAATATCAAACCATTTATATCAAATAACATATACATGAATCATGTAATAACACTTTGTAGCTCATGTGAAATGAATCATTAATTAATAAAGAACATAATCCCTGAAATAATAAAATAGTAGTACAAAAAGGAATTTTTGCATAAATGTACGCATATATAAGGATTTATTTAGTCGACAATACAATACATTCTATACAATATTAGTGGAAAAATTTCATTACAAAAATTGGTTCACATCCTATTCTAGTCATGTATCAATGAAATGGATTTATTCCACCTTTCATCCATATAATACAAAACTATGTTCATTTCTAATTATAGCCATAACTATATCTTGAGTATAAATCATTTTCCAATGAATTTTATGGATATATAGATCCCACCCATTATATAAATTAATAATACATACATGTTCCTCAAAATCATAAAGAATAGTGTGATGACCCAGACCCCCCTTGGTCCCTTCCTTTGCCAAAATCTGGATCCTTAAGGGGTGCCGATCGGTGCGACCGATCGGTGAGACCGATCGGTGAGACGGATCGGTGCGACCGATCGGTGTGACCAATCGGCGGAACCGGCCGACGTCACCCGACCTTTCCAAGTTGTTACAGTAACGCGCACAAAAGTTTTAATTAGATACTAAATCGACTCATGAGTCGGTTTAAACCACTCAGCAGCTTTAATGATGAGTCAAGCCGCGTGGTCAACCCACGACTTCCACGTCTTACGCGGTTTCGCGTTTTCACCTCAACTGTCCCCGGATCTTATAAATTAAGGGTTAGGCCGTGGTTTCCCCCTTCTTCGATCGTGGCTCTTCTGGTGCATTGGGACCGCCGCATCGTTATCCATAAAGTTCCGCGCCCCCGGCCTAAACGTCGATCATCTATCAACAAGTAGGGAATTTCTCTCGTCTCTCACTTTTGTGTATCATGCGGGGTGGGCGTTATTTTTGTTCCTATGGAATTGGTTGAACCAAACCTTAATAAAGATAATAAACAAAGTTCTAAAGAAAGAAAGGGAAGGGGTTGTGATCGTTGTTTATGCTTTATCTTGTGATCATCCTTTTTAGTTGTGCTGGTTTGTGTTTTCTGAAAACCGAGGTCGTTGGTGATCGTTGTATGTGCACTGATAAATCCCCTCGTGATGTTTTAAATGGGTTGCTGAAATTGTGAACTCCTTCTGTGAAATTGGTTAATCACGTATATCCAGCTGAATAATTGAAAGCACCAGGATCAACCCTTCTGTGATAACTCCCGGTTAGAACACACAGAATTTGAAATCATGGAGTGTGTTAAGTCGTTTAAATCTGAAAATCCCTGACTTGTGTTGGTAGTGGTAGTTGGATGTTTTCCTTTCGGGCCGATTGCTGGAAATGTGGGAGGGGATGGGATACCCTATTCTTTTATACACTCGGAGGTTGTGTGAATTTGATGGATGGGATCCCCTGTTGGTATGGATTCGGTGGTTGTGAGTTTTAAATCTGAGTGGTTACTTGTTGATATCACAAATTGGGGAGAGATCCTCTATTGACAGAACCGGGTGTGAGTGCTTTGGTTGATCATTGCTTTTGACGCTTTCCTTGGTAATGCTTATGGTAGTTTCCCAATAGTGCTTAAAATTAATTGAACATTTGACTGAACGTGAAACAAGAATGGGACAAATGGTTTTGTGGGAAAGGGTCGTGAACTGTGACTCAGACGCGGTGGTGTTGTGTTCTGTAGGTTGGCTAGGAAAACCTAAGCTTTGGGTGAGTGTTTGTTACCTATATCTATACTTGTATCTTTGTGTTTCTTATTCGCACCCCACCCAAGTTGAGCACTCAGTACAGAACACCCCCATTTATGGGGGAAGGGTGTTTTTCCCAACGATATTCTTAGTGGCTGGTTATTAGCTCCTTTTCAGCTCCCTTTCCCGGATAGCCCAAATATCTTCGGGCAGGCTATGATGGCCTGATGTCCATTATTATCCCAAGAACCATTGGGCGGGGTGTTGTGGTGGTTGGCCAGGTGTGTGCGACAGGTGGTTTCCCAAGTGTCTTCGGGATGAGGCCCATGTGTCTTCGTGCGTGGCGGTGGTTGTTCTGGCCTAGGTGTTTGCAGGCATGGTTACATGTGACAGTTGTGGCCCTGGTGTGTGCGGGAGGGATTCAGCAGTGGGAGTGTGTGACAGTTGTGGCCCAGGTGTGTGCGGGCGTGATTCAGCAGTGGGACTGCGTGCGGTTGAGTCCCAGGTCTGTGCGGGCGGGATTCGGCAGTGGGACTGCGTGTGGTTGTGGCCCAGGTGTGTGCGGGCATGTGTGGCAGTGGGACTGCGGTGAGAATGGCGGGATTGGTCCGATGCGTAGGATGTCTCAATAACCAGTGGGAAAGTGGCGTGGGGTACCCAAACATCGATGTGCTCTTATTATATACAATACTTGACATGCGTTATTTGGGGAGTGAGCCTTGGTGAGGCCTGGGATGGATAGTTTGCCTTGTTAGGTGTTTGGTTTACTCTTTTCTCATGGTACTTTAGTACGTTCCCCCACTTGTGCATGAGAGTCTTGGTTTTCCCTACTGAGTGTACTTGTATACTCGCCCTACGTATATAAAACTGCTTTCAGGTTTCCAGGAGGACTTCGGGGATCACGCAGGACCTTACTAGCTCAGACATTTGGAGCAGTTGTAGTTTTTTTCATTTCTTTTTTGGTACATACCTTGTAGTCACCTTTTTGCACCTTGTGGATTTCACATTTGAAACATGCATGTGGGAATGGTTTACTTTTGGCTTTACTTTTCTTTCTACCTTGGTGTTGTTGGATTTTCTTCTCCTTATCTTTCGATCCTATAAAATAAAAAGGGTAATGCCTTCCATTTGCGAGAATTTTCTATACCCTTGGTGCTAGTCGCCACTCCGGGACCTATTGAAGGCGGGTTTCAGGGGTCATTATCTCTCCTTCAACTTTAAGAAGGAAGGGCCTGGCAATCTGCTGACCCTTCCCTCCTTTTGGTGAAGGCGGGTCGTGACAGAATGGTATTAGAGGTGATGGTTGAGAGATAGGACGGAGTCTGGAGTTAGGCACAGTGAGGATTGCGTGGGATGGTAAGGAAACGGTGTTCGGTGACCTTGGAGAGTGAATTAGGCCATGGAAGACCGGCTGGGACATGGGATTTTAGGGCCCCCGTGATCCGATGCAAGGGCTCTGGACCTACCGAACGACCAAGTGAGGCCACATTGATTGCAGGGTAGAGACCCTAGGAAAGGTACATGCATCATAATGACTGGTGTTCTTTTGTTTCTGGGATGTCTTGGGAATTATGAATAAATTAAATCTTAATAAGTTTTAAGAACGATATTCTGCACTACTTGGGCTTAGGCATTCCTTGTTTACCTTGCAGCTATGGCACCTGGAAGGCGACCATGAGTGGTACAGGCGATCGAGGCCCCTGAGACTACTTTGGCCAATCGGTAGAGAGATGATCGAGAGGAAGAGGACGACCAGTGGCAGAAGACTCTTCGAGCCTTCCAGCGACAGTCCCTCGAGAAGTATGAGGGCAGCACCTCCGATATGAAGACAGAAGGCTGGCTAGAGGAGCTAGTTATAGCCTTCGGCCTGATTCGGGCCCCGACCGAGTACTGGGTTCCTCTGGCTGTTAGCCAGATGCGAGGAGCGGCATGTCAGTGGTGGATTCTTCACCTGGGGAATAGGAATGAGTCTGAGGTTGCTTGGGCGGATTTCGAGAAGGAGTTACGGGCGGAGTTCCTCTCCTCGACAATGAAGGCGGAGAAGAGGCAGGAGCTACTCTCCCTCCAGCAGGGGAGCATGTCCGTGAGGGAACTTGGAATCAGGTTCAAGGACCTCTTACGTTTTTCTCCGGACCTCTTTCCCGATGAGGAGTCTCGGGAAAGACATTTGGAGGAGGCGCTCCGACCCTCCCTCCAGTATACTGTTACCCCCTTTACCCTTCCGACGTACTTAGAGGTCCAGAAGAAGTCCGGAGTGGTGGAAAGGATGCATGATCTGGGCGGAGTGTCACGAGAAGGAATCCAGCTGGGACCATAGAAGGGGAAGTCTGTCAACACCAGGCCTCCAGCATCGGGACCCTCTAGGTTATGACCCGCAGGAAGCAGATCGCAGCAGTTTCAGTTTCGATCCCCAGGCCCATGTTCTTTACCTTCAGGCTCGGGACCACGATGCTTCATCTGCGGGAGCCCTGGACATCTCCGGAGTCAGTGCCCCGATCGGGTGCAGTACAGTAGTGGCAGTCATCCCCAGCATCCGCCGCAGCAGCAGTTTCCAGCCAGACCCTTCCGGCAGCAGCATCAGGGACAGTGAGCTCCCGCTCCTCCGCAGGCAGACATAGGAGGGGGAGGCTATCCTCAGGGCGCTCCCCAGGGACCTCGACCAGGGCGTGGTCGGGGAGGTGGCCGACATCCGAGGGGCAGGGGAGATGGGAGTGGACAGTTACACGCCGCAGAGGCAATAGTTCCAACTGGGCCAGATGTTGTTCGAGGTACGATCAATGTGTTTAGCACTCTTGCTTATTCTTTGTTCGATACTGGAGCTTCGCACTCCTTCGTTGCACCCAGTCTAGTTCGTGCCTTGGGTCTAGATGCCGAGAGACTTCCAGTGCCCCTGGTGTTGAGCACACCAGTTGGAGGTCAGACCGACTTGCTTTTCATTTGTCGGGGATGTAGACTGATGTTAGGGCAACATCAGTCGGTTAGGGATCTCCTTCTGCTACAGATTCAGCCGTACGATGTCATCCTAGGCATCGACTGGCTATTTTCTGTGTGTGCCATCATCGACTGTTTCCAAAGAAGGGTGGTGTTCTCAGGTTTGGACGGCCAACGTGTTACCTTCACCGGCGAGCGGAACTGTCCGAAGGGAAACAGGAGAGAGGAACCTCTCCTCTCCATGTTGACCGAGCTGACGGTAGAATCAGTAGATGCGGAAATGGTGGAACTTCCAGAGATCATCTGTGAGTTTATGGACATCTTTCCTGAGGATGTGACGACTCTACCCCCTCGACGTGATATCGAGTTCGGGATAGACCTGCAGCCCGACTCTCGTCCAATCTCGATGGCTCCTTACCGGATGGCACCTTCGGAGCTACGGGAGTTGCGGATGCAGATTGACGATCTGATGAAGATGGGTTATGTTCGTCCAAGTGTGTCACCGTGGGCCGCTCCAGTCTTGTTCGCAAGGAAGGCGGATGGTGGCCTCAGGTTGTGCATCGACTACAGGAGGCTGAATCGGGTAACGATCAAGAATCGTTTCCCTCTTCCGAGGATAGATGATCTTTTCGACCATCTGAAAGGGGCAGGATGGTTCTCGAAGATCGACCTACGGTCTGGGTACCACCAGCTGAGGGTGAAGGATAGCGACGTCCCGAAGACAGCGTTCAGGTGCATGTATGGGCACTTCGAGTTCGTGGTCATTCCCTTTGGTGTTACGAACGCCCCGACCGTGTTCATGGGGCTTATGAATTCCATCTTTCGGGAGTATCTAGATCGGTTTGTGGTGGTATTCATCGACGATATCCTGATCTATTCAAGGTCAGAAAAGGACCATGCAGAGCACCTGAGGACAGTTTTGGAAGTCCTCCGACAGCACCAGCTTTACGGGAAGTTTTCAAAGTGCAAGTTCTGGGCACGAGAAGTGCACTTCATCGGTCATGTAGTGTCTGAGCAGGGGGTAGCAGTCGACCCATCAAAGGTTGAGGCAATTTTTTCTTGGGAAGCACCCAAGAATGTGGCGGAAGTCCGGAGTTTCCTCGGACTGGCAGGTTACTACCGGAGATTCGTACCCAACTTCTCCCGAGTAGCAGCCCCTTTGACGGCTTTGACCAAGAAGGACCAGGTTTTCGTGTGAAGCGAGCAATGCGAGTCATCCTTCAGCTACCTAAAAGAAAGGCTGGTTAGTTCCCCAGTGTTGAGATTACCAGAAGAAGGGATGGCCTATGAGGTATTTTGTGATGCTTCAGGACAGGGCCTGTGATGCGTGTTGATACAGCAACAAGGGGTGATCTCTTACGGGTCCAGGCAGCTACACCGCCATGAGAGTAACTACGCCACCCATGACCTGGAGCTTGCAGCGGTCATTTTTGCGCTAAATTTATGGCGGCACTACCTCATCGGGGAATGTTTTGTGGTCTTCACAGATCAAAAAAGCTTAAAGTATATCTTCTCCCAGCGAGACTTGAACTTGCGACAACGGAGATGGGTGGAGTTCCTCCAGGACTACAACATTGAAATCTCTTATACTGAGGGCAAGGGAAATGTGGTGGCCGATGCCTTGAGCAGGAGGACGCAGAAGGATGTGGTCCGAGAGTCGGAAAATGCCTGGAAGGCAATGGAGGAGTTGGCTGCCTTACACCTAGATGCGAAGATGGATAGTGGCAGAGGCTGCCTATATCAGATGATAGTGTAGTCATCCCTGTTTCGACTAGTGGAGGAGTATCAGTGGGGAGACCCCGAGTGCGAAGTGATGTGTGATCGGGTTGACCAGGGCGATGCTCCAAGAGAATGGACAGAGGACGGTCAGCACCGGATGCTTTTCCAGAAAAGGTTGTTTGTTCCAAGAGTGATGCATGTCATGGTTCTCAGTGAGTTCCACAACTCACCCCTAGCGGTGCACTGAGGAGTTGCCAAGATGTACCAAGGGCTGAAAAGGCAGTTCTGGTGGCCCGGAGTTAAGCAAGCGGTGGAAGAATTTGTGGCTAAATGCTTAGTATGTCAGCAAGTGAAGGCTGAACACCGGGTTCCGGGCGGCCTACTGCAGCCTTTAGCTGTTCCCGAGTGGAAGTGGGACGACATCTCAATGGATTTCGTCACGGGACTACCCAAGGTCCAAGGAGGGTGCGACGCCATCTGGGTGGTGGTGGACAGGTTGACGAAATCGGCTCAATTTCTGGCAATCAGGGAGTCAATTACTGTGGATGCTTTGGCACGAAAGTACGTGGATGAGGTAGTGCGGTTGCATGGAGTTCCGAGGTCTATAGTCTCGGATAGGGATGCACGGTTTACCTCGCGAATCTGGAGAGGATTGCAGCATGCGTTTGGATCCCAGCTACGCCTTAGCACTACTTTCCATCCCCAGACAGATTGACAAATAGAGCGAACCATCCAGACCTTGGAGGATATGCTACGGGCATGTGTTCTAGACTCAGGAGAGTCATGGGTGCGATACTTGCCTCTAGTAGAGTTTTCCTACAATAATAGCTACCACTCTACCATCGGTATGGCCCCGTTTGAGGCCTTGTACGGGAGGCCATGCCGTTCACCTGTGTGTTGGACCGAAGTAGGAGAGGCAGACATCCTTGGCCCGGAGGTGGTGCAGAACACGACAGAGAAAATTCAGCTCATACGGGAAAGGATGAAGGCGGCCCAGTACCGGCAGAAGTCGTATGCTGATACCAGGAGAAGGCCCTTGGAGTCCGAGGTTGGAGACCACGTGTTCTTGAAGGTATCCCCGCGGGGTGGGCAACGGAGGATCAGCAAGGGGGGTAAGCTTTCCCCCAGATTCGTCGGACCCTTCGAAGTGTTACGGCGGGTCGGCAAAGTGGCTTATCAGCTAGCGTTACCTCCGCCGCTAAGGATACATGATGTCTTCCATGTATCCCAGCTTCGTCGTTATCTGCACGATGATTCACACTTCCTTGATTGGGGTGAACTGGACATCGAGGACGACGTAGCCTTTGTGGAAAAACCAGTGATGATCGAGGATCGCAAGGAGAAGGTGCTTCGTGGGCGAGCTATTCCCTTGGTTCGTGTGTTGTGGAGACTTGGCGGGCTCGAAGAGATTACGTGGGAGAGGGAAGCACAGATGCGTTCCCAATACCCCGAGTTGTTTTGAGCTTTGTTCCTTTTGTACCTGTTGTGGTAGAACTTTTGACATTTGGCTATGAAATGTACTGGGTTATTTCCTCTGTTGTGTGTGAGAAGCCCCAGCTAAAGGGAAGAGGGAACCCGACCCCTAATCAAGACGCATTAAGGTGGATGCGATTGAACCCGTGCGGGCGAGTCAGTGCCGCCCAAAGCGGATAATATCTTGACATGGGGGAGGGAAACTCCCCAAACCCACATGATCGGGGAGTTTGGCATGGAATTTTGCTTGGTTCTTGACAGGGGAGTGTTTTTAGTTAGCAGAGGTTCACTCCTAAGAGGTATCTTTCGATGATGGTTGTTCGGACCCTATCTTTCTTTCTGGTTTGTTGTGATTCTTGAGGACGAGAATCGTTTAAGAGGTATCTGATGTGATGACCCAGACCCCCCTTGGTCCCTTCCTTTGCCAAAATCCAGATCCTTAAGGGGTGCCGATCGGTGCGACCGATCGGTGAGACCGATCGGTGAGACGGATCGGTGCGACCGATCGGTGAGACCGATCGGTGTGACCAATCGGCGGAACCGCCCGACGTCACCCGGCCTTGCCATGTTGTTCCAGTAACGCGCCCAAAAGTTTTAATTAGATACTGAATCGACTCATGAGTCGGTTTAAACCACTCAGCACCTTTAATGATGAGTCAAGTTGCGTGGTCAACCCACGACTTCCACGTCTTACGCGGTTTCGCGTTTTCACCTCAACCGTCCCCGGATCTTATAAATTAAGGGTTAGGCCGTGGTTTCCCCCTTCTTCGATCGTGGATCTTCTGGTGCATCGGGATCGCCGCATCGTTATCCGTAAAGTTCCACGCCCCCAGCCTAAACGTCGATCATCTATCAACAAGTAGGGAATTTCTCTCGTCTCTCACTTTTGTGTATCACGCGGGGTGGGTGTTATTTTTGTTCTTATGGAATTGGTTGAACCAAACCTTAATAAAGATAATAAACGAAGTTCTAAAGAAATAAAGGGAAGGGGTTGTGATCGTTGTTTATGATTTATCTTGTGATCATCCTTTTTAGTTGTGATGGTTTGTGTTTTCTGAAAATCGAGGTCGTTGGTGATCGTTGTATGTGCACTGATAAATCCCCTCATGATGTTTTAAATGGGTTGCTGATATTGTGAACTCATGCTGTGAAATTGGTTAATCACATATATCCAGCTGAATAATTGAAAGCACCAAGATCAACCCATCTATGATAACTCCCGGTTAGAACACACGAAATTTGAAATCATGGAGTGTGTTAAGTCGTTTAAATCTGAAAATCCCTGACTTGTTTTGGTAGTGGTAGTTGGTTGTTTTCCTTTCGAGCCGATTGCTGGAAATGTGGGAGGGGATGGGATCCCCTTTTCTTCTATACTCTAAGTAGTTATGTGAATTTGGGGGTTGGGATCCCCTGTTGGTATGGATTTGGTGGTTGTGGGTTTTAAATCCGAGTGGTTACTTGTTGATTTCACAAATTGGGGAGAGATCCTCTGTTGACAGAACCGGGTGTGAGTGCTTTGGTTGATCCTTGCTTTTGACGCTTTCCTTGGTTATGCTTATGGTAGTTGCCCAGTAGTTCTTAAAATTAATTGAACATTTGACTGAACGTGAAACAAGAATGGGACAAATGGTTTTGTGGGCAAGGGTCGTGAATTGTGACTCGGACGCTGTGGTGTTGTGTTCTGTAGGTTGGCTAGGAAAACCTAAGATTTGGGTGAGTTTTTGTTACCTATATCTATACTTGTAGCTTTGTGTTTCTTATTCGCGCCCCACCCAAGTTGAGAACTCAGTGCCGAACACCCCCATTTATGGGGGAAGGGTATTTTTCCCAACGCTATTCTTAGTGGCTGGTTATTAGCTCCTTTTCTGCTCCCTTTCCCGGATATCCCAAGTATCTTCGGGCAGGCTGTGATGGCCTGAAGTCCATTATTAGCCCAAGAACCATCGGGCGGGGTGTTGTGGTGGTTGTCCAGGTGTGTGCGGCAGGTGGTTTCCCAAGTGTCTTTGGGATGAGGCCCAGGTGTCTTCAGGCGTGGCAGTTGTTGTTCTGGCCTAGGTGTTTGCAGCCATGGTTACATGTGACAGTTGTGGCCCAGGTGTGTGCGGGCGGGATTCAGCAGTGGGACTGTGTTACATTTGTGGCCCAGGTGTGTGCGGGCGAGATTCAGTAGTGGGACTGTGTGCGGTTGAGGCCCAGGTGTGTGCGGGCGGGATTCGGCAGTGGGACTGCGTGTGGTTGTGGCCCAGGTGTGTGCGGGCGGGTGTGGCAGTGGGACTGCGGTGAGAATGGAGGGATTGGTCCGATGAGTAGGATGTCTCAATAACCAGTGGGAAAGTGGCGCGGGGTACCAAACATCGATGTGCTCTTATTATATAAATTACTTGATGTGCGTTATTTGGGGAGTGAGCCTTGGTGAGGCCTGGGATGGATAGTTTGCCTTGTTAGGTGTTTGGTTTACTCTTTTCTCACGGGACTTTAGTACGTTCCCCCACTTGTGCACGAGAGTCTTGGTTTTCCCTACTGAGTGTACTTTTATACTCACCCTACGTATATAAAATTGCTTTCAGGTTTCCAGGAGGACTTTGGGGATCACGCAGGACCTTACTAGCTCAGACATTTGGAGCAGTTGTAGCTGTTTTCTTTTCCTTTTTTTTTTACCTTGTAGTCACCTTTTTGCACCTTGTGGCTTTCACTTTTGAAACATGCATGTGGGAATGGTTTACTTTTGGATTTTCTTTTCATTCTACCTTGGTGTTGTTGTGTTTTCTTCTCCTTATCTTTCGATCCTATAAAATAAAAAGGGTAATGCCTTCCATTTGCGAGAATTTTCTATACCCTTGGTGCTAGTCGCCACTCCGGGACCTATTGAAGGCGGGTTTCGGGGGTCATTATATCTCCTTCAACTTAAAGAAGGAAGGGCCTGGAAATCTTCTAACCCTTCCCTCCTTTTGGTGAAGGCGGGTCGTGAAAAATAGTATACTATCCAGTTAAATGAAATGGGTGTCCTAAACATATAAGAATATCGTAACCATAAAAAAGATATAGGTTTCACAATAATTTGATTAGAATCATAACATGTGAAAGATAAATGGATTTCATAATCATATAACTCATAAAATTGAATGGGATTTCAAATAAATATATCTCTTAAAAGAGAAATGGTTTTCATAAAGATTGTGACATTAAGAATAACCCATTAGAATAAAAAATAATATGAATGAAAAATATATATCATTTACTAGAATTAAATGAGTAACATCAACAAAAATCATCTTAGATAAAAAATTATTTTGAAAAGTATTAAAAAATTATATTTAGGAAAATATCTATTCGTCATTGAAAATTAATTTTTCTTACAAACAAATTGTTTAAAATCATTTAGCAGAAAAATACCCTGAAAACATATAAATTATACTTCAAATCACTTTGAAAACTTTTTCCATGAATAGTTATAAAATATGTTTCAAAAACTTTTTAAAATATTTTTCATTAAAAATTAATTAAAAACATGTAAAAAAATCCTTATATTGTTTTGAAACCCATTTTTCCTAAAAAAATATGCTGGAAGCATTGATTTTTTGAAAACCAAATCATTTCAAATACTTTAAAAAAAATTATGAAAACATTTTCGAACAATGTATCTTGACAAAAATATGAATGTGATTGAAAAAATTTCAAAAACAATATTCCTTGAAAATTACATTTTGAAAGCATTTCCCTTAATTTTATTTATTCATGGAATGGATGATTCAAATAAAGGATGGTTGGTAAATATGTACATGTCATACGAGGTAAAAAACCTTGATTTTTCACAGTAAAATAGTTAGAAAGAATGCCTCATTTGGATAGTGACAAGAAGAATAATTTGAATATATTATTAAAATAAAAAGGGTAAAAAATTATTTTAAATAATATATTAGTATGGTTAAATATTATGGAAATACCTTTTTCAAAACATGGTTTTGAAGGAACATAGTTTTCCAATTGATTAAATAGTATACATGGAATTTCATAATAAATATTTATTAACTATATTTTATACCAATGTTTTGAAAATTTGTACTAATAAATTTATATATCATGAAAAAATGAAGTTAATAAAATTCATCAATGTTCATGTGAGAAGTGTTATGGGATTTCATAAAATTATCCATTAACATAAATAGTCTTAAAATGTTGTAATATTATTTAAATAAAAACATATAAATTTTTAACGTGGTTTCTTTATCTAAATATTGAATAACTTATTACATAATGCATATAATATCATAAAAATATTTAAATTCATGATATATCATGTAAAATGGATGTTTGTACAACTCCAAATTAATTTGGATGCATAACAATACATGATTGTCAGGGAATGAAATTGGAGATAAAAATATAATACTTATTAGATATATTTGAAAAAAATTAATACCATAATATAAATTTAAAAGAATTAATATGTTAATATACATATATTAAAAACAAAAAAAAATTATTTCCATTATTGTAATTATAAACACCACACAAAAGTAATTTGTGGTGAATAAGGCATATATATCGCTGATGTAAAATGCAAGATGAAATTACCCTAAATTGGGTCTTGACAATTTTAATACATTTTAAACCCACCTGTATAATAACTAAAAAATATATTATACCTATTTTATAGAACCATTATATTATATTTAATACCCCATATGGTTTTATTAAAACCCTTTATTACTCACTTTATAAGAATCATATGGTAAGGTTTCAGTTTACAAAATATTCCCATTATTATATGTAGGTGTCTTAATTTGTTATATCATTAGTAAATATAATTATATCACGAAATCATGAATATATAAAATTATATAAATCTCATGTATATATATATATTTGTTAATTATAGTAATTTATATAACATTTATGTATGAAATGGAATACATTGTTTCTATTCATGACATGTCGTATGTATGCATAGATGATGTTTCTATTTTATTGGTCATATTGAACAACCAAATGTATATAAAATATATGTATAAATGAATATATTATCATTACTATATCATTTTAATGTTACATATAACATATATTTTCACTAAACCTCTCATAAATAGAATCTATGTAATGTTTGAATGATTCACATCACTTTGAAAGACAACAAGATTCATAATAACCATGACTTTAAAAATAAACCATTCTTAGAATGAATGTGAATGGAACTATTAAATAATTTCCAATAATTAAATGTGTAACATCAATTCATGTTATATTATATGGATAAAAATTGAAATATATTTTAATAATTATTATTATCTAAAATATCATTTATTCAAAAAAATATTATTTTAAATACAAAATCTCATATGCAAATATTTTCCTTTGAAAATACTTTGATAACATATTAACATGAATTTAAATAATTTTGAAATTTATTTCTTTGAAAACATATAAATTAAGATTATAAAAATTTTATAAACATTTCTCCTTGAAAAAATATTGTTAACTAATATTTATAGATTGAAGTTAATTTTAAAAAACATCGCATGTAATCATATCAAATATCATGAAATTTATTTGAAAAAAACCATCGAAAATAGTTTTCATCGTATAAAGAATTTTGCAAAAAAAAGTAAAACATTTTTTCATCAAAATTATTTTTAAAATTAATTTTCATATTTTTTTTATATGCAAGGGATTCTATAATGAAATGATGGTGGGTAAATCTACACTTGTCATTCAATGTAGAATGAACATTCATTTTTAACGACGAATGTATAGAAAAAATGCCTCATTCGTAAAGTGAATAGAATATTCAATTGAATGGATTATTAAAATAAAAAATAAAAATGTTTCATTTAAATATCATAAGAGTATGTATCAATATTCTTGGAATCCTTTTTTGAAAACCTTGTTTTAAAAGAATAATGATTTCTAACCGAATAAATGGTAATGTTTAGATTTCTTAATAACACATTCTTTGTTATCTTTTGTACCAAATATGATACAAATGTTCCTAATACATGAATATATAATAAATTACCATTGAAGAAGAATATTGATGAATTTTGTTGAGATATTTTGAAGGATATTTTTTCAATGGAATCATAAACCTAAACAATCTTGAATAGCATTGAGATATTTGAACTAATGACGATCACTTGGTAAATTCAGATCATAAAATCCATGTGTGAATCAAAAAAAATAAATTGATCATATAATATCATGATAATATGTATATTTAGGATCTATCATGTAAAATGGATGTATAATCCCCAAAAATAGAATTCAGGCACATAACAAAACAGGGGTCTTAATGAAGAAAAATATAGATAAATCTACTAAAACTATTTGGTATCTTTTGAAACATCAATACCATTAAAAAAATTCATATAATTATTATTAATCACTAATATATTTTAATGAATGAAACATTTTATAGATCATTTGTATGTATACATACTGCACAAATGGACTGATTGGTGAATAAAGAATGTTTCTCACTGAAATAAAGAGTGATATCCAATCCCCTTACCTTCAGGCATTACTCCCATAGAAATTGTACAAAACACATTTATAATAAATATAATTTTACTATACCACTATTATAAGTCCATATAATAATATACAATACCACATATGGTTTTATTATGACCTTGTTTTACAAACTTGTTAATAATCATATGTAATGTTTTCACTTCAGTTAATATTCACATTATTTTATTGCATGTGTTATAATTTGGTATATATTAGGTCCTTATATGTATATTATGATTTATATAATGTAAATAATTAAATAAATATATATATATATTATTATAATCTATGTGTCATATAAGTTTGAAATATAATAAACTATTCATTGAGATGGAAACTCGTACGTACTCATGACTGTTGTTTATATTTTTATTGTCTTGTTAAAATAATGATTGAAAATGAAATAAATGTTTAAATGTATATAGTATAACTATAGTATCACAATAATGTCATATATATCATATAATTTCTCTAAACCAATCCTTAATACAAACCATGTATTGTGTGAATGAATGACATTTCTTGCAAGGGTGGAGGTCCATTCTACCTAAAACGAAATTATCATAGTTACACCAAATTGAATGTATAATTATAAGTGTAGAAAAATTATTACATATTAATATATAAATAATAAATATCATATTTGATATGAATAAATATATTTTCCATACTTATTTCCACCATGAGTGGCGTTAATGGAAAAATGAACATTCATTATTTTCTGAGGCAATATATCTTTGTACACGTAAACAATATATTTGTTAAAAATTAGATGAAGATGTGTTTATGTGTTGGTAAAACCCTTATAATGAAATAACCATAGTATATTTAGGATATTTTTTCTTATAAAATCATAGAATATCACGACTGGAGTAGTGGAGATGGAGAATAAATGAACGGAGCTTGAGAGAAGGTGTTACCTTTATATCAGGTAACTCTTTAGGTTTGTGCCAAAAAAAATTACATGGAATAATTTATTACAAAATTAATTATTAATGTGTAAGTTAAGTGTTTTGGAGGTTATTATGGAAGATTTTTTATGATCCACGTTAGTGTGATAGGTTTTAGGAAGGTTTAGAGTTCTGTTCTTTTTAATGTGGATGTGAGTCGTATTGTTGTAAATACTTAAAGTTATGCAATAATTGGTGGAATACTTTACCATGTGTGCCTAAGAATTTGAAATAATGGATTAATGTGAATTTATGGATGATTAAAATGTATACCACACAAAAATATTTTCATTTTAATAAATTGGTTCCATAAATTCATTAATTCCCCAGTTTTATTACATTAGTTTTTATTAAAGTATCCAGTTTTATAAAGAATGTAATTTTACAATTAAGACTAAAAAATTGTAATTTATAATATAATATAGATAAAATTAATTATTAATATTATAGAATATTAATGAATAATAATATTTTACTGTATTTTTGAATTAATTTTTATAACAATCAAATGTGACGCACCAAGCACTTCTTAAACCTTAACCATGCTAATAATATTTTTTAAATCAATGGGTCAATATGTTATTAATATAAGATAAATTGGTCCATTAATACACAATAATAATTTTTTTTTAATTTTGAATCATTTAATAAAATATCATTTTCTGTAAAATAATAACAATGTCCATTTTGACATTTTTTTATTTTATTTCTAAATTTAAATATAAAAAAAAATTTATTATTAAATTACATTAATTTTACAAATGTGTAACATGTTATTTTAATCAGAAAAAATAAATAATGATTTTAATTCATTTTGTTCAACCATTATTAATTTTTGTAGTATAATATATTTTAGTTATTTATTAATTAAATAATTAATGGATTCATATTTTATAAGATTTTTAAGTAACACAAAAATAAATAAAAGTTATAAATAATTACTTATGATTAAAATAACGAATTTATATTTTAAAATTATTTTAACAACCCATAACGTGATTTTGTTATATAACATAATGTTTTCTAAATGTAAAAGTTAAGGAAAATTCATTTTTTTCATTTTTCTTACATAACCTTTTATTGAAGGTGCATCCATTTAATGATATCCTAATAAATTATATAAATATAACAAGATTGTATTTGTATAATTATAGGAATCCAATGGTGTATGGAAATCCTTTCCAGTTATTTTGATCTTTCTGATTAAGGTTTAATGTGTAAATAAGCATAATCACACCTTCATCGAGTTGATTAATTTTAACCAATTTCACTAAACTTTTTGATATTAAATGAATATGATCTTATTTGACTACAAATATCATAATTATTATAACCATAAAGGTGGTTTTATCCAAATTTGAATCAAAGATGTTGAAATAGTAAGAATAACACTAATCCCATAGATTTTATGAGAATATTGGTTTTTAAATTAAAAATAATCAAAGGTTCAATTATTATTTATATCTAATGTCAATGTAAAAAATATTAAAATGTAAATAAATTCTATTAATATAATTATTATCGATTGATTTTGACTTTATAAACAAATTAAAATTATAATTTAACATTTATAATTGTTTAAACTAAGAGGTTTGATAATAAAAATACAGAATATTTCACTATTCATTAAAAATTCATGTTTCAAAGAAAAATCCCAAAAATACAACGTGAGATAATTTTAACATTATGAATTAAAAAATTATGTTTATATTATAAAATTTATTTATTATTAGTGTCTAAAAGTTAATTTACAATTATTCATAAAAATACATAAAAAGTAGTTTATATAACAATATATTATTTAGAAACATATAAAGTCATTAGGAAATATTATATATTTCATTATTAATAAGTTTTATTTCTGTGAAAAAATTCAAAATAATATATGGAGAGTAGTTATAATAATTTAAATTATTAAAATTAAAATTAGTTTATAATTATTCATTTAAAAAATTATAAGATTAAGATGTTGTTTTGAAGAAACATAGTGTTTCATATAATAGACATGAAGCTAGGGTTTCATGTAGCACAAGACAAGTTAGTTCCATGTGAAATGTATATATTACATATTTTAATGATATAAATAAATTAAAATTGATTTATTTGAAGAAAAAAAATTCACAATATCTCAGGTGGTTACATTGTAGCACGATAAAAATATATTTCCACGTTGAAATTCATCTAGGTTATAAAATTTTTATTAATATAATGTTTCATTCAATGAAACCCACATAGTTAAAATGAATACTCAAGAATCAATTAAAATCAGAATGTTGTAATGATATCTTTTAAACAAAGTAACTCATAATGAGACTATGTCATAGTAAAGCATTGGTGGAAGTGAAAACATGGACATGGAAGATAAAACATAAAATCATGTTCTTATTGAGAGAGATATAGAAAATGGTTTAGAGAATGTTAACATTCACAAATAAAAAAAGTTTTTAATGACATAAGGGACCATCTTATTCATAAAAAATGATTGAATTTATAAAAAATTTACCATGAAGATCATTTTTCCTAAGGTTGAAAAATTTTACAGAAAATATATACTTTTATAATATTTGGAAAACATTACACATCATATTTTATTAGACCAGATAATTTTTTTATGAAATATAGAATATAATTTTTTTTATTCCTAACGTACTAACATTTCATGATACCCATGAAATTTCATCCCATCAAATATTATCCACCTAATATTGTTTTAATAGAAAATCCAATATGAATAAATCCTCATATAGAAAGGTAAAAAATTAATCTTTTTGAATTTATCTAATGTTTAACATTAAATTTCCGTAAATGATTAATCTTATAACCATTCCAAAAAATGATTATCCAAATATTTTGAAAAAATTAAATGAAATTATATTATCATTGATCCCATGTTTCTTATAATGTTTCTTAGTGTTGAATATTCCAAAAATATGAATACCGCCATCATATATTCCATAGAGACATTGTAATTAACTGAATTGCTATAATCCTGTTAGGGAAATCATGTATGATTCATTATTCAAATGACTGTTGGTAACATTATAGAAATCATAGATATTAAAAACATCATGATTGATTATTTAAATTTGATTTCCAAAAACAGTTTCATTGTAATCTATACAATGAAATTTAATTATGAAATAAAAACGTAACATTGTCAAAAATAATTACATTAATTCCAAACATTACATAAGAGTTTCATTCCCATTATTAAAATATCACCTTTCTTTGAAATAACTAATTTTCATACACTTTTTATTCTATAATAAAATCTTATACTAAAAATAATTATATATTTAATGATTCATTTAAGATAATAGTGGAATTCCAAAAGATAGATAATTCATTCATACAACACTAGATATTAAACATTACTCTAGATTAATCAACATATTACTTAATATATATTTCTTATAAAATTAAATATATATCATTTTTATGGTTTTAAACACAATATAATAATGCTTATTATGATTTCTGTAAAAAATAATGGATGCAACTCACATACCTTTCCCATGAAATTGGGATCTATTAATCTTTATAAGTACAACTGATACTCAAACCACATTCCCGATTCCCATTATGAGACTTCAACTTGGGAAATTAATTGTAATAATTCCCATATATTTCACATTGGAAAAATTAAATTTGAATCATATTATATCTAGTTCTATCTACAGAATAAAACTGGAAAGCAAAGTGTGAAAAACTTTCATCAAATTTGGATACCATGTAATAACGAATGATTACTAATATGGTTTCAAAATATCGAATCCTACATATTAATTAATTGACAACATAGTTTTATCAGAGGTTATTCATATTTATCCACAATTTATATATTTCACGATGGATCATAAAGAGTTTTTCAATTCCCAAATCATATAAACCAAGATTTCCAAACCAGGCCTGCAGTAAGGCTTATTATCGAGTAACAAATAGCCTCGAGTGAGATCAATAACATATTTCATGCATTTTTAATACATGTTAAATTTTTTTAGAGCCACATCCACTTTATTTATCCATACATGGATGTTTGTCTAGGAAAAACCCATATATATCATTTACCAAAATTCAAGGTCAATTTATTATATGTTAACTCAACCCTATACATATCCTTAGAGGCTACCCTTTAAATTTCCTCATAAATATAGATAGTGATCTCACTAATGTTTTCTCATCCTATGTTTCATGGTTAACAAACCCATATATCTAATAAAAATTATAGAGAAAATTGATTTTGATACTTTGAAATTACATTACATTAACATAATATGTGAATCATTTTTCAAATGGACGCCCAATTTATGTATTATTCTCATGACTTTGGAGGTGAATAAAAAAAGGTTGATAAATGCTCTGCATCATCTCCAACTAGGTTCTTCATAACTAGAAGCCTTTTTAGACACATTAAAAATAACACATATCATAATAACAAAGGGGAGGAAACATAAAAAGGGGATATATCAAATGATAAATAATTGTAACCTTGATCTATAAGTAAGAATAGTCATGGTTGTACGCGTGTGATGAAATAATCATGAAAATAGAATATCAAACCATGTATATCAAATAACTTATACATGAATCATGTAATAACACTTCGTAGCTCATGTGAAATGAATCATTAATTAATAAAGAATATAATCCCTGAAATAATAAAATAGTAGTAAAAAGGAATTTTTGCGTAAATGTATGCATATATAAGGATTTATTGAGTTGAAAATACAATACATTCTATATAATATTAGTGGAAAAATTTCATTAAAAAAATTGGTTCACATCCTATTCTAGTCATGTATCAATTAAATGATTTTATTCCTCCTTTCATCCATATAATACAAAACTATGTTCATTTGTAATTATAGCCATAACTATATCATGAGTATAAATCATTTTCCAATGAATTTTATGGATATATAGATCCCACCCATTATGTAAAATAATAATACATACATGTGCCTCAAAATCATAAACAATAGTATACTAGCCAATTAAATGAATTGAGTGTCCTAAACATATAAAATATCGTAACCATGAAAAAGATATAGGTTTCACAATAATTTGATTAGAATCATAACTTCTGAAAGATAAATGGATTTCATAATCATTTAACTCATAAAATTGAATGGGATTTCAGATAAATATATCTCTTAAAAGAGAAATGGTTTTCATAAATATTGTGACATTAAGAATAACCCATTAGAATAAAAATAATATGAATGAAACATATATATCATTTCCTAGAATGAAATGAGTAACATCAACAAAAATCATCTAAGATGTAAAATTATATTGAAAAGTATTTCAAAAATTATATTTAGGAAAATATCCATTCGTCATTGAAAATTAAGTTTTCTTACAAACAACTAGTTTAAAATCATTTAGCAGAAAAATACCCTGATAAAATATAATTTATACATAAAATCACATTGAAACCTTTTTCCATGAATAGTTATAAAATATGTTTCAAAACCTTTTTATAAACATTTTCATTAAAAATAGATTAAAAACATGTAAAAAAATCCTTAAATTGTTTTGAAACCCATTTTTCCTGAAAACATATGATGGAAGCATTGATTTTTTGGAAACCATCTCATTTAAAATACTTTAAAAAAATTATGAAAGCATTTTGGAACAATGAATATTTAAAAAAATATGAAGATGAATGAAAAAATTTCAAAAATAATATTCCTTGAAAATTACATTTTGAAATCATTTCGCTTAATCTTATTTATACTATTATATATTTTTAAATATAAATGAACGTATAATATTATTAATGCAATTGTAATTTTAATTAAGTCTTGAAATCCATTTTTTGTCAAAACCCATGAATTTTTTATAAATGTCAGTTTTTATTTTAAAATAAAAAATTAACATATATAGATACTTATTTATATAAAATGAATATTATTTCTGGAAATAGGAAGTTGAAATTATCCAATGGTGAGTTTTTCATAATTTTCTGAGACAGTCAAATTTTTTGATAAAAATTTAATACCGTTTAAATATGTAATGTGTTTTATGACATCATAGTGACCCAATAGTGATGTAATAAAATACTATAAACCTTATTTTTGGATAATATATGTTTTACCCTTAAAATAATGTAATTTTGGGTCTATTTGATTTTTTTTACAAAGCATTAGTGTACCCATCAAGACTTATTAATCATTTTGCCTTTTTAAATTGTTTTCCTCATGATTGTGAATCACCTCCACATAAGCAAACCCCATTATTTTAAGAATTTTGGACTTTGGCCATATAAAATCATTTTTTCCACATCCATTTTCCAAAAAACATGGGAAAACCCCATGGGAAGGTTTGTGGATTGGATTAGATTAATGTGAGGGTCCCAAACCAAAATAATAAAGAATTCTCTCACCTTTCCAATATAAACCCACCCAGGATCCCACATCATCCTCAATCAACACCTTTAGATTTCAACAAACCTCTTCCCTAATATCTATATAATTCTCCCATGGTTCCCCAAGCTCCCAATAATACTCTCTCAATCCTTTGGAAGCACACTTCCGAGTAAGGGTTTTTCGTCCTTTCTCATTTTTTCCAATTTTTTTAATATTGTCATTCCCTTTTAATTTCAATTATATATGTTGGGGTATGGTTTTTCACACCCCACATATTACCCTATTTATGTTTGAAATATTTGAAACCCCATTCTCTCTCATTAAATTCCCCCCTGTACACACATTACTATGCCAAAATTCTGTAAGGGATTTCTCTCTCCTCTTTTACATCCAAGCAATTATTTTGTACTATGAAACTAAATTCCATTAAGTTTGTTGTAAAAAGAATAGATAAGAACCCCTAACTATCCTTTTAATGTACATATGATTATAAACTCTTTTCTATTTCATCAACTGTTTTCTTGAATACTGATTTCATGCTATTATGATGATGAAATTGCACCGCTATTTTTCAAACAAAGATCATTTTGTAGTGAATACAATACCCATGTCTCTATCAAGGGTATTAACCATTATACACGTATAAATATTTAATGGTATATTATTGTATTTATTATACATTTAAAAATGATGGAATAACTTATGATGTTGATTGATTCCATGGTATGTGATCTATGTTGCACACTTATGCATGAAATGAAATGTTAAAGAAGGGTGCGCCCTGATAGCGCTTCAAGGAAATGGGTAATTTATAGTATCATGATACATCATGTGAAATGGGTGTTGACTCATGATAATTCATGTGCAACAAGTTTTTACTTGTGCATCATGGTTAATGAAGATTCACCCATGGTCCATCTGCAATGATCCTTGGCTCATGTTAATTCCATGTTAAATGTTGTTTCCACATTTCCATGTTTGGATTATCATGCTTTATCATGCCTTTATGTTTATGCATCTCATTTTCTCTATTTATATGACTATTTTCTAACATGTATTGTATTTCTCATTTTATTCCAGGTTTATTCCCTTTCTGGTCTTTATAGCTCACCCATTTTTATGCATGTTCTCAGGTTATCTCATGCAATGCTAAGTACGAGGGAATGTAGTGTTCATTTAAGATAGGTTTTAAATAAAGATTTCTTTTTCTTGTTTAAAGTGGTTATTTAATGATCCTAAGCCCCAAAGACACTAGACATATCAATATTCAATGTTGAATCAAGTGATGTTTTTGTAATAAATTATGTTGAATTGTGTAATAAAAGAGTAGGGTTTTCATACATACAACATCATTTCCTCAAGGAGAACAAGGAACATGAGTCACGAAATCCATCCCAAAATCATTCCACATAAACTCTATAATGTGTAGCAGATGTAATTGCCTTTCTGAACTAAGATTCTCAACCTCCACCTGCTAACAGGGGGGACATCTCAAAATAAAAATAAGTAAATCTCTATATACATTACCATCAATTCTTATTATTAAAATTTGAATACATATTAGTGATAATAGGATTAACTTCCCATGTGGAGGCATAAAAATATCACATCTTTTGTCCATGTATGTATGATGACACCCTTACGTTCCCCTGAAAACCCAAAACCTCATTTCTGCAAATAGTCCACAGAGCAGTATTGTCCTCTCATGACACACTATCCTATAAGACATGGACTTCAGAATTTGAGAGATGCCTCATTCAAAATCAATCTAGTAGAGTAGTGGTAAGAACTATAGGAGAAATAATCGTGTAACCCTATCTTTTATGAACCTACATATGCATCTTAGAGAAAAGATCCTTAAGCTTCCACTAACAATTGGCCTCTTGAACGGTTTTATTTGTGTGCTCTTACTCAAAGCATCAACCATTATGTTGCATTTCTCATGTGTGTGGGAATGCTCCAAGTAAAAATACTGATGGTAATAATCCAACCTTTACTATCTCAATTTCTAATCACACTGAATAAATATATACTTGTGGTTTTTTGTGGCCAGTGTATATATCTAAATGATCTCCCCAAAGGTAATATCTCCAAAATCACGAAGCATGCACAACTATAGACAATGTGAGATCATGAATCAGGTAATTCCTCTCATGTGGACTTAATTACCAAGACTCAAACACAATGACTCATTTACCCTGTATAAGCACTGATCCCATACCAATACCTGATGCATTGCAATAAACATTATTACACATTATTTCCTCCAAAAAAATAGGATCAGTGTTGAAGTTAATCACTCATTTATCTTTTGAAATAATGATTCACAGGAATCTGTCAACAATTAAATCACATAGTTTATAGTCAGTCACTTCAGTGGCGCTACTAATCATGAAAAGTGTTGAATAAAATTACAATAGTAACTATCTATCCCCATAAAACTACATACCTCAATTATGTTCTATAGATACATCGAAGAAACTACTACTCTCACTTCATAAAGGTCTACTGATACTCTTGTCTCTGAGTTGAAATGACTGAATAAGAGAATCGGGTCAATCTGAAAGTATCATTTTCTGATCTTAACATATAAATTATGCTCTCTCAGTGTAATCAATATGATTTGAATATTGATGGAATGGTTAGGTCATGTGTGAGAGTAAAAAAATATATCATCCATGATTACAACCACACAAGAATCCATGTAAATATGTAAAACCAATCTCATTAGATCCATAAAAAATTATAGTGAGTTCACGAGACTGAATGGTATAATTAAATGCTTGTATAGACAATACCTACTACGAAAATGATGTATGATGTATATATAATGGTCTAACACACAAATGGTGATAACTGGATCTGAATTCAATCTTAGAAAACACATGGGATCCGTTATGTTGATCAAAATGATCATCATTCTTTAGAAATGGATATCTATTCTTAAAAATCGACTTGTCCAGCATCTGATAATCAACACAAAATCAAATCATACCATCCTACTTCTTCACAAGAATAACAAGTGAACCCCAAGGATATGTACTAATCAAGATAAAACCATTTTAATCAAACTTCTCTAACTTATTCATAATCTCTTGAAACTATGGTGTATCCATCCTATAAAGAAGAATGTACATAGTTGCCGGTCTTGGAATAAACTTCATAGGGAAATCCATATCTCACAGTGGAGGTAAACAAGAAAATTTGGCTGTAAAAACATCATGAAGGAATCCACCACCAATGGAATGCACATCTGTGAAGTCCACTAATCATCTAGATTATAACTTGAAATATGAATTGTAACTCTTTTAAACCCATGGTGCTGAGGTCTATTAAATATATCTTGTACATCTTATTATCCCTTTTGTATAAAATATTATACCTCTAGTGAGATAAAACTCACCCTTTGGAGATAGCAGTCAAAAATTCCCTAAAAGTATACATCAAATCAATTATTAAAATGACAAAGAGTCCTTTCATATATATTAAATAGAGGTACCACTATAAGTGAAACCAAAAAACCTCAAGAGGTAACTCCTTTCACAAACGTATTGTACCCATCCTAATCCCCAATAGAGTGTTTAGTGTCATAACACGAATTGAAGTAATGATACAAAGCCAAAGACTCTCCATAACAGAAACATATATAAAATTATAAGAAACCCCTATATCAAAAATAATATAAGAAAAATATGAGGAAACTTTAATCGTACCACTAACCGTAGATGGTTAGAGAACCTGCTCTTGCAGGTTCTGCTCCATCGTAGAAGTCCGACTTTCACATCATCCATGCAACCTTGCCTAGTCACCCTGAGCTAATCCACCCCATTGTTGATAAAAACATATCATATGGAAACCATATCCATGACCATCTCCTCACCATGAATTCCATAGCTAACACCATATCTCTCACTAATGAGAAAATGGTTTTCATACTCTTGATCATGGAGTCATAAGAGGTCACCTTTCACTTGCTACTAGTGAGAACATCCTGAAAAATCCTTGATGATCTCCAATATTTCCACAATATCGGCACATGAAAGGGTCCTTCGGGAAATTTGGACATGTATTCCCACTCCTTCCCCACTAGTCTCACACCATATAGCTACCTAAAGAAACATCATGTGAAATATCCATGTGGCGCTTCCAACTATCGGTCGAAGGATTACAAACCCTAGATGCTGAATCCCCGCAGCTCACAACTCCAAACATCATTAGATTTCTTTAAATAATCAATTCCTGAAATACTATAGATATCACCAAATTCATTTTTAAAACATTCACCTGTGATCAGATGTGGTACCTATTCCAATGCTCAAACCATAAAGCCCGTTATAACTCATCACCTCCCAAAACTGGTATGAAGCGTTTAATGTATATAAAGAGAAAATAATATTACATCATTGAATGAGAGGACTACTCCAAATTCATAAACTCACTGGAATAGTTTTCCATCAATGTATTTTGGTGTATGTAATCATAGGATGTCCTATGAAACCTTCCTCAAGACATATCCTGATGGCGTCCCACCAATGAGATAATGTTTCACTATATCTTTTCAGAATCACATAGCTTGTTTGTTGTGATATTAATCCTCTTCTAAAGAGGCATCTTCAAATCTTCTATAAATGAATTCATGTCATTTAAACATGATTGTGAAATATGTCGTCCTCCATCCCCCAAAAAAATTGGAGGATTCAGCTGCTCAAACACATCTGTCAACATTCTTATAGTCAGATAATGATGTGGTGGTCCATGAAAACTATGAATAATCCTCATAAAGACATTTGGGAACATTGCATCATCACCAGCATCTGGTATAATAGCTGGTGACAAGATGGAATGAGTGGAGGATCTGCTGGTTGTCCATGGTCTACCATTTTAAGTGTCTGGTCATCACCCTATATCTGGCGTACAATCAAAGGACGTTTTGGTGGCATGACTCTGCATGGTAAAGTGCACACATCTATTTATGATTATCAAGGACTACTATATAGATGTTCATGTAATAATATTTTATGGAAAGAATTCATGTATTATAAAATAAGGTTACATGGTGTGTATAACTACTACACAACATGTTCCCTTTAATCCTTAACTTGGTCATGTATCTGTTCCATCCTGGTCATTTAACATTCATACCCAAGATGTGGTCTTCCACATACATGAAAATTACTTGAATATTCACATTGGCCAAAATTATTATACATTTATTGAACTACACAGTTCTCTCTTACTGTAACACTACACGATATTCACTCCCTAGACACAATGTCTAGCACAAATGTATCATCCACCCATGACGTTAGTCACACGGTCAGATACCTGGTCTATTATAGCATAATATGTACTACCAATACATGGTGTGTTCAACCAAATGTTTATCATCCCTGTGTATCTGATCACACAGTTAGTAACATGGTGAACAACTACATGGCATGTTCATATGGTACATGATATGTAATTAATAAATGTTTGTTCTTCTAGAAATAAAAATCAGATGGTGTGTGTTTAAACATCACACACTATGTTGTCTAGGTTTCAAGTTAGTAAACCTCTGAAACATCTCTAATACTCATAAAAACATAATATTTGTCTACTTTATGTCATTTTACGAAAATTGAGTGCACATATTCCTTGCAAATCAATGTCAGGAATCCTTAATCATATCATATTAACATAATTGAATTAAAAATTATAATTGATTGACAAAATTAAAATAAATAGTGACCCATGACACCTCAAATACCAATGAATGGCACCCATAAAAATAAAACATTACATATACAAATACCCTAACAGAATAAAAGTCATTTTGATCACAAAATATATAACAAAATCTTGAATATCTAGAATAACATCTATCACAACAACATGAAATTAGTAATTCACCTTAAATGGCATGATAATTATTCATGACATGTGATCTCTAGTAAGTTCATGTTTAATGCATGAGATGGAATAACCTCATTTCATTAGGATACTAGTGAAATAGACCACAATGCTATCAATCATAACAGAACAGAACAATTAAGTCACACAATTGTGAAATCAAATCTACTGTAACAATTGGAAACCATAAAATTTCATTATTCAAGGAAACATAGCTTTTACTTGTACAAGAGTCATCTAAAACCAAGAAAAAATTATTAAAAACTACATGTTCTTTCCAATCCCAGTGAATTGGATCTAAATAGTAATCCAATGAAAAATATATATTTGATGCCACTTTATATCGTCTCTGATCCATGTGTTGTCCAATGGTTCCCCGAACTTAGTTGGTCATAGAACCAGAAGCGCATTTTCACAAATTCTAGAGGCTATTAACTAGAAGAGAGGGACAATGTTTTATAATGAGGGAACAATGCCCTAAGTATCATATTATAGGCATTAGAAAACTAATAATAATAAATGTTGGAGAAGTAATATTATACAATAGAAGTTAACATAAGAAAAATTATTGATATAAATATACTAGAGAATATATATAGATGATGCATGCAACATGTGTCTTGGAAAGAATCCAAACAAATTACAATGCTGGAAATACAATACATAAATCCATGAATGGAAAATAATGAATACTTCAACACCATGGAAGGCCTCATCTTGGTCCCATGCTCTCAACATCTAACAAAAATCTAGTACCTGATAAAGAAGGGTACTTTCCTATATCCACAAAGGTAGTCATATAATATTTTTGGGTCCAAAACCATGACCCAAATAGGGTGGGATGCAAATCCGAGTGGGAAACCACCAATATATTTGTGCCTAATTGTTAGTGAATATATATATTTTTATGTATATAAAATGAAAAAATAAATTAGTAAGTACTCAAAATAAAAAAATCCTAAAATTTTCAATTATATTCATTTACATTTATTTTTAAATCTATTGAACCAGGATCAATCCCAAGCTTTGTATCCCATTTTTACATAAAAATATAGTTGTATTAGAATACTATATAAACCAACATGTAAGACTGAATCTGATCACATGCTTTGGATTAACAAAAAACACAATCATTTAATTATTTAAAAATGACCCATTGGGAATGTTCTCATAGTATAACACCTCTACTGTAACATAAAATCAATAAAATATAGAATAACACCTAGGAAGATGTCATGGTCTAAACACCTAGCTCGATGAACAACTAGTAGATATCATAGTCAATACTCATGGGTCAACATAATAGAAAGACATACATACATGACCCTACCTTTGGATTCCCTCACATTCAAATTCCCCTAGGTCATACTTCTACAATTCATATCACAGGGATGTCATATAATACATAACTCTATCCTAACAAATAAAGGAATAGAAAACAATGCATGCATAATATTTATTCAAGAAAAAATAACCATAATAATAAATATTGGGAAATGAACCCATGGGGTGTTCGGTGACAAGGTATCTAACCTTACGGATAAGAAACATCCCTTTAGAAATCAATCAAACCATAAAAAGTAATAAACAGGGTTATGTTACAAATCAAGAAATACACTAATCATGAGAATGAGTCACCTTTAAAATTTATAATCCACTAACGAAGAACGAAAGGCACAAGATACCTACATTGATATCATACGATCAATATAAAAGATCATAGAACCTTGAATCAGCCTAAATAATTGTAGATCTAAAAAAGGTGAAAAATATATTCCCTGAATAACACACAAGATTAGAATAATAGGGAAGAAAGGATCTAGGGGATTTGAGAACTGACTTGTGGGATTCTAATGCATCCAACGATGCCTCAATCAATGATCAGATAGTGAATCGGGGTTTTGGTCTTTATCAATCATTCCATAGAGATCATGTACGAAACATGAGAAGAAGAAGTCGGTTTTGGACTTGATAGGCCAACTTGTTCTGATATTTCGAATAAAAAATGAAAACCATGTGCCAAGTTCATAAAATGTGTACATTGTGTATAGCCTTAACAACCCCCACCACTGATATAAGTGGTATACATGGTCATCCCATATCCATGTACTATGCTTTTACATTGAATGAACATGGTTGTATGTGGAAACCAGGTGCACTATGTGTATTTAGAAAATTTTCATTTCTTCCTTCATGTTAAAAACAACCTGATATCATGATCATTACCTGATGTGTAATTATGTGTTCTTACACACTAACTATAGTAAAATTGAAGCCTAATATTATTCCATATTCTGACCCACTTATTGATAAAGTATGTGAAATTTTAAAATGGTTATTTGATTTAAAAGTGAGATGTTATTAATTGATTATAGAGGAAATGGATCATGTTTCAGTTTGAAAGAGTTACCAAGTACTGAATTAAAAATTTTAATTAATTTAATACATTGGTTGTGATATAAATTGTTGTATTTATACGAGGGAAAAACTATTTGATTAATAATGTGTTACTAGTGAATTTTATCAATTAATATATGATAATGATGATGAAATAACAAATTGATTAACATGAATATATTTATTTTACGATTGAGAACTTGTGTATGGATATAAAAATGGGGAGAATTAGCATTTAATTATTAAATAAATAAGTTTAAAGATAATGTTTTATTATTTATTTCATATCATTGTTTATAAAATACCAATAAATTATGACAAATGGTTATAAGTGACCTTATGAAGAGGACGAACACATCAAAAGAGTAGATTTTGATCCATTTAAAAGTTACCATAAATAGTGCATCACTGAAGATGAGTATATATATAAAATTTTGATTAAAATAGAGATTATCAGTAAAATTTATATTGGTGGATCCTTGATAACATTAAGAACCAAGTAGCATCAATTTTGATTTCATATTTTAATGATGTTTTGAGGCCAAAAATCCAAATGATGTGGGTTGAAATATAGAAATTACTATATCTCAATTAGGGAGTGGGAATATTAGGTAGAAATCATATAGTAATTTCGTTATAGTTTCTCATATCATTCACATCGAATTATATTTCAATTATAGTAACTCATTGAAATATAATGATTATATAATGATTTCAGTATGTCTTTGACTTATACGTAGAACATATATCTTGGAAAATGAATTTTTTGATTCAAACTAGGTTCAATGATTTGTATAACAAAAATGTTCTAAAAATATGTGTATCATGCATCCTGATATAGGAACCCACAAAAAACTCCTATAACAAAAAAAATCATGATGTTGAATTTGATATAATTTTTTTGATGAAAAATATGATAAGAATCCTTCATTGATAAGTATTCATTCCATGATATCACTCTTGGCAATCAAAGAATATGTTTTCAAATGTACTTCACACAAAATAAACTAATAATAAAAAATATGAACTAAAAAATAAATCCCTAGGTCACATGAAAATTTAATCAATTAAAATAAGTTACAGGTTCATGTTTTGTAAATTCCATAATTATTAAAATCTGCAGTACAAATAAAGATAAAAATGATTTTTCCATGATGATTAATTTAAATGTGGTTCCATGTGTGGGAAATATTATTTTATGGATATAATGTGGAATAAATATAATTATTGATAAAGAATTTTAATATATGATTACATTCCATAACCAAATATTCAAAATGGAAGAAAAATATGGAATTTTATGGGTTGTTTCATTTTAACTATCTTTTTTCCTCACCATAATTAACCTTTATGTAACATTGTCCTCTTAAGACTTATTATTTATAAAAAAATTATAGGTGAAAAATTATGTGTTAGATATGATCAAAGGGATGGTTGTGATGTAATATAACATGTTATGGAGATGAATGAATATCTAGTGGGGTCCAAAATTTGAATAGAAATAGTTGGTGTCATGAAAAAAAATAACTAAGATAGTGTAATGATGTGTAATATAGGTTTTCAATAATTATACTTAATTTGAGTATTTTAACAAAATATAATTCATAAATATATTATTTAAACATTTCTACATAATGACATAGTCATTAAAAAATTATTATAGATTTTTTTATTATTTTGTTTCCATTATATAATAATATGTAATGATCCCAAGAACCAATTACATTAATGTTAATAATAACCATTTTTATTAGTTTTTAGAGATCCAAGGATTCTATGTTGTATGAGTAATTAATATATGTGGATATATTTTCAATGGTATTTTTTAGTAGAAATGGATAATTCTGTTTAAAAATTTATTTTTAATAAACCATACATAGTATGAATTGGTCAAAGGATTTCTAGAAATATTGTGTCCCATTTGGTAATCTCATTCTATTAATCTCTAGATAAAATGATGAAATATATGGTTCATTGGTTAAAAAACTACCTTAGAGACAAATGGGGGGTGATAGGAGATGAGGATTTACTCGTACCCTTATATGTGTAGATTAATATTATGAGGATCTACTACAGGAAATTGAAGATAATATTAGAGAGGATACTTATTATAGATAATTGACATACATTAAGGTAGAGAATGATTTGAAAATTATATTCATATAATATCATTGTTAATACAGGATATTGGGGATACCTAAAAATTTTATTTTAATATATCAAATTGAAAAAAATGAAATTAAAATTTTACAAAATTCAATTAATGGGAAGTATGATATTCGTTGAGATTTCTATTTTTTATATTGTAGAATAATTCAAATGGTGAGAATGATATTAATCCAAATGGAAAATTTTAGTTCATTTTTGAAGAATATATATGTGTTGGAATTTTGAGGGATATAGTTTGTTTCATTGAACATATAATTATTTAAAACCCATAATTAAGATGAAACTTTTGACGATTCAATTCTTGTGAGATTGGTTAATAAAAAAGGGTAATGGAAAATGAATTTTTGTTCATATAATGAAATGTTGATATGAATGATAAAATGATTGAATAATTGTTTATTGGCATTTTGGATGATGTATAGAAGAAATTTTTTATTTATGAAGCATCATATTTATTACATATTAGTAAACATGAACATTTTAGTGAGGAAATGCTGATGGTATATGGTCAATTAATGATAAGTATGATATTTTTTAAGATTGCTATTTTTTATATTGTAGGAAAATCCAAATACTGAAATTGTTATTAATCCAGATGCACAATTTTAGTTCATTTTTTAGAATGTATATGTTTTGAAATTTCAAGGTATATAATTTAATTCATTGAAAATATAATTATTTGAAACCCATTATTAAGATGAACAATTTGACGATTCAATTCTTGTGAGATAGGTTAATAAAAAAGGGTGATGGAAAAGGAATGTTTCTCCGAAAATGACATGTTGATATGAATGATAAAATTATTGACAAATAGTTTATTTGTATTTTTGATGATGTATAGAAGAAAATTTTTATTTATGAAGCATGTGATGTATTATAAATTAGTAAAGCTTAACCATGTTAGTGAGTAAATGCCGATGGTATAGTGCCCATGGTGAATGTTTTTTTTCCTTCAATGTTACAGATGATGGTTGAATATAGGATAGCCATAAAATGACATTTTTTTAGTAGAGGCTATTCATTCCATTAATGATACATAAGGGGGTTATCCCCAACTAAAATATAATAGACATTATGGTATATTAAAGGGTGAAAATATATATTGTATTGTAATATGAAAAATATAGTGGCAATGTTTAAATAAATTTTTTTAAAATTTCCTGTCATTGATGAATGGTCTGTGCCAATGTGATTGTTAAATACCATGTTACCATTGGATTTCAATATCATTAAAGATTTTACTTTTTATAAATAGTAATAAATTTCATTTAAAATTGTCACCATTATGGATTCAATTGAAAGGTGATAAGATTATACATCGATAATCATGGATATTAAACAATATATGATAACATTATAGTAACCATGTAATCTAATTCATATGAGATTTTATTAGTTTGGTATCTAGAGAAGGAAGTCAGGATTCCTAGAGTCCACTGGATGATCATCTCTGGAAATAATCCTCATCTTACCTCTATCTTATTTTGATCACTTCAACATGAATTTGTCTCTATGTTACAAAATAACTGATCATTTTATCTTATGAAATATGCTCAAACAAAGTGGACTATCCAGACTCATGAAGATATGTTTCACTCATTGGTTAGTGATTTTAGTGGTTTTTATGTATATAAGTACCCCTTGACGTAGTTTACAAATATTTTTTAATTTCCACTCATGCATTAGTACATCACTAGTTCAAATATATATATATATATATGGAATAAATTATTTGTCCTATGTTTTTCACGACTGAAGTCATTGAGTATATAATTCATGAGATTTATCTATGTAATTGTATGATAAAAATTGATAAGGTTATTTATAATAGGATGAAGGTTATGAAGGATAAAGTTATTTCCTATTACAACTATAAGATAAAACTTCTATAGATCTATGTTTTACATAAGGTATTGTATAACATTACTAATATTCATGGGTATCAATGGTTTTGTCCTGGGAGTATGTTTTCTCATGGGCTTATTGGGACACTTTTGGTTTTTCATGTGTTCTATCCATCACATATTGAAAACTCATTTCCCACATATGCTAGAAGATCATTGTGAATTTCATGTGTCATAGTTTCTCAACGATATTCATGTTGTTTAACACAACATCTATTGGGGAAATATCAATATTGATGTTTATTTGATATTACTGGAATGACTTATGGATATCCCCAGCTTGTAGGATATTTGTTTGTGCAACTATGTTATTCATTTTGTTGAGTTCATTTGTGATATGGTGTCATGGAATAGATAATTTTGGAATGTGACTTATGGATATTTGCATATTATCTAGAGAGACATATTTCAAAGTCTATATTTTGTAATAATGAATTATAGATTTTAAAATTTTTATGGATTATGAGATAGTTCTCAATTCATGGGTGGGTTTCTTGAAAAATCCTTTTTTCATCCCTTATATATGTTATTGGTTATAATTTTAATGACTGGAAATTATTTTTTATGTATATGATATCAGGGAATAAAATTTCAACGAACCAAAATTTTCATTTTTCAAATAATTTGTGGTGTTTGGTGACAGTTTACTATATTTTTTTGATTTTTTGATACTTTATTTAAATTACTACAGCATAACTATGTCCTATATCATGTTGGTCCATGGTGTGATCCTATGTAAATTGGGTGATGAAAAAAGTGATGGTCCATGAACATGGTTAATGAATATCGATCATGAGGTCCAAAACCAAAGTAGATTTATTATGCATGTAGTAAATATGACTTTGATGAAAATAAATAAGGTTTAAGTGGCATGATTTGGGTATAAACCTTTCAAACTATCATTTTTTAATCCATTATATCTTGGTATGGCCTAGTATGAATCTGTAAAAGTAATCTGATGGGTTTTTTAATTTTAGAAACATCCAACATTCATTGTATTACAAGAAATGATTAATAGAAAAATGAATTATATTTTATAACAAGACATGAATGTATTTTGATTAATTACTACCCTATTAATAAATTCACTCCCTTCCCCATGAATTATACAATTATTGGTAGATTATCCATAAGAACCTTGGAATTTGTTTATTAATTTAATAATATTAATCTTTTATTAAAAAACATTCCTTGATTATTTTTTTAATCTACAACAATTGAACATATTTCTTTTCACCATTATTATTTTAATTCATTTTTCATTGAGGATTGAACACCATTGGTTCAAGGTACAATCTAATTAACATTTCTATACATTAATTTTGTGTTTGTTTTTTTATATGACAATTGACATATTATCTATTGAGATTTATGCATGGTTAATTGTGTATTCATGCTTATAGGATCTAGAGAATATTACTTTCGTTTATGTGGTTTTTGACGATGAATCATTCATTCACTTGTATATTTTTTTCTTCTAAATAAGTATTTATTTAAATTACATTATTTATGTGTAAAAATAAATTCAACATTCTCTCCCTATTTTGGTAATGATGTAATTTATGTTACTAAATATTAAACCACCCAAAACATATATATTTCACTACATTTTAGAGATCAATTTTTATTTTGTTATGTTAGTGGTTTATCTCTTAACTTTCTAGATAGCATTTTTTCTATTTTTTATACAATAGATTAACATATTTTCTATTTATTAAAATATTATATAGATTAAAATGTTGATAATTCGAAATGGTTTAAAAAATAAAAATTAAAGTCAACTTTTTTAATATTTCATACTAATAGTTCAAAAGAAATCATTATTATGATTAAAGAATTTTCATATATTTCATATTAATGATGATAGATCATTTTGTAATGTGTCATTGGTGGTAAAATAAGATATTTGATTATTTAAATATTTATTGTAACAATTTTATAATTTGGTAGTGATTATGGTTTAGGGATGAGATATCCTGATTTCTCTTAATGTATGATTCCTTAGTTCTTTGGTAAATAATCCATGTGGATTAAAAAAATTTATTTAATCATTAATTTATTTATCTAAATATGAGAATTGATATACAATGCGACGTGATCCTAGGGTTGGATACAGTTTAAAATAAATTAGAGGAAATGATTATCATTTCATTAGTATATTATTCATGACATAAAGGAGTGGATGTTGATGTGACTGGTGGCATCAAGGATATAACCATTATTGATATAGTAGGTTTTAGATGGTACTGCAAATTTGTAGTGTTTTTAGTAGCATTAATGATTTATTATTTTTAAATACACTAATACATTTGAAAGAGGTGTTTCCGATTTCTATAATCCATTCTCCACTGCTTAATGCAGTTGCTTATTTTTGTTTTAAGTATCATTTATGGTATCATATGATGAGTCATATGGTGAAAAGTAAAAATAAAATGAAAATAAATTTTCAATCCCATGTGGGTGGAAACATAATTTTTTTGTGAATTTCTAATTGACCATGAGGATTCCTTGAAGATATATGATTATACATAGAGATCATGCAATTTTTATGGTAACTAATTTTATTAGGAAATTATTTCTATAATTAATTATTTTCAATTTCAAATATTTTTTTATAGTATATAGATTTTATAAGAGGTTGTATGGTTTCAGAGAAGCATTACATGTAGTCGTGGTTATGACCTATTAGTTTCCCTTAATTTTCGTGCTGACTATATATGAATATATATTATTATGCGATGGGAATCCATATTCAACCCCACCATTTTTTCATGTTGACTAACAGTAGAGGAATTTTTATGGTGCTTATTCCAACATCTAGATATAAGTATTGGATGGAAAAACACATATTATTCTAAAATCTCATCTCCTAGAAGAATTATCTATGTGTGTAGAAAAAATTTACATTTACCTAATATTTTTTTTGATATTTTTAATGGATTTTTTTTTTAGACACATTAATAAATATATTTAATTATATATTTTATTAATAATTATTATAGGTACGGATTTTGTCGGATGTGGTGGCCATATGTATAATAAATATTGTATGTGATATGTTGGATCTCAAAATCATCTTAGTTTCAATCCATATAAGAGAATATTGATGATAAAATGATGTGATTTATATAGTTAATGGTATGTTACAATTTCAATGGTGTTTAATCGAGTATATATTTCATTTATATTTGTGGTTCAGGATTTGTCAAATTTTGTAAGTGCATAAAACAATTTGAGAATTGTTAGTGGTGTACCTTCATTAGGAATAATGATTCTTTTTCTTTTATTACATATATGGGGTACATAATGAGGGTTCCTTGGTGGGTATGGGAAATTATAAATCCAATTTAGGGAAATTTTTTCAATGAATTATTATAAATTACTTATATTTTAAAAAAGAGGATCTATACAGTATTATTTGATTACACCAATTATGATTATCCTATGTATATAAGAATTTTTTTCAATACAAAACAACTATTTAGGGATTAGGATGGAAATTACTTTCTCATGGTATTTTTTTGATTTAATTTAGGATTCGAATAAAATATCTACTATTTACATTTATAAAATTTATTGTTTATTATATTTGTCTAGTTTTATGGAAAATTCATTAATGTTTTTGGATCACTTTCATCTATTATGACCATGTGTTGTTTGGTACATTCGTCCTCATTCTCTTTAGCGATGTTATTATTTGTAGATAATCTCCCATATTTTGTAGTATTTACCCTCAGTGTGTGGTTCTATCTCAGGGTTTATTGAAGGTTATATTTAGACATCATTATCTCACATCACATGGGAATGTGTCTGATTGATTAAAAATTCCATACTGTTTCATTTTTATCCAATATTTTTTACATGTTTCTGAACTAAGGAATTATCGATAGAATCAATGAAATATATCAGAGTGATATGATGTTTTTATTGAACCTAAATCCTTAATAGTCAACAGGAATGATCAGATAATGGAATTACTTAATAAGGAGTTTTAGGGAATAACTATCTCATTGGATCAATTGAGGTGTTAGCATGTTGAGAAAAAATATTAGATATTAGATAATGATTCCTTGATGATTCATTGATGGCTTTATATATTTTTAATTTTTCTATCTCCATCCATTAAAGGAACATATATATTTAATTTTTTAGAGGAGAGACACACACATGTATATGGACTTCGGTATATATCATATCCGGACAGATTCTATTAATTTCCCATGTTGTTTGTTAGTTTTGAGATAAATTTGAAATTCATTGTTTCATTGAATTGGTGCTTTTAATTATTGGATAATTGTGTTGAAGGACCATGAAATTGGTGTACCTTGGGCCCTAACCTATTAAATATCAAAAGAAAAATTGGCATGTGCCAAGGAGTTACTTTTGTTGGATCAGAATGGGAGTCTCTCTATCAACAATAGCTAGAGAAAACTCAACACGGTGTAATTGTTGATATGTTTAGATAAATAAGGTTAATATTTTTACCAGTCAGTGGATATTTATATGGATATGATATTAAAACTACATAATCTTGTTCATTCACACAAGAAATATATTAAATCTTTCCAAAATAACTAATACATTAATATTTTATATAATTAGATTAAAAATATTCCATAAAAAACCCACATTTTATAAATTTGAAACATATACTGTGTATCAATTTCTCCCAAAATATAAAACATAAAAAATTAAATTAGTTTCATTTTTATCAATACTCTTCATCAATTTACACAAGAGTATTTCTTTTCTCACACCTGCATAAACACTATGATAAAAAATTCAAAATACAAGAGGTGTTAAATTAGGTTAGTAAGGTTTATAAAATAAAACGATCTACTAATCACGTGAAAACATTAAATCCCATTATATATTTACAATTATTATTATATACATTGAGTGGAGGAAATAAATAAAAACATATGAAAAATACAAATTTATGAAAAATTATTCCTTTTAAAACTATAAAATAAATATAGAAACTCTTGTAAGAAACTCATATAATTATATGCCAAACTCATGTTATAGTCATGTCAGAAACAATAGGAGCTGATAAAAGCTACTAGATAAACATCCACTTTTAACTCCACTTTTCATAAATTCTATGACCAGTCACATTACCCAATGTGTAAGAACCCGATTTTTGCTATAAAATACATGAAAATTTATTGATGTTATTCCCAAGAAGGTCATTCAGATGACGTGCAATTTCGAGGACCATTGTGCTCAGAATTAATTATATAAAAAATTAAGTGTTTTTATATTATGTACACTTGGTTATCTAAAGAAAATGTGATATCTCTTAGACGGTTGATTGTAATGGAAATCTGAGACCACAGTTGGGTCTGAACGCGGTTTTTACCCTAGGTGCGACATAAAATGCGTCGGCGCGGGATGTTCGGACCCCTCGCTCATTGGTGGAGTTTTAAATGGATAATTAAATTATCAAATTATTCATTTAATATATAAAACCTGAATAACTCCTAAAAGTTAATTCGGATCAAAAATATGCAGTCAAATTTGCATCTGGAGAGTGTCGTTTACCATAGGCGTGTTGTAAAAGATGCGGGTGCGGGACCGCTGTGAGTGATGTCCCCAAGGGAAAAATCGTCATTCTAAAATAATGACTTAGTGATTTTTATTACTGGTGTTCTTTTCAAATAACAGTCAAACAAAGCCTTGGAATGTAAATCTGAGTCTTCCATTGAGTTCAAAATGCGGCGTTTTCCTAGGAAGGATATAAAATGAGATGGTGTGGTAGATTCAGAATCTATGCCCATTGAGAGAGTTTCAGTAAATTTTTATAAATTCGCTTATGTGTTGGGTGGAGACAATCCATTTCCTCTCTCCTCTATCCCTTTATCTCAAATGTTCATCTCTGTTCTTTGTCGGATCGAGGTGTGATCTTCACCTAAATCTCGGCGAATACAAGGTGGAGTGCAACGAAGGAATCTGCAATGATGAATGGATGCAATGAGGTAGGATTTATTCTACATTTATGTTCTAATTCATGTTTTTAAATTCAATATCCATTATTTTCCATTTGTGTCATCTTTTTAAATTATCTAAATTGATGGCTGCGTGAACACGACCATTGATCTATGTTTGGAACCTCGTTCTTGGTTCCCTTCTTCGCGAACAACCGCTATAATTTTCAGATGCGTCAACCGAATGTCAAATCGTCAATCAAAGGTAGGTGCTGCAATGGTCTCTTCATAGGGATCAAAAAATCATCCATGGATTCGGAATCGGGTGTCTGATCGGGTCGCGGTGATCTGCCAAAGGAACCTCTGGATCACTACTGGTAGGAGCGTTTGGCGGCGGCGTGCGGCGGATGCGGTGTGTCGTATAGGGTAGCGACATTAGAGGTGTGGCTGGATGAAGGAGGAGCACCACTGGAGGAGACGAGTAGGCAGGGCAATGTGCGGCCGGAGGAGTCGGCCTCGGTCGGAGAAGCAGGGGCGAGGTCCAGGCGGTGGGGCGCGACGGCCTCGAGGTAGGGCGGTGGTGCGCGGGCAAGCAGCGGCATCTGGAGGAGTAGTCGAAGAGGCCATAGTGTGAGGAGGCCCTGGGCCATCTCGATCAAAGGAAAGACTGTAGAGGAGTGGCTTCGGGAAGTGTGGGTCACGGTGAGTTGTGGCGGTGCTGCGGGAGATGGATCCGCTGGTGTCCGGCAGCGGTGTGCTGCAGGGGGTGTCGACCTGTCGCACTCTGTAGAGGAGCCCGAGGCATTGTCCTCGGGCGTGCGGAGGAGGCATGGACCCGTGAAGCGCGGGTTTTGCTGGGCGACACTGCCGAGACTGGACAACTGGTCGGTCCTTTTAAAAAAAAAGAAAAAAAAAAGAAAACAGAACTCGTGGCAGGTCTAGTGCAGATGGAGCGGGCCGCAACGGTTTGGACCAGGCTGCATGGGGTGAACTAGCCCGGTTGGCCCCCTTGCGTTTGGGGGGCATATCTTTTAAATGGCTCTTCTATTTGACGTGTCATCTGCAGCTGTAGGACCATGTCGGCGAGATAGAAATTTTTGAAGTGTGATTTGGGGTTTTTGAGTTCTTCTCCCGAGGGTGGTTGACTCGTGATGCCTGAGGTTAATAACATTAAATTATTATTAAAGTTGTGATGGACGTGGATCACAAGTCGGATGTTCGTTTGAAGCATCGCCACAGGTGCGGTGGCCCAAGAACTGAGATTTTCCTTCCATGGTTGGTTTGGAGCCTTTTTGGGTGGGTTTCATTGCTCTGTGGCACAAAATGCTAATTCTGAATAACTAATTAGTTAATTAATTAATTAATTCATTTTTGCATCAGACCTAACTCCTGGTTGGGATGTCCGATTGACGCGCTGTCAGCGGCTTCATGACCCCAGTCCTCATGCAAAATTTTTGAGGTTCTTCCCAAATCATTTGGATTGGAGACAAGGTGTGGGCCCCACATGGACTAGTTCGCACGTTTTATGGTGGAACGCCACTTTTTTACTCGATATCTCATTGGGGTGTTTGATTACCCATTTCTGAGTGTTTTCTTAGGGGATTGTAACAGTGTAGTCCACCCGCCTAAGTTCAGGCCCGAGGCATGGGTCCCACGAGGTGGCCTTCAGACACATGCTGTGTTTTTATGACTTATGATAAATATGTTCATTTAGGGCAAATGAATAGAATATCTCGCATCGTTATCTACAAGGAATGTAATGGTATGATCTGTGTGACATTTTTCAGGATCGAGGTGCGGGCCCCATGGGGCCTCGTTGCCTTATAATGCGGGGAGTAATGGCTTCTACATCTGGAGACTATTTTAGCCACCGTCAATGGCATTGTGACCCAATCATCGAGGTGAAGTTGACCAGGGTGGTTTCAGGCATTCAGGCCGAAGTTGATGTGTGGGCCCCACATGCTGTCTCTTAAGCTGTGTGCAGTGTGCTGCACCTTTTTCTTCAGGCGTCCGTTTGGGGTGTATGAATAGTTGATTCAGTGTGCTTTTCCAAGATCATCGCAGTGGCACGGTTTTACTAACCACTTCTGGGATCGAGGTGCGGGCCCCATGAGACTCTGTATGGGCATAAAGTGGTGTTGAATAACTCTTCCAACATGAGCCCATTTCCAGTGATTAAGAAGTCTATATCGCATGTTTTTTCATGAGTATTACAACGGTGTAATCATTTTTGGAGGGAAGAGTCACTTTCTAGATCATATCGTCCTTTTGTGATCTATTGTGATGTGTTTACCTAGGCATATTTTCTAGTATCGGTGTGATCCACACTACACGGTCACTGAACCTCTTCTAGATGAATTGATTTGGAGTTGGGTGGTTGTGTGATACCCACTCAATGTTCTGTTGGCCAGTGTTGTACCATCCAGTAGTGATAGCCAGAGCAGGTCTAGGTTTACACTCCAGCGGGGCTGGGTAGTGGGTTTCTCATGGACTTCTTTTGGTTTACACTCCAGCGAGGCTGGGCAGTGGGTTGATCATTGACCACTTATGGTTGACCCTCTAGCAGATACTGGGCAGTGGGTTACTCGAAGACCTCTTAGGGTATACTCTCTAACAGAGACTGGGTATTGGGTTATCCGATAACCTCTTAGGGATTACCCTCCAGCAGAGACTGGGTAGTGGGTTACCTGACGACCTCTTAGGGTTTACCCTCCAGCTGAGTCTGGGCAGTGGGTTACCCGACAACTTCTTCGGGTTTACCCTCCAGTGGGGCTAGGCAGTGGGTTACCCGACGTATCCTTTCAGACTCTGTCCTTTATACTAGGCTAGTCTGTGTCTTTTCTCCATGACTACCGGAGTAGGACCCTTGGTTGTACGGGTTAGTGATGTGACCACATTGACTTTGAGAAGACCTATCGAATGTGTGACAATGACGAGGTGTGGTTTGAATTTCCCCATAACTCTCAAGTATGAGGGGAGATTTCCCCACAAAGATGCCTCCTTCAGACTCCACCTAAAATTGTGCGGGCGAGTCAGTGCCTCTAAAAGCAAATAGTGTCAATGTGCAGTGATTTTAGCTCCTTGACTTGCAGTTCGGGGCAGACATGCGGGATGCTGGGCATCAATGGTGTTTACTTCTGGGACCGTTGGCTACTCACTTCCTTGGGTGAGATATGGGATGGAGATCCCCTTATGATCTTCTTCGGTTTTCTTGATTGAGCATATGGATATGTATATACCTTGTTTCAGTACCCACTACTTGGGTTTGGTTACTCTTCTTCCAGGAGAGGCAAAGACGCTCGGGGTATGCCACATGCATTCCGTGTCTATTTTACCGTGGTTGGATGAGTCTACTCTCTTGTTATAGGTAGCGAATAATCGATGAGAAGTTCATCTTCTCACCATTTCTATCTCCTTCTGTTTGGATGAGTCTAATTCATTTCTCTTGTTGGGTTGAGTTGTACTCTCTACTGCACTCTTTGTTGTAATATTTTACTATTACATGTTCTATCTTCTTCTAACCTCTTCAGTACATCCTTTTTTTTCTCCCTCAATCCATCGGGGAATCCTACTGTGTATTTTTATACTCACCATATCTTGGGCTTTTCCCGCACCTATTATTCCCTTGTAGACGACAGACAGGTTGGCCGTGACTACCTGAGAGCTTAAGAGTTCAGGGGCTTGGACCATGTATGGTGGTTTTAGAGGGGTTTCCATGTGGGATACTCTCCAGTTGTTTAATTTTATTTACCTGTTTCCGGGTTGTGGCAATTTTCTTGTTGGGCGTGTGTTTTTCCCTTTAATATTTAGTTTACCCTTCAACACTTCCTTTGTACTATTTTCACCTCGATGATCATTTTTAGTTTTTTATAGAAGTTGGAACTTTTCTTTTCCTGTTTACTCTGCACTTTACCATTGAGTGGGATACATGTGTGCGTACAGGTACTTAGGAAGAGGCCTCCCCGAGTTGTTTTGCCTGCGGGGCTTGTTGCCATCCCCTGGCCTATAGAAGCGGGCTTGGGGTAGTTGTGGCTTGGGCCCGTTTAGGGCCAGGTTATGACGAAGTGGTGTCAGAGGTGGTTCGTTCGTTGGGAAATTGCTCGGACATCCCTAAAAAGAAATTGGTTACAATTTAGGGAAACAATGTCAATGTTTCTAGAGAGCGGCTCTCAGGTCAGGGACTCCAGTGATGGTGCGGCGGTCGATGTATCCATTCACCAAGTCCCTAATAACCCGCTTGTCAACTCAGCATTCTTAGACACTCGTTGCAGGGAAATTGGATTTTGCATCACATAGGATTGAGTCTTGACTGTCCTTATTGAGTCAGCTCCCCATTGTTTTTACTCTTATATACATATATGCTCATCTGAACATGACACTACTTGAAAACATTCAGGATGTCTCCTCGAAGACAGCCAGCTAGGATACCAAATTTGGTTCATGACGATGACCATGTTAGCAATGAGGCCCCAGTCCAGGACCCATCATGTGTGTCCCTTTCTATGGGTTGGACGGTAGTAGCACTCCCACCTGGTGAGAAGCATACAGCTCTAGCAGAGCAGGCTGATCTTGAGCACAAGTTGACTACACTCCCCGAGTTCTAGTGGTAGAGACCACTAAGGTTCAGTTTTGATCCAGACCCTGAGGAAGAAAAGGATTGACTCGAGACAGTGGTTCGCCTCTTTAGGATTGCGCAGACACCGACAGATCAATTGGTGACTTTGTTTGCCAGCCATTTCCATGGAGCAGCAGGGCGTTGGTGGAGTCTGGTGAATCAGTTACTTGATGAGTTGTTGCTTTCATGGGATGAATTTCAGGTTCAATTTTTTTAGAAGATTTACTCCTCCTACTTACACTCCGTTCATATCCAAGAGCTCCTAATCATCAGTAGGGAGGGATGACAGTGACTGAGTACACGACTTGGTTCGCAGACCATGCATGTTTTTACCTAGACATGGTCCATGACGACATCTTCCGAGCGAGAACGTTTGAGCAGGGTCTTCATAGATATATTCATATTGTCATGGTATCCTTGGGAATTCCCAGTTATGCTGATGTGGTAGAGAAGGCGCTGGTGATAGAGAGCTTCCTGTCATGATCTACAGTTTGGGGTGGCAGCAGGCTCGATAGTGCCAAGACGTCTACCATAGCTAGTGGGCGTCGGCTGACAGAACCTCGAAGCATGTGGATTTCTAATAAACAGACTCAAGGGCATGGTTATACAGAATAGTGGATCCGGATTTCACCAGTGGATCTCGCAGAGTTCCGAATCTATGCTTGTGATGGGTAAGGTCACCTGGCCAGAGACTGCCCAACCAGGTATGCTGAGAACTTCAGGTAGGCAGCAGGTGCACCACTATGATAGAGGCATCCCAATGATCGGAGTGGTACCCGGAGAGGTGGTGCTAGAAGATGAGTTGGAGTAACTGGAAGTGGGGTAGGACATTACGTGGTCTTCACATCTCCACCAGCCGGTCCACGTCAGGCCCCGAGAGCTAATAGTTTGGACTAGGGACAGCCGCGAGCTTTAAGTTGTTACCAGGGTAAAGCGGGGTGTCATTGTATCCTTGTGTTAGTGTAATAGAAGGCTTGGAACATTTCTATTTAGTCAATTGTGGAGACTCATATGCCTTTCGAGTATGTAAGAGAGTCTTGGTCATGGGACATCGAATGTGATGCCTAGCATGACCGGATATCCATGGGTGACTCACCATATAGATATTCTGAAATAGGGAATCATCAGGCATTGTCCCAAGTCCAAATGGTGAATCCTACCGTAGCATGAGATGTAGAGGTGCGACCAGGGAGGTGAGATACCCTCGTGGTCCTTCGGGCCATTTGAGACCATGCGAAGGGATGGCATGGTCCCCACCGCCTTACCCAAATCCCAAAGGATGGTTGGGTGCATAATGTCTCCCACATGACTCACCTGAGAAGAAGCGTCCATGCACCTATGCACACCATCGATGAGGGAAGACCCCACACGAAAGGACCAAATCCTTTTGTCCATGCGCGGTGATACAAAATTGTGCATGAGTTCTTTTGTATATAGAAGAGCAAGGTGCGGGCTTAGTACCCTGAGTTGTTTCCCATGTTTTTCTTTTCAGGGATGAAAATCATGAAGGAGTGAATGATTTAAGAACCCGGTTTTTTCTATATAAGACTTTGGAAAATTTATTGATGTTATACAGAGAATGGAATTTAGACGGCGTGCAATTCCAAGACCCAGTGTGCCCAGAATTAATTATATAAAAATTTAAGTGTTTTTATATTATGCACACATGGTCCGATAAAGAAAATGTGATATCTCTTAGAGGGTTGATCATAATGGAAATCAGAGAACACGTTTGTGTCTGGAATGCGGTGTATACCATAGGCGTGACATAAAATGAGTCGGCGCTGTAAGTTCATACCTCTCTCTCATTGGTGGAATGTTAAATGGATAATTAAATTATCAAATTGTTAATTTAATACCTCAAACCTTAATAACTCTTAAATTGTAACTCAGATTGATAATCTAAGGGAACGTCTACATCCAGAGTGTGATGTTTACACTAGTCGGGGTTTAAAAGTTGTGGGCGCAGGCTTGCTGTGAGGGGTGTCACCCAGGGGAAAATCATCATTTTATAATAATAACTTAGTGATATTTTTCACTGGAGTTCTTTTCGAATAATATTCAAACAAATCCTTTGAATGTAAGTCCGAGACTTCTGTTGAGTTCGATATGAGGCATTTTTCCTAGGCACGATATAAAATGAGAGGGCACGACAGCTTCAAAATCCACTCCCGTTGAGATAATTTCAGCAAATTTTTATAAATTTTCTTAAGTGTTGGGAGGAGATAACCCATTTCTTCCTTCCACTCTCTCTTTCAATCTATCTCTCATCCGTTCTTCGGTGTTCTTCACTGTTCATCGCTGGATAGTGAAGTGATCTTTTCCAAAACCTCGACGGATTGAAGGTTGAGCGCACCTAAGGAATCTCCAACGACGAACAGATCCAAAGAGGTAGGATTTCTTCTAATTTTATGTTCCAATTCATGTTTGTAAATTAAATATCCTTCGCTATCAATTTTTTTAAACTTTTTAAATTATAAACCTAAATTTCTCCATGAACATGAACATCGATCTATGTTTGGAACCTCGTTATTGGTTCTGTTCTTCAAGAACACCCACTACAATTTTCCGATGCATTAACTGAATGTTGAATCGTCAATAAAAGGTAGGAATTGTGATGGTCTCGTCGCAGGGATTGAAAAAAAATCCTCGGATATGGAATCAGGTGTCCAATTGAGTCACGGTGTTCCGCCGAAGGAACCACCCGATCACCACCGGCAGGAGCGGTCAGTGGCTGTGCGCGGTGGCCACGATGTGTAGCTTAGCGGAATGACGTTGAAGGTATGTCCAAACGAAGGTGGAGCACGACCGAAGGAACCGAGTAGGTAGGGCGATGCGTGGGCGGATGAGTCGGCCTTGGTCAGTGCACCTAGGGAGAGGTCCACGCGGCGGGGCGCAGCGGCCTCGAGGTAGCGTGGTGGTGTGCGTGCGGGCAACGACATCTAGCAGAGGAGTCAAAGAGGCCACATGGTGAGTCGGATCTAGGCCGTCGCAGTCGAAAGGAAATCGACGGAGGAGCGGCGTCAGACAGTGTGGGCCACGGTGTGTCGTGGTGCTTCTGCGGGAGGCGGAGCCACCGGTGTCCGGTGGCAGTGTGCTGCAGGGCGGGCCGGCCTATCTCACTCGGCATAGGATCTCGATGCATTGACCTCAGGCATGCGGAGGAGGCAAGGACCCGCGAAGCGTAGGTCCTGATGGGCGACGTGGAGGATACCGGCCAACTGGACGGTCTATTTAAAAAAAAGAAACAGAAAAGAAAACCATAACCGAGGAAGATTCGGTGTGGATGGAGTAGGCCAATGCCAGCGGGCCGCGGTTGTTCGGACAGGGCCAGCCGGGGTGAAATGGCCTGGTTGGCCACTTACATTTGAGGGGCCATATGTTCTTAATGGCGTGTCCGTTTGACGCTCCGTCTGTGGCTATAGGACGGTGTCAGTGAGACAAAAATTTTTGATGTGTGATTTAGGGTTTTAGAGTTCTGCGCTTGAGGGTGGGTGGCTTGATATTCCTTAGTTTAATAATATTCAATTATTATTAAATTTGAAACAGATGTGGATCGCAAGCTGGATGTCTGTTTGACAAGACTTCAGAGGCTCGGTGGCCCTAGAACTGAGACGGTCCATATAAGGTTGGTTCAGAGCCATTGTGGGTTGGTTTTGTTGATCAGTGGCACGAAATAGTAAATGTGAATAATTAATTGATTTATTAGTTGTTTTGTCGGAACTAAATCTTGGTTAGGATGTACAATTGATGTTCTGTCAGTGGAAACATGACCGTAGTCTTCGTGAAAACTTTTTGAGGTGCTTTCCAAAGTGTTTGGGTTGGAGACAAGGTGTGGGCCCCACATAGCCTAGTTCGCACATTTTATGGTGAAACACCACTTTTCCACCTAATATCTGTATGGGATGTTTGATTACCCATTTATTAGTGTTTTTCTGAGGGGATTGCAAAAGTGAAATCCCCCACGCCTATTTTCGGGCCCGAGGCATGGGCCCCACGAGGCGGCTTTCTGAGGCATGCTGTGTTTTTATGACTTATGCTACATAAATTTGTTCAGGGAAAAAGAACAACCTATACATTGTGGTTATCTACAAGGAATTTAATGGTACGATCTGCGTGACATGTGTCGGGATCGAGGTGCGGCCCCACAGGGCCCTGTTGGCTTATAACGCGTGGAGTAAAAGCTTATGCACCCAATGTATGTTTTAGGTGTCGTCAATGGATTTGTGACCCTAGTATCGAGGCGATGTTGACCAGGGTGGTTTTAGGTGTTGAATTCGGAGTTGAGGTGTAGGCCCCATGAGCCGTCTCTTAAGTTGTGTGCAGCGTGCTGCGCCTTTTTATTCAGGCATCCATTTGGGGAATATGAATAGTAGATTCAGCATGTTTTTCGGAGAGCATCACAGTGGCACTGTTCGCCCGACCACTTTTGGGACCGACGTGTGGGACCCACGAGACTCTGTATGGGCCAAAATCGGTGTTGAATAACTCTTCCACCGGGAGCCCATTTCCATCAATTAAGATGTCTATCTAGTGTTATTTTCATGGAGGATTACAATGGTGTAATCTATTTGGGAGAGCTGAGCCCCTTTCGAGATCATATCTTCCTTCCGCGATCTATCGTGACGTGTTTCCCTAGGCAGAGTTTCAGGTATCGGCATGACCCACACTACACAGGAGCTGAACCTCTACTAGATTTATTGTTTTGCAGTTGGGTGGTTGTGTGATACCCACTCCATGTTCTGTTATCCAATGTTGTACAATCCAGGAGGGATGGCCAGAGTAGTTCCCGGTTTACCCTCTAGCGGGGCTGGGTAGTGGGTTGTTCATTGACTTCTTCGGGTTTACCCTCCAATGGGGCTGGGTAGTGGGTTGTTCATTAACGTCTTAGGGTTTACCCTCTAGTGGAGACTGGGCAGTGGGTTACCCGACAACCTCATAGGGTTTAACCTCCAGCACAGACTTGACAGTGGGTCACCTGACGACCTCATAGGGTTTACCCTCTAGCAGAGACTGGGTAATTTATTACCCAATGACCTCTTAGGGTTTACCCTCCATTAGAGACTAGGTCGTGGGTTACCCGACGGCCTGTTAGGGTTTACCCACTAGTAGAGACTTTATAGTGGGTTACCCAAAAACCACTTAGGGTTTACCCTTCACTGGGGCTGGGCAGTGGGTTACCCAATGACTATTTTCAGAATCAGTCCTTTCTACTCAGCTAGTCTATGGCTTTTCTCCGTGAATACCGGAGGGGGACCCATGGTTGTACAGGTTAGTGATGTGACATCTTTGACTTTGAGAAGATCTCTCGATTGTGTGACATTGAAGAGGTTTGGTTTGAAATTTCCCAGAAATCTCATGCACGATGGGCGCATTCCCTACCAAGACGCATCCTTGAGACGCGACCTAAAACCGTGCAGGTGAGTCAGAGTCTCCCAAAGAAGATAGTGTCAAGGTGATGTGATATGAGCCACTTGACTTGCAGTTTTGGGCATACGTGCGGGATGCTGGGCATCGATGGTGTTTACTTCTGGGACTGTTGGATACTCACTTCCGTGGGCTGAGCTACGGGATGGATATCACCTTAGGATATATTATTGGTTTCTTGATTGAGCATATGGAAATGTATATACCTTGTTTCAGTACCCACTCCTTGGGTTTGTTTACTCTCCTTCCACGAGAGGCGGAGACACACGGGGTGTGCCATGTGCTTTCCGTGTCTAGCTTCTCGTGGTTGGAAGAGTCTACTCTCCTATTATAGGTAGTGAAGACATGATGAGAAGTTCATATTATAACCATTTGTAGATCCTTTTGTTTGTATTATTATAATTCTTTTATCTTGTTGGGTTTAGTTATACTCTCAACTAATCTCTTTGTTGTACTCTTTTATTATTCCTTGTTCTATATTCTGATCACCTATTAAGTACCTCCTTTGTTTCTCCCTTGAGCCATCATAACATCCTACTGAGTATTTTTATACTCACCCCTTCTTGGGATTTTCTCGAACCTAGTGTGCCCTTGAAGATGACAGACAGGTTGTTCGTGACCTCAGATGAGCATATGAGTATAGGAGCATGGACTACGTATGGTGGTCGTAGAGGGGTTTCCAAGTGAGAGAATCTCCAGTTTTTTACATTAGTTTACATGTTTCCGGGTTGTGGAACTTTTCTGGTTGGGCGTGTGTTATTTTCTTTACTTTTCAGTTTACCCTTTAGCACTTTATTTCTACTCTTTAGAGGTCGATGCACAGTTCTTGTTTATTTATAGCAATTGGTACTTGGATTTTCTTTTTTACTCTTCACTCTTGCATTGAGTGGGCTGTGTGAGTGTGCACAGGTACTAAGGCAAAGGCCTCCCTATGTTGTTTATCCATCAGTGCTTGTCTCCATCCCCTGGCCTATGGAGGCGGTCTTGGGGTACTTGCAGCTCGATCCTGGGTAGGGTCGGGTCATGACATAATGAATTAATGATAAAAATTGAGGAGTCATATCACATAATAATTTTTTGGGATCACCCATAATATAAGTTATATTGTGCTCCACCAAATTAATATTTGTATCATTTCCACCCATCTTCTTATATTATTCTCAACTTCCATATCACATGTCTAATATTTCATTAATATAACTGGTAATCATAAATAAATTAAAATAACTATTGATCCAATATTCATTATTCTTTTGGATATAAAAATATCATTTCTTTTTAAAACCAATTTTTAAAATAAATGTTCTGATAATAAAATCTATTTGGATTTCTCTTTAAATGTAACATAAAATCATGTAAAGGAATTTGAACATTATATAATGTTTATAGTGTAAGGAAATCCCATTGAGGACAAATATGATAAAATAAATCATTCCATTTTTCTTTTTCAAATAATGAAAAATGTATCAATACAAAATTAATTTTGAAATTAATTTTAAATAATTTAAAAGAAACATTAAAGTTAGTTTTTAATTATTATTTCACATAATTTCATCAAAAGAAAAATTTTAAAAAAATTGCACGGATGAAAAATACAATGAATATAAATCATCAATACATTTAAATTTTTGATGGTTAATAATGTGTCTGCTAACTTCAGACAAACTAATCATGTTCATAATTTAATATTATAATGATAAACATAACTTAATTGTATATATTCCTAGGCACATTTTTCATTTTTATCAATAAATTTAATTTTATTTATTACAGTTCTGTATAAAATTCACCAATAAAATATTCTTAGGTAGGATGTCTTGAATATGTTGAATTCATAGGTTCAAAATGACATTGTTAAGCTAAAAGAGGAAAAATATGTCTTTATAAAATATTTTGAAAATAATAATAATAGTAAAATTATAATATTTTTTTATTAATTATACATTTAAAACAAACATTAAGGGATGGTTATGTACTTCGTTATAATAGTAGAGATAGTAAGTTATACGTATACATTAGTGACATATCCAATTTTCAAGAATCAAGATGTCAAGAAATAAAGTACTATATTATCATTCATGAATTATTATTATAGAATAAATATAATAAAGTAACATTTATTAATCTTTTATATATAATCCAGGCGATATGATGATAAAAAAAATCACATCTTGTTGATGATGTAGAAGTCCACATAAATAAAAGAAGGATGTCATCATTTTCAATCAATTAATATGTAAAAAATTAAGTGATATATTAATTTTTTATAATGAAAATATAATCATTAATTTAATATAAATTCATTAAATCCATCATTATAAACAGTAGTGAAGAGATGTTGGATTCTGAATAACATTGGATCGTGAGCTGGTAGTCCACATCACACAAAAAACAAAGGTTTATTTTTTCATTTGATAGAAGAAGAGATTTATATAAGTTATTATATTAACATAAAAACATCTAATTATATATAATATAATATTGTTATTATTTAATACATATTGAAGAATATTTTATCGGGGTAGAAGAAGAAATATAATAAAATAAGATTGTTATAAAATTTAAATCTTTTTCTTAGACAACCTCTATATAATTAAAATAAAATTCCTCCAAAATTTCATTTGTAATGCCCTGAACCCAGTTACCTAGAGTCGGTGCATTATTTTAATACATTTTCCTGATTTCAAGGAATCATTTCCCAATGTACCGATCAGTTTAGAAGTCTTGGAAAATATATTACATACATAAATGTTACATTAAACTTTATAAGATACAACACAACCTGAATAATTCTTTATGAACTCTGTTATTCCCATAGCTTAACCCTACATATCAATCACAATACACTTATTAGAATCTTGGGAAAAATAAAACATAGACAGGGATGAGCTCAGATGCTCAGTAATGACAAAAATATAGCAGAAACACTCATAAATAAGAATACACATTTAAGTCAATGTATAAGACTAAAAAAAGACTTTTAAACTTGTACTTCATCATAATATTTCATAGATAAAATCAAATAATTCCATTTACTTATTCACATGGATATTCTATTAGTCAAATAGTCATGTACAATATCAATAGCCACATTCATAATAATGAAATTCATAATGACATGCATTCATAACCACATAGTAAAGGCTTTGTACCAAGACTGCAAATAAGATTTTGTCAAGGCCTTATGCCAAGACACTAGTTTGCCTAATAAGTCCTACCGATGCATTGAGGAGATATAGGAGGCTCCACCTGTCGCTTACTAAGTCCAATGAATTCCACATATGAAAAGGTTTAATAATAACATAAACATCCGTATTAAAACTGGCATAAGAAATGTAAATACTTCATCCATAAACCATGAATGTTAAAAAAATAACACATCAAGTGTCAAACATATCACAAAACCATCAATACAATATGGAAAATTTGTATCATAATAAATCAACTTCAACCATGTTTAAAATCCATCAACGAAAAAGATTAAAATGATTCGTAAAACTGTTTGTAAGAAATATACCTTATCATAAAAACATTTAAAAGTCACATAATTTAGGAAGAAAGATATTTAAGGAAATTTTTATTCAATGTGTCCCATATCACTTTTAAACTTTTCAAAGGAATTAATATTATAAAAACATTCATTTCCATATAAATAAATCCATAAAAACCATTTTGAAACATGGACATTAATGGGATTGATTTAGAGGAATAAATATTTAAAACATTTAATATGATGGTTTAGTAAAAAATTAACTTAAAAGGAATCCCTTTGAAAAATATTTTATGAAACATGGACAGGGATAATAAATATGTCCCAGTAGATACATACGTAAAAACAACCTCGAATAATAAAGAGATTGTGAAATTAACCCTTTCCTTGTAATTTTACTTGGTTGAGGGTAGGTTAAACACTTTTATTATGGTGAAATAATTGTTATTAAATTATAAAGTAATTATATACATTAATATTTTATCATATATGGTCTTTTAATATTGTTTGGTTAATAATATCTTAGTATTATTGTCTTTTCAAGTGTTAACTGATTTGTTTTCCTTTATATGATTTGTTACGTAAGTAATGTTTATTATGGATAGAATGTATATTATTTATATTTAAAATGATATTAAGTATTTAAATATTATTTTTAATCATCTAATGAAAATTAGTTTTCAATTGATATAATGGGGAATGAATCTCATCGCGTTCGTGGAGACGGTAATCCGTACATACGTAGACGCGACAATATCATTCTTTTGATGTAAAAAATAATAAATAATTGGATGGTATGTCATATATGCATAATAATTACCATGTTATATTTATTATATAAATCAATTACACAATATTATTATACCCATCTAAATAATAATTTATTGAATATCGATTACACCACGATGTGGAGACAGTAAGCCACATGTACGCACGTATCGTGACATTTCATTCAAAGGATGGATATAATAATGAATATGGTTGTACCATATCAATAATAATATCACATTATATATAAGATACTGGTTTTATTATTTCATAATTGAAATAAAAATGAAATAGGAAGTGGAAGAAGAAAGGAACTTGAAAGTGGTGATTAAAATATTTACCACTTCTTCGGGTTCTTCCTTATGATTTGATCAAAAGGGCTCCATATGTTGTATTTGTGATTAAATAAAGGCCTCTTGTATGACGTGAGGATAATGGAGAGGATATTTAGGCAGATTTTGACCGAGAAAAATGGATTTTGAGATGTGACTTTGAGAGAAGGGGAGATTCCCTTTTATAAGAGGGGTGGGGGTTAGCTTCGAAAAAACATAAAATATTATTTTATAATAAAGTAATTTTCGATTTATAATGGCTCCAAAATGAATTATTTAATGGATAATGTGGGGATAGTTAACAAATCACACAACCAATAGGTTTTAGAAAGGTTTGGTTCACTATATTAACCTTATATTTTATATTTAACTCTTAATTAAATAGTATGACATTTACCATGTCTCTTTGTATTTCTATATTATATGGTTAATATACATACTATAAACTTCCAAGAGAACCCCAAGTGGTTAATTAATGACATATATAATATTATTGAAGTCCTTTGACCATACCTTATATTTTTAGGAATACAATACTAATTAATAAAATAATATTTGTTCTAAAAACTCTTTTATGACAATTTTGAACTATTTGGTATATTGTTTTTTCTAAATTTATAATAGAATTATTACTTCAATAAAAATTCATTTAATAAACCCTAACATGTCATAGTAACCTAGAATGTTTTTGGAATTCATAAAAAGTCTCAAATTAAATTTATTTGTAAATTTATAATATCAATTATTTTAATCATTCATTAATACAGAAATTACTACATCATCATTGTCTCACAAATTAATTTTATTATTTATTGTATAAAACCTCAAAATAAAATACCATTATGTAGGAAATATTTTTATCTTTATAATGAATATTTATAGTCCAATTTATCTTATGTGTAACCCTATATTAAATATGTTTTCGTTATTAAACATTGAATTTAACACTTTTAACTCTTCTTTGAATTAAATAAAAATAAATGACCTAATCCAATAAAAGTGGACATAAAGGATCATATTTTATTCCAAATGTTTTTTTTCCAAATTATATTTATCCAATATAATTAGTATATGTTTTAGGTTAATACTAATATCATTTTTTCCCTTAATTACACAATTTAGTTTTAACTGTGGTAAATAAATGTAAAAAGTTACTGTTAACCAAAAAAAATTTCACCTCATTGAACCACATTTTACTTATTTATATCAACCATTTCTCTTCAATTTTTTAAATTCAATTCACTGAAGTGGTAAAATTATGTTTTATGCAAACTTGCAAATGCTCTTAGGAGGTGGGTAAAAGACAGTAAAAAGATCAATAAACCTTCTATATATCTAAAATTATTATAAAATAAATATAATTAATTATATTTGAACTTATATTGGTATTATGTATATATTTTGACCTAAAATAAATTAAAATAAAATAAATAATAAATTAAATAAAAAGTCGGTTTTAAAAGACAACTCATGGTTTTCACTATTCATCAAAAATTGAATGTTTTCTCAAAAATACCAAAAAATAAACCTCATATTAGTTTGATATTAAGAATTCATAAAAAAATCTTTTTTAAAAAAATGAAATCATATAAATTTCATTTATTAATTTAAAACTAATTCTCATTGAAAAAACCAAAAATCATATTTTTAAGAAGTAATAACTATCTTAAGATTGGCACCTGTTTATGTCCAGTTTCAAAGTAAAAAAACATACAATGACCTTCATTGGATTAAATGGTAATAATATTATCTAATTATACATTCCAACCATTTAAATTTATAATGCAACAATATATATGATTGTGATTTAAAATGTTGTTTTCATATAGAATATAGCATTTTTACTATTTACCCAAAATGAATGTCATCTGAAAAACACCAAAAATTTATTGAAACTAAATTATTATGTCTTTATTATAAAGAAGAAGTATATTTTCTCAAATTTAATATATAAAAGTTTCAAATATTGGATTTAATGAGGGTTCTCCATTAAAAGGCGTTAAAATTGAATTTTTTTAAAAATACTTCTTTTATCGGATAAAATGAATTTGTTCTTACATTATTTCTAAGAAACTCATAATATGGATTATAAAATTATAATTATTTTATAAAGATCAAAATTCAGTTAATAATATTCATAACCACTTTTGAACTGCTAGTTAGGTAAGTCGTCATGCCCTAGAACTCGGTGTTGCGTGTAGTGCATGTTATTGAATTAGTTTGAAGAAATAACATACTATGAAATCTTGGGGAGTTACATTATTCTATACTTAAATAAATCTCTTCCTCTCAATATGAAATTTTTCTTAAAAAATAAATGGTTGAAAATAGAAAATACCTTTGTGGGAAAACCCACATGGGAAATTGGGTTAATAAAATTTAGTCTAAATAAGCGGAAAAGGGGAATGAAAAATTCACCACCAAATTATGATCACTATTATGAGAACATTTGTGAAAATTAGAGACACATAATTGTAGGAAAAATTTAAATATTTATAGGGAGTGATCAGGGTCATCAATAACAAACAAGTGTTAAATTGAAGGCCTCAAATCCATCAATCTATGGTGATTTGAAATACCATCAGTTCAACTAAATATAAGTTATTCAGATAACACATTTTTTGTTATATGTTTCCGTCCCTAATGTTTAATAACTTATTTACCCTTAGAATAAGTGGGAAAAAATTATATATATATATATATATATATATATATATACTTGACAAGTAGAGTTTCATCCTTCAACATGTTCCTACCAAAAACTCATATTTCACTCAAAAATATTGCAAAAAATATATTCTATTTATCATAATCATACAGGGTTCCAAAAATACAGAATTTATAATTCACCTATTAGACCCTTTAAAAAAGAAAATACATTATACAATATACAGACATCACGTAGTCCAGTGGTAGGCGATAAATCCCAATTACACTATGGTTGTGGGTTTGATTCCCACATCTTTGTCCGACGTGACGGTTTGTCACACAGTCTTCATGTTTTCCTTTATATAACATTCCAAAAATAACCTGAACAATAGTATCCAATTTCATACATAATCCATTTCTACCTTTCGAATTATCCAAAATATTTGTATCCAAACTCACAGTCCAAAATTTATTGGGAATTTAAACAAAATTAAGATTCTTTTTGCCACATAATAACATGCGAACACCTTCATCATGTATTATTTTAAAACATGGTAACACCCTGTATTATCATTAAACCATATTTATTGCATTAATGATACCCTATTCATTATATAATACTAGGTATATTCTATATATCCAAAAAAAATTAATATTCTAAAAATGTTGAAATAAACAAAATTTTAATCAATTCCAAGATACTCAAGAATATCCAATATAATTTAACTAAATCAACCATCTCTTGTTCCAAAATTACTACCTAATAATTAGGAGCATATAATCTCAAATTCCCAATGAAATAGAACTACAGTACAATCCTTATTTATTTCCATAATTCATATAACCAGTACATAGTTAATACAACTCTCAAATTACACTATACTTTAATAAGAGAATAAGAACTCGTAATCATTCCTATTTATCTACGGTAGAACCATAACATGATTCTTATCTAATAATAGCATTTGGTTTATACACTGATGATTTGGTCATTGATTCTCAGAATGTCTCATCTCCTTGCAGATGAAGCATTTTACATTTGAAACCATTTTCTAACCCTTAAAATCACGTAAATGGTGTCATTTTTCACCACACTTATAAAAAACTCCCATTCCCATTATCATTTACCAAGGTTATTCTCTCCACAGTAATGACATATGCGAAAATCCTTCTTTCCCTTATTATATTTATCAATCATTCTCTCTACCATCCTTTTCGTCTCCTGCTTCCCTTCAATGTTATAGGACATAGAGAATTGTTTACTTATCTTATTAACACATGATACTATTTCTTATTATTTTTGAGAATATGTTTGATACTATATTCCTTCTAAATGTTGGATTAATACAATTAATGATATGATCCTTATTACTCTTTAGATCCTACATATTGTTGGAGTTATCATTCCGTATACGGGGTGCTATTTCTAAATAATGGCATAAACTAGGTCAGTTTTGTATCACAATTCATAATTCCAAACTTGTAAGACACTTAACATAGACTGAACAAATTATAGATATAGTCCGTATTCATAAAAATGTTTTCTTTGAGGATGTATATACGCATAAACCCTTCATAATGGTTTGTAATGAAGATGATAATTATCCTAATCATATCCTGTAATAGTGTCATAACCAAGTGTGATGAAAGGCCCGTTGTTGTTCCAAGTTCCCATTAGAGTCTAGCTCGAAGCGGTATTTTTGATTTTTACCACCAGGTACATCAATGCTAGTGCCGCCTCTACCTTCTCGTATCCAGACAAGGATTTATTGCTTGTAAAACACACAAAATCATTACAATAATAAAATTTTAGGATGTTCTTCTATACTAATCATCAATAACTATCTTAGGGCTATGTTCTCTAACCACAGTTTAACTAAATCTTGATTCCAAGGTTTGTACTAAACTTCCTCTAATACAAAAATTAACGCCCCGAACCTAGTTACCAAGAGTCAGTGCATTATTTTAAAACATTGTCAAGATTACACAGAATCATGTCCCGAAGGACCGATCGGTTTAGCAGTCTTGAAAAATAGAATAAACACATGAATCATACATTACACTTTATAACATAAAACACAACCTAAATAATCCTTTATGAACATCATTATTCCCTTAGTTTAACCCTGCAAATAAATCACAATATACTTCTTATAATCCTGGGAAAAATAAATCCTAGAAACGAGTGATATCATATGCTCAGTAAGGATAGTAATATAGCGAAAACTTTCATAAATAAGCATAAAAATTTAAGGCAACGTATAACTCTAAATCAAAGGCCTTTTAAACATGAAATTCTGCATAATATGGCAATGATAATGTCAAATAATTCTATTTACTTATTCACGTGGGTATTATACTAGTCGAATAATCGCATGAAATATCAATAGCCACTTTTATAATTATGGAATGCATAATTCCAGACTTTAATAACCACATAGTCAAGGCCTTGTGCCAGGACTACAAATATGAATTTGTCAAGGCTTTGTGCGAAAACACTAGTTTGTCTCCTGAGACCTACTGATGCATCGAGGAGCTATTATGGGCTCCACACGTCACTTACTAAGTCCAATTCATTCCTCAGCTGAAAAGATTTAAACATAAAATTAACATTCGCATTGAAACTAGCATACGAAATGTAAATACATTATCCATAAACCATGAATGTTATAAAAAATAACACATCCATAGTAAAACATATCACAAAATCTTTAATACAATCTGAAAGATTTGTATCACAATTAATCAACATTAAACATGTTTCAAATCCATCAAAGGATGTTTGTATTAATGAAAATGATTTGTAAAACACATTGTGAGAAATATCCATTTTTTATAAAATCACTTTAAAGTCACACAATTTATAACGGAATATATTTAATGAAATTTTTGAATCAAAGTTCCCCATAACACTTCGAATCATTTTAAATGAATTATCATTTTAAAATCACTCATGTCTATATAAATAAATCCTTAAAAACAACTTTGAAAACACAGACATTAATGAGAAATATTTAGAGGAATAAATATTTAATACATTTAAAATGTTGTTTTTGTAAATAATTACCTTTAAAAATAAAGCCTCTTAATACTCTTTAATGAAACATGGACATGGATAATAAATATGTCCCAGTAGATACTTACGTAAAAACAACCTCGGATAATAAAGAGATTTTCAAATTAACCCTTACCTTGTACTTTTTCTTGGTTAAGGTTAAGTTAACCTACTGTATAATGGTTAAATAATTGTTATTAAATTATTCAAGAATCAAATACATTAATATGATATCATATATGCTCTTTTAACATTGTTTTGGTAATAATATCTTAGTATTATTGTTGTTTTGGGTGTTAACTGATTCGTTTTCATTTATATGATTTGTTACGTAAGTAGAGTTTTTTATATATAGGATTTATCTTATTCATATTCAGAATTATATTTAGTCTTTAAATATTATTTTTAATAATCTAATGAAAATTAGTCTTGAATGGATACGATGGGGAATGAGTCTCATCGCGTTCGTGTAGATGGTAATCTGTACGTACGCACGAGTGAAAATATCATTCTGTTGATATTAAAATAATATATAATTGGATGGTATATCATATATAAATAATCATTATCATGTAATATTTATTATTTACATCATTTACAAATTATTATTATACCCATATAAATAATAATGTATTGAATAAGAATTATACCACGACGTGGAGACGGTATGTCGTACATACACATGTATGGTGACATGTCATTCAGAGGGTGGATAGAATAATGAATATGATTGTAATATAATTATAAAAACATAAAAGTATATAGAAGTTATTGTTTTTTTATTTTATAATGGAAACAACAAAGAATGTCTAAGTTGGAGAAGAAAAGAACTTGAAAGTGGTGTTAGAATATTTACTTTTTCTTCAGGTTTGTTTTTTTATTTGATCAAATGGGCTCTGTTAGTTGGATTTCTGACTAAATAATGGTATCTAGGATGAAGGGGGGATAGTGGAGAAGATATTTGGGTAACTATTGGCCATGTAAAATGGATTTGGAGGTGTGACATTGAGAGAAGGGGACATGCCCTTTTATAAGAGGTGTGAGGGGCACCTTAAGAATAACTGAAAATATTATATTATAATAAAGTCATTTTCGGTTTTTAATGGATCCAAAATAAATTATTTAATGGATAAGGTTGGTATGGGTAGAAAACCACTCAACTAATAGGTTTTATCTAGGTTTGGGTCACTGTATTAATCTTATCTTTTATATTTAACACTTAGTTAAATAGTTTGGCATTTACCATGTCTCATTGTATTTTTATATTATATGGTTAATAAACATACTATAAACTTCCAAGATAATCCGAAGTGGTTCATTGATAACATATATAATAGTATTTAAAAATTTTGGAATATCCTTATATTTTTAGGAATAGAATACCAATTAATAATATAATATTTTTTTAAACCCTTTTACGTTAATTTTGACACTATTTGGAATTTTGTTTTATCTAAATTTATAACAGCATTATTACTTCGAAAAAAATTCATTCAATCAACACTAACATGTCATGTTAACCTATAAAATTAGTTTAATCCATAAAAAGTCTCAAATTACATTTATTTGTATTTTTAGAATATCAATTATTTTTATCATTCATTAATACAGTAATTACGACATCATCATCATGTCATAAATAAATTAAATTATTTAATATATAAAATTATAAATAAAATACCATTATATAGGAAATATATTTATATTTATAATGAATATTTATAGTTTAATTTATCTTATTTTTATCATTATATTAAAAATGGTTTAGTTATTAAACATTGAATTTAACACTTTTAACTCTTCTTTGAATTAAATAATAATAAATGTCTTATTCTAATCCAAGTTGACATAATGAATCATAATATATCCTTAAGGTTATTTTTGGTCTAATTTAACTTATAAAATATAATTAGGACATGCGTTAGTGTATTAACAATATAATTTTTACCATTAATTACCATATTTACTTTTTACCGTGATAAATAAATGTAAAATGATACTATTCACCAAAAAATATTTTCATCTCATTAAACCAAATTTTACAAACTGATGTCAACCGTGTCACTTTTATTTTTTAAATTCAATTCAAAGAATTGGTAATATAATGTTTTATGGAAACTTGCAAATGATCCTAGGTGGTGAGTAAAAGACGGTAAAAAGTTCAACAAAATTTTTATATATCTAAATTATTATAAACTGAATCCAATGAATTAAATTGATATTATATATGTATTATGTATATATTTTGACCTAAAATAAATTTAAATTAAATAAATAAATATTTAAATAAAAAGCTGGTTTTAACCAATAACTTAGTGTTTTCCACTATTCATCTATAATAGAATGTTTTAAAAAAAATACCAAAAATTCACCCTAAGAATATTTTGATATTATTAATTGAAAAATTAATTATATTTAACAAAATTCAAAACATTTCAATTTCATTTATTAATTTAAAATTTATTCTCGTTGTCAAAACCAAAAAGTGTTTTTTTCGAAATAATAACTATCAAAAGATTGGAACTTGTTTATGTCCAATTTCAAAGTGAAATATCATACAATTACCATAATTGGATTAAATGGTAAAAATATAATATAATTATACTTCCAAACAATTAAAATGTATAATTCAACACTATAAAATATATTGATTAAAAAGGTTGTTTTTAGTTAAAATATAGTAGTTTTCACTATTCACCCACATATAAAAGTTATCAGAAAAACACCTAAAATATTTTTAAACTAAATTCATATGTATAGATTCTAAATAAGAGGATTATTTTTTTAAATTTCATATATAAAAGTTTGAAATATTGGATTTAATGAGTGTTCTCCATTAAAAGGAGGTAAAATTGCATTTTTTTTAATACTTTTAACTGAAAAAATTGATTTGTTATTACATTATGTCTAAGAAACTATTAATATGGATTCTAATATTATAAGGATTATATAATGTTCAAAATTATGTTAATAAAATTCATAACTTCTTTTGAACGGCTACTTAGGTATGTCGTGGTGTGCTAGAACTCGTTGTTGCGTGTAGTTCAAGTTGTTGAATTACATTGAAAAAATAACGTACAATGAAATCTTGGGGTGTTACAGGTTTTATAATAACAAAATACCTTCTGAATTTCGTATTGTTGCTGGGTGGAATCTTGGGTAGGTATTAGTTGTACTAATGTTCTAAAAAATTGATGGAATGTTAGATTATAAGATTCCATTATATAAATGATGGGGTGAAAACGTTGGTAATTTATTAATGTATTAAATAGACGGAAATTAATTCACATTGATGAGTTTTATGAAAAAACAATAATTTGATGGTAGGATGATGATGGAATAAAATAATGTTATACAATTATATTATGAAATATTTATATTTTGTATCGATCATTATGTATTTTGTACTCATTTTTTCCATTTTGAAAATTATAGTGATCACAATAGTTTTTATATTTATTGGTTATGAATGTTAAAATTAAATGTTGAATATACTAAAAATATACCATGTATGATCTGTTCCACAATTTATCATTCACATGTTTGATTATATTATTTATTGAATCATAAAATAATTAAATTAAAAAATTATTATAAATTATCATTAATATATTTTTTGTAACTATTCATTTAGTTTTACTTTGAAAAATATATGCAACAAAATGAATTAAAATTAAAAATATTTTTAACATCCTCCATTATTGTAAAGTCCCACCAATTCTCATTGACATGAGTGTACAACGAGTCATTACTAGGCCTTAAGAGACATCCCCTAGATGCCAAAGGATATAAATAAATGTCGATGTGTTTCAAATACATGTGGTGGAAGATTTACCCTTTAGAAAAAAACAATAAAAAAACATACCAACATTCACTATATTATGCATGAACTAAAGAAAGATAGGTAAACAACTTTATTTATGTCATACCACATCAAATTTCACAATCACAGATGACTAAACCAAATATCAAAGTACACATCGAATAAAAAACTCAAGACTCTCAAAAGACACCAAGAATCTATGCTATATAAGCTCTATTCTCCAAAATCCCCGAATAGCCCCAATCATCACAAGGTAGTACAAAAAACATGAGAAATGTTACCTTTTCCCCGGTCCTAGATAATAACATCTGCAAAAGTACCAATGTGCCAAATAATGGGTGAGTATAAAACTAAGTAGGTTTTCCGAAATGACTTCCATATTCATTCCACTAGGATAAAAAAGGTATCCACAGTTATGTAAAACAATTTTTATAAAAAAATTTCTCAAAAAAAGTTTATAACTAAATATAAAAATGTTTCCAAACCATTTACACCAAAAGCATACAAGTCCAATTTAAAAAATATATCACATGAAGTTATTTTTACAGAAAAATAACTAAGAATCATTTTTAAACCATTTCACAATGTCCTATTGGGAATACACAACAATTTAACCAATCCATGAAACCACCCATGCATGCACGTTATGACTGTTCCATACTCATGAGCAGTTTCTCATTGATATACCAAGTCGTCACAAGGTAATTCTTTCCCATGTTCCATTACTCCTTAGGCACCGAGCACATGGTCATATTTCAACCAAGCCTCGTACGTCTAGTTACAATGTTCCATTAAACATTTGGAACTGAGCAGAAGGTCACATTTCAACTAAGCCTCATACATGAAAAATGAACACACACCAAATATTCCCAAAACTCATGCCAAAACAACCCTTTCAATAAAAGTCCTTTTATTGAAAACCATTTCGATCGATACCATTTAAATTACTAACCATTTCCATTCCAAACCACTTCAATAAAACTACATTTTTATTCGAAACTAATTCCATCATAGTCATTTCAATACCCAACTATTTCAATAAAACACACCTTTTATTAAAACCCTTTTTTCCATCAAACCATTTAAAATTCCTACATATTAGAAATTTAATATCATCATTTTAAATTCAAGAAGCTAAATCACTTTGCACAACAAATCACCAAGATTTACCAATTTTATTAAAACTATAAATCATAACTAATGAAGTTTATTACATGTTTTCCACAAAAAGATCCATTCAAATACACCAATTTGAATCTATGACAATCAATTCTTACTATAGGTGTCGAGAGTGAAGCCTGAAACCATAATGGTTTTGATGAGAACCACAACGAGCGAAGAACGTTCCAGAAAACCGGGTCGAATCTCCAAAACCCCACCATAGATCTCTTCTCCTAGAAACACTAAGAACAAATCATATCATATATGGCATCCACACACCAAGATCTTCCCATAACAGATGTAGATCTATGAAACAGATGGAAGAGGAGAAGTAGATCTATGTATATCATAGAAACCAAAAAATAACAACCAAGAACATCTACATACCTCAAGAACTCGGCATCGTTTTTCCAAGAGAAGCCTTCAGATTGCCTCTAGAGTGATGGGAGCACATTCTATGGCCTTAGGAGATGCACAATCTCGTGTTAGTGCTGTATAAGAGGAAAAACGGGCCACTAAGAGGGAAAAAACGTGTGAATTCAACCTTTATAGGATCTTATTTATGTGGTCGCACAGTTTTATTGTATGGTTAGACAAACCGTGCGTTAGTCACTACATCCGCAGATCCTCCATGATTGGCTAGGACACACGGTTAGACAAACTATGCACCACTCATGCAGAAGCTACTGCCTCCATGAAAAACTACGCATGGTGTTTCCTCAGAATTTAAACAAACTGTGAACTGTCTATGCAACTTCCCCATTGCATCAAATCATCATTTAATGTTCGACAGACTCTCCCATTTATCACCCTTAACCATTATAACCATTAAAATCATTAATTAAGGTTTACATACCATAAACTAGGGGTACTGCATTCTCCCCTCAATTGGTCTTTCCATCCTTGGAATGTATAAAACCTTCACCCAACTGAATGAGTTCTGGCCACTACTCTTTCAATTCCTTTTCATGTTCCCAAGTCTCATCATGAATCTAACCACACTGCCAAAATACCCTCACTTGTATGATTATTTTTTCACAGAAGACATTCTCTTGCCTATAAATAATCTGTATCGGGATATGTATCAACGATGCATCTATCCCTAGTTCAACATGATCCCATCTGATCACATAGTCAGGATCTGGCTGATAGATTTTCATCTGAGATACATAGAACACTTTATACACCGAACTAAACCGGGGTGGTATTTCCAATCGATATGCCACCTCTCCAACCCATTCCAGTATCTCAAAAGGGCTAGTGTATCTAATAGATAACATGACCTACATCCCAGAACAACGATGTCCATGCCTTGGATATATTATCAAGAAGACATGATCACCAACAACAAATGACATCGGTCTTCGATGGTGATTTAACTAATATTTCTGATGAATCTAATCTATCTTCATCCTTTTTTTAATCAACTAGATGATATCTTTTGTTTTTTGTAGAAGGCTTGGCCTGACTATTGAAGTTTCCACCATTTCCACCCAGCATAGTGGAGAATGTCATGGACGCCCATACAATGCTTCAAACGGAGCCATGCGTATCGAGGCATGATAACTATTATTGTATGAGAACTCCACTAAGGGTATATGATCCTCCCATGTGCCACCAAAATCCATTACACCACCCTGAAACATGTCTTATAATGTTTGTATCATTCGCTCATATTTCCCATCCATTTGAGGATGATACGTCATGCTCATAGTCAAATGAGTTCCAAGGGCTTGTTGTGATGGTTTCTAGAAACAAGATGTGAACCTCGGATCTCTATATGAGACTTTTAACACTGGTACACCATTCCTCTTTACCACCTCTTGGATATAGATTTTGGAAATATCCTCCACCATATGAGTTTCATGAATAGGGATGAAAAGGGCCGACTTGGTTAGATGATCCACTGTCACCAAAATGACATCTTGTTTCCAGATCGTTCTGGGAAGATCTGATACAAAATATATTGCAATATGATCTCATTTCCACACTATAATGGACAATGATTGTAACATAACAGCTCGTCATTGATGCTCTTCTTTAACTTGTTGACAATTTAAGCACTGCGAGATGAACTCGGCCACCTTCTTTTTCATGTCACTCCACCGCAACTACGAATTCAATGACTTATACATCTTTTGTATACCCGGATGTAAAACACATACTGAATGGTGGTAATCATTTAAGAGTTCTTACCGACAAACCATAGGTAAAACCATCTGATTTCTAAAACACAAAATTGAAAACCCATCAAGATTCCAGCCATCAATGGTCTCCCCACCAATGAGTTTTGAACATAAAACCAGACATTCTACATCAGATTTTTTTGCTTCTTTGATCATTTTTACTAAATCAGGAACATGCGTAGATGAAAATAAAACAGCAACATCACTTCATTCTTCACATTCCACATGCATATCGGCTATGACAGACATCAATTTCCATTCATCTAAAGCTTCTTTCACCAACTGAGAATATGAAATTCTACTTAATGAATCTTACAATGAATCTCCTTTACCAGCTGCGTACATCAAGTCAAAGTCAAACATTTGGAGATACTCCATCGCTCTCCTTTTCCTCAGATTCAATTATCACTATGGGAAATGCGTTTCAGGATTTTGTGATCCTTAAACACATTAAATTTCTCACGAAAAAGTTATTGTCTCCATGTTCTCAAATAATGGATGACTGCTACTTACTCCAAATCAAGAGTTCAGTAATCATTCTCATGCACCATCAACTACCTTGAACCACAACCATCCACATGGTCTATCTAAATTAGAACACAACCCAACCTTGATCCTGAAGCCTCACTATACACCACATACCCCTGTCCTGATTCTGGTAAAATCAAGATAGGTGCTGATGTAATCTGTACTTTAAGTTCCATGAAATACTTATGACATTCTTCTGTCTGTAGGATTGAAGCATTATTATTTGTCATAGATGTCATTAGTGAAGTTAGTCATGAGAAATCACGCACAATGTGTCGGCTGTAACCAGCTGGACCATGAAAATTTGTATCTCGAACACACTCTTCGATAGTTTCCAAGAAATAACGGCTTCAATATTATCAGGATCAATAGAAACACTTTTACCAGAAATAACAAGGCCAAGGAACGATACTTCCTGTATCAAAAAATCACACTTTAATAATTTGGAATTCAATAGATGATCTCTCATGATTTGTAACACTGTTTCAAGGTGCACCTCATGATCAGCCATTGTCTTTGATTAAAACAAAATGATGTCCACAAAAACCACAACAAAGAATTGATATATTGTTGAAATATCTTATAAATCAATGCCATGAAGGATTTTGGTTCAATCATTAGACCGAAATTCATGACTACATACTCATAATGGCCATATCTTCTTCTGAATGTTGTCTTTGGAATACCCTCCTTCTAAACTCGCAATTGGTGATATCCTGATTGGAAGACAATCTTGGTGAACCACTAGGATCCACTTAATATATTGAAAATATCATCAATGAAATTATGTGGATATATATTCTTCATAATAACTTTGTTAATTTTATGACAATCAACACACATATGAAGTGTTTCGTCTACCTTCTTTATGAACAAAACTAGTGCTACACATAGAGATGTACCTTTCAAAATAAACCCTTTCCTTTGCATCTCTTATAACTGCACTTTCAATTCTCGTAACTCTTTTGGTGCCATCCTATAATATGGAAGTGAAATAGGAAAGGTCCCTAGAATGAGATTAACCGTAAAATCCACTTCCATTAAATATGGAAACTCTAAGAATATATTGGGAATGTCATAAAGTAATTGATCCACAACAGCTATAAAACTATGTTTCTCGATCTCCTCCATTGATTCCGAAGTCAATGTTGCCAATTGGTAAGTGATCGTTATAAGGCCCCAGCCTTAAACCTTACTTAATCTTGAGTTATTACAAGATTACACATTGAGGATCTTTTCAGGTTTAGAGTTTTAGATAATTAGATCATGAAACATTCATTACATACCACATTTAAACAAAGTGGTTACATAAAAGACAATATTCATTCTTCCCATCAACGGAAACCTATTTAAAATTAAACACATATTCTTTCTTGACACATCCTTGACACTATCATCACATCATGTACCTTTCCCTTGACCTGTGAAAAACATTTCAAAAACTTGGGATGAGCATAAAAAGTTCAGTAAGGGTTATAAAAATATGGATAGGAAACATGAGTTCATATATACATAAGAATGAAATCATACTTTACCCATAAAACAAAGGCACTTTCATACCTCATCACACCATGAACAAATCATAGAAATCATATGACAAAAAGGTAACTTGAGGCATTCATACCATTCTTACGTAGGGAGTAACCCTCTTGGTTATGTTTGGAATACCCATCACAGTATATTCCCTAAATCTCTTTGGAGAAACCTTAACGTTTCACTCCTTCGCGTTACCCAATGCATTGGAGAGCTATATCGGGCTCACCCGCCCTTAGTTTATCACGGAACCACCCGTTCTTCCTAAAAATGCACAAGAACCATAACATAATCGTATCACATAAACATGAATAAAGGAAACATAACATTTCCACATTTCAATCACAATATAAAATTTTAGGATATTGAAATAATGAATCCATTCAAAAAGAAACCATTTCCAAAACCATTTAAAACATTTAATAAAGAGATTTTTGAATCAAAGTGTCCCATACCAACTTGATGCTTTTAACATTTTAAACCATTAATATCCATATAAATAAATCCATAAAACAATTTTGAAAACATGGATATTAATAAGAACAAATAATTAAAACATTTAAAACGATATTTTGGTTAAAGGGGTTTTACCAAAATTAGAGACACTTGAATACAATAATCGAGGAATAAAATATAGTCAAAACATTATAATATCATGAGAATAAAAGGATTCATGATATAATACCCCAAAGGACAGTATATACACCATATAAGAGTGAATTGGTGCATAACAACAATGAACCCTCAATAGAAATGCCAAATGTGATGAAATCCCTTATAAAGAAGGTATCCTTAAATTAAGGACAAATAAATCTCAAAAATATGTGTGACTAATATGTATACACCCAATATAAGTGGATATTAAGTGTAAAACAATAAAATGTCATTCACACATATTCAATGGATGACATATTCAATGACTACAAGTTGAACCCAAAGAAATCGAAATTGGGTTAAAAAGTTCCCTTGACAGCCAAACGGCATCACATCAAAATGAGTTGATGAGAGATAAAAAGTGTATCTCATCACATGGACATAAAATTTACATCAATAAGGATGTATGAGAACATATCCCAACATTAAAATATGTAAATTAAAAGACCCAATAAAAGAAGTCTTTTAAAAAAAAGGAGGGTGAAAGGTTCCCTTACCGACTTGGGTATCTTTCAAAACATACACCCCATGAAAGAAAGACAATAGGTCATTGATGTAAATACTCATAAACGAAAGTATATTACACAAAGAGTAGAATAATGGGCAGTACATACACCACTCAATGGAATTTTTGGCAAATGTAGCATAAATCTCCCGGGAATAAAAGTGAGATGAAAAATCCCTTACGAAAACTCGGCAGCCTAACGGCGCCACATAAAACTTCCGAATATGGATTGATGAGATCATATATAGTATCCCATCATATTACAATAGAATTTACAGCAAGTGGAATATAAAATATAATCCCCCAACATTGCAAGGAGGAGTTTAAAAGAAGTGACATAAAGGAGAGTACTTAAAAAGAAAGAGAGAGGTTAGATCTCTTACGAAAGTTCGGCAGCCTAACGGCGCCACTCAAAACATCCAAAATGGATTGATGAGAGAGAATAGGGTCTCTCATCACATGAAAATAGAAATTACAGTAAATTTAATATAAAATAACATCCCAATCATAAGAAATATGAGCTTAAAATAAATGACATAAAAGAGTGTACTTAAAAAGAAAGAGAGTCGCAGGATCCCTTACCTCGGGTCCGACTTGACTCGATCGTTCTTTAATCACCTAAATAATAAACTTGAGTTAATTTATACTTCCTTAAGAACCTTTTTCAAGTTCATTATTCCTTTTATACCACTTATTACCATGTCATAAACATTGTGTAATCATTTAAGTTAATAATATTTGTTTTGCCGATATTTGGTTCTTAAGTCGAAAGTGGACTTCTTACAATTACATGTTGTTCGTGTGGCCAAATGTTTATTATATACAGAATTTTATTCATGATGTAGATATCATATATTTAATATATATCCATTACATTCATGCATTTATAACATTACATAATCATTTAGAGGTAAGAAATGAAATGCACCGTTCATGGAGACGGTAAGCCGTACGTACGCATGAACGCTACTTTCATTTCTATTTCGTATTTTATAGAATGGAATAATAATGATATAAAGGTATATTATAATTACAGTATAATATCATATATAATATCATATTTCCATCCCTTATACATCCCACATATGGTATTTAACGAATCAAATCACTTTGAGGGGGTGGTAGTCCGCACTTCCTTAAATGAAGATATCGCGTATACCCATAATGGAAGCCATAAAGGTAAGACAAAAATGAAAAATACAGAATCACAAGGAAAACATAAACATACTAAATATCATATATAAAAATAGTGACATCATAATGGCCATCTTTGAATGTGTTAAATGAGTATTGAACAATCATCATTTCGGGAGGCAGAATTTCACCATCCACGGAAACCGTATGTTCTTTAACCATTTTATGTAGTTGTGTGAGAGTGTAGCTAGAATAAATCTTATAACAACATCCTAGTATATTTAAGATACTGGTGTTGTTACAAAAAAATAAATAAAAAGAGTTTAGGGGTTGGAGAAGCAAAATAAAACAAATGAACATGAGAGGAAGAATTACCTTTAAAAGTGTAACTCCTTTTGATTTGAGCCTAAAGGCTTCTTTTGAAAGGATTCTGCCCAAAGGGAATCCTCTAGGATGAGTAGAGGGATGGAGAGAGAGTAAATGTGCAGGGGTTGGCCGAGCCAAAGGCTTGATGAGTGTGTGAAAAGAGGTAGATGTGGGGGCCTTTTATAAGAGGAGAGGAGGGGCACTTTTGGAAAGTAAGGAAATATTACTTTATTTGAAAATGTGTTTCGGTTTTAAAAGGTCCCAAATTGATTTAATTCGTGGATTAGGTTATAAGGGTTCGAAATCCACCCATCCAATAAGTTTTGGGCATGCGTAGTTCGTAGATATTACATTATATTTCTATTTTATTTTAATCGTTAAATAATGATGTCATCACTGCATCATTATGATGTCATAAATAATTTAATTTATTTAATGTCTAAAAATTATAAAAAAATTACTATGATGTAGGAAATATTTTTAGCTTTCCAATGACTATTTATAATAAAAAATATGACTTGTATAACCCTACTTAAAAATTGTTTTAGTAAAACATATCATGTTTGTGTCAATTTTACTTTTACATTAAATAAAAGTTATTTATGTCATTTCCCAACCAAAGTGGATCCATGGGGTCCCCAAGTTGGCCCATGGCTTGTCTTGGTCGGCCGTGACTCACCCAATAGGTGTAGGACAAGTGTCATGGTGTTTTCACATTCTTATAATATCATTTTTACCTTAAATTACACTTATTACCACTAATCGCGATTAAAAACATAATAAGTTACTATTCACCAAAAAATAATTTTCATCCCATTGAACCACATTTTACATACTAATGACAACCATGTATGTCGGATTTTCAAAATTCAAAACACATTAGTGGTAAACTTTCAGTTAACTGAAAAATCAGTTTGCTTGATTACCACTTAGTGGTTTCACTATTCATAAAAAATTGGAGTTTTTCAAAAAAATACCAAAACATCACCCTAAGCTATATTTGATATTCCGAATTCAAAAATGAAGTCCGTTTTAAAAAATTCAAAATATATTAATCACATTAATTAATTTACTAATTAATTCCCGCTGTCAGAGCAAATAGCGTGTTTTTATAAAACAATAAGTATCAAAAGATTGACACTAGTTTAAGTCTGATTTCAAAGTGAAATTAATTCCAACGACCACTATTGGATTTAATGGTAAAAATATTTTCTAATTTCACTTTAAAACCAATTCAAAATATAATCTAATCAAATAAATAAATTAGATAAAAAAAAGGTTTTGAATTAAAATACAACATTTACACTATTCATTAAAAAAATGAACATTATCGGAAAGATACCAAAAATTTACACAAAGTAAATTTTGATGTCCCGATTCTTAAGAAGAGTTTTATTTGGTCCAATAGAATGTATAAGAGAGAACAAAACTATATTTAATGATGGTTAGCCATCAAAAGGCGATAAGTGAACCTTTAGTGAAAACTAGGGCATATATGCCTAAAATTGAATTCTTTCCGTATTTTAAGCCTATATCTTTTATTGGATAAATGTAAAAACATTTAAAAACATATATAATCATATTTTAGTTATTTCTATCCATTCCCGCCAATACAACGGCTACATGTTAACTACCATTTAAAATAATATTATTAGAGTGCAACGTAAGATTCCCAAGAAACTCGTTGTTGCGTGTTGGGTACGCCATCGAGCATAGAATCCCCTTTAAAGTCATATTAATATTGTATTCAAAAATAGGGATAAATATGAAAATTTCATATTCTTTATTTACCTGGGGTGTTACATCCTTCCCCCCTTTTGGGAATTGCGTCCTCACAATTTTAAAATTGCGCTTGGAAACATCCTTGAAAGTCCCACATCGGAACAAGAGTTGGTAAAACAAACACTTTAAAATAAAGAGAGATAAGTATAAAGGTCACCCGAGTTAACCCATACTAGGATTCCAAGTATTAAAATATGGACATGGAGGAAAAAAACAAAGGGTCATGTTCTGATGGAGAGTGATAGAAAACATGTTTAGGAGAAAGTTAACCATGAGAAAATCACAAACTTGTGATGGGTTAAACGGTATTCGATTCCCCAGTAGGAAAAGTTAATAGACAATATTTTTGTTTAAAGTTACTTTTTATTGAGGAATTTATTCATAAGGAAACATAATCACTTATCATATTGACTTCCAACTTTTATTAGATTCCTTACACAAACTCATATTTTCTCCAAATGACGAGTATTTAGGAAGACTTGTACACATTAAGAGTACTATAATCAACTTCTAGAGAATCTCCTAATCCATAAAAGAGAACTATATACTTCCCATATCATTAGACCTTAACCATAACCAAGACCAAAAAGGTTAGTACAAGGTCAGATAATCCAGAAAAGGATAACCCTTTATAAAAAGAAAATCTATTCTTAATCTCCAAAATTTGTCCAACAAAATCCAAAGTTCAACGAGGACCATCCGATAAACAAATTTGTCCATAAAAATTCCTCAAAGTAAACCAATCTAAGATTGAAACCCAAACATTTTAAGGATTTAGTCACATAGTCTTCCAAGTTAAATCGTAACATTTATCTCCAAACAACATCAGTTGCTCCTAAAGTCCCGTATTGAAAAGTAATTAACCTAATCACATATCCTCCATGATAGGTTAATCATTTTCATAAATAACCCAAAATAATCTTACTCCTAATTCATAAAATCATATAACCATAAAGAATCACTCAAACTAACCAGGGACTTCACATAGTCCAGTGGTAGGCGATAAATACCAGTCGCACTTTGGTTGTGGGTTCGATTCCCGCAGCTTTGTCCGATGCGATGGGATGTCACACGGTCTGCGTGTTGTCCTTTTTCCAAAACTATATAATTCTTCAAACATTCCCCAAAATGAGATAAAATCTTCAAGAATAATCATAACATATTTTAACCTCAAGTTTATCTCATTCCTTTCTTTTTCCATCATATCATAGAGTAACCCACAATTACCTAAAAAGTAAGGATCATATAAACCCTAATGGTTACCTTAATAATTATTACCCGAATTTCCACATTGAGTTGGCCATCTCGTACATGATGCATTAGAGAACTCACCAAGGTTGAAGTGGTTGATCATGACTCCTTGATAGTTTGTTTAGAACAACTATGAGATTCCTCATTGAATCCCCCGTCTCATCCAGTATCTTAATCAGAGAACCACCACAGTTTCCTTGAAACCCATTGTCACTTTGGTGCCTGCTAGATCCAGCCATTTACTAAAACCAAAAAGGTCAGTGTGACTATATCAACAAAACCATCATGTACTAATGAGGATGGTAAACACTAAGATACACTTACTCATTCACTTTATCTAAAACTAGGACTCTTTTTGAAATCCTAACCATTATGGTAATGTCACTTATGCTTAAAGAATACCCTAACCCTTAAAGTTATCTAAACCGACCTTTGATACCAACTATAAGGTCCCAGCCTTAAACCTTACTTAATCTTGAGTTATTACAAGATTACACATTGAGGATCTTTTCAGGTTTAGAGTTTTAGAGAATTAGATCATGAAACACTCATTACATTCCACATTTAAACAAAGTGGTTACATAAAAGACAATATTCATTCTTCCCATCAATGGAAACCTATTTAAAATTAAACACGGATTCTTTCTTGACACATCCTTGACACTATCATCACATCATGTACCTTTCCCTTGACCTGTGAAAAACATTTCAAAAACTTGGGATGAGCATAAAAAGCTCAGTAAGGGTTATAAAAATATGGATAGGAAACATGAGTTCATATATACATAAGAATGAAATCATACTTTACCCATAAAACAAAGGCACTTTCATACCTCATCACACCATGAATAAATCATAGAAATCATAAGACATAAAGGTAACTTGAGGCATTCATACCATTCTTACGTAGGGAGTAACCCTCTTGGTTACGTTTGGAATACCCATCACAGTATATTCCCTAAATCTCTTCGGAGAAACCTTAACGTTTCACTCCTTCGTGTTACCCAATGCATTGGAGAGCTATATCGGGCTCACCCACCCTTAGTTTATCACGGAACCACCCGTTCTTCATAACAATGCCCAAAAACCATAACATAATCGTATCACATAAACATGAATAAAGGAAACATAACATTTCCACATTTCAATCAAAATATAACCTTTTAGGATATTGAAATAATGAATCCATTCAAAAAGAAACCATTTCCAAAACCATTTAAAACATTTAATAAAGAGATTTTTGAATCAAAGTTTCCCATACCACCTTGAAGCTTTTAACATTTTAAACCATTAATATCCATATAAATGAATCCATAAAACCATTTTGAAAACAAGGATATTAATAAGAACAAATAATTAATACATTTAAAACGATATTTTGGTTAAAGGGGTTTTACCAAAGTTAGAGACACATGAATACAATAATCGAGGAATAAAATTTAGTCAGAACATTATAATATCATGAGAATAAAAGGATTCATGATATAATACTCCAAAGGACAGTATATACACCATATAATAGTGAATTGGTGCATAACAACAATGAACCCTCAATAGAAATGTCAAATGTGATGAAATCCCTTATAAAGAAGGTATCCTTAAATTAAGGACAAATAAATCTCAAAAATATGTGTGAATAATATATATACACCCAATATAAGTGGATATTAAGTTTAAAACAATAAAAGTTCATTCACACATATTCAATGGATGACATATTCAATGACTACAAGTTGAACCCAAAGAAATCGAAATTGGGTTAAAAAGTTCCCTTGACAGCCAAACGACATCACATCAAAATGAGTTGATGAGAGATAAAAAGTGTATCTCATCACTTGGACATAAAATTTACATCAATAAGGATGTATGAGAACATATCCCAACATAAAAATATGTAAATTAAAAGACCCAATAAAAGAAGTATTTTAAAAAAAAGGATGGTGAAAGGTTCCCTTACTGACTTGGGTATCTTTCAAAACATACACCCCATTAAAGAAAGACAATAGGTCATTGATGTAAATACTCATAAACGAAAGTATATTACACAAAGAGTAGAATAATGGGCAGTACATACACCACTTAATGGAATTTGTGGCAAATGTAGAATAAATCTCTCGGGAATAAAAGTGAGATGAAAAATCCCTTACGAAAACTCAGCAGCCTAACGGCGCCACATAAAACTTCCGAATATGGATTGATGAGATCAAATAGTGTATCCCATAATATTACAATATAATTTACAGCAAGTGAAATATAAAAGATAATCCCCCAACATTGCAATGAGGAGTTTAAAAGAAGTGACATAAAGGAGAGTACTTAAAAAGAAAGAGAGAGGTTAGATCTCTTACGAAAGTTCGGTAGCCTAACGGCGCCACTCAGAACTTCCAAAATGGATTGATGAGAGAGAATAGGGTCTCTAATCACATGAACATAGAAATTACAGTAAATTTAATATAAAATAACATCCCAATCATAAGAAAGATGAGCTTAAAATAAATGACATAAAAGAGTGTACTTAAAAAGAAAAAGAGTCGCAGGATCCCTTACCTCGGGTCCGACTTGACTCGATCGTTCTTTAATCTCCTGAATAATAAACTTGAGTTAATGTATACTTCATTAAGAACCTTTTTCAAGTTCATTATTCCCTTTTTACCACTTATTACCATGTCATAAACATTGTGTAATCATTTAAGTTAATAATATTTGTTTTGCCGATATTTGGTTCTTAAGTCGAAAGTGGACTTCTTACAATTACATGTTGTTCGTGTGGCCAAATTTTTATTATATACAGAATTGTATTCATGATGTAGATATCATATATGTCATATATATCCAGCACATGCATGCATTTATAACATTACATAATAATTTAGAGGTAAGAAATGAAATGCACCGTTCATGGAGACGGTAAGCCGTACGTACGCATGAACGCTACTTTCATTTCTATGTCGTATTTTATAGAATAGAATAATAATGATATAAAGTTATATTATAATTCCAGTATAATATCATATATAATATCATATTTCAATCCCTTATACATCCCACATATGGTATTTAACGAATCAAATCACTTTGAGGGGGCGGTAGTCCGCACTTCCTTAAATGAAGATATCGCGTATACCCATAATGGATGCCATAAAGGTAAGACAAAAATGAAAAATACAGAAGCATAATGAAAACATAAACATATTAAATATCTTATATAAAAATAGTGACATCATAATGGCCACATTTGAAGGTGTTAAATGAGTATTGAACAATCATCGTTTCGGGAGGCAGAATTTCAGCATCCACGGAAACCGTATGTTCTTTAACCATTTGATTTAGTTGTGTGAAAGTGTAGCTCGAATAAATCTTATAACAACATCATAGTATATTGAAGATACTGGTGTTTTTACAAAAAAAAATAAATAAAAAGAGTTTAGGGGTTGGAGAAGCAAAATAAAACAAATGAACATGAGAGAAAGAATTACCTTTAAAAGTGTAACTTCTTTTGATTTGAGACTAAAGGCTTCTTTTAAAAGGATTCTGCCCAAAGGGAATCCTATAGGATGAGTAGAGGGATGGAGAGAGAGTAAATGTGCAGGGTTTGGACGAGCCAAAGGCTTTATGAGTGTGTGAAAAGAGGTAGAGGTGGGGGCCTTTTATAAGAGGAGAGGAGGGCCACTTTTGGAAAGTAAGGAAATATTACTTTATTTGAAAATGTGTTTCGGTTTTAAAAGGTCCCACATTGATATAATTCGTGGATAAGGTTATAAGGGTTCGAAATCCACCCATCCAATAAGTTTTGGACATGTGTAGTTCATAGATATTATATTATATTTCCATTTTATTTTAATCGTTAAATAATGATGTCATCACTGCATCATTATGATGTCATAAATAATTTAATTTATTTAATGTCTAAAAATTATAAAACAATTACTATGATGTAGGAAATCTTTTTAGCATTCTAATGACTATTTATAATAAAAAATATGACTTGTATAACCCTACTTAAAAATTGTTTTAGTAAAACATATCATGTTTGTGTCAATTTTACTTTTACATTAAATAAAAGTTATTTATGTCATTTCCCAACCAAAGTGGATCCATGGGGTCCCCAAGTTGGCCCATGGCTTGTCTTGGTCGTCCGTGACTCACCCAATAGTTGTAGGACAAGTGTCATGGTGTTTTCACATTCTTATAATAACATTTTTACCTTAAATTACACTAATTACCACTAATCGCGATTAAAAACATAATAAGTTACTATTCACCAAAATATTATTTTCATCCCATTGAACCACATTTTACATACTAATGACAACCATGTATGTCGGATTTTCAAAATTCAAAACACATTAGTGGTAAACTTTCAGTTAACTGAAAAATTAGTTTGCTTGATTACTACTTAGTGGTTTCACTATTCATCAAAAATTGGAGTTTTTCAGAAAAATACCAAAACTTCACCCTAAGCTATATTTGATATTCCGAATTCTAAAATGAAGTCCGTTTTAAAAAATTCAAAACATATTAGTCACATTAATTAATTTAATAATTAATTCCCGCTGCCAGAGAAAATAGTGTGTTTTTATAAAACAATAAGTATCAAAAGATTGACACTAGTTTAAGTCTGATTTCAAAGTGAAATTAATTCCAACGACCACTATTGGATTTAATGGTAAAAATATTTTCTAATTTCACTTTAAAACCAATTCAAAATATAATCTAATCAAATAAATAAATTAGAATAAAAAAGGTTTTGAATTAAAATACAACATTTACACTATTCATTAAAAAAATGAACATTATCGGAAATATACCAAAAATTTACACAAAGTAAATTTTGATGTACCGGTTCTTAAGAAGAGTTTTATTTGGTCCAATAGAATGTATAAGAGTGAACAAAACTATATTTAATGATGGTTCGCCATCAAAAGGCGATAAGTGAACCTTTAGTGAAAACTAGGGCATATATTCCTAAAATTGAATTCTTTCCGTATTTTAAGCCTCTATCCATTATTGGATAAATGTAAAAACATTTAAAAACATATATAATCATATTTTAGTTATTTATGTCCATTCCCGCCAATACAACGGCTACATGTTAACTACCATTTAAAATAATATTATTTGAGTGCAACGTAAGATTCCCAAGAAACTCGTTGTTGCGTGTTCGGTACGCCATCGAGCATAGCATCCCCTTTAAAGTCATATTAATATTTTATTCACAAATAGAGATAAATATGAAAATTTCATATTCTTTATTTACCTGGGGTGTTACAATCGTTCTGAACATTGGTTCCAACAAGCTCTTTGCATAGTTCTTTAAAATCCTTTATCCTATAATGAGATGCTATATGCTTTCTCTAACACCCCAAGATTTTATGAAAAATATTCTTTTAATTTCATTAATGTCTTGCGTTGTATTCTAAACCAAGATTACCTTGCGCTATACGCAACACCGTATTAGCTTGGAGTATACACAACCCTATTCTTGGATCGTGTTACACACAATTTTGATAATAGTTATTCTACGCAACATTGAGTACATATATATATATTCAATGTATAAATGAAATATGGTTGGATTCTGTTATACGAATGAACTAAGGATTCTTTCACAACACGCAACCCTGACTTGGATTGCATTACACGCAATCGCGACCTTCCTCGATAGCATGTGTTGTACGCAATACCGGGTTTTAATAAACAATGATATATTATTATAATATTTTCATGAACTAGCCGTTATGAATAGTATTAACTAAAATTTAAATTTTATAACATTATTATTCATCTTACACATTTTCTAGAACATGGTATAAGAACAAAATAATTTTTTTGGGAAAAATAAGTATTTTTCAAAAAATGCAGTTTTTCCGCCTTTTGATGGCGCACCCACTTTAAATCTAGTTTTTGACATGTTTATATTTTCAATTTGACAAAATAAAAATCTTCTTTTGAATCAAGATATAAAAATTTACATTATATAAAGTTTTGATATTTTTCCGATAACTTTCATATTTTAATGAATAGTAAAATCACGCTATATTTTAATTAAAAACAACTTTTTTCATCGTAATATCTTATGTGGATAAATTATAATATTTAATGGTTTTAAAGTATAAATAGAATATATTTTTACCATTTAATATAATGTATGTCATTAGCATTTATTTTACCTTGAATTCGTAGGTTAAATCAATTCAATCTTTTGCAATGTTTTAAAGAAAAACCTGTTTTCTTTCGACAACGGGATTTATTTTAATTTAATTTCTGAATCTTTTGTGTATTGAATTTGGAAAAATGGATTCAATATTTGGAATCAGTGGGTCAAAATTATGTTAATAAGCTACTTTTTATTTTTGGGCATTGTGAATATTAACTACGGTAAATTTTATTTACTATAGTTAAAGGTAAATCGAGTAATTAAGGGTAAATATAAGATTATAAAATTACCCTAACACTTGGAAAAATCCTATTGGATGGCTAAAAGTAGTCTAATATAACTTAAGGGTCGGATTATATTCATTTTATGGACTTTTTTCCATGAAAATAATTTAATTATTATTAAAACCAAAGAATGTGACAACATGTCACTTTCTTAAATCTTATAAGTATAATAATTTTAATTTAGTGACAAACTTAATGAAACTTCTAACATGAATAGTATCCAGAAATATAATACAATTATATACATCATAGGAATTTATTTAGTATTTTTATGGATTAAATAATTACCATTTATTATGACACAAATATGATGCAGTAATTGTCTTATTAATGAAATATTGACATAATTGATGGTATAAATTCCAAAATAAATAAAATATGAGACTTTTTATGACTTACATTAATTTTCTAGGTTAATATGACATGTTATTGTTGATATAAGTTACTTGGTTAGAACTTATCATTCTGTTATGAATTTCAAAAAAATCATGTACCAAATAGTGTCAAAATTGACATAAAATAGTTTTTAAAAGAAATATTATATTATTAATTTTTATTTAATTCCTAAAAATCTATGGTTCTTCCAAATGACATATATAAGGATAGATATATTAATAATAAACAACTTTGGGTTCGTTTGGCTTGTTATGGTATGTTTATTAACCATATAGTGTAAGAAAACAAAAAGACACGGTAAAAGTTAAATTATTTAACATAGAGTTAAATCTAATTGATAAGGTTAAAATAATAACCTAAACATGTCTAAATCCTATTTGATGAGAGAATATAGACCCATCCCCACTTTATCTTCGAAATAAGACCCTTTTTAACCATTATAAACCGAATTTTACCTTAATATAAAATAATATTTTGATATTTTCCTAAGGTTCCCCTCTCCTCCCTTATAAAAGGGCACCTCCTCCCTCTCCTCCTCACACCAATTTGAGCATTCAAGCCCGGAAACCCCCTGCCAAAATCTTTCCTCCACGTCCCTAGTATCATCCTAGAGGTCCTGGTCTTCTTCAAAGACCATCCGTAGTACTTTAAGTGGAGGTTAAGAAAAGGCGCGTCAAAAAGAGGTAATATCCATTACCGATTTTTTCAATTTCTTTCTTCTTCAACTACTTATTCATTAGTTGTTTCATCATGAAGTAATAACATCAGTATCACTCATATACTTATATGTTATTATAAGTATGAAAGAACCATATTTCACCATCTATCCATCCTACGGAAAACAAAATCACCGCGCGTGCGTACGTACGGAATACCGTCTCCACGCCGTGGTGTAATCTATTTTCTGCCACCACCTTAATTGTATGGGTATAATGGTGTAATGAGTAACTATATATGATTATTATAAATTGATATTGATACTGAAATAGTATACATACACTTCAACACAATTCCACGACCATGGGAACGATATCATCGCTCGTGCGTACGTACGGACTACCGTCTCCACGACGCGATGAGATTCATTATCCATGTTAACCATTTAAGAATGATTATAAAGTATATATAAGCAATAATAATGAAATATATGAAATTATAAATCTACTGGATTTATGTATATATATATATATATGTATTTCATCTACTTAATTCCATTCAACTAAATAAGGAAACAAAAACAGCGTTCATGCGTACGTACGGCCTACCGTCTCCATGAACGATGTATTTCATTCCATTTATCGATCTATTATATAAATGTATATTCTGAATATATATTATATATAAATAATGTTTTATATTTTGGAATTAATTAATCATGATCTAAGTAATCATATGAATAATTACAAGTTAAAACACGAATGACAAATGAGACGATTTTACACAAAACGCTACTTTAACATGAATTTAAAAAATAACGGGTATTATAACGTCATAAGTGAACCATATATGATATAATATCAATGAATAAGATTATTTAATAAGTCAATGACATTATTTAAATCATTATACATGAGGTTCAGAAACTTACGAAGCAAATCGGTTCTAAGGAAAGTGAAATATCACTATCTCATTTTTATCCGAGATTGTTTATACTTTAGTATTTACTGGGGTGTATTTTATCATCCACACACATGTTTCCTAAATATTTAATATTATTTCCATTCACCTACAATTTTTTAAAACCTATTTTACCCTTTGGAAAGTTTTTAGTAAAATATATCACAGGAATCTTTTGTCATTTTTCGTACGAGGTACTTTTTGACTTTTCTGACAAAAGTACGAGAAGAATGTTTTTTTAACTTATACGGCATGAATGGATTTTTTAAACATTATTTACAAGAAGATTTATTTACAAGTTTTCAAGTTTATTTTTAATCAACTTCATTTTAGTTTAAAATTGTATGACATGTTAAGAAAGGAAAAAAAATTTATGTAGAAAGGATATTCTCCTCAAGAATGAAGTTCAAGTGTTTTATCAAAATTATTTTACATCTAAGAAAATATAGGGTTCTTTTTATATTAATATTATTACATTGATATGAATATGTTGTGATGGATATATTTTTATGAATTCATTTATCTTATAAGAATTTTTTTATGATGTCATGCTGTTTAAGATTCCCATTTTTATTACATGGGTTATGCTATGATGTATGGTTTATGATTTTGTGGCACACATAAGAATGGTATCATTATGAGATGGGTGGGACCTATATCTCCCTCCAATTCATTGGGTAAATAATTTATATCTAATGATATAGACATGGCTGGAATGTTAGGTTATACCGGTTCAGTGAAACAGGACTGAAACGAGGGTGACTCGGTTCAGAAAGGGACTTTGTACACTAAGATAGTCTTGGCAATGAGTCTTGACTAATAAGAAATGATTCTCTATGTTTATGTGTGTATGCCACAAAGTTTCATGTTTTAAGTTATGATTATTGGGATTTCATTTCACTACTATGATTTATCCCATGTTATGAAATTATGCTCTCTTTTGCAGGTTAAGATTTCCAAAATGTTATGTTCTTATGAATATGATGTGATTGATATTTCCTTTGTTTACCATTTCTAAGCATTTTAGATCACCCTTTTATGTTTTCTTTTCCCCAGGATATAAAGAAGGTTTATAGGTATAAAAAAAGAATATCTTTATGGGAGATGTTGAAGATCTTTCACCACGATTAGAAGATTATATTCTGAGTTTCCAATGACACTAAACTATTACGGTCCTTGTGTGTGTGTTTTTGTTATGTACTATGTATTCCGAAAAATTAATGTAATGTCCATGTACGTCAAGATACGGGTCTCTACAGTTGGTATCAGAGGAAAGGTTTAGTCAACCTTTGGAAACTAGGATGTGAGAACGTTAGTAAGATCCCTAGAGATATTTCTAAGGTATGTCTAGGGATGTCCCTAAGGATAAGTATACGTATAGGATATAGTCCTAGAACTATGGTAACGATCTTAGAATTTAACCTAAGATGTTAGATATTGAAGTTACTCCCCCTTTATTATGATTTCTCCCTCTAACACTATTCATTTTGGGTTTTAGAAAATGGTTGGATACAAGATGATTCACGATAATGGAGGATATGATAGACAATGGAATGATATTCTTCATGAGAAACCAAATGAAATGGGATTTGGAAGTCCAAACATCATTATTATGCCGAATCAGCAATCTCATAATATGATCAATAAAGTAAAATTTGGTAAGTTTCCTGACTCGGCTAATAAGAGAAAGATGGAGTTTCATGATGATCATAGAGGAAAGAATGTTCAATTTCCCCTATGTAAATCATGTGGGAAGAGGCATCAAGGAGAATGTTTCAAAGGAACTAGAAGATTCTTTGGGTGTGGAAAAGGACACAAAGCCAGTAAGTGAAAAGGAAAAGGTTCAGTTAACACAAGGGATGAGGATAATGGTATTGCTACGACATCAACAATGGTTAAATGTTTTAAATGTGGAATGTACGGTCATTATGCAAACCAATGCCCTAAGGGAAAGTCTCATGAAGAGAATCAGTATGGTTATATGGGTAGTATTTATGTTGATGATGATGATGAGACTACAAATGATATGTGAGATGAAAGAATTGTTGAAGCTCGGTCAATGGTTTAAGAATGTAGTGGAATGATTACATGTTTATCAAGTGTAATGTTGTATAAGTAATCTCTTGGTACTATGGAATAAAGAGACATCTAAGGATTGTTACACTATTGTCATTCCTTAAGTTTTGAAAGTATGTGATGAATGGTACCATTATTTTTGGAAAGTAGATGATATGCACGTAATGAAGGGATAAAGAGAAAATTAAATGCTTGATAGTATTCATGATCTCATGATTGATATAAGGAGAAGGTTATATCATGGTTTGACTATATAGAATTTTTGGATTTTGGTATGTGGAAAGAGTTAACTTTTGACAGCATTCATGTTTTCACTAAGGTTTAATGGGTATTCATTTTTCAAGAGAATACATGATTACGGTATTCACATGATTGGAATGTGACCAACAAGATAATGGGAGATAAATTATGGTTGGTTGATGACATTTCAAGTAATAATTTTCTTTATACTATGATCTTGGACCGAAGTATTTTAGATAAGCCTAAAGATTGGAATGGATTATGTTGGAAATAATTTAGGATAGAACTTTTATCGATATTATTGATGGGATGTTATAGTAATATAGCTTTAGAAAAAGGAAAACCTGCAGGAAGGGAGACAACCCATCGCGTCGGCCAAGGCTGTGGGAATCGAACCCACAACTAAAGTACGACGGGCCTTTATCACATACCACTGGCCTACAGAAAGTCCCTGGTTAGTAGATAATAGTTTTATTTTATTAGGTGGTATTATATATGAAGTATAAGTTCATTTTTGGAACCATATACGATTTATCTAACCATAAGATGGACTTATAACTTTTTCTAACCTTTTGATTGAAAGAGATGGAATGACCCATCATTCTATCACATGATCTGCTAACACATCACAAATAACAAATTCAACATCATTTCTTTAAGGGATGAAGTGGAAATTGTTCAATTCACAAACAACAGTAAGATTATACCAAAATCATGCAAGTATTTATTTTAATTAATCAACTTTAGGGAAATGATCATCAAAACCAAAAATGTTGTCCTAGTGATCTTATATCTGATGAATCAGATGGTACCCTAGATCATCACAAATTTATGGCTTTGCGATTTTTGGCTTTTTCATAGTCATGTTCTCTACCACTCTCCATCAGAAATTGATGGTTATATTTTTCTTCCATATCCATATTTTCACCTATGTTCTCCTACATGGAAACCCAGTGATGAGTTAATTTGGGTAACCGTTACATTTCCTACTTTAGTTTTTAAAGCCATATTTTGGTATTCCTTTTTACGATTTCGGTTTCTATTAAACAAACTTTCGAGTAGTAAACCATTTATAACCTCGAAGAATTTCAAGGGATAAATTCATATTAAGGGGGGTAGAATGTAACACCCCGAGATTTTATGAAAAATATTCTTTTAATTTCATTAATGTCTTGTGTTGTATTCTGCACTAAGATTACCTTGCATTATATGCAACACCATATTAGCTTGCAGTATACGCAACACTATTCTTGGATCGTGTTACACTAAATTTTGATAATAGTTTTTCTACGCAACATTCAGTATATATATATATATATTCAATGTATAAATAAAATATGGTTGGATTCTGTTATACGAAACAACGAAGGATTCTTTCACAACACGCAACCCTGACTTGGTTTGCATTACACGCAATCGCGACCTTCCTCGATAGCGTGTGTTGTACGCAATACCGGGTTTTAATAAACAATGATATATTATTATAATATTGTCATGAACTAGACGTTATGAATAGTATTATATAAATTTTGAATTTTATAACATTATTATTCATCTTACACATTTTCTAGAACATGGTATAAGAACAAAATAAATTTTTCGGGTAAAATAAGTATTTTTCAAAAAATACAGTTTTGCCACCTTTTGATGGAGCACCCAATTTAAATATATTTTTTGACATGTTTATATGTTCAATTTGACAAAATAAAATTATTATTTTGAATCAGGATATAAAAATTTACATTAGATAAAGTTTTGATATTTTTCCGATAACTTTCATATTTTAATGAATAGTAAAAACACACTATGTTTTAATTAAAAACAACTTTCTTCATCGTAATATCTTATGTGGTTAAATTATAATATTGAATGGTTTTAAAGTATAAATAGAATATATTTTTACCATTTAATATAATTTATGTCATTAGCATTTATTTTACCTTGAATTCGTAGGTTAAATCAATTCAATCTTTTGCAATGTTTTAAAGAAAACCCTGTTTTCTTTCGACAACGGGATTAATTTTAATTTAATTTATGCATATTTTTTTTATTTAATTTGGAAAAATGGATTCCATATTTGGAATCAGTGGATCCAAATTATGTTAATAAGCTACTTTTTATTTTTGGGCATTGAGAATAGTAACTACGGTAAATTTTATTTACTATAGTTAAAGGTAAATCGGGTAATTAAGGGTAAATATAAGATTATAAAATTACCGTAACACTTGTAAAAATCATATTGGATGGCTAACAGTAGACTCATATAACCTTAGGGTCGGATTAGATTCATTTTATTGACTTTGTTCCATGAAAATAATTTAATTATTAATAAAACCAAAGAATGTGACAACATGTCACTTTCTTAAATCATATAAGTATAATAATTTTAATTTAGTGATAAACATCATGAAAATTCGAACATGAATAGTTTCCTGAAATCTAATACAATTATCTACATCATAGGAATTTATTTAGAATTTTTAGGTATTAAATAATTACCATTTATTATGACACAAAGATGATGCAGTAATTGTCTTATTAATGAAATATTGACATAATCGATGTTATAAATGCCCAAATAAATGTAATTTGAGACTTTTTATGACTTAAATTAATTTTATAGGTTAATATGACATGTTATTATTGATATAAGTAACTTGTTTCGAACTTATCATTCTGTTATGAATTTCATAATAATCATGTACCAAATAGTGTCAAAATTGACATAAAATAGTTTTTAAAAAATATATTATATTATTAATTGTTATTTAATTCCTAAAAATATATGGTTTGGCAAAATTACTTAGATAAGGATAGATATATCAATAATAAACAACTTGGGGTTAGTTTCGCTTGTTATGGTAAGTTTATTAACCATATAGCGTAAGAAAACTAAAAGACACGGTAAAAGTTAAATTATTTAACATAGAGTTAAATCTAATTGATAAGGTTAAAATAATATCCTAAACTTGTCTAAATCCTATTGTATGATAGGATTTCGACCCATCCCCACTTTAGCTTCGAAATAACACCCTTTGGAACCATTATAAAAATAATTTGACCTTCATATAAATAATATTTTGAGATTTTCCTAAGGTGCCCCTCTCCTCCCTTATAAAAGGGCACCTCCTCCCTCTCCTCCTCACACAAATTTGAGAATTCAAGCTCGGCCAACCCATGCCAAAATCTCTTCTTCACTTCCCTAGTATCATCCTAGATGTCCTGGTCTTCTTCAAATACCATCCTTAGTTCTTTAAGTGGAGGTTAAGAAAAGGCGCGTCAAAAAGAGGTAATATCCATTACCGATCTTTTTCAATTTCTTTCTTCTTAAACTTCTTATTCTTAGTTTTTTCATCATGAAGTAATAAAATCCATATCACTCATATATTGATATGTTATTATAAGTATGAAACTACCAAATTTCACCATCTATCCATCCTAAGGAAAACGAAATCACCGCGTGTGCGTACGTACGGAATACCGTCTCCACGCCGTGGTGTAATCTATTTTCCCCCACCACCATAATTGGATGGGTATAATGGTGTAATGAGTAACTATATATGATTATTATAATGTTATATTGATTATTAAATAGTATACATACACTTCAAGACAATTCCACGACCATGGGAACGATATTATCGCTCGTGCGTACGTACCGACTACTGTCTCCACGACGCGATGAGATTCATTATCCATGTTAACCTTTTAAGGATGGTTATAAAGTATATATAATAAATAATAATGAAATATATGAAATTATAAAGCTACTGGATTTATTTATATTAATATATATGTCTTTCATCTACTTAATTCCATTCAACTAAATAAGGAAACGAAAATAGCGTTCATGCGTACGTATGACCTACCGTCTCCATGAACGGTGTATTTCTTTCCATTTATCGATCTATTATATATATGTATATTATGAATATATATTATATATAAATCATGTTTTATATTTGGGAATTAAGTAATCATGATCTAATAATCATATAAATAATTACAAGTTAAAACACGAACGACAAATGAGATGATTTTACCCAAAACGCCACTTTAACATGAATTTACAAAAGAACGGGTAATATAACGTCATAATTGAACCATATATGATATAATAACAATGAATATTATTCTATAATAAGTCAATGACATTATTTAAATCATTATACAGGAGTTTCGGACACTTACGAAGCAAATCAGATCTAAGGTAAGGGAAATATCACAATCTCATTTTTATCTGAGATTGTTTATACTTTAGTATTTACGTGGGTGTATTTTATCATCCACATCCATGTTTCCTCAATAATTAATATTATTTCCATTCACCTAAAATTTTTTAAAACCTATTTTACCCTTTGGAACGTTTTTAGTAAAAGATATCAAAGGAATCTTTTGTCATTTTTCGTACGAGTTACTTTTTGACTTTTCTGACAAAAGTACGAGAAGAATGTTTTTTTTACTTATATGGCATGAATGGATTTTTAAAACATTATTTCCAAGAAGCTTTCTTTACAAGTTTTCAAGTTTATTTTTAATCAACTTATTTTAGTTTAAAATTGTATGACATCTTAAGAAAGGAAAAATGTTTTTGAAGTAGAAAGGATATTTTCCTCAAGAATGAAGTTCAAGTGTTTTATCAAAATTATTTTACATCTAAGATAATATAGGGTTCTGTTTATATTCCTATTAATACATTGATATGATTTTGTTGTGATGGATATATTTTTATGAATTACTTTATCTTATATGGATTGTTTTATGATGTCATCATGTTTAAGATTCCCATTTTTATTACATGGGTTATGCAATGATGTATGTTTTATGATTTTGTGGCACACATAAGAATGGTATCATTATGAGATGGGTGGGACCTATATCTCCCTCCAATGAATTGGGTAATGATTTTATATCTCATGATATAGACATGGCTGGAACGGTAGGTTATACCGGTTTAGTGAAACAGGACTGAAATGAGGGTGACTCGGTTCAGAAAGGGACTTTGTCCACTAAGATAGTCTTGGCTATGAGTCTTGACTAATAAGAAATGATTCTCTATGGTTATGTGTGTATGCCACAAAGTTTCATGTTTTAAGTTATGATTATTGGGATTTCATTTCACTACTATGATTTATCCCATGTTATGAAATTATGCTCTCTTTTGCAGGTTAAGATTTCCAAAATGTTATGTTCTTATGAATATTATGTGATTGATATTTCTTTTGTTTACCCTTAATGAGCATTTGAGCTCACCATTTTATGTTTTCTTTTCCCCAGGATATAAAGAAAGGTTTTAGGTAAAAAATAGAAGATCTTTATGGTAGATGTTTAAGATCTTTCACCACGATTAGAAGATTATATTCCGAGTTTCCAAAGACACTAAACAATTACTGTCCTTGTGTGTGTGTTTTTGTTATGTACAAAGTATTCCGCAAGAGTAATGTAATGTCCATGTACGTCAAGATACGGGTCTCTACAGTATCCTCAATCATAAAACTCATTGTTCTCATATAATAGTCGATTTGATGCTTGAATCTTGTTAGAAAATCCATAACCTGGATTAAATCATAGATATTCATACCCAACATCGAAAATTACCATCTTAACTGAGCTCTGTAAATAGTTATAGCACATGTTGTAAACACAAAATAATTATATTCTCTTTCACCAAGTGGAGTTTGTAGTTTCAAGATAGAAGACATCACTTCCTGTTTTAAACATAGAAAATTAACATCATGATAATCTATGAAAGAATGTAATGCACTGGTATCGAAGACTATTTGCACATGGGTAGAACTCAGAAGAAGCATACCACACACCGTAGATGTCCCAGCTTGATCATCGACCATCATATTCTTAGCACCACATAATTTCTTCATCGCTTCACTATTCTCCTTGTTGCATTGCTGAGATTTCCTTAGTTGAGGAGTCTGGTATTTTGAGAATCACCATGGCTATCGCTGTTATGCTGACGAGACTAACTATGTTGTCCTCATCCAGTCAAAGAATACGATGATGGCGATGACTGGGAAGTTTCATGCACACCCAACCTCGGAGCATTCCTACAATAGAGATGTAGATGCCCCATTTGATTACAATTGAAACATGCTTGAGGTTGTTCCGGACAATCCTGCATTATGTGGTCTTTCGAACCACATTGAAAATAACCTTCCATGCTATGTGATCATGAAAGAAGGTTCATTGATCCCACCACCATGTTTTAATTTCCACTTGCACCGTCAAAATATGTGTCCCTTATCCTCTTGTTCCCATCGGTTGAGTTTCCACCATTTTTTGTAGGTATCATCATTCCTCCTCCGATGGATACTGAGATATCACGTTTATCCACAGTCACTCTATTCACCATATATGTTTCCTCTGTAATATAGAGCACCACAATCTTCGATCGAATCTCCTACCTTTTCCCTAATTCAAAGATGCGTGCTTTCAAGGACACAGTTGCAGCAACCTATGGTGAAAATGAACTAAATTCATAAACATATCCTCATACTCTATGACAGAGAGTCTCTCTTATTTGATGCTGAATAAGTCCATTATTTTCTGGATTTTGAACATGTTGGGGTAGAATTGTTTGTTGAAAAATTCTTCAAAATCATCTCATGTAAGGCCTTCATCCAATTTATCGTGCACCGCTAAATCCCACATCTAACGTGCAATATCCTACAACATATATGTCGCTAGCATGAACTTGAGCCCTGATGGTGTGCCGATGAAATAGAACATATGATTCATCCTACTTCACCACACCTCCTCCTTTTCAGGATCAACATCACCCTGAAAGTTTGGTGGATTATACTTCATGAACTAGATGGTATGATCCACATTCCTTGGTTCATTCCTCTAGTTCCACGTATCCACATCATGAAAATCCTGGGAAATACTCTGATCCAGCTCATGGTTCACCCATGGGTTAGGTGCAACCACATTCTCTGCAGCTTCTTCAGGTTGGATTCGACAATGCCTACCAGGTGCCATTTTCAAATCCAAAAAAATACTTCATCAATGAAACTCTTTAGGAACTAATGGCTAAGCATTAAAAATTCAATCACATCAACTATAACAACATTTTTTCCCAAAACATCCTATTTCCTCATTTAACCATTTCTAAAAACATTCACCAATCTTGTTGAAAATCAACCCGTTTTTAAAATACACCAAAATACACAGTTTTCAAATTCTTCCACTTAAAAACAATTTTTGCAATTTTTTTAAAATAATTTAAATCTTTCATAAAATTAGAAGTCATTCCCCATAATGAGATATTCAATCCTAGTGGGAATTCATACCTCTATAATGAACTTCACGCTCATCTCATTGGATAAACCCATGAAAATGATATTTCCAACAATCTAGAAGTGTATCCAAAACACTTATGTACCCAACACCCTGGAAACATGGTGTTCAGCATAAATGGTGTAGTTATGTCCTTTTAAGATATACATTTAATGTTCTTAAAATCCTACTCTTGTCTATGATTTTGACCCAAGGAATAGACAAGAAGGAATTTCAACTCCATGACTGGATCTTCGATGACTACTTGTTAGGCAAGGACAGAAGAAGCTGATACCATTTGTAATGAGCCACCAATTCTCATTGGCTTAGGAATACGATGAGTCATTACTAGGCCTTAAGAAACATTCCCATGACACCAATGGATGGTAATAAATGCTGAAGGGTTTCAAAAACAAGTGTTGGGTGATTTACACTTTAAGAAATAAACTAATAAACCAACAAACCATCATTCACTATATGATGAATGAACAAAAGAAAGAAAACTAAAAAACTTCAATTATGTCAAACCACATCAAAGTGTGCAATAACAGAAGACCAATACAAATATCAAAGTACACAGCAGATAAACAACTCAAGACTCTCAAAAACACTAGGACTCCATCCTCCATATGCTTCAAGATCCACAATCACTGAACATCCCCAATCATCATGATTTAGTACTAAAAACATGGGAAACGTTTCCTTTTACCCTGTCCCGGAAAATAGATCCTGCAAAAGCACCAAAGTGCTAAATAAGGGGTATGTATAAAACTTAGTAGGATTACCCCAATAACTTCCCAACTCAGACCACTTGGATAAAAACAATAGCCCAAATTATATAAAATAGTTTATATAAAACAATTTCTCAAATAAAGATAATAACTACATATAAATAAGTTGACAAACCATTTATACCAAAATCATACAAGTCCAATTTAAACCAATTTTCCTATCAAGTTATATTTCTAGAAAAAATAACTAAGAAACATTTAAAACCATTTCAAAATGTCCCTATTTGGCATACCCAACCATTTCACAAACCCATGCAACCAACCATGCATGCATGTTTTGACAGTTCCATTCACATGAGCGGTTTCTCATCGATCTACCAAGTCATCACAATGTAATTTTTTCCCATGTTCCATTAATCCTTTGGCTCTGAGTACAAGGTCATATTTTAACAAAGCCTCATACATATAGTTACCATGATCCATCAAACATTTGGAACCGAGTACAAAGTCATATTTCAACCAAGCCTCTTACATGCTACATGAACAGACACCACATATTCCCAAAACTCATGCCAAAACAACGCTTTCAATAAAACACCTTTTTATTTAAAAACATTTCCATCAAAACCATTTAAATGCCAAACCATTTACATTCCAAACCACTTCAATAAAACTCTGTTTTTTATTGAAAATCCATTCTATCATAGTCATTTCAATACTCAACTTTTTCAATAAAACAACTCTTTTATTGAAATCCTATTTTTTATCAAACCATTTACAATTCTAGCAAATCAAAAATTTAAAATTCATCATTTTAAATTCAATAAGGCAAATCACATTTCACAAAAAATCACCATGATTTCACAATTTCATTAAAACCACAAATAATCACTATTGATGATTTATTTTAACACCCCACGCTTCAACAATACGCTTCTCTTTGAATAATACAGTAGTGTGTGTTGTACACAACTTCGAGTTCAAACACACCACAACCAATCAAACTAGCCATTATGAATAGTAATACCCACTTTTTAAAATTTAATAAATTTTATCATTCAAAATGGACTTCATTTTTGGATTCGGAATATCAAAATTTGATTAGGGTGAATTTTTTGTATATTTCTGATAACATTCAATTTATAATGAATAGTGAGAAACATTGAGTTATGGTTTAAAACCAAATTTATATTTAAATAATTATTTATTTTATTTGTATTTATTTTATGTAAAAATAGATTCATAATAACTATATAAGTTCAATGTAATTCATTCTAGTATGTTTATAATGATTTTAGATATATAAAAAATTTATTATACTTTTTACCATCATTTACCCACCTCCTAGGAGCATTTTCAAATTTACATAAAACTTTATTTTACCACTTATATGAGTTGAATTTAAAAAATATGAGGGAAATGGTTGATATCAGTAAGTAAAATGTGGTTCGATAAGATGAAAATATTTTTTTGTGAATAGTAACTTTTTACTTTTATTTACCACTATTAAAAGAAAATAGGGTAATTATGGGTAAAATGATATTATTATTATTACCATAACACAAGTCATAATTATATTGGATTACTATAATTAGACCAAAAACAACCTTAGGAATAAAATATGATCCTTTAGGTCCACTTGGATTAGATTAAAACATTTATGATTATTAATTTCAATGAAGAGTTAAAAGTGTTATATTCAATGTTTAATAACTAACCAATTTGTAATATAGTGGTACACATAAGATTAATTCGACTATAAATATTAATTAGAAAGATAAAAATATTTCTTATATAATTGTATTTTATTTATGATTTTTAGAAATTAAAAAATTAAATTTATTTATGACACAATGACGATGTACTATTTACATAATTAATAAAATATTAAAATGATTGATATTATTAATATCCAAATAAATGTAATTTGAGACCTTTTATGAATTAAATTAATTTTATAGGTTAATATGACATTATAGGGTTGGTTATATGAATTGTTTTCTAAGTAATAATGTTTTATGAATTTAGAAAAAACAAAATACCAAATAATGTCAAAATTGGCTTAAAAGAGTTTTAAAAAAATATTATATTATTAATTGATATTATATTCCTAATAATATATGTACTAGACATAAGACTTATATAATGATAGGTGTATAATTAATGAACCACATGGGGTTCTCTTGTATGTTTATATATTGTTTATTAACCATGTAATATTAGAATACAAAGAGATATTGGAAATGTAAAACTATTTAACAATGAGTTAAATCTAAAAGTTATAGTTAATATAGTGACCCAAACCTGTGTAAAACATATTGTTTGATAGGATTTTGACCCATAAACTCCTTATACTTTAAATAATTTATTTCTTTACCATTACAACCCGAAAATGTTTTTATTACAAAATAATATTTCTAGCATTCCTAAGGCGCCCCTCACCCCTCTTATAAAAGGGAACTCACCCTTTTCTCTAATTCACACCTTCAAAGCCATTTGGCTCGGCCAAAACCAGACCAAATACCCTCTAAACTGTCCTCCCATCATACTAGATTCCTTCATTTAGTTAGGAAGCCATCCTATAGAGACCTTTTGATCAAATGAAAAGGAATAACCAGAAGAAGAGGTAAATATTTCATCACCTCTTTCAAGTTCCTTTCTTCTTCCACTTACTATTTATTTGTTGTTTCAATTCCAAAATAAAAACTCAAGTATATTATATATATTGTGATGTTATTATAAATATGGTATAACCATATTCATTATTCTATCTGTCCATTGAATGACATGTCACCATACGTTCGTACGTACAGCTTACCATCTCCACGTCATGGTGTAATTGTTATTCAGTACATTATTATTTTGACGGGTATAATAATGATGTGTAATTGAATAAAATAATAATTATATAATGATAATTTTTCTGTATATATGATATAAAATCCAATTATATATTATTTTAATATCAAAAGAATGATATTTTTTCTCATGCGTATGTACAGATTACTGTCTCCATGAACACAATGTGATTCAATGCCCATCATATCCATTCAATTCTAATATTCATATGATGATTAAAAATAATTTTTCAAGAGTTAATATCATTCTAGATATTAAAAATATTCATCTCATACATAACAAATATGAATCACATAACAAAGAAAGTAAAGTAAAATGAATATTTTAACACCCGAAATGATGAAAATACAAAGTTATTATTAAGATAGCAATGTTAATAGATCATGTATGATATAATTTTAATGTATATGATTATTTTATAATTTAATAACAATTATTTTATTACTATACTTGATTTTAAGCTACCCTCGACCAAGAAAATGTACAAGGTAAGAGTTAATTTTAAAATCTCATTATTATCAGAGGTTGTTTTTACATAAGTATCTACTGTGACCTCTTTACCATACACATCCATGTTTCTTAAAAATTTATTTCAAAACATTATTACTGTATTTTTAGAATACGGTTTAAAGTAATTTATACCCCTGTTTTTCTTTAATAATATATTTATAATGAAATCATTCCATCATTTTCCAAACAAGGTACTTTTTGACCTTTTCGAAAAATTTAAGGTAAGAATTTTTTAACTTATATGGCGGGTGATGCTATTTTCTTCTATTATAACATTTTCAAAGCTATCCTTACAATAATATAATAATATTTTCAAATATAAATGTTATATTTTATAATTATGTTAATTTTAAATGATTTCAAAATAGAAAAAGTTATTTCTTCATAAAGGCTTTGATTTCATCTATGTCAACATCCTTTGATGGATTTTACGTTTTTTTTGAAGTTGATATATTATGATACAAAAATTCCATATTGTATTAATGGTTTTGTGATATATTTGACTGTGGATGTGTTATTTCATACCATTCATTGTTTATGGATAATGTTTGGACATTTAGTATGCCAGTTTTAATACGAATGATTATGTTATGTTTAATCCTTTTCATATGGGGAATGCATTGGACTGAGTAAGTGATGGGTGTAGCCCTATATAGGTCATCAATGCATCAGTAGGTATCGGGAGACAAACTAGTGTCTTGGCCTAATGACTTGACAAAATCTTATTTTTATTTGTGGCACACGACCTTGACTATGTGGTTATGAATGTCTGGCATTATACATTCAATCATTATGAAAGTGGCTATTGATATTTCATGTGATTATTCGACTAATATAATAACAGTGTGAGTAATTAAATGGTATTATTTTAATTTATATTTTACATATTATGATGAATTTTATGTTGAAATGGATTTTTTTTAGTTCTATACATGGCCTTGAATGTTAATTCTTATTTATGAAATATTTCACTATATTGTTATCCTTACTGAGCATCTGATATCACCTCATTCTTGGTTTTATTTTTCCTAGGATGATAATAAGAATAATATGACTGACCTTCAGGGATAGTCTATGGGATCTCAGTGTTGTCTATGGAATCAATGTTTTTTTAGTATTACATTTTATGATATAATGTAAACCTTATAAATGTATCATGTACTTCCAAGGCTACTAAACTAATCGGTCCTTCTAGACTTGATCTTTTATGATCAAACCAATGATATGTAATAATGCACTGACTCTAGGATTCTGGGGTTTGGGCATTAGAGTTGGTATTATAGGTAGTTTATTACAAACCTTGGATAATAGATTTATATAATGTCTGATTCGAGCACATGGCCATAAGATATACATTGAAGATTTGTATTTAAGGACTTCCTATAATTTTGGTTTTGTAGAGATTTTGTGAGTTTCCAAACGATACATCCCATTCCAGATACGATCATGTAGAGGAGGCTCAGGAACAGATGTACCTAGGTGTAAATCCCAAAATCAACTCTTTGAGCTAGACTCGATTGGGAACCGGTTCACGACAACAGGCCTTTCTGCACTCTTGGTTACGACTCTCCTAGGGGATATGCATAGGTTAATTCTCATTTTCTTTAAAAGCATTATGAATTGTTTATGAGTATATTCTTTCACAATGAAAACATTATTATGATTATGGATTATATCTAAAAACTATACAATTTATGTTAAGTGTTTTACAAGTTTGGATTTATGTATTGTGATTCATAAACTAATCTAGTGTATTCCCTTATTTAGAAACGGTGCCTAGTGGATGGAATGGAAACTGTATCAATGCACACACTCCATGTAGTTATTTTGCTCCTACTAAAGATAATTATAGTGGATCCGGTGATGAAACAAATGCTGATCAGCTAATCACAATACTGGGAATACTCACCCAGGTTATGAATAATAACCTTACTCGTATGGAGCACCCTGATCCTCATCACAGAGAATCAATGTTAGATCACTTCACGAGGAAACAACCACATAAATTCAATGGGGGTAAAAATACACTAGGATCTGATCAATGTATAAATTCCATAGAGAAAATATTCCACGCCTTGGGGAGTATCGAAAAGAAAAAATTTGTTATGGTAGTTTACAGCCTCTCTAGAGATGCTGATCAATGATGGTCATTGATTCAAAACACAAAGTAAGATGATTAAGTATCAAATATGGAATGGAGGGAGTATAACGTAATTTTATTAAAAAATACTTCCCTTATGACCATAGAGAAGATATGGAAAGGCAGTTTTTGAGTTTGTGGAAAAAGGAGGATGAGCTGTCGCAAAAAATGAATCTAACTTTACAAGGTTACAAAGGCATGATGCAGATTATATAAATAACCCAAGAAGTAAGATTGATCATTTCTTTGATGGGTTAAAACCATTTCTCTGTCGATCCATAGTCTCAAATTCCTTCTCATTGTACGAAGATATTGTCTCGTGTGCTATCAAGACAGAAATAATAATTCTCTATGTCTTACGACATTAAAGCCAATAAAGAGAATAAGATATCCGTTGAACACTCTAGAAATGGAAATAAGGGGAAGAAGCGAAATGTTGAATATCCATCTTGCATTAAATGTTGGAAGAAACACCTTGGTACATTCCTGAAGGGAATGGGAATCTTTTATAAGTGTGTTGAAAAGGCCACCATACTCGTGATTCCAAGTGGAAGAAAGAGACTGTCAATGTTGAATGCTACAATTGTAGATAAAGAGGGAATTCTTAGAATGAATGTATTAAGAGTTAGGGGAACTTGACTTAGAAAAGGAAAAGGGACCAAGGCCAAGCTTATGATATCACTACTGCTGAGGTTGAATCTCTGAAAGAGGTAGTGGTGTGTAATTTAATTGTTTCCTCAAGTTTAGAAAATGCATTTTTTAATTCTTGATCGTCGCATTGTTTCATATCATCCAAGTTTTCTATGAAAATTATATATTTCCAATTTGATTTAACATGGGTGTTTTCAGTCAAAACTCTTAAGGGAAGTATCATTTCAACAATGTTTTGTGAATCAGTCCCCATTAGGGAACATAAATGTTTTTTATCTGCTGATCCTATCATCATACCCTTGATTGAATTTGATATAATCAATGGTATGTATTGAATTTCAGACCATGATGCACACATTTATTGTATGAAAAATGAGGTTACTATTTTTGATGGCGATGATAAAGAAGACCTTATCTTTAGAGAAGAATTATCACCACTTAATTCTTATCTAGATCCACCCCTAGTTTCTCAACTAAATTCAATTGCTGGGGTATAAAATTTGAAAAAATTGTGGGCGAGGAATGGAATATTAAAATACAAGATATACCTATTGTGAAAGAATATGTTGATGTGTTTCGAGAAGATTTACCTAGACATCCTACAGAATGAATAATTTAGTTTTCCATTGATTTAATTCCGGGATCAAGTCCCATATCGAAGACCCCTTATAGAATTTCCAATGTGGAATTAATGGAACTAAAGAAACCACTAGGGGAATTGAGTAATAAGGGATTTATTCAAACTATTGTTTCTCCATGGGGATCCTCTGTCCTTTTTCTTAATAAGAAAGATGGGTCTATGAGGTTGTGCATTGACTACAGGGAGATCAATTCTATCACAATAAAGAAAAAGTATCCCCATCCTTACATTGATGATTTATTTGACCAACATCATAAATAAAAATACTATTAAAATATTGAACATCGATATGGATATCATTAGTTGTGTGTGAAGAAGGAATACATTCTGAAAACAAAATTTCAAACCTGGTACGATTATTACAAATTTACAGTAATGCATTTTGGATTGACTAATGCACCCTATGTAATCATGGATCTAATAAATATTGTTTTTAGGGAATATCTTGATGAATTAGTAGTGGCATTTATTGATGATATCTTGGAGTACTCCATAATCTATTAAGATCATGAAAATCATTTGTGCATTATTCTAAAGACTATTATAAGACATGAATTATATGGGATGTTTACTAAGTATGAATTATGGCTTCTGGAGATTTATTTTCTAGGCCTTAGTTTCCCTAATAACGGAATCTCTGTTGATTCTTAAAAGACAAAGGCAATCTAATAATTTCAAGCACTGATGAGTATAACTGAGGTACATAGTTTTATTGGTTTAGAAGTTTATTGTCAGAATTTTGTCTTAAATTTTGGCCTATTGGCTAACCCATTAACAAAGATCACACGAAATGGGGTTAAATATGTTTGGACAAAAGTGTGTGAAGAATGTTTTTGATAACTGAATAGAATATTAGTCAATGCTCCTATAATGACTCTATCATCAGGTAATGATTGGTTTATTAGTTATAGTGATACATCAAAGAAAGGACATGGTTTTTTCCTTATACATAATGATAGGATTATTGTCTATGCATCCAGACAGCTAAAAATCCATGAGAAAAACTGTCCTACTCATGATCTTCAGTTAGCCTTTGTAATATTTTCTTTGATGATATGATGAAATTATCTCTATGATGAAAAATTTGATATATATACCGATCACAAGAGTTTGATATATATTTCCTCATAGAAATAAATCAACATGAGGAAAAGATGATGGATTAATCTACTTAAGGATTATAATTGCATGATACACTACCACACAAGGAAGGAAAATAACGTGGAAGATCCTTTGAGTAGAAAGGATAATGGAGTTTTTAACAAAATGAGAGTTTAAAGGGTTCCTATTATCATGTATCATGTAAATATAGATATGGGAATAACCATGGAATGTGGATCATCAATAATTTTTCAAATGGTTGCCAAAACATTTTAATTAGAAATGATAAAAAGTTCTCATGTTGATGATGATGAGTTTGAAAAGAAGATAAATGTTGTGAATGATGGGAGATTGAGTGACTTTGTGTGTGAAGATTAAAATTTGAAATTTGGGAAGAGACTTTCTTTTCCCGATATACCTGATCTAAAAATGGAATTGTTGGATGATGCTCTATGTTCTAAATTCTCTATACACCATGGTATCAAAAAGTTGTAAAGGGATTTGAGGAACATTTTTGGTGGGACAACATGACAATGGAGATTTATGATTTTGTGTCAAGATGTATCATTTTTCAACAAATAAAAGTTGGAAGGAAACAACCTGGAGGAGTCATGCAACCTCTTCTCATACCTGAGTTGAAATGGGATAATATTATGAACGACATTTTCATGGGTATACCAAAGACTCCTAGAAGGAACGATGCAATAAGGGTAATTGTTGATCTTTTTACCAAGTCTGCACATTTTATATTTATAAGTGGTGATTTACCACTAGAACGAATATCAAGACTATATATTAATAATGTTGTGAGACTTCATGATGTACCCCTATCAATTTTTTCTGATCGTGATCCCCATTTCACATCAATATTTTGGAATAGTCTTCAGAAATCCTTGGATACTGAATATCATTTGAGCACTGCCTACCACCCCCAAATAGACGGACAATCAGAATGGACTATTCAGACCTTACAAGACATGTTGAGATCATGATCACTTGACATTCAAGGTATGTGGGATCAATATTTACCTCTGGTAGAATTTTTCTATAACCATAGGTTACATTATAGTATTTATATAGCACTATATGAAGCATTATATGGAAAGTGCTGCCTCAGAACTACCTGTTGGGATGATGTTGGTGAAAAAAACACATATGCCCAGAAATTGTGGAGGAAACAATAGAAAAAGAGAAGGTAATTCAAAACCACGTCAAAGAAGTTCAAAGTAGGCATAATAGATTTCCTAATATCCAAAGTAAGGATTTTGAATTTCAAGTAAGATATCATATTTTATTTAAGGTATCTTCATGGAAGGGTGTTATACATTTCAGTTAGAATGGAAAATTGAGTCCCAGGTACATCGAACCTTTCGAGATTCTAGATCGAATTGGGGCTGTAGCTTACCATTTTGTAATGCTGCCAAGTCTCTCTAATGTTCATGATGTATTCCACGTATCACTATTGAGAAAATGCATTCCTGACCCAATTAATGTAGTTAGATATGCGAAATTAGAACTGGAACCCGATCTGTCTTATTGCAATGTGTCTGTCAGGATTCTTGATTCAAAAGAACAAGTGTTGAGAATCCGGATGACTCGTCTGGTAAATGTTCTATAGAGAAAACATAAGATGGAAGAGAAAATGTGGGAACCTGAGGAACTTTTGAAGAAGAACCACCCACGTCTTTTAATGCAGTGATAATCGAGAAATTTCAAGGAAAACATTATTTAAGGAGGGGAGAATGTAACACCCCAAGCTTCCACAGTATGATTCTCTTTGAATAATATAGTAGCATGTGTTGTACGCAATATCGAGTTCTAACACACAAAAAACAATCAAACTATCCATTATGAATAGTAATACCCACTTTGTGAAATTTTATAAATTTTATATTTCAATATGGACTTCATTTTCGGGTTTGGAATATCAAAATTTGATTTGGGTGAATTTTTTTGAAATTTTCTGAAAACATTCAATTTTTAATCAATAGCAAAAAACATTGAGTAATAATTTAAAACTAAATTTTTATTAAAATAACAATTTATTTTATTTATATTAATTTTAGGTCAATATTGATACATAATACCTATATATGTTCAATTTAATTAATTGGATTCAGTTTATAATAATTTTAGTTATATATGAATTTTTATTGAACTTTTTACCGTCTTTTCCCCACCTCCTAGGAGCATTTGCAAATATACATAAAACATAATCTTACCACTTTTGTGAGTTGAATTTAAAAATCCTAGAGAAATTATTTATATTATTAAGTAAAATGTGGTACAATAAAATGAAAATAATTTATCATGAATAGTGATTTTTACTTTTATTTACCACGGTTAAAAGTAAATAGGATAATAAAGGGTAAAAATTATATTATTATTACCCTAACACATGTACTAATTCTACTGGATAAGTATAATTCTTCCATAAACAACCATTGTAATAAAATATGATCCTTTATATCCACATGGATTAGATTAAGACACTTATTATTATTTAATTCAAAGAAGAGTTAAAAGTGTTAAATTCAACGTTTAATAAATAAACCATTTTTAATATAGGGTTACAAATATTATTAATTTGACTATAAATATTCATTATAAATCTAAAAATATTTCCTACATAATGGTATTTTTATTATAATTTTTAAAAATTATATAATTAAATTTATTTATGACAAAATTATAATGAGCTAATGACCTAATTAATGAAATATAAAAATAAGTGATATTATAAATATCGATATAAATGTAATTTGACACTTTTTATGAATTCCACTAATTTTATAGGTTAGTATTACTTTTTAGGGTTGTATAGATGAATTTTTTTTCTACGTAATAATACTGTTAGGAATTTAGAAAAAATAAAATACCAAACATTGTAAAAATTGTCATAAAAGAGTTTTTAAAACAAATATTATATTATTAATTGATATTATACTTTTAAAAATATATGGATCATCCAGAATACTAATATAATGATAGGTGTATAATTAATTAACTACGTGGAATTCACTTTGATGCCTATAGAATGTTTATTAACCATATAATATAAAAATACAAAGAGTCATGGTAAATTGTAATCTATTTAACTCTAAGTTAAATCTAAACGATAAAGTTAATAATGTGACCCAAAATAGTCTAAAACCAATTGGTTGAGTGGCTTTCGACCCATCCCCAACTTATCCTTTAAATAATTCATTATGGAACCATTAGAAACAGAAAATTATTTTATTATAAAATAATATTTCTATTTTTTGAAGGTGCCCTTCACCCCTCTTATAAAGGGGCACTCCTCCTTCTCTCTAATTCACACCTTCAAAGAAATTTGGATCAGCCAACCCCTGAAAAAATTCCCCCTCAACTGTCGTTACTTAATCCTAATGGCCGTACTTTAGTTATAAAGTGATCCTAAAGAACTCTTTTGATCAAATTAAAAGGAAGAACCAGAATATACAGTAAATATTTCATCACCTCTTTCATGTTCCATTCCTCTTCCACTTCCACTATCTTTATTGTTTCCATTCTAAAATAATAAAACCAGTATCTTTTATATACGGTGATTTTAGTATAAATAGCTTACAAACATATTCATTATTCTATCCATCCTTTGAATGACATGTCACCATACGTGCGTATGTATGACTTACCGTCTCCACATCACGGTGTAATTGTTATTCAATAAATTATTATTTGAAAGGTTATAAAAATGATGTGTAATTGAAGTAAATAATAAATATAACATGATAATGAATTTATATATATATGATATAACATCCAATTATATATTATTTTAATCTCAAAAGAATGATATTGTCACTAATGCGTATGTACGGATTACCGTCTCCACGAAGAAGATGTGATTCACTCTCCATCGTATCTATTCAAGACTAATTTTCATTTGATGATTAAAAATAATGTTTAATTACATAATATAATTCATTATATGAATAATATACAACCCATACATAAAAAAAATGACTCACATAATAAATAATATAATGGAAAATGAATCTATTAACACCCAAAACGACAATAATAGTAACATATTATTAACAAAGAAATGTTAAAAGATCATGTGTGATATCATATTAATGTATATGATTCATGTATAATTTAATAAAAATTATTTCACCATTATACAGGAGGTTTACATACCCTCGGCCAAGGAAATGTACAAGGAAAGGGGTAATTTTACAATATATTTGTTATCCAATGTTGGTTTTAAGTAAGTATCTACTAGGACCTCTTTACCATCCACATCCATGTTTCTTAAAAATGTATTTAAAAATATTATTAATATATTTTTAGATATTGGTTTAAAGTAATTTATACCCTTGTTTACCTTTTATAAGATGTTTATAAAGGAAAAATTCCATCATTTTCCAAACAATGTACTTTTGATCTTTTCGACAAATTTAATGTAAGAGTGTTTTTTAACTAATACGGTGGGTGTGGCTATTTTCCTCTCTTATTAAATCGTCAATTATTACATTACAATATTATAAGAATATATTCAAATATAAATGTTATATTTTATAGTTATGTGACCTTAAAATGATTTAAAAATATAAATAGATATTTCTCTAAATAGGTTTTGATTTCATCTATGTGATCATCCATTAATGGATTTTAATTTTATCTGAAGTTGATTTATTATGAATCAAAACTTCTGTATTATATTTAAGGTTTTTTGATATGTTTGAATGTGGATGTGTTATTTCATACCATTCATGGTTTATAAATAATGTATTGACATTTCTTATGCCAGTTTTAATACAAATGTGTATGTTGTGTTTAAACCTTTTCATATAGGGTTTGCATTAGACTTAGTAAGTGACGGGTGGAACCTGCTAGAGCACCTTGATTAATCATTAGGTCTCTTGAGACAAACTAGTGTCTTGGAATAAGTATTTGACAAAATATTACTTGTATTCTTGGCACAAGGCCTTGAAAATGTGGTTTTTAAAGTCTGGATTTATGCATTCCATCATTATGAAAGTGGAAATTGATATTGAATGTGATTATTTGGCTAGAAGAATATCATTGTATGTAATTAAATAGAATTATTTTGATTTATATTTTCTATATTATGAGGAATTATATCTTGAAAAGGATTTTGTTTTAGTTTTCTAAATTTCCATGAATGTTTATGCTTATTTATGAAATTTTATACTATATTGTTATCCTTACTGATCATCTGAGCTCACCCCTTTATATGTTTTTTTCCAAGATGCGAAGAATTATATTATTAATGACCTACAGAGATAGTATATGGGATCTTAGTTTTCTCTATTGAAACAATTTTGTTATAGTTTTCCATTTTTTGATGTAATTTAAACCTTGTGAATATATCAAGTACTTCCAAGGCTACTAAACTAATTGGTCTTTAAAGACTTGATCTTTTGTGATCATGCCAATGATACGTAATAATGCACCTACTCTGGGATTTTGGGGTCGGGGAATTACATTTATTCGATTATTTTCACAAAAAATCTATTCAAATAAACCAATTTGAAACTATGACAGTCAATTCTAATAAGAGGAGTCTAGAGTGAAGCCTCCTACTTCAAAGGTTTTGATGAAAAGCGCAATGAGAAAAAAACGTTCAAGAAAATCGGGTCGATTCTCCCAAACCCCACCATAGATCTCTTCTCATAGGATGAAAAAGACCAAATATTATCATTTTAGGCATCCACACCCCTAGATCTACCCATAAGGGGAATAGATCTATGAAACCAAGGGAAGAGGAGAAGTATATCTATGTAGATCTAAGAAACCAAACAAGAACAATGAAGAACGTCTACATACATCAAGAATCCGTCTTCGTTTCTCCAATATAAGCCATTAGATCACCTTTTGATGATTGAAAAAAAAATTATATGACCTTAGTAGAAGAAAAATCTCGAGTTAGCGTCACATAGGAGGAAAAATGAGTCACTTAGTGTCAAAAACACGTGAGATCCACATTTATAGGATCTCATTAAAGTGGCTGCACTATTTGCCCGCATGGTAAGAAAAACTGTGCGCTAACTGTGCGTTAGACACTTCCTCCGCAGACCCTCTACCCATAGCTGGGACACACAGTTATAAAAATTGTGTGCTGACCATGTGGAAGCAACAGCCTCCAAGAGCATCTACACACGGATTTTCTCCACGGTTTATAGAAATTGTGCACTGCATGTGTGACACCCCCTTTTCCAAAACACTTCATTTTAAGTTCTCCCAACTCTCCCATTCACCACCCATTACATTTATAACCATAAATAGAATTATTTAAGGGTTAAATAACAGAAACCAGGGGTATTAAAATTATCTAGATAAAGACTATTTATCTTAGTCGTGATAAAATATAATCTATGTTGAATTAGTAATAACAACTACCCAAAAAACACACTCTTTCTAGAGAGATTATATAACTTCTTTTGAATATTACCTGGTAAATATCATCTAGTAACAATTAATATGATCTTATTATATATCTAAAAAATCCATACCCCTAGAAAAATAATTACTATCATTTCTATCAGTAATGTTTCGTAACATTAACTATAACTACCAATATCTAAAGATCATTATTTTCAATGTTTGATATTTATGGACTGCACAAAAAATGGTTTTTCGTTGGTTAAAATAGTATACAATCATTACATGAATAATGAAAACTAATTCAAAATTAATATTATAGAATATAACGTGAATATCTTGTGTCAAAAACTAAAATAAAGGGTAGATTATACAAGAATATTACCTCTAATAGTAGATGATACTATATAAAAAATAGCCAAAGTAAGATACAATACATGCAACAGACTATCCCCTATTCCATATAAACTATACTGAATCCTCATATCAATACCCACATTATGGTATTCTCATTCTTCCAATGAGGTACCACATCACCTAGCACGATAATAATGTCTTTTGGAACCTTATATGCTTTTCCTATGAGGAGTACATGAGTCCTTCTTAACGTATAGTACATATCATATTCAATTGAAACATCACTATTGTTGTAAACTACTATATATAATATTTATATGGAAAAATATTCATCAATAAGGACACTCTAATATGGGTTAAAGAAAACAAGGACATCTATATCCTATCTATCATCACTGAGAGAACTACAACAAAAAAGTTCCATGATATTTCCACCAATAATACATACATCTCTAACAGATTTTTCCTTGGAAAAAATTATAGCAACTCTTCTCTAATCTATAATTAGAGTTTTTATATTTCCCTATGGAATCACCTTGTCCACTTTTTACGGCCACTCTTAGATTTTATAACATGATTAGTTTTTGATGGATTATCTCTATAAAATTTCTCATAAATAAGACATTAACCTACGACCTAATTTCATATGGAAGACCATCATGAAAACGTATCTCCTTGAAGATCTCATCAGTTTAAAAATCAAGTGAAAAGAGTTTTAGGTCTGTTAAACATTATACATTGTCCAGTGCAAACATTCCTTCCTATTTTGGTTCCCAGAACTCAACATTATTCTCATTCCTCAATGTATCAGGATAAGAATTTCTTAAGAACATTATCTATGTTTTATTTATGGATAACTCTTCATGTTTCCCTTATTTCTCTAGAATTCATCACAAATACATTATTATTCCACAAAACATATAAGTAAATTTTTCACCCTCCTACCTACTAGATTCTAAAGATGATTACAGATCATTATTACTAACTCGGTATAGGAATCAGTAGCCATGGTTCCTCTCTCCCTACTGGGCATATGCAGATGTTGTATCTAAAACTGTATTCTCATCTAATTCATTAATGTCATGGTAAAAATAGTCTATATTTACATCGATACAAAGATCCTTGTGAAACTTCTAAAATTATTAACATCAGTATGATCCTCGTGTACTGCAAGATAATCTGATTCATCTACATTATGATTTTTTTAATTGTCATACTCGTTAAACACTACTTGAATATAGATAGTAGGAACTTTTCATACAAGAAAAACAAACTCAATATAAAATTGGGTATAATAAAAAAGTAACCATAAATGTTCATAAAAATTAATAACCACTATCTCATGTTCTCATTAAACATACCATAAACATGTTTTAACCTCGCATAATAATTCCATTAACTTATTTCTCAGATGTAAAATATATCTCACATCACAGTTCAATAGGAAATAATTTATCACATGAAAAATAAATTCCATAATCATCAATAATGCATGTCAATATATATATATATAATCTTATAATGATTATTTCATTCTCAAGTGTAATCATACAAAGATGTTTTTATAAATATCTAGAAAAAAACATAAAATAGTACCATCAAACGACATATAAATCATCGTGGTTAATATAATATCCTCCATTACATGAAAACTATATAAATGTCTATCCTCCCTTGGGAACATTGATTTTATCTCCTCCATGGGTTAGATAATCCCATGAACATGCTCATTACCATGAATGGACACAATTTATTCTTATTTCGATATTTTCCCAAAATAGAAAATAAATATAAAAGAAACAAGTGTCCTCTATCCCACTTTGTAAAATCCCTAATCTGGAACTCTCTCATGTGTCTAGAATGTGATAGCGACGAGTCCTCAAGTTCACTTACCTATATTATAAGGGATACCAACACGTAGTGGGGTGCAATAAGTATAGTAGGAAGACTATAACCCATGCTTTTTTATTTATTTCATTTAATAAAAAAGTAATATAATTAAATGAATATGTATCAATGTTCTGAAACAACAGAATCGATATAATGTAGATGAATACCATAAACAATGGGAAACTAAATAATCCAATTGACCATAAATTAATAATTTGAAGATGGTATGGACTATAACTAAACATCAGTCTTGATGAAATTCCAAATAAAAGACATGATGAGTCATAAATAGTGTCAAAAGGCTTGGGTCTTGAACTCCATGTCGGTAATTTCTTTAAACTGCTACCCATCTAGCAAGAAAAAATCTTCATCAAGTTCCCTTTCCCATATACAAACATTTATCCACAAAAGCATCTCAAGTTCCATATTATTTCATGAGTAGTGTGTAACTATTACATAGTAGGTTGACTCTACATAGAAGGTTGACTTTAATGATTCTACAAATTAGATATCTTAAAATTTTATATGAAATAATAAAATAAAGTATATTATTTATTAATAAAAAAATAAATTAATACTACATGAACCTACATCATATTCATGATGGAATATATAATTTAATGTATTAATACTATTCCATAAATAATCTTATTACCAATGTATAAACTATAAACATATCGTTAAATCCTTCTATGTAAGAATATAAATACTTTTTAATGGGAATATCCTGCTATATAAGCATTTTAGATTAATTCACAAGGAATTTGACAATATAAAATAATATCCACATGTATCATCTTGAATTGCTCTATATATTACCATTTCAGCATATATCAATTGTTATAAGACAATATACAAGTATTTCAACATATATCACCAGTCAAGTACACTATATAATCATTTTCTCATATAACACTGGTCCAACACCCAATATAAAAATTTCAGAATTCATCATCTGTAATATCCAACTATATATGAATTTAACCATGTTAATCACTAAAAAGTAATTGAAATAAGGATATCATAATATCACATTATTTGGATGAAGGATTAATTAATAGAATCACCATTTATATTTCAATTTAAAATTTAATATATCGATTGATCATTATAAGTAACTTGTTAGTTGTCTCATTAAAAAACACCACCCAAGATGAATTTATATCTAGAAAACCCTAACAATACATTTAATTCTAAACATATATTAATTCATTACAATATTCAATTTTTTATGTGTACTCTCACCGATGTTCTTTCCACATTCTGTGTAACAAAAAATTGGATCCATGTGGGATCTATAGAATTATTCAATTTCATGTAATAATATATATTGTGCACGATATGTTAACACAATTGAAATATTACAAATAATTGAAAATTATCAAACCATATAGATATGAACCATACTCCGTACATTTAACCGATGATCAAAAAAATTATTCAAATGGAAAAAACCAATGAAGAAGAAGGAGAAGATGATTTTAATGGGGATCCTAGATAAAAACTGACCAAGATGAAAACCAACAAGTCACGTGATCAAGATATTACACCTCAATGGTCAATGAATGTAATAAAATTATGGGGGAACTAACGAATAACCACATACATAGGTGTTTATTTCACAAACATGATGATCATAATTAATATATTAAATCCAAAAACATAATGAAGTTTACATATGATAGGATGGATAATTTATTATGGGAGTTGTAAAAAAATTCAACTACATTGCATACATTTATGTTGTTGGTTTGGGAATTACATAACATGTAATATTATTACCTATTATGTCACTATTTTTTTAGATTCCAAACTAAATATTCCTCACCTATATTTATTATTTATTCATATTTAAAATTGCATGAAATGTATCATTATTACATGTTTTTTATTCGTTCCTATCATTAATTAGTTCAAAACCAATAAACTCCCATGATATATGTCTAAAAACAAATGCACATAGTGTATTACATATACCAGGATTGTAACTGTTCTATATAATGGTTTCACAAAAATAATCCATACAAACATGACCCCCTTTATGTATTCTCAGAAAATCAATAACCCATCACAATACAATAATAATTTATACTCATACTAAATTAATTGGAAAGTATTTTCCAATTTACACACCACATAGATCAACTTTAGTTTTATATTATTTATGCACATCCCAAGATTGTGTTAATGAAAACAACATGCATTTGATGATATTAATTCTTATTCAATAAAAAATTATCTATGTCTCTAAACAAGACCTGCCCACTATGGTTAACACAAAACAATAAGAGGGGTTTAGTAGGAAAAATAATGAATCTTATATGGAACATCCACCTTTACTAAATTATGAGAAATTATCCATTCAGTACTTCATTTGTTAATTACCAATTAAATTTTTTTGAACATATTACCAAAATATTATAAAAAAACTAGTTAAATCCCTGGAAAATATATTTTAAATGATTCATAATTATATGTAGTAGAATGAAAATATTTCTCTATATTATTTCATAGGAGAAGTTGACCAATGGTGATATTGATTAAAAATTGAAATCCATATAATCAAATTAATTTAATTTTTTTGGAAGTAAATAATAAAATATTTATATATAATAATATTTAATGAAACAATTATACAATGATGGAGTGTGAGTCATATGATAATTTGAAAAGGGTCTGATAAAAAATAAAAACATATTGTGATAATTTCATATAGCATGTCAGTTATGAGTATAATTTTTATCAATAATGTAAAAATGATGAATTTTTTAGTGGATTAAAACGACATCATCATTAGGATCAATAAATATGAGATATTGGGACGTATGAGGAGAAGATCAGTGTTCTATAAAAATTATGAAACAATTTTTTAAATGATCACACATATTTGATGAAAAGAAACAATGGATATAGTTCATATATGAGGATGAAATTATACATGGGGAATAATATTTAACAACACATATGTAAAATATGTGGATAAACAACATGTGGATTAACATATTGGAATATGGAATCAATTAAATGTATAATAATAGGTTATAAAGATCATGAATGTTTATGGTACATAGAGAGGAATACTAATATGATTGTTGAAAGGATAAAAATTAAGGAAACTAAACATATGGACCAATGATTTTACAAAACAATCATTCATACATATAAAAATATTTAAAAAATGGTCTTTCTTTAATAATCAATATAAACATCCACCTCGGTCGATGGAACAAAAGAATGAATATTCTATCATCCCAGTTGGGATATAGAAACATAAAGAGTTCATGAATTATATATATTCTACTCTCATAATAATTGTAAAAATTTTATTTTATTATGATCAATGAATTATTTCACATCCCATACTTTTTCAAGAAATTTTTTATATTATTCCTAATAACATTATGTAGAGATATCATGTAAAACACTATTTAATGAAATCATTGACTTGAATGTATCACCCTTTTCTTATTGTCTTATTATGTATAAGTCAAAAATAATGTAACATAATTCCTTGATATGTAAAATTTTACACACTAATTGTTATGGTTTTGGATATCATTTTATAGATCTAATGTAAACTATTGAGAGAATGAAAATTTGATTTCTTATCTTAGACAATCCCATCCACATAAAATGAGAGAACATTAGAAACCCCAATTATAAAATCTATTAACTTTGAATGTGTCAATGACTTTTTATGAAACACATCATTCTGAAATAGTTGAGTTAAATGAATGTGTCAACCCTAAATATATTATATTTATTAGAGAATATATTTATGCATTGAAAAATAATTTTACTAGTCCGAATCTAAAAAATAAAATAGATTTCATGATAGATCATATAAATTAAGAAACACATTTACCTAATATAAACTATATGATAACACTAAAATAGTTATTTAATTAATATTTTCTATTAGAATTTTTAATAGGGTTTCATATTCCCTTGGGAATCAACTTGGGGTTTATAATTTTGTATTTAAATGAAGAGTCATGTTTTAATGTGGTAATAAATTAATTTGTTAGAGTTTGTCTTGATCAATAAAAATAATTCGTATGGATGTCCATGGAATGTGTACTTTTTGAACCATTATCACAGTTTTCAGTAATAATAAATAGATAAAAGTTATTTTTTAAATAATTAGGAATTTTCATACAAATAAGATAATCAAAAGGTATTCATTCATATAGAATATGGAAACAATACGTTTATTGTGTCCTCAAAAAGAAATAAAAACTACATACCAATATTTATGTTAAATATGAATATATTTATTAGACAACACCTCTATATATTTTTATGCCCATTACTGTGGATAAACACATATATTCAAAGTGAATGTAAGAACCTATATAAAATCTAATGATTTTTTTGGAATACATTTTTAAGGATAATTTTTATATTTTTCTGTAGGAATCAATTAACTTTAGATATATAATGTCATATTATTTCTTCACTTTATAAAAATGGGATGAATTTATGAATATACATCGGTGATAATAGAAATTAATAATTGGAGAAGAAAATATAGGTTTATTATGATTTGTATTTTTCATAGACTTTCTTTATTTCCATGATGCTATGTCTGATAATTATCATGATATTGAATCCATGTAATTTAACAAATAAATGTGTGACAAATGTTTAGATGGTATAATTGGAATTAAGCATTAAAACCCACAAGAATCGTCAAATCACTACAACTACACTCACAATCCTATTATGTGGAAATTGATTTCTAATATTGATTGATTATTCAAGGAACTATTATGTTGAGTTCTAGTAAAAATTGATAAATTCATAGCCTATACATAAATAAAATTGAATTTTGATGAATATAACTCCCTAATGCATGATATTTTTGTATAATATATTCTTCTTATAATGATCCATTTTAAGGATCGTCTATACTATGAGAATTGAAACAATCATTCAAACCATAATATTTGAAAAGTTTTTTATTCTCATAGATGTTGTTTATCAATCATCATTATAATTTGAGTATGTTTAATGATGGTACATTATTGTGTAATTAATTACCATTTTAGAAAACTAAAATAATTATTATGGTTTCAAATGAAAACATGAACCCATTTACCATTCCCTGATTCGAATTTATCATGAATATTTCTTTAAGGTTATTAAAATGATAGATTTAAAACCAATAAATTTAGGGAAGAAATATTATTTTGAAAAAATAATTACACATATCTCAATAAATTATAATACATGGTATAATTAAAGGTAGAATATGGAAGAATAAATGAAGGTGAATGTAATAAATTAATATAAGTATAATGATAAATTTTAAAATTTCCAATAAAATATGATTATAGTAAAATTGCGTTAACTAATTAATGTTTAATATATAAATTGAAAATATAGTTTTATAAAGAATTTTTAATTTTTAATAAATTTTATAAATTTTATCATATTGTATAAAGACTGGTAATTTTTGATAAATTTGTATTTCATTAATAAAATTATACTAATCAAATTTAAACAATCATTTTTTAAAAATTGATTTCTTTTGTTACTCGTTATATTTAATCTTTATTTGGACGATGTATATTTATTTTTCATAAACTATTGAACATGGAGGTAAATAGTTAAATATATTATAGATATTTTATTTTCTAATATTATGAATTTATACAATTTTATGTTTCCAGATGTTATATAACTATTTTACTGAAATCCTTTATATTTAATCAATTTCTCCTCAAATTTGATTCGCTGTTTTGGTTATTATTTGATGTAAATTTCTTCAATTTAATATTTTCTGGATAGTCCTCCCCCTATATAAATACCTCTTGTCATCCCACCATTTATCTAATAAATTATCCCCATTAGCACCAAAAAGATATGAAATCATTTCTCCCAAAACATCTCTCTGATTCCCTTGAGGTTATGCTATAACAGAAATCATAATCCAAGAAGGCTTCAGGTTGATCTAGAAGATAGAATATAAGGATGATATAATTATCTTAACAATCTTCATTTATATTTCATTATTATAATACCACAATTAAATCATCTTAATACACAATGATTTAATAACATCAAAATCAAATGAATATATATGTTTTATTATATTAATTTAATATCTACTATCATATATTATCAATGTATTTTATTCTAAAATGATGTAATTCATTATATTCTAGATATTTCAATAACTATGTGGAAGATATGATCCATTTTTAATTAGCAACAAACATGGCCAGATTCATAATTATATTTGATAAATTAATCAAATATATATTATATTTTTATAATTTATGTTGTATAAATAAAGAAATATAACATTCATATTAATAATAAATAGTCGTTATATATTTTACCTCATGTATATATAATACCTAGATAATTACTTAATATTAGTCTATTTCATATAACATATTGATCATTATAATGATTATCCTACAAAAATAGTAAATAAAATATAAATATACATGTTGGATGAATATGAACTTCGTAGAAACCATGTTTTAAAATAATTTATATACTAAAAAATTATTAGATATGATGACCAAACAACCCATGTGGATGATGTGGGAAAAAATATTTTTTAAATGATAGATCTATGATAATAAATTATGTATCATGACATAAATACACATAAATATGTAACTCAAGAATTATTTTAGTAAAATTATCTTGATTATTCTTCATTCTTTATGCATGTACCAAGAGATTTTGGACAATTGGCTAGGGGTGTTCCAAACTATGATATTTACTTTTGGGTTAATAATTATGTTTCATTTCCTCAAATTCCCTTAATATTTTTTCTTTTATTTATTGAATATTCAATATATATATATATATATCCATTACATGTACACCTTATATACAATACAATTATATGTTGGGGTTATAAATATTTTAATCTCAAATCTCAATCACATCTCTAACAAAAACTGAATTAATTTGAACATTAATATTCATTATAAATTTTTTTTATTGTAAATATTTTATTTTTTATTACAAAAACGTAATTCATTATTTTCTTACTACAATATAGATATTCATTCTTTTTTTACATCATATTTTATATTAAAAACCATTTCATATCCTTCATTAGAGGTTGTTTTCCCATTTCGTAGCATGTCATTTTTGAGGTTCATTTATATAATTAAATCATTATTATTTCATAAATATAATTCAATAATTAGTCATAAAATTTTACATTTATTCTATTTATTTCAATTATAAACATCTTAAATAAGAATTTTCACATCTATGGGACTTTGTATGAAATACAATTTTTTTGAGACCTAATTAAATAACCCATTTATATGTCCATGTATTTTCATTAGAATAATATTTATGTACGAATTCAATAATTTTCATGAATATTAGTGTGAATTTTATAATTGTGTTGGGTGGTACTACAATTATAAATCATCCTGATGCGTTTGGTAAAGTATTTTTCTCTTGAAAAAACAATGGTGGTTCATGGGAACATATCCTAAGATCCCATATTATAATATATATTCATTGGGACATGAAATATGATTATGATGCCTTGAATTATGTTTTAATACCATTAATTTTTTTCCATAATCATATGATATTATGTAAAATATTCCACATCCCCAATATTGGGATATATTTTTTATGATATCATGATATGTCTCTTAACTCACAAATATTGAATAACCAAATTTATTTACTATAATTATTACCTTATAAGTATTTTGAGGTTACCACTATTATTTTTATATATTTCCCTTGTAATCATTCATAGTATCAAATTTATAAATTAATTTTGGTGAATTTTATAGAGATAAAAATAAAAATGATTTATCTTATGTTAATGTTGATTGATTATGTGAAAAACCTTATAATGAATTTTTTCAAGAGAATTTATAGGATCTACATTATAGATATTTATGTTATTAATCATATAATAATATATGTACAAGTTTTGATTTGGTATAGATATTATAAAATGAAATCTAAATTTTTTATATGTATTGTGGCCAAAAAACATTATTTGAAATAATAGGGATAATTATATGCAGAGGAATAAATACTATAATTACTATCCTGTAAATTATTGGGGTTTACTATAAATAAAATCCATAATTGTATAATACAAGATGATGAATCCTTTATCATAGATTTATGTAGGGGTAATAATCAAATAAAATGAAGGTTTGGTATTAATAAAATCATCACATGGTGCATAATAGTTTGGCCCAAATATTTACCTAGTTTTATAATCAAATGGTATATGATTTTCATTATTAATGTTCAATTTATAAATATTTTTAAATTATTTGAATATTTTTCTTTGGAATTGAATAATTTTTGATGTAATATATAAAATTTGAAGGTATAAATTTTATTATTAAAATTACCATGGACAACATATATTAAAATCTAAAATTTTATTAGTTATGTTATACTTTTAATTTATGATTTATTTTATTTAATTTTATTCTTTATATATTTATATACAAATTTATTTTTAAATTGCAATCCATATCCTCCAATTATTGTAGAGAAATTATTCAAATATGTTTAACAATTCCATTAATACATGTTACCGAAAATGTAATGATAACCCTATAAAATGGAATATATAGTTGGAGTTGGAGTCATGACATCTGGAGTAGTAATTTAAGAAAAAAATCTTGTAGTGAATAATAACCTAAATTTTATTTATTTAATTCTCATCAATGGATAGAATAATTGCTTGTTTAGTCCTATAAGTTATAATGGCCTTCAATATTTTTAGATATTTAGTTCCACTATTTATTAAAGAATATATTATTTTTGTTTTCATGATATTGTCTATCATCTAATTATATGTTTAATAGAAAATCATATTATGTATTTAATCCGTAGTGAGAGAGGATTAATAGTAGAGGTCACTAAAAATTAATAATAATATAATTGATTATATCAAGTAATGATGTTGGATATAATCATGAAAATATAACAACAATAAATATTTTTGTTGCACAATATGTCTTGAAATAGAGAGGTGGTTCCTTATACTTGTGCCAGTTGATGATCAATATATATAGTCTTATAAGGAAACATTTATTATTAATTCATAGTAATCATATTTCTATTTCCTAAACCATTCACATTTGTATAAAAATATCTTCTAGTATATTTTTATTTCTTCAAAAAAATTAATAAATCAATAATTTAAAAGTTTTAAGGATATATAATAAAGATAGCTCAACTTCAAGGTAGAGATTAGTGAATACCAATGTACATGGGGTGGTATAGAAAAAAAGTTAATAATATATATTAATTATGGAGGATCAAGACACAAGTTTTTTAGAAGGATGAAATTTCAACTACCTACTAAAAATATGTTGAAGAATTAGCATCTTAGAAACAACATCATTAAAAAAATAGAAGATCAAGTTAGAAAAGTAGGGAAATTTTGATAATGGTTGTTGATGACTATGAAATATTAAAAGGAACAGTTCTAAATAAAATATTGGTATTATATATCCTTAATATATGGAACACTTGTTCAATTGAACGGATTATTGAAACTGAAAAATTCATTTCATTAATCTTTAGTCCATACAATATAATCTATAATTACAATATCTAAGGTATTGATAGAACCTATCAACATAATAAATCTATACTATAGAGGTGTATCAAGAAAATGAATTGGTGATATATATACATCTTCTCTTTTAATAATAGTGAATTACAGATTTTAATAATGTTCTATGTATTCATTTATATCAAATAATATTAATAAAATTACTCAAATAACAGTATAATAGAAAGAAGATTATTTTTCAATGAAAAAAAATGATTTAAAATGACTCAATGCCAAGTATATTATCTTTAATTATTTTACATAATTGTTATTGAATTACTATTAATACTAGTTATACTCTACTATTTTTAATTCATAACAATACAAGGAGATGATTAATAATAATTATATAAACCCAATATAAATTATTAGGATTAGATTATATAAATGATTTTTGATGATGATAAATATTATATACAGATATTTATTGATGTCTTTATAATTTGTTCTATAGGTGAAAAAATAACTACATTAAATTTTAGATACAAAAATTTTTATCACCATTGAACACATTCCTATTATGTTGGAATATGCTTTTGTATTACCTGAAGAGTCTTTTGGTCTTCCTCTTGACCAAGTGGTTGAGTTTCCAATAGTAACAATACATGGCTATATTACCATATCCAAGACCCCATATAGAATTTCTTTTATTAAACATGATAAAATAACAAATAAACTATAAGGGAATATGAGTGAATGATTTATATGGCCAAGTGATTTTCTATAGGGTTCACTAGTGACCATCGTAAAAAATACTGGGTGGAATACATATCTATGTATAAATTATCTTGAACAGAATAAGATAAGAATAAATGGATGAGTAACTAAGTACCATATAATGATATTTTATTTTGATCATATATGTGGAAAACAATAATTCATTAACGTGGTAATTCATTTAGAATATTATAAATTAATGGATAATGATGATGATATTTTTAAGATAACACTTTATATATGGTAAATTTATTTTATTTTCATATAATATTTTTCATGAACCCGACTCTATACCCAATTACCCTCATAACCATGTCCATTATTACATAGACTTATGGGATTTTTTGATCCCTAATGATTGGTGACTAAAATGTGGTATCATACATGATCATTTATAGAATTATTTTCCCACAAAATTTAACAACATGAAATATTGCAATTTAGTATTTTCAATAATTATACACGAGAAACCTCTAAAAAATAAAAACCAAAAATCACTTGTACATAAATCTAATTGGTATCTAACAATATTAAAAATAAAATATTTCATGGCTACAAGTGGAAGATGTTTCCTCCTTTCACCACTATCATCAATCATTTTTCTAATGTGTCGCGAATATATTCTACTTCCATGTTGTTAATTCCCTTATCTCAGACATGGAATAATAATGTTTACAAACACATGAAGTAAAATTTAGTGTTTGAGATACAAATCCAAGAAGTTTCTTACAATGTGTTCCATAAAAAAATAAAAAATTACTGTATATTATATCAATTTAGATAAAAAATTTATTTCCATAAATTTTTCATATTTTAAATGTAAACATTGTTTCATTAAAAATAATTTTCGATATATCTAAACTATCTTCTAACTAATTTTAAATATCATATAATTTAAAAACGTTTTTTAAATGGGTTTCCTTGAATTAATGTCTTTAGTAAATCAGGGTAAAATGTATCAAACCAAATAACACATACAAAATAACTATATATGAAATCCCCATAGTGTATAAATTAAATAGCTAATAATATCCTTATACATAAACTCATTATCATAGCTCTATCTCGATGTGCAGACACAAATAAACCCTAATATGGTAACCCATCAGGGAAGGCATACCCCTTAATATGTTAACCCATTATGGGTAGTCAAGATACATTTTAATTAGTAATAATTAAAATTTCAATCTATTTAAAGGTTATTATGGTCCATGTGTAATTTTCAAAATTACCAATAACTATCTAAAATATATTCTTTAAAAAAATAAATTAATCAATTTGGAAATCACTCTGGTAAAAAATTACTGTTTGATTTCTATAATTATAGTTATTATAATATTATTCATTTCAATAGAAAATGATTAGTTTTCCTCATTTCATGGAATTTCCAATCTTGTTTAAATTTAATAAATTTTATCAAGTTCATTAAGAAAATCATTTTATAAAAAAATACAAAACGAATTTATTAGGTTTCATAAAACCATCCCCCAATTCAAATACTGTTGGAATCGGCTATTTTTCAGTTATAATGGGTGAATTTTAAACCAAGGATTAAATCATCACTGTTCCATGTAATGATTTGTTTTAAAAAAAATCAATTTAACCATATACTAATCATTTCAATTATACTAAAATGTATTATAGAACCTCCTACCATAAAATAAATTATCCATAAATCCAAATGAATATTATGACTCGCCTGTGATGATTGAAGGGGATGAAAATATAGGAACATAGACTAGAATCTAGATCATGTGAAAGGTATTTTAGAACCAGTCATTATGGGATTATAATGGATCAATAAAGAATATATAATGATAGATCCAAATAAAATGTATTCTACTATATCCAAAAACCTTAAGGATAATGATAATGATTAGTGATGCTTCGATCCTCAATGGAAATGTATTCTAGGGGGGAAATATTATAATGGGAGCCTCCAAGAAAGAATAAATCATGTTAGGAATGAACATGTATGTTTAGAATCAAATACATGATGTATGATAATTGTAAATATTTTATCAGAATGCAAAAATACAAAGTGCATGGACTATCAACTAGGGAAAATGGTTATGGGAATCTCTATGCTAGCCATGTGCCCATAAAGATTAGGGAACCCAATTTACCTTTTTTGGGAACATGGATTGGTATAACATTCACTAACCATGCATTCTCCACTATATATAGGGAATTTTGTTTTCACTAGGGGTGGGTGAATGGTTTTCAAAACCATTTAACAACCATCCAATTCCCAATACATCCAAAGAGTTACAATTTTCATACAATGACTGAAAACATCACCCTACTTAATTAATATAAAAATTTGTCAAAGAATACATAAATGTATGTTATGTGATGCTTCATCCTATCCTCCATAAACAAATTTAGTCCCAAGAATACATGTTGAGAAGTGTATATATTAAAGAGACGAGGCCACTTCTCTCTCATTTGTGGACCTTTCTTCTATGTCACATTATAATCATTCCCATGAAACCACATATCAAGATCTAATGGTATCATCTTACAATCAAATATGATGTTATCAGTACTAAATATCATTACTATAAGAACATTAAAATTTAAATAGTTTTCAACATCATGATCCTATTAGATCATGTCTTGATATTGGTCAAAAATATATGTTTAATGATATGATACATTGAACATATTATGTAACCACATCAAATATGGTGGAATTGATAAAATATAATCCAATTACACAAACAACTCAACAATATCATATAGTCTTAAAAAATAGGGGATATCATCACTTCAATACCAAGTCGTATGTGAAATTTTTTTTAAAACAACTCAAAAAACCGGGTCATAGTCTTAAATCTCCAACTATTTTCAAAAATGGTCATCATAAAAGATTTTTTGGCTCTGTACCAATACAATTATACAAGGAATAAAATAAATATTTTTCCATCATATACAATTATCATTCAAAATAATAAACATTCTTCAATCCCTAACTATAATAAAAATTATTTACATGGTCGACCAAACCAGGCCTCAAATGGAGCCTACCATATCTGCGAGATATTGAATTTTATTATAATAAAACTGAAGTAGTTCAAAATGAACTTACCTAGATCCCCCAATAGATGAAACTTGTATGATTCTTTCCATCAAGATCCAGTATAGCCCGCATAATAGTATGATCACTCCCTAATAGTTTCTCATGTACTGAAATGGATATTAGAAGTATTTCTATTTGAAATTATGTAGATTATTATTGAGATAATTCATTCAGGAGACATTTGATTCTATGTCCAATTATGCCCAGAATATATTTTTTAATTATATTAATTATTTTTAAATTTCATGGGATTTTATTTTTCCTAAAAAATAAATTAAATACTAAAAAGAGGTCTAAATATACATTTTAGGAAACCATTGAGTTTAGAACACTTTTTTTACACTATGTGCTTCATAAAATTTATCAGTGTGGGGTGTTTGTGAAATGCTTGTTGTAGAAAAAATAGAGTAATTAAATTTAATTATTTTGAAATTTCAAAAAAACCTTATATTATTTATTTTTAAAAAAGCTTATGATATATTTTTTGGGTTATCTGAATAATAGTTAATATCAGGGAGAGGTACTGGTGGTCGTGGAGAAAATTCCATTAATTGAGGATTGATAGATCAAGGATTTTCAATCTCTATGAAATAGAATTGAAGGATCTCTCTATAAACAATGATGTATGATTCATTCTTGTCAATGAATGACATAAATTGAGGTATTAAATTATTTGTTATTTTATGTATCCCCATTTTAATTTTAATGACGAACGATAATCATATAACGAATGAATTGAATCACAGATCATGCGTATTGTAGCTATTAGTTAAGAATAACCCATAGTTTCGGTAATATATTTTTTATTATTTATCATATCTTCATTAATTGTAAAAATAGAAATAAATAGAGGACAAAAGATATTTTTTATGAGTTTTATCCCCTGTGATTTTGATGGTGCTTTTCTGCTCCATATCTTCCTTCATCGTAGGTAAATCTCAGGGTGTGTTGTTCATTATATAATAGTAAACAGAATGTTGTTCCCCCAAATTTTTTTAAAAATATTTTATATCAATGATCTAGGTTCATTACAGATTCTAGAACATGAATTTTTGTATGTGGAAGTGGATTGGACATATTTGGGATACCTGATTTGTGTTCATTGGAACCCAACAATGAACAAAAAATAAAGGATTTTAATGATGAGATTTGATGTACAGATTATATTTTTTGATGAATTGATGTTCATTCCAATGTTATTCCATGGTTTTGGAATTGGGTATGTTTATATCAATAAATGGATGAGTATGGGATGTGTATTGATTACCGGTCTTGAATTATATAAATTTATACAATACAAAGCATGTGTTCCCAAGAAACATTCATTGTGGGATCCTCACATAAGACGATAGGTTTTCAGCGTGATTTTAAGTATTACATTGTGTGTGACCTTGTCACATTGTGTGTGATCTCTCCCCAATGGCTTGTCATGTCCCTCAGACAGTTCATTGACATGACCAGGAGTATGTTGGCATGGGCATGTCATGTACTCTCATAAGGACATGGTCAGGCCACATGTAAATGAGAAGATCCATATACATAGGAAATGAGATGAAGTACAGAAGAATGTAAATGAAGTGTACCGTTACATAGACATGGTAATGTGACATATAAATGGGTAGTAATGGGATCCAAAGGGATATTCCATCTACTAATAATACATTCAAAAAGACACCTCCAGATATTTCTACAAAAAAAATTCCTTTGTATCATTAGATATGTTTCGTTTTTTTTATTTCTGATTACAATTCCCTAAGTAATATTATATAATATTGTTGTACTCCTATTATTGTCATACATTCAGTAAGAGTAAAAGGATAAAGTTGTTGGAATCATTCCCTGACGCACATAGCGGTCTCCTCGATTGTCTTCTTTCCCACGGAAATGACTTTGTATCAACAAAACCCACACTATGCAGTAGTCAGTCCACAATGTATCACGTTATTCCATAATGATTTTTCAAATGGTTTTTGACTGAGTGTTATCATAGTAGTTTGTTTTACCGTAGGATTAGATATTTTTTGATTTGTTTAGGGAAACCGTGGTAAGTGTTTTGATTGAGAAATTTTGGACATGGACCCTAGTATGAGTACAGAGATAGATTTATCCATACACAACTAATATATTCACATTCTGTTTTTCTAGGTACATATAGAACATAGTTATACTTTACAACAATATTAATCTAATAGTGTAATACTATATGGTGGTTTTCATATCCTTCGTTCGTCATATACCTATTTATAATCATTATATACTATATATATAGTTTAATTTCCTGATGCCTATGCTACGTATTCCAAATAGGATTATGTGTCTTGATCATTATCATGATCCACTCAATGAAGTGGAATCGATACAATGACCCATTCATCATGTGTTACCTACAGGTGGTGAAACAGTCATCCAACTCTATGTGGAGAAAAAAATGTTTCACAAGTACCAATAGATCAAGTGCACTAGTTGACTGTGTTTCGCATGTTTTAACATAAAAAACCTACCATGTAACAATGAAATCTTGACCCAACGGAAGATAAAGACTATATTTTGGTTGGGACATGATTTCACTATCTTTTTAAGAAATCAAATTATCAAATAATGGTTTTTGTAGTAACTCTTATATATGGATCTACAATGTGATGGAAGGGTTTGGTTACCCAATCATATGAATACAATAATCTAGAGTGGTTAGAGTTTGAGATCATTTTTAGAGTGGTGATATATTGATATACATTAATTATTTTACATTTCTAGAAGATTATAATCGTCTAGTTTAGTAGGATGACAATAACAATTTATTCCCAGTTGTTCCTTAATCACTAGAGTTATTCAAAGAATATGGTCCGAGATAAATTATTCTGGGATTGGACCTTTGAAATAAATCTATACAAATATATATGATCTATTTTTATTTGTCATTTCATTCCTAAAAATTATGGGTTTATTAAGAGATATGTTATAATTTATATTTTCTAGGATTAATAGATGCAAACCCTGGTTGATGGAATTGGGCACACAAGAGTAGTGAAATCAGCAATATGGATTTAACGTTAGTATAATGGACATATATATGTCTTTAATTTCATGAGGAGATAAAAATATAAAAGTTATATGGTTCATTGATCAAAATATGGTTCCAGTCATTTTATTGTCATACAATTATACTCCTATGATGGTAAGTCAAATCATAGATGATAATGGATGACCCGTTGTATCACTGAAAATGAAATAATAGATGGGACAAAGAGTTAGTATAATTGGAATAATATGGAATTTAAATAGGTATGTAGATATTGAAAGGATGGGGTAGGGAATATATATGTGGTACACTCTTTGACTTGTTTTAGTCACCACCCCTCGGTTGTCCAGACTAGGCTTAGGGAGGGGGAGGGCATGGGTTGAAGTAGTTGAAGGCGAAACAAGAATATGAACAAGAGGATTTGGGAATGATACTATATATTATTTTGGTATATTATAATATATATTCAGTGATGATAAACAATTATTCTAGTCATATAATTATTCCCATATATCTGGATTGAGACATAGAGATTCTCATTGGTCCCTTAGATCGATCATTATACATATAGGCTTCTACTAGAGATGAATCATCAATTTTAAAATTGTGAAAATAGTGAGACCTAAATATAAGTGGTTAGATATTATAGTAGGAAATAATCATATTAAAAATGGGATATTATTAAATATTATTATTTATAGACAATATATATATATATATCATTCATATGTTTACTATTCTAAGAAAATGATAAAATGTGTCTACAATGATGGTAGTATGTTATATTTTATTGGAGAAATGGAATGCTAGTTATCATAGTATAGAATAATTAATTGGTGGGTATTGAAAATTAATAATTAGGTGCCAAGTATGACCCATGTTGTTGTGGATGTTATGAATTTACCATTCCTTATAGTTATGGTGGAGTATGAAGATGTCGGTCTCAGTGATATTTTAGGATTACCACCAATTCAACATATAGAATAATTCATTAATTTATACACAATCATGACATCGATATCATAACCATCATATCAGATGGATCCTATAGAGAATTGAGATTTGAGGGTGCAGTTTGAGGACATTCAAGGGAATAAATTTTAATAACATGTTATTCAACCTGGGCAGCCCCTGTGTTGTAGGACAAGAATATAGATATGTGGTTGAGGTTATATGTGTACTAATTTCCCCAAAACAATGTGTCATTGAATACTAATTATCCCATGGGGAAAATTGATGACATCTATGATCAGTTAATAGGGGAATGAGTGTTTTCAAATGTTAAAGACATATAAGGCTACAATAATTTTTGATTTTTGAATGTGGATATATCAAATGTGGAATTCAGATGACTTCTTTGTCAATATGATTTAACTTCTATTCATATTGGAATTATTATCACACAAAAGGTGTTCCTAGGGATGATAAACTAAATAATTCAACCATTTGTATTTCTATTCATGTTAGTCTTCATCAATGATATTATAGTGCACTCATCCACCATGGAGGTTCATTTGAGTCACTTCCAGATGGTTCTAAACGAAAACTGAGAGAAATCACATTAATGGAAGACCCTTATATACCATTTCTAGATTAAATAGTTCTTTGTTATGTGATAAGATTTCTCAATATATTGTGTGAAAGTCAATTTAGTGAATGTTGAGGATGTTTAAGCACGAGAACCACAAATGTGCAAGAAGGTGGTGTGGATATTCAATGAGTAATAAGGATATAAAACAATATTCACACCTCACTTCTCTCTAATATCATCACCCTTGATATATTTGAAATGAAAGGAGGTACATTTCATGTCGAGAGATATATTTTGGTAGAATTTTTTTTAATTGAGGAAAATAGTAATGAGAACTCCCAAGACGTGTTATATATAGGAGGGTGTTGAGTACATAGTGTTATGTGATGAATCATGATCTAATTGATTGTATTAATATGCATAGAAATGAAATTATTTCCTATGGTTTACATCATTTGAGGATATGTGAGTAGAATGATGCCACCGATGATGTGGAGTTCAAAATGGTATAAATCAAACAAACAAATTGTCGAATCTACATGATGGGTTAGTGTTTTATGATATATTATTTTTAAAATATTCTATATTATATAATATATTATAATGATTATAACATGATACCATGGTGATGAATTTAGATCCTCCTGGATTTTGACATTCAAATTTTATATACACTAGACAATGGGAACATAATAGAATATGTTATCAGATAAATTTCGTTTACTTAGTTTCCGAACAAGGTATCATTGAATTGGTCCTCATTGAATGAAACAATTATGTTTTTTGATTGATAATAATGATTCCAATTGATTATTTTTTCCCCTACCCTTTTACATTGAGTTAAAGGAGGCACAATTTGGGGATGAAAATTTTGAGACCCTATGTACATATATATCAACTAGATATGCTTCTGACAGATTTTCAATAACCAAGAAGCATATTAATTTTTTAAAGGATACGTTATAGTATTAAAAATATTTTGGGAAGAGGATATGTTGGATGTAATTATATGTTATTCGGTGGTGTGTAATGGTGTTTATAAGATGTATCAGGATATCTGACATGAATTTTTATGCTCATGGATGACGAAGGGATTTACATAGTTTGACTTTAGATTATTTATCTTGAAGTGACATCTGACCACTGAATTCTATTTCTTCCAGCTCAATAAATTGAGGTTCCACAGTGAAGGTGGAATAGTATATCTAAAAAATTTACTAATTGGGTGAATTATATGCCCCGTAGACATAGTAGATTTTCGCTCAGGTTATTTACATGACGGTTGAAAAGGATGATATCCCCAAGACATCATTTCTTACTAGATAGAAGCATTATGAATTCATAGTAGTGCATTTCGGACTCACTAATTCTATAGAAATCACCATGTACATGATGAATATAGTTTTTATAGATTACCTTGAAAAAAAATTCATACTCATTATAGATGATATTATAATATAATCCAAATTCATGGAGGAGCCTATAGAGAATCTAAGCACTATCATAGAGACCTTGTGAAAGAAGAAGCTCTATAAAAAGTACAACAACTGTGAGTTCTGTTTGAAGGATGTCTCATTCTTGGGTCATATAATCACAAGCAATGGTATATCTATGAATCCATCCATGACTACTTTAATTGTGGGAAGGCCAAGTCCAACATCGGTGATGGATATTTATAACTTTCTGGTGTTATCTGGATATTATTGTTGAATTGTGTGAAATTAATCAGGATGTTGAAACTCTTTTACCCATATAACTAGTACAAGAATCATGTTTTCTTAGATTGATGAATGCAATGAGAGATTCAATTAGTTGAAAAAAGGATTATCACTGCAGTCAGGCTCACATTACACATAACTGGAGAAATTTCTATGGTATTTAGTGATGCTTTGATGAAGGAAATGGGTCGTGTATTGATGCAAAATGACAACATAATTTCCCATGCTTTAGGGAAATTGAATGTTAATGAGAAAAACTATCCAATACATGATCTCGAGTTGGATACAGTAATTTTCCCTATAAAAATTTTGTGATATTACCTCTTTGGGGATAACTGTGAAATATACGTGGATCATAGAAGCATCATGTATAGATTCACAATAATATTTTTGAAAAACTAAATCAAATAAGGTTATATCTGGTCAATGACTATGACTACTCAATCCATTAACACCCTAGGATTGAGAACAAGATAGAAAACACTGTATAGAGAATGGTACCAACAGTTCTATCATTGATAAGAATTGAAATGTATCCAATCTTCTTAGATTTGATGAATGCATACATGGGGATCATAAAAAAGGGAACATCATCAATCCTTTCAAAAATGATACTCCACCTAATATTTTGTAAATGTTAAAGGATGCTCAAAAGTTTTATGTGGGATTTCAAAATAACATTGAAACTATCATAAAATGGAAATCCTCCAAGTTTATTGTTAACGAAAAAGGTATTTTGATAATTGTGAAAATACTATGTGTTCCATAAAATCATGGTTTAAAGAAAGATATTTTGGATTATGCAAATAGTTTGAATATATCCATTAACCCCAAAAAAACAATGATGTATCGAGATATCTCATGGAAGTATTGGTTGGATAACATGAAGAAGGAGGTCACTATGTATACATCATAGTGTGTGGTATTTCATCAAGAGAAAGATTACAGGTAGAAGTCTATGGGGATGATGCACCAATTACCTATACTGGCATGGAAAATGGATAACATCACCATAGACATTGATACCAGAATTATGATCCCATCCAATGGAAACAATGTTGTCTTTGTTTTTTTAGATCATTTTACAAACACTGCAAACATCGTATCCACTCGGGAGGACTGTCTCATTGGATAATGTTTCACAAAAATATATCAGTGATGTGGTAAGGATGCATGGAGTACCACTAACTATTTTATCTAATTGAGATCCAAGATTCACCTAAATGTTTTGGAAGAGTGTTCAACATGCTCTAAATTCAGATCTTAACTTCTATATGGCTTACCATCCTCAAACTGATGGCCAATATAAGCAGACTATACAAACAAATAAGGATATTTTGAGAGAATTATCAATGGAATAAAGGGAGGATGGGATCAACATATTCGTCTGGTTGTGTTCTGTTTTAATAACAGTTTCTACTAAAGAATCAAGATAGCTCCTTATGAAGCCTTTTATGTGTAGAGGGGCAGTGCACCGACGTGGTGGGTTGATGTTGGGGTGTGAAAACTCCTTGGTCCATAAATACTTTAATAAGTGGTAGATAATGACAAGATGCTCTAGTAGCACATTAAATATACTCAGAGTTAAAAAAAGAGCTATGCTAATAATCATTGACAAGTCCTAGAGTTTGTTGTTGGAGACAAGGTATTCCAATGAATATCACCATCGAAGAGTGTTATGAGATTTGGGAAGAAGGTAATGAATAGTCCAATGTTCATCATCTCTTTTGAGATCCTTAATCACATTAGAGTTGTGACCTATCAATTATCACTCCCACTGAACCTATCTCAAATAGATGATGTATTCCATGTATCACTCTTGATGATTCACATACTTGTTGAATCACATTTAGTAAATAAAGAGGTGGTACAACTAGAAAATTAACTCTCCTATAAAGATATGCTGGTGAAGATATTATATCATAGGTAAATGGTTCATTCAAATAAGACAATGACCCTTGTAATGTTTTTGTGGAAAAATAATGAGTTCGAAAAGGAAACGTGGAAATTAGAGGAAGTGATGAAGATGAGTTACCAACACTTATTTTGTTGTGATAAAAGGGAATTTTGAATGTGAAATTCCTTATGTAGTCAATATTGTAACAACCAAATCATTTATTTATGAAAATTCATCTTGATCATAGTATGAAAAATTGTTATATAATATATGACCATTCGTGGTTTTATGATTTTAGATTTCAAACTACTATTAATAATTGTTACTATTGCTAATATAGCCATCAAACAATGATCACATGATTAATATAAATATAGGGGTTCAAAAAATCCAATTTACTCATACATAGGAAGCGATAGCCTCAACCAGTATAATTAATCCCTACAAGTCCCAATTTTCAGAGCTCAGAAAGGAGGTGGTACCACTGTGCTTTACCCTAGACTAATCCCAAGATGAACTTCAACACATTAATCTTGAATGGAACCTCTTATAGGTTAAGTGTAAGTTGATATATATTTCCACCTTGGAGATGTTATATAAGACACCTGAACAGTTTATCAACCTTGCTAACCTTACCCTTATGTATTATGCACGTGATACAATATGTTTTGTAAAATGAGCATATCAAAATAATTTTTAGCCTTATTTTTATAATTAATAAATAATGTACATTTATATTATTATAGTCACACTGTAAATGTTTTTTAATGTATAAATATTATTTTAGTTAATATTTAATTAAAAAATATATATTAATGAATTAATATATTTTTGAAGTAAATAATATTTTAATAAAATATTATAAATTAATTAATTTTTTTGAAATATAAATGTTCATATAATTTATAGGAATAGAATTGTAATATTTATTATGGTTTGAAATCATTTTTTCAAAAACAATGATTTTTCAATAAATTTTGGGTTTAATTTTAAATTAAAAAATTCACATATTTATAAAATTATTTAGATAAAATGAATAAAAATTTAGGAATCAGGATGTCCAAATTATCCAACTGTGGATTGTTTATAATTTTCTAAGGCTGTTGAATTTCTGGGTAAAAATATAATACAGTTTAAATATATAATGTCTGTTATGACATCATAATAACCCAATAATTATGTAATAAAATAATATAAAATATATTTTCATCCAATAAATCTTTTTATTTTAAAGAATTTATTTTATATTTTTTTGATAAATTTTATGGTGACATAGTGGACCCTCCGTGACATATAAAACATTTTAACTTTTTAAAACGATTTCCTTGAGAGTGTGACTCACCTCTATATAAGCAAGCCTAATATTTTAGGATGTTCGGCCACTAGCCTTATAAAATAATGTTTCAAACTCCCCCTTTGTAAAAAAACATATTCAAAAACCATGGGTTTGATATAGGTTTTGATTAGATTAATGTGTTGTTTCCAAAACAAAATTAATAATGAATTCCCTCTTCTTTCATATATAAACCCACCCAAGATTCCACTTTCTATTCACTCAATACCATAGAAGCTCCTAAAACTGCTTCTCTCCTCTCACTATAATCCTCACAAGGTGCCCCATTCTCCAAAGAAGTATATCTCAATCCTCTCGCAAACCTTTGGGATCACACATATATGTATGGAATTTCTTTCCTCTCTCACTTTAGTCCATATTACATTATATTGTTATACCCTTTTTTCAATTAAAAATATTGGTGTATGATTTTAAAACTCCCCCTACTGCCATACTTAATTTTTAATGGTGATATACCTCTTTCCCTCTCATTAATGCCTCTCATGCACACCTGTTACCATGCTAAAAATCCTAAATAAATTTATCTCCTCTCATTTACATTAATGAAATTATTAAATATTATGCATCTAAAATAAATTTCATATGTTGGGTAATGTATATATATGAACCACTTACTTTTAATTTCATGTGATTATTATGGGATAATCCTTTATCACTCATCAACCATTCCTATGGATTATTTTGTAACACTATTATTCTTTCAAAATTGCACTTCCATTCTCTAACTGGAATACATTGTGTAGTGAATACCATACCCATTTCTCTATCATGGGTATTCACCTTTATGAATATTCAATTATTGATTATATAGTTTCACTTATGTATTCCACATTCCTTTATCATGAAATAAATGATGAGGATGAATTATTCCAGGTGGTATAATCTATATGGAACACTTATACATGAAATGAAATGATTAATGAGGGTGTCTCGTGATAGCACTCCAATGCATTGGGTAAAGATTAGTATGATGATAAGTTATGGGAAATGAGGTTTTACTGATGCTAATCCAATTTCAATGAGGGTTTAATCATGGTCCATGTGCAATGTGCATTGGCTCATGCTAATATCATGTTAAATGTTGTTTCCACATTTCAATGTCATGATAATAAATTTATATTATGAATTTATGTTCATATTTTTTTATGATCTATTGATATACATATTTATTTACATATAGTATATTCTTCATGTGAATAATTTTTTACTCTCTTAGTGGGATTCATATCTCACCCTTTTTTTAAGCATGTTCTAAGGTTATCTCTTGCAATGGTATGTATTATGGAATGTATGTGGTCATGGAAAATAAGTTTTTAAAAATGGTGTGTATTTCATGTTTTAGACATTTATGTAATGATATTATTCCGCAGAGACACTGAACACTAAATCTTCTATGTTGTATCAATTGGTGATTTTATGTAATAAATTATGTTTGTCCGTGAAATAAAGAGCATGTTTGTTATGAAAACTCTATGTAAATAAAAAGCACGCATACCACACAAACCAAGAAGAGAGTATTGAAGAAGCTATTGTAGTAATGTACAACAAGAATAGAAACATGACCACTAATATAATGGCAACTCCATGTCCCGACTAGAAAACAAGCGTACTGAATATGTTGTAGAATCTCTTAGATACACTTCGTCTCGTCTGATATCACAAGGAATCATCTGGTTTGGATCCTAAACATACTCCACCTAGGATTCCACAATAATTTAATTCAACTTCACTAGAAATGACATGTGTAGGAAAATATCATACATGAGATAGTAAAACAATGATCAGTGTGGGACCCTGTAAACCCAAAAGAAAAATACCACACAGAAAACACCCCAAAGAAGGATTAGTTACCTCAACATAGTTATATTTCGTCATCACATATAACAAAAAAATCGATGTATAGTCATAATGTATTCCAATACCCAACAAATCATCCACTACAAACCCTTTGGTTTCGATCATATAATGATATATTTTAGGAGATCACACTCCTCGAGAAATCTGATAGTAACGATGCAGAGAAAGACTACTATGTGAATCAAAGAGAACATATGGTATCGATATGTTAGGATGATTTCCTAAGATTTCTGGTCCCACTGATACATGATGTCTTGATATCACAACTATTCCTCTATCATAAGATACTTCAAAAGTCATTCTCATCAAGGAGGACTCACTCAAGGAGTCACCAAAACATCAGAGTCCATCACAAAGAGGTCCTGATTCTTTGGGGCCCAGCCAAAGAAAAAACATTGTGAACTACTCAATGTACACTAATTATGTCATAACACTGAAAATAATATACTACAAAAGGACTCATCGATGAAGATTGTCTGAGGTATATCGGGCCACTGAAGTCCTTTCATCTGTTAGTCCACAATGGTCTTCTTGGATTTCGATCCACTAAGGTTATTTTCTCCTACCAGTCTGATGAGGTCTGCTCGGCTACTGGGTCCCTAAGTTGTGACTATCTACAGGGCCACCAGCTTCCACTTTTATGATGGGCCACTAAGGTCTTCCCCACTACTGGGCCCCGTAGGTCCGTACATCCCTTCCTTCTTGTCATAGATAGCAGCAATATTTCTACTTGTACCATGTTTTATTTCAGGATAATCTACACCTCAAGACAATGGTCATAAATTGACCACAACAGAAACTCACATGGAATATTATTAAAGGAATTTCTCATCATGAGGTTCCCATCACCAAAAAAAACTCATCAATTATATGTATGGTTTGAATGTTCTATTCATTTTACTCAATAGAGGGAAGTTGGGTTCTAGGTCAGGCCAGACACGATCAGACCAACCAGACCCAATCTCGGGTTCACCAACAAGACCTGTGTCCACCGACTTAATTAGGGTCTTACCTGACCACGATCTAACATGTTTCATGTCCGACCCATTGGGTGGGCTGGTCTATTATACCTGGGATACAGTGTGGCTCAACTCATCCACATGTGTCATCGATGGTTGTTTCATGTGGCCCCAATCAACCACTTGCGATTCTTTATGCAGTCCCTGTCCACGGACACCACACACTATGACAAACATTTGTGTGACACATGTATCCTCCTACCATTTTCCTCCTCTTACGCCATGGGATGCCACTAGCATGCATTCCCTATCACACTATCACGACAATGAAGACCCGAACCTCTACCATCGCAGCCTCCTGGCATGAGTGTTGATTTCTATTGTGGTCCCCACTAAGATCGTGGATCACTGGCATTGTTGGTTTTCTTTATTTTCCTTCTCGAGTTATTGTGACGTAATCGATTGGGGAAATATCATGAATGGGAGACGAATAAATTCTCGTGAACGCTCAAAATGGGAGGAGCAGGACATGTTTGTTTTGGAATTAATATGCCCGCATTAGAGTTAATCAATGGATATTGAGAACCATTTGAAATCATTTTTTCAACATGTGTCCAATTTCTAATTGATTATAAACAAATCAAACACATCCCACCATAACCCACACAATCAATGAATCATTCCGAATTTCAAACTATTCATGTTCATAGTTGTGTTTTAATGAAATGGTGAAATTGAAATTGAATAAAATTAACGCCCTACATCTTGGTTATATCATTTGATTGAGAATATTATTGTTTCCCCATCGAAATTTATCATTCATCGATTATAAATACATTTTTGTTGTTGATTCATCATTTGTCTCCATTTTTCTCATTCAAATGGAAATAATCCAAAGGTTCAAAGAACTATGGGACCTCTTCCAATGATATCATATTTGGTTAATTCATTAAATGGAGAAAACACATTTTAGTTTTTCTATTACACTGATTCGCATTGTCATTACTCTGTTTCATTTTTGAAACCATGTTTCTATTCCGCTCAAGTTGAAAACTCATTTCATGTCCATGAAACAAAAATTTGAAATAATAAATAACATCCTCGAGTTTATTTTATTTTCATCCAGTAACATTATTTTAAAAATAACTAAAATATAAATTGTTCCATCGACCATCTCTGGTCAATTTTAGGTCCTGCATAAGGATAACATCTCATTATGAACTCAATGGTGGCCTCATATTTTAAATCTGAGATACTATTCGTGATATAAAAGGATCAAAAAATTAAATATTGTTTATTTAAATTCTATTATTTATGGTTAAATCCCAAAAACTAACATTCAATGTAGGCACATTGTAGCAGATGTTAGGTTCTGTCTACCACACCCCCACAAGTTCAATATTGGTCTCTTATTTTCAATATAATTTACCATTCGTGAGTTATAAGGACATGAAAAATAAAATAATATTATTTCATTATTTAATTTATGGTTATTCTGTTTTTGGTTTTTTTCACTGGTGACCCGCACAAATTAAAAAAAGTCCGACCAAGGGTAAATCCACTGCTCTGACCACAATAATCCCCCCATATTTTTGATCTGGGAACCTATTTAAGAGTTATTAAACATTTTTTGGAAGACCGCACATGCGTTCTATTTAAAAACATATAATTTTTATGGTTACTTACATAAACATTTGGCCATGTAATTTCACTTTGTCTTCACACATGGTCTTTTAAATTTCCCAATAATTATTTAAAAATATAACTGGGGAAATCTGGGCATTTGAATCACCCCCACCATAAGTCTTTATGTCCCTAAATTCTAAACCTTGGGATTCCCAAATAGATGAGGGTACAAGCACGAACATGAGCCCCATTCTCTCGCATTATTTTTGAAGATTCTTATACTAAATCCATATGAACACTAGAAGAGTTTATCACCTACAAAAGGTTATCTAATGTCAATCCACCATCTCCACTAGAAACTCCAATAATGTAACCATGTTGTCAACGAACATCTTACACTACCAAATGAAGTGTGATGGGCCTCATACGTATCTCCTCTACTAGGATATATGGAATGCATTGTTCACCCTCTCTAAATATGCTGGTAGATCCAAGGGTGTATCCACCACACCCACTCTATATAGTATCAGAAAATGTCCCATGAAACTTAGAGATAACCTTTTCTCCAATCCAAATTTATGTAACCCCCATCGAGGTGATACCCAATGGAATATATGGTATCATTTTTCAAAAACCATAGGTTTCCACCGTCTTCTAGAAAAAAGCTTCACATGGCCATGAAAAATCATCGCCCACTTCTAGTTGAACTATAGAAACTATTTAAATGTCTTCTGCAATCCATTCAATAACTATGATTCAAAAGGAGAATCATGATCTTAAATAATTTTCACAAAACATCACTAAGTCGAAATAACTCTAGCACATAGAAGAATATTTAAACCACTAATAAACATTTCTCCTGGGCACTTTGAAAGTGGTTTGACTTGCTGAGTCGGTCAATGATTACCCAGATGGTATTGTTCCTCTAGGCCTTACTTGGAAAACCCGTCACAATTTTCATCCAAATACTTTCCAATATCCTTCCTGGTACCCCTAGAATGACAAACAATAACCCAAAATATTTATTCATAAAAGTGCCTATATTTTATGTCAATTGTTAATTGAAGCATAAACATGTTCTTTCATCCTTGGGGTCCACCTTGACACCCACATGAATATCTTGATGCATCTCATTACCCTGTGCACACACTGCTACTATAGTGCATCATCTGAAAAGAACAACATTCTCACTTCATATTTAATGTCGATTAAGGATTTTCCCAATATGAAACTGAACATGTAACGATTCAAATCCCATTTCACTGTATTCTTCATCTGTGACCCATTTATGAGTTGAAGGGTAACATCCAATGAATTGATATAAACTCATATATCCCTAACTATTATGTATTACCACAATGTGGAAAAACACTAAGCTTCCCCACTCAGAAACATCTAGTTGGCTTCTTGCTGGGAAAAACTGCTTCTAGGTATCTCATCACTTAGTTCATTTCAACTCCATCCTTTGATATTCCCTATTCCATAATAATAAGACTTTCTGGATCCATTAATAAAACTTCAAAATGTTTTTGTTTAACTTGTGCTTCTGATGTTTGTCCAGGACCATGATTAATTTTCTCACATGATCCCACCTCATACATTGAGTAAATTATATTTAATTAACAAGGACCACGTGGGGCTTCGTATGGTGAAACATTGTGTCTTAATAACCCTACCTCTATAATTCCCCCATCTAAACCCATGTTTCAGGAAGCTCTTCTGGAGAAATCCAATATACTGATGAAAAAATTTGGCCACACTGGGTTGTAGACTATCACATAATTCTAACTCTTTATGGAGAGGTAATCCAACAACATCTTCTAATAAGATGACCTTGGATAGTTCCACCAAAAAAAAGTGAGGACTCATAACATCCACTGCATTGAGGGTCAGACTATCCCACTAGATAAAGATCGACTATACCCTCCTCTACCACAACCCTTCACAAGTTGCATGTTTTTCCCCATTGCCATTATATTATAAATAATGTACCATGACCACATACAAACCCCATAGTTTTTCCTAAAACAATCAATATTTGTATGAAATATCGAAATATTCTATATTGAAAATGATATCATAAGTCCTTGACACCACTACCAATTGATCTTGACTGAAACGTTCATCTTCATGAGTCAGGTAACACTATTGGAACCAGTGTGTGGTCATTGGGTCTCCTCAAGTAAGTGTATCTAATGTGGGGATCATGTCAGTGGTTCAACCAAAACCTCTATGTATGAAACATGACATGTGATCGGAATGGGAAATCAATAGTACATGTGTATACCAATACACTAGCTAAATTATAAAGGAACAAATCTTACCATGAATCATCCATGGAGTCCTATGGTTATATGCCTTCATATCCTACAATTTTCTCCACTCTTAACTTCTAGATCCCTGAATCTATTATGGACCACCTAGAAGTGGTGGTTATGACATGTCAAAATGCCATCCACCCTCTATTTCTTCCCCAAATATCATTCAATGTCCTCGGTTAGATGGATATATCGACTCTTAATACTACCTATCCCTTTGTCATTCATTAACCGCCTCTCTGACTACATGATGAACAGTTAGAAAATATCTCACATGATGCACCATTTAAATACAAGCATAGTTATGAAAACTATTCTAGGAACTATCTTCTAAGGTACAATAATGCCTTTTGTTCTATATCTTACATTGTGTGCCTATTATCAGTAGGTCCTCCTGACCCCATATATTGTGATAATGCACCGAAATATTCATGTGGAACATGTTTAAATCCTACTAATCATCACCAAGTGCCATATGATAAATCCATGACATTGTTTAGAATGTTACATCAACTTTAAGAACATGAGAAGCGTCTAATAGTTTATTATCAAAAGAAATTATCACCTACTGACCATCCGGAAGAAGAACTTCTTCGTGACTAGCACCCATTATGGAGGCCTTGTCAAGAATAAAGGCAAACTCTTGATCCTGCTATGGAAACCTCACTAGTCGGTGTTGAAAATATTTCCTAAAGAGAACATGACGTATCACAGTTAAACAAATAATACCTTGTTATCTTACTCAGTAAGGGAATGGAAAATAGAAATAATTACTATATGATGCATGTATTTTAATTTCCCTACAACCATTATTTTCCTGTACAGTGTTGGAGAACAGCTATCCAGATTCTTGGTGTATGGATATATTGGCTGTTGTGCCCACACTTGAGTCCATGGATTAAAAGGTGAAACCTATACAGTTAACACTATCACCCAAACCAATTTCACAAATTTGTAGTCCTATTGTAGAACTGACCCCCTCTAATAACACTGTTTCTTGACCCATCCCCCAATGGTCATGTCCTGACAACCCTAAGCCCACCTATGATAGGATTGTGGTTGGTGACTAGTGTCATGTATGCACAACACAGAAATGGGAGGCATTTTCCAAAGAACATGTACACACACATACACCAATATGAAAGCCACGTAGATGGATAGTAAAAACACTATGTAATGAAAAAATCATCCATACCACTATAACCCAACAAAAATGCATAAAACATGGTAATGCATTAACTAACTACAAAAAAAGAATACAAGACCACTAAAAGAAAGACAACAACAAGGCCCAACCCGTAGACAATTGTACTGAAGCAGCTATAGAAGCTCTCAGAAAAAAAACAGCTCATTTGATCTCATAAGGCACCATTTGGTCAGTGTCCTAGTCTTGCTCTGCCTATGACTCCCCAAAGGTATATGTCAACATTACAAGAAAAAAAGTGTAATAAAATCCAATAAAAGGGTGATTGATACAGAACTCATTAGGGGACCCTATGAACCAGAAATAAAAAGACCACAAAATTAAACACCATAATGAATGTACAGTCATCTCAACACATGTAGATTTCATCAACGCATATAAAAATAACATCTAGGTATACTCATAAAGGATTTCAAGACACAACGTCTAATCCACACCCAGCCATATGGTTATGTGCATTGAATGATTGATTTTGGAATATCCCACTCCTGGAGCTATCTAATAGTAACTAAGTAGATAATGCCTACAAAAATTATCTAAGAGAACATATGGTATCGATACATCATGATTTTTATAGGAGGTGTCTGGTCCGAATAATACACGATTTTCACTATTATAATCAATCCATTATATCAAGATTCTTTACAAGGCACACTTATCCTAAGAGACCTCACTCCTTGAGCCACGAATTCAATAGAGACCTTCACAAAAAGGTCCTTTTTAATTCTACCTCTCCCAAAAAACACATTGATAAATAACCAATGTGCAATGCCTCTATAATATCTTTGAAAATCAAATATTTATGAGGGCCCCATCTCGAATAAGTCATTGAGGTCTGTCGGGCCACTATGGTCCTCTCGTCTGTCGGGCCAATGATGTATGCTCAGATACTAGGCAATGAAGGTCCACTTGAATTTCAATAAAATGAGGTATGCACGTATAATGAGACATTGTTGTATTCTCTTATACTATTCCACTATGGTATACTCTTATGTTTTTCCACTGATTTCTACTTAGAAACTAGGCCATTGAGGTCCTCTTGTGACTTCATTCTCGTCATAGCTAGCTGTAGTGTTCCCACTCTTAGAGTACATGATTCCAAGAGAATATAATCATAAATCCATCTGTTATAACAAAACCTCAAATGGAAAGTTAATTAGATTTATTCAGAAGGAACTCTTTATAGAGAGAGTCCCAACACTGCAAATGGATCATCAATTAGACTTATGATTTGGTTGTTTTGTCAATTTTACTAAAAATGGGGTCTGTGGAGTCTTAGTCTTTTATACGCTAGTAATACTGACCAAAACCAACCCTATTTGAGGTCCAATGACATATCCTTGGTCTGAGGACATGACCGTGGTTTGACCCAAATCAGTCTATGTCCGACTCGGCCTATTGGGTGTGTTGGACCAATTCAGCCAGGATGCGGCGGACACCTCATCCCACTCGTGACAATCACTGAGGGTGACCAACACGTAATGATTTGTGGATCACCAAATCTTGACATGATTCTGCAGTTCATAGACAATGTCGTTTATCCATCACATGTGGCCTTTATCGTGGGACTCATTCAGTGGTGGGCCGCCATGCCCATTGAGTCCCAGCCTTCTATCGCATGCCTCCTCCACCATCCCAGCACAACTCCTGCATTTTAGTCCACGACAACGGATACATGACCATCATCCATTTTGGACTCCTTCTGATTCCATTATTTTTTGTCGAAGAGGTCCCTATCTAGACCGGGGGTCAATGGCACCATTGGGGTTTTGGTTTTTCCAATTGGGGTTGTTGTAGGGAAGAAGATCAAGGAAATTTAATTAATGGAAGAGGAAGATATATTCATGAACACCTGTGGAGGGAGAACAACAAACATTCCCTTTCAGACCTAAATCACCCAAGTTAATGTTTTATAATATCAAAAAAGAAACAATTCAAAAAATTTGTTCAACATTGATAAATTTCCCCAATGATTACCCCAATATCAAACATTCCCACAATAGCATGATCGATCTGTGAATAATTTTTTCATAAAAATATTCTTGTAGTTTGTAGAAATTAAACGAAACAGAGAAATATAAATTGAATCTGATAGAAACCTTGCATCGAGGTGTGATCGCTCAATGGGGATAATCAAAGTTGCACCGACTTCAACCATTAATCTTTGATCCTAAACCAATCATCTTTAGTGATTAACCATTCATCCCCATTTTCCTCATTCTAAAGGGAATCCTCTAATGGGTTAGATAAATCCATGATCTCTAACAGTTATCTTGTATTCAGTTAATTCATTAATTATATGAAACAATTTTCATCATTTCTGTTACACAAAGTCACATCATCATTAAGTTGTTTCATTTATGAATCATCAAATATAGATTTCTTGTGTTTCAACGTCGTTACATTGTAGAAAAACAAAAATTTGAATAAAATAAAATCCTCATGTATATTTTATTTTTTCCATGTAATGTTATATTATAATTTCAAATATAATATAATTTTTTCATTTGACCCACGCTTGTCATGGTTATATCATTTTAATGGATAGTATCTCATTATGAACAAAATAGTGGTCTCAGAAATTTAACCTGAGTAACTGTATGTGAGTTATGAGGAATAAAAAATTAAAAAAAATAATATATATTATTTTATTTACAATTACATCCCAAAAACAATCATTCAAAAAAATCTTCTGCCAACTAATGTTTGGATACACCTAAAGAAAGAATGCCATCATGATCTCAATGGTGGTACTTGATTTTTAATTCTAATTATATCTCATGAATTATAAGTACTTGGAAATAATATAATCATGTATTATAATTTTATTTATTGTTAATATATTTCTAGTTAGCCTCATTAGAGTCCCACTCAGATAAATCATATGTAACTCCTAGGGTAATCCCAGAGATTTGAAAGCAATTGTGTCCTTATATTTATGATTTGCAAACCTGTTTTAGTGTTATTTCACATATTTAAGAAAATCACTCATTCTCAATATTTAAAAAAATATTTTTAGATGGATCAACGAAGGGATTATAGGACCTGGAATTTCATTACATCTTATAGGGTGGTCTTATAATTTTCCTAATTCATTTAAAAAATTGAACAAGAAAATATAATCTGTTAAAAAGAACCAATTGGATATAAAAAGAAATATTATTATTTTTATGATTCCGAATGAGTTATGTCTTAATAAAAAAATTTATTTCATTTATTTAATTGTTTTAATGGAATACATATTCTATTTATTAAGAAAAAAAGTTTTATTTTTCAATAATTTTTGTTTCACATAATATTAGAAAAACTATATTTTATAGATAGTAAAATATTTTTATAACGTAAATTTTGACGTCTTCTAATGAAAAACTAATATTAAATCAATATTTTAGCACATTTATTATTTTAAAATTTTTAAATATACATAATATTTAAAATAGATACATATTAAAAAAGTTATTGTGATTTTTTGATGTTTCTCTGAGACATTTCAATTTTTAATGTATAATTAAAAAATAGAATTTCACTTCAAAACATGTTTTTCATCTAAATAAATAATAATGTTGAATTATATTTGAAATTTTTTTCATGTTTTAATAAGATAATATATTTATCGATTAATTAAATATATGTATTTATAATCAATTATATGTTGAAATTTATTATTAAAATTGAGAATATATTTGTACTTTTATACTTTAAAATTACCTATTGTCATCTATCCAATTGGATAAATTTTAAATTAATTTCAACCACTTATATGATTGGATTTGGGAAAAATGGAATCCATATTTTCAATATATATAATTTATAACGTTTAATAATACCTATATTTAATTTTTACAAAAGAAACTATTAATGAATGTAATTAAAATTAATTACTATTATTAATGTAAAATTTATCATAATAAATGAGTAAACCTTTAACGTAGGAGCCCAAATGAAAAATAATGTTGTAGAAAAAACCATTTTCATGATAGAATTTGGACATAATCCTTCCATTTTTTGTTTTTTGGTTTTATTGAATTTTTAGAAATGAAAAATTTCTACACCTAACATGTTTCCAAAAGATACGATTGAGGCCATTTTATTCTCCATAAAGGCCACCAAATATACCCTTTCCTTACACGTCTCGAACATAATAGCCTCAAAAAATAGTGCCAAATATCTTCCCAACGTCACTCTACTTGATCTTTAAGCCACTTTTTGGTCACTAATTTTTTCCAATGAATCCTTTTGGTTCGTCCCAAAGGAGTTACCCTATTAGGATAAAATATTGCCTCTGAAGGCTTTTAATTTTTTTCCATTCTCCACTTCCTCTACTCTTTTAAATCCAATAAATAATAACAACACAAGTATACAAAATTTAATAATATTTTTTATTATAATGATTTTCTATACACATACACACACTCCCATGTAATGGGAAAATAGCATATTGTTTTTATGTATAGTGAACTATTGGATCATCAAAAAAATATTGTTCATTTTTCTTTTAACACCTTTCATAATGTCCATTACAATAGAAACTATGTTTATATATGTTATATATAATATTTATAATTTATGTATACATATGTAATTTTTTTTATAATATACGTTTATTCTTTACATATTTTGTAAATAAGATAACTTAATTTGAGGAAGTGTGGACTACCACACCCTCAAAGCCATATGACCCATTCATGGAATAATTGGAACATGTAATGGAATGTTTAAATAAAAACATGATAGATATACCACATATATATTATAATAGAGTTATAATATACATATGTATAAATTATCTTTCATTCTTTTAATACAACAATGACATTAAAGTTGTGTTCTTATATATGTATGGCCTACTGTGTCCATGAATGGTGCACATCATTTTTATTCAAAAAAATTATAAAAAATTATAAATAAATAAATATATTATATATATGATTTTAACTTCATTGTATATATTCTATTGATTATTAAACCACGAAATCTTCTATAATATCAATGAATAAAAAGTTAAACATACTCGAAAAACTAGTCAATTAACACTCAATATAGCTTAAATAATTAATAGTTAATAACTATATGGTAATTAAATATTATAAGATGATAACATTTTCTACAATAAATATTATGTGGTTTTATTTTTAGAAACTGACATGTTTAAAATCCTTATATAGTAGGTTAAAGGATTTTCACCTAAAAGGAAGCACATCGTAAGAAAATAAATGAATGGGAAACAAAATAATAAATGATTGTGTAAGATATTTCGTACAATTGTATTTCCCATGAATCTGATGGAAAGTGAAAAAAATGGCCAATGAGGGAGTGATTTGGAGCCCATTATTGAATAAGGGGAGAGTGCCATGGAAGAAGTAGGTCCTATATATAGATGAGAAGAATAAATTTTAAGGAAGGTGTTTAAACATTTAGATCCTTAAGGGTAGATTGTTAATTTCACCCTTAGTACTGGGCCACACAGTTTGGATACATGGTATAACAAAACTATGAGCCAACAAGGTGGAACCCCCTACTTAAGAGAAAAACATGAATGGTTTGTGCTGCACTCATACCTTATAATAGTTCTAACCATTTGATGAATAGTGTGATATTACTTTCTATTTGGATCTAGACATGAGGATTTTGCACATGTTTTGGTAAAAACATGAGCATGCCATGACCTTCAGAACTACTCCCTAGAATAACCCTATTGGTGTGATACTAGGTGCTATAGTGTTTCAGAAAACCTATATTCCTTGTTTAGAGTACCTGAACATGGTATTTCTAGGGTCCAAAATGCCAAAAACTAATTGAGACTCCACCGGGACCCTCAGGACATAATGTAAATCAAATTAAAACACATTGAAGTGTTAAAAAACTCATAATTACATTTTTTCTAAACATTTAAAAGAGAAACCCATCTTGTAAATGTAAAAAATAATCAAATTCATTGGGATTTGAATCTAATTAAAAACATGAGACATTATGTAATTGGCTACCAATGGAAAAATATTCTACCTTGTTAGATTAATTTTTCATATATACCATTTATAGATGATCTATGTTATATATAAAATTTATTTAGAGATATAAATGGAATTGGATTTAATATGAAAGTGAATTTCTATATAGATCAGGATCGACGAAGAAGAATTTTTTTTATTTGGGAAATTAATATTAATACCATTAAATATAGAGACACTGATGAATTTATTGATTTGTTCTAATATCATGTCATTCTTCCTCTCAAATTGTAAAAATAATGTATAAATATTAATGGGGGATTTGATGATCATATAATATAATGATGAAAAATATTTAATATTCATAATTGTTTATAGAATGATTAAAAGTGAACATATAGGTGAATTGTTCATGGTAATAAAGTATACATTACCCTAATAATCATATAAATTTCGTAATATCAATACAGATTGTTTTTTGGATAATCAAATGATATTAAAATGATATAATTCTATATGTGTTGTCTTAGATGATCATATAAAATAAAAATTACCTCATTGATATTTTATTAAACTTATTAATAAATCATCAAGAATGAAATGTACATTAGAGGAGTGGTCAGTCTATATGGAATTTCACTATTTATGGTATTATATCATGATCATAGATTGAACAAAAATGTATTTTAAAAGTATTCAATATTCTAGGGAAACAATTTTGAACATTTTTTAGATTAAAAAAAATAATAAATCAATATAATAAATATAAAATCTAAAATCATAAATATTTTTATAGAATAATATATGGACACAACCAATGTTAGACATCAATATTTTTCACTATCGAGTAATAAAATAATACAATTCACTAAACTATTAATATCGATCAATATGAATCAATATTTAGAATTAAATATATAAATTAGATATATTATGTTATATAATGATATTATATTATGTTGAAACATGAATTTGTTGATGAAATAGATAAAAATTTCATAGGCTAACACTTATGAGAAACAAATAATCAACTGAAGAGTTATAGCCAAAATCATTATAATGACATAGTTTTTTATGTTATATATAACTTATTATTTTTTATATCAATGTGGATTATTATTATAATGTTTTTTATGAAGATAAATCTATGTACACGATAAATTATACCCCTATACAATTTTAACTGAATCAATATTGTATCCTATCGACTCACACTCTAACTAATCCAATCCCATGTGGGTGATGTGTTCTACATTCCCCTTTTAAGAGTACATGATTGTTTGAAAATATTTATTTTCAAATAAATTTAATCATATATGTATTTAGAATTATCTATATATCTTATTTATCATCTATTAAAAACAACACAGTGTTATGATTTACCTTCATGAAATAATGGGTTAATATATATAACAAAGAACAAAGTGTTTTAACAGAACCATGATAAATTATAAATATTTATTCATGAAAAATATAACATAGAAATTAAAAATAAACATATAAATAATAATAAATATTTATTAAATACAATTTATAATATTTTTATATAATGAAAAATTATCGAAATAAATTACATAACATTCGTTGTCATTATATGTGTTGAGAAAAGTATTTAATCAAAAAAATAATTCAATGTATTTTTATGGTAATTAATAAAATTTATTATTTAATATTATATAAAAGTAATTTGGTAAAATAAATTAAATTTATTAAATCATTATTTCATAATTATCTAATAATTAATTTATGGTTTTGTTCTATAAAGATTCACTTTTAAAAAAAAATATCACTGACTTTTAATTAAAAAATATCATTTTGATTAAATTATTACTATAGTTAAATTACATTTTAATTTTTTTTAAATAATATCACATAAATTATATACATTTTATTTTATAATTATAAAATTTTAATCAATAATATATTTAATTTCTATTTGAAAATATTTTAATGTATTGAATATCTTCCTTTTAAAACACTGATTTCATTCACATCATCGAGATTAATTTTAAATTAAATTATTTCGGTTATATGAATGAAATTGAAAAAATATTAAATATTAATAGTCATAATAACATATAATATCTCATGTGATAAACATTATTTTTAAATAAATTGAATAGAAATTATATTGAATATTATTTACCTTGGTTAAGTTTAAAATTGTTGTACCTTGGGGGACAAAGTAAAATTATTATTGATATAATGTCTAAAAATATTGACTAAAATATATTTTCCAACCATATTAAGTCCATATAATGTATAAGGATCTAATTTCACTAATATGTGCACATTCAAGAATGTGAAAATTGTGGGAATACGTTATCTTTTTAAAAAACAACAACTGTTCCACACACATCTGTTTTAAAATGCCACAAACTCTCCTCTATTATTCAGACCTTCAAAACTATTTTTTTATGAAAATAATAAAAAAAAAATTCCTTCTCCCAAAATAAAATCATTCTTTTTTATTGAGAATAATCATAGTATTTATTTTTTTAAATGCTTTCGATAATACATTAAGAAGAGGAAACGTTCATCAATTAGGGTTTTTTGATATATTTATTTCCTAACATACTTCAATAATTATTGTTACATGTTGATATAATATCATCAATGTCTTATATTTATATTTATTTTTTCATTTATTTCATTCCCTATAACCATTTCTTCTTCAACTAAATGGTTTAAGAAATCATTAGGTGGTATGATAAACTTCCTCCACCGTGATTGATGTCATTGTTTTTTCATTAACCACGTAAAAATTTATAGAAATAATGATGGATTTATTATTTAAATATTATATTTATAAAATTATAATAAATTATTAATTATTATATCACACATTCCTTCAATCTCTCCATTTTCTAGGAATATTATAATGTCACTCATCTATTTGAAGTACAACCACATCTCGATGTGATGTGATTTATTCATGCTCTACAAGAAAAAGTAAAATACTTTGGTCGATGGAAATATTATGAATATTATGAAATTTAAATTATTTTTTAATGTTATTATATCATTCTACATTATTCATGTCAATCCGAGAATAAAATTGAATCAAAATTACTGAGTAAGTATAAAAAAATCAACGTTTATATTACCTAGAACATGACATTAATGTTGATTTTTTAATAAATATGTAATTAAAGGTCATAATAAATCATGTATGATATGATATATATTACTATATGTCATTAATTTATGAATATGAAGATTATATTTAGAATAATTGTTATGTAAAGGTGTTCATCAAATTTCATGACTTTATGTATGTGATTTATGTCATAGTTTTTATATCTATAAGACATATCATATGCACTTGCTGTAAATTTTATATGTTTTATAATATAAAACTAAATGTATTTTCTGTTTATTATATACATAATTATTTGTATTTACATTTTTATTTTTTTATCCCTTTATGTTGGTGATGATGGTTTAAAACATATACACTTTTTAAGGGATATATATTTTCTATTTTATTTATTAGAGATATAAAATAATTCCCAGAGGATTATTTGATGTGGTGTATTTTACTACCCATTGACAAGTTTTGTCATTAACATACTAATTTTAATGAAATTTAATGATTCATTACATTTCATTATATATGGGGTGTTACGATTCAATCGTTTAACAAATCGATAATGGATTGTCGTCTCCATTTAAGTTCCTTGAGACATATGTTATTTTATAAAAATAAATTTCTTATAATGACTATATACAGTACCATAGACATGTAATATCATTAATTATTGAATACTAATGATAGTTTAATTTCTATTTAATTTTATTCTAACATGGGTATTTTTATTCAATGTTACCAATATCAAGAAGAATTTATGTTACAATCTCATAATTTTTCAGGATTTTTTATTATCATGTTTTTTAATGATAATATATAATGATCCATCCCTCAATAAAGTCAATAAATTTATTCTCATATGGATACCCATGATATTATGAGTACCATTTAACAATCATATATATTTTAAAAAATTGAGAGAATTTTTTTATTATAATTTTTCATTATCTATCTCATCGGTCAAAAATAATTTTTCTTAAAAACTATTTCCTCAAATAAAATTTATAGAAAATCATTAATTTTATCACATCACATTCAATAAAACATTGCCCATGATTTAGTATTTAACTTTTTTTAAAATTATATTACTGTCGTTTTCTGAAAAATTTCCATTTTTGTTTTAATATAAATTGTTATGGAAACATTATTTAAACAAATTCGAAAATAATTATACACATAATCATGATGTTTGAAAATTTTATTTCATAATTATAAATGATAATTTAATTATGAAATTTTTTTGATTAGTTTTAATGAGTCCTTTATAATAATTCATTGCTTATTTATTATAAATTTATTGAATAAAAATATTTATTTTTAAAATTTATTTTCATCAAAAAATTATTTTCGACATGTAATAATTTTAATTATTGATCAAAATCATTCCCCATATACAATGATGTACCATGATGTCATCATCGAACAACAAGGGATATATTCTAAGGAAACCATTTGGGTTCTTTTCCAAAGTGGTTTATGTTAACTATGTAATGGTTTATATGAAACCGATTTCTTTTCCCAGGTTATTCCATTACAATAGTTTTATGAAACCCTCTTTATTTCCATGGTTTATGCTATGATTATATGATCCATTGATTTTTAAACCTATCACTTTTCTTTAGATTATGGTATGGGTAAATGGTTATCGAAGTCATTTTATTAAATAATAATGAAATGAATAATTCTTTATAGTCTTGTATTACAAATAAGTATGATATAAATTATGTGATTGTTGAAAGTATATTTAACACTAATGTAATTGGAAATTATATATTTATCTTTCTATGGACAAGACTGTAAAGGTGAGTGAAACCAATTTATTAATTAACTATTCCACGACGATGGGTTGAATGGTGCACCTTGACAAAAATAATTGATTGGCGGGTGGGTGAATCCATTAAACTTGATAGCCTTGTATAAGATCCTTGAATAATATGGAAATTATTTTCTATTTTTATATTTATGAAACTAATCTATTTGATATATCAGTTCCACTATCTCATGGATAATGTTCTATATTTCCCTTTGAATTCATGTTAAAATAACTACCAATATATATTACATAACTCAATATTATGTTCTTTGATGTAAAGGTTTTAGATTTTATATTCTTTGATCATGTAATCACATACTTATGTTTATGTGATTCTTATGTATCACCCCCGATGACCTTTACTAAGAACCTGATATCACCCATTATTATGTTTCCATTATAGAAGTTATGAAATAATATATTACATATGTAATTTCTAATAAAGTATTTCATTATTAATATCACAGTTAATGATATTTTTGTTCACATAAGGAATTAAAACCTCTTTTTCAATGTTTCGATATTAACTAAACTATAATTTTCCTCATGTATGTGTTTTCATAATGAAATTAATATACTTTTAAAAATAATTATGTGTATAAATATATATATATATATATTATTATGAGGAATATTAATGTTTTATCATATGATATTTTTAGATACAATTATGAAACTATGATGAGATAACACAAGTAAGACCCCAAATGACATTTCTTATGATAAGTTTATGTATGAGTAAAAATATAGGAACATTTCATGAAACCTTCATAAATGATAAAGATAGTTCATAATAAGAAAAATCATCTCTCCCAAGATACTACTCATTTATGTTGATCTCTAAAATAGGTATATAGTTTTAACAACACCAAAAAAGGTCACATTGGGAATGAAGAAATTGTCAACTCTTGAACAATAATGTGCCTTGTGACGCACTTTGTCTCACACCCCTATGGATATTACTTGGAAATTCACGAAAACCATATAAACCATCATCAATGAATAAAATATATTTTGAACACAAATAACCTTGGATTAACATAAGGTTTCATATATTAAATAATATTTCAAAATTTATACATCCTATTAATTATTTTACATGATTATGTGGTTTTCCACTATTACTAATATTTATCACTCTATGATATTTATTTTAAATTATATATAATGAAATATTATATTTTCAATTTAATATAATATATAATTAGTTAAATTTTATATCTTTTAATCCATACTAGTTTTTTAATCAATTTAATATTGAATTCTATAATTAGATCATTAAATTATTTTGTAAATAATTTCATTAAAAATAACCTTTCTCAATGACTCAAGAAGACTAATTTTAAATTTACCATTTTAAATTATGTGAATGGAATATAGAAAAATGGATTAAATAGGTATATTTATATTAATTTATATTAGATACAAGTTATTAAATTCTTTTTATCCAAAATAAATAGTAAAAACGTAGTTATTATTTACCTTTGTGAAGGTGAAAATTTGTTTTATAGTGTGTTATACTAAACATATAAATATTTAAATGTCATAAAAAATTTTATAAAAAAATGTATATAGAAATAGTTTGATCATATCAGGTCTAAAGGTTCAAATTTGTTTCATTTTGATCACTTGTGGCCAATTTGAAATGTTCGTACACTTTTTTTTCAAAAAATCACTTGACTGTAACTCAACTTTCTTATAAAAGGGCACCCATTTATTGCCAAATTCACATGAAAAAACTATTTTGGGTCAACAAAAACATACAAATATCACGTCCCTACTATTCTAATCCAATACCAAAACTATATTTTTTACCAAAAAGAACTCAATAATGGGTTTTGGTGAAAACCAAAATACCATACCTGAAAAATTTGTTACATTCATCAATGAGCCTTTTTGTTTTATTTATTCCTCAAACACATTAAATTATTATTTCCCTTGGATTATACAATATCCCAAATATATAAATTAAATAAAAAATGTTGTTACTTTATGTGAATTACCTATGACCGTCTCATATTCCCTCAAATTGGTTTCGAAATCATCATTAGTGTGTACGGAGGATTGCCGCCTCATGAACCCCTGTCATTCAATTTTTTATTAACACATATAAAGTTTGTATATAAATTTTTATTTATTTTTTTATATTTTTTATTTATGATATTGAAATAATGTTATAATTATTATTTCTCACCTACCTTCATAAACTCCATTTATGGGAATACGGTTATGTTGTATGTGTCTACAATAGACTTCCCACTCATTAGATGATTTGGTTCATTCTATCTTCTCATTGATTATGATAATGACATTTTTAATGATAATATGTGATATATATGACATAAAATCGAATATTTTATTATTATATAACATTTAATTCTCTTTATATTAATATTACAGTTATATTAAATCACAATGAAGCGTACTAATATCCAACGTTATCCATGAACATATATTTCATTTTCAATCACTAAATTTTATTGAATATCCATAATACATATATATGTAATATATATTATATTTATATGATGGTTAAAATTCATTACATTATGAATCCATTATCTTGTTACGTGGATAAAAAATAATTATTCAATATTTACAAGAAAAACAAATAATAAATTACATAAATTATAAATTTAATAGGAAATTGTTAATACATATGTAAGAAATTATCATATTAAAATTATATTGGGTATGATATATATATATATATATAATATTATATTAATATTTTAACAAAAACATATATTTATAATAACTGATACATTGAAATTTTCAAAATATTTCAGGACATAAGGTATTGTATATTAACCAAACATTTCACTTTTATGACACATAGTCCATATACAATAGTTATTTTATTTAAGGGGTTGATATAATACCAATGAATTTCTTTTATGGTGATTATCATTAAAATTATTTGGCTTTACCTATCAATTTTATGATCAATATTTCATTTATTTTAGCTTTCAAAATTTACCAAATTTTAATGGGATTTGTAATCTATCTCTTATTTTTGGGATAAATATGAAATTTCACTACTCATTTCATTTGGATGGTAATTAGAGAGTCCCGATAATATTTTATATCACTAACATTCTTATTTTAATTAAATTTAATATTTCATGGGATATTATATTTTATTGGGGAATACAATTCAAAAGGTTACCAAAGAGAAATTGTAATTTGTTCTCAATATCATTTATTTGTTGTATATGATAAAATATGAATATATCATCTTTTAAAATGTGTATATAAAAATCCTATGTCAATAAATATTAATAAATTATTTATTCTGCTATTATTTTATGTTTTATTTCTTTTTATTCCTTTATGGAGTTTTGATTTGTAAAGACAATTGTTGTAATGATTTTATGTGACAATCCCACCGTTGGATAGAATTTTTATGACTATATTTCATATGATAAAATCATAGGATCCATATATCACGAAAAATGATTTTTTGTTTCTCTGACAATTATTCATGATATTATTTGTACCCCTTTTTCAGCGCTTTAGTAATTAAAATATTTTTATATTTTTTTATGAAATTCATACACACCTTATCTCCCGATCTAAAATATAATTTTATATAAAACCATAATATACAATAATGTCTACAAAATGAACCACTATTCTAATATATATTTTGAAATTCACTTTTACCCTTCATTAAAATAAATCTATGGAATCTTCATGTCATTTAAAAAAAATTAATTTTAGATTTTATTGAAAATAGGAAATGAATTTTGTTTTAACATGTACTAAATCATCAAAATATGTTTCAATCATAAAAAAATAATTTCATTGAACCTTCCATTATAATTTTTTAAGGAAATTTTAAAATAATTATTTTCAAAAGGCATTATTCTTTTAAATAAATTATGGTAGAAATGATTTTCTCCACATGAAATATTTTGAATAATTTTTTAGTTTACATTCATTATATTTCAATGTTATATTCCATGGGTTAAAATATTTCACAAGTATTATGATACCTTATTTAGTTCCATGGTTTACACTACGATGAAATTATGACATAGTTATGAATATTATCTATATTATACAGTTTATGATATGATAAATTGGTTATGAAACTTAATTTATTTTATGGGTATTGATATAACAAATTTTTTTCCATTTTGTTTCAAATATATGTATTATAATTTTATTAATGAAAAGGGAATCCCCAAGAGTGGCATTTTTGAACCCTCTACACTCAAGAACCCCCTTCCCACGGAGAGGTCATCCGGAGAAGCCCCAGTAGGGAAGGAGCCATTGCAGGCTAAGATGAAAGAGTATCCCATGGGGTAACAACTTGATATGAGATGGTTCGATACAGTAATCTGTCATCCAGGTGAAGTGCGCATCCCACTGGGTAATACATATATGTATTATATTAACTATTTAATGTGTGATAATAATCTTTATCTTATGAATCAGGTAATGATTTATATATCATTATATATAAAATAATGGAATGGGAAGTCATCCATATTCAATATGATACATTCATTCATATGATGGTCTTGAGAGTGATCCTTGTCTACCATGAAGGTATTGTGAGAGAACCAAATTATATTAAGTTCTCAACAAAATTGTTCATATTATGTTTATGTGTCTCCCTTTTTATCATTTATAATGAATCTAAACTCATAATTTCATAGGCTTCCCTTTTTGAGGTTATGATGAAATTCGTAAACAATTATATGTTTAAGAAGGGTTCTAGAAATTTAAATTAGATTGGGATATTATTTACCTTACTAGTAGACAATATTTTATTATTTCTTAGTTTCCAACGAGAAAATAGTAACACTCATACATATTGTGTTTGTTTTATGTAATTAATATTATTAAAAATTATTTAATGCATATTTATGATAATACATGTTCTATATATCCAACATGAATAATTACATACTGAATCAATCACATGTACAATTCAAAATGTGGGAAAATAAGAGACTGATATTTCTTCTGAGGATCTATTTATTATGATCATGTATCTTTGAGAAAATGATCTATAATAATGAATCTCATCATGTTGAATTAATTTGTTCGATCTATAAAAACGAGGATGAAACCTGGAAACTTAAGGACAAAATTAAATAAATAACCCATAATTTTTAGTATAGTGTATAAAACATTACATATGGATTTATTTTTATAATATTGGACATATTCAAGAAATAAATACCTCAAATATATAATTTTTGATTTGAAAAAAAATTGGTTAAAAATTATTATAATTTAATATTAAACACATGGACAACATTATAAAAAATATATTATTACAATAATTTAAAAATTATATTTCAGGGATAAATATAAAAAATAAAATTGATAATAAAAAATATGATAACAAACCCATAAAAATATTACAACATAAATAAGATATTTGGATCAATCTGGCCCCTAAGAATAATCATCTCCATGAAAAAAAATGTAACATAGAAACAAAAAATTATTAATTTAATTGATATATTGAATGAAAAAATATTGGGATGTATTATTCATGTGATCGATTTTAATTAATGTATATAAATTTTAAATATTACCATTGGTCTTTATGAATAATGAATATTATGACAACATATAATTTCTGTGTAATTATGTGACATATATAATTATTGTATGTTGATGATATTTATTAGATATAATTGATATAGATGGTTGAAATAATGTTCAAAAATAATAGATTTATCTATTATGAATAAAAATTATTAGAAATTAGGATGGATATATAATTTATAGAGTATAGACATGACCAATACTATATATAACATCGACAATTGATCATAGAGTGAAATATTTTATTGGTGAAGATCATTGTAGTTGAAATCACAATCTCATCAATATTTACTATACATCCCCCAGAATGCTCTAAAATTCCACAGACTATAATAATAACTTATTCTAGTGAAATAATGTGTTATGTATTTAGGGAAGGAAATATTAATGTAAATATTATTAAGGAGATGAATATTTTTTTACACTCATGCATTATTTTTTCAAATTTGTAGATGAAATATATTTCATCGAGAAATTAGTTCTGAATAATTGTGAAAATTAGCTTTCTGGGTAAATTTTTAGAAATTAATTCTTGGTTATTATTAAATGATAAATATAAATTATAATTAAAATATTAAATATGATATCATAAATATTTTATACAATGAAATAATAATTTTAACGTGATAAATTATATATATGAATGAATTTCATTGAAATATATTTTTAGGATAAATAATAAAATATAAAAGAAATTATTATTTACATTAATTTTTTGTTGAAAAATAATATTTAAATATGTATAAAAATTTAAATAATTTAATGCTTTCATATTTAATTTTTATAAATGTTATATATTCAAATTTTTTTAAACAAATGTTCATTTCAGTAAATAATTGTTTTAAATAAAAATTTAAAATAACATATTGTGATGTTTATTTATATATAAATGATTTAATTTTTAGAAACATCATATAGAAATCTGGTTAGGGTATTATTGTTTTACATTTAGTAAAATATACAACACCTATATGAATAGTAATGTAACATATAAGTAATATATTTTTTAATTACAAATATGAATGAATTATTAAGGGTTCTAGACTCTAAATGAATATTTTATTTTGTCCTTTACTATTTATCCATATATTTTTGACTATATGATCTAATATTGGGTCATATTTCTAGGATGTAATAATTCATTCATAAACACTCCACTCCCCCATATAAATAATACCGTTAATAAATAATTTTTTCTAGAAATTATATGCTTGTTACACCAATGATACTAAAAAAATTCTATTAAACCAACTTCTAATTTCATATATGTTCTAGTCATCCCAACAGTTTAATATGATATTCCATAAGGTGCGATTTAATGTAGGATACACATTGATTTTGTATTTTTTTATAACCGAGTTCACTTGAGTTTTCATGTTAGTATATATCCTAAAAATAATTTACCCTATAACCATATAATGAAATCTAATTCATTTGAATAATAAAAGGTTATTATATAAATATAAAATCAATTATCCAATTTTCTGGATTCCATGAATAATAAAATGAAATCATGGCCCCAATTTTGGTTGATTAACCGCCTCTCTAAAATAATCGTCTCATTATATACAACAACCATAAAATAACACATTTATAAAATTATAAGATTCATAAAAATGATATATATGAAATGAGAAAGACTCTATGAAAAAAATTCATTATTATTTATTATGATATTTCAAATAAATGTTCATTATAAATGAAACATCCTTAAAATATCATACATAAAAAAATTCATAAAGATATTCTATTATTGAAACTTATTGGATTTTATAAATTTTATTATACTGTATTTTTAAATAACAATAAAATATATAATATTGTTGATTATGTATTTATTTAGTTAAAACACTGACCAAATGGAATACACAAATGATGTTTTGGATAGGATGAACAAAATACCTCATGTGGGATTTGTGAAGAAAATTACATATAGTATCAAAAAGTTAAATAAAAATAAAGGAACACAAATAAATTGAATATACAAGATTTTTTTTTAAATTTTATTTATAAATACTTGTTTATTAGATTTTTACATCATGTACCATGTGATTCAACACCCATGGTAAATAATGTTCCAAAAAATTATTTATACTTTTGGGCTACAAATCATCTTATTTAATACCTATATGTCCCAGTAAAAATATTATCATTTATTTGTTCAATATTATTTATTTATTTCCATTTCTCATGTTACTAGTTTACATTACCATTATTTGATGGGAACATAATTTATTTTGGGTTTAATTTGAAATATTCATTAAATGTAACTATATTTTTCAAAAAATTCATGTTCGTTACTATTTTTCAGGGAAATGAATTTTAATATTGTTTGCATCAAATACTTTCATAATATGATGACGAATTCATGATAAAAACGGTTTATTTAGTTAAAAGATAAAAACTATTTTATCACTTTATATACCGGTACATTGACCATTATATTAAATATTGGTTTTTTGGTGACTTTATATTATTAATTTTCAAGGTATTTATTTGAATTAGTATTCATCGGGAATCAAATTTTATGATATATGATTCATATTTCAAATATAAATGTCAAAAATATATATCATCTTCCATTAATGGGCATTTTGGTGTAACATAATTGTAATCTATTTTATATAAAATGTCCCATTTCATTCTAATGGGATTTGATATAATTATTCCTTATATATTATTTTTTTATATTTAACACATATAAATATACATTTAAAGAATCATATGTGTTTTTTTGGTATTAAATATCTCACCAAAACAAGTTGTTAATTTTTTATTCCATAATATACCATTTATAGTTCATGATAAATTAACCAAGCAGACAACGTTTTTTTGTCTTATGTGTAATTCATGAAATATTATTTTGATGTAATTTTTCATATTGATTTAAAATATTTTTCATTTTATGTTCATATGATATCATTTCCATAATTTCATTATCCAATTATTATAATATTTATTACTTTGATATCATGATATGATTATTTTATGATATGTAATACTTCACAATTAGTCACTATTTTCATTACCCCAATAAAAGAATTTATATAACACCAATTTTCAATATGTATTGTTTTTTTTGGAAATCAACTATATAAAAATATTATGAAATAAATTTATGAAATATTTATGAATTCAAAATAATAGTTTTTTTTCATATTATTATATGGATATTTTTAAAATAATATTCCAATGAGACTAGCATTAAAGATTTATATATTTTGTATTAGTAATGGTTTTAATAAAAATCAATTAATATTAATTTAAAAAAATGGGATTCTATTTGTGTGGTCCATTTTATGTTAGAGAGATGAAAATCAATGTGTGCTATTAAACCATCAACCACACTAGCATAGAAATGGGAGACTGCCACTATATGCATTGTCATAGGTTTTTAAAATATATATAACGGAATGTATTACATACAGTTTATTGGGTAATAACTCCAAAAATATCTCTCACTTTATTTATATTCATTAATACGTTTCACTAAGAATGATTTCCATTCTATATAAAAATGATGTTGTCTGACTATAAGAGTAACATCGTTTGATCCTAACATATTGATATCCAATGTTCAAATATTTTATTTTTTGGGGTCTCTAATATTTTAGGAATAATATTTTTATCATCAATAATTTTTTTAACATAAATCAATTTTAAATGAAGGATGACCATTCTAATATGAACACATTTTAAAATAATCAACAATAAAAGGGTGGGCGTAAATCTGTTTTGGGAATATTTTATCATATATTATATTTGTGTCCATATACCTCTTAATCATTTTGGGCTCTTGGTTTTTGTAATTTTTTTTTTCATAATCATATGAATGTATATGAATTCCCATAACAATAGAATACAATATTTTATCAAGGTTCATTAGTCAATAAGGCTAGATCTTCCTAACCATGTATGGTTATAAACTTGATAATGTTTCTAAACTAAAATGTGATTCCAAAAATAATTGGTTTGCTATAAATAATTCCTTGTACATAGTGTGAGTGAAAAAATGTTAATAAGGTGTGGAAATAATCTGTCTTCCCAATACATGTGAAAACCTTGTACCAATATATTCTCCCCTCTAGTCTATTATACTACCTCTAATTATTGTTCCATATTCATAATGTCGAAAATTCTAATACAAATAAATTATTCTATCAGTATTGGATTCAATTGGATAACATAGGGATCGTTCATTATTACTTCCATCAAATTAACATTGTTACATGAAAAAAAAAATTCATGGAACATCATAAATTTTTTCATTCATTCTTCTAATACAAGTCTAAATAATACTCTTTGATAGTCCATGTTTATCTAATTACATTCATCTAATGAGGATATTAGCAAGGAAAATTCAGAATTTCCCTATTGCTATACTTCTAACTTATTTTTTCTTTACTGAGATATTGTCCATCCAATTAGTTTTTGTGAACATGTCCATCCCATTCAGGTTAACCTAATATTTTTTTTAAAATTTTTAAAAATTTATTAATTATGGTATTTGGATACATTTGGTTCATTACAATCATCCATTTCCCAAACTCTTTCGGGTACTCATCAATTGAAACTGTAAAATAAACAACAATTCATGTCATGCTTTATGTCATTCAGATTTCAATGGTGAAAACACTTCAAAACATCCAGTAGAATTCATTTGAAATTAGTGTTATTCACACCATTTATATCTATTAAAACATAATAAATGTTCACAGTCGTGGAAATATTTGGGAATATAAATATTTTTTATTATAGATAAAAAAATATTTAACAAAATTTTTATTTCAATAAACCTAGAACAATTCCAAATTCATTTAAAACTATCTATATATAAACAATCATCTTAGAACATCCTTACCAATCATGAATCAAAAAATCCTTTTATTATTATTTTATAATTGAACAATCAACATTTCATTTTTCATATTTAATGAAATAATAATCATGGAATAATTACTAAAAATGCCTATCTAGTAATACATAATAAAATTATTTCTATATTGGTCATCATTATTCAATATTCCTTAAATATTTGTACAAAAATCTAAAAATCATTCACTGACGACCTCCTTTAACTGATGACATGATTCAAAAAAAACATTTTTATTTTATCTTTTTCTTTAGACATATACTATTAATTTAACAATTTATATATTTCTACAAATTTATTTTATAGGTAAATTATTCAATTGTTGGCTTCACATATGATTATTAGTTTTACACAATATATTTACCATTAATAGATGTATCTACTAGTTCAATCCAGTTACATTAAAAATATATATTACATAACCTGGTCAAAATATAACTATAATATTTTCATCAATTTTTAGGTGGATTTTCTTAGAATCATATTTCATATATAATATATATGTAAACGTCCACAATATATATATAATCAGCTTCCATGGAAATCTTATTTTAGTGAAAAATATCTAAATCACTAATACAATGACATCATAGTTCTTTGAATTATGATAATCTATATTATTAACTCTTATCCTTCCATTTCCCATCATTTTAACTATTCATATATCCTTTATTTGGTAGATATATTTATAGACATAAAATTATTCCTTCATCGATCACTTCCCTCTTCAATATTTAACATCATTCATTATGTAAAATAATATTTTCATAAAACATTAATTTTTATAAATCTTATGATTTATATTTAATTTGGGATTTTAAAGTTTTATAATGATGCTGAAACGTCTAAATACACCTATAATAGAAGAATTATGTGTATCATTATAAATTCCTCACCACCATAGTGAAGCACCGTTCTTTAAAATCATGATATTTGAAGTTGTTTATTCAATGGTCTTCTTACATGTATTCTTATGAAGATAATTAAGATCCTAACTATTTCTCGGAATCTATGTTCTTCTACAACTAAATATCATTTTAATAAAATCATTTCAATATCCATTATTTATTTTCCCATTGATCATAACTCATTTTTCTATTTATTAGATACTTTTAAACATTAAATAAAATTTTGTAATGAATCACAACATAATGACATTGGGATATTTATCCAATGAAGATATCATCACCTAGAATCATTTGAAATAGTTTTTCCAATCATCATCGATATAAAAAAATATTAATATAATATTTATACTTTTTCAACATAATCATAAAATATCTATATAGAAATTATCTACAGTAAACCCATCATCATTATTTATCTATTTGAATAATATTCTCCACTAAAACATATATATGATTGATGATAAAAATTTTCCATCATTCCAAACACTTTATATTTATAAATCTGGAAAAAACACCCTTTGATAACATTTTAAAAAAATAGATCTTCTAGTATTTTTCTGATCAGAATCATCTGATCATTTCAGACCAATTTCCTCCATATAAAATTAATTACTATAATCATATATTTATATTAAATATTATATTTTATAATACTTGATATGGAATATATTTAGATCATATTTGTTTCCTGCTTTGTCTATTTGACATTCTAATTTTCATAATGAAATCCCCTTATTGAAACATTATACAATAATTATTGAAAAAATCATGATGAAACATCTTTAATATTAGAATAAAATTATTTTATCCAACAAAAATAGATAATGTAGTTGAAAATAAATATGACTCATTAATCTACATAACATAACTTGACTAAATTTAAAATAATGTTTTTAATATAACAGTATTTTTTTACATTATTTAATATTCATCCATTCATCATGGAATAACCTTTTTTTCTAATGAAGAATTATTCAATAGAACATTCTACCATCATCACGTATATAGCTTTATCAACATATTTATGTAATCAAATATTTCTATTCAATTGATATACATAGGAATTAAATAATATAAATAGAAATAAATAAATATCACATTTAAAGCGGTACTAATAATCTCTACCTATGTATTTGTATGCAATACCTTAGTTGTACATTTGAAATTAAAATTTCAAAATATGATCCTTCATCTTCATTATATCCCATTACATCTCATAGTTTAATTTCACTTTATATCGTTATTATTGACATGAAATATAAATTTAATGGAAAAAACAATATAAAATAATTTCAACAACATTTTCAATATATCATTTCACTTATTGTCTATGTGATTTATTCCAGGCATAAAACAATGTAATTTTATTTTTATGAAAATAAATGTTATTCCGACAGATCATGATTTTTCTAGGAATGAATAATCAATAAAATATCATCACAGTTTTTCCACCTTAATTCAAACATAATTATAAAATAATGAAATATAAAATTATTAAAAAAAATTAAAACTAAAACACCTTCACTAACATTAAAAAATATATCAGTATCATTCATGTAAAATATATATGATGCATGAATTTAAGGAACATTTATTATATCCACATATTTTATACCATTGAATAATTAAATTACTCCTACTATGTGTAATTTTTTTATTTTTTTACAAGGATATGAGATTAGAATAGAACATTTCTAATGAAAATATATTATAAAATCTCCAAATTATTCATTTTTTGATAATGATTAAAATTTATGAATAAATATCACCATTATCTAACTATATAAGCCTAAAAGAGATATTAATTAAATTATTCATAATTATAAATCATATAAAAATATATTTTTTAGAACATCAAATTTATAAATATCCAAAAAAAATAATTTTTAAGTGCCTATTTAGATTATTATAAATTTCCACATCATCACCAATGATAGTTCCTCGTATTAATATTTAGTAACACATCAGAATAAATATTATAGGATTGAAATTTTTTAACATGAATAACCATAATTTTTATCCCATCATCATACTATTAATTTTCTCTTGACTATATTATACACCATATATTATAAATTATTAATTAATTAATAAAAAAATTAAAGGGGTCATAGAGGATCTTTTTTACTCTTTAATGTGAAAAAAATGATAAGATTGTTTTATCAAAAATCTTTATCTATTAACTCTATGTATCATTATTTCAAATATAATATTAAATTATGATTGAGGATAAATTTATCTAATAACTTTTTAAATTTAATTTTTTATCTTTTAATTATAATGATCATTTAAATCCCTTCTATTTCCAATGGAATCTATCATTTTTGTATGGAATTCATCTAGTAATTGAAATAATAAAGAAAAATATTAGAGATGATGTTCATACATGTTTCATTTAACACATATATAATATTTTACATTATATAGTATTTTTTCTATATCATTTTCACTAAAAATTTCATGTTCTTATTATAACATATACATTCATTCAAAATTTATTAGTTAGATAATTATCATGACATTTGAAAAATAGTAAATACATTTTGATTATCCACATGTTTTATTTAGAGTGACAACATTATTGTAATTTCTTTGATATTAAATTATTTTCTTCAACATATTTGAGTTTGAATCCTTTTTCATCCCACATTTATTAAAAAAATAATATTAGTGAATTGTTTTATAAAATATTTATATTGTTTCATCCGTTGGATAATTGTATTCCTCATTCAAACAAAATGGTAATATTTTTTACTATATTTTGATATGTGTTTAGATAAGATGGAAAAAAACATATTCCAAACATATTTTCTAGCATACAATGTATTTTTAAAATATAAATATTTTTTTATTTTCGTAATTACCCTAACACAAATAAAAATTATTGAAGAAAGGGTAATTACTATATTTTATAATCGATTTAGTTTCTAACTAAAAATAATTTTTATCTATTTAATTTTAAAATATATTTCTATATATATAAATTTTTTCATATAAATACATTTTTAATTCATATTTACCTATGACATTAACGATCAGTATTCTTTAAAATATTGATTAAATAATTTCAATATCATAATACATACATCTATATATCTAACATATCTTGATAGTTTCATATAAGATATATCATTTTCATGTATTTTAATCTCTATATTATTATTTTTTCCCACTAAGTTGATTTTATCATTGATAAATTGAATAAAATGAAAAAACATATGTAATATTTCTATGTGACCGCTTGGTAGAATACCTCTTATTCAATGATTTCATATATCTTTATATTTTACAGGTCAATTATTTTTACTATATATGATAGGATATTATTCTTGAGGATTTATTATACAAAAAAATTTCAAATAAACCATAATAACTTAATAGAATTATGGATGAAAAATTTTCCTTCTCCATGGTAGAACAATAAAGAAACTTATCATCACATTACAATGCTAATATTGCTTATTTGATAGAATGTCAGTGAGAAACTAATACATACACTTGATTAAATAAAAGGGATTTCAGCATTGGAAGTTTTTTTATTTTTTTCAACATGGACTTTTTAAAAATATAATTTATATGAGAATTAATAGAATCTTCCCCTAAAATGATAATATTTTTTCTAAAATGATTAAAGAAATCTTAGAAACATAATATCTAAGTAATAAACAATACATTGGATTTTTTCCTTTGATATAACTAAAATTAAGAGAATCACCTCGTGATACATGTAACAAAAAGTGGTTGTGGGTGAATCATTATTTTTAAATTTGTTTTATTTTATAATTTTTTATCCTTTTACATTTTATAAATATTATGATCATGATCATATTAATATTTTTTTTTTCAAATGAATATATATATATATATAATAGAGAAAAGATTGAATATATTATTTATAAATGTTTCACTACTAATATATACTATCATGTATTTTATTTATAAATTGATGACTAGTACCAACATTATCCATTATATCATGTGTACCAATCCATTTTCATTGAAATTTAGAAATCATTATGAAAGGATTGGTCCTAAAAATATTATGAGGTCCTTATTCCCTGGACTAATGTTGATAACCCTATCAAACATGAAACTACTTCCAAATTCATTATATTAGCACAGTAGATTTCTTTTACCATCTCAATAAGGAAAATTTTAACACCGTTAATTTATTCCACCATATGATTCTTTGTTTTATATTATTTTTATTTTTCTTCACATTATTCATTATCAATTTTATAAATTTTACAACAACATGCATGAAACGTTATTAATTCAATTTCATCCCACCAAGAACATTTCATTTGATCATTAATGTTGGTACTGTCATTCCATTAATGTCCAACTGATTATGTTTAGTCGATGAAGAAACCTATGACAATAGATTTTTTAATTCTGATTTACCTAATTCTCTCATCATTATTCATTATCTAGATATTTTCCATATGATATGTTCATTTATATTTTCTATCAGATACAAGTTTCTCTAGTGATATATTATCTGTCATCAATATTTAATACCTATTTTCCTCAAGTGATATAGTTTAATTTAGGGATTGAGCTTGGTATTTTTTTAACCAATTATCTATTATGTAATCCTCCCTAGAAGAATTCTCCCTAATGATAAAAAATAGAAATAATAATAGATAAAATAATCATACTGTTAAATTTCTACTTCATGTGTGCACCTATAAATGTATGAAAGGTTTTCCACTTACCCTGTGTAATGTTAGAGGCCTTTAGTTTGGTGAATCCTCATCGAAAAGTGTTGTAACATACATATTCATTAAATCATACTTTAGAAATGACTTCAAAACATTCTTATAACATTTTTAATGAAGAAAGGTTTTTAATTGAACATGAAAGATGATATTATTTATTCTCAAAATCCAGTAAACATTTTAGAATAACTAACTCCATTCTTTGATCATATTTATTTTGAATGATTAAATCATCATATAATAATTTATAAGTTTATAAATATAGTAATTTTAGTAGAAAATTATGATTGTAAAAGATTTATTGGTTTCCTTTTATATGATAAATCATATTTTAGTTTTCCTTAACAACATTATAGTAATATCTCAATACCAATCAAAATTCCATTCATATTAACACATGATTCAAAAAAATCATTTGGAAACATCATTATTTTCATATCTAGTTTGCGATATTCCATTTTAATCTTCGTAAATTATAAAATTATATGAAAATTTATCCATCTCTTCGGTTCATAGAATATCATTATTCATCCATAATCAATTGAATACTACATTTCATACAATACTCATTCTGTCTGATGTATATGTAAAACTCAATTAAATGATATTTTAAATGACTTCCTAGTGTCTTTGTAATTTTTCGGTTAATATATCACTAAAAATCATTCTCTTTTATTCTACTTTGAATCTTAAGGAACCTTTGTCTGGTCATATTTTATAGAAACATTGGTTCTTTGAAACATCTATAAACAATCAATCTAATGAAATCATGATTATTCACCTGATGACCATCTATCTATTGTTAACTTATCTTACCATTTCATATACTTTGAAATATGCATATATAATATATAATATACTTATATTTATGATTGAGTTGAATTTATTCCATTGTAATATATATCCCTTTAGGAATCATACATAATATACTAGTCTAAAACACATTTTACACCAACTCTTTATCAAGAAATCATAATATATTTATTTAACACAATACATTGATATGTAATGACATGATTGAAACTTATAAATATATATATATCACAAATCACATTTAAATTTGGTAACAACTTATCAAAACACACATTCTAATTTCTTTATTTTTTATCGTTGTCATTGTCCATGTCCATCCAATGTAAATTTTATCAATCATATTCAAATCATCAATTAGTTCATCATAATTATTTGGAAGCTATATATTAGCAAAAAATATTATTTCATAGACCATTTCCCATTCACACTTTCATCTCCCCTATTATTTTGGCTACATTAATTCCCTATTAGAATTTTTTTACATTCAATATATTAATATAAATAATCACAATATTATTATTTTTTCCTATTTGAAAATTTATTAAAAAATAAAATAGCGTCCTATAATGATGTTTTTTTAACCATTATTGTAAAAAAAATTGAATATATTATATTAAATTGTTTGATATTATTATTAAAATTTATATGTAAAAATCATAAATGGGAATATCCTAAATATATTCCACTGATATAATTATATCCCCCAATTATAATAATACACTATTTCTTCCATCTTTTACATATAATTTTAGAATTATAATATATTTTAGAGTGATAGAGTCTCTATCAGATATCATTATTCTGAATATTTCATTATATGTACATATATTGATAAACATTTTCCAATAATATCATTCATATTTCCTATAATTTTTTTTTTAAATTTCGTTGTCAATATATTTTTATCAAAATCATGTACACAAAAAATCTCTATGGAAGAATTATATTTTCCTCGACACTCTATCATTAATAGGGTTAGAATTAAAAATTTCTTAAGGAAATATACTTATAGGATAGTTTTCTATTTAATATATGAAGCATAAAAATAAAATCATCATAATGAAACATCTATATTGTCGGAAAAATATAATCCAACAAACATAGATAATTTTCTTGATGATATGTTCATATCATAAAACATCATATGTTAAACTCAATTTCATTAAATAAATGTTACTATGAGATTAAAGCTCATGTACATTCATTCTTCTATGTCCATTAAACCGTGTAATAAAATATTGTTAATATGAATGGTTTTTTAACTGATGTTCCATTCAGAAACATTATTATATATTTTTAAAAATATTCAAATCAATGAAATATATTTAGTCCCCGATAGAATACATTGAAAATTATTATATTCCTATTAAAATAAAGAAAACACACAACAATTTGGTGTTATCTCATTCATACACTCAAAAATATTTTAAGAGGATGCATGATGAAATTCAAAGGCTTATGGTGTCAGAAGAAAAATATGATGCACCCATAAGGGGGTCTGTGAACTAGGGATCCTCCTCGTTGTCGACACTCCCTTCCCATTGGGTGGGTGTGGCGTCCCTCCTCGCACTTGGTGGGCCTATGGCGATAGATCTCTTGTCGCGGTGGTGTTATGTTGATTCACAGACTCAGCCGTCTCATCCTATTCATCCACTACAGCCCTGATCAATTCCATTTTCCTTTCACCGGAAAGGGTTTCCTTCGGCAGTGCAGTGACGGTCCGCAGCCGAGCTATTTCTACTGCGGCCTATGGGTTGTCACCTCGGTTCTATTGGGTGCATTGGATGTTACATTGTGTCTTCAACGGTCGTCCTGTTTGGCGGCGACAAGATCTGATTTGCAGTGAGTATACCTTCTAGCATTCAGGTGATGGTTTTATTTCTTCTATTTCGCTGTCTTTTTTTATTTTGGTTTTGAGTTTGCTCTTTGTGATACTAAGTTTGTGATTGCCTTATTTTCTTGGTGGAGATGGTGATGGTCTGGATTGTTTCTCTTGTTTATTTCTTGATTTGGATGTGGATATGATGTTGGTTGGGGATTGGTTCCTCGGTGATTTATTTAGTGGTGACCTGAGGAGAGGTGGCTGGGGATTCAAGGCTGTCATTTTAGAATTCATACTCATTGGGGCTCCTGGAATTGGGGTGCCTTTTATTTGTATTGTTTGATATGATATGAAATTTTTTTGGTTTGGTTTTTCTGCTTTGATATTTTATGGTGTGGTGTGATTTGATCTTCAATAAGTTTGATGATTACAGAGTTAGTGAAGGATCAGCTTTGAAGTTTTGAAGTACTTCCATCTGGAATTCTACACATATCTGCCCCAGATGATGATCAGAACAAGAAGCTTCCACCTTTTCATGCCGTTTGGATTTGAAATATTGAAAGGGTATGTCTCTACCATCGATACCATGCCAGTGAAACTCTGCACGGTACTACTAGCCAAGTGGTCATGTGATGTCGAAGGATTTTGTCACCATGATTTAATCGCTGGGGATGGGCAGATTCTGTATCATTGTTTTGAAATATCTATTTAATGGTTTTTGGTTGTAATGTTGGATGTTTTGGTTTCTCACTTTTTTCCTCAAAACAGTTTTGATAATGAAAAATTAATTTTCAGTCAAAGGCTTATGGTGTCAATACATTCTCATTTTAGTGTTCTCATGAAAAATGATATATTAATGTAGTATTCAAATTTCAAAAAATGTTGATCCATTTATGAAGAGATGTAAAAAATCCATATTTTTTTATGATGATAATGATTTACATTATTGAAGGCCAAAAAATTTGAAAGATATGACATAATTGGCATACTGATATTTACGCTTTGAATCCCATGTGTTTAATTAGAACATATAATTTTTTTAAATAGTGGAATATTAATAAGAATCAAAAAATTGATTGAGAAACCAACTATTGAGTGGAGAATTTTTTGATGTAAATAGTTACATATATCTAGAATGAAATATTTTTCAAAATGGATTATTTTGAGAAACCTGAGAGTGTTGTGGAATGTGTATCAGTGATGAAACTAAAGGTAAATTTGTTCATGGAACCTTTGAGGAATACATTCACTATAGTACATAGAGTTCATTTTATACTAATGACTAATTCCCTAAAATTTTATTGTCATGGAAAATAATATCGTATCCATGTTTAGAACATGTTTTTTGTGATTCCCCACATTTTTGAAAAGTGAATTATCTTGAAATTGAAAAAAAATTTAATTATTTTTGGAATATGTAATATGGTGAATCTATTTTGATTCACATGAATACTTATCTTTGATGAATATAGTTAATTGTTTTCCAATGTAAATATCAATTTGATATTTAAATTAGATATAATGTCCTCAGTCATGTATCACCCAAAAAGATATTCATCTGTTTTTTTTAAAAAAAAACTTAGTCTTCTACAAATTATAAAATTTTCTATCCATATTTAAATATGACATATGCCATGTTGACTACAACATCCCCCAAAACATTATGAAATTCAATAAATTTTCATATAATTTCTACTAAAGAATTGAAATTTTAATCCATAAATTTTATAAAATCTTGTGGATGTGAAACTAGATCATTAACTCTTCTATTGGGAAAATATAATTATTATTTCATACTATATTATAAATGTTATGCATAATAGTAAAACCCATTTTGTAAATGTAATATGTAGAACCCATAAGCATGAATGAATGATAAGTGAACTTAAGGATATAATAAAACTACAGCACCCCCATCAAGTCTCAATAATTGATATGAATTCATATTTCATGGATTCAATTTCAAAATATGTAGAGAGGGTAATGAATATATATATATATATATAAGGATGTTTACAACCAAATATACATTTCAGTCTTATTTAAGGATATGGGATAGTATAAGATGCATAATAAAAAATACTAATACTTCATTAAACTATAACATTATATATATAATAAGTAAACATATTAAAATATATTAATTATTAATATAATAAAAAATAAAAATTACATAATCAATATTTTATGTTGTAGAACATCATGGTCCCCTTAAACTATCATGGATATGAAAAACACCATATAAAATGAAATATGAGGAAAATAATTATCAATTTAAAAATAATAAATTATAAAAAAGGATATTAATTGAAGTTAATTATAAATGAATAAAATGCAATTTGTTTGGCTAAATATTGTTATATTATATTAAAATAGTAATCAAAATATTTAAATATTAACATGACTATTATAAATAGTAACATGACCATTTAGAATATTATCATCCCAATTTCAAAAATAAATGATAGATATAAATGACACAAGTGCATTGATTAAATTATTGTCTTGAAATAAAATTACCCAAGATACCAATATGGGTAATACCTAATTGGAATGTGTGTGAAAATATGAATTAATGTAACTCTAACGAAAACAAAAATATAATTTTTTTTTGTTTCATATTGTCATAGATTTTAATTTCAATTAAAATTCCAATGAATCAATTAAAATTCTTATGAAAAACATGTAATCTAATTAGTTCATTCTGAAATATATATCATTACTAGAATAACGTAATAAGTATAAGGGAATTATTTTTTAATATATTCTCATTTATTAATAAATATTTTTTATTTTTTGTTTAAAACATTTGAATGATTTCACTGGATAATTATTGTGATGCATTTATTTATGTTACTATTATGTTCAATGTTCTATAAATATTTAATCTCAATAGGATAGGTTTAACCGACGTTTGTTTCATCACTATAAAATTTTATTTTATTATTACTAATAATTAACTAAAGATATAATTATCTAATAATGAGGTAATGAGATGAAAAACAAATAATATTACTATCATTTATTAGTATAACTAAAAACCATTTTCATAAAAATTTATTCCAATATTTAGTTTATTACAAATTTTTTTAGAATAAAATTAGTAAAATTGAGAAAGGAGTCTTGTTGGTCGAGGGGGACATATAAAACTTAATGTTTTATGAATTAGTTTTTTTTATTAAAATAAATTTAATTTATTGAATTTATAACAAGATAAATGAAGTTCATCACGTGTTCTATGATGTACCACCATAACCTTGTAGAACATGTAACACTATTTCCACTATACACAACATTGATATTGGACAAAACCATGATATAGTATTAAGATTCATAAAATGTGACAATTAAAAATAATAAATAATAAAAAGTATATTATATACTAATAAAATATTATTAAATATTAATTATTTATTTTGTGCACAAATTAGTCATACTGATAATAAAACACATAAATATCTATTAATGGATTATATGTTCCGAAATTAAATTGTTACTAAAAAATAATTTTATTTATTTTTTTAATATTACAAAAAATAATTTCGATATCTTTTAGAAAATTATTATGAAAATATATGAAAATAATTCATAAGGAAAAATTTATCCTTGGTTTAATTATAGTTAATTTTTTGAGTGGTTTGATTTTTAAATTAATATGGAATATTAATGAGTTTCAATTGAAAAATACCTTTTTAATTTAAAATATTTTTTTTATAATTTATATATTAATGTTGAAATAATAAATAATCTTGTTAAATATATATCATTCAATCCAATTTAGGAAATGGGAATAAATTTCATATTTAATTTTAATATAAAAAATATTTAATCTTTTTATCATTTTCTCTTTAAAGACATTCTATATCATCTTGTATGTGAGATAAGTTTCAAATTATTTATTTAAAATTATGTTATTATAATATGAAAAATATATCAAATATTTTTAATAAGAATAATTTTTAATATCTAGTATATAAATATTATTTTTGGAAAAATAAATAGTGAATAAAGTAATGATTAATTACAATGTTAAAGGTATAACGGTGTTTACTATGGAGTCAAAATAAAAATTTAAATTTAAAATAAGATATAAAAATTCATAAAAATTATTTAATATCCATATTTATAATACTCTACCTATTTTTTAAAAAATTGGAAAAATATTGGATAGTTGATCCATATGAAAATGTGGGCGTATTAATATCGTTAAAATATTTTCATGATTACCGCTCAGTCATGTTTTGAAATGCTACCCCTCATCTATATACATAAAGACATAAAAACTCTATATATAGAACACCCCATCCAAAATAACGTCTGAAATTCCAAAACATAATCTTATAATGCATTTTTAGTCATAAATACAACCATTGAAGGCTTTAGTGAAAATATCATGATGATACATAATGAATAAGAAATGTTCATTAATGAGTGTTTTCATTTTATTTCATCCAAAAAACAAAATACTTATATTTATATAATGATTGTATAATAAAATAATATTATTTCATATGATGACATGTTTTACGTTAAGGATTATACCTACCCCCTCCCCCCACTCATCCATCTACTGTGTTATTAAAAAATTGTTCGTGTATATGATGGAGTGCTACCTCATTAAGAAATGTTGTGTGTTCTTCTACTACCACCTCCAAGGATTATGAATAATGATATAAATGATTTATATTATATATATATATAATTTATTATATTTTTATGCTTATATAATTCTTATATCAAATATAAGTTAATGGTTTCTATTTTTTTGGAATACAATAATGGAATCCATGTATACAACAGACTACCTACAGGTGAAGCAATGTGATTAGTTCATGAACTAACATGAGTTTATTAAGTATATGTTTATTAGTAACATCATCTATATGATATAATTTTTTTAAAAAAAATTATAATATATCATTAAATTTTATTTCCATGACTCTTTTTTGAAATTTTAAAAAAAAGTTTTTAATTATATATATGACATAATCTCCCTATAAATGATGAATTTGATTTCAATTAACTAAATTTCATGAGATAATATAAAAATATATATAATAAATATATATGAGATTTATAAAATTCATTATATTATTTATATTTCAAAACCAATATATATGTAAGGGGACCATGACAAATTGCTGAACATATTTTAAAAGAAATTTTTTTGTAAACCAAAATAGAAACTTAACAAAGAATAGTCATCAAATATGTAATATAAATTCAGAGGAAAATAAAATATTGTATGTAATTTATTAATAATTTCAATTATAGTGATTAATTATGAAATATTTTTTTTATTATAGATGATTTTTTACGATGAATTAATGAAGTAAACTTATAACATAATTGGATTTATAACGAAACTTTTCATTAAATGTGAATTATTCCATATTCAACACATATTTATATTTTTATGTTTTATATACAGCCCTATAATTTTATATATCATGATTGTATCAAATTTCAAGAAAAATAAGTCTTCAACTTTTTTATTCTTTCATATGAAATATTATTCATTTATTCATCAAGAAATAACGAATTTTCGTTCTTATTTTTTCATCATTAAGACATACGTTATGTTATGGAAAAATAGTCTTTTTTGAGGGGTATATAAAACCATAATTAAATTTATTATTAGGAATTTATTAATCTTATTGATATTTTATGTTTCATTTTATATTGTTATATTTTTGTATTTATGATTCAAGAATAATGAGTTGGTAAATTTAAAATGTTACAATGTCATTGTTTAGCAGGATTAATTATGGTCATGTATCCAATTTTGAAATCTGATGATTAAGGTAACAATAATTCCCATCAATTTTACAATCATCACATTATTAAAAATATTTTCCTATAGTGGGGCTAGTTTATACTCTTTGCCAATTATGATAATTCATGAATCTGTTTTTAAGGAAATATGAATTTATATCTATCTTCATTAGGAAACTACATTACCCTTAAAACTATGGTTCTGAAAAATGTTTACAAAATTAAATATTACCCTGAAATTATTTTTAAAATATAATTTTACCATTTTTACATTTTTCCCAATGAAATATTCATGACGTTTTCCAAAATAATTATTGTTTATTTATTAAAAATTTATATATATTTAATATTTATATATGTAAAAAAATAAATAAAATAATTTTAATCATTGACCATTTATTTCAATAATATTTTCATAAAAAATTACATTTTTTCCATAAATTTATTTATGTTTATTTTTTTTTCAGAAAACATATTTCCTCATGATTTATTTAAATGATCTTTTAATTATACTTTCTATCTAAGATTACATAATTTGGTGTTACATATTAATTACTAGGGATATGATCCATCGATATAATTATTATTATTACCTTGAATTTTTTATGATTTTATTTTATGATGTTTTTGAAACATGTATTGCTTCTATGGATTATTCCATTAGAAATTTCATATGAACCCCACTTATTTTAAGGGATTATAATATGAAAAATTTATTATGAAACCATTCTACCACCAAAAACATATGAAATGTTTATCTTTTTTGCATGCCCATTTCATTTCTTTGGGTTTGATAGGATGAATTTTTATGTTCTTATGGATCATGTAAATATGCATTTTATTATACGAATGTTGAGGCCTATAACTCCCTCCAAATAATTGAGTGAATATATATATATATATATAATGAGATAGACATATATGAAACATGTATTGAACCTGGTATAGTATGACATGGCTATAATAAGGAATTATCCTGGGTAAGTAAGAAAGGGCTATAATAAACAGTGTTACCAGTATAGTAATTTATATTTTCACACATGATTTCATTATTAGTGAACCCTATATTATATGTAAATGATTTTATATAATTTTATTCATTACAAAAATTGAATTCATTATAACATTTTAAGGATCCCATGTATTCTATTATTATATTTCCATATGATTAATGTCTTAAGAACATACAATACTTATTCCATTATTCATAATTGTTATATTTGAGATGAAGGGTATTCATTTCATATTTTATTCTCATGTTTTTATATATTGTATTCATGTTATTCATACATATCATTCAAAATAACCATTACAGAATAGATTAATATTTATTTTTTATTTTTTATTTCTATAGAATATACAAATATTTTGTATTTTTAACATGTATTATAATCGTGATTGTTATGAAGAACATAGTGTGTGATTATGTATCATAAATTACTATTAGTGTTTCTATTATAATTTACCTAAATGAAATATTATATTATTTTACATAGGAGTTTGTTTGTGAAATTTAATGAACATTCATAAAAATTGATTCCATATCTATGTATGTTTATATTAGGTCACTATTGAACCCATTTCAAATATCTTTCGCTAAAAAATCATCATCTGTCATTTACCATACTAATGATCCGACTAAACCGAATCCCTTCCCATTCTCTGGCTTGCACTAAAGGGAATTCCCAATCCACATGAGGTGACAAATAGTTCCTAGGAATCAAAAAAAGCTTTGGGAATGTTTTCATCAACATAAATAAATATAAATAACCAAAAAATACACATTTCATTAATGAATAATCAAAACCATACAAGGAATAATAATTTAAAAAAAATTTGTTATAAAAATATAACTACAAACAAAAATAATACAACCTTATTGAATACAAATTAACATCCAAAAATTATTCATGAAACATGAGGGGCATCAAAACCATTCCACCAAGAGGTACACTTACATAAAGAGGAACTACAACCAATAAATCCACCATAACCACAATAATATTGTATTTACCTTGGTCATACATTACAAAATATACAAACACGTAAAGGATTATGTGGGTTTTGATCTAAGTCCATGTAATGTGACACCAAAAAATATTTATTAAATGTTGTAATATTATGAGGAAAATTAACATAGACATTTATTCAAAACCAATTGGAATCTTTTTTGGGAATTATTTTTTTAATTATTATTCAGAAGTTAACATTTTCAATGAAAATTATTTTTCAAAAAACATAGATTATTAGATAGTAAATACACATATGGTTTAATATATTCTAATAAATATAAACACATCTCATAATTATCTTGTTGATAGAGAGAAAAATGGGTAAATCGTAAAGGGTGGCTTTGAAAAGTGAGTAACTAAGAACCTTGTTCCACGGTGAATTATTTTATATAAACATTAAAGAAAAAATATTATCTTGGATGATAATCTAGAAGTTAACATACACAATAATAGTTTTCTATGGTCAAATCACAGGGTTATTTTTTGTTTTAAATGTCTTTCACTATAAGTAAATATGTGTCATTATACTATTGAGTAAACTGGTGTTAATACACTTGAAGAACCCGAGTAAGCCTCTTCAAATAACTATAGTACTAGTTCATGTAATCCAAAATAGACACATGAGATACCCTTTGGGATCATGTTCGTATTCATGTATCAAATATATCACATACACATTAATAATTTATTAAAAACATTGCGAAATCAATGATTTCAAAAATGATCACATGAAATGAAAAATATGTGTCTAACAATTATCTCCATCATGGAAGGATTACTACCCTAGATATTTATTCAATGATATGATCTTAAATAACTATTATACTACACAACTCATTTAAATTCCTTTCAAAATTAATTTTAGTAGAGAGTATGAACATCCAAACTAAAATAAAGGTTCACAAGTTTTAACTCAAGACGCCAAAATGGACTCTCCACCATACTTCTTCTTCTAAGATGTTTCAAAACCTCCAGTTGATGAATTTTAAAATAATAAATTCTCATAAAAATATAAACATACCTTTAAATCCAAGAGCACTTCAGAAATTACCTAATGAAACTCATTCCACGTACATGAAATAACCAATTGAACCAAAACCTATTCTAAAAAAACACTTCGAGAACCATGTTCCATCAGATAGGATGGGATCATTCCAACACTAAAAATTTAATATTGTATGTAACATTATTTTTTTTCTTAAAAAATAATACACACTACCATGACAAAAGAAGTATGTAAATAGTATTTTCAATAAAGGAACGCTTGAACATACTCTCATCATTAAAATGAACTAGAAATGTTTTAATCTAGATGAAATTTCAAGGAGACTCTCAATGAGTCTCCCCGACAAAAAAATCTCCTACCTAATTAAAAAGTGAATTCCAACATTGAAACCCTTTATTGGATAAATAAGAAACATATCATAGTGACCAAAAATAATATTAAAAAATCCCCTCCATGATGGTTATAGTGAAATAGAATATAAACCAAGAGTAAACGACTACAAAATTTATCATTTTCACTGGACATTATGATTTATAGATTAGATATAACCAAAACTAAAACTGATTCATGGAGGCCAACAACACAAAGGATATCAATCAAGGTTTCGACACCAAAATGCTGAAACACTAGAATCTCAAGATAAAAAATCATCCTTTTATCATTAAACACAATGACTATTTTATAGATTGTTATGGATTCCAAAATAAAAAGAGGTATATAGGACCTATATATGATGATATATAATACACAGAGAATAAAATACGATACAGAACATAATATAATTCAATTATGGAATCCTTGAATGAATCCTCACCAAGGGCTCTCACAACTTTTAATATCTGACTATGATCCTTCTTCACTGTAGGGCCAATGGAAGTATCCATGAAATCTAAAGAATCTAGTACCTCATATTCAAGAGTTAAAAAACCGTAGTCAGAACTCCTTTCTTCCACTAAAATAGGATTTCATAAGATACAGACACATGACCCCATTTCACACACAATGATTAATAGAAGTTACAATATACTCGATAAGAACAAATGCATTTAAAATGAAATTCTTTTGAGTTTTACAAAATAAATGCACAGTTCCAAAAAATGGATAGTTGTAAAACATCCTAAATACAAAAAATAAAATATAAAAAGAATAAAAATTTCATAAGACAATACTGGTTAGAACCATTAAAACCCAATATTATCATATATATATAAAGGGACTTTTTAGATATCTCAAAAATCAATGTACTCTAGAGAACTGGCTCCACATCTCCTCATGAGAACCCCCAGACTAAACTAGTGTATGTATGCTACATTTCCATAGGAACACTAAGTATATGGATCATTTGTACATGGTAGAATATTATTACCAAACATGCCACACTGATGGAACATCATGACCCTATCCCAAAAAAGAATCATACCAATGATTGAGATATCCTTTACTACCAAAATTGAAACAAACATCTTTAGAAATATACCTTGTTTCCTTAATGGAAGTCACATTACCACTTCTATTGACTGGGGGGGAAATCGGTTTCCTCAATATCCCTTACATAACATGTCTTTAATAATAATCACATGCCTCACAACATCAGAAATGTATATCAAATTATTCTCTATCACCATGATGCCTGATGGTATAGAATGTCGTTATTAATGAATCCAGAAACTTATGGGAACTAATGATTCCATTTATAATTTTTACATCCAATATTCCCCTATGGGAGAATCTAAATGATCATAAATGAGTGGTTCTTTCATAATTCGTAATTCAACAAAATTATCCTTATATAGATGAACTATAGGTTCACAAAATATTTATCTACTCATGTCTAAACAATGAATATGATTCAAATCTTATGAAGGAATACACATATCCAACATGAAAATCTACTGTATTATCAAACCAATCCATATTCCAAAATGTAAAAAAATATAACTCCAAGCACAAAAAAGGTAATCAACTCAATGTCACTGCAAAACCTTTTTCAAAAGAGTTATCTTACAATTATATATAGAGCAACCAATCGAAATGATCTCCAAAATTAATCAACATTCATATAAAAAGAAATTATGAAACTGGGGAGAACCCATAGTAAACATTCTAAATTCATAATTAACATTCCATGTAACTAATTGTTATCAAAACACCACATTTATATTAAATAATCATTTGAATATTATACTTTCTATGTGGGATACACACCCACTAAAGGCATTATATGGAGTCTCTCACATGCATATTATCATGCCAATCCCAGAACCCAAGAAATCATATCATCAAGAACCCATATGTCAACATATATAGAAAATTTTGGTTTTTCATGTAAATTACAATGTTATAAACAAAACCTTTCCACTATCCATGAAAAAGCATTCCTCCTATAATTTTAACTAAATAGTTGACTTCCATTTCAAATCCTTTTCACACAATTTTCCAAAAATACAAACCCAAAATTAAAACACATTTTTAATATAAAAAAAATAATTCATAAAATATCTAATAATCAAGTGAAAATCTAATATCATACATCACACATCAATATAATTTTATCTTAATCGTAATAAAATTCAACTAATTCAATTTCAAAATATCCCAATTCGTCTAATAAAAAAATCCAGTTATGCCAATCACATCCTTCCAAAAATAATTTTGTTATAATATCTTATTATAATTTGAAAAATGTTTTGGAAACCCTCATGAATATGGATTATGTTTTATGAGAAACCAATTTCATTAAGTCCCATGATTTTGATAATAATGATTCAATGACCATAAATCGTTCCTATTTTACAAAAAATTCAATTTACAAAACTACAGTTTTCAAAATATATCATCAAATTTGATTTGGAAAATCCATTTTCAACATAACAAAAACCAAATTGTTACCACTTAAAATACATCATTCATAGTTCTCAATTTTTATTTTTCAAGACAATATTCAGAACTAAATATCAGACAAAACAATTCATAAAGGGAAATTAGTTTTGATGGGTGACATGGACACATGGTTTATATTCAAATTCCAATCATGCAACCACGACATAGAGTATTCTCAAGCAATGTCCCAAAATCCACATAGATTTTTTGTCCCTTTTATATAACTAAATATATTGAACCAACTATATTTTCATTTACCAATCATAAAACAATCCGTTATGAACAAACAATCCAAATGAATGTTGACATCCCATGGAAAGAGGAGTCATACCACAAGGTGTGTTGACCAAGAAAATTACTTGAAAACCAAACCACATGCCATGAATGTCCTAAATATGGTCTATTGAGACTCTTCCCCAAATAGAGTGACACAATAAGATTGTGTCCTTCTCTGATATGACTTTTTCATGAACCAATGTGGATTTCCTTCCAACACGACACCGGAACTGGTTCATTGCCTTGACTGAAAGTGAATTCTCAATCCTCATGGGATTTAAACTAGTGTCTGGGTATCAACACAAATTATTGGGAATGACTTCACCCACTATAATAAATGTAAATAACAGAATTTAAATTTCAATAAGTAATATACAAAACCAAACAAAGAATAATTATTTATAGAAACATGGTTTTATAGAATTAACAAAAAATCAAAATACATCAATTCTAGGGAAATAGAAATATGTCCCTAAAACCTCTGTGTGACTAGAAAGGCATTACACTAATACCAAAACCACCTGAACCATAAATAATAGGAACTCATTAAACCAAATATACTATTTAAATGACAAAATTTTCTATCCACAATGACATATATAACATAATATACATAGAACCAAATGAAATTGTAGGCTTTTAATTAAGGCCTTGTTTGATTCCACCTAAAAAACAATTCCATGCTACAATCTTAGAAGACAAATTTACATGAACGGTTTTACAAACTCCTTTTAAATTATTTTATGTAAACATTTTTGGAATAAATATTCATAAGGAAACACTTTCAAATGGTTTTTTACAAAACATACTTAAAGGAAGTAATATATAAAAATGGTTCTTTGTATACCAATGGACAGAACCACATCTCAAAAGTATCATGTCATTAGAGAGAATCATGGTTAAATAGTTAATTGTTTCTAGAACATGTGAGTCACTATGAACCTCATACATTGGTGAAAGATGGTATATAAACCATTTGAAAAAGGTTTATCATGTATAATCCACCATGAACGAATATACCAACAGCTGGGTAGTTTTTCATCAAATCACATGATTCATTAGTGTTTTAAACAAAAATCACGCTATGTTAATCTGGGACATGCCACTTTTGAGTGAACTTGTATAAATCCAATAGAGAAATCTGGGCATCCCACTACTGAATAAATACCGTACTAGTTCTATTTTTCCTATATATATTCATATATTTCCATTTTTTCTCATTTTCATATTCACAAATCACATAATTTCCAATTAGAAAACACTTAACATAATATGAAAAATTATGAAAAACTAATCTCATAGTCAGAAAAATATTTTATATTTACAATAAAATACATTATATTGGTTTTTAAAAAAATGTGAATTATTCCAAGAATATCACATGAGAGTATCAACGAGGTTTTCAGTAAGGTCCATTATCTTGTACCAGGGTACCATGGGTAAAGACTGAAACTCCTTGTCAAATTTTTTACTCCTATGTACATCAATCCGAGAACCACGTCCACTTGTGTTATCGATAAAATCAATTATTTTATAGGAAAACCAACATATTCTATAATTTAACAAACTTCCAGGATATTATTTGATGATTATCATAAAAATCTAGATTATGGTAATGTAATTTAATCATTGTTTCATAAATCTAGTTTCAATGGTTTCATCTAAAATTCATTTGATACAAACTGTAACACCCCAACCCCATAATCCCAAAGCTGGTGAAATTATAATTAGATTGGAATGAATAAAATTAATTAAGCCTCATTAGAATGATCTTTTTTTAGTTTTATTGAAACTATATACATAATTTTAATTCATATTACACTGGTAAGCGTAAAAAATACAATAAAAAAAACTAAAAAACTACATCCACAAGAAAACAATAAATTATCTCCACATAATATATTATAATAGGTAAACAATTGAAAGTGGTGAGATAAAATTATCATCAAGAGAAAAAAATAACATAAACCTGAATTAGAAATATTTGAATTATAATGAAATTGGTATAGTCAAAATGGCAGAGTGAATAAATGAAAAAAAATAATTCCATTAATAAAATCTGAATTAAAATCCATCCATAAATTTTTTCATGTAAAAAACCTCATAGATAGTAAAAATTGAAAATTAATTAATAGAATGATTATTTTGTGGAAATAATATATCTGGAACACAATAACGATATACCATCAAATTGGTTTCATTTTTTGGTACATACCCATCTAATTCTATTTTGGAAGAAAACCCGAAGGGTTTGTCATCACTGATTAGTCTCAAGAGACCTATTAATGAATCAAAGTGATTTAACGGGTCCCACTCATCATTTCAAGTAAAAATAATACGTTATTACTAAATTTTATACAAGTAAAATATTCCTTCTCAATATCCATATAGATTAGAGGATGAGGATTCATTAATATTTCAATAGTTAAAACAATGTCTTAATGAAACAACATTTGTAATAAGGTATAAAACATTAGAAAATGATCATACCCATGAAACCAGAATATGGATATATAATATATAAACAATTTAAAAAGGAATAATATCTCAAAGGGGTAGTATGTACACCACATAAGAATTAATAGGTGCACAATCCCATTTACATCGCAATGAAATGGAATCTGAAACAAAGTACATTACAATATTTTAATTAATTTTGTTAATAATAATCAAGTGAAAACCTTAATATCATTAATATAAATATAATCATGATATTATATATCAAATAGATGTAAACAAAAACCATATACTATAAAATGGTAGTGAATAATGAAAATGTAGGAAAAATAAATGGTAAATGAGAAATCCCTTACCTTATTAAAAAATGTGTTCTTTGATTTATCATATTGATTGGAATAATGAAATATAGCATCATTAATTAATAATTACATAAACTCATGTAATTTTAATCTGTATAGTTTACCCTCATTATGATCATTAATGGACATTAATAGGATGTTTATGTGGATTAATTTTTTTTGTAACATTTTCATCCTTGGTTTTCATGATCGGTTTACTTGATTCAATAAATGGAAGTTTAATTAAAATGTGGCTAATAATCAATAATATATATGATATATTATACTGATGTTAAATATATATAAATTATCTTATAATGATTTTTTATATACAATGAGGATGAATAATTAAATAAAATTTAATGATATATTACTGGATTAACAGGTGGGTTTTGTGCATAATGAACTTGTTTTGAATGATTATTTTATGGAATGTGTTTGTAAGGAATGTAGAACATTAAAAAAGATAAAATAAAAATATTCTAATATTATTCAACCATTATAAATATTTTATTTTCAATTTTGAGATATTTTAATGAAAATTTAAAACTCATATTCCTTGAATGTGATAATTAACATATCTCGGATGGTATTTTTTTTATAGAATAAAAGGAGGGAAAAGAAGAGGTGATGATGGAATATTCCATTTTCCTAGAAGAATTATATTACATATAATGTATTGTATTTTTCAATATCATTTGGATGAGAAATGGTGAGAATAGAGAATATAAGAAAGGAACATGAAAAGAATACAAAATAATTGAAATGTGGAATTTACCTCTTGAGTATGTCATTCATTGAGAGGCTCATTAGGGGAAAGGATATGGAATTTTTATAATACCAATGGTTGATTGATGTATTGGATGATATTAGGTATATTTTATAGATGAATTAAGGCATGTCACGAAGTTTTAGTGGTGTGAAGAAATTACGGTGTGAGCGGTTGTATTTATTGTGAATGGAGTAGGGGTTTCTTATTATTATATACACTAATTTATTATTTCAATAAATGACAATAAATAGTGAGGATTAAATGATTTAGAATTTTAGTAAGTGAATGTGAGTTATATATATTGGTTCATGAATCAAAAATGTTGTTTGAAATAGTGTAGTTCAATTATAATGAATTTTTATGGATGATTAAAGTATATTAATATTCACAAAAATTCATGTATTTTAGAAAAATCACAAAAAATCACCCTAATAGTTTCTTGACATGAAAATTACATAAATTTAATCCATTTTTCAAAAATAATTTTCTAAATATGATAAATTTAATTTTTAATTAATATCTTCTTTTAATCGAATAACACCAACACTTAAAATAGTCATCATAATTATAATGGTGCCTAATTTTTATTTACACATTCATGTGTAAGGTTAACATTACTAAGGGTAATATTACTATTCATAAGTTATGTTACTATTCATATTTTTGTGTTGCTATTCATAAGTGTACGTTACTATTCCTCGAAAATTAACTTGATTCCTCCAATCTCTAAATTTCACCATTATCGTAACTATGTATGTCCTTTTTTGGAAATTCAAAAATATAATGTTTAAAATTAATGTTTACGGGATAAGTTATTACTATATCCGATAATAACAAATCTTTTTATCAGAATGACTCAGTTCTTCATGCCATATAGACTATCTAATGAATTGAATGTATTTAATAGAAACACATCAAAAAATGTATCAGCTATTATATTCTTCACATCATTGGCAATTTCATCCTCTAAATTAATTCACTTTAAAAATATTTACATAGTTCATAATCACAACATTATATGGTTCGCATATTTCTTCCACAATTTTATGGTTTCTCCAAAAAACCATTACAAGGAGACTCATCTGATTTCATAATACATGCTGTCTATTGTCAATAATCATGGTTGGATTTTCCATGTATTACAAATCAGGTTGCTGCTCTATTTCATCATAGGTTATTACATGAATTGTGTTTAGCATTTATTTCATTTAAAATAATATGTTTAACACATTATGAACATTGGAGAGATGTTTTGGCATTTCTAAATAGTAATCTAATTCTTCATGCCTTTCAAGATATTCAAATGGACTGATGTACATAGGGATCAGTTTACCTTTCTTACCAAACCTTAAGACACCCTTACTTAGAGATACTTTTAGAAAGACAAGATTTAATAATTTCAATTCTAATTCATTTATCTGGTTGTTTGCATAACTCTTTTTCTTAATTTCTGATGCATTAATATGGGCCTAAATTTTCATTACCTTTGTATTTTCCTTTTTAATATGATATGGGCATATAATATTCCTCTGATAAAAACCATCCAAAAATGATAGTGTTCCACACATCTTATCATATAATGATTTATATGGTTCCACTTGAATGATAGAATGAAAACTCATTTTGTTGGAAAATTTCACCAAAGTAATGTATTGATCGCAAATACCCTGATAGTCAATAGATCATGATATCAACATGTCTTATAATGAATAAATAGACCTTTCTGATTGTCCGACATTTTGGGGGTGATAAGAAGTAATCATACGAAGGTTACTATCCAAATCCTTCAATAAAATTTTCTAAACAATTTATTTAAATTTGGGATCCCAGTCAAAAAAAATTGATAGAGGTCCACAATGATTTCTTATATAAGCATTAATATAAATTCATACCAAGAGATCAAGTGGTAATTCCTCTCTTATATCAAGGAAAATTATTTATTTCATGAGACGATCAACAATTAACCATATTTCATCATTCCTTCTAGGTTTCCTTTGGAGTCCTAAGAAAAAATCCACTGTAATTTTATCCCACATCCACAATGTAATTTTTAGAGTTTGCATGACCCCTCTAGAATGTTGTCATTAGACCATCATTTGTTGAAAAACTAGAAAACATGACACATAGTCACAATTTTGTCAATTAATATTATGCCACCAAATATGGTTCTTAATATCACTATACAACTAAGTGATAACAGGGTGTATATAGAAATTTGATCTATGTGCACCATCTATTAGTTCCTTTTTTAGCTCGGTACAGACAGAATGCATAACCTCCTGCCCAATTGCATAAATCCATCCATATACTCAAAGTCTTATAATCTTCCATCCTTATGAGATATAATTTTCTTTTTTATATTTTCACTATCAAATTGGAATATTTTTATCTTATCTGGTAACTATGGATTAATAATCATTTTAATGAGGAAATATGTTTCCCCATCATTAAGAAATCTTGTATCGATATTGTGAAGATCCGTGAATATAGTCTCCCTCTCAATCATCATTTGGGTTAGAAGTCCATGATCATTCATCCTGAATGCATATTCCAACTTATTAACCTTTCTTATTTGGTGGTGTATTGAACATATGTAATATTTGAGTAACTCGATCCGTCTATTTTTCCTCATTTTGATTTCATTATGTGTAAGATGTATTTCAAAATCTTTTGATCTGTTTATACCTCAAAACATTCACCATTGAGGTATTACCTCCATATTTTCTGAAAAATGATTACGTCTGCTATCTCAATATCTTGAGTGGGGAAATTTTTCACATTATTCTTAAAATTCCTTAATTCATATGAAATAACATTATCATTTTTCATAAGGAAACAACCCATTACATTCTTTGATGCATAAACGTATATCAACAATCCATAATTTATAGATTGAATATAAAAAATTAAATCATTGACCAATCTTCATGCCTATTTTTTAAAGCATAATGCACATTTCTTTTTTAAAAAAAAAACCTAAAACCTTTTCATGTGTGCTTTGTTAGCGGGTTACACAACCGGCCGAAAATTTGAATGAACACATATAGTAACCTGATATGCCAATAGAACTACGTACATCTATTATTTCCATTGGTCTGAATGATTCTTGGATCACCTTTATCTTCACAGGATCAACTATGATTCCATCCTTATAGAAAATATGTCTATGAAATGAAACTGATTGAATCCAAAATACACACTTGTTAATCATCCCATATAATTCATTTTATCTAAAACATTTCGTAATAATCCACAAGTGATGTCATGGTCTTTTTATCTATTTTATTATACCAGGATATCATTGATAAATACCACACAAATTTAATCATCATATTCTATGAAAACCCTATTCATTTGATCCATGAAAAAATAGGGTGAATCAGTTAGTCTAATAGATATTTTAATAAACATGTAATTCCAATTCCTTGTTTGAAATGTTATTTATTTAATATCACCCTTCCTCACACAAAAGTGATGATATCTAGATAGACAGTAAATCATAAAAAACATTAGGATTCATGAAGTTGGTCAAATAATTAATAAACTCATGGTAGTGGATACTTTTTCATAATTTTAATAGCATTGATATCCCTAAAATCAACGCATTACCTATTGAATCGATCATTCCTCTAGACAAATAGGATAGGGGATCCCCATGGAGAAACACTAGCAAAATAAATCCTTTTTTTGCTTAATTCCTCTTGTTGTTTCTTTAGCTCCACTAATTCCACATTTTCCATTCTATTGGGAGACTTTGATATTGGTCTTCCATCATGAATTAAATAATTAGTTAATGCAACATCCCACTCTGGTGGATGTCGAGGTTAATCCTCTAAAAATACATATTTGTATTCTTGTATATTTTGTATGTCTTCAATTTGAATATTTTTGACCTCACCCATAGATAATGTGTTTTATTAATCTAAATGAAATGACTTCAGTAGAGATATTGGAGGAGGATCTAGATAATAATTAGATGGTGATTTTTATACTCTAAAGATAAGGGATTCAACACTATTCTCAAAAATTATAACTTCTTTATTCACTCAAAAGATTTTCATATCTTAATTTCACATAAAATTCATACATATAATTATATAAAATTCTGTCATTGGTATGATGGTATGGTTAGAAACTATATCATGTTTATGTTTCACGATGGGTTCTAATCGAAAAATATTTTTCGCAATGGTACATCCTCTAAATGTATAGATTGATAACTCCTTTATTAAGACAAATGGGATATGTCTAATTTTAATAGAAATAATGGGATGATATAAATGAATGTGATGATCCAAAATCAAATAAATTATTGTCTATGTTTAAGTAAACGTTTAATGTACCATCCAAAACATCATTAAGAACATCAATCTCTACTGTTGTAATCAAATAAGATTTACCATAGTCTCATAGCCTTTTATAATTCATGTTTCTTTTGAGATTAGGAAACTCATATTCATATTTTTTATCTCCCTATAATTGTAGAAATAAACATCAATTACTTGTATATTCCCCTTCCATTCACTAGATTGATGACCATTTTCTACAGACGTATAGTAAACTCCCATGACATTCATGCATTTACCTGGACGATTAATTACAAAGTTCTCAAATAATAGTAATTTATTATTTCTATTATTCATCATTGGTTCTTTCCTCTTTTATGTGGTTATGAGAATGCCTCTTCTTATATTGATTTTTCATTGAACAAATTGTATTTAGAAAATTCCTTCTCAATTTTGAATGCACATAATACCATTTCTTTATATGAATAAATAGTTTTGAAGTCAGTTCTCATCGAAGACTTCACTTATGACCTTCAAGATAGAGACTCGGGTTTTGGCCCTGTTAGACTTTGGAATATTTCTATGAAGAATTCATGAGCTAGGTGCGAAGACAGCGTGCGATTCCTAGGCCCGGTGTTCCCAGAATTAATTTTATAAAAATATCAGGTATATTCATACTATGCACGTGGAGGGGGTGTGATATCTCTTAAACAGTAGCTCAGAACGGGAATCTGAGGGCACGGTTGCGTCCGGAACATTCCATTTACCCTAGGCAGTGTGTAAATGTTGCGGCCGCGGGTCTGCTGTGAAGAATACCACCAGGGGCATTTTTGTAATTTAATGGAAATGTTTAATTACGATCATCGGCTCGAATAACTTATAAAAGGATCCTCAGATCGAAAATCTGAGTCCACCATTACATTCATAATAACACGTTTACGCTTGGGGTGACCAAATTTACTCTGTGACGGGAGGTCTAGATGGGGGTGTTTTGTATTAAATGGAGTTTTTTTTAAAACAAACAAACTCTCATCCTCACATTACTCCTCACACACAAGAACGCATGCATGAAACCCCTCACCACCTAAACCATTATTCACCAATTCAATATGTAATCGTATGTTTTCTGCGCCGATCGTTAGCAGATCGAGCTTCAGGGTGTTGCCGAAGTCGTTCTGCACCCGAAGCATAGGTATTTCTCCCACGAGGTAGGTGGTTTGAGTTTTAAAATCCCGGATCCCATTTTTTGTTGTGTTTTTCTTCATATTTTAATAATTATTGTGTAGTTTGGGTCCCGATCTTTCTGAAACATTTTTCGGATCTGAATTTGGAGCACTGGGGGCAGGGCAATGGAATCTGGCGGCAGCGCGGTGGTCCGGCCAGGTTTTTCCAGGGGGTCCATAAACCACTTTTACATGCAAACTGGAAATCTGAATTGCGGTCTGTTTGTGGAGATGAATTCCTTATATTGATACAGACCTTTTGAACTCACTTTTGGAATTTTTTGTGTCGGATTTTTCGCCTGAGGCTATGAAACTTTGAAATAAGAATAATATGTTATTATTATTCGACATCGGGTTGTTGTATCTTCTACCTGGAGGATCTGATTGACGTGTCGTCTGTGGAATTGAGACCCTGATGGTATAGAGGACTTTTCTTGTTGGTTTTTGGGTGTTGGGACTGATTTTGGTATGTCGGCCCCATGAGGTCGGGTTTAGGGCATTTACGGAGAAACACAACTTTCTCACCAGGAGTCCATTTTTGGCGTATGAATAGTCGATGATGTGTGTTTTTCTGAGAGGATCACAATGATGTGATCCATTCGATGAGTTTTGGGATTGAGTCATGGTCCCCACTCGAGCTGGTTTTGATGAATAGTTCATTTTTTCACTGGGTGTTCATCTTAGATGAACGATTAGTGGACTCATGTGTTTTTCTGAGGGGATCGTCATGGTATGATCTGCTTGATGGGTTTCGAGATCGTTGTGTGGACCCCATATTGGCTAGCTATGGTGATTAGTGATTTCTCTCACCGGTTGTCTGTTTCGGGTGAGTAAACTGCCTATCCTATGTGTTTTTTCGCATGGATCACAATGGTGTACTCGATATCGTCCTTGGAGGTGCGTGGTGTGGTGTTGTTGCGGGTCGCTCGGGTTAGCAATGTTTGGACGGGTAGTGGTTGAGGGTACTCCCTTGCTTCATTCCTATGAGGGTTCACACGACATCACAACCTTATTATATGCTTGTGATCCTCTCAATGGAATGTGTAATATGTTATAGTTGTGTCATCCCTCCGATGGTCCTGAAGCGGAATCCTCTAACATTGTTAACCTAGATCAGGTTCTTGGTATCGCTGTGACTATTTATCCACGGGCAGTGATCCCCTATCTAGCATTTTAACCTGATAGGGTTTTGTGGAATCATCGAGAATATGATCCCCTACGTAGTGGGTCGTGCTCAGTAGGGTCATGGCATCATTGGTTATATGATCCCTTGCTCAGCATGAGGATTTAGTAGGGTTGTGGTATCGATGGTTATATGATCCCCTACTCAGCATGTGGTTTCAGTAGTGTTGCGCAATCGTCAGTTCAATCCCTTGAATCAAGAGTTAAATCAAATATTGTCCTAGTATCATCGTGGCCACCATTATGTGGGCGATGATCCACTATCTCAATGACATGTTTTTGTTGAGACCCAGATTGGGTTGTTATATCCCCCAGCAGATCTAGAGAGTGATCCCCTATCTGTGATATCTACAAATGCCAGATCTGGTTTTGGTATCCCCCAACGGACCCTGGTAGTAATCCCATATCTATGAGATATTCTTATATTGTTGTGGGTTTTGTTATCCCCTAGAAAACCGTAGGAGCGATCCCTTGTCCTAGGAGTTTGTTGTTCTTGCTATTTCAGTGAGGTTTCCTCAGTGATGCTATCAGACGAGCGTGATCTCTCTTGTGAGCATTTGAGATGTATTTGTGGGACCCGATGGAGGTTATCTATTGGACGAGTGTCATCTGGGATGATGGTGATCATGGATTATGCAATCCTGGTTGTGAACCATTGCCGAAGATTAGGTTGGTACCTCATGTGGCGTGGTGCGTGAGCAGAGTATATCTGGATTGTTCAAAGTGTATGTATGGGCATAAACATGGATTGAGCTGACTAGTTGTGTTTATTCGAGGATGGTCATGAGATGTAGTTTCTCTCTCATCTCGGTTCCCTCTGGCTAGGATTAGAGGACTATTTCCTTTAAATTGCTCTCTTTTGATTTTGGTTTTTGGGGTTCCTACTGAGTATCATTATACCAACCCCTGCACGGGCTTTGCCCGCACATGTTTGTGTCTTGTGCAGACCATAGGCCTTTCAACAGAGTCCCAGGAGGACCCTGAGTAGGTGGAGCTTAGTGAGCATGTTTGACCATGGTGTTTACCGGAGTTGTGCTGAGGAGCTTACCTACAGGTGTTTTGGCGTTGTTTTCTCTCCTTCTGAGCAGGTTGGACACTTTTCAGTTTCCTTTTGGTGGGCCCTGTTTTTCCCATTTGAACTTATATTGTACATTTGTTGTGCGATAGTTGTATGAATGAATTTACTTTTCAGTTTTCTATATCTTTGCATTGTTTAATGGAGTTGTTTGTGGGTTTTTGTTTACAGGTACCTAAGGCTAATGCCTCCCATGTGTGTGATAGCCAACTCTACTCTAGACGCCATCCCTGGCCTATTAGAGGCGGGCTTGGGGAGTCACGGGTCAAGCCCCGTTGGGTCGGTTCTTGATAGTGTGGTATCAGAGGAGGTACTAAATTTGGGATCTTAGAGCGTAGCTGGTTTAGTTGTGAGCATGGTTTGGGTTGAATAGCGGTAGTGTCAAGATGTTTCGAGGTTGGCTATCAGGCCAGGGTCTCTAGTGTTGGTGCGGCAACTGACGTATTCATACACCAGGACTCTGATAACCCGCCTTTTGACTCAGGACATTTGGACAGTAGTCGTAGGGACATAACGGTATATGCATCATATAGGACTGGGTTTTTGGGTTTCTTCTGGTCCTTCTTGAGTCATCACTCTAGATATAGTCTTTGTACATTGTGCGTCTTGAATATATTTTAAGATGCCTCCACGATGACCACCAACAAGGGTTCCGCAGCGTGGTTGTGCTGATGATCCGCCCCGTGTAGAGGCTGTAGATCAGGGCGCAGGTTTTGAGGTTGCACCTCTAGGTGGTCCAGCAGTTGAGCCACCGCCTGTCAAAAAGTTGGTTATTCCAGTAGAGCTAGATGAGGTTGCACGCAGGCTGAGTGTGTTGCACGAGTTCCATAGGCAGTGACCTTTGAGGTTCCGGGGTGATCCAGAACCTTAGGCAGTTGATGACAGGCTCGAAGTAGTCACCTGAGTTCTCTGCCTGGAGAGGACACCCCCAGATCAGATGGTGGTTCTAGGGGCGAGCCTTCTGCATGGTGTGGTCGGGCGATGGTGGGGTTTGTTGACATAGTGTCATGACTAGGAGATGCTCACATGGGAAGAGTTTGAGTGGCTCTTTAGGGAAGAGTTCTATTCGGTGACACTACGGTTAGTGCAGATATAGGAGATTTTGCAGCTTTGTCAGGAGGGCATGACTATATCGGAGTACTCAGTGATGTTTACAGACCAGTTGCGCTACTTCCTAGATATGTTTTTAGCCCCGTTCTTTAGGGATCATTCTTTTGAACAGGTCTTACGCATGGACATCCGATCAGGTGTGGTTTCCTTGTGCCTGCCCACCTATGATGGATTGCAGGAGCGAGCATTGGTGGTGGAGATCTTTCTTGCCGAGCAGATTTCCCCTGTTAGTGGTGGGCACGTGAGAGCGGAGATGTCGGAATCTGGTTGCTGATGGCAGACGCATGGGACTGGGCATGGGCGACGTTTCAGGAGGAGACCCTAGGATGGAGGATCTGAGGCTTAGGGCTCATAGGGCTCACAGACCAGTTTTGGTCAGCCGCAAGAGAGGCGATGTTACTCTTGAGATGGTCTAGAAAATCTTGATTGAGATTGACCGACCCATTGTTCTACTAAGAGAGAGTTGGTCGACATACCACCTTGGCAGAGGCGGCGACTCGATCAAGGAGGTCCGCAGGGCGGCAAACGTGGTGATAGAGCTGGATCAGCAGCAGTAGGAGGAGGTAGGTTGTATCAGTTGCCACCACCCCCACCCCTAGGTGTTCCCCACCAAGCTCAGGGAGCTGGTGGTCGAGGGAGAGGAATTATTCATGCCCTGGAGGCTATTGACCCAGAGGATCCACTGATGGATAAAGGCACGCCTTGTTTCCTTTCTACTTAGTGGATTAGTTTGATAGACACTAGCGGTAGACTTCATTTGTTTTTTCTTGCTCGAGTTTCCTTCAGGAATTTGGTAAAAACATGTGTGGGTGTTGTTCAGTGAGCATTGAATGCTTAAGGAAGAGGGATCCTTCCCCCCACCAAGACACGTTTTTGTGATGCGATTAAGACCATGTGGGTGAGTCAGTGCTGCCCAAAGCATATAGTGTTGAGGTGTGGTGGATGAGTCCCTATGACTTATGTGTTCAGGAATTGTGTTTATTGGTCAACTCGCTGGCGTGGGAGACTCAGTTGAGAGTCCAGTCACTTTCCTTGTACTTATGGATTTTCGAGGCCTAAAATTTCTAAGGGGGGGGGTAGGATGTTGTGACTAAGGTTTTGGCCCTGTCAGAATTTGGAATATTTCTATGAATAAATCCAGAGCTAGGTACGAAGATGACGTGCGATTCCGAGGCTCAATGTGCACAAAATTAATTTTTTGTAAATGTTAAGTATTTTTTTATGATGCACATGGCTAGGTGTGATATCTCGTTAATGGTAGATCAAAATGGGAATCTAAGGGTACGAATGCATCCGTAACGTGTCGTTTACTCTAGGCGTGGTGTAAACATTGTGGGCGTGGGTCTGCTGTGGAATACGCCACAAGGGGCATTTTCATAAATAAATGGAAAAGTTTAATTATGAGAATCGTCTCGAATAACACCTGAATGGTGTCGCAGATAAAAAATTTGAGCCCACCGTAGCATTTATAACGTCGTGTTTACCCATGGGGCGCCCTAGTTTCCTCCGCGACGGGTGGTCTAGAAGGGGGTGTTTTGTTTTAAATGGAGTTTTTTAAAAAACAAACTCTCAGCCTCACCTCCCAACACTAGCACAAGAAAAAACACATGAGACCCCACCCCACCTTGACCGTTCTTCCCCAAATTAAGACAGAATCTTCTTTTTTCTGCGTCGATCGTCAGCGGATCGAGCTTCAGGGCGTCGCCAGCATCGTTCTACACTCGAAGCTTCGGCGTTTCACCAGCGAGGTTGGTGGTTTATGTTTTAAAATACCGGATCCCATTTTTGTGTTTTTTTCTTCAAATTTTCATATGTTCTATGTATTTTGGGTCACAAGCATCCCGAAACATTCTTCGGATTTGAATTTGGACCACTGGGGTGCTCCTGGTGTCTCCTGTAAGTTTTCCGGCGGAAAACCCAGTTTTCCAATGGTGGCCTTGGCGGATTCCGAAGGCAAAATGGTGGTGTGTCATCGGCGTGGAAATCTTAGGTTGTGGTGTGGCAGAATCCGACAGCGGCAGGGCAGTTTCTGGCAGTGGTGCGGTGGTTTCTGGCGAGGCAGGCGGTGGTCCGGCCGGGTTTTTCTGTGGGTTCTTCAAACCCCCGAAACATGCATACCGGAGTCCGATTTGCGATCCGTTGGTGAAGAAGTTTTCCTTAAATTGAGACGGACCTTTTGAACTCAATTTGGGAATTTATTTCATCATGTTTTTGGCCCGGGGCTATGAACATTGAAATAATAATAATATTTTTTTATTATTCGACTTCAGGTCGTTGTATCTTCTACCCGGATCATCCGATTGACATGACGTCAGTGGTGTTGAGACCTGTATGGTACGACGAACTATTATTTCTGGTTTACTAGTGTTGGGACCGAGTTTGGCATGTGGGCCCTATGCGGATGAGTTTGGTGTGTTTATGGAGAAATGCAACTTTCTCACTAGGAGTCTGTTTCTGGTGGATGAATAGTCTATCTTGTGTGTTTTTCCAAGAGGACGGCAATGGTGTGATCCATTTGATGAGTTTCGAGATCTAGGCATGGTCCCCAACTGAGCTGGCATTGTTGAATAGTGCCTTTTTCACCGGGTGTCCATTTCAGACGAATGAGTAGTGGATATCGTGTGTTTTTCTGAGGGGATTATCGTGGTATGATCCGCTTGATGGGCTTTGGGATCATTGTGCGGACCCCGCACTGGCTAGCTATGGTGAATAGTGCATTTTACATTGGTAGTCCATTTTGGATGAGTAAACAGTCTATCCTGCCTGTTTTCCGCATGGATCATGATGGTGGCCTTAGTATCATCCTTGGATGTGCGCAGTGTGGCGTTGTTGCGGGTCGCTCGGGTTAGGGATATTTGGAAAAGTAGTGGTTGAGGGTACTCTCTTTCTTAGTTCCTTTGAGGGTTTGTGTGGTATCACAACCTTATTATAGGCTCGTGATCCTCTCGACGAGATGTGTAATCTGTTAGAGTTGTGGAATCTCTCCAGCGGGCCTGGAGCGGGATCCTCTAGCATCTTTACCCTATATCGGGTTCTAGGTATCGTTGTGACTGCTTATCCATGGGCTGCGATACCATATCTCATAGGTTAACCTGGTAGGGTTTTTGGCATCATTGGTAATATGATCCCCTATGCAGTGGGTCCTGCTCAGTAGGGTTGTGGCATCATCGGGTATTCGATCCCCTGCTCAGCATGAGGTTTTAGTAGGGTTGCGGTATCGTTGGTTATATGATCCCCTAATCATTACATGGTTTTGGTAGTGTTGTGGAGTTGCCAGTTCGATCTCCAAAATCATGAGTTATAGTAGATAGGGTTCTGGTATCGTCATGACCACCTTTACGCAGACAAAGATCTCTTATCTGAGTGACATGTTTTTTTCGAGTGCCAAATCAGGTTGTGTTATCTTCTAATGGATCCTAGGAGTGATCCTGTATCTGTGAGATCTACGAATTCTAGATCAGGCTGTGGAATCCCCCAGCGGAACTTGTGAGTGATCCACTATCTGTGATATATTCGTATACCGGTGTGGTTTCTTGTATCCCCTAGCGGACCCTATGACCGATCCCCTAACCGAGGAGTTTTTTGTTCTTTCTGTTTCAGTGAGGATTCCTCAGTGACGTTATCCGACGACCATGATCTCTCGGGTGTGAATCTAAGATGTTTGTGTGGGATCTGATGGAGTGTATCTCTCGGACAAGTGTCATCTGGGATGATGGTGATCATGGAGTATGCAATCATGGTTGTGAACTGTTGCTGATGATTAAGTCGGCACCTCATGTGGCTTGGTGCGTGAGCTGATTATATCGGGATTGTTCAAGGTGTATGTATGGGAATACACCTGGATTGAGATGACTAGTTGTGTTTATCCAAGGATGGTCACGAGATGGAGATTCTCTCTCATCTGGCTTCCCTCTGGTTGAGATGATCGGATTGTTGGCTTTCAGTTTTTCACTTTTGTTTTGGGTATTTGGGGTGCCTATTGAGTATTGTTATACTCACCCCTGCATGGGCTTTGCCCGCACATGTTTGTTTCTTGTGCAGACCACAGTCCTTTCGACGGAGTCCCCATAGGACCCAGAGAAGGAGGAGCTTAGTGAGCAGGTTTGACTGGGGTGTTTACCGGAGTTGTGCGGAGGAGCTTACCAATAGGTGTTTTGGCAGTGTTTTCCCTCCTTCTAAGCATGTTGGATACTTTGCAGTTTCCTTTGGTGGGCCCTATTTTTACCTTTTTTACTTCTGTTGTACTCTAGTTGTGGGATACTAGTATGCATGGATTTAATTTTTTGTTTTCTATATCTCTGCACTATTGCATGGAGGTGTGTGTGGGTGTGTGTGTACAGGTACCTTGGGCTAATGCCTCCCATGTGTGTGATTGACTACTCAGTGCTAGACGCCATCCCCTAGCCTATTGGAGGTGATCTTGGGGAGTAGCGGCTCAAGCCCCATTGGTTCGGGTCGTGAAATACAATGAAATGATCAATTTCTTATTCATAACCACGTTTCTAATCTATAAAAAACCTAGATAATCATGTGATGGTAGAAACAGAGTCCACAACACTCTCTTCATCCCTTTTATTTAGGCTATAAAATTTCATCTCCATTTTAGTTCATTACACACGATGTAACTATTTGTTGAGGAAAATACTATCAAATATACTCCATTTAATATAATCTATTTCATCTTCCTACATGGAATTATAGATTGAGGACTAACATTGATCAGCATCAACCTTTAGAAAATTAACTACCAGTACTACCTTTTCATTATCATTGCTTATTCATGCTAGAAATATCATTTCATGGGATTTGATCCACTTATCATGTTCAACTCGATTACTAATTCCACTAAAATATGTGGCTTCTACCACATGATATGATCCATTACAGGTGTAGCATGGTTATTATTTATAGAATGATTATGTAGTCCCAATATCTTAATGATCTGATCTCCTCCAATATTGATTGTGATGAAATTATCTATGGGGAAATCCCAACATCGTCTGTGGGCATTAATTCTACTTTTTTCCATTAGGCACCATCACTAAACAATGTCATACAATAAATAAGGTCATTGTTCATAATTTTGAAATAAAAAACACTTAATATATTTAGAATATTTCTTCTATTGAAATATCATAATCCTAATAATTATATTTATTTACTTTCAAATACATTAAAATATTTTGTAATGAAAATTTTATTTATCATATGAATATCCCTAGGATGTGTAAATATAGGTGCTCAGTAGCCCATTTCTGTGTACTAGGATGCCCCAATTCAATCCCAAAACTCATTGTTGAAGTTGTTACATGTATGAACATACGTTCTTGAACCCCATCCACTTGTAGTAACTATACATAGAGGAATTTTTTAGGAAAACCCACGTAATATATACATTCCCAAAATTTCATGATGTTATTATATGATTATCCACACTTTATAGATTATGGTAAAGTCCTCTAAACTATGAATCCGAAATCTAGTTTCCATGGTTGGTGTTATACTTCCTTTTATACCAACTGTAACACCCCAACCCAAGAAACCTAGAGATAGTTGATTACGTATTAAATTAGAATGATTAAAATTATTGAAATCCAAATGGAATGATCATTTTTTTAGTCTTCAATAAACAATGTACATACATGTAATTAATATTATATTGGGAATGGTAAAAAAATACAATACAGAAAAAAACTAATAAACTGCATCAACGATAACTCTATATATGGTATCTTCTTCATAACTATTTAAAGGTAATAAATGAAAGGGGTGAGAAAAAATTCTCAATAAGTTTTAAATATTGTGGAATCCTAAAAAAATAATTGAATCATAATCAAATTCGCATAGGAAATATGCTTTTTGAATAAATGAAAAACAAATGCCATAAATAAATTGAGAATGAAACTGCATCCATAGATATTATTCAGAGTGAAAACCTCAAGTATTGTAATAAAAGATTATGAATAAAGATTATTCAAATTAATCAGAAGTCATTTATTTGGTATATGATACCACTATACCATCGAAATTGTTTAATTCCGTGGGTAGATAACTCCCTTATTTTTTTAGAATCAAACTCGATGGGTTTGTTTCCAACTGAATTTTCTCAAGATACCAATCGATGCATCATGGGTCTATAATGGGACCCGTCCATCACTAATATTCTAAATCATGTTTTATTAATTTATTTAATATAATTACAATATTATTTTTTAATATCCTTATAGTGTAGAGGATACACATTAATCATTATTTCCTATGTTAAAACAAAATACCAAATAAACACCATATATAAAACACTATACGGTTTAAGAAAATAATCATATCTATGAAAACATAATATAAATATATATTATTTCTACTTGTTGAAATTAATAATTATCTCAATTGGGATGTTGTTACACCACATAATAATTATTAGGAGCATAATACAATGTAAATCCAAATGAAATCGAAACCGAAATGAAGATCCTTAAGATATTTTAATCAATAAGGATAATAATCATTATCTGAATCACCTAATTCCATGAATGATAATAGAATCATGATATGATATATCAAATTTCCACAAACATACACCACATATATGAAATAAGTAAAAAATATTTGAAATCTAAAAAAAATAATCGTTATAGGAAAAAACAACATACCTTATTCCTAAATGTGTTCTTTGTTCGATCATAATGAACTAAACAATCATATTTATCTTCATTAATTTATAATTACATAACATAGTCAACTATTTATTATATTATCTTAACCTTATAATGTTCCTTGATGGTCTTTTGAAGAGTACATGTTGTTAAATTTTATTATTTTGGAATCATTTTCTTCATTTTTTTTCATGATCAGTTTAATTGTATCCAAGATTGATACTTCATGTAAATTATGTTTAAAAATCCAGAATTGATAATATATATTATTAGGGAATTTTAATATATATATATATATGTGTGTGTGTGTGTTTATAAAATGATTCAGGTTATATACCCTGAGGATGACTTATTAGATAAATGTTAATGATAAACGCTTGGATTTTGTTGGTGGTTTTGTCCATAATGACCTTGTTTTATGTTATTATATTATATTATCACTGAGTAAGGGAAAATATACATAAGATAAAATAAATATATTATGATATTATTGAACCATTATAAAGGTTTCATGTCCAGTCAAAAATATAGTAATACAATTTGAAATCACATATTCCATTAATAGAATAATTAACACATCTCGGATGGTGTTTTCATTTATAGTATAAAATGATTGAAAATAAGAGATGATGATAGAATATTCCATTACCATAAAAATATTCTTGTACATAAATATTAATGTATTTTTCATAACATTTGGATAAGAATAGGTGAGAATAGAAAAGGTAAAAAGGTAACATAAAAAGAAAACAAAATAATTTAAAAGAATATTTAGGCTATTGAATCTATCTTCCTTTCAGAGCCTCTTTATGGGAGATGATTTTGTGATTTGAGGACACATAAGGATATTGGACATGGTTTATGAGATTAGGTAGAAATTTTAGTTATATTTAGTCAAGGATTTAATCTTTATGGATGTGAAAAAATGAGTGTTTGATGGGTGGTATTTGTAATGAAGGAGAGAAAGGTTTTCTTAATATTATATGCATTAATTTATTAATTCTCCACCAAACATTAAATATTGAATATTCCATGAAATATAATATTAATAATTTAATATGAGTTCTATATTTGGGTGATTAAATATATCATGATGTTAGGAATATTTTATTTCAAATATAATGTATTTATATGTTAAATTAATGTATTTTACTATTCAAAAAAAATTCATGTCTTTCAGAAAAATCTAAAAACTTTCCCCTAACCATTATTTAATTTGTAGAATAAAAAATCAAAATAAATTATTAAAAAAAATTTATAAATATTTGAAACTAAAATTTCAATTATAGTCATCGTTTAATCTAAAAATACCAACACATAAAATATTGATAATTATTTTAAAGGCGCCTAAATTTTATTTACACTTTCATGGTTAAGGGTACCATTCATAAGGATCATATTAATATTAAAAAGGTTATGTTATCATTCACTATGTTATGTAAAAATTAATAAGGGTAAAATAATAATCAATGAAAATTAACTAGATTATATCATACTCAAATTATCACCCTGATTGCAACTGTGTATGTCCTTTTTTCCGAAATTTAAAACAAAGATACTGAAATATTAAGTTTTATAGATATGTTATGACTATATCCTATAATAACCATGGATTTTATCACCAAGAATCAATTATTTAAGCAATATTTGTTATCTATTAAATTGATAGTATTTTAGAGAAATATACCATAAATAGTTTGGGGTGTTTTATTGCATAATTTTGATTTTTGATAAAAAATGTTATTGTTATCAATTATTTAACATAAAAGTGATTATGTGTATAGCCCCAAATCATGAATGATAAATTATTTATATATCACAATATTTTTATCAATATTAGTAAAAATTATTTTTTATAAAATAGATTTGAAATTTGTTAACTTAAATAAGAATTTATAATGAGAAATTGGTATTTTTGTTATGATATGTTACACATGTAATTTTCATCGAATTAACAATTATTATATATTATTTTGATGTTACATATAACCTACTAGGTATATGTTCAAATAATTATATATTTATTACCTCCCTATATTTTCTACATTTATATTAACATTACTTTTATGCATCCTTCACCTTGTTCAAGATTTATATTAATTTCTGAAAATTTTATAAATGTTGTATCAATAATATGGTTTATTCTCTGATTAAATGTTTATAAAACCAATTTATTTTTGTACGGTATTATATGATGAATTTTTTATTATATTATTGAACAAACACACACACACACAAATATATATATATACGATATAATTATCTGATAGGTGGGCCCAATATTATATTTCCCACTAATGTCTTTGGAAATTATTGATTAATAAAAAATTAAATATTTAATGAATGAATTGTATTTCATATTAAAAATTCCATGCATAGATAAATTTTTCATGTCCATAAGAATAAAATATTAAATGAACTCCATTTCATTATGTTTATTCATGTTCATAAATTCCAAATCCATAAGATTATTCATTGACCAATATCTTTTGCCCATAATTTTATATGAGGGAATTATCTCATGTACTGATAATTATTATTGAATCAATTTTAATATATACATTTATAAAATGTTATAAAAATTTTACAGGTTTTTATATCTAAGATATACTCTCACAAGTTTGGTTCATATATTTTCAATATGAATCATCTATTTTGAACTATCGTGATTCATTAATTGACTTAGGATTAGGATCTATGTAATATACTTAATAATGTCAAAATATTATGATCATTTTATCATACTATTGTGATAATTTAATGACTGTGTGACCCATGATATCACCTTGTTTTCACATAATAATAATATAATATCAGCCTTTCTAATTTTTCATTTAATGTAATTTTATTGAATTGTTTTATGAATGGAATGTACCTATAGAGTTCTAAATTTGGTAATCATTATGAGATACATTAAAGATCTTCCATAAGAAGAGAAACTCCAAAAAAACCTCAAGATCTGTTTTAAATAATTGATAATATGAATTTAGCACATTTCAATTTTTAGGGGTATTATCCAATAAGACATAGTTATAATAAACACATCCATTAACCAGATATATGTAATTATAAAATTTTTATATTAGGGTGGTATCACAATGATCACATCCAAATAAAAAAATTAAAAACATATAGTCAGCATAGAAAAAATCACCAACAGCTCGAATATTTATGGGGGTTTCTATCCTGTAAAATTTAAAATATTACAATATAATATCAAAGATATAAAATCTTGTAAATCAAATCCCACTCAACTATCTTGTATTTATTTTGAAAAATATTTTTCTTTGCATAAGCTTGAAAACACATAATTTATAGTTAAGAAATGTAGACACCTCTCACATGATATATTGTAAAGGGAAATGAAGGAATTCCTACTTCAATGTTTCTTTCCAACTTGTTGTACACTTCAATATGAAGACAAATGGCCACAAACCACAACAACACCATGGAAATACATGGATCAAACCACACTAAAACGAAAGACTATGAAAATGAAAAAAAAATATTTCCAGAACCAAAACAATATCGAAATATTGAATCCTTAGGAGAGGAATGAATGAAATCAGATGCAAACAACTGTATAAGTCACCATAGATTGAAGATGGGATCCTATAAATTGATCCTCATTGAAATTAATTTACAAACTATAAGGAATGACCTTATCACATTACATAATCATGAATTTTAGTCAAGAACACACATCCATTCAAAATGAGGATAATTTCATGTATAGAGTTTTAGAGAATAATCATATAATACATACATAACATTTTTCATTTATACAGAGAGGATAACCAAAAATAAGTTTCAATTTCTTCCAGAATCTAAAATATTTCAAATGAAACATGTTTTCATTGAAAAATATTCATAACATTTAACATGTATTTCTTTATTGTATAATAAATCCATATAAACAATGAAAATAATTAAAAAATGTTGTATGCGCACAAAAAGATCAGTAAGGGGTATAAAAAGAAGAAGTAAATCATTATTACATGAATACATTTAAACGTGTGAAATCTTTTTCAAAAACAAATAATTGTCACCCTTATATACATACTTTGTGGAACATGATATTTACTTGATTTTTACGTAAAATATAATGAACATAAATAGAACCATAAAGGTATCTTGGGAAATTAAATACATAATATTGTAACCATATTAACTATCTTATAATTTTTAACCCTCACAGATACATTACAATATAACCCTCATGGAATCAAAATTGGGTAACAATTATTTTTACATAGAGCGTGACCATAGAGTTGACCTCTAACAGATACATTCAAAATACATTGGAAAAAGATATAGGTCCCACATTTCTCTATAAAAATTCCCACGAACAAGATCATAATCATAAAACATGGATAATTTAATAAAAAATTATTTTTTAATTTTATAAAGCAATAGGTTTAGAATAGAAATTATAAGAAAATTCTCTTCTAAATAACAAATAATTGATATGAGAATCCATATAATGAATGGAATAATCGTAGAAACTCTAAATACATTAATAAAATTTTACATAAAAAATTAAATATTTAATTGATCTTAAAACACAAAAAATAATGAAGAAATTTTTTTTCATAGAGAATGGAATTTGGTTCAAAAATTCCATTAACATGGTAACATATTACATTAAAAGCGTTTAAACATCCACATGATCTCTTCTCCTTGAGATTCTACTTATATCCATTTATTTTACCTTTTTTGAGAAAATAAGTTCTTGGACATTGGGAAGAGCCTTGGAAAGAGATCATGGATGAACATAGACAAAAATCAATCCTTGAGTGCCATGATAGGAAGAGGCGTTAAGGGTTTTATAAATAGTTGAAGAGAGGAGAGGTCTTATAATATTTTAATCAGCAGTTTAAAATTTTTCTAAATACTATGAATTTTCATGATTCATGATACCCCCAAAATTTATATATTCATTTGATTTCAATCCAATGTCCATTTACATCAGCCATTAAGAAAGCATTATGAACGAATTCATATATGTAGTGTATTTTTTTAATTATCATATTCCTTTATTCCAAAAAATAAATATTTTATGAAAATAAAACCTAAATCACCATAACCATTTATTGATGTGTAAAACTCATAAATGAAATCCATTTTATGGAAATAATTTTCTATAAATGAATAATTTTGTTTATAAATAAAGTCAAATTTCATTCAAAAACATAAAAATTTAAAACTATAACAGCTTTTATAGCCCTTATAAAAATAAATATATCACTTCTTATCTTATAACATAAGATAAGAAAATTTATTAAGATTTATTATTCATAATGGTAATATTACTATTCATATTACTAATTGTTATGGGATGTTACTGTTCACCAAAAAATGTTGTTAATATCATATTCCAAATAAAATACTGATCAAAACTGTAGATGGAAATTTTCTAAATACAAATCATAGAAGTGTAAAACTTATTTTTCGACTATTTTTTATATCTATATCTTTAAAACAATGTTCCATTATATACAGAACCAATGTTTGATTTATTTTATTAAATTTATTTGTTAAACTCAGTGCTGTTATAAAAAAAGATGACATAAAAAGTCACTAGATTCATGGAATGAGGGAAGTCATTCTATATTTTTTTTGGGGAAATCATCAGAGGGTAAAATCTTTTAAAATTAATTTTTTTTGAATTATAAGGCATGTAATAATCTTTCACATCATGTAATTCTAAAATTTCAGGTTCTACTGAAAAAACATTACCGTTTATTATTTACCTCTAATAACAACATGTTGTTAACCATAACTCTATAATCAATGAATCTAACTTTCTTGTCATGTAATATATATACATGAATTTTATAATATACATCAGTTATTATTCTCCTTTAGTTTCATCTATGAACTCCCAAACCCTTTCTTAAACATGTACGACACTGAAAATTGACTATATAATGGACTTGGAAGGAACATACCATTACAAAAACACATTTTGACTATTATTATATGTATTATTATTCTATCTATGTATTATATTATTTTATAACTTAATTCAACACTATGAAGTAAAAAAATGGACTTTAAAACTCCTTTTTGGTGACTCCATTCCTCATTCGTTGATAAATGTCATACAATACCACTATGAATCCAAATTTTTTATAGTTTTTTTTCTTATCATAGATTATTTTTTCCTATATATTTCATATGAATGATTTGAGAACATTATTATTGGATAAGTGGTTTGAGATTTTTTTATCACTAAAATACCTTTGGTTATTTGTTACATTTCATGATATTAAGTATATTATGTGGAATGTTATGTCATTTTATTAAATTCTGTATTTTAATTCTATGCATACATACGGTATGCATGGACATAATGAATTTTTTTTACATTTAATGAAATTACATTTTCAACAATGTTATTTTTTTATTATTATAAATAATATGTATTCCATGTATCATAAAAACAGATTCTATTTTCTTATAATGACTATCCTATGATTTTTTTTATAAGAATAATTATATTCAACACCAACAAACTGACATTAATTAACATGTTACAATTTCTCTTATTATTCCTCCATATACATGGATTCCAGATAATCCATTATTTCATATATATCTATAGGATATTATATATTCTATGGAAGATGTGAGTGATACTAGGATCTCTATAAAAAATTATTATTTATTTAAAAAATTTCATTTTTTATGATGTTGGAGCTTTTTTCATGTAAAAAAATTACTTCGATTCTGCATTATATTATTATTATTAGGTAAATTAAAAATTGAATTAAAATCATATATAAATTACACGAGAAGACCTAATACAAAGATTATCACTAGTTTATATAAAACCTCACTATGATAATATATGTGATATTTTTGTTCATAGGAGCTATTTTGGTGAATGAATTTGTGAAAGGAGTTATTTTCACATTCCATGTGTAAGATATTCATAAAAAATTGAATATATTATAATAGACATGATGTTATTATAATTGTGATATTTCAGAGATTAACAAGTTTAAGAAAACATATTTATAGAAATTATTTTATAATATATATCAATAATATGTGTTCAAATATATATTCACATATAATTATCTATAATTTAAATAATGAATGTAGTAAAATATCTTTAAATCGTGAATTTGATGTCTATATACCCAAAGAATATTGGTTTTTTCAATTATTCCATGATTTCAAATTCCAAATCCGAGAATGAATTGATGATTACAAAAAATTGTTAAATTTATGTATGTTAGTTTATTTTAATTTTGTAGATTCCAAAATTAGGGAATTTTCTAGTTTATTGAATGTAAATGAGACAACAAATTTTTTCTGAAAATTTAAATAGCTACACTTCCATGCTTTTTATTATAATGGTGATAAATAATTAATTCTAGTGTGTTAATTAACTATGTATAATAGAATAATACAAGTATCTAATTAAATAATACAATTTCATTTTTGATTTATAAAGGAAATAAATTATAATTAATTTTTTCAATCTATAATTTGTGGTGAAGATTACTATTAATATGATAAAACAAAGTGTCAAGTGGATGTTTTTATGGTTAAACAAGTTCAATGTTATTTTTGAAAATATATACAGATTTTTAGTTTTTGAAGATGATAAAAAACATCAATGAGAAGATGTTTTGGTATAACCATTAACATTAATGAAAAATAATTCATTGGATGGATCTATAAATATTTTGATGCGTTTTTACATATCAATCATTATGATTGGATTTCATTGAGTTTTTTTTAAATATAATGATAATTTAGTTATCATCTTGAAATATTTTTGAGGATAATTATTTTCTAGAAAAAATAAATAAATATTTCATGATTATTTTATAATTCATGAATATCAAAAAACTATTTTTTCCAAAAGCGATCCTCAATTTTCATTAATATTATTGAAAAAAACATCAGAATGAATAGTGTACTCAATCAGAGATAAGCATGTATAAACATATATATATTGAAAAATATAATAGATTTTTAAATTTTTCTATGCTTTTATATGGGAAGGATTTATATATTTAGGATTTATATTAGAGTATTATTTATACATAGTAAAATTGTCATACAATAAAAATTACTAGTCCCCTTTTAAAATAACAAGATATGATTAGTTTTATTGTGGGACTTATTATTTATAATTTTCTAGATCTTATTATCATTTCAATTGTGTTTTTCTATTGAGTTATGGTTTAAGAAGGTTCTTACAGAAGTGTAATATAAGGGGGGGTAGTGGTTTTGGCCTTTATATGATCAAAACTCATATGTTGAGGGTGTGGTGAAAGTATAATTGGAAAAATAATAAACAACAATGAACTTTTAGGATGTTATTTAGGTGGTTGGTATACAAATTATTTCTCTATGGATTTCTTTGAAAAATTTTATCCCTTAATTATTGTGGTGTCTTCCTCATAGAAATATATAACAAGGAAATCATATACTACATAATGACATCAATATTTGATATTCGTAGGGGGTGTTATCAATTAAATAGAAATGGGAATTTATATTTTAGAATCATTATGGAAGTCGTGATGATGGGAAAATGGCTTAGTTGTGGGAAACAAAACCTACTTGAATCTATTTTGGGCTAGTCTATTGAAGAACTCCCTGAATATATTAGAGTACCTTGTGGGGGTTTCTTATGTTTTGAAATGTCTAATACAATCATCTTTAAACATTAATCTTATATATTTAAAATTGAAAATGTGTGAATGATGAGTGAAAGTCTTTTAATTAGTTTCTATACTGATTTCCCCCCATTATTAACAAATCCATGATTCTATTATTGAATTCATCTAATTTTTAATTGATCTGAAAATTGTCTGGAATATGTGACATGATTTCTCACACTAAGGATCTATTTGTTGATGTTTTCATAATTTAATTGTAAGGTTAATTAAGATTTCAATGTATTGACATACCCTTCATCATTTAAACTCATGTATCATGGAGGATAAATATCATTGGTTCATGGTATGATCTTATTACTCCTTAATCATTTTGATATTAATTTAAATAGATGTTAGTTATAAAAATACCATGAGTATTGGGGATGAGATATGATCTTGTTATGTTGTAATATTTTATATTATCTATTCTGTAATTTTTTATTTTATATGGTGGATATTCTTCTCATAGTGGTTGATCCATTACAATTATTAATGGATCTAATAATGTTTAAGATTAAAATCTATATAGTTGATTCATTTCACATCTTATTTTATGTAAAATCCTAATTTAATCCTTAATTTTGAGTAATATATATTAAATTTCAACCTTTTTATAATTATCACATGTGTTTACGCGATGTAATTAGAATCATACTGGATTTTCAATGTAGTGTGTTGTATTCTATTATGATGTGTTTTGAAATGCCAGTTTTTTCATGATAAATTCATATTTATGTAAAATTATACTACATATTTCACATATATAATAGGTATTCACTATTAATTTAAATCCTTATAACTTATAATTGGAAGAAATATTTTATTATGTTTTACTCATGTTGAAAAAACTTGTATATTTTCATAGCTAAGGTTTTATGATACTAGTGAGTATCACTAATGATAAATAAATTATTTAATTCAATATGGTAATAATTGATTTTGAATCTAATACCTTTTTACATAGACAATGGTATTATTTTATTATTATATATTGATGCAGAGTTTTAAGGGACCAATTTCACTATTTACTACTATGTATTATTATAATCATGTCAGATGTCTTTTGAGGATTATCTATGAAATGTATCATGATGTGATATAGGGATGGTTTCTTTTTTATGAGATAGATTAGGGGTAGATTTTGTTTTTAAGGAATTTAGATTAAATGATAGAGGTATTCATGGTTATATGCATGGAGCTATCCGGGAAGAAACTGTGACTAATGGGGTCAGATAATGCTACGGTTTTCAATTTCTCTTCTAAAAATATATGATATTATAAACAAGAAAATATTATTTATAAATTAACCAAAGGATTAATTTATTGTTTATTTATTACATTCCCTACATCATGATGCATCTATTTGGTCTTGTATTGTATATCATATGTTGTATCATATTGTGATTCCTAAATTTTATGTATTTATTGAATTGTAATGATAAATAATTTGAAAATAACAGTTGGAAAAATAATGGATTTCTTAAAATTGATAACTATTTGGTAATCATTGAATATGATGGATTACTATTATAAGGAATTTTGGTTAATTGAAAATTAATTTAATTCGAAGATGTTTAATGTAATTAATTAATGAAATGTATTTGAAATTTTTATGATATTTTATAATATATATTCATTATTAGTACCATAGAACTATATAATATATTATTTCTTCATCTATGATAAAATATAGGTGATTTCCCATTGATTTCATTAATGGAAAATATATTATCTATATTTTATGAAATTTTAAAAAATGCCTCACCCTTCTTTGTAGGATGATAGACACTAATGGACTCTTTGTGTGATTTCTCCTACATCATTACTCATGGGAAATGGATAACCTAAAACCCATCTTTCATAACTCTCATATACTTATTATATTATGTGTTGGTAGTAAAATTGGTAATATTTCACTTATACTAATGTTAATAGTGTGATTTAATGCCTTTTATTTTCTTCACAATTTTTTTTAAAATTGATCTAGTATCATAATAATTATGAAGTTTTGATGTGTATAATATCTACTGGACTGAGGTAGAGTATATTAAATATAATAGGTGGTGGGTCCAAAAAGACTACATGGGAAATATTTGTAGTTATTGATAATTATGAAAAGATTGTGTGATTCGTAGTGTGTATTAAATGTTATAGTTTACATGGAACATTCAAGTTGGAATATTTATTTAGAGAGAGATAACACAAATGTTATGGGATTGGGGAAGACCAACAAACTAGTGGAGAGGTGGTAATAGTTTAATATTTTTTATAATTATTTTTTCAATTATATTTGTAACTATATGAAATATATGGTTTGATTTCCATGGTGATTTTTGGATTATATGACACCTTTCATTGTGAAATATCATCTTTACTTATTTATTATTTATGAATTAGTAAGATTTATTTATCCTGTCAATGAGAGGATCTAGGGGTTGATCCTACTGAGTATACCAGTTATTCACACCCCATATATATGTTATTATTTTTTTAGTTATATAGGATGTTATTTTAAATAATGATGTTCATAACTATCTTGTGGGTTTCTCAGGTGGTGTATGGGCTTGGAATTCACTATTATTGATTAAATGTTTGGTATTTTATGTATTTTTATCTATTCAATTTTTAGGATGTTAAATTTCTCTATTGGGGTAAATTTTATTAGTTTTTGAGGAGATTTTTTTGTAGTTTATATACTTAGTTTTTCCTAATCATATTATTATATGGAAATATGTTCCATTTTTTATATGATATACCCTCAATTCATGTGTTCAACTTATTATTAATTGGTGGTTTCCATCCAGTATCCTTATATCCCATATCCCAATGCTTGACTAAGAGGGGTAATATTAGTGGTAGAACGTAATGAATGAGGGGTAATATGTTTCAGATTATGAGATATAATGATAGATGGGTATATGAACATGTAAATACTGTTTGGGAAGCTATATAAAATTATTCAGTTGATTTAAGTGCACTATATATCTTTGATGGCCGAGTAGATAAAATTTATATAAACACCATATGATATGAACTGATGAAATTTATGTTTACTATGTATACATAGCAATGTGAGGCTTGTTTTAATTAAGATACCTAGTAATAAGTGAGGATAAATTCTTGTTTATTTAAATTTTTTAAATGTGAAATACATTTAGTGATGGTGATCCTTAATTAGATCAATAATCTTAAATATTCCTTAATCTCATATTTGGAGTCCCTTATTATTTTTTCTATTTTATGTATAGATATAGGTTGATATCCTAAGTTGAGTCATCAAAATGATGTTTAGCATAATGTTCCATTTTATCTATTTTAAGACGTGGTTGAATATAACGTTACATAATGGATATCGCTATGGGAGTTCTAGTCCCATATATTACTATAATTTTATAATTCATTTTTCGACTCATTAATAGTGAACTAGTTAGAGGAGGTGTTGATATCCTTTTGTATGTTTGATACATGTGTGGAGAAGTAGGTTTTTTAAGTGTTGGTGATTCCTTATGAAATATTCTTGATCATATGATTCTTGTTCATTAGGGATCTAAAATAGTATTTTATCACATAGAAGTTTTTTTAGAGCTGTTTCATCATGAGTTCTTACTTCATTTATGATTGTTACTAGTCATTAGAAAATTTTAACCCTTTGAATTTGTATTTATATCATCTAGTTGTATAGGAAAAACTTCACGTCCCTTGTTTGATGTTATTCCCACCTATTTCTAGCTATATTGTCCATGGAGAGGAATTTTATAGAGGACATATGACCATGATTATATGATTAGGATCCCAATTTGTATTGCTGATATATTTTTAGGTACTAGTGAGAGCATAGTTAATTGAGATTTAATCGTGAAAAACTATTTCTTTATGATAGAGGAGTCTTCGTGATTTTAAAAATAATAGAGGTCAGTTATGGACTTCCAGGTTTCCAGGAATGTAATGTTTTAAAAAAATATATAATAGTTCTTAGAAACATTAATATTATTTCATGGAAGGCAGAAACACAAAACCCCTTACAAAGGGAAAGACAAATATTATGTTTCCTTTAGTGATATTTTTCATCAATAGTGTGGTTCCTGAATATTCCCTGAAATATATTTGTATTAGGTGTTAAACTTTAGGATCATCCATTATGGCAGTTTCAACTTATGTAGCAGAATAAGGGTGATGAAACCCTTTATTATCAAAGTGGATATGCATATTTTAGATAAAATACATGTGATGTTCTGTGTCATTATAAATAAGAACAATACTATGGTATATTCCTTTATTAGTATCATAGAGGCCCTAAACTATGTTTTTATTGGATGGATGCATTTTATTTTACAGAACAAGGTGATTATTAATTTTTTGATATACCAATATATTATATTTAAATTTTTTCCATGATTTGGTTTATCAAAATTTAACACACACCACTATATCACCATCCATTATCTATGATTTGGAACATGATGTGAAGAGTATTATAGTTCACACATTAATGGGAAATCTAGTTGGGGTCATGTTTATCTTTATGGTGTTTGTAGAGACTATGGTCTTATTTTAGGGATGAAACTTTTATTGGGATACATATTAATGAAATATATATAACCCTATAATGTTATACATATGATGGTATAATATTATATTATGTAGGGTATCATTGATACCATGATTTTAATGTTTTCATTATATAATGTTGACTAAGAGTCTACTATGTTGATTTGAATGAAAGACCATTTCATACGCTATAGTATTGTTTTAGTGTGTCTTCCATGGAATCCATTTTTATGCTAAGTTAATTGGATGTTCATTTAGTGGTGTCTCTCAAGGATGAAGTAAGAGTACTTAGATATATTTCATGAGGTAGTTGTGGCATTATCTCTTCAATGGGTGATCAATTTATGAAAGATATAAAATTGATTGTCTATCTAATATTTATATATCAATATAGGATATCCTTATCCTTGTCGAGAGAGTTTAGGGTTCATATTGATGATCTCTTTTCAAAATGTTATTCTCAAATGTGTGTGTCTTTTTTTGGTTCTATATTTTGTATTGATAATATCTTAATAGTAGTATAAAAATATGAGCCTATTATTTTCATTTAAATCTTTTTAATGATTTTAATATCTACACATTTTTTTAAATTAATTTTTTATTTGATCATCTGATGTCAACTAGTTGGTCCTTTAATATTTATTTATGATCATGAAATCAACAAATATGAGTATGATGATATAATTAATACATCACTCCATAAAAAATTTCAATGGAAGGTTTTTGTTTTGAAATATTTTTGTTTTAATAATTTCCCAAATATATTCATTATGTTTAGAAATTGTGAAATGTATATTTTCATTTAAAAATTAATGGTGATCATCAATAATTGGAATGTTTTGTAATCTATATATAAGGAGGATCATATAGATCCTATGTCTGAATTTGGAAAGTTCAGCATTATAAGACTCTATTTCATAAGATATAAATGTGTAAAATATGAAAGACAAAGCATTATTATTACCCATTTCATTTCCAATCATTGATCATTCATGGATCCATAGAAAATCAATTTTGTTTTTCATGGGAATCCCATTGACTATTGTGGTGGTACGATGATTTCATGTTTATGAAGCCTGATACAAATAGTTCTTATCTAACATATCACATATTAGAACTCCTTTTAAAACCATTAAAAAACAATATTATATATTTGTATATACTTTTCAATATCATTCATTGTTCATGTACCAAATATAAAAGGTGGTCGGAAACCCATTTATTTATCTTATTTTAGAAGGTGTATTGTTCAAGTTCATCTAAAAATAATGAAATCCTTTTTTGGGCGTTATATTTATTTTCTACATGTATTTCATTTCATAAGGGTCAAATATTTTTTCTGCCAATGAATATATCTTTTCCACTAAGGAATTTGAGTTCAGAGACGTTGTGTTTTCCATGGTGTTTTAGTCATGGTATCTCAACAGTGATCACTATTTTATTTTAACATATAAAAAAGATAATGTGACATGTATACTGCAAATGTGAAAAAAATGTGCCCCAAAAAATGGTTGATGAATTTACGTCATGATTGTGAATTTTATATTTCATATACAGTGGGGATATGAAATATAAAAGTTGATGTGCTAATAAGAAATAAAAATAGTGACAATGTGAGTGTGTGTGGGGATTAATGGAATATAGTGGAAGTGAACAATATCATTAATATATTAATGGATCATGTTGGTATCGTTGAATGAATTTTCTGATGATAGTTTAGAATGTTTTAGTGTAGTTGGTGGAGGTTCCCAAACATTGGTATTCTAAGGTGGTGGTTTTCTATGATTATGTTGTATTTGGATATTCATATGATGGATGGTATCAGGATGGTCAACATCAAAAGTTTATCAATTTGAGTGATTTTATTTTAATGGATATTTTTGATATTATATTCCATGATTTTATTATATCACCATTAGGTATATCTATCGTCGAAAATATTATTTTTCCTTTAAAATGATAGTACTTTTCAAATTGGTTGAATCATTCCATTGATTATTCAGTGTTTAGTATTCAAAATAATTTAGGTTGAACATTGTGTTCTAACTTTTTTTTCTTTACAAATTAAATATTATACAGTTGATGTTGGTTGATTTTTATGGGAAAATTACTAGTTAATCAATATACTAAGAGGTATTTGATGATATATGTGTGGTAGAAAACTTTTTGAATAGTGAAATCGCTTTATTAAAATAAGTGATTTTAGATTATTTGTGGTTTGATGAAGAAGTATGAATAGTATCTGGTGGGAATACATTTATTTTTTGGGATATTATCTCTAATCATTATTGAAATTTATCCATTATGTTGTGGAGTGATCTACATCAATATTTTGGTACTCAATTGTTCCATAAATCTTATTTTCATCTACATATGAAAAATCATATATTAAATATCATCAAGACTCTTAAACACAATTTCTGTAATTACTTCCCAGAATTTGGTGGTTCATGTTTGTAGAACATACCTTTTTCTAATTTTCATCTAAAAAGAGTTTCCACTAAACCATGGTATGAAATTTTTTGATGGACTGTTCGGATGAAAATTTTATTCTATAATCTATTTGTTTTGGGTATATTCAATAAGAAAAAATTAGGATATAGTGAAATATCATATGACAATGTGTTTTGTGATTCGTGAGAGGATGAATGTAGCTATGTATTAGCAAAAATCAAATTCTAATGATAGAATAATTCCATTGATTATCGACACTATAGATAAAACATTTTTCAATGTGAATCCTCATTATGGGTTGGAATGGTTCATTCACAGTTATATGATTTATTATTATTTTATTTGAGTTATTGTGTTATGGGATCATGTTGGATATGAATAACATTGAAGAAAACCCTCACCCGATATCAGTGTCATTAATAATGTCTTATATTTATCACATTATTTCTTATATCATTATTATGAATCCCATGACATCATTGTAGGATAAATAAATATTGATGATTATACAAACATCAAGGATAAGATAATGGAGATCCACTATAGTTATGAGAATTTGTTGGGATGATTTTTTATTAAGATAATCTTAATAAATTGGTTGAATGCAATATTTAAATATGTAACCTTGAATTTTTTTTCCTAGATTCAATTTCATTATCCCAAATTTATTTTTGTATAATCATTATTTTGTAGCAGATTTTATAGATGTTTATTATCTAAAGATAATGTTACAGTTTTCAACTCATTTATAATATTCTTATTCATCTACTAAGGTAATATAAATATATATATATATATCTCCCCTATTATATTGTATCAAATTTTTTATTGTTTCAGAGTTTTTTCCTTATTCCTTTATTTGAGGTGGAAATGCTCTGGTTATGCTGAGATTCTTGGGAGTTATCTCATAGGTGTGGATTTTTCTGACCCATTTTCATTTTTTCAATCATTGATTCATTTTATTTTATGGGGATTAAAAAAGTGGATCTGTCTAATGTTTCTTTATAGACCATACATACCATTACATTATGATTTCTGAAGACTTTATGGTTTTAAGTGGGAGTTTGGATGAATACAAGAGGCTAGGGTATCGGTCATTACTATTATGGGGGTCACCTGGCCTTAAAGGGTGCATGGTGCAATCAATTTTATAGAAAATAGTGTATAAAATATGTATTAGTGTGTTAATGTTATGATTTATTCCAAAAATATATATACATGATTTATTATGTTATTTTGGATGCTCTATTTATCACAATGGCCTCTAAGAAGAAACTACATGTGTGAAAATGATTTGTGAGGGCATGGCATAGTTAATTCTGCATTGCGGGATCTTCTCCCATCAATATGTTTGTTAAAAATATATTTCTATATCAATTATAGCGATCATGGAGAGGTTAAAATAGCCTTGGGGTCAGAAATTTTTATTATCAGAAGTAGTTTGGGGTTTCTAGGATATATATCACTACAATAATGTTTTAGAACTTTCAGGAAACGTAGGCCTTGGTCGATATTGTTTTTGGAAAATTCCAAATATTTTCCATTTATTTTAAATCTCATATTTGTCAAATAACTAAAATTATATCATATTTTGGGGGCTTTGAATGTATTTTTAATTTGATTAATCCCCTCTATTAGTAGATCCACAACACTTTTATTGAATAAATTCATATTATAGATACTCTAAATAATCATGGGAAGTATTAATATATATTTTTATTAAGGTAATAATGTTAGTATTTTTACATTGGAATGTTTTACTTATATCCCTTTGGATCCTTATATCAAATAATTTACATTTTAAATTCATGTATCTTAAAGGATTAGATAATCATTTTTCAAGGTATGATAGTCTGTATGAATTATCAATTTTTCATCTACATTCCAAGGTTCTCAATGTAGAATTTACCTCTGGTTTTTTTAGTATTTATATGTTGTTTTTTGGTTTCATGTTCATGTTAGGTTATAACTAGTTCTCCTTGAAATCATCAGTTTTATTATTTTTGTGGTCAGTCATTAATAATCAACTATTGAGAATATAATTTTGATCTTATAATTGGATGATTGGAATTCATTTCATCTATTATTTTACATATAATAAAATATTTACCATCCATTTTTATCTTTTATTAATCATTGAATCAATCATAATTAATATTTAACTATATTAAAAAAATAATTTTGGTTTTTACTTTTGTTGATATCACATGATTATCTAATGTTAATGATATGACTATTGATTTTCCATATTATCTCAGGTCTCTTTGTATACAATAATTTAATGTGTTCATTATTAACAATTAGTTAATGAATTCCATTTTTTTAATTTTTTTTTTAAAAAAAATATTATATTATGTAAACTCATTATTAATTATAATTATATGAAAATAGATGTTATGATTAATGAATGTTAAAATGATTCATATATATTGATATTTTATAAAGTCTTTTGTATGTTCTTGTAAACAACGAGAGATGAATAAATTAATTTATTATAGTAATTTTATTGTTTTTTAATAATGATAATCATATGTGTTTGGGTGAGTTTTTGTGCATAAGAACATTTGGTATAAGGCCCCCTCCTTAAACATTACTTAATCAGGAGTTATTTCAAGAATACACGTTGAAGATCTTTTCAGGTATAGAGTTTTAGAGAATTAGATCATAAATCATGCATTACAATCCACGTTTTTACAAAGTGCTTATATAAAAGATAGTACTCATCTGTCCCATCATCGGAAACATATTTAAAATAAAACATAGATTCTTTCTTGACACTTCTTTGACACTATCATAACATCATGTACCTTTCCATTGACTTGTGAAAAACATTTCAAAAACATGGGATGAGCATAAAAATCTCATCAAGGGATATAAAAGTACGAAATGAAAACATTAGTCCATGTATGAAATCATACAGTACTTGAAAAAAATAAGCATTTTAACATTCCTCATCAAATCATGAATAAAATATAGAATTCATAAGACATAAAGGTAACTTGAGGCATTCATAACATTCTTACGTAGGGAGTAACCCTCATGGTTATGTTTGGAATACCCATCATAGTATATTCCCTAAATCTCTTCAGAGAAACCTTAACTTTTATCCCCATCGTGTTACCCAATGCATTGGAGAGCTATATCGGGCTCACCCGCCATTAGTTTATCACGGAACCACCCATCTTCATAACAATTCCCATGAACCATAACATAATCGTATCACATAAAACTAGCATAAAGGAAACATAACATTTCCACATTTCAATCAGAAGATATCAATACAACACATTGACATAATAAAACATTATGAAAACCATTTTAAATACCAAAATAAATGTAAAGTAAAAAATGATATTTATTTTTCAATTAAAAAAAAGTTAGGATATGGCTTGTAGAGGATGCCAAAACTCCAATAATGGCCACGGCGGCAGAGAAGTTGTTATCGCCGCATACGTACGACAAATAAAAACAATCCATTTTTTTGTTTAGTAAACACTTCATATAAAAAATATTCCTTTTGTATAAACATAAAATTCAAAGGGGTTTATACACCGTATAAAAAAATATGCCTCAATGAAGGGAGATTGAGACAAGGTCCCATACCTCGTATCCGACTTGACTCGATCATTATTTAATCTCCTGAATAATAAACCTGAGTTAATTTTTACTTGATTAAGAAAATTTTTCAACTTCATTATTCCTTTTATATCACTTATTACCATGTCATGAACACTATGTAATTATTTAAGTTAATAACGGTCGTTTTAACGATCAGTGGTGCTTGAGTCAAAAATAAAATCTTTATAATTTCACATTGTTCATGTATCCATTATATCCAGAGTTATATTCATGATTTAGTTATAATATATATAATATATATCCAGTATATACATGCATTTATAATATTACATAACATTTAGTGGTATGAACTGAAATGCACGGTTCATAGAGACGGTAAGTCGTACGTACGCATGAATGCTACCTTCATTTCTATTTCTTATTTTATGGAATGGAATCATAATGATATAAAGGTATATTATAATTCCAGTATAATATAATATATAATATCATTAAATCTATCCTTTATACGTCCCACATATGGCATTAACAATCAAATCTCAATGAGGGGGCGGTAGTCCGCACTTCCTAAATTGAAGATATCGCGTTTACCCCTAATGGAAACCATAAAGGTATGCCAAAAATGAAAAATATAGAAGCTTAAGGAATACATAAACATATTATATATCATATATAAATATAGTGTTATCTTAATGGCCTCCTTTTAAGGTGTTAGAATAATATTGAACAATCATCGTTTCATGAGGCAGAAATTCGCCATCCACGGAAACAGTATGCTCTTTAACCATTAGATGAAGGTGTGTGTAACTGTAGCTAGAATACTTATTATAAAAACATCCAAGTATATTGAATATATTGGTGATGTTACAAAAGAATTGAATAATAATAGTTTAGGGGGTTGTAGAAGAAAAATAAAACAATATAACATTCGAGAAGACTTTACCTTTAAATCGGGTAACTCTTCTTGGATTGAACCAAAATGGTTTCTTAAAGAGATTTCATCCTAAGGTAAGGCTTATAGGATGAATAGAGGGATGTGGAGAGATAAAATGAGAAGGTATTGTCTGAGGCAAAGGCTTGAGAAGTTTGGTTAAGGAGGTAGAGGTGGGGGGGGGGCTTTTATAAGAGGAGAGGAGGGGCACTCTTGGAAAGGTATAAAATGTCACTTTATTTTCAAATGAGTTTCGGATTTTAAAGGTCCCAAATTGATTTATTTCGAGGATAAGGTGATAAGGGTTCGAAATATACTCATCCAATAGGTCTTTGACAAGTGTAGGCCTTATATTTTGCATTATATTTTTATTTTATTTAAATTGCCCATTAATGATGTAATCGTTGAATCATCATGATGACATAAATAATTTAATTTATTTAATGTCTACAAATTATAAAAAAAATACTATGATATAGGAAGGCCTGTTAGATTTCTAATGACTATTTGTAGTCCAATATACCATTTATGTAGACAATATTAAAAATGTTTTACTCAGGTGATACATTCTTGGTTATATTTAACATTCTTTAAAAATAAAAAGATAAAACGTCATTATCACACAAAAGTGATTCCATGGGGTCCCCAAGTTTGGCACAAGGTATCCCATGGTCGGCCATGACACAAAAAGAAGCATTAGGACACATGTTGGGGTCATTTGTTATTATTATGATATTATTTTATTATCCTTAACTACCCCATTACTAATTAATCAAGATAATTAAAGATAATTACCGTCGTTACTATTCATAATGTCCAAAAACAAAAGATTCTTGATTACATAATTTTGACCTTATGATTCAAAATATGTAATAAATTTTACCAATTTCCGAACACATAAATTAAAATAATTAATTTAAAAATAATTCTCGTTGTCAAAACAAATAGCGGGTTTTTTAGAAACAATATCTATGAAAAGTTTGGCACTTGTATATGCCCAATTCCGAAGGGAAATTAATCCCAATGACCGCCATTGGATTACATGGAAAAAATATATTCTATTTAAACTTTAAAACCAATTATAAATATAATATAACCATATAATTAATTAGATGAAAATGCAGTTTTGATGTAAAATGCAGTATTCTTCACAATTCATTAAAAATGAACATTGTCAGAAAAATACCAAAAATTTATCCAAAGTAAATTTCAATGTCTCAATAATAAATAATATGTTTATTTTGAAATATATAGCTTATAAAATTGTCAAAAGATGGATTTAAAAATGGTTCTCCATCAAAAGGCGGTAAAACAATCTTTTGAAAATATTAGTGTATTCCATGCTTATGATTGGATTTATTCTCATTTTAAGCCTCTAAAACACTATCTAATTCATAAATAGACATAGATAAGAATATAAATTATTCATTACTTACTTGGGATTTTACAACCTTCCCCCCATTAGAAAATTGTGTCCCCTCAATTTATTTACTTATCGAAGAAGTGGGGGTATTTATCCCTCATTGAATTTTCAGATTCCCATGTTGCCTCTTCAATCATCGAGTTTTTCCACAAAACCATTACTTGATGAATCACCTTATTTCGCCACACATGATCCCTGTGGTCAAGAATTTGGATAGGTTGTTCCTCATAAGATAGGTTCCCTTCCAACTTAACTACCTCTAGACTCAAAACATGAGATGGATCTGGCATGTACTTCCTTGACATTGAAACATGAAAAACATTGTGTACCTAAGATAAACTCGGAGGTAAAGCCACTCGGTATGAAACTGATCCAACTCTCTCAAAAATTTTATATGGTCTAATAAACCATGGACTCAGCTTTCCTTTATTACCAAATTGCATCACACTTTTCCATGGTGAAACTTTGAGAAAAATATGATCATCTACCTCAAAAGAGAGATCCTTCCTCCTGTTGTCCGAATAACTTTTTTGCCTGCTCTGAGCTGTTCTCATGTGTTTCTGTATCAGCAGAACTTTTTTTGCCAACACTTCTACCTATTCTGGTCCCATAAAATTACTTTCTTCAACTTCATCCCAAAAATCTAGAGTTCGACACCGCTTCCCATATAATTCCTCAAATGGTCTAATCTGTATACTGGAATGAAAACTGTTATTATAAGAAAACCCAACCAAAGAAAGATGTTGGTCCCAACTTCCCCGATAATCCTTCAAACAAGCACATATAATATCCTCCAATGTCTGAATCATTCTGTCTGACTGGCCATCTGCTTGAGGATGAAAAGTTGTACTAAAATTTAATTCAGTTCCCAACGACTTTTGAAGGCCTTTCAAAATGTTAGAAGTAGACCTGGGATCACGGTCAGATACAATGGAGAGAGGAACTCCATGTAACCTGACTATCTCTTTAAGATACAAATTAGGAATTTGATGTAGGGAAAAAGTATCTCGTATATCAAGGAAATGATTAGATTTAGTCAAGCGATCAACAATAACCCAGATTGCATTATTACATCGAGGTGTCTTAGGCAATGCCACAACAAAGTCCATGGATATATTATCTCATTTCCACTCTAGTACAGGTAAAGGCTGAAGCATCCCTTCCGATAACTGTCACTCTGCTTTAACCTGTTGACAAGTCAAACACTTCACAGTAAAATCAGCAATATCTCTTTTCAATCCATCCCACCAGTAGTACCCCCGAAGATCTCTACACATCTTAGTACTGCCTGGATGAACTGAAAACAGAGAACTATGAACTTCACATAACAACTATCTCTTCAACTGTGAATCACAAGGCACACACAATCTCTTCACAAATCTCAAAACACAATCATTTTCAATGTTTAATTTAGGCAAATTGCCCTTCTGAACCAGCTCTACATTTTTCTGCAACTCGTTGTCTTGCTTCTATGCTTGCTTAATTCTGTATGATATAGAAGATTTCACTGATACCTGAAACAAAACATAAGGATATCCTGCATCAAAAACTTCTATAACAAATTTCATCAAATCTTTAACCAAAGGATCATGTTCCAAAATAAAAATTGTTAATGAAGCATTACTTTTTTTACTCAAAGCATCAGCCACATTATTTGCTTTTCCCAGATGGTAATGAATTGTACAATCATAATCCTTGATTAATTGCAGCCATCTCCTCTGTCTCATGATCAATTCTTTCTGAGTGAATATATACTTTAAAATTTTCTGATCGGTTTATATTTCACACTTTACTCCATACAAATTATGCCTCCAAATTTATAAAGTGAAAAAACATCAGCTAATTCCAAATCATGTGTAGGGTAATTTACCTCATGTGTTTTCAACTGACTTGAAGCATAAGAAATTACCTGATCATTCTGCATTAGGATGAAACCAATTCCTTTCAATGAAGAATCACTGTAGATAACAAACTCCCCATTCATAGATAATAGTTATAAAACTGGAGCATTCATCAATCTTTTTTTCAGTTCCTAAAAACAATAATCACATTCTTTTGTCCAGATAAACATAACAACCTTTCGAGTTAGCTTAGTCATTGGACTAGATAACAGTGAAATATTTCTAGCAAACCTTCGGTAGTAGACTAACAAACCATGGAAGCTACGAATCTCAGTTACATTTTTGGTTCTTTTCCATTCCTCAACAAACTTTTTTTGGAAGGATCAACAATTATCCCATCATTAGAAACAATGTGACCAAGAAAAGAAATTTTTTGCAACAAAAACTCACACATGCTGAATTTCCCATGCAATTTCTTTTCTTTTAAGGTTTAAAAAATAACCCTTAAATGTATTTCATGTTCCTATTTACTTTTAGAAAACACCAAAATATCATCAATGAAAATAACCACAAACTTATTCAAGAACTCATGGAAAATTTTATTCATATGGTCCATGAATATAGCAGGTGCATTGGTTAGCCCAAAAGGCATTACTACAAATTCATAATGGCCATATCTTGTAGAAAATGTGGTCTTCATAATATCTATTTCCTTTACCTTCAACTGATGGTACCCCGATCTCAGGTCAATCTTAGAAAAAAACTGAGCTCCCTAGAGCTGATCAAACAAATCATCGATATGAGGCCAATGATATTTGTTCTTAACAATGATGTTATTCAAGGCTCTATAATCAATGAAATGTCTCATTGAACCATCTTTATTTTAACCAAATAAAATAGGAGAACCCCATGGTGATGTGCTAGGTTGAATGAAACCTTTCTCTAATAAATCTTGAAATTGCTCCTTCAACTCTAAAATTTTGGTTTGGGCCATTCGATAAGGGGGTTTTGAAATTGGCTTAGCATCAGAAAACTAAGTCAACAATAAATTCAACTTCTTGATCTAGAATTATTCAAGGAAACTCGTCAAGAAAATGCATCAGGACACTCATATACCATCGACACATCATTAATCTGAATAGTTCCCTTGTTTTCATTGATATGTGCATGGTAACATTCATTTCCATCATTTACATGTTTCTCACCCTCTTGATATGTTATCAATAGTAAGGGTTCATTCTTGTACACAAACTGAAAGTCTTTATGAAAAGAAAGTTCTTTAGCTCTACAATCAATCTTAGCATGGTAAATAGAGAGCCAATCCATACCCAAGATAACATCAAACTCTACTAGAAGTAAAACAATAAGTTTTTCAAGTAGTTCATTCAACGGATAAGGATAGGAAAATTCTTATAAATTCTTTTTTCCTCAACATTTCCCTCAGGTATTTTCACCACAAGTTCAGGAGTCATTTCTTGAGATGGTATTCCCATTTTACTATAAAAGTTTTCAGAGATGAAAGAATGTGTAGACCCCGAATCAAACAACACACTGGCATAATCTGAAAAAACAAACAAAGTACTGGATACCACTTCATTTGATGGACCAACATCTGCTGAAGTAGTTGCAAAGGATTTCACCACCCCTTTCTGCTTGTAGTCTAACTGCTTCCCATCACTCATGCTCTTTGTTGGACACTCGTTTTCATAGTGACCCATCTCCTTGCACTTAAAACATTTCACTATCTGTAAATCAAATTTGGTCATACCATCACCATGCTCTCTTTCAGTGCCATCACGAGCCTTATATCCCATCTTACCGCATCGGTAGCACTTCCCAGAATTCAAAAGACATTCCCCAGCATGCCATTAACCACATTTATCACAAACTGGAAACTTAGTTTTCTTACCATCATACCTTTTTGAAGAATTATTTCCTTTCTCCTACCACCTTGGTCTCTTCTTCAGCTGGTTACTATAGAACACTTGATCATCGGAAAACTCCATTTCAACCTTCATAGCACATCGAACAAACTTTTCATAACTCTTGAACTCGCGAGAAGCTAAATCCCTTCGATATTTTGGCTTTAATCCTTAGTAAAAATGATTGATTTTACTATCAAGGTCTCGGATAAAATTTGTAGCATACCCTGCCAATCTAGTGAACCTCTCTTCATAAGAATCCACTGAGTCATCCTCTTGCTTCAATTCCAAGAATTTTTTTTTCCATCCTAAGTCGAACAGCCTTAGGAAAATAAATCTCAAGAAACATACCTTTGAATTCATCCCAGTCGAGAGAATCAATCTCATCAGCGTCCTTGATATTTTTAACCATCGACCACCACTAATCTTCTTCACCCTCCAAACAGTAAATAGAAAGACTAATCTTTTGATAGTCTGAACATCCCATGACATCGAAAATCTTCTCCAGTGCTTTAATCCACCCTGCAACTAGAACAGGGTCAGATGAACCTCTGAATGATGGGGGATGTAGCCTCATGAAATGTTCAACCACTGACATGTTCCTCTGCGGTTGATATGGATGATCTCATGCATGGATACCACCACCATTTATCGCTTGAGTCAACTGCTCCATCACTGCAAAAAACTGTTCAGTTCCAATTCCGACCATCTCAGGATGCTGATTCGAAAGGTCATTTCCTTCTGTATGCCTTTCTAGCACTTCATACCTGTTTACTCTACAGAAAACCATTATGAACAAACATTTCTTAGATGGTGAAACATGGTAATCTTCAAATGATATATCATTTCAATTTGACCATAACAAAAAAATTATTTTTGGATATTAATTTAATAGAATTCGAACACCTAAAGTTATCTAAACCGACCTCTGATACCAACTATAAGGCCTCAGCCTTAAACATTACTTAATCTAGAGTTATTTCAAGAATACACATTGAGGATCTTTTCAGGTTTATAGTTTTAGAGAATTAGATCATAAATCATAAATTACACTCCATATTTAAACAAAGTGGTTACATAAAAGATAGTACACATTTTTTCCATCATCGGAAACATGTGTAAAATAAAACATAGATTATTTCTTGACACTTCCTTTACACTATCATCACATCATGTACCTTTCACTTGACTTGTGAAAAACATTTCAAAAACATGGGATGAGCAAAAAAAGCTCAGAAAGGGATATAAAAGTACGGAATGAAAACATTAGTCCATGTTTGAAATCATACTTTACTTGTAAAACATAATCATTTTAACATACCTCATCAAATCCTGAATAAAACATTGAAATCATAATACATAAAGGTAACTTGAGGCATTCATAACATTCTTACGTAGGGAGTAACCCTCATGGTTACGTTTGGAATACTCATCACAGTATATTCCCTAAATATCTTTGGAGAAACCTTAACGTTTAACCCCTTCGTGTTACCCAATGCATTGGAGAGCTATATCAGGCTCACCCACCCTTATTTTATCACGGAACCACCCATCTTCATAATAATTCCCAAGAACCATAACAAAATCGTATCACATAAAACATGCATAAAGGAAACATAACATTTTCACATTTTAATCACAAGATATCAATACAAAACATTGATATAATAAAACATTATGAAAACAATTTTCAATAAAAAAAATAAAAGAAAAGTAATACATGGTATTTTTTTCATTTAAAAAATGTTAGGTTATGGCTTGTAGAGGAAGCCTAAAGTCAAATAATGGTCACGGTGGCGGAGAAGTCGTTGTCGCCGCATACGTACGACAAATAAAAAAATTCCCTTTTATCGTTTAGTAAACGCTTCATATAAAAAATATTCCTTTTGAATAAACATAAAAGTCAAATGGGTATATACACCGTATAAAACAATGTTGTGTATAAAACAAAATATGCCTCAATGAAAGGAGATTGAGACGAAATCTCATACATCATATCCGACTTGACTCGATCGTTATTTAATCTCCTAAATAATAAACTTGTGTTAATTTATACTTTCTTAAGAACCTTTTTCAATTTCATTATTCCTTTTATATCACTTATTACCATGTCATGAACACTATGTAATTATTTACGTTAATAACTGTCATTTTAACGATCATTGGTACTTGAATCAAGAATAAACTCTTTATAATTACAAGTTGATCATGTAACCATTATATCCAGAGTTATATTCATGATGTAGATATCATATATATCATATATATCAAGTATATACATGCATTTATAATATTACATAACATTTATAGGTAAGAAATGAAATGCACCGTTCATGGAGACGGTAAGCCGTACGTACGCTTGAACGCTACTTTCATTTCTATTTCGTATTTTATGGAATAGAATCATAATGATATAAAGGTATATTATAATTCCAGTATAATATCATATATAATATCATTAACTCCATCCTTTATACATCCCACATATTTCATTAACGAATCAACTCACTTTGAGGGGGCGGTAGTCCGCACTTCCTAAAATGATGATATCACGTTTACCCATAATGGAAACAATAAAGGTATGCCAAAAATGAAAATTACAGAAGCTTAAAGAAGAAATAAACATATTATATATCATATATAAATATATTTTCGTCTTAATTTCCACCTTTTATGGTGTTAGAAGAATATTGAACAATCATCGTTTCGTGAGGCAGAAATTCTCCATCCACGGAAACAATATGCTCTTTCACCATTAGATGAAGGTGTGAGTAAGTGTAGCTAGAATCCTTCATATAACAACATCCTAGTATATTGAATATAATGGTGTTGTTACTAACGAAATGAAAAAAAAGAGTTTAGGGGTTGGAGAATCAAAATAAAAAAAGAACATTAGAGATTACTTTTAAATCGGATACCTCTTCTTAGTTTGAACCAAAATGGTTTATTAAAGAGCTTTATGCCTAATGTAATGCTTCTAGGATGAAGAGAGGGATGTGGAGAGATAAAATGAGCCAGGCTTGGCCGAGCCAACGGCTTGAGAAGTGTGGGTAAGGAGGTATAGGTGGGGGCATTTTATAAGAGGAGAGGAGGGGCACTCTTGGAAAGGTAGAAAATGTTACTTTATTTTCAAATGAGTTTCGGATGTTAAAGGTCCCACATTGAGGTATTTCAAGGATAATCTGATAAGTGTTCGAAATATACTAATCAAATAGGTATTTGACCAGTGTATGTCTTAGATTTTACATTATCTTCTCATTTTATTTATATCATTCATTAATGAGGTAATCACCGCATCATCATGATGTCATGAATAATTTAATTTATATAATGTCTAAAAAGTATTAAAAAATATGATGTAGGAAAAATTTTTATATTTACAATGACTATTTTTAGTCCAATAGATCATTTATTTAGACAAAATGAAAAAACATGTACTCAGGTGATACATTCTTTGTTATATTTAACTTTCTTTAAAAGAAATAGATAAAAAGTCATTATCACACAAAAGTGATTCCAGGGGGTCCCCAAGTTTGGTACAAGGTATCCCATGGTCGGCCACGACACAAACAGTATCATTAGGACACATGTTGGGGTCATTTGTTATTATTATAATATTATTTTATTATCCTTAACTACCCTATTACTAATTAATCAAGATAATAAAAGATAATTACCGTCGTTACTATTCATAATGTCCAAAAACAAGAGTATTGATTAAATAATTTGGGCCTTATGATTAAAAATATGTAATCCATTTTACCAAATTCCAAACACAGAAATTACAATAATTAATTTAAAAATAATTCCCGATGTAAAAATATATAGCGGGTTTTTTAGAAACAATATTTATGAAAATTTTGGCACTTGTTTATGCCCAATTCCAAGTGAAATTAATCCCAATGACCACCAATGGATTACATGGTAAAAATATATTCTATTTAAACTTTAAAACCAATTAAAAATATAATCTATTCATATAAGTAAATTAGATGAAAATGTAGTTTTGATGTAAAATGCAGTATTTTTCACTATTCATTAAAAAATGAACATTGTTAGAAAAATACCAATAATTTATCCAAAGTAAATTTCAATGTCCCAATCATAAAGAATAAGTTTATTTTGACAAATAGTGCTTATAAAATTGTCAAAAGATATATTTAAAAATGGTTCGCCATCAAAAGGCGGTTAAAAAATCTTTTAAAAATATTAGTGTATTCCATGCTTAAGATTGTATTTATTCTCATCTCTAAAACACTATCTAATTCAGAAATATACATAGATAATAATATATATTATTCAATACTTACTTGGGATGTTAAATTTGGGTACATACTATTGGAATGTAGATTACCTATTTAATATGATTTTCTTGATAGATGCATTTAGTTATTTCTTTAGATGAGTAGGTTGACTATATAATGTGATGTGAAACTATGATAAACATTCATGGAATGAGAAATAGGTGGGGTGACTTGTGGTTGTGTATGTAGTTGGAACATGTGATGTAGTGATTAATGGTGATTTGAATGTTATTTTTATCGATCAAACTGAGACTAGTGCAACATTTTTATTTTGGAATTTATCATTATTGTTTATCTAACAGATGTTATTATCTAATTGTAATAAATGTATTTAAATTAATATAAGTTTTTTTATGTTTTTCATATTTTAGTACCCAATAAATGAAAAAGTTTGTTTTACACAGTTTATTCAAATTTTATGGTATATTAGTATAACTTATATGGTATATGTAATTGTGTAATATTAGTGACAAATAAAATAACAATCTGGGTTTGTGGAATAAGTGAATGATAAATAATTCTAAACATGAGGAATAAAATAATAAGGGTGATTATTCCCAGAGGCCATGTATTTTAGTTGATAGTAATTATAATTGTAAAATTTTAAATTTATATAATTATGTAACATTATTTGAAATCATTTTTTACTTATATATTATCTAGCCTTCAATATGTGAATCATTGTCTCTAAGAGATTATAGATAATGTTTATGATATTGAATGATAGATTTTGTTATTATGGTCGCCGGGATTTTTGATTATATAATTTTTTTTTGATACCCAAACCATGTTAGTAGGGTAAATATCACCCATGGATTCTATATTGTGATTTAGGTAAAAACCAGTTTTGTGATGATCAAATGGATAAATACCCCATCATTCTACTATTTCTTATAATACTAGTTTTATGTGATGGTATGAATGGTGGTTATTTTTACCATATATATATATATTTTGAATATATATGTAATTATTTGTGGGTTTTTCCATAATATGTATATACTAATATAGATTTATAAGGATAATTATAGGTATTTTGGGTAAGGTATATGAATACTTGAGTTGTAATACACAACATAGAGTATCTGCTAGCTATTAAAAACAATAATAATTACTATATAGAGGTTTGAATGATTCTATTTTGTTGATGTGATTCATATATATCATGTTATATAAATATTTCCATATTTAATTTCAAAAACAATTATTTGGAGAAAGATGCATCATGATAGGAAATGATAGGGTAGGGTAACAAATTACCGATATTTTGTTATCCAGTAAAATTCAATTTGTAATTTTTAGTAATTATAAATTTATATTTATTAAATTATTATATTATAGAAATATTTTGAAGATGATAATATGAAATATATGTTTATGTGATGAGTTATCTCTATATGTTTATTCATTGGGGTTTATAATGTTTTCGTTATCATTTTGGTGAGAGGATTGATGGAGGATACTACTTTAGACACATGTTATTCTCAACCTAGGTAAATATGATTATTTTTCAGGTTTGGGGAAATATTAAGTGATAATGCTGAAAAATATATGTTTTTGGGTGAATTTAATATCTATTTAGGCATTGATGTTACTCAAGAGTACTTCATTTTGTTTTTATAGATTAATTCTTACTTTTCCTGTTTTTATGAAATTAATTTTTTATATTGGGATCTCTATGAATTTGTTATGAAAATTTTGTTTTCATAGTTTCAAATATCTCATTCCATATTTTTTTCATAGAGGATAAATTCAGCCAATTTTTTGGATGGATATACCCATGATTATGTTCTTGGAATCATAATCTATTAAAGATAATATACATCTATCATAGTCCCCATTATTTAATTTTTTTCATTAGAGGATTACCATTGGGGGAAATTAGTCATGAAATTAGTCATATTTTTATTATGATTAAAATGATATAAATCACTAGTTAACCATTTTTGGTGAATGAGACAACATGTTATATTAAGGTAATTATTATGTGAATAGTGAAAATTAAATTATTATAAAATTAATATACTATTTTTTTATTGTGAAACATATAGATTAGTGTATGTTATCCAATAATATTATATGTGTCTATATATTTCATATATAATATTAATATTAATGGTGGGAATATCAAAATATAATTTTTGGGCCATTTGATATTATTGAACGGATTAGTGAATTTGTGGATCAAATATAATTACTACCATAATAATATAAGAATGATAATTTATGTAATGATTAATAATTTATCTGAAATTTCTGGGAAAAATCACATGTTTTTGGACATATATTTTAATTGTATGAAACTGATATGACATTCATTGATAGACTAGTGAAAATTAGTAGTTTAAAATATAATTTTTTAATTTGGAAATATTCTCTAATTATTTCTGAATTATTTTAATATAGTAATATCCAAAACAAACCGATGGAGGGGTGTTATAATTTTATTATAAACGGATGGTGTTTTTTATGGACAATTTCTATAAAAAATTGATTTATTTTGTATAGATGATATGATGATAACACCTACGTATTCAAGATTATTTTTTAATGGATAAGTAAATTATATTAATTATTGATGTGTTAATTATATAGAATTCTATTATTTATATTATTTTAATATGGTTTAATGAACTTTTTTAATATGATTTCTGAGTATTATGATAATTATGTGATATTGAAAATTTTTATATAAAAATTAAAATTGAGTTTTCCTATGGATCATTGTGTGCTAAATGAGAAAAATATTAGATGAATCAAAATCATATATATTATTTCACATGATAAGAATATTATTAAATAGAAATTAAATATCCGGTCAAAATACTGTTATTTTGGACAGTGAAATTATTTTAATAATGGAGCATTAATTAACATACATTTTGAATAATGAATTAATATTTGATATTAATAAACATAGTAATAGGGTTTTGAATCATTAATAATCCACCGTGAAGGGTTATTGGATGAATTACATATACTATTATATAATTATATAATTATAATGAAATAATATACTCTTTCAGATCCCTTCATTTTCTCTTTTAGTGATGGTGGAATTTTTGTTAGTGAGATAGTGGGATGATGAATAGATGGTATGACTGAATTATAGAATTATAGTATGAAAGGGTTTTTTATAAATATATTTTTTGAAATACTATGATTTTATTATCACCAAATTCATTTTTATCATTATTGATGTGACTAATAAATAGGATATGATTTTTTTAAAAGTAAATCTTTCATTGTTATAAATTTCGATCTTTTGATTTGTCATACAAATTTATAGAAATGAGTTAGTGGAATTGAACATCAGTCATATTTGTACCATTATTTTTTCCTTCTTTGGGAATCAGTTTTTTAATAAATTTAAAATTATAATAAATTATTTTGATAAATTATTTTAAATGAAATAGTTTTTACATTAAATGTAATTAACATAGTATGTATTTTTATTGTAAACTAATAACAATTTTATTCTATTTTTACCCCTCAATAATTGTTTTTATAACATTGTATTTTGGAAAATACATAAGGTGTAATGAAAATGTGGTTCAGATTTTAAGACTTGGATCCCTATATATAATCATTATATATTAATAAAAAGTAATATATGATTAAATAATTCTTGGGTTTATATATATAATGAATCATATTATAATAGAGGAGAATCAATTGTTATTTGTGAGATTAATTACTATGATGTAATCCATAACCAGTTAAAATAATCAATGTATATTTCTGAGGTATGTACCCTATCATCATAGAAAACTAATTAATTTTATCAAATATGTAATTAAATATGTTACTAATGTTGGTAGAGTTCCAATTATATGTATTTCAAGAGATCAATTATTGTCTTTATATAGTTGTGTTTAATCTTTTATTTTTTATATATATAGAACTGGAATGCATCCTCAATATACATAGATATAGAATTACTTTTTTCTCTATATTTCCATAAAATTGTTTTTATTCATTGGAATATTAAATCTATTATCAGGTAAAACTAATATTTTATTTATATTCCTTTAACATGGATCTTGATTGTAGAATCAATGATTTAACAACATCATCTATACATGTAGTTTTAGTCTATATATATTAAATCAACTAATTTATATATAAATATCGAATTTCAATTTATATTAATTCAATCAGTGTATATATTTAATTATTATTTTTATATTTATACAGTTTTAATATTATTTTGAAACTTATACATTTTAAAATATATGTATTTATAAAGATAATATACCTATATCTATGTAATTATAGATATGTAAGTAATTATAGTACTCTAAATAATTATTTATAAATAGTTAAAGTTACATTAGAGAACATTGAAATTGATAACACATATATTATTATTTCCATGGTTGAATATTTAATTATATTTTATTAAATTTTTTAATTTTTATTATAAATTAAATATTGATTCCCATATTATGTTATGTTATTGTATTTTTTTGAAAATACAAAGATTTTATTTTTAGATCATGATTTATATTAAATATAATTCTAAAATACAATGTTTCTATCCATCACATTAAAAATGCCTCGGATCTATATAAATTATTTAGTAAAGTTCAAAAAATCACATTTAATTGGAAATATTAAATAGGGAAAATTGTAATTCAATATTATCATGGTTGAGGTACAATTTTTGGAAGGCATTAAAATGACTTAATATTTCATCACACTAGTATTCATCATATATTTTTGGCATTGACTTTGTTTCATTATTTATAATGTCAAATAAAATTATGTATCATGACAAGTTATTATAATAATATGAATAATAAGTTCATTTTTATTTTCCATATATTTTTTGTTACATTAATAATGATGATGTTTTTTATGATTTTTTATATAAATAAGTATTTTATATCCATTTTACCACATTACCAAGGATATGCATGTTTTCTTAATAATATTTTTTCATGTTATTAGTGAAAAAATTATTTATCTGTTCATTAAAATGATAAATAATAATAAAATTAATGATTTATTCCTCAGTCATAACACATGCCACTATATTAATATTTCAATATTATATTAGGGATTCATTTTTAAGTAGAAATATTGATATTCCCTTACATTTATTCTGTAACTATTTTATTATGCTACTAGTTTAATTATATCATCAATGATATTTTTCATTCACATTGTAAATCTCTTTGATTTCAATCTCAAAATAATTCAATGATCATTATTGTTTAATAATATAAGAATTTAATCAATATTCCAAAAATTTTAAAATAGATTTATATATCATTTATTTGATGAAATATATTTCATTATAAATATTCCTCAATATATTTTTATAGAATTATTTTTTATTGATATTTTATTTCCTAATAAATATTACAATATATTATGGGTATATATATTTCTAAAAAACATTTCATTATTCATTGTGGTTTCACTTGAAGACTAGGAAAAGTGTAAATTTTAAATACTGAAGACTAAAAAGAAAATTAAAAATATTCAATAATAAAATCATTATGAATGTAATGAAATAATAATAATAAAACAAAAAAATTAATGTAAATATCCCAAAACACGGGAATTTCTCGGAACTGATATATAATAGTTAAGAAATTAAATTAGTGAATCATCAGGTTCACCAAAATTATAAATTTATAATATTCAACAATGAAACCATTAATAATCCTAAAAAAGCAGTTCCATCGTTATAAACTAGTGTTGATCCATATTGAACATGTTTTTTTAGATATTATTGAAATCATACAATTTTTTAAGAACCCTAAAGATAAAATAATGTCTTATGTATATTATTATTTTTTTATAAAAATTATTAAATAATAAGTATTAATTATTTTAAAAAATAAGGATTTATTTTCATATTTTAAATTATTAAATTAATATACTAAGATTTATAAATATTTTATATTTTCATAAAAAAAATACATGTACTGAATGTCACCAACCATACTATTTTATATAAATAAGTCAATCAGACATTATGATCCCTAATATATTTTTTCATGAAAATTAATCTATTTATAATTGGTTATTTAAAAACAATAACCACATAAAATATAACAACACATACATATTTGATTCATATTTTAAAGAATCCAGTCCACATGAAGTGAACGTGATAATAAAGAAGTATGTAATAGAATAACAAATCATTGAATATTAAATTAAATATGACTTATAATAACAAAAATTAATCATTTTAATAATTAATATCCTTGAATAAAATATTTCCATGAATTAAATGACCTTGATTTGTCAAAGTATTTTTATATAAAACTAATCTAAAATAATAGGTAGGAATGATAAGGAATAAAATTTAATGAAATTAATAAATGAATAATTTAAATAAAAATTATCAAAAAACAACTATGGATAAATTACAATATAATTTTCTTCTAAAATTAACTACCATATTTTTGTTTCATTGGATCGATATCATAATCCTCCTTTATATTCTTCCCAAATTATATATAGTATATAAAAGTACATAATGTGTAAATGGTAAATAATTACATTTCATGGAATTAAAATTTGAAAACATAATTGTTCCTTACATCTTCAATAATGTTTTCAGTTGAATAAATGTATAAGGATTTTATGAAAGAATTATGTATATAAAACATCATGATTATGTTAGAATCATTTAGTAAGAGAATATGGAAAATGATACATGATTAGTTTATTAATAACCTTCTATTAATATAGTTTGAAGATTAAACATTGTATATATATCATTGTGTTGTTCATTAGTTTTTATGTTGTATAAAATAAGAATCATTAATGTATAATATGTGTATAATAACCAAATGATGATTTATTCCCATTTTTCATCATTATACCCCTACATATGGACAATTTTTTATATATTAGTAAAATCATCAAACTGTGATTAGTTACAAATAATTATTCATGTGAGATAATAATGATACATTGATCAATGATAAAATATTTCAAATATTTAATTAAATAATTATGATAATTAGGTATCCATTTAGTGAAATCACATAAAAAATAAAATTTTGGTGGAATTTCACAAGAGCTCAACTAACAGAGAAAAGAGGAATGTTGTTTTCAATTGGTATGATCAATGTGTTTAGTGAAATCTTTCTATGATATTATGAATTTTATATATAATACTAAAATATTAATTTTGTAATGATAAATATTGATTTTATATATTTGTGAATTATTTAATTACTGATTATAAATAATTTTTTATTAGTATGATTTAATGGTGAAAACATCCTTTATTGAAGGATATTGGTCTAAAAACAATAAAAGGTAAATAGTAGTTAATTTGGGTTAAAATAAACATAACTATGAATTATAAAATTAATTATTCAGAAGAGTGATGATATTATAATGTGTATTCCAATGAATTATAATCTTTGATAGAGAGTTGAATGAATATAGTGACATAAATAAATAAGATACTTTTTTTGAAAAAACATTGAATAAATCATTATTTTCATGTGATAAGATAAATTAAAGTAAAATGTACCCAAAACAAAATTATTAAAAAATGTTGTATACTTTTAATTAATTTGATAATTAAATCATTTTATATTTATATTTTTTATATTTTTTTATATTTAACTACAAAATATAATTTAAATAAAGTCAATTAACTATCAGTAAAATGATGGATTACAGATTTCATGTCACTCATGATGATGAAACAAAATTTAATTATTATCCCAAATTCTTCATGAACTGTCATGGATCTCCATCATTAAATATTGATTTCTAATATTTATGTACCAAAAAAATAAATATTAACTTTCTTTCATGGGGTTATAATTAACTATTTTTAATATAAATGTTCATTCATTTCAAATTTTTGATACAAGTAATGTTATACTAGAATAGTGATTAATAATTCCCATCGTAAATTTTTTTCAAATAGTATATTATCATATTTCCACGAATTTTTTCATTTATAAAAATATATAATAAATATCATTGTTTGTTAAAAATAAAAATTCTTGAGTTCTCTTGAATTTCATTTGAACTATACTAGTAAAATGATTGAATACGATAAAAAATACTTTTCAACTATATAATTTATAATACAATATTGAATATCAAATTTTATAAAATAAAATTAAAATTTAGAAATATATATAATGATTCACCCATCCTCTAAACAATTATTGAGTGATTACATGTGTACTCAATAATTTATATCCACATATGAGCATTGTTTTTATTGATATAAAATAGTGAATGGTTATTCTGAAAAACCACCAAGATTAATATTATTTATTGGTTAACATACATAATTAATTATTCATAATATAGCCTATTAATTCAATTAATTTTTTTTTATTTTCAATACAATAATGGTTTTTTCTTCATCCGTACCATCTAGAACCCCTACTAGTTTGTAGGAAATATGTGTGTGACCTAGTATGAAATCTCTAATAAGACATAGGTTTGAAGCTATACCAGTTTGTATTAAAATATTATATGAGAGTAATTAAGGTATTAAATACTTTTGATGATATAAATAAATAAATAAAATCATCTCTAAATTATGTGATAAATGATTATCATATAAAAATATTTCACTGATACCATTATTAAATTAATATGTATCAGACAATTTTAAACAACCCATATACCTATAGGTTTATAATCATATTGACTAAAACATAAAAATACATATTTTACATTTTGTTATCGTTTATCATTATACTAAACCCACTATTAGAAATTCCATGATACACAATTAAAATAAAATTAATGAGAAATGAATGATAAGATTGGGTAAATTCAAACACTGAGTAATGGATGATACAACAAAAATCAAAATTCAAAGTTCCTAATAATATGGGAATTCATGCTTAATGGATATTATATTATTTAAATGAATAAAAAAATAATTTATTACCATAATATTGTAATATAGATATATCACCTCATAGGATAAAATTCATACCATTCTATCAAAAATTAAATCATGAGACATATGAATAGTTGAATAGAACATATGAATGAATGTGGGATTGACATAAATATATAATTTATTATCAATTTGAACATGAATACCATCAACTATTAAAAAATAAAATTCTATATAGATTTTTTTTAAATCCACCCTTTTGGAAAATAGATACTCTCTTCTAAATTCAAATTACAATTCGATCTCATGCAATAAAATACACCAAACAAATTTGAGTGATTTATAGGTTGCACAAATTATATAATCCATTCATTAATTTCCAACATGAAAAGAATCATCACATAAAAAATAAAAAATGGAAGTAATGTGGGGTTCAAATTATATAAAAATCAAAATATCATAAATAACCTAATGAATTATAAAATATTTTTTAATTTTATTAATTTTTATTTCAAAAAATAACCTCAAACAAATATCAAATGACATCAAAATTTTCCCCAAAGTGAAATTTATTATATGATAACATAAAACGGAAATAATGAAATTTAACAAAATTGTATGTCAAAATTTTGTGGACAGTGCTGAAATTAAAGGTCAAACTATATGATGATATCTTTATTAAAAAAATATACAATTTTTCTAAAATAGAGATTAAAAAAAATCCAAAATATTTATCATAATTTTAATTAGGCTATTAATTTTTTTAAAATAAATATTATTAAATTGATAATATTACATTATATAAAAATATTGGTTAGAAAGTAAAATATTATATCTTGAAACTAAATGAATTCTTATAAAAAACTTATTCTTCTTATAATTCCCACACTGATAAAATCACTCACCACTATTTTTTAATGTGGTAAATAGAAATATGTGGGTCACAAAGGATAAAAAATTATTTATTTAAAAATATGAAATAATTATTTTTGGAATGGGAAAATATGTATGTGTAAAAAATGGTTAATTAAAAATAATAAAATTATATTTCGTAATCTCACAAATTTTTAACGATGTAATCATGTATTAAAAAAATTCATTGATAAATTAAGAAATATTAAATCATAATATCATCATAGGGATGATTAGATGTCATATAAAATTTTAAGGATCATTAATTTGTAGTGTATATTAATGAATAAAAAATTGAGATAGCAAACCACTTATAATATCTGTAAATTTTATATATATCATCAGTATAATATTTAAAATCATAAAGATATATAAATAGAATTAATTTAATAGTTTAATATTATAATATAATTCATTGGATATATTTATGCAATTGGATTATGAAATTTCATTATAACATATAAATTGTCTAAATAAACGAATTTTGAAATAAAAAACCCTAACCATGTTTGAAATTAAATCAGCACAAGTTCATAAATTTTTTAAAAATTAAATTATATTGGTTAAATAACTTTTTGGAAAATTGAAATATTATATTTAATGAAGTAAATATTATTGAAAATAAGTTTATATTATTATTTTTACATGTTTGTGTTGAATCATTGTACATTTATCAAGGATATTTTATCGATTTATGGTTATACTATTTATACTATGCTAAATTTAATATATAGAAATTCCAAGACAAAAAAAATTTGTATTATTATTATATAATAATATCATTATATAATCTGCCATATACATATAATCTATTGTTTAATATCAATTATTTATTTAGGTGGATAAAGAAACCAATACATGATGATGTTATATTTATATTGGTGAATGTGGTCGAGGATGTGTATAATATAATTCTTATTGAAGAATATTGACAATATTAATATTTTCTATTTTTTTATAATATATTAATTATTGTCATATTTAAAGAATAAAATTATAATAAATGAAAAATGTTACTTTGTATAAGTGGGGGGTCCACACAACACAAAATTTACATTATTTGTTAATGTTTTGATAGAGGAATAACTAATTGTAGTTTAGTAAATATAATGATATTATATTCTACTAAATACACTTTTTTAATTATATTAATAATGTTAGATATGAGTTATGAAAAATTATATTACAATATATTATATCAAAAAGAAATACTCAGATCATAAGAACAATCTTTCCCTTGGAATATTCTTTTCATATGAAGTTCTTAAAAAGCAAACTATTGAAAAAGGGTTATTAAAGGGACCCAAAAACAAATATTATATATTATATTGTTATTAGTCCTGAATCATTTTATTACGTTATAGGATCTTTTCGTGTATAATTATTTTGATAATTAGTAATTCAATCATATATTACTAATATATATATATATATTATATAGTTATCATGAGTAATCGATTTTTCAATAATAAAATATTCTCAAAAAAATTACCTGAAATATTTAATTTATAAATATTTATGAAATTAAATAAAATCATTTCATTTACCTTTCACATCCTTAAAAACCATGAATGAAATATTATGACCTGGTATGTGTATTATAATTTTAGAGATTTAAATGAATAGAATATGTTCATCAGTCCTCAAAAAATCACAAAAAATCCAAGAAACTATTACGTTTATCTTAATATTCATTGGGTAAAATGAAAACATAATAATTTTTACAGAAATAATATTCTATAATCTCGAATAATTAATTTGAACCCTAGAGATTGATTATATTATAAAATTTATAAACATATTTTTAAAACACATAGATTGAATAGGACGTTTGCTTGAATGAAAATTTTAAAATAGGAAATTATTAAATGAATAATCCCTTTCCATTTTGGAAAAAATTGAAATATAATTTCCATTAAATATTAATTTTTTTAATAAAATATCATTGAAATAGTGAAATAAAATACATGAAATTTAAAAGTGGTTATAAATATACCTCATTATAGAATAAAACATGATAAAATAAAATATGGATCAACTAATTGAAATTTAAATAAAACCTTTACATTGAATTCAATTATTCAACATCAATCTTATATCACTGAATAATAAAAAAATTATAATTTTTTACATTTATAATATTATTTTTTTTATTTATTTTTCAATTTATTTAAATTATCTCTAGGTAAAATACATTCACTTAATTAATTAATTTTATTTTATATGCTTTGAGGTCATGACCCCCTCCCACCAATGATGCCCCTCCTGTGCTGGAAATGGTGAAAGGGAGATAATGACCCCTGAGTCCCGTCTCAAGCAGGCCTCGGGGTGGAGACTAGAACCAAGGGTATGAGATTTCAAAAATATGGGAGGCATTCCCCTTTTTATTATTTGAGACTAGGAAATAGGACATTTCAACCACCAAAAAGGAAAAGAACAAGTGTATAGAAATAAACCCAAACCAATCCCACATGCATGTTTAAATAGTTCTAAAAAAGGTACAAGTACAAGAAAGATCAAAAGTACAATACCAAAAGAAACAATAGTTCATCAACTACAAAAACTACAACTGTCCCGACTAGTAGTGGCCCACATGGCCCTAATAGTCCTCCTAGAAAACTGAAAGTAAACGTATGGTGACCATATAAGTATACTCAGTACGGAAACCTAATACTCTCATGCACAAGTGGGGAGTCATCCAAATGTCTTGTGAGAACAACAGAAGAAACCTATCATGGAATTCTATCCACCCAACCTCACCAGCCACACTCACCAAAAACATGATCACAACAGGTATTAGTATATAAGAACACTATTATTGGGTACCCCACATCATTTCCCACTAGTTAGCTGCTCTTCCTAACGGAGAACATCCTGACGCTTCCACACTCTTCCCGCCCGCACACACCTAGGCCTCACAAACCACACATCCCGCCTGCACACACCTGGGCCTCACAACCACGTATCCCGCCCACACACACCTGGGCCTCACAAACCACATATCCCGCCCACACACAACTGGGCCTCAAAACCACGTATCCCGCCTGCACACACCTGGGCCTCACAACCACACATCCCGCCCCCACACACCTGGGCCTCACAACCACGCATCCCGCCCGCACACACATAGGCCTCACAACCACGCATCTCGCCCGCACACACCTGGGCCTCATGCCAAAGTTTCTTGTGAACATTAATAGTAATATAAGTCTCACTAGAAGACACATGGGCTTCATCTTGAAGACTCTTGGGAAAACAAACCTGCCCGAAGATTCTTGGGCCAAAACCACCACAATCCAAACCTACCTGAAGGGTCTTATTTGTAAGTTCATCTCAAACCATCAAAACCGAAGGAAGAAGGAGCAGGAATGAGCTAGTAACTAAGGGGAAAACACTCACTCCCATGAAATGGGAGTGATCTGCACTAAGTGCTCATCATGGGTGGTGTGTGATAAAAACACAAAAGATACAGATACATATATGTATACAAAACACACAGCCCAAACTATGGCTTCTAAACAGAAAAACTGAGCATGTGCCTCGACACTTCTACTAAAAAGCATGCATACAACAAACAACTCCAAACACATTTAGGTTTTCATGTTTCAGTAGAATTTGTTTATTTAGTTCCTTATCTACTGGGAAAACAACCACAAACAACTATATCAATAGTTCATGAAACATATCCCTGCCATCCACAAATCATGTTAGGAAAACACAAGAAGCACAATGAGTCACTTCTTATTAACCAACCAACCCATTTATTATTATTCATGTACCATTATCATTCCCCACCATTTATTAACTTTTCCACTTTTTAATTATTATTCACAACCCATAGTTCATTCACATTCAAACCCATCCCTGCATCCTCGCTGGTAACCACCATAACCAGAACCACACCATACATCATCACCCATTGATACCATTTATCACAGCCCCGCTGCCCATCACTAACATACTATTCACACCAACCCACGACCAAGCCAACCGCAGCCCCGCTGCTCACCCGATCCAAAACAACCCACAAAAACACCCCCATCACATGTCACATATCATAGAAAACACCCACATGTTCATTATTCCATTTTTTTCAACCGGGGTGATCACACAATGGTTCTATATTTTAAATCAGCCAACTTTACATGATTAACCAAATTCCACATTCAACAAAGTTCCATTAACAAAAACAGTCTAGTACAATAGGGAAACATTTAATTGCACAAGAAGAGGCCCCCAACGACTATGATTTTCATTAGGCTAAGGCCTATTCAACTCACAATACAATATCACAGGATATAAACAATGTAACTGCATTCACAAAATTCCCAACCCCATTATATAAGCCAGTTATTATCTTCATTAAACTGGATCAAAATTGTTTCAAGTAAACAAGATGACACCCACCCTGCATGATGCAAAGTTTAGAGAGAATAAGGTAAGATCCCATCCTCAATAGTTTATGATCACAACGCTCCCCCGGATCAACATTAGAAGACGTTCGTCGGCATTCGTCACTTCTGTCAAAACATAGAAAAACCTCCTCGGATGGATGTTGGAAAGGAAATGCCAAAGGAATGACAACAGATCCAAGCATTAAAGTTCCTCCTCATCGTTACGACCCTGTGGCCACTGACAGATCATAAATCGGAGCTCGGATGAATAAGTTATGGAAGAAAAAGAGCCTTCGAGTCGCTTGGGAGAGCTCTGATCGGAGGAAACGGGAGGAGAGGAGTGAGTTAAAAAGGAGGAGGGGACCCCTCCTTTTATAGGCAGGAAAAACAAAACTACACGACGTGTATTTTATAGTACACAGAGTGTACTTGGCCATTTCACATGGTCACCACGCAGCTTCCAACCTGGACATCAACACGTCATGCAGCCGTTTACTGGTAAAAACATAGTTTTAGGGTAACGCATACGCGGGGAGGGACTACACAACATGTAGTATGGGGCACACATCGTGTACCAATTTATTTAACACGGAAAGGAAACGGCCTTCAACATGGGATATACCCAGAAAGGTGGTACATGGTGTGTACTTACACTACAAGGCGTGTACTTACAAAATTCTGGAAAGTGTGGGAAAAACCTATTTTACCCTCTAGAACCCATCGTGTCCTTCATTTTGACAAATTAATGGGCTGGAGAGGTCTGGGACATTACATAAAATACATTTTAAAACATTATCGTCCCCGAGAATTCAAAAACCAACCTAGAGGAACCCAACAAGATACCTCTTAGGGTTTTCATTATAACAGAATCCTATCCAACAACCCTAATCATATGTGTTAGGAATTCCTTATCCTATGTCAAGATATTATCCTCTTTAGGCAGAACTAACTCACCTGCACAGTTTCAATCGCATCCTTAATAATTCATCGCGATTAAGGATTGGTTCTTCCCACTTCCATATATTAGGATTTTTCAACTTGCAGTACCCCCAACACCACACAACCAACAAACTACCTGAACATGTTGTTTGGGGAAGTTCCTTCTCCTATGTCGAGATATTATCTGCTTTAGGCAGCACCGACTCGCCCCCATGGGTTAAATCGCATCCACATTTATACGTATCGATTAAGGATATGGTTTTTCCCTTTTTTCCACACATCCTGACATGCTACACACTTCCAGAGAACAAAGAAACAAAAGGTCTCATAAATGAAAAGCCAAGCATTCCATATATCAAAGGTACAGAGTATAACATCAAATCAATGCTCGGAAGAACAAATCAAACAGAATTCAAAACAACTCCAGGTACTGAGCATGCATCTGAGCCTCTCTCTCCCAAGTTCTCTCCTCGAGGCCGCCATGCCTCTACAACACGCGAACCAAGGGAATGGTTCGTCCACGGAGAACCTTCTCTTTAAGATCCTCGATTGTGACTGGTCGTTCCTCGAAGGTATCATCGTCTCCCATATCTAACTCTCCCCAGTCGATAACATGAGATTCATCGTTTACGTATCAACCTACCTGGGAGATGTGGAAGACGTCATGAACCTTCTCCAACTGGGGTGGCAGGGCTAGCTGATATGCCACCTCACAGACTCGCCTCAACTCCTCAAAAGGTCCGATGAACCTTGGTGAGAGATTTCTCCCTTTCCCAAACATCCACTGCCCCCATCGAGGTGAAACCTTCCAGAAAATAGGATATCCCACCTCAAACTCCAAGGGCCTCCTCTGATGATCAGCATAATACTTTTTTTGGTCCTGAGCCACTTTCATCCTCTCAATTACAAGCTGGCCTTTCTCTGTGGTGCTCTACACTACCTCCAACCCAAGAGCACCTGTCTCACCATCCTCTGCCCAGCAAATGGGTGAACGACATGGTCTTCCATACAATTCCTAAAATGGTTCCATGCCAATAGTATAGTGGAAGTTGTTTTTTTAGGAAAAATTTACTAAAGGCAAGTGTCGTACCCATGATCCTCTGAAATTCAGAACGCATGCTCGCATCATGTCCTACAACATCTGGATAGTCTGCTCTGTCTGCCCGTTGGTCTGGGGGTGGAAATCAGTTCTAAGGCGTATCTGGGTGCCAGAAGCATGTTGTAACCCCCTCCAGACTTTTAAGGTAAATGGGGTATCCTGATCTGAGACGACAGTCTTTAGAACTCCATGAAAACACACCACCTCGTCTACGTACCTCTGTGATAAGGTACTCACCGGGCCTGACTCCTTAATTGCTAATAAGTGAGATGATTTCGTCTGTCGATCCACCACCACCTTGATAAAAACAAAAAACTCTTGAGCTATGGGTATTCCTGTGATGAAGTCCATCAATATGTCATCCCACTTCCACTCGGGGATATCTACTGGGTGCAACAAACCACTGGGAATACAGCGTTCAGCCTTTACTTGCTGAAACACTAGGCACATAGCCACAAACTCCACCACTACCCGTTTCACCCCAGGCCACCAAAAATGTTCCCTCAGGCCTCGGTACATTTTTGAAACTCCCGGATATACCGCCATGGCTGAGCTATGGAAGTCATGGAGAACTCCCTCATGCATCGCCTTCGGAACAAAAAACCTTCCATGGAAAATTATCTGATATTGGCTATCCTCTAACCATCCTTCTGGAGCGTTTCCCTGATTGGCACGATCCCGCATCACTTCTACCTCAGAGTCACCCCACTGAGACTCTTACACTTGCTGCAACAAGGAGGATTGCACCGTCATCTGAAAAAATAGCCTCTAACACATTCTACCCTGGAATCCAAGTACAATGCAGCCAATTCTCCCATCGCTTTCCAAGCATCAGTGGATTCCTGAACAACTTCGTTATGCGACTTCCTGCTGGGGGCATCAGCCAGAATGATGCCCTTACCTTCAGTGTAAGAGATCTCGATGTCATAGTCTTGTAGGAACTCGACCCATCTCCGCTGCCGTAAGTTCAGGTCACACTGAGAGAAGATATAACGCAGGCTCTTGTGATCTATGAAGACCAAAAAGCACTCCCGAAAGAGTTAATGTCTCCAAAAATTCTGTGTGAACACTACTGATGCAAGATTTATGTTATGGGTGGCATAGGTATGCTTGTGAGGGCATAACTTCCTAGACCCATAAAAGATCACTCCTTTCATCTACCTCAGCATGCACCAAAACCAAGGCCAGAAGCATCACAAAACACCTCATTAAATAGCCCTTCTTATGGAAACCTAAGTACAGGAGAACTGACCAACTTCTCCTTTAGGTAGTCAAATGATTTCTTGTAATTCTCGCTCCATAGGAAGACTTGGTTCATCCTAGTGAAATCTATCAATGGAGCCGAAACTTGAGAGAAGTCTGAAACGAACCTCCGATAGTAACTTGTGAACCCCATAAAACTACGAACATCTACCATGCTCTTGTCTGCCTCCCAAGAAACAACTACCTCCACCTTCGATGGGTCTACTGACACTCCATTCTGAGACACCATGTGCCCAAGTAAGTGTACTTCTTTCATCATGAACATACACTTCGACAATTTCCCATAAAGCTGGTGGTGTCGAAAGACTTCCAAGATTGCCCAGAGATGCTCAATGTGCTCCTCCTCTGATATTTAGTACATCAGGATGTCATCGATAAACACTATGACGAACCTGTCTAAAAACTCTCAAAAGACAAATTTCATAAGTCCAATGAACATAGCTGTTGCATTCGTAACTCCAAACGGCATCACTACAAACTCGAAGTGCCCATACCTGCACCTAAAAGTTGTTTTCGAGATGTCACTGTCCTTCAACATCATCGAATGATATCCATATGGTAGATCATTCCTAGAAAACCAACCTGCTCCCCTCAGCTGGTCGAAGAGATCATCTATCCTTGGAAGGGGGTAACGGTTCATGACCGTTTCCTAATCCAACCTTCGGTATTCTATGCATAACCTAAGACCACAATCTGCCTTCTTCACGAACAAAACGGGAGCACCCCATGGCGATACACTGGGTCGAACAAGACCCTTCTCTATCCGATCTTCAATCTGAATCTGCAACTCCGAAAGTGCCATCCGATAAGCGGCCATCGAAATCGGACGGGCACCAGGCTGTAAGTCTATCCCAAACTCAACATCACGTCAGGGGGCGGGGGCTAGAGTCACAACCTCTGGGACATCCATCATCTCTGCATCAGCTGAAACCACTGATAACCCGCCTAACAGGGAATGGAGAGTCTTCACATGCTGGCTTCCACTTGATAGATCCTCTCGCCAATAAAAGATACACGCTGCCCATCCATGTTGGAGAACGCAACTCTTCTTCGGAAGTAGTCGATAATGGCACTAACAGAAAAAAACCATTTGACGCCTAGGATGACATCGTATGGGTGCATCTGTAGCAAAATAAGATCCCCACTAGATCAATACGGTCCCAACAACAGCCCACATCCCTGAAAAACAGATGATACGCTGGTCTGGAATCCAACTAGTTTACTCAACACCAGGGGTACAGAAAGTCTATCTACGTTTAGACCTAAGGCATGGTCTAGATCCGGTGAAACAAAGTAGTACGAAGCTCCCGAATCGAACAAAGAAGAAACAAGAGTGTTGACCAATCAAATCGTACCATGCACCACCTCTGGTCCTGCTGGATATGTCAACTCTGCTACGTGCACCTGTCCACGCCCTGCTCCTCTGCCTCTCTGATGTCAACAACATCCCCGACCATGTCCTGGTCGAGGTCCCTGAGGAGCACCCTGAGGTCGGCCTCCTCTTGAAAAGTCTTCCCTCATAGGAGAATTATAACGACCCATACTTTACATACATTTTTAATACTTCAAAATTGAAGCACACTTATTACAACATATGACAAACCCACAAAGGACCGTATAGGTATAGTGTCTTTAAAAACTGGGAAACATAAACAACTGGTTCATAAATCTTCTACAGTGTCTCCCATTTATTTCATCATATCTAGGGTCCCTTTTAGTATATTCTACATAATATCCATCTTCCTGACCTGGGGAAAAGAAAACATAAAAGGGTGAGCTCAAATGCTCAGCAAGGGAAAATAAAGGAAATAAAAATCATATCATATCTTTTTGAAAATCAAAACCTGCAAAAGAGATCATAATATCTTAACATGGAATAAATCATAGAAGTGGAAATGAGATCCCCATAATCATAACATAAAACTTGAAACTTTGTGTCATGCACACATAATCATGGAAAATCATTTCTTGTTAGTCATGACTCGTTGCCAAGACTATCTTAGTGGACAAAGTCCCTTTCTGAACCGAGTTCACTCCTCGTTTCAGTCCTGTATCACTGAACCGAAATAACCTTCCGTTCCAGCCATGTCTATCTCATGAGATATAAAATCTTTACCCAATGCATTGGAGGGAGATATAGGTCCCACCCATCTTATAATGAATCCATTCTTATGTGTGCCACATAATCATACATCATCGCATAACACATGTAACAAAAATGAGATTCTTGAAACATCATGACATCATAAATCAATTCATATAAGATAAAGGAATTCATAAAAAATATTTCCATCCCAACATAATCAAACCAATGTAATAATAGGGTTAAAAACAGAACCCTTTTATTATCTTAGATGGAAAATAATTTTGATAAAATACTTGAACTTCATTCTTGAGGAAAATATCCTTTCTGCTTCAAAAATACTTTTCCTTTATTAACATGTCGTTCAATTATAAAATAAAAGAAGTTGATTTAAAATAAACTTAAAAACATGTAAAGGAAACTTCTTGGAAATAATGCTTTAGAAATCCATTCATGCCGTATAAGTTAAAAAAACATTCTTCTCGTACTTTTGTCGGAAAAGTCAAAAAGTACCTCGTACGAAAAAACGACAAAAGATTCCTTTCATATTCTTTACTAAAAAATCACCTAAGGGTAAAATTGGATTTAAACTATTGCATGTGGATGGAAACAATATTTCATATTGAGGGAACATGGATGTGGATGATAAAATACACCCCAGTAAATACTTACGAATAAACAATCTCGGATAAAAATGAGATTGTGATATTTCCCTTACCTTAGGTCCGATTAGCTTTGTACGTGTCCGAAGCTCCTGTATAATGGTTTAAATAATGTTATTTACTTATTCCAGAATCATACATATTTATATGATATCATATATGGTCATATTATTAGCTTCTTGTTAGTAATATTTCATTGTTACTTGTTACTCGGGTCTTTATAACTTTTTGTTCTTATGCGTGTTTTGTCGAATAAATTCTTATTCTTTTCTTTAGGTTTAGATAATTCATTTCCAGAATGGTATTAGTGTATTATATACCATATTCATTCATTCAATTCATTTATATAATCATTACGAAATGAAGATCATGTAGAACGAGTCGCATCACACCGTGGAGACGGTATTCCGTACGTACGCACGAGTGATGATATCATTCCTATGATCGTGGAATTGTATTGGAGTATATATATATTATTTCAGTATCAGTATTACTTCATAATAATCATATTTAGTTACTCATTACACCATTATACCCATCCTTGTAAGGTGATGGTGGAAAATAGATTACACCACGGCGTGGAGACGGTATTCCGTATGTACGCACGCGCGGTGATTTCATTTTTCCGTAGGATGGATAGAAGGTGAATTAGGGTTGTTTAATATTTATAATAACATATCAGTATGTAAGTAATACTGATGTTATTACTTTATCATGAAACAACTAAAGAAGAAGAAGTTGAAGAAGAAAGAAATTGAAAAGATCGGTAATTGATATTACCTCTTCTTTGGAACGCTTCTTTGAATCCTCCACTTAAGGAACTAAGATTGGTCTTTGGAGAAGACCAGGACCTCTAGGATTATTCTAGGGAAGTGTAGAGGAGAAAATGGCAGGGGTTGGCCGAGCTTGAGTGCTCAATTTGGTGTGAGGAGGAGGGGGAGGAGGTGCCCTTTTATAAGGGAGGAGAGGGGCACCTTAGGAATATCTCAAAATATTATTTTATATTAAAGTCAAAGTCGGTTTATAATGGTTACAAAGGGTCTTATTTCGAAGATAAAGTGGGGAAGGGTCGAAATCCTATCAACCAATAGGATTTATACAAGTTTAGGTTATTATTTTAACCTTATCAATTAGATTTAACTCTAAGTTAAATAATTTAACTTTTACCGTGTCTTTTTGTTTTCTTTCACTATATGGTTAATACACTTACTATAACATGCCAAAAGAACCCCAAATTGTTTATTATTAATATATATATCCTTATCTAAGTCATTTGGCCGAACCTTATATTTTTAGGAATAAAATAACAATTAATAATATAATATTTGATTTAAAAACTATTTTGTGTCAATTTTGACACTATTTGATATATGATTTGTTTGAAAGTCATAACAGAATTATATGTTCGAACCAAGTTTCTTAAATCAACACTAATATATCATAGTAACCTAGAAAATTAGTGTAATTCATAAAAAGTCTTAAATTACATTTATTTTGGTATTTATATTATCAATTTTGTCAATATTTCATTAATAAGATAATTACTGCATCATCTTTGTGTCATAAATAAATTAAATTATTTGATGTCTAAAAATTACAAATAAAATACCATCATGTAAGAAATCTTTTTAGCTTTCTAATGAATATTTACAATCGAATTTATCTTATGTATAACCCCATATTAAAAATGATTTACTTATTAAACTTTGATTTTAACTATTTTAACCCTTCTTTAAATAAATTAATAATAATTGTCCTAATCTAATCCAAGTGGGCCTAAATGGTCATATTTTATTCCTAGGTTTGTTTTTGGTCGAATTACACTTGTCCAATAGAATTTGGACATGTGTTAGGGTAATATTAATATCATATTTACCCTTAGTTACCCTATTTACTATTAACCGCGGTAAAAAAAGTAAAAAGTTACTATTCACCAAAAAATTATTTTCATCTCATTGAACCACATTTTAGTCCTTGATATTAACCGTGTCTCTCGGATTTTCGAAATTCCAATCACAGAAGCGGTAAAATTAAGTTTTATGCAAAATTCAGTTTTTAACCTACCACTTAGTGGTTTCACTATTCATCAAAAATTGAAAGTTTTCAGAAAAATACCAAAATTTCAACCTAGGCTAATTTCGATATTCTGAGTCCAAAAATGAAGTCCATTTTGAAAAATAAAATTTATAAAATTTCAAAAAGTGGTTATTACTATTCATAACGGCTAGTTTTAATAGCATATTGTTGTTTAGTGAAACTCGGTATTGCGTACGACGCAAGCTATCGAGGAAGGTCGCGATTGCGTGTAAAGCAAGCCAAGCAAGTGTTTTATAGAAAAAGATTCCTTTGATGATTTATATAACATAAAAGTCTCGGGTGTTACAAGCATGGTTCTGCTGTTGCTGGAAGGGCCACACCGGAAACTGGTGCTGCTGAGGTGGGTGTTGAACCTACCCACCTCCACCGTACTGAGCTCGGGTCGGGTACGACTCTGAACCTGCCCAAAACCTCCATAAGAAAAACACATCAGTCCTAGGCTCTTGAAAAAGGGACGAGGACCTGAAGATCTAAACTGGAACTACTGGGGCCTGCTCCCCACTAGCCTGAACCTGGAAGGTCCCGTCGCAGGAGACCTGCTGGTGAATTCCTTCCCCTTCGACGAACCTGGCTGGATCCCCTCACGTGGTACACCTCCATTTGAGTGCATCCTCTCTACAACCTCTTCCTTCTTCTGTACTTCCAAGTACGTCGGAAGGGTAAAGGGGGTGACAGCATACTGGAGCGAAGGACGAAGCACCTCCTCCAAACGCCTCATCCGAGACTCCTCATCTAGAAAGAGATCCAGAGCAAAGAGTAGGAGATCTTTGAACTTGATCCCCAACTCTCGGACTGACATACTTCCCTACTCGAGGGAGAGTAACTTCTACTCCTTCTCTACATTGATCATGGACGAAAGTTATTCCTCTCGGAAATCCTTCTCAAATTTATCCCACGGAACCCTTCCCTCTATCCTCTCTCCAAGGTAGAGCGTCCACCACTGTCGCACTGCACCTTGTAGCTAACTGACTGCTAGGGGAACCCAGTACTCCCTCAGAGCATAGATCAAGGTAAAAGCAATCCCTAGCTCCTCCAGCCACCCCTCCATCTCTGTATCTGAATTAATACCCTCGTTGTAATGGCCCGGACCTCTCTGGACCATTCCATTGTCAAATAGAGGGTCATGAAGTGTTCTGGTGGGTAAAATGGATTTTTCCCACACTTTTCATAATTTTGATACTACACGCCGTGTAGTGTGAGTACATGCCGTGAAGCCGATCGTCGGGTATACCCTGTGTTGAAGACCATGTCCTTGCTGTGTGAAATAAATGGGTACACGCCGTGTACCCAATACTACACGCCGTGTAGTCCCTCCCCACATATGTGTCAACCTCAAACAGTGTGTTGACCAGTCAATGGCCATGTGCCATGTTGGAGCCATGTCCTTACCGTGTGAAATAAATGTGTACACACCATGTACCCAATACTACACACTGTATAGTCCCACCCCGCGTATGTGTTACCTTCACGCCGTGTGTTGACCAGTCAACAGTCGCGTGCCGCGTTGAAGGACGTGTTGGAAGCCGCGTGGTGATCGTGTGAAATGGCCGAGTACACACCGTGAACCATAAAGTACACGCCGTGTACTTTTGTTTTTCTGCCTATAAAAGGAGGTGTCCCCTCCTCCTTTGCAACGCACCCCTCTCCTCCCCATTCCTCTGAGCAAAGCTCTCCTAATATACTCGAAGGCTCTTTTTCTTCCATAACTTCCTCTTCCGAGCTCCGATTAACGATCCGTCAGTGGCTGTCGGATTGTAATGACGAGGCGAAACATCTGAGTTTAGATCCATTGTCTTTACTCTGACCTTTCCTTTCAAACATTCACATGAGGAGGTTTTTCCGGGACTTAATGGAAGTGAAGGACGTCGACAAACGGCTTCTAAAGTTAATCCGGGGGAGCGTTGTGATCAGAACCTGTTGAGGTAGGGATGTTACCTTTGTCTCTCAACATTATGCATCATGTAGTGTGGGTATCCTCTTGTTTTCATGAGAAATGGTTGAACCATTAAACGAAGATAATAACTGGTTAAATAATGAGGATGGGGAAGTTGTTATGTTTATCTTTACATCATATGATATTATGTGGTGAATTGAATAGGCTTATGCCTACTAAAAATCACGGTCGTTGGGGGCCTTTGCTTGAAGAATTAAATGTTGCCCTATCATTAGAGACGGTTTTTGTGAATGAATCACTGTAGAATGTGGAATTTGGTTAATCACGTAATGTTGGCTGAATAAATGAAAATCTGGAACCCTTATGTGATCACCCTGGTTGAACGAAACTGAAATAATAAACATGTGGGTGTTGTTTGGGGTTAATTTGTGTGAAGGGGTGTTTTGTGGGTTGTTGTTGATTGGGTGAGAAGCGGGGATGTGGTTGGCTTGGTTATGGGTTGGTGTGAATGCTATGTTAGTGATGGGAAGCGGGGCTGCGATAAATGGTATCAAGGGGTGATGATGTACGATGTGGTTGTGGTTATTGGCATCAAGGCTGCAGGGCTGGGTTTGGAATGTGAACAAACTATGGGTTTTGAATAATAAATAAAATGTGGAAGAGTTAATGAATTTTGGGGCTTGGTAATGTAACGGGATTAACAATCAATGGTGTTGGCTGGTTACTAAGAATGGACATGTTTGTGTTGCTTGTGTTTTCCTAACATGATTTGTGGATGGCAGGGATATGTTTTACAAATTATTTATATGGTTGGTTTCAGTTGATTTACTAGTAGTTAAGGAACGAATAAAGTGATTCTGTTGAAACATGAAAACCTAAATGGAGTTGGGGTTGTTTGTGGTATGCATGCTTCGTAGTAGCAGTTCCGAGGCACGTGCTCAGTTCTCTGATTAGAAGCCATAGGTTAGGCTGAGTGTTTGGTATATATGTATATATATATATGTCTCTGTATCTTTGTTTTTATCGCACCCCACCTATGTTGAGCACTTAGTGACGAACACTCCCATTTCATGGGAGATGGTGTTTTCCCCTTAGTTACTAGCTCCTTCCTACTCTTTCTTCCCTAGGTTGTGATGGATTGAGGTGACCTTACACCCAAGAAACTTCGTGTAGGTTTCGATTGGGGTGGATTTATCCCAAGACTCTTCAGACAGGTTTTACTGTTTCCCAAGAATCTTCGGGATGAGGCCCAGCTGTGTGCGGGCGTGATACGTGCTTGTGAAGTACAGGTGTGTGCGGGCGGGATACGTGGTTGTGAGGCCCAGGTGTGTGCGGGCGGGATACGTGGTTGTGAGGCCCAGGTGTGTGTGGGCGGGATACATGGTTGTGAGGCCCAAGTGTGTGCGGGTGTGAAGAGTGTGGAAACATCAGGATGTTCGCTGTTAGGAAGAGTAGCTAACTAATGGGAATGGTGCGGGGTACCCAATACTCTTGTTCTTATATACTACTACATGTTGTGATTGTGTTTTTGGTGAGTGTGGCTGGTGAGGTTGGGTGGATAGATTTCCTTACTAGGTTTCTTCTGTTGTTCTCACGGGACATTAGGATGTCTCCCCACCTGTGCACGAGAAATTTAGGTTTCCCTAATGAGTATACTTGTATGCTCACCCTACGTTTACTTTCAGGTTTCCAGGAGGACTACCAGGGTCATACGAGACCCTTCTAGTCGGGATAGTTGGAGTTGCTGTAGTTTATGTACTTTGTTTCTTTAGGTATTGTACTTTTGAGCTTTATTTTACTTGTACCTTCTTTCAGAACTATTTAAACATGCATGTGGGATTGGTTTGGGTTTATTTCTATACACTTGTTCTTTTCATTTTTGGTGGTTGTCTTGTCCTATTTACTAATCTTAAATAATAAAAAGGGTAATCCCTCCCATATTTGTGAAAACTCATACCCTTGGTGCTATTCTCCACCCCGGGGCCTACTAGAGGCAGGATTCAGTGGGTCATTATCTCCCTTTCACCATTTCCAGCTCAGGAGGGGCAACTTTGGTGGGAGAGGTACATGACAAAATGGTATCAGAGGTGATGGTTGACAGATAGGATGGAGTCTAAAGTTAGGCATAGTGAGGATTTCATGGTATGGTAGGGCAACAATGTTGGTTAATCTTGGTTCATGACATAGGCCAGGGAAGACCTGCTAGGACACAGGATTTTAGGGCCCCCCGTGATCCGATGCAAAGAATCTGAGCTTACCGAAGGACCATGTGAGACCACATTGATTGTAGGTTAGATACCCTGGGGAAGGTACATGATTCATCATGATAGTTTTTTACTTTATTTGGGTGTTCTGGGAAAGAAATTGAAATAAAATGATAAAATTAAACCCTAAGAATTTCTTTATTACTTGGGCTTAGGTGATCTTTGCTACCGTACAACTATGGCACCTGGACGTCATCCCCAGGTGGCCCAGACGGCCGAGGTCCAGCAGATTCAGGCGGTCGATCAGTTGAGGATTTACCGAGAGGAGGAATATAGCAATTTGCAGAAGACTCTCTGTTCTTTCCAGCAGCAAACCCTTAAGAAGTAAGAGGGTAGTACTTCAGATATGGAGACAAAGGGGTGGCATGAGGAGCTAGGGATCTCTTTTACCATGATCCCTGATCTGAGGGAGTGCTGGGTTTCCCTAGAAGTCAGTCAGCAGAGAGGTGCGGCGCGACAGTGGTGGACGCTCTACCTTGGAGAGAGGATAGAGGAAGAGGTTCTGTGGGCTGACATTGAGAAGGAATTTCAAGAGGAATTCCTTTATTCTATGATCAATGTGGAGAAGCGGTAGGAGTTATTCTCCCTTAACCAGGGGAGTATGTCAGTATGAGAGTTGGGGATCAATTTCAAAGATCTCTTGCGCTTTGATCTGGATCGCTTCCCAAATGAGGAGTCTCGGGCGACACTTTTGGAGGAGGCACTTCGTCCTTTGCTCCAGTATGCTTTCACCCCCTTTACCCTTCTGACGTACTTGGAAGTACAGAAGAAGGAAGATGTTGTAGAGAGGATGCACTCGCAGGGAGGTGCACCCCATGAAGGGATCCATCCAGGTTCGTAGAAGGGGAAGGTAGTCAGTAGCAGGTCTCCTACGATGGGACCTTCCAGGTTCAGGACAGTGGTGAGCCATCCCCAACAGTTCTAGTTCAGATCTTCAGGTCCTCGTCCCTTTTTCATAAGCCCAGGACCGATGTGTTTTTCTTGTGGAGGTTTCGGGCACATTCAGATTCGATGCCCGACTCGAGCTCAGTACGATGGAGGTGGGCAGGTTCAGCGCCCACCTCAACAACACCAGTTGTAAGCAAGGCCCTTCCACCAGCAGCAGGACTATGCTCCTTCGAGGGTAGACATTGCAGGAGGAGGCCGACCTCAGGGTGCTCCTTAGGGACCTCGAGAAGGGCGTGGTTGGGGAGGTGGACGACATCATAGAGGCAAAGGAGCTTGGTGTGGACAGTTTCACATAGCAAAGTTGACAGCTCCGGCAGTACCACAGGTGGTGCAAGGTACGATTTGTTTGTTCAGCACATTCATTTCTTCCATGTTCAATTCAGGAGATTCTCACTCCTTTGTTTCACCTGGTCTAGCCCATGATATGGGTCTAGACGTAGAGAGACTTTTCGTACCCCTGGTGTTGAGTACACCAGTTGGAGGCCAGACCGGCGTATCTTATGTTTTCCAGGTATGTGGGCTGACATTGGGACCACATCGATCTAGTGGGGACCTTCTTATGTTACAGATGCATCCATATGATGTCATCCTAGGCATCGATTGGTTGTTTTCCAATACTTCCATTATAGACTACTTTCGGAGAAGAGTCGTGTTCTCCGACATGGATGGGCAGTGTATAGCTCTTTTTGGAAAGAGGAGATATAAGGTGGGAAGCCGGCATGTGGAGCCTCTCATTTCCTTATTAAGCGGGTTATCAGTGGTTTCAGCTGATACAAAGTTGATGGATGACCCAGAGGTTTTTGGGGAGTTCCTCGATGTTTTTCCTGAGGAGTTTGTGACTCTACCCCCCCCCCCTGAAATGACGTTTAATTTGGAATAGACTTATAGCTAGGTGGCCGTCCGATTTCGATGGCCCCTTATAAGATGGCACCTTCAGAGTTGTGGGAGTTGCGGATTCAGGTTGACGATCTGATGGAGAAGGGTTTTGTTCAACCCAGCTTGTCGTTTTGGGGTGCTCCAGTTTCGTTTGTAAGGAAGGTAGATGGTGGTCTCAGGTTATGCATAGACTTCCGAAGGTTGAACCTGGTAATGGTCAAGAACCGTTACCCCTCTTCCAAGGATAGATGATCTCTTCGACCAACTGAGGGGACCAGGTAGGTTTTCTAAGATTGATCTATGATCGGGATATCATCGGCTGAGGGTGAAGGACAATGACATCTCGGTGACGGCTTTCAGGTGCAGGTATGGGCACTTCGAGTTTGTAGTGATGTCGTTTGGAGTTACAAATGCACCAGCTGAGTTCATGGGACTTATGAACTTTGTCTTCCAAGAGTTTCTAGACTGGTTTGTCTTTGTGTTTATCGATGACATCCTGATCTACTCAAGATCAGAGGAAGATCACGTTGTGCATCTCAGGGTAGTCTTATAAGTCCTTCTTCACCACCAGCTTTACAAGAAATTGTCGAAGTGTAAGTTCTTGACGCATGAAGTACACTTCCTTGGGCACGTGGTGTCTCAGCATAGAGTGTCGGTGGACCCGTCGAAGGTCGAGGAAGTTGTTTCTTTGGCATCACCCAAGAGCGTGGCGGAAGATCGTAGTTTCATGGGGTTGGAAGGTTAATATCAGAGGTTTGTTTCGGGATTCTATCGAGTTGCTACTCCATATATAGCTTTGAATAATAATAACCAAGTCATCTTATGGAGCGAGCATTTCCAGAAATCTTTCGACTACCTGAAGGAGAAGTTGGTCAGTGCTCTCGTACTCAGGTTTCTAGTTGAAGGGGTTTTGTATGAGGTGTTTTTTGATTCTTCTAGCCTTGGTCTGGGGTGTGTTCTGATGCATAAGAAGGGAGTGATCTGTTATGGGTCTAGGAAGTTGCGCCCTCACGAGAGTAACTATGCCACCCATGACATAGAGCTTACAGTAATAGTGTTTGCACTGAAGTTGTGGCGACATTACCTCATTGGGGAGCGCTTTTTGGTTTTCTCAGATCACAAGATCCCGCGTTATATCTTCTCTCAGCGGGACCTGAACTTGCGGGCAGCGGAGATGGGTTGAGTTTCTCCAAGACTATGACGTCATGATCTCCTATAATGAAGGTAAGGGAAATGTTGTGGCTGATGCCCTGAGCAGGAAGTCACATAAGGAAGTGGTTCTGGAATCTACTGAATCTTTGAAAGCGATGGGAGAGTTGGCCGCCTTGCACTTGGATGCAAGGGTAGAAGGTGTTAGAGGTTGTTTGTTTCAGATGATAGTCCAGTCCTCCATGTTGCATCTGGAGGAAGAGTCTCAGTGGGGGGACTCCGAGGAGAAAGTATTGTGGGATGGTGTCGATCAGGGAAACGCTCTAGAAGGATGGTCAGAGGAAATCCGACATCGGATTATTTTCCAGGGAAGGTTGTTTGTTTCGGAGGCGATGCGTGTGGGAGTTCTCCGTGAGTTCCATAGCTTAGCCTTGGCAGTACATCCAGGAGTTTCAAAAATGTACTGAGGCCTGAGGGAACAGTTTTGGTGGCCCGGGGTGAAACGGGCAGTGGCATAGTTTGGGGCTAAATGCCTAGTGTGTTTGCAAGTTAAAGCCGAACACCATGATCCCAGTGGTTTGTTACATCCTTTATATGTCCCCGAGTGGAAGTGGGATTACATATCAATGGACATCATCACAGGACTAGCCAGAACTCAGGGTGGTTATGATGCTATCTGGGTAGTGGTGGATCGACTGACGAAATCAGCTCACTTCGTAGAAATTAAGGAGTCGAGCCCAGTGAGTACCTTAGCGTAGAGGTACATAGATGGGGTGGTGCGTTTTCATGAGTTTCAAATACTATCATCTTAGATCAGGATACTAGGTTTACCTCACGAGTTTGGAGGGGGTTACAGCATGCTTCCGGAACCTAGCTACGCCTTAGCACTGATTTCCACCCCCATACCGATGGGCAGACAGAGCGGACTATCCATACGTTGGAGGACATGCTGCGAGCATGCATTCTTGATTTCAGAGGATCATGGGTACGACACTTGCCTTTAGTAGAGTTTGCCTATAACAACAGCTTCCACTCTACTATTGGCATGGCACCGTTTGAGGTTTTGTATGGAAGACCATGTCGTTCACCCATTTGATGGGAAGAGGTTGGTGAGACAGGTGCTCTTGGTCCATAGGTAGTGCAGAGCACCATAGAGAAGGTTCAGCTTGTATGTGAGAGGATGAAAGCAGCTTAGGACTGAAAGAAGTCTTATGCTGATCATAAGAGGAGGCCATTGGAGTTTGAGGTGGGAGATCATGTGTTCTTGCAGGTTTCCCCTCGTTAGGCGTAGCAGAGGTTTGGGTAAGGGAGCAAGCTCTCACCGAGGTCATCAGACCTTTTGAGGTGCTGAGTCGAGTCGGCGAGGTGGCATATAAGCTTTCTCTGCCACCTCAGTTGGAGAAGGTTCATGATGTCTTCCATGTCTCCCAGCTACATTGATACTTACACGACGACTCTCACATTTTCGACTGGGGAGAGTTATATATGGGAGATGACGGGACCTTCGAGGAACGACCAGTAAGAATCGAGGATCGTAAAAAGAAAGTGCTCTGTGGATGAACCATCCCCTTGGTTTGTGTGTTGTGGAGGAATGGCGGCCTCGATGAGATAACTTGGGAGCGGGAGGCCCAGATGCACGTTCAGTACCCGGAGTTGTTTTGAATTGTGTTTACCTTGTTCTTCTGAGCTTTTTATTGATGGTATAGTCTATACCTTTGATATATGGAATTCTTGGCTTGTTGATTATGAGACTTTTTGTTCTCTGGAAGTGTGTAGCATGTTCGAATGTGTGGGGAAAGGGAAAAACCTAACCCTTAATCGAGAAACATTAATGTGGATGTGATTGAACTCGTGTGGGAGAGTTAGTGCCACCTAAAGCGAATAATATCTCGACATAGGAGAAGGAATTTTCCCCAAACCACATGTTAAGGGAATGTGTGGGTTGTGCAGTGTTGGGGGCAGTGTAAGTTGGAAAATACTAATATATGGAATTGGGGAGGCCCAATCCTTAATCGAGAAGCATTAATGAGGATGCGATTAAACCTGTGCAGGTGAGTTAGTGCCGCCTAAAGCGGATAATATATCGACATAGGAGAGAGAATTCCTAATACCTATTTTTAGGGTTGTCGGTTGTGTTCCTGTTAAAATGAGGGCCCTGAGAGGTATCTTTTGGGGTCCTCTGGGTTGGATATTGAATTCTTGAGGACGAGAATGTTTTAAGGGGTATCTGATGTAATGGCCCGGACCTCTCAAGCCCATTCCTTTGTCAAAAAGGGGGTCATGAAGTGTTCTGGAGGGTAAAATGGATTTTTTCCACACTTTTCAGAATTTTGAAACTACACGCCGTGTAGTGTGAGTACATGCCGTGTACCCCCTCTCCAGGTATACCCTATGTTGAAGATTGTGTACTTGCTATGTAAAATAAATGGGTACACTCCGTGTACCCAATACTACAAGCCGTGTAGTCCCTCCCCACGTATATGTTACCCTCAAACCGTGTGTTTACCAGTCAATGGTTGTGTGCTGTGTTGGAGTCGTGTCCTTTCCGTGTGAAATAAATAAGTACACATTGTGTACCTAATACTACACACCGTGTAGTCCCTCCCCATGTAAGTGTTACCTTCAAGCCATGTCTTGACCAGTCAATGGTCGCGTGCCGCATTGAAGGTCATGTTGAAAGCCACGTGGTGACTGTGTGAAATGGCAGAGTACATTCCATGTACCATAATGTACACGCAGTGTACTTTTTTTTCTCACCTACAAAAGGAGGGGTCCCCTCCTTCTTTTCAACTCACCCCTCTCCTCCCCATTCCACTGAGCATTGGTTTTCTAAGAGACTCGAAGGCTCCTTTTCTTCTATAACTTCTTTGTCCGAGCTCCGATTTATAATTTGTCAGTGACCACGAGATCGTAACGACGAGGCAGAACTTCTGAGCAAGGATCTGTTGTCTTTCCTCCGGCCTTTCCTTTCCAAATTCCACCTGAGGAGGTTTTTTTGGGACTCGACGGAAGTGACGGATGCCGACGGACGCCTTCTAAAGATGATCCATGGGAGCATTGTAATCAGAACCTATTGAGGTAGGTATCTTATTTTCGTCTCTATAAATTGTGCATCATGCGGGGTGGGTATCCTCTTGTTTTCTTGAGAAACGATTGAACCATTAAATGAATATAATAACTGGTTAATGAATGGGGATGGGGATGTTGTTATGTTTATCTTTATATCCTATGATATTATGTTGTGAATTGAATAGGCTTATTCCAACTAAAAATCACGGTCGTTGGGGGACTATGCTTGCACAATTAAATGTTTACCTATCTTTCTAGACCATTTTTGTGAATGGAACATTGTTGAATGTGTAATTTGGTTAATCACGTAATGTTTGCTGATTAAAGGAAAGTCTATAACCCTTGTGTGATCACCCCAGTTTAACAAAACAGAAATAATAAACTTGTGGGTGCAGTTTGGGGTTAATTTATGTGAAGGGGGTGTTATTGTGGGTTGTTGTGGATCGGGTGATCAGTGGGGCTGTGGGTGGCTTGTTTGTGGGTTGGTGTGAATGCTATGTTAGTGATGGGAAGCATGGCTGTGATAAATGGTATCAAGGGGTGATGATGTACAGTATGGTTGTGGTTATTGGCAACGAGGCTGGAGGGTTGGGTTTGGAATGTGAATGAACTATGGGTTGTGAATAATAAATAAAATGTGGAAGAGTTAATGAATGGTGGGGATGGGTAATGGAACGAGAATAATAATCAATAGGGTTGGCTGGTTAATAAGAAGGGACTTGTTTGTGTTGATTGTGTTTTCCTAACATGATTTGTGGATGGTGGGGATATGGTTTACGAATAATTGATATGGTTGGTTGTGGTTGATTTCCCAGTAGTTATGGAACTATTAAACTGAATCTGTTGAAACATGAAAACCTAAATGGGGTTGGGGTTGTTTTTGGTATGCATGATTCATAGTAGAAGTGCCGAGGAATGTGCTCAGTTATCTAATTAGAAGTCATAGGTTGGGGAAAAGTGTTTGGTATATATATATATATATATCTTTGTCTCTTATCGCACCCCACCCATGTTGAGCACTTAGTGTAGAACACTTCCATTTCATGGGAGAGGGTGTTTTACCCTTAGTTACTAGCCCCTTCCTGCTCCTTCTTCCCTAGGCTGTGATGGTTTGAGGCGACCTTACACCCAAGACTCTTCATGTCAGATTCGATTGGGTTGGTTTTAGCCCAAGACTCTTCGGGTAGCTTTTACTAATTCCCAAGAATCTTTGGGATGAGGACCAGGTGTGTGCGGGCGGGATACGTGGTTGTGAGGCCGAGGTGTGTGTGGGCGGGATACATGGTTGTGAGGCCCAGGTGTGTGCGGGCGAGATACGTGGTTGTGAGGTCGTGGTGTGTGCGGGCGGGATACATGGTTGTGAGGCCCTGGTGTGTGCGGGCGGGATACGTGGTTGTGAGGCCCATGTGTGTGCAGGTGGGAAGAGTGTGGCACCGTCAGGACATTCACCGTTAGGAACATCAACTAACTAATGGAAATGTTGTGGGGTTCTCAATACACTTGTTCTTATATACTACTACCTGTTGTGATTGTGTTTTTGGTGAGTGTGGCTGGTGAGGTTGGCTAGATAGATTTCTTTGCTTGGTTTCTTCTATCGTTCTCACGGGACATTAGGATGTTTCTGCACCTGTGCACGAGAGCTTTTGGATTCCCTACTGAGTATACTTGTATGCTCACCCTAAGTTTACTTTCAGGTTTCTAGGAGGACTACCAGGGTCGTGTAGTACCCTACTAGTCAGGACAGTTGGAGTTGATGCAGTTGTTGTACTTTTTTTCTTTCGGTATTGTACTTTTGAGCTTTCTTTTACTTGTACCTTGTTTCAGAACTATTTAAACATGCATGTGGGATTGGTTTGGGTTTATTTATATACACTTGTTCTTTTCCATTTTGGTGGTTAAATTTTCCTATTTCCCGATCTTAAATAAAAAAAATGTTAATTCCCTCTATATTTGTGGAAAATCATTCCCTTGGTGCTAGTCACCACCTTGGGGCCTACTGGAGGCGGGACTCGGGGGTCATTGTCTTCATTTCCCCATTGCCAGCTCAGGAGGGGAATCTTTGGTGGGAGGAGGTCGTGACACTTGTACTTCTTGAGGGTTTTCCGCTAAAAATAATGTGGAGTATTCTGTCATTGGCTATCTTCTTCCTCTCAGTCAATCCTCAACTGATTGACCGCCTGAATCTTCTGGGCCTCAGCCGTTTGGGTCACCCAGGGACGACGTCCAGGTTCCATAGCTATACGGTAAACAAGGATCGCCTAAGCCCAGGTAGCAAGTAATTTCTCAAAGTTTCATTTTATCATTTCATTCAATTTCTTTCCCAGAACACCCAAATCATGTAAAACACAATCATGATTATGCATGTACCTTCCCTATGGTCTCTACCCTGCAAACAATGTAGTCTCACTTGGTCGTTTGGTAGGCTCAGAGTCCTTGCATCAGATCATGAGGGGCCCTAAAATCTAATGTCCTAGCCGGTCTTCCCTAGCCTATGTCACACACCAATATCAACCAACATTGTTTCCCTACCATCCCATGCAATCCTCACTGTGCCTAACTTCAAACTCCATCCTATCTCTCAACCATCAGCTCTGATACCATTCTGTCACAACCACATCCCACCAAAAATGCCCCTCTTGAGCTGGCAATGGTGAAAGGGAGATAATGACCCATGAGTCCCACCACCAGTAGGCCCCGGAGTGGCGACTAGCACCAAGGTTATTAGTTTTCACAAATATGGGAGGCATTACCCTTTTTATTATTTAAGATCGGGTAATAGGACAAGTCAAACACCAAAAAGGAAAACAACAACTGTATATAAATAAACCCAAACCAATCCCACATGCATGTTTAAATAGTTCTGAAACAAGGTATAAGTACAAGAAAGCTCAAAAGTACAATACCAAAAGAAACAAGAGTGCAGAAACTGCAATAAATCCATCTGTCCCGACTAGTATGTTCCCGCACGGACCTGGTAGTCCACCTGGAAACCTGAATGTAAACGTAGGGTGAGCATACAAGTATACTCAGTAGGGAAACATAAATCTGTCGTCCACAAGTGGGGAGACATCCAAATGTCCCGTGATAACAACGGAAGAAACCTAGAAAATATTTCTATCCTCCCAAACTCACCAGCCACACTCAACAAGAACATAATCACAACAGGTAGTAGTATATAAGAACAAGAGTATTGGGTACCCCACACCATTTCTCACTAGTTAGCTGCTCTTCCTAACAGCGAACGTCCTGACGCTGCCACACTCTTCCCGCCCGCACACACCTGGGCCTCACAAACCACACATCCCGCACGCACACACCTAGGCCTCAAAACCACGTATCCCGCACATATACAACTGGGCCTCAAAAACCAAACATCCCGCCCGCACACACTTGGGCCTCACATCCATAGATCCCGCCCGCACACACCTGGGCCTCACAACCACACATCCCGCCCGCACACACCTGGGCCACACAAACAAACATCCCGCCCGCACACACCTGGGCCTCACAACAATGCATCCCGCCCGCACACACCTGGGACTCACAACCATGCATCCCGCCCTCACACAACTGGGCCTCATCCTGACGATTCATGGGAACAGTAATAGTAATAGAACTCTTTCCCAAAGACACCAGGGCCTCATCCAGAATATTCTTGGGAAAAAAGCTGCCTAAAGAGTCTTGGGACAAATCCACCCCAATCGAAACCTACCTAAAGGGTCTTTGGTGTAAGGTCGCCTCAAGCCATCACAGCCTAGGAATGAAGGAGCAATTAGGAGCTAGTAAATAAATGGAAAACACTCTCTCCCATGAAATGGGAGTGTTCGAAACTAAGTACTCAACATGGGTGGGGTGCGATAAAAACACAAAAGATACAGATACATATATGTATACCAAACACACAGCCCAACCTATGGATTCTAAACAGAGAAAATGGGCACAGGCCTCAGCACTGCTACTAAGAAGCATGCATACAACAAACAACCCCAACCCCATTTAGGTTTTCACATTTCAGCAGAATTTGTTTATTTAGTTCCTTATCTACTGTGAAAACAACCGCAACCAACCATATCAATCGTTCATGAAACATATCCCTTCCATCCACAAATCAAGTTAGGAAAACACAAGAAGAACAATGAGTCCCTTCTTATTAAAAAACCAACCCATTGATTATTATTCCCCTTCCATTACCATGCCCCGCCATTTATTAACTTTTCCATTTTTTATTTATTATTCAAAACCCATAGTTCATTCACATTCAAACCCATCCCTGCAGCCCCACTACCAACCACCATAACCACAGCAACACCATACATCATCACCCCTTGATACCATTTATCGCATCCCAGCTGCCTATCACTAACACAGTATTCACACCAACCCACAACCAAGTCAACCGCAGCCCCGCTGCTCACCTGATCCACAACAACCCACAACAACACCCCCATCACATGCCACATATCCAATCCAACACCCACATGATCATTATTCCATTTTTTTCAACCAGGGTGATCACACAAGTGTTCTAGATTTTAAATCATCCAACTTTATGTTATTAACCAAATTTCACATTCAACAAATTTCCATTCACAAAAACGGTCTAGAAAGATCGAGCAACATTTAATTGCCCAAGAAAAGTCCCCCAGCGACCGTGATTTTCAGTAGGCATAAGACTAATCAATTCACAACATAATATCCCAGGATATAAAGAATATAACTTCATTCACAAACATCACATCCCGATTATATAAGATAGTTATTATCTTCATTAAACCGGTTCAAAAGTTTTTCACATAAACAAGAGGACACCCACCCCACATGATGCACAATTAAGAGACGAAGGTAAGATCCCTAACTCAACAGGTTTTGATCACAACGCTCCCCCAGAACAACTTTAGAAGACGTCTGTTGGCTTCCGCCACTTCTGTCAAATCCCAGAAAAACCTCCTCGGGTGGATGTTGGAAAGGAAAGGCCAACGGAAAGACAACAGATCCAAGCTAAGAAGTTCTGTCTCATCATTACGATCCTGTGGACGCTGACAGATCATAAATCAGAGCTCGGACGAAGAAGTTATGGAAGAAAAAGAGCCTTCGAGTCTCTTAGGAGAGCTCTGCTCAAAGGAAAGGGGAGGATAGGATTGAGTTAAAAAGGAGGAGGGGACCCCTCCTTTTATAGTCAAGAAAAACAAAAGTACACAATGTGTACTTTATAGTACAATGAGTATACTCGACCATTTCACTGGGTCACCACGCGGCTTCCAACACGACCTTCAACGCGGAACGCGACCGTTGACTGGTCAAAACACGGTTTGAGGGTAACACGTACACAGGGAGGGAATACAAGACATGTTGTATGGGGTACATGGCGTGTACCAATTTATTTCACATGGAAAGGACACGACCATCAACACGGGGTATACCCGGCAAGGTGGTACACGGCGTGTACTCACACTACACAGTGTGTACTTACAAAATTCTGGAAAGTGTGGGAATAGTCCATTTTACCCGCTAGAACACTTCATGGCCTTCATTTTGACAATGGAATGGGCTGGAGTGGTCTGGGCCATTGCATTTGATAATATTTAGATTATATGCCTAAAAATGACATTGGTAGGTTGATTATGGTTAAAGAGGTAATTATTTAAAGATATTAATAAATATAATCATTTAATCTTTAAAATATTTATACACACGATATTCATTTATAAAATAAAATTTCAATTTTTTAATTAAAAATGAACTATGTTATGATTAATAGAGTGGTAGGCCAAATTTACACATAGGCAATGTTTCCAATAAATATTATTCTTTAAGGAAATTGTATATGTGTTATTTATTCATTAAATAATTATAATTGTATCTTAGATGTTATATTACCTATTTAATTATACATATATATATCATCAATTATATTATGTGATGAAAATTAGTGTCTGATCACATTATGGATGTTGTAGTATAAACATATGAAAGAAAGACATCATCAATTTACTGTGTAAGAAAAAGTATATATATATAAATATTTGATTATTATATATATAATCCTTTACAAAATATAAAACTAAATTTATTTATTTTATTTTTATTAATCAACATTATCCATGCTAATTCCCATGAAATGAGGTAGTTAAAAATGAATCAAATCGCTTCATGAGGTGGTAGTATATATTACATATGTTTAGCATTATCTTATCCCAAATGGAATTGATAATAGAAAAGAACATGTGATATAATAAACAGATAAGTATAAATTTTATAAAATAATAAATATATTCTTTTACTCCAAAATTATAATAGGTTGTGATATTCCATGATTTAAACCAAATTATATCAATTTACAATGCAGTAGCCTATTATAGACACAAATAGTGATATTGTCTCTAATTATATAGAAGAAGAGATGGATTTAGATTGTTTCATTAACATTATAACATCATCTTATATGGGATATAGAGGTATAGTATTCATAATAATTCATGAATATATTAAAGTTGTGATAAAATAATTATTATCATGATACTGCTTCTTTGGACAACCCACTTATATACAAACCAAATCCTTCATTAGAGTGATATATGATTTATCGATGACCTCTATGATTTTTTTGGAATGATGATAGAATGATAATTTTTTATTCATGATAAAAATGTATATTATAGTATGAATATTAAAGGATAGGGTTTTTCCTATTATAAATTAGATGAGTGGCACACTTGTAATTTTTTAATATAAAATATTGAAATATTGTTTTTTCGAGGAAAAATGCTCAAAAATTGACCATTCCAAGTACATATAAATTTTCTTTTCTATATACAGATGAAATAAAATTTTAGAAATATTTTGATTTTCATTTGACTTTTTTAATTTTTCATTAACCCAAGGTAAACCATATTTCACCATAATAATAGTAACATTTTTATTTTCACCAATCATTATGGTAACAAAACTAATTTCATCTTATTTTATAATATATATTATTTTTATTTAATAAAAATATTATATTCCTCGAAAATAAATTTCACGGATGGGATGTACATTAATAAAAAATTAATGATGAAGACAAAATAAAAAACATGGTTTCAGGATGTGTATTTTTTTGAAAAGTATTATTTTATATTATATATATGACTTATAATTATAATAGTATTTATATTAATTAATAATTATTTTTAGACATTCCAAACTATGTATTATTTTACTTAATGATAATGATAAAATGTTATATTATTTATACAATTTTTTAGAAATCCATGTATTTAAACTCAAAAAATAACATGCCAAAGGAACAAAAATTATGATTATTTAAAATTAATCCTGATTATTACATATTACTATATAATAATTATGCTATTTTTAATTATATTGAATGTTTAATTATTTGTTAAATTTACAGAATTAATGGAATATAAATGAATTTTTTACAAAAAATAAGTAATTTTCTCTATTCATCGAAAAATAAATGTGTTCTGAAAAAAAAACAAAATCAACCAATGTAAATTTTTATATTATAGTATTAGAAATTTTATTAAATTTTAAAGTTGAAAATTTTACTTTTTAAAAAATATGTAATTAAATGGAAACCGTAAGTGAAAACCTTTATGTATATTAATTTCCTTTTTTATATAAAAAATATTTATTATTATTTTAACTAATATATCTATATAATTCATGAAAATTTTTTATTCTATCTTTATCTAGTTTTTTATATTATTCTCAAATTTTATAATTTTTTTCCACTAGATTTTATTCACATATTAGACAAGTAACGTTAGCATTTCCTTGTAGTATTATTAAATTTCAATGATCCGCTTCAACTATATGGTTTTCAATTAAAAATTGATACGATGTCTCACATAAATTGGTTACACGTGAACTATATAATCATGATTGTGAACAATTGTTTTCCTCCTATAAGCATTTTTTTCCAAATGATCTATCTTATGAATAAAAAATGAGTTAGATCTAAGAAAATACATCTTAACATTTAAACATTATAAAATGGTGTTCCATGGATAAAATTTGTTAATGAACACATAGTAGTAAGATGATCCCACTACATATATGATTTAAAATGTCCTAATTAACGGAATGAATAGATTCCAACTTTTAACAAAATTTATAACAAATTTACATGTAGATAATTAATTAAAAACCTTACCACCAACTTCAAATTAACAATTTACCATTATATTATCTTTATAACATTTTTTACTTCTTTGAGATGTACCCATATATTATTGGATCCACAAAACCATCAATAAAATTTTCCATACCACCTATAGACCGATCAACATACATTATCCTACATCATAAAATATTTTATTTATTCTATATTCTTTATAATTCATCAAACAATTTCATTATTCATTAGGACATGACCAATTCTCATTAAAGAAAATTCAACATATATTAAAAAATATTAATTTATTTAATGTATATATAGAACTACATCATCCATCAATATTCCATTTGTTATAAAATATAGTAATCATATTATTTTTCTAGTTGAAATGAAAAATTATTTTGAATATTACATAGTCAATGGCATTGAAAAGAGAGTTTTTCATATCATATCTCTAGTATAAATAGACTAATCAATGAAAAATAAATATAATTTTCTAAATTTTTTTATTTTTTATTATAAAATAAATTTATCTTTTCATATTTCAATTGTTATTAAATATTTATGAAAACATATGACCATATAATGAATTTTTTTTTCAAAAAAAATTATTAATAAATAAAAATTACTTATAGTTTTATTTGTATATGATTTTCAAACAATAATTTAGTTTATTTTATTTTCATCTTGAATTTTGGAATATAAAAAATATATCATCAATAAAAAACCACAAAATTGTACTAGAATTTATTGAAAAATCTGTCCATAATGTCAAAAAAATATTTTTCACTATAAAACCCTATTAAAATAAAAAAACATATAATTCCTATATAAATTATGAAATAATGTACCTAAAACTAATTCATTTGCAACATTCAACTAACATTACCCACAAATATGATAATACTTTGATGAGTACTCTACTCTATGGATCTACCCAAACAAATCATTGATATGATACAAACGATATGTTTTGATAAAACATTTGTTATAAATCACTCTATATAAAATGAAATGTCTCCTTGTAAAATATTTCAATTTAACAAACAAAATACTACACCCTATGGTGACCTTATTGGGTTAATTAAACCATTGTATATTTTAAAATTAATTTTCATATTCAATTATAAAATTTCAAATTGATCTCTTTAATAAATTGGTATAGAAAAAAGTTTTACATCAAAAAGTAATTCATAAGTAAAAACAATATACCAATCCTAGATAACATAAAGAAAACCTTAGGAGTTTAATCCATGAATTCATTTACTATTGGATAATCAATAATTTGAAAATATTATATAATTTCAACAATATTGTAATGGTATCTTTGACTACATTATCTATTCAAATTCTCAATATATTTTTTTAATCAATATAATGGAATAATTGAACATACAATTATTAGATCTTAAATATGTCAATATAAGAGTAATCAAAAGTGAAATCTAGTACACGACGAATATTAATCTCTATTATCATCAATTCCTCATGATATAATGTGAAGACCATATGAATAATTAAAATAGTAACATTAAGATAAATCATTGTTTCAAAATTACATACACCAAGAGTATTACCCATGTGATCTACCTTCTTTTCATGTGTTGATATTCCCATTTCAAATGAAATATTTTATAGAAATGAAATAATGATAATATCTAAATTTATACACAGAAATAAAATAATATAAATTGGAATGTTGGATACATGTCGCCACTTCTTATGATGGCCAAAAATCAACAATAAAAGTTGAAAAATCTTTTTTTTAACTAAATTATTTTGGTATTATTAATTTTTATCTTAGTGACTATTATTGGAGACACATTATCATAATTACAAAACAGATTACATATGTAGCATCTTACCATTGTATATTAATTATTCTTTTTATAATTATAATAAATTTCATAAGGCATATGTTTAATACTGTCTCATCATAATATCATAAAAAAATTAAAAAAACATTCTTGATGATTCATTTTACCACACTTCTCTCCTGAAGGGTACTCATTTTTTCCTCTATATTTCTTTGATGGATACTTCCCCATTTCGTTTCACCCAGTATATTTCTTACTTTTTTCTTCCTAAGGAGTATATTTACCAAAAACATTATTTATTCTTTCTCATCATATGATGTATTCTTATTAATGTTTTTAAATTACCATTGGGCAGCATTACATCATATAATGTTTTTTAAAAATGGTAAATTCAATAATTATTACTAATTTCTTGATTTAATCTGGTACATACAAATGTTTTATAGAAAAAGTTTATTCATACATGTCCATAATGTCTTTATCAATTAACCTCATTTCTACAAACATATTCTAAAACATTATTTAGGGAAATTTTTTAAATATTTATTAATAAATATATTCTTATATGATTTCTATTCGATGTAATAATGATCATTTTTCCCTATGTTATTATTCAATAGATAAAACCATTAATCATATTATCTTTCATATTTCTAAATAGAAAATGTTTATATATGATTTTTTGAACACCCAAATACTTCAAATTTATTCTTGATAGAAATAATCCATCATTTTTATATAATAGGGTAAAATGATCAAATGAATGATGTAGTTTGATTCCTCATATAATTAAACACTATTAAAATTTACATTCGTGATTGAAGGGTTTCATCAAAAAATGTATACTAAAACTACTCGTATCTTGTATCAACTGATCCATCCCTAAAAATTTATTTTGTTACAATATCAACCATATAGGGATAATTATTTGAAAGGATATTTTCTTCTTCATTCATTCCCATTACAACATCCTGATATATGTCATTTAAAATAATTCTGAATAGACATTGTTTAGATATATAAAAAGTGAAATCATTATATTATATCTATAATAAACATAAAATAATAATAAAATCATGTAGGGGTATTCTATTAGTATAATATTAAACTCTAATGTTATCTAAACTAACCATTGATACATACTATATTTTATTAGAAATAAATATTTTATAAGCATCATATATCTGTCATGAATTAATTATCATATATTTTCTGATCATTTAATCTCTAAATTATTCAAGAATTATTTCCTTCCTAATTTATTGAGAACCCCTATATACAAAAATTGGGAACTTCTAATTAGTATCTAATTTTTAATTTTGTATAATACATTTTATATAAAATGTGAATAAATTTCTTGAAAAAATTTCTCATATTTTAATGCAATCATTCTATTTTATTATCCCACCATTATACCCAGTAAAAAGATTAAAATATGTTGGGTTACTACAAATATATAAACAACGAAGTTAAAAAGAATTAGTTCATTATTACTATGAAAAATAATCCATGAAAAATTTACCAGTATCTCAACATTCACTGGGTCCAATTAAATAAATAATTTTCACATGAAATAACACAAAATTTTTACTCAATTAAACCATTTAAAATATATATAAAAAACATATATATCATGTAGTTTATATGGAAATTCAATATTCATATCACTCATTAAAATGGAATAGCTGACATGGTGGACTTAAATATCTGGAGTTACCAATGAATTAGAGTGATTTCATGGTCCTAACCATTATTCTTTAATCTTGGAACAAACCGTCATAGTATAATTACATAACAAATATTCCATGGATTATAGCGGAAAACCATAATTGGTTTATAATGTAACCACTCATTCATGGGTTACAATGGAACAACCCTTCATTATAATATAACATAACCACCCATCATTAGTTTATAATGGATGTAACCATCATCATCAATAATTCTCAAGAACTAAAAAATTAATTTAAATATAAATTCCTTTAATTTACCTCATAAACCATTTAAAAACATTAAATACCTTATTAAAAACCACGTAAGTATAATTTTTTTAAAATACCATTTTCTTTCAAAACACTTATTCATTAAAAAAATTATAAAAAAGATGAAAATAAGGGTTTTCATTGATGGAAAATGAATATATATAGATGAATCTCATCTCAAAATAATTGTTACAGTGTTGGTATTTTTATTTATCCTTATTCACATTATAATAGAACATTTCTTTTTTTATTTGTAAATAATATCCATCATTACATAAAATGATACAATGTTTTCAAACATTAATTGAAATAATAAACAACCACTATAAAAATATTATTTTATATATTTAAAAACATAAATTCCATTTGAAAAAAAAAATAATATATGAGATAATTATTTTATAAGTAAAACTTTAAAGCAAAATTATCTTTAATTTATATTACCTATACATATTAGAAAAAACATATTAAAATGACCCATGTATGAATAAAATTAAGCAAATTATTAAATATCACAACAATAGATTAATTTAATATATAAAAGTTTTATAGGGATGTATAAAAACCTCATAAAATAATATATTTTCATATCATCAAAATATTCCACAACGAAAGAAGACTGATATGATATCCCTTATAACAAGTTTAATTTTCTAGGATAAATACTTATAATCCTAAAAAACTTATAAATTTAATCAATTTAAATTATAATGATAATTTTATATTTTCTTATTCTTTTATATTTCATAAATCACCATTTGATATAAAAAGAAATATTTAATTATTATTACATAACATGTTTTAAAGGTATTTAGATTATATATCAATAATTTAATTCTATTTGTTGAATTTTAATAAAATAAAATTATTTGAAGCTATGGAGAAAAATAATAATTACATAATTATAATATATATACATTAATTATAATTTTCAAAACAAAAAATTAATTATTGATATGAATAAAAAACAATGCTAGAGGCATTTGGACCGTAGGTTTCACCTACACAATAGTAAAATTCTCATTTGCCAATGACCTTTATTGAAATTATGAATTTATTATTTTATCTTTATATAATGAGAATAATAATATTAATACCATGTTGTTTATTTATATATACTTATATGTATCATCCATAGATATTTATTGATAAAAAAGTTTCACAGGGCTTCTTGGAGGCGGTAGTCCACACCTACGCATGAATGACATTATCATATTTCAGTGATAGAAATAAAATGATATATCAAATTTTCATAGTGATAAATATGTCATATTTATCCTAAATATTTCATCTATATTACGTATATTAAATAAATATTTCTATATTACCTTCCATATAATGTTTTAGTAAAATAATCACAATTTTTTTCCATATAATTACCCATCGTACAGATGATTAATGTTATTGTATTCCCCAAAAAATTCAATGTAAAATGTTATATGTGATAAAATAACATCAGGATTATAAATATGTTAAAATTATAATATATATAAGTATATTATTTTAATACGTAACTATAAAAAGCATTAAAAATCTATGATAAAGAATGAATAACATTGCTGTAAGAGGTAGAAGTCTATCGTTCTAAAGATTGTTGATTTTGTATCAAATCAGATTAAAGAGGATTTAGAATTAGGTTATGAAATTAACAAGAAACATATCAATATATGGGAGATAATTTTAATATTATATCCTTACAAATGAAAACGACTTCATTTATATTGAAATTGTCACACCCCAACATTAAAATTTATTTATATTTTATTATTTCTGGGCTCTGTGATATGGCATTATGGATCAGGTTGGGACCCGGTTTAAAAATACCTTATGTGTAATGTTTCTTGTGGGTTCCTGGCCCGTGCACTAGCACCGTGTGGTTAGAAGTGACCGTGTGTTCTCCCCAGGTGCTTGTGCGGGTCCCCAAGTAGACTGCGTTGAGGCGCGCAATTTGAGTGCCCATTACTTTTCATGTGTAATGAGCACGTGGGTACCCGATTTTCATAATTTGATAATTAAATAGATTTTTTTTAAAAGATATTTCCTAATAAAAATAAATATAATATTTTGTTATTATTATTATATTTTTAATAATAATTTATATTATTATTTGTATTATTAATATTATTATTATTCTGGTATTATTATTATTAATATTATAAGTATTAATAATATTATTTTTGTTAATCAATAGAATAAAAAATTTAAAATTAAGAAACCCTAGACTACAAACTTGGTGCCCCATTCCCCCCCCCCCTTGGTTTCCAATTCACGCACCAGGGCATTCCAGCCTTCGCCCTCCATCTATGATGCTTCCACCCCCTGCCTCTCACTCAGCAGCAGCTTGCCCACCACGTCCACCCTGACCAGGGCCATGCCCTTACTATTTCAGGATCTGGCCGTAGCCTTCGGCCTCCTCCCGTGTCCATCCTACCCCGGCGAAGACAACCTCACCGGACCCCAGCCCTTCATGCCTCGCCTCTTTTCTACGGCCTCACCTCAACTAGCCTAGCACCAGCCCACACCTCACCCTCTGATGATTGTCTATACTCCGCTCCCTCCCCTCTACCTGCCGAAAAATCCCAGCGACCATTGTTTCCTCGTCGCACCAGCCACCTTCGGCAACCCCACCTCGCCTGTGTCATACTTCCTTATCGTCACACCTCCGACAAGGTCGTGCCCCGGCCTCTCGCGGTCTGACCAACCCACCTCCGGCCTCCAGCCCTCCGGTCAACTCACCTCTGACTAGCCCTGTGACGACCCCCTCCCCAAAAATTTTACACCTCTTGGGTCGTCAATGTGAGAAGTGAGATAATGACCCCTGAGTCCCGTCTCTAGTAGTCCCTGGGTTGTCGACTAGCACTGAGGGTTTAGTAAACACACAAATGGGAATCATTATCCTCTAAAAGAACACATGCGGAAGAGAGAGATAAGATATACACCAACCAAATCCAACCAAAAACTAGAATATAAAAGAAAACCCAAGTGCACATATAAAATTTATTTCACAATTACTACAACGAGAAGGGAAAAACTGCAATTACCCAAAAGAAACTAAAAATAGCAGCAACCACAAGCCCGAACAGCACCGACAACCACATGCTAGTTGAACTAACCTGATATCCAACAAGCTCTAAATGACCAGAAACAAAATAGTTTATAGATACATAGGGTGAGTATAACAGTATATTCAGTTGGATCCTCCCCAAATCCACTCATGAAAAAGTAAAGAAATCATGCTAATGCACATTGAACAACAAGTGAAACTAAGTTGTCACCAAAACAGGTATACTAAGTTCCAAAACATAATATGTATACTCTCTCCAAGTAATGTATAAAGGAATATATAATATAATAAAGAATATGAATGGCACCCCACAACAACTTTCCAACTGGTTTTCCTCTTTTCACCAATGTCGTACGCCCTAAGAATCTATATCCAAAATTTCATTTCAGAAGACACCTGGGAAAAGCACCACATTATGCACCTCGTTCAACAAAACCACCACTTCTACACACCAATGTAACCAAGTAGTTTTTGGGAACCACCATAGGCCACATAATGTGTATCATATGTCGGGTATTATATCTCAAGCCATTACAACCCATACACCGAGTAAGGATCCTCAAGCCATCACATCATATACACGTTACACCTATACTAGTCCATAGGAAACTATATCTAGAATATATGTGTGTGAATGTCCACAAGCCATTACATCCCTCTACACACATATATGGGGATAACTAAGCATTGTTCCCACCAGCACAAGTAACTACCAAGAGAAGAGAGAGGGGCCAAAGGGGGTAGTCAGCCATTCATCCTCCCACTAGAATGATGGGGAAAACACCCCCCAGGGATCAGAATCTCCGGGGTTTCAGTATCCCTTACTAATTGGTTGGAGTAGCGTATAAAAACAAAAAATTTCAGGATATATTATATCTCAAAAACACTCTATGGGCATAACCTAGTCGTAGACACAGCTACAGATAACATCTCTCAGACTCTGGGATGCTACTTTTAAGACTAGGTATCCTATAATAAAACAACCATTTAAAGTGATTTATAATATTACTTCATTCCTTATTTATCATTTCCACTTTATGTTAAATAATTTGTTAAACATTAATTAACCATGAACAATTCCTCATTAAATTTCATTAGCATCACACCCAAAGTCAAATTTTCCTTCAAAATTTCTACCACATCATTATGTTCCAGCAAACGCCAATCCCATGGGTTGACACCATTTATTGAATTATTCATTATAGAATTACTATCCTACATTCCCATGCATTCTAGAAAAAAATTCTATGCTACTAAACACAAGGGGGCTCAACACGGTGAGTATATATACTACCCATCAAGTCGTTTCCAGATATAAGAAGAGCATATGCCCATCCTTCCTTGTGAAGCTAAACATGGAGAGCACGTGGCATACCCCACATGTCTTGGACTCTTTCGGAAGAAGGGTAAGTAATACCTACTTCCTTGAGAAGTGGGAAAAAGTAAAGAATATAAACAACCATAGAATCAGCAAGCATCCAACAATGACAGCCATCCCATTCCAACATCCCTAGTGTCCTCTCTAACACCCACATGCATATATCTATGCATCTCCCCACTCTAGGAGTCATCTAATGACCCAACCAAAAGTCCTGCATGTCCTAACATATCACAAATCCAATCCAGGATCACACCAAAACACAAATAGTAGGAGAAATAAACATCACTTATATTGGGTTAATGGCCCTTTAACAATCAAGGGGGTAATTCAGAACCCTTCAAGGAATTATCAAATGATTATTTATTTAATCCATCTTTAATTAATAAAATTATCATTCATAGATTCCAGAATTCAGGAATCCTAATCAGTAAGCTATCCCATATAATTAAACATGATTACTGCACCAATTTGATTAACATCAAATTAAAAAAAGAAGAAACAAATTCATTTACATGCATCTTTATCCCCAGAAAACAATTATCAATTACTTTTGGTTTATGTTCTTTACCAATTTTCATTAAGAATGAATAGATAATCAAGGAAATCATAGATATCACACTATCTATCAAAACAAGAGGAAAATAACATAGGATCGATATCAATTTATTTATCCCGTTCAAATATTTATTATGTCATTTCTATTTTGGTCCAGTGAAATAAAAGATGATAACAATATAGTTTCACATAAATGAAAAGATAAGAAATGAATCCCCTACCTTAAACTGTTCCTCACATTATTTATCCACACAATGGGTTATGTTCCTCCTCTCGCAGCAACATCATCCACCCGAGGATGACACAGTTTGACCACACCAACCAAACCCCAAGAAAAACCCCATTACAATCATGGATATTAAATTCTATAATATGGATAGGAGAACAATAGAATATGATCCCCATATGAATGATGATAAAACATACCTAATATCGAAGATTGATTGATGCAGATTGGTTGCATAAATACAGAGTGGAACCAATTCGAGGATTAATGTTTCATTGTGAAACTCCTACTGGAAGGATTGAAATGTTATAGAGGATCATAGCCGATAATATAGATGAATAACAAGTGAGGAAGATATCTTGTCCCTTTTGAAGATTTAAGGGGGTGGCAGTTTAAGATATGCTTAATTCCCCATTAAAAGAGGATCGCATTAACCCACGCGGTTGGACCAACTAAATACATCCCAAGACATATTAATAATTAATATAGGATTTATGGCCATTGAATTGTCCCAAAGAGTCCTGGAAATAAGGCTTTAAATTTATTTCACATCAAAGGAAACATCAAAGGGGAGAAGCTGTAGGAAGTTGGAAACATTTTACACATACCATTACTATAAAACTACCATAACTGTACAACAACCATTAGAGGTTACCAATAGAGATTAATAATAGACCTCACCATTTTGGAAATAATGTACACCTACCTTTACTATAAACCTACCATTATTGTACACCTACCGAAGAGGTTACTGACAGAGGATACCGATAGACATCAACGTTCTGGAAACACTGTACTCCTACCGTTACTATACACCTACCGTTATCATACACCTACCATTAGAGGTTACCGATAGACCTCACCGTTCTGGAAACATTGTACACCTACCCTTAATATACACCTACAGTTAATATACACCTACCGTTACTATACACCTATCGTTAGAGTTTACTGAGAGAGGTTACCGATAGACCTCACCATTCTGAAAACACTGTACGCCTAACATTACTGTACACCTACCATTACTGTACACCTATAGTTAGAGGTTACCGATAGAGGTTACGGATATACCTCACAAATAGAACACTTTTCACTGAACCTCACCAATAGAATATTTTACACCTACTATTATAGGTTAATGATGGAACTAATCACCGATGGAACTATTCAGAGAATAGGAAATTTGGGAAAAATGTTATGGATAAGTCACCTTGACATCCCGAAACACCTTAATCAACACATTCTCACAATGTAATGGAATAGATTGGTTCGGGCCATTACATAAGATACCTCTCAAAACATTCTCATCCTCTAGAATTCCAAACCCACCTAAAGAAAAAAAATGGGGTCTGAAAAACAACCCATCGAGATACCTCTCAAAAAAAGATAAAAAAAAAGAAAAGGGGTCTGAAAAACCACCCATCGAGATACCTCTCAAAAGTGATAAAGTAACAAAAGCAATAAAATAAAATCATAAAAACAACATTAAAGGTATAACCACAAATGGAACATCGTTACATTAAAATAGGTAAACGTCAAACAAGTCTAGGTACTGGGAACATACCTGTGAGTCACATTCCCATGTACTCTACTCCATGGAACTGTGTCTCCAAAAGACACAATCTATAGGGATAGAATGCATGCGCAACACCTTCTCCTCACAGTCTAGGATCTCCACAGGTCGCTCCACAAAGGTTGCATCATCATCAAAATTGATCTCTCCCCAATTGATGATGTGAGAGTCAACATGAAGATAACGAAAAATTTGTGATACATGGAAAACATCATGTATCCGAATCATCTATGGGGGATGTTCTACATGATACGCAATAGCTCCAACATGAGCTAACAACTCAAAAGGCCTAACAAACCGGGGAGAAAGCATACTTCCACGACCAATCTTTCACTTCCCACGATGGGGAGTTGCCAACAAAAATAGATGATCACCAACTTTAAACTCTACAGGCCCCTTTCTGTGATCAACTTATGATTTATGGCGATCTTGCACTATCTTCATCCTCTCATGAATCACCTGGACTATCTCTGTTGTATTATTCACTAGTTCTGATCTGAGAATTACTGACTCTCCGACCCCAGTCCAGCACAATGGAGAACGACAAGGACGGCCATTCAAAGCTTCAAACGGCACCATACTGATGGTGGAGTGAAAAATATTATTTTATTTGAACTCTGCTAAGGGTAAGTGCATTATCCATGAACCTAAACAATCAAAAACATAATAGTGTAACATGTATTCAATATTTTGGATGGTTCGCTCTGTCTGACCATCAGTTTGAAGATGAAAAGTTGTGCTAAGGCATAGTTGAGAACCAAAAGCATGTTGGAGACCTCTCCAAAACCTAGAGGTAAAATGAGGATTTCGATCAGAAATGATCATCCTAGGGACTCCATGAAGTCTCACCACCTCCTCTAGATACTTCCTTGACAAAACATCCACTAAGCTCGACTTCTTGATCGCTATGAAGTGGGATGATTTAGTTAACTGATCCAATACCACCCAAATTGCATCATGTCCTCCCAGAGCTTGAGGTAAACTAGTGACAATGTCCATTGAGATTTCCTCCCACTTCCACTGAGGAATCTCTAATGGATGGAGAAGACCACCAGTAACACGGTGTTCAGACTTCACCTTATAGAAGACCAAACATCAAGACAAAAACTCCGCAACCACACGCTTCATCCTAGGAAATCAAAACTGGCTTCTCAAGGCTCGGTACATATTTGTCACGCTAGGATGCACCACTGAAGGTGAACTATGAAACTCTCTAAGAACCATCAAGCGCATCATCAAAGGAACAAAAATACTTCCATGATAATACAGTCAATGTTGTTCATCCTCAGTCCAACCATCAAGGGCCTCACCACAAACAACACGGTCTCTCCAGACCTCCACCTCAAGATCCCCCAACTGGGAATCGTTCCCCTTCTGCATCAAGGGTGATTGTACCATCATCTGAAAAACACATCTTCTACCCCCAATTTCTTTCATATAAAGATGTAATGATAATACTTCTTTAATTACTCTCAAAAAATAACCAGATTCATGCACAACATCACTACGTGACTTTTGACTTAGCGCATCAGCTACAACATTTACTTTTCGAGGGGTATATGATATTTTTATGTTAATTACTGTAAGATGTACAGTCACCGATGGATTTTTATGTTCAAGTCACACTGGGAGAAAGGATACCTCAAACTATTATGATTAGTAAAAACCAAAAAGAAATTATGAATGAGTTAATGTCTCCAAAACATCAGAGAAAACACCAAATATGCCAAATGAAGATCATGGGTGGAATAGTTGCGTTAATGGGGACGTAACTGACGATACCCATAAGAAACAAATGACCTCTGCTGCATGAGAACACAACCTAATACCAGATGTGAAGCGTCGCAGAAAACAGCAAACTAAAATCCCTCAGCTGGAAGACAATGAACTCGATATCTTACTAAATTATCCTTTAGATTCTCGAAATATACCTGACACTTATCAGTCTATATGAATTCCTGAACCTTCCTAGTCAAAGCTATCATAATAGTCACAACTTGTGAGAAATTGGCTACGAACCTCCTATAGTAGCCTGTAAGACCATGGAAACATCACACCTCTGAAACTGTCTTGGGAAATTCCCAAGACACAGTTACTTTATCTTCTATGGATCCACATCTACTCCTTGTTAGGACACAACATGCCCCAAAAACTGACTTCTTGAGCCCTAAACTCACACTTCGGAAACTTCCCAAATAGCTGATGTTGACGAAGTACTCCCAAAACTGCTTGTAGATGATCTTCATGTTCCTCTTCAAATGTGGATTACACAAGGATGTCATTGATGAAAACTACCATGAACGTGTCCAGGAACTCACAGAACACAAAATTCATCAATCCCATATATACATTTGGAGAATTCATCATTACAAAAAGTATTACCATGAACTCATAATGGCCATGATGACAACGGAAAGCAGTCTTCAGGATATCCTCAACCTTCACACACATATGATAATATCCTAACCACAAGTCCATCTTGGAGAACCAACTTGAACCCTTTAGGTGATCGAATAAATAATCAATCTGTTGAAGAGGATAGCGATTCTTTATTTTCACTTTGTTTAAGAGATGATAATCGACACACAACTACAATCTGCCATCGACCTTCTTAATGAACAAAACTGGTGCACCCCATGGTGAAACACTTGGCCGAACAAAACCGCACTGTGACATACCATCAAGCTATATACATATCTCTCGTTACTCAGAAGGGGACATAATATATGGAGACATAGCGATATCAGACGCTCATGGTTGTAGCTCAATCCTATACTCAATATCTCGTCTAGGGGGTGATGCTACAACCTCTTATGTAAAGACATCATGGTACTCCTCTACAACCCTAGGAAACGCAAACTACTGAACCTCTAAAGAACTCAACATCATCTCAGCCATCATGGATGATAAGGATGGAACGCGCTTATGACCCATCCAATGATCTCGCTCACCAACAAACAACAATAGCTCTCATTCCGCACCAATGAAGATGACCTTCTTCCTTAAGCAATCAACGATAGCCTTCACCGAATACAACCAATCCATGCGGAGGATTACATCATATGGTTGTATTCATAGACATAAGAAATTCCTCAAAGAGCAGTGTTTCCCCAACACTAGCTCATAGTCTCTACATACATCAAACAAGTTAGCTCGACCTCCTACTAGAATGGTCAATGCCAAAGGCACTGGATGCCTCTCTGCCTCAAGTCCAAAAGCATGGAAAAGAGTTGGTGATATGAAAGATTGTGTTGCCCCTGAATCGAACACGATATACACCACGGTAGAAAAAAATAAAAGGGTATCTCGAACGATGTCTGGATCACCTTGAGCTGGCAACGCTAGAGCATGAAGCTTACCACGACCTCCTTCACGGCCTCTCTGACCCTGATGAAGACCACCACCACGGTCGTTCTCTACTCTCTAAGGATGGTGTGTGTCATGTTTATGTCCTCTACCTGTCCCATATACCCTCTACTAATCTAAAGCTGGTGCAACCGACTACTACTACCTCAGCTGAAACTGCCTCAACGGAGGAACCTATAGCATTTACCTAGTGCACAATGACTGCTCTAAATGGTTGGGTACTCTCACCACTGATGACCACGACCAAAACATGAAAAACAACCACCTGATCCCTTGTCATAGGCAAGAGAGTTACTGCCTCTGGAGAAACAAGATGTGAAGGGCTAGGACCGACCCCAGCTGAATGGAATATCTTCTTCCCTAAAACCCGAGAACCTCGGACCACAACACTACTTTGTGATGAATTATGATGATTCCCCTCTTATGATGATCTGGTCTTGGCCACAGTCCTCTTGACAACCTCTACCCTCGCCATCACCTCACGATATGTTTTCACCATAAATGGGGCGACCTGGCGCTAGATGTGTGGACGGAAAGCCTCCTTGAAATGTCTCGCCCCGGCCTCCTCATCTGGAAATAGGTCTGAAGAATAACATAAATGGTTCATTAAAGGGATTCCAAACTCTCGAACACTGGAGCTCCCATATATAATGGTAAGAAACTCCTGGAGACTCGATGCCTTCCCAGTCGAAGAAAGATACTCAACTCTAACTTCTCCCAGAACTCCTCCCATGAGATCGAGGACTCCTCACAATCCCCGAGGAACAGGAACCACCACTGCCTCACTTCTTCGCGCAACATCGTCAAAACCAAGGACACCCATTGCTCCTTCCAAGCATGGATGGAACTGAAGCCTATCTCAACCTCCTCCAACCAGTTTTCCATGAAGGAGACTAAAATTGACCCCTCGTACTTCTTGCAAACTCTGGTGCTGAAAGTCTCAGACTGTCTTCCTAAAAGTGTCATCTTCTTCAACCTATACCCTATGATGATCTTCAAGAATAGCTTGTTGTACATTTTCTGTGAAAACCTTACAAGGATGTCAACCTTGAGTCAAACCTGTAAAATAACAAACTGTTAGAGTTCCTGTGTCTGGAATATGGAAGACTCAACATTAATTAATTAATTTTTTCTATTATTCATTTTATGTTAACCTATCCCAAGGTCTACAAATTCAAACATAGGAACAAATAAGAATTATTCATGATCCTTTCATAGGTCTCTACCCTGTAAAAAGTACCACCTTGTTTAGTAACAATTAAAAAATTAATGGTCCGTACATCAGGTCATAGGGGTCCCTAAACACCTATGTCTCAGCCGGTCACTAGTGTTTACCTCACATGCTAAACATGAATGACACCATTTCCCAACTAACCCAGGAGTCCTCTCCTATTCCTAACACCAAACTCTATCATATCCCTCAACCAGAGCCTCTAATACCAGTCTTTCATGACCCCCTCCCTATAATGTGTACCCCTCCTTGGTCGGCAATGTTAGAAGGGATTTAATGACCCCCGAGTCCCGCCCCTAGTAGGCCCCAGTCCTGAAACTAGCACTGATGGTATAGTAAACTCACAAATAGGAGTCATTACCCCCTAATAGAACACATGTGGTAGAGAGAGATATGATAGACACCAACAAACTCCAACCCAGAACTGAAATATAAAATAAACCCCATGTGCACATATGAAATGTCATGAAAAAGTAAAAGAAATGGAAGGGAAAAACTGAAACTACCCAAAAGAAACTAAAAACAGTAGCAACCATAAGCCTGGACAGCTCCAACAACCACAAGCTAGTAGTAACCAGCTAGATCTCCAAGCTGCTCCTGGTGACCTGAAATAAACAATTTATAGATATATAGGGTGAGTATAAAAGTATACTCAGTAGGATCATCCCTGAATCCTCTCGTGAAAAAGTAAAGAAAGAATGCTAAAGCACAGTGGACAACATGTGAAACAAACTTGTCACCTAAACAGATATAATAAGTTCCCAACCTCACTATGAATACACTCACCAAGTAATGAATACAATAATATATCATATAATAATGAATATCAATGGTGCCCCACTACTATTTTCCCACTAGTTTTACTCTTTTCCTCAATGTCGTACATCCTATGAATCTATCTCCAAAAATGATTTCCTGTAGACACCTAGTAAAAGCACCAAAGTTTGCTCCTCAAGGAACAAAACCCCCACTTCCACACGCTAAAGTAACCAGGTAGTTTCAAGGAGCCACCACAGCATGCATAACATGTATCTTACGTCGGGTATTATAACTCAATCCATTAAATCCCAAAAATCGAGTAAGGATCCTCAAGCCATCACAGCCTATACACGTTACACCTATAGCAGTCCATAGAAAACAGTATCTAGAATATATGAGTGTGAATAACGACAAGACATTACAGACCTCTACACACATATATGGGGAAAACTAACTGTTGTGCCTACCATCACAAGTAACTACCAAGAGAAGAGAGAGAGACCAAAGGGGTTAGTCATCCATTCATCCTCCCACCATAATGTTTGGGAAAACACCCCCCCCCCCCCGGGGATCAGAATCCCTGGGGAGTCAGTTTCCCTAACTAACAGGGTAGAGTAGCATATAGAAACACTAAAAGTACATGATATATTATATCTCACAACCACATTATGTGAATGACCTAGTCATAGACACAACTGCAGCTACTGTCTCTCAGACACTAGGCTGCTACTTATAAGACTAGGTATCTTATAAGAATACAATAATTTAAAGAGCTTTATTAAATTACTTCATTCCCTTTTTATCAGTTCAACATTATGTTAATTAATTAATTAAACATTAATTAACCATGAACAATTCCACATTAAATTTCAATAGCATCACACCCAAAGTCAACTGTTCCGTCAAAATTTTGAGCACATCATTATGTTCCAAAAAACACCAATCCCATGGGTTAACACCATTTATACAATTATTCATTATATAAATACTCTCCCGTATTCCCATGAATTCTAGAAAAACATTCTATTCAACAAAACATAATGGGGATCAACACAGTGAGTAGATGTACTACCCATCGAGTCTTTGCCCCTTATACTAAGAGAATATACCCATCCTTCTTTGTGAAGCTAAACATGGAAAGCACGTGGCATACCCCACATGACTTCACCTATTTCGGAAGAATGGTAAGTAAGACCAACTTCCATGGGCAGTTGGGAAAAGTAAAGCAGATTAATTACCAAAAAATCAGCAAGCATCCAATAATCACATCCATCGCATTCCAACATCCCTAGTGTCATATGCGACACCCACATGAATAAACTGAGGCATATCGCCATTCTAGGAATCATATACTACCATATCCAATAATCCTCCATGTCCCCACATATCTCAACGCCCATCGAGTATCACATTAGAACACAAGCAGTAGAAAAAACAAACATTGCATCAATTGGGCTATTGCCACTTTAACAATCAATAGGGTAACTCAGAATCCTTCATGGAATTATCAAACAATCAGTTCATTAATCCATATTAAATTAAACGATTTATAATTCATAGTTTCCAAAATTCATGAAACCTAATCAGTAAGTTATCTCAAATAATTAAACATGATTACTACACCAATATGATTAACATCAAATTAAAACAAGAAGAACCAGATTCGTTTACATTCCGATTTATCCATAGGAAACATTTATCAATTTCTTCTGATTTACGATCTTTACCAATTTTTATAAAGAATGGACAGATAATCAAAGAAATCATAAATATCACACTATCTAGAAAAACAAAGGGGAAATAGCATATGATCGATATCAATTTATTTATCCGGTTCAAATATTTGTTATACCAATTCCATTGTGGTCCAGTGGGATAAAAAATGCTAACAATATAGCTACACATAAAAGAAAAAAGAAGCAACACATTCCCTACCTAAAACAATTCCTCATGTTCTTTATCCACACAATGGGTCATGATCCACCTCTCATGATAATTAAATCCACCCGAGGATGCCATGATACGACCGCACCAACCAAACCCCAAAAAAAATCTATTAGAATAATTGATATTAAATTCAATAATATGGAGAGGAGAATTGGAGAAAATGATCCCCAAAGGAACGACGATAAAACATTCCTTATATCCAAGATTGATCAATACAGGTTGGTTGCATCAATACAGAGCGGAACCAATTAGAGGTGTGGTGCTTGATTATGCATCTACTACAGGACAGAATGAAAGGTTCTAACATCTTATAGCCGAGAATATAGAGGAAGAAAAACAAATGAAGATATCTTGTCCTTTTTGATGATTTAATGGGGAGGCAGTTTAAGATACGCTAAATTCCCCCTTAAAAGAGGATTGTATTTACCCACATGGTTTGACCAACTAAAAAAATCCCAAGCCATATGAATGATTAATATAGGATATATGGCCTCTAATAGGCCTTATGAGTCCTTAAAATAAGGATTTATATTTATTTTACGTCAAAGGAAACATCATATGGGTGAAACTATAGGAAGTTGGAAGCATTGTACACCTACCATTACTGTACACCTACCTTTACTGTACACATCCCATTAAGGGTTACCGATAAAGGTTCCTGATATACCTCACTGTTCTGGAAAAATTGTACACCTACCGTTACTGTACACCTACCGTTAGAGGATACCGATAGAGGCTACCGATAGTCGTCATCGTTCTATAAACACAGTACAGCTACCATTACTGTACACCTACCATTAGAGGTTACCGGATGAGGTTACTGATAGACCTCACCATTCTGGAAAACCTGTTCACCTACCATTACTATACACCACCATTACTGTACACCTACTATTACTTACACCTACCGTTAGAGGTTACCGATACAGGTTGCCGATAGACCTCGCCATTCTGGAAACCTTGTACACCTACTACTACTGTACACCTATCTTTAATGTACACCTACCATTAGAGGTTACTGATAGAGTTTACCGATAGAACTCACCGTTAGGACACTGTTCACTGAACCTCACCGATTGAATACGGTTCACCTACCGTTATAGGTTACTGATAGAACTGTTCAATGATGGAACTATTCAAAAAATTGTAAATGTGGCAAAGTACTGGGGATAAGTCGCCTTTACTTCCCAAATCACCTCAAACACCACATTTTCACAATGTAATAGTCTGTAGTGGTACCGGCCATTACAAGCCCACTTCACCCTGCCCTGTTTTTGGCCTCCCACACGCTCTCACTATGCCTTGTGCTGGAAAGAAGTACACCTGGCTATCGTCATGCGGCTCCCCTGGTGGTCTCCCTTTCCAGCGCATGACCCTGATCCTGAACCCCTTGTAGTTTCCCTTCAACGGTAGCCAGAAAAATCCTCCTTGCCCCCTAACATTGGACCTCGCTAGCCTTTCTGCATCCCGACCTCTTTCTTGCTTTTCTACACACATTTTCTAAAAATCCCTTTATTATTCCATCCAAACCCCTCTTCTCTGGTATTATTAATTATTTAGTTATTTTTTTATATTTTTCTCCATTTCATTATTGGTGTTCTTTATTTTTTCAGGACGAATCATAATACCTCGATTTGTTTTTTCATGTTCTTCTCATTATCTAGAGCATACAAATGATCTGCTATGTGTTTTTTATTTTTCCTTTGTTGCGTCGATGTATCCATGCCCGTCAATAAGGTAGAAGAATCCGCATTTTTTATTTTTTGAATAAATTGATTAAATTTTTCTGTGTTTTAATGGGATCTTTTACTATATTTTCACCTTTGAAAAATAATTGATTAGTATTTGAAATCATTTATACTTTTTTCCCTATTTATTGAAACTATTAGAAATTGTTTATTGTTTATAAATGTGTATTAAATTGGTCGTTCTTTCTGTATAATTTTTTATAAATAATTAAGTCTATTAATTAAATTGTTTATGAACTGTCTTGACTGATTAGGAATATTTTTAATTAATTAATTTGTTCATTATAAATCTTTAAAGGGAAAGGGTAACTATTTTTCTTGATGTCTTGGTCCATTGGTCTGGGAAAAGTTCTTTTGGTTGTGTCTGTAGTGTGTGTTAAGTTTTAAAATGTGTGAGAGTAGTTTTGCAAAGGATTTGGTTATGCAATTATTTATAAAATGGTATTCTCATAAGAGTTGGTGAAATTGAGATGCAAGACTCTGTTTTGTCCTTTGAAAGGTTTTAAGATATGAATAACTTAATTATTTTCATAAGAATGGAATTAAAATCATGAGTGAAAAGTGTTTTGGCATGAGTTATGTTTTTTAAGTGGTTTTTTAGGTGTGTGTCAACATTTATGCATGAAGGGGTAATTAGTGTGGTTTTGAAATGTGTTTTGATGTGTGATCAAAAATGGTAAAGGCTCTTTTTGTAGAAATAAAATGATTTGGTGTGTGTTTGGTAAACTAAGGGCCCATTTGGACATTTGTATAAAAAATTGGTGTCTAGGGTTGTTTTAGAAGAGCTTGTGCAGTGTTTTCATAAACGCATTTGATAATGTAAAACTATAGGATCAGTTTATAACTTTAAGTGTTTAATAAATTTGTTTTGATAACTGAATGGTTTGACGGCCTAGTTGGCACTTTATGTGTTTGAAAAGTATGCATACATATAAGTATATAGGGTGCTCTTTTCTAGGGTAACCCTTTATGGGTGAACACACATGAAGAATCCTTGTTGGGGTAAGGCATGTGTGGTGATATGAGTCATACGTGCAAGATCCTTCTTCCTTACATGGTAATATTATAACCACCATGGGTTCTAAGGTTTCTATTAGAGATTGAGTAACAGTTTTCAACCAACCCTAATTAGACGGGATGGTAATCACTGGATTTGTAGTTAGGATAGGTGGGGTTTTCCACTTGATTAGTCAGTTAGGGTGGCTAGTTTGTTATAGACTTAGGAGATTCCCCATACGCCGTCAGGTGGTACCAAAACTGAGGACATCCAGGGGTCTTCAAGGGATATTTAGGAACTCCCATGGTTATTGGATTACTTTCATTGCTTGTGAAATTTCCATTCACTAGTTTATTTTCAACTTTTACTCTAACTTTTTTTACTCTAGAAAAAAATTAATATATTTTGTTTTGGATTTTATTTATAAAATGACAAATGATTTTAGAAATTGGTGTGTTTCCTGTGTTGGGGTATTTAAATAGGTAACAAATGTTGCTTATTTTCAAATGTGAAAACACTAAATTTATAATTGTATTTCAAACATGTGTTGGTAGGTTGTTTCGGGATAAGAGACAATGGTTTCTATGGTTTACATGGGAAACCCTACTAAGAATTTTTAATGCCCACACCAATTTATCTTTTTTGTTGTAGGTTCCTTTTTCTTAGGTTTCCTTGGATGATTTGTTCATTATAATAGCATGGTCAGACTTTGGTTGGGAGGTGACCTCAATGGTCACATGGTGGTATTTTCTGTTTTACTTTCTTTCTGCTTCTAGTTTTATTTTTATCATCAATTTTTATTTATCATTGATTCTTTTTTTGATGGCCCAAATCATTCCCAATGAATAAATTTTCATGTCTGACACTAGTTTTCATCCCATGGGGATTGGGAACTCCCTTCGGGACATTTTGTAGACCGGCTCATTTGACCAGTTCAGGGTCGCCCCAGGTTGGTTCGTGATAGAAAAAGTGATAAATTAAAATGATTTGTAAGGAATTATACATATTATTTGAACAAAATTTTTATTTAAGATTGAAACCTTATCCAACGTTGTCTTTTTGATAAAAGAAATTGATCTAAGAAGTATTTATGTAAGTTAAAATGATATTTGGTAATCTTTTTATTGATGCAAATTGATATATTGTTATGAATACAATAGGACAATGAGTATCCTTTTATACGTGATGTGACTACCACATATAATATTTTTGAAAAGAAAATGGTGTTCACATTGTTTTCAAAGGACAATTGATTCTAAAATAGAATGTTATCAAAAAATTGATAGGAGAAGTAATTAAAAAATCCATAAAATTTCATTTATAAATTAATAATTTCATTTAAACCATTATCTTTTTTGTCTAACCCCCTTATGAACATGTTTTCACCTTAAGTGTGGTAATTAATTTTAATGTTTTTCACTATTTATTTTTATATAATATTATATTGAATGTGTATATTTATTTAAAATAAAAGACATTAAAATAAATAATCATTTTTAAAATAATTACATTTACATAAATGGAATATTTTAAATTAATAATTAATCATAGAGGCGAAATGAAAAAACATTTTTCCATTAAGTATATTTATTAAGGAAAAAATGAATTTACATTAACTGTATGACTAATAATATTAATATTAACAATATAAATTAATATATTTTTAATGATACTCAATAATTTCTTTTAAATAATTACTTATTAGGCATTTCATTAATTAATTAAAATATAGAAACACTGTGCTATTTAAAATAATTTAAAAACACAATTTTAAATTAGAAAATAATCATATAATAAAAAATATATAAGATTGATTGAAACATAATCATGAGAATATTATATAAATAATTAATTCTTTTGAGAAATGTTATTGTACAAAAAACCAATATATATATTAAAAGTAATTTTTTTATTGAATATATATATATTTTTTCCAAAATATGTATATTCACTATTCACTGAATAATGAGAATTTTTTAAATATCTTAAAATTTCCAAATAATTAAATTTTTATTTGATGATATTAAAAATTAAAATCCGTTTTTATAAAAAATATCTAAAAATATTAAAGTTTATTTTCCATAAAAATCCATATTAATAAAAAAAATTAGTCAATTTTTTTTTCTTATGTTATATAAAAATTAATTTAAATTTATATAATGAATATAACTATATAATTTTTGACAATGATTTATTGTGTCCTTAAAAAGGTTTTTATATTAATAGAGGCATTTTTTGAATTTATGATGTTAAATGTGGATGATTCTTAGTGATAAATGAAATTGTAATGACAGTGTCGATGTGATGGAATTGTTTGCTATTTATATGTGAAAAGAATGGTATTTTTTGGTGTAACCCATAAATATTAAATAATGAATAGTTAATATTAGTTTTTATCTTTCCCAAAATGTATAAATGAAGAGGAAAAAGGTGGTTATGGGTTGAAAATTTCATCATGAACAAATTTTATAACATGTTTTGAAAATGTTTTGGGTATTTCGCATTTGTACAATACGTTGTAGCCTTCCTTATATTCAATCACATACCTATTTCATAATAATAGTAAATAAATTTAGTAAAAACAGTTAAAATTTTCCATAATATCAAGTTTTGATGCACATATTTTAAATGTAAAAATCATCTAATAATAATAAAACTATAGATATTTGTTTAGTAAATTATAAGGTAAAAAAATTAAATGAAATCAAATTTCTTTTCGGAATATTAACATATTCTTATTTAAAATTATATATAAGATAAAAACAAAATTATTAATTATTTTTGTGAAAAATAATTCAATATTATAAGATAACTAAAATACATGAGGGTTTCATGTAATTTTTTAGCAAAATATCTACATGAAATTTCATTATTAAATTAAAAGTGTTTAAATAATTGTTATTTAACTATATATTTAATTTTGTTTCTCATTTAATCAGCATAAGATTTAAAATATTATATAATATATAAAATGTATAATTTTTTTCAATAAATAAATATTTTATTTCTGGACAGTTCATGTAAAGTTATAGGATATGATTTCATAATTACAACATCATGGAAATTCTATTTCTCACAAAACCTAAATTTTCACCAAATAATTGATATTTTTAGATGAAACTAAAAAATTATATACTAAATATATAATTATGGTAAAAATTGGGAAATAAAATTTATTTTATACAATTGATATATTTAAAATATTAAAATTTATTATTTATAATAAAATAAAAAATATAATGAAGACTCCATTTATTTATAGTAATAGTGATAAATAATAAATGATATTAATTTTTTATCATTTCAAAGTAATAAAATATAAATTATTCCAATTTATTGAATTAATATATGTTAAATAATAGGTTTTATATGATATATTGTGTTATTTAATGTTTTGTGTATAATACAATGAATATTACTAAACAAAACATAATTTTAATTAGTCTATATTTTTAATTTTTTTATATTCTACCCAAAATTAATAAATTTAATATGTGATATCTTATTATGAAATGGAAAATATTTTAGGGTACATTGGAAATAAATTATTTATTTTTCCCAAATATCTTTTTCATGATTAGGGGTCTTCTAAAGAACAATGAAATAAAGGGTGGTTACGTACCATAGAACTATAGATCATTGATCCAGTATATATATGGGTTATTGTTCATATTAGTGGTATTGTTAATTATTAATAGAATAATAGTTTATTATATGTGATGAATCTAGTTTTCATTACTCAGAAATAATATATATAAGACATAATTCACATGGAAGATGATTCGAGAGATCGCTACATATTTGGATATAACCTCTACATGGTAAATGATCACAAGTTCACCATTGAATCTATAGATAAACTTACATTTGATGAAAAATCTAATAGACCATTCCAAATATAAGGCCCCATCCTTAAACTTTACATAATCTTGAGTTATTACTAGATTACACATTGAGGATCTTTTCGGGTTTAGAGTTTTAGAGAATTAGAACATAAAACATGCATTACATTCCACATATAAGCATAGTGGTAACATAAATATAGTATTCTTCTTTCCCATTAATGTAAATATATTTAAAATAAAACATGGATTCTTTCATGACACTTCCTTGACACTATCATCATATCATGTACATTTCCCTTGACCTGTAAAAAACATTTCAAAAAACATGGGATGAGCATAAAAAGCTCAGTAAGGGATATAAAAATATGGAAAGGAAACATGGGTACATATATACATAAAAATGAAATCATACTTTACCCATAAAACATATGCACTTTATGATACCTCATCAAATCATCAATAAATCATAGATATCATAAGGCATAAAGGTAACTTGAGGCATTCATAACATTCTTACGTAGGGAGTAACCCCCTTGGTTACGTTTGGAATACCCATCGCATTATATTCCCTAAATCTCTTCGGAGAAACCTTAACGTTTCACTCCTTCGTGTTACCCAATGCATTGGAGAGCTATATTGGGCTCACCCGCCCTTAGTTTATCACGGAACCACCCGTCTTCATAATAATGCCCAAGAACCTCAACATAATCGTATCACATAAAACATGCAAAAAAGGAAACATAACATTTCCACCTTTCAATCATAAGATATCAATACAACACATTGATATAAAAACATTATGAAAACCATTTTCAATACCAAAATAAAAGAAACGTAAAACATGGTATTTATTTTTCTTTTAAAATAAGGTATGGCTTGTAGAGGAAGCCGAAACTCAAATAATGGCCACGGCGGTGGAGAAGTCATTGTCCCCGCATACGTACGACAAAAACATTCCCTTTTTTCATTTAGTAATGCTACGTATAAAAAATATTCCTTTTGAATAAATGTAAAAGTCAAAGGGGTTTATACACCGTATAAAAGAAGGTTGTTTATACAACAAAATATGCCTCAATGAAAGGAGATTGAGACGAAGTCCTATACCTCGGGTCCGACATGACTCGATCGTTATTTAATGTCCTGAATAATAAACTTGAGTTAATTTTTACTTGCTTAAGAACCTTTTTTCATGTTCATTATTCCTTTTATGTCACTTATTTCCATATCATGAACACTATGTAATAATTTAAGTTAATAACGGTCGTTTTAACGATCATTGGTACTTGAGTAAAAAATAAACCCTTTATAATAACATGTTTTTCATGTATCCAATATATCAATAATTATAATCATGATGTATATATCATATATATCCAGTATATACATGAATTTTTAATATTACATATTCATTTAGAGGTAAGAAATGAAATGCACCGTTCATGGAGATGGTAAGCCCTACGTACGCATAAACGCTACTTTCATTTCTATTTCGTATTTTATAGAATGGAATCATAATGATATAAAGGTATATTATAATTACAGTATAGTATCATATATAATATCCTAGTTCTATACTTTATACGTCCCACATATGGTATTTAACGAATCAAATCACTTTGAGGGGGCGGTAGTCCACACTTCCTTAAATGGAGATATCGCGTTTACCCATAATGGAAACCATAAAGGTATGCAGAAAATGAAAAATACAAAAGCTTAAGGAAAACATAAACAAATTATATATCATATATAAATATAGTGACATATTAATGTCCACCTTTAAAGGTGTTAAAATAATGTTGAACAATCATCGTTTCGGGAGGCATAAATTCACCATCCATGGAAACAGTATGTCCTTTAACCATTAGATGTAGGTGTGTGTAAGTGTAGCTCAAATCATTCTTATAAAAACATCCTAGTATAATGAAGATACTGTATTGGTTACAAAATTAATGAATAATAAGAGTTTAGGGAGTTGGAGAAGCAAAATAAAACAAAAGGACTCAAGTGAAGACATTACCTTAAAATCGGGTAACTCCCTTTGGTTTGAGCTCAAAGGCTTCCTTGGGAAGACTTCTGCCCAAAGTGAGGCTTCAAGGAGTAATAGAGGGATGTGGAGAGAAAAAATGGGAAGGGTTGGCCAAGCCAAAGGCTTTGGGAGTGTGGGTAAAGAGGTAGAGGTGGGGGCCTTTTATAAGAGGAGAGGAGGGGCACTCTTCGAATGTAAAGAAATGTTACATTATTCTAAAATGAGATTCGGATTTAAGAGGACCCACATTGATATAATTAGAGGATAAGGTGATAAGGGTTCGAAATCCACCCATCCAATAGGTTTTGTACTTGTTTAGTTCTTAGATTTTACATTATCTTTCCATTTTATTTAAATCCATTATTAATGAGGTAATCGCTGCATCATCATGATGTCATAAATAATTTAATAAATTTAATGTCTAAAAATTATAAAATAAATATCATGATGTATGAAATATTTTTAGCTTTATAATGAATATTTATAGTCCAAAATATCATTTATGTAGACAAAATTAAAAATATTTTACTTAGGTGATACATTCTTTGTTACATTTAACATTCTTTAAAAATAAAAAGATAAAAAGTCACTTTCTCACAAACGTGATTCCATGGGGCCCCCAAGTTTGGCACAACGCATCCCATGGTCGTCCATGAGACAACCAGTAGCCTTAAGACACATTTTGTGGTCATTTTTTATTATTATGATATCATTTTATTATCTTTAACTACCTGATTACTCATTAATCAAGATAATTAAAGATAATTACCATCATTACTATTCATAATTTTCAAAAATAAAAGAGACTTGATTACATAATTTGGACCTTCTGATTCCAAATATGCAATCTATTTTACCAAATTCCAAACACATAAATTTCAATAAGTGATTTAAAAATATTTCCCGTTGTCAAAACAAATAGCGTGTTTTTTTGAAACAATATCTATGAAAAGATTGGCATTAGTTTCTGCCCAATTCCAAAGTTAAATTAATCCTAATGACCAGCATTGGATTAAATGGTAAAAATATATTCTAATTTAACATTAAAACCAACTCAACAGATAATCTAATCATATAAATAAAGTAGATTAAAAAGCAGTTTTGATGTAAAATGCAGTATTTTTCACTATTCATTAAAAAATGAACATTGTGAGAAAAATACCAAAAATTTATCCAATGTAAATTTCAATGTCCCAATCATAATGAATATGTTTATTTTGACAAATATATACTATAAAATTGTCAAAAGTTTTATTTGAAAAGGGTTTTCCATCAAAAGGGAGTAAAACAATCTTTTAAGAACATTAGTGTATTCCATGCATAAGATTGTATTTATTTTCATTTTAAGCCTCTAAAAAACTATCTAATTCATTAGTGGACAAAGATAAAAATATCTATTATTCATTACTTTCATGGGATGTTACATCCTTCCCCCCTTTAGAAAATTACGTCCCTGCAATTTATTTACTTATACAATAAATGGGGGTACTTATCCCTCATTGCATTTTCAGATTCCCATGTTGCCTCTTCCATCATGTGGTTTTTTTCACAAAACCTTTACCTGATTAATCACCATATTCTGTAACACTTGCTCCCTATGGACAGGAATCTGGACCGTTTGTTCCTCATATGATAGGTTCTCTTCCAGCTGAACTACCTCTGGACTCAAAACATGAGATAGATCTGGAATATACTTTCTCAACATCGAAACGTGAAAAACATTGTGTACCTGAGATAAACTCGGAGGTAAACCCACCCGGTATGCAACCGATCCAACTCTCTCTAGAATTTCATATGGTCCAATGAACCTTGGACTCAGCTTTCCTTTCTTACCAAATCTCATCACACTTTTCCATGGTGAGACTTTGAGAAAAACATGATCACCTACCTCAAAAGTTAGATCCTTCCTCCTGTTGTATGCATAAATCTTCTGCCTACTCTGAGCTGTTCTCATGTGTTTCTGAATCAGCTAAACTTTTTCTGCCATCTCTTCTACCAATTCTGGTCCCATCAACTTCCTTTCACCCACTTCATCCCAGAAAGCTGGAGTTCGACACCGCTTCCCATATAACGCCTCAAATGGTGCCATATGTATATTGGAATGAAAACTGTTATTATATGAAAATTCAACCAAAGAAAGATGTTTTTCCCGACTTCCCTGATAATCCATCGAACAAGCTCATAGCATATCCTCCAAGTTCTGAATTTTTCGTTCTGACTGCCCATCTGATTGAGGATGAAAAGCTGTACTAAAATTTAATTCAGTACCCAACAACTTCTAAAGGCCTTTCCAAAAGTTAGAAGTGAACCTGGGATCACGATTAGATACAATGGAGAGGGGAACTCCATGAAACCTGAATATCTCTTTAAGAAACAAACAGGAAAGTTTATCGAGGTAAAAAGTATTTAGTATAGCAAGGAAATGAGCAGATTTGGTCAAGCGATCAATAATAACCCAGATTTCATTATTACCTCGAGATGTATTCGGTAATCCCATAACAAAGTCCATTGATATATTCTCTCATTTCCACTCTGGCACTGGTAAAGGCTGAAGCATCCCTTTCGGTAACTGCCGCTTTGCTTTAACCTGTTGACATGTCAAACACTTCACAGTAAAATCAGTAATATCTCTTTTCATTCCATCCCACCAGTAATACTCTCGCAGATCTATGTACATCTTAGTACTGCCAGGATGAACTGAAAATGGAGAACTATGAGCTTCACATAACAACTCTCTCTTCAACTGTGAATCAAAAGGCACACACAATCTCTTCCCAAATCTCAAAACGCAATCATTATCAATGTTGAATTTAGGAAACTTACCTTTCTGAACTAGATCTACCTTTTTCTGCTGCTCACTGTCTTGCTTCTGTGCTTGCTTGATTCTATCTGATAGAGATGATCTCACTGATACCTGAAACAAAATAGAAGAACCTCCTGCACCAACAACTTCTATGCCAAATTTCATCAAATACTTAACCAAAGGATCATGTTCCAAACGCAACATTTCTAATGAAGCATTACTTTTTCGACTCAAATCATCAGCCACTTTATTTTATTTTCCCGGATGGTAATGAATTATACAATCATAATCCTTGATTAATTACATCCATCTCCTATGTCTCATGTTTAACTCTTTCTGAGTGAATATATACCATAAAATTTTTTGATTAGTATATATTTCACACTTTACTCCATACAAATGATGCCTCCAAATTTTTAAAGTGAAAAAAACATCAGCTAATTCCAAATCATATGTAGGGTAATTTACCTCATGAGTTTTCAACTATCGTGAAGCATAAGCAATTACCTGATCATTCTAAATTAGGATGCAACCAAGTCCTTTCAATGAAGCATCGCTGTATATAACAAACTCACCATTCCTGAAAGGTAGTGCCAAAACTGGAGCATTCACCATTCTTCTTTTCAATTCCTGAAAATAATAATCACATTCTTTTGTCTAGATAATCTTAACACTCTTCCGAGTTAGCTTAGTCATTAGACTAGATAACTGTGAAAAATTTCTAACAAACCTTCGGAAATAGCCTGCCAAACCAAAGAATCTACGAATATCAGTTACATTTGTGGGTCTTGGCCAGTCTTCCACAGCTTTTGTTTTTGCAGGATCAAAAATTGTCCCATATTTAGAAACAATGTGATCATGGAAAGAACTTTTTTGCAACCAAAACTCACACTTGCTGAATTTCCCATACAATTTATTTTCTTTTAAGGTTTTCAAAATAACCCTTAAATTTCTTTCATGCTCATATTCACTTTTAGAAAATACCAAAATATCATCAATAAAAATAGCCAACATTTTTCACCTGAGTCAACTGAGCCATCGCTGCAACAAACTGTTTAGTTGTGATTCTGACCATCTCAAGATACTGATTTGAAAGGTCATTTTCCTCTGTATTCCTTCCCAGAAAATTTGTTATGTTTCCTCTATGAAAAACCATTCTTAACACAGAAATATCTTAGGCGAAGCAACATGGTAATATTCAAATGCTATATCATTTCAATTTGACCATCAGAAAATATTTTTGGATAATCATTTAATAGAATTATAACTCCTAAAGTTATCTAAACAGACCTCTGATACCAATTATAAGGCCCCAGCCTTAAACCTTACTTAATCTTGAGTTATTACAAGATTACACATTGAGGATCTTTTCGGGTTTAGAGATTTAGAGAATTAGAACATAAAACATGCATTACATTCCATATATAAACAAAGTGGTTACAAAAAGATAGTATTCTTCTTTCCCATCAATGGAAACATATTTAAAATAAAACATGGATTCTTTCTTGACACTTCCTTGACACTATCATCATATCATGTACCTTTCCCTTGACTTGTGAAAAACATTTCAAAAAACTTGGGATGAGGATAAAAAGCTCAGTAAGGGATATAAAAATATGGAAAGGAAACATGGGTACATATTTACATAAAAATGAAATCATACTTTACCCATAAAACATAATCACTTTAACATACCTCCTCAAATCATGAATAAATCATAGATATCATAAGACATAAAGGTAACTTGAGGCATTCATAACATTCTTACGTAGGGAGTAACCCCCTTGGTTACGTTTGGAATACCCATCACAGTATATTCCTTAAATATCATCAGAGAAACCTTAAGGTTTCACTCCTTCGCGTTACCCAATGCATTGGAGAGCTATATCGGGCTCACCCGCCCTTAGTTTATCACGGAACCACCCGTCTTCATAATAATGCCCAAGAACCTCAACATAATCGTATCACATAAAACATGCATAAAGGAAACATAACATTTCCACCTTTAAATCACAAGATATCAATACAACACATTGATATAAAAAAATTATTAAAACCATTTTCAATACCAAAATAAAAGAAAAGTAAAAAATGGTATTTATTTTTCTTTTAAAAAATGGTATGGCCTATAGAGGAAGCCAAAACTCAAATAATGGTCACAGGAGAGGAGAAGTCATTGTCACCGCATACGTACAATAAAAACATTCCCTTTTGTCTTTTAGTAAACGCTTCATATAAAAAATATTCCTTTTGAATAAACATAAAAGTGAAAGGGGTTTATACACCGTATAAAAGAAGGTTGTGTATAAAACAAAATATGCCTCAATGAAAGGAGATTGAGACGAAATCCCATAACTCGGGTCCGACATGACTCGATCGTTATTTAATATCCTGAATAATAAACATGAGTTAATTTCTACTTGCTTAAGAACCTTTTTTCAAGTTCATTATTCCTTTTATATCACTTATTTCCATATCATGAACACTATGTAATTATTTAAGTTAATAACGGTCGTTTTAATGATCATTAGTACTTGAGTCAAAAATAAACCCTATATAATTACATGTTGTTCCTATATCCATTATATCCAGAATTATAATCATGATGTATATATCATATATATCCAGTATATACATGCATTTATAATATTACATAATCATTTACAGGTAAGAAATTAAATGCACCGTTCATGGAGACGGTAAGTTGTACGTACGCATGAACGCTACTTTCATTTCTATTTCCTATTTTATAGAATGGAATCATAATGATATAAAGTTATATTATAATTCCAGTATAATATCATATATAATATCATAGATCCATCATTTATATGTTCCACATATGGTATTTAACATATCAAATCACTTTGAGGGGGCGGTAGTCCGCACTTCCTTAAATGAAGATATCGCGTTTACCCATAATGGAAACCATAAAGGTATGCCCAAAATGAAAAATACAGAAGCTTAAGGAAAACATAAACATATTATATATCATATATAAATATAGTGACATCTTAATGGCCACCATTGAAGGTGTTAAAATAATGTTGAACAATCATCGTTTCGGGAGGCATAAATTCACCATCCACGGAAACCGTATATCCTTTAACCATTAGATGTAGGTGTGTGTAAGTGTAGCTCGAATCCTTATTATAACAACATCCTAGTATATTTAGGATACTGGAGTTGTTACAAAAGAAATTAATAAAAAGAGTTTAGGGGGTTGGAGAAGAAAAATAAAACAAAAGGACTCAAGTGAAGACATTGCCTTAAAATCAGGTAACTCCATTTGGTTTGAGCTCAAAGGCTTCCTTTGGAAGACTTCTGCCCAAAGTGAGGCTTCAAGGAGTAATATATTGATCTGGGGAGACAAAATGGGCAGGGTTTGGCCGTGCTACTGGCTTTGGGAGTGTGGGTAAGGAGGTAGAGGTGGGGGGCTTTTATAAGAGGAGAGGAGGGGCACTCTTGGAATGTAAAGAAATGTTACTTTATTTTAAAATGAGATTCGGATTTAAGAGGTCCCAAATTGATATAATTCTAGGATTAGGTGATAAGGGTTCTAAATCCACCCATCCAATAGGTTTTGTACATGTTTAGGTCTTATATTTTACATTATCATTCCATTTTGTTTAAATCCTTTATTAATGAGGTAATCGCTGCATCATCATGATGTCATAAATAATATAATAAATTTAATGTATAAAAATTATAAAAAAATAGCATGATGTAGGAAATATTTTTAGCTTTTTAATGAATATTTATAGTCCAAAATATCATTTATTTAGACAAAATTAAAAATATTTTACTTAGGTGATACATTCTTTGTTACATTTAACATTGTTTAAAAATAAAAAGATAAATAGTCACTTTCTCACAAAAGTGATTCCATGGGGCCCCCAAGTTTGGCACAAGGCATCCCATGGTCGTCCATGAGACATCATATAGCCTTAGGACACATTTTGTGTTCATTTTTTATTATTATGATATCATTTTATAATCTTTAACTACCTGATTACTCATTAATCATGATAATTAAAGATAATTACCATCGTTGCTATTCATAATGTCCAAAAATAAAAGAGTCTTGATTACATAATTTGGACCTTCTGATTTCAAATATTTAATCCATTTTACCAAATTCCAAACACCGAAATTCCAATAATTTATTTAAAAATAATTCCATTTGTCAAAACAAATAGAGGGTTTTTTTGAAACAATATCTAAAATTTTTTTGGCATTAGTTTATGCCCAATTACAAAGTGAAATTAATCCTAATGATCATCATTGGATTAAATGGAAAAAATATATTCTAATTTAACTTGAAAACCAATTCAAAAGATAATCTAATCATATAAATAATGTAGATTAAAAAGCAGTTTTGATGTAAAATGCAGTATTTTTCACTATTCATTAAAAAATGAACATTGTCAGAAAAATTCCAAAAATTTATCCAATGTAAACTTCAATGTTCCAATCATAATGAATATGTTTATTTTTACAAATATAGATTATAAAATTGACAAAACTTTTATTTAAAAAGGGTTTTCCATCAAAAGGCAGTAAAACAATCTTTTAAGAATATTATTGTATTCCATGCATAAGATTGTATTTATTTTCATTTTAGGCCTCTAAAACACTATCTAATTCATTAATAGACATAGATAAAAATATATTTTATTCATTACTTACTTGGGATGTTACACCAAAGAGAATTTTAGATAAAAACCATACCACAATTATCAAAATATAGATATCAATTGATTTTTGGGAATTTAACTTATATTCTCATTGTGGGGTTTTCATATATAGCATATTTTTTTGGACCATATATATTATTTTCGGAATAGGATATTCCCTATATTATTTCCTTCACAAATTTCATCAAAGTATGTTAATGTTCTTCATATCTTCCCATTCAGATCCTCATATAGTGTTCTTTTGATTCTCGAATAGGAAATTTTATAATATGAGAACTCAAATTTTATTTTTTCATTGATCCCAACATAATTGGAATTAAAATTAACAATTTCTCATAATATGATCTCAATTTTGAATGATATAATTTGAATTAACATATTTATGATGGTGGTAACTAATTCAAAATTTCATATCAATACCGAAAACATAAAGAAGACTATATCATAATCTCAGTGTAAATGTATGATATTGATAAAAAATAATGGATAAGGGTAATAAATAATTACTAACAATTTATATACTATATATATTTTCATGATGACTCGATGTGAAATTATATCCTATGAAAACAATGTGACCTTAATTTTATAGATGACAGACTAATACCAATTCGGAAATGTTATAAATAGATGTTTTTGAAAGTCAAATGAAAAAAAATTTGTGGTGATGTTTTCTTTTTTCCTTTCATATATGGGTAATGATTTCATTACAATTAAAGATTCTATCGCTCATATTTAATATGATATAAAACAACGATTTAATATATATACTCCATGATTTTAATCAAAATAATAACCCAAAATAGTATTTTGTCAAACATCAACATTTCATTGTTTCTAGAAAGTGTAAAAGGAATAATGAAAATTATGAATGAACCAAAAGACCCTATATTAGATTTGATACATATATGACACATATCTTACATCCAAATCTTATATCAACTTCATTAGAATGTTCAACTCCATCGTATTCTCTCCTATATTTTGTATCTTTTTAGCTTCTTTCTAGTATCCATTGATCTTAACATGATTTTTTATAAAACATGGGTATGATATGATTTTTATACATCTAAATTGATTTAATTATCATTATTTATATATCTATTAGTGTTGTGTCATTTTCTATCCTAATAATAAATAATGTTGAATAATACATTCTACTAATGGTATCAACAACAAAAAATTTCCAGGGTGGTAATGTATCTTGACATCACAATATTTAATTAGATCAATCCATATCAATTTCTACATGTTTAACAACTTCATCAAGAATATATATTTCATTCTCTTTTTATCTGGGTGTATATCACACTACTCATCAAAATAGAAATGCTAGACAATTTTTTAGAAAATAATAAATGTCCCTTGTTATAAATAATGAGGAAGATACTTTTTCCACATTTCATTAACTAAAATAAATCATAATAATTAATATTATTATTTTACACATGAATTTAACACATCTATTTTAATGATGCCTTATGATAAATTCAAAAACCATGATAACTAAAATTTTTTATAGGAATAGGTGTAGTAACTAGTATTTCATTTGAATTCATAAATATTATCTAACAATGTTATTTATAATGGAACATGAAACCTTTTCATGTTAAAATTTTCCATTGATTTTATAGATATTAGAAGTTTACATAAGACATCAGTGAAATCTAGTTTAATGATTATAACTACAAACATGAATTAGAGCGGATAGAATTAGAAAAAGTGAATACAAAAGGTCTTTGATGATTATATATATATATAACATTTTGGGATGACATATCCCAAGAATAATATATTATATATGAAAAATGAAATTTTTTAGTGTTTGTAAAATAATATCTCCTTTCTCATGGTCAATAAAATGGTCTTTTTGTGATCTTTATATTCTTCATTGATTTTTTATTATATAATAATATAATATAAGAATACTTATATAATGTTTTTTATTCTGTACCTAAAGTGTAAATTAATATGATCTATATAGATTATGTAGTAATTATTATGTTTAGAATGTATCAATAGAAACTCATAATTTTCATATCATGTTCTGAATTCTGAGATTACAATATCCACAACATTTGAACTTAGATGATGATATCATGATTAGAGGTTATTAATTATGAATAATTTTAATTTTTTATGTTTATCACATAGAAAAAAAATATGGGGAAGTGGAATAGATTTTTATCATTTTTTTATCTCATGTTAATCGATGGAAAGAATCATTAATCAATCCAACCTCTTTTCATATCTGACCGGTTCACCCCTTGGAGAAGCACTAGGGTATGAGAAAAACATATAAATATTTTTTTAAATTATTTTTTCAATTATTTAAATTGTATGTAATTTATTATATAGGAAAAATTTGAGATATTAAATTATATATAGAAATTTATTTTTATAAATTCAAGCACACAATTTGGGGAAGGCAAAGCAATTAATTAGAAAAATCTTCATCATTTTCAAGAAAAATATACATGTTTTGAATGATGAATTAATTCCTCATTATATGATTTATGGAGAACATATTTTTGGGTATTAATAACCATAGTAAAAAATAATAATTTAACAAGAAAATAAATTATATTATTTCCATCGGTTCACGATAAAATGAGGATTATGTACATGAAAATAGAAGTCCCTTTATCAAAAATGTTTAAACATTATATGTATAAATCTATTAAATACCCACATTTATGTCAAACTGAATTATATGAATAAATATATTTTCTAGGATTATCTCCCCACAAATCCTGATTAGATAATAGTTTCATGCCTTATTTGTATTTAAATAATCTAAAGGGTTTTAGAATATTTCTTTGATATTTTACTTTTGAGGTAAAATAATACCTATAAAACATATATGATATGAATTAACGTGAAAATATTAATAAAATATTAATTGATCATTGTATTTTGGAAAAAATTTCATACGTTTAGCAATGAATTCTTTTTTCCCTACTCTAAAGTATGGATTTAATTTAATAACCCTTTCTCCCTATTTTTAGTATTATGTTAATTTATATTCCCATCATTATCTCAATAATTTTGATGTTGATTCCCATATTTCATATTCACCTGGTATTTTTTGTGTTTAAGAGTGTGTGAGCTATAATTAGGGACCTTCTTCCCCGATATGGGTTTGTTCATCCTTTTCCATGACATAAATTTTTACAATATGGGTGGTCATCTTTCCGAAACTAGAACCACATTCCAGAACTCTTTGAATATTAACTGTAATTTTTAATATAAATTCTACCAATGGGTAGTTATGCCTTATTACCTCTATGCTACTGTTAATTATAGATATTTTTATATTCAATAGTTATACTTTTCTCTTCAAAAAAATATGGTTATCCATCACTTATTTCATCCATAAGAACAATTAAAAACATTCCTCATAGATTCCGAAACCCTTATATATAATTACATTAGAATATTGAGTTCTACAAAACTATTTAATAAATTATCCTAATATTCAGTTATATAGATAACCAATGAGTTGTATGTTGTGTTTCATTTTATGATTAACTTATATGATAAAATGAAATCACCCATATCTTCCCAGTTATATGGATATTAATTATATCCTTGTGGAAATATATTATGTGGTTTATTTATTGTATTATATTACCTTGAAATTATCCCACTACATAGAATCAAATTCTTCCGCTTTATTAATATTACTAAAATTATTTAACCTTTGGAAAACCAAACCATCTCTATATATGAAAAATAATGAGACCATAATTGGTTCTAAAAAAAAAATGATAGATATATCATTTCCACTAAATTAATACATTCATAATTTTTCTATGGAAAAAAGAAAAATTTAATGATGGTTGATGATGATGCATAAAAAATTAATTAATATTATTATTCATTAATTATTGTTTTTAGATCCCTATTATTGAAGATATTATTAATAAAATGATATATTTGAGTGAAAATTTCCACTCAATTTAAACAACATTTTACATATCATATTAATGGACACTAAATTTTACAATACATATATAATTAACTAGATTCATTCTTAAATCTCCTCTATCATTCATAGTTAATATTCATGGTGATGATAAATAAATTTGTAAAATAATTATTATGGAAAATAGGATCATAGATTAAATTAATGAAAAATAATGAATATATTCTTAATTTACAACTTTATATATTTCAATCTTGGTTATCTATAGTAATTTACCTACACAGTTTTAATTAACTATTCTCTGTAACATTAAAAAATCATTATTAACGGTTCATTAATGATATTGTTAATTAACCAAATAATATAATTTTATGGTTTGTATACATATTTCTAGTTAGGATTATTTTTCACACACCACATCACATTTGAGATAATAACTAACACGCCTTCATTGTAGTTATTACACTAAACTATAATAGTTCAAGAATATACTTTGTTTTCACAATATCTATGCATGACTGTATTTAATAAGATACAAAGAAATGTTCTAAAATTAAAAAATAAAAATATATTATTATAAACATGTCCCATGGATCCTTACTAATTTTTTTACACACAAAACTCTAAAAATTATAAAATACATAATAATATATCCAAAAAAATTTCATATAAATTATATATTTCTACCATAGTTTAATTAATATATCATATGAAATTTTTTAGAACCCAAGTACATAAATGTTATTCATATTAGATACTATAAACATAATAGCACCTATTTTACATCTTTTGAAAAATTCCCCATAAACTAACCCATATATTATATATTCCATAATATATCTAATAATAAAAAAATCATTCTGGAATGAATGAATAATATGTTTTGAGGCCAAACACATGGTAATGGGTAACATAAAAAGAGAGAAAATGGTAAGACCACAAACATATATGAAATCATGTTTTTGTAAAAATATGTTAAGAAAAAATATAATTTAATGTGTATTAAACATGATATTTTATGATTTACGAATCATTTAAAAAAAATAAAAATATTACCATGGAATAAAGAAAACAAGATACTTATAAAATTTAAAATAGAATGTGTGAATGAATGTGACACAATCATAGACATCTATTTTTTATAATTGTGACCCTTGTCACCCAATAACCCATTCACACATAATACATCGAGTAGAGATAAATTCCATCACACCCAAACTTTTTTATCATGTCTACTAGAAAACCAATTTTCACATAATTTTTATCTCTTTTAATAACAGCTTTTACCCAATGAAATTTTTGTTGGAGGGTATAGGTTATAACTATCACATAATACATTCATATAGGTTTCACATTAAAACAATAATTTTTTTATAAGATAACCCTTTTTATTAAAATCAGTTTCATGTTACTTCCATATCGTTATATCGAAAATAACATCTGAAAAGATTATTGGTTTCTTAAAATTATCAAATGGCATCTCTTTAAATAAATTATAAATTATCATACAATGACATAATTTTTTTAAAAAAATGAAAGAACTTATTAGAGAACTTGTTTGGTGAAACATGTAACTTATCCCAATTGGTGGTAAATAATTTAGAGGTAGATAATAAATTTTATGAAAATAGTTTAAAATTAAATTTCATCAAAACTAATATAATTTGTTACTTCAATTCGTATAATATCATTCAAAAATATTTTTCATAATGTTAAATAAAAATATAACAAAAAAATTGGAAATAAAAATATTTGAATTAATAATATTCATGTATAACAATATGTGTTGTACAAGGTGGAATATATATCAGATAAAATTAAAATATTTTCTAATCCAAACATTAATCATATTTTCATTCCCAAACTAGTAAGATAATTTATAAAAATTTTTTTTAAAATTGGGTAAAATAAATATGATGGTCTCAAGGGATGAAATACGATATTACTGATTACGAGATCACAAACTATGAATGAAATAATAATAGAAGTGTATATGGATAAGAAACTATTTTCTCTAAAAATTGATTGTATCATATTGTCATCCCATGGTTTATAATAGTAAATACTAAATGATAAGGTATAAATTAGGTTATTATCACTCAATCTATAATAAGTTTGTTTTTGTAAACACTTACCAATTTTGTAACTTTTTAATAAAAAATAATTAAAAGGATTAACATCATATGGATATGTAATATCATCAACTAAATTATATGATTATTTCAAAATACATTCTATTTAAATATTGAAAACATAGAAATATTAAATTGGTGACTGACATTAAATCATGTATCAATGAAGAGATGTTGAAATTAATATATGTAACATGATCCACTTTGAATCCTAGAACATTATTAATATAAAAAAATAAAAAAATATGAATATTTAAAGAATTAATAATAAACTTATAATTATATTTTAAATTTACTATTACAATATATTATAATATTATATTTAATTCTATCATTTTATTTCTTATGTATGCATGAATATGTAAGTTTCTCGCTTAGTTTTGTAAATTTAGAAGTTATTTATGATTTATTAAAAATATGATAAATACATTATATATACCTTAATACCATATAACAACATTTAAATGATAATTAATTTCTACTAATATAAATATTTCGGTTCCTATAATAAACTATGATAGGATTTTATTGCAGTTAAATATTTTTATATGTTTAAATAATCCGAACCAGAGATTCATTATATTTAAATGTGTTATTATTTTTATAAAAGATTATAATATCATTTTAACAAATTATAATTGATATTAAGTATTTTTTTTATATTTTTTTGTAATATATTACTTTCTATATATTAGTAAATAAAATATAGATGAAAAATTATAGTTGTAACTTCATTGAGGTGGTAGTGCATAAATCTCAGAGAGAACCACCTATTATTTTTATATATTTATGGATAATATTAAATAAATACAATTTAATTAAATTCAAAACATATGAATATATTAATATTTCAAATAAATTTATATTAATATTAGGAAATATGACATGTTAAACAGTATAATAAAATTATTACTAATAAAACGTAATACTCAGAATGGATACAAGATTTTTCTAAATGAATAATTCTTTTAAATAAGAGTATTATGAAAACTAATTTTAAAAATAATAACATTTTTTTGTAATAGTGTTATTTAATGAGTAAATGGGAATTTATTTTTGGGGAAATTTGAAGGTAAATCCAATAATGAAGTAGATGATGTGTTGAATTTTATCAAGTGAATATATTTTTAGTTTTGGATCTAACCCATTCACTTTCAATAACATTAAATTATTATCCTAGGGATGCTAAAAATAAAAAAAAAGGTTGAAGGAAATTTGTATATTGGTTGAACGGCATCACTAAAACTCATAAAAAATAATTCATTACTAATGTGGTAAAAGATAAATAATAAATAAAAAATTTATTATTGAAATAACTGTTTAGGGAAAAATAACATCTATCCACCAAAAAATTATTTTAATTATCAAATAATTCATATTAATGATTTTATTGAAATTAATTTATTTATTATAATTAAAATTAAAATTATTATTCTTCAAGGGAATTCCAACATTGAATATCTTTGTGAAAATATTTGTCCCAGAAAAATACTGAAAACAATTTCTATTAAATTATCATTTTAGTTTACTTATAAAATTGATCGAGAAATAATGTATAACCAAAAAAAATATTTTATACCACAAAATTTGATTCCATAGATATATATTTTTTTTACACTTCTTGGATACTAATAAGTAATGAAAAAAATTACAATCTTTTCCAAAACTGTATATTTTATTTTATATATATCTTTTCAAAAAAATCCTTGATTTATAAAAAGTTACTTATAATTTGAATATTTAAAAAATATAATTTAATATTCTAAAATTTATATTATACTTTTTTTTATATTTACTTCTTAACATAATAATAATAATGAAATGAAAATTAATTTTTAAATAAAACAAACTTTTCAATGATATCTCATATTAAATATTTTTAGATAAAAATAATAACAATTAATGTATCATCATCAATATTTTTAAAATAGATGTACGTATATTTTTATGTTAATATGTTGTGGATACTTTACATTGGAAATTTCATATAACAAAATTTAGTTTACATGAAATTAGTTTTAATCTATATATAATTTTTTCATAAAAATAACCAGATAATATCAAATGAAACCAAGAGTTCTATGTGATTATACTTTCATACAAATTTTTTTTGAATATATTAATACTTATTAAATAATTGACATAATACTAAAAATATATAAAAGATTATAATGATGATTAGAATAATGAACTACAATATACAAATATTTCAAAATAAAATTAACTATTTTATAGATGAGATTATGATTCTACTATTTAAATTCATTAAAATATTCTATTTATAACATGTGTATCATGTACTATCATTTATTGTTGAATAAATAGTTAAATGTGCACATCAACTATAATAGACAAATTAATTCAAACCTCAAGAGTTATTTACAAAAAAATAAAAAATAAAAGTAATTAATATAATAATAAAACAAATATATATATAATTATATTTCATCCATTTATCCATTGAACTATCCACCATCACTCGGTAATGATTTACAACCACAACCTTCAATTACTATCATATAAAAAATACAATCATCCGCACATACTCATCATAACTAATATATCTATTTATGATCCTCATACTCTGTTTAATAACCCAACATAACAAACCCAAATTGAATTTCATATATCAAATCACCCCTTGACATATCATAAATAACATCAACCTCATTACCACCATCCCTATATTTTTTAACTAGTATAACCAACTAACTCTATAAATAATCAACTAAAAAATAAAAAATTCTTATGATTGTAGACAATAGTTTTATATATTTTAATACAAATGAATATTTTTTTTACAGTTTTAACAAATTTAGAAAAATATTTACATAGGAAAACATACATTTAAAGTAATCACCTATACTATGTATACATTTTCCCAAAAAATAATTATTTTATAAAAATATTAATTTCGTTTCTTGACATATTATAAAAACATTCCCATTTGCATCTAATTTCCTCATACTCATCCAAAAACTATATGGAAAATATTTCAAATTTATGGTATGAAAAAAAAACATTTAAGGCATATAAAATTATAAATATTTCAGTCCATAAAAACACATTAAAACTCATGAAAACCATTTTAGAATAAACAATACTTTTATTTCACAAATAGAATGAAATACACATTAAAATAATTAAATTAACTTTTTAAATAAAAATATTTCAATGGAAAATAGTTAGAAATAATATAGAAGTAATTTATTTTCCAAGGTACATTAGTATGATATAACTCTTACAATAACACTTACGACCACTTTTACAGATATATTATTCATATGGTCAACATCCACATCCGGAGAACAACATGCATTCGAGACCAATCATAGAGTATGAATCAAATAATATATGGTGAGCTCACCCTGGAGAAATTATGTGGTTTTACCATTTTTAAGAATATTATAATTACCAAGTCATTAATAGAATCATTATAAAACATTGTGCAATATGGATGAATATCTAAAATATACAAATTTTTCTTAAAATCCACTTTTAATATGTAAAAATTCAATAAATAATATATATTTCTTTGTAAAATAATTGTAAAAAATATATGGTAAAAAATGGTATACTTTTCATGATTTATGTAACATATAATCATGCGGTATAGTTCAAAAAAATCATTTTATATATTTTTTGAATATTCACAGTTATACAACATTAAGAAAATTAAAATATCATTCCCATAAAAAATAAACATAAAATATGTATACAAATGAATTGATGTAATTATATATTAAAATTTAAAAATTTATAATTAAATATAATAAAATTAATTTTATGGAAATTTTTTGATTTTTTTTGGGAATAATTTTTTTAATAAATAATTAGGAAAAAATTCTCAATGATTTGTCCAATTCTTCACATATGTCATTTTATTCTGGAATTATATTTTTTTTAATTTTATACACGAATAAGATCATTTTTCTTGTTCATTTTCAAATTTATATAAATTTTAATAGTGTAATATTCAATTACTTAAAAATTTAAATTAATGACATGAGATGGTATGTCATACAAACGCACTAATAAAAATTCTAGTTTTCAATGACTATTATGAAAATATGGTAGGTATAATTTTATCACTAAATAAATACCGTAATAACATAAATATCATATAAATAATTCATATGTATTAATATATATATATATATCTACCATTTGGTTTGGTGGTGATAAATGACTCACAACACTACTTGGTGGTCATAATCAGCAAATACGCATGAATGACAATATAATTTTTCTTTTCATGTAATTTCATAAATATGAAATAGATTATATCATTTTATAATGATTATAATTTAATTTTATATATATATATACATTAATTCCTAAAAAATAACCATTCACGATAGTATTTGTTCAAAAAAAATTACATCGATTCATGATACTATAATCAGATGTACACATGAATGATTAACTATTTTCTAATTATATATAGGTGGATATTTATATAGGTCAAGATACTAACAAAATAACATTAAATTATATGGTGTATTATGTATAGTTTTTTATAATGGTTGATGATATTTCTATGGATTTGATAAAATTTATAAACTGAAACACTCTATTAAAAACTATATCTCTTCATAGGAAAATAACCTTTTCCAAACAAAATAAGACAACTAAATACTATGTGAATCATAAACGAATATTTCTAAAATAAAATTAGAGGAAATAATATGGTATTTGGATTTTATTTTTTTGATATAAATGGTTACTAACGTGTGATTTAATTACAAGAACGAGTTCCCATTTCTATGAGAGGTGAGGGTTACTTAAATAATATACAAAAATCATAAAATAATACAAGATAATATATAATAATCAAATAAAAAAATTGATTTATTTTTTGATAAAATGTGTAAAAGTCTAAATAACGTTATATAATAAATATTATATTTTTTTATTAGTTTTTTTATACCCTTAACCTTTGCTTTTAAACATAATTTAACCCATTTAACTCTTATCAGGACAACATTTCTTGTTAATAATTGGTTGTGAATATTTTTATTATAAATTTAATGTAGGCCCTTAAATGTTCTATTGTTGATATTTTAGCCTTATCTCAAACACTTGTCTGAATTTAGATTTTATATTAAATTTTTATTATTTAATGCCTTATTTTTTTCTCATATATGTTAATAATGTAATATTATGAACTTTCCATATATATGACTCCTATAATATCATGATAAGTTATATATGATGATAAAAATATCAAATTTTAACTATAAAATTTCCAGGAAATCTATAAAAAATATTTATTGCCTTAATTATCTTATATTATGTTTAATATAATATTTTTAATATCGTTTTTTTATTTTTTTATTAATTAAATTATTACTACAACAATGTTGTGCAAGAATTTAAGGTAATATTTTCCAAAAAAATAGCATTATGATGTTAAAGATATTATGTTACTATATAGTAATTTTAGTCAAACCTAACTAATAAATAACACCACATTGATACTGTTACACTTATTAAATTGAATAGTCTGATATGTTTGACTTTTAATTAAATAGAAAACTATTAAAGTCATAATATCTTACATGTGTCCCAAATAATGTCATAAATTTAACTCCTAAACGTTATGTTCAGGATGTACACATTCATTAGGTTTTTTGTATGTTTTGGGGCATTTTTTGTTTATTATCATTTTATATTTATCCAATATTACAGAATTCACCTTTTAACGTGGTAGTAAAATTTTATAATCTACTATTGTGATGTTCTAACTATGGATCCACACACTTGTGCCTTGATCATATTTCACAACATGAACTCGGACATTACTCCACATATTCCATTGGTTTTTGACAATAATTGATGGTATAATATCAATCAGTGGGAGACTATGCCACCTTTATTAGAGATATACTAATGTAGACATAAAACAAAACAGATAAATCATATTAACATAAGTAGAATGGTTCCCGAATAACATGATTTCCAAAAAATAAAATACAATAATATTACTTATTAAGTTCATATTTCATGATAATATGTTTCAAGATTCAATATGGAGAACCCAAAATCAGTAGTCACTAAATACACTAAATATTGTCCCAAATACAAGCCTTGTTCCAATATCCATGCTCTATCCCAACTCAACCATCTAATATAGGACCATTAAAAGTAACATCTCCTACTACCTAGAAATATATTTGAGTACTTATTGGGCATCCTGACAAGGGTGTGAGTACAATTCAGTATTCTACAACTAATGGAATCCAAAATAAAATGCAGTAAAAATTTTGTATGTAGTTGAATTATGAAAAATTACAATATAAAAATTTACACTTATTCAATAAATCTATATTTAACGATGTGACCACCATGTACCTGAGGAAAACCCGTCCTCAATAACTACATCATCCCTTGTCAGGGTATAAACTATCCCTGAGGGATATCATATATCTTAATTCCTATGTTATCATTCACTATATCAAATCATATCATAATTTCAGTATTTCCATTCATAATATCAATTCAAATATGATGTTCATTATTATCATTTATCATCTCAATTAATATCTAAATACAATTATTATCATAAATATTGTTAATTCACATTGGAATTCCATTTTTACCATTTTTCATTTCAAGTCCTATTTGAATTACATTTTTACCATTCATTAACCTAATAATTTTTGGAATCAAATGTTATCATTCATCAATCTAATTCATGTTTGAAGTCAATTGTTACCACTCATTATTTATGTTAACAGATGTCAAAATATCCCAATATCACTAAAACTTGTTAATTAATAATATAATTAATTAATCCATTATGACTACTGAATATCCACATCATTCGATTAATTAATTATAAAATATATTAATCCCATCAATTACATTAATTAATTTCATAATTTAAAATTCACATACATTCAATATATTAATTCAATTAATGATTAATCCAATCCAATCCATTAATGTAATCTGTAATTAATTAATCAAATCATTGCCTCTTATTATTAAATAATTAATTAGTTCAATTGAATAATGACCATATTCTCATGATTAATTAATCATTATATTATTCTAATTCAATAATTATAATATCCCCTAAAACTTTTTAAATATTAATTTTTCTAATTCAATAAATTTAATAATCACAATAAACTCCATTGGTTAATAAAATAATAAATTAATCACATTTAGTATAAAAATATCATCATAATTAATTAAATAGATATTTATTCTAGTTCGGTCAACTCAATATCCAAAATTTCAAAAAACCCTAAATAATTAATTCTCATTATTAATTAATTTGATGTTAATGAAGCTAATACTAATCATCCAATAGATATTATACAATTACATACAAAAAACTGAAATCATGTCCTTTGTAATGAAATAATAAAACATGTACCAAATAATGTGGATGAATTATTTCCATTGGATAAAAACAATTTTATAGAATATCTATAAATATTTCAAAGATCGATATATTGGTTCATTTATTAAAAAAAATTAAAATATATTAAATATAATAAAACCATGATGTATATCCATCATGTGGCAGTAGTATCCAAAATTGAGATAGATAGTTAATTTATGAATACTGGTCGATATGGGGTTAATATGGGTGTTTGGGTATTATTAAATTATATTTGTGGGTTAATTAAAATACCATTAACATTTTTCCGTATGGGTTTATGGGCTTCCCCAATCAATGGGTCATATTCGTAAACCTATTTGGGGCGGGGGGTACAATTTCTACTAATTAAGAGAATGATAAAAAAATGTAAACAATACATATGGATCCCCTCTCCCAATGTTTGGGTGATTTGTATGGGTGAGATGCATGATAATGGTAAACAATAATCCACCCATTCATTTTTAATCTTGCTTCCCAATATCTCAAATTTCAACCAAAAACATCCCATGTACTACCCAACAATAATATACAAAAAACAAAGAAAAAGACTAAATGAAAACAATATTAAGAAAACTTCAAAAAAGGATGAAATATGTTTATCTCCCCAACATATAACATCTTATACTCACATTGTACTCCAACAATCTATAAGGATGTGATTGAATATAATCGTGCAACTAATACATCATTTTTCCTTCGCTTCGCCGTGATTCCTCTTAAACCCACCCATTCGGCCACAAAACATGAACTATTAAAACATTATTTCCAAAAAAACATATTTTCATTATGGTTCACAACATTTATATGATTATCCTTAAAGGATTCATCTATCTCATGTTCAACATCATCCTTTCGATCAAATGAGTTCGGTAAGGGTGATACCTCCAATGTTGTGACCTGTGGAAAATTGCATGGAAAACATTGTATCTCTATGGATGATCTAATATGTATTTCACTAGACTTACTCTCTCCAAAACCATAAATGGTGCAACAATATTTAGAAATAACATGCCCTATTTTAGTATCAAAAAATGACAAAATATATGTGACATCCAATGTCACACAAAATCACCCTTATAAAATTTCTTTTTTTTCGATGTTTATCAAAATACAAATTCTGTCTACTCTTATCCATAACCACACACATTCAAATTATAAAAACATACTCTGATATATCCTCCATTAGAATAGGTACTAAAAAAATAACTCACATGTATATATACAACATATAATTTATTTTCATGGCTGAAAATAAAAAAACTAATATTGTGAAATAAAACTAGTTTTCTATTAAATACATTTCATTTTAAATCAATCAAATATAGGTTTTTTTCCAATTACCACCAATGTCAATGGTACTTTCCTTAATCATACACTCAATAAACTTCATTTTATTCTATGGCTTCCCATTTGTCTAGGGGTAAGATTATGTATTTATTAATATATTTGTACCATGTTTTATATATAATAAAATCATGAATTGTGAATATTTATCGTGTCATCGTCTGTAACTACTATATATGGTAGCATGTCTAGACTAATAGTGTCTCTGGTATAAAATTCCCAATGTTTTTACATTGATAATGTCTCTCCAACTTGTATGAATAGTAACACAACTTTCAGAAGATTCATAATCACCTAAATACCATAATTCATATATGGGGTCATTGGTAGATCCAAAAAAAATCCTTAAGAACATCATCCCACATCCGTTATGAATTGGGAAACGAAAATAAAAACCAACATGTCTCGGATTAGCATTATTAATGTATTGATAGGTGTACCATTGTGTCATGATCCTTCATATCTCATTTTACATTGACAATCAAAGAAATATCCTTCTAGGTCATAGTAATTTTTTATCAATCACAGATGGTCCACCCACATTGATACATGAAATTCATGCATCAACATCTCTCGCAAGATCATACACACAAAAAATGGATTACTAAAAAATATAATCTCACCCCAATCTATCATCTAATCTAAATGTGGCTCTAAACTATAAAGTCAGTCCATCAATGATAGAAATTCTAGATCATAAAATTGTCTATCTCAAATCTATTTCAAAAATGTATACTCCACTGAGACATATTTGAGAGTAATATGCACCTAACTCTCATGAACATCATCATGCATCTCAACCAGAAAAGTCAGCATATTCCATAAATAACTATATTATTGAATTTCCTAGGTACAAATTTACTTTCATAGAGTATCAACAACACATTTTACCTTATTGGTTGTATGTACTCTATAAAATATTATCATATTGATATACACAATGCATATCCATTTCCAAAGGTTCATGTGTCACTACAAAATTGTTTTCCTAAATATTTTGTGATTCGTAGAAGTTAAATAATTTTCTTCTAACATATAATTATTTCAACACATAAATTCATAAAACACTACTTATATGTAGTGGTTTTTTATAGTTTAGTTCAATTAATTTGGTCTCAAATTCCATGATCATTATGCCAGGACTTGACCACCTGCATTAATATTTCTATATGAGTAGTCCATGAACCATCAAAATATAATTTATACTCCTCACCTAACTTTGGATGGATTACGAAGTGTTTTTCAGACAATGATTTTTATCCTCCTGGAAGGAATTATCACATGTTTTGAAAAATAAATATTCTTCCCATTCATGGTAAAGCAAAAAATAGGTGCTTCCATATAGTAAAAGTCATTGATGACCCTCTAGTAATATCCAGATAACCCCAATAAGATTCAAATTTCCAAAACACCATTGAGTTAATCCCGATATACAACTGCTTGCACCATTTTTGGGTCCACTAAAACACTTTCCTCAATGATGATGTGACCAGAAAAATGTACCCAATTGTTCCAAAATTTTCATTTATATATCATATTGTATAAAATGTTCTCTCTCATTTTACCCAAAATATGTCATAGTTTTTGGAATGATCATCACAATATTTAGTGTAAATAATAATTTCATCCACAAACAATACAACAATGTAATCTACGTTGGTATGGAATACCTGGATCATCAAGTCCATAAACAGAACTTTTGTTTCAGTATTCCATAATAATATTATGAAAAACTCATATATTCCTTAAATACATTAGAAATATGTCCTCAGTATATCAGAAGATTGAATACTCAATTGATGATATAATGATATCAATTAAATATTTCAAGAGACATAAGCACTCATTATCTAGTAAAAAATATAATTGATATACATATGATAATACTTGTTCTTCAATTTCATCTGATTTTGGTTAGTGTAATCAATAAAAATAAATGTTTCCTATCATCATTCTTTTAAAAAAAGTTACGAGGAACCCATGAAGATGTTGTTGGATATACAAACCCCTTATCATCCAGCACCTCCAATTGTGTCTTCAGATGTTTAATATCTATTATTTCCTTTCATTATGGTTGAATAGAAACTATCCAACCCAAGTAATGTGTTCAATGATAAATTTCACATTACTTACAGGTGAAAACCTTGAAATTTTTTAGAAACACACCATATAATATTTACACTATAGTAGGAGAAACAATATGATTTTCACTGAAAATATCTACAGACAAACTAGAAACCAATTTTGTGTGCTCCCCTAGTTGTTGAGGAATAATCCCTACATGGACCACTTAAATATCCCAATCACTATGGTGAATAAATAAGATTCTCTTTAGATATGTCAATTTCACTCTCTACCGGTAAATGTATATGTTGTGTTTACATAAAACTACATCATCCATACCCATAAATTTTCCAAAACCAACAATGTTCATAATGTAACGATACCACAAAAAAAATTATTCCACAACCACAAGAGAACACTCGTTTCATAAATAGATTTTCATCAACCATACTCCTAAAACTGTTTATATATTCCATACCTAACTCTGGAACTCCACCACTAAGAAAGAACCATTCATAGGATTGAAGATATAAAACAATGAGGGCAAATAGCAGAGACCCAATAATGATGTACATGGACATTACATTACATTGGTGGAATAATTAATACATGACCTAAATAGATGCCCATGTGTTGTATGAGTTTTTTGTATTTGGAAACTCATTAAAATATCTTCAAATCATGGGGAATGATCATCAACATCTCCCATAAAGTTCTTCCCCTTTTTTTCCTAGGTAAAACCTTTATTTATATCCTAAGGAAATAAAAACATAAAAAGGGTGACCTAAAATGCTCAATAAGGTGCAAAATGGAAAATATAAATAAATGATAATCTTTTTAATGTAAACACATGAACATAAAGTATAAACATCAAAATCTTGATACTTGAAACAAATTTTTGTAGTTAATAAGGAATAGATCATAGAGGAACATTATCCATGATAAAAAAGCCTTCGTATAAAACGTGGAATTGTGGAAAATATATAATCTCATTATATGATATCCAAATTATCCAAGGAATTATTTCAAATTCCATAATATTAAAAAAAGTCTATTATTGATCCAGGATAATGTTCTGTTCAATACATGTATTACTAAAAAAAATTTACTTTTCATTCTATCCCTGGATTACTGAACTAAAGTCAATTGAAATTCTAGTAATATCTATCTCATGATATATAAATATTTAACCAATGTATTATTGAGATATATAGGTCCCATCCATATAATAATGAAATAATTATTACATGTTCCAAAAAATCATACAATATACACCATAGCATAACCCAATTAATATAAAATCAGTATTTTTGGAAATCATTCCATCATAATATAATCCATATAAAATCCCATTTCATCATTAACACAATAAAATAATAGTATTAATGGGGTTATAAGAAGAACCTATATAAATAAAGTCATCATAGATGAACAATAATTTTTATAAAGAATTTGAACTTAGATCATGAGGAAAATATTATTTCATCTTCAAAAAACATTTTATTTTCTCAAAATATCACACATATTAAAATGAATATAATTTAGTTCAAAATAAACTAGAGATATTTTGTAATAATCTTCATAGAAATAAGGAATTATAAAAATGTAAAAATATTTTCAGGTTGTATATATTAAATAAATTCTTCTCAAACTTTTATTGGAAACGTCAAAAAATTACCTCATATGGTAAAATAATATTCCTTCCACACAATGTAGTAAGAGTAAAAAATGGTTCAATATTACATTAAACATACATTTATGAATATTAAATATTTCATGTGATCATTTTTAGAAATTTTGGTCATGGATTATCAATATATCCTCAATAAATACTTACGTATATGTAATATCAGATAAAATGAGATTGCAAAATTCTCCCTTACCCTAGGTCTGATATATTTCATATTTTTCTAAAACACCTGTAGAGTTGGTTTCATCCTATTATAATACAGTAAAATAAAAATAATAATTTTTATTACATAATATATTATTCACTTATGACTTTATATTACTCGATCTTTTGTCTACTACCTGATAAAGAAACATTTTCTATAAAAATTATTTCAATTATAGTATGTGTTTTCAATTGTTATTCATGATATTATTACATATATAATTATTTAATTACAAAAATTATTTAAAACATGATTTATATATCATATATATTAAGTATATATATATATAATATATAAGTTAATGAAATGGAATATAATGTTCAAGGAGACGGTTGGTCGTACATACACATGAACATAGTTTTTGTTTCCTAATTGAATTGAATGGAAGTAAGTAAATGAAATAAATATGTATATATAAATTCAATAGAATAATTATTTCATATATTTAATGATTATATATTATATATACTTGATAACCATTCATAAATTTTTAACATGGAGAAGGAATCTCATCGCGTCGTCGAGAAGGTAAACCGTACGTACTCACAAACGAAGATATCATTCAATTAGTCATCCCATAGTATTGACATAGATGTTGTCTAATATCTAAAAATTAGTATCATTTTAAAATAATAATATATATTTATAATTTACACCATTATACCCATCCATGTATGGTGGTAGTGAAAAACATATTACACCACCGTGTGGGGATGGTAGGCCATATGTACACACACACGATTATTCCAATTTCCATAGGATTCATAGAAGATGAAATAAATTTTTTCATATTTATAATATCATATCTGTATACTAATTATACTAATGTTATTACATTAAAATGAAATAACTAATGAATAGTAAATATAGGAAAAATAAATTTTGAATGAATCGTTAAAATATATTATCTCTTCCTCGACGTGCTTCCTTTAAATATCTTTTTAGGGAACTATAGTGTTTCTTTTAAGAAGACAATAACCTCTATAATGTAACTTGGGAATCTAAGAAGGGAAATGGGTAGGGTATAGATGTGGTTAAAGCCTCAAAATGGAGTTAAGATGAGAGGGATGAGATTCCCTTTTTTAATAGAAGAGATATGCACTTTAGGAGTCACTCAAAATATTAATTCACTAAAAATTCAAAATCCATTAAAAATTTCCAAATACTTCTTTAATTATAAATTAATATGAATTTTTTTGCTGTACCAATCATCAAGTAATTTTTAGATATGTTTTGAATATTTTTTGTATCATTATCTTTTTATTAAACCCTTATGTTACCCATTTTAATATTACCATGATGTCATGTCATTTACAAATTTTGGGTTAATGTAATTACCATATCTTTTTTAACGACCCAAAAAAGTTATTATGAAAAATTTGGAAATATATTAACCATTTGGATTATTATTAGTTTTTATGGAATTTAATATCATTTAATAAACTATTTTATGTTTTATGTTTCTAATTATTTCAATTAGGGTTATTATTCATACTTAACATTTATTAAAAAGACATAACTAACTAATTATTTCAAAAAAAGGAATTAAATAATCCATAATATGTAAATTTTATTGATTAAATTCATATATAGAATGAAAATCTTCCAATTAAATTTCTTTTAAAATTTTTAAATTCATTTATTTATATCTTTCATTAATTAGTTAATCAATACATCTTAATTGTGTCATAAATGAACATATTTATCTAATGTATAAAAATTACAATAAAATAAAATATTTTAAGAAATATTTTTATATTTATAATGATCATTTATAGTAATAGAAATAAATTATAATGTCCTATATAATAACTGATTTAGTGAAATATATATATATATAGGTTATAATTATCTTGACATAAAACTAATTATTATAAAATGTCATCTTCACATTCAACAGAATCCATGAGGAACTGAAATTGACCAGAGATTCCCATTGTCTATAATATATCATAAAATATGATTAGGAAATGTCTTAAGGTTGATTAATTTATTATAATATTATTTTTACCCTTATTTACAAGATTTTACCTTTTAACCACGGTAAATAAAATAATTACTAAAGATATTATTCATAATGTATAAAAATAAAAGGAAAATATTTAAAAAATTTGAACCATTTAATTCCCAATATGGAATCTAGTTTTTTCAAATTCAGAACATAGTTGTAGCACTTTTTAATTTTATATTAATTCCCATTGTCAAAACCAAAAGTATTTTTTTAAGAATTAATAACTATTAAAAGAATGACATATGATTATGCCCTATTTAAATGTGAAATTACCTCTACTAAAAATGGATTAAATGATAAAAATACATTACAGTTATTTTTTAAAACCAATTAATAATTTATTCTTTCTACATAAATAAATTTGGGAAAAATATAGTTTTTGAATTAATATGCACTATTTTTCAGTATTCAGCAAAAATATATTTTTTTAGAATAATACCCTAAATTAAAAAAAATTATGTCTCTCTTCTAAAAAAGAAGAGTATTTTGTAAAACGTAACATATAAAAGTTTTATAAATATAATTAAAATGGGTTCTCAATAAAAAGTCAGAAAACTTCATTTTTTTAATACATCTTTTATCTGAAAAAATGATTTTGTTCACATATCATGTTCTAGAAAATGCGTACGATGAATTCAAATGTTATATAAATATCATGATGTGGTTAATTAATTTTATTATGTCTAGTTATATAATATTTTAATAATATATCATTGTTTAGTGAAACTCAGTATTGTGTACAACACTACTAATTTAGGAATGTCGCTCTTGCGTGCAACGCAATCCATGTCAGTGTTGTGTATAGTGAACGAATACTTTTTTATTGCATATAATGTAATACAATCATAGTTCATTATACAATAAAATATATATACACTCAGTGTAGTGTGAAATGAATTCTATCCAAGGAACTTAAAATTGTGAGAAAAGGATACCAAAAACAGTGTTGTGTATGTTATAATTAAATATGGTGTTTAGTATAAGGTAATCTAATATTGGTGTACCATACTATGTAATACATAAATGAAATTAAATATAATATATATCATAAAATATTATGGTGTTACAAACCCAGTATTAAATAATCCGCTAAAAATAATAAAAGTTTCATGAATAGTACCATTCCTAATGAGTGGTCCTACTTCACGATCCACCAGTGTAGGTTGTAAGTCATATAAATATCATTCAAATGATTTATATAATATAGTTTGAGCTCCATGAGATTTACCATTCTTCTAATAAGAGTGCACTTTTTGAGAATCCCATCATTTGTGACCTCAACCTCCATAATAATTAGGACATTATCTTTGGGAGTTATACAAGGTAACAGATCCTCACCCTACACTCTGGTTCTGTTTAGCTCCTCCATCACTACCCATAAATCATGGGTTCCTACAGAAATTAAATTTTTATCCATTCCTAATACAATATAGTCACACTTCTTTTTCATGGGTAAAATGTCTATTATGGTGTCTCAAACTACCCCACTAGTGGAAAATAACTCAGTTAATATCCTGAGTAACTAATCCATCCCCCTGTAAACTCATCCCAATATCCCATGTATAATAATTTTGTAGTGAAAATTCATTCACAAAAAAAATGTGCCTCCTAGTTTTATAGTAAAAACCATTAGTCATCGACTAGAAACATCCCTTCGGTTCCCTCATCCACGAGGTCATGATCCACCAACTCAACATGAATCATTAACCGACCAAGGTTAACTTTTGACTTGATCCCGCATTTAATACCATCCTGAAAATTCATTTCCATAGTTGTCTCATCACCTTCTAGAGCTATTTAAATGTATTTCAAATCTTTAATGCAAAAAACAAAGTCAACATGGGATATAATTTCCTATGTAAACATCATATAATCAGTTGGCCTATGATTCCCCAGCATAAGAAGATACATGTACTCTATGATCTTCAACAAAAATAAATTCCATAACATATTATCAACATGTCCTGTTAGAGCATTAATGTACCACTGTCACATCACTGATTCTCATAAAATTTAGGCATCCAACTTGACTACCTTTTCATCATGAGTTTCCAATTGGTCATGAAAAATATTGATATACACAATCTATAAATATATTAAATCCATTCCAATCCTTTTGGTAAAATTTTGATGGTGATTTTAATGAAACTCACTTGTATTCTAAGACATTCTCTTCACAAGATGTTATAAATCCCGCTCCATAGTATTCTAAAAGTGAGAAAAGATTTCATGGAACTTCTCTATTTTTATCTCACTCTTATATATCAATTCATCAAGTTTTACAACTGGTTTATAATCACAATTTGGATAACAAATAGTCACTATGAAGGAATATATCACAATTACAACTACACATTTGAGTACATGTATCTAACAAGTGGAATTACACATTATCCATAACAGGTTATTCCCCTAAACCCCTAGACATAGTAAAAATATATGTGTTATCACTATTATTAACCTACCTTCCATTCGATCATTATTAATAAGGTTAAATCATACTCATTATTATAATCTCATTAAATAACCATGTCTTTACATGCTTCATCATTTTACAAATCTCAATTTCAAATTACACTAAAATTTCAATTTAATTTACAAATAAAAAAATATTAAATTCAATTTCAATAACATATCCAAGACTTGTTTTCCCTTGAATTCTTAAATTAATTCATATCGAACAATAATCATAGGTCCCTTGATTGATGACTTAATAGTAAACTATATTTCCAATCTAGGACACAAGTAATATCACTTAAAATATCATAATCAGTAATCACAACATATAAAAATTTAATAAAACAAGGGGAAAAAATATTCAACTGTAACAATAAACATTAATAAAAAAATCCAACCATGGGAATATGGGTTTTTTCACATACATGGGTAATCCACTCCACTGTTCGAGATCATAATCAAGACTCGACTCTTCTATTATCATGTTTACATTTTATAAATAGTATGTTATATGAAATGAAAAGAAAATTTTGATTTGGAGCCACATTCTAATATAACTATGTTGGTTCTACACAATTTTTACCTATTATGGTTTCATATGTGACCTAAGTCATGCCTCTCAAAATGTTAGAGGTAGCTGAATACCAGCGGGGGTCTATGAACAATCATAGAGAGACTACAAAATCATTATTATAGTGATACCGTAAAAGAAATTTAAAATAAATAACTCAATCATATAACTATAACCAAAATGGTACCTGAATCACATGATGACCAAAATAATTAATATAATATTAATAAAAATATAGTATATATGTTATGTCAATATGTATAATCTTTCAATATACAAAGCTCTAAAATAAATAAAGACACTTACTAGTCCATTGAGATTCCTAAATCCATTTATGGTCCTCTCACAGATGCTTCATCATTATATAGAAATCTAATAAAAGACCCTGGACCTTAACCAAACCTGGAACCTGGAAATCTAATCATGCACTAATCGAGAATATTGATTAGGGTGTGAGTAAAACATAGTATGAAACCACCTATATTTTGTAAAACAAAATCGTGTATAAACATTGTATGTTGTTTTATAAATAAATAATTATAATAAATAATGTAGTTAATTTACATTTATTCAATTACTCTTCTTCTAACCATGTTTCCACTAGGTTCCTGAGGTCTCCTGAACCTCAATACATTCACTGACCCATGTCGATGTCTAAATTGTCCCAAAGGGATATCATATATCTAAATAATAGTGTTACCATTGATCATCACATTTCATTTTTGAATTCCATTGATTCAATTCATCAATTCAATTTACAATGGAATTTCATTATTACCATTCATTTTCTCAATTCACATATGAATTAATTTGTTACTATTAAACATCATAATCCAATTTTTAAAGCTATTTTTACAATTAATCATCTCAATTAATATCTAAGTTCCATTTTTACCATTCATCATCCCAATTCTCAATTAACATCCTATGTGACCACTATTCATCACCCCAGTTCGCAATTTAAATCTATATTTACCATTCATCATTTTAGTTCCCATTTTTCAAAAAATCACAATATTACTACATCCCACTCATAAATTTATCAATTAAATAATCTAGTGTGACAATTACATAATTACCTCATTTTTTAATTAATTAATAAATTAAGTAATTCCAACAAGTCCATTAATTAATTATATTATTAAATAATCATATAAATTCCTCAAATTAAGTCATCAACTAATTCTTCAGTGTCATTTAATTAAATATTTCCAATATTATTTAATAACATAAATTCCATAAAATGTTTCATTTATTGAATAATCTCAATATCCCCATTATTAATTCAATAGTCTACTATTCAAAAACAATACTCTAAATATCCTCATAATTAATTAAAAACTTATATGATTTAATTCAGTCAATATTGTATTCACAAAAATATCATTTAATTAATTAAATAAGTAATTAACCATATTCAAATCCAAATATCCCCATAATTAATTTAATAAATAATTTTTCTGATTTTATAAATTCAATATCATCAATCTGGCCTAATTTATAAACATAAAACATAAATTCATAAATAAAATACACCTAATTCAAATGAATAATTTGGGATTTGAGAAATAGACCACATACCTCAAAAAACGGTGAAACACATACCTGCATATAAAACCAATATGAATAGAATATACATAAATAACATAAAGATTGATATAATGTTTCAATTAAAAGATCTGATATTAAAATAGATTGTATATAATAAATACAATACCTATATTTTTCATGTATTGTGAAAAAAATTTCTTTATGGATGGAATAAGAACATGAAATATACATGAAATCAATCGGGATGAGTGTTCCTTACTAAGGTCAGTGCCAATCCTCAATATGATCATTGAATATCTGTGATAAGAGATCTAGAGTACTTGGATTATATATATTGGAGCCTCAAATATCAATACTAATATTTATTGGATATGTTAATGTTGATTTAGTGTTTATTTTGTGGTTTAGGTAATTTGAAATCTAAATTTTTTGGGTTATTTAAACATGCTTGCATGGTTTCTCTTACAAGTTCAGCTGTTTCCCATAACTATATTCGTTAACTGTGTGTCACTTATAATGATTTGAACAATTTCTCCTAGTAGGAATCATGGATTTATGAATCTATGCATCACCTTTGTGAATTCCCTCTTTTTTGGTTCACACGGTTTTTTGGTAGGGGAAGCACGATTAAGGAAAACCTTACACCAACTGTACACTTTCCCCCTTACTTCTTATTTTTTCATATTTCACCCAAAAAAACCCAATCTACTAAGAAAAACAAAATTTACTCATAAAAATAAAAATGAATACTTGAAAAAAATCCTGATACATCTCTATAAATGCTTAAAACATTACAAATAATCATCTTGACAAAAAAGTGACCATTTCATAAATTTTTTAACCAAAAATTAAAAATATTGATTTTGTTTTCAAATTTCATAAAATATATTTTACCCTGTTTAAAATAAATTTAAACATAAAAATGTAAGGAATACCTATTTTCTGATAAAATTAATTTTAAATATAAAAAATTATAATAAAATCTAGTATTAAATCAATTTCAAAAACTATAAAAAGATTATATTAAAAAAATTTAATAATCAAAATTTTAAAATATTACAAAAAAAATATCCTTGTGAATAATTTGATATAAATTTCACATTTTGATAAAACACATTATTTTCCACATTTCATTGAGAAACCAATATTTTCATAAGAATCATAAAAAATTCAACATACTCTATTATTTACATAATGATTTTGAAAACGAAATTATATTTTTCAAAAAAAAAATTCACATAAATAAATTATAATAATCAACCATACAACCCAATGAGTATCATTTTTTTATTAAATAAATTTTTTGAAGAATAAAAAAAATTGTAAAAATATAGCACCCATTTAAATATTATTAAATAATAAATTTAAAATTTGTAGGTGCATTATGTATTTATTTGTTTTGTTTTATTAAAGTTGAATTAGATATTATCCATGTGGACCCATTTAAATTATTTGATAAAAATAGGGTTACAAAAATCTGATGCGAGGAGTTTTAAAGAAATCACGATACCAAACTGATTTATGATCATTTGGTACTCCAATTATGACATTCAAATAAGGTGCCTTAACAGCTTTATTTTACATCCCATATACCAATTAGTTCTATACATAAGAATAATGTGTTATAAAGTAATTCCTTGATAAGATGAATTCCATGAAATTAATCAACCTCGCCTTCAACTACAATGATCGGTGTATAATGCCATTATTGATTTCATTCACCACTATAGTAGAGTCACATTTAAGATATAAGTTGATGATTCCATGAAGAATCTCCACATAAATGAAATTATTAATCTTTAGGATTTAGGTTCCATGGGAACAAGTGGTACAACATGGGCTAAAGGGATATCCCATATCCTCCCTATAGGGATTTCTGAAGATAAAACTGTATACAGAGCTATTGTGATTTCCTATAGAATCAAATTCATGCATCCACATGGTCTGACCATAAAAAGAAGGAGTACATTTTACATCAAGGGTTCTATAATGAGGATGATAATTACTAGTAACAGAAAAACAATTATAAACTGAAATATCATGTACATAGATTTCACAAAAACCAATATTAGGATTAATGGAACCTTTTACAACATAAATATTTTTAGCATGAATCGATTGAAGTATGATGGTGAATATAGAGATAATTTTTTATTAAGAGTGATCCAAAGAACATGATGAGTTTTATAATATGTACAATGAAAAATTATGTAGCTGGACATATAAAGGAAGCTATATATAGTCATTTAAATGATCCATTATACCAAAATCCAAGGGAATGTTAACATAAAATGAATCACCCATTACATTACATAATGTATTACTTGTAATACAACATCAAAATAAATGATCAATATCATCTCTATGCTGGTTAAATAGAACACATATCGAGTTAAAAAACAATCCCCAAAAATAGAAATAAATCATTTTAGGTACATTATAAGGATTCACTCTCTAAGAATGATTCATTTTGGAAGGAATAATGCCTCCTATTCTAAAACATTTAGAAATTTTATAGATCTAACCCCAAGTGATCTTATGAAAAAAATATTTAAATGAGAATTTTTTATTGGTATTCGACACATAGAAAATATAATCATAATCACTAAAGAAATTATTTTGAAAAAATATCTTTTATATCATGATAATTTATATTTAAGGAGTCTTAAATTTTATCCCTACTCAATATATGTGTATCATGTGGAGTAACATATGAGATTAAGTTATTATAGAGAGGATTAAATGTTTATTTTTCAAACTAGAAATTGAGTGATTAATTAATAATATACATTCATTTATAATTAACTACATTAATATAATAATACATTTTTTGGTATATCTATATGGATGATTCAATATAGTTAACATTTCTAGATTTTAGGGTTCCAATAAAATAAGTCCTTTATAAAATATATAGATTATGAAATCTAATTTATAAGCCTCGACATATAATTTTCATGTAAATCCTGATTCAAATTACTGAGGATTTCAATTAAATGTCCTCCAATATCAAATAGTTGATATGATTGTTTCTAATTAATAGAAAATATAACTCTATTAAGGATACTTCCACCCCAAACAATGTTATTAGTAGAACCATAGATATGATTAATTACATAATCTAGCCATGTATAAACCATAATAGATTTATAAAAAAGAGAGACAATTACAAATTTCAAAATGTTGTTCCTTTTTGCATTCATTATTGCTTTTACATTCCGGGATGATAACTGATTACTTTATCTGTATCACAATGTGAAAAAAACTCCCAAAACAGTTTTTCCCCAGGAAATGGATACACCAAAATATATGAATGGTAATGAACCATCACATACTCTATAATCAATGATGATGTTCATTTTTCTGGAATGATGTTTTTTATTCAAAATACATAATTTATTTTATCCAAGTAATAATCTGAATCTATAAACATTCATAATTAAATATGGATTGATCGATATGGATTATTTTTATTTTTTAATTTGGAGTTAAGAGGATAATTTTATCAGAATAAACAAAATTAATGGGTTGAAATCATTCCTTATGCAGCCATAAATGGATTAATTTTTATTATTTTGTCTATATTGAGGAGAATTGTGCTTATGTAATACCTAGTGATATAAAAAATAATATTTTTAATATGATCAACTTTCCACACCCCTATGGAGAAAGTGAAATATATATTATGGGAATCATGGATAAGCACTTATATTTGGGTAGAGATCATAAAGATTTTAACCCATTTAACAAAAAAATCATCAATGTAAAGTCTGGTTAAATCCTAAAATATAAAACCACAATCTAATGTTACAAATAGAATATTTACATAAATATTGAGATAAATGTAATAACCTCTAGTGAATTTTTTGAGAAAGATAACACAATTGTATGAAGAGATAAGGTAGTCCTGAATGGTTTTATCTTTAATTTTTAGAATCTGATTTGGGGACATAATCCTATTATCAAATACTTGAAATTGATTTGTAATAACATTCATAATAATTTAATTAGTATAAAACCATGGGAAAGTTCATACCAAATTTATCTCATTTTCATACTCAATATTTTGAATGTAGGATAAATTTGGGCATTTATTCCATCTGAGAGATATCATCCTTTGAAAATGTTCTTGAAAATTTATCAAACAACATGTTGAATAATGTAGAAATATTTTTGAGTGAAAGTGTTATTCAAACTACCAGACCCAAGGAAGAAACTCTAATTTAATAAAAAAACAATATACCCAATATCAAAGTCAAGAGTAATTATAGATCAATTTAAATTAACCTCCTAATTAACATGATTCATAACAACATCTACCATTATGATATTTCATGTATTTTTTTAGTAATTGAGATTCAATTAGTAATAAGAAACATGAGAATTCAACTTCTCATTCAAATCAAAGAAGGTATAGAAATCACAAAGTAGAGAAAAATGCCTATTTATATTCATTATTCACTAATGTGAATGGAAAATTTTAGTGTATATATCTACATATTTTATCCCATTTACATTATGATATTTCTTTAAATGAATTCATTTAAGATAAGTAAAAAATTAGGGCAAAAAAATACTTAATTTCAATTATCAATACTGGTGGGTGTATTAAAAGTAGAATCATATTCATAGTTGGAATTCAAGAAGAAATTCATAAAGAGAAATTATTTCAACAATGTGAATATATCATTCCATACTCCAATGTTTAAAATTGATCATAATAATTATGAACATTAATATACATTAAAATGCAATTATCCTTAATGAAAAATAGATGTCAGTGTTTCCTAGATTAATTTCGTAAAATTAGGATGTAGAGTCCTGGGATTATTGAATCCAACGGGTTAGGGTTGTTGTTTATCCTTGGTAATAAAATGTTCCAAATTAAGATGATGATCATTATATAATTTTAATATATTTTATCTTGAGAAGAGTAATATGAATCAAGGGTATGAGAATTGAAAAATGATTTAACCAATTTACTCGAAACCATCTTTTTATAGTAATTTATATAAAATGTATATTTGGAACCTACAAATTGAGGTCATTAATGTTTTTGTACTTAATAAATTCATTGAACAATCCAGTTGACATATAAAAATTAATAATATATAATCATTCATCTTGATTCACGAAAACAATGATTTCACTAATTTGGATTCACGTATAAAAAATAGAGATACTCATGTCAGGAATATTCTCACATAGCCTTTTTTTACTAATATCCATTATTGGCATATATAATGGAGTATAAGTGAGGTATTACCATGTGATAGTAGTTTATTGAGACAATTTAGTCGATGGAGATAATAGAAAATATTCTATACAAGCTCAAATGGTAAAATAATATAGTCTCTTGAACTTCTTTTTATACTATTCAATATTAATAATCCAGTTACTGAAAACTTAAAGAGATGAAATAATTTCAGTGCAATTATTTTATTGTTTTGAAATACTAAGAAGACCAATATTTTTTTTTACTGAATATGATATTAAGGTCCTTAATATTCTCAAATATGGTTAGCCCTAGTAAATTCCCATATAGGATCCTCATTTGAATTTTCATTTGAGGAAAATGTGTAAAGACCGTAAAATTCAAGGGAAATTTTTTTCTTAATTTTCTTTGGATTTTTACAAGAGCGCGATTTCAGACGGCACCTGATTCCGAGGCCCGGAGTGCCCGGAATTAATTTCCGAAGTTTGGCTCGGGTACGTTCAGTGAACGGACGAGCGGGAATTCCTAACTTTTGATCCGGTGCTCGGAATTAAAATCCGAGGGCACCGATGAACTCGCAGCGCCGATATTCGCTTAATGAGACCTTTTCGGGAGTTGCGTTTGTTGCGGGTTGAAAGATACGTTTTGGGGTTTTTCAATTAAGTTAAATAAAATTGTGTAAAACAAATTTTATTTTTAACTTATTATAGAAAACCTACCTAAGGGGGTTGGAAGTGGGACCCACACCCACTTAACCTCCCTTGGGAGGATTAAGTGTGGTGGGGCCCACACGAACCCCTAAGACTTTTCTTTTTCTCTCAACGTTCTTAACCCCCATTTAATTGGCCTACGTTACCCTTATTTAATTAAGGAAGTTAAAGCCCTTTTTGAATTTCAAATTTTGAAATTCTTTTGTGTTGTGTTAATAAAATAAGAGGTAGTCTTATTTTTTTTTTTTAGGGTTCTTTTTTTTTGCCTTTGGAGAGCCTTCTCATCTTCAAGCTCTGACGAAGAACGAAGAACGTCTTCATCCTCGACGAAGAACGACAACACTTCGTCAAGGATCATCGACTCAGAGACCTAGTATCTTCGGACCTCTGCTTCCTCTTCGGACCTTCTTCGTCGGCAAACGAAGATCCGCCAACAACGTGTCGCATCGGACGTAAATCTTCGTCAACGGATTTGACGAACGACGACCGCGACGCCTGACTTCCGCGACGCCGTCTTCCGCGGAACGTAGAGGATTTCTTTGAATCTCAAACCCGAGGTAGGGGATGTTTTTATTAATTATTTTATTCCATTCCTGAATCGTGGTTTTTAGCATGACTAAACGTGAGACTTTTTAGTTATGTTATTTGTTAACGCGAGGGGAGTCGGACCGCACGAACACGGCCGAAACCCCCTCCTTCGTTCATGTTGATTCATACGGGTGGAAGCAAGAGGCGTGGTGCCGTCGCACCACGCGGATGAACATGCTTATGATTTCCGCAATACCGTCGCGCTTCGCCGAGGAGAGACTTCAAGACCGCGACGCCGACACGCCGCGTTGGGAGGATTCTTGGCACGGCGAAAGGGGCGCGGTGCCGTCGCACCGCGCCGGACGACGAACACCGCGGCCGGTTCCGGGCCGCGGTGAGACGAGGAGACCGCGGCCGGTTCCGGGCCGCGGCGGAAGGAAAGACCGGCGGCCGGGCCGCCGGCGTCGGAAGTCAAGGGCGGGACCGGAAATTCCGGTCCCGTTGGTAAAAACCGGCCGGCCAGCAGGCCGGCCGGATGTCATAAAAACCGGGGGTTTAAACCCCCGGCCGGTCCATCAAGACCCCCCTCTTAATGAGGGGGCGGTTCTTTTAAGGAGGGGGGGGCAAAGCCCCCCCGGTTTTACTCAACCGGCCCCCATTTGCGGGGGCCGTTTTGTCTCAAACGGCGCGGCAAAGCCGCGCCGCCTTCGGAAGGGCGGGGGCTTAGCCCCCCGCGTGAGTCGCGGCCACCGCCGCCAGCGCGGTCCGCCGCCGCCAGCGCGGTCCGCCGCCGCCAGCGCGGCCCGCCGCCGCCGCCACGCGGCCCGCCGCCGCCACGTGGCCCGCCGCCGCCGCGCCACGCGGCCGCCGCCGCCACGCGGCCCGCCGCCGCCACGTGGCCCGCCGCCGCCGTCCGCCGCCGCCGGCCGCCGCCGCCGGCCGCCGCGCCACCCAAGGGGGGGGGGGTCGGGCCGGGTCGTTCCGGACCCGGACCCCCCCGTTTCGGACCAGATTCGGTTTTTGGCTCATAACTTGAGCCTCGGACCTCCGAATGACGAACCGTCTGCGGCAACGCGATCCTTGGATCGAGACGGTCGTTTCGGTATATCGCACTCAAGGTTTCGGTTTACTTTGAGTTCGGCCGGGTTGGTTCGTTCACGAAACCAACCGGGCCTTCGGAGCGGAAACGCTCATATCTTGAGCTACGGACGTCTGATTGACGCGCCGTCAGTCGCGTAGTGTTCCTCTTAGTGAGACGGATCTTTTGGCATACTCCGCCCGAGGTTTGGACGCAGGTGGAGTACGGTCGGGTTGGTTTTGCCTTAAAAACCAACCGGGCCCCGGAGACAAAAATGCCAATAACTCTCAGACCAGGCGTCCGATCGACGCGCCGTCTGTTGCGTTGAGTTCCTGTTGACGATACGGAACTTTTGGATACATCAACTTCGGTCTTCGTGACAGTTGATGTATCAGCCTCTCGGCTCGTGGAGCGGACCCTCCGTACGAGCTTGCTGTGTGCGGGAACCCTAGTGCTGGCTGCGACTGTTCTACTGCTACGACTGCTACTGTGACTGCGACGACGACAGTACAGAGATCCTGTGTGGATTCAACGACGACAGTACAGAGATCCTGTGTGGATTCGACGACGACGACTACAGCACTCAGCGATCCTACGTGGATCAGTGCTACAGGTTCTGTGTGAGCCCGATCCTGTGTGGGTCCTTGCGCTCAGCGGTTCTGTGTGAGCCAGCGCCTACAGGTTCTGTGTGAGCCCGATCCTGTGTGGGTCTTGCGGGGGTTAGTTACCTATCGATCCTTCGTGGGTCCGACGACTTAGGTGGATCAGTGATCATCTTTATCGTCCTTGAAGAAGTGTACCTGTGTGAGCTGAATCCTGTTACTTTCCTTTGTGGAATACGTATACTTTCCTGCGTGGACTGAGTTATACTTGATCTCGGAGGTTGGAGCGTATTTGAATTGATGACTTAGGTATATGTATGGGCATATACCTAAGCAGTGTTGGTTGTTACTTCGTGATTGTACTTTGCTTCGTGGTTTATCCTTTGTGGATTTTGAGAGACCTTCAGGGGTCTCGGGGTCCCTACTGAGTAGCTTATACTCACCCCTGCACGGGCTTCGCCCGCACTACGTTGTGTTGGTTGCAGACGACGGACAGCGTTGACCTTAGCTGAGGTTCGCGGAGCGGGACGGTACCCGGAGGTGGACCACTGGGCGGGACGAGTACGGAGCGGACGGTGGGACCCGTGGAGTAGAGGAGCTATCTGTACCCACCCTTCAGGTGGGATTTCCGGTGGACAGCTCGGAGTAGCGGCCTTTACTTTACAGTTGCTGTTTTTCCCTTTTCGAGTTGTACTTTACTTTCAGTTTGGGTTTGTATTTTGGCCCATTTACTTTCCCGCACTTTCAGTTGTTCTCTGCTTGCTCAGTGATTACCTTCCGCTTGTTTACTCTGTGGTGTGTGTTTTCTTTTCAAAGGCAATGCCTTCCCTTTTTACCGGGATTTACGCCTTGGTGCTAGTCGCCACCCCCTGGCCTATGGAAGGCGGGCTTGGGGTAGTCACGGCTCGGACCCCGAGGGCGGGTCGTGACAAATTGGTATCAGAGGAGTTCGGTTCTACCGCGAACTCTGATCTTTTCTATGTGAAGCAATAATGTTTAGCATATTGAGTGTGGTTATCAGTCCAGGGAGTCCAGTGTTGGTGCGGCGGCCGACGTATCCACACACCAGGACCCTGACGTCTGATTTCCGACTTAATGCACGAAAACATTGATTGCGTGTGTGTTTCAAAGTTTTCTTTGTGATTACTTATATCAGCTCACCAGGTATACTGTTCTAACCGTGGCGCACCTGTTTCCTTTTCAGGATGGCCCCACGACGGCAGCCAGCTAGGGTTCCGATGGTCGAGCGAGACGACAGCCCACCGAGCGACGAGGCTTCGGTGCAGGGCCCTTTTCCAGTAGTGGCACCGGCGGTAGCTTTACCCGCCGAGCCCCCGATGCTTCCAGCAGCAGCCGCTGACGATGCACGTCGCCTCAGCGCACTGCATGAGTTTCAGCGACAGCGACCGCCCAGGTTTCGCGGGGAGACGGATCCCCAGGCAGCAGAGGACTGGCTGGAGGCAGTTGTTCGAGTGTTTAGGCTAGTGAGGACACCAGCAGACCTCATGGTGATCCTCGCTGCGAGCCTACTACACGCAGCAGCAGGACGATGGTGGAGCCTGATGCTCCAGGTGCACGATGAGGCATCTCTTCTCTGGACGGATTTCGAGAGCCTCTTCCGCTCTGAGTTCGTCCCGGCCACCCTTCGAGCGGTGCGTATCCAGGAGCTTCTACAGCTGCGGCAGGGCAGCATGACGGTCGCCCAGTACTCGGCGAGATTTACCGATCTCTCGCGCTACTCGACCGACATGGTACGGGACCCATTCTTCCGGGCCCGGACCTTTGAGCAGGGTTTGAGACACGAGATCAGGGCATCGCTGATCTCCCTCAGCATCCCGACTCAGACAGGAGTACTGGAGCGGGCTCTTCTGATCGAGAGCTTCCTTGCTGAGTCTACACCAGCACAGCGACCCACCGCAGGGCGGCACGTGGCAGAGTCATCTGCAGCAGGCAGTCGACGGATGACTCAGGGGTCCAGATAGACCAGACCTTCAGGCCGACGACCTCAGGGCACTGGCTCAGCAGTGCGGGGCACACAGCGCGGAGCCAGTCTTCCGAGAGGCAGACAGTGCTACTCATGCGGCGGACAGGGCCACATGGCTCGTGACTGCCCGACCCGCCGTACCGAGGAGCAGCAGTCAGTAGATGGACCACCGAGGCAGAGGCAGAGGGTCGACCGTGGCGGTCCGCAGGGAGGAGGCGGACGAGGCAGAGGAGCTGGACGAGCAGCTGGTGGTGGCCGACGCTTTGAGGCTTTACCACCACCACCACCAGGAGGTCCACCCCGACCACAGGGAGCTGGCGGGCAGCGACAGGCACAGCTCCAGGCAGCAGAGGCCTACGACCACGGCACACCCGAGATGATTCGAGGTACTATCTGTGTCTATTCCACCCTTGCTGCAGTTCTTATAGACACAGGAGCGAGTCACTCTTTCATAGCCGCTGCCCTTGTTCGGAGCTCGGAGATTCCGACTGAGCCGTTGGCTCGATCCTTACGGCTAGAGACTCCTACGGGAGCAGACTCGACGATTACGCACTGGTGCCGGCAGTGTGAGCTTACTCTAGGAGGCGAGAGCTTCGGCTGGGATCTTCTTGTAGCAGCGTCGAGGCCTTACGACGTCATCTTGGGCATGGATTGGCTGTCTACGGTCCATGCACAGATTGACTGTTTTAGGCGCAAGGTGCGATGTGTACGCACCGACGGGAGCAGGTTCACCTTCACCGGCGAGAAGGGAGCCTTAGCAGCACAGGATGGATTTCCGCGGAGGAGAGGACAGCCCATCACTCATCAGTTGGCTAGCCTTATCCTTGGGGCAGTTGACGTGCGGAGTCCTGGTTTTCCTGCAGTGGTGGATCAGTATGCGGACGTTTTTCCCGACGATGTTCCAGGGCTACCTCCTCGCAGAGAGGTAGACTTTTATATTGACCTGTACCCCGGGACAGCCCCGATATCCACTCCAGCATATCGGATGGCCCCCGCCGAGCTTAGAGAGCTACGGGTACAGTTGGAGGACTTGCAGGGCAAGGGATTCATCCGACCCAGTGTTTCACCCTGGGCTTCCCCGATATTGTTCGCCAAGAAGGCGGACGGGAGCTTGCGACTTTGTGTTGACTTTCGTCGCCTGAACCAGGTGACAGTGAGGAACAAGTATCCGCTACCGAGGATTGATGACCTCTTTGATCAGCTCAAGGGAGCACGGTGGTTCTCGAAGATAGACCTCAGGTCAGGCTATCATCAGCTCAGAGTCAGAGACGAGGATGTGCAGAAGACGGCCTTCAGATGTCGGTATGGCCACTATGAGTTCTTGGTTATGCCTTTCGGTGTAACCAATGCTCCAGCAGTGTTCATGGCTCTCATGAACAGGATCTTTCAGCCATACCTCGATCGGTTTGTCGTGGTTTTCATCGACGACATTCTGATTTACTCTACGACAGAGGAGGAGCACGCCTATCACTTGCGAGTTGTTCTTGATACACTCCGAGAGCACCAGCTTTATGGTAAGCTCTCGAAGTGCCAGTTCTGGATACGTGAGGTCCACTTTTTGGGACACGTAATCTCTGAGGCGGGAGTTGCAGTGGATCCCGCGAAGATTGAGGCTGTGTTAGCATGGGAGCCACCCAGGAGCGTGACTGAGGTTCGGAGTTTCTTGGGACTAGCTGGATACTATCGGAGATTTGTGCCGAACTTCTCCAGAGTTGCGGCATCACTCACAGCGTTGACGAAGAAGGGGAAACCCTTCGTGTGGTCAGACAGTTGTCAGCAGAGCTTCGAGGAGCTGAGGCAGAGATTGACTAGCGCACCTATCTTGAGGTTGCCTGAGGAGGGAGTAGGGTACGTGGTCTACTGCGATGCATCAGGGACCGGACTCGGATGTGTTCTGATGCAGGAGCGGGCAGTGATCGCCTATGGATCACGACAGTTGAGACCGCATGAGCAGAACTACGCTACCCATGACCTGGAGTTAGCAGCAGTGGTCTTCGCTCTGAAGACATGGCGACACTATCTGATGGGCGAGCGCTTTACGGTCTTTTCCGATCATCAGAGCCTCAGGTATATCTTCTCGCAGAAGGACCTGAACCTGAGACAGCGACGATGGCTCGAGTTCCTCCAGGACTATGACTTTGAGATAGTCTATACTCCTGGGAAGGGGAACGTAGTAGCTGATGCCCTCAGCAGGAGGACGGGCATTCAACTACTTGAGGAGGCGACAGAGCAGCTAGCCTCTTTGCAGATATCCTTCGTGGATAGAGATGGAGCAGCCTTTCTACAGTCTCTCACAGTCACTCCTCCACTACTGCAGCGAGTCAGGGAGGCACAGCATGGGGACGCTGACTGTGAGACACGGCGTGCACAGATATCCTCGGGACAGACACCTGATGGTTTCTCCCTTGGAGCAGAGCACGACATCCTTTTCAGAGGACGTACCATGGTACCAGTCGCCTTGCGAGAGGAAGTGCTGAGGGAGTTTCACACTTCTCCTTTAGCGGTACATCCAGGAGTGGCAAAGATGTACCAGGACCTCAGACGACAGCACTGGTGGCCGGGCATGAAGAAAGCTGTAGCAGAGTTCGTTTCTCGATGCCTTACCTGTCAGCAGGTGAAGGCTGAGCATCAGGTACCAGCAGGCTTGGTACAGCCCTTGGAGGTTCCGGAGTGGAAGTGGGATGGCATATCTATGGACTTCGTGACTGGACTTCCACGCACTTCCAGAGGTCACGACTCCATCTGGGTGATTGTTGACCGACTCACCAAGTCGGCACACTTCTTACCCATCAGAGAGCAGGGCTCGGTGGAGAGCTTGGGACGTCTCTACGTTCAGGAGATTGTGCGGCTCCACGGCGTGCCATCATCTATCGTTTCCGATCGAGATGCCCGCTTTACTTCCCGGCTTTGGAAGGGGTTACAGGAGGCGTTCGGGACGCAGCTACGTCTTAGCACAGCCTTTCACCCGCAGACGGATGGTCAGACGGAGAGGACCATTCAGACTCTCGAGGACATGCTCCGCGCATGTGTCCTCGACTTTGGTCGTAGCTGGGAGGACCACCTCCCCTTGGTGGAGTTCGCATACAACAACAGCTACCACTCCACCATCGGGATGGCACCGTACGAGGCGTTGTACGGCCGACCATGTAGATCTCCTTTGTGCTGGACAGACCCTGGGGAGTCAGCACTGGTGGGACCGGAAATGGTCCAGGCCACGACAGAGAAGGTCCAGGTCATCCAGGAGCGGATGAGGACAGCTCAGAGCCGGCAGAAGTCATATGCTGACAGGAGGCGGAGACCACTGGAGTTCGAGGATGGCGACCACGTCTTCTTGCGGGTCTCACCTCGACGTGGTATTCGGAGATTTGGCCGAGGCGGCAAGTTATCTCCGCGCTTCATCGGACCTTTTCAGATTCTCAGCAGGATTGGCGAGGTGGCTTATCGCCTGGCTCTACCACCTCAGTTGCACCGGGTGCACGACGTCTTCCACGTATCCCAGCTGAGGAGATACGTGCACGACCCGACGCACATCATTGACCATGGGGAGCTTGACGTTGACGATGGGGCGACTTTTGCGGAGGTCCCAGTGGAGATCGAGGATCGACAGGAGCGGGTCCTACGTGGACGGTCGATTCCTCTTGTGCGCATCAGATGGAAGCACGGGAACCTCCAGGAGAGCACTTGGGAGCGGGAGGCTCAGATGCGTGCTCAGTACCCCCATTTGTTTCCCTAGTTTTTGTTGTATCTTTACGGGGACGTAAAGCCCTGAGGTGGGAGTAATGTAAAGACCGTAAAATTCAAGGGAAATTTTTTTCTTAATTTTCTTTGGATTTTTACAAGAGCGCGATTTCAGACGGCACCTGATTCCGAGGCCCGGAGTGCCCGGAATTAATTTCCGAAGTTTGGCTCGGGTACGTTCAGTGAACGGACGAGCGGGAATTCCTAACTTTTGATCCGGTGCTCGGAATTAAAATCCGAGGGCACCGATGAACTCGCAGCGCCGATATTCGCTTAATGAGACCTTTTCGGGAGTTGCGTTTGTTGCGGGTTGAAAGATACGTTTTGGGGTTTTTCAATTAAGTTAAATAAAATTGTGTAAAACAAATTTTATTTTTAACTTATTATAGAAAACCTACCTAAGGGGGTTGGAAGTGGGACCCACACCCACTTAACCTCCCTTGGGAGGATTAAGTGTGGTGGGGCCCACACGAACCCCTAAGACTTTTCTTTTTCTCTCAACGTTCTTAACCCCCATTTAATTGGCCTACGTTACCCTTATTTAATTAAGGAAGTTAAAGCCCTTTTTGAATTTCAAATTTTGAAATTCTTTTGTGTTGTGTTAATAAAATAAGAGGTAGTCTTATTTTTTTTTTTTAGGGTTCTTTTTTTTTGCCTTTGGAGAGCCTTCTCATCTTCAAGCTCTGACGAAGAACGAAGAACGTCTTCATCCTCGACGAAGAACGACAACACTTCGTCAAGGATCATCGACTCAGAGACCTAGTATCTTCGGACCTCTGCTTCCTCTTCGGACCTTCTTCGTCGGCAAACGAAGATCCGCCAACAACGTGTCGCATCGGACGTAAATCTTCGTCAACGGATTTGACGAACGACGACCGCGACGCCTGACTTCCGCGACGCCGTCTTCCGCGGAACGTAGAGGATTTCTTTGAATCTCAAACCCGAGGTAGGGGATGTTTTTATTAATTATTTTATTCCATTCCTGAATCGTGGTTTTTAGCATGACTAAACGTGAGACTTTTTAGTTATGTTATTTGTTAACGCGAGGGGAGTCGGACCGCACGAACACGGCCGAAACCCCCTCCTTCGTTCATGTTGATTCATGCGGGTGGAAGCAAGAGGCGTGGTGCCGTCGCACCACGCGGATGAACATGCTTATGATTTCCGCAATACCGTCGCGCTTCGCCGAGGAGAGACTTCAAGACCGCGACGCCGACACGCCGCGTTGGGAGGATTCTTGGCACGGCGAAAGGGGCGCGGTGCCGTCGCACCGCGCCGGACGACGAACACCGCGGCCGGTTCCGGGCCGCGGTGAGACGAGGAGACCGCGGCCGGTTCCGGGCCGCGGCGGAAGGAAAGACCGGCGGCCGGGCCGCCGGCGTCGGAAGTCAAGGGCGGGACCGGAAATTCCGGTCCCGTTGGTAAAAACCGGCCGGCCAGCAGGCCGGCCGGATGTCATAAAAACCGGGGGTTTAAACCCCCGGCCGGTCCATCAAGACCCCCCTCTTAATGAGGGGGCGGTTCTTTTAAGGAGGGGGGGGGCAAAGCCCCCCCGGTTTTACTCAACCGGCCCCCATTTGCGGGGGCCGTTTTGTCTCAAACGGCGCGGCAAAGCCGCGCCGCCTTCGGAAGGGCGGGGGCTTAGCCCCCCGCGTGAGTCGCGGCCACCGCCGCCAGCGCGGTCCGCCGCCGCCAGCGCGGTCCGCCGCCGCCAGCGCGGCCCGCCGCCACCGCCACGCGGCCCGCCGCCGCCACGTGGCCCGCCGCCGCCGCGCCACGCGGCCGCCGCCGCCACGCGGCCCGCCGCCGCCACGTGGCCCGCCGCCGCCGTCCGCCGCCGCCGGCCGCCGCCGCCGGCCGCCGCGCCACCCAAGGGGGGGGGTCGGGCCGGGTCGTTCCGGACCCGGACCCCCCCGTTTCGGACCAGATTCGGTTTTTGGCTCATAACTTGAGCCTCGGACCTCCGAATGACGAACCGTCTGCGGCAACGCGATCCTTGGATCGAGACGGTCGTTTCGGTATATCGCACTCAAGGTTTCGGTTTACTTTGAGTTCGGCCGGGTTGGTTCGTTCACGAAACCAACCGGGCCTTCGGAGCGGAAACGCTCATATCTTGAGCTACGGACGTCTGATTGACGCGCCGTCAGTCGCGTAGTGTTCCTCTTAGTGAGACGGATCTTTTGGCATACTCCGCCCGAGGTTTGGACGCAGGTGGAGTACGGTCGGGTTGGTTTTGCCTTAAAAACCAACCGGGCCCCGGAGACAAAAATGCCAATAACTCTCAGACCAGGCGTCCGATCGACGCGCCGTCTGTTGCGTTGAGTTCCTGTTGACGATACGGAACTTTTGGATACATCAACTTCGGTCTTCGTGACAGTTGATGTATCAGCCTCTCGGCTCGTGGAGCGGACCCTCCGTACGAGCTTGCTGTGTGCGGGAACCCTAGTGCTGGCTGCGACTGTTCTACTGCTACGACTGCTACTGTGACTGCGACGACGACAGTACAGAGATCCTGTGTGGATTCAACGACGACAGTACAGAGATCCTGTGTGGATTCGACGACGACGACTACAGCACTCAGCGATCCTACGTGGATCAGTGCTACAGGTTCTGTGTGAGCCCGATCCTGTGTGGGTCCTTGCGCTCAGCGGTTCTGTGTGAGCCAGCGCCTACAGGTTCTGTGTGAGCCCGATCCTGTGTGGGTCTTGCGGGGGTTAGTTACCTATCGATCCTTCGTGGGTCCGACGACTTAGGTGGATCAGTGATCATCTTTATCGTCCTTGAAGAAGTGTACCTGTGTGAGCTGAATCCTGTTACTTTCCTTTGTGGAATACGTATACTTTCCTGCGTGGACTGAGTTATACTTGATCTCGGAGGTTGGAGCGTATTTGAATTGATGACTTAGGTATATGTATGGGCATATACCTAAGCAGTGTTGGTTGTTACTTCGTGATTGTACTTTGCTTCGTGGTTTATCCTTTGTGGATTTTGAGAGACCTTCAGGGGTCTCGGGGTCCCTACTGAGTAGCTTATACTCACCCCTGCACGGGCTTCGCCCGCACTACGTTGTGTTGGTTGCAGACGACGGACAGCGTTGACCTTAGCTGAGGTTCGCGGAGCGGGACGGTACCCGGAGGTGGACCACTGGGCGGGACGAGTACGGAGCGGACGGTGGGACCCGTGGAGCAGAGGAGCTATCTGTACCCACCCTTCAGGTGGGATTTCCGGTGGACAGCTCGGAGTAGCGGCCTTTACTTTACAGTTGCTGTTTTTCCCTTTTCGAGTTGTACTTTACTTTCAGTTTGGGTTTGTATTTTGGCCCATTTACTTTCCCGCACTTTCAGTTGTTCTCTGCTTGCTCAGTGATTACCTTCCGCTTGTTTACTCTGTGGTGTGTGTTTTCTTTTCAAAGGCAATGCCTTCCCTTTTTACCGGGATTTACGCCTTGGTGCTAGTCGCCAGCCCCTGGCCTATGGAAGGCGGGCTTGGGGTAGTCACGGCTCGGACCCCGAGGGCGGGTCGTGACAAAATGATCCTCTTTTCACCCCATCTATATTATTTATTCATCAATATTTTTAGTTTTCTACTTATATTCTATAGCCATTTCATGGAAATTAACCTTTTCATAATATTTCTGGAATCATACTACTCACAACATTATTATTACTTGAAATTTAATCAGAACATAGTTTTTTAATCACTTGATTATTTAGGGTATTTATTGAATATTATTCAGAAATAGGACAAATGATGACAATTTTCTTCCCTTCCATTGAGAATTCCATGGAACTATAATATTATGTCAAGATGAGTGTTTTTATTATGTCTGAAACATGATCCAAAATATTTTAGCTACAGTTGGCAGTGAACTAAACCATCACTATATTATACAAGTTATTATCATCAGATAATTATCTTATTGATCCATTGATTTAAAAGAATTAAGTTTTTTTATATTTCCCTAGAATAGATATTTCGAATCTAGTGAGTCACTACACTACTACTGCATTTATAAGTATCAATATGTGAGTGTCCATTTGGGATTGGTACACGAACAAAAACATTATGGTGGTAATTTGATGGGCCTTTTAATACTGAAAACTCCCTGGTCAAGACAATATACTGAATATGTAGGCTAAGAATAATTTTCATCATTAAAAATCATTACATAAAACAATTTCTATTAAATTATTGAAATATCACTATTAAGACAATCATCAAGGAATGTTTTTGTTATTTAGTTACAAAAATCCCAATATATAAGAGATTTGAATTAGAAATAATTATATATTTAATGAATCAAACCCCATTATGTTTATCAGAGGATGAACCAACATCTCCATCACAAACAAGACTCATAATATCCTTGATAATTTTATAAATAGTATTATAATCCTATATTTTATCATAGACTTATAGACCATGCTGACATACGAGGTCCCATGTGATATTATACCTGTGGATGGACAAGGTGTATTAGATTCATTCACATTCATATCCATAAGAGAGGTACAAGATATTCACATGTCATTTTAAACATAAAATATTCTTGATTTTTTTTCACACATACTCAAAGATCATCCTTTATTATGGGATCATTTTATTCTAAGTCCATAGATTTTTCATTTCAATTAATATTTACATCCATTCAGGTATTAGAGTCTATAAGGTCAAAGTATTGTGTATCTATATCCTTTCATAAACATTTGGTTTCAGTTCCATTTTTTGAATAATGAAATATTTACCTACGGTGTGAGGGGCCTCATTGGGAATTATGGTGGAAAGGGGAATGAATGGAAAGTATAAATGATTTTTTTGGAATGATGGATGGTTTGTGAATAGTTATTGATAACCATCTGTAGGGAAGGCTAGACAATAAAACATGAGAATGTGGAACTTTATAGAGTTTGCACATGGTTAGTCAAACCATGAAAATCTCTTTGTGTAACATACTGATCTCACCTCTCTTAAATAGTGGATTAGGCACTGTTTTCGATGTTTGTGGAAAATTGGGTCTGTAAACTGTGCGGCCATTTATAGGTGTAAAAAAAAAAAAAAAAATCCATTACATGATTTTCAACCCTTATTCGATTTCACGCCTCATTTCCATCATTGAACCCTAATGATGAACAAGATAATTCGAGGGATTATATGGGTGATTATCCCTTATCTCTAGGTAATTTTATGTGATGCAGGTTGTAGATTGAAGATCGAGGTTTGTATAACCACTATCGTGTTTCTCTTATTTAGTTTATGGTTTTCATTCCTATCTAAACCTCCAACCAACGCTCTTAAACCCTCTTTTTTGGTTGATATATAGGTTTTTTAAAGTAAAGGGTGATTGAATCGGGATGTAATTATTCGATTAATAGTGTTACCATTAAAATATTCAAGGTATGTGGTTAAGATTTTAGATCTCGTTTATTCATTGGTGATATGTGCATGTTTGATTCTGGTCATGGTCACCGATTATGGTGCTTCTAATTATTATTGTTATCCTTGGTAAAATGGGTGTCTAAATGATAAGTATAAAGCCTAATTAAATCCATGGTATGCATTAATGATGACTTGACCATTTTAGGCCCACCTAGGTGAATGTCAAAAATTTCATATCCTATAAATTTGAAATTTAATATCTAGGTTGTTTTCGTATCATGTATACCCCTTGTGGAGTATAAGAATATGTTTAATGGAAGTCAAAATGGAATTTTGTTATTTTTATTTAGGTTTGTGGATTATGAAATAAGTTTGAAATGGAATGTAATGGTAAATCATATGAAATTTGGAATATATTAAATTGTTAATGGTATGTAATATAGGGAATATATTAAATTGAATCTAATAAGGGGATCGATGATTTGGGGAAATGGGTATACAGAAGTGAATTGTTGATTATGATTATCATTCTAGGATTTAGAATATGGATTGGGATAAATGGGTTAATAAATGTAAATGGAAAGTATTTTAATTCTTAATTGAACAATATTAATTCCCATGATTTTTGTTATTGTTTATAATTTATATATGTATTGGTTTTGTTTGTTTGTGACATGGTTCTATGGTGAATATATTAATTATCATTCGAACATGGCTTGAGGTATGGGATAAGGAAATATTATTTAACACCCCATGGTTTTAAAAATAATTTCAAAATCATAAAATATTCGTTTATTTAGATATTTATAACTAACCTTTAAACAAAATTTTAATGCTTCTATGTTTTGAATCTCAAAAAATGTTTATCTACAATTGTGTTCTGTATGTTATTTGGAGTCTGATGGAACTAACATGTTTTTTTTGGATGAATAGTAAAATAATGTTAATAATAGTAATATGAATAGTAATATAAACCAAATAAATAGTAAATTTTTGTATTATTTTATTTTCATAAGGTATTAACATAATGACATGGTGATTAATTTTTCAATGTGATATAAAAGAAGTTATGGTTTTTAAATTATTAATTTTTTATTAAGTATGTTTTTTTAATATTAAATTAATGATATTTATAAAATTGTTTTAAAAAGATGGAATTCATTTTTTAATTTTTCACATCGAAAAATGTATGGGTGAGTTTTCGGGATTGTTTTAAAATTCATGAATTTTCGATGAATAGTGAAATATAGTAAGATACCGTATATTACAATTATGAGTTAAACATACTATTTCTGATATCATATGTGATGTAATACCATTTGGTTAAATCTAAAATTCTATTATTACTATTTGGGGACACATGAAATAAGACTCTTTATTGTCTTTAAAAAAATATTATAATAATGATTTAAATAATGAAAAATACCCCCTCTCCCCCACCAGAAATACCACCCTTATTTACCTCTCTTGACTTGAGACATTCCAATGACCTATAAAATAATCCACCCAAGGCACTTACCTACATCATATAGCTTCTAGGGTCACCAAAAGGCCAAAACCCAAAGCCTTAAGAAGAATCTCAAGAATAAGAGATCAAGAGGTAAACATCCTCTTTTCTTTTCATTATTTTCTATAATTTTATGTTATTATTTTAATTAACTATTAATTATGTTGGAATATGAAATAACATTTCCCTATTACTTCCCATATTATGTATAAATGAATGGAGTCCCTTCACCTCTAATTAAGATATTTTATGAAATTTTTTGTGACGTCGTTAGGCTACTGAATTTTCATGAGTGATATTTCAATTTTTCATTAAATTTTATTTCCATTATTCTTTTTTTTTCACACCCCCTATTATCCAAGATTCTTGAAAGCCCCAGAATCATGTATATTCTGGATTTTATCATGTTCATGGAAAATTATTCATCATTATTCATCTCCACTTCCACTTATTCACGTAATTAGAAACATTTCCAGGGATGTGTCAAATTAAAGACATCATAGATGATGAGATTTTAATTTTAAAAAATTCATTCAAGGTTGGTCATTAAACCAATTATTATATATCAAACATGTTATGATATATGTATTATTTTTATTCCATGGTTATATAATCATTTGATACATATCTTATTAATTTATGAATCAAAATGTGTTTTTTGTAGTCGAATAATCGCTAAAATGACATAAACAAATATCAATAATGTTTTAAATTATGGTTCATCCAAATTAATGAATTCAAAATAAAAAATTATAGAATTTATGGATTTGGAAATATTTAATTATAATTCCATTCAAATTCTGGATTTTCACTTACAATTTACATAAACAACCATCGTTTACATATCATGGAAATCATGTAAGGAAATCGCATAAAAATAGTGGAAGGAACGAGATACTATAAATTTAAGGTTAAAATAATGTAACGAAATGATAATATATTGTATTATAAATATGTATATGTTTATTTAAGCTATTAATACAACTTTTTTAAACATCATACATGTGGTTTAAATAAATTTTGAAGTAAGACAAACAAGAGCTAATGGAATTCTAAACCCCATTTCCATTATTTGGGTTAACCTATTTCTTCATTGTTCATGGGGTATTAAAATTATTTGATTGATGGACTTTGTTTATATTATGATTAATTATGTTTATTTATAGTTTATATACACATTCCATCTACTCTATTATGACTCATATGAATTATATGATTTTTTATGGGGCATTTCTTTTAAAATCCTATTTTTAAATTACGTTTAACAAAATTTAAGAGAAATGTTTTAATGTTATTACTAATGTAGTATGATTGTGTTATGGTTATTGGGAATTGTTTATGATGAATTTTATTAACTATATCTTCTTCTAATTCATTGATAATTTGTATTTTGGGGGTCTTACATATGGTTACTCCAAGTCTAATGGTGATGGTTACACGAATTGAGATTTAGCCGTGAGGGATACAAATTATAATGTTGCCAAGCGGTTTACAAGATTATGTATGTAATACATCATTATAACATTGTATTTATTTTAATATTATTATGTATTGTGATATTATTGATTAAAACTCATGTTTTAGAAATTAGGATTATATTTATTTGTAACATATACATCTTTGGAAAATGTTTTCATACATTACAAGTATACATAGACTTATTTGATAATTAATTATTTTTATATCCCTTCTTGATCGTTTTGTGCTCATACGAATCTTTTAAATGATTTTAATAGGTTATAAGGGTGTATAACACAAATAAATAATCCAAGTAAAATGTTTGATGTGTCTTCAATGAAATAATGTTTTATTTGAAATGTTTTATATTTTGCAAGAAATGAATATTGTTTGTTTGGTATCCACTCTGTAATAATGTGTAATTTTATGAATGAAATATTTCCCAATTATATAATGATATAAACATGAATATACCCTCAATGTAAAAGGAAGGGATTTAATTACTGAAATCAGTATTATGTTATGTAATAAGGGAAGGTCATTATAGTTGGTATCAGAGGATGATTTAGATAACATTATTGGTTTAAATGATGATAAAAGAATACGATAAATTATCTTTACTATGTGATTAGATTTAAATGTTATAAAATTTAATGATTATAATTTTGTTTTGTCTATAATTTGTTTGTTTAGAATGGTTGTCTGCATAAGAAACACAGAATCAGAAGAGGATATGAAATGATAGAATGACATCCTTCCGAATCTACATCCCATAATCGTAGGGATTGGAACCAAGCAGTTTGTAATAGTAATGGCTCAGCTAACACACGCAAAAAATGTTGGTGGAATTCATGAAATAAAATGACCAGATATACCAGAACAGAACATCAAAATAGTGGACATTTTTATAAGACAACACCCTCCAACTTAAAATGGATTTTCAAACCTAGTAGCGATAGAAGGATGGATTAAATCCCTTGAAAAAATATTATATGTTATGGGTTGTTTAGACAACTAAAAGTAATGTGTTTTCGTCTATTGTTTTGAAGGTGAAGCTGATTAGTTTTGGACAATGATAAGGAATATCTGGGATAGAGAAAATATTTATGCCTTTTAGTGAGATTAATTTATAAGCATTCCTTGAAAAATAATTTTTTAAGGTGGAGCGACTTAGGATGGACAAGAAATTCATTGAATTAAAGAAAATGCATTAAGATTTAGTGGTTGTGTATGAATATAACTTCACATGACAGACAGAGAAAACTTACATGCATATTTTTTTATCAAACAATGAGTATTTTTTACTGTTTTTCAATGATAAAACCAATTAATTTAATTTCTTTATAAAAATAATGATTAATTTCAGTTTTATAATTAAAAGGAGGAAAATTGTGAAAAATGATTAATTCTGGATTTTTGACTAATTTTTACGTCAAGGGTATTTTGGTCATTTCCTGAAAAATATAATTACATATTTTCTTATTCAAAATTTTTTTTATCCTTATTTTATTTCCTTCATTTTCTTCTTCTGGACCAGGAGTTGATTCAGCCATCTAGAGGTTCTAAAAATACATTGACATTGGACATTTTTCTGGGCGGACAGCATGGACACCACAATAGTAACAGAATCACAAATTGGCCTACACACATCCCAATGAGTTTTTTCCACCTGGGATAGAACTAGGACATATTGGAACGATGATACACCAAGGTTTTTGGAGTACTGAAGTCATAAAGGTGGCCATTGAACGATATACTTTTGGAGGAACCTTCCTGGAAGTTTCATCCAGAAACAGTTGCCTTTAATGAAAAACTCATAACTCCATCCTCAGTCCAAATATTCATACATTTTGAGGGTGAATGGAAAAAACATTTGTGAACAATATTGAAGAAGGGGTCCATGCATGAATCGGAAATTTATGGGTCCAAAAACGTGAAAACTTTCGGGGGACGGAAATATGCCTATAAAAGGAGGCCCTCCCCTCCTTCCAAAATCATCAGCTCGACACCCAAAGCCAAGGAGGGATCCCACCAGGGCACGGGCCGCTGCTACTCCTCTCGTCCTCCTTAATTTATTTATTTTCTTTTATTTTCTTTTTAGTTTTATTATTGTTTTATTTTCAATTGTAATTTTAATTCTAGTTTTATTAATCCATGCATTTGTGTTTCTCCATCCATTTTTCTTTATATCTCTCTATCTATTTCTCTATCTTCTTCAACCCAATACACCAAGTAATCTCATACTCTCAGAAGTGAAAGGATAACTCGAGACTTGGATTAGGGGGAGTTCATGATGTTCATGAGATTTCTTTAATTTTTATTCTAAATTTGTGATAGACTTGAGTTGTATTCATCAGCGAGGTGAATGTCCCTGATTGGGTGACAGTCCCCAACGACATGCAACTCAAGCTATTTCAATTCTGAAAAATAATAGTAATTCAAAAATGAGATTTCATGTTTGATTTATCAGAATAGAATCAAACATATAATGGAGAATAATGATTGAATCTCTGGCTGAAACCCAAACCATGTTTTTTATTCATTAACTCATTCTGTTTATAATTGCATGATAGTTTATATTTTTCATATCAAAAACATAAAAAAAATATTGTTATCGCATTCATTTAAATAACAAAATATCAAAAATAGATAGATTAGGTGAATTAGATAAATTATGTGAACCAAATTGAAAGGCTCCTCAAGAGAGAAGACCCTAGTCAGCCACTGTGCTGCACTAGGAAAAAAATATAAATGTTTTTGTCCACGCCCCACAACAGGAATGCACCATTGACTGCCGAGGTACGCTCCAGTTTCTTGTTTCTAAAAATATTGGAAATAATCACCCCAGGGAATGTATTACTAAAGATTGGAAGTGTTTTTGACATGGTATGTTTGGACATATGTCCATATATTGTAATGAAAATGATCCTAAGACTAATGCTGATAATAAAATTGGTAAGAGTTTTAAATGTATTGAGATGGGTCGCTATTCAAATTTATTCCTAAAGAGTGATCTAAATTATGCAAAGAATCTAGACTATAATATGTAAGGTGTAGTTAGATCTTTTTCAACTACGTTAGTAGAATCCTAGCCATCCAATGACAATTTATTAGGTACTTTGTTTGTTTACTCTAATTTTTCTACGGTTTTGTTTGGTATGGGGTCTACACATTCCTTTTTCTCTGATAAATTTTTTGTTACATTGGAAATATCACCTCAAAAAATGATACCATAACTTGTTGTTAAAACACTAGGTTGAAATTTCATTGTAATAAAGAATTATATGAATATTTTTATTATGGTATGTTGAAAGACTTTCCCAAAATCTGGTTTTTTTCCCTTAGTTGAGTTTTATTTTTCTTTTGGAATGGACAAGCTTTATGTTTATCATTCTGAGATTAACTATTGTTCTAAAGAATTTTTTTACAAAGAATTTTTCTTTGTATATAAGAACGAACCCATAAAATTGATAACATAGCATGAAGTTGGAAAACTATTAAAAAATTGAATTGAAATTTATCTTTCTCATATTGTTGAAAACAATAGATCTTTTCAGATTATTGATTCACTGGTGGTAAATAAATACCTTGATGGTTTTTCGAATGACTTAATCAGTGTCATACTGATCAAGAGGTCAAATTCGCAATTGACATCGTTCCTGAGGCTACACCAATTTTAAAACCCCCATATCGTATTATGAAAATAGAACTTATTGTATTGAAATATCGTTCACAAGATTTGTTTGATAATGGATTCATTCATCCTAAAACATCACCATGAGGATCTCATATTTTGTTCATTAAAAAACACTTGGTTCCCTGAGAATTTGCATTGATTATTGGTCTTTGAATAGCAACACTTTTAAAAACATGTACCTAGTTCCTCACAATGATGATTTTTTTATTATATCCATAGATCCTAGTACTTTACCATGATTGATATGAGATGACGACACCATCAGCCAAAGGTGTAGGAGGATGACATCTTAAAAACAGCCTTTCTTTCCAGATATGGGCATTATGAATGTGTTGTTATTCAATTTGGTAAAACTAATTCCTATGTTTTATTATTGAATATTATTTATAACATATTTTATGAGTTATGGGATAATTTTTTCATTTTTTTGATGACATTATAGTATTTTCTAAAAATATAGTGGAGCATGAAAAACATCTAAGGGTGTTTTTGTGAACCATAATGTAGAAAAATCTATATGAATATTCAGTAAGTGTGATTGTTGGTTTCAACATATTTCTATTCAAGGTAAAATTGTAAATATAGTTGGAATAACAGTTGATCCTTCCAAAAAAAGTGGTTGACGAATGTCCAAGACCTACAAATGTAAAAGAACATCATAGTTTTCATGGATTATCAAGATATAACAAAACTTTTGTTAAGAATATTACACATTTTTTAGCCCTATAATAAAGATATCATTATAATAGGTTAAATTTATTTACACATAAGAATTAGATGTCTGTTTTTAGTAATATATGAAGATATTGGTGAATTATCTTGTTTTGGCATTGCCTTTTTAATATGTTGAGTTTGACATCTATATGTATTATTCATTGTTGAGACAAAGAAATTTTTTGATATATAATGGTCATGTAATTTATTATTCTTTAAGAAAACTTAAACCTCATTAGTTAAATTATCCAACACATGATTTGGAATTCGAATATGTGGTTTTGGCTTTGAAAATTTGGAGGCATCATTTATACAGAGCCAAATTTCAAATATATACTAACCATAAAATTCTTATGTTTATATTCACTAATAAATAATTATACATGAGGTAGAAAATATGGATTGAACTAATAAAGGATTATGATTTCACAGAAAATTATTATCCAAAAAAATAATACAATGTGGAAAATTCTATGAGTCGATAACAACATGCATCATTAACCATGTGACGTTTCTAACATGATCCCTTAATAAATGATTTGATTAATTTTGGATTATAAGTGTTTGTTATGGAAATACCCCTTTTTTTTAGTTTTCAATGCAATCATCGTTATCATACACAATTAGGAAACTATAGAAGGAATTCCATAAGCTACAAAAATAGGTAGAATTAGTTAAAATGTGTAAGTTGAAAGAATTTAATATTGATAAAAATTGTGTTTTAATATTTGGAAAATGGTTGTTTGTGCCTTGTGATTCTCAATTAAAGAATTATTGTGCTCTTTGATGCTCATAGTTCTCCATTTTCAGTTCATCCTGGATGAATAAAGATGTACAGAGACATTCAAGAGTATTACTGGTGGGATAAAATGAAAAGGGATATTGCAGAATTTATTTTGAAATGTTTGACATGTCAACATGTTAATGTAGAGTGTTATTTTCTGAAGGTAACACTTAAAAATTTTCCAGTTCCAAAGTGGAAATGATAGAATATATCCATGGACATCATTGTGGGACAACCTAAGACATCATGAGGTAACAATGTGATTTGGGTTATTGTTGATCAGCTGACAAACCATGCACATTTTATTTCTATTCAAGAAACAATGTCTTTGGATCAGCTTTCACGATATTACCTAAAATAGATTTTCAAGATACATTTAAATACACTTTCCATTGAATCTGACTAGGATACCAGGTTCACTTCTATCTTTTGGAAGTGACTATTGAAGTCATTGGTCACAATGATAATTTTCAGAAAATATTTTCATCCTCAATCAGATCAGTAGTCATAATGAACGATTATGATTTGGATGATATGCTTCGATCTTGTTCAACTGACTATCTGGTATGTTGGGATCAATTTATTTTGTGTGTTTAGTTTTCTTATAAAAAAATTTTTTATTATAGTATTTATATAGGAACTGCTGAGAGATTGTATTGGAAGAAGTGTCAGTGTCCAGTGTTTTGGGATAAAGTCAGTGAAAGATTGTTTATGGGGCCTTAATTAGTAGTGTAAGTGGCTTAGAATGTAATGATGATCCAAAATCACATGAGGACAACTCCGAGTTTGCAGAAATGAAATACAAATGTTATAAGGAATGAAATCTCTTTTGAGGTAGGTGGTAATATATTTCTAAAAATAACTCCTTGGAAAACTGTGATCTGTATTGGTAATAAAGGGAAGATAAGTCTGATGTTCAATGGTCCTTCTAATATATTGGTGAAATTTGTGCCAGTTTCATACTGAGTAGCATTTACATGGAGTTTTTCTCAGATACAAAATGTTTTTCTTTTTTCGATGTTGAGGAAGTATGTACTAGATTCATCACATGTCATGATCCCAGAAGCAGTTTTGCAAGAAGAGAAACATTCCTATAAAGATAATTAAGTTCATATTCTTGATCAAAGGGAACATCTATTTCAGAATAAGTTAATCCATCAAGTAATTGTTATGTTTAAAAACCACATGGTTTATGAGGCAACATCGGAAACTGAATATTCTATGAGGGAAAGGTACCCTCATTGGTATAAATATGTAAGTAAAATTGAGTGGAAGAAATTTACAGAAGATGGTGATAATGTAACACCCAAAGGTTTGAAAAATAATTTGAAATTCATAAAACATGGTTTTAAGTAGATATTTATAGCTATCTTTTAAACATAATTTTACTGCTTCTATTTTTTGAATTTCAAAAAATGGTTATCGACAATTGTTTTTAGTAAGTTATTTGGAGTCTGATGGATCAAATTTGTTTTTTGGTGAATAGTTACAGACCATTTGAATATTAATATGAATAGAAATATAACCATAATGAATAGCAAATTGTATTATTTGTTTATTTTCTTAAGTCATTAAGATAATGAATATTGATTAAATTTTCAATGTGATATAAAAGTAGTTATAATTTTTAAATTGTTATTTTTTTAATATTTTTTTTTTATTAAAAAAATTAAATTATGATATATAGAAAATAATTTCCAAAAAATGGACTTTATTTTTTAATTCTACAAGTCATAAAATGGTAAGGATGAATTTTTGAAAAATTTCTAAAATTTATGATATTTTTTATGAATAGTGAAATATTGTAAAATACCGTATATTTAAATTACCAGTTAAATAAACTAATTTTGAAATAATAAGTGGTGTAAGCCCACTTGTTTAAAATTCATATTCCATTATTATTATTTTGGGTTATATGAATTATGACTATTCATAGTCAAGTGAAAAAAATTATAATAAATATTAAAATTATGAAAAATACCCCCTCTCTTCCACTATAAAGACCACAACAATTTCCCTCTTCCTCAAACAACAGTCATACTTTAAGAATTACCTAAATTGTTTCTAACATACAGAATAATACTATTCACCACGTCCTAGAGCACTGGTCTCACCGAAAGGACCAAACTGATTGCCTTAAGAATGATCTCAAGGAGCAGAGATCAAGAGGTAAACATCATGTTCAGTTTCCATTCTTTTCATAATTTTATTTAATTATTAATATTACCATTTAGATTATGGTGGGATATTCCTCTATATATTTCCCTTTATTCCCATATTATTTATGAATGATGACGCCCCTTTTCATCTAATCATAATTTTTTTAAAAATTTTATGTGACACAGTTAGGCAGCGGATTTTTTGTGGGAGATTTCTCAATATTTATTTTATTTTGATTTCCTTTCATATTTTTTTCCATCAAATAATCATAATGAAAGAATCCTGAAAACTCCATAATCATTAATATTTTGTATGTTTTCATTTTCATGTAAAATTAATAATATTTCTTCTTCTCCTCTACCACTGATTCAATGTACTAAAAACATAGTATGTGATGTGTTGAATTACTGACATCACGGACGATGTGATTTCAACTTGCATTAATTTGTTCATGGATGGTTATGAAACCATTTTTATGGCTGAACCAGGAAATGAAAAATGTATTATTTCTTATACTAGGTTATGGAATAATTTTATACACATGTTATTATTTTATGAAACAAAATGATTTCATTACGGTTAAACATTATCTAAAGTGACCTAAAAATGTCAATAATGTTTTAACTTCTGAATCATCCTCATGTAAAAATAAAAAATGATAAATTGTATAATTTATCGTTCTAGGAATATTTAAAAACCATAACATTACAATTTTGTATTTTCACTTCCAATTGACCATAACAACCATCATAAACCAATCATGAAAATCTTTTAAAGAACACACCTAATAACAGTGCAAGGAACAAAATAATAACAATTAAAGGGTAAAATGATGTTATGAATTGATTATATAAGGTATTTTAATGATTTATATATATATATATATATCTGTACGATATTAATAACACTTTTTTAACAATTATACAAGTGGTTTAAAATAATATTTAAGTAATACAATCCCATGGTAAGGGGATTCTTAACCCTATTTCCATTTGTTGGGTTATCCTTCTACTTCATTGTTCATGAGGTATTGGTGTTTTTTAATGAAAATTCATTATATTATGATTAATTATTTTTATGTATAGTTTATATAAATATCAAACCCCCTCTATTAAGTTTAACATGAATTATTTAATATTTTTAATGGGTTATTCTTTTAAATTCTCAATTAAAAACTTGTTTTACAAAATTACAAAGAAATGTTTTTAGGACATTATACATGTTGTATGATTATTTTATGGTATCTTGGGAATTGATTGTGATTAATGGTGGAACCTATATCTCTCTAATGTACTTTATGTTTTTGTAATTTCGAGGTTGGTCGTATGGTTATTCCATGTGTAACTACGATGGTTACACTTATTGTAAGGTAGTCGCGAGGGTTGCAAATTATAAGGTTTCCAAGAGGGTTACATGATTATCTTTGTAATTCCCCAAGATACCATTTTGATTATATAAATATTCATAAGTTTTATGAGAATTTTGTGAAAATGACATGTTTGAAAAAGTAAGTACATATATATGGGTGACAAGTTTGTCTTTTGAAAATATATTATATGTTACAAGTATTCATGGACTAATGTGATATTTATAAATTTTTATATCCCTTAATGAACGTTTTGTGCTCATTCTATGTTTTTTTAATGAATTTCACTATTTATAAATGTGTGTAAGACCATGATTAATTCCATGTTATGTGTTATTATAGTTTTCAATGATGTAATGTTTTATTTGAATTTTTTTTGAAATAAATGAATACTATTGGTATTGTATCCACTATATAATAATGTGTACATTTTTTAATGTATTACATAGAAAATATTTAAATCTCTAAACATGAATACATTATCAATTTAATAGTTATTGATTTATTGAATAAATCATGATTATCTAAGGTAATAAAACCATCTCCTTATATAGGATCTTCCCACAGGATGAGTTGGACTAACGCTCTTACTCACACCTAATTCATGAGTTATGGAAGGGTGTTTAGCTTTATTCCCCTAACTATTTTATTACAAACAAACTATGGATTATAGCTTAAGACATTGTAATGTTGTGATTTTTTATCAAATATAATTTATGGAAATCATTTATCCCCTAATTCATAGTGATTAATTTCATTAGACACATATGTAGTTGATGTATATAACTAACCCAATAAACACGTGGAGATGATGGTTTAATCAATAAATATGTTTAAATAGTGAATATAGTAACAATTATTGATATTAATTGAATTAACATTATTAAATAATGGATTCCATGATGTTATTTGGTTTACCTAGTCATTTATTTCATAATTTAATGAAATATCTGTGTTAAATATGTATTTTGTAGACACTCTTTGTGGTGGACTACTGAGATGTACTCCCACCCAGCTTGGGTCACCATTGGGAAATTGAGAAAAAAAATTGGTTTCATGTGAGAAAAATGTAATGGTCTTCTGAATGTGAAGTGAGTAATATTTGGGATGTGAATGGATGAGGTTATGGACTTAGTGTCAAGACCATATTGGATATTCCATTATTTTTATTTCATTTGGGTTTTGATCATCTAACACTATAGCTTGACCTGGCATATTTACCACTGCTTGTGGTGATTACCATGTTCAGGTAATGGATATTTATCCTTGTTTGTTGTTTTATAATTTTGATTCCATTATTGTAAATGTTTTTCATTGGATAACCCTGATCATGTAGTTATATTCTTCATACATGAATCATAAACCATCAATCATAGGTGACCACCTCTAGAATATGGGGTAGTGCACTTAATTTCATGTGATGACCATGATTAGAGCACCAATTCAGTTGCACCAGTATCTGGGTCGAAAATAATGTTGTATAAGAGAAGGTATATTCTATTAATTATTATTTTGCAAGGGTAGGTAGCTGGTTATAATTGTAGCATTCTTGGAAATGAGCTCACAATTAGGAGTATATTACCCATGTATGAGGGAAAAAACATACCACCCATGGGCGGGAATTGTTGTTCTTGTTATGTGTTGTTATAATTGAAGATATTTCACTATTGGGTGATGCACATGTTGTGTGAGGTTATTATTTTATAATATTTTTATTATGGTTACAATTGCATGGGATTTTTCACTCACACATCATTATAGGAAACTATTAATATAGGAGGTATGCATCACGTCCGGAACACCTGTGATGGATGTTTGTGACATAGAGAGTAGGAAGAATATGATTTCCTTATAATTAATGAACATATTATTTGATGAAACTATAAAATCTGGTAAAAAGGCATGTAAAGTGTTTAATAAAATGTAATGAATATTGATGGATAACAATCTGTACCTAAATTTAAAATTTATTGAAGTAAGTTGTGATATGTGAGTAGTTTTGAAATGATGCAGAATGTAAATCTTGTAACTATGTGTTATTTTAACACATATAAGACATGGCCTTTGTAGGGATGGATGAGGGTATTGTATCACGTTTGATAAGGCCTATCCTTGTAGTTTTTATGCAGTGGTTATTTTATGGATAGTGATAATCCTATATTTACATTTTTTTTAAATAATTATGTTTTGTGTTCTAAAGCTTGTGTTTGGAATTGTAGAGTAATTCTACCACAAATGTGTGATCTGGTTGTAAAATAGAAGGATGTTGACCAAAATTATCCCCTACTAGTGGAGGTATAGGATCCATTGTTTCAAGATAATATGGATGACCAGTTTCATTAGAATGATTCTTTTTTATGAAAAAGATGGAATGAGACATGTGGCGGTTTACACCAAGTATTGTTGAGCTAAAGAGGAAGTTTTAGCTACAGCACCCGCTGACCATTACAGTAGATTGTGGGACAGAGGCAGCAGAGTTATGGATAGAGTCTATCTAGATAATTATTGAACTTCATGATGCACATTCTGAGAGGCATGTCAATACGGTTGCATATATTTTTTGGGTCCATGAATTGTGTGGGTGATATATTATGATTTACACATAGAATTCTAATAGAATTTCATTGATGGGTTTCTAGGAAATGTTTCTAGAACATTACTACCCAAAAACCATGAGGCTGTTGAAGGATGCATAATTTTTTTTGACCTGAGAGGCTACGTTAATGATGAATTATTCAATTAATTTTCAATGACATGTGTCATTTCATATATATAATGTATGGTGATTATGATACTATGTAAAAATGATTCTAGTATGTGATGAGATAATTGATTAAGTTATATAAGATCATACTCCTTCTAAAGGCGTATTCAAGGTTAGGGGAATATACCCTTATCATAGAAGTGAACCCGAAGAGTGATTCATGAGGTGGAGTTATGGTTCCAATTAGGAAGACATGTGGTACAACATACTAGGGCAGTAATTGTCATATTTGAAATTCCAATAGGCAAAATGTATTCAAAATATTAAGGGAGGGCTAGTTCCATAGGGTGTGGATCAGGAATTCTGTTAATAGTGCTACATGTAGTATAAAATGATGTTCCACTGTCCCCAAACACAATATGAGTGTAGGTGTTGTGGATGTATGGGACATATACAATGGTTCTTGAAGAGCCATCGGTAGTGGGGCCTAGATGGGTGTCAATGAAAAATACTGAGTGCAGTCATTTGATTCATCACCCATTATCAATAATGTATTTAGATATCCATGGTGGGTCAGGTAGGTGTGGTTAATGTGGAACTCCTAGGGTGAGAGCATCCATAATAGCATAGTAGTGTAGTGTAGAGTACTCATGAAGCATCCCAGGGAAATGAGTAAGGTCATGTCCACACAGTTTAGTCTACACATGGAGGTGGAAAGGCTGGACATTCTAGAATTCATTGTAAAATTTTTATAGATTACAAACTCCCAAAATTTTTATTTGACATTTGTTCTACACACACTATTACCTCTTCATAAATCATTGTTTTATATGGCCTATCTGTGGAATTAGTGTGTTTAGTTTGGTCGATTGATACTTCGATAGGGGTGTGAGTTTTGGGTATGGAACAATTTAATGTATGTTCTTTGGTGAAGGGATGATATTATACTCTATTGAACATGTTTTACCTTGAAATGTCATTGTTTATAAGGGTGTGAATGAAGAAGAAGGATTCCATGTTAAATGTTTTATGAGTTTTCAAAAAAATCATGTTTTATATAATTTTTTTTATTGTGCATGAAATGATTATAATTTGTATAGTATCTGATCTTTTATAATGATTTCATTCATTAATGTATTTTGTACCAATTCCATAAATATCTAAAATTGAAAATATTTTAAATGTAAAAGGATGTGTGTTCATGAATATATCAAGATTATATAAGGTAATAATGTCAAGTCCTTATGTAATATCCTCCCACAGGATGAGTTGGACTAACAATCTTATTCACACTTAATGGATGATTTAGAGAGGAGGGTTTAGCTTTATTCCCAAAACTATTGAGTTACACACAATCTAAGGATTATAGGTGGAGAAGTGGTGATGTTTTGATGTATTATCACAACTGATATAGGGTCTTCATTTATCCCATAAATCACAGTGTTTCATTTCTTTAGATCCATTTGTAGTTGTTGTATATACCTAACCCAGTGAACATGTGAAGATGATGTATTAATCAATAAATAAGTTTAAATAGTAAATATAGTTATAACTATTGAAATTAATTGAATTAACATTATTAAATAATGGATACAATGTTGTTATTTGGTTTACATTTTAATTTATTTAATAATTCCTTGAAATATTTGTACATACTAAATATTTTGTAGACACTGTTGGTAGTGGACTACTTAGTTGTACTCACACCTAGCTCGGCTCGCTATTATGAAATAGAGAAAAATTCAGGGTGGCATGTGAGAAATATGGTAAAGATATTTTGTATATGAAGAATGTCAGATTTGGGATGTGAATGGATGAGGTTCGGGTCTTAGAGTAATGTCCATTTCAGAGATTTCATTATCATTATTTCATTTGGTTTTTTATCAGTTGAAACTATAGAATGACCTGGAATATTTAACATTGGTTGTGGTTATTACCCAGTTCGGTTAATGGTTATTTATCCTTGTTCATGGTTTTTTTATTTATTTTCACTACTGTAAAAGTTTTTATATGGTTTACTTTGATCAAGTAGTAAAACTCTCCATGCATGAAACATATATCATCACTCATAGGCGAAAACATCTTGTGTATGGGGTGTCACACTTGTGATCTTGTGATGACCCTGATTAGAGCACTTTTTCACTATCACCTATGTCCGGGATGAAAATAAAGTGGTACTAGATATAGTATTTTCCAGGAATTATTTGGTAATGGTATATAGGCAGTGATAATGGTATTAGTCTTCGAAATGAGCTCTAAATTAGAATTATATGACCCATGTATGAGGGATAAACTGTGACACCAATGGGTGGGAATTGTTGTTCCTGTTTTGTGTTGTTATAATTGATGATACTTCACCGTTGGGTGCTGCACAAGTTGTGTGAGGTGATTATTTTATAATATTTTTCCCATGGTTCCAATGGAATGGGATTATGCATTCACACATCATTATAGGAACAAAGGAATATATAATGAATGCATAATTTTAGGAACACATGAGATGGATGTGTGGGATATAGGGAGTAGGATGAATACGATTCCATGAAAATTAATGAAAATTTTATCAGATGAAACTAAAAAATCTGGTAAAAAGTCATTGAAAATGTTAAATTACATTTAAGAAATATTTAGGGATAAATATTGATAACTAAATTAAAATTTTATTGAATTATGTTGTGAAATGTGATTCATTTTGAAATGATGTAGAATGTAAGGTTTCTAACTATGTAAGTTTCTTACAAATGTATGGAATGTCCTTAGTAGGTTTGGGTGAGGTTAGTTTATCAGTTTTGATAATTATTATCCTAGTATTTTATATGTGGTAGTTTTTTATGGATAGGGATGGTCCTTTATTTACATTTCTTAAAAAAATGGTTTTTGTTCTAATGCTTGTGTTGGGAATTGTAGAGTAATTCCACCACAAATGTGTGTTCTTGTTGTAGAACAGGTGGATGTTGCCCAAAATTATCCCCTACCAGGGGAGAAAGAGGATCCATTGTTTCAATATAATAGTGATTACTAGTGTCATCGGAATTATTTTTTTAAACAAATGATGGAATGAGATAAAGAGCAGGTTACACCAACTATGATAGATCTTATGAGGGAGATTCAACTACATCACCCTCCAACCATTACTGCAAAGTGTGGGACAATGGTAGTAGTGTTCTGGATAGAGTCTATAGAGATAATAATTGAAAATCATGATACTCATTCCGAGAAGCAAGTCAATATGATTTCATAATTTTTGTGAGGCCACGGAATGTATGGCTGAGATATTATGTGTTACAAATAGATTTATAATGTAATTACATGGAAGGGTTTCTAGAAAAATTTTACAAAACCTTGCTACCCAAAAACTGTGAGGGAGTAGAAGGATGCATAATTTTTGTGTTTGACCTCAAGGGCTATGTAATTGATGAAATATGAAAGTAATTTTCACAGACATTTTTCATTTACACTATATATTGTATGGTGGTTAGCATACTATGGAAAAATGATTCTAGTATGGTATTAGACAAGAGATTAGGTTATATGTCATCATATTCCATCTAAAGGCATATTCAAAGGTAGGGGACTATACACTTGTCATTTAAGGGAACCAGAAGAGAGATTAATGAGGTGGAATGATGGTTCCAATTAAGAAGGCATGTGGTACCACTTACGAGGTTTGTAATAGTAATTTTTGAATTTCCAATTTGGAAAATGTGTGCATAATAGTAAAAAGGGTTGATTGTTTCATAGGGTGTGGATCAGATATTCTATTAGCAGTGTTACATGTAGTAAAAATGAAGGGCCAGTGTCCCCAACAATAGGTTGAGTATAGGTACTTTAGAATGATTGGACATATACAGAGGTTCTTAAAGAGCCAAAAGCAGTTGGGCATAGATTGGTTTCAATGAAAAATACTGAGTGCAGGCGTTTGATTTAACCCACATTATGAAGGATGTAGTTGGATATCCACTAGTGGTTCTAGTAGGGATGGTGAATATGGAACTCTTAGGGTGATTTTGTCAATAATAGCATGGCATTGTTATGTATTGTACTCAAGAAGGATCCCATCGTAAAAGTTTAGGTCATGTCCATGTAGTTCAGTCTACACTTGGAGGTTGTATGGCTGGAAATTCTACCATTCATCATAAATTTTTAATAGATTAAAAACCCACTAAATTTATAATTGATTAAAGTTTTACAATCCGTATTATCTCTTCATAGATCATAGTTTTTTTGGGTATATCTATGAAATGAGTGTGTTTAGTGTGGTCGATTGATAGTCCGATAGGGGTGTGAGTTGTTGATATCAAACAATTTATGGTCTGTTCAATAGATCATGGTGGATATTGCGTTCTATTAAACTTGTTTTCCCTTGAAATTTCATGTTTTGACCTGAATTTGGGAATATACTAGATACTATTTAATCAAGACCACATATATTATTATCGACTTCGTTTAACATTCACATCTCTCTATGGATATAATAATGTCTTTTGTAGTGAGAGGGATGATCACGTGATCCGTGCCCTGTCAAATTTCAATAAGTTAGGGGAAATAATATTATATGTAGCATGCCTTAATTGTGAATAAAGAGTAGAGGAACATAATGTTTTTTTCACTTTTGGTGGATCGGTATCAGGATGCGTTTCGTGATGATTTTTCCTGATTTCTTCTTGATATGGATGTTTAGTTTACGATCAAATTTCTACCAGGGATAGAGCCAATTTTCATTCTTTTATATCGATCGACATCATAATAGGTTCATGAAAATAAATATAAGCTATAGGGTTTAGATTTTAATAGGTATATTCAGCCTAATATGTCGCCTTGGGGATCACATGTGCGGTATTATAAGAATTATTCTTGGTCCTTGAGGTTATATTTTGAATAAAATTAATAGAATTACATAATTATTAAGAACTAATAACAACATCGAATATTCGATGACCTATTTGAAGAATGAAAGATTGACTCATTTGTCTTCAAAATCTATTTATGACCAGGATTACCATAGTTGTGGTTGACATCTTCTAACATACCATTGTTAAATTTTCAAAGCATGTATAGGTTTAAAAGTTTTTGGTGATGTCATTATGGTTTACTGATGCACCATCTAGGATCATTGTCAGGATGAATTAGATAATTCACCCATAACTTGTCCATTTCATTGTTTTCTTTATTGATGACATCTGGGTGTACTCAAAGAACTCTTGATGACCATTCCAAACATTAGGACATCATCCTGGTCACACTAATACATAATAGGATTTAGGAACATCTATCAAATTTTCATCTTTGGATGGATAAAATTCACTTCCTATGTCACATGGTTTTTGTGTCTTTAGAGTCAGTGGATCCCGAGAAGGTGCAGACTGTGGTGTATTGTGAGTAGCCAAAAAAATATTCCAATATTTAGATTTATCTAGGTTTTACCTGTTATAATCAATGATTCATTAGGTGTTTCTCTCATTTTGACATGCCACCCTCAGGAATAACCTAGTAGTGGGTATGTTTTGAGTCGTTGGAAGCACACTTGAATTATTTTAATGAGAAAATGGAAAATATGACTAGAGCACCGATTAAGATCATACGAAGCCATGAAATTGGTATACATTATTTTGTGATGCGTCCAATGTTGTACATGGGGATATGTTGAAGCAGGATGATCATTTTCTAGCTCATGGTTCATGGATGTTGACTAAAATTGAAATAAATTACCATACTAATGATCTAGGGAAATATTTTGTGATTTATGATGTAAAATGTTGGAATAATTACTTTTTTTTGGAATTTTACATTAATTGTTTAATGATCCTAAAAATTTATGTACTTCTTTATTCAGCTGGATTTGAATCATCAGCAGCGAAGCTGGGTTGACCCCTTGAAATACATAAATTAGGAGTTATTTTATACACTATGGAAATGGAATAGTATTGCGGATGTTATTACCCAAAAGATATAGAATTATATCATTTAGGAATCAAAATCTGAATAATGAATGATGGCCTTGTTTGCTGAAATGAATTTGGAAGTACATAATGGGAAGTAGTAGTTCACTCTTTCATCAATAGTCATTGAGTCTACACTTTTTATCCATGTAATGGATATTCAATTAGTGGATCTATAGAGTTTGGATATAATTAAATGTTACAATGTTGGGAAGTATCCTTATAGTTAGTTTTTTGGTGAATATGGAGTCATTTATGTTTAGGGATGGGTTGTGGTGATGATAGGTTTGCGAGAAGAGTTGATATGTGAGTTTCATATATCAAAGTGAATTATATGACCTGATTTGACTAAAATGTATTACAATTTATATTGGCCATATTGGTTGATGGGAATGAGGGAAGAATCCATAGATTTTATGGTGTGATTCTTTACATGTAATGAGGTAAAAGCCGAGCATCGGTTCCCTGGTGTATTATTATATTAATTTTTCATTTTGGAATGGAAGTGGAATGATTTAATGATGGGATATATAGTGGGATTTCAATGAAACCCTAGATGAACAACAAAATTTGGGTGATATTTAATCGGATAGCCAAAGTGGCTCATTTATTCCCAATATAGGAGACTTACATAGTTGATCAGTTGGGTGAGTGATATGTTAAAGAGAAAGTGATGTTTCTTTTTGGTTTGAGTACCATAGTTTCAGAATGTGCTTCTACATTCACATCATGCTTATAAAAAGGATTATTGAAGTCTCATGATATGTAGGTGTGGTTGATCACCCCATTATCTATCAAACAAGCTATTTAAAAAGTGGTCATGATTAGTTTTTAACAAATTATGAACATTATATGTTTTGACTTTCATGATTAAAATCAATTTTAACATTGGATTATACAAATTATGATAGGATAAATTTTTGGTATTTTCTAAAATGTTTTAATTTTTGATTTATACTAAAAAATACCACATTGTCATTAAAAACCAAATTTTCATTTAAATAATTATTTTAATCAAATAGATAATGAAATCCCAATAAAAATATAATACATATATTAATCCAATTTAGGCCATTGAAATATGTTTTATAATAGAATTATATATAAAAATGTAATGAGCTTTTGAATTTCTCTTTTACCCTCCCTCTAGCGACATCTAAATAATTAAAAATAAACATTATTTTACAGCTAGTGTGAATTTAGTTTAAAAAATGAAAAAAAATTGTTCTAATCAGTATGAAAATGTGTTCTAATAATATCTTCATATTATATGTAGAATACTGTATTTTGATTTTTTTTTTTACTAATTTTAATGGTAAATAAGTCAATTAATGGTAAAAATAATATTGTAATAATATATAAATACCATGACACTTGTCATAATATCATTGGAAACGTTATTTTCTACAAAACATATGCCTTAATTACAAAATTTGTTAATTTTTAATACACTTTTGATAGATTACGACATTTCTTATTTTCTATTTAAATAAGCGGTAAAAATGTCATATTCAAATTTTTAAAAATAAACCTTTTTTAATATAGTGATACACGAAAGATAAATAAGACTAAAATTATTAATTTGATATATACAAAATTTTTTATCATGATAGTTAATTTAAATTTTTTAGAAAAGAAATAACTTCCTTAAATGCTTGTATAACCACGATGAAGTAATTATTTAATTATTTGAGATATCAAATAAATTATATTTTAAATCATAATATAAATATAATTTTACATAATGAATGACATACACTATGTAATCTTCAAAACTCGGTTTAGAAAGTAACGATTAGTAAAATTAACCATTTGAAGCACTTTTTGGGCTACTCTATGTATACAATGTCAAACATTAGATTTCGTACTTAGAAAAATAGGTTAATCATATGGAAAATGGATTGAGAAGAATATTACACAAATTTAGATATCATATAAATGATTCTCCGTGATAAAATAATTGTGATTAGTGTTTCACACATTATACGTGTTGTGTTGCTCAATGGTTAGAATAAACAAGGTTAAACATGAAATGGTTATACTTTAGATAATGTATAGGCTACATAAATATAGTTATATGATAGATATATTAAAGAATAATATGATGATGAGTATTTAATGGATTAAGAGTGAAATGTAATGAATAATGTTATTTTATATTTGTATTCATGAATTAATATATATGGTTCTATGTTTAATGGATTAATGAGATATATTAGTATTGTACTATACTAGTTCATCATCATGTTTTTAATATAATGAATTATTTCATGAAGGTTTTATGAGGTTATAATGGTATTTGATAATAAGAGATACATTACATTGTTTTTGTAATATGATGTCATCAATGATTTTGGAAATTTAGAGACCTCCTTAGAATGTATATAAGGTGAGATGTTTTTTTAAGTATTAATTTTAAAATTGAGTACATTTTACATTGGATATTATTATTTGAGGTTAATGTATGGGTATTGGATACATTAGAATAAACTTATTTGTTTCATTAATCATTTATAGTAAGATGGAAATTCATGTGGTCCAGATGATTTATCAAATGTTCATCACATGTGAAATATTAATTTCAAAATTTCATTTGAAGGAGTAAGGGGTGGAATATAATTATATTGGAACACAACCATAGGATGATATTATTCTTATAACATAGAAATAAATCCATTAAGTGATTATCAGAATAGTAAAAAAAATATTAGTCTATATGGAAAGGATATTAAAACAAACAATTCAATCCATGTACTTTTTCTGATGAATCAAATTTTCCCTTTCATCATCATTGAGTACTAAATTTTGTAATTGTTATCCTTTTCCTTACTATGTTATATATCATTATCCATTAGAACCTGATGGTTATATTTACCTTCCACATACATGTTTTCCTATATGCAACACTTGTATGCATTATCATCAGTGACCATTTCACTTCCCGTTCTATGTTTATAAATACAGTTTTTATTACTCACTTTTATGATATGGGATTCCAATAAAGGATAAGATTATTTTTATGGAATCAAATCAAGTAATTATATTTTTCATACAATCTTATAAAGTCAATGCATTCCTCAACCCTAGTAAAAAATCCGAAAAAGGACTTAATTTTTTTAACTGATGGTATTTTAATTCATTATAGATTTATGTCTTTAAGAACAAAAATTGTCCATTTATCATTCACTTATTTTTGATTTATTGTACTAACAAACTCCTAAAAATATTTACATTATCCCTCTATTTTTGTACCTCTACATTCTAAAAAATTTATCCTACCCAAAATACTAATTTTGTGGTGATCCTCAGCTTTCCCATTCATAATTATGAAATAATTGTTTTATTAACTATATTGATTATGTGGGTTCATAAAATAATTTTGTCCAAATATATATCTATTAAATACAAAATTAAAGATAAAATTTTTTGACACAATTGTATTATGTTGGGGAGAATATAACACCCCAAAATTCCATGATTTTTTTCTTTTTAAATAAAATAATATCTTTTGATTCATGAAACACTGAGTTAGAGTGCACGCTATTCTATCAAAAAATCTATTAATGAATTCATTATGAATATTATTAAACAAATTATATAAATTTATAAAATTTATTTTTCAAAATAATCATTATTGTTTAATTCAGATTATCAAAATATTCATTGGTTGTAGTTTTTTTGATATTTTTCTAAAAAGATTCAATTTTTATGAAAATTGACAAATACCACATTGTTTTTAAAAAGTAATATTTTTATTTAAATAGTTATTTTATAATAAACTGATACTAAAGTTGAAATATATAAATAATACCTATACTATTTCTATTTAGGTTATTTTAATCTTTTTTATAATTGAATAACATATAAAAATATATTGAACTTTTGAGCGTCTCTTTTACCCTTCTACCAGCCACATATATGGGATTTGAATTAAATGTAATTTTACTGCTTCTGTGAATATATTTTTAAAAAATAGAAATACATGTTAATAATTACTATTCAAACAATTGTTTATTTGTATCAAATAATTTTTTAAAAAATAGTAACTTTTCAATTTTATTTACCTGAATTAGAGGTAAATATGTAATTAAAGATAAATAATATTATAATAATATAAAATTACTCTAAAACATGTCCTAATTTCACTTGATTAGTGATTATAGAGAGAAATAATCCTTATTTATAAAATATTATACTTTTTGAGCCACATGTTCAAGATTCAGTCTTTTAATATATTTCATTTAAAGAGGTGTTAAAATTGTAACATTGAAATTTTAATAACAAGATAGTTTTTAATATATGGTTAAAAATAAGACAAATTCGACTATAATTATTAATTTTAATGATTATAAATTTATATTCATCATTAAAATGTGATTTTAATTTTTAAAGAGTAAATTATTTTATTTAATGGATTTATAATAATTATTTAGTAATTGTTTAATTATCTAATATATAAACAAAATGATATAAAAATTATTAAAATAAATATAATTAACATAATTAGTGACATACACTAATTTCATAGATAAATTAGGCATGTTAGTGACACAATTATTATATTGGTTTGATGTTATCATATTGTTATTCTATTTTAAACAATAAAAATATACATTAGTATAAAAAATGAAATAAATTATGCTTTAAAATAAATAATATTTTATTAAATTATATACAACTCAGAAAAATATCTATGTTATAAAAATTACTAGGATAATTTAAAATATGTAATAAAGGATTCAATTGGGGTTATTTTTTCATTTTATTGTAACTATGTTAACCCTATAGTTTAAAAAAGACATGTTATCATAGTAAAATTAAAATTATTTTAAAAATGATAAATCCAAAATATATAGTTACCAATGTGTCAAAAATATGTATAATATTAATTGGTTGAGATGATTTAGATTCATAATTACAATAGAGTCAAAATAACTCACCTTGTAGCAATTTTAAATATAAAATATATTTATAAAAAATGACTAGTTATGGAGTTTCTTAATTTTTCCTTCCCCTCTATTTTAAATGGGATCATCTCCTTCAATTTTATTAACACATATGGATCCCATTATGTTGGAGAGAACTGGAAAATTTAAGCACAAATCATACAAAATTTCATTAAAGTGGAATTACATTGGTTAAAAAGGATAACTATGGTGCACTTTTGTGCAAATCAATAAGAGACACTTGAAAAATAAGTAATTGCTTTAAAAACTCATTTGAAGATATTTTTCAGTTTACATCGTTTTCCTAGATTATTTTAATACCAAAGTAATAGCTATAAAAAATAATATATTATGTGATTTTTTATTGTTTATGGGATAACCATTTTCCTCATTTTACCCATCCTAGTAAAAAGATCTCCAAGCGTACATACACATGGATGACCATCTCTACATAGTGGTGTAAATTGTTCTTCATCTATAATTTAATTCAATTTCTGTAATGATTACTATAATGGTCATAAATAATTAATATTACATGATAATTATTCTATATAATTAATAAACCTTCAAATTACATACCATTTAACAATTTATTGATTGATATTGTTTCTCATCCGTATGTATGACCTACTGTCTCCACAATGCTATGAGATTCATAATATAATACAACCATAATATAATGATTAGAAATGTATGTACAGAACAAAGATGAAATATATTATATTAAATTTATCTTGGAATAATATATATATATATATATATATATATATAGTTATATATGTCCCTTACTTTCTTCCATTCAATATGATAATAAAATAGTTTCATTGTTCAGCATATGTATTGTCGACCGTCTCTAGGAACAATCTATCCTCTTTCTTTTATATATCAATTAAATATATTTATATAATGAATATATATTATATATAAAAATATTTTAAAATTATGTATGTATTTAATTCATGATATGTGTAATAATATGAAGAATAAAAATTTGAAACATGTATGAAAAACAAAGAGATTATTTCAAAATATGTTTCTTTAACAATGATATTATTAATAAATGGGTAATATAAACTCAGAAATAAATCATATATGAAATCCTAAATATTATTATTATTCTATTAGAAGTTAAAATTTTGATTAATACAACAATACTATAGTTTCAAATGTTTATATTGATTATAAGACCTAGAGTAATAGAAATCTAAACTAAATTTACATTTATAGAGTTAAACATCTATGTAATTGGTTATATTCTTCCATTAACATGTTTGAATGGAATCAAATTATTTTATACTAAATATCCAATTATATTTAATTTATTTATATTTTGGAAACATAATTTTGAAATTTATTTATCCAAAATAAAATGATATGAAAATTTTATGGGAATTTTTTCTCGCTTTTAATATTCGCAAGATTCAAGCCATGATCAACACTTATTTCCACTTGTTGGTGTATTTACTACCACTATAATATTCTATATCATTAATATATGTATCATAATTTTATATAATGAGAAATTTTATGATATTTTATTTTTATTTAAATTTTCAAATTAGTATGTTATCCAATTAATGATTAAATAATTAATTCATTCTCCATGACATTATTTATATTATTTAACATTACATTTTATATATATATATAAATGAATTATAATGAAATATTTTCTTTATTTATATGTATAATAAATTTTTTAAAAATATTATTGTTTTTAAGGTTTTATAAAATTGACTCATTAACTAAAACATCATTTTATATGGTTTAATGATTTATTCTTCTAAATAATTTCCATTAATGACCATTTTTTTAAAACAAATTATGTATTTATTTATATGGATTATAATGTTTTCAAATATTAATTATTTTCATAATTTTAAAACTATTATGGTAAACATTGCCTCAAAAATATATTTTTAAATGACATCTTTTTTAAATTGTGAAAATTTAATATTTATTCAATGTTAAAAAGAGATATTTTTCTAAGAGGGTCCTAATGAATTTATTATAATATTTTCATCTATGTCAACATAATTTTTCTTTATTTCAATATTAATTGGGGTTTATTTTTGATGTCAAAATATATCATTTTTTTCTGAAGGGTTTATGATATGTTTGAATGCGATAAGGTTGAATTGATACCATTCATGAGTTATTGTAAATGTATTATCATTTTGTGTGATAGTTTTAATGTACATGTTTATGATAGTTATGATTTAGTCCATTATTTAGATTAATGAATTTGAATAAGTACGTTATGGGTTAGGGACCACATATTGAAATCCCAACAAGTTGGGGATCGGTTAATGAATTCCTTATGGGTTTGGGATAGGTTAATGAATGTCGTTCAAGTTGGGGACCATTTAAATAAATTACCGTGATGCATCTGTAGTTATCATGAGACAAACTATTCTATGTTTTGAATAAATTCATACATGCATATGTATTTTTTTGGTACGAGGAATTTACAACATGGTTATGATGTACAAAATTATACATTATCTTGTTATTTTATTATTTGTTGATATTACATGTGTTTCTTCAACTCGTAGAATATCCATAAGAATGTTTATAGAGAAATTTTGTATTTATTCTTACCAAATTATACTCAATATTTTTTTAAAAGGATTTTGATTCACATTTATACATTTCCATGAAAGATAAGGATTATTTATGAAAGATCATGTGGTATTGTCCACCCTTACTAATCATCTAATTTCCCCCCATTCTTATGTTTTATTTTCCAAATTTACCAAAAAGTGTTTCATGACTTAAATGAAGGGTTAATATAGGAAAATAATTAAATTCTCAAATCATAATCTTGGTTTCAATTTATGATTTTAATTTTAATTATATGCTCATATATATAATCTATATTCATAGACTACTAATCTGATAAGTAATCTAGGATTTCATTCCTTATAATTAGGCCAATATATTAAAACAATATAATCAATATTGACTTATGGGTGATGAAGTAACAGGTTATAAGTTATAGAGTCAGAATTGTTAGTATTGAGTTTAATGAAAGAGATGTTATAAATAGTTCAATGGATTAAACACACATTTCAACAAGACATATTATGTAGAAGTCGTATAAATATATGTGTTGTAAACTACTCAAATTCATGGTGGTGTATGGTGTGTTCGTTCAGGTGTAATTTATGTTAGGTCACCATTGAAATCAAGATCAGGGCATTGTGTAACATAGGTACGAGGGGCCATTTGAGGTTTTAGAGAGGATTAGACCTTTTTCATACCGATTTCCTCTTCCATAGTGTTGCAATTGGATTCATGATATTTCTCGTTCATCAAAACACAAAAAATAACATTGTGATCCTACTAGTGTAATAAAAGTTGGTTATTTAGAGTAGGATGATGATGTTTCTTTTGATGAAAATCCTATTCATATTATGGTTCATAATGAGAAGTTATTGTGGGTGAAGATTATTAGTTTGGTTCATGTTCTATAAAAGCTATTGAATGTTCTATAGAAATCATGGGAGAGAGAGTCACATATGCTGTCCTAGTGGCCCAATATCATTACATATGTAACTCAGTGACCCGTGAGAGTGCATCTTGAGAATGATCCATTATAAGGTGGGGAGGTTGTATGATCCCAGACTAGTGGAGGTATTCTTGTGCTTAATGATTTAGATTTTATCTCTTGTTTTTGTTATTAATCAAATATTTCATATGAGTCTAAGTGGACTGGTGGGTGTTCTGGGAGGTCATGGAATCAAGGGGATGTGGAGAGGACAATCTTGGGCATGTATTAGAGTTTTCGAATGGTCAGTGATAACCTTGATAAGGAATGTCCTAAAATTATCTCTTATGGTTGTGTAATTTGGCACACATGGCAAACGGATTGTCAAATCATGATATGCCCTTCAATTAATCATGTGACATCACCTCCATTAGGATATTTCTTGTGCATTGTTTTCACATTGTTTGGAAAACTGTGCGGGTAAACTATGCATCCATGTAAATATAGAAAAAAATTCCATAAAATACATTATTGGATTTTAAACTCATAAAAACATTTCACCCCTAATTTCTTCCTTTGAAACCTTGTGATGAAGAAGAGATTCTAATGTCTCTCAAGGGTGATTCTCATTTATCCTATGGTTTTTGGAGTACTGTAGATTGCAGATCAATGATTCTGGTATGTTTAATCCCTATCATGTTTCAATTATATGTTTAAGATTTGAATTAATATGTCATCTCCAACCAAAACACTAAAACCCTTTTTTCATGTGAGATTTAATTTTAGCATTTAAAGTGTGGTTGAATCAGGATATAAATACTCGATTATGAGTGTGACTATCAATAGATTTAAGGTCGGTGGTCTACTTGTCATATACCATTGTTTCGTTGTAGATTTGTATATGTTTCATTTTGTTCATGGACACCTATTCTAGTTATTATGATTATTTTGGTGTGGGTTAGTATAATGGGAATCTAAATGATATTTATAAACCTTCATGGTTATAACAGGATTCATCAAAGATGTTTTGACTGATTTGGGGCCACCCATGTGTGGGCTATTAATTTATAGGCCTATAACATTCAATGTAAATCATAGATTGTTGTTCGTTTATCTATAGTCCTTACCAAGTCTTCTGATATATTTAATTAAATTAAAAATAATATTTCATAGATTCTTAATCATGTCAGTGCATATGAAATTGAAAAAAAATTAAATTGGTAATGGTATTTGAATTGGGGAATATTTTAAATGGAATATAATAAGTGGATGTATGATTATGTGAAATGGGTTGACATAATGAAATTATTGATTATGCTTATAGAGATAGGTTTTCTAATGAGAATTGTGATAAATGGTAGACGTATTTTAAATGGAATATGAGTTAATGGGATATGAAACAATATTAATTCCCATGATGTTTTTTGTGGATTATAATTGTTATTTGTATTTTTGGTGTTTTGTTGATATATTTGTTTGGTGAATTAATGAATATGAATTTGAATATGGCATGATGTGAATGATAAAGGACTTATTATCCTGCCAATGTTTGAGTTGTATTGATTCTCAAACTCCACCCTCAATGCATGGGGTATGGAAGGGGACGAAGCTCTATTCCCATAATAGTTACTATAACATCCCAGGTAAATGAAGAAGAAGACCTATTTCATATTTATTAATATTTGTGAATTAAATATTAATTTTACATTATAGGGGTTGCTATGTTCGATAGCGTGCCCGATACACAACAGCGGGTTTCTTTGGAATCATACGTTGCAAAATAATAATATAATATTATTATATAAAATTGTAGTTAACTCCTAGCCATTTTATTGTCAGGAAAGAATGAAACTAACTAAAATATGATTATACATTATTGTTAAATGTATTTACATTTATCCAATAAAATGTTAGAGACTTAAAATATGAATGAATCTAATTTTATACATAATTCACATTAAAAGGCAAATTTACCGCCTTTTAATGGATAACCCTCTATAAATATAGTTTTGGTACCTTTAATACATTCAAATTGACCAAATATAATCCTTCTTTAGAATTGGGACATCAAATTTTACATTGTGTAATTTTTTGGTATTTTTTTGATAATGTTCATTATTTAATGAATAGTGAAAAATACTTTATTTTAATTCATAAGTGCCTTTTAATATAATTTATTTATATGGTTAGATTATATTTTTAGTTGGTTTTAATGTGAAATTGAAATATATTTTTACCATTTAATCCAATTTTGGTCATTGTAATTTATTTCACTTTGAAATTTGACAAAAACAATTATCAGTCTTTGGATAGTTATTGTTTCTTAAAAACACGCTATTTGTTTTGATAACAGGAATTAGTTTTAAACATAATTTAATCCACTTCTATGTTATGAATTTTGAAAAATAGATATCATTTTTGAATTCGTAATATCAAATATATCTTAGGCTGAATTTTTTGTATTTTTCTGAAAAACTTCAATTTTGGATGAATAGTGACTCCACTTAGTGGTAGTTAAAAAAACTGAATTTTTCATTAAAATGAAATTTTACCACTTATGTGATTTGAATTTCAAAAATCCGACATACATGGTTGTTATCAATAAGTAATATTTTATTCATTAAGATGAAAATTATATTTGGTGAATAGTAACTTTTGACTTGTATTTACCGCAGTTAAAGTTAAATAGGGAATTTCAAGGATAAAAGATTAATATAATAATTCAAAATTACCTTAACATTTTTTAACCTTATTGTTTGGGTATTTTCCCAGCATGGGCATCCTTGGGTCGATTTTGGGACCCAATGGAGCCACTTATGAAAGATAATGACACTTGAGATTAATTAATTTAATGTAAAGTCATAATTTACAATAACAAAAATCATTTAGTAAATTAATTTTTATATGGTGTTATATAAGCCTTATTTTCTACTATAAATATTTATTTGAAAGATAAAAATATATCCTACATGATAGTATTTTTTATAATTTTTAGACATCGAATATATTAAATTATTTATGACACAATAATGATGAAGTTTTTACCTCATTAATAAATGATTTAAATAAATAAGATTATAATGATTAAAATAATATAAAAAACAAGTCCAATTATGATTTTATAATTTTATTTCGACCATGAGTCATCTTATATTATACTATAATGATGTTTGGACCTTTAGAAATAAAATATCATTATATAATAAAATAATGTTTTCACACTTTCCTAAAGAGCCCCTCCTCTCCCTTATAAAAGGAGACCACTTCTAACCAATTCCTCACACCTATCAAGCCATTTGGCCCATCCACAATCTGCCCAATTAATCTCTATACATCCCTATCTTCCTTTTAGAAGCCTAATATTAAGAAGAAGGCACTTCAAGGAGTCTTATGGTTCAAAACAAAGGGAGTTACCCACATTAAAGGTAAATGTTTCTCATAAATTGTTTTCTTTTATTTTACTTCTCCAACCCCTAAACTATTTTTATTCCTTTATTTTGTAATAACACCAGTATCCTTAATATAAAAGGATGTTTTTATGAGAATAATTCTAACTACACTTACACACACCACCATATAATTGATGAAGAACATAATGTTTCTGTGGAGGGAAAACTAAGGCCTCACAAAACGATGATTGTTCAATTACATCTTACCACCTCTCATGGTGGCCATTATGATGGCACAATATTTATATATTATAGATATTTTTTTTATGATTTTTTATGCTTCTGTACGTCCCATTTATTGCACGCCCTTATGGATTCCATAGTGGGTAAATACGATAATCTCATTTGAGGAAGTGTAGACTACTGCCCCCTCAAAGTGATTTGATCTGTTAATGCCTTATGTGGGATGTATAAAGGATGGATTTAATGATATTATATATTATATTATACATGAATTATAATATACCTATGTATCATTATGTTTTATTTTCATTAAAATACGAAATATAAATGAAAGTAGCGTTCATGCGTACGTATGGCTTACCGTCTCCAGGAACGGTGCATTTCATTTCTTACCTCTAAATGTTATGTACCATTATAAAAACAAGTATATACTAGATATATATGATATATATGATATCCAAATCTTGAATATTATCTTGGATATAATGAACCTTTTACCACATGGACAACATGTAAATATAAGGTGTTCATTTTGACTCAAGGTCCAAATATCGACAAAATGAACGTTATTAATGTAAATGATTGCATAATGTTTATAACATGGTAATAAGGGATATAAAAGGAATAATAAACTTGAAAATGGTTCTTAATCAAGTACAAATTATCTTTAGTTTACAATTCAGGATATTAAAGAACGATCGAGTCAAGTCAGACCCGAGGTAAGGGACTTTGTCTCAATCTCTTTTAATTGAGGAATTTTTAGTTTAATACACGACTTTATTTTATACGGTGTATAAAATACATTGAATTTTAATTTTATTCATATTGAATCTTTGTATACTAAGTGTTTTACTTAATGACAAAAAGGAATGTTTTTTAATGTAAGCGGTGACAATGACCTTTCCGCCGCCGCGAGTATTATTTGATCTTTGGATTCCTTAACAAGTTGGAATGTTTTTAAAAGGAAAAATAAATACCATATACTCTTTTTATGTATTTTGGTATTGAATATGATTTTGACAATGGATTTCTTATTTCAATATCTTGAAATGATATTTCATTATTTCAATGTGGAAATGTTATCTTTATTTTATGCATATGTTATGTGTTATGATCATGTTGTGGTTCTTGGAAATTATTTACATATACAGTTGGTTATATGAAAAACATAGGGAAGGTGAGCCCGATATATCTCTCCAATGCATTGGGTAATGTGACAGAGGTAAACGTGAATGTTTCTCCTAAGAGATTTAGGGAATATACTATGATGGGAATTATAATGTAACTCCCTATGTAGCTGTGATAGCTACAATGTAAGAATGATATGGATTCCATAAGTTACCTTTATGAATTATGATTTTTATGTGTTGTTCATAAATCTTATGTTATTATTAGGTAAGTAATAGAGTTTATGTTTTTTATTTGTAAATGAACAAATGTTTTCTTTTATTGGTTTATAACCTTTACTGAGCTTTTTATGCTCATCCCAAATTTTGAAATGTATTCACATGACTTAAAGATGAATAGTGTCAAGGACGGGATCAAGGAAAAGACATGTCGTCTAAAACCAGGAACTAGACATGACTTTTTTTCAAGAGTTTTTATCTTATGAAAAAAATGGAAACTATATAGATATGTCTACCTTGTAATCTTTTGAGATGTAATATTTATGTCATAATTCTTTAAAACACTAAACATGAAAAGATCCTTAATGTGAATTGTTAATTTAATTCGATATTATGTAATGTTTAAGGCTGGGTCCTTATAGTTGGTATCATAGGTTAGTTTAGATAACATTAGGAGTTAGGGTATTGTTAAATAAATATCCATAAAGTAATTTTTGTTAATATTGATATCATATAGAATTTATAGATTATCATGCTTCTTCGCCTAAGATATTTCAATGTTCAGAATGGTTTTCCGCAGAGTAAACAGGGCAGCTATGTTTGGACGACATTATGAGGAAGACAACATTCCAAATCAGCAACTTGTGATGGTCGGAATTGGAACTGAACTGTTTTTTTTAGCGATGGCACAGTTGACTTAGGCAATAAATGGCGGTGGTATCCATGTACGAGATCATCCAGATCAACCACAAAGTTACATGTCAGTAGTGGAGCATTTCATGAGGCAACATCCCCCATCATTCAGAGGATCATATGACCCTGTGCTAGCTGAAGGGTGGATTAAAGCATTGGAGAAGATTTTTGATGTCATGGGTTGTTCATAACATCAAAAGGTTAGTCTTGCTGTTTACCATTTTGAAGGAGAAGTTGATCAGTGGTGGTCGATGGTGAAAAATATGAGGGATAATGAGGAGATTGATGCTCTCGATTGGGATGAATTCAAAGGTATGTTTCATGAGAAATATTTTCCTAAGTTGGTTCGTCTTAGTATGGAAAAAATACTCTTGGAATTGAGGCAGGAGGATGACTCAGTGGCTGCTTATGAAGAAAAATTCACTCAACTGGCAAGGTATGCTCCAAATTTCATATGAGATCTTGATAGTAAAATCGACCGTTTTTACTCAGGATTAAATCCATAGTATAGAAGGTATTTAGCTTCTCGTGAGTTCAAAAGTTATGAAAATCATGTTCGTTGTGATGAGAAGGTGGAAATGGAGTTTACCGAGGATCAGGTATTCTTTTAAAAACAACAGAATAAGAGGACAAGCTGGCAAGCGAAAGGGAAGAACTCTTCAAAAATTTCTGATGGTAAGAAACTTAAGTTTACATTTTGTAAAAAATGTGGTAAAAAGCATGCTGGGGAATGTCTTTTGAATTCTATTAAGTGCTACTGATGTGTTAAAATGGGACATAAGTCTCGTAATTTCCCTGATAAAGATCAGGATAATGGTAAAAAAAATATGATTTACAGTGAGAAAAATGATTTAAGTGTAATTAAATGGGACATTATGCAAATGAGTATCCAAAAAAGAACTCAAACGAAGGAAAGCAGCCGGACTAAAAGCAGAAAGGGGTGGAGAAATCCTTTGTAACTACTTTAGCAAGTGTTGGGCCATAAAATAAAGTTGTATCAGGTACACTGTTTATTTGTTTAGATTATGCCAATGTGTTGTTTGATTTAGGGTCTACACACTCTTTCATTTCTGAGAAGTTTTCTAGTAAATTGGGAATTCCAACTCAAGATATGAATACATATCTTACGGTAAAAACACCTGGAAGAAATTTTGAGTCAAAAACAAAACATAAGAACATTCATGTCCTTGTGTGAGGAAAGAATCTAACTACAAACCTTATTGTTTTTCCTATAGTAGAGTTTTCTATTATTTTGGGCATGGATTGGATTTCTATTTATCATGATAAGATTGATTGCAGAGATAAAGAGGTTTCTTTTCAGAATGATTTTCAGTTTGTATACATGAATGAACCCTTCATGTTGATAAAATATCAGGAAGCTAATAAACTAGTAAAAGATGGAAATCAATGTTTCCTTGCAGATATTGTTGAAAACAATGAAACTATTCTGATTAATGATGTGTCAGTGGTAAACAAGTACCTTGATATTTTTCCTGATGATTTTCTGGGTATTATACCTGATCATGATGTTGAACTTACTGTGGACTTAGTTCTTGATGCTAATCCAATTTCAAAACATCCTTATCGAATGGCTCAAATTGAACTTTTAGAGTTAAAGAAGCAATTGCAGGAGTTATTAGATAAAGGTTTCATTCAACCTAGCACGTAACCATGGGGTGATACTATATTGTTTGTTAAAAGAAATATTGTTCAATGAGACTTTGCAATGATTATAGAACATTGAATAACATCACTATTAAGAATAAGTACAATTTTCCTCATATCAATGATTTGTTTGATTAGCTCTAGGGAGCTCAGTATTTTTCGAAGATTGACTTGAGGTCAGGGTACCATCAGTTGAAAGTAAAGGAAGCAGATGTTCCAAAGACCGTGTTTCATACTAGATATGGCCATTATGAATTTGTAGTTATGCCTTTTGGGTTAACCAATGCACCTACTATATTCATGGATCTTATGAAGAGAAATTTCGGTGATTTTATGGATATTTTTATCGTTGTGTTCATTGATGATATTTTGGTTTATTCCCAAAGTAATGAGGAACATGAAAGTCATTTAAGGGTTGTCTCGCAAACCTTAAAAGAAAAATAAAATATTTTTGAAATTCATAATGTGTGAGATTTGGTTACAACAAATATATTTCCATAAACACATTTTTTCAAAAAAATCGCATAATTGTTGATCCTGGTAAAATGGTATTTGTTGAAGAATGGGAAAGACTTCGTAGTTTTCTTGTTTTGGATGGTTATTACAAAAGTTTTGTTCAAAATTTTCACGTTTATATTGTCGAATGACTAAGTTTACTCGAAAAGGTGTTATGTTAATCTGGATAAAATAATGTGATGATTGTTTTCACGAATTAAAAAGAAGATTGGTGAATGCTCCTGTTTTGGCACTTCCTTCCAGAAATGTTGATTTTGTTATCTATAATGATGCATCGTTGAAAGTACATGGTTGTATCCTAATGCAAAATAATCAGGTAATTTCTTATGCTTCACGTTAGATGAAACCACATGAGTTAAATTACCCTACAAATGATTTGAAATTAGCTTCTATTGTTATTGCTTTAAAAATTTAGAGACATCATTTTTTTGGAGTGAAGTGTGAAATATATACTAATCACAACAGTTTGAAGTATATATACACTCAGAAAGAATTGAATATGAGACAGAGGAGATGTTTGGAATTAATCAAGGATTTTGATTCCACCATCCATTATCCTCCGGGGAATGCATATAATGTGTATGATGATTTGAGTTCAAAAAATAATACTTCATTATCCATGTTACGTTTGGAATGAGATCCTTTGTTTTTTGATTTGATGAAATTTGGAATAGAAGTTGTTGTTGCATGAAATTCTTCTATTTTGTTTCAGGTGTCAGTGAAATAATATCTAGCAGAGAGATTTAAGCAAGCGCAGAAGGAAGACAGTGAGTTACAGAAAATGGTTTTGTTGGTTTAGAAGGGTATGTTGCCTGATTTTATCATTGATAATGATTGTGTTTTGAGATTTTGAAAGAGATTATGTGTGACTTATGATTCATAGTTTAAGAATGAGTTGTTATGTGAAAATCATAGTTCTCCGTTTTCAGTTCATCGTGGCAGTACTGAGATGTACATAGATTTTTGAGAGTATTACGGGTGGGATGGAATGGAAAGAGATATTGTTGATTTTAATGTGAAGTGTTTGACTTGTAGGTAGGTAAAATCATAGCGACATTTACCGAAAGGATTTCTTCAGCTTTTACCGGTTCTAGAGTGGAAATGGGAAAATATATCCATGGGAATTGTTGTGGGATTACCAAATACATCTTGAGGTAATAATGCAATTTGGGTTATAGTTGACCGATTGACTAAATCTTCTCATTTACTTCCTATTAGAGATACATTGCCTCTAGATCAACTTTCTCAGTTGTATGTTAAAGAGATAGTGAGGTTGCATGATGTTCCCCTCTCCATTGTATCTGATCATGATCTGAAGTATACTTATATCTTTTGGAAAGGCCTTCAGAAGTCATTGGGTACTGAATTAAATTTTAGTATAGCTTTTTACCCTCAATTAGATTTGCAATCAGAATGAACAATTTAGACATTAGAGGATATGTTACGTGCTTGTTCACTAGATTATCAGGTAAGTTGGGACCAACAAATTTCTTTGTTTGAATGTTCTTATAATATCAGTTTTCATTCTAGAATACGGATGGATCCGTTTGAGGAATTATATGGCAAATAGTGTCGAACTCCAGCATTCTGGGATGAAGTAGTTAAAAGGAAGCAGATGGGACTAGAATTGGTAGAAGAGATGGCAGAGAAAGTTCAGTTGATTCAGAAGCACATGAGAACAGCTCAGAGTAGACAGAAAAGTTATGCAGATAACTGGACGAAGGATATTTTCTTTTGGGGTAGGTGATCATGTCTTTCTCAAAGTTTCTCCATGGAAAAGTGTGATGAATTTTGGTAAGAAGGGAATGTTGAGTTCGAGTTTCATTGGACCTTATGAAATTATGGAGAAAGTTGGATCAATTGCGTATAAAGTGGATTTACCTCCATGTTTATCCCAGGTACACAATGTTTTTGATGTTTCGATGTTGAAAAGTATATGCCAGATCCATCTCATGTTTTGAGCCCAGAGGTAGTTCAGTTGGAAGAGAATATCTCTTATGAAGAATAACCAGTCCAGATTCTTGACCATAGAGAGCAGGTGTTGCGGAATAGGGTTATTCACCAGGTAAAGGGTTTTTGAAAAAACAATATGGTTGAAGAGGCAACATGGGAATATGAAAATGATATAATGGATAAATACCCCAACTTATTTTGACATGTGAATAAAAATTGCTAGGACGCAACTTCCAAAAGGGGGTGTGGATGTAACATCCCATGTAAATGAAGAATAAGTCATATTTTATATTTATTAATATTTGGGAATTAAATATTATTTTTACTTTAAAGGGGTTACTATGATCAATAGCGTACCCGATACACAACATCGGGTTTCATTGGAATCTTACATTGCACACTAATAATATAATATTATTATTTTAAATTGTAGTTAACTCCTAGAAGTTGTATTGGCGGGAATGAATGAAACTAACTACAATATGACTATACATGATTGTTAATTGTATTTACATTCATCCAATAAAAAGTTAGAGGCCTAAAATATGAATGAAGATAATTTTAAGCATATTTTAAATTAAAAGGCTGATTTATCACCTTTTAATGGTGAACCATATTTAAATATAGTTTTGGTAAACTTAATACATTCTAATTGACCATATCTAATCCTTCTTTAGAATGGGGACGTCAAATTTTACTTTGGGTAATTTTTTGGTATTTTTCTGATAAAGTTCATTTTTTAATGATTAGTGAAAAATACAATATTTTAATTCAAAAGTGCGTTTTAATCTAATTTATTTATATGGTTATATTATATATTTAGTTGGTTTTAAATTTAAATATAAATATACATTTACCATTTAATCCAATGTTGGTATTTTTAATTAATTTCACTTTGAAATTGGTCATAATCAAGTATCAATCTTTTGATAGTTATTGTTTCTTAAAAACATGCTATTTGTGATGATAACAGTAATTAATTATAAATTTAATTAATTAAAATTATATTTTTTGAATTTGTAAAAAATAGACATCATTTTTGAATTCAGAATATCAAATATATCTTATGCTGAGTTTTTTGTATTTTTTTGAAAAACTTCAATTTTTGATGAATAGTGACAGCACTTTGTGGTAGTTAAAAGAACAGAATTTTTCATTTAAATGAAATTTTAGCACTTTTGTGAATTTAATTTCAAAAATATGACATACATGGTTGTTATAAAGAAGTAAAATTTGGTTCATTATGAAAAAAATATTTTTTGGTGAATAGTAACTTTTGACTTTTATTTACCGTGGTTTAAGGTAAATAGGGTAATTCAAGGTTAAATGAATATTATAATAACTTAAAATTACCTTATCACTTTTACTACCCTTATTGGTTGAGTACTGGCCGACCATGGGCATCCTTGGGTCGATTTTGGGACCCCATGGAGCTACTTATGAAAGATAATGACACTTTAGATTAATTAATTTAATGTAAAGACAAAATTGTCACGAACAAAAATCTTTTAGTAAAATAATTTTTATATGGTGTTATGAAATTCATATTTTAGACTATAAATATTCATTGTAAAGATGAAACTATTTCCTACATGATAGTATTTTTTTTATAATTTTTATACATCGAATACATTAAATTATTTATGACACAATAATGATGAAGTATTTATCTCATTAATAAATGATTTAAATAAATAAGATTATAATGATTAATATATTATCAAAAAAATGTCCAAATTTGATTTAATGATTTTATTTCGACCATTAGTCTTATTATATTCGACTTTAATGATTTTTGGGTCTTTAGAAACCGAATATAATAATATAATAAAATAATATTTTCACACTTTCCTAAAGAGCCCCTCCTCTCCCTTATAAAAGAAGACCACTTCTAACCAATTCCTCACACCTCTCAAGCCATTTGGATCACCTAATCTCTTCCCAATTAAGCTCCCTACATCCCTATAATCCTATTATTATCCTTACCTTAGGCATGAGTCACTTGAAGATGTCCTTTGGTTCAAAACAAATAGAGTTACCCAAATTAAAGGTAAGAGATTCTCTTAAATTGTTTTCTTTTATATTACTTCTCCAACCCCTAAAATATTTTTATTCCTTTATTTTGTAACAACACCAGTATCCTCAATATACTATGATATTTTTATGAGCAGAATTAGAACTACAATTACACACAACTCCATCTACTGGATGATAGACATAATGTTTCTATGGATGAAAAACTAAAGCCTCACGAAACAATGATTGTTCAATAACATATTACAGCCTCTCATGGTGGCTATTATGATGGAAATATATTTATATATGATATATATTATGTTTATTATTTCCTTAGGCTTCTGTACTTCCCATTTATAGCATGCCTTTATGGTTTCCATAGAGGGTAAATATGATAATCTCATTTGAGGAAGTGCGGACGACCGCCCCTCAAAATGATTTGACTAATTAATGACTTATTTGATATGTTTAAAGTATGGAGTTAATGATATTATATATGGTATTATACTGGATTTATAATATACCTATGTGTCATTATGTTTTATTTTCATTAAAATAATAAATAGAAATGAAAGTAGCGTTCATGCGTACGTACGGCTTACCGTCTCCATGAACATGGAATTTCATCTCTTACCTCCAAATGTTATTTACTATTATATAAACATGTATATACTGGATATATATGATATATATGAGATCAAAATCATGAATATTATTCTGGATATAATGAACTATTGACCACACAAACAACTTGTAAATATAAGTTGTTCATTTTTACTCAAGTACCAAATATTGACAAAATGAACGCTATTAACTTAAATGATTGCATAATGTTTATAACATGGTAATAAGTGATATAAAAGGAATAATAAACTTGAAAAATGTTCTTAAGAAAGTAGAAAATAACATTAGTTTATTATTTAGGAGATAAAAGGATGATCGAGTCAAGTCAGATGCAAGGTAAGGGACTTCGTCTCGATGTCCTTTTATTGAGGCATTTTTAGTTTTATACATGACATTATTTTATACAATGTATAAACCCTTTTTAATTTTCATTTTATTCAAAGGTAATATTTTTATACGAATAGTTTTTCTAAATGACAAAAAGGAATGTTTTTTTAACGTAAGTGGTGACAACGACCTTTCCGCTGCCGTGAGTATTATTTGATCTTTGGCTTCCTTAACAAGCCAAAATGTTTATAAAAGGAAAATTAAATAACGTATACTCTTTTTATGTATTTTGGTATTGAAAATGATTTTGAAAATGGATTTATTATTTCAATATGTTGAAATGATAATTTTTGTTATTGCAATGTGGAAATTTTTTCTTTCCTTTATTCTTATGTTATGTGTTATGATCATGCTATGGTTCTTGGGAATTATTTACATATACGGGTGGTTCCATGATAAACCTAGGGCGGGTGAGCCCGAGATAGATCTCCAATGCATTGGGTAATGTGATGGAGGTAAACGTGAATGTTTCTCCTAGTGATTGAGGGAATATACTATGATGGGTATTCCAATGTAACTCCCTATGTAGCTATGATTGCTACAATATATGTATGATATGGATGCCACAAGTTAACTTTATGAATTATGATGTTTATGTGTTATTCATAAATCTTATGTTATTATGAGGTAAGTAAAATAGATTATGTTTTTTATGTATTAATGACCAAATTTTTACTTTTATTATTTTTTAACCCATACATAGCATTTTATGATCATCCCAAGATTTGAAATGTTTTCACAAGACTTAAAGATGAATAGGTTCAATGATGGGATCAAGGAAAAGTCATGATATCTAAAACCTAGAACTAGAGATGACTCTATTTTCAAGAGTTTTTATTTTATGAAAAAAATGGAAACTATGTAGATATGTCTACCTTGTAATATTTTTAGATGTAATAGTTATGTCCTAATTTTATAAAACTATAAACCTGAAAAGATCCTCAATGTGAATTATTCATTTAATTCAATATTATGTAACGTTTAATGTCAGGTCCTCATAGTTACATTCCATTAGGACTGAGCCTTCATGGTGAGCACATTGTGATGTTGGTATGTATTATACCTATTTACATATGAACTTCATTAATCCCCTGTTCATGTTGATTGATTTTCATACACCATGTGTAGTTTATTTATTTGACTAACACATGAAAAACATTAAAATGAGGGATTATGTAAAGAATATGGATAAATTGTGAATATCGTAATAATGATAGAAATTGTTTGAATTCATATTGTTAACTAATGGGAAAAAAATTTGTTGGAATTTTTCATTTATTTCGTATTTCATGCACAATATTTATATATTGGATATTTTGTAGACACCATTTTAGAGGGATAACTGGGTTATACTCACAAAATTCTTGGGTTGTCATTGGGTACCCAATCAGATTTAATGTTTGCAATCCAGGAGAAGGGTAAAGGCCTTTATTATGGTAAGTGAGTCAAATTTGGGATGTCAGTGTCTGAGGTGTTGGGCTAGGTGTCCTAACCATTTTATGGATTCCACTATTTTTCATTATTTCATGTTTTATTCTCTGTGATCTATAACATGACATGGTATACTTACTATTGGTTTTGGTCAGTACCCATTTGTTATTTATTCATGTTCACTAGTTTTTTTATGTTGTCTCCTTTATTTTAAATTTTTTTGATATGGTTTATACTGATAGAGAGTGTATTTTCTCCATCTGTGACTCTTACACCCTAGCTACTAGTAGGAATCCTCTAGAATATGTGGACACATTATTGAGGTCATGTGACGACCCGACTTGGAACACAATTTCATTGGAACCAATGTTGGTGATGTTACAAGATCTATATATGGATTTACTTGTATCTATAAGACTATATAATTATATATCTTATGAAATATAAATATAAAATATTCAAAAAAAGAAAGAATATATTCATACTTTACCTTTTGTTAAATATTGTGATCATTAACAGTGAAATTGATTGAATCTTTGTGGATTTTGATGAAATCATCCTAAAAAATGTAGCGTATAATCATTATTCTTAATGAAGTATGTGGTAACCCATAATTAAGAAAATAATAATATAAATATAATGATAATTCAAATTTTTGGTTTTTTAATACGTCTAGTTCATGGAATGTAATATAACCTCTATTTTATCACATGATTTCTTCTGAAAGATGAGAAAAAATCGATATTCAAATATTAAATAAGTAGTTATGATTGGTGTTTCTCCCATTTTTCATGATTTTTTTATAACGGTTAGATTAAACAAGTTTTTATATATAGTTGTTATACTTTTGAATATGATGAGTCTTAAATAGAATACACAGATTATGGAGATATTATGGGATAATATTTTAATGTATTGTTCATGGTTTATGTGTGAAGTGGAATTACTAATGTCATTTTGTATTTGGATTCATGCACTATTACATTTGGTGATATGGTTACATGATTAATGAGATATATAAGTATTTTACTATACTAAATCATCATCCTGTATTTGTAAGAATGATTTTTTTTCATAGTGGTTTTTTAGGATATAATGGTAATTAATATTGGAAGGAGTTAATTGAGTCTTTTTTATTAGAAATGGATTTGATAATATAGTTGTTAAGACCAATGGATAGAAAATTCATAACAAATTAATCATAATATTTATAAATTAATAAAAAAATAATATCAACAAAATTATAATGTAATGAATAAATTATTATGTTCTATCATATGAAACATATATACACATATTTCTTGTAAAGAATCTAAATGTATTTGGATGATGTTATAAATTACCCATTTTGGAACAATTAATTTTAGTGAAACTATATAATCTACATTGTGAATAGATATTCAAGATTTTTAATTTTATTATCACGAACCTATTGATATGATATAATAAAAAGTTATGAAAATAATTAATAGATTACATGATATGTGTGAAAACGGATTATATTATAAAATAATTTTTTAAAATATAATTTGATATTATTCCAAATAAATTGGAATCAAAGAGAGAAATAATTGATGAATCCTAGAAGACTATAAATCATACACTTGATGATTTATTTTTATCTCAGTTATAGTTTGAGGTTAGGAATAAAATAGATGTTGAGAATTTTAAAAATAATAATAGTGGAGTTTCTTTTACTTCTACGAAAAATCCAATGAATGATTAAACTCAAAAAATATTGGTAAATGAACAATAAAAAGGTTGATAATCATATAGAATAATGTGATTATGATCATTCATGGATTTAGTTATCCATGAATTCTATATTAATTAAAAAATTAGTTTAAAAAAATTATTTGTAGTTCCACTACAAGAAAAGTGAAAAAGGAAAGAATCAATAAGAATGTTTTTGAAGTTACCTTTTACGAATGTAATATAACTAGACATGTAATATAAAAATTTCCAAAACTCAAAAAGAAGTATAAAAAGGGAATAAATAATCATTTAAATAAAAAAATAATTGAAATTCAAAGGGGAAGAAAGTTTTGAATTTTAATTAACCATGGAGTTATAATGGATGATATTTCTATAATGATTCTTCAAAAAATAAATAATCAGCTCAAAGGAATATTGGCCTTAAGGATAGTATAACTTTTGTAAAAAACAATTTATGGATAAGGTAAGAAATTATTATTAATTAATTAACAAGCCTTTAAAAGAAAAAAAATCCTGATGATAAAAGTTATTTTTTTCTAATAATAAATATTTTTTTAGAATAAAATAATACATTACCATCATATGATAATTTTTATATATTTTATAAATTTCTTGAAAATGAATATTCTAATATATGTAATAAAATATAGAAAGGTATTTGATGAAATATTATTTAAAAAATTTATTTGATCATTATAAATATTATTATATAATATATTTTTAATTTGATTCTATTTATAATAAAATTGAAAAATGTAATTCTGAATAGGATAAGATTTCTAAATTATTTAGAAATTCAGTTATGCGAAAAATATTTTAGACACAAAACTAACTCATGATATATATAATAACAAGTGTAAATATTTATTTATAAAAATAATGTAATTGTTTCCTTAAATAAATATTCTAAAAAAATTACTAGTGGTATAGTATTTGGAAAAATATATAAATACCTTTATCAAAATGGTAATGGTTTAGGAATGGGATACAGTCATTCCCAACCATTTCTTTGTAACAGTTATTTTTTCCAAAAAATTCCCCCTTTGGCACTAAATGAATAATTGGAAGTCATTGGACTAAAAAATAGCCCTTAAATAAAATTCTGTCATTGGGGTTTCCAAAAGAACATTTTTTTAAAGAAAATACAGATTCACAAAATCTTGTTTAATAATATTTCCATATCTATGAATTTTTGGGTTCTGAAAGAATTTTTTTTGTTTTAGGAAAAAATTTAAGTGCCAAATAAATTATACATGGTACATAGATAGTATATGTTCTCGACATATGATAGGTCACAAGCATATATTTAAAAATAATTTTAAAATGAAAGGTGCAGGAGTTACCATGAAAGAGAGTGATTAAGGAAATATTGTTGGTATCAGTTACATTTGTCTTCTTAGAAGATATTTAATTTTAAATTTGTCATTTATTAATGGTATTAACCATATCCATATAAGAATAGATCAAATATGTAATTAAGTATACCTTGTGAATTTCTTAAATGATTAATGAGAAGAACATTATTCAATGGTTGAGTTTATTTTTTCTTCCCATTTTCATGTGAATGTATGTACACATAAAATTTGAGTCCTTGGGAGCCAAGTCATTACATGCAATATTAAAATTGAAGATGAATATTGGTTATATTTTATAAGGTTTGGAAAATTTAACCTTAGAAAAATATGTGAATTAACTAAGAATATAATTGTTATGGCTCTATCATAATATTGATTTATTTACTCAAAATGAATTCATATGTTACAATATGGAATGAAATATAATTCATGAATTATTTATATTAGTGATGTCTCAACTACTGATGCTTTATAGTTACTGAAAATTGATTTTTTTAGTACTACTCAAACTAAAAGTATTAGCCAAATGTACTATATATTTTTATTAGTATATGATTACACTAGATTTAAATGGTATTATTTATTAGTACTAAAATATGAAGCTGATAATAATTTTGAATATAATATTTCCAATGATAATAATGACAATAAATTTCTATTTATAACTATTTATAGTGATCATGGTAGTGAATTTGTAAACTATAATTTTGAAAATATTTTTAGTACAATAGGATTTAATCATAACATTTTAGATCCTAGAAATCCCCAAAAAATGGTGTTATTGAAAGGCAAAATCAAATTCCTTAGAAACAACTAGAACAATGTTCAAAAAATAATGAATTTCTAAACACTTAAGGGATAATGATTTTAGTACTTATTCTTATACTCTAAATTATGATTTAATTATACCATTTCATAATGAAACACCTTATTTGTGATGGGATAGTAGAAAACCAAAAGTTGTATACATCAACGTATTTGGATTTAAACTATTAATTTTGAATAAAAATGATAATTTATACAAATTCTCACCCATTCCAGATGAAGGTATAGTTTTATGCTATTCCACTTCTTCTAAGGAATATCTTGTTTTCAAAAAAATTCTCATATTATTGAGTAAATATTTATATCATATTTGAAAAAACTTATCCTTTTTATTTTAAAAAATGTGAACCTACATCTTTTGATGTTTTTTCCAAAATAAAATATCAACCTATGATAGAAGAACCTTCTAATAAGAGAAATACCACTGAAATTGTTTTTGATTTATTAACACAAGATGACTTTCTATCTTTTTTTGATAAACGTTTTTTTACAAAACCAAATTCTTTTTTTCTTAAGTATAATTCCATATAAAGTATCATTGGTGATGTGAATAAAAAAATAAACACTAGATGTTCATTGAGAAATGAATTAGAACATCATGATTTTATATATCAATTTGAAGATAAAATTCATTACGAGTCATTATATGATGAATATTATATTATTAATATACATGATGTACCAAATGAATTTTAATGTAACAATGTATAGATATTAGTTAAAGACATAATGAAACCTCTGTAATCAGTTTAAAATGGATTTTTTTTAAATGCGATCATAATGTTATAATCATCATAAATAAAGAAATACATTTCGCTAAAAAGCAGAATGAACAAGTGATAATATTCAATTAGGAAATATATGTTATAGTAGCTAGACTTGAATCCATTTGTTTTCTATTATCCTTTGTTACATTTTTTAATTTAGAACATTTTCTAAAGGAAGTTATGTGTGCTTTACTTAATAGATATGTTACAGAAAATCTTTTTCCTTAAAAAAATATTTTTGGTACATAAAAAACATCATGAAAGACTTTTTAAACATTAAAAAACATATATTTCCTTAAAATAACCCCAATATCGGGGTATGATAGGTTGACATGTTTTTTGTTATGAAAAATTTCTGTAAAGGGAAATTCTTATCCAATTCTATTCAAAAAAGAATAAAAAAAATTATTTTCCAAATAGATGTTGTTGAATTTATATTTGGATAAACTCATAATTCATTAACATATTAATTTGAGATTATTATAAAATATGAAATTTAAATGTGTATTAATGGTGAGTAAAAATTAATTCATGGCTTTCATATTTATCAAAAACTAGAAGGGAATTATATATCTCAACATATGCATATTAAATATATTCTTAGAAAATATGGACATGAGCACAATGAAAGTATTAGTACTTAATTGTTTCAAAAAATATACATGAACAAGGTGATTATGGGATACTAGTTAATCAAAAAATGTTTAGAGGAATTTTAGCTAGATTACTATACATGATAGTTAGTCAAAATGAAATAATATTTTTTGTATTATTACGTGAATGAAATCATAAAAATAAAAAATAATTACATATAAATTATATTTATATAATTTTTTATTATTGAATGGGATGTATGTTATATTTATATTATATTCTTCTTCTTGAAATTATTTTGTTTGAAGTTTTTATCATACGCTGAATTTGGTGGTTGTATAATGGATAAGATAAGTAAATTCAGAACATGTCATTTCCTAGGATATTCATTAGTTTCTTATTATTGTATTAGAAAACACTAAATAATAGTTTCCACTATTGAACATGATTTTTTGGCCATTTTATGTTACTGGGATCGAATGTTGTGGATTCCACACACACTCGCTGGTTATGGAATAAGTAAAAAAAAACCCAAATACAATGTGATAACACTAGTCCCATGTATTTAATTTAAAAACCTTCACATCATTAAAATTAAAAAAACATATATTTTAGCGATCACATTCTTATAGATCACAAACATAAAATGGATTTCACTTTAAAATTCATCGAAACGCAAGAACAACATTCAGATATTTAAAAAAATTACCATCCAAGGGACATTAATACATTAAATTGATTTTCAGAATGATCATTATAATGTAATCATTTTTATACAGTTTATGCTTAAATCTTCCCCTCACATTTCGTTAATCATATTCACTGGGGGAGTACATATGATTGATGGTTTATTATTATTTTTAAATGTTCTATATTATATATTTTGTACTCATATTTTTCATATTCAATTTTTTCATACTCATATTATTTGTACTAATAATTTTTTTTATAAATTTTTTTGTACACAATATATTTCATACTAAATATTTTCATTTATTTTTGGAAATAAAAAATTGAAACAGATAAATCTATATAGAAACTCAATAAAGTAAAATTTAAAATTTCGTAGATATGTTATATTCTTTATGTAGGTATTTAGAAAACATTATCATATTAATTTTAATAATTATAATGAAAAATTAAAACAGTGAGAGTTCATTTTTTCTCAACTAGTAGATCTTTATGATCAATTATAAACCATAAAATCATAATGGTTAAATTTTGTCATCTATATAATGGGTCCTCATAACCTATCCCACATTTTTTCACATCTTTACTTAAAATCCATTCCTCAATTCATATAGACATGTACCTATGTTTTATTACAAAAAATATTTTATCAAGTTCTTATTATAGTTGATTAATTTTAATATTTATATATTAATAATATAATTAATAATGATTTAAGTAAATAATTTTTGATGTATGAAATAAAAAATAGAATTCAAGTAAAACAAGTCACATATTTCTTCAGTGTACCATCATTGGGTGATTTATTTTTCTCTTCTCATATGATTCCAAGTGAAAAAAAAAACTTAAAAAATAAAAATGATGATTAATATCAATCTGAGATTCATGAGGATAAAATGAGTGTTCGTAATATCTCATCTAATAATAATTTTATATACCATCTTATATCTAAACTATAACATTATATTCCAATCCATTTTCAATCCCTTAATGCTCTCCATTAATTTGAATGTTGATCTCCTAGTGAAATATTCCGGATTTTATATTTGAGAATTTATATCCTACCCAAACAAATCAATAATAATATAACCCAAACAGAAAAGAAAAAATTTATCTTGTTACACATAATTTATATGCATATAAGTTATGAATAATATGAACTTCTATTTATCAAAATCCCTTGTATCCAAATGATCATAGAAAATCATAATCAAGGGTTATTTGATTGAATTTCATTTCCCTATTGTATATATCAAGTCATACTGAGATTTTTTTACAATATTATATCAACTTCCATTAAAATATTTTCAAACCAATTTTTTATAAAATGTTCTTAAATATATTATGATCCGTACATAGAATAAATTTATTAATAACATTATATTTATAGCATGTTAATATTTAATAAACTACCACCAATAACTCCAACCATTGATTTGGGTAATTCTTACCATGCATACAAAACATACAATTATAATACGAAACACTATGATATAATGGAATGTGAATACATAACAAAAAGTATCTTGATGCATCACATTAAACTATGTAGCCCTACACAGATTCTTGAAATGTGAGTATATGATCTGATGTAAGTCTAAAATTATGTTCCTCATATGATTTATCGCATTCTTCCTTCCATTAAAATGTAATACATATCATTATCAATGATATAATTGGTGAGGCCTATGGTGAAAAATCACATAAAAATGTCATAATTTTACCTATAATCCATAGAAACTATATATCTCAATAGCATAATTTTCCTGCTTCTAAGAGATTACTTTTTCAATATTTTCAAGATACCAAGTATATTAATTATCAAATAACATAACTAAGGATATTATTTATTTTATCTAGATATCACATATAGATATCATATAATAATGATGATTTTCTCATAGGATACTCAATGATATAATCATGTTTTTCCCATGATATTACTTTTTCCTATAAAACACTACAATATCTTCAAATAACACCTCTTGAAAGAAATCCAAATACCTCAAAATGATTAGATTTATCAAAACAATAATGATGGATTGTTCATTCGTGAGGCTAAAAGGCATAAAAACATTCTCAGAATGATCATATCCTTCATAAAGTGTTTCTTTGATATATCCTCTTTATTATTTAATAGTTTCTGATATACAAAATGTATGTCAATATTATAGATCCATTGGGCTCCCCAAAATTAATCAAAAAAGTCATCAATTCCTGGAAGATACTAACATGGTTTTAAATTGTTTAGGTATTTGATTATCCACACCAATTGAAATAATTTAATATGAAATACTCATAAAATGTAATGGAGATACCCATAGTGATGTTCTCATTAGAATAATCCCATTACATTACTAATATTACCACTAAACAATCATTTACCTCAATGCAATTATTTTTTATCCTCTTGGGAATAATTAAAATATGACTAGTCCTTAGATAGAGATCAATCATATACTATACATATCATAAATGTGGAAACCCCAAATATTTTTTTTGAAAAATTTCTAGAAAAGTTAAACATTGTTTGAGAAGTATCTATTTCAATTATCTTCTACATATCCTAGAGTAACAGAAAAATTTTTAGCAATTATTCAATCTAATAGTTTTATGATTGATTTTTTACATTCATTTATATCCTATTCTACTCAAAATGTATTTTATTTTTAATAAAGAGATATGAAAATATAATTTAATTCATAAAAGTCAATATGGGTGTTGACTAATGTCAACCAATATGTACCCAAAATCATTTCATAGAAATCTGTTATAAGAACAGATACATTACAAATAATCTCACCCCCAATGATGGTTAAATAACAAGATTTACAAATAATGGATCAACACATTCTTTTTCTAGGAATATTTTTATTTATCAAAATAAATGGCATTACCTCAAAAAAACCTTATGATTGAAAAATGATAATAAATAAACTAGGGATATGATCCCATATAAAACAATGAATTTGTAATGGTTGAATTTAGTGGAATCACATGTCTCTCTATTAAAGGACTCAATTGATCATTTATTACCACATTATTTTATCCATACAAATGATTATAAACATCACTTTTCTCATTGTATCACAATTGAAATTTTATAGCATGATGAGTCATGATGTTTTTACAATAACCTTTCTCCCATGGTTCTGATGATGTGTTTTATTTGGATTCACTCATCACTTTGAATCATATGGTGTTTACTTACCATGAGATGTCACTCTAAAAAATAACCTAGATGAAATACGAAAATAAATTCAATGACCCAATAATTTATTAATGAGAATTCCACTTGATCTAATTAAATATCATCTGTTGTAAAATTTTTATATAAAACCTATTCAATTTCTTGTACTTAGGTCTTTTGAATTTAAAATACATTTATGAATCGTTACTGTTGCTAAAATAGTTGATGAGAAGTGATCACGTGATTATTATAAATATAGGGCGTTAACAAATCAAATTTACTCCCAAAAAAGAAGTGATAAACAAATCCAATAGAATTTCCCCATAAGAATCCCACATGTTAGAGCTTAAAAATGAGTTAGTGTCACTAGGAATCTCTCTTGACCAATGCCAAGTTGAGCTTCAACACATTAGTCCTGAACGGTACCACCTATGGTAGAAATTGAAGTTGATAGATATTACCACCCAAGAGAAGTTATCGAAGCCACCCCAAGATGTTATCACCGTTACACACCATTCCCTAGGTCTCACACGTGTGTTATAAATGGTTATGTAACCATACCCTAGAAATATTATTATTTAATTTAATTTTTTTAATGAATATACATTAATTTATTTATTGTTACATTGAAACTGGATTTTAAAAGAGAAATATTATTTTTAGTTAATATTAAATTAAGAAATCAATTTTGAAGAATTAACAGAATTTTGGAATTAAAAAACATTTTAATAACATATTATTATTACAAAATTAGTTTCTATTAAATATAAATGATCGAATAATATTTATGAATACAATGGAAATTTTTATTATTTTTTGAATGTTGTTTTTTTCCAAACCCATGAATTTTCAATAAATACCACTTTTTTATTTTAAAATTTTCAATTCACATATTAATATATTTATTTAAATAAAATGAATATTATTTTTGTAATTAGAAAATCATTGATTTACAATGGATAATTTTTCATCATTTTCTGAGAATCGAAATTTTGGTTAAAAAGTAATTACCTTTTAAATATACAATTTGTTTTATAACATCAAAATGGAACAATAATGATGTAATAAAATACTATAAAATTAATATTCTACATATATATGAATACCCTTTAATATTATATGATATTAGATGTGTTTGATTAATTTTATCCATTCCTGGTGCACACTCCAATATTTATAAAACATATTACCTTTTAAAATGATTTCTTTGAAACTATGACTCACCTCCACAAAATGAAGCCTAATATTTTTTTTGAATTTATTGCATTGAACTCATAAAATAATTTTTTTCAATCCCATAATGAAAAAAACAATGGGAAAATAACATGAGTTGTTATGTGGTTTTGGTCAGTATAATGAGTGGTGTCCAAAACCTAAAAAATATATAATTCCAACTCTATTCCTATATAAACACACCCAAGCTCTAACATCTCTTCCCAAAAATTCCTTGGAGAATGTCCCTACTAAGACTTCCTCTCTCTAGTAACATCCCATGGTTCCCCAAGCTCCCTTGATGCTCTTCTCAAGCCCCACCCAAGCCCTTGTATCACACTTCCTAGTAAGGGATTTCTTGCATTCTCAATTTTTTCCATGTTGGATTATGTTGTTATACCATAGTGTTTACTATTAAAAATGTTGGAGTATTATTTCTCACCTCTCTCATACCTCCCTCATTATGTTTGAATAATGAGATTCCTCTTTTTCTGTCATTATTGCCCTCCATGTACAACCATTACCACATCTAAATTCCAAAATTGATTTATGTATTAACATTTACATTAAAAAATCATTTTGTATTTTGAATCTAATTCCCATTACATATTTTAGGACATATATCTTTTGACCCACATAATTTTCATTTCTTTTAAATATGATGAGACACCATTTTATCTCCCATCTACCATTTTTATCAATTCTTATGTCATGTCATTATGCTGCCAAAATTGCTCCACAATGTTCTTAGACAATGTCATTGTGTATTAAACACCATTCCCATTTCACTATCAAGGGTATTTACTATCATTATAATTTACATATTTATTTTTTAGTTTCTTTTTATGAATTAAAAATTTATTAATCCTGGAATAAATGATGATGTTTAATAAATACTTGATATATGATTAATGTGGAACAATAATGTATGAAATAAAATGATTAAGAAAGGGGCACCCTGATAGCACTCCAATGAATTTGGTAAATATTAGTATCATGATACATCAAGTGCATTGAGAGTTTACTCATTCTACATCATGTGCAATAAGGGATTACTCATGCTCCATGTGATATGATCCTTGGATCATACTAATATAATGTTAAAAGATGTTGCCACATTTTTATATTATGACAATCATGGTATTTAATGACTTTATGTTCATGTTTCTCGTATGATCCATTGATATGCCTATTACCTAACATGTACTATATTTTTCATGTTATCCCTTGTTTACTCCCTTACTAGTCTTTATAGATCACTGTTTTCTTATGTATGTCCTTAGGTTATCTCATGTAATGCTAAGTATAAGGCAATGTTGTGGTCATATAAAAGAGATATTCAATAAAGATGTTGTGTTTTTTGTTCTATGATGTTATTTAATGGTCATAATTTCCCAACACACTCTAACTACTAAACCTCATATTTTTCATAAGATCATGTTTATGTAATAAATAATTATATGCGTGTAATAATGAACATGGTTGTTATAGTCAGTATTAGAGGATTGGTTTAATTATTTTTTGGGATTAGGATTAGAAAACCCTAGTTAAATCCTTAGGGATAAGAATAAGTATAATAAAAATATAACTAAATTTTTATTATTATTGTGTAAGTGTTTTATCAATTAAATATATCATAGTCTGGATACATAAAGGTTGAGGCATCTTTGGAAAAAATGTATCTAGGGGTAAACCTGAAAACACCGCATTGAGAAAGACTAGAACGGGTACATGTGAATGAAAATAGGCCTTTATTAACTATTGGTTACGATACTCCCATGTGATATTATTTTGTAAATTCAAAAGATAAGTACAAATTATTATAAAGGGAATTTAAAAAATACCTCTTTGATTTTATACTGTGATGTAGAACATGGATAACATATATAAGTTAAGGAAATATATGTAGTTTATAAGATATTTTTTTTTTCATTTTATTCCCTTATATGTGCTACCCTAACATTCCTTCTATTTTAGCCAATTGATGGTAAAATAAGGTCTTCAGCTAACAATTGATGTGATGATCAATGCGACAGTTGTTCTAATGTGATTCCCAATCCGATGGGAGCGGGAATCACATACATTGTTGATATACTCTATTTAAAAACTCATGTTTTGAATATAATCATTTATTAAGAAGAACGTTCACCCCCATCCCCCTAAGAATGAACTTACCTCAATAGAGAACTTAATGAGAAAAAGGCCTCGTACTTTTAATGGATAATATGATCCCTCAATATTCGAATAGTGTATCAACTCCATTGAGATGATCTTATCCATCCAGAAATGTTATAAAAATGAGAATGTACAAGTGTATTCTTATTCTATGGAGGGTGAAACAGATCAATGGTGATCATTGTTCAAAAATATGAAGCCATAGGTGGATAATGATCTCTCAGAAAGAAGGGATATCAAAAAAAATTGATAAATATCTTCCTCATAGCCTCCAATATATGATGGAAAGAGAATCTCTTTCCCCCAAACTAAAAGTTGGAGAATACATCAGAGCGTACAAGGAAAACATCATAAGGCTTGCACGAAACCCCTCGATCTTTTTCATTAGTCCCGAAAACATATTTGACCACTTATTTGGAAGGATAAAACATAGCCTATAGAAATCCCTAGAGACCCATGACTTTGAAAGCTAGAAAAAATATGTCTGATATTCCATCTAGGTAGAATTGGAAATCAGTGAAACTCAGGGGTATTATGGGTATAAGAAGAATACGGTGGACTGTAATTATTACGGTAATATGGATTAATCCAATGGTGAAAAGAAAATAGGGAACCCCACTTTCCAATGGTGAGGAAAGAAGAGCCTCTGAAATTGCCTGAACAGACTGATGAAATACATTAGTTGTGGAAGAGAATGGCACATAAAAATTAACTGTGGAAAAGAAAAACCCATGACTGCAACAGATAAAAGGAATTTACACTTCAAACCTCAATATAGAACCTTAGAAAAATGAAAATAGTTCCCTAAGAAATGGGTTTTATAAGGAAAAAGACAACCTCCAAGTTCGAAAGGGATATCTTTTTCCATCACTATCCCCAAAGTGAAACCTAGAAATGAATTGGTGAAAGTTATGCCATTTATTCATTATAGAATAGAGAATTTATATTTTGATTCTAGTTCTATGAATTCATTTATATCCTGAAAGTTTAGTAGAAACAATCCTAACACCACCTAAAATCATTGATGCAATGATTTCAGTGGGAACTAAAAATGGGGAAAACATTGAATCCCATGAATATAACTCATCCCATGTAATAATTTGTGGATGGAACTCCCCGAGGAAACTTTTAATACTCCATCTAGTGTAATTTTATGAAATTCATGGAATGGGTTGGATTTCCTTATATAGTGCCATAATAGATTTTCATGGGAGGGAAATCACTCTCCATATAGAGAATCAACCACTGATTTGGCACAATGATAGGGTTGAATCTTCTTAAGAACGATATTCATAAGCATGGATATTACTTCCATATAAGTATGTGTATCCTACTATGATGATTGATTCTAATGAAGAAACCATCATTGAATACATGCCTATTGTGAGGGAATTCGTTGATGTGTTTCCCTAGGAATTTCACAGTATTTCTCATAGAAGAGATGAGGAATTCTAAATTGATCTTATACCTAGGGATTTTCCAATATCCACGACTCTATATATAATGGTTATTTTAAGCTTGATGATCTAAAGAAACATCTACATGAGAATGTTGATAAAGATATTATGCACTAAAGTGAATCAACATGGGGTGCACCAATCCTCTTTGTCAAGAAGAAGGATGGGTCAACGATAATTTGAATTCATTATCCTGAGATAAATAAATAAAAATAAATAACAGTTATCCTCAAAAAATGAATTGATGAATCGTTAGATCATCTACGTGTTGAAAAATACTTCTCTATGCTGGATCTGTCGTAGGATATTAACAAGGGTGATGAAGGAGGATATCCTAAAGACTACTTTATGTATAAAATAAGGGCACTCTAAATTCTTATATATAACTTTAGGAAAAACAAATGCCCCAAAAATCTCACAGAATTGATGAATAGATTATTTATAGATTATGTCAACAAATTTGTTGCTATTTTAATTAATGATACTCTAATATTCTCCAAAAAAAAGAGGATCATGATGATCATCTAAGTTGTATAATAGAGACAAGGAAAAGGGATAAGATCTATGAAATGTACAGAAACTGTGAGTTAGAGTTGAATGTTTTCTCATTCATGGGTTATATCATCACATAAAATGCGGTATATGTGGATCCCTCTAAGACAACTAAAATTTAGGGATATACGATGCCTACATCGGTAATAAATACACATTGATTCCTAGAGTTAGCTAGATATTATTTCCGATTTGTGAGAAATTGTTTGCGATTTTCCAACCCTCCTACCGGGATAACTCATAAGTGAGTAATGCTTCCATGGAGTTATGAATGCGAAGATAGCATAAAGTGGTTGAAAATAAAGATTATCGCTACACCCATGCTCAAAATATCAACATGATGAGATATTGTTTTGGTATTCGGTGATGCTTCATGGAATGACATGGGATGTGTGTTTATGAAAAATTACAATGTAATTGGCAATTCTTTAAGGATATTGAATGTTCATGATAAAAACTATCCAACTCATATTTTGGAGTTCTCTATAGAAATATTTGTTCTAAAAAATTGGTGGCATTACCTCATTGGGATGATTTGTGAAATATATAAGGATCACAAAATACTCTAGTATATATTCGCACAATATATTGAATATGCGCCAATAAAGATGGTTAGAGCTGATCCAAGACTATGATTGTCCAATCAATTACCACCCAATTAAAGTGAACAAGGTGGAATATGATCAATGAATAAATTGCCAAACAATTATCTCATTTATGAGTATTTGAAAAGATCCATTCTATATAGATTTGATGAATATTGACATGGGAATCATATAGAAGGGAAAATCATCAATTCATTCCCAAATGATTGTTTAACCATCAATTTTGGAAAGGATAAATGATGATCAAAATCATGATGTTGTAATCCTGAAGAAAATGGAATCATTTAGAAAGGGGAAATCCATCTAGTTCAATATTTATGATGATGTAATTGTGTGATTTTTGACAATACAATGTCTTCCATAAAATCTATAAATAAATAATGAACTTTTGTTTGATGCACATAGTTCAAATTTCTCCATTCACCCAGGAATCAAAATGATTTATTAAGACCTCACAAAGAATTATTGGTGGGATAACATGAATAATGATATCTTAGATTACAGATCAATGTGTATGGTATATAAGGCACCCACCTTAAATAATATACAATAATAAATTAAGTTAATAATTATCTTTGGGGATCTTTTTACATTTATAGTTTTAAGTAATTATTCCATAACTATTAAATTAAATCTCAAATATTACAGTTTAGACACTTCTACTAATTATCATTTTTTCATAAAATAAAAACTCATAAAGGGAAAAAATCTTTTATTGGTATAATTCAACATGAATTCTATCATTCTATTACCCTTCCTTATACACTGTGGAAATCATTTCAAACACATGGATTGAGCATAGAAAAGATAATAAAGGTTTATAAAATAAAGAATGAAATCCTTAGTCCATCAATACATAAAAACCAATGCTCTTGGATATACCTCATTAAATCATATGATTTGTGAATAACATATATTAATCACAAATCATAAAGGTAACTATTGGAATTGATAACATATATAAATTGTAACATTCACAACTACATAGTGAGTTACATTTGGAATACCCATCATGTTATATTACCTAAATATCTTATGAGAAACATTAATGTTTTCCTCTATCCTGTTACCCAATGCATTGGAATTCTATATCAGGCTCACCCACCCTAGGTTTATCACAGAACCACTCGTATGCGTAAAAAATTCTCAAGAACCATAACATAATCATAACCCACGAGCATGTATAAAAGAAAGATAATATTTCCACATTGAAATAAAAATATAACAATTCAATATATTCACATAGTAAATCTGTTTGAAAACCCATTTTCAATACGAAAATATGTAAGAAGAGTAAATAGTATTTATTTTCATTTTAAAAACATTACAGCTTTTTAAGGAAGCCAAATATAAAAAAATGATCGTGGCGGCACAATGGTCATGGTCCCCACATATGTAAAAATGAAACAATATTGTTGTCTTTTAGTAAAATTCTTTGAAGAGTCAGGATTCCATTTGATTGAAATTTAAATTCAAAGGGGTTCATAAACCATATTAGAGAAAGTCATGTATAAATTAATTTGTGGCTCAACAAAAGGAGAATGAGACGATGTCCATTACATCATATCCGACATGAATCATTGGTTATTTAATCCCTAAATTATAAACTAGTGTTAATTTCTTATTGATTTAGAATATTTTTCATTTTTATTATTCCTTTAAGATCACTAATTACCTCATTATCAACATTACATAATCATAAAAGTTAATAACTGTCATATTGTTAATATTTGGTGCATTAGTCAACAATGAACTTCTTATAATTACATATTGGTAATGTGGTCAAAACTAGATTATATCAAGAATGATATTCATGATTTATATATCATATATATCCAGTATATATATATATATTTATTTATAATAGTACATGACATTTGGAGATATGGAATGAAATGCACCGTTCATGGAGACAGTAAGTCATACATACACATGAACAATACATTAATTTAAACTTCGTATTAAATTGGAAGAAAAAATAATTATAAATTTTTATATACAAAATTTCATTAAATACATCATTTATATCTTCCATATATGGTATTAATGTGTCAGATCACTCTGAGGGGCGGTAGTTTGCACTTCCTCAAATAAAAAATTATCATATTTAACAATTATGGAAACCATAGAGTGATGGTATAAATGAAAAATAAAGAAACATAGAAAAAATATAAATATAAAATATTCCACATATGAATATTGTGCCATCGTAATGGCCACCATGAGTGGTAGTATGATATAAATGATCAATCAGCATTTCCTGAGGTAGTAGATCACTGGAAATTGAATTTGTATGTTAGTATTCATTATATGTTGATGTGTGGAAGTGTAGTTTGAATAATTATAATAAAAAGATCGTAAAATATTGAATATACGATTTTTTTTATAAAATAATTGTATAATGAGAGATTAGGTGGTTGGATAAGGAACATAAAAGAAAAGAACTTGATAGAATACATTACCTTCAAATCGGGTAACTCCCTTTGGGTTGAACTAAATGTATTTATTAAATTTAGTTATGATAAAAGAATGGATTATAGGTATAATATAGGGATAATGGGTGCTTATTTTAGTAGAGGTTGGCCGATTCATGAGACCTGAGAGGAGTATGTAATGGGTTAGAAGTGGTGGCCTTTTATACGAGGGAGGAGGCGCTCTTTAGGAATGTTTGAAAGAATAATTTTATTATAAAATTATTTTCTGTTCCAAAAGTTTCAAAAGTCAATAAATGATAATCTACGATATATATATGTCTAAATATAATAATCTAATAAAAATGGAATGATTTTGAATATATTTTCAATCATATATTTTTTATTTATCCTTTTTTACTCTAACTGTTTTATCAATCATTTAACACATTGAGTATAATAATTGTTACCAAAACAAGAAAAATATCCAATTAAATAATGAATAATAAAATTTGAGACTTATGATATCTATTATTTTGAATCTTATATTTTATGAATTTTATAATATTTAATAAAATATTTTATATTTTAATATATGAATTATGCCAATTCTTACAGTATTCATATCATTACTTTTTAAAAAACCATAAAAACATGATTGATTCAAAAAACATCGTTAATAAAAGGATAAAACTATAACTATTATCTATAAAATTCTTGTATGATATCAAAATAACAAAATTACATTTATATTAACATTTATAATATATTTTATTTGAATCCTTAATTAATGAAGCAATCACTACATCATTATTGTGTCTTAATTAAATATTTTTATTTAATGTCTAAAAATAATATATAAAATACCATGTTATAAGAAATACTTTTATATTTGTAAATAAGTTTTATATTCGAAAATATCTCTTATATAAATCCATATGAAATTTGGTATACTAAACAATATATGTTTATGTTACATTTTCTATAATAATAAATTAATTTTTATAAAATGACCTTTTCAAGTAAAATTTGTTTCATGGGGTCCTATAATAGACCCAAGGATTACCTTGGTCGTAAATGTATCATAATATTGGGTTAGGAAATGTTTTAGGGTAATTTAATATTATTATATTATTATATTTTACCATTATTTCACGAATTTACCTTTTAACCATGGTATACAAAAGACATACTAATGTTAATTTTCATAATGTATATAAATAAAAGTCACCTATTTACACAATTAGGACCTCCTGATTCAAAATAAGGAATTATATTTTTTTTTTCAAAATCAAAACATAGATGTTTCAGATTTTAATATAACATTAGGATCGTTGACAAAACCAAAAAAGTGTGTTTTTAAGAAATAATAACGTTCAAAAGATTGACATATGTTTATATAAAATTTAAATTTGAAATTACATACAATGACCAAAATTGGATTAAATGGTAAAAATACACTCTACGTACAATTTAAAAATAATAAAAATAAAAATATAACTATATAAGTAAATCTGATGAAAAGACGGTTTTTACATAAAATGCAGAATTTTTCAATGTTCAATAAAAAATAAACTTTATCAGAAAAGTACCAAAAAATTCCCAAATGTAAATTTTAATGTATTTATTATATATATAAGAAGTGTAATTTATCATATTTAACATATAAAAGTGTCACAAATTATATTTAAAATGGGTTCCCCCTCAAAAAGGCAGTTAAATGACTTTAAAAATATTAAGGTTTTTCAGGCTTAAAATAGGATTCATTCTAATTTTATGCCTCTAATTTTTATTGGATAAATGTTAAATTATTTAAAAAAATTACAATAATATTGTAGTTATATCTATTCATTTCTTCCAATACAATTTATAAATGTTATCTACCATTTTAAATTATATTATATTATATTTTTCAGTATGACTCATCTTTGTGTGCAACATGAGATTTTAGAGAAACCCATTGTTTCATGTCATGGATGCCATCCAAAATAGAATCCCCTCTAAAGTAAATTTAATATTTAATTCAAAAATATTAATAAATATTAAAATACCATATTCTTTATTTTCATGGGATGTTACATAGTGTGTCAGAATGATAAGGCTGAGAGGATGAAGTATAATGGGATGAAGCAACCATTATCCATACGAGTATCGAAACGAAAAAACATAATCAATGACTTTGTCCCTAGACTTCCAAATTCATCCTTAAAAACAATTCTATTTGGTTTGATTGGGATAATCATACAAATATTGAACACTTCATTTGAATTCGATAGGATTTTTCATCAGATATACTGGAATTGATATACATAAAATAGGTGGTAAGGCTGAATGGAGTACCAATATCTTATGTATCCGGTCGAGATCCAAGATTCACCCTTATGTTATATAAGTGTCTTCAACATGCTCTAAATATTGTGCTGAACTTCAATACATATTATCATTCTCAATATGATGTCAAAACTAAGAGGAGTATCCAAAACAAAAGGAAATGTTGGGAGCTAGCTCAATGGTCTTAATAGGAGGATTTGATCAACATCTTAATTTGGCTGAGTTCCCTTTCAATAAAACCTTCCACTCAAGCATCCATATGGTTCCATATGAAACCTGTTATGGGAAGTGGTACAGATCCCCAAAATGGTGGGATAAAGATGTGGAGTGAAACTCCTAGGTATAGAAATTTTTGAAGAAATGATGGAGAATGTTAAGACCATCCAGAAAATACTTATGAGTTTATGGAAGAATGTAATGTTATTACAACGTAGATTTTCATTTTGAGATCCTAGATCGCATTGAATTAGGGGGCTATCATCTAGAAATCTCATTGATCATATCCCATGTACATGAAATTTTCCATGTATCACTCCTGAGGAAGTACATACCTGTCCCGTTGCATCTACTCACTCCAGAGTTAGTACCATTTCAAAATGACCTCTCTAATAAAAAGAATCTGTTGAAGATCTTATATAATCGGAAAAATGATCTATGAAATAAGACAATTCTTTTCATCATTATGTTGTGGAAAAAACACCTATTTGAAGAGGAAATTTTGGTATCAGATGAAGTGATGATGTAGATACCTGCAAATATTTTAGTGTGGGAAAAAGAAATTTCAAGAGAGAAATTTCATAAGGGGGAAATATTTTAACGACCAATACATTTATAGATGAAAATTTTTCTTGATCTAATTAAATATATTATTTTGTAAAATGGTTATATAAAACATATACACATCTTTGGATCTATGTTTTTGGAATTAAATACATTGTTAATAATTGTTACTATTTCTAATATAGTCGTTAAGTAGTGATCACTTGATTAGTATAAATATAGGGTTTTAACAAATAAAATTTACGGAATAAAATAAGTGATTCACTCATCCAGAAGAATTTCTCCACATTAAGTCCATTTATAAGTGCTCAGAAAAGAGGTAGCATCCCTGGGCTATGCTCCCGACCATTCTCACACTGAGTATCAACACATTAAGCTTGAAAAGAACCACCTGTGAGTGAATTGAATATTGATAGATATCACCAAAAAAGTGGTGTTATCAAAGCCACAAAAATTTCAGTCTCTATCAGACACCATACTGTTAGGTCTTATGTAAGAGTTATGAGGTTTTATGTAACAAGACCCAAGCACTATTGCTATTTTCTTTTTTTGAATAAAAAATATATATTCATTTAATAATTGTTACTTTTAAAAAGGTTTTTAAATCCAAAATAGTATTTATAGTTAATATTAAATGAATATATATATTTCTTTGAATTATTTCATTATTTTAAAAAAAAATTCTTATTTCTAACATACTACTTATTTAATAAAAATCATAGTATAATTTTTATAAATATAATTTTTATATTTATTTTGTATTGAAAACTATTTTTTCAAAACCCTTGATTTTTCAATAAATGATTGTTTTTAGATTAAAGAAAAAATTTACATATTTGTAACATTATTTATATAAAATGATTATTATTTTTAAATCCGGATTTCTAAATTGTCCAATAGAAAATTCTGATTAATTTTATGAGACAGCAGAATTGTTCGGTAAAAATTAAATATCATTTAAATATATATAGTGATTTATGACATCATAATGAAACAATTGTGGTATATTAAAATACTATAAAAAGGATTTTCAGGAAATATATTTTTTACCCATAAAATAATGTAATTTTATATATCTTTGATTAATTTTATGGTTCCTTATTTGACCATCCAAGACATATAAAATATTTTAACTTTTAAAACGATTTCTTTTAAAGTGTCACTCACCTCCACAAAATCAAGCATAATATTTTAAGATATTCAGACATTCTCCTTATAATATAATGTTTTCCACTCCCATTTGGCAAAAAACATGGTCCAAAACCATGGGTTGGATTGTGGTATGGATTAGTTTAATGTGTGGTGTCCAAAACCTAAATTATAAAAAATTCCCTCTCTTTTTCTATATTAACCTACCAAATCACTCAATTAAATTAAGTAAAATCCATTAGAGCATGTACCTACTCTTACTTAATGTCTATTGTATCCACCTAAGGTTCCCCATGCTCCCATCAATTCTCTACCAAGCCTCTCACAATCCTATGGATCAAACATCCATGTAAGTGATTTCTTACTTTCTAAAATTGTTTCAAATTTCATTATTTTGTTATACCATTTTTTTCTAATTAAAAATGTTGGGTTATTATTTCCCACATCCCCCATACTTCACTAATATGATTGAATGATGATAAAACTTTTTCTATCTCATTGATTCCTCTCATGTACACCCATTACCACGCAAACAATCTGTATGAAATTTCTCTCTTCCCATTTACATTAAAGAAATTATTTAGTACTATGAATCTAATTTCCATTAGATATGTTGGAACATGATTATATATTACACCTTACTGCCCATTTCATGTAGATATGATGACACACCCCCTTCTCCCTCATCAACCATTTTTTATGAATTCTTATGTCACGCCATTATGATGTAGAAATTGTATGTCAATTTTCCAAGCCAAAGTCATTGTGTAGTGAATTCAATGACCATTTCTCTATAAAGGATATTCACCATTACGAACTTTTACTTATTGATTATAGAGTTTCATGCAGAAATTTTACATTCCTTTATTTTTGAATAAATTATGATGATTAATGAATCAATGTAATATAATTCATGTGGCACACTTATGCATGGAATGAAATGATTATGAAGTTTCCACCCTGATAGAATTCCCGCACATTGGGTAAATTTTAGTATCATGATAAATCAAGTGAAATGAGTGATTTCTAATTCTAATTCATGAGTAAAAAAGTTTTACTCATTATCCTTGTGCAATGAGTATTGTATCATGCTAATATCATGTTAAATGTTGTTCTAACATGATTATGTTATATAAATCATGTTATATCATGCATTTATGTCCATGTTTCTCTAGTGATCCATTTCTTTGCAGATTGCCTAACATATATTATATTCATCATGTTTTGACTTTTTTACACTCTTACTAGTCATTATAGCTCACACTTTTCTTTTAAATGTCTTCAGGTTATCCAATACAATTCTAAGTGTGAATAAATGTTTGGGTCATGTAAAATATTTTTTCAATAAAGAGGTCGTGTTTTATGTTCTATGTTGTTATGTAGTGTTCTTAATTTTCCATGACACAAAACCTCTTATTCCTAAAAGTTGAATTAAGTGCATGGGTATGTAATAAATAATTTTTATGTTTGTATTAAATTGCAGGTTTGTTATAACAACACTACAGATGTTTTCCGACTGACTACTCCAGGTGCTTCCAAATGAACTATTGGTGGGCTTGATTAATGTTGGAATATGTATGTGTCATCATGATTTTTCCAAATATAATGGATAACTAACTTCTTTCAATACTGTTTGACGAAACTATTGTTATAATTGGTGAGTGCAAGCTGTCGTATGTTCTTGTTTACCAGTTTCCACCACATTTGATTGGTGGGATTCCTTAAAAGCCTTCAGACGAGACTGATGACTGACTGATAATATTAAATAGTTGTATGTGCCAATTCAAGGTACTCCACCAGATTTTCCTTGTATTATTAGTTGGTAGCATACAGATGAATCTTCGTGGAAGAAGAATTTGGACGGATGAGTGTATGTGCCTTCTCATTATTTACCATTAAGTTACATTAATGGAATTATCTGGAGGGGTAAGAGGATGAACCTACCCTCTGTTGACCAGATGTTGTCCCGGATTGTTTTTCTTGAATGCCCATGTATGGAGGACCAGGGCCGAACATCCATTGAAAACACTCCCTTCATGTTGAGGGTTGACTAACACACAAATCTGCTAGTGGAGATTGTGGGTGGGAGTCTTCAGGATTAAACCTTGTAATTATGAATTTAGGCCCCGAGTGACCTCTTGATCCACCTCCCCATAGTAATGGGGAGGTACTGGTTGTTTTGTTGCGAAGACATGGACCAGAAAAGGTTGAAAATTGCAGCTTTCACCATCTTCTTTTTGACCATTGGATGTTTATGAACGAATGATTGATGGTTATTATTAACATAAATTGTATGTCATGTATCCTCCAAGGTTGGGATAATAACATGTTGACAATATGACCTTATCAAAACATTGGAGACCTTGATTTGGATATGCTATGTGGGAGATGAAGTCCATCCAAAGGATGATGATCCAGCTTGAGTGGTGTTCTAGACATTCAAGGGTGTGTGTTTGAAGGAAGCAAATATGGAGTAAAGAGAGTTTTGTGCAAAAATAGAGAACAACAATAATCTCCATTAAATGAAAATATTTTAGATGGATACATTTGTGATTAAATTTTTATGGCCTTACATTATCAATTTATAGCGTCCTGACAGTTGGGTACCATTATAAACATTTTTAAGGATTCATGTTGGGTTCACAATTTTTTTTAGTTCCTGGAAACATTTGATCAAGTATAATAATAATTTCTTCCGGGCAGTTTCCATTGGATTTCATAAGGGAAACAGAAACAGCAAAAAAATTTCTATATAAAAATGGACCTTCTTTCCAAACGTAGGTGTTTGTTATGTTTGAACATTAAGATACGAAAGAACATGAATTGGTTGAAATAATGGGAGGTCATAAATATTAGAACCTTTTGGGGGAATTATTTTCTACTTATGGGACTTTCTTTATAAATTTATGATATTTTCATTAATCCTTATTAATTCACCAAGTATATCATGTGTTTCCCTTTGAATTTGAAATCTCTTATTAACATGTGTGATATTTATAATCATCTATATATATTCAAGGTTCTTAATTAATTGAGATATTAGTATGTATTCTAGGGTCTCCATCAATAATATCCTATCATATACTATTTATATATTCTTTTAATCATCGTTGTGATGATACTACTTTTTAAGACACATAGTAGGGAACCATATAATTTATTTTAGTCTAGTGGGATGATTGTTTGTTTTGATATAGGGATTATACAAAAAAATAAGCAACCTAAGTGTCCTTGGGAAAGGACTCATAACCCTCGTAGTATGGTGACACTTAATAGGACACTATGTGCTATTTAATGTCATGTGATAAGGAAATAATCAAATTGTTTAATTTCATGTGGTAAGGACATCTATGTGAATGGTTCTTAGTTAATGTTTGCTGTTGGAAATATACTGAAGCAACCCAAGGAACTTGGAATGAATATGGGTGTACATGTAAAATGGTACCCTATTAAAAATATGGCCTAGATAGAACATTGTTGATTTGAAGTACTGATTTTGAATCTCAATGAGGCCTCCTACGTATCCAATTGGGATTGGAATCAAATATATCATTGTTAAATTAGTCTCATAGGAGAGTATAGTAATTTGGGACAAATGTGATTGGTCTTGCATCTCGAAAATGAGGGCTAGGTGATTGGGGTTTTAATTTGGGGCTTACATCTACCAAAAATGCCCAGATTAATAGAATTAGGGTTGGATTTCTAAAGAGGACAACAAATGAGCTCGATCACTAAAAATGATTCCAATGTATCCAAGTTTGTAGAGAAATTAATGTTCTTGTAGTTCAAGTAATTGTTTTGGGGTTTATGCATAAGAAATTCCCATTGGAGGGGATGTGATGGGGTAAACCATATTGTATGGGCACCATTTTGAGGACAAGACTTCATGTGGGTGTCCTATGTATCCTAGTTTGAATAGAAATCACAGTTCTTATAGTTTAAGTGGTCATTCACAAATGTTGTGATTATGACTAATCTGTAAGACCATTTGAATCATTCTTGATTTTAGAAACAAGAGGATTTCAATGATTCAACAGAGGCACCTACACTTTTCCTCTTCCACTGGTGGAAGAGGGCGTGCCTTTGCCGGCCAGGATGGACGTGGTCCAGTCAACCCCAGAAGAGGGAGAAGCGATGAACATTCCATCTCTTAAATTTACATTATAAATGGGTCCAATAAAATAAATAATTCAATGTGAAGGAAGTAGAGATGAGAAAGAATACAACCATATACTTCAAAGTTTATTGGAATTCACCATCATGGATTCCCTAGTAGGTCTCAGTACGGGAGGAAGACTTCTCCATTTCTTGCATGGAAAACAATTCATGAACCATACCTTCCCTAACTAATACATGAGGTTATGTGTATTAATGGAAATAATAGATTAAATAACACAATACCTAATTATCCAAACCAGGAACGTCCCAACACTATTCCTAGGAGAATGGTCTATGTGATGATAGAAATAAAAACCCATAGACACTCCAAGAATCCTTACTCATTTGTAAAACAATTGTGGGAATCCTATGACTACAGATATACAAACCCATATAAGAGAAATTCCATGGTTCCTTTCCCAATGGTTTTATAATTCAGGTGGTTTAAGTGGATGCTTCAACCATGTCCCTTTCAGAAAAGGGAACAAAGGAAGGAAATTCCCTACCATGATTGATTATGAATAGGTAACCTAAGTAGATATGTAGACCATATACACTACTATTCCATGTAGGTACCACACATAGGAATATATCATAGGCATGTTACATAGTTGTACCATGCATGTTTTCCACATAGGTATTTAGGATGACTAAATGGTGATTCACATAGAGGAAACATGATTATGAGAGCCTAAAATTCTAAAATACTTAAAAACATTCTTATCCAATATAATTACCTCTTTTATCATATTTTTATAGTGATACATGAGACAATTGGAGGGATCTAGGAGAAGGAGATACACAATGGGTGCTTCAGGAAGTCCATCAATTTTTCAACCATTCAAATGGGGAGAACAAGGGTCCTATGTATATGTATGTTAGGTAGCCTCGTGGAAGGGATTTCGTTTATCACTAGTCCTCCATGAAGGTCCTCCATGCAGTTCTACCACATAAAGTTACAGAAACTATTTTCAGCACAGGTATGCCCTGCAGGTCTGTGACGCAGGTCACCCACACAGGTCTTTTGAGACCTTTTCATTCCTTTTAATTCTTCAAAACATTTCTTGGGATTTTTAAATATTTAAAAATATCTTCGTAGTATTTTAGTATCATTATAGGTGTCAACCATATGATATCATTGTATAACTTTAAACCAAAATTATAAGATTATGTATCATGTTTTTTTCTATATTGGGATTTGTAACTCATTCATTTATTTTATGTATTTCCCATATAATCCATTGGATTTATATCATATCAAATTTATTTATTATCACATTATAATGGAAAAATATTGATGTTTTTGATACACACATTGATTTATTATGAATATATTTTTCCAAAGACAATAGTCATCTCTAACATTGAGTTTTAATTAATGGATGTTTTTATGAAAATCATTTAATAATATAAGTAAAATTATAAGTACAATTTGTTTATTTCAAAGAAAATATTATGTTATCATTTTGGAAACAATTATTTGAAAACATTAGAGAGAAAATAAGTGATAAGTATAATAATGTTTCTAAGAATTTGAATATTTAATAAAATTTTAATGATGGATATATAAGCTAGTTTTTATGGAATTACATCTTTCTCTGGAAAATACAAGTTAATGTGGAAATATTTTTTTCCAATGGGTACTGACACCCAAAAGATAACACTTCATTGCACTCGATAATAACCTTGTTCATGTCCATGGTCCATGTCACACATCTGTTGGGAAACTAACGAGGGAAATGATTTGGTGATTCATATAACTATTTATGAACAATTATGAAGGGCGTTAACAAAAAAATTGGTTAGAAAACCAAATAAGAAAATTTATAATGGATAACATAGATCGGGACATAGATACTTTTACATCCAGATATAATTATCATTAATATGTTAATCCATATAGGTTTATATGTTTCTATTTTTTATTAATTAATTCTAAAAAAATATATTTAATTCTATTTTATTAATTGTGTGAAATATTATAAAGAATGATAATAAATAATATTATGGAAAATGTAATGATAAAAAAACACAATGAAAAATTAGACAGTAATGACTTTAATAAATCTTTTAATGAATAAAAATTAATTTTATAAAACATGATTAAAATTTTTATAATAGTAGAATATAAAATATGTAAATGAATATATGTAGGAATCTCATGGAACATCAAGTGTTAATGTAGATATGGGAAAAAATATTCAATTCATTTAATGTAAATATTTTGGGAAGTGGAACCATGAAAAATTAAATTATGTATAAGGAGGATTATTTCTGTATTGGTCATGGGGGAACAAAGAAGTTAATTTCCAAGGAAAAATGAAGTGTTTGGTTAACATGATTCATGCAAATGTTTTTTATCCTAAAGAACTAATAATAGTATATGAGGGTAAATTTATAAATATATGAGTTTATTCTCTAATCCAATGATTAATTCTTATGGCCCTTTGTTATTAGAATAATAAATGTTGTATGATTGATGTGTTTTTTATTTTATATTATCAATTATTTTTTTCATATATGATTTATGAAATATCTAAGGATTATTTGAAACAATATATTTTTTTCATTAATATGTTGAATGGTATTAATTTCCAAGATAAAAACATTTTAATCCGATAGTTTATTTATGGAAAAATAATGATTCAGTAAAATATAATCATTGATATATACTTGATATAGAAAACATTACTGTAAACACTATTATATATATGATCTATACCAATGGTTTTTGGGAAAACTGTTGGTATAGTTTACAAATTTGGTACTATACCAACGGTTTGGCCAAAACCGTTGGTATAGGTCACTTATATGGACCTATACCAATGGTTGGTCCAAACCGCTGGTATAGGTTCACTAATTTGGACCTATACCAACAGTTTTTCCAAAACCATTGGTATTGGTCCATTATAGAGACCATATACCAACGGTTTGCCCAAAACCATTGGTATAGGTCCCAAAATCCAAGACCCTATACCAGTGGTACTCAAAACCGTTGGTATAGGTCTATTCCAACATTTTTGAGAACCGTTGGTATTTCTACATGTATTTTTATTGGAATATTCTTACAAAGGACATTGAATACATCAAATTTTAAAATACTTATTATAATACACAAATATATTTATGAAATTATGTTAAAAAAATTAAGTTAGGTTAGAGGATAGGTCGTTCAATCACAAACAGGAGGTGCTGGGATAAAAACAAACAGATGTTTATTTTTTTAATTACATATACTCACGGTTTATGGAACTATTTGTATAGATTTTTATATTACTTATACTAGTGGTTTTCAAAACCGTTGGAATAGGTCTATAACAATAGTTTTCACAAAACCGTTGGTAAAGACCTATCCTCGCGACATACATGGAAACAGTTCTCCAAACCGTTGGTATAGCCTATACTAATGGGATAGAGGCATATACCAATAGATCAAAACCGTTGGTATATGGTCTTCTTCCAGTAGTGAAATTAATATTTTTTTAAATTTTTGTGTAAAAAAAATATAATATATAAATAATATTTTATAAGATAGAATGTGATTCATTGATTAATTTTATTGGGGTTATTTTCATCATATTTTTGGAAAATGGAATGGAATTATATAGAAATAGTTTAAGAAAAAGGGAATCATTCATTCTAGGTGAAAACCCATCACATCAAGAAAGACCACAGGGATCAAAAACATAACGGAAGGTAAACACTGGAATAATTCCTACAACTATTGTATTAGCTGTCATTGTAATTATAGATTTTTTATATAACAAATTGATTATGTAAATATCATGTGTGATCTGGGAAACATTATATGGGATTAAATCCTATTGATTTTTTGAGATATCAAGGTGATTAATGTTTTTGGTGAAATGTTTCATTGGGATGAGGTATATGAATCTTTTAGGTATTACATGTGATGTAAAATGAAATATTTCATGGTAAGAAAAAATAAAAATCAGTAAATGTTTAGGTTATTTAGGATGTAAGGATCATTATTATGGAGTGATATATCTTGGAATTTATATTTAGATATTAATATGAATGTTTTACCATTTTTTTACTTATCCTACATTTTGGTTGAAATTTATTGTTTATCTTAATGTCTCAAAATAGGAGGTGTCACGAACCAAATCAGGTCGCCACTGAACCCAGCACCAAACCTGACCCATGAAAAACTCGAAGGTCATTCCTGATCCACATGGGCTGGAACAGGTGCTCGAGTATTATAAAATTGTCACGACCCATCCTCGGGCCCTTGCCATGACTACCCCATGCCCGCCTTCCATAGGCCAGGGGTTGGAGACTAGCACCAAAGGTGTAAATGCCGATAAAAGGGAAGGAATTTTCCTTTATAAAAGTAAAAAACACAATAGAGTACACAACTAAAATAAGACCTAAGTAAACTGATTACAAAAGTAGGTGCAGAAAGGTAAATGGGCCAGTATACAAACCCAACTGAATGTATAGTACAACTGAAAATAAAGTACAATAGCAGAAATGTAAAGCAGCAACCACCGAGTCATCCACCGGATATCCTACCTGAAGGGTGGGTACAGATGGTCTCCTCGGCTCCATGGGTCCATCCATCCACTCAGTGTACATATCATCTAGTGGTCCACCCCCGGGTACCGTCTACCTCCACAAGCCTCCACCTCGATCAGTGTTGTCCATCTTCTGTATCCAACACAACGTAGTACGGGCATAGCCCATTCATGGGTGAGTATACGATACTCAGTAGGGACCCCGAGACCCCTAAAGGTATCCCAGAACCCACAAAGGATAAACCACAAATGAAATGTACAAACATGAAGTATCAACCGACTCTACTTAGATATATGCCCATACTTATTCAACTGTCATCAATTCCTGTTCGGCTCCAACTCTCAATCCCATGTACAACCCAGTCCACACAAGAATGATGTCAATCACACCAATGGTAATGATTGAATAGTCAAGACTCATCTCGCACTGGTATACTACTAATGAATAGGGTTGGAGATGATTAGATATAGCCTTTGAATCGTCTCCTCTGTCGATCCCACGTAGGATCCAAGTACAAAAGTAGTCGCTGCCGAACCCACGTAGGATCCAAGAACAGTAACCATCGTTGTCGAACCCACGTAGGATCCAAGTACAGTCGTCATCGCTCCCGAACCCATGGAGGATCCAAGTACATTCTTCCTCACTGCCGAACCCACGTAGGATCCAAGTACATTCTTCTTCGTCGACGAACCCAAGGACGATCCCCGCATGGTAGTCGTCGCAGTCACAGCCTGCTATAGGGTTCTCACACACAATGTACTCGATTCCGGGAGGGTTCGCTCCTCGAGTAAATGGGGTTGATACATCAACTGTCATGAAGTCCAGAGTTGATGTATCCCGAAGTTCCGTCTCATCAAAAGGAACTCAACGTGACAGACGGTGCATCAATCGGATGCCCAGTTTGATAGATATTGGCTTTTCTGTCCCAGGGGCTCGGTTGGAAATCTACTCATCCACCCAGTCATTTTCCAATGATGTGAAAAAACCAATTAGAGTATCGTAAAATGACCACCTCATCGATAGGGTCTCAGTTTCGTAGACTGCGCATCAATAGGACTCATGGTATTTGAATTATTAATTTTTAAGTGAAAACGGGCCCGGACTGATAAGCCTAGTGGGATGACGGGTCGGGTTAATCTAGTTTTGGCAGGTCCGACCCAGTAGGGGGTGTTAGACCGGGCCTAAGAAACATAAGGCCTAGTACGAAGGGGAATGGCCCATTCCGAAGGGGTTCGGCCCGGCCCGAAGGGGCGCTGCCCGATCTGAGGAGACACGGCCTGGCCCGGCGCGGTCCGGTCGAGCTGGGCACGGCCCGGTGGGGCGCTGCCCCTCTTGCTCGGCCAACGGGTAGCACAGTCCAAGGGGGTGTGGCCCCACGGCTTCCCAAAGCAGTGATTCCAAGTTGGTCTTCCCTCCCTAATCGGCCGTCCTTCTGGCACATGCAGCCCGTACGGGCGGGACGCGGCTCAAGGGTGCGGCACCCTCTGGGAACTACGAATCTGCTCCGCCCAGCCGGCTGACGGCACCGGCTTCCTCTGCCACGGGCTACGCTAGTCGCGGCTCCGCCTCCTCGGCACGACGCGACAGCGCCGTGCTTCCTCTGCCACAGCCCGCTTGGCCATGGCTTTTCCTTGCGTGTATGATGGCGTCCCTTGCGCCACCGATATCTTCTGTATTCCGCCACTTATCGTTGATCCCATTTAATTAATCAAGATCAAACGGAGGGTCATCGGGCCGTGATCGTTCAGCCTATGCCCTCCTCGTTAATCGATAGCAATAGTCCAAGATAATCAATGTTATACAATGACAAATCATGTCACAATTTTAATCGATTAAAATTGAACATAACCCCTACCTTGATAATTGAAGATGCATGTCGGGCATCGCGGAAGACGACGTCGTGAGGAAAGGATTTGTAGGTGAATTCAGAGTGCGTATGAAGAGGAAGCGGTGTCTTCTCTCTTGTAATAGAGAAGATAATGGATGTCTCATCATCATTCTTCGTGGAACTGGCGTTCTTCATCGAAGATGTTGTTGTTTTTCAATGGAGGGTCGGTGTTCTTCCCCAAAACCTCAAGATCATTCCCCAACTCTTTTCACACAATGAAAGCCTCCACCCAAAATAAAATAATAAGATAACCTATTATTTTATATAACACAAGCCATTTAAAATTCAAACATTCAAACCACTTTAATAATAAAATTTGTTGGAAATTAATTAAAGTGAAGGAGAGGAGGTGGAAGATCTCATAAATGTTGGGAGAGTTGTCAACATTAAACAAGGGTGTTTAATGGGGGGGGTTTAAGGGAGTTATTTGGGGAGTTTAAAGTGGGTTATGGGTGATGAATGGTTGGGACTCGTGTGGGACCCACCTCTCATATATCCACACATGGGAAGTTGGGTGGTTGTGGGCCCCACCAATAACATCCCATGGGAGGTTTTATCTTCAATGTTATAAAATAAAATTTTTCCAACAATTTTATTTATTTTAATGTAAATCCCAAAATAATAATTCTCGACCCGCTTAAAATGCAACTAAAATAATGGTCCCATTAAGAAATTATTGGTGCTGTGAGTTCTCCGGTGCACTTAGATTTCAATTCCGAGCACCAGTTAAAAATATTAGAAATCTCGTTTGTTCGTTTACTGATCGTACCTGATCTATTTTCGGAAATTGATTCTGGGTACACTGGCCCTCGATATTAAGTACCGTCAGAAGCCACAGACTCGTAAAATTCCAAAGTATTTATGAAAAAAATAATTCTTTTAAGTTTCTGGGTCTTTACATTACTCCGACCTCAGGGATTTACGTCGTTGTAAAGCTAAAACATAAACTAGGGAAACAAATGAGGGTATTGTTCACGCATCTGAGCCTCACACTCCCATGTGCTCTCTAGCAGATTCTCGTGCTGACAACAAATGCGCACCAGAGGTATAGACCATCCACATAGGACCCGAACCTGTCAGTCCTCGATCTCCACCTGGACCTCCGTGAATGTAGCCCTGTCATAGATGTCTAGCTCCCCATGATCAATGATGTGGGTCGGTTCATGCATGTATCTCCTCAGCTGAGATACGTTGAAGACTTCATGGACTCGAAGCAACTTAGGTGGAAGGGTCAGGAAGTAAGACACCTTTCCTGCTCTGCTGAGAACCTGGAAAGGCCCGATAAAGCATGGAGATAAACTGTGACCCCGACCGAATCTCTGTAATCCATGCCAAGGTGAGACCTATAAAAAATGTGGTCGCCATCCTCAAACTCTAGTGGTCTATGTCTTCTATCAGCATAAGACATCTGTCTGCTCTATGTAGTCCTCATCCGCTCTTGGATGATCTACACCTTCTCTATTGTGGCATGAACCATATCTGGTCCTACAAGTGCTGACTCCCCGTGGTCATTCTAGCACAGAGGTGATCTGTAAGGTCTGTCATATAGTTCCTCGTATGGTGTTATCCCGATGGTGTAGTGGTAGCTGTTGTTGAGTGCAAACTCTACCAAAGGTAGGTGATTCTCATAGCTGTGACCAAAGTCAAGGACACATGCACAGAGCATGTCCTCTAGAGTCTAATTGGTCCTCTCTGTCTGGCCATCCATCTGAGGATGAAAGGCGGTGCTCAGGCATAATTGCATCCCAAATGCCACCTGAAACCCCTTACAAAGTAGGGAAGTAAAGATATAATCTTGATCGGAGACGATAGACAATAGCACACCATGAATCCATATGATATCCTAAACGTAGAGGAGTCCCAAGCTCTATATTGAGCCCTACTCTCTGATCGGAAGAAAGTAGGTCGACTTGGTGAGTCGGTTGATGATCACCTAGATAGAGTCATGTCCCCTTGAAGTACATGGTATCCCCATCACGAAATCCATAGATATCCCATCCCACATCAACTCTGGATCCTCTAAGGGCTATACAAAGACTGCGGGTACCTCGTTATCTTCCTTCACTTGCTGCCAAGTGAGGCATCGGGAAACGAACTCTGCTACAGCCTTCTTCATACCCGGCCACCAATGTTGTTGTCTGAGGTCCTGGTACATATACTCCACTTCAGGATGTACTGCAAGAGGGGATGTTTGAAACTCCCTCAGAACTTCCTCCTGCAGTGAAACTGGTACCATGGTACATCCCTTGAAGAAGATGATGTTTTTCTTCCCTCAGAAAATCCATCAGGGGCCTGCCCTGTGGAAATCTGAGCATGTTGCGTCTCAAAGTCAAAGTCCCCATGTTGTGTCTCTCTGACCCACTGAATTAGTGGAGGAATAACTGTGAGGGACTATAGAAAATCTACCCTATCTCAATCCATGAAGGATATCTACAAAGTGCTTAACTGATCTGTCACCTCTCCTAGTACTTGAATTCCTGATCTCCTGCTAAGACCATCTACCATAATGTTCTCCATCCCATGAGTATAGACTATCTCAAAGTCATAGTCCTGGAGTAACTCGAGCCATCGCCGCTGTCTCAGGTTCAGGTACTTCTGCGATAAAATGTACCTGAGACTCTTGTGGTCAGAGTAGACTATAAAGTGATCACACATCAGATTGTGCCGCCACATATTTAGGGCGAAGAGCACAGTTGCTAACTCTAGGTCATGGGTAGCATAGTTCTGCTTGTGATGCCTCAAATTCCATGAACCATAAGTGATCACTGCCCACTTTAGCATCAGGACACACCCGAGCCCGGTCCCTGATACGTTGTCGTAAACCGTATACACAACACCCTCTTCCAGTAGCCACAAGATGGGCACACTGGTCAATATTTGTCTCAACTCATGGAAGCTCTACTGACATCTATCTTACCACATGAAGGGTTTCCCCTTCTTTGTCAAAGCTAAAAGTGGTGATACAACTCTGGAGAAGTCTGGCACAAATCTCTAATAGTACCCAGCCAGACCTTGGAAACTCTGCACCTCCGTCACGCTCCTTGGTGTCTCCCAAGCAAGTACTGCCTCATTCTTTGTAGGATCCAAAACAACTTCCACCTCCGAGATGACGTGCCCCAAGAAGTGAACCTATCAAATCCAAAACTGGCACTTCGAGAGCTTACCATAAAGCTGGTGCTCTCGGAGTGTTTCCAATACAACCCGCAAGTGGTAGGCATGCTCCTCCACAGTAGTCGAGTAGATCAATATGTCGTCAATGAAGAATACGACAAACCGATTGAGGTAAGCCTAGAAGGTCCTGCTCATGAGAGACATTATCACTGCTGGTGCATTGGATATGTCGATGTAAATAACCAAGAACTCGTAGTGGCCATACCGACACCTGAAGGCCGTCTTTTTCACATCCTCGTCTCGAACTCTGAGCTGATGATAGCCTAACCTGAGGTCTATCTTCAAGAACCATCGTGCTCCCTTGAGCTGATCAAAGAGGTCAAAAATCCTCGGGATTGGATACTTGTTCTTTAAGGTCACCTGATTCTGGTGACAGTAGTTGACACATAGTCGTATGCTCCCATCCACCTTTTTCAAGAATAAAATCATTAAAGCCTAGGGTAAATCATTGGGTCGGATGAATCCCATTCCCTGCAAGTCCTCCAGCTGTACCCGCAGCTCACGAAGCTCAATGGGAGCCATCCGATATGTTGGAATAGATATCAGTGAGGTCTCGGGGTACATGTCAATGTAAAAGTCTACCTCTGTATGCAGAGGTAGTCCTGGAATGCCATAAAGAAAAATGTCTCCATACAGATCCACCACATCAGGAAAACTCGGATTCCTCACATCAATCGCTCCTAGGATTAGACTACCCATGTGATGTGTGATTGGCTGCCCTCTCCTCTACGTAAGTCCATCCTGTGCTGCAAAGGGTCCCTTTCTCCAGTGAAGGTGAACTTGCTCCCATCTGTATGGACACACCGCACTTTGCGCCTAATACAGTCAATCTGAGCATGGACTGTAGACAACCAGTCCATACCCAAGATGACGTTGTAAGGCCTCGACGCTGCTACAAGAAGATTCTAGCTGAAGCTCTCGCCTCCTAGAGTGAGCTCACACTACCATCACCAGTGCGTAATCGTCGAGTCTGCTCCCATAGGAGTCTCTAGCCATAAGTATCGAGCCAACAGCTTTGTCGGAATATCCGATCTCTGAAAAAGGGAAGCAACAATAAAATAATGACTCACTCAAGTGTCTATAAGAACTACAACATTGGTGGAGTAGACACAAGTATTACCTCGACTCATCTCAGGTGCGTCGTGTTCGTAGGCCTCGACTGCCTGGAGCTGAGCCAGCCCCTGTCTGCTAGCTCCCTATGGTCGGGGTGGTCCTCCTGATGGTGGTGGAGGTAGAGCCTCGAAGTGTGGTCCACCACCCACTGCTCGGTCAGCTCCTCTGCATCGTTTGCCTGCTCCCTAAAGACTGCCACGGTTGAACCACTTCCTCTACCTGGGAGGTCCCTCTACTATCTGCTGCTCTTCTACATGGAGGGTGGGGCAATCACGAGCCATGTGGCCATGCCCGCCACATGCATAGAAATGGATTCAGCTCATATGGATAGATCTACTCTGTGTGCCTAGCTCATACGAACCAGTATCCTGAGGTCGTCCACCTGATGGCTTGGTTCGCTTGGACCTCTGCGCCATCTGTCTACTACCGGGTGTAGAAGACTCTGCTATGTGTCGTCCTGCGGTGGGTCTCGCTGCTGGTGTCAGCTCAGTAAGAAATCTCTCCACATGAAGGGCTCGCTCTAGTACTCATGCCTGCATCGGAATGCTGAGGGAGACCATTGAAGCATTCCCTGCCCGAATGTTTAGGCCCAGAAGAATGGGTCTCGTACCATGTCCGTGGAGTAACACGAGAGGTCGCTATATCTCGCCAAGTACCGGGCTACTGTCATGCTGCCCTGCCGTAGCTGTAGTAACTCCTGGATGCGCACCGCACGATGGGTGGCATGAACAATCTCTGAGTGGAAGAGGCTCTCAAATTCTGTCCAAAGAAGTGATGCCTCATCGTGCAACTAGACATCAGGCTCCACAATCTACCTGCTGCTGCATGTAGGAGACTCATAAAAAGGATCACCATAAGGTCTTCCGGTGTCCCTACCAATCTGAATACTCTGACGATAGCCTCTAGCTAATCCTCAACTTTCTGAGTGTCCGTCTCTCCATGGAAAATAGGCATCCTCTGTCGCTGAAATACATGCAACACACTCAGGCGGCATGCACTCTTTGCTTCTGGGGCTGGTGGCATCGGTGGCTCAGCGGGTAATCGTACCGCTCACGCCTCTACTATAATGGGGCATTGCACCGAGGCCTCGTCGCTCGGTGGGCTACCATCACACACGTAGCTTGGAACCCTAGCTGGCTGCCTTCGTGGGTACATCATGAAAAGTAACAGGCGAGCCACAATTAATATTGTATACCTGGTGATCTGATACAATGTAATCACAAAGAAAACATTTTAAATACACATGCAATCAATGCTTTCGTGCACCGAGTCAGAAATCAGGAGTCAGGGTCCTAGTGTATTGATACGTTGGTCGTCGAACCAACACTGGACTCCCTGGACTGAAAACCACACTCAATACACTTAACACTATTACTTCACAGAGAAGGAAGATCAGAGTCCTGAGTTCTGCAGTAGAACCGATACCTCTAATAAAAATTTGTTACAACCCGTCCTTGTGGCACATGTCGTGACTACCCCAAGCCTACCTTCCATAGGCTAGGGGCTGGCGACTAGCACCGAAGGCGTAAATCCAGATAATAGGGAAGGCATTGATTTAATAAAGTTAAACAAATGCAACAGAGTACACAACTAAAATAAGAATTAAGTCAACTGAGTACAAAGTAGGTGGTGAAAGGTAAATGGGCTAGTATACAAACCCAACTGAAAGTACAGTACAACTGAAAAGAAAGTACAACATCAATAAAGTAAAGCAGCAGCCACCAAGTCGTCCTCCGGATATCCCACCTGATGGTGGGGTACAGATGGTCTCCTCGGCTCCTCCGGTCTGGTCATCCTATCATTTTACATCTTGTCTAGTGGTCCACCCCCGGGTACGATCAAGCTCCACAAGACTACACCTCGATTAGTGTTTTCCATCGTCTGCATCCAACACAACGTATTGTGGGTATAGCCTGAGCATGGGGGAGTATACGATACTCAGTAGGGACTCCAAGACCCCCGAAGGTCTCCAAGAATCCACAAAGAAGAAATCAAAAAGGTAATGTACAAACATGAAGTATCAGCCGACTCTACTTAGGTATATGCCCATACATATACCTATGTCATCAATTTCTGTACGGCTCCAACTCTCGAGCCCATGTACAACCCAGTCCACACAAGAATGAATTCAATCACATCAATGGTAATGATTGAATAGTCAAGGCTCAGCTCACATAGGTATACTACTCACGAAGAGGATAGGAGATGATTACATGTATCCTCTGAATCATCTCCTATGCCGAACCCACGTTGGATCCAAGTACAGAAGTCGTTGCTGCCGAACCCACGTAGGATCCGAGAACTGTAACCATCGTTGCCGAACCCACATACGATCTAAGTACAATCGTCATCATTGCCGAACCCATGGAGGATCCAAGTACATTCTTCCTCGCTTCCGAACCCACGAAGGATCCAAGTACAGTCATCTTCTTCATCGAACCCACGGAGGATCCCAGTACGGTAGTCGTCGCAGTCACAACAAGATCTAGGGTTCCCGCAAACATCGTACTCGATTCTGGGAGGGTCCGCTCCTCGAGTAAAGTGGGTCGATACATCAACTTTTACAATGTACGGATTTTATGTATCCCAAAGTTCTGTCTCATCAAAAGGAACTCAATGCGACTAACAACACGTCAATCGGACGCCCAGTCTGTGAGATATTGGTTTTTCCGTCCTAGTGGCCCACTTAGAAATGTACTCATCCAACCAAGCCGTTTTCCAAAGATTCCCAAATCTAACATAGAGTATAGCACAAGGACCACCTCGTCGATTGGGTCACAGTGATGTAAACGGCACGTCAATCGGACACATGGTCTTTGAATTATTCATCTTTAAGTGAAAATGGGTCTGGCAGGTTAAGCCCAATGGGCCGACAAGTTGGGTTAACCCAGTTTTGGTGTGTCCAACCCGGTAGGGGGTGTCGGACTGACCCGAAGAAACATGCGGCCTAGACAGAAAGGTCATGGCCTATCTCAAAGGGGGTCGGACTGGCTATAAGGGGCACGGCCCGGGGTGGGCTGGTCCGACTGGGCGCTACCAGGCCGGGCAAGGGGCAGCCAGGCGTTGCCCCACCGGCACGGCCTGTGGGCCGGTTAGCTGGGCCCGGAGGCCAAGCAGTCTGAGGGGGAACAACCCCTCGGCTTCCTGAATTGGCGGTGCTAAGTGGCGCCGCCCTCCATAACCGGTCGGTTACCCCGGCCGGCCTTTTGGCACAAGCGGCCCGCACCTGTGGGCCGCGACTCATCCAGCGCGGTGCCCTCCTGGTACTACAGCTCTGCTCCGCTCGGCCGGTCGATTGGCCGACCGGTTCATTTGCGGAAGCGTCTTGCAAAGAGGGTCATGGTTCCTACTGCACAGCCGGCGTGACTACGCCAGATTCCTCCACTGTGGCCTGCGCTGGTCGTGGCTCCACGTCCCCATCACGACGCGATGACCCCATGATTCCTCTTCCATGGCCCACTTGGTTGCGGATTTTACCTTCATGTGCGATAGCGGCCCTTGCGCCGCCGGTTTCATCCGCGTTCACCCTCCGATCTTTGATCCCATATAATTAAACAAAATGAAATGGAGGGTCATCAGGCTATGTTCATTCGACTTGCGCCCTCTGCGTTTGGCGATAGCAATAGGCTGAGACAATCAAAGTTATACAACGACGAATTGAGGCACAATTTTAATCCATTAAAATCGAACATAACCCCTTCCTTGATAATTGACGTTGCACATCGGGCATCGCGGAAGACGGTGTCGCGAGGAAAGGATTCATAGGCGACGTCAGAGTGCGTCTGAGGAGGAAGCAACGTCTATTCACTTGTCGTAGAGAAGAGAATGGATGGCGTGTCATTGTTCTTCATATAACTGGTGTTCTTCATTGAAGAAGTCATCGTTCTTTGTCGGAGGGTCGGTGTTCTTCCCCAAAACCTCAAGATCTCTCCCCAACTCTTCTTCACACAATGAAAAGCCTCCCCCATAAAATAAAATAATAAGCTACCCTATTATTTTATTTAACACAAGCCATTTAAAATTCAAACATTCAAACCACATCAATAATTAAATGTGTTGGAAATTAATTAAAGAGAGGGAGAGGAGGTGGAAGAACTCACAAATGTTGGGAGAGTTGTCGACATTAAACAAGGGTGTTTAATGGGGGGTTTAATGGTGTTATTTGGGGAGTTTTAAGAGGGTTATGGGAGATGAAAGGTTGGCGTTCGTGTGGGCCACACATCTCATATAACCACACATGGGAAGTTGGGTGGTTGTTGACCCCACCAACAACATCCCATGGGAGGGTTAACTTCCAAGTTATAAAATAAAATTGTTCAAACAATTTTAATTATTTTAATCAAATTCCCCAAATAATAATTCACAACCCGCTTAAAACAAAACTACGATAAAGGTCCCATTAAGGAATTACCGGCACTGCAAGTTCACATGTGCCCTCAGATTTCAATTTAGAGAACCGGTTCAAATGATAGGAAACCCCGCTCGTTCGTTTACTAATTGTCCCTGAGCTAAATTTTTGAAATTGATTCTGAGAAATCCGGGCCTCGGAATCTAGTGCCGTCAGAAGTCACAGACTCGTAAAATTCCAAAGTATTTATTAAAAAATTTCCTTACATTTCCGGGACATTACAAAAATGATGTTTGGGAATGATTTACCTGATTTTATAAACCCTAAACAACAAATGAACTCAATAAAACAAATCTTGATTGTTCATCTAAAACCATCTTTTACAAAAAAATTGAACTGAATTACATGATTTGAAACAATAAAAAAAGGCCACTAAGAAGTTACAAAACCATAAATTTATACCCATGAACCCTCATGGAAAGGGGCACCACCCTCAATCCAACTCTACAAGAATTTGCCACCAAGGACCTGCTAGAATCCTAAACCACTAGAACTAAAAACTGTACCCAACATGCGACAACAAAAATAACCAAGTTTACTTACACCCAAGGGTGTATGTAAGGTGAGAGACAATTATCAGTAGGATAACACCACTAAGAGATTCCATGTGATAAACATTCAAAGACAAAATTAATGCAAGTTTTCCAAAACATGTATTGTCTAGTTACAATTTCTAAATGATGCAACTTTAAAAAAAGCATTTTTCAAGTGGGATAATTTAAAGAATCAACACTTTTAAAATAAATTTCATAGATACTAAATTTTAAAGAGAAATATACCATATGCCTTCGGTAATTATAATGGATTTAATGAGCACAAGAAATAGGAAAATTACCCCTATGTACTAGCTCTTTGTGGGTCCCAGGTACCTCGTATCTCGGTGAGAGTAACCATCACAGATATATGATCTCATGCACAAGACAAAAGTATGGAAATACCCATAACCTACTGGTACCCAATCATCATCATCATTTTTTAGATTTAGTTGTATGTGTCAATCTTGAAAATTGAAACTGAGGCCCAACCCCACAGATTCACTAGCATACTTGTACATGTCCACCCACCTAGATACCCGGGGTTTCCCATTGTGCTCAAACAATTTCAATAATTCATAAAATATAATTTGCACATGAAAATATAATTTCCACTTCACATATTCACCAAATAGAAAATATGTACATCACACAAGTCACAAAATCCACTTTTCCATTCAAATTCATTTTGTAATCATACAAACACCAAAATAGCCCACAAAACTTTTCACATCACTTCAACACAACCAGAGATCATTGTTATAAAACATTTAAATGGTGATACATATCACTTAACCAACCACACACACATGCCACATAAAACCCTTTCTACCTTTAAAATCATTTTATCATCAAACTTATACGAACAACCCACAAACAAGTTTCCCTCCAACATCATAATTTAATATATCATTTCAGAGATTTAAAAAACATTCTAAAAATGTTTCACAACATAAAACATCACTTAACCTTTAAATACCCCATAATAGGTGAACAAATACACCAAAAAGTACATATGCACCATTTTATCACTTTGTTAAACCAACTAAAACAATTATAATTTTTCATAAAAACAACCTAAGTGGTGTAAATATGTCTTTCAGACAAAACCCATTTCAAAACTATCATTTAAGTCTAAAACCATAGCAATTCATATCCAAAATTGAATTATAAGACCTAGAGAAATTTATAAAATCACCTTCAAGTGTTATAAAATCACATTTAATAATACCACAAAATATAAAGATGAAAACACACATTTTCATATAATGCTCTCAAGATGTATAAAAATGTTTTACACAGAAATCCTATTCAACAACCCTCTTTTTAGTCCCACATGACACTAATACATTAAAAAACAAGAATTTTCAGGCCAAACAATATTTATTAATCCCATTCTATAAGTTATAAAATACAAAAAAAATAATACCCCATGAGTTACACATGAAAACACCCAATTTCATGTTTAAGATCAACTATAAAAGTAAACACATAACCAAATCAATCATAAAATGTTTTCTCACCACACCTAACATATGTGGAATATAAAAAATGAGTAAATACATCTATATAACTCATCAATAATTTTTTACACATGGAACCACCTACCTTTTATGTTGAAACCCTCAAAACATGGTGCGAAACAAAAACTGCACCACCACTGCACTGCAAGGATGTGAAATACAACCTAAAACCACAAGATTTCACTCAAAAGACAATAAATAAACACTATTTTCGAACCCTATCTTATAGAAATTAAGAACCTCATGGATAATGGTATGGAACCCTAATCAAATTGAATGTAACCCTAAGAAAATTGAATGATGAATGAAGAAAACCAACATATGTGAGGGATCTTGTATAAATCACCTCAAATACACCAGTATATGAATTTTAAAATAGAAAAATATTCAAGGGAGGTTCGAAAATTGATATGAAGACCATGTAGGAATTTTAATGGGATAAAAAGAGTGAGAAATGAAGGAGTTATTAAGGAAACAAATTACCTTTATAAATCTACTCGAATTGAGGAAGCCTAATAGGTTTTGTTTTGTTCTATGGAGAAAACGAGCTCCAAATATGCAGAGAAGAGATTGGGGTCATGACTAGGTTATGTGTTCTGGGGTTAGAGGTGGAATTGTCTAAAAATAGTTAAAATTGAATGTGTTATTAAATAAACAATAATTTTTTAACTGGAAATGGGCTATCTTGGTGGCCCAACTACATAAATAAAAAACCAAATATCCCATGATTATGGATTTATAAAGGATCCCAATTTAAATGTTGGTGTTAATATATATGGGGAGGACACTTAGGAATATGAATGGATGAAAAATATATAAAAATGAATGATTTATAAAAGAAATAATATTTGTTTTAAATTTGGAATTGGGCTCATAGTTTGGCCCAATTCATTAAAACTCACACATTCACCCATAAAAGTTTGAGAAACCCCCAAAACAAAGCATTAATGGGAAATAAATTAAAAATACAATTAAAATAAGTTATGTATGTGACAATTCTCTCCACCTTGAAAACATTCCTCCCCAAAATGTCATAGCAAGGTCGAATTAACAACTAAACCCAACTAAAAATCCAATAGGTACTCCCTTGACAGGTTTCACCGCCAAATGCCAAAAAACCTCCAGTGATCAATTAAGGAAGTATTACTCTCACAACCAAAACATACACAACTTTCCTTATATTATCAATCACATTCATACTTTATCCCAAATGAAAACTTCTCATACACTATCCAAACAAGAATCAATCAATTCACCCAAACGAACATCAACTTTGAACATGGTTACACTTACCTTACATTAAATAAACCATTGGGTGCTCTCCAAACCCATCATTTACTCAAGCACGATGTTGGTATCTAGATAACTACAGATTAGGATATCTATGCCAAGACAAGACCAAATATATATCTATGTTACTGTTACGGGGGGACACAAATACGCTCCCCACCATAAGAGACAACCAATATTTTTTTTCTGAGACAGAATTAGGATACAAATAGGGGAGGCATGAACGGACTGCCTGGTACATTGGGTAGACATACATTAAAAATTTCTTAAAGAACACACATGAGAATCATAGTGCATCTCCCCACTCTAAGAACCAACCATCTTAATCGACCAGCATGGGACAGCACATAAAGACCCAAAAAATTCATGATTTGCGAAGGTCGCATGGTTAGTCCGCAGAGTTTGTGAAACCATGAAATAAATGTGCGGGTTAGTCTTCCCAAATGGCTTCCTAGCACACGATCACTCTTAATAATTCACAAACTATGTGCTCAGCCTTTCTATCCAAATTTCCAACCATTCTCCATAGACTTAATGGAAACCAAAGGAAGAGGGAATGAAATTGGGATATGACATGGGTTCAAGGCCCTCAAGATATTTCCACCAAACGTGAACAACATAAGAAAGATGATGATACCAGAGGTTTAAACTATTCCCATCTTCCATATTTACGATAAGATGTCGTACAATGGTTTAAATGACCCTAGGATTTTCACTAACTATGAGCCAACTTCTCAATGAGACATATGGCTGGAGCTCAAATTATTAAAGCATCTTCTTCCTCGCAGTTAGTCTTTGGAAACCCACTGAATGAGAATTCTTATTTTTGTTCCACCAACAACTACACCACAATCCCAGATTAGTTTTCCATACATAACACAATCCCAACTCACTTTACCCTATACCGATATTTCACTGAAACAAGGGCATATAAGATGCACACACATCACACCTTATTTAATCAGGTGAGAAACAATATAAGTAAAGAACATATACACTCACCATCCTCTAAAATGGAATATTTTGATGTTTTTTCAAGGGAGAAATTCCCCAAAGATAACAGGGACTCTCAGGGGATTTCATGACTTTCATCTTTATGATCATTATAGCACATGAACTCATAAGGCATCACCCAACATGACCATGGAGACTGATATCAACAATGCATGTCGAGGGACCTTATACAACATCCCAAAACAACACAGATTTCTAGAATGTGGCCAAAATATCTTCTCATGACTAGAATATCCCACACTGGTAGTTTAACGTTATCTCCTTCTTTTAAAAGATGACAAAGGACTGAGAGGACCTCTTAGACACCATCCAGATATTCATCCATGCTATCAACTCGAGACCACTTCCACCTTCAGAAAATCATGAATCTAAATAAGCTAAGGTCTCTTTCAACCATCCATGATCACTCTCCCGCTACAAGAGCATACAAAAAAATACAATAAAGGAAAGGGTGTAGAATCAATCTAAAAAGCTCAAGAAAAAGATTAATTTCATTGATCAAATGGATAATCTTCCAATGGAAAAACAACCTAGGTTTCATTTCAGTTGTGAACTGACCCATATGGGGCGTACCTAATCCAAAGAGAGATCCCAAGGACCCAACCAACATGGTCCATTGGTCAAGACATAACTCAACCAGATCCAAACATATGAGTGGAAACATCATAATGTCTTCCCAAAATATTCTCATAGGAGACCATTAATCATCCCTTCAACCCAACGTATCCACTGAACACAAAACCAAAACATTGTTCAAACAAGAGGGGTTCTTAGTCTCAAAACATTCCATAACATCAAAATTTATAAAAACACATAATACAACCCATCCCAAACCACTCATCAAGACTTCATGTGTTTCATTTAAAAACATATCTTTCAAAATAAATGGTTCAACGGTTTGAGTATCCCCTAATGGTACCCCATGGGCCCCACACATGTATGTTTCTGTGCCACATCAGGAACCCTCCTCATATCCATCCCGAAACTCATCCAGTCATGCCTTTAACTATCCATCATCTCATATAACCCCATACATGTGGTCTCTCAAGAAAATACCAATGGTTAATTCAAAAACTCATTCCACTTTTCAAAACCAAAGTAATCAACCAATAATTCTTTTTTCTCAAGACCACTAACCACGAAATCTAACCCAAATTACTGCATAAAAAACAATTCATAAATGCATAATCAATCCAATAAAAACTCAATTTAAATTTATTAACATCAATTTCAAAACATCTATTCCCATTAAATCACATTTCAATAGTTTAGAAAACTCTATTGGAAACACTTTTTCAAAACCAACCTTGACATAGTTCATGGTTTCAAAATAGGTGAAAACACACCATTTTCCATTTTAATAAAATTATGAAAGTTCAGTTATCCATTTTAAAAAATCAAAAAATTCCCTCTTTAATAGATATTCCTTTAACAAGAACATTACACTTCTTAAAACCAAGTCACTTTTGAACCAAAGTTCCATGATTTCATAAATAAAGAACACAAGACAATGCGAGATGAAACTAGTTTCAGGGGTGACTTGGACATATGTTTGGAAGCCATATTCCAATCAAATAAACATCATAGAGAGTGTTCCAATGAATATACATGGCTCCATATGGATTTTCAGGCCCTGTGAGCTCACTAAGACCATTAACCCAGCTCTCTATTAATTTCCCCTAATCATCATCAATCCAAGATATCCAAATAACTCGAATAAATACCGACTTCCCCTGGAAACTCTAATCCCGTCATGAGGTTTGGTGATCTGGAACACTACCCATAAATGAAATACCATTTACCAACTATCCTAACTCTAGACAATCTCGACTGTTCCTTAAATAACGTGACCCAAATAGTTAACCAGAACCTCCTCTAATACCATTTTGTCACGAATCAAATCTGGTCGCCACCAAACCCGGCACCAAACCCAACCCGTGATAAGACCCAATGGGAATTCTTGATCCCCATGGGCTGGAACAAGAACCTGGGTATCATAAAATAAATTTTGGAAATGATTTACCAAATTTTATAAACACTAAACAAAAATTTAACTCAATAAAAAAATCTCGATTTTTCTTATAAAACAATCTTTTACAAAATATCAGAAATGAATTACATTTTTTGAAACAATGTAAAAAGAAAATTAAAAGGTACAAAACCAAAAATGGATATCCAAGAACCCTCATGTAATGGGTAATGACCATCAATCCATCTCTACATGATTTTTTCACCAAGTTCCTCCTAGAAACCCAAACCACAGGATCTAAAAACTATACCCACCCTACGACAACAAAAATAACCAAGTCTAGATACACCCAAGGGTGTAAGTTGGGTGTGAGACAATTCCAAGTAGGATATCACCACTATTAGATTTCATGCGATATACATTCAATGACGAAGATCATGCAAGTTTTCAAAAACATGTAATGTTTAGTTACAATTTCTAAAGGATGCAACATAAAAAATAATTTTAAAGTGGCCTAATTAAAAAAATAAACACTTTTAAAATAAATATCAAAGTTATATAATTTTTCAGACAAATTTAATGTATGAAGATGATAATTATATAGGATTTAATGAGAACAAGCAATAAGAGAATAACCCATGTGCACTAGCTCGTTGTGGGTCCTCGGTACCTCGTATCTCGGTGAGAGTAACCATCACATATATCTATTCTCATGCATGAGCCACTAGTATGGAACATTCCCATAACCTAGTGGTCCCCAATCATCATCATCATATTTTGGTTATAGTTGTAAGATTCAATCTTGCTAAGTGAAACTTAGGCGGAACCCCACTGATTCAATAGCATACTAGTACACGTCCACCCACCTAGATCCCTGGGTTTTCCCTTTATGCTCAATCATGTTCAACAAGTCAAGATATATAATTTGCACATGAAAATATCATTTCCACACCACATATTCACCAAATAGAACATATGTATATCACATAATTCAAAAAATCCTATTTTTCATTCAAATGAATTTTGAAATCATACACACACCAAAATATGCCACAACACTTTTCAAATCACTTCAACACTACAACACATCCATTAATCATTTTTATAAAACATTCACAGGGTGATACACATCACATAACAACACACATACACATGACACATAATACCCTTTTTACCCTCAAAATTATTATATCATCAAACATACACGAAACATCCCACAAACAAGTTTCCCTCCAACATCACAATTTAATAAAACATTTCAGAAATTTAAAAAACATTATAAAAATGTTTGAGTACTGAAAACATCACTTAACAACTCAAAAACCAATTATGGGTGAAAAAACACACCAAACAGTACATATGAACCCTTTTCCCACTTTGTTAATGCAACAAAAACATTTATAATTTAACATAAAAAGAACCCGGGTGGAGTAAATATGTCTTGCACACAAAACTCATTTCCAAACATCCATTTAAGACCAAAACCATACCAATTCCTATACAATGTAGAATTGTAAACCCTAAAGAAATTTATAAAACTACCTTCATCTGTTATAAAATCACCATGAATAAAACCAAAAAATATACAAATGAAAATGAACATTTTAATAAAATTCTCTCAAGAAGTATAACAATGTTTTACACATGAAACGTATTCAAAAACCCTATTTTTAGGACCACATGACACTAATACATTACCAATCCTGAATTTTCATTCCACAAAAGATATTTTATATCAATTCCATATGTTATAAAATACACAAAAATTATACCCCAAAAGTTACACATTAAAACACACAATTTCAAGTTAAAATTCAACTATTAAAGTAAACACATAACCAAATCAATCATAAATAGTTTTCACACCACACCCAACCTTTGAAAAATATGAAAAATGAGTAAATACATGAAATATAACTCATTAATAATTTTTTACACGTGGAACCACCTACCTTTTATATCAAAACCCTGAAAACATGGTCTGAAACATATATTGCACCACCACCGCACCTCAAGGAAGTAAAATCCAACCTAAAACCACAATATTTCACCCAAAATACATGAAATCAGACCCTATGTTCTAGCCCTAACTTCTGGAAATTATAAGCCTCATGTGTAAGGGATGAAACCTTAATCACAGTGAATGTAACTCTAAGCAAACAAAAAGAAGAATGAAAAGAACCAACTTACTTGAGGTGTCTTATAGAAATTTCCCCAAATAAACCAGTATCTAAATCTGAAAACCACTAAATATTCAAGGGAGTTCCAAAAAATGATATGATGACCATGTAGGAATTTTAATGGGGTCAAAAGAGTGATAAATGATGGAGTTATTAATGAAACAAATTACCTTTATAAATATGATCGAATTGAAGAAGCCTAAGAAGTTTCATCTTGTTCTGCAAAGAAAACGAGCTCTAAAGAGGAAGAGAATAGATTTGGGGAACACCAGGGTTCTGTGGGCTTGGGTTAGAGGTGAAATCACCCAAAAATAGTTAAAATTGAATACGTTATTAAAAAACAATTTTTTTAACAATAAATGGGCTTTCAGGGTGGCACAACTACGTTAATTAAAACCCAAATCCCCCAAGATTATGGATTTATAAAGTCTCCAAATTTAACTTTTGGTGTTAATAAGTCAGGGGAGGCCATGTAGTAATTTGAATGGATGAAAAATGATTAAAAATCAATGAGTTATAAAAGAAATAAAATGTATTTTAATTCCGGAATTGTGCTAATGGTTTGTCCCAAATCATGAAAACTCACCCATTCTTCCATAAAATCTTGAGAAGCCCCCAAAACAAAGCATGAATGAAAAATAAATTAAAAACACATTTAAAATATGTTTTTTATGTGATAGGATGAGTTTAATTATATAATTATTTGGAATCATGATGATACAATATAAGATAATTTGAGTGTTTTAGGTAAAAACTCATCATAAATACACATAATTTGGAGAAACAAATGATATTTTGGCATGGAATTATTAATGGATGAAATTATATTTTTCATGTAAGTATATGTCTCTATTTTCTGAAAATATATGATATAATGTTCTCTCATTAAGTGGATAAAAATTTAGAAATTAAAAACTAATTAATTTTTGATAAATTATTGGTATTTTATATAATAAACAATTTATAGCATATTATTACAAATCCATATTCTTTTCAAATCAATGATTTTATATACCAAAAACGATATCCTTATATTGAAAAACAGTTTTCTATATTTTTAGACTACCATTTTATTTCCAATTCCATATTTTAAAATGATGTTTTATTAACCCTTTATTTGATTTGGGATTTCCACAAAAGAATTATTGAATATCATGTTGATAATTTCTGAGAACATTTACAAATTTAGAGGAAAAATTAATATATTTCTAGAAGAAATTAAAAGGTTTTAAAATTTAAAATATTTACATAATGTTTAATATATTATACAATATGAAACATTAAATTTAAATGACTCACGGAATTTTTTACATCCATAAAAAATATTAACGATTACAATGAATTATTAATACTAACAATATTATGAATAATATATGAATTTCCTATTAAATATAAAATAATTTCTAAATTCATGATAAATATTACCAGATATTATAATGGATTATTTTATTTTATAAAAATAAATTTCTTTCAAATATGATTTTTAATTATATACAAGATAAATTGTCATAATTTATTTATGTAACATTTAGAAATGCTATTTTATAAAATTTACATTATTATTTAAACGTTAATATCAAATTTAACTATCGATGAAATTTCTGAATTTTTATTCCATGGTGGATTTATCAATGAATATTGACAATTTTTGACTTTTAAAATAGAAATATTTTGTTTCAAATAATAAAAAAATTAAAATTAGCAGAATATTTTTTATTTGATATTAATGAGAAATATAAAACATTTTATATATAATATCATAAAAAATATCATTTTAATAATAAATTTTCAGGATTTTTTTGTTCTTTATTATTTACATCATTTTTAGTAAAGAAATAAAATTCAAAGATATTATCGATTTTTATTAATTAAAATTACCACTAGTAAGAAACTATTTTAATGAATTTAAAATATTATTGATCAATATATTTTTATTTGAAATCTTAAAATGAGCGTCTCTTTGAATAATGATAATACAACATCACTTATTTGATGAAAATGTATTTTCTTGATAAACCATTAATGATATGTGTTTATTATTTAATTTTTAATTGAATTCATAAAATTATATGTTCATAATTTTAAAATATGTGTTAAATTATTGTAGTAATGAAAAAATTGATAATGAGTTCAACATTATATTGGTCATAATTAATATAAAATATATATAAAAAAATCATTACCATCTTGAGGTCAAGAAGTCTAAATGTTGGTAACCATAGTTTTAATTGGAATCACACATTTTAATGAAATTTCATTTATTATGATGAAGATGTGGCTTTACCCTATAACACCCCACTATATGGTTTATCAATTTTGGTGGAACATGGATTGAGAGTCACTTATTAAAACACCTCAAGAAAATTAGCTCAACCAACCCCTATTAAAATACCACCACAAAACACATGTCTACATTATATAGATTTTTTTCATTCCTTAATTCCAACTGCAGGGTCAGTATTTATAGATCCAAATGAGTTTTATCTCATATATGGAAATCATATTCACCGTGCCCATTATTTTTACATCTTCTTTTTTCACCTTTAATATTTTGTAAAAATTAAATTAAAATAACAGTAGTAAATTGTATATACATATATTTTGTTACATTGTTGGAGTAATATTTATTACTCTCATATTCCATAATATGGGAACCAGAACCATCATTTGTGTGTATGATGGTTTACTACCTCACAAATTGATGTAATTCATCTTCCATGATATTGGATTATCTTATTACTACTAAATAAAATGAATGGATTATGTATGTTTATTTAATTAAGGAATATAATATTTATGATATAATCATTATTATCTAAATATAATATATAACATACCTTTATTCAATCATGATCATTTACAAATGGAATTGTTACTCATTTGTATATACGATATATAATATTCATTATTGTAATTTACATCATTTTTCATAAACATATTTCATTGTTTATATTAAAAATATAGTTTTTAGTTATTAATTATTTAAATATTATCATTTGGAGATGTTTGAAGGATTAATTCATTGAACAAGGTCAACAAAGTGATGCAGTTTTTAAATAATGAACTGTGCATCATCAAAACACCCTGACATGGACGCAATCAAAATAAGAAATAAAATATGTCATCAAAATAAATATATTGTATTGTATATTCATAAATATTTAATCATAAAAATTGATCTAGATATTATATAATTTATATATTTATATTATACTTTAGTTAAAAAACTGTTATTATAATTATTTACTCGAGATAAGGGTTTCATCCCAATACACCATTCCTTGAGAATATTGTTCTTTTTGTCATAAAATTTCATTTAAATTGTATATATACTATCCAATTACACATTATATCATTAAAAATTATTAATTTATTATATCTTATATTAGTATGGATTTCTTTAATTCCGTTGAGTTATGAACCAAATGTTACTAAAGGCTTATGATTTTAGTCTAAGGTCAATATTGATTATTTATGATTCCAATTGTAGCGACTTGGGTTTTTGGCCCTGTCAGAGCTAGGCGCGAAGACGGCGTGCGATTCTGAGGCCCGGTGTGCCCGGAATTAATTTTAAAAAAATATTAAGTATTTTTATACTATGCACGTGGCGGGGGTGTGATATCTCCTAAACGGTAGCTCAGAACAGGAATCTGAGGGCACGGTTGCGTCCGGAACGTGCCATTTACCCTAGGCGGGGTGTAAACTTTGCGGGCGTGGGCCTGCGGTGAGAAACGCCACCAGGGGAGTTTCCGTAAATAAGTAGCAAGTTAGTGGGCGAGCGTCAGCTCGAATAACCTCTGAACGGAGTCTCGGATAAAAAATCTGAGACCGCCATTGCGTTCAGAACGGTGCGTTTACCCTAAGGGTGACCTTACTTTTGTTCGCATCGGGCGTCGGGTCCGAGGCGGGTTTGGCGCCGGCGGGCCGCTGATATAAATATCAGCGCCCCCCCCCCCCCCTTTTATCGTTCATCGTCGTTCTTCGTCGTTCTTCTCTGCCACTCCACCGAATCGAGCTAACGGAGCGCTCACGAGCTCAGAATTCGACGGCGGACGTTCCGGGAGCGCGCTGCGGAAACTCGGGAGCGCGGATCTGAGGCAGAACGTCGGCGTTTCACCCGCGAGGTAGGCGGTTTGAGTTTTACAATCCCAGATCCCGTTTTTGTGTTGTTTTTCTTCAAATTTTCATAAGATTTGTATAGTTCGGGTCCCGAGCTTTCCGAAACATGTTTCAGATCTGAATTTGGAGCACTAGGGTGCTCCCGGTGGCTCCCGGAAGCTTTCCGGCGAAAAACCTAGTTTTCCGGAGAGACCCGCGGCGGCCATGGCAGATTCCGGTGAGTTCCGCAGCGGCGCGGCGGTGACGCGGTGGTTTCCGGCTCTGGCACGGCGGAGTCCGGCGGCGGCGCGGTGGTTTCCGGCGACCCGGCGGTGGTCCGGCCCGAATGTTCCCGGGGTTCTTTAAACCCCCGTAACTCGCAAACCGTAACTCCGATTTACGAGCCGTTTGCGGCGACGCGCTCCTTACGTCGAGACGGACCTTTTAAACTCACTTTGAGGGTTTAAGGGTTCGGGATCGTGGCCCGGGAGTTAGAAACGTCGTATAAAATAATATTATTTTATTATTTTACGACTACGGGCCGTTGTAACTTCTTCCCGGAGCGTCTGATTGACGTGCCATCGGTGGCGTTGAGACCCAGATGGTACGACAGACTTTTTGAGATGTTTTCCGGGTGTTGGGACTGCGAACGGGGTGTGGGCCCCACGAGGCCGGGTTTTGGCGTTTACGGTGAAACGCAGCTTTTGCACCGGGAGTCCGATTTTGGCGGATGAATAGTCGATCCTGTGTGTTTTTCCGAGAGGATCGCAATGGTGTGATCCGTTCGATGAGTTTTGGAATCCAGGCGTGGGCCCCACTCGAGCCGGCCTTCGGTGAATAGTACCTTTTTCACCGGGTGTCCGTTTTGGGCGAGCGGGTAGTCGATTCTGCTTGTTTTTCCGAGGGGATCGCCGTGGTGTGATCCGCTCGATGGGTTTCGGGATCGTTGTGTGGGCCCCACACGTGCTAGCTATGGTGAATAGTGACTTTTCACCAGTGCTCTGTTTCGGGCGAGTAAACAGCCTATCCTGCGTGTTTTTCCACTTGGAACGCGATGGTGACCTCGGTTTTGGCTTCGGAGGTGCGCAATGTGGCTTTGGGGAGAGTCGCTCGGGTTAGCGACGTTTGGACCAGCAGTGGTTAGGGTTCTCCCTTGGTTCATTCCTACAAGGCTTCGTGTGGTATCACAACCTTCGTATGGGTTTGTGATCCTCTCGATGGGATGTTTAAACTGTTAGAGTTGTGGTATCCCTCCGGTGGGCCCGGAGTGGATCCTCTAGCATCTTGATCCTAGATCGGGTTCTTGGTATCGTTGTGACCGGTTATTCACGGGCGGCGATCCCCTATCTAGCAGGTTAACCCCGTAGGGTTTGTGGCATCATCGGAAATATGATCCCCTACGCGATGGGTCGTGCACAGTAGGGTTGTGGCATTGTCGGGTTTACGATCCCCTACTCAGCATGATGTTTATAGTAGTGTTGCGATATCGTTGGTTATACGATCCCCTACTCAGCGCTTGGTGTCGGTAGGGTTGCGGTATCGTTGGTTATGCGATCCCCTACTCAGCGCGTGGTTTTGGTAGGGTTGTGGCATCATCGGTTCTATCCCCTACATCGCGAGTTATACCAAATAGGGTTCCGGTATCGTCGAGACCATCTTTATATGGACGATGATCCTCTATCTGAGTTTGAAGCTTCTGTCGAGTGCAGATCAGGTTGTGGTATCCCCCAGCGGATCTTGGGTGTGATCCCCCATCTATGAGAACTACGTATGCCAGATCGGGTCGTGGTATCCCCCAGCGGACCCTGGGAGTGATCCCCTATCTGTGAGCTACGTATACTGGAGTGGGTCTTGGTATCCCCTAGCGGACCCTAGCGGCGATCCCCTCTCCGAGGAGTTTGGTGGTTATGTTGTTTCAGTGATGTTCCCTCAGTGATGTTATCCGACGAGCGTGGTCTCTCGGGTGAGCGTCTGAGATGTTTGTTTGGGACCCGATGGAGTGTATCTCTCGGATGAGTGTCATCTGGTATGACAGTGTTCGTGGTGTACTCTCCTTGTTGTGGACAGTTGTTGGTGACGAGGTCGGTACCTCTTGTGGCATTGTGGCGTGATCTGTGTATATCTGGATTGTTCAAGGTGTATGTATGGGCATACACCTGAGCTGAGCTGAGCTGACTAGTTGTGTTTAGCCGAGGATGGTCTTGAGATGGAGTTTCTCTCTCATCTGGGTTCCCTCTGGATGGGTTGAGAAGACTGTTGTCTTTCAGTTGCTCCCTTGGGTTTTGGGTTTTTGGGGTGCCTACTGAGTATGTGTATACTCACCCCTGTACGGGCTTTGCCCGCACATGTTTGTGTCTTGTGTAGACCACAGTCCTTTTGACGGAGTCCCAGGAGGACCCGGAGCAGGCAAAGCTTAGTGAGCGAGTTGACCGGGGTGTTTACCGGAGCTGTGCCGAGGGAGCATTCCGGCGGGTGTTTGTGGAAGCTTTCCCCTTATTCAGAGCAGGTTGGACGCGCTTTGTAGTTTTCTTTTGGTGGGCTTTGTTTTGCCCTTGTACTTTTGCTGTTGCACTCTGGTTTGGGATAGATTGTATGCATGCATTTACTTTTCAGTTTCTTTATCTCTGCACTGTTGCATGGAGCTGTTTGTGGGTGCGTGTGTACAGGTACCTTAGGCTAATGACTCCCATGTGTGTGATAGCCCACTCGGCGCTGGTTACCAGCCCCTGGCCTATTGGAGGCGGGTTTGGGGAGTCGCGGCTCAAGCCCCGTTGGGTCGGGTCGTGACAGAGTGGTATCAAAGGAGGTTCCACCTTTGGGATCTCAGAGCGTAGCTGGTCTAGCTGTGAGTTTGGTTTGGGTTGCATAGAGGCAGTGTTATGGTGTTTCGAGTTCGGATTTCAGGCCAGGGACTCCAGTGTTGGTGCGGCGGCCGACGTATCCATACACCAGGACTCTGATAACCTGCCTTTCGACTCGAGACATTCGTACACTGTTCGCGGGGACATAATGGTACATGCATCATATAGGACTGGGTTTTTAGTTTTTTCCTTTTCCTTCTTGATTCAGCTCTCCAGATATACTCTTTGACTGTGGTGTTCCTTGAATGTAATTCAGGATGCCTCCATGACGACAGCCAGTGAGGGTTCCGCAGTAGGATTGTGCTGGAGACCCGCCCCATGTAGTGGCTGTGGAGCAGGGTGCAGGTTCTGAGGTTGCACCTCCAGGTGGTCTGCCAGTTTAGCCACCACCTGTCGAGCAGCTGGTTATGCCAGCGGTGCAGGACGAGGTTGCGCGCAGGCTGAGTGCACTTCACGAGTTCCAGAGGCAGCGACCTCTGAGGTTTTGGGGTGATCCAGACCCACAGGCAGCTGATGACTGGCTCGAGGCAGTCACTTGAGTTTTCCTCCTAGTGAGGACACCTCCTGATCAGATGGTGGTCCTAGCGGCGAGCCTTCTACATGGTTCGACCGTGCGATGGTGGAGTTTGGTGACGCAGTCCCATGACGAGGAGACGCTCACGTGGCCAGAGTTTGAGCGGCTCTTCAGGGAAGAGTTCTATCCGGTGACGTTGAGGTCAGTGCGGATCCAGGAGCTTCTGCAGCTTTGACAGGAGAGCATGACCGTATCGGAGTACTCAGCGAGGTTTACAGACCTGTCGCGCTACTCCCTGGATATGGTTTGAGACCCATTCTTTAGGGCTCGGACCTTCGAGCAGGGATTACGCAGGGATATCCAGGCAGGTGTGGTTTCCTTGTGCCTGCCCACCTATGCTGGAGTGCTGGAGCGAGCATTGGTGGTGTAGAGTTTTCTGGCTGAGCAGTTTCCCCCTGTTAGTGCTGGGCACTCGAGAGCTGAGACTTCGTCGGTCGGACTGGCATCTGGTAGCCGACGTTAGACTCAGGGGTCTGGACGTGGCCGACGTTTCAGGAGGTGACCCTTGGATGGAAGATCTGAGCCTCAGGGCTCACATGGCTCGCAGGTCAGTTTTGGTCAGCCGCAGGAGAGGCGGTGTTACGCTTGCGATGGTCGGGGACATCTTGCTAGAGATTGTCCGACCCGACGTGCTGCTGAGAGGGAGCCAGTCGATGGGCCTCCTTGGCAGAGGCAGCGTCTCGAGCAAGGAGGTCTGCAGGGCGGCGGAGCTGGTGCAGCGGGAGGTGGTGGTAGGCAATACCAGTTGCCACCACCCCCACCCCCAGGTGGTCCACGCCAAGCTCAGGGAGCTGGTGGTCGAGGGCGAGGACAACCGCATGCCCTGGAGGCTGTTGACCCAGAGGCACCACAGATGGATAGAGGTACACCTTGTGTCTTTCTACATACTGCAGTAGTTTGTCAGACACTGTTTAGCGGTACTCTTTCCTTTTGTTGCTTGTTTGATTTTTTTTCAGGGCGTTGGTAAGACCCTGAGTGGTTGTTTGTTGGTGAGCTCGCTAGTGTGTGAGACCCAGTTGAGAGTCCAGTCGCTTTCCTTGTGCTTAGGGCTTTTCGGGGACGAAAATTTCTAAGGGGGGGAGGATGTAGAGACTCGGGTTTTTGGCCCTGTCAGACTTTGTAATATTTCTACGAATAATTCCAGAGCTAGGCGCGAAGACGGCGTGCGATTCCGAGGCCCGGTGTGCCCGGAATTAATTTTATAAAAATATTAAGTATTTTTATACTATTCATGTGGCGTGGGTGTGATATCTCCTAAACGGTAGCTCGGAACGGGAATCTGAGGGCACGGTTGCGTCTGGAACGTGCCGTTTACCCTAGGCGGGGTGTAAACTTTGCGGGCGCGGGCCTGCGGTGAGAAACGCCACCAGGGGCGTTTCCGTAAATAAGTAGCAAGTTAGTCGGCGAGCGTCAGCTCGAATAACCTCTGAACGGAGTCTCGGATAGAAAATCTGAGACTGCCATTGCGTTCAGAACGGTGTGTTTACCCTAGGGGTGACCTTACTTTTGTTCGCATCGGGCGTCGGGTCCGAGACGGGTTTGGCGCCGGCGGGCCGCTAATATAAATATCAGCGCCCCCCCCCCCCCCTTTATCGGTCTTCGTCGTTCTTCGTTGTTCTTCTCCGCCACTCCACCGAATCGAGCAAACGGAGCGCCCACGAGCTCAGAATTCGACGGTGGACGTTCCAGGAGCGCGCAGCGGAAACTCGGGAGCGCAGATCTGAGACAGAACGTCGGCGTTTCGCCCGCGAGGTAGGCAGTTTGAGTTTTACAATCCCGGATCCCGTTTTTGTGTTGTTTTTCTTCAAATTTTCATAAGATTTGTATAGTTTGGGTCCCGAGCTTTCCGAAACATGTTTCAGATCTGAATTTGGAGCACCGGGGTGCTCCCGGTGGCTCTCGGAAGCTTTCCGGCGAAAAACCCGGTTTTCCGGAGAGACCCGCGGCGGCCATGGCAGATTCCGGCGAGTTCTGCGGCAGCGCGGCGGTGACGTGGTGTTTTCCGGCTCCGGCACGGCGGAGTCCGGCGGCGGCCCGGTGGTTTCCGGCGACCCTGCGGTGGTCCGGCCAGAATGTTCCGGGGGTTCTTTAAACCCCCGTAACTCGCAAACCGTAACTCCGATTTACGAGCCGTTTGCGGCGACGCGCTCCTTGCGTCGAGACGGACCTTTTGAACTCACTTTGAGGGTTTAAGGGATCGGGAATGTGGCTCGGGAGTTAGAAACGTCGTATAAAATAATATTATTTTATTATTTTACGACTACGGGCCGTTGTAACTTCTACCCGGAGCGTCCGATTGACGTGCCGTCAGTGGCGTTGAAACCCTGATGGTACGACAGACTTTTTGAGATGGTTTCCGGGTGTTGGGACTGCGAACGGGTTGCGGGCCCCACGAGGCCGAGTTTTGGCGTTTACAGTGAAACACATCTTTTGCACCGGGAGTCCGATTTTGGCGGATGAATAGTCGATCCTGTGTGTTTTCCCGAGAGGGTCGCAATGGTGCGATCCGTTCGATGAGTTTCGGAATCCAGGCGTGGGCCCCACCCGAGCCGGCCTTCGGTGAATAGTACCTTTTTCACCGGGTGTCCGTTTTGGGCGAGCGGGTAGTCGATTCCGCTTGTTTTTCCGAGGGGATCGCCGTCGTGTGATCCGCTCGATGGGTTTCAGGATCGTTGTGTGGGCCCCACACGAGCTAGCTACGGTGAATAGTGCCTTTTCACCAGTGCTCCGTTTCGGGCGAGTAAACAGCCTATCCTGTGTGTTATTCCGCGTGGAACGTGATGGTGGCCTCGGTTTTGGCTTCGGAGGTGCGCAGTGTGGCTTTGGGGCGAGTCGCTCGGGTTAGCGACGTTTGGACCAACAGTGGTTGAGGGTTCTCCCTTGGTTCGTTCCTACAAGGGTTCATGTGGTATCACAACCTTCGTATGGGTTTGTGATCCTCTTGATGGGATGTTTAAACTGTTAGAGTTGTGGTATCCCTCCGGTGGGCCCGGAGTGGATCCTCTAGCATCTTTACCCTAGATCGGGTTCTTGGTATCGCTGTGACCGCTTATTCACGGGCAACGATCCCCTATCTAGATGGTTAACCCCATAGGGTTTGTGGCATCATCGGGAATATGATCACCTACGCGATGGGTCGTGCACAGTAGGGTTGTGGCATCGTCGGGTTTACGATCCCCTACTCAGCATGATGTTTATAGTAGGGTTACGGTATCGTTGGTTATACGATCCCCTACTCAGCGCTTGGTGTCGGTAGGGTTGCGATATCGTTGGTTATGCGATCCCCTACTCAGCGCGTGGTTTAGGTAGGGTTGTGGCATCATCGGTTCGATCCCCTACATCACGAGTTATACCAGATAGGGTTCCGGTATCGTCGTGACCATCTTTATATGGACGATGATCCTCTATCTGAGTGTGAAGCTTCTGTCGAGTGCAGATCAGGTTGTGGTATCCCCCAGCGGATCTTGGGTGTGATCCCCCAACTATGAGAACTACGTATGCCAGATCGGGTCATGGTATCCCCTAGCGGACCCTGGGTTTGATCCCCTATCTGTGAGCTACGTATACCAGAGTGGGTCTTGGTATCCCCTAGTGGACCCTAGCGGCGATCCCCTCTCCGAGGAGTTTGGTGGTTATGTTGTTTTAGTGATGTTCCCTCAGTGATGTTATCCGACGAGCGTGGTCTCTCTGGTGTGCGTCTGAGATGTTTGTTTGGGACCCGATGGAGTGTATCTCTCGGATGATTGCCATCTGGTATGACAGTGTTCGTGGTGTACTCTCCTTGTTGTGGACAGTTTCTGGTGACGAGGTCGGTACCTCTTGTGGCTTTGTGGCGCGAGCTGTGTATATCTGGATTGTTCAAGGTGTATGTATGGGCATACACCTGATCTGAGCTGAGCTGAGTAGTTGTGTTTAGCCGAGGATGGTCACGAGATGGAGTTTCTCTCTCGTCTGGGTTCCCTCTAGCTGGGTTGAGCGGACTGTTGTCTTTCAGTTGCTCCCTTGGGTTTTGGGTTTTTCGGGTGCCTACTGAGTATGTTTATACTCACCCCTGCACGGGCTTTGACCGCACATGTTTGTCTCTTGTGCAGACCATAGGCCTTTTGACGGAGTCCCAGGAGGACCCGGAGCAGGCGAAGCTTAGTGAGCGATTTGATCGGGGTGTTTACCGGAGCTGTGTCGAGGGAGCTTTCCGGCGGGTGTTTGTGGCAGCGTTCCCCTTCTTCAGAGCAGGTTGGACGCGCTTTGTAGTTTTCTTTTGGTGGCCCTGTTTTTCCCTTGTACTTTTGCTGTTGCACTCTGGTTTGGGATAGATTGTATGCATGCATTTACTTTTCAGTTTCTTTATCTATGCACTATTGCATGGAGGTGTTTGTGGGTGCGTGTGTACAGGTACCTTAGGCGAATGGCTCCCATGTGTGTGATAGCCTACTCGGCGCTGGTTGCCAGCCCCTGGCCTATTGGAGGTGGGCTTGGGGAGTCGCGGCTCGAGCCCCGTTGGGTCGGGTCGTGACAGAGTGGTATCAAAGGAGGTTCCACCTTTGGGATCTCAGAGCGTAGCTGGTCTAGCTGTGAGTTTGGTTTGGGTTGCATAGCGGCAGTGTTAGGGTGTTTCGAGTTCGGCTTTCAGGCCAGGGACTCCAGTGTTGGTGCGGCGGCCAATGTATCTATACACCAGGACTCTGATAACCTGCCTTTCGACTCGGGAAATTCGTACACTAGTCGCGGGGACATAATGGTACATGCATCATATAGGACTGGGTTTTTGGTTTTTTCCTTGTCCTTCTCGAGTCAGCTCTCCAGATATACTCTTTGACTGTGGTGTGTCTTGAATGTAATTCAGGATGCCTCCACGAGCGCGAAGAAGCATGATGAAATAGCAGAGGAACCCAAGAAAATGCTAAATAATTGAGACACAGAAACCTTGGCAACAGCCGCCGTCGCCACAAACCGATCTCGGGTCAAGCCTCCATCAGCTGTGTATGCGCCTTCTAGTGATCCCCACTACGGCTGCTCACAAACACCCTGGGCAACGATCCTATGATCAATGGACACCGAATCGATGCCGAAACATGAAGGGAGAGACACAAACACAATTGTGACCAGATCTAGACGGATATGGATGTATCTAGACTAGAGGCACAACGAACAGGCAGGGTTGGCCATGCGATAGAGGGATCCAGAGGTGTCGTCGTTGTTGCGGATAGCGCAGCTCGGGGAGGACAGGAATCAGCGTCGAGATCCCTACTGCGTCGGGAACACCATGTTTGTTGGAGTAAAGCCACTCACTGGAAGGAGAGCTCGGCGTCGGCGGGAACCAGAGATGGAGGAAGAGACGAGCACGATCCAATGCAGGGCAAGCCGACAGAGGGTGGCGGTATCTAGGGTACTGAGATGTGGGACATCAGACTTCGCGCGAGGGAGAAGCCATAAAAGCACAGAAACCATATGACGAGCAGAGCGGGCGACGTCAGCTGGTCATGCGGAGATAGGCGGACCAGATCAGTGTCTCGCAAGAGGAAGGCAGGATGAGAAGAAGGGGTTAGAGCTAGGGCATGAGGGCGGTGCAAAACCTAGGCCTGCGGGAGCTCCCGAGTTGCTACATCGCGCCTCAATATGGTTATTTTAGGTTTATAACATAGAATAATAATGGAAAAAATTAATTAAAAACCACATTTATTTATCAATTGATGGATATTTTATTTTCCACAATGTGAGAAATTAATTATTCCATAAAAATCTTCAATTAATACTATAAATTATCAATACATTTTATCCTATTAAAAAAAATTAAATACTATTATTAATATCCTTGTAAAATAGAGTGATATTAACGGTTGAGTTTAAATTCTCAATACGGGTAACAAATATTTGTAGTGGTAGGAAACTTAAACCTAATATACATAACATAATAAGAATAAATATTTTGAATAATTCCATAATCAAATGAAACTGATAGTGTAAAATGACCATGAAAATTAATTAAAACATGGATATCATTATTATTGATCGTATAATAATAGAATTCATAATTTATGATATCGTAAAACAGGACTTTGTTGACTTGTTACATGAAACTAATAATTTCTATGGAGTTGTTTAAATAAAAACAAATGTAGTTTTTCTTAATGTGAGATGTCGATACATCAAGGGGATATATAATTTAGGTCCCGACATATCATGTGATTTAGTAAAATTCAATAACCAAAAGAGACAAAAAAATCATGACATACCCAAATATCTTCTAGATGAATAGAAAATTGTTAACGATATAATTAATAATAGGAAATAACAATATATAACCATTATCTTTTATCCATCAATAGTCATCTAGAATATCAATAACTCTTCCAATGTTACTATAATGGGAAACATGATACTAAATTATCCAATTAATGGTGTGGTATTGATAAAAAAATAAACATTAAACAATCCAATAATCATAATTATTGGAAGAAAGATATAAGGATTACCAGTAAATTTCCACATGTCATTAGAATACTTTCCTTATATGTGATTTTCATCCAATCATAATAATGATATATGATATTTGTAAACTACATAGAGAAAAAATTTATTTGTAAAAGAAAATATGTTAATATCTTGTTCATAATCCATCTATTGAATGAAAGTGTTTTTTTTTTGAAAAAAACACATCCTCAGTGTAACAATTGGAACAAGTAGTGTAGTGAAATAGTAGAAATACATGATTCCAAAATAAATCATGAATGATACATCCCATATTTGGATTATGAAATTGATTTTTTACAATAGGGTCATACCCTAAAAGGAATAAAATATATTCATGTACAAATTGTTAATAATATAACCTATTATGTTAAATATTTTTTAAGATATGAAATGCAAGTCAATGTGAAAATAAATTACTTTATAGAAATAATTTTTAACATCTAAAAAAGATGATGGTAAGGTTCATATATAAAAGATCAATTTCAATAGACAATGAGAAAAATATTTTAAACATATTAATTTTTAAATGAATATAAAAATATGCTAACTTAAATGGAATCATGCACTACAGGAAAAATGAGCATTTGTGACAGGTTATTTGCGACGGGGATAAATCCTGTCGCAAATAGTCCTGTTAGAAACTTATTTGCGACGGGGATAGCTAACCCGTCGCAAAAGGACTGGCACGTTTGCACGCCAAATCGCGGGAAACTTATTTGCGACGGGCGGTAACCGCCCGTCGCAAATAACCGGCGGCGGTAAAAGATATTTGAGACAGGAATATACCCATGTCGCAAATAGTATGTCGGCAGGTTATTATTTGCAACGAGCCCCGTCGCAAATAACTATTTAACCGTTGACCGTAATAAATGCGGGCTAAGGTATTTGCGGCGGGTACCGTCGCACATAGACCTGTCGCAAATAATCTAACCTATAAATATCCTCTCATCCGTTTTTTTTCATTCATTCTCAAAATCGATCTTCTACTTTTCCCAAAACTCTATTTTCAGAGTTCATCGTTTCTTGAGTTTAATTTTTTTTTTCCGGAGATGATATTGAAGTTTTCAACAACGATCAGAGATCAACCTCAGATCAATTTTAAAGGTATTTATGTTCATTTTAATTTAATATTTATTTTAAATTTTTTATTAGTTTCAATTATTCTTAATTAGTTGTAATTTAATTATGTTTACATTGTTTTGTTACTTAATAAATTTAAATTTTTAGAATTCATTGTTCATAGTTAATGGTAATTAGGAATAATTTGTAATAATTACCAATAATTAAAAATAAATACCAATAATTAGTAATAATTAGTAATAAATACCAATAATTAGTATTAATTAGTAATAATTAGTAATAATTAGTAACAATTTGTAATAATTACCAATAATTACCAATCATTAGTAATAATTACCAATAATTAGTAATAATTACCAATAATTAGTAATAATTACCAATAATTCATAATAATTAGTAATAATTAGTAATAATTAGTAATAATTACCGATAATTCGTAATAATTACCAATAATTAGTAATAATTACCAATAATTAGTAATAATTACAAATAATTAGTAATAATTAACAATAATTAGTAATAATTAACAATAATTCCTAATAATTACCAATAATTAGTAATAATTACCAATAATCCGTAATAATTACCAATAATTAGTAATAATTACCAATAATTAGTAATAATTAACAATAATTAGTAATAATTAACAATAATTAGTAATAATTACCAATAATTAGTAATAATTACCAATAATTCGTAATAATTACCAATAATTAGTAATAATTACCAATAATTAGTAATAATTACCAATAATTAATAATAATTAGTAATAATTCGTAATAATTAGTAATAATTACCAATAATTCGTAATAATTATTAATAATTCGTAATAATTACCAATAATTAGTAATAATTACCAATAATTAGTAATAATTAATAATAATTAGTAATAATTACCAATAATTAGTAATAATTACCAATAATTAGTAATAATTACCAATAATTAGTAATAATTACCAATAATTAGTAATAATTACCAATAATTAGTAATAATTACCAATAATTAGTAATAATTACCAATAATTAGTAATAATTAGTAATAATTAGTAATAATTACCAATAATTAATAATAATTACCAATAATTAGTAATAATTACCAATAATTAGTAATAACTAGTAATAATTACCAAGAATTATCCATAATTAGTAATAATTATCAATAATTACCAATAATTACCAATAATTAGTAATAATTGGTAATAATTAGTAATAATTATCAACAATTAGTAATAATTAGAAATAATTACCAATAATTACCACTAATTACTAATAATTAACAATAATTACCAATAATTAGTAATAATTAGTAATAATTATTAATAATTAGTAATAATTAGTAATAATTAGTATTAATTACCAATAATTAGTAATAATTAGTAATAATTAGTAATAATTAGTAATAATTAGTAATAATTAGTAATAATTAGTAATAATTAGTAATAATTAGTAATAATTACCAATAATTAGTAATAATTACCAATAATTAGTAATAATTACCAATAATTAGTAATAATTAGTAATAATTAGTAATAATTAGTAATAATTAGTAATAATTAGTAATAATTAGTAATAATTAGTAATAATTAGTAATAATTAGTAATAATTACCAATAATTAGTAATAATTACCAATAATTAGTAATAATTACCAATAATTCGTAATAATTAGTAATAATTAGTAATAATTACCAATAATTACCAATAATTAGTAATAATTACCAATAATTAGTAATAATTACCAATAATTAGTAATAATTACTAATAATTACCAATATTTTCCAATAATTACCAATATTTACCAATATTTACCAATATTTACCAATAATTAGTAATAAATACCAATAATTAGTAATAATTACCAATATTTAGTAATAATTACCAATAATTAGTAATAATTACCAATAATTAGTAATAATTACCAATAATTAGTAATAATTAGTAACAATTAGTAATAATTACCAATAATTAGTAATAATTACCAATAATTAGTAATAATTACCAATAATTACTAATAATTAGTAATAATTAGTAATAATTAGTTATAATTACCAATAATTAGTAATAATTACCAATAATTACCAATAATTAGTAATAATTAGTAATAATTAGTAATAATTAGTAATAATTACCAATAATTCGTAATAATTACCAATAATTAGTAATAATTAACAATAATTAGTAATAATTAACAATAATTAGTAATAATTACCAATAATTAGTAATAATTACCAATAATTAATAATAATTAGTAATAATTACCAATAATTAGTAATAATTACCAATAATTAGTAATAATTACCAATAATTAGTAATAATTACCAATAATTAGTAATAATTACCAATAATTAGTAATAATTACCAATAATTAGTAATAATTACCCATAATTACCAATAATTAGTAATAATTAGTAATAATTAGTAATAATAATTAATAATTAGTAATAATTAGTAATAATTAGTAATAATTACCAATAATTAGTAATAATTACCAATAATTAGTAATAATTACCAATAATTAGTAATAATTACCAATAATTATTAATAATTAACAATAATTAGTAATAAATACCAATAATGACCAATAATTAGTAATAATTAGTAATAATTAGTAATAATTAGTAATAATTAGTAATAATTAGTAATTATTAGTAATAATTACCAATAATTAGTAATAATTACCAATAATTTGTAATAATTACCAATAATTACCAATAATTAGTAATAATTACCAATAATTAGTAATAATTACCAATAATTAGTAATAATTAGTAATAATTACCAATAATTAGTAATAATTACCAATAATTAGTAATAATTAGTAATAATTAGTAATAATTACCAATAATTTCCAATATTTTCCAATAATTACCAATATTTTCCAATAATTTCCAATATTTACCAATATTTTCCAATATTTTCCAATATTTACCAATATTTTCCAATATTTTCCAATATTTTCCAATATTTACCAATATTTACAAATATTTAGCAATATTTGCCAATATTTGCCAATATTTACCAATATTTACCAATATTTACCAATAATTACCAATATTTACCATTAATTAGGAATAATTACCAATAATTTGGAATAATTACCAATAATTTGGAATAATTACCAATAAATAGAAATAATTACCAATAATTAGGAATAATAATATTATTACATTATTTTTATATTTTATTATTAATATTAAAATAATATAATTTCCTATATTATATACAATTCTCTTTTCATCTATGTGTTTTCTGTCTCCACATGTAATATTTGCATTCTTTTTCAAAATTATCAACCTACTCGCCAATGGAGAGGTGAAAATGAATGCAAATATTACATGTGGAGACAGAATGTTAAACACACAGATGAAAGGAGAATTGTATATAATATAGAAAATTATATTATTTTAATATTAATAATAAAATATACTAATAATGTAATAATATTATTATTATATAATTAATGTTTGTGAAAAAATTATATTAGTATTATTAAAAAAATAAAAAATCAATATAATATTAAAATTATCAATATTTGTAACAGGTTTTTCTTTATTCTCAACATATTCAATCCTTGCTTGAGTATTTTTTCTAACAAATTATTCAAAACCAGTAATGATTTTATATTTTATAGAAAAATATGGAACAACGAGGTCATCAACAGTCATTATTAGATGACCGCATATGGATATATCAACGTAGAAATCCAAACGGTTCTGGTTTAAATCCAGTATATATAAAGGGAGTGGAGACTTTTTTATCATTTGCGGCATAAAATCTAGAATTTGTTTCAGAAGGAAAAATAAAATGCCCTTGTAGAAAATGTGCATTGAGAACGTTTGACATGTTTGACAAAGTGGGGGGACATCTCTTGCATTTGGGTTTTCAACCAGATTATGTTTTTTGGTATCAACACGGTGAATGCAGTTCCAGAGTAGGTGATACCAACTTGATTCCGGATCCATCCCAGTTTCATGATTTAGTACATGATGTTGCAGGTTCATCTGTTCAACATACAGAAACTCCAGCTGATATAGATTCAAATCCTGAGTTGGCACCGTCTGAATTTTATGAGTTGTTGAGGTCTACTGAGGATGAATTATATCCTGGCTGCAAGATGAGAAAATTAAAAGCAGTTGCAAAATTTATGGCTATCAAATCAGATAACGGAATGTCAAACACCTGTTTTAACCAGATATTTTCTTTGCTTAAAACACTATTACCTGAAGGAAATGTTTTTCCTGCAAATTATTATGAGAGTAAGAGGCTGGTTCAAAATTTGGGACTTACTTGTCAGAAGATTCATGCATGTTCAAATGACTGCATTTTATATTCTGGGGAAAATGAGTCGTTGGATAGTTGTCCCACATGTGGGAAATTGAGATATAAAGAAGGGCAACATGGGAAGTCTGGTTTGATTCCTGTAAAACAGTTGAGATATTTTCCTCTTACATCCAGACTTCAGCGTTTATTCATGTCTAAGAATACAGCGACAATGATGTCATGGCATAAAGCGAATATTTCAACCGATAAAAGCTTGAATCATCCAACCGATGGTGATTCAGGGAAACATTTTGATAGTGTGCATCCATCCTTTTCTTTAGAAGCTAGAAATGTTCGACTGTGCCTTTCCACTGATGGTTTATATCCGTTCGGATCTTATCGTAGTCAATATTCATGTTGGCCTGTTTTTATAACTCCGTACTATTTACCTCCATGGATGTTGTTGAAGGATCCATATATCTTTTTGAATTTACTAATTCTAGGACATCCGAAGAAAAATATTGATGTTTATTTGAAACCATTGATTGATGAATTAGGTTTATTGTGGAGTACTGGTGTCAGTACATATGATGTTGCTACGAAATAGAATTTCATACTGAGAACATCATTAATGTGGACAATTAGTGACTTCCTGGCTTATAGGATGTTATCTGGATGGAGTACACATGGTCAGAAATCATGTCCTTACTATATGGGAGGGAACAAATCATTTATGCTCATTCATGGAAACAAACCTTGTTATTTTTACTGTCATCGCAGATTTCTTCCAGCTGATCATCCTTTTCCCAGAAACAGATCTCATTTCAGAAAAGGAACAATTGAAAGGGATGGACCTCCAAAAATGCTATCAGGTTCGGAGTCAAAATGAGTTGTATTTTCATTACCTCCCATCACTTTTTTCCCACAATAAACCAACAGAAAATTTCTGGTTTTGGGAGAGAACACAATTGGATTCAACGTAGCATATTTTGGGATTTGCCATATTGGTCTGATTTGTTGGTCTGCCACATGTTGGATGTCATGCATATTGAGAAGAACTGTTTTGATAATTTGTTTCATACAGTTTTGGATACGCCAGGAAAGAGCAAAGACAATGTAAATGCACGTTTAGATGTTGCCCAAATTTGTAGGCATCCAGAACTGGAACTGTTTGAGAATGTCAGAACCGAAAGGTTATTGAAACCAAAAGCATCTTATACACTGTCTAAAGAAAACCGTTTATTATTTTGTCAGTGGATTGCAGATTTGAGACTTCCAGATGGTTGTGCTTCCAATTTGGGTAGATGTGTAAAGAATGGTCATATTACTGGATTAAAAAGTCATGATTGTCATGTTATAATGGAAAGGATTCTACCAATTGGATTAAGAGGTCTGTTGAATTCTGTGATTTTGTATTCTATAACATACATGTCTCATTTTTTTTGGGAAATTTGTGCGGCTACAACAGATTATGATACTCTATGCAAACTTGAAGAAGATGTTGTTGTAATTATATGTAAACTAGAAAAAATATTTCCGCCGTCTTTCTTCGACTCAATGGAATATTTGATGTAACATTTTCCATATGAAGCCAAATGTGGAGGTCCAGTACAGTTTCGATGGATGTACCCATTTGAAATATGCATGCAAAAATTGAAAAGAAAAGTACGTAACATAGAATCTGTTGAAGGATCTATTTCAGAAACTTATTTGCAAGAGGAAATATCTTTTTTCTGCTCCCATTATTTTGAATCTTAGTATCCTTCAAAACACAACCGAATGGGAAGAAACGAGAGGAATATTGATGAAATCGACAATCAATTATCTGTTTTCAACCAGGCAGAGCTTGGTTTTGGTGGAGTTTATGAACGCTGGATTTCGGATGAAGAACATCACAGAGCTCATACGTATGTTCTGCTCAACTGTGAAGAGATGACATCAGTTGTACTGTAAGTGTTTGTATCACTTATTATATCATTTATGTTACAGTAAATAACTTTTTTTTATAGGTTGTATGATAATCATATCAAGAAACAAATTCCACAAATTACAGCAACTGCTCTCGAAGAACGCCGACAGAAAAATTTCTCTCAATGGTTTCAAAAAATGGTAACATAAATTCTTTATCTTTTAGCAACTCATTCAATGTATAGTTTACTATATTGATAATTATTTCACAAATTTTCATGTGTCTCGACATGCTGATAAAATTGACAAACGGCTGTGTATATTGAGTAACCCACCTTCCAAACTTGTTAAAACTTATAATGCATATGTGGTGAATGGATTTAGATTTCATACACATGCATACGGGGAATCAAAAAAAACAATAAACAGTGGAGTTAGCTTGAGAGGATCTCATCATCGAGAAAATGAAGTTGACATTTATGGAATACATGATAAAATCATTGAACTCTATTATCTTGGACAACATTACATAACCATGGTCAAATGTCGGTGGTTGGATACAGAGAGAGGCGTGCATATTCATCTGACTCATGGAATCATCGATATTAAATGTAAAAGTGTTCTCGCAGTAAATGAACCATTCTTATTGGCTCAACAGGCACATCAAGTTTATTATGCAAAGTACTGTGCTACATCAAGAGACTTGACTGATTGGTGGAGTGTAATAAAAATCAAAATTCGAGACAATCAGTTTAGTCAAAGTGAATGTGCTTTCACTGATGTGCAAAGAATTGAAGTTTTTCAAGAGAGTACTCAAAATAAATCTTTTTTACAAAGAGACATGAGTATCGATGACGACACCCCACATTTAAGAGTCGGTGATGACGATGATGTTAATGATGTCACATATTAATTTGAAATGGCAAGAGATGAAGCAACTGGAAATCGAATGGATATCGATGATGTTGAGGAGGAATATGAAGACGACATTGACATATATGAAGATGGTGATGAAGATGAACACTGATAGAATTCTATGGCAGTTATATACAATCATAATATATATATATATATATGTATATATAATAGTAATTATTAATTATTTGCTAACAACATTAACATTTTCTATTTCAGATGGACGACGACACATTTCGTGAGTTGGAGGATGCTGACCTGCCTTTCGATGCGGATGAGTTGCTGGCATATGACCCTCAGCCTGCAGGAGCTCCAGGGAGTACGTGGAGGGGGTGCGGTCTTGCACGATTGATGATTCCTGGCCTCGTCCTCGAGAGATGTCCACGTCTTGGGGTTGATCCACGCACACAGAGGTGTGATAACTTGTGTGATAACCTGTGGATTTGACTAAGATTTCATTAATCTATTCGCATAATAAATGTTTATTATTTTTAATGTTTTCTGCATATAGCAGTCGGACAGGGCAACGCTATTTTGCGCAACTATTTCTCTCAGCCGTGGACCACATGGGAGCAGATTCCCATTGATGTGCAGCAGGCCATGTTCGGCCATTGGTTGGTACGTACGTAAATAAATAATTTTTATTTTGAAAATTATTTCATTTCTAACTTGATATTTTGATTTATTTGTAGGGTTTATGGTATCCGATCGAGGATACCATGCGTGACGCCATCCACGAGGCATGGGAGGTGGCCATGCGTGATCGCTTTCGTCAGTTTTTGCACAATTTAAGAAAAGTTGCCATGAAGAAAGCAGGAGTTTCAGATTTTGACGAGTTATGTAGAGCACACCGACCAGAGTACATTTCATCCCATGTATGGGATGAATTATGTGCGCACAGGTTGAGTGGTACCTTTCACAGGAGGTCATCGGCGGGGAGGCAGAATCGGGGGAGACAGGAGGTGACTGATCGAGTTGGGAGTCGTTCTTTCAGTTATCATAGACAGCATCTGGTACGTACATTATTTATAAATATTTTATATAACTATAAATATTAACAGTTTATTTTTTATTCTTATAGGCTGTCGAGCACCCCGATATTACGGATTACGACGTATATCGGAGGATGTATAGTGATCCTGCTACTGGGGAGCTCAGAGGTGATCGTCAGCATCACATCGTGGTCAGTATTATTGTTTTTCAAGTTTAAAAATTAACTGCATAAAATATATTCACAATTTTAATTTTAAATTGCAACTACAGGAGTCATATGAGGCCGCAGCGTCACAGACCCGGCCTGAGAGTCAGGCCGAGTCATCAGATCAGACCACTAGCTGTCAGTTTGATGAGGCGGCATGGATGCAGGCCACCCAGTATGCCTTCGAGAAGGGCCGAGTAGTTGGTATCAGCTCTCGACTGACTCCCAGAGATTATGATGGCAGTGCTGCGATGTCGGCGTCCAGCTCGAGAGGAGCTCGTGCATCTTCTTCTGCTACACAGTATGAGGATCAATTGCGATCTCAGACTGCACTGATAGAGAGTCTCCGACAGGAGCAGGAGCAGATGCGTCAGCAGCAGCAGCAGCATGAGGAGGAGCGTCGATGCCAACAACAGCTGTACGAGGAGCAGATGAGTCGGTGGCAGCAGCAGCAGCATGAGCAGATGGAGTACATGCGCCGACTCACTCATGCTTTAGGGATGGAGTTTCCTCCACCAGCATCTGCAGATCCCCCCCTCCCCCCTCCCCCCTCTTTCAGATTAGAGTTTGTTTTTATGTTATAAAGTTTGTTAAATCAAAATATGAATTTTTTTTCTATTCGTAGTTTCTGTCTCATTATAAAATATTAATAATATTATATTTTGAAATAACAATATTAATATGAATAATAATATTATTTATATTTTATAATATTAAATTATATATATATATTAAAATTTTATAATATTATAATATAATTATATTTGTTTGTAATATTTGAATTATTTTAATATTTGAATGTAAAATAATTCTATTATTTTTATATTAATTAAAATAACTTATTAATATTTTTTTATTAATGAATTATAATTCTAATATTATTATATTAATTAAATCATTTATTAATATTCTATTATTTTTTATTTTTGATTTATAATTCTATTATTATTATATTAATTAAAATAATTTATTAATAATTTATTATTTTTATTTGTGAATTATAATTCTATTATTATATTAATTAAAAACATTTATTAATATTTTATTATTTTTTATTTTTGAATTATAATTGGATTATTATTATATTAATTAAAATAATTTATTAATAATTTATTTTTTTATTTTTTTATAGTATTTGCGATGGGATACTATGCCCGTCGCAAATAGTATTATTATTATATTCATGAAAATAATTTATTAATATTTTTTTATTTTTTTTAAAAAATAGTATTTGCGACGAGGCCCGTCGCAATTACTATTTTAAATTTTTTTTTACAAATATACGAAGTAATTTTTGCGACGGGAAGGATCCTCGTCGCAAATAATGTCTTTAGCGATGGGCCCGTCGCAAATAATTGTTGTTGCGACACCATTTTCCGCGACGCGCCATTTGCGACGCGCCCCGGTCGCAAAAGGCCATTTGCGACGGGATCCCGTCGCAAATGACCCGTCGCAAATACCTGTTTTTCTAGTAGTGATGTTTCTCTTGTATAAATTTGAAAATAAATACAATGTATATTAATGTAAAATATAAATCCATTTTTCTTATTTTAAAATCATATGTTTTCAAAACAAACATTTTTAAAAGAAGGAAGTTTTTTTTTGTATTTAAATATCATATTACCATATAGGTTGATGTATATCTATAAAATATAATTTTATTGTAGTATATTCCACGCATGTGCAATATATGATCAAGGAGAAACATTTTAATTCAATGAAAGGAGATTTTATATATCAATATATCATATAATAATCATATTATATGAGGGATAAATTATATATAATGAATTTAATATAGAAATAATAAAAAATATTATAGAATATAATATTTTAAAATAAAATGTAATAATGTATGCACTAATATTAAATACTCTCAAGAGAACTGTCATGTATCATGGAATTAAATGTTTTTTACACGAAAACACATACACCTATGGTAAAACATCATCAAAATGAAATTTTATGAAATGAACCTTCTTTTGAATAATATTTATAATAAAAAAATAATGTATATAGTAGCATCCATGGGAATAGATTACAATATTCAATGGAAATTATTTTTTATATCATAATAATGTCTATGAGAATTAAATTTTGTGACATAGAAAACATATAGTTTAATTCTCAATTTAATGAAAATCTAATGAAGAAGAGAAATATAAATTGATCTTAAAATACCATGGTAAAATTATATTCCAAAATATTTTTTTAGATATGTTATTTATGATCCACATAATAAAAATTAGGTACATAATACACACAGATCTTAAAGAGTTGAAATTGAAAAAAAGGACTTATCATGATCCTGATCCAATATAAAAATGCTCAAACTATCCATAATAATTAATTTAAATTAATAAAACATGTTTCCAATAATCTTATTCATTAATTTAACCCTTTGTAGTCGGAATTTATAATAAAAATATAGATAAAAATATTCTATAATTTTATTCGTATTGTTAACATTATTAGTAAGTAAATATTATAACTTCTAAAATGTTTTTTACAAGTCATGTAGGAATATAAGAATTTTCTCAAAATATTATCACTATTAGATAATAAATGGTCAAATAATGGATATTATATGATGTTATATGATGTTTTATTTTCATTAAATTCTGACTTAGGTCACTAACCATGAAGGAAAATTCCGTGATGATAATATTTTTATACGTCATTATAGATGAATGGTTATGTATTAATTAATGAGTTAAATAATGATGTAGCATTTTCAGAAAAGTTATAATACAATATTTTCATATATAAATCATATTATAGTAGTAAATATATTCTCATTATTATCCATTGAAAATATGTATCATAATGTTCAAGATAGTCTTTTGAACAACATAAAAACGAACCTACAATGAATAATAAATGATTATAAGATGGTTTTATTATAATATTATTTTACAATAATTATTATGAAATTATATAGATACTTTGAGTATGATGTATAAAAAATAAAACAGAAAATGAGAACCTAATTCATATAATGTCATTATTTGAAAACATGAGAACATTTTCATCCATTTTAAACAATTTTGAATGATAGATCACAAAATATCATGTCCTTAAAGGCTGATAAATTTAGTAGCCTTTGATTTAATAGGTACATACATAAGTTTTACATTACATTGTAAATTAAAAAAACAAGAAAATTGTATTATCATTTTAAAACACTCATATACCTTATCATATCTTTATAGGTCATTCAGTTTACACATCTTCTCATACTGGATGAAATAAACCATAAGAAATGGGTTAGCTCAGACTCTCTGTAATGATAAAAATATAGTGTAAACTATCCTAAGTAAGCATAAATATTTAAGACAAAGTAATACTCTAAAACAAAAGACCTTTATACATAATCATTTGTATAATATTGAAATGATAAATCAAATATTTCTATTTTCTTATTAATGGATATTGTACTAGTCTAATAATCACATGTAACATAAATAGGTTATCTCATAATGATCGAATTCATAATGCCAGGCATCATAACAATGTAGTCAATGCCTCTTTCCAAGACAAAAAATAAAAAAAAATCAAGGCTTTGTGCTATGAAAATAGTTCATCACATTGGACCTATCGATGCATCGATGGGCTATAGTGAGCCCTGCCCATCATAAACTACATCCAACACATTACTCATACAAAAAAGGTGAAACATGATAGAATCATTAGTATTAAACTATCCTAAAAATTGTTAATACTTTAAGCATAAATCATGAATGATGTAAAAATAGTACATCCCAAGTAAAATAGATTAATAACCAATCAATACAAAATTGAATATTATATCATAATTAATAAAATTTAATTAAACATAAAATAAAAGAAAAGATATTTAGGCATATGAAATAAATCCAAAAACACTTTAAGAGAAATATTTCATTCTACTTCGAAATCATTTAAAAGACACATAATTAAAAATAAAAATATTTATTTTTAATATATTATTTTATTCTTTCAAGGGAAGCTTAAAATGTGTTATAAAAGTGGAAAATATCATCACCTTCCATATATTTAAAAAAAATTCATTCTTTTAAATGTCAAAAAAGTCAAAATGTACATTGTTTGGAATACGATGGAATGATTAAATTGATTTTTTTATAAAATGTAAAATAAGGATATAAATGGATTTAATCCATAGTCGAGGAAATATTAAAACAAATTTGAAATAAAATTTTAATAAACATGGATGTTGATGATAAATAAGTCCTAGTAGATACGTTTGTATAAACAACCTCAGATAATAATGATATTATAAAATCAACCCTTACCTTGTACATTTCCTTAGTAAAAGGTGGGTTATCCTACATTATAATGGTTACATTATTATTATTAAAATATAAAATAACCACATACATAAATATGATACCATATATGACCCTTTAATGTTTCTTTGTTAAATATATTTCTGTATTATAATTGTTTCATGTGTTAATTGATTCATTTTCCATTATATTTTTTTTTGTAAGACATTTTTTTTATCAATAAAATGTTTCGTATTTATATCCAGAATGATGTTATTATGTTTCTAATCATTATTTTCTAATCATAAAATGAAAATTATTCTAGAATGGAATTGATGGGGAAGGAAATATCATCACGTCATGGAGATTGTAAGCCAGACGTATGCTCGAGAAAAAATAACATTCTATTGATAGTAAAATCATATTTAATGCGATGGTATATTATATATACTGAACAATTAACAGGATATTTTTATTATTTTCATCAGTTATACACATTATTATACCCATCCATAAAATTATGTGTTGAATAACAAACTACCCCAAGACGTTGTGACGATAAGCTGTACGTACGCACGTACGATGACTTTGTCATTCATAAGATGAATTTAAAAATGAATATGGTTGAACCTTATTTATTATAACATCTCAGTCATTTGATGGTATGATATTTATTATTTTATTATGTCAAAAAATAAATAGGAAGTAGAATAAAAAAAATTACATTGAAAGAGGTGATAAAATAATTACCTCTTCTTCAGGTAATTTTTTTATCTGAACAAAATGGATATGTAGGATTGATTTGTGGTCATATATAGGCCTCTAGGTTTATGTGGGGGTATTTGGGAGGATATTTTATCATGGGTTTGATGAGCCAAATGGTTTTTAGGGGTTAATTTTAGAGAAGGGCATGCAACCTTTTAAAAGAGAGGTGATGGGATCTTTAAGAAAATCTTGAAATATAAATTTATTATAAAATTATATTCATGTTTCTAATATCTCCAAATGGATTTTTATCATGGATAATAATGGGATGTATCTAAATACTCATAACCTATCGGTCTTCGACATGTTAAGGTCACAATATTAACCTTAACTTTTGGATTTAACCCTTATATAAATAGTTTAACATTAACCATGTCTTCTTTTATTTTTATACCACATGGTTAATATAGTTACAATAAAATGTTAAGTAATCCTTAATTAGTTGATTAATCCCATATGTTACACTATATAAGTAATTTGGATGAATCAAAGATATTTAGCACTATTATATAATTTAATAAAAAAGTATTTGTTTTAAAAACACATTGATGTAAATTTTGACACAATTTAGTAATTGGTTTTTTAAATGTCATATAAAATTGATTCTTTTATAGAAGATACATTGAATTAACCCTAAAATGTCATATTTACCAAGAAAATTCGATTATGACCAAAAAATATTCAATGGACATTTGTTTTAATATTTATAATGTCAATTATTTTAATCATTAATTAATAAGATAATTATTGTATCATCATTGTGTAAGAAATTAATTTAATTATTTAATGACTAAAAATTATAAATAAAATAACATGATGTAGGAAATATTTTTATATTTATAATTAATAATTCTTGTTGAATTTATATTATGTATAACCAAATATTAGAAATGTTTTAGTTATTACAATATGGATTTAATACTTTTAACTCCATTATAAATAAAATATATTAAATATCCTAATCTAACCCATGTGGATTCAAAAAAGAGCATATTTTTTCCTTGATGTTGATTTTGGTTAAAAGACAAAGATCCAATTAAATTAGGATATGTGTTTGGGTAATTTTATATTATTATTATATTCTTTTTACCTTTAATTATAGTATTTACTTTATACTGTGGTCAATAAAATTCCAAAGTTACTATTCACTAGAAATTGTTTTCATCCTTTTGAGCCACATTATACATACTGATGACAACTGTGTCTGTTAGATTTTTGAAATTATATTATCAAAAGTGGAATTTTTTTTATTCAATGTTTTAAATGTTCCTAGAGGGTGGGTAAATTATGTTAAAAAGATCAATGAAAATGTATATATCAAATCATATTATAAAATAGATCCAATAAATTAAATTAGAATAATATATGTTTTCTATACCTATTTCGACTTTTATAAATTAGAAAATAAAAAAATAATTATTTAAATAAAAATTCTTTTTTATACAACAACGTAGTGTTTTCACTATTCATCAAAAATTAAATGTTTTCAAAAAAATACAAAAAATTCACCCTAAGATAATTTTGATATTCCAAATCTAAAAATTAAGACGATTTTGAAAAATAAAATTTTTACAATTTCAAAAAGTGGGTATTACTATTCATAATTGCTTTTTTAAATTGCTACTTCAGTTGGTCGAGGTGTGCTAAAATAGAATATGTTCAAATGTAATGCTACTGAATTATTCAAAGAGAAGAATCCCATGGAAGCTTAGGGTGTTATATTCTTCCATATTTCAAATAATTTCATCCTAAAATTTTTGAGAATATTACTGCATAAAACGATTCAGGTGGTTTTCTTCATAAGGTCTTCAGGTTCCCACATTGCCTCTTCCATTTTATAGTTTATCCATATAACATTTACCTGGAAATTCATCCTATTTCTCAACACTTATTCACTAGTATCCAAAATCACGATTGGGTCATCATAATAAGCCAGATCGGGGTCTAGTTCAGTTTAATCATAGGTGAGTACATGTGTTGTGTTTGGCTTGTATTTTCTCAATAGTGATACACGGAACACATCATGAACATTGGAGAGAGTTTGTGGCATTTCAAAAATAGTATGATAAAACTCTTTATCATTCTAGAATTTTGAACGTTCTGATGCACCTGGGACATAATTTACCCTTCTTACTAAATATTATAACAGACTTCCATAGAGATAACTTCACGGAAACTTCTTCACCTACCTAAAATTACAAATACTTAATTCAGATATGTGAATACCTCTTTTTCCTACTTTGATCTACTTAGATATGTTTTTGGATAGTCATCATCTTTCCATTTTTCCCAAAACATGTTCTGGTCCTACTAGTTTTCTTTCACCAACGTCATCATAACAATTTAGTGTGCGACATCTCTTTCCGTATAACACTTCATATAGTGCCATCTGAATACATTATTGGAAGCTAATGTTATTGGAAAATTCCACCAGAGGTAAATACTGATCTGAAATATCTTGAAATTCATGTGTGATAGATGTCAACATGTCTTATAACATTTGAATAGAACTTTTTGATTTTCCATCAGATTGAGGGTGGTTGGTAGTGCTCAAATGAAGTTCAATATCTTGGGCATTCTGAAGACATTTCTCGAATATTGATGTAAAATGGGGGTCGTTAACCGAAACAATTGATAGGGGTACACCGAGATGACTTAGAACTTCATTAATATATAGTCATTCCAAACGTTCATGTGGAAAATCTTCTCTTATGGAAATAAAATGTTCCGACATGGTATGGTGATCAATAATGACCCATATTGCATCATTCCATCTCGGTGTATTTGGTATACCCATAACAAATTCCGTCATTATATCATCATATATCAACTCTGGTATGGTAAGAGGTTGAATAACTCCTCAAGAATGTTGTCTTATAACCTTATCCTATTGACAAACCATATATCTTGACACATAATTAGCAATATACCTCTTCATGATGTCCCACAACAAATGTTATTTCAAATATTTATACATCTTAGTGCTATGAGGGTGTATAGAAATATTGGAGCTATGAGCATCATCAAACAATTTTGTTTTTTACTAGGGTATATCAGGAAAAAATACTCTTCCCAAATATCAAAATTACACCTTCGTATACGATGTAATTGAATGTCCAATCATTTACATCTTTAATTTTCTTTTGAAACTCCTTATCATTGGTTTGAGAACTTTTTTACCTTTCTAGTAATGATAGGTTTGCAATCATTTAAAAATGTATTGATATTTCAACATCCATGATTATTCCCATATACATCATTACTAGATCCATGAACATAGGATCCCTTTAATAACTCATCTTGTTCATAACTACATGATCCATTTTTCTAAAAGCATGTTCCACCTTATTTTCCTTCCTTAGGTGGTAGTGCATTTTGAAATCATATTCCTTGAGTAGTTCAATCCATTTCCATCGCCTCATATGAGTTCATTATATAAAAAAATATACATCTTACTATTTTTATTGGTATATATCTCATATTCATGATAGAGATAGTGACTCTATATACCCAGAGAAAATACTACTTCTGCTAACTCATGATCATGAGTGGGATAGTTTTGTTCATTAGTTTTTAGTTGTCATGAGAAATAGGATTCACATCTATCATTCTTCATAAAACACCTCCAATTCCTTCGCATCCCTAAAAATAACAATCCCATCATTCCCACAGTGAAGAGTCAATTTATAATCATTTACTAGTCTTCTCTTTAATTTTTCCAAAAATTCTTCAAAGTATTCTGGCCAAATAATTTTATGCACTTTAGGTGTGATCTTGGTTAATGGGTTATCCAATCAGAAAACATTCTGGATGAAACTCTAATAGTAACCTTCAAATCCAATAGAAATGTGTACCTATGTTAAACTCAATGGTGTTTTCATTTCTTGGGTTTCCTTTGTCTTTGAAGCATCAACAGATATTCCAATCATAGAGATAATATGAAAAAGAAAATAAATCACTTTATGCCAGAATTCTCACATTCTAAACCTCCCATATAATTTATTTCATGTAAGAGTCTTTAGACTAGAGCACAATTTATTTTCATGGAGTTAGTAGATTTTAAATTATACAAATATATCATTAATAAATAAAAATACAATGTTATCAATATATTACATGAAAAATCTATCCATTATATCAATGAAAATAGAGGGTTCATTAGTTAGTCCAAAAGGAATTACTAATCCTCGTAATGTCAATACCTGGTTCAAAATGAAAACATTGGAATGTCATCCATCCTCATGATCAACTGATGATATCTAGATCAAAGGTAAATCTTTCGAAAATATTTAGCTCTTTGAAGTTTATCGAATAAATTATCAAGGCAAGGTAGTTTATACATATACATTATTGTTATAGAATTTATCTCCTTGTAGTCAATACACAACTTCATAGATCCATCATTCTTAATAAAAAAAGAATAGGGGATTCCCATAGAGAAACACCAGGGTGATAAATCCTTTATTACTCAATTCATATAGTTTTTTACTTAATTCAAGTAATTCTGCAGTAGCAATATTATAAGGGGTTTTTTATATGATCCATGAAGAAGGAATTAATTCAATGGAAAAATAAATTTCCTGTTCTGGAGGATGTCCAGGTAAATCCTATGGAAACACATAAAAATAATCATGAACAATATGTACATATTTTATTTTAACATTCATTTGATGACCCATAGTTATTTAAATCCAGTACACCCTAATAATTGAATTTATTTGAGCTACTCGGGTTGGATCTAGAGAAGAATTAGATGGTGATGTATCTACTGTAATGACAAGGTATTCCCTATCATCATCAAAATATGCAACCTTGTTCTTCATAAAATATTTTTTTTGCATCACGGTCCACAATCCAATCCATACAAAAAATTATATCAAATTCAACTATGGTTATGAAAATAAGATCAACAAATAATGAACTTTTAAATGCAATAATGGAAACTGATTTAAAAAAAATTATGGTAATGATACATAACTTTAGAGTTTTGACTAAAAAATACCATGTTGAATAAAAATGGAAAAATCATATTTTCATGGGAAAACGGGATGATATGAAAGAATATGATGATCTAGAATAAAAAAAAGTATTTGATATGTTTGAGTAAATAGTTAATGCAACAAACACCATGTCATTAAGAACTTAAACCCTTGCTCTAGTGATCACATAATCTTGGCATTTCTCCCTTTTCATTTTTATGGAAAAATGTCCATGACGCTTAGGGAAGTAATTTTCATAATGTCTCGAATCTTTACAATTATATCATTTGAAATTGGTAGATTTTCTCTTCCAATTTCATTCATGTGCTTGGTGTACTTTTTATCCTAACTTGTAACAAACTGTAACTTCATTCAAGAAAGTACGGAGGTGTTTCTTCACACATTTACTTCATGGAGGAAATCATACTTTTTCCATTCTTACCCTTATTTCATTTTTCAAAGTATTCAGAATATCTCTTTTGCTCTATCTTCGTTTTAACATCATAAGACATAGAGAATTCATTTACTGTCTTTATAGTACAAGAGTCTATATCATCATGTGATGAAAAGTATTGGGAGCCTAATGTTGATAAAATAAATTGATTTAACCAATAAAATAATCTATCAGTCATACTTGATGGGTTAGGCATATAATATGTGGCATGCATCGATATCCTTGTAATGTTAGCCTCATACATTGTGACATTCTCATCCTCATTTAGCCTCAGACTTAGAAATTGGCTTTTCATATCTCTTAGATGTTCAAGATGAAGGTATTTTTCAATGAAAATATTTTTAATCCCATGGAATAACTTATTTTATTCTTCTTTATACTCTTTTGTTTTTTTTAAATAATGATCACCATTGATATGCATCTTTTGAGAGGTGATAAATATCCATGTAATAATTTTCCCATTCACTACTCCCAAATGCATGAAATATTTTCTCTAGTGAACATATCCATTTCTCAGATACAAATGGATTTTTAGTCCCACTGAATGTTGGTGGTTGTTTCATCATGATGCATTTTAACATAAATAATCCTTATTGAGTATTAGGGTGATATTTGTGGGTGAAAATATTATTTATATCCTGAGTGAGTTTTCCAAGTATGGTTATAAGCTGTTCAACACCAATTACATCACTAGCTCCACAATAAAAATCTCCATTATGAGGGAAAACCCTACATGTATTACATATGATGATATGGTTTCCATTCCTTCAACTAGGCACTCATTCTAAACAATGTTGTACACTATATTAGTTTATGAATGCAATTCAAAATTCCAACCATGTAAAATAATTAACATAAATTGAACAGTTTATGAATGTATTCAACAATCATAAAAAAATAATTGGGGAATTTTTTACTCATAAATACTTCAAAATAGTTTTTAAGTAAAATTTTATTTATTCTGATCTTATTCCCAAAGATTATCAATCCTAGTGTGCAGTAAGGCCTATTTTCACGTACCCGGATACCCCGGGTAATGCCCAAAACTCTTTTTCGGTTTTTTACACCTAGGTACATTAGTAACAAAACCACGTCCACATGTAGTATCCATACATAGATTTACTTCTTATAAAACCCACATAATATCTTTATTAACAAAAGTTTTTTATGTTGTTCTATACTAATCGTCAATGTCTATCTTAGGATAATGTTATTTTATTATAGTTTTTCTAAATATAGTTTCAATGGATTGTAATAAACCTCCTCAGATACCAACTGTAATGCCCCAACCCCAGTTGCACAGAGTCTGAGAATTATTAAATAACATTTACATGATCACAAGAGATCATTTCTCGAAAGAACGATCATTTTAGTAGTCTTGGAAATAATAGTTATATATATAAGATTTAAATTTCATTATGAAATGTAAAAAAACATTGTGTCTCCTTTGAACACACTCGTATCCCTTAGCCTATCCGTGCAGGTCAGTCATAATATTTTTTTTCATCCTAGGATAAATAAAACATAAGAAAGTGGTGATATTAGATCCATAGTATGTATAACAATATGGCATAACCTATCATAAATTATATTAAACATTTAAGTTAAAGTATAACACTAAAAAATAAACCTTTTAAACATAAATATCCTCATTATATGTAAAATTGAAATCAAATAATTACATTTACATGTTCACATTGATATTCTACTAGTTTAATAGTCACATGTAACATCAATATCTAATCTCATAATGATAGAATGTACAATGTCGTACATCAAATCAACATTGTCATGGCCTCATGCCAAGACTAAAAATAAAAGTATATTCAATTCATTGTGCCAAGAAACTAGATGGTACCATGATACCTACTTATTCATCGAAGGTCTATTGTGATTCATCATGTCAATTACTATATCTATTCCTCATATGTAAATAGTGAAACATAACATAATCATTTCTATTAAACTAGAATAAAAAATGTTAATATGTTAACCATAAAACGTTTATGACATAGAAATAGAACATCCACAGTTAAACATATCATAAAACAACCAATAAATTATTGAATATTTTATCATAATTAATCATCTTAAACTAAACATAATACCCAAAAATATAAGTTGACACAGATTAAATCAATCAAATAACTATTTGTGATAAATATATTATTATACATTTAAATCATTTAAAAGATGCATAATTATAAAAGAAATCATTTACTTTGAAAATATTCATTTAATCTGGTAATGGAATATTAGAATTTGTTATAATGGTGGAAAAATTTATGCACTATCCATATTAGTTAAAAAACATTTTTTCCTTAATTTGTCGAAAAAGTCAAAAAGTACATTGTTTGGAAAATGACAGACATGTTCCATTCAATGCCTTCTATAAAAATCAATCAGGGGAATAAATGGAATTAACCCATATTTTAAGAAATATTAATAATTTTTGGAAATACATTTGTATGTAACATTGATATGGATGATAAAGAAGTCTGAGTAGATACTCATGTATAAACAACATCGAATAATAAAGATATTGTTAAATTAACACTTATCTTTTAATTTTCCATAGTTGAGGGTACGCTAACATCATTAATAATGGAAAAATAATTTCTATTAAAATATAAATTCACCACATATATAAATATTATATCATATATGATCCTCTAAAATTGACTTGTTAATAATATTGACGTAGTATAATAGTTTCGGGTGTTAACTGATTTGTTTCCCTTTATATGATCTGTTATGTAAGATATGTTTTTATATACAGGGTGTATTTGATTCCTATCCAAAATGATATCATGTTTGTAAACACTAATTTTTAATCCTCAAATAATGTTTATTCTTGAATTTTGATGATGGGGAATGAAATCTCATCGCGTCATGGAGATGGTAAGTTGTACGTACCCATGAGAGATGATATAAATATATTAATGGTGAAATTGTAACTAATTGGATGGTATATTATATATACAAAATAATTAACATTATATATTTATTATTTACATCTTTTATACTCATTATTATATTCATCCTAATAATTATGAGTTCAATAAAAAACTACACCACAATATGGAGACGGTAAGTCGAACCCACACATGTATTGTGACTTTGTCATTCATAGGATGGACGGAATAATAAATATGGTTGTACAATATTTATATTAAAATTAAATTATGTAAAAGGTAATTGATTTATTATTTTTGTATTTAATCAACAAATAATAAGGATGTAGAATAAGAAATGAACTATGAAAGTGATGATAAAATAATTACCTCTTCTTCAGGTGAAACCTTTTTATTTGAACAAAGGGCTCAATAGGTTGGATTTATGATCAAATTAATTCCTATGAGATTAATTTAGGTTATTTGGTAGGGTATTTTGTTTAGGGGTTGGCCAAGACAAATGGCTTTGGAGGTGTGAATTTAATAGAAGGGGAAGTAAACTTTTATAAGAGAGGTGAGGGGAACTTTTAGAAATGCTTGAAATATTAATTTATTATAATTGTTTTAGTATTATAACATCTAAAAATGGTTATATTACAAGGATAAGACGGGGATGGGTAAAAATCATCAAAACCAACTGGTTTTAGACATGTTTAGGTCAATAAATTAAACTTATCATTTATATTTAACCCTTAGTTAAATAGTTTAACTGTTACCATTTTTTATTGTATTTCTTAACTACATTGTCAATATAATTACTATAAAATGTGAAATGAACATCATGTGGTTCATTAATGACATATGTAACATTATCTAACTCATGTTTAAAAATTTTAATATTTAAGACTACTATATAAGTTAATAAAATAGTATTTTTTTAAACCTCATTTATCTCAATTTTGTCACAATTTAGTATTCGGTTTATGTGAATGTCATAACAATTTGATTTCCTCAAAAAAACTAAATCAACCCTAACATATCAAATTCACATTTGATTTTATTTATGGCATCAAAATTTTTAATTTACAATTTTTTTAATATTTATAATATCGCTTATTTAAATCATTCCTTAATAAGGTAATTACAACATCTTCAATGTGTCATAAATAAATTTAGTTATTTAATGTCTAATTTTTTTAAAGAAATTACCATGATATATGAAATATTTTTATATTTATAATGATTATTTATATAGTAATTTAACTTATGTATAACCCTATATTAAAAATAACTTAGTTATTATAATTCAAATTTAACACAATATATACATTTTGAAATAAAATATAATAAATTTCATAATATAACCGATGTGGTTCAAAAAGAATCATATTTATTTTCATATTATTTATTTTGGTCGAAAAACGTATATTCAATAGAATTAGAACATGTTTTGGGTTTATTTTATTTTATTATAATATTAATTTTACATTTAATTATTGCATTTACATATAACCTCGGTAAATTAAATTCTAATGTTACTATTCATTAAAAAATTATTTTCAACATATTACTCCATATTTTACTTATTTATGAAAACCATGTCACTCATATTTTTGAAATTCAATTCACAAAAACATTAAAATTATGCTTTATGAAAATTTGAAAATGTGCATAGAAGTTGGCTAAAAGATGATAAAAAGTTAAATACAAATTTATATAAGTAATCTTATTATTAAATGAATCCAATTAATTATTTTAGACTGATATAGATATTATATATCTCTATATACTATAAAAAATATTTAAATAAAAAATAATTATTTAAATAAAAAATCAGTTTTAAACATTAACGTAGTGTTTTTAACTATTCTTAAAAAAATAGAATGTTTTAATAAAAAAAATCAACCTAAACTAATTTTGATAATACGATTCAAAAAATTTAGTACATTTTAAAAAATAAAATTTATGAAATTTTAAAATGTGGGTATTACTATTCATAACTTCTTTTTTGAATGAGTAGTTTTATTGGTCATGGTGTTCTAGAACTCAAAATTACATAAAACACAAGGTATTTTATTATTCAAAATTATGTGTATCATGTATGCTTGGGATGTTACATGAACCCAGGGACAAGTTAATTTAAGGGGGAAGGTAGTATTGACTCGGTTTTCCCCCAATGTATGGATCTTTGAAATTTTGGTCTATGAATTTATTTTGTATCTAAATAGTATTTCAATTGAGTTATAAAATGTTCAGTGGAAGATTTCAAGTATGTGGGTGTTGAAAAAAATGGCTTTGAACACTTGATTTCTGGTGGTTTTTTATGGAACATGAAGGAATCTGATCAAGATATAACTCGAGATGCTTGGGATAATACATGATTTATTTATTATTTATTATAACATGTTATTCTTTTTTCTTGTATAATTTTTTTCTAGTATCTATGATAAAAAACATATCATCATCATTTGTTCTATGTTATTCCAGTTATTTCACATATTATTATTGTTTTTCATATTCTATAGTTTTCTTTATTTTTACTTTTATTTCTTGCACTATTTAGATAATTTTATATTTCACCACTGTGATAATCTTTTTTAATGAGGGTATAGTCACTCCACAAACACATCATAGTCCCTCGCTTCTAGTCAAAAGCCTCTTACATTTTGGGAGATAAGCTTCAAGCCATGTTTCCCATCAGCCTTGAGGAATCTATATATAAAATACAGGTCCATGATTTTATTGGAAACAAATCATTATTGTAATGTAGATCGACAATGTGTTAGCCTCAAACCATCCATGATCCCCAATACATTTCAAATAATATCTCATCACTCTAGGCTGAACTCAAAAAACAACATGTAACATTACTACTTTTGAAGGGAGATAGTGGAATAAGTGTTAGTCATCTAGTTTTATGACCACTATCCTTAATGTTGGGGATGATAATCAAAACCTAAATTGTTTTTCTATTGATTATGTTATCTATATCGGCTTGGGAACTTATTGAAATAAAATATAGTAATTGGTAATTAGAAAACACACAATTCATAACATATTATTTCAAATCAGCTATACAAGAATATATCACCATGCCACCACCACAATAAACATGAACATACACAGTCACTACCACCACTAATTTTAAAAATCCACACATACACTAAATAAAGTCAATCATTATAACCTGAAATTATAAATTAAACCATTCTTTATTTTTTATGTGATTCCACATACTCCCATAAATAAAAAAGATTCATTACATATTTATGATACCAAGTAATTTAACATTATAATTAATTATTCTATTATACACATGATAGTTTCCATACATTCAAATTCATTACCAACCCATAATATTTTTTATCAATATTAATGAATATTCAATTGATAATTAGTAATCTAACATAACCACACAACACAATATCTTACCAAACTCATTCCAATCATTTCAGAAAACTCCTAATTGTCCATGAAACATCATCTCAAAAAAATCCCACATCATCTATCATTATACACAACCATCACACATAACTACTGTTGAGAACAAAACCGACAATCTGTAAAACAAAAAACTTCCCAAATTTCATAAACCACCTCATCATAACCACATCACCTCAACAACCAATGTCATATTCCATTACAGCCTACCAACTCCCCATTACCGCCAAACATTTAAAAACATAACTAATCATCACTATAACCAAAAAATTAAAATTTCAATGTGAAACCTATTCATTTAAAAAATATAAAATCATATAATTTTTATTCAGGATGATAGGAGATAAAAAATCAAAAGGGTCACACATACATACAATCTCAAAAAAAAAGACGATCCCAATATAAATGAATATCATTATTGGGAACAATAACATATAATATCAATAAAACAATCAATATTTTATTAAAAACATCCAATTTATCTTCATACCCATCAATTGTATATATTCTAAATCAATATATATTTATGATAACACTTATTATTTGTCCAACAAAAGTTAAAAGAATCATATACCCATTCGATTAAAATAAGTATAGATACAATAAACAACTCATATGAAAGATATTTTTTTATGATTTTATATGTACAAAATGTTGGTGTAGAAATAGCCTGAAAACCATAATCTTGATTTCAAATTTCATATAAAAAAATATTATTAAAAACAAACCCCAACACACCATGAACAAAAATTAGTAATGTGAATCCCATTATGATTAAAATAATAATTTCAAGAGATATTATGTAGAACTAAACTAGATATCTATTGATTTTTTGGAATGAAATGGTTCAATGTACGAGTAAACATGATGTAAAACCCACTATATGTGCCTAGTATTTTCCCAAAACTAATAAGAAACAACTTCTTAAAAGTAATATTCTACTAATCCCTAAAATATTAAGTAAGATATAACTTTTTTTTACTATTTTTATGAATTAGAAATCAACCATGTGATTTTTCACATGATATTTAATATAATTCATGGAATTAGAATCACTTTTGGAATCCTAATATATTCCAACTTCTTCGGAAATTCATGGATCCACATCTATAATTTATAAATAAATTGAAATAATCATTTAGATAATGTATTTTCTTATCATTCATCCAATCAACTGTACAAATCATTAAATAAATCTCTTAAAATGAAATAAAATTAATCCTCCTGTTGTGATTACAATTTTTGAAATGAAGTACCAATTAGATTTCTACAACTTCTCTAACCTCAACCAACACATTTTCAAGGATCCAACAAACCATCCAATGTACTTCTACAAACAACACTATCACTAAAGTAGTAGTGTAAAATGACCGGAACACAATATTAGTTAAATAAGTTACCCCGGAAACAATTATACTCACATATTATTAAAACATAGACAAAATAAGGTATAATTGGGTTTGAAAACCCACCCCATGAAATAATGTTTTTTTCTAAATACAACCCAATCGAAACTAAAATCCAAATAAACCAACATGGAATCACTAAAAAACACCACACAAACATCCCCATCACTCCTATGTAAGACCATTACATAACATAAGAGTACCCAAAACAACCCCATTTCCATATAAGCAATTGTGTAAAAATTACATCATCTCTACATCCCAATCCAAAAACCACTTCAACCGGTACACTATAATGGGGGGAGAAAATGTATCAAGAAATTCCATATTCTATAAAATTATATTTTATACATTGGTAATTATTGAAATTCCCCAATATTTTAAAATATATATAACATATCATTTTTAGGAATTCATTTTACCATATACTTGAACATTATGTGATTAAAATATTCACCATCATGATAAATTAATGGACTTATCATAAAATACAAATATCTAAACATCACAACATAAATTAAATGAGAGAATAAAAAAATTCAAAAAAAACCTCTAGATTGTGGTCCAGAATCTGTGTATCATGTTCCCTTATACACTAATTCCAACCACCATGCCTCCAGAACACATGAACTATAGTGATTCCATTACCATGTCCTTCATTCCATCAATTATCAAGACACTATGCTGCTCTAACTATGAATGGTAGATCATCCTCAATATCCATCTCTTTCTAGTCGATGAATTTGTAATCATTTTGAAGATATTGATAGATGTATAGGATGTGGATTTTTTTATTGATCATATGAAATCATGTTAGAAGTCCATACTAATATTCCAACTTGTATCATACCCAAACAACATAAAATTACAGATGAACTTGGAATATATTTTAAATCCCCTTCAATGAATCCACATCCACTGTTGATATGAAAACCTAATGAAATCACTATCTCCATTATCAAAATCTTGAGTCCCCTATATATAACCAATATATGAATACTAAATATCATGTGATTTTATCATCCTCTACTATAGAAACAAAATAAACTCATTAGTTAGAATAACTTCATCATGACCAAGAAATTATGGATTCCCATCCATTATCGGAAATAAAGTAAAATGATGGAGATATCAACACAATTCCTCAAATTAATCCATTCCAAGGATTGTGTGATAACAGTTTTGGTTAAATAAGTAAACCAAAAGAATTTTTTTTCACACGATCCACCCTATATCAGAATAAATTTTAAAAAATTATTAAATCATGGTTGGTCCATTAATTATCTACATATTCATGTGAATGGAAACTTGTTCGAAGGTGCCACTGAGATTTAAAAGAATCCATAAATTCTATATAATAACTATATTTGAATCCATTATCTTATACAATCATGATGGTTGTTTGTAACCAATGATTCCTAACTACATCATCCAAATTCCAACTCTCAAAAAATCAACTTTAATCATCCCAAAATTCAACATAAAATAACCCAACATCATCTATTCTTCTGATCTCATACAAAATAAATCACTACCTTCTTGGGAATGAGGTGAAAAAGTGAATAAATCAATTGATACATTCAACCCCCTCCCCATGAGAAAACCCTTGGGACATTAAAAACATCTAGAAACACTATGTTCTACATCACTTTTTGAAAAACATGATAATTATCCAAAAAAAACTCCTCCATATTTTACATTCCTTCCTAAAAAATCCATTCCCTCAGAAAATGATATATCTAGTTGAGATCAGTATGTGAATGTAAATGTGAAATTTTAAACTCTTAGAAAAATATCTCATGATTTTCTATTATAACAATAATCCTCCATTGAGACAATGTCATGTTCTTGCTATCCTCTGACCACCCATACTGAGCATCACTACGTCCAATATGATCCCAAATCATGTCAACAACTACATCTACACATTTGGATAACTCTTATGTTGAAATAAATATGATTCCAATGTAATTTGAAAATTATAAACTTATCCAATATTATACATAATTTTTAGATTTATTACTATAACCTCCTCCATAAATATAAAATAATCTATACATTCTAAAACTACATATTCATAGAACATATCAATCTATTCAATGGTTAAAATATTTCCACATACTAGGTGTAAATTATCTCCGAATCATAATAATAATGAATGTATAGCTACCCCCAGTGGAATAGATTCAACACCCAAATAGTAAATTTAAATTTTGAGATTCTGTTGTCAATGAAAACAAAAAAAATCTTGAAAATGAGGTAATTACACCAATTATTCAATAAAATACAAATGTTGAATAGATATAGATCATGGACATAAATTTTTTCTTCATGGGGTAGTAATGTAAGAGAATTTTTAGGTATCATAACTCCAAAATTATTTATGAATCATCAAATTTCACATTGTAAATAATCATAGAAATCCTAAAACATCATACCCTCTTCTTGAAACTGATTCATTGATAATGGGGCAACATACCCTTCATCTACGTTGTTCCTTTTTGTATCTGATAATTAAATTCAGAGAAATATCCATTCTAGTAATGTTTGTTAGTGGGGGTGAGATTAAGATAAATAAGACAAAAAACCTTCGATAATTATTTTCTTGACCAATAAAACTACAAAACTATTTCAAATTCATGGGTGTGTCCCAAGAAACAACTACTTTTTCAATTAAAAGGTATACTACAATACCATGATGAGATAAAAATTTTCTATTGAAAATCACCTCCCATGATCAGATCATGAAATTGGGAATCCTTCCATAGATATATTTCTGTTGATGGTCCATAAAGATAAAAATGTGATTTTTTGTATTCTACTCAATTGAACATGAGTAAATAATGTAATTATCTATGAAAATCATGAATAAAATATCAAAAATATCATGAATAATGGAATTGAAGAACCCTAAGAAGACTTATAGTTCATTCATCACATTGTACAACATGAAAATGTTCTCAAAATAAAAATTATAGGGCTTTTTCAAGATATCTTAATCATTCACCCACATCTTGTGAAATCCAAACAGTATGTAAAAATAAATCCAACTAGAACCAATCGTCTAGTTGAATAGATCATTGATCTATAGAGAATGAAAATTATTATTGATTGTTAATTATTTTATCATATAATATACTCTTTAAATACATGTACTATCATGCCACTTATTGGGATAAAAACATTAGGGATCCCCATGGATATATAATGGGTTTTATGACACACCTCTACAGCAAATCATCCCCCTCTACCCTCAACTAATATCACTCTATAGTATCCACTCGATTGTGATAAATCAAGATAAATAAAATATTTGACTATAACTATATCACAAACTCAATTTCAGGATGTGGCTATTATAATATAATACTAAGAGAAAACATCCATGAACTCCTTCATATCCATTGTATCATCCTATATATGATATTTTACATATAATAATTACCTCTTTAGAAAATGATGATAGGTATTCCTACCACCAACCTGAAAACCTCACATGACAACATAAACCACTAGATGTCTCTCCAAATCATAAAATTAATCTGTCCTGTGAAAATAAATTATATAATTCAAAATATAAAATAATTCCAAAATAAGGAAAAAAATTATTGTTTTATCTGTGTCAACATAAAATCCCCCATTAGTAATAATTACCCCATCCCTAGTCTAAATCCTAATAAATCCACTAATATTTAGCATGACCTTCAATAATACTATAAAACAATTGATAAATTTAAAACATGAAGACATAAATTAACAAGAAAAAACCGAATTGTGACCAACAATGGTTTGTGGGGAATCTTGGATAAAATAAGGAACATAATACGATATATGATTAATTGATCGGACCTCCAATAACCTCTATCCCTCTTTTTAATTCCACCTCTTAAATGTATATAAAATTAATCCTATCACATATTTCACTGTACTATCATCTTCAATAACATTTCTTGGAACTATTTTTCGAGGTAAGGGTACAATTTTAAGGTTTCTCACAACTACCAAAATCTACATTTTGTAACATAAAAATAATTGTAGTATATTTTAGTAAAAATACCACATATGGAACTATTGTAGCTTCTAGAAAGGCGTGTAAATTATAATCAATAATAAAACAATATAAAAAGACTATAAAATATATTTTTGGTGATTGTGTTTCAGTCATGAATATAATTAATGTGGAAATACCCAATTATCATCTTAGAATCCAACAACCCTAAATGCATTTGAATGTATCTTCATTTTCCAACTTCTCACTAATCAAAATATCGACTTCCGGAATGTCAAAAAACAAAATATATATTATGAAATCCTCAATATTCTCAAATGTACACTCTATCATGTATTCAAAATGATATAATGTATCTAATAGATTACCATACATTTCATCAATTAACCCACATTAATGGAAAAAAATTTTGGGTGAATTCATACCTAATTATTGTGAAACAAATCCTCTAGAAATCCATATATGGAATCCTAATCTTGAAAATTATTGAAGTAATAGATTAATGGGTTCTTAAAATGGATATAATATCTCAAACACTTATCCTACCATACTGATGGGATATAAACCTTGACATATTGACATTATTTTTATTCAATGATTTGAATTACTAATGAAATACCTATTATTTTCTTGTATCAATATATTATAATCCCTTAAAACACTATGAAACATCATCCATCACTAACATGAAGATCCATTAAAATAAAAAAACTACATAAAATAGATGTTAATGCATGTTTAATCAGATATAAATTGATCTTGAACACCTAAACCCATCGCGATGTCTCTAAATTTAGGTTGTTTCCCCCGTATTACCTGAATAAATATCGTTGAAATGAATGCAATTACATCTATCATGAATTATCCTCCTCTTTCTAGATTATCCTCTAGTGATCCTTCAGATCAAATTCTAATGGCTCTACCTTCTATTATACATGTGGATGATGTCTATGATCCATTTCCAAATTAAATAGTGAAATTTCAATATTTGATAAATGTAATTTTTTAATGGTATAGAATATTGACACATTTTTTAAATTGGCATCCCAGTGTTTTTCAATTCATCGATTCATACAAAAAGTCATGATACATGTACCTCTCATATGCATCTACCACAAATAAGTCCACCTTACCAAGACATTTGATAAACATTGAGTCCTTCCATTAGATCATGGGGGTCCCGAATATCAAGGGACCTAGTGGCTCTCCAAGTCATGTTCCATGAATCAAGCTCAACTATAATTTTTTCCCTACCAACTAATGAAATACTCAGACATCCTAACACCTATCTCTACCCTATTCCCCCACGAATATATCTACTACAACTCTTCTAGGTTCTCCCCCATTAAAACTTAACTCTTATTTATAAAAAATTAATGCAATGGGTCAAGGTCCCCTTTAGTTTCACATCCAGTAATGCCCTGTATTTCAATAATAATCAAGGGATTAAAAATTGACATTTGGAAGGAACTAACATAATATAATAAAACATGTATTTTTGATAGTATTATACACTATTTTTTCTATGAATAAATCTAAAAATAAAGAAGAACCTAAAAAGGTCAACTAAAAAATCCCACCATCTCCATAGACCACTCAAAAAATCATGAATATGATATATTAATATAATAAATAATTTATTAAAAATTCAATCCAAATCCTCATTAATATTTATTTTCCACTCTCATTCACAAATGTTGAAAATCTTATTATATAATCCAATTAAAAAAACACAACCCATTACACACAAAGAGACATGGGACATCATGCCACATGGGTCCCAAATACACATGCACTAACACATCACATCTCACCACAAAAAAAATATATTTAAGTTATTATGAAGATAAATGAAATCAAATAGTATACATCATTATATAATGCTTTACCACCACAACATATCACATCCCATCTCAACACTATATGGAAATCTCTATCAACAACCCATATCACAACTATAGATGAATAATGTAGAGACCCGAAGCTTGACGTACATGGACTTTACAATACTTTTGCGGAATAATTAGTACATTACAAAAACACACACATAAGGACCGTAATAGTTTAGTGTCTTTGGAAACTCGGACTATAATCTTCTAATCGTGGTGAAAGATCTTCAACATCTCCCATAAAGATCTTCCTTTTTTTACCTAAAACCTTTCTTTATATCCTGGGGAAAAGAAAACATAAAAGGGTGAGCTCAAATGCTCAGTAAGGGTAAACAAAAGAAATATCAATCACATCATATACATAGGCAGATAACTTTTGGAAATCTTAACCTGCAAAAGAGATCATAATTTCATAACATGGGGTATATCATGGTAGTGAAATGTAATCACAATAATCATAACATAAAACATGTAACTTTGTGGCATACACACATAATCATAGAGAATCATTTCTTGTTAGTCATGACTCATTTCCAAGACTATCTTAGTGGACAAAGTCCCTTTCTGAATCGAGTAACCCTCGTTTCAGTCCTGTTTCACTGAACCGGTATAACCTACCATTCCATCCATGTCTATCTCATGAGATATAAAATCTTTACCCAATGCATTGGAGGGAGATATAGGTCCCACCCATCTCATAATGATACCATTCTTATGTGTGCCACAAAATCATAAATCATACATCATTGCATAACCCGTGTA